>CM024755.1:46319183-51119183 GCA_014218235.1 Colocasia esculenta | reverse complement strand
AGGCAGCTATTTCAGTTGGCATAACTATGGCTATTCCCTTGACCTTTGATTCATACCCTTCATCTGTGCAGGTGAGGTTCTTGTAGAATTCTCTAAGTAGTCTTGGATAGCAGACTTGAAACTCAGAAATAAAGGGTATCCAAGATTGAAAGGAGAAATAGGTTTGAATTTCAGGAAAAGAGTTTGCTAGTTGAATGTCTGATAGGTCTAGAATTCTGGGCTTCAAAATCAGCTTGGCTGCACTGACTGACTCTGAGGGAATGTCCTCTTGAGACTCAGAGGAAGAGGAAGATGACTCCTCAGGGTTTTCAGAGGATTCATCCAGAATCTCTGTTCTAGGGTTTGGAGGAGAACTACCTCTTCCTGAAGATGATGGTCTACCTCTCTTGGCTGCCCTTTGAGGTGCTGAAGAGGATCTTGGTTGCTCAGCAGGATCATTCCTTCGCTTAGACCTTCTTTCTGACTGGGCAACGGCACTGTCTGCCGGAATCGGCCTTGAAGAGGCACTGGACCTTGTGCCACGGCGGGGACCCAATTTCCTGACCATGGTGCAAAGGAGAGTGGAATTCAGAGAGGAGATGGAAGATTTGAGAGGGGATTGAAGAGTGGATGTGATTTAGAGAGAAAATGGTGGAGATTCTTGCCGGAAACAATGAGAAAGAGGGCCGTCGGGTCGACCTGATGCCCAAAAGGGGTTTCAGTGGTACACTGTCCCGCGGGAACAACAAGGGGTAATCATAAACCCTAATGGTCTAAAAAGGATTCTGGAAAGGGGTGTGTCGACACATGAAGAGGGTGTGTCGACCTGACCCAGAGTGTGTGTCGACACAGGTCACAATGTGTGTCGACACGGCCTTGATGAAAATTTGAATTTGTAAGAGGAAATTTTTGTGAAATTTGGGGACATCTTTAGAATGATAAAGAATGAGAGGAATTATCATTTCAAGGATTTTTAAGGGGCTTAAAAAATTCATTTGTTATATTTTGCAATAATTCATCACAAATCAAGTTTTTCAAGCAATTTCCCAACATGATATTAGCATTCCAAGACTTGAGTCAACAAGATGATAAATTGAGGGATATAATGTATCTAACAATCAACCAAAAACTACCATGTTTCTCAATTTTCAAGAATTAAAGTTGTCATCTAGACCAAATACAATTGTGTTGAAAGTAAAACACAAACTTAAAGAACAACTTGATGAAGGAAGAAGATGATTCTTTCTAAACAAATCTCCAATAATTTTCATATTTTTGTTCTTTTAACAAACTATCAAATGATATAAATCTCTTTCACTCAAGTACTAGTGTTTTTTACACACCATAGTCCCTGGATACTTAAGATTGAGTCATTATCAAGTCTCCAAGGGGTAAATGATGACCTTTTGACATGAAAATATACATTTTGTAGACGCCAATATTTCCAGTTACTCAGTCATCATCAAAAAACATAGCACATTTTTGCTTACTTTTGAATTTATTTTCAATTTTGATCCCCTTTGAACAGAGTTAGCAATAATGCCTCATGACATACATGGCACTTCATTCATTGTGAAGGTGTGCAATTTCTCAGCACAGATGCCATTGCTCTGTTGGATTTTACAAGATTTGGAGAGTTTGTGAGATAGAATTCAAATACATCCAGTCATCAGTTGCAAACAAGGAAATGTTTTAAGTTCAAGGCACATATTGTTATTTAGTCTAGGAAGAGATCTGAATTTCTGTGGATTGATAGACATAGTTGAAAGTTGATTAGTAAAAATATAATAAATCACTCAAGGTTCATTTTGTGACTCTAGACTTTAGAATGAGGACATCATGCAAGGAATTGATGAACTGCAAGAAGGGTTTTGAATTTTGCAAAAAGATGACTTGTGAATTTTCTAGCTCCCCCTGAGATGATGATTTCAACCATTTTTCATCAAAATAAAGATATGCAATTTGAAATGAGAAAGAAATTTTCTTCTTGGACAACAAGAACTTCTCCTCAACAATTGCAGATTCATTTCTTGGTACTTGGCGGAGATAAGCTCTCACGCATAGTGAAAGTGTCCAGACAAGCCTAACTTGTCCTTCTTCAAATCACCATTTGATATACCAAGTAACTTCAATGCAATAAGAGTTGAAGAATTCATTGCCAAAAGGAAATGGAAGTTAAAACTGTGTAAGTTTTGAAATCAGAAAAGAAATTCTCTTTGAACAATAAAAGCTCCCCCTCAACTATTGCATATTAACTTCTTAGTACTTGGCGGAGATATGTTCTCACGCATAGTGAAAGGTTCTAGACAAGTATAACCTGTCCTTCTCCAAGTCACTATTTGATATACCTTGAAGTGTCAACACAATAAGAGTTGGAGAATTTATTGTAAGAAAAAAAGAATTAGAATTGAAAGTGAGAGAGATATGAACAATGTGAATGAGGGAAGCAAAGAGCTATGAAATGCAACGAACTCCCCCTTAGACAATGCATAACACTCAACCCAAACCTAGAGAGAAATCAAGAAGGTGGACACCTGCAAAGACCAAGTTCTCTCCTTAAAGATGAAAATCTATTTTCAGGAAGGGGTTTTGTGAATATGTCTGCAATTTATTTTTCAGTTTCAATGATGTGGAGTTCAAAATATTTCTTTGCAACCTCATCTCTCAAGAAATGATGCCTAATTTCAATGTGTTTTGTTCTAAAGTGCTGAATGGGGTTTTTAGAAAGGTTGATTGCACTTGTGTTATCACATAGGATGGGTACACACCCTAAATCTTGGTTATAATCAAGAGGTTGATGTTTCACCCAGAGAATCTGAGTTCCACATCTACCTGCTGCAACATATTCAGCTTCTGCAGTTGACAGAGCAACTGAATGTTGCTTCTTAGAAGCCCAAGAAATAAGGCACCCACCTAGAAATACACACAAGCCACTTGTGCTTTTTCTATCTAACTTACACCCAGCATAATCAGCATCACAATAGGCAAACAATTCTAACTTGCAACCAGCAGGATACCAAATTCCTAAGTCACATGTTCCAACAAGATATTTAAAAATTCTTTTCACAGCAAGCATATGACTTTCTTTGGGATTAGATTGGAATCTAGCATACAAGCACATACAAAACTGAATGTCAGGTCTAGAAGTAGTAAGGTAGAGCAGAGAGCCAATCATACCTCTGTAGGTCTTTGGATCTACTGACTTACCAGATGGGTCTTCTTCTAGCTTAGCATTTATTGCAATGGGTGTGCTTGAGTGTTTAAGGTTCTGAAAGTCAAACCTTTGCAGTAGCTCCTTGACATATTTGGTTTGACTAATGAAGATTCCTTCATTGGTTTGGTTAACCTGCAATCCCAAAAAGAATGTTAAATCTCCCATTAAGCTCATTTCAAATTCATTTTTCATTTGATTTGAAAATTCAGTGCAAAGGCCTTTATTAGTTGATCCAAATATTATGTCATCAACATAAATTTGGACAACAATTATTTTATTTTTTACTATTTTTGTGAACAATGTTTGATCAACATTACCTCTAGAATATTCTTTTTCAAGTAAGAAGGAACTCAAACGATCATACCAAGCTCTTGGAGCTTGTTTAAGACCATAGAGTACCTTATTAAGCTTGAAAATATGGTTAGGATATTTTTCATTTTCAATTCCAGGAGGTTGTTCAACGAAAACATTTTCCTTTATATATCCATTTAGAAATGCACTTTTGACATCCATTTGAAAGACTTTGAATTTCATGGAGGATGCAAAAGCAAAGAAAATTCTCACAGCTTCTAGTCTAGCTACAGGGGCATAAGATTCTTCAAAGTTAATTCCAAATTCTTGGTTATACCCCTTTGCAACTAGCCTAGCTTTGTTTCTTATTACTTGACCAGCTTCATTCAATTTATTTCTGAAAACCCATCTAGTGCCAATCACTATTTGGTCACTAGGTCTAGGCACTAATTCTCACACTTGATTTCTTTCAAATTGATGAAGTTCATCATGCATAGCATTAATCCAATCAGAATTGGATAAGGATTCATCAATTGACTTGGGTTCAATTTGGCAAATTAGAGCTAGTGAGTCTTCTTCAATGTTTTGCAAAAAGGATGATCTGGTCCTAACTCTATCATTTAAGTTGCCAACTACACTGTCTAATGGGTGATCTCTTAGAAAACGAGGTTCAGAAATTAACTATTGAGAAGTGCCGACTTCTGGAGCAATATTACCTGAACCACTTGAAGATGGTGAGTTGTTGTTCAGGTTCTCTTCAATGTTGTTAATCTCCTCAACGGTTGGTGAAGAATCCATAATGAGGTCATCCTCTTCATTGTCTTGTTTTTCCCTGCAAGATTTAGAATCATTAGTGGAAAAAGAATTTTCATCAAAAATAACATGTGGTAATTCTTCAACAGTTTTGGTTTTTAATATGTACACTTTGAAAGCCCTTAACACTTCAGAATAGCCAAGGAAGATAGCTTCCTGACTCTTAGCATCAAACTTGTCATGGTTTTCTTTGTTGTTATTGTGTACAAAACACTTGCACCCAAAAGTTTTGAAGTAAGCAACAGTTGGCTTTTTCTTTTTCAACAATTCATAGGGGGTTTTTCTGATCTTTGGTCTGACCAAAGCTCTGTTTAGGATGTGATTGGCTGTGTTAACAGCTTCAGCCCAGAAGGATTTGGGCAGATTACTTCCTAAGAGCATGGATCTAGCCATTTCCACAAGAGTTCTATTCTTTCTTTCCACAACTCCATTTTGTTCTGGAGTTCTAGGTGAAGAAAACTTGTGAAAGATTTGAAATTCAGCACATAGATCAGAAAAGGATGTGTTATCAAATTTACCCCCATGATCAATTAAAATGTTTTTAATTTTAAATGGATAAGTTGTTAAGATAGTGGTACAGAAATTCCTGAATTCAAGGCATGCATCACTTTTATGGGATAGAAAAATAACCCAGGTAAATCTAGTAAAGTCATCAATGATTACAAACCCATATCTCTTGCCACTTAAGCTTAGAACTCTTGTTGGCCCAAAGAGGTCCATGTGAAGAAGTTCTAGTGGCTTAGATGTGAGTACTTCATTGAAGACTTTAAAGGATTTCCTAGTTTGTTTTCCTTTAGCACAGATCCCACAAATTTGACCTTCAACACTAGAAAAAGATTCAGGAAGACCTTTAACCAGATTCAATCTTAACAACTTATTCAAAGTTCTGAAACTTGCATGGCCAAGTCTTTTGTGCCAAGTCCATGCAATTTCATCTTTATTTGCAACAAAACAAAGATTTTCAGAAAAGTTTTTATTAAGGTTGATCATGTAGACATTGTTTTCTCTTTTTCCAAAGAATTTGATTTTATCAGTTGATGAATCAATTATCTTGCAAAAATCAGATTCAAACACAACTTTGTGACCTTTGTCACATAGTTGGCTGATACTGAGCAAATTATAATCAAGTCCATCAACTAACAAGACATTATCTACTGAGTTTGAAGAAGTTTGACCAACCTTACCAGATCCAATGATCTTTCCTTTATTTTTACCTCCAAAGGTGACTGACCCTCCCTCCTTTTCAATTAGACAGGAAAATTTGGCTCTATCTCCAGTCATGTGTCGTGAACACCCACTATCAAGGAACCATACATTGGAGTTGGGTGCACGACCTTCCTGCAACAAAATCAGTGGAGAGAAGATTTTGGTACCCAAATAGAGTTGGGACCATCAGTATGATTGAGCACAGATATCAAATCCTTTCTCACCCAAATTTGATTTGTTTTTGACTTTTGTTTTGTTACTTTGGTGTTTTCAGCCTTTTTCTATTTGTTCTTTCTTTTAGGAATGAAAGCACCAAGATCTTTGTTTTTGGGAGGAGGGGAGTTTTTCATTTGAAATTTGGAGTTGAAATTAGGAGGTGGAATCCATGGGTTTTGTTGGTACATCCAGAAATTTGGATAAGGGTATTGAGGATAATACCAACAGGGATTTTCATACCATTGGTTCCAAGGATTAGTCTAATTTTGTTGAAGTGTTGTCTTGGAAGTCCAAGGTTTTTCATGGATTATTTCTTTTCCCTTTTTCTTATTTTTTAGATTTTTATTTGAATTTTTGGTTGAGTTGTTTGTGATTTTTGGTGTTGAGCAGGTCGACCTCTCCTGAACTGGTGTCGACACAACAGCCACAGAAGTCTTCTTCTTGTGGACTGGTGTCGACCTGTCAGGGGACTGTGTCGACCTGATAGTCTTCTTTTGTTTTTGATTTTTTGCTTTGTTTAGTGTTTTGTTTGAGGTTTCGTTTGCTGTTTGTTGGATTTCAGTGTTTTCCAGATTAGGACCCTTGAAAAAATTAATTAGTGGTGCTTTTCCCCTTTTCTCACCAGATTTGTCTTTTTGGGGTTTCTTCTTGTTGAATCCTAATCCATGAGAAGTAGTTGTCATGCTTGTTCCTAACAGTGCCTCTAAGTTATCCTTACCTTTTGTGAAGGTTTGGATGACTTCATCCCTTTCTTTTAGCTGGTTTTTAAGAGTTTCAATTTCTTCAATTTTCTGTTGTTTTTCTTGTTTTTCAATTTCCAGCTTTTCAGTTAAGTTTCTGAATTCTTGGGAGGCCTTTTGAGAGACAAGTTTTAAATTATCAATTAGGTTTAGGAGATTTTCTTTTTCTTCAAGTAAGTCTGTTACTTCAGTTTCCAGTTCAGAAATTCTATGGTTTGAAGATTGGTTATGGTAAATATTTTCAATTTTCTTTTTGATGTGTTTGTTTTCTTTTCTCATTTCAGAATATCTTTCAACCAGTTCTGCATACACATCCTGCCAATCTTCAACAGTATAGTCTTCAAAGGAAGTATTTACCATTTCATCTGTACTGTTGGCCATGAAGCAGACTTCCTCACTCTCTGAGCTTGAGGACTTCTTCTCTTCTTCTTCCTCACTTGTATCTTCATCAGACCAAGTGGCTACCATGGCCTTTGGCTTCTTATATTTCTGGAATCTCTTGTGCTTTTCCTTCTTGTTCTCAGGACACTCTCCCTTCATGTGTCTTGGCTTGTTGCACCTGTAACAGATAACATTTTCATCATGTTTATGATTCTTATTGAAATTGGAAGAGGAAGTGTTCTTCTTACCTGAGGGAAATTTCTTTTTCCCAGTCATTTTCCCTTTCCTATATTTCAAAAATTTTCTGAATTGTCTGGTCATGAGGGCAATCTCATCCTCATTCGACTCAGATTCTTCAGAACTTGTCTTATCCTGATTTTTATCTTTGTTGCTTGAAGAGGCTTTGAGTGCCATAGGCTTGGCCTTAATGATGTGTTCTTCATTTCTTTTTAAGTTTATTTCATATGTCATTAAAGATCCAATCAATTCATCCAAAGAAATTTTGGACAAATCTTTTGAATCTTCAATAACAGTGGCCTTGGTATGCCAAATTGAAGAAAGTGAACGCAAAATTTTTCTTACCAAGTCTGCATCAGTATACTCCTTACCCAAAGCCTTGAGACCATTGACTATCACCATGAATCTAGCAAACATTTCAGAAATAGATTCATTAGATTTCATCATAAAGAGTTCATATTCTAAACTAAAATGTTTGCCTTGGTCTCCTTGACCTGAGATGTTCCCTCATAGAGTAATTCGAGTTTATCCCACATCTCTTTGGCATATTTGCACATTGAGATTCTCGAATACTCCTTGGGATGGACAGCACATTGAATCATGTTCATGGCACTATAATTCAATGTTGCTTTCCTTATTTGTTCCCTGGTCCAGGTATCTTCTTCTCCCTGGTTCTCATAGGGACCCACCTCTACAACTTTCCAGATCTCATAGTTCTGGGCCCTTAGAAACACTTGCATTCTATTCTTCCAATAAGAATAGTCCAAACCATTAAAGAATGGTGGCCTATTTATGGAATGGCCCTCAGCTATGAAACCCTTTGAGTCCATGACACTTAAGCAAATGCACAGAGAAAGAGTTAAACAAGTAAGCAAACAAACAAGCAAACAATCAAACACTCAATACTCAGAAACAAAAACTGCTCAGTTCAAATCAGATCGATGTAAACCCTCTCTGATACCAATTGAAGGATCGAAATGAATGTGTGGAAAAGATCTAGAAGGGGGGGGGGGATGAATAGATCTTTGCCACTTTTGCGGAAGCTTAAGTAATTTGAAAACTATTTAGAATCAGAGGCAATGTTATCAGTGAAAAACTACAAATCTGATTAGATTTGAGTGAATTGAAAAACTTAGATGTGAAGCAAGTTGATTAAGTGAATTAAAAACGGATCCTATGCAAACATCTAGCGGATGAATCAATCAAACCACAGAAGACAAGTGCACAAGGATTTTTTAGGTGGTTCGGAAATCACCCAAGTGATTCCTACATCCACCCCTCACAACCCGTGAGGCTTCACTAACAAAACTGGGCTACACACCCAAAGGAGCCTAACAACTCCAACACTTCAGAGCATACAACTCACACAACCTCTAAAGCAAGACTACTCTAGAAACACAGAGCAAGACTGCTCAAACCAACCTTGAGCTTGACAACTCAAACTGAGCTCGACGGCTCACAACAACCTGAGCACAATGCTCACACTAAAACTTGCTAGACACCAACTTAAGACTAAGATCCTCTAGCAATAGATCTAGTCGAAATTTGAGAACTCTAAAGAGAGTTATGTAGAAGCACTTGCATGATCTCAAAAGATATCTCAGAAGAACGGAAGAAAAGATAAATTGTATTGAAAGGCTTCGTTCTTCAGTGTACTCCCTTGTAGAACCTTGAATTGGGAAGAAACTTGTGAAGCTTGAAGTCCAAGTCGATACTCTGCAATCTGAGAAGTTGGATCTTCCTCGAATTCTTCACCAAAGAAGTCTTCTACAGGATCTGCCTCCTTGTAATGCTTCAGAGGAGTCTTCAGGAATCAAATTCCATTTCCCACACCTTGAATTGGTGGAAATTGGTCTTCTGGAAGCACTTGGAGAGCAGAGGAAGGAGACACGAGCTCTTTTTGGCCGCCAAGAGTTTTCTGGAGGCTCTAAGAAAGTTGGGTCACTTCATGCATGGATGGAGGGCCAATAGAGGTCCTTTTATACCCAAAAAAGTCCAAATGTACCTTTTAGGTATAAGGGCACACGATCCTAGGTTGATTCCCATCGGCCTGGGCTGACACGTGGCACCCATCAACTTTAAGATGAAAACTTCCCGTAGTGTGTCGACCTGCCCTGGTGGTGGTGTCGACACACTGCCCAAATTATGAAAAAGTTGTTCTGGGAAGAAGGTCCCGTGTCGACCTGCTCTAAGAGTGTGTCGACCTGCTGTCCCAATTCTTCAAACTGGCTGTTCTGGAAACTGGGTCTAGTGTCGACCTGCCCTGAGAGTGTGTCGACCTGCTATCCCAATTCTGCAAATAGTCTGTTTTGTGAATGGGATCCAGTGTCGACCTGCTCTGTGAGTGTGTCGACCTGGGTGGACTGATTCCTGAAAAACTGCAACTCGTGTCGACACACTCTTGACTCGTGTCGACACAGTCTCAACATTTTTACACATTTTGCCTTTGAATCTGTGTTGTTGTGTCGACACCATTGATGGGTGTGTCGACACATCTTTTGCATAAAAATGTTTGTACCTAAAAATAAAACACATATATCATTAGTTAAATGATTTATCATGAACATCAATGATAAATGTGATTTGAAATATGCTTTTTGAACATTGATTTCAGGTATGATGTTTTTGACATGTTTCAATTGAATTGCTTTAAAATTACCTCTTGTCATCATCAAAATAGGAGCGAAATGATATGAATATGCATTCAACCCAACAGGTTGTCCCTCACGGTGGTGAGATGGACGAGCATGAGATTGAAATGATGGAGATTGAACATCATCCTCATAGTCCATATAAAAATTAGCATGATAATGTGGGTCCATTTTTTAACAAAGCAATAAGAAATCAAGAAGGTTGAACAAAGATTAATCAATCAACGTGGTTCAAACAAGTTATGATGCTTACATTGTTTTTAAGAGTTTCACAATTAATTAATGCATTGAAAAATATTGTGTCACTCTATGTGAGATCCTACTTGGGTAGAGTATGGAACTTCGGGTACAACTAGAATCACCTCTCACCACGCAATAGGATAGCTAAACCTGGGTCAATGGAGGGGAACAACCAGCTTGGTCCGCCGTGAGGGAATCCATGGGGTACGGAGACTTATGGCGTTCTGGGAGATGGTTTGCTAGTTCAAAGGGACAGAATGCCCAAGGGAGATCTTGCCTTCACTGGAAGTGTGTGTGGAGCCTAGGATATGAGGGAAGGAGGTCCCCTGACCAATGCAAAATGCCATGTATGCAACAATTATAGCAAAGATAGCAGTTGGGGCGTGTTCTATCAGCAGGTTGAATTACGGCGGGTGCAGACGCCGCGACTTCAAAATCACGTCCAGTGACCTGGACGCGAAACTGAGAGCCCCAGAAGGCTGTCAGCGATGCGCCTGGTCCCTATGGACAGACTGCTGGCAGAGACGCGTCGGCCTTTGCCACCGCGACAAGAAGCTAAATGCGTCCGGTAAGGCAGACGCGTTACCAAAAGTGAATTGCGTCCTCTGTGTGGGATGCGATTCCAAACAGACACCCCAGAACAAAAATGGAAAGCAGGAAGCAGGGAAGATGTACAAGAAAATAAAGAAATCGAAATGCACAGAGATGCGTCGGAGTTGGCCGCTGCGACAACAGAAACGTGTTGGCTCAGGCCGCCGCAACCAGAGAAAAAGTGATGCGTCGGCCTTAGCCGCCGCGACACGAAGATAGGTAACGCGTTGGCTTTGGCCGCCGCAATACAAAGCAGAGACGTGTCCGGTTAACCAGTCTCATTCTATGACCGAATCGCGTCCTCTGTATTGGACGCGATTCCAAACGGAACCCGGGAACTAAAAAAGACAGTAAACAGGAGATATGAGTGCAAATACAAAAAAAAACTAAACTAGACACACAACATGCGGGATGGTATAGGCATGGTATATGTATAAAAAAGGACAAAAGAAGGAGAGGCACGCGAGGGCGCCGAGGAGAGTTCCACGTGGGGCACGAAAGAGGGGGGCTAATCAAATGGAAAGCATAAAAAAGATGTCCCACTGTGATCGCCAATCTGTGGATACCGCTTTCTTCCCTTTTTCCCGAGGTTCCTTCGGGACCGCGAAGAAGAGAGAAAGAGAGAGAGGCCCGTAAAGAGGGCAAGTTCGTCGGGAACTCCACAAGCATCCACAAAGAGGGGGGAATATGAATAAATAAGCAGGATGGAAAGATCATGATCACCAGGCACGTGAGGGTGCCGAATAGAGGGATGCACGACAAGGGGTGCGGATGGAAGAGTGATCGCAAATGAAATACCTGTTGGAGCGTGGGGAGACTGTGCGGGGGATGTGGGTCCTTTCTTCCTCTACGAGCACGACCGGCCGTGGTAGAGGGCGCTTTCCTCATTTGTTTACCATGACAAAGAGAAAGACAAAGAAGATAAGAGGGGATTAGGAAAATAATGTGTAGTACCAAATCCAAAAGAATGAAATGAAATGAATAAAGAACATGGGGAACGACTTACCGTGTGGTGGCTTTTAAATGCCTAAAATGTAGGGGTGTGTGTGTATGCATGCATGTGTGTAAAAAAGGAGTATAGGGGGCCACATGGGGCCCGGAGGAGTAAGTGAAAGGAGCCACGTGGGGCCCAGGGGAGATGAAATGTAAATTAAAAGGGAGAAAGGGGAGGGGGTGCTTCCCCAAACGATGGATGGCGCGGTGGCGTTGCTGGTTGGATGGACGGAGGAAGAACGTCGCACCTGCCTTGCTCTAGTTCATGTGGAAGATGACGGGAACGCCGGCTCCAAACTCTGAGGAACGGGGATGTAGCTTGTCATGGAATGGTAGGCGGTCCTCCTTGGGACGGAAGTCGAGGTGGGAATTTGGCAGGGCTTCGCCGTATTGAGTGGATCCCCCCCTCGAGGCGAGAATCCGGTAGGGCTTCGCCACTTTCTTGGAACCCCCGCCTACAAATGACCCTCGGGCGTCTATTTATATGGGTGAACGCTTGGCATCGCATCGGCTACAGCCGCCACGACAAGAAGATTGAATCGCGTCCGACCGGCACGCCTCGATTTGCAAGCCGTTGATTTGACATTAACCGCCTTTTGAATCGCGTCGGGGATGGCCGCCGTGTTCTTGAAACGCGTCGGTCTACCCCGCCGCAACTTCATTTTGGGCATGTGGGCCATAAATGCAGCGACTTCCGGGGGTCTAGGGTTCAGACCTAGGATCAAATCGCGGCGGGTCCGGCGGACGCGATTCAGAGATTCACAATGATTCCAAGGTATGGGTGCTTAAGTGCGACGACTTTTGGGGCCTAGGGCCTAATCACAGTGGCTCAGGCCGACGCGTCTTGATTTGAAACACGTCGGGGTGGCATGACGCGATAAGGCATTTATGAATTTTTTTTATAAAAACTTGCCAAAATTGACATTAAAATCGCGGCGCTCACAACGGACGTGTTCATGGCATTGGGCATTTTCCATAAATAAAATAGGTAAATTCCTTGTCACCTCGCTGAAGGCCACCGCGATAAGGTCGATTTGGCCTTGTCTAGTCCCACATGCCCAGCACAACTATGGAATCGCGTCAAACATGTCGGACGCGTTAAGGACCCTTGGCCTTGTCGCGACCTAGATACCCAGTGCGATAATGGAATCGCGTCCTCCTTGTCGGACATGTTTCAGCTACCTTCATATATGCATCTGGCAGGCCTGTCGCGACTTCAGGAATGCACCCCGAAGACCCGTCGCGACTTGAAAACAGTGCCCATGACCTCCGGCCAACCTTGGAAATGAAGGGGAAGCACCGGGGAAGGATGGGTGAGATCCAAAAATATTGGGAAAACACTCTTGCTAGGCAATATGAGGGCCATTTGTGGCATTATCACGCAACATGAAATTTGCCCACGGTGGAGTCAAATTCGCGTGTTTACAATACTATTTTATCAACTTATGAAATGTTGATTGCATATAATCATATCTTCTTAATATGATTTCTGTCAGAACTTACATTGACTGAATATTTCTTTCTCTGTCTATCAAATTATCATTATTTATATTCTAACAAGATGAGACATATTATACTTAAAATATTCTTCCAAATTTCTTTATGATTATATCTGAAACATTTATTCAAATTGGTCTCTTGCTTCATGACAGTAGTCCGGATTTTCTTCCAATACAGAAGATATGTTGCATTTATTGTTTTTTTAGGAGCATGGCATCTGACAGAGGCTCACCTACCACTGTCAAAACTTGTCCATACCTTCTATTGCAAACTGTCTGTCCATCTTTTATTGGTCTGAAAAGCTATCTGTCTGAGGTTTCCATACTTTGCATTTTTCTATGACTCACCTACCTACGAAAGTATGGAGGTACTCTACCTTTTTCTCTTGTCTTTGAAGCACGTTTTCAACATGGAGCTTTCACAGTCCATTTAATTGGAAGTTAACCCCATAGCTGTGGAGCTGCAAGCCTCATTCAAAAGACATTGGAAAGAAGCAAAGGCAGAAGGACCTATGGATAACAAACTCAGAAAGCATCCAAAGGATCCAAGACCTCTCCTCAAACGGTCAGATTCCCAACGGCCATTTTCAAACGGCTACATTCTTCTAAGGATTATAAAAGAAGCCGAAGTTTGAAAGGAGAAAGATACAACCAACACACTGAAGTGAACATACACTTAGAATTTTTCAGAAGCCAGCTAGTGAGCAAGAGATCTCCATAAGCGTTCTTCCAAGCTACAAGATTGAGAGCTCCATACTTAGAAAATTCTCAAAAGCTCTCTCATTCTCACAGAAGTCTTGTTCTGGGTGGCAATTGTAATAGGATATTTTTTCAATCCACCCTCCTTGTTCAGAAAGGATTGTAGTTGCAAATCCTATCTTTTTATCCTTTCTGAATTGGGTGTGTTTGCTCATTCTTGAGACAAACACACAAGTGTTTTTACATCTCTTTCTGTGTAATTCCTATAGGATGATTGTTCCTACATTTCCCCTCTTGTGTAGGGAAGACCTTGTTGAAGGTAGTGTTTGTACCCCTAGTAAGGGAAGACTTGTGTAACGCCCTTGATTTTTATCTTGCTTGCTTAAGTATATATGTATACATATAAGAGTATACTATTGATGTATAGATTATTGTGCATAGTATTTATTATACAAATTGAATGAATTAGTGTTATTGTAATATGAATATTGTATACAAGTATATATATATATATATATATATGTTTAGGTGTGTGGTGTTATAAATTCTGCATATTTTAAGTGAAATTTTGTCGGCCAGCCGGCGTCAACATCAGCTGACGTTGACTAGGTTTAGGCGGCAATATCGATGGACGCCCACTTTGGATAGGTGACCATAGATATGGACGCCAATATCCGAGACCAGTTACGTTTCCAAATCCAAAAACGCCTCCGGAAATTTTGCTATTTGTTTTAGAAACCGTTCCCAACGGCTCTAAGACTTACCCCTTTAGCATGTCCGGCCCCCAACCCTTTATATTACCCAGTTTTCGGCCAGATCCATCCTTTTGACTCTTGGGTCAAAAACCTAGCTCTTCTATGCGAAAACCCCAACTTGAATCTGAGAGATCTTACTTCGGGAGGCTTCATCCGGTGATCTGCATCGACTGGTGACAACTCTGAACATCCGGGAACGACTTCCCCACGCTGGTGTGCAGTGAAGATCAACAGAGAACCCGAATAAGGAGGGATTTGAAGGCTCTTTGGCACAGGCCGAGGAGGGCTTCTCCGGCTTGAATCGTCACTTGTGGATTTTACAAGAGGCAAGTACCCCACTCACATTAACCCTACATGTGTCTAGTATGTCCCAGGAATTTTACAGATTTTTCTCGTGTCCTGGAACCCCCCATTCAAGTGATTTGTTAGCGATTCAGTCTGTGTTTATGCAGACAGGATATTAACGGCAGGATCCCTTGCCGCTAATATCATGCGTTGGCAGCATCATATATTGTCGTTGACCTATAGACGACTACCCCATGCCATCAAGTTCTTCAGACTGCAACAGTGTGCAAGTCTGCCCTTCTATAAGCTAATTTTCGAGATTTTCCGCATGAGGATATATAGTAAATTTCATATAATATGTAAATATACATGTTTGGGTGTACTGTGAGTTATTGTGATTATTTGTAATTTGCCTTATTTATTAAAACTCTTTGAATGTTCGACCGACAGAATTTTAATCTTCAAAAATCCTGTTTGTGAAATATGTATAGAATTTAACTGTCGTGAAATTTCTGTACACTGTTTATGAGGTCAAATGCATGATATTAAAATTTGAGAAATTTATAATATCTGTATAGTTTATTAAATTTTCTGAACCGAAAAATAGTGAATATGTTTACTCAATGTAGAAAAGTTAATAATTTGTGCTAAATTTTTTAAATTCCTATAAATTGACATAAAATTTATACTGCCAGTATTCATGTATGTATTAAGTTGTGGGTCTGAACAATGAAAATTTATGTCAGTTTGACTATTTTTACATTTGACAACATCACTATTAGAATTTTCAGAAATTATGCGTGATTCAGAAAAATGTAAATTTTGGTATTCATGATGGATAAACTGTGATAGATTTCTGGTTAAATTTCTGTACTGAACTGATGACAATAGCTATATATAATTGTTTTATGTTAGATATTAACAAATAATGCCTGTTAATATGATTAGTGTTTAATTCTGTAAATTTCAGCATGATTAGAATTGTTGTAAAACTTGATTAATACTGAAGACAGTAGTACCATGCTAGGAAATACTGAAGTTTGTAAATGTGCGAACATGAGATGAATGTTTAAGAATTGTGTAATTAGAAGTGTGTTGAAACTTGAGAAAATGTATAAATGTGCCAATGGGTGACACTGCTACCTTAGAGGGCTGTGGAACTGTACTGTGGTAAAGTCCCCTCGGGAAAGTTCAAAGTGTGTGATGTCCCATGGGCATTGTGATTAAATCCTGGAGGCGAACAAGTATCGCTGGTTAGGGTGGAGAGTGCTTCTCCCGGTTCTGCGCAGTAACTAAGATTTATCACTGGAATGCCTAGGTGATAGATATGAGATGTGATTAGTGTGTGTCCTTCTAAAGTGGTTTGGGCTATGTGTCACGGCATTAAGAAAAAGTGAAAATGTGTTTAAGTGAAAGGAAATGTGTAAATTGTGAACCTGTGTAAGTGAATATGTGTTCATGAAATTCTTATGAAAACATGCAAAAAGGATAAATTTCTTGTGAATGTGACATAATAGTAGTAAAACAACGAGCTTTTCACTAATGTAAATGTGTTATCTATGTGAGAATTTATTTTAGAATTCATGTTAAATTGGCCGTTATGGTATGTGTAAAATTATGTGTAAAATGATCAACATTTAGCATATGAATAGTTGAATGAAATCAGTTAGCATATTGAAAGTATGTAGAAAGCATGTGATAGGATTAGGTTATTTTGTATAAAACGGAATTCCATGTGTAATATGCATAGAAATTATGCATAGGTCTCTATTTGAATAAACTGTCCATTCCATGCATTATGTGTTAATGGTGTAGCATAAGGATATGGAGATTACTTGATACATGTATGTTTAGTGTGCTTGGTGTTACTTGTTGGGTTCTTTTGAACTCATTCTTGCTTCGGCGTACAGGTGCAGACATTTCTACTTCTTCCGAGGAGATCGTTAGGAGCGACCCAGAGCGAGAGTAGGAGATCTTGTTGTGGATTTAGCATTGTACTTTTCCTTACTTCATAGTGTGTAATAAAGACTCTGCGTAGTCTGATGTGGACAATGTATTTATTTTATTTGAGTTATGAAAAGTTAGTTCTCTTTTCTTCTATACGGACTGTGAATAGAATGTGGATGACGAAATAAGATTTCTTTTAAGTTCTTTAAATTCCGCTGTCATGTGATATACATATATTTGTGTATGTTTCAGCCTATCGTACTAGTGTTGGGTAAATGTCCCACTGTGGCGATGCTTTCGATATCGACGTGGGTTGGTGGAACCGTACCGATATAAAGAGGGTCGTTACAGGGATTGGTATCAGAGCGTCAGGCTGAAATTGTACATAAATATGCATATACCATCATCTTCATTGTATACTAAGTCTGTGTAGATTGTCCACAAAGATAAGTAATTAGTTAGAAATTAGATAGTCTAGTTCTAAATTATGATAAATCCGTTTTGCAGGATATGGCTTCACGTGGTAGGCGTGGTGTTCCCGCTCGTGATGGCGAGCAGAGGAGAGATGAGCCTAGGCGAGAGGATCAGGGTGAGCAGCAGGCCCCTGCACCCCAGGGTCCTGTACTTCCCCCACCGCCACCAGTAGACTATGGAGTGTTCATGCAGGGTTTGGTGCAGGCCATGAAAACGTAGGCCCACACTCAGGCTGCACTCCAGGCTCAGTTGGAGGCTCAGGTTAGAATAATAAGATAAGGTAGTATGTATTATTAAATGCATGATTGTTATGTTATATGTGTTAATTATGTTGCTTGTTGTAGCAGGCTCAGGTACCAGCTCCCCAGGTTGATCATGGTGGACCTTCCATCATGGAAAGGTTCAAGAGGATGTCGCCACCCTCTTTTAAGGGGGAGAGCGATCCGTTATTAGCTGAGATCTGGATGTGGGAGATTGAGAAGATCTTCCGGGCCATTAGGTGCGCTGAGGACGACAAGGTCACTTTAGCCACCTATATGCTACAGGTATGTGTAATTTAATCTAGTGGTTATTACTTTAAGTATAGATTATGTTGGTTAGTTCTCATTGATGGTTTTGGCAGGAGCGAGCCGACGTATGGTGGTCCTCGTTGTTATGTACTCGATTCGAGGATGGTGCTGTGGAGGTTGGTTAGGATGAGTTCGTGAGGCTTTTCCGAGCCAAGTTTGTTCCGGAGCACATCCAGGACAAGATGGAGTAGGAGTTCCTCTCGATAACTCAAGGCTCCATGACTGTGCTGGAGTACGAGGCCAGGTTTGCCGAGCTATCAAAGTACACCCCTCATATTGTAGCTAATGAGCGCAGGAAGGCGAAGAAATTCGTGATGGGTCTGAAACCATCACTGAGGACGAGGTTGGTGGCTTTCGACCATCGTACTCTCGAGCAGGCGCTCAGCGCGGCGTGTCGGCAGGAGGGAGAGATGGAGCAGTATCTGGAGGAGAAGAAGGCTTCTCAAAATAGGCCAACAGCTCCTTTCTAGAGGCAGGAGAGGAAGAAGACGACTTTCCAGTCACCGCAGCATCCTGTGGCATCAGGCAGTGTTCAGGTATCTTCTCAACGTTCCCCTAGTGGTAAGAAGGAGTGTCCTCATTGCGGAAGGGCACATGGCGGTACGGAGTGTTGGATGGTAGCAGGGAAGTGCTTGAAATGCGGGAGCAGCGACCATAAGATTAAGGACTGTCCGAGGCTTCAGCAGGGAGCCCAGCGTGGACCAGCCTCAGTAGCAGTAGCAGCAGCGCCAGTGACAGGATGACCAGGGAGACCTTGAGCCCCAGCTCGAGTGTTTGCTTTAGCTCGTGAGGACGCCGAGCAAGCGGATCATGTCACCGAAGGTACGGTTTTGTTCTTAGGTGTGCATGCTCGGGTTTTGTTCGATACGGGTGCTACTTACTCGTTCATTTCCGAGCGTTTTGCTAGGCAGTTAGCTATAGAGTCAGGATTAGAGTCTCAGGATTTAGAAGTCCCTTTGTCTGTGCATACACCTGCGGGTACGGTATCGACTAGGAAGTGTATTCCGTCTTTACCGATGTGCATTGAGGATAGAGTCCTAGAATGGTGTTTCTTCTTGCTTAAGATGAAGGACTATGATGCTATTCTTGGTCTGGATTGGCTAGAGGAGCACTATGCATTGGTAGATTGTCGTGGGAAGAAGATTGTTTTCCGCATTCCTAGTGAGGATGAATTTTCTCATCCTTTGCCGAGAAACTTAGCAGGAAAGTTTGTCATCTCGGCCATGAGGGCAATGAGAATGGTGAACAAGGGTTGTGATGCTTTTCTTGCCAGTGTGGTTTTAATACCCAAGGCTGATGAGTCACTTACTCTTGCAGAGATAGATGTAGTGCAGGATTTTCCAGATGTCTTTCCTGATGATTTATCTGGATTGCCACCGTCTAGAGAGATAGAGTTCACTCTAGAGTTGCTTCCAGGCATCTCTCCTATCTCGAAGGCACCTTATCGGATGGCACCTGCGGAATTAGCTGAGTTAAGGAGGCAGTTGCAGGATTTGTTAGATAAGGGATTTATTCGCCCTAGCGTTTCCCCTTACGGCGCACCTGTCTTATTCGTGAAGAAGAAGGATGGGTCACTTCGGTTATGCATTGATCATAGAAAGCTAAACCAAGTGATGATGAAGAACAGGTATCCCTTACCTCGGATTGATGATTTGTTTGACCAGCTGCAGAATGCATCGGTCTTTTCTAAGATTGATTTGCGTTCTGGCTATCATCAGTTGAGGATTAGGAGTGAGGATGTGTCCAAGACGGCATTTAGAACCCGTTATGGACATTATGAGTTTTTGGTCCTTCCGTTTGGTCTAACCAATGCCCCTGCAGCGTTCATGGATCTCATGAACAGGGTGTTTAGACCATATCTAGATAGTTTTGTTGTAGTCTTCATTGATGACGTGCTGGTCTACTCTCCGGATGAGGCCACACATCGTCAACATTTGAGGATAGTGTTAGAGGTTCTCCGTAAGCACAAACTGTATGCAAAATTCAGCAAGTGCGATTTTTGGATGCGCGAGGTTCATTTCCTTGGGCATGTTATCTCCGGTGCTGGTGTAGCAGTGGATCCAGCGAAAGTCCAAGCTGTTATGGATTGGGAGAGTCCCAAGACTCCTTCAGAGATTTGAAGTTTTCTTGGTTTGGCGGGTTATTATCGGCGATTTATTGTGGGATTTTCATCCATCGCCGCTCAATTGACTCAGCTGACCAGGAAGGGTGTAACATCGCGTGCCTTTCAGATCCAAGTGGATCATGTGTGTGTTGCTTGTGCGGCCGTTGTGAGTCCAATGTGAGTTGGTTGTGTGGAATGTGTGGTGTGAATGTGTGGATTGAGCAGGTGAAGTGCAGGGTTGGTCCTGAAATGAAATAGGACCTGCTGCTGTTCAGTTGGAGTTGGCGGCCAGGGGTGGCCGTTGACCTGTTGGCGTCCAGGTAAGTGGACGCTGACTGCGTGAACTTGGCGGCATTGGATGTGGACGCTGAGTGTGGCGGTTGCTGTTGGCGGCATAGGGGTTGATGCCAACCTGAGAATGGTGCAGGTTATAGGCTCACCCGAGGGCAGGTTTCTTACCTGGTTCTCTTCCCCTCTTGCCCCAGCTTCGCGTCCCGGTGTTTCTAAAGCTTTCAACAGGTACCGAAGAGTGGTTGGACGATCGTAGAATGCGTGGCGTTGTTGAATTGCGCGAAGAAACGTCACGGCGTGGTGCAATTCTCGTGGGAGCTTGCGGAGGGTTCGGTGTGAATCGGGAGATTGCGGGAGGTTCTAGCGTGTTCTGAGGTAGGGGATGAACCCGTTTAACTCCGTAGAAACATTAAAACACATCGTAACCACCTGAATTAGCATGATAATGCATTTTTGGATAAAGTTGCACTATACGGGGAAATTGGGTGGTTTGAGTAATTTAGCAAGTAAAGCATGCAGTAATGGGTTGTTTCAGATTCTGGCATGTTAAAAGAATTGCTTTTATATGTTTTTCTGTAGATAGAATGGTTGAAAAACCCGTAGAGCCAGATTAGGTTTCTGCAGGGTTTAAGGCCGGAGAACTTGGCGTCAAGATCGCTTGTCGCCAAGCTCCTCAGCTAAGATATTAACGGCCAGATCCCTTGTCGTTGACTTATTGTAAGCGGCAGTCGATGTTGCCGCCTACTGGTTATAAGCAGAAATGATTAATTACGGTATTTATCGATAATGCATGTGTGTTGACACATGAGGTGCACTGAGTGTACATGGTTCTCGTATTTAGCATACAAAGTATGCAATTAGCTACTTACTTTAGTAACTGCGCGATGTTTACGCGAGTCAGTTGGGTTCACGTGTAGTGAACCGTTGTTACTTGTGGTTTACGTGAGGTTTCACGTGGTTTGTGGATGACGTGCACGTGGTTCTATGTACGTGGCGAGTAGTACGATGCCTACTGTGGTTACCTCTCCAGTTGGGTGCCCCAGGTTCTTTGTGAGCCAGGCTGTTAGCTCGGGGCTTTGTCCCGGTACTAGTGTTGTACCGTCGAGGTCTGTGTCGTCTGACCTGGACACCCTCACTCCTGTGTTTGAGTTGTATGACTGGCTGAGGGAAAGACGACAGTGGGATAGTGACACTTGTGTTTGTCTTTAGTTACTTGTAGCGCGCTCGTAGTTGGGGGTACGGACACCAGTAGACGTACTGGACCCCAGCTAGTCCTTTTCCAGTGCCTCACTCCAGAGAGTTCTGGGCCAGGATCTCTAGAGGTGCCATGCATGGGCCTGTGACCGTGTGGTCCGCAGGTGGTGGTGTTTAGTTGGTCTCCACAGTTGCTTGACTTTTCACGTAGAGCAGCAGCTGGACCTTTCGTCCGTGGCTGCGAGACTGAGAGGTAGACCTGTGTTAGCTTGTCCGAGTCAGTTACTGGTGTCGCGAACCAGTTCACGTGGCTCGTGTTTGGCAGTCTCTACTTTAGCTTGTACACCTGTACTGGTTTGCCGTTTAATTATTACTGTTGTTTCTCGTAGTCGGCAGACGGTGAGTACTTTTACAGCTTTAATATCCTACTTAGCTGTTCTATAAATTGTTGGTATTGTTTATAGCTTTGTACCTGTGGTTTTTGGTTTGCTCGGTTTTGGGGGAGTTCCCTACTGAGCCAGTGACTAGAGAGGCTCACCCCTACCCCCACAGGTGAGAGCGAGGAGGACGTCTCACGACCGTCGTCCAGCTCAGAGCCGCGCCGTAGCGGTGTAGGGTCAGTACCTCCAGCGGTGTAGTTTCAGCTGTGTAGTACTCTAGCAGTGTAGTTTGGCTAGTTGTTTACTTTCTTCAGTTGTACCTCGGGGTACGCCCCAGGCTCTTGTACTTCTTTTCAGTTTTGTGGAAATTTGGCTATGTAAACTTGTGAATTATATATAAAATGTGGTGTTTTCCTTTGTGTTTACACGGACTATGGTTTGGTATCCCTTGCGAGGCTTCGGCCCGTTTGCGGGAGGCGGACTCGAATCAAGTACGTTATCGGTTTAACGGGCTTGGCCGAGGCGTTCCGTCACAGTTGGTATCAGAGCATGGTCCGTGTTAATATAAGGGAATTAGAAGGATACATAGCCTTATTTCAGTCTTTGTACACTGCTGGTAGGGACCTTGGTTTTTGATAATTTATTGTTTTGATTTTTGTTTGGTATTTTGTTTATGTAGAAAATTTCTGGAATGGCTGATAGAAGAGATTGGGGTGGTGGAGGAGATGATCCGGAGGAAAGCACCCAGCGTATGATTGAAAGAATCTGGGAAAGCCTTATGGATATTCGGGCAAGAATGGATCAGCAGGCGCCGGTACCACCTGTTGCAGTGCCACCTGGAGATGGAGAAGTTGTACCCGTAGCTCCAGTTCCGCCAAGAGTAGAGGTGCCTTTTGCAGCACCTGTGCCACCACCACCGCCAGTGTTGATAGCAGAAGAACCTGTGATGCAGGTGGAGAAGTTTCTGAGATTGCAGCCGCCTACCTATTCAGGAGGGCCGAACCCAGATACAGTAGAGCATTGGGTTCATGAAATTGAAAGAGTTTTTGCGACTATGAGGTGTTCGGCAGCGGATAGAGTGGTGTTAGCTGCTTATCAGATGAGGGGTTTTGCTTTGGAATGGTGGCGACTGAAGATGCAGACCACCTTCGCAGGTAGGACAGAGGAGGCTATCACTTGGCCGGAATTTCTCGATGTATTTAACGATACATTCTTTCCGATCCAAGTGCAGCAAGTAAAAAGAGAGCAGTTTCGGACTCTCCAGCAAGGTAATTCCTCAGTTTTGGAATACCAGATGAGATTTATGGCACTTAGTCGTTATGCGCCATATGTAGGTTCCGATAATAATATGATGGTTGAGTATTTTATCAGAGGCTTGAGAGTGGAATTGCAGGATGCGATAGTACCTCTCATGTGCAAAACAGTGGAAGAGGCAGCTCAGAGAGCAGCTACACTGGAGAGGTCTATTCGGACTCGTCAGGTGGGCGAGTCAGGTTCAGGTAGTTTACGGCTACCGCAGCAGTCGGTGGGTGCGAGTAAAGGTAAAGCACCAGCAGGACCTTCTTCATCAGGCTTTGGAAAATGGGGCCAGAAATTAAAGCAAGCATTTAAAGGCAGAGGAAGTGGATGGGGAGGTCATTCACAGTTTCAGCAGGGCCGAGGTAGGCCTGAGGTGGAGGAGTCACAGCAGAGTACTGCCAGGCAGCCTATCACTCCACCTGGGTATCGGTGTTATAATTGTAATCAGTGGGGACATTTGATCTGCAATTGTCCCTATCCGAGAGAATATGGATATGGTAGAGGTATGTAGCAGCAGCAGCAGCCTCAGCAGTTTCAGCAGCCACAGTCAGGTCGTGGCAGAGGAGTACTGCAGCAGCGAGGAAGAGGCCGGGTTATGGCTATCACCTGAGCCCAGGCAGAGGCATCGAATATGATAGAAGGTACTTTACCTCTTTATGAATATTCAACAAGAGTTTTATTTGATTCAGGTGCATCTCATTCTTTTATTTCCGAAGAATTTCTGGATTGTATCGCTAATCCTTTAGAAGAGAAATCTTGTGAGTTAGTAGTGGAGGTTCCTTCAGGTGAGTTCTTACTCACTTCGAGCTATATAGATGAAGCTCCTGTTATGATTGAAGGGAACCAGATGTCGGGTCGGTTGTATGCCCTGCGGTTGTCAGATTATGATATTATTCTAGGTATGGATTGGCTTGAAATGTATGGAGCAATGTTAGATTGCAGAAAGAAAAGGATCAGATTTTGCCATCCTAATGGTGCAGTATTTGAATATCAAGGTATGCCTTTTATTACCTCTAAGTTTCTAATTTCTGCAATTAAAGCTAGAAAGTTGATAAATGATGGGTGTGTAGCTTATTTAGCCTCGGTAAGTCTGGTAGAAGCCAGTCAGCCAGTAGAAGCAGTTCCCGTGGTTAGGGAATTTGCTGATGTTTTTCCTGAGGATTTGCCTAGTTTAGCTCCACATAGAGAGGTGGACTTTACTATTGAGTTGCTGCCAGGTACCATGCCGATTTCTAAATCTCCATATCAGATGGCACCAGCAGAACTAAAAGAATTGAAAAAGCAGTTAGAAGAATTGTTGCAGAAAGGTTTTATTAGACCGAGTCATTCACCGTGGGGAGCGCCGGTTTTATTTGTGAAAAAGAAAGATGGAAGTTTTCGGATGTGTATTGATTATAGAAAGTTGAATGATGTGACCATCAAGAATAAGTACCCGTTGCTGAGGATAGTTGATCTGTTTGATCAGTTGCAATCAGCAAAGGTGTTTTCTAAGATTGATTTGAGGCCCGGGTACCATCAGTTGAGAATTAAAGAGGAAGATATAGATAAGACAGCTTTTAGAACCAGATATCGTCACTATGAGTTTGTGGTTATGCCTTTTGGGCTGACTAATGCTCCTGCAGGTTTTATGGATCTGATGAATAGAATTTTTCATCCATATTTAGATCAATCCATTGTGGTCTTTATCGATGATATTCTAATTTATTCAGCATCTGAAGAGGAGCATACAGTACATTTGAGGTGTACTCTGCAATTGTTAAGGGATAACCAGTTGTTTGCCAAATTCAGTAAGTGTGAATTTTGGCTGAAAGAAATTCAGTTCCTGGGTCATGTTATCTCAGCCAAAGGAATAGCGGTGGACCCGAGTAATGTGGAAGTTGTGTCAAGGTGGGGAGTGCCTAAGACAATAACCGAGATTAGAAGTTTTCTGGGCTTAGCAGATTATTATAGGCGCTTCATTCAAGATTTTTCTAAGATTGCAGCACCTATGACTAGATTGACCAGGAAAGGGGTGCCTTTTGTGTGGTCCGGTGAATGTCAAAGAAGTTTTATGGAATTGAAGAAAAGACTTACATCAGCACCTATATTGACATTACCGGCAGGGAGTGGTGGTTTTGTATTGTATACTGATGCTTCAAGGAGAGGACTTGGCGCAGTGCTTATGCATCATGGTAAAGTGATAGCTTATGCGTCCAGGCAATTGAAGCCAGCAGAGGAAAATTACCCCACTCATGATTTGGAATTAGCTGCAGTTGTATTTGCTTTGAAAATGTGGAGGCATTATTTGTATGGTGAGAGATTTGAGATCTTTACAGATCATAAAAGTTTGAAATATATCTTCTCGCAGAAAGATTTGAACCTTCGCCAGCGCATATGGATTGAGTATTTAAAGGATTATGATTTCAATTTGGCTTACCATCCGGGTAAGGCCAATGTTGTAGCTGATGCCTTGAGCAGAAAGGCATATGTGAATCTGATGATGATTAAAGAGTGGAAGTTGTATGAAGAAGTAGCAGAGAATTCCTTATATGTGCCCAGTAGTCAGCGACGGGCGGTACTAGCTGTTAGTGCTGTAGAGCCGTCTTTGTATTGGCAGATTATTGAAGCTCAGAAAGCAGATGCAGGTTTAGCTAATATCGTGAAAATGGAAGGAGTTTCCATTGATGATAATTGTGTGGTCAGGCTCCGAGGCAGGTTGTTTGTTCCAGCTGAAAGAGAGGTAAAGCAGTGAGTATTGGAAGAGGCTCATAAATCTAGGTACACTATTCATCCGGGTAGTACTAAAATGTACCATGATTTAAGAAAGCATTTTTGGTGGCCTCATATGAAGAAAGAAATAGCAAAATTTGTTTCAAGGTGTGCTGTCTGTCAGCAGATTAAAGTAGAGCATCAGAAGTTTGGAGGTCTATTGCAACCGTTACCCATTCCGCAGTGGAAATGGGATGATATTTCTATGGATTTTGTGGTAGGTTTACCAAGGACGAGTTCAGGGCATAATGGAATATGGGTATTTGTTGACAGATTGACAAAAGTGTGCAGATTAGTGGCAGTGAGCATGTCTTGGACAGTGGACAGATTAGCAAATATTGATGTTGAAAGAATTGTTCCACTGCATGGTATCCCAAAGACTATTGTATCTGATAGAGATCCAAGATTTACTTCTGGTTTATGGAGAAGTCTGCAAAGAGTAATTGGTTATGAGTTGAGGTATAGCTCCGCTTATCATCCCCAGACAGATGGTCAGACAGAGAGGACTATCTAGACAATTGAAGATATGTTGTGGGCTTGTTGTTTAGTTTGGGGAGGTAGCTGGGAGCATCATTTGGGAATGGTTGAGTTTGCCTACAATAATAGCTATCATACTAGTCTTGGGATAGCACCATATGAAGCTTTATATGGAAGGCCATGTAGAACCCCATTAAACTGGCATGAAGTGGGAGAAAGGTAGTTAGTGGGTCCTGAATTGATTCAGCAAACCACTGAAGTAGTAAAGCTTATTAAAGAAAAATTACAAGCAGCTCAAAGTAGGCAAAAGAGTTATGCAGATGTTCGAAGGAGACCACTTCAGTTTGAGGTGGGAGATCTTGTTTTCCTGAGAGTTTCTCCAAGTAAAGGAATCATGAGGTTTGGCAAGTGTGGAAAGTTGAGTCCAAGGTATGTAGGACCTTTCCAGGTGATTGAAAGAATTGGGGAAGCAGCTTATAGGTTGGATTTGCCAGCTGATTTTGCAGATGTGCACGATATTTTCCATGTCTTCATGTTGAGAAAGTGTATTGAAGATCTAGCTCAGATAATTAAATATCAAGGTGGTGACCTGAGACCGGATATGACTATGCCTGAGTATCCGGTGCAGATCACAGATCGAAAGATGAAGAAGTTGAGAAATAAAGAAATTGAGTTGGTTAAAGTGAGATGGGAAAATAGGTTGGGTGGTGAGGATACCTGGGAGTTAGCCGAGGAAATGGCTAAACGGTTTCCCTATCTGTTTGAGTAAGCTTGTGTATTTTTTTTTCTTTTAAATGATAGTACTTGTAAAGGTATGTATGTATAAGTTGTTTAACTTTGAATTGTGTTATGAATTTCGAGGTCGAAATTTTCTTTTTAGATGATAGTAATGTAACGTCGCGTGCCTTTCGGATCCAAGCGGATCATGTGTGTGTTGGTTGTGCGGCCGTTGTGAGGCCAATGTGAGTTGGTTGTGTGGAATGTGTGGTGTGAATGTGTGGATTGAGCAGGTGAAGTGCAGGGTTGGTCCTGAAATGAAACAGGACCTGCTGCTATTCAGTTGGAGTTGGCGGCCAGGGGTGGCCGTTGACCTGTTGGCGTCCAGGTAAGTGGACGTTGACTGCATGAACTTGGCGGCATTGGATGTGGACGCTGAGTGTGGCGGTTTCTGTTGGCGGCATAGGGGTTGACGCCAACCTGAGAATGGTGCAGGTTATAGGCTCACCCGAGGGCAGGTTTCTTACCTGGTTCTCTTCCCCTCTTGCCCCAGCTTCGCATCCCGGTGTTTCTAAAGCTTTCAACAGGTATCGAAGAGTGGTTGGACGATTGTAGAACGCGTGGTGTTGCTGAATTGCGCGAGGAAACGTCACAGCATGGTGCAATTCTCGTGGGAGCTTGCGGAGGGTTCGGTGTGAACCGGGAGATTGCGGGAGGTTCTAGCGTGTTCTGAGGTAGGGGACGAACCCGTTTAACTCCGTAGAAACATTAAAACACATCGTAACCACCTAAATTAGCATGATAATGCATTTTTGGATAAAGTTGCACCATACGAGGAAAATGGGTGGTTTGAGTAATTTAGCAAGTAAAGCATGCAGTAATGGGTTGTTTTGGATTCTGCCATGTTAAAAGAACTGCTTTTATATATTTTTCTGAAGATAGAATGGTTGAAAAACCCGTAGAGCCGGATTAGGGTTTCTGCAGGGTTTAAGGCCGGAGAACTTGGCGTCAGGATCGCTTGTCGCCAAGCTCCACAGCTAAAAATCCCTTGTCGTTGACTTATTGTAAGCGGCAGTCGATGTTGCCGCCTACTGGTTATAAGCAGAAATGATTAATTACGGTATTTATCGATAATGCATGTGTGTTGACACATGAGGTGCACTGAGTGTACATGGTTCTCGTATTTAGCATACAAAGTATGCAATTAGCTACTTACTTTAGTAACTGCGCAATTTTTACGCGAGTCAGTTGGGTTCACGTGTAGTGAACCATTGTTACTTGTGGTTTACGTGAGGTTTCACGTGGTTTGTGTGTGACGTGCACGTGATTTTGTGTACGTGGCGAGTAGTACGACGCCTACCGTGGTTACCTCTCCAGTTGGGTGCCCCAGGTTCTTTGTGAGCCAGGCTGTTAGCTCGGGGCTTTGCCCCGATACTTGTGTTTTACCGTCGAGGTCTGTGTCGTCTGACCCGGACACCCTCACTCATGTGTTTGAGTTGTACGTACGGCTGAGTGAAAGACGACAGTGGGTCAGTGACACTTGTGTTTGTCTTTAGTCATTTGTAGCACGCTCGAAGTTGGGGGTACGGACACCAGTAGACGTACTGGACCCCAGCTAGTCCTTTTCCAGTGCCTCACTTCAGAGAGTTCCGGGCCAGGATCTCTAGAGGTGCCAGGCATGGGCCTGTGACCGTGTGGTCCGCAGGTGGTGGTGTTTAGTTGGTCTCCACAGTTGCTTGACTTTTCACGTGGAGCAGCAGCTGAACCTTTCGCCCGTGGCTGCGAGACTGAGAGGTAGACCTGTGTTAGCTTGTCCGAGTCAGTTACTGGTGTCGCGAACCAGTTCACATGGCTCGTGTTTGGCAGTCTCTACTTTAGCTTGTACACTTGTACTGGTTTGCTGTTTAATTATTACTGTTGTTTCTTGTAGTCGGCAGACGGTGAGTACTTTTACAGCTTTAATATCCTGCTTAGTTGTTCTATAAATTGTTGGTATTGTTTATAGCTTTGTACCTGTGGTTTTTGGTTTGCTCGGTTTTGGGGGAGTTCCCTACTGAGCCAGTGACTAGAGAGGCTCACCCCTACCCCCACAGGTGAGAGCGAGGAGGACGTCTCACGACCGTCGTCCAGCTCAGAGCCGCTCCGTAGCGGTGCAGGGTCAGTACCTCCAGCGGCGTAGTTTCAGCTGTGTAGTACTCCAGCAGTGTAGTTTGGCTAGTTGTTTACTTTCTTTAGTTGTACCTCGGGGTACACCTCAGGCTCTTGTACTTCTTTTCAGTTTTGTGGAAATTTGGCTATGTAAACTTGTGAATTATATATAAAATGTGGTGTGTTCCTTTGTGTTTACACGGACTGTGGTTTGGTATCCCTTGCGAGGCTTCGGCCCGTTCGCGGGAGGAGGACTCGGATCAAGTACGTTATCGGTTTAACGGGCTTGGTCGAGGCGTTCCGTCACAAAGGGAGTGATGTTTGTCTGGTCTGAGGAGTGTGAGAGTAGTTTTCAATTATTGAAGACTAAACTCACATCGGCTCCTGTGTTAGTTTTACCGAGCGGTGTAGAGGATTTTGCTATCTACACGGATGCATCTCGGATTGGCCTTGGCTATGTGTTGATGCAGAAAGGAAGGGTGGTAGCATATGCTTCGAGGCAATTGAAGGAGCATGAGCGAAACTATCCGACTCATGATCTTGAGCTCGCGGCTGTGGTTCATGCACTGAAAATCTGGAGGCACTATCTTTATGGTGTTAGATTTGAGGTGTTCACTGATCACAAGAGCCTAAAGTATCTTTTCTCCTAAAAGGAATTAAACCTTAGCTAGAGAAGATGGATTGAGTTCCTGAAGGACTATGACTTCGACCTCCAGTATCATGCTGGAAAGGCGAATGTCGTAGCAGATGCCCTTAGTAGAAAGAGGTCGTCTCTCCAGCAGGACTGGAAGATGTTGGAGGATGCAGCGTGTGCGATGACCATGTTGGAGCCATCATTGTGCCGAGCTTTTGTGGCTCAGCTGTCCATTAGGTCATCGGTGTTGGATGAGGTGATCGAGCATCAGAAAGCCGACCCTAGACACCAAGAGTTAGTGGGCAAAGCGGTTATTGGTCGTGATGAGGATTGTGTGATTAGATTCCATCATCGTGTCTGTGTTCCAGACATTGTAGATATTCGTGAGCATGTTTTAGCAGGAGCTCATAGATCTAGGTTCTCTATTCATCCGGGTAACACTAAGATGTACCAGGATTTAAAGAGATCATTTTGGTGGTCTGGCATGAAGAAGGATGTAGCTGAGTTTGTGTCTAGATGTCTAGTATGCCAGCAAGTGAAGGCCGAGCGGCATCGACCATCTGGTCTTATGCAGAAGATGGAAATCCCAGTTTGGAAGTGGGAAGCTATCACTATGGATTTTGTTACAGCTTTGCCTCGATCTAGATGAGGTAATGACTCGATTTGGGTAGTGGTAGATCGATTCTCGAAGACTGCGCATTTCTTGCCTATGAAGAAGAAGCAGTCAGTAGAGAGTTTAGCTAGACTGTATGTTAGTAGTATTATTAGATTGCATGGGGTACCGAAGTCTATCATTTTGGATCGAGATCCGAGATTTACTTCCAGGCTATGGAAGGGTCTTCAGGATGCATTAGGTTCGGAGCTGAAGCTCAGTTCGACATTTCATCCCCAGACAAATGGACAGTCCGAGAGCACTATCCAGAGGCTTGAGGATATGTTGAGGGCTTGTGTGCTGAATTGGAAGGATGATTGGGAGCGCCATTTACCTCTAGTGGAGTTCGCATATAACAACAGCTTTCATGCGAGCATTGACATGGCTCCATTTGAGGCTTTGTATGGTAGGCCTTGCAGATCTCCTTTGTGTTGGGAGGAGACCAGTGATAGGCAGTTGATCGGTCCGGAGTTAGTTCAGGAGACTTCGGATAAGGTCCAGCTTATTAGGAAGAAGCTTGTTGCGGCACAGGATAGACAGAAGAGTTATGCTGACAACATGAGGAAGGATTTAGAATTCGAGGTAGGTGAGCATGTCTTTTTGAAGATTTCGCCTACGCGTGGTGTACTTAGATTTGGCAGGCATAGTAAGTTGAGCCCTAGATTCATTGGCCCATATGAGATTCTTCGACGATTGGGCAACGTGGCATATGAGCTAGCTTTACCTCCAGCATTGGCTAGCGTTCATCCTATTTTTCACATATCTATGCTCAGGAAGTATGTCAGAGATCCGTCTCATGTTATTAGCCATGAGCCAGTGGAGATCCAGCCAGATCTTTCTTATGTAGAGAAACCAGTAGCTATTCTAGATCGGAAGGTTCAACATCTCCGAAACAAGAGCATTGCGTCAGTAACGGTCTTATGGAGTAACTTCTCGCGAGAGGAGGCTACTTGGGAGCTTGAGGATGCAATGAAAAAGAAGTATCCTCAGTTGTTTGAGTAGTGTCAGTCTAACTTCGAGGACGAAGTTTCGTTAAGGGGGAGAGGGTCTAAGGCCCTTGATTTTTATCTTGCTTGCTTAAGTATATATGTATACATATAAGAGTATACTATTGATGTATAGATTATTGTGCATAATATTTATTATACAAATTGTATGAATTAGTGTTATTGTAATATGCATATTGTATACAAGTATATATATATATATATATATATATATATATATATATATATGTTTAGGTGTGTGGTGTTATAAATTCTGCATATTTTAAGTGAAATTTTGTCGGCCAGTCGGCGTCAACATCGGCTGACGTTGACTAGGTTTAGGCTGCAATATCGATGGACGCCCACTTTGGATAGGCGACCATAGATATGGACGCCAATATCCGAGACCAGTTACATTTCCAGATCCGGAAACGCCTCCAGAAATTTCGCTATTTGTTTTAGAAACCGTTCCCAACGGCTCTAAGACTTACCCCTTTAGCATGTCCGGCCCCCAACCCTTTATATTACCAAGTTTTCGGCCAGATCCATCCTTTTGACTCTTGGGTCAAAAACCTAGCTCTTCTATGCGAAAACCCCCACTTGAATCTGAGAGATCCGACTTCGAGAGGCTTCATCCGGTGATCTGCATCGACTGGTGACAACTCTGAACATCCGGTAACGACTTCCCCACGCTGGTGTGCAGTGAAGATCAACAGAGAACCCGAATAAGGAGGGATTTGAAGGCTCTTTGGCACAGGCCGAGGAGGGCTTCTCCGGCTTGAATCGTCACTTGTGGATTTTACAAGAAGCAAGTACCCCACTCACATTAACCCTACATGTGTCTAGTATGTCCCAGGAATTTTATGGATTTTTCTCGTGTCCTGGAACCCCCCATTCAAGTGATTTGTTAGCGATTCAGTCTATGTTTATGCAGACAAGATATTAACGGCAGGATCCATTGCCGCTAATATCATGCGTTGGCGGCATCATATATTGCCGTTGACCTATAGACGGCTACCCCATGCCGTCAAGTTCTTCAGACTGCAACAGTGTGCAAGTCTGCCCTTCTATAAGCTAATTTTTGAGATTTTCCGCATGAGGATATACAGTAAATTTCATATAATATGTAAATATACATGTTTGGGTGTACTGTGAGTTATTGTGATTTTTTGTAATTTTCCTTAATTATTAAAACTCTTTGAATGTTCGACCGACAAAATTTTAATCTTGAAAATTCTTGTTTGTGAAATATGTATAGAATTTAACTGTCGTGAAATTTTTGTACACTGTTTATGAGGTCTAATGCATGATATTAAAATTTGAGAAATTTATAATATCTGTATAGTTTATTAAATTTTCTGAACCAAAAAATAGTGAATATGTCTACTCCATGTAGAAAAGTTAATAATTCGTGCGAAATTTTTTAAATTCTTATAAATTGACATAAAATTTGTACTGTCAGTATTCATGTATGTATTAAGTTGTGGGTCCGAATAATGAAAATTTACGTCAGTTTGACTATTTTTACATTTGATAACATCACTGTTAGAATTTTCAGAAATTATGCGTGATTCAGAAAATTGTAAATTTTGGTATGCATGATGGTTAAACTATGATAGATTTCTGGTTAAATTTTTGTACTGAACTGATGACAATAGCTATATATAATTGTTTTATGTTAGATATTAACAAATAATGCATGTTAATATGATTAGTGTTTAATTCTGTAAATTTCAACATGATTAGAATTGTTGTAAAACTTGATTAATACTGAAGACAGTAGTATCATGCTAGGAAATACTGAAGTATGTAAATGTGTGAACATGAGATGAATGTGTAAGAATTGTGTAATTAGAAGTGTGTTGAAACTTGAGAAAATGTATAAATGTGCCAATGGGTGACACTGCTACCTTAGAAGGCTGTGGAACTGTACTGTGGTAAAGTCCCCACGGGAAAGTTCAAAGTGTGTGATGTCCCACGGGCATTGGGATTAAATCCTGGAGGCGAACAAGTATCGCTGGTTAGGGTGGAGAGTGCTTCTCCCGGTTCTGCGCAGTAACTACGATTTATCACTGGAATGCCTAGGTGATAGATATGTGATGTGATTAGTGTATGTCCTTCTAAAGTGGTTTGGGCTATGTGTCACGGCATTAAGAAAAAGTGAAAATGTGTTTAAGTGAAAAGAAATGTGTAAATTGTGAACTTGTGTAAGTGAATATGTGTTCATGAAATTCTTATGAAAACATGCAAAAAGGATAAATTTCTTGTGAATGTGACATAATAGTAGTAAAACAGCGAGCTTTTCACTAATGTAAATGTGTTATCTATGTGAGAATTTATTTTAGAATTCATGTTAAATTAGTCGTTATGGTATGTGTAAAATTATGTGTAAAATGATCAACATTTAGCATATGAACAGTTGAATGAAATCAGTTAGCATATTGAAAGTATGTAGAAAGCATGTGATAGAATTAGGTTATTTTGTGTAAAACGAAATTCCATGTGTAATATCCGTAGAAATTATGCATAGGTCTCTATTTGAATAAACTGTCCATTCCATGCATTATGTGTTAATGGTGTAGCATAAGGATATGGAGATTACTTGATACATGTATGTTTAGTGTGCTTGGTGTAACTTGTTGGGTTCTTTTGAACTCATTCTTGCTTCGGCGTACAGGTGCAGACGTTTCTACTTCTTCCGAGGAGATCGTTAGGAGCGACTCGGAGCGAGAGTAGGAGAGGTTGTCGTGGATTTAGCATTGTACTTTTCCTTACTTCATAGTGTGTAATAAAGACTCTGCGTAGTCTCATGTGGACAATGTATTTATTTTATTTCAGTTATGAAAAGTTAGTTCTCTTTTCTTCTATACGGACTGTGAATAGAATGTGTATGATGGAATAAGATTTCTTTTCAGTTCTTTAAATTCCGCTGTCATGTGATATACATATATTTGTGTATGTTTCAGCCTATCGTACTAGTGTTGGGTAAATGTCCCACTGTTGCGATGCTTTCTATATCGACGTGGGTTGGTGGAACCGTACCGATATAAAGAGGGTCGTTACAACTTGCTTGGGAGCAAGTGGGCTTGTAATTCCTCTCAAGGGTGAGAGAAGGCCAAATTTATTGGCAGTTGGTGAAATCTCAAGTGGATGGCTTGAGGACTGGATGTAGGACTTCCATGTGGGAAGGCCGAACCAGGATAAATCTCCTTGTGCATTTGTGTGATTTTTTCCGCCAATTTACACTTGAATCACACACTACACTAAATACTAGCAGATTTATTTAGTGTTGTTTAATTTCAGATAAAATTTTAAAAGCACAAGAAGTCCTATTCACCCCCTTCTAGGACATCATTAGTGCCATTTCGATCCAACAAACTTGACCGGCCTGATGCCTCAGACTGTGCGCCACGTGGGTTTCTGTGCCATGCATAAACGCGACATGGTACTACGTCGTGATTCAGACCGTTTTCCCATTCATACTTTTCAGCTATTTTTATATTCAGAATTTGAAGTCCACTGTTGAACGTTACGTAGGTATACATCGCGATTCAAAGGTCATTACGCCATGTCGACCTGTCACGACATGAAGGCAATGACCCTAATCTTCGTGTTTTGATTCCATAATCAATCTGAAAATCGATTCCCGTTGTAAAAGGTGACCATATGACCCGTCTCTATTTGAACGCGATGGGTAGGTACGTCGCGATTTAGATACTTGTTACAGAACTGTGTTTTGTCTGTTTATGGCCCTTTGAAATGTGACGACTATGTCCGTAGTGATTTCAAGGCCAACCTGAGACTGTTTTAATGAGCTATTTAGTCTATCATATGCATGTCCTTATGTCATATCATGTCATATAGTTATGCAATGGCCTAAAAGTGATCAACCTACATGAAATCATAATAATTTGAATATCTATTCCAAGTGTAATGATTGATTGATGTCATCTACTATGTGATCATGTGATTGTTATATGTTATGTTCATAATCTGACCTATCCATAATTGAAATGTGATAAATGTTAAAAATACTGCAACCATGTGATAGATTGAATTTCATACATGTCACGCATGTTTGTTATAAGCTTTCCGTCTTGTTTTAAACCGATGGATTGTGGATTGAGACACGCTCTACACGTCACATTACACATATAGGCAGCCCTTTCTTGGGGAATTGGAAACTCTCTGCCGGTCATTCTATATCGACAAACTAGTGACCTCTTCTCTAAGACCTCCGTAAATCTCCTTACTCCGTGGATTCCCTCATGGAGATCGAGTTGGTTATACGAATGAAGTACCCGAAATGTAGAATGCACTTCTCTTCTTATCTTCTTCTCGTGAGAGTGCTTTGATAACATTGAAAACAAGCCATTAAATGTAAAGATTGAACTAATAAGAATAAGCTGTTATGCTGTCAAAATTAATTTTTATCATGTCCCCTTGCATTGTTCTCTATCATCAATGACATGATCTTTAGTTCATCATTGTCCATTTCTTCGAAATCATGTGGCCATAAATGAATGAATGGAATCACCAGAAACTATTGGAACTTCAGTTCACAACTAAGCCTACGCAAATAGGCCCCAATTTGGTCTTGGGAGGAGCACCCGAAATACTTATAAATCGTGAGAGTATATGATCCATTGAGATGTCTGGCAATCACCTAATTGAACGCAAGATTGATCTGGGTAATTTCCACTCTGTTATTGAATGATTAAACTGTTATATGTGAAATGGCCAAATCTATTGTACATGTTAACGTTATTGAATCCTACATGTCATTGTCGATTGGAATTCTATGGAATTCAACTTGTGAATTCTCTCGTACATGCTACATGCTATTGAATTTCCTCTACATGTCAAGTGATCGTTTTGTCATCTATCTCATTGATAATCATTCCGTACTACATGAGAATTGTCATACTCGTACATGTTATAGCTTGGTTTTGTCACTATCGTTATTGTCATGAGCATTGCATGATAGTATTGCCATTGTTAACATGTTAAATACATAAAGCATGCCTGCACCATGAGATGTAAATCCTACTAGGCGCTAGTGCGCTCACACTTGCTTTTCCTTAATCCTTTCAGGTGATGATTATGAAGTGTTAGAGAATAATGGGACCGGGGACGAGTGATGAGCTATTCAACTGCACCCGTCCATATAGCTAGTTATCCAAGAAGAGTAGTAATGAAGAGTTTGTAGTAGTTAGTTTTCTTTTATTGAGTCATGTGCACTTTAAATATAATATTGGGCCCTATGTTTGGCTCTGATGATGTATAGTGTTTAAATTAGTTGAATGGAAATGAAATAAAGGTTATTTGACTAGCAATCATATTGTCTAACTTCTTGTGTTATATTTATTTGCAACTCCGAATTACTGTACTGTGATACGCACACTTGTATCGTTCACGCTTTCGACGTTTATTTTCCGCTGCTAAATGTTGGGGCGTAATAACACATCAATTACTTTATGTTAGACATTGATTACTTCATGTTTAAACATCGATTGCTTCATGTTCTAACATCGATTACTTCATGTTAGACATAGATTACTTCATGTTTAAACATCGACTGTCATAACATGGATTGTCAATCACTTAAACATCGATTACCTCATGTTTAAGATAGATTGTGATAACATAAATTGATTTCTTAATCAACTTAACATCGATTGCCTTTTTCTTCCAAATAACTAAAGATGCCATGTGCGTAGGATGCCATGTGACTGGTACGTGTCTTACTTGGGGTACACGATACCCTAGGTACGAGGTTTGGGGATCTGGCTATAAATATGCCCATGTCCTTTGTGAAAAGGCATACTTTAGGTGCGGCCAGAAAAAGTGAAGTACCCTAAAAGTGAGAGCTCGGAAAGAGGCAAGAGAGTGTCGCTAGGAGAAAAGGAGCAGAGAAGAAGAAGAAGAAGAAGATGAAGAAGAGGAAAATGAAGAAAAAGATAAAGATGGGGCAGATGATGCTACTGTGAAGAAAGTATCTAGTACCAGCAGCAGCAGAGTAATTGTGGGAGCATCCTTGAAGGTGTTCATCCGATTGGCAATTTCCAGAAGATCTGGATCTGAAGCAAAGAAGAGCAATCTCAAAAGAGCGCCATCAGATCTCCTCAAGATCATCTAAGCTCAAGCTCCCAGTAGTCGTTTCAGTCGAAGAACATCCAATTAACTCCTATCTCTCATATCTATTGGATTGTTCATTTAGAATTGACTTGAACATGCATGTGATGTGATATGTACAAGATTTCTATACAGATCAAGTGTTTGTGTGTTTGTGGATCAAATCAAAGCTAGGGGATCTAATCTCAAGTGGATTTGTGCTAGCGGGTGTGTGTTTCTGAGCAGTTGTGCTCTAGTGTGTGTTTGGTTTGTGTCATCGTGCTCATATGTGTGGTCTGAGCTGTCATGCTCAAGTGTGTGTGTGGTTTGAGCCGTCGAGCTCAAGTGTATGTTGTACTCAAGCTTTGAGTAGTGTGGCCACACTGTGTGACGGGTGGATGCAAGAGTCACGGGGGGTGATTTCCGAACGACCTAAAAATCTCTAGTGCAGTGGTTTGATCTATTTCCTGCATTAGATGCATGCATATGGATTTCGCTTACACACTACTTGTTTAATTTACTCACACATTACACACTTGCTTGACTCACATACTATTTGATAAAATGTTTCACACACTTTAATCACGCATTATGTATCAGATCTATGGGGTTTTTAATTGAATTGAACTCTTAATTTTGAAGTCATTTTTAATTGCTCAAGTTTCCACTACAAATCTATTCAACCCCCCTTTTAGATTCTGTCATCACCGAATATCCGATCCTACAATTGGTTGTTGGGTTTACATTTGATATGATTGTTTTTTATGATGAGGAATTTATGGACAACCAAATTGATATGATGTGATTTTGTGAATCATGCTAAAATTGACAAACTCAAGAAGTGCTAATCAAGTAAAAACATGTTTTTCATTAATCATTTATATGCTCATACTATCTCACTAATCATGTTCTTAAATGTAGGAGAGATTGCATGCAAGACAATGTACCAAAACAAGATCAAAAATATCAAGAATAGCACTAAAAACAAGTACCTGTCGACAGCCCCAAAGATGCCTGTCGACAGCCCTGCACAGACAGATCTAATTGGGTACTGGCAAAGATGTACCTGTCGATAGCCCGACTGATGCCTGTCGACAGATCAGCACAGATAGAACCAATAGGCTCCTAGCAAAGGTGTACCTGTCGACAGACTCAAGTCGCCTGTCGACAGATCCACACAGAGAACTGTCTCCCGGAGAGCCCAACCTTCTGCCTTTTGCAAGTCTATCTACATCTGTCAACAAATGCATTTCTTGTGGTCGACAGATGAAGAGAAAATCTCAATATGAGATCTCCATACGTTTCCGAATTAGTTGTTTCCAATTGTCACGACTCTCCATACTTAAACACCCATATAAAAGGAACTCTTTGGAGTTATTTTCGTACAGAAGCAGCCACCACACAAAACCCTAGCAAAGTCTTAAGAGAGATGATTTTTTCTGCTGCTCTGCTTCAACCGTCCGTCCAGGCAACCAAAGAGACATCCTTCGAACGGGATTGAAGCCAGATTGTCCATCTCTCAAGCTTCTCCATCAACTGATACCTGTCAAGAGGAAAGTTGAAGCACATCGGAACGATCATCTGAAGAGTTCCACATCAGGATTTGAAATCTCAACTCTGAACTCTTCTTTATCTCTATTTTTCATGTCTCGTATGCGTGTGTTGTTGAGTCAAGCGTCCTTGTGCTTGATTCACGTTTGTCATGTTGTTCTGATCGTGGTTTACATCAGACGACGTGAGTGTGTGTGTGTTGTAGCGAGTGAACTTACTGATAAGCAGTCTTTCTGTGTGTGTGTGTGGACGGTGGACATAGGATACACAAGTTGTGTACTCCGAACCACCGTAAATCATTGTGTCTATGGTTTGAACGTTTCACGCTAGATGTTTAGTAGGCAGGTTGATCTTTCACATGCTAGATAAATTGCTACTCTATCTAATTACAATTAACACATATCTTAGTTTGATTTAAACTCTGTTTGAAATATCAAAAGTTTGTGTTTCCATCAAAAAGAAGATCATAGTATATTTAATTGATAGTAATCTATTCAACCCCCCTTCTAGATTACCATATTGGATAATTCTGCACACCTTTCAATTGGTATCAGAGAGAGGTTTCCCCGATTTACTGTCTTAATTGGTTGATCTCACGATCAGGAGATTCACGATCTCATGGAATCTAACAAGGGGTATATGGCCGAGGGACATTCAGTGACCAGGCCACCCTTCTTTGATGGCACTGATTATCCTTACTGGAAAAATCGTATGCAGGTGTTTCTGAGAGCTCAAAATTTTGAGCTATGGAAGACTGTCAGCAAAGAAGCCTACACCCTTCCCGAGGATGAAGATACCTGGACAAAGGACTAGATTGCGAAGGGAACTCTCAACTGGAGTGCCCTGAACATGATGCAGTGCATAGTGCATCCCAAGGAGTATTCAAGAGTCTCCACATGCACCTCAGCAAAGGAGATGTGGGACAACCTTGAACTCATATATGAAGGTACATCCGAGGTAAGGGAAACCAAAGCAAGCATGCAAGCTTCTGAGTATGAAATGTTTAAGATGAATAATGATGAATGAAGGATCGAATATGGGATGGACCAGATCTAGAAGAGGGGGGGGGGGGTTGAATAGATCTAGACCAAATACTGCGGAAGCTTGAACAATTTGAATAATGCTTTGAATCAGAGATCAATTTAAAATTGCAATTTACAGATCTGATGTGTAATTGTGTGATTTGAATGAATAGAGTGTGTGATTAGAACAATCAGTAGAGTAAGCGAAAATCCTATGCTTACATCTAGCGCAAAGTGAAATCAAATCACAGATCAAACCACTGCACAGAAGATTTTTAGGTGGTTCGAAAATCACACCAGTGATTCCTACATCCACCCCTCACACAGTGAGGCTCCACTACTCAACTTGAGTACACCACACACTGGAGCTTGACAACTCCAACACACTGAGTTCAACAACTCACACACAACCTCTAGAGCACAACCACTCTAGAAACCTGAGCACACAAGCTCAACCACACACTGAGTGTACCACTCAACACAACTGAGCACAAAGGCTCACAAACAACCGGCTAGATCAAAAACATCAAGATCCAGATCCTCTAGCAATGATCTAATCTATAAAGAGTTCATTCAAAGAGGCTGGTGCAACAATTCTATGCACAATCTCAAGAATGACTCAGAAGAACATATGGAGAATTGAGGAATAGTATGTAATTCTTGTTCTTCAGAAGAACTCCCTTGTAGAAGGCTGACTTGAGAAGGTCCTTGATTGCTTGAAGTCCCTGGGCAATGCTCTGCAACTGGTGCCTCTGGATCTTCCTTGAACTCTTCTCAATTGGCTGCTTCTACTTCATCTGCTCCCTTGGAAGTGATCTCACATCATCTTCATGGATCAATCTTTACTTCTTGTGCTTGCAAGGATGGGAATTGGCTTACAGCAGCACAGGGAGAGCAAGAACGGGGAGAGACCTCTTCTCGCCGCCAAAAAGACTTTTCTGAAAGGCTCTGAGGTGTTCTTCTCTTGGATGGCTAATAAGAGGGGTCTTTATAGCCCTAATATGGCCAAAAGTACCCTTGGGGTGCGTGGGCACATGATCCAAGGCCGATCCAAGTGATCCCCAGAATGCCACGTGTCCAGGTGGGACATAAGATGAAAACATTGCCAGAGTGTGTCGACACAGTCATTGGGTGTGTCAACACACTATCCTAATTCCACAAAACAGGTCTTCTGGGAGATGGCTCTAGTGTCGACACACTCACTGGCTGTGTCGACACACTATCCCAGTCTGGCAAAAGGGTCTTCTAAAGACTGGGTCTAGTGTCGACACTGCCTGGGACTGTGTCGACACAGTGAACCCTATCTTCATGAATTTGCTTCAGGGATTGATGCCCAGTGTCGACACCAGCAGTGGGTGTGTCGACACTACCATTGCAAGAAGTACATGTCCCTGAGAAATAAACACATAAATCATTAGTCCAATGTATATCATGAATATATATGATATAATGTGTTTGGAAACATGCCTTTTGAGCATTGTCATTACATATGTGATGTAATTAACATGTTCCATTCATTAAGCATTAAAATCACAACATGTCATAATCAAAATTATAAGGGGAAATGTATTAAATTCACACTCAACACAACAATCTCCCCCTTTTTGATGATGACAACATTAAGTCAACTTGAAAGTTTGAATTTTAAGGAAATGTGATTTTAAGCCATTCATTCACACACTATCCCATCACATACACACTGAACGACAATGAACACATGTTTCAACATTTTCATTCACATTCATCAAAGGCCATTGAGCACAATTTAGAACCATTTGACAATTTTCACACTCAAGAGACACAATGTTACTAATAACCATAACTTTTCATAAATGACCAAAAACCATACAAAGTTTGATATTTACAAACATTCATCCATTCATAGACAATCATTCATTGACATTCATAAAAGGTATTCCTTCTCATTCAACAAAGATATTCATTACAAAGATATTCCTTCTCCCCCTTTGACTTCATCAAAAGATAAGATCCATCAAGAGGATGGAGGTGGAGGAGGAATAGGAAGAAGGAGAGACTCTATGGTCTTCAATTTTGACTCCATTGCAGTAAGGTTGGATCTCAACTGAGTTTGCATTGCAGAAAGTCTTGTGTGCAGCAATTCTTCCAACCTTTGACTGTTGTCATACATGTTTGACTGGAATGCAGACAAATCAGCTGAAATGGGCTGAGAACCTGAAGAGGAGCTGGCAAATCCACCATGCCTGTTGATACTTCTGAGCTCACTCTTGAGGGCAGACATCTCATGATCTATATGAGCTAACAAATTCTTCATGCCTTCCATATCATCAACCATGTGTGCAAATGAGAGTTTGGTCTTCGAAATTTGAGTCACTGCCTCTGATTGTTGAACAAATTCTTCTGTGAATTGGCTAAAATTCCTTCAAGGACATTTTCAAGCTTGTCTTGATGCTCCTTTAGTTGAAGGGATGCATCACCCAAAGTACCAATTAGCCTGTTGAACCTTTGGGTGGCGTGATCAGCTGCTTCCTTCTGCTTGATGAATTGACCATTCACTGAATTCTCCAACCATTGAATTCTGAGCTCAAAGTTCTCTAACATCTGATAGATGGAGGAGGTGATGGTGTCAAATTTGTCATTCAAGAAGGAGTATAGCTCTGGTGGAACAGAAGGTCCACCAGTGGACGTAGAGGCTTGGGATTAGGGAATGAAAGTTGGAATTTCCACTTCAGGGATAAGTGGTGAAGGGGTATGAAATGGAGATGTGTGAGGGACATCCTGAGAGATGGGTGCTCCAATCCCATGGGGAGGCTATTCCTCTTGATCATGTTGAGGAGATTGAGCAACTTCAGGAGGATGTTCTACAACCTCAGAGGCAATAGGGGCCTCAACAACAACAGGACCTCTTCTCACTGGATCCCCTTCAATTCTAAATCCCATGAACTTTTGTAAATGCTTCAAACAATAAATGTTGGACTTTGGGATTGATTGGGCTTGCTCATTTTCAAAAGACACTCCAAAGTGTTCAAAAACTGATGTAAGATGAGCAGCGTAAAATAGGGATCTGTGTAGATCCTTCCTTGTGGTTTCTGACATAATCTGATACATGATGACATGCAAATTGATCTTTATCTCTTTCTTCATGTAGTATATGATGAACCTATGAATGTCGGTTAACCTATCCCTTCCACCACCTTGAGGAGTGATTATAGTGGTGAGAATGTGGTGGATCAGTCTCAAGACAGGTGGGAATGTGTTAGTGTTAAACTTGGTGACATAAGTCTGCTTAAGGTCTGACTCATCAGCTGGGAGTCCAGTAAGCAGTGAATATGCTTCATCCAGGTCAAACTCAAAATCATGATAGTCAACACCTTCATCAGGAACTAGTAAATCTTGTTCACTCAAGAACTAATGCTTTTTACACACCATAGTCCCTGGTTACTAAAGATTTGCTCATTATCTAATTTCAAGGGGCAAATGACAACCTTTTGACATGAAAAAATACGTTTATTAGATGCCAATATGTTCAGTTACTCAGTCATCATAAAAAAGAATAGAGCATCTTTTGTTTTTATTTTTGATTTGTTGAACCCCTTTGAACAGAGATAGCAATAAATACCTCATGACATACATGGCACTTCATTCATTGTGAAGGTTTGTAGTTTCTCAGCATTTGTGCCATTGCTCTGTTGAGTAATAAATGTAAGGAGAATTTTATAAAATTGAGATCATTTATATCTCACATCAGTTGCAAAAGAGGTGTTTAAATTCAAAGCACACATTATCCTTCAGTCTTTGAAAGAAATTTAAATTTCTGTAGTGTTGAAGAGTATAGTTGAGAGTTGACTGTAAAAATGTAGTAGATCAATCAAAAAGTCATTTTGAGGTTCTAGACAAACTTAATGAGCACATCATGAGTGGAAGTTGATATAACTCAAGAGGAATCTTGAATTTTGTAAAAAAATGAGTAGTGAATTCATTAGCTCCCCTGAAATGATGATTCCAAAAAAATTTCAGCACGATAAAGATATGCAAAATTGGGAAAACTAAAATGTTTTTTTTTTAAGAACAAAATTTTCCCCTCAACAATTGCATATTTAATTCTTGATACTTGGCGGAGACACATACTCTCGCATAGTGAAAGTGTCCAGACAAGCAGAACTTGTCCTTCTTCAAATCACCATTTGATATACCAAGAATTTCAACACAATGTGAGTTGAAGAATTTATTGACAAAAAGAAATGGAAGTTGATTTGTGAGAGCACTACACCAAATTTGATCTTTAGCAGCAATTTATCTGACAGCCAATTTATATTTGCTGTTAATTAATAGCATTTTTTACAAAATAGCTTCTATTAAAACTACTTGATAGTTACGGTGACTATTACATTTAATAGCAATAATAATTAGCTGTTAATAAACAGCTTTTTTAAATATTGGCTATTAATTATTCTAATCAGATGACGATTATCTTTTACAGCATATTTATTAGCTATATTATATCATTTAGAGTACATAGATATTTTGGGGGGAAAGTTTAACTTTTGTGGGAAACCTGCTCCCGCGGGATTTAGCAGAAGAAACCTATGTGACGATTACCCCCCCAGCCGCCATCGCACACCAAGCCCCGTGAAGCCTCCTCCTTCCTCACATCACCGTCCGGGACGAATACCCCGCCCAGCCGCCGTCACACACCAAGCGCCGTGAAGCCGGCCTCCTCCTTCCTCATATCCACGTACGGGACGATTACCCCGCCCGGCCGCCGTCGCACACCAAGCCCCGTGAAGCCTCCTCCTTCCTCACATCCCCGTACGGGACGCATACCCCACCCGGCCGCCGTCGCACACCAAGCCGTGCAGGGCCACGAGTAATCGCTACACAGTCGGCGTTCTTTCCCCTCGCGGACGACTGCGGCCCTGCACGCTTCGGAAGTCTTTGCAGGAGCCATCAACATCCTTCATGATCGCCCCAGGCGTGGACTGGTGATCACTACCCACGGCCTACCTAGTCGCCGCTCCTTCCTCTCACGAACGACTGCGGCCCTGCACACTTCGCAAGTCCTCGCAGCAGCCGTCGGCGCCTTCGTGATCGCCCCATGTGTTGACAGGTGATCGCCACCCAAGGCCACAGGTGATCGCTACCCAGCCGCCGCTCCTTCCTCTCGTGGACGACAGCCGGCCCTGAACGGTTCGCAAGTCTTCACAGCAGCCGTCGGCGTCCTTCGTAATCGCCAGATGATGTGAACATCCCATGCGTCGACATGGCCGCCTTGCGCTCACGAGCAACCGCTGGCATCTGCCTTGCCCTTCGGCGCCATTGTTGATTGCGAGTGGAAGGTTCATCTCGATGTAAGGCCGGTCCTTCTACGTCCATGCTGGAGACAGGCCTGTCACCACCTGAGTGCTTGCTATAGAACCTGTGCATACGCCTTCGTCATTCAACCTGGCCACTCGCTGATAGGCGTGGTACGTTTGTAGTTCTTTGTTGCACATGTTATTTTACCTTTTCTGCAGCGCATGCAGGTGGCCAAATCACGATTTTTATTATCTTAGGAACACATAAGGCGAAGAATATTGGCTTCTGCCGACTTGTTTTATACAGCAGATTCCTTAGATAGTTTTCAGGTTTGTAGTGTTTATTCCCATTAAGTTTATGCTCATTACTGTGCATATAAAAAGTTACTGTCTCAACAGGTGATAATGTGTGTCAATGCAGTCGTACCTTAATTTGAGGGTGAACAAATAAGAACTATATTAACACTCGACGTCCCTGTTGGTGAATCGCCTGCAACATGAGACCTCCTACTGGTGGTGGCTCTAAATATGGGGATAATATATCAAGTTCCAACAACAAATGTGGGGATTGAACTTTTGTCCAAAGTAAACATGTGGGAAGAGGTGGTTACAATCGGTCGACAACATCTACCCGAGTCCAACCAGTGCCGTCGATTCCAACTCCATCGGTATTTACTCTAACTCAAATAATTTATTTTGTTATTTTATCAATAGATGGATAAATTGTCGTGTTTAATTTTATATAGGTGTAATTAAGTTGGACATGAGCCTTTCTTTATTCTTTTCAAAAATAAAAAAGTTAGCACAATAGAGGTTGGAATTTCAAATTAATTAATTAGCAAAAGAATGGTTCTGGAACATTTTTTACTCTCTAGTACAATGAATATAGAAATAAAAATTATATGTAACACATGCATCTTTAGAATCAACTTAACATATATCAAATGCTGTAAGAGATATATATGGTTTGGCATGGTTGTGTTTTTGTCCTTGAGGAATAATGTAGAAAGGCGAAAATTATGTTCAGGTAGAAAGTCATTTTTCAAGAAAAGCAAGGATATCTATTCATGCATCAGGTTTATATGCTCTTTGTTTTTCTAGGATTCGAACATGTTGCAAATAATTTTTAATCTTATTATATTCAAGATAGATGTTTCCTTACCTTTATGTCTACCAGTGCACTTTTATATTGTTAACTATTATATCTAATGAGCATGAGTTTGAAGTTGTTCTCCAACCGAGTGATATTTATGTTTGTATTGGACTATAGGAATTATTACCTAGAGCAAATTTGAGAAATGCAACAAGAAATATGCTAGTTGAGAATGAAGATATTCATGTTAAGATGCATATATATATATATTGATATAGATAAATATGCTTTCTTTAATTCTATCATTATATAGAAATCCTATCACAAGAGATGTATCCTATTATGGTATACTGCAAGACATAATAGAGTTAGAATATGGACCAAAATTCACGATTGTACTATTTAAATGTGATTGGGTTGATGTTTTGTCTGGGTCCGGAGTGAAGATAGATGAATTTGGTTTAACAATTGTGAATCTTGATAGAATATTAAACAGTCATAGAGTTTCAGATGAGCCTTATATCTTGGCATCTCAAGCTGAGCAAGTGTTCTATTCAAAATGATCCTATTGATAAGGAATGGCATGTTGTTGTAAAAGCTCCACCAAGAGATTTGATTGATTTGATTGAACATAATGATAATCAGACATTTTCAGAAGAAGAAGGTCAAATGAATTTGGATACTGAGCCACCTTCAGGTGAAGTATTTGAAAATTTCATCCAAACTGAAGGGAATGATGTAACTTGGTTAAGATCAGACATTGATGGGAGATACGACGATTTGTAATATTAGGTAATTACTTTACTTTCTGTTGTATTATTTATTATTATTATTAGAATTAATTTCTTGATCCTTCATCTCGTTGATAGTTATAATCTGTTGTTGAGAGCTTCTTAAATATTTGATAGAAACACAAAAAAGTAAGATGATATACTATGAGTGAGAACAAGAATGGGATTACATTAGATTTAACATTCATATGTTAGCCAGCTCCATTATTTTTACATATAATGGAACGGCTGTGAAGGGGGGTGGGGGAGGGAGTTTAAGAGGGAAAAAAAAAAAAGGAAAATTAAGTAAGCAGCTGAATGGGGAGGAGGGGGAGAGTTTAAGAAAAAAAATATATGCATGTGAATGGGGAAGAGGCGGCTACTACATGTGAATGGTTAAGAAATGTTGCTTTATGTCTTAGTTTTTTTTTTCTGCTATCTAACCACGCTAAACCTGCATGTGAGGCCGTTTGAGGAAAAAAAAAAAACAACAACCCCCCTACGCAACTATGCCCTGCTACCGGTTTCCCTGTTGAAGTTTGTTCATATATATGTTAGCACATATCCTGCTACCGATAGTTATAATCTGTTGTTGGCACATATGTTAGTTCTATTCTTTGTTCATATATATGTAAACATCACCTAATTGATTTAGTTCTATTCTTTGTGTATATATGTGGGTTGATTTTTTATTTGTATTCAAATGACAGGGCATACAAGATACTTCTCAACTACAACTCACTTCTAAATCCAGGCTAAAAAATTCAACACTCCATCTAAAAAAAAGTCAATCTAGTAGGGCATTGTCAGGAACACATACCAGAGAGGATCTTGAATCACTCACACAACCAACACATGTTGAAGAACATGATGACCATTTAGAAGAGTCTCCAAGTCACGATTTAGATAACAATACAGGTAATGTAATGGTGTTAAATAGATTTATAACTTTCTTTCACATTGTGCATTCACATTGTCATATGATTGTCTAAATATTTACAGGTGCACAAAAGAAAACTCGTGGAGTTACTCGATGTCTAGATCTACTAAATATGGATAGAAGAAAACTTTTAACTGTTGATGTGAATGATTTAGGCCAACCAGTTGGACCCAATGCTAGAAAGTTGGCAAGCTACTTGGGTACTATTGCTCGCAATCCACAAAAAGCTCCACTAACATGGGAAGATTGGAGGAAGATGCCAACAGAGTATAAGAATCACATGTGGGATCTTGTGAAGGTACTAATCTATAATTATTTAATTCCTTTACAATTTGTATGTTGATCTCTATATTCTTTCAAAACTAATGAACAGGAGAAGTTTGAGGTCGATGATGCCTTATATATATGGGCAATGAAAAACCTTGGAAATAAATGGAAGAACTTCAAATGCAGTCTTAAGAAAAAATTTGTGGATGCTATCAATGTTGGTGATGATGTTCTAAATATATCTGATCCACGAGTAGATCCAGCACAATGGAAGGACCTTGTTAACTTTTGGAGGACTGAAAAAACTCAAGTAAGTAATAAACATTTGAAACTCTTTAATATAATAATATATCTATGTATTCTCTAATATTTCTTATAAATTTCTAGCAACAAAGTGCCATGAACAAGTTGAATCGTGAAAAGCAAATAGTAGGTCATACTACTGGTTCAAAAAGCTTTGCAATGATACGTGAGGAGATTGTAAGTGTACCATACAACATTGTCATGTTTGTGACACACATTATATATTTTGTCTTGATTGATTTTTTTTCATTATCTTTGTTACAGCGTCAAAAAAGAGATGATGCAAGAAATCCTTCTAGAGCAGAATTGTTTAGTATAACACATACTCGAAAGGATGGTCATCCAGTTAATGAAGAATCAGCTAGAGTTATGGTAAATCATTTATTAACATATTAGGCCTTTCCTTTTATTATTAAATGATGTCTAACTTTTTATTAATTTTATTAGGGTATGTTGCAAGAAATGATGGCATCGTTAATGGAAATAATTTTGTAGCCTTATAGATTGGTGATTATATGTGTATTTCTATTTTGTACTTACGATCCAGAGAGCTGTTGGTAGATTGGACTATGTTTGATTTAGGCTAACCCTGTACTTTGAAGGCATTTCCTCATACTTGGCCTCATTTACTTTTCCATGTTGTTTTCCTATGCAGTGAAGCCAACCGTAGGATGATGCTCTTCTTTTGTATGAAACCAGAAAATATGTGATGTTGTTTTGTTATAGCATTCATGTATGATTCCATGTTATGTTATAGCATCCATGTATGATCTTTTGTATGAAACTGTCGGATGATGCTCTTCTTTTGTATGATTCCATGTTTTTTTGATAAAGTCATCCATATATGGATTAGACCATTTGTATATTCTAGTGAATCCCATCCTCCTTTGACAAACTAGTCATTATTTTCAATGGTTCAGTTACATATTCCATGTGTCACATTTAGCTAGGGTCTGTTCGCTTTTCACTGATCACAACAGTAGATATGCTTTCTGACCTTTTTTCTCAGGCATGCTGTGAAATGGAAGTGAAAGAGAGTGGCCAAAGCAGGGAAAAAGATTGAGGCAAACACTGAGATTGCTACGCTAGGAGTGAGAGGATGGAGAGTTTGGTCTTGGGAGGCTTAATAGAGGGCAATTTATAGCCCTTAATGCCTCGTCTAGTTGCCTGCTAATAGCTTACCTACATGTGAAATAGGGGGAATATGTTCTATGTTGTTTCCATTATCAGCTTTTGAGCTCTATCCAATGACTAGAAATATAACCCCAACAAGATAACGCATTCACTTTGGAGAAATATTCCTTAAAGTGATTTTACTAGATATTAACCCAGCAGAAACTAAGGAAGTTCCAAGCAGTGACCAGTGGAATATTTGGCAGCGGCCTGCTTGAGGTGCCCATGAGTCTAATAGTTAAGACAGTCTTCATACTAAACTTGTTTTGTCATGCTTCCTCCTAATTGGTTACGCGTCGCTGTTCCATGTTGCTTATACTCCACTTAGTACTTGGTAAATGATTTATTAACATATAGGCCTTTCCTTTTATTATTAAATGATGTCTAACTTTTTATTAATTTTATTAGGGTATGTTGCAAGAAGTTTCATCTCCAGAAGAAAATACATCTCCTAAGACAATGAAGGATGACCTTCTATCCCAAGTATTAGGAAAAGATAAGCCAGGACACATAAGGATGCTTGGATTAGGTCCTACACCTTCCAGTGTATATGGCCCTGTGCCCACTCGTGCTCAAGCTCTACAAATGGTTAATCAAGTCAAGACATCATCTGAGACTGTTATATCTAAAATGTTTGAAAAAAAAGAGGAAATGAAGGTGGAACACGAAAAAATGAAGGAATCATATGAGAATCGTCTTAGAAATTTGCATGCAGAAATTGGTACACTTAAAGACTTGATGCAGCAAAATAATGAAAATTATCAGGTAAAATTTTTAATTTATACCATCTTGCAAGAAAATTAGTTTAATGATGTATCGAATAAACTTCTTTGTTTTGTTTTTCTTAATCAGGCACATGATGGTAATGCATCGCCTTCAATTCATTCATCTACTTCAAGTCATGAAGTACAACATCATAATGTGAGAATTATGTCTATTTTTATGCATATTACTTGATGGAATTCTCTTTTTTTAATAGCATTTAATTTCATCCAACTAATGGATTAGGCTAGAATTCCCATCCAAGGCCCTCCTGAATTTTTTTCAAAAAGGACAACACAATTACATAGTGAGGTACATATTTGACATGTCACTATTGTTTTGAAACCATATTTTAAAGATCTTGTTGAATGAATTATCTTGTTATCCACAGGTGCAACGAGGATTAAAGAAAAGGGGAAGAAATGATGACAATGTGAATGTTCAGGTAAATACAACTCTTAATGTTATTGTTTGTTAGTGTATTATGATTAAAAGTTCTTTTTCTTCTTTTTTTTTGACAGGGAAAAGCTATGGTTTACTTAAAGAGTTTCAAAAAGTCTCTTGTCAACGTGGCTCTTACTACTATTGAAAGTAAAGATCCTTTAAAGAAGGTTGGAGGTTGTGACTTAGGATGTGAATATTGGGAAGTGGCTATAAATGTTGCTCTTGTTTATAATGAACCTCTCCCAAGACAATATGGACGATTCAAGACTATTGGAGATGTAATTGGGGCAAATATTGCTTGGCCTTTTACTCTTGTACGTTTGTTCAATTGTACATATTTCAATATTAATAATGTTATCAATTCTATGCTAAATATGCCTTTTCTCTTGCAGGTCACAAGGGTAGAAGAATGATCTACATGAAGACAGCTTGAAATGAAACATTTTGTCATCTCTTTTTTCTTTTCTCCTTTGGACATTTCATGATTACCATGTCAGAACCACCTACATTTTGGATGTTCAATGAGACAATGTTTGGAAAACATATTTTACTCTTTTGCATTTGTCATTTCTAAAGAAGTGTGATGTCTTGTGAGAAAGGATGTTTATGATGTCTTTTTCGTGGAAATGGATTATTGGATATGTACGATGTTTTGTGGTAGGTTTTTGCCAATGAATCATAAATGTTGTGGAAAGATCTATCGAATACAGATAGAACAATTTACATTTTGATATATTTGTATACAGGTGGTGTTGTATAATCAACTATAGTGATAATTTTAAATGTCACTATTATAAACTTTTAGCAGCAAATATATATGCTAGTATATGTTATTATATACACTTTTAGTGGCAATTATATTTGTTGTTAAAATATATATTAACAGCCAATTACTCCTTTTCAGTAGCTATTTAAATTGCACATATCTAATCTTCAAAAGCAATAAGAAATGCTGTTAATACGTATAGTGACAAATATGTTCTAATTTTCAAAGGATAAATAATAGCCATTATATTAGCCTCTAATGGTATACAATGGAAGCAATTATATTTGCTACAACAAATAAAAATGATAGCCAAAAGATTAGCTACCAATAATAAATATATTTAGCAGCAATTTTAAATGCTTATATGGCTAATTATTGTAGCCATTTAAATGGCTATCAAACGTTTTTGCGACACTTAGACAACAAATAGAGTACACGTGCATATTTATAACAGCTTTTATAAGTGTCATTAAAGATTCCTTTTAGCAGCTATGATTCTGAATAGCTGCTATTTACTTTTAGCGACGGGACTTATAACAGCCAACTTTTAGATGGTTGTTAAAAAGATTTAGTAGCCATTATTTTAGCTATAGCAGCATATAAAATTACTACTAAAAGTCACATTTGTTGTAGTGTTCGAGATGTGAACAACATGAATCAAGGAAGCAAAGAAGAATGATGGAACAGTGACTCCCTCTCAGAACATGCCTAAACACTCAACCCAATGAGAGATATCAAGAAGATGGACATTTGCATACACCAAGCTCTCTCCTCAAGGATGAAAATCTGCTGTTAGGAAGAGGTTTAGTGAAGATGTCAGCAATTTGTTTTTCAGTTTCAATAAAAAGGAGTTCAAAAGATTTCTTTGCTACCTCATCTCTCAAGAAATGATGCCTAATTTCAATGTGTTTTGTTCTAGAATGCTAAATTGGATTTTTAGACAAATTTATGGCACTTGTGTTATCACAAAGAATGGGAACACAACCTAACTCTTGGTTATAATCATGAAGCTGATGTTTCACCTAAAGAATTTGAGTGCCACATCGACCAGCTGCAACATACTCAGCCTTTGCAGTTGATAGAGCAACTGAGTGTTGCTTTTTGGAAGCCCAAGAGATTAGGCATCCACCTAAGTACAAACACAAGCTACTTGTGCTTTTTCTATCAAGTTTACATCCAACATAATCAGCATCACAATAGGCAATCAAACCTAATTTACAATCAGCATGATACCAAATACCAAGATCACATGTTCCAACAAGATATTTAAAGATTCTTTTAACAGCTAACATGTGACTTTATTTAGGATTTGCTTGAAATCTAGCACACAAGCATACACTGAATTGTATATCAGGTCTAGAAGTGGTGAGATAGAGTAGAGAACCAATCATACCTCTGTATATCTTTGGGTCTACTTCTAGTTTCACATTAATTGCAATGGGTGTGCTTGAGTGCTTGAGGTTATGGAAGTCAAACCATTTCAGAAGTTCCTTGACATACTTGGTTTGGCTTATGAAGATTCCCTCACTGGTTTGGTTAACTTGCAGTCCCAAGAAAAATTTTAAGTCTCCCATCAAGCTCATTTCAAATTCAGTTTTCATTTGGTTTGCAAATTCAGTGCACAGACTTTTATTTGTGGATCCAAAAATTATGTCATCAACATAAATTTGGACTGCAATTATTTGTATATTTACAGTTTTTGTGAACAAAATTTGATCAACATTACCTCTAGAGTATCCTTTTTCAAGCAGAAAAGAGCTCAAACGGTCATACCAAGCTCTTGGAGCTTGCTTAAGACCATAATGAGCCTTATGAAGCTTAAAAACATGATCATGATGTTTTTCATTTCCAAAGCCTGGAGGTTGTTCAACAAAAATATTTTCTTTTATGTATCCATTCAAAAATGCAGTTTTGACATCTATTTGGTAAACTTTAAACTTCAATGAGGATGCAAAAGCAAGAAATATTCTTACAGCTTCTAGTCTAGCTACATGGGCATATGACTCTTCAAAATCAATTTCAAATTCTTGATTGTACCCATTGGCAACTAGCCTAGCTTTATTCCTTATTACTTGACCATTTGCATTCAATTTATTTCTAAATACCCATCTACTGCCAATGACTGATTGGTCACTAGGTCTAGGTACTAATTCCCACACTTGATTTCTTTCAAATTGATAAAGTTCATCATGCATTGCATTTATCCAGTCTGAACTCATTAGAGCTTCATCAATTGATTTGGGTTCAGTTTGGGAAATTAGTGCTAGTGGGTCTTTATGAATGACATTCAAGAATGATGATCTTGGTCTAACCCTATCATGCACATTGCCAACAACCTTTTCTATAGGGTGATCTTTCAAAATTTTGGGTTCAGAAATTACTTGTTGAGGTACATTTAAATTTGGAACAACATTACCTGATCCACTTGGAGTAGGTGTGTGATTGTTCAAATTTTCACCAAGGTCTTCATTCTCCTCAACAATTGGTGAAGAATCAACAATGAAGTCATCCTCTTCATTATCTGGATAGTCCCTGCAACATTTAGAATAGTGAGTTGAAAAGGAATTTTCATCAAAGACTACATGTGGAGATTGTTCAACTGTTTTGTTTTTGAGAGAGTAAACTCTAAAAGCTCTTGAAATTTCAGAATAGCCAAGAAAGATGGCTTCATGACTTTTAGCATCAAATTTATCAAGATTTTCTTTATTGTTGTTATGCACAAAACATTTACACCCAAAGACTTTGAAATAAGACAAGGTTGGCTTTTTGTTTTTCAACAATTCATAAGGGATTTTTCTGATTTTTGGTCTGACCAATGCTCTATTGAGAATATGATTTGTTGTATTTATAGCTTCATCCCAGAAGGATTTGGGCAATTTACTTTCAAAGAGCATGGATCTTGCCATTTCCACAAGTGTTCTATTCTTTCTTTCCACAACCTCATTTTGTTCTGGAGTTCTTGGTGAACAAAACTTGTGAAATATGTGAAGTTCAGCACATAAATAAGAAAAAGATTTGTTTTCAAATTCACCCCCATGATCAGTCAAAATATTTTTGATTTTATGAGGAAAACTAGCTAAGACAGTGGTACAGAAATTCCTGAAATCAAAGCAAGCATTACTTTTGTGGGATAAAAAGATAACCCATGTAAATCTAGTAAAATCAACAATAATGACAAAACCATATCTTTTGCCACTAAGACTTAGAATTCTTGTTGGACCAAAGAGGTCCATATGAAGCAATTCTAGTGGTTTACATGTGAGTACATCATTGAAGGTTTTAAAAGGTTATCTGGTTTGTTTTCCTTGGGCACAAATCCCACAAAGTTGATTCTCTACATTTGAAAAAGATTCAGGAAGACCTTTGACCAAGTTTAGCCTTAACAGTTTATTTATTGTTCTGAAACTTGCAAAACCAAGTCTTTTGTGCCAGGTCCATGCAATTTCATTTTTATTTACAACAAGACAAATATTTTCAGAAAAGTTATTATCAAGGTTGATCATGTAAACATTGTTTTCTCTTTTTCCAAAGAATTTTATTTCATCAGTTGAAGAGTCAATTATTCTGCAAAAATCTAATTCAAACACAACTTTGTGACCTTTGTCACATAGTTGGCTAATGCTCAGCAAATTATAATTCAGACCATCAACTAATAAAATATTTTCAATTGAGTTTGAGGAAGATTGACCAACCTTTCCAGATCCAATGATTTTTCCTTTATTTTTACCTCCAAATGTCACAGAACCTCCCTCCTTTTCGATCAGGAATGAAAATTTTGCTTTATCTCCTGTCATGTGTCGTGAACACCCACTATCAAAAAACCACACATTTGAGTTGGGTGCACGACCTTCCTGCAAAATCAATCAGTGAAAAGAAGATTTGGTACCCAAACATTGTTGGGACCATGAGATTGTTTGAACATTGATAGCAAATCTTTTCTAATCCAATTCTGATTTGTTTTTCGCTTTTGTTTTGTTTCAGTAGTGTTTTTTGCCTTTTTCAATTTATCCTTTCCTTTTGGAATAAAAACACCAGTGTTCTTTTTCTCATTAGGATGGGAGTTATGCATTTGGACATGATTGTTCATTTGTGGAGGTCCAAACCAAGGATTTTGTCGGTACATTGACAAAATTGGATAACAGAATTCAGAATGATACCAAAAAGGATTGTTTTACCATTGGTTCCAAGAATTGATCCACTCATCTTGATGTGTTGTCTTGGAAGTCCAAGGTTTGTCATGAATGTTTCCTTTTGTGTTTTTCTTGTTTTTCAAGTTTTTATTTGACTGGTTGGTGGTTTTTGAGGTTGAGTAGGTCGACCTGTCTTTGACTGGTGTCGACTCCACAGTCACAGATTTCATCTTTTTGTTGACTGGTGTCGACCTGTCAAGTGAGTGTGTCGACCTGTTTGGTTTCTTTTTGTTCTAGTTTTTCAAAGTTTTTGTTGTGTTGCTTGACACTTGCTTGTTTTTGTTGTTGTCAGGACTAGGACTTTTAACAAATTTTATTAAGGGTGCTTTTTCCCTCATTTCACCAGATTTGTCTTTCTTGGATTTTTGTGTGGTAAATCCTGGTCCATGTGTTACAGATTTCATTCTTGTTCCTAAAAAGGCATCAAGGTTGTCTTTTCCTTTGGTGAATGTTTCAATGACTAGTTCTTTTTCTTTCAACTGGTTTTCTAAAGTTTTGATTTCATCAACACCTTGTTGTTTTTCTTTTTGTTGCAATTCCAATTTTTCAGACAGTTTTTTAAAGTCATTACTGGCTTTTTGGGATGCAAGTTTGAGCTCATCAATTTCATTTAGAAGGCTTTCCTTTTCTTTATTAATCTCAGACACTTCATTTTCCAATTCAGAGATTCTTCTGTTTGAGGAATAGTTATTCAAGATCTTTTCAATTTTCTTTTTCAGATGCTTATTTTCTTTTCTTGTTTCAGAACATTTTTCAACTAGTTCAGCATAAGCAACTTGCCAATCATCAATTGTATAATCCTCAAAAGATGTACCTACCTTTCCATCAGAACTGTTTGCCATAAAGCAGATTTCCTCACTTTCAGAGCTTGAGGACTTATCTTCTTCATTCTCACTTGGATCTTCATCTGACCAAGTGGCAACCATTGCTTTAGGCTTCTTGAATTTGTTGATCTTCTTGTATTTTTCCTTCTTGTTCTCAGGACATTCTCTCTTCATATGTCCTGGTTTGTTGCACCTGTAACAAATAACAACTTCATCAGTTTTTTTATTTCTATTTGAATTGGCATTTGAAAAGGAAGTATTTCTTTTCCCAAATCAGAATTTCTTTTTCCCAGTGAATTTTCCTTTTCTAGATTTTAGAAATTTTCTGAATTGTCTAGTCATGAGGGCAATCTCATCCTCATTGGACTCAGACTCATCAGAACTTGTTTTCTCTTGATTTTTATCCTTGTTACTTGATGAAGCTTTAAGTGCCACTGGTTTAGTCTTGATTATGTGCTCTTCATTTCTTTTCAAGTTTATTTCATAAGTCATTAAGGATCCTATGAGTTCATCCAAAGAGATTTTGGATAAATCTTTAGAATCTTCAATAACTGTGGCTTTAGTGTGCCAAATAGATGAGAGAGAGTGCAAGATTTTTCTTACCAAATCAGCATCAGTGTAGTCCTTACCTAGAGCCTTCAGTCCATTTACAATAATCATGAACCTAGCAAACATTTCAGAAATTGATTCATCAGAGTTCATCATGAATAATTCATATTCAGAAACAAGAATATTTGCTTTGGTTTCTTTAACATGGGATGTTCCCTCATAAAGTAACTCAAGTTTATCCCACATCTCCTTAGTAGATTTACACATGTAGATTCTTGAGTACCCTTTTGGGTGGATTGCACATTGAATCATGTTCATGGCACTGTAGTTTAGGGTGGCCCTCCTAATTTGTTCCCTTGTCCAGGTTTCCTCTTCTCCATGGTTCTCATAAGGACCTACCTCAACTACCCTACAAATCTCGTAGTTCTGGGCTCTAAGGAAGACTTGCATGCGATTCTTCCAATAGGAATAGTCAGTCCCATTAAAGAAGGGTGGCCTATTGATGGAATGGCCTTCAGCAATAAAACCTCGAGAATCCATTGATCAAACTGAACTATAGTGAAAGAAACACTTAGCAAACAAGCAAGTGAAACACACAGCACAAACAAAAACACTCAGATCAGATATGAACCCGCTCTGATACCAATTGAAGGATCGAATATGGGATGGACCAGATCTAGAAGGGGGTGGGGGGTTGAATAGATCTAGACTAAATACTGCGGAAGCTTAAACAATTTGAAAAATGCTTTGAATCAGAGATCAATTTAGAATTGCAATTTACAAATCTGATGTGTAATTGTGTGATTTGAATGAATAGAGTGTGTGATTAGATCAATCAGTAGAATAAGCGAAAATCCTATGCATACATCTAGCGCAAAGTGAAATCAAATCACAGATCAAACCACTGCACAGAAGAATTTTAGGTGGTTCGGAAATCACACTAGTGATTCCTACATCCACCCCTCACACAGTGAGGCTCCACTACTCAACTTGAGTATACCACAAACTGGAGCTTGACAACTCCAACACACTGAGTTCAACAACTCACACACAACCTCTAGAGCACAACCACTCTAGAAACCTGAGCACATAGGCTCAACCACACACTGAGTGTACCACTGAACACAACTGAGCACAAAGGCTCACAAACAACCGGCTAGATCAAAAACAATAAGATCCAGATTCTCTAGCAATGATCTGATCTATAAAGAGTTCATTCAAAGAGGCTGGTGCAACAATTCTATGCACAATCTCAAGAATGACTCAGAAAAACAAATGGGGAATTGAGGAATAGTATGTAATTCTTGTTCATCATAAGAACTCCCTTGTAGAAGGCTGACTTGAGAAGGTCCTTGATTGCTTGAAGTCCCTGGGCGATGCTCTGCAACTGGTGCCTCTGGATCTTCCTTGAACTCTTCACAATTGGCTGCTTCTACTTGATCTGCTCCCTTGGAAGTGATCTCACATCATCTTCATGGATCAATCTTCACTTTTTGTACTTGCAAGGATGGGAATTGGCTTACAGCAGCACAGGGAGAGCAAGAACGGGGAGAGACCTCTTCTCTCCGCCAAAAAGACTTTTCTGGAAGGCTCTGAGGTGTTCTTCTCTTGGATGGCCAATAAGAGGGGTATTTATAGCCCTAACATGGCCAAAAGTACCCTTGGGGTGCGTGGGCACATGATCCAAGGCCGATCCAAGTGATCCCTGGAATGCCACGTGTCCAGGTGGGACTTAAGATGAAAATGTTTCCGGACTGTGTTGACACAGTCATTGGGTGTGTCGACACACTGTTCCAATTCCATAAAACATGTCTTCTGGGAGATGGCTCTAGTGTCGACACACTCACTGGCTGTGTCGACACACTGTCCCAGTCTGGCAAAAGGGTCTTCTGGAGACTGGGTCTAGTGTCGACACTGCCTGGGACTGTGTCGACAGAGTGAACCCTGTCTTCATGAATTTGCTTCAGGGATTGATGCCCCGTGTCGACACCAGCAGTGGGTGTGTCGACACTACCATTGCAAGAAGTTCATGTCCCTAAGAAATAAACACATATCATTAGTCCAATGTATATCATGAATATATGTGATATAATGTGTTTGGAAACATGCCTTTTGAGCATTGTCATTACATATATGATGTAATTAACATGTTCCATTCATTAAGCATTAAAATCACAACATGTCATCATCAAAATTATAAGGGGAAATGTATTAAATTCACACTCAACACAACAATGAAACTATCTCAGATATGTTTGCTAGATTATTGTTAATAATTAATGGATTGAAAGGTCTTAAGAAAGAATACTCAGAATGTGACTTAGTGAGGAAGATACTTCGGTCTCTTCCATCCTCATGGAACACTAAGGCCACTGTCATTGAGGATTCAAAAGATCTCTCAAAGATGAAATTGGATGAACTAATTGGCTCCCTGGTGACATATGAAATAAATGTGAAAAGGAAAGAAACTGAAGAAAACCTAAAATGGTCAATTGCCTTAAATGCTTCAAGCAAAAGTTCCTCTAGATCCAGAAAGGATGTTCAACAGGAAAGTGATGAACCTGAAATGTCTAGTAACAGTGAAAATGATGAAATGGCCATGCTCACTAGACAATTCAAGAAATTCCTCAAATTCAAAAGGAAAGGCTCAGGTAATTCCGAATCCTTCCAAAAGAAAGATTTTTCAAATAAATTTGAGTCTAACAAAAAATATGACATTGTATGCTATGAGTGCAAGAAACAAGGGCATATGAGAGGAGAATGCCCCGAACTCAAGAAAAAGTTGAAGAAAGAGAAATTCACCTTCAAGAAAGCCAAGGCAATGTTGGCAACTTGGAGTGATGAAGATGAAGATGAGGACGCACAAGAAGCCTCTGGAGATGAAGAAATTCAGTGTCTAATGGCTAGAAGCGACGACTCCAATGAGGTAAACTCTTCCTTTGAAACTTAGACTGTTGATGAATGGGAAGAAGCATACACTGTCCTGTTTGAAAAATTCTGTGAATTCAAATCTGAAAACAAGGCATTGAAAAAGAAAATCTATTCTTTTATTCATAACACACACAATGATCAACAAGTTGTTGCCTTAACTAAAGAAATTGAAATGATGAAAATTGATGAGGAAGCTCACTGTGAGGAAATGGATTGCTTGAAAAAAAAATTGCAAGCAAGTCAAAAAGAAAAGGAAAGTCTAACCAACTCTCTTGAACGTCTTCAAAATGAACATCAAGAAATAAAGAAAAAGTTGGAACAGGCTGAAAAAGATATAAAAGAAAAATCTGAAGATCTTAAAAGGTTCGTTAAGGGAAAACAGAATATTGATGCAATTTTGGGGTCAAACATCTTTGTTGTAAAACATGGAATTGGATATCAACCAGTAAAACAAAAGAAAATGGGAGAGACTTTGATAACTTCTTTTGTTGATTCTAGCCCAAGCACAAGCTATCAAGTCCCTTCCAAGAATAGGAAAGGTCAAGCCAAGGGTAAGAAATAGGAACCCAAGAAAATCAGTTTAGCTGTTAACACAACTAAGAAGTCTATCAACAACCCCAAAGAGGGTTCTCGACAGGTCTGGAAACATGCTTCCAAAGAAAAGCTAACCAGGAAACAGAAGGGTAAAATGCCCATGCATGTTCCTCAGAATAACAAACCCACTGTTTCGAAAAATCTTCATCATGCAATGTCTGTAAGAAAGTTGGGCACAATGCAAAACGATGCTGGAATAATCCAAATAAACTGAAAATCAAACAAGTTTGGATTCTGAAGCATTTACTTTTTGCATGAATGATACATTGGGACTCAAAGTAATTTGGGTACCAAAACCTCTTGTTTGATCCACATATGCAGGAATGTGTTGCAGCCCAAAATCAAAACAAATGGTACCTGGATAGTGGCTGCTCGAGGCACATGACGGGTGACAAAGAGAAATTCTGTTTGCTGGTGGAAAAAGACGGAGGTCAAGTTGTTTTTGGAGGTAACAATAAAGGCCATATCATTGGTTCAGGCAAGGTTGGTAAGTATGCCTCCAACTTAATAGACAATGTACTGTTAGTTGATGGTCTTCACCATAACTTGCTTAGCATAAGCCAACTGTGCGATAAAGGTCATAAAGTTGTCTTTGAATCAAATTAATGTCAAATTGTTTATAAGGAAACAAGAAGTCTTAAATGTTCTGGAAAAAGAGTTAACAACATTTATTTGGTTGATCTAGATGATCCAGAAAATGAAAATTTGTGTCTTGTTGCAAGTAAACAGGATGAGCTTACCTTGTGGCATCGTAGGCTTGAGCATGCAAGCTACAATGTCTTGTACAAGATCATGAGGTTGAAACTGGTAAATGGACTTCCTAAAATTTCCTTCAATAAGAATGAAAAATTTTGTGATGCATGTGCATAGGGAAAACAAACCAGGAAATCCTTTAAATCAAAAGCACCGATAAGTACCTCTAAACCTTATGAATTGTTGCACATGGACCTTTTTGGACCTACTAGAACATTAAGTTTCAATGGCAAACGATTTGGTTTTGTCATTGTAGACGATTTTTCTAGGTTCACTTGGGTAAAATTTTCGGCTCACAAAAATCAAGCACTGAAAATCTTTGAAGAATTTTTTAATAAAATTGAGCATGGAAATGTTAATAAGATATGCTCAATCTGCACTGATCACAGGGAAGAGTTTGATAACAACTCATTTTCTAATTTTTGCAAGCACCAAGGAATAGAACACCTGTTTTCCTCTCCAAGGACTCCGGAGCAAAATGGTGTAGTAGAGAGAATGAACAGAACCCTGGTGGAAATGGCTTGTAGTCTTCTGGTTGAAAGTCAACTCCCAAGGAGTTTTTCGGCAGCAGCGGTAAACACCTCGTGTTACATTCTCAACAGAGCCATGGTAAGAACCGTGATAAAGAAAACCCCCTATGAACTGCTAAAAGGTAAGAAACCAAGTATTGGGTATTTCAGAGTTTTTGGCTCAAAAGTGTTTATTCATAACAATGATAAAGTTTATTTAGACAAATTTGAAGCCAAAAGTGATCAAGGTATTTTTCTTGGATACTCAGAATACTCTAGAGCATATAGGGTGTTTAACGTTAAGAATAAAACTGTGGAAGAAACTCCACATGTTGTTTTTGATGAGTATCATGCAAAAACTAACACTGAAAACCTTCACTGGACTCAAGATGGAGATGCAGAAACAACACTTGAGGAACTACAAGCAAAAGCAAAAGGAAATTCTAAAGTAGTTTCTAAAAATAAAAGTGGATATCTTCGCCAGTACAACGATGAAGATGACGAAAATCTGTTCAGAAAACAAGATGTTGAATCTGATGAAGATCCACAAGAGGAAGAGCCTCAAGATGAAACTCCTCAAGCACACCCTCTTACAAAACAAGCTCCACAACATCAACTTCCAAAAGTCCAAGATCAACCTTGTCCTTCAACAATCACCAATGTGAGGTATTCCAAAGATCACCCACTTGAGAATGTGATAGGAGATGTAAATGTTTCAGTTCAAACTAGATCTCAAGTTAGACAAATAATTGAACAAGATCAGACAGCTTTTGTCTCTCAAGTGGAACCTAAAAATGTTGAAGAGGCCTTAAAAGAAAATTCATGGTTTGATGCTATGCATGAGGAACTTGGTCAATTTCAAAGAAATAATGTCTGGGGTTTAGTTCCTAGAACCCCTGAAATTTTTGTCATAGGAACAAGATGGGTCTTTAGGAATAAAATAAATGAATAGGGTAAAGTGGTGAGAAATAAGGCTAGACTGGTAGCAAGAGGATACAATCAAGAATTTGGTGTGGATTTTGAAGAATCCTTTGCCCCTGTAGCTAGACTTGAAGCAATTAGAATCTTATTGGCATATGCATGCTCAATAAGTTTAAACATTTTCAAATGGACGTTAAAACTGATTTCTTGAATGGTTACATCAAAGAGGAAGTCTATGTCTCTCAACCACCCAGGTTTGAAAATTTTGAAATGCCTAACCATGTTTACAAATTGCACAAAGCTCTCTATGGTTTGAAACAAGCACCCCGAGCTTGGTACGATAGACTGAGCAACTTTTTGGTGAGTAAAAACTACTCAAGAGGTAAAGTGGACCAAACTCTATTTACTAAAAAAGTTCGCAATCACATAATTGTTGTTCAAGTTTATGTGGACGACATTATATTTGGTTCCACTAACCCATCACTGTGTGAGGAGTTTTCCAAACATATGCACAGTGAATTTGAGATGAGTCTAATGGGGGAGCTTCAATTCATTCTTGGTTTACAGGTGAAGCAACATGAAGATGGCTTCTTCATTAATCAAGAAAAATATGTAAAGGAGCTCTTGAATCATTTTCAGTTCGAGCAAGCCAAACCTGCTTCAACACCAATGAGAAGAAGCATAAAATTGGAAAATGATGAGAAAGGTAAACCAGTAGATGCAAAGCAATTTCAAGGTATGATTGGCTCACTCCTTTATCTTACTGCATGTAGACCCGATATACAATTCAGTGTTTGTCTTTGCACTAGATATCAATCTAGTTCGGAGGAAAGCCATTTGGTTGCAGTTAAGAGAACATTCAGATATCTCTCAGGTACGTATGATTTGGGTCTTTGGTATCCAGTAGGAAGTAGTTTTGACTTTATATCATATTCTGATGTTTATTATGCTGGATGTAAGATAGACAGGAAAAGCACTAGTGGGTACTGCCAATTACTTGGTGGTTGCATGGTTTCGTGGGCATCCAAGAAGCAACACTCGGTTGCACTCTCCACTGCAGAGGCAGAGTATGTTCCTGCGGGGAGTTGTGCGGCTCAAGTGTTGTGGATAAAAAGTCAACTGTCTAACTACAATATTGACATTGGATGCACACCTATCTTATGTGACAACACTAGTGCCATCAATCTTTCAAAGAACCCAGTCCAACACTCTAGGACAAAACATATTGTGATTAGACATCACTTCTTGAGAGATGAAGTAGCCAACAAATCCTTGAAGCTCAGCTTCATACCCACTGATAAGCAATTAGCTGATATTTTCACAAAACCATTGGCTGAGGATAGATTCACAACATTGAGAAGAGAATTAGGATTGTGCAAAATGCAATGAAGCACATACCAAACTTTGAAGTATATGTTCTTTGTGTACACTGACTATGAGGTATATCAAATGGTGATCTGTGAAAGAACAAGTTATGCTTGTTTGGAAACCATCATTATGCGTGAGAAAACATTCTCCGCCACGTATCCATAGTCAAGTTGCAAATAAGGGTCATCTACTTTGAATTAGGTATGTGGATTCTTTTCAATTTGCCCATTCACTTTTGCAAACAAATGGATTTTTTTTGTGATCGTCTGTCCTTATTCATGAACTTGTGTGCAATTGCTTGCTAAACTTGTGCAAATGTGTCTTGAATTGCTTGCTTGTTGAGTCTTCATATGCATAGACTATGGGGGAGCTAGGTTAAGGTAGATGAGTGATTTTTAAGGGAAACTATCCATTTTTCATTGCTTCACTTCCTTGGCATGGAACTAAAATGATATCTCTCATATCTGCTTTTAAAACCCTTCTCACAGCTCCTGTCGACAGCTCCACTCCTTGTTGTCGACAGCCCCTAACAGAATTACTCATCCTGAACTCACAATTCTTCAGTCTGTTCAAATCTGTTGACAGACCACTCTGTATCTGTCGACAGACGCCACCTACCTGAACTCAGTTAATCTACAATGTTTGAATCTGTCGACAGACACCCAATGACTGTCAACAGATGCACCTCTTGCTGAGTTTTGCTTGTCCTGTCTCAACATACTTCATGATCATGCTTCACTAATGTATCTAAGGTGTAAATTGGTGACTTACTTATGTTATAATCTTTCATATCCACATAATATCAACGACATTGTCCAAATCACAATGATTTTGACATACCATTCTCTTGTGAGTCTAGGTTGCATCATTTTGAGTACATTTAACCAAATACATAAGTCTAACCTAACTCACTTGAATAACTCCCTTGTGGAATATCATGTTTTTTAAGTAATGTGCTAAGTCCAAAGGTTATTGAATTTTATGTCTTGCATTGGCTTTTATGCCTTATCTAACTCTTGACCTTGATTTTCAAAACAAACAATCAAATAGGAGAAAAGCTACCTATTTCACAAAAAAAAAAAATTCATAGTGTATCAAATTCAATAAGGGAATAAAGACAGAGCAATGATGAGTATTGCTGAGTAACCGGAGATATGGGCATCACAAATGTCTGTCTTCGCGTCAAAATGCTTACTCCTTATCTCTGTATAATGGTTTGATGGTCACTTCCACTGAGTAACTGGGGATACCGACATTACCCATGTCTATCTTCACGTCAAAAGGTCATAGTGATCCTAATTACCACTTTCTCTCTTACGGTTTGTTCAGAAACAAATCATAACAGAAGAAATAGAGTGTAGCCTCCTCAATTTTTTTCTTTTCAAGGCCAAGCTGTTGTTAATGAAAAATTGCCCATGTAGACATACTTTTCATACACCTTTTGATTGTCACATACTAAGATATATGTTCTTTTGCAATGGTTTTATTCAAGCGGTCTATTTTATTCTCCTATGTCTTTTTGTTTAGTGTAATCCTTATGCTGCAACTTGAGAGTCCGGGGAATATTATTTCACAACCATTGTCGATAATTGACATGTCCTAATTATTAGTGGGTACGACATTTTATAATGTGTATTTACCTATTTTCCATCTTATATACACATTGGACGCTCATTGCTTTGAAAAACCTGTCAAAATACTTCACTGGCACACTTTTTGCAAGTGCCTGTTGACAGGGCACTGTTCACCAGTCGACAGCCGGCAGTAGGACTTATTTTCGAAGCCCAACGGGCGACTATGTAGGGCGGATTTCATGGGTCCCCATCCTTTCAAATCCCTTCCCACATTCTTTAAAAGGACCGCACGACCCCTTCCCCCCTTTCCCACTTCCAAAAAATCCCTCCTCCTTGCCTCTTCACCAAAACCCTTCTTCTCCAATGCGAAAGAGGAAAGTCTGCCTCTTTGTGTCCTTCCTCCTTCTCGTATCTCCTTCCTCCTTTCACATCCCTCTCTACTCTAATATCCTTCTTTCTGATGGCTCCCAAGAGCAAGAAGCTTGTCTCCCGTCGCCGTCCTCGTTCTCCTCAAGCCGGCGAGGGTTTCAGGGCTCATACTGAGCGCCGAACAAAGCATCGGGATGATCGTTTGCCGGAGCTCGTCGTTCCTCTGAATCTGGAGTTTCTTCCTGTCCATGGCACCTTCACTAAGTTTGTTCAACCCAGATACGTCGACTTTGTGTCACTAGAAAACATGTTTCCAGGGTTGCAGCCACTATTTGACACCCAGGGCTGGTCTCCCTTCTGCTACTCTCACAAGCGGTACTCTTCAGCCGTTGTTACGGAATTCTACATCAACCTCTGGGAAACTGCTCTCGGTGATCTTTATACCAAGGTGAAGGAAGCTTTGTTTCAGATCAATCCTAATCTTCTTTCCGTTGCACTTCAACTTCCAAATACTGGCATTGACATCATGCAACATCACCCATTGGCATCTGAATACTACCCACTCATCACTCTGCAGCCCTATGATTCATCTATAGATCGTGTGCACATGAATGCCAACTCCTTCCCTCCTCTTCATCGTCTAATCCACCACATCTTTACCACAATCATTGTCCCAAATGATGGTAGTCGAGAACTTTTGACTGCCGTTCACAAATCCCTTTTTCACGCGTTTCTTAACTGTGAACAAGTCAACCTACCACTCCTTATAGTGTCTCTCATCTGGCTATGCCTTCGCACTTCCAAGAGGTCCATGCCTTATGCATGCCCACTCACATCTCTTTTCTTGTTCCCTGATATTCATATTTCCAAGGAACAGATGACTGTTCTCAAATCTCGCAGTGCCTTTAATGTTACTGCTGCTCATAGGATGGGCTATAAGATGCTTGACGGGGTTGTCACAAGAGACCTCAAGGGTAAGGCACAGGCAGATGAAGAAGATGATGTTGATGATGATGATGCTGGTGATGACTCACAGTCCGACCCATTAGATGCTCCGGGAGCTGAAGATGAAGATGTTGCTGATGAACAAGCGCCTGCTGAGCTCTCTCTTCGAGATTTCATCACTGCTCAAATGGCACAAATGCAGCTTCAAATGACCACTGGCATCGACCATCTCAATGCTCGAATGGATAATGTTGATAGCAGCTTGGATGCGCTGGCTGACACCCATGTCCAGCTTCAGATACGGCTTACTAGGCTCTCCACAGAGCTTCATGGTCTCCGTCAGGCCTCTGCACCTTCGGGGAATGACGATGTCTAGAGAGTCTAGGTGTCTGTTATGTGGTCATTACTTTGCTTTGGTCGGGGTCTTGTCACTTGCTATGACACTACTGTTGTTTCCTTCCCTTGCACTTCTTTTGTCATGTTCTCACTCCATTTTGTAAATGTGTGTACTGAATGCCACTTCAATGAAATCCATAGTTCTTTGCTTATGTATTTTTCATGTGTGCATGCTGTGCCATTCTGATTATATCTTTTTGGATGTTGCCAAAACGGGGAGAACATCAATCAAATCAATCATGCATCAATTGAAAATTTTGTCATCATCAAAGAGGGGGAGAATGTTGGGTTTACATTTGATATGATTGATTTTTATGATGAGGAATTTATGGACAACCAAATTGATATGATGTGATTGTGTGAATCATGCTAAAATTGACAAACTCAAGAAGTGCTAATCAATTAAAAACATGTTTTTCATTAATCATTTATATGCTCATACTATCTCACTAATCATGTTCTTAAATGTAGGAGAGATTGCGTGCAAGACAATGTACCAAAACAAAATCAAAAAGATCAAGAATAGCACTAAAAACAAGTACTTGTCGACAGCACCAAAGATGCCTATCGATAGCCCTGCACAGACAGATCTAATAGGGTACTAGCAAAGATGTACCTGTGGACAGCCCCACTGATGCCTGTCGACAGATCAGCATAGACAGAACCAATAGGCTCCTGGCAAAGGTGTTCCTGTCGACAGACTCAAGTCGCCTGTCGACAGATCCACACAGGGAAATATCTCCTAGAAAGCCCAGCCTTCTGCCTTTTGCAAGTCTATCTACATCTGTCGACAGATGCATTTCTTATTGTCGACAGGCGAAGAGAAAATCTAAATAAGAGATCTCTATACATTTCCGAATTTAGTGTTTCCAATTGTCATCACTCTCCATACTTAAACACCCATATAAAAGGAACTCTTTGGAGTTATTTTCGTACAGAAGCAGCCACCATACAAAACCCTAGCAAAGTCTCAAGAGAGAAGATTTTTTCTGCTACTCTGCTTCAACCGTCCGTCAAGGCAACCAAAGAGACATCCTCCGAACGGGATTGAAGCCAGATTGTCCATCTCTCAAGCTTCTCCATAAACTAATACCTGTCAGGATGAAGCTTGAACCACATCGAGATGATCATCTGAAGAGTTCCACATCAGGATTTGAAATCTCAACTCCGAACTCTTCTTTATCTCTGTTTTTCATATCTCGTGTGTGTGTGTTGTTGAGTCAAGCGTCCTTGTGCTTGATTCACGTTTGTCATGTTGTTCTGATCGTGGTTTACATCAAACGACGTGAGTGTGTGTGTGTTGTAGCGAGTGAACTTGCTGATAAGTAGTCATTCTGTGTGTGTGTGTGGACGGTGGACGTAGGATACACAAGTTGTGTACTCCGAACCACCTTAAATCATTGTGTCTGTGGTTTGAAATTTTCATGCTAAATGTTTGGTAGGCAGGTTAATCTTTCACAAGCTAGATAAATTGCTACTCTATCTAATTACAATTAACACACATCTTAGTTTGATTTAAACTCTGTTTGAAATATCAAAAGTCTGTGTTTCCATCAAAAAGAAGATCATAGTATATTTAATTGATAGTAATCTATTCAACCCCCCCTTCTAGATTACCATATTGGATAATTCCGCACACCTTTCATTGGTATCAGAGCCAATTTGATTGATTGAATTGATCACCAATTGTATACTCACTGATTGATCTAACCATCAGGAGTGATCCTATAATTGGTATCAGAAACTAGTACTCTATTCATCAGTTATGATTTGGCAGATCTATTTTATCTTCATTATTAAATCTTGTTGAGTGCTTAATCACTCTGATCCTACACTTGGAAGCGGGTTGATGTTTGACTTTGATTTGATCTGATTTGATTTGATTGCTTCTTTTTGGCTCTCTTGGTTTGATTTGATTTGACAATCAAAATTGATCCTTTAGTTGACATCAGAGTCAATGCTCTGTACATTAAATTTGCTTTTGCAAATCTAGTGCATCTTATGCTTATAATAATATTGTGTGATTAATTGTTTTGATCCAACTATTTGGAATCAGAGCGGATGCACTACACATTAGTGTTGGTGTGACAGATCTGAGATTTGGATATATTAAGTTTTTGGATCTTTGACTTGATCTTGTGAAACACCATATGATCTGCTTGAACTGTTTGATTGCTTGAATTGATCTTCAATTCTCTGCTCACTTGTTGATATAATGATCAAGAGTCTTATTGTCACGTCCTAATAAAAGTCTATTTATCAGAAATGACAGAAATCAGGCATGAGAAATAGAACTTATATTTTATTCATTTCATATCAACATTGTGGAAGCATCATTACATAACACTCCTCATTATAGTCCATATGAGGAGCAAAGGAAAAGAAAACTTTATTTTATTACTTTCCATATTCACAATAGTAAAGAAAAACCAAAATGATTGGATTTCGGTAGTCAGATGATCCACTCGGCACACACTTTCCCCTTAAGCATGACCACAATCTTGGTCACCTAAAAAGGTAGGAATGTGTGAGCCAACTAACCTAGTAGGATTCAACTCATCAAATCAAAAAGGACTTAAGGTGTACACAGATCAAGATAAGAGACATGACTGTTATCAATATTGAATGTCAAAGGTAATTGAGCAAGCATGTTAACTAGATCATCAATGTGCAACAGAAGTACTTGGAATACAAATATATGGTCAAGAACTCATAATAATTTTCATGTTTTGAGGTAGATACATATTCACACATGAACTAATAACATGATGACTAATCAAGCTTGTTTTGATGTAATGCCAAACATCCATGGATCCTTTATCGTTCCGTACAGCCTGTGATCGAATTCAGGTGCTCCTCCCAGGACTGGACCAGTCCTATTTGCATAAGCATATATCTTAAATGAGTCCAAGGACCCAATAAATGTCATCACAAGTCTTTCATAACACTTGTGTTACTCAAGTACTCAACTCTCATGTAATCAAAAAATATGGATTAAGATCACTGAACACAGGAAATTGTAACCAACTAGGAACTTCTTATACTTGCAGACTTCAAGGATAATCCAAAGTAGGAAGTGGGAACAATTTGGATGATTTCTTTAGTGACATAATGGTAAAAAACCCAAGAGAATGAAGGAGAAAACTTGCTAGGCTAATAGCATGAAGTATCAACAAGAGACTGATCAAGAACAAGTGCTAGAAGACTAGGCAAGGCAGTGTATGTCGACAACCAGGAAGTGGTGTCGACAAGTGCAGGCTTCCAGAATAAGAATTCTGGCGCCTTGACAGTACCTGTCGATAGGCCAGGTCTGGCTGTCGACTGGACAGACCCATCTGATGCGATCTGTCGACAGCTACTGGTTTTCCAGAAGCTTTGGGTTCTGGAAGCTTGTGGTCTGTCGACAGGTGATCCCCATCTGTCGACCGCAAGATCAACCTCTAGAAATGGATTTGCAAACACTCTAAAGACCTTATCAATGGAACCTATGGATCCAACATGAACCACAACAACTAGAATGACTTGACTACAACTTTGGATACCACTTTACATGGAGTATACAATTAAAGCATGAGGAGATCACAATCTAAACATGGTGAACTTTGAAACTTAGAACCACAAGGTATTGGAATATCAACTCACCTATACAATACCTACTTATGTTCAATAAGAAGAATTCCAACAATACACAGATTAAGACATGTTCACAAGAGATGAGCTCACAAATCTTAAGAGGGCTTACAAGGTTGGAAACAAGTATATACGTGGACATGAATATTTTTTAGCAAAGGTAGAAGATAAGAGTGGAAGAAGAAGATAGAATCCTACCTGTTTTAAGAAGATGAAGACCTTCACTACCCTTAATAAAGGAACCCACAACTAGTAGGAGGAAGAAACGTCAAGGTTGCAAACGTAACTGCAACAGAAGTAGAAGCAATAGCAATAGTAGGATCAGCTTTGGCAACAAGAGTAGAAGTAGTAGCTCCAATGGCAACAATGGCTCCTGCAGTAACTCACCCACGCAAGGGTGTAAGCACAGCAATAGCAGGAGCAACAAGAAAACAGAAGCAAGAACAAAAGTAAGCAAGAGCAAGTGCTATAAAAGTGCACATGATGGGTGTTGGGGGGTTTTTATAACTCACCCAGCTTCCCATGCACGATGGCACGTCGGCCATCGATGTGTCGCAATAAAAACCATTTGGTTTTTACTGCAACACGTTGCTCATGCAAGCACCCCAAGCCTCACACGTAAGGTAAGAATGTGTAGGCTATTTAACCCCCAATGTCATGGGCTTACGTTGCCCATATTACGTAAGCAAGAAAAAATCTCCAAAAATAGTTACGTAAATGGGCAATAAATCAGCTTGCCCACTTAACCATAAGTTTGTGTCCAAATGCTGTCTATTCATGTTAAAATTTCAACCATAAGCTACTAGATAAGTTTTACAAATTATGGTAATTTTAGTTTGATTTTTATAATTTATTTTTCACCCAACAAAAAATACTCAAAAATAGATGCATCGGCTAAATCTCGAAATCCGCACGTCAACAATTCTAGATATTTACATTTCTGATATCATCACATTTTTCTAGAAATTATGGTATTCTTGGATTTCATTTTCGTTACTGAATTCTGGTGTCGCCCTATCGAAGCTCGCACCTCTGAGTACGACAATTGAAATAACACTTATTATCGTCAATAAATCCTAAATTAAGATTAATTACATTTCATGATAATAGTTATGTTTAATCATCAAATTATTCACATTTTTCTAGTAAATAAAATTTTCGGAGTGTTACAACTCTCCCCCACTAAAAGAAATTTAGTCCTCCAAATTTAATAAAATAAGAGTGGAACTACTAACCTGTAAATAACTCTGGACACTTGGTTTTGATGGTATCTTCCTGTTCCCACGTTGCTTCTTCTTGTCCTCGTTTATTCCATTGAATTTTCAATAATGGAACTTACTTGTTCCATAATTCCTTGATCTTTCGGTCGAGGATTTGTACAGGTCTTTCTTCATAAGCCAAGTTTTCTTGTACGTCCAGTTCTTGATATTCATTAATATGTTCTGGGTCATAAACATACTTCCTGAACATTGACACATGAAAAATGTCATGTACATTGGATAACTGAGGTGGAAGTGCCAGCTGGTAACTCAATTCTCCAACTCTCCTCAATATCTCAAACGGTCCAATGTATCTTGGACTCAATTTTCCTTTAATGTCAAATCTCTTAATTCCTCTACGAGGAGATACTTTAAGCAATACATGATCACCTTGTTGAAATTCCAGCTCTCTTCTTCGTCAATCAGCATAACTTTTCTGTCGGTCTTGGGCAGCTTTCATTCGATCTTGTACCAACTTAATAATTTATGTGGTTTCTTGGATCATTTCAGGTCCAAGAATGTGTGACTCTTTCATCTCCACCCAACATCATGGTGATCTACACTGCCGACCATATAAAGCTTCAAACGGTGCCATTTGAATAGTAGACTGGTAGCTATTGTTATAGACAAATTCCATAATTGCTAAATTATTACTCCAGTCATTTCCAAATTCCAGAACACAGGCACGACACATATCCTCAATAATCATATTTACCCGTTCTGTCTGTCCATCGGTTTGAGGATGAAATGCAGTACTAAATTTCAGCTTGGTTCCTAGTGCATCTTGTAGTTCCCTCCAGAAATGTGAGGTGAACCTTGCATCTCTGTCAGAAACAATATCTTTAGGGATTCCATATAACCGAACAATTTTCTTCATGTATAGAGCTGCTAAAACACTGACAGACCATCTTGTTTTAATAGCTAAGAAGTGAGCTGACTTTGTATGTCGATCTACTATTACCCATATTGCATCGTATCCACTACGTGTTCTGGGTAACCCCACAATATAATCCATACCAATACTATCCCATTTCCATTCTGGTACCTCAAGAGGTTTTAATTTCCCTATAGGTTTCTGGTGCTCGGCCTTGACATTTTGACATGTTAGACAACTAGCTATGAAGTTCACAATGTCTTTCTTCATATTACACCACCAGAAATGTTTTTTTAAGTCCTAGTACATTTTGACAGCTCCCAAATGGATAGTGTAATGTGACCGATGAGCTTCTTTTAATATTTGCTTCTTGATGTCAGAATTATCTGGCACACATAACCTATTCCGGAACCAAAGATTCTCATGTACATCTTCATTGAAATTAGGTCTAAAAGCTAATTTCTCCCTGATTTCTATCAATATAGGGTCATTGTCTTATTGTTCTCTAATTTGCTTTAATAAGTCCGATTGTACTGTCAAGTTATCAATTATAACCCTTTCTTCTTGTGGTTCAGCTTTTAAACTTAGTGTGGAAAATACCTTCAACAACTTCCATTCCTTGACTTGCAATTGAAATATCTTGGCTATAGGATTTCTACTGAGAGCATCAGCCACAATATTACCTTTTCCAAGATGGTACTCAATTTTAAAATCATAGTCTTTGATTTATTCCATCCATCTTCTTTACCTCATATTCAATTCCTTTTACGAAAATAAATACTTCAGACTTTTATGATCGGAGTACACTATGAATTGATTATCATACAAATAATGACTCCAAAGCTTAAGAGCAAAAACTACCGCTGCCAATTCTAAATCATGTACTGGGTAATTTTTCTCATGAATTTTCAATTGTCTAGATGCATAAGCAATAACTCTTCCTTCCTTCATTGATACACATCCCAACCAGATGTTTGATGCATCAGTATACACTTCAAATGCTTTTCCTTCTACCGACAAAGCTAAAACTGGTGCGGATGATAAACATTCCTTCAACAATTGAAATGCTTGCTCGCAACTCTCACTCCATTCAAATATTGTTCCTTTTCGAGTTAGTTGTGTGAGAGGTGAGGCAATCTTGGAAAACTCTTTAACGAACTGCCGGTAATAACTAGCCATACCTAGAAAACTTCGAATTTCAGTAAGGTTCTTAGGATGTTCCCATTTCTGTATAGCTTCAATCTTTGAGGAATCTACTGATAATCCCTCTCTGGAAGTAATATGTCCTAAGAACATCACTTGTTCCAAACAAAAATCACATTTACTAAACTTCGCATACAATTTATGATCTCGTAACAGTTGCAAAGTAATCCTTAAATGTGCTTCATGTTCTTCCACACTTTTAGAGTGGATCAATATGTCATCAATAAACATAACCACAAACTGATCCAAACAAGATCTGAATACATCATTCATCAAACGCGTAAATGCAACAGGTGCATTGGTCAATCTAAACGGCATCACCACAAATTCGTAGTGTCCATATCTAGTTCAAAAAGCTATTTTATGAATATCCTGTTCTTGAAGTCTTAGTTGATGATACCCAGATCTTAAATCAATCTTTGAATAACATTGAGCTCCAGACAATTGATCAAATAAATCATCAGTTCTCGGAAGTGGGTATTTCTTAATCGTTAACTGATTCAATTGTCTATAGTCTATGCATAATTGCATAGTCCCATCCTTTTTCTTATCAAATAACACTGGAGCACCCCAGGGCGATGTACTGGGTCTAATGAATCCTTTCTCTATCAATTCCATCAGTTGCCTTTTTAACTCTTTCAACTCTTCCATTGACATTCTATAAGGTGTTCTTGAAATTGGTGTGGCTCCTAGAACTAGTTCAATTGAAAAGTTTACCTCTCTACTAGGTGGTAAACCAGGTAGCTCTTCTGGAAAAACATCAAAAAATTCTTTCACCACCTGAATATCTTTCAATCCTATAGTGTTCTAATTTATTAATGTTACAGAAGCCAAATACCCTTGACATCTTTTTTGTACTAGCTTACAAGCTTTAACTGCCGAAATTATGGGTATTCTTCTTGTACGGGGCTTATCAAAAATCAAGGAGTACATTTCTTTTCCCAGAAAGGTTACTTGTCTTAATTGTCAACCTAGATTTGTATAATGTTTAGATAGCCAATCTAATCCAAGGATTACATCATAATCCCACATCTCAAGACATATCAGATCTCCTGGCAAATTATGTCCTTTAACTAGGATTTGACTAGCAGAGTAATATTCTTTAAGTTTCTTGCCCTCACTCAAAGGAGTTGCAACTTCTAACTATGTAGGTAGTGGAACTGATTGTACCTCCAAGGATCTAACAAACTCATTACTAATGAAAGAATGCATAGCTCCTGAATCAAACAGTACATATGCAGGTTTTGAGTTTACGAGTAGTGTACCTTCTATAAGTCTGCCCACATGTGGAGATTCAGGTTCCACTTCCTGAATGGCTTGCAACCGTCCTTGCTTAGCTCAGGGATTCGGGTTTGCTGGTGCATTCTTAATCATCGGACAATCCAGAATTCGATGTTGAGTACTTCCACATCGGAGACAGGCACCCAACCTACGCCAACAGTTCTCAGTCTTGTGTCCACTGAGATGGCAATGCTTACACATATCTTTGTTCCCAACTTGAACTTTCCCAGCTTTCTTAATGGCTTGTTGACCCTTTGGGGCATTTCCTGACTCAAACTTTCTTTTACAATTCGAAGAACCTTCACCAGACCTTCCTCTAATCTTTTCCACGGTATCATTAGCAGCTTCTAACGCCAAAGCTCTTTTAACTGGTTCTGAATATGTAGTAATCAAATGTGGTGTTAGCTACATAATGAAATTGGGTCACAGAGCGTTCATAAATCTATTGGCTTTTAGTTTCTCTGTGGCTATTAGGTGAGGAGCATACTTCGACAATCGAGCAAACTGCGCCTCATATTCTGACACTGACATTCTGCGTTGCTTTATGCTAGCAAACTCATTGGCTTTCCTCTCCTGAACTACCACGGAAAAATATTGATCATTAAACTGCTCAACAAATTCCTCCCAACCAACCTGGTTTGGGTCCTCTAACATAGACTCTACTATTTCTCACCATGCTCAAGCGTCACGATCTAACTGGAATGTCGCCAGACATATCTTTTCTTTTTCTGTACATCAGATCACTCTAAAGATTCTCTCGATGTCTTTCAACCAATTCTCAGCCTCATCCGGATCCGTCCTACCTGTAAATCATGGAGGGTCCAAACTTCGAAAATCCTTAAACAGACTCGTTCCATTGTGACTGTTATTCTTAGCCACAGTTCTCATTACCCGGGTCAAATCATGCATTGAGCTTTCCATTTTCTTCCAATTAGAATCACTTCCGTCCATGATTATATTGAGAGAATATCTGAGAAATCCAACAATACATACATTAATTCTATAACCGAACCATTCTCACATTCATCACATACAAATTTCAAGTTTCACATAACACACCACTTTTCATTAACTAGTCAAAATATTTACATTACATTACATTCTTGTTCTATCAATCTGGATACTACTTACAACATTCCTACTAAGACGAAATAAGTACAACACCATCAGCATTTCCTAACCTCCCACTTCACATATACATGTGACTTATATGTACAATCACTACTTAACAAATGGAGAGGTTGCAAAAATGAGTCTCTCATTCTCTATCTAACTTTAAGTCTAAACAACAGACTCCATGGACGGCTGTTGATCTCCCCTCACTACAACAAATGTGATTTTTAGTAGTGATTTTATATGCTGCTATAGCTAAAACAATTGCTACTAAAACTCTTTAACAGCCATCCAAAAGTTGGTTGTTATAAGTCCCGTCGCTAAACGTAAATAGCAGCCATTCACAATCATGGCTACTAAAAGGAATCTTTAATGACACTTATAAATGTTGTTATAATTATGCACAATTGTACTCTATTTCTTGTCTAAGCATTGCAAAAACTTTTGATAGCCATTTAAATGGCTGCAATAACTAGCAATAGAAGCATTTAAAATTGCTGCTAAATATGTTTAGTATTGGTAGCTAATCTTTTGGCTATTATTTTTATTTGTTGTAGCAAATATAATTGCTTCCGTTGTATACCATTAGAAGCTAATATAATGGCTATTATTTATTCTTTTAAAATTATAACATATTTGTCACTATACGCATTAGCAGCATTTCTTATTGTCTTTGAAGATTAGATATGTGCAATTTAGATAGCTATTGAAAGGGAGTAATTGGCTGTTAATAGACATTTTAACAACAAACATAATTGCTACTAAAAGTGTAAATAATAACATATACTAGCACATATATTTGCTACTGAAAGTTTATAATAGTGACATTAAAAATTATCACTGTAATTGATTATATAACATCACATGTATACAAATATATCAAAATGTACATTCTTCTGTGTATTCAATAAATCTTTCCACAACATATATAATTCATTGGCAAAAATCCACCACAAAACATCGTACATATTTATTCCATTTCGACAAAAAAAGACATCATATATATCCATTTTCACAAGACATCACACATTTTTATAAATGATGAATGCAAAAGAGTAAAATATGATTTCCAAACATTGTCTCAATGAACATCCAAAATGTAGGTGGTTCTAATATGGTCATCATAAAATGTCCAAAGGAGAAAAGAAAAAAGAGATGACAAAATGTTCCATTTCAAGCTGCCTTCATGTAAATCATTCTTTTGCGTCAATGACCTGCAAGAGAAAAGACATATTTAGCATAGAATTGATAACATTATTAATATTGAAATATGTACAACTGAACAAACATACAAGAGTAAAAAGCCAAGCAATAGTTGCCCCAATTGCATCTCGTCTTGAATTATTCATATGGCCTTGGAAGAGGTTCATTATAAACAAGAACAACATTTATAGCCACTTCCCAATATTCACATCCTAAGTCAACCTCCAACCTTCTTTAAATGATCTTTACTTTCAATAGTAGCAAGAGTCACATTGACAAAAAACTTTTTAAAACTCTTTATGTACACCATCACTTTTCCTTATCAAAAAAAAAAAAGAAAAAGAACTTTTGATCATGATATACTAACAAACAATAACATTAAGAGTTGTATTTACCTGAACATTCAAATTGTCATCATTTCTTCCCCTTTTCTTTAATCCACGTTGCACCTGTGGATAACAAGATAATTCATTCAACAAGATCTTTAAAATATGGTTCCAAAACAATAGTGGCATGTCAAATATGTACTTCACTATGTAATTGTGTTGTCCTTTTTGAAAAAAATTTATGAGGGTCTTAGATGGGAATTCTGACTTAATCCATTAGCATGCAAGATGGTAGAAATTAAAATTTTTACCTGATAATTTTCATTATTTTGCTGCATCAGTCAAGACAAAGTATTTCCTACATCATCTCTTTTTTGATGTTGTACAAAAAGATAACAAAAAAAAATCAATCAAGACAAAGTATATAAAATCTTAGAAACATGAGGATATTATATAGTACACAAAACATATGCATACATGAAGAACCACAAAAAAAAGGGAATAAACCCTGTAAGCCTAAATACATAGATTAGTATGACAATATAGTAAAAACATGCTAGAAGTTGACACAAATGGCCAAAACCTAGAGTGACAACATCACCAGCTAAGAGACAAAGGAAACTTAGAACGTAGCTTCTCAATTCTACCAAATACTAGTGTCCCACTACCATTCAACACCAAAGCATAGGCAAATTCCTTATGACCTTTTGCAACAATAGGACAATATCTATGCGATTGGATAGCATAAGCTAAAATGTTGCTGCTGGAATTAATTGATCGTAGACTTGTAATAGGAAGCCCAATATTTCCTAAACTAGTAGTTCCATTTGAATTTTCATCCCTCAGTGTATCAACCAATTTGTTCACCAAAAGTGCTACTTCAATATCCCATATAAAGACTTCTCCACTTAGACCACCAAAAGCAAAAATATTGTTCTAAAATACAAGACTACAAAACAATCAGAAACTCAAGCAAGTAAAATGAATGAAGACATGTTGATGGTCAATTTCTCTTCACGATGAAAATGAACTATCATCTAAACAACAAACAAATACTTTCATTGATCTGCTCAACAATGGAAACCTTCATGTTTTTTTTTTTTATTATTTAAGCAAAGACTCTTAAAAACAATATAGGGGGAGCGCACTAAACTACATGTTATCAAACCTGATAATACATATAGATTTCCATACTTCCCAAAGAATAAGCATGGAGGATTAAAGGAAAATAAAATGAAAGGGAATGGTGAGCTTAGAGTCCTGAATCATATTTCTCAGCCAGACAATTATATTATCTTTATTCCCAATAGCTATGTTAATAAAAATTACATTAAAAATAGACCAAAGTGAGGTTGCTATCTCACTCCTCGCTAGAAGATGATCCAAATCTCCCGCTGTGGGGGAGGCACGACATGAACACCTAAAAAATAAATAAATCCCACAATCTGCAATCCAAGAATCCATAGAGATTGCAGTGTTTAAAACTCACCATGCTTTTGGAATAATGTGCAGAGTTTAGCTAGGAAGAATTAAACAGGGATGTCTGATGGCATCAGGGGAGCCCAATGCAAGGGCGCTGGCCGGCTGGTCACTGCCATTCACAGGCGGTTGCGGAAGGGGCACCGTGGTGCTGGGTCGCGGGGCCAGTCGGCGCAGAGGCAGGCAGCTCTGGCGCTACAGCAGAGCGTGGGTGGGCGACCACAGGTGATGGTGCTGGCGCTGGCGCAGTGCGACGATAGGTGCAGGCGTGGGCGACGGAGACGGTGCCGAGCGCAGGGCGGCCTGAGGCATGGGTGGGTTCACGATGGCCAGTGCGGATAGGGTTTCGTGGAGGCTGGGCGGCCCGGGGCGCCCGCGGGGGCGGCGTCTGGCTGACGCGGCGCTGGCGAGGCCTGGGCATGAGTGGCTAGCGAGGACGTGATGCACGGGGGACGCGGCAGGGTAGAGGCGCGGCGCGAGGGGGGTGTCACGGAGGCAGAGCGCGGGGTGGAGAGGGCCGCACGCAGGGGTGGGGCGCTGGCGTATGCAACAAGGAGGTTCCTGGAAAAGTTACAGCGGGAGAGAAGATTTGAATATATTTCACTTCCCTCCAAATCCATGATTCCAAAAAGAATTTGCAACTAAAAATTATGCTACTAATGGTATTAGTCACCGATTTTGATATTTGGTAGCTAATGTTTAAAAATTACTGTCAATTAGTAGCTAATAATATTACTATTAAATGTAATAGTTACTATAGCTCTTGAGTGGGCTTATTAGTAGCATTTTTTAAAAAGTGTTGTTAATTAGCAGCAAATATAAATTGGCTGCTAGTAAAATGGCCGCTAAAAGTTCAATTTGGCGTAGTGCCTGGGCCATGATACAGCTCCCTTGCTGCTTCAGTCAACACTTCCCAATATCCTTCAACTTGGTGGAGCAACCTGTCCTGCCCCAGCTTCAAACTGTCCAAATTATTCATGACTTGAGTCATCGTATCCAAAGAGGCACATGGATTACCCGCCAGAAATGCGCTCGTAGTCAAGTTTAGTACTTCTTCCTTAATTTGCACATTGGCCACCCTTTGGGCTTGAGCATATAATTCTATATCTTGGCGGATCATCTCCATTGCTGCCACCAAACGTTCCTGAGCATTCATGTCCATGTTGTAGCAAATAACAAGTTAAGTGTCTACAAAATTACAGAATCACTATTATCTTTATAACAAATCTCAAGTTTCTACCCCAACTCACCAGTCATTCCCTAGGTTTATAGAACCTAAGGCTCTGATACCAAATAATCTGTCACGTCCTAATAAAAGTCTATTTATCGGAAATGATAGAAATCGGGCATGAGAAATATAACTTATAATTTATTCATTTCATATCAACATTACGAAAGTATCATTACATAACTCTCCTCACTATGATCCATATGAGGAGCAAGGGAAAGGAAAACTTTATTTTATTGCATTCCATATTCACAATACTAAAGAAAAAACAAAATGATTGGACCTTTTTAGTCGGATGATGCACTCAGCACACACTTTCCCCTTAAACATCACCCCCATCTTGGTCACCTAAAAAGGTAGGAATATGTGTGCCAACTAACCCAGTAGGATTCAACTCCTCAAATCAAAAAGGACTTAAGGTGTACAAAGATCAAGATAAGAGACATGACTATTATCAACATTGAATGTCAAAGGTAATTGAGCAAGCATGTTAACAAGATCATCAATGTGCAGCAGAAGTACTTGGAATACAAATATATGGTCAAGAACTTATAATAAGTGTCATGTTTTGAGGCAGATACATATTCACACATGAACTAATAACATGATGACTAATCAAGCTGGTATTGATGCAATGCCCAACATCCATAGATCTTTTATTGTTCTGTACAGCCTGTGAACGAATTCGAGTGCTCCTTCGAGGACTGGACCAACCCTATTTGCATAGGCATATATCTCAAATGAGTCCAAGGACCCAATAAATGTCATAACAAGTTTTTCGTAACAATTGTGTTACTCAAGTACTCAACTCTCATGTAATCAAAGAATATGGATTAAGATCACTGAACATAGGAAGTTGTAACTAACTAGGAACTTCTTATACTTGAAGACTTCAAGGATAATCCAAAGTAGGAAGTGGGAACAAATTGTATGATTTCATTAGTGACATAATGGTAAAAAACCCAAGAGAATGAAGGAGAAATCTTGCTAGGCTAATAGAATGAAGTATCAACAAGAGACTGATCAAGAACAAGTGCTGGATGACTGGGCAAGGCAGTGTATGTCGACAGCTAGGAAGTGGATGTCGACAGGTGCAGGCTTCCAAAACAAAAATTCTGGAGCTTGGTAGTACCTATCGACAGGCCAGGTCCGGTTGTCGACAGGATAGACCCATTTGTCGACAGATGGAACCCATCTATCGACAACTACTGGTTTTCCAGAAGCTTTGGGTTCTCAAAGCTTGGGGTCTGTCGACAGGTGTCCCCATCTGTCGACAGCCGCAAGTTCAACCTCCAGAAATGGATTTGCAAACACTCTAAAGACCTTATCAATGGAACCTATGGATTCAACATGAACCACAACAACTAGAATGACTTGTCTACAACTCCAGATGCCACTTTACATGGAGTATAAAATTAAAGCATGAGGAGAACACAATCTAAACATGGCGAACTTTGAAACTTAGAACCACAAGGTACTGGAATATTAACTCACCTATACGATACCTACTTATGTTCAACAAGAAGAATTCCACCAATACACAGATTAAGACATGTTCACAAGAGATGAACTCACAATTCTTTAGAGGGCTTAAAAGGTTGGAAACAAGTATATATGTGGACATGAATTTTTTTTTAGCAAAGGTAGAAGATAATAGTGGAAGAAGAAGAAAGAATCCTACCTATTTTAAGAAGATGAAGACCTTCACTCCCCTTAACAAAGGAACCCACAACTAGCAGGAGGAAGAAACGTGAAGGTTGCAAACGTAGCTGCAACAGAAGTAGAAGCAATAGCAACAGCAGGATCAGCTTTGGCAAGAGGAGTAGAAGTAGTAGCTCTAATGGCAACAACGGCTCCAGCAGCAACTCACCCACGCAAGGGTGTAAGCATAGAAACAACAGGAGCAACAAGAAAATAGAAGCAAGAACAAAAGCATGCAAGAGCATGTGCTGGAAAAGTGCACACGATGGGTGTTGGGAGGTTTTTATAACTCTCCCAGCTTCCCATGCATGATGGCACGTTGGCCATCAATGTGTCAATGGTTTTTACTGCAACACGTTGCTCATGCAAGTACCCCAAGCCTCACACGTAAGGTAAGAACGTGTAGGCTATTTAACCCCTAATGACATGGGCTTACGTAAGCAAGAAAAAACCTCCAAAAATAGTTACATAAATGGGCAATAAATTAGCTTTCCCACTTAACCATAAGTTTGTGTGTCCAAATGGTGTCTATTCTTGTTAAAATTTCAACCATAAGCTAATAGATAAGTTTTACAAATTATGGAAATTTTAGTTTAATTTTTAGAATTTATTTTTCATCTAGCAAAAATTGCCTGGAAAATAGTTACGTTGGCTTAATCTCGAAATCCGCACCTCAACAATTCCGGATATTTACATTTCTGATATCATCACATTTTTTCTAGAAATTATGGTATTCTTGGAATTCATTTTCGTTACCGAATTCCGGTGTCGCCCTATCGGAGCGCGCATCTCTAAGTACGGCATTTGAAATAACACTTATTATCATCAATAAATCCTAAATTAAGATTAATTACATTTCATGATAATAGTTATGTTTAATCATAAAACTATTCATATTTTTCTAGTAAATAAAATTGTTGGGGAGTTACAGTTACTACAATTGATATCAGACCAAGTGCTTTAAAATCATATATAATTTTTGTTTAATCTCATTTACTAGTTTTAGAGAATTTTCTATAATTAGCAGATCTACTGAAATTGCTAGATATTTCAGCTTGCATGAATTTTCTGCTACAATTTTGAAGAAGTCCGCAAGCTCACAATTACAATCTAATTTGCACGACTCCTCCATGAAGGTTGGAAGGAAAGAAAAGACAAATTCAAACAAGTGCTGAATGGCTCAGAAAAGCTCTTCTAGCTCAGAAAGCTCAAAAAAAATTCAAAGTGAGAAATCTTGCTCAAATTCATTTGATTGCTCAAAGTCTAATTTTGATTCAGAGGAACAAATATAATGAATTTTTTGAATTTTGTCAACATGTATGAAGGAAAAACAAGGGAAAGCAGTCTGAAAAGAAAACATTGAAAAAAAAAACTTGAATTACTTCATAACAACGGTAAAGATCTTTCAAAAGAAAATGAGAATTTGAAAATTGAAGTTGAAAATTTGAATTCCAGAAAAGAAGGTCTAAAAGATGAAATCAAAATTTGTGAAAACAAATTGAGTGAATTAAATGATGACCATTAGCTTTTGAGATCTAAAGTCATCAATCTGGAAAATGAAAATAAAAAATTGATTAATCTTAATGAGAGTTTCAAATTTGACAATGATCAATTAAACAAACAAATTTCCAATATGGCTCATGATCATCAGATAAATGAGAAATGTTGACAACTTACTGAAGAAAATCATCATCTAAAAAAGAAGATTGAATATGACAGTCCATTAACCAATGATTGTAGCAATTTAAGTAACAAAATTGCTGATTTGGAAAAAGAAATTGCACAATTTGAAAATGAAAAGATCAAAATGAAGAATGGACTGCATGTCATGCTGAACAAACTTCAAATTTTAGAAAAAGAAGTTGTGGCATTAAAAGCTAATAAACAGAAGCTTCAAAATGAACCTAAGACTGCTACAAACACAAGTCTTGCTTCTATGAAAAATAAAAATGAAAAGAAAAAGGAAATAACATTTGTCAAAGCTACTGCGAACAAGAACTCCACTATCCCTAATGAAAAACCTATGAAAGTTATTGTTGAAAAAAATGCTCAGAAACAAAATGAGAACAACAAGATAAATGCTCCTATCAAAAAGAATTTTGCCTCTATAAAAAACAAGAAAATTGAAACAGGAAAACAAAAGACTTTGCACAGGATTCCTCCATCTTCTCCACAAACAATGAAAGCTCCAAGGCAAGATCCACATTCACATCAAGCTAGGAGCTATCAAAAGGTAAAGCCTCATCCATTTTTATTACGTGCTACTCCACAAAGAAAAAGAGGTTTCCAGCATAAGTATTCATGCCAAGGTAAGTATCAGGTAAACAATTCTCATATTTTATTTATTTGCAATAAATTTTAACATCTTACTAAACATTTCTGGTCTAGAAATCAGAATTTCTATAATCATGCCAAACCAGTGCAGTGCTTCACATGTCATAAGCATAGTCACATTTCTAATGACTGCTGGCATAGAATTAATCATTTTGTGCATGCTCCCAAGCCCCATATTCATACCCATGATCATAAACATTGGAATAAACATTATGTTCATACTGAAAAAGTTCAAAAATTCCATGTGTAAATGCACAAAAATGCTGTACAAAAAAAGTCTACTATTGTTTATGATAAAAATCCAAAAAATAGAAAATTTCATGAAAACATAAATGCATTGAACAAGACAAAGAGAAAATCTAGAACTAATGCTGCTCATAGTTCCATTAATGAACGAAATGCATCTATACAAAAAATAAAATTATTTTACATTCAAAAATCATTGTTGCATTCTAACATTGATTTTATTGCAGGACCCAAGCAAGTGTGGATCCTAAAGCCAATTTGATCAGCAAGCTAATGAGTTTTGCAGCCATACATTGTAAATGGATTCAAGACATTGGTTGTGCAAGGCAAGAAATGATTCGAGAACACAGGTAAACTCTTTGAAAACGAAATGAAGATTGTTCAAGTAAAATATCATACCATTTCAGAATTGAATTTTTTGAGCTAGAATACCGTTTTAGAAATTTATCTAAACAATGAAAAATATATTTTGGTACTGCCCCAAAAATAATTTGTCTTAGTAATTGGAATCATGTTGTGTCATCATACTTGCATAATTGTGTCCATGATTATGTGCATAATCATATTTGAAGTACATACAAACTTTTTCATATCATGCATGTAGCACCCTTGAGAAATAAGTGAAATAAAAGAGAATTAAACCAAGCCCATTAAGTTAAATCAATAATGGGTTGTGTAAGTGGCTCAAATACAAAATAATGGGCCAAAATAACTATTAAATGAGTTGTACATATCCAAAAGAGAGTTCAAAACCTTCCCTAACTCTCTACCTACGAATTTGGATCTCTTCCCAACCCTATTATGGGGATAAAGGGGGAAAGAGGGAGGATAATTAAGGAAAATTTGAAATTTAGAAAGAGTAGAGTTTTGGGAAGGTGGGACTCTAATAGCAAACTCTAAACACCCAAACTCGGCCCTATCACTCCATAGTTCGTTGTTGGAGTTTTGGCAGACGAAGAGGGCGGCTGAGGAACAAGGAATCTCAGAGAAGGAAGCTTGGACAAGGAGATTTCCCCTCATTCTTCACCAAAAACCCTAGCTTTCCTTGTTAATGCCAGAAGGTAGGCAATCTCTCAAGCTAATTTCGTGTAAAAATTACCCTATGTAGTCTTCATAATCACTTTCAAAAGCCCTCTAGTTTTGCTATATTTCGTTCTCTTATAAGGGAGAATTAATTCCTTGAAGCCCTATCATATCCATGCACCTGACTCTTCATGTTTGCTTTCAAACCATGTGCATACTTGACCCCATACCATGCGAAAATTCTCATAAATACTACATCATGTTAGCTTTCAAACGCCTCTAGTTTCCCTAATTTTCATCATGTATCCATTGCTAATTAATTCGTTGATTCATGATTATGCATGCTTAGGTCACCGAAATGTAACTTAGTCAAAGCATGCTCTATACATGACTATTTTCTAATTAATCGTGATTAGTGATAGATATTCATGTCTACTATCATTTAAATTTAGTTTCATGCTTTTTGGATCACTGGATGATTTTATATCGAATTTTTAATAGCCATGTATCATGTAGACCCACATGGAAAAAGGCAAAACCCCTTTTCTGGGGCTCAGGCCCTGAGATCACGACGGCCCGATCCGCCGCGACCTCAGAGGGGGTCGCGACACCAGGACCCCTCGCAATTTGAACACGACAGGTCAGCTGGTCGTGACTTGCCTTCCGGTTCACCCCAGCGCCCGGCTCAGCAGAATGCGACTAGTCCTGGTGGCGCGACCTAAATGCGACCATTGACCCCGTCGCGACCTGATTCTGAACGCGACCCGAACCAATGTCGCAACCTGAACGCGACAGACCGTTGCGTCGCGATCTGACTGTGGCGGCCAGAACCCTAATTTTACCGTTTTAACCCTATTATATGTGTCTATTAAACCTTGTTTAACCCAAATTAAGTACTGTCTCGAATAACTTTGAACTGTTATTCATAAATGGACATTATTAAACAGAATTAAATAATCTAAAAGTTGTATGCACAACTATACATGTTCTCTTGATTTCTTACACTTGCACACACTTAACATTCATGATTGCCATTAAACCCTATTAATTCACTCAATATTATATCTGGTAATTTTGTGAAATAAATTACTAAATTTCCCTATTTTAATTAACTACACTTGTCTTCGTTTTACTCGTGCGTTTTATACATCGTTACCGTTTCCCTCGGCCTTCGAGCACTCGAGGCACGACAGACCAGTTTTTACACACTTTCTCTTTACTTGGACCACCTCACCATCGGGAATACTCTCGACTAGGCCAGGGACTCCTTGTCAAGACCTCTGTAAGTCTTCTTGGCTCTAGCGCACATCCTTAGCTGACAAGCTGGTTGTACCTCAAAACCCATTACACCCTTAGGGATCAGTACGATCCATGGCCTTAGTGTGATCTCTCCTTATCTTGTGATCATGCCGGACCATCTAACCTGTGTTCATAGCACGGCTAGTGGGCGGTGGTGACTTCTACCTGACTGCCGGCCCACTAGGGTGTGCCGTGCAACTATGACTATAGTTGTTTATCGTGGTTTTACGATATTGTCCCTATCTCGTCTACTATCTATATCCTCTCATCTGTTCACGTTCTCTCTACTCTCTCATCTAGTTCGTCTACTACCCTCATCTATTTCTTGGTACTCTATTGGCCATTCGTGTGATTGTCTAAGATAAAAAAATAACTAATGCCAGCGCAATAGGGCCCGATCTTGTCCTTGGAGGAGCGCCCGAAAAGTGCCAGTGCCCATGGGAGTTAAAATGATCAAGGATGTGTACGACATGCATCCAGTGCCAGCATACTATCTAGATTAATCTATGACAATCAAAGTGTTATCCATACAAGTACAAGCTAATCAAGTGCTATACAAGTGCTATTGTTACATACTATTATCGTTACATGGCCATTCTATTATCGTTCTCGTTGTGCTTTTTTCCCTATGCCAGATGCTATCGTTCTCTTGTTATCGTTACTTGCTCTACATGACTATACTTTTTAGCTACCCTGCCTTTTAAAACATTAATTATTTAAACCATGCTTGTTCACATGAGATATTAAGTCCTACTGGGTGTTATTCGCTCATCCTGTGTTTTTATTTCATGTGTTTAGGTGAGTCGGATGGTGACCACACTCACGTAGATGGGAATGAGGACGACGTCCAGGGGTGACCCCTTTCAGCAACCATTTGTTTTGTAGTTAGTTAGTATAGTTATGAGTCAGTTAGTCTATAAGTATTAGTTTTGTTTTCAATAAAGTACTCTGGGCCCTAGTTTTGGCTCTGATTAGTCAATGTAATAGTTAGTTCATGAAACTTGTTGAGTTTGTTGGAGATTGTAATGGAGATTTATGGATTATCAATGAATTAGAGTTTATTTGATCTTATTCAAATTGAGCAATGGTTTGTCATTTATTTTCTCGCTATGTACTATTTAATAACTGTAATATCACTCTGATATTCCGCGTCGGGGCGTTACAGTTTTGTGGTATCAGAGCCTAGGTTATTCTTAAGTATAGGATGATCTAGGTTTGACCTGCCTCGACTTAGAGTATAATTCCATACCTACGTAAGATGGGTAGAACCATGGGTAATTAAGATAAAATAAACTCACACACATACAAACTTAGTGCAAACTCATTATCTTATAATTACATTCTCTTTTGAAGGAACTTAAATCACAACAATGGCAGCGGAGCGTTCTCAACTCTGTGATATGAAGCAGACCATTCAGCAGCTTACTCAGGCTTTACTCCAGGCTGCTGGAGCTAATAACAACAATAACCGAGGAGCTGATGAATTACACAGGAGTTTCCACAATCTAAATCCACCCCGATTCAGTGGAACCATAGATCCTGATAAGGCAGAAAATTGGATCAAGGAGTCTGAGTGTATCTTCCGCGTTATGCAATGCACGGATGGTGATAAGCTACTGTTAGCAACATTCCAGCTAGAAAGGGACGCCCGTGCGTGGTGAGAGTCCATTGAGGCTACAAGGGCAGACGTACAGTTCACATGGAATGAGTTCAAGGAGTATTTCAACTCCAAGTACTTTTCTGAACGGGTCCAAGAAAGGAAGGCCGCTGAGTTCGCAGCACTGAAGCAGAGGAACCTGACCGTTGCTGAGTATGAGGCTCAATTTTCCCGATTGGCACGCTATGTCAATCATCTGGTGAGCACCGAGAGGATGAAGGTGAAAAGATTTCTTAATGGGCTCAGACTCTCTTATATCACCTAATTGGCACCATTCGATATTCAGACTCATCTGGAGATGGTCAGGAGAGCACAATGCCTGGAGGATGTGACTGAACTCACCGAGTGCATCAAGGGTAGAATGTTCAAGAAGGAGCAGACTTTTGGAGCACTGAGCAAGCCCACTAACGGCAAGAAAAGGCCGTTAAGTATCACTGACAGGCCAAGCCAGGAGCGAAAGTCCAAAGTCCCCACCCCTACTACTCCGAACAATAAGCCAAGATGCAAGCACTGTGAGAAGCTTGTTCACATAACAGAAGAGTGCTGGAGGAAGGCAGGTGCATGCCTTCGCTGTGGGAGCCGAGAGCATTGGATTCCCGAATGCCCTTACTGAAGGAGAATGAGAAGTGTCCTACGGGAGAAAAGAAGCCAGGCAGACTTCAAGCCCTGCAAGAGGTAGAGACCACCGAGGAAGGTGGAGTTGCAGAAGGTACACTACCAGTCTTTTCTCAATCAGCATTTGTTTTGTTTGATACTGGCGCAACATATTCGTTCATATCATAAGCATTTGCTGATACATTAACTGAAAAACCTGCATCTATGGAATTTGAACTACCTGTCACCACCCCACTAGAAGAGAAGGCCCAATTGAATAAATATTTTCCATTAGCCGAAGTAAGGATTGGTGAACTCAATCTTAGAGCTGATTTGATATGTATGCCTATGGAAGGCTACAATGTAATTCTTGGAGCCGATTGGCTATCCACGTATGGGGCTATCATGGATTGTAAAAGAGGGAAAATCTCCTTTAGCGAATTCCCTAAGTTAACATTTACGAAATGTAGACACAAGAGCCACTTGTCTCTCGTCTCTGCCATAAAAGCACAAAACACGATAAGAAAGGGATGTGTGGCATTTCTTGCCGCAATTGTAGTTGAGAAGAAAGCAACTAAGTTATCAGACATTCTTATAGTGCAAGAATACCCGGATGTATTTCCCGATGAGCTTCTAGGCATTCCACCAGAGAGAGATGTGAATTTCTCAACTGATCTCATACTTGAAGCTGCACCGGTATCACGCCAAACCTACAGGATGTCCCCCGCTAAATTGAAAGAATTGATGGAACTTCAGGAAAAAGGTTTTATCAGACCGAGTACTTCTCCTTTGGGAGCACCAGTGTTGTTCGTCACGAAGAAGGACGGACCCATTAGGTTATGCATCAACTACAGGTAGCTGAATAATCTCACTATCAAAAACAAATACCCTATGCCTCGCGTCGATGAATTATTTGATCAAATATCAGGAGCCAAATATTTTTCTAAGATTGACCTTAGATCGGGATATCATCATATGAGGATTAAAGATGCAAATATTTACAAGACAGCTTTCAGGAGCAGCTACGGTCATTACAAATTTGTAGTCATACCTTTTGGACTAACCAATGCTCCTGCAGCTTTCACGTAACTAATGAACATCATCTATCGGCCCTACCTCGACAAGTTCGTCGTGGTTTTTATTGATGATATTCTCATATACTCCAAGACCAAGGAAGAGCATGAGGAGCATCTGAGGATCGCTCTGCAGATCGTATGCGACAACAAGCTCTACGCCAAATTGAGGAAGTGTGAATTCTGGCTCGAAGAGGTGTCATTCCTAGGCCATGTTATTTCCAAAGATGGTATCGTTGTCGATCCTTCCAAGGTAGAAGTTGTACTCAACTGGGAAAGGCCGGTAATATTACCGAGATCAGAAGTTTTCTTGGAGTGGCTGGTTACTACAGGTGGTTCATAAAAGACTTCTCCAACATAGTTGTACCTCTTACGCGTCTTATGCGGAAAGAGAACCCATATGTCTGGAGCAAGGAGTGAGAGAAGAGCTTCCAGACTCTGAAGCAATTGTTGACTTCTGCACCTATCCTCGCATTACGAGTTGAGGGCACAGGATTTTCAGTCTACATTGATGCATCTGGGATCGGTTTAGGCTGCGTGTTAATGCAAAATGAAAAGGTGATAGCTTATTTTTCAAGGCAGTTGAAGCCACATGAAGTTAATTATCCTGTCTATGACTTAGAATTAGTTGATGTGGTATTTTCACTTAAGATCTAGAGGCATTACCTATATGGGGAACAATTTATTGTCTACTCTGACCACAAGAGCCTGAAGTACTTGTTCTCTCAGAAGGAGCTTAATATGAGACAAAGGAGATGGCTGGAATACTTGAAGGATTTTGATTTCAACATTCAATACCACCCAGACAAAGGTAATGTAGTAGCTGATGCACTAAGTATGAAGCCAGTAAATATCATGTTTAGTCATGGGCGAGATGCAATTACTTGAGTAATTCGCCAGTCTGGATCTGAACATTGAGCAAAGAAGCGATAAGATGATAGTTGCCAACCTTCGGGCACAACCAGACATTTTTCTGAGATCAGAGAGCAATAGGTAAATGATCCGTTCCTAGTCAGAGTCAGGGAGACCATAGCTGACAAGCTGGATTTCTCCATCGCTGAAGATGGGAGAATATTATTCCACGCCAGGACTTGCGTGCCTAACAATGAAGAACTAACGAGAAAGCTAATGGATGAAGCCCATAAGACCAAGTATAGCATACATCCAGGCGCAACCAAGATGTACCAAGACATGAAAAGGTCATTTTGGTGGCCAAACATGAAGCGTGAGGTGGCTGAGTATGTCGCGCACTGCCTCACCTATCAACAAGTAAAAGCATAACACCGTCGTCCTGCGGGTGTACTCAGACCTCTGGACATACCCTAATGGAAGTGGGAGTGTATTGGCATGGATTTCATCATGGGTTTACCCTTAACTCGTGGTGGACTTGATGCTATCTGGGTCATTGTGGACCATTTAACTAAGTCCGCACATTTCTTGGCAATCAAGAGCACTTGGAGTGTGGATGTGTTAGCAGCATTATATGTAAAGGAAATTGTGAGATTACATGGAGTCCCCGTATCCATAGTCTCAGATCGTGACCCTAGATTCACATCTAGATACTGGAAGGGACTTCAGACTGCGTTGGGCACGAAACTCAATTTCAACACTGCCTTCCACCCACAGACTGATGGACTGGCATAAAGGAAAAATAAAATAGTGGAAGACTTGCTACGTGCCTGCACTATAGATTTTGAAGGCTATTGGAATGAACAGTTGTCCCTAATAGAATTCACCTACAACAACAGCTATCAGGCGAGCATTAAGATGGCACCATTTGAAGCGCTGTACGGAAGAAGTTGCAGATCACTAGTGTGTTAGAATGAGGTAGGTGAACAGCAATGGCTGGGACCAGACATGGTGCAGAACACTAGTACAGATATACAGATCATCAAGGACAGGATCAAGATAGCTCAGTCTAGGCAGAAGAGCTACGCAGATAAGAGAAGAAGGGACTTGGAATTTCATATTGGAGACCACGTAATGCTAAAGGTATCCCCAACCAGAGGATTTCAAAGGTTTAGGATGAAAGGCAAGCTAAGACCAAGATTCATAGGTCCATTTGAAGTGTTGGAGAGAGTTGGCGAAGTAGCATATCGGCTGGCAATACCTCCCCAGCTCTCAACTGTACACAACATCTTCCATGTGTCAATGTTGAGGAAGTATGTGTATGATCCGTCACACATAATTAGCTATGATGATATCATTCTCAACAAATATATGACCTATGAAGAAAGGCCAGTGAAGATATTAGACAAGAAGATGCAACAGCTTCGGAATCGAGCTATACCTGTGGCAAAGGTATTGCGGAGAAATCATGAAGTCGAAGAAGCCACGTGGGAGCCCGAAGCAACAACGCGCCGGAATTATCCAAAATTATTCGGTATGATATTCATCCCCTCACGATCATATGAATTTGGGGACAAAATTCTTTTAGGAGTGGGAAGATGTAGCACCCTTGATTTTTTTTAAAATCCAAATCATATAAATATTTTATTTTAAATAAATGAGGTAAATAGATTTAATTAGAATAAATGAGAAATAAGTGAAATAAAAGGGAATTAAACCAAGCCCATTAAGTTAAATCAATAATGGGTTGTGTAAGTGGCTCAAATACAAAATAATGGGCCCAAATAGGGATAGCCCATCATGAGATGGGTGGTAATTAAGCTAAATTTGGAATAAAAATTAGTGGTAATTAGTAAAGGGATTAAATAAGTATTAAATGAGTTGTACATATCCAAAAGAGAGTTCAAAACCTACCCTAACTCTCTACCTACGAATTTGGATCTCTTCCCAACCCTATTATGGGGATAAAGGGGGGAAAGAGGGAGGATAATTAAGGAAAATTTGAAATTTAGAAAGAGTAGAGTTTTGGGAAGGTGGGACTCTAATAGCAAACTCTAAACACCCAAACTCGGCCCTATCACTCCATAGTTTGTTGTTGGAGTTTTGGCAGACGAAGAGGGCGGCTGAGGAACGAGGAATCTCAGAGAAGGAAGCTTGGACAAGGAGATTTCCCCTCATTCTTCACCAAAAACCCTAGCTTTCCTTGTCAATGCCAGAAGGTAGGCAATCTCTCAAGCTAAATTCGTGTAAAACTTACCCTAGGTAGTCTTCATGAGAACTTTCAAAAGCGCTCTAGTTTTGCTCTATTTCGTTCTCCTATAAGGGAGAATTAATTCCTTGAAGCCCTATCATATCCATATACCTTACCCTTCATGTTTGCTTTCAAACCCTGTGCATACTTGACCCCATACCATGCGAAAATTCTCATAAATACTACATCATGTTAGCTTTCAAATACTCTAGTTTCCCTAATTTTCATCATGTATCCATCTCTAATTAATTCGTTGATCCATGACTATGCATGCTTAGGTCACCAAAATGTAACCTAGTCAAAGCATGCCCTATACATAATTATTTTCTAATTAATCGTGATCAGTGATAGATCTTCATGTCAACTATCATTTAAATTTAGTTTCATGCTTTTTGGATCACTGGATGATTTTATATCGAATTTTTAATAGCCCTGTATCATGTAGACCCACCAGGAAAAAGGCAAAACCCCTTTTCTGGGGCTCGAGCCACTTCCTGAGATCGCGACGGCCCGATCCGCCGCAACCTCAAAGGGGGTCGCGACACCAAGACCCGTCGCGATCTGAACGCGACAGGTCGACTGGTAGCGACCTGCCTTCCGGTTGACCCCAGCGCCCGGCTCAGCAGAATGCGACCGATCCTGGTGGCGCGACCTAAATGCAACCATTGACCCCGTCATGACCTAATTTTGAACGCGACCCGAACCAATGTTGCGACCTGAATGCGACAGACCCCTACGTCGCGATCTGACTGTGGCAGCCAAAACCCTAATTTTATCATTTTAACCCTACTATATGTGTCTATTAATCCTTGTTTAACCCTAATTAAGTACTGTCTTGAATAACTTCGAACTGTTAATCATAAATGGACATTATTAAACGGAATTAAATAATCTAAAAGCTATATGCACAACTATACATGTTCTCTTGATTTCTTACACTTGCCCACACTTAACATTCATGATTGTGATTAAACCCTATTAATTCACTCAATAATATATCTGGTAATTTAGTGAAATAAATTACTAAATTTCCCTATTTTAATTAACTACAATTGTCTTCATTTTACTTGTGTGTTTTATACACCGTTACCATTTCCATCGGCCTTCGAGCACTCGAGGCACGACGGACCAGTTTTTACACACTTTCACTTGACTTGGACCACCTCTCCATCGGGAATACTCTCGACTGGGCCAGGGACTCCTTGTCAAGGCCTCCGTAAGTCTTCATAGCTCTGGCGCACGTCCTTAGCCGACGAGCTGATTGTACCTCAAAACCATTTACACCCTTAGGGATCAGTACGATCCATGGCCTTAGTGTGATCTCTCCTTATCTTGTGATCATGCTAGACCACCTAGCCTGTGTTCATACCATGGCAAGTGGGTGGTGGTGACTTCTAACTGACTGCCGGCCCACTAGGGTGTGCCGTGCTACTATGACTATCGTTGTTTATCGTGGTTTTATGATATTGTCCCTATCTCGTCTACTATCTATATCCTCTCATCTGTTCACGTTCTCTCTACTCTCTCATCTAGTTCGTCTACTACCCTCATCTATTTCTTGGTACTCTTTTGGCCATTCGTGTGATTGTCTAAGATAAAGAAATAACTAATGTCAGCGCAATAGGGTTCGATCTTGTCCTGGGAGGAGCGCCCGAAAAGTGCCAGTGCTCATGGGAGTTAAAATGATCAAGGATGTGTACGCCATTCATCCAGTGCCAGCATACTATCTAGATTAATCTATGAGAATCAAAGTACTATCCATAGAAGTACAAGCTAGTCAAGTGCTATACAAGTGCTATCGTTACATACTATTATCGTTACATGGTCATTCTATTATCGTTCTTGTTGTGCTATTTTCCCTATGCCAGATGCTATCATTCACTTGTTATCGTTACTTGCTCTACATGACTATACTTTTTAGCTACACTGCCTTTTAAAACATTAATTATTTAAAGCATACTTGTTCACATGAGATATTAAGTCTAACTGGGCGCTATTCGCTCATGCTGCGTTTTTTATTCATGTGTTCAGGTTAGTCGGATGGTGACCACATGCACGTAGATGGGAATGAGGACGATGTCCAGGAGTGACCCCTTTTAGCAACCATTTGTTTTGTGGTTAGTTAGTATAGTTATGAGTCTGTTAGTCTATATGTATTTGTTTGGTTTTCAATAAAGTACTCTGGGCCCTAGTTTGGCTCTGATTAGTCATTGTAATAGTTAGTTCATGAAACTTGATGAGTTTGTTGGAGATTGTAATAGAGATTACTACATTATCAATGAATTGGAGTTTATTTGATATTATTCCAATTGAGCAATGGTTTGTCATTTATTTTCTCGCTCTGTACTATTTAATAACTGTAATATCGCTCCGATATTCCACGTCGGGGCGTTACAATGTACATGTTAAGGGGAAGTAAATTTAAAAAGAGAAAAAATGTCTTTAAAAATGCTGCTTAATAAATGTCCAAACTTGTTGGAATATTAAAAACTAAAAAAAAAATGACTTTGATCAAAATCAGGTCGACACACTTTTGGACATGTGTCAACACTAGTTGTTTACTGTTGCTTTCTAGTTGAGTTTCGATGCTCTTGTGTCGACACCAGCTAGTTTTCTTCATCACCAGGTTGACACTCTTGGACTTGTGTCGACACTAGCTGTTCTAGATTGAGTTTTTCTTGATCTTGTGTCAACACACTAAGAATCATGTGTCGACACATCTTCATATAGTTTTTTAAAAATTCACAAATTCAGGGGGAGCTGATTTTTTCTTAAATCATCATGATAACATCCACTCAAACTCATGCTTGAAAATTAGTTTTCATTCATCTTTTGATTCTATCTCCTTAACATGCCATACCTTTTATTCAAGTCTTGTATTAGGATAAATGAGTGTTTATGATATTTCTATATGAGTGATATCAAACTTAAAGACTAAAATAACTCTGCCCTCAGTTTAGTCTTAAAGATACTATCTAATAACAATTTTATGCCAATTTTTAATGCTAAAATCATTCAAACTGAGTTGCAAAACACTTGTAGGCACATGAGTAGCTCTAGTGTTTAACATGTGTATGTTTTGAAGCTTTATCTCTAACACATGTTAAGAATAATCTTTCTTTACTCATAATCATGTCTATTATAATCAATGTAAATATGTTCCTGAAAATTTTTTAAAAGAAAGTATTCAAAAACATAGAGAGATACAAACAACGCAATAAAAATTTCATTCAATCACTAAGTAACCAAGCTTATTTCACCTAAACAAATATTTTGGCTAGCGTCAAAAGGTGATAAACAAATATTTTCAACTCTGTATAAGATAATGAAGGTTACACCATTGAGTAATCAGGGGGTACTACATTGAGTAAATGTGACCTCTTGCACTGAAAGTTGTGATTTGACCAATTTATTCTTTTATTCTCTCTCACAAAATGACAGAAAGTAAAAATCAAAACATAAAAAGAACAGCATGTGCATTGACCTAGATGAAGTTTATGATAATTGAGTTTAGGGTTATTATTCTACATTGTGTTAAATGATTAGCTACTAAAATCATGTGATAAACACTATTGTCAACTCATATAGGTCACTATCATCACATTTGCTTCATATTTTTAAATATATTCAGAGTATTAAAACCTTGACATATGCTGTGAGTGAATGTGTCTTTGTTATTAAACTTTGTTGCACAACCATAAGACACAATAATTTCTCTCTCATATTTTAATATATAAGATCTCATTAATTCTGATCATTTCTGATATATTCATCTCCCAATTCCTTTCTTTGCTTTCATGTCACTCATACTTTGATCTCCACCTATTACTGCTTCTTGGTATCACACGTGTGTGCTCTCATCTTTCCATTTACACCATTGCTACCTTCACAGAGGGAGAGTGTTTTTGCCATGAGAGTGACTATACGTGTCCTTGATTAAGGGGAGAGAGTGTCCTTTTGCTATTGTCAAAAAGGGGGAGAAGTTTCAATTGATTGAGATTGTTTATAATGTTTTGTCATCATCAAAAAATGGGAGAATGTTGAGTTATGGTTATGTGAATAACCATAATCTTTGTTTTGATGATGATTGTTCTGACATGTTTTGATGATGACATACTCAATGTTCACATTGGTGTTATTATAATATCATTGTCAAATGGAGGGGGTCTCCCCCCCTTGCCAAATGGAGGGGGGGAGACGGGAGAGCGCGGGATCGATCTCGCGCCCTTTCCTCATTTCTCCCCATCCCCAACCAACTTACCTATCAAAATATATATATATATACCATTGTCTTGTGATGAACCCATATGCTTTCATGTTGCATATCCTCTAATAATTGGTTGCGATCCATAGACAGAATGACCATATTAAAATCATGCTTAAATGAACATCAGATGTACAATTTTGATCGCAGTCAGTCGAAGCAGATCTTCATCATATACGAAAATAGACTTCAGATATGACGAAGTGAAACTTCAGATACAATGAAGTCACTTTGACTGATCATGACTATTTTATTTCTATGGCTTTGGATGTTCGAATTTTTTCTTTGTCAGTCGAAGTAGAACTTCGTCATATATGAAGCTGGACTTCAAATATAACGAAGTGAAACTTCATCATATACAAAGCTAAGCTTCAGATATGACAAAGTCACTTTGACTGATTGGCCACATTGAAATGATGCCACAATTTAATCTTGGAAGTCGATGAATGACTCTGACTTCTTGAAAGTCGATGTCTAACTCTGACTTCGTGCAAGTCGATGCTTGACTCCGACTTCTTGAAAGTCGATGTAAGACTGACTTATTGAAAATCGATGTCTGACTTTGACTTCTTTATAGTCGATGTGGACTTCAACTTTTTGATAGTTGACCTTAACATATGATCAAGCATCAATTACCTCTTGGTAGACATCGATTACTTCATGTTTAAACATCGGCTATCTACACATCGATTACTTCATGTTAGTTTATGTTAGACATCGATTACTTCATGTTTAAACATCGACTATCTACACATCGATTACTTCATGTTAGACATCGATTACATCATGTTTAAACATTGATTGTCATAACATGGATTTTCAATCACTTAAACATCGATTACCTCATGTTTAAGATAAATTGTCATAACATAGATTGATTTCTTAATCAACTTAACATCGATTGCCTTTTTCTCCTAAATAACTAAAGATGCCATCTGTGCAGGATGTCATGTGACTGACACGTGTCTTACTTGGGGTACATGAAACCCTAGGTACAAAATTTGGGCATCTGGCTATAAATATGCCCTTGTCCTTTGTGAAAAGGCTTACGGCAAGTGTGGCCAGAAAAAGTGAAGTACCCTAAAAGTGAGAGCCTAGAAAGATACAAGAGAGCGCCGCCAGGAGAAAAGGAGTAGAGCAGAAGAAGAAGAAGAAGAAGAAGAAGAAGAAGGAGAAGTTGAAGAAGAAGAAGAAGAAGATAAAGATGGAGCAGATGATGCTACTGTGAAGAAAGCATCAAGTAGCAGAGTCATTGTGGGAGTATTCTAGAAGGTGTTCATCTGATTGGCAATTTCCAAAAGATCTAGATCTGAAGCAGAGACGAGAAATCTCAAAAGAGTGCCATTAGATCTCCTCAGGATCATCCAAGCTCAAGCTCCCAGTAGTCGTTTCAGTCAAAGAACATCGAATTCACTCTTATCTCTCATCTATGTTGGATTGTTCATTTAGAATTGATTAGAACGTGTGTGTGATGTGATATGTACAAGATTTCTATACAGATCAAGTGTTTGTGTATTTGTGGATCAGATCAAAGCTAGAGGATCGGATCTCTTGTGGATCTGTTATAGCAGGTGTGTGTTTCTGAGCCGCTCTGCTCTTATGTGTGTGTGGTTTGAGTCGTTGTGTTCATGTGTGTGGTCTGAGCCATCATGCTTAAGTGTGTGTGTGGTTTGAGCTGTCGAGCTAAAGTATGTGTTGTACTCAAGCTTTGAGTAGTGTGGCCTCACTATGTGACGGGTGAACGTAGGAGTCACTAGAGGTGATTTCTGAAACACCTAAAAATCTCCTGTGCAGTGGTTTGATCTATTTTCTACACTAGATGCATGGATTGGGATTTCTCTTATACACTACTTGTTTAATTTGCTCACACATTACACACTTTCTTGACTCACACATTGTTTGATTAAATGTTTCACACTTTAATCACACAGTGTATCAGATCTGTGGGGTTTTTAATTGAATAGAACTCTTAATTTCAAAGTATTTTTTAATTGCTTAAGTTTTCGCTACAAATTTATTCAACCCCCCTTCTAGATTTTTCCATCACCGAATATCCGATCCTACATATATGTGGAGAGTCATGGGCTGATCTTCATGTAGGATTTGGAGAAAACCCATGCTATTTCTCATTTCCCTGTTCCGAGGGGAAGTGGATGGGCAACGATAGGGTTATACTCATAGCTTTCCAACTACCACGATGGTGGCTAGTATCTACCATAGTCGAATCATGTTCGGACTAACATGAAACTATGGTACCGGCCCATGGGCTCGACGGGCCAACCTACCCAAGCCCAGTTGAAAACGGGGCTAATTTATAAGCCATCTTATGGGCTCCGACAGAAAATTTGGATTTTAGATGGATTTTTCACCGGCAACCCGATGAATTTATGGGTTGGCCCGGCCCATTGACACCCCTAGCTATGACTCTTAAGAATCCTCCTAGTTCCACAGAAATGAGCAAATCTTCAACAATGATGAGACTGGCCATAGAACTATAAGTCAAGAAGCATTATTATCAGAGAGGAGGAATGTTTGTCTGCCAACACGAACCTATGGAACACAGCTATAGTGAAAAATGAAAGTCAAAAGGAGCAGAGTAGGAGATGAGCACTACAAGAAAGAAGACATTTGTTAGCGGCTAATAACCGTTGACAAAAGATAAATAGTCGTTGACATAGACATATGTCAACGGTCTTTTAAACATCGACAAAATCATTGACAAATGGGTCGTCGACTAATATTTGTCAACGGCCATCAATAACCCATTGACATAAGATTCATATGTCAGCGGCTATAAGCCGTTGACAAACATGTGATATCTCAATGAATTAAAACCGTTGATACAAGGAACATACATCAATGAGTATTATTTGTTGACATATAAGAATTTGTCAGCGGCTTATATTAGCCGCTGACAAAAATCTATTTTTTTTTATAAATAAAAAATAATCCCCTGTCACCTCCGCCCTTGCAACCCCAAACCCCACCGTTCCACGCTCCACTATCCACTGTCCACCATGAAGACCCTACGCGCCCACATGGACGCCGATGTCAAAAGCGTGTTGCATAAGGCAAAGCTTGAGGCGCTGGACCGGTCCAACACTGCCCACCGGAGCATCCTGGGGTGCGGGCCAAGGTCCTCCACTGACCGCACCTGAACGTCCGTGGTGGGAGCGCTAGCTAGGTAGGAAGCTCAACGATCTAATGGACAACTTCCAGTCTCTGAGGGCCAAGATCTCGGCGGAGTACGTGGAGACGGTGCGACGGCGCTACCACACAATGACGGGGGAACAACTGGACGAGCAGATGGTGGAGCGGCTGATCTTGATGAGACAGAGCGAGATGGTCCTACAGTGAGCGATCCAAAAGTAGGAAGAGGGGTAGGTGATGGACACCATCACGAAGATCCAGGAGCAGCACGATGCTGTGAAGGAGATTGAGAGAGCCTGATGGACCTGCATCAGGTGTTCCTGGACATGGCGGCACTGGTGGAGGCGCAGGGCCAGCAACTGAATGACATCGACTGCAACATTTCCCATGCCAGCTCCTTCGTCCACTGGGGAACTGAGCAACTGGAGGTGGCAAGGGAATACCAGAAGAGCAGTCGGAAGTGCACATGCATTGCCATCGCCCTGGGTGCCGGCATCATCCTCTTCCTCGTCCTTCCCATCCTCTCATCCATCGCCCAGTATTGACCGTACACTACTACTATAGCAGAGAAGTTAATTAAATTAACTTGTAGAAAGGAAGAAGAGGTAGAAGAACCCATCCATCCATCCATCTTTCATGCTACATGGGTTCGATGCATGCACCCCATAATCTCTAGATGTTGATGGTGTTATTCTTAGCAATTTTTCCCCCCTTGGAAAAGGTTGTTGATCCTGGTGACAGTTTCGGATGGAAGAACTTGTCATGTCTTGAGGCAAAAAGGGCAAACTGAGCAAATCAATTTTGGAAGGGATTGACTAAACTTGGTTGTACGTAGAATGCGGAGTGGTGGTGCATGGTTCCCATTCTCGGAGATGCCCCCGAGCATGGGACGCCACTGTAAAGAGCATGCGGCAGCCCTACGTAGCCGCTTCTGGGGGGGCCGACGCTGCGACAGCGGAAGCTGGGCTACTGGTCGACGATGGGCTCGTGGGTGCAGCGACCGATTCGATCATGTGTGCTCCGTCGCCGCTGAAGTCTGCCACCCTCGCAGCTGCAGGGGTCACCGACAGCTGCCTTCCCCTCCATCATAGCAGCCACCGCCGCTGTCCTTTCCTTTCCATGGCCACTCCTGTGCGGGTTTGGGAGAAAAGGGACTGGGTGGAGAGAGAGGACAACCCAAATATTTTTTTTAAAGCAGATATTTGTCAACGGCTCAAAAGAGCCACTGAGAGATGTCACATTTGAAAGGCTCCACTCCCCCATTGACAACCTGCAACTCAAATGGCGGAAAATTTTCCGCCATTTTTTCACCATTTTTAAAGTATTTGTCAACGGCCATAGTTAGTTGTTGACAAATATCCTCTTTATCAATGGCTGTTAGAGCCATTGACAAATATTTTGTCAACAATTATACAAATATACTGACAAATGTTATATTTGCCAACGACTACAAGTAACCGCTGACAATTGGTAAGTATTTATCAATAGTTTTACTTGACCATTGACAAATGTAAAACATATATCAATGACTGTATGTAGTCGTTGACAAATGTCAGAATATGTCAACGACAATATTAAGCTGCTGACAAATGATAGATATGTCGACGACTTATTTTAGTCATTGACATATGTTCATTGACAAATCTTAGTTTTCTTGTAGTGGAGTCTATGCATTCAGCAGGAACCACATGTGCGAAGAGAAAACAATTATACATGTTAGCAGAAACCACAAAAGAACTGGATTAAAGTCAATTTTGATGGATCATCTAAACTAGAGGCTAATGCAGGGATCGGTTTTCTCATAAGAGATTGCAAATTGTGTTGTGATGCTTGCCAGAAAAAGAATATTGCACAGGGCTAAATAGCCTGAGAGCTGAAGTTGGAGCGGCATCCATGGCTATTACGGCAGCAACTGGCATGTATAGTGACAGGTTCACAGGAGTCTGGATAGAAGGTGATAGCAATATAGTGATGGAAGTCAGATACACTTTATAATAGAGAAATTGGAGTCTTAGCAGGAGGTGAACATTAGTCATGTTGAAAGAGAGGGAAACAAAGATTGGTTAGCAACGGAAGCGAGAAAAACAAAATTTGGTATAGTTTGGTCCTCAGAAACGTGAGAAATTTTGCAACAAAGAATATAGGAACACCTTAACAATATCGGGCTGCGGGTGAAGTGGGGTGTTCTGTTTTTTGTTGTGTTGGCGTTATTTTTTTATTTTTTTACTGTCTGTTAGGGTGTTGTTAGATTGGAAGGGCTGAGAATGCCAGGTTAATCCTTGTAACATTTTTGGGCATCTTTATGAAAGACAAGGTCTCAAATTATCCAAACAAAAAAAAATCTCTTTCATGGAGGAGGAGGTGTGGAATGACCGACGAGTTTCCATGGGAGAGAGAGAGAGAGAGAGAGAGCACTGGATTTCATCCTACTGTCCTGGCCTGCTTGTGGAGTGGGAGAACGACGAGGGCATGGTTTCAGAGAGGAAGCCCAAACCATTTGAGAGTGTTCAGGTGCAACACATGGGGGATGTCGATCGGGCGTTATGAAGTGGCATTAAAACGGTTCATCCAATCAGACTCGCCGATTTGACTCCAAGTCATCATGCCAGAATATTGGGTTTGGATCCGCTGATTCCCCAAGTGGGCTACAAATCCATGGTCGTATTTTGCCTTGTTGTAGCTCCATCAAGTTAATCCAATGTGCATGCATGTAGTATTGTGACATGAGTACTACTTGGTGCAAACTCCCATAGAGAGTTTGCAACAAACTAGTTCCCCTTTTGGGGGTGGGCACAACCCCAAGGGTGTGCCCACTCTCAATGACATCACCCTCTCCAATGAGGGGTGAGTTTGTTGCAAACCACCGGCAAGATGGTTTGCAACAAGACTTCTCCTTGTGACATTATATATATGCTTATGAAATAGATAACTAGTGATTCGAGTTTGGTTGCCTTTTAATATCTTTCCCCTAATATAAGATATTACTCTATACTCTGTCAAAAATGGTGGACACATCATTCTGAAAAGAAAGGAAGATATATAATCTCCATGGTTGAGTAAGAAATGTAAAAATGTCACACTTCCTATCATCTTTTCCATCCTAAGGCAACACTACAGAAGTTAAAATATTTGACTTAACAAATTGCCCATTCTCATAAATAATTGATCAAAGAATAATTAAGAAGAACAGGAACATTAACTATAACCTATCTAAATAAGCGAAATCTTGAGCCCCAAGTATATACGTTAGTGGTCTGATCGATCTAGGCTTCCAACCCTCTAATGTCACTGTCGGATGCTCCCGCCGGCACGAACCTTTTATGGATGGGAGGGTGCATTGGAAGCGTCGCCTGAACTACATACGTACTGACCCGCTAGCCAACCTGTACTTCAGGCCACAGAGCCCACGGGTTGCTCGATCGGTCGGGTGCAACGTATGCATGCTGGCCTTAAGCACAGCTGGGAGAAAGCATATAGCTGGTCCCCTTGGGTGTGAAGCTACTACACCAACTCCCCATGTCCCATGCATCTACATATATGATGGACCATGCACCAAATTTACTGTTGTGTTATGTACAGGTACCTCCAATGAGCTTGCTAGCAGGGCTTTCAATGGGTTGGACTAATATAAGTTTTGCTTAGGTTCGACTCATCAATATATCGGTTTAAGTTCGAATAATATCGGGTCGAGTTGGGCTGGCCCCAATATTTTTACAAAATTATAACGCCCGACTATGATCTGGCTCAGCACGAATACCTCGATAAAAATTAAATTAATATTAAAATAATTTATTCAATAATATAAAACTTATAATCTCACTCAATGAAGTAGAGTTTTGATGTTACTTATTTAATTTGTTTGAAAAGAGAGTTTTTAACTTTTAAATAAGTAAAATAACATAAATTTGATTAAGTAAAATATATGATTTGAAAATAAAAAAATAAAAAAAAGAGAACGGGTGGACTAGTCCATTGGGCCGAACTCAAAGCCCGAGAGTCCGGCTCATGGGCTTAGTCGTTTTTAGGCCCTACTAAAAACTCATGGGCCGAAAAGAGTTTTGCGATCTGGCCCAAAATCAGGCCAAGTCCGCGGACCTGTCGGGCCAACCCAGCCCATTGATAGCACTACTTGCTAATCATACGCCAACATTTAGCCCAGTCTTCGGTCTCTTTCCAGGGAGGTCTAAGAATAATGCTTTTGACTTAGCAATTTTTTTTTAATATTGCATAGGTTTTTGACTTAGTCAAACAATTCGCCTAATCTCACTTAGAGAAATATTTATTACAAGCGAAGTCTGATAACAAGTCTCATATAAATTGTTTGTCAAGCAATTTCATTAGATAAAGATTTTGTTAGACCCTTCTTTATCACTCTTCTCCAATTAAGAGAATTGTTTAACAAATAATCTACATAGAACTTGTTACTATACTTAAGTAATAACAAGTATTTCTCTCCCACTTATGCACTCACGCACGCCTCCCCTCTCTCTCACAAATAATTATTTTCCCACAAGAACATGTTGAGAGTTTTGTTAGTGGAAGAAGGGCAGCATTTTTCCCCATTGATGTGTGATTTAAGAAAAAAGAATATTGGTTAGGAGATTGGTGCCACACTCTATTTAGAAAGATGGTTTGATGGTATTTTAATAACATCTTTTTACTTTGTATTTCTTCTAATAAACTCTGCTATCTTTAGAGACGTAGGCTTGGCCGACCACGTAAAAAATTTCTTGTCTCCCTGTGGTTTGCTCTGTCAATTTTGCTATAAAATATTCTCATTTGATATTTGTTAAATTTATAGCTTTCCGATCACACACTTGTCAATTTGTTTTGCTGCTGGCATATATATATTGCCCAGATAGCAAGCCCAGAGGGAGGGGGGAGGGGGTGAATAGATTGCTAAAAATCTTTTTGAATAAAACCTGTCAATAAAAATACTTAACAGAAAAACAATAAGATAGATAGTTAGTGTTAGTGAGAGTTAAGACAAACAAGCAATCACATGACAATAGGAGATTTTTATCCTTCTTCGAACCTCCTATCCCAAGAAGTCCTACGTCCAGTCCTCAAGTAACAACTTAGGATTTCACTAACCAAGGGTACTGTCCCCCTTATGGACTCTTACACATCCAGTAGTAGCTGGTCTTCTCTTCTATCCCCGAAGAGGTACAAATCACCACCTGATACACAGGTCTTCCTTCCTCAATGAAGGGAATAACAACCACCTATTTCCAAGAGGTCTTCTCTTCACAACCGAAGAGGAACACACAAAGAATTGTGTAATAAGGCGAATGGCCCCTAGACCAAGCTTATAGGAAACTGCTTGATCTAAGGCGATGTCTGAGAGACAAAGATTTTCAACAAGAAAATCTCTCAGAACTACAAAAGCTCTCCAAAGGATAAGCAAATGAAAAGGAGAGCTGAGAGCTAAAAGGTTTTGGAATGAAACGAATGAGCTCTCTCTTTGCCGATGCTCGCAAGTTCTTTGCAGATTCCAAGTTTGTATCTCGTGTGTATCCGTGTCTTATTTTCTTCATAGAGTCATCACTCTTCTATATATCTTCTCTTGAAAAATATATTCGTTGAGGTGTTCGTTGAAGTGTCTGTTGTCTCTAAGTTTGAAGCACGTTAGACTGCATGGTCCGAAGTGTGGAACAGGTAAGCCTGTAGTCATTTAATGCTCTGGAAGACAAATACACAAGGAGAAGATTCATCCAGATATCTTTCTCTTCAGGTTGTCCAACGTTGTGTGATCTGGTACTGGCAAAGACCTGCACGTAATAAATACTAAGGCACAGACAGCTAGACTGTCTCTATGTTGTTAGTCAACGTTAGAAGACATGCTATAAGGATATACATCAAAATAAAAATGTCATTCTGTCACCCTGAAAGGTGTTTGCAATTGAAACACAGGTATAGAAGGCACACAGATATGTGACATGCAGAGAAGTGTTCAGTCACAAAAAATGTTACGTAGTCCAAGATATAAACATATGCGCGGGAAGACTTGAACTCCATGGTGTTTGAAAATGTGTTTGAATATCATAGAGAATAGATATTTTGAAATTTGTCTGGAAGGAAAATAATATTAAAAGTGTATGGCAATACATACAAAACATAATCGTTGTGAAGAGAGTTGATGTAAACGTGAAATCAATGATATGTACATAAATGAAATCCATGGTGAAATCTATGTGATTCATGTATATAAGGTGACATCGTTATTAATGATAAGGAAATCGTTGTGTTGATGAAATCGTTTTTCTACTTGTGAAATCGTTGTGTGAGCAGATTGTTGTTTAAGTGAATGCAAATCGTTGTTTGCGACCAAATCGTTATATAAGTAAAGGCAAATCATTGTTTCCTATCAAATCATTATTTAAGTGAAAACAAATCATTATAGCGATCAAATTGTTCTAGAATAGATAGCAAATCGTTACACCAATCAAATCGTTATTTTACTTATCAAAATGTTACAACGATCAAATCGTTGTTTTACTTATGAAATCGATGTGAGACCGAAATCGTGGTTTCACTTATGAAATCGATGTGAGATCGAAATCGTTATTTCACTTATGAAATCGATGTGAGACCGAAATCGTTTTTTCATTTATGAAATCGATGTGAGATCAAAATTGTTATTTTATTTATGAAATCGATGTGAGAGCGAAATCGTTATTTCACTTATGAAATCGATGTGAGACCGAAATCATTATTTCACTTATGAAATCGATGTGAGACCGAAATTGTTATTTCACTTATGAAATCGATGTGAGACCAAAATCATTATTTCACTTATGAAATCGATGTTCTATCAAGGAAATCGATGTGTACTTAAAATAAATGCATGTTCCGAACTTTAAATAATAGTGTGAGAATAACTTACAGATTTTGCTTGCATTATTTCCTGTGGATGAACTTCAGAAACTATTGTTAGAAAATATTTGTTAAGGTTTTGTTAATCACCAAAATTATATATAATAAATAAAATTATATATAGGGATGGACTGATCATCAATCTCTCCCTTTTTGGTGATGACAAAACATAATATAAAAAGGTAAAGTATTAAAATGAATTTAAAAAAATTTGTTGTCTAAATTTAGATAAATTGAAGGAATGTATTTCTGATTATTTTATTTTCTCCCCCTTTTTGTCATTAAGCAAAAATACATATAAAGAGACAAAGAAAGAAGAGAGAAAAGATAAATGGGAGGCAAAAGAACCATTATATTGGATTACTGAGGGGGTACAGAGATATAGAAGGCAGGTGACAAGAGAGAGGCATGGCGAGTGATGATTGGCCAAGCCTTGAGTTCTTGCTCTTCAAAACATTGTTGAAATGCACCCTAAGCAATAGTGTAGGAAGGCCCCATAACCGGAACCATTTGCTGGATGTGAAGTTGCCTCTAAGCTTCCAAGAAATTGGCATATTCATCCTTACCAAGAGACATCTTGTAGGAACTAGATGTGCCAAAGCTGGCATGCTGCAAGAACCGATCAATTGAAATGGGGTAAAAGATATGCTGCTTCTTCAGATCCTTTTTCATGGGTACATAAATCTAGTACCTCTGAACCCAAATAGAAAATGGATCTTGAACTAGGTGAATGGAGTTCAGATCTAGAAACTCATTAGCAAATAAAGTGGGTTTGTTTGACCTGGCTAGAGAGAGATTTAGATTGAAAAGCTGTTGAGCAGCTTGAGGGTAATGCTTTTCCCACTCTGATGGAGACAGCCTTTCACATTCAGATAGGAGGGGAGCTAGCACATCAGATTTCATATGACCACTGTGATACTCCCGGAACAAGAATCTGTGGAAAGTAAGGAGATTGCCCTTCTGGACTTAGATCCTGCCCATGAACCTAGCAAACCTTTCGAAGATGATGGGACCCACTATAGAGTCCACTACCAAGGAATGAATGCTAGGGAGGAATACACTCTCCGGCATCTTCAGGGTAGCAAAATCCACTTCGACGGAGGTGTTGACTGGATTTTCTGATATGAATAAAGCTATGGCTCCTCTGAATTGCCCAAGCTGAACCTCTAGCAGATTGTTGAGATATCTATAATCATTGAACATTTGGAAGTATCTGACCAGCTTCATCTCCTTCTGGATGAAAGGACCCCAGGAATTCTTATGATGAATGACAAACCACTCACTCAGTGTGAGAGGGTGGTCTCTGGGAGGGAATCTGTCAGATCTAGCAAGAATGAATTTCTTGTATAAGGACTAATGGCCCCGAGCCCACTGATCTTCAGTCTTAGATTCAGCCATGGAAAAAAGTTTGGACTGATCAGCTTTAGATAGAGGAGAATGAGGGAGAACAATGTGGAGGTGGTCTGTGAGGTTGAGGTGAGGGAGTCCATAAACTGTGGCAAAAATGCATTTCTACAGGAATTCAGAATAGATAGATCTCCTTCTATTTTCAATAGAAAGAGAGAACCAAAGGGGTGGAAAACGAGGTTCAAAGGAGAGGGCAAGGTCCTTTGAGACTTTCCTATTATTAGGAGCAGGACTAGAAGAGCCTGTTCTGTGAACATGAGAGGAAGGGGAGAGGACTGAGCGAAGAATTACTTCTTCAAACTCATCTTTGATGTCCTCAATGACCACACCTATAATTCGAGCACCCTCCGGAATGAGAGTTATGAATGAGGGTGGAGTGGGTGGGTGAAGAGTAGAATAAGAGGTAGAAGGAGGTGGGACAAATGGTCCAGCAGAGGATGGACAAGATGATGAGGGTCCAGCAGAAGAAGATGATGCTGGAGGGTTCTCAAAAATAGGAGGAGGAGGAATAAACGTGGAGGAAGTAGGAGAAGAAGAGGAGGTACTAGGAAATGGTGTAGGTGAGGAGATGTGTTTTCGAAAGGGTTGTTTGAAGGTAGAGAAGGAGGAGCTGGAGAAGCTGGAGTCTTAAGAGGTGAAGAGACATGAGGCTCTGGGGTCATAACAGTAGCTTCTACTAAATCTTCAATGTTAACTTGCTCTGCCTCAGATTCCACTGGCCCTGATGGCCCAGACTCTTCCACCACAGGCCCTGGAGGCCGTGACTTCTCAACAGATCGCCCTGGTGGCCCTGATCATTCCTGTGCAGGCTCAAACTGACTGGATTCCTCAACCACATTGGGCCCTGATGGCCTGACTGCTTCTACAGAAGGCCCTGGTGGCCGAACTTCTTCTTCATTCCTTGGCCCTGGAGGCCCTGAGCTGCCCTCTGGCATGGGTTGAGTGGGAGCTAGAGGGGCAGAAATAGGCAATTGTGCCCTCACAAAATCTGAAAGATCTGCTAGTAAGTGCTTCAGGCTCCCCAACTAACTTTTCAATCCCCGGAGCTCATCTTTTACTGCTCCAATCTCTTTAGCTCCTGTGCTTTGGCTTATGAAAATTGAAGACACTTAATTTTGCAAGAAGCACAACATCTCTCCCTGAGCATTTAATCTTTCAATTATAGGCTTCAGGTTCACTCTTAGCTTCTTCTTCTTGGATCTGTGGTGTGTCTTTCTAGTAGGCAGTGGAATCTTTTTGGCCACACCCTTGCCTTTACTGCCTGAGCCGATAGCTAGCTCCATGATAATATCCTCAGCACCATCAGAGGTGCTTTCCACAAGACCTTTTTGGAATGGATCAACAGGGGCATTCATTGTGGGCTCCCCCTGAATTTCTGCTTCCTTTCCAACCATATGCTCCCCCTGAGCTGGAGCACCCTTCATCTAAACATCTTCTATGTGGCCTGGTGCCACATCTTCTGAACTGGCTACTGCAATACTGGCTTCTTCAGTAAAATTTCCAACTGGAGCAATGGGAACATCTTCTGCAAGATTTTCTTCTGTGTGGCCTGGTGCCACATCTTCTAAAACAGCAGCTCCCTAGCTAACTCCCATAGTGGCATTTTCAGCAAGAAAAATTTGAGGGATTTCTTCATGAATTTCTTCCTGCTCCCCCTGAGTACTAGCGACAGTTTCTAACACTTCTTCAATTACAAATGTAATAATTGTCAAGGGGGTCTCAACCTCAGATGGCTGCCCAATGGGCTCAATGTGCTCAGGATCAATCTCTTCTATTCTTCTAGCACATGCCACTGGTTCTTCAATTCTGACTTCTTCTTCCTCTTCTTGGACCACTGGAATTTCTGGGACTATAGGAGCTTCACCTATAATAGCCTCTCCTTCTGCCATGGAGGTCTTTGTCCAAACACCCCATACTAGTGATAATCCACTCTTCTTTAGGTTCCTGGACCGAATAGGTTGGCCTATCTTCTCCATCACTTCTGTGTTCAAATCAATACTGAAATGCTTGAATATCCTTGTCAACCAATGAGCATATGGGAGAGATACATTCAGCTTGATTTTCTCATCCCATATCATTTCTGCAGCAAATCTCATTCATTCAATTGTCACTTGAACCATATTTATATCTTGATTTTGAATAGCCCAAAACATCATATCAGAATCGGCCGTAGGGCAACTTGAAAAAGTAGCACTCCTTGGTACTAGAATCTGGCAAACAATGAAATGAAGAATCCTATTGAACGCATTCAACTGATTAATATCTATTTTTCCATCCTTTAATTTGTACTATGTTCCGATAATGCCTAGCCCCTTGGCATGAATATCTACATTGTCTACCCCACTGCGACCAGCGGTTGACACGCCAAACAGACTCTCCAGGATATCATAAGTGATATGAATAGGTTTACCTTTTACTGAGGAGGTTAGGGACCCATCTGTAGACACCCATTTCTGACCCATAAGTCGAGCAAAATCTCTTGTCATATTATTGATGCCCCACGTTGGCTCATCATCGTCAAGCTGGCTTTATCCGATCATGACATCATTCCCATTAGTTCATCGCCCTGGAGGACTCTTCCTGGTCAAATCAATCTCTTTCACTATAAGCTCTCTGAGTAAAAGTCTGATATTTCATCCTGAAGGTTGTTCATGGCTGATTGGACACATTACATGCCGAAATGCAGAAAAGACCAAAAGGCGACAGGGCCTAGGTCGCCTTCCTGAAAACGACAGCCCCTATGTCGCGTTCATAACTCCAAATTTTTAATCCTCAGAAAATTGCAAAATGACTTAAGTTACCTTCCATATGAGGAAGGCGACGTATCGAGCCGTCGCATTCAGAAGGCGACCCCAAGGCCGTCGCGTTCAGGGCTTTAAATAGGAAACTCAATCCGAAGCCAATTTGGACACATGCTATTGATGGTAATTGCTTCATTTGGACGTCCAAATCATGTCCAAATCCTCTCAAATTCGGAGGAGACCTTCCTAACATGTCCCTTTCCGAGTTCCAATAGCCCTTGCACAGCCATACTTACCCAGAGTCGAACTCTTGCCCATTATTCCTCTCAGACCCGAGTTGGGAATAATCACCCATAAGTACCTCGTCTCTGCATCTTTTTGGGCAAGGTTGGATTCTTTGGTTCGCTGAGCAAGAGAGCTTCATCTTCCACGAAGAGAGTTCTCCCTCCAGACGATCAGCAAGAGCCCTCCAGGGCGTTTTCCCATCGGCTACATAATTCTTCTTCCCTTCTTCTCTTTATTTCTTTGATTTCATGCATGCATAGCTTCGTTTCCTTTCTAGTTTAGCATTAGATCACGACACACACACCTATTCTTAACACCCACAGGGTTTAAAAGCCTCAATCTTGTGAGTTCCCTCCATATTAGTCTATGATTCTGTGTTTTTCATTGAATAGATCATCTACACACGAGTTCTAATGGGTGTTTTGTTTGTTTAAATCACTTTGGCAGGTGTTTAAAGGTCAGAGCAAGGTGAGGCTCTTGCCCCTCGGCCGGATGAGGAGCAGGAAGACGAAGAACCCAAGTCTCCATCCACTAAAGAAGAAGGTGACAACCACTGTGTCGAGATAAAGAAGGCGTCGTTGCCTACGTCGCGTTCACATAAAAGCATCGCGACGCCTCCTCTATCGCATTATCAGGTACGCCTTCTCCTTCATCTTTCCTTTCCAAGGTAGTTAGACCTCCATCTGAACATCAAGAGGCGACTGCGTTGGTGGCCATCACGGTCAGTTCCTAATCCCTACACCTTCACAATCAATTTCAAAAAGGGGATACAAATCCCGTGATTACACCTTTTGGCAATCACGGTGGGACAACTTGTGCCCATCACGCTTCTTCTTCCTTTCCCTGCTGTCCCTATTATCTAACAGGTATGTTGTGTGGTTAGTTTTCCCTTTTTGGTTCTCTTCCTTTGAAGTTATCAGTGTTCTGCGGTTCTGGGTGAGAAAGTGACACGATCAATGTCGCGATCCAAGTAGCGACACAAGGCCCGTCGTGATAAGGTACTCACTCTGCCCGTACGCCTTTTGCATTATTTAAAGATTTGTTGAACCTGTAAAGAAAGCGATGAGGCATGTGTCGCGTTAAAGGAGGCGACGGGATTCTTGTCGCAATCAGGTCAGTACCTTGTTTTTCTGAGTCTTCTTGCAAATTTGGATTTACTTTTACATACTCCATCCATAGTTCGTCACATCATGCTTATTCCATGCTTTTGAGAGATTGTTGAGTCTTATATGTGATAGGATTGTGTGATTTTCCGTGCATAATTAGGATTTACTTGCTCTCTGTCCACTGCGAGAAGGAAAGTGACAGTCACAGCGTCGCGACCTTGGTCGCGACATAGTCCCTGTCGCCTTCTTCCTCTCAGATCAATTAGCCCTAATTCTTGTTGTGTTAGTACTAGGTTAGAATCTTGCATGCACTCCGGTGCACATAGGATTTGATACATCTTTCCATATTCGTAGTGTAAGTTTCCTCCTCAGCGACGCTCGCTCTCTCGGCCACATACTCCTTGTGTCCGACTAGAGCACTCGCTCGAGGGCCTCCGTAAGTCCCCGCTGACCGTGGATTCCCACACGGTCGCCGGGCTGGTTGTATTAGTCGCCACCTAGGAGCGAGTCTAGATTCATTTGGCAAGGTAGAGAGAACCCTAGTCCTACCCGAAGTTGGAAGCCTTCTCCCATTAAGAAACCCTTCCTCATTTGGAGAGAACTTTCTAAAAGTCAAAATCATTAAAAGGCAAATTCGAATCCATTAAAAGTAACCAACATCATTGCCAACTGCTTGCTTTGGGTGAGACATTTTCTCTTTCCTTTTGTCTGCATAGGATTGCTTGTTTAGGAAACTAAGAGTCTGTCTAGGTTAGGTTGCCTCTCTCAAGTCTGGAAAGGCTCTCCCCATCTCTCTCCACCCACTTTCCAAACATGGAGTCTTTCTTGAACCCGATCTACAATAGTGAGAATCCCGACATTGCCCTCCATAATTCCTAGGATTACGAAGAATCCCTACCCCATGATCTCTTTGACGAGGTGGCCCGGCCTTGGGTCGCTACCGTCCATAACTCTGAGGGTCGCCGTCATGACGAGGGCAGCCTGTCTCGGAACACCCACCCTCCTCAGTCGGATGATCAAGCCGCTCAGCTCTTGCACCTAATTCCTCGGCTTGATCAGTCCCAAATCCAGACCCTCATGACGGCCCTAAAAGGAAAGGCCGCTTCCACACCCTCACCCAGAGCGGGCGTGTCATACCCCGCGGTAGCTACATCCGGCCCCCACGTCACCATGGGACGAGCCAACAACACCCCCATCCGACCGCGGACCATCCGGTTTACGCCATTTGAGTCTGAGCACTATATTCCCCGTGAGTCGAGGCCGCGGTCTCCACCATACAAGCCATGTTACTCCCCTCATCGTCCTGAGCCACGCGCCAGGCCTACCTCTCGTGCCTCGTCCATATACGCTCAGCCATCCGCCGCACCGGACATGATGTCCGAGTGGGCGTCCATCAAGAAGGAGCTCCAAGAGCTCCGTAAGCAAGTTGACTCTAGGAAGCACCACGATGTGCATATGCCAAATTTCAATGGCCTATGGGTCCCCTCTCCATCCGAGCTGCCGAAGTACCGCAAGTACAACGGCTCAGGCAATCCTTACACACATATCAAGGACTTCATCTATGAGTCAGCTCCCTACCAGCATGACCGCCGTCTCATGGCATATCTCTTCCGCCGGTCGCTGGACGGGCATGCTCTTGATTGGTTCTACTCCCTGCTACCTGAGGACACTGAGGACTTCGCTGTCATGAAGGCCAAGTTCCTCGAACAATTCCAAGACAGGGTCGGGCCTGAATATTCCCTCACGGATCTCATAGCTGAAAAAATGAAGCCGGATGAGGATTTCTCAGCATACGCCGATAGGTGGAGGCAAATGGCCACCAGAGTTCCGGGGTACCTTCCAGAGGGGGAGAAGGTGAAGATCATCATCGCCAACGCCACACCTGCTTACCGCAACATTTTGGCGATGAACGACATCTCTAATATGCATCAGCTCTACAGCCGGGCCCGGTTCATCTAGACCCAGCTCAAAGATTCTCCCATCCATTCCATGTTTGAACCCCAAAAGTCTCGTTTCCAAAGGAAGCCTCAGGGGCCTGTCACCGAAGGCATCCAAGTGAACGAGCAAGTAAGCGCGTTCAACACACACACCTGTATGCATTTTACACACACCCACATTCTTTAGGGGTTTAAAAGACACTAACTGGTAAGTACACTTCCATGTCTTTTATCTCATTTATTCTTTATTTTTAGGATTTGATACTACACGTGGCTAATCCTCTTTCTTTACTTTTCTTTATCCTTTTTTGTCAGGGGTAATCAATGAGGAAACGCCCTCTACCGCGGCCGGCCGTCTTCGTAGAGGAAGAAAGGACCCACATCATCCCCCGCGCAATCTCTCCGCTAAAAGGGTACGCCCGCGATCACTCTTCCATCCCGCATCCCTCGCACGTGCATTCTCCATTCAGCACCCTCGCGTGCTTGGCGATGATGATCTTTTTATTTTTATTATCTTTTCCGCCATCCACTCCATATCACACTCCCTACACACACATTACGAGTTGCCACTATTCATTCCCCCCTCTTTGTGGGCACCGCGAAAAATCCGTATCTACACCTATTTTCAGGTGGAAACCTGTTGGCATATAAATGAGAAACCTTTGCTTGATTTTCATCAAGTACATTGTGCGGCTGACCAGTCAGGATTGAGAAGGCTTCATGTGCACAAAAGTTGAGAGTTTGAGAATTGCAACCCTCATCTGGTATCCCCAACAATTGACTCACAATAGAATTTGTGAGTACAATGGGAACCCCTGTTACAGTGGATTCAAGAGAAAGCCTTTTGCAACCTTGGACTGTCGTTCTGAATCAGGAAGCAGTTCTTGCTTTCTCTTCCTGCCGCGACGAGACTGTATATTAGGAGCCATGAGAAGAGGAACAAAGTATCATAGAAGGAATGAAGATGGAGTTGTAGGGAAGCTGGTTCTCCTAGAAAGGGTTAAGGAGGAAGAAGGAGTTTTCAGACCAGCTTTTGGAAATAGCGACGTCTAAAGAGACGTAACTTTAAGGCATCGACCTTCTCGAAGGTATCATGGACCTGCAGAACACTGATTGTATATTGTGAACCAAACCGCAAAGTGGAGTAGTGTTGACTCTATGGTGAATAGTGTCGACACTAATGAATCTGAGACTGAAATCAGACTACAATAAATTCGAGGAAGTGACATTTCACTATGATTCACTTAATTCCTTGAGGATCCTGGAGAAGTTAACATCACTTACACATTCTTTACACTCTTTCCCATTATTCTTCAGATTAATGGTTCGAATATTATAAATTCTTTGTGTTAACCATTAAAGAAAAACTGAAGAACTCATGTGAGTAAATAACAGATAAGAGGAAAGGCTTTTAGATAGAGAATTTACATCACTACAAAACCATTTACTCATTTCATGAAGCAAGGACACATTGGAAGATTATCTAAGTAGTCCAAAAACTGTTTAATATGATAAATCTGTTTTGATTCCACCAGAAAAAATTACTCCTTTGAATATCGTTTTCATTTCATTCATTCAATTTTTTTATTATTATTTGATATAAATGAACAATCTGATCTCCCTCATATTTCATGCAAGAGCATGATGATCAGTCTGTCCCCAAGTAATTTTAATTAATTATATATTTATTTTGGTGATTAACAAAACCATGGCAAAGATTACTAACACATACCCCATAAGTCTTGAGCACAGGAAATACTACAGGAAAATCAAGCAAATTTGGTAAGTATTACCTTTCTGAAGCAATATTAAGTTCAGCATGAAATTTCTCTAAGTCCACATCGACTTTCCTTATGCTATAAGGATTTGCGCATCGCAACGATTCCTTTAGTCATCATAACGATTTGCTCATCACAAAAATTATTTAGTCATCATAACGATTTCCGCATCGCAACGATTTCTTTAGCCATCGCAACGAATCCTTTAGTCATCATAACGATTTGCTCATCGCAACGATTCCTTTAGTCATCGTAATGATTTGCTCATCGCAACGATTTCTTTAGTCATCGTAATGATTTGCTCATCGCAACAATTCCTTTAGCCATCGCACCGATTTGCTCATCGCAACGATTCCTTAAGACGTCATAACGATTTGCTTCGCGCATCGACTTCTTTAGCAACTTCTTTAGCAGTCATAACGATTTGCTTCGCGCATCGACTTCTTCAGCAATCATAACAATTTGCTTCGCGCATCGACTTCCTTATTAATCATAACGATTTTCTTCGCGCATCGACTTCTTTAGCAGTCATAACGATTTGCTTCGCGCATCGACTTCCTTAGCAATCATAACGATTTGCTTCGCGCATCGACTTCCTTAGTAATCGTAACGATTTGCTTCGCGCATCGACTTCTTTAGCAATCATAACGATTTGCTTCGCGCGTCGACTTCTTTAGTAATCATAACGATTTGCTTTGTGCAACGATTTCTTAAGTGTTCATAACGATTTCCTTAGTGAACACAACGATTTCTTTATTGATCACAACGATTTTCTTGTAACTCACAACAATTTGATTAAATTGTCTTGATCATAACGATTCTTCTGAAGAAACATAATGATTTGATGCTAACTTACAACGATTTGATGGTTAATGCATAACGATTTCATAAGTCATGAATGCATCGATTTTATGTTTATAATGACTTGATATTTAAACAGCGTTGAATAGTCAAAGTCTTCGCACATATCTTTCTGACATCTGTGCATTTAATGAAGACTGAATATATCTCTGCATGCATGCAGACGATATCGTCCATTATCGTGCTTACTTTGTATGCATCTTTTAGATTCAGCAAAATGGCATTACTATTTTTATGAACTCTTGTCCTAACGTTAACTGACAACAAGAGACAGCCTAGCTGTCTACTGCTCTAGCATTTAATATATACAGGTCACTGACAGCTCTAGTGATACAACGTTGGACAAAATAGAAGCCAAAGGATATTACAGAAGATCCTATCTCTTTGCGTGCACAAATGGATAAAAGACTGTTGACTGGAAGCTTCCAAGTGCCACTCAGTCTAACGTCCACCAAAAGCTAGAGGCAACGGATACTTCAACGTTTAGATTTCAAATTGAAGCTATATATTGAAGAAAGAAGCTTCAGAAGAAAAGATATATACACATAGACAGAGAACGACAGTCATAGAAATCTCTTTGATCATCAAGTCTTCTGCGAGTTCTCAAGAAAGAGCCAAAACCTCATTCCATTAGATTAGCTCTTTGCTCTCTGCGCTGTGATTCAAATCCTAAGAGAGCCTGTGAAGTTCTGAGAGTGTGTGCATTGTTTAGATCTTGTGCTCTCAGTTTTGTTAGCTTCAGATCTTGGCTTGTTAAACCTTGATCTAGGGGCTCGATCTCTTTTTTCATTGATTGTTGTGCCTGTTTCCCTTCGATTGTGAAGGAAGACCTGGTGGGATCCAGGGTGTGTAGTTCCCTTCGTGTGAAGGAAGACCTGGTGGGATCCAGGGTGTGTAGTTCCCTTCGTGTGAAGGAAGACCAGTTGTGGCTGGGTGCTGTAGTGTCCATAGGGAGACTGTACCCTAGATAGTGAATTCCTGAGTTGTTGCTCAGGGACTGGACGTAGGACTCCTGTGGAAAGGAGGTCCGAACGAGGATACATCTGGTGTTGTGTGATTGTCCTCTTGTGTTTGTTGTTTTTCTTTACTAACACTAACAATCTTCAAAGTGCATTTTTTTATGAACATTTTAGTGAACATGTATTAATTGATAAATTTCAAAAGACCCATTCACCCCCCCCCCCCCTCTGGGCTACCTAACTGGGCAACAAGTGGTATCAGAGCGAGTCTCTTCGACAAAGAAGAAGATCCAATGATCTGAAGAGTAAAGATCCATGGCAGCCTAAAGTCACAATGAAGGTCAGTCTGTCAAGCGACCACCATTGTTCGATGGAGAAGACTATGCTTACTGGAAAACAAGAATGGAGTATTTTCTACAAGGTAATGACTACCAGATATGGTCCATAGTTGAAGAAGGCGGTCTCCTAGTCACCAACAAAAAGGCAAATTGGACAGATGAAGACAGAAAGAAGATTTCTTTAAACTATAAGGCTAAAAGCATTTTGTGCTGTGCTCTCAGCAAGAAATAATTCAATAGAGTGACAACCTGCAAATCTGCAATGGAGATGTGGGAGAAATTGAGAATCACTTATGAAGGCATAGATAAGGTCAAGGAAACCAGGATTGACATTCTGGTAACTCAATATGAAAGGTTCCAGATGCAGCCAGGAGAATCTATAACCCAGATGTTAAGTCGATTCACAGACATTACAAATGGGTTGACTGGACTAGGGAAGACTTATGAAATGGGAGATATGGTCAGGAAGATTCTTAGATGTCTACCCTCTACATGGACTCCAAAAGTGACAGCTATTGAGGAGGCAAATGATCTAAAGAGAATGTCTCTGGAAAAACTCATTGGGTCCCTTATGGCTCATGAGATTAGTATGGAGAGATTAGGAGAATCCTCTAGCAGGAAGAAGCACTGAAATGCACTCAAGGCCTATGAAGACTCATTAGAAGAATCATTAGACAACAGTGAGAGCAGTAAGGATAGTGATGATGAAGAAGGAATGCTATCCAGAAGACTACAACGGATTCTAGCAAAGAAGAAGAAGTTCCAATCCGGCAGAAGGCATTTCAAGAAACACAAAGAGTTCAAGAAGTCAAAAGGAAAAGAGCAGAAGAAGGCTGAGTCGTTATGTTATGAGTGTAAGAAGCCAGGACACATCAGGGCAGTGTCAAAAACTCAAGAAAACTGAATTCAGGAAGAAGGACAGCTCAAGAAAGATCAAAAGGCATAAGAAGAAAGCCATGGAAGTAGCTTGGGACAACAGCAGTGACTCAGACAGCGAGTCAAGTTCAACTAGCGAGGAAGAAGAAAAGGCTAATCTAGCCTTCATGGCAGACATCACAGAAAAGGTAACCTCTGACTCATCCTTTGATTCCTGCAATGATTCTGATTCAGATAACTTAGAAGATGCTTTTAATGAATTATATGATAAATATAAAGAAATATCTAAATTACTAAAAGCTAGTAAGAAAAATGTTACATGTCTAGAGAATACTAATTCAGACATAAAATCAGAAAATGAACAACTAGAAAAGCAACTTAATGAACTCAAAAGAAGAAATGAATTGCTATGTGCAAATCTAAAAATAAAAATGAACAAATAACAAAGTTAGAAAAACAAGAAGGTTCAGATAAAATAAAAATGAAATCAAAATTTTAACAGAAGAAAATGATAAGCTATCAAATACCTTATAAAAATTCAATAATGGTAAGAATTCTCCAATACTGAGAGGTGCTAGACGGTCAGGAAAAAGGAAACATGGTCTAGGCTATATGCCCCCTGATAATGAAGACACAACAGTATACCCTAAGACATATCCAACTCCAAAATTTGTACCCAAGACATAGCATACAAAGCTCACCTTAAATATCCTGAAAAAGTAACTAGAACAACATGCTGCAGTCACTGCAACAAATTAGGTCACAACAAGACTACATGTCCAACTAAATATAAAAGGTGGATAATCGAAAAGAAAAATGATGATACTAACCAACCAGGACCCAAAAGAACTTGGGTACCTAAAGCTTAATGTTTTTATTTCAGGGAAATCTTCGAGCATCCAAGTGGTATTTAGATAGTGGATGTTCAAGATTCATGTCAGGAAATAGAAGATTATTTTCTCATCTAGAAGCTGAAGAAGGAATAATAACCTATGGAGACAATGGCAAAGGGACTGTTATTGGTACTGGATCTCTTGGCAGTAATGGAAAACCACTAATAGAAGATGTTCTTTGTGTAAAAGGTCTGAAGCACAACCTCATAAGCATCAGTCAGCTTTGTGACAAAGGCCATCAGATTAAGTTTCAAGAATCCAAGTGCAGTATCTTGAAGGATGGAGCAGTAATCTTCGAAGCCAACAGAGAAAAGAATTTGTATGTGCTCTATCTTGAAGAACTCAAGGACCAAGACATCTGTTTAGCAGCCAGCAAAGAGCAGTCAACTGAGCTGTGGCACAGAAGATTGGGCGACTGCATTTTGGACGGCATGAACAAGCTCAGAAAGAGATGCCTTGTGGAAGGTCTGCCAAAGGTCAGCAATAAATTGGATTGAATCTGCAGACTGTGTGCAAAAGGGAAGCACACTAAGAGTTCCTTCAAGTCAAAGACTGCGGTAACCACCTCTAAACCCTTGGAACTCCTTCATATGGATTTATTTGGGCCAATGAGGACCACGAGTCTTGGAGGAAAGAATTTTGGTTTCGTAATAGTGGATGATTACTCCAGATTCACATGGGTGTCATTCTTGGAACACAAAGATGACACATTCGAAAGTTTTGTAAGTTTCAGCAGAAAGGTGCAAAAAGACAAGACGTTCTGCATTTTTGGAATCCGGTCAGATCATAGAGGAGAATTTCAAAATTAAAAAATTGAAAAATTCTGTGATGACCAAGGGATTGAGCACAACTTCTCAGCACCAAGGACACCACAGTAGAATGGAGTTGCTGAGAGGAAGAATAGAACCTTATTGGACATGGCAAGAACAATGCTATCAGAATATGACCTGCCAAGATATTTTTGGGCTGAAGCAGTGAACACAGCAAGTTATATCATTAACAGGGTAATAATCAGGCCAATCTTGAAGAAGACAGCCTATGAACTATTCAAGGGAAAGAAGCCAAAGATCAGTCACTTTTGAACATTTGGATGTCCTTGCTTCATTTACAATAATGGAAAAAGGGATATTGGTAAGTTAGATGCCAAATCAGATGAAGGCATCTTCATGGGGTACACTTCTAAACCCAAAGGCTATAGAGTGTTTAATAAACGCACTTTATTAATTGAGCAGTTTGTACATATTATTTTTGATGAAACTAACCCTTCCTTGAGAAAGGAAGAAGATAGTGACATTGATGATGCAGATGAATTGTCTAAGAAATTAAACAATACATCAATTGAAGACAAGAATGATCCACCTCTGGAAGATCTGCAACAAAAAGACATTACAAATGAAAATCTTCCAAAGGAGTGGAGATACAAAAAGGATCACCCATCCGAGAACATCATTGGTGATCCATCTGTAGGGGTATGAATAAGAGGTAATGTAATACCTTGTGATTATCTAGCATTTGTTTCTCAGATTGAGCCTAAGACAATCAATGAAGCTCTCACTGATGAATCTTGGATTATAGCCATGCAAGATGAACTTAATCAATTCAAGAGAAACCAAGTATGGTCACTTGTTCCCAGACCATCAGACCATCCTGTTATTGGCACCAAGTGGGTGTTCAGAAACAAATTGGATGAGACTGGTGTGATCTTAAGAAACAAGGCCAGACTGGTAGCTCAAGGCTATTCTCAAGAGGAAGGCATAGATTTCGACGAAACCTATGCACATGTAGCTAGACTTGAGGCTATCAGAATTTTACTTGCTTATACATCAGCTTTGGATTTAAAACTATTTCAAATGGATTTCAAATCTACATTTTTGAATGGTTTTATCAAGGACGAAGTTTATGTGGAACAACCCCTAGGTTTTGATGACACAGAATTTTCTAATCATGTTTTTAAACTTCATAAGGCATTGTATGGTTTAAAGTAAGCACCTAGAGCCTAGTATGAAAGGCTTAGCTCTTTTCTTTTAAACCATGGATTCAATAGAGGTCAAGTAGATATCACTCTTTTGATAAAGTCAATGGTCAACTATATACTACTTGTTCAAATTTATGTAGATGATATAATTTTTGGATCTACTGATGAATCCCTTTGCAAGTATTTTGAAAAGTTGATGTAGGGAGAATTCGAGATGAGCATGATGGGGGAGCTCAACTATTTCCTTGGACTACAAATCAAGCAAGGAAAAGATGGGACCCACATCTGTCAAGCAAAATACACCAAGGAGCTTCTGAAGAAATTTGGATTCGACAATGCCAAGCCACTGTCAACACCTATGAGCACATCAACAAGAATGGACAGTGACAAGAATGGTAAGAAAGTAGACCAAAAGAACTACAGAGGTATGATAGGTTCTTTACTTTACCTAACAGCTAGCAGACCTGATATTTTGTTTAGTGTATGTATGTGTGCTAGATACCAAGCTGATCCTAGAGAATCACATATGATCTCAGTTAAAAGAATCTTTATATACCTATCTAGAACTCATGACTTAGGTCTGTGGTATCCAAAATCATGTGAAATTAACTTAGTGGGATACTCAGATGCTGATTATGCTGGATGCAAAATAGATAGAAAAAGCACCAGTGGTTGCTATCAATTTCTTGCAGGTTGCTTGATATCATGGTCCTCCAGGAAACAAAACTCAGTAGCACTGTCAACAGCTGAAGCTGAGTACGTAGCTGCTGGAAGTTGTTGTACACAACTCCTAAGGATCAAGCAACAACTTGAGGATTATGGACTACATATCAAGACAATTCCATTATTATACGACAACACCAGTGCAATAAACCTTACCAAAAATCCAGTACAGCATTCAAGGACCAAGCATATTAAGGTTAGATATCATTTCATTCGGGATCATGTAGCTAATGGCAATTTAGAAATTTTCTTTATTGATAAAAATGGTCAGTTAGCAGATATCTTCACAAAAGCCTTATCCGAAGAGAGATTCACATCTCTTAGAAGGGAATTAGGTATGTGTAATTTGTGAAGAGATTTCTGCTTAGAACTGAAACATAAATTTTCAGAATTTAAGTAAATTTCTCTCCCTGGCTTTTAAGAAAAAGAAATATTCAAATTATCTTTCCTTGGCGGTTCTCTTTTATAAAGGCTTTCAAACTAGTAAAACACTTTTGTCGTTTTCTGCCTTCCCGGCTGGCGCCTCACTTTTCAATAAAGCATTTATTTACTCTGAAATCGATGTAAAATCGATTCACCTCCTACCTTTACCATTTTTCTCTCTTTAGTTCGCTTGCCTAAGCCGATACCCTAACGACTCCGGCATCGACTCTCTGTAAATTTGAAGCCTCTCTTTATTCCCGCGAATAATTTCTTGAGGACTTTCGCTCCTGCCACCATCTCATCCCTCCAGAAAAACCTTTTACACCCAAATCCATGGCCGCAACCGTTGTTTCCGACAGTCTTGGGGGGCTACAGCACTGAGTTTCTCACAACCGAGCAGCAGGAGAGGTTCACTTTTGTGAAAACTAAGCTATGTGGAAATAGGGCAGTAGATGTTGCAGATCTTGAGAAGAATGGTATGCACAGCATAGTGGCCGCTATGAACGGGATGCAGTGGACGGAAATCTCAACCTTCTCAGAGGTAAGCTATCGAGACCTCGTGAAGGCCTTTTATGTGTGTTTGCGATCAGAGGCAGATGGGTCCTTGACATCCTCTGTCAAGGGAGTCCAGATCAAGATTGACCATGAGCTTCTGAAGACCCTGTTTGGTGTGAGCAGGTCTGGTCACAGTGGGATCCACTCTATGGATACCCAGGCAAAGGGTCTATGAATTGTTGGTCTAGGATTCAGGTTGAAAGATGGTAAATTGGATATCAATCAATTGAATGCATTCAATTGCCTTCTACACTTTATAGTCTGTCAGATTCTGGTTCCTAGAAGTGCTACCTTTTCAACGTGTACTAAAGCAGATTCAGATATGATGTTTTGGGCAATTCAGAACCAGGAGGTAAATATGGCCGCAGTGATTATTGAAAGAATGAAGTTTGCTCATGATCAAATTTGGGATACTAAGAGCAAGTTAAATGTATCATTGCCCTATGCCCACCTGCTCACCAAGATTTTCAAACATTATGCCATACTTCTGTCTGGAGCAGTAGTTGAGAAGATGGGCCAAGCAATTAGGTCCAGAAATTTGAGAAAGAGTGGTTTTTCAATAGTAAATGGTGTATGGTCCATGATCTCTATGGCTGAGGGTGAGGCCATAATTGGCGAAGCCGAAGAAGTCCAGCAAGAGGTAGTAGCAGCAGCAACAGAAGTTTTAGCAGAAGCAGTAGCAGTGGAAAGAGTAGGTGCAGAGGAAGCGTCAGTAGCTCCAGCAGGAGCAGTAGTGGAAGAAATTGATTGAAGATTTGTGGGCATTCCTCCTGAGATTATTGTCCGTGTTGGATCAATATCAGAGGAACCTCTACTCTCCTCCTTAGTAGCTTCGGTGCTTCGAGATGTCCTAGATTCCATCCAAAGCACTCCAGTTATTCCAGAAGGTGATGGCAGTTCTGTAGAAGAAGTTGTGGCATCAGGCCACTTTGAAGAAACTATGTTTGAAGATGCTCCCAGCTAGGGGGAGCGATTTGTTAGTAGGCCTCAAATATCTGAGTCCGTGGCAGTGGGCCACACTGTTGAAGAAGCTTTGGTTGAAGCTCCCATTCAGAAGGAGCAAATAGCTGTTCAAGAAGATGTTGTCTTGGAAGATGCTCTCATTGAGGGGGAGCATTCAGTGTCAAAGGAAATTCAAAAAGAGTCTGGTGTGACATCTGGCCACTCTAATATTCCAATAGAAAAGGGAGATCCAGCCCAAGCAGCAGCAGCAGCACACACTGATATTCTCTTAGAAAGTGTGCCTACTGAAGAAGAAATTCTGAATGATGGTCAGACTCAAGGGAGCACACTTAAGGTGTTCCTGTGAATGAAAGATCAGATGCAGGCCATGCTAACTTTGAGGAGCCCGTTGGCAGGGCAAGCAAAAGAAAGAGAATAGCACTCAAAAGGCTAAGAAAGATAGAGAAGAAGTTAAATTTAAAGCTTGTCATTAAAAGGTTGGATGCTCAGGGTGAGATCATGTGCACAGTATAGTCAAATGTGAATTCCATTCTTATGAGCCAGGCATCAACCTCCAAAGAAATATCTCAGATAAGAAATGCCATGAAGTGGTTTAATAAGGAAATGGGCACCATGAAGACAATGCTTTCTGAGTTTTTGAAGGCAGATGTTCCAAGGCCATCAGGGCCAAGTGAAGCAGATGTTCCAAGGCCATCAAGGCCAACTGAAGTAGATGTTCCAAGGCCATCAGGGCCAAGTGAAACAGATGTTCCAAGGCCATCAGGGCCAAGTGAGCAAGAGGCAGGGTCGGCAGAAGCAGTCCCTCCAGCTGAAGTCAGTGTGCAAGAGCCTTCTCAGGCCAGGCAGCAAGTAGAAGAGGTCGAGCCATCTGGGCTCACTGTGGTTCAACCAGCAAGTCTGTCCAAGCCTCAGGCAGTTCAGATGTAACTAGCAGGGCCAGTGATCTCCAAGGTCGTGCAGTCTGGTGTAGAAGAGCCAGCAGTTGCTCCTGAAGCCCCTGAGCCTTCATTCTTTGCAACACCAGCCCCTTCTTCACCACCATCATCATCCACAACACCTCAAGCACCACCCACTTTTAAACAACCTATGCCTCACACCATATCCTCACCAACTCCTTTTCCATCTCAATCTCCCTTCTTTCCTACCTCTTCTCCAATCATTCCTCCACCTTCATCTGTCATTGCAAATCCTCCAGCTTCCTCATCCACTGGAGCCTCCTCCTCATCTGGTCATTCTTTCACAAGACCTTCTTCCACCATCACTCCAAGATCATTTATCCATCCTCCTACTCCACCTTCATCCATTACATTCATACCTGAAAACCCACAACTTGCCAGCACTTTTTTCACCCAAGTTGAGGATGAGTTTGAACGCTCAACACTCACCTCAGTCTTGGCAGTTGCCACTCATGTTCACAGGCCTAATCCCCCCAGTCATGTTCAGAAAAAGAGGAAATTATCCACTTCTGTAGCTATACTCTCTACACCCAAATTTCCTCCTCTTTGGTTCTCCCTCACTGTTGAAAACCGAAGGAGATAAATCTACTGTGAATATCTTCAAAAATGCATTCTTTCCACCACTTTTGGCATTCCCCATCTCAACCTAACTGATCACCTACACATTATTCTTCCTTATTGCCATATGTCCAAAACCGACCAATCAAAAATCTTTCATCTGGCTGAGTGCAAGACTAAAGATCAGTGGGCAAAAGGGCACAGGTCTCTCCATAATAAATACCTCGCTGCCAGAGCAGATAGCATTTCTCGTCAAGATCACCCACTCACTCTCTCTGAGTGGTTTGTTCTTCATCATCAAACTCTCTGGGGCCAGTTCATTCTTAAAGAAATCAGAATAGCAAGGTATTTTCAGCTTTATAACGATTTCTGCTATCTTAACAAGATCCCTAAGGTACAATTTGGTCAATTCCATGGAGCTCTTGCTCTCCTCCGGTCAGAACATCCTGTAAATTGCCCCTTCCAAGTGGATTTCAAAATGCTCAAAATGCCTGATATAGTTTTCCTTCCCAAGTTACACTCCTTAGTGTTTGACTCCTCCACTGGCTCTCATGCTTTCTAGAGATTTGCTCGTGTAATGGGACGACTGTCAGCTAAGCAGGGTCGCCTCCCCTCATTTCAGAGATTTACCTTCAGAGAATATCACTTGGGCCACCTCTCCTCTGAAGTTCTAGCTCCGTTAATTTCCGAATGTGAAAGGCTTTCTCCCACAGACTGGGAAAAGCACTACCATGAATCCGCTCTCCAGTTGGAATCAGTAAATAGTTCCTTGGTCAGGGCAGGCAAGCCTCGTCTATCCGCTGAAGCCTTCTTGGACCTTAATTCCATTAATCCAGTTCAAGAATTGTATGTTCAATGGGCTTCAAGGTATTCAACTTTCATCTCTTTGAAGAAGGACCTGCATGATCACCAGATCTTCTATCCTATCACATTTGATTGTTTTCTTCAGCGTGCCAGTTTTGGGAAGAGCAGTCACTTCAGATTTACTCTTGACAAGGATCAGTATGCGCACTTCTTGGAAGATCAGCGGCAGCTTTACATTAAGTGCATGATCCCTTCCATGGGTGACTCATTTTCTATTGAGTCTGGGGTTTTCCAACAATTTTTTGAAGACTAGGAGGTTAAGGCTTGGGCCATTATTTCTCAGCATGCCTCTCCTCTTTCTCCTCTGGTCTATCTTCCTGTACCTCCTCAAATTTAATCCAATATATTTGGTTATGTGCTTCTCTCTTAAATCTTTTTTTCTCTTCTTTGTCTCAATTTATCTTTTTACTTAATGACAACAAGGGGGAGAAATACCTAGTTTTTCTGAAATACATTTCGACAAGTTTTCGATTATTCATATTTTTTGTTACGTTTTGTCATCACCAAAAAGGGGGAGATTGATGATCAGCCTGTCCTCATGTAATTTTAACTAATTATATATTTATTTTTGTGATTAACAAAACCATGGCAAAGATTACTAACACATACCCCATAAGTCTTGAGCACAGGAAATACTACAGGAAAATCAAGCAAATTTGGTAAGTATTACCTTTCTGAATCAATATTAAGTTCAGCATGAAATTTCTCTAAGTCCACATCGAATTTCCTTATGCTATAACGATTTGCACATCGCAACGATTCCTTTAGTCATCGTAACGATTTGCTCATCGCAACGATTCCTTTAGTCATCGTAACGATTTTCGCATCGCAATGATTTCTTTAGCCATCGCAACGATTCCTTTAGTCATCGTAACGATTTGCTCATCGCAACGATTCCTTTAGTCATCGTAAAGATTTGCTCATCGCAACGATTTCTTTAGTCATCGTAATGATTTGCTCATCACAACGATTCCTTTAGCCATCGCAACGATTTGCTCATCGCAACGATTCCTTAAGACGTCATAACGATTTGCTTCGCGCATCGACTTCTTTAGCAATCATAACGATTTGCTTCACGCATCGACTTCCTTAGTAATCATAACAATTTGCTTCGCGCATCGACTTCTTTAGCAATCATAACGATTTGCTTCGCGCATCAACTTCTTTAGTAATCATAACGATTTGCTTTGCGCAACGATTTCTTAAGTGTTCATAATGATTTCCTTAGTGAACACAACGATTTGCCTTCTACAACGATTTCTTTATTGATCACAACTATTTTCTTGTAACTCACAACGATTTGATTATATCGTCTTGATCATAACGATTCTTTTGAAGAAACATAACGATTTGATGCTAAGTTACAATGATTTGATGGTTAGTGCATAACGATTTCATAAGTCATGAATGCATCGATTTTATGTTTATAACGTCTTGATATTTAAACAGCGTTGAATAGTCAAAGTCTTCGCACATATCCTTCTGACATCTGTGCATTTAATGAAGACTGAATATATCTCTGCATGCATGCAGACGATATCGTCCATTATCCTGCTTAGTATGTATGCATCTTTTAGATTCAGCAAAATGGCATTACTATTTTTATGAACTCTTGTCCTAACGTTAACTGACAACAAGAGACAGCCTAGTTGCCTACTGCTCTAGCATTTAATATATGCAGGTCACTGACAGCTCTAGTGATACAATGTTGGACAAAATAGAAGCCAAAGGATATTACAGAAGATCCTATCTCTTTGCGTGCACAAATGGATAAAAGACTGTTGACTGAAAGCTTCCAAGTGCCACTCAGTCTAACGTCCACCAAAAGCTAGAGGCAACGGATACTTCAACGTTCAGATTTCAAATTGAAGCTATATATTGAAGAAAGAAGCTTTATAAGAAAAGATATATACACATAGACAGAGAACGACAGTCATAGAAATCTCTCTGATCATCAAGTCTTCTGCGAGTTCTCAAGAAAGAGCCAAAACCTCATTCCATTAGATTAGCTCTTTGCTCTCTACACTATGATTCAAATCCTAAGAGAGCCTGTGAAGTTCTGAGAGTGTGTGCATTGTTTAGATCTTGTGCTCTCAGTTCTGTTAGCTTCAGATCTTGGCTTGTTAAACCTTGATCTAGGGGCTCGATCTCTTTTTTCATTGATTGATGTGCCTATTTCCTTTCGGTTGTGAAGGAAGACTTGGTGGGATCCAGGGTGTGTAGTTCCCTTCGTGTGAAGGAAGACCTGGTGGGATCTAGGGTGTGTAGTTCCCTTTGTGTGAAGGAAGACTTGGTGGGATCCAGGGTGTGTAGTTCCCTTCGTGTGAAGGAAGACCAGCTGTGGCTGGGTGCTGTAGTGTCCATAGGGGGACTGTACCCTAGATAGTGAATTCCTGAGTTGTTGCTCAGGGATTGGACGTAGGACTCCTGTGGAAAGGAGGTCCGAACCAGGATACATCTGGTGTTGTGTGGTTGTCCTCTTGTGTTTGTTGTTTTTCTTTACTAACACTAACAATATTCAAAGTGCATTTCTTTATGAACATTTTAGTGAACAGGTATTAATTGATAAATTTCAAAAGACCCATTCACCCCCCCCCCATCTGGGCTACATAACTGGGCAACAGAGCACATGTTTTGTACACACCAGAACTCCTGATTACTCTTTTAGGAAATCATTTTGCCTAAGGAAAAACAAATGTTAGATGCATCCTATCATGTGAGGAAACATGTCTATCAAACACCAGAATCCCCAATTACTCAGATTTCATCAGATTCATTTTAGCATCCTGAACAGAATTAACTAGCTCATTATGACATACAATGATACTTCTGTTTTTGTGAGAAATTTGCAGTTTCTCATAGCATAGTCATTGTTCTGTCATTTGTAAAGACTGTGTCAACCAATTTTGTTTCTGGGTCAAGAAGATTTTTCAAATCAAAGGATTTTAGATGCCTTTAGAACCTATCCAATGAAACCAAGTTACAAGATAATTTTCAAGGATTAATAGAGATGCACTTCTCACTAAAAGAAATTATCTCCGCACTGTTAGTTAATTGAAATGAATTCTTCATAGAAGTTTAATAGTTAGTCCGGAATTTTATAATATTATTCCCACAATATAATGAATTCTGAGATTCAGGAGTTTTCAAAGAATGTGAAATTGAAATTAACTCCCCCTGAGAAGATGCCTAAAAGATTTGCTTTTCATAATGAAACAGCTTCCTCTTAGAAAATGAATTCTCAAACCAAGAAGGATAGTTGGCAAAAGAAGAACTTCCCCTCAACAAATGTATACAGACCTTTGGTACTTGGCGGAGACATATACTCTCACATAGTGAAAGATTCCAGACAAGCTTAACTTGTCCTTCTTCAAGTCACCATTTTATATACCATATCGACCAATGCAGGGTATGAATCAAGGATTTGATTTATTGGAGGAAGAGGAATTTATTTTCTGAATAGAATCAAGGATGTGTGAGTTGACAGGAATGACAAAAGCTTTTGGAGTGAAAGGAAATAGTGTCGACTCTGTTGTCAATAGAGTCGACCTTAGACAGAGAAGATACCTTAGAACCACGGTGAGATTTTCACTACACCATCTGCACAAGAACTGATTGCATTCCAACCACTTCAACTGACAAACTGAATCATCAACATATATACTTTCACCCAATTTTCACCTCACATTACTTGACGAAAATCACACAGGAAATTTATCAGCAAACAACAAGAGCTCATTCCAACATAATCACCCATTCAAGCACACTAACACAACCATTTCAATTCAGTTACTCATGGATCAAACAAGCACAACCCAAGTTCTCTTCTCAAATAGGAGAATCTTTCACTTGACAAGGGTTTGGTAAAAATATCAGCAACTTGTTTTGATGTTTCAACAAAGTGAAGTTCAAAGGAATTTTTGCTAACTTCATCTCTTAAGAAATGGTGCCTGATTTCTATATGCTTTGTCCTAGAATGCTGGATGGGAATTTTTTGCCAAACAAATTGCACTCATGTTATCGCACAAAATTGGGACACATCCAAGATCTACTTGGTAGTCTTGAAGTTGATGTTTAATCTATAACACTTGAGTGCCACAACTTCCTATAGAAACATATTCTGCTTCTGCAGTAGAGAGGGCTATTCTGCCCAAGAAACTAAACATCCTCCCAAAAATTGGCAATAACCACTTGTGCTTTTCCTATCTAACTTACAACCAGCAAAATCCGCATCAGAATAGGATATCAAGTTAAATTCACAAAATGTAGGATACCACAGACCCAACTCATGAGTTCCAGAAAGATACCTGAAAATTATTTTCACTGCACTCATGTGGGTTTCTTTAGGACAAGCCATAAATCTTGCACATAGGCACACTAAAAACTGAATGTTCAGTCTAGATGCAGTTAAATAGAGTAAGGAACCAATCATACCTCTGTACACTTTTGAATCTACCTGATTGCCTTTCAGATCAGCATCTAGGCTCAAAGTAGTGCTCATTGGAGTTGCCATTGCTCTGATGTTCTCCATTTTGTACTTCTTCAGCAAATCTTGGATGTGTTTGGATTGGTTTATGAAAATTCTCTCCTTTGATTGAACAACCTGCAAACCAATAAAGAATTTAAGTTCTCCCATTAAACTCATTTCAAATTCATTGGTCATTAGTTCTGAAAATTCCTTGCATAAGGAGGACTTTGTTGATCCAAAAATAATGTCATCGACATATATTTGGACCACCAAGATATCCTTATCTTGAATTTTTGTAAAAAGTGTTTGATCAACCTTACCTCTTGAATACCCTTTACCTGTAAGAAAAGAACTTCATCGATCATACTAGGCTCGGGGAGCTTGCTTCAGACCATGCAAAGCTTTGTTTAGTTTATACACATGATCAGGAAGGTTAGTGCATTCAAAACCAGGAGGTTGTTCAACAAACACTTCTTCCTTAATTAAACTATTCAAAAAGGCACTCTTTACATCCATTTTCTGAAATTTAATACCATGAGCAAAAGCAAAGGCAAGTAAAATTTGGATAGCATCAAGCCTAGCTACAGGAGCAAAAGACTCTTCAAAATCTATTCCAAATTCCTGATTATAGCCTTTTGCTACTAGCCTAGCCTTGTTTCTTATTACCATCCCATCCTCGCTGATTTTATTCCTAAAAACCCACTTAGTTCCAATGACACTTTGAGTTGAAGGTCATGGGACTAATTGCCACACTTTATTTCTCTCAAATTGATTTAACTCTTCATGCATTGCATTAATCCAAAAAGTATCTTTTAGTGCATCATCTATGTTCTTAGGTTCAATTTAAGACACTAGAGCTATTTGATCAAGTTCTAAAATTTCTTTAAAATGAGACCTAGTTCTAGGTGGATCAAGTAGATTACCAATTATGCTCTCCTGTGGATGATCTCTCAGCATTCTAATGTTCATTCAAACTTTTTTCCTAATTTCATTTACTGATCCCTGTGCTTCACTGTGATTTGACTTTTGTTTGGTTACATCTTCATTTTCTTCTTGTTCTTTAGAACTTTCTCCTTCTAGAAACTCCCCATCTCACTTTTCCCTGCATGAATCAACATTAAATTCATCAAAGATGACATGAGGTGATTCTTCAACAGTTTGATCTTTTACATTGAACACTCTGTAAGCTCTCGAGTGATCAGAGTAACCTAGAAATATCCCCAAGTCACTTTTGGGCTCAAATTTATCCAAGTCATGTTTGTTGTTAATGAAAATGAAACACTTTGTTCCAAAAACTCTCAAATGTGCAATAAATGGTTTCTTACCTTTTAAAAGTTCATATGGAGTCTTTTTGCAGAAGGGTCTTACCATTGCACGGTTTATTATATAACATGAGGTGTTTATTGCTTCAGCCCTGAACTTCCTTGGCAGACCACTTTCCGCTAACATGGTTCTAGCCATCTCCACAAGGGTCCTATTTTTTCTTTCCACCACTCCATTTTGTCCAAGAGTTCTTGGTGATGAAAACATGTGGAAGACTCCTTCTTTCCTATAAAAATTATCAAAATCAGCATTCTCAAACTCACCACCATGATCAGACATAATGGAAACAATTCTAAATTTTCCTTCCTGTAAAACTTTTTTGTAAAATTCATGAAATTCTGTGAAAGCATCATTTTTGTGAGCAAGAAAAGAAACCCAAGTAAATCTAGAAAAGTTATCAACAAGGACATATCCAAATCTTTTCCCATTTAGACTGTTTGTCCTTGTGGGATCAAAAAAGTCCATGTGAATAAGCTCAAAAGGTTTAGTGGATTGACTTTCTGATCCACTTTTAAAGGATTTTCTTGCTTGCTTACCTTGAGAACATGCTTCACACAATTTCAAATTATTTTTGAAAGAAATTTCAGGCAAGCCTCTAACCATGTTGAACTTGGCCAACTTATGAAACATACTATAGCTAGCATGACCCAGTCTACGATGCCACAAGCAAGCTATGTCAATTTTATTTGCAGTTAAGCACAGGTTAGTGTTTTCAAAATCATCAAGATCTACCATGTACACATTATTTGCTCTTTTTCCAGTGAATGTAACAATTTCAGAATTCGGTTCAAAGATAGTGCAGCCCAATGAATCAAACATTACCTTGTGTCCTTTATCACATAGCTGGCTTATACTCAAAAGATTATATTCCAGACCTTCCACCAGAAGTACTCCATCAATTGAGTTGGATAGTTTCCTACCAGCCTTACCTGAACCAATGATTTTACCTTTGTTGTTGCCTCCGAATGTGACATGTCCAACCTTCTTCTCAGATAAAAGATAGAACTTTTCCCTGTCCCCCGTCATATGTCTTGAACAGCCACTGTCTAAGTACCACAAGTTCTTCTTTGCTGTAAGACAAACCTGCACACACACAATAAAAAAAGATTCTTTGGAACCCAAGTGCATTTAGGTCCCACAATACTTCCATAATCAAGGAAATAAGAAAGTAGGCTTTTTGGAATCCAGAGTTGTTTGTTCACCTTAAGATTGTACTTGTTCCTGAAATTATGTTGTTCTGAAGTATTTCCATTTATGTTAGGCTTTTTCTCCACATTTTAAGAGTAGGATCTAAACTTAGTTTGACTCCTCAGCCTTTCAGGATGTTGGGTTTCATTTCTTCTGACAAAATCATAACCATGTGTCGACACTCTGGGAGGATATTGTCGACCTGAATGATTCCATTTCGACCATTTTTTATTATTGAAGTGAGTGAATTTTGATTGCCTATGTGCCCACGTGGTGTGAGACATGTTTTGAGATGATGTTGACCTGTTATTTGTCCAGATTCCCAGTTTTTTTTGTTTTCTAAATAATGGTGTTGACCTATCATTGGTGTAGTGTCGACCTTGCCAGGCAGGTGATTTCAGCTTTTTGTTCCTTTGAAGAACTTGTTCATTTTCAAATTTTGTTATCTTTCTTCCATTTGTTTCTTTGCAAAACATCATACTAATTTTTCCATCTTGTTTTGTATCTTTTCTATTTTTAATGTTTCTCTGTCCTATTGAAGTAGAAGCCTCAGAAGTTTTTGAAGAAATGAATGTTATGGTTTTCAGTCCTACTTCCTTTTTCTTTGTGGGATTAAAGCCTAACCCCTCTTTGTTGAAGTTCACTCTTGTGCCTAGAAGAACATCAAGATTATTCTTGTCGCTTACAAATTTTTCAAGAACTTCCTGCCTTTTGTTTATTTCATTTTGTAGAACTTCAACTTCCTTTTTCAGTTCAATGTTGACACTATGTAGGGAAGCATATTTTTCAGATGCAAGAACTATTTCCTCAAGACTCTCAATATTCTGACTCTTCAGTTCATTTACAACCTCTTTTAGAGCATTTATCTCCTGGGAAAATTCTTTTTCTTTTTCTTCAATTAAAGTGTTCTATGAAGAGTGTTTTAGTTTCTTTTTAAGCATTTTATTTTCCTTTTTAAGAGCATCAGACTGGTCTAAGAGTTCAAAGTAAACATGCTCCCAATCATCCAAACTAAAGTATTTAAACAATGAACTTACCTCTTCTTCTTCTTCAGTTTCCATGGCCATCAAATAAAGCATTGAGTGAGTATCCTCAGCATCTGAGCGCTCTTCCACTTCATCTTCTTCTTCCTCACTCCAGATACCGATCATGGCCTTTTGCTTGTTCTTACTCCATCTAGGATGAGTTTTCTTCTGAGGTTCAGGACATTCTGACTTGACATGTCCTGGTTTCCTGCAATTGTAACAAACAATTATGTCATTCTTTTTATTTGTATTTACTTTGGATTTTGACAGGTTGTTTTTGTATGGTTCCTTTTTGAGAAAACCCTTACCTTCTTTGCTCAAAAATTTCCTAAACTTTTTGGTCATCAATGCAAACTCACCTGAGTCACCCTCAGAGGTGGATGATTCAGTGTCTTCGGTAGCCTCCCTTGTGCTAGGACTTGCTTTAAGAGCAAGAGGCTTTTTCTTCTTCAGATCATCCTCGGTCCTTTTCAATCCCAACTCATATGTCATTAAGGATCCTATCAACTCATCTACAATAGTTGTGGATATGTTTCTAGATTCTTCAATAACAGTAGCTTTAGTTTGCCAGATGGGTGTTAATGATCTAAGAATTTTTCTAACCAATTCCTTATCAATGTAAATTTTACCCAAATTTTTTAGTCCATTTGTTAGCAAGGTTAATCTGCCATACATTTCAGAGATGGTTTCATCATGCTTCATTCGAAATGCCTCATATTTAGAAACTAACATGTTAGCCTTAGTTTCTTTTACCTCAGATGTGCCTTCGTATATTACCATAAGGCGATCCCAGATCTCTTTAGCACTTGAGCACGATGAGACTCTTGAAAATTCAGTTGGATGCAGTGAGCACTGCATAATGTTCATTGCACTCCAATTCGCATTTGACTTCTTGATCTCTTCTGGAGTCCACTTCTCTTCATCTTCGGACAGCTCATAAGGTTCGTTGTTCACCACTCTCCATATTTCATGGTCTTGAGCTCGCAAGAAAACCTGCATACGAGTTTTCCAGTATGCATAATTAGTGCCATCAAAATAGGGTGGTCTATTCACAGAATGACCCTCAGCAATATAACCCCTAGAATCCATCAGACACAAATTTCTCCTGGTCGTGAAACAAAATTAATTGGAGAACCGAGCTCTGATACCACATGTTGTGTGAAGAAAGATTATCTAAAGGGGGGGTGAATAGAGAATCTTTAGAATTTTTAAACACAGATCGGCAATTAGAAATTCCTGTTATGATCAAGTGACTAAGATGTTCAATTCACGATGCAAGAAGGGCACAAACCACAAAGGAGAAGAGAATTTTAAGGTGGTTTGGCTCCAATGAGGAGACCTACATCCACCCCTCACCAAAACAGTGAGGTACCACTTTAAGAACTCCTGAAGGAAGTTCTCAAACACCCGTTGATTCACAGCTTCTTCACATTCGCTGACTCACAGCTTGAGGACACAGCTTTAACTCAATTGATCCAATCACAACCCGTGACTGATCAATTCAATCTACTTCACAAAGAAGCAGATAGCACACAATTCAACTTATCAGATTAAATTGAAAAGATAAAAATCGAAAGGGTGCCAAGAGGCGATTGAAAAACTTCAAAACTCCCTGTTCAGGATGCAAATGTGAATTGCAGGATTTCTGGTCTTCAAATTTGATCCCTCTTGAGATGAATTCCTTATGAGCTTTGTTCCAATTGGATTGAGGAATCGATGTTGGAGAAGCTTTCTCATCCTCTATTCTTGAAGGCTCAGCACAGCCTTTTCGAAGCTCCGATTCTTGCTTGATTCAGCAATCTCTCCATCTGATCATAGCTCTGATCTGAAATTGCATCTTTGTGGTCCTTCAGAGTCTCCGATCTGCTCCCTTCTTTGCTCTCTACAATTTTTTCTTCTTTCACAACATGCAACTCTGCTTTTTTCACGGACTGGAGCACTTCACATTTTTGTTACCAGATTTCGCGGGACTCTATACAGTGGGCCTTTCAACGGATTCACCCAAAAGTGGAGAATCGTTTTTCCGACAAGCATCAGCGCCTTCCAGAACAACTGACGTGTTCAGAAAGGATCCCAGTAAGTTGGCCTAGAATCACGTGCCCGTGTGATGACTTCTACATTCTTGAAAAGATTCTAAGTGTACTAGTGTTGACACTTCCAGGGGCTGGTGTCTACACACACACATTAATTCAAAAGGAGGCACACTTCTCAGATTTCAAGGACACGTGTCAAACCTGAGATTTCCAAGATATTAACTTGTTCTTCCTTCTGAGTAAGCCTGATTAACTATTAGTGTCGACCTTAGGTACAGCTAGTGTCAACCTTAGCCTCAATTTCTATCACAGTGGATTCTGCCCTTGCCTAGTGTCTACCTTACCATCATTAAGTGTCGACCTTCTTAGGTTACAACCGCTCAGAAGGACTTGTAACCACTCTGGTGTTGACATGCTCTCTAAATAGCATTGACCTGACTCGATCAAATCTCTTCATCACGATAGCCAGATATAGGTAGTGTCGACCTATGTTCCAGATAGTGTCGACCTTATCCGAACTTTCATTATTGTAACTGAATTGTACCTACAATGCAAATACTATTTGTCAAATATCTATGTTTTATACTTCAAGTATGACATCATCAAAACCAGGGACAGAACAACTTGCATAAGGATTCATTAGTAAATCCAAATATTATATCATCTACATAAATTTGCACAAGTAATATACTTTTGACTTTTGATTTAATAAACAATGTACTATCTACCTGTCCTCTGATAAAATGATGGTTTAACAAAAATGTACTAAGTCTTTCATACCATGCTCTAGGTGCTTGCTTTAAACCATATAATGTTTTATGCAATTTAAAAACATGATTTGGAAAATCTACATCATCAAAACCAGGAGGTTGTTCTACATAGACTTCCTCCTTTATATATCCATTTAAAAAAGCTGATTTTACATCTATTTGAAAAACATTTTAAATCCAATGCAGATGCATAAACAAGTAAAATTCGAATAGCCTCTAGTCTAGCCACTGGTGCATAAGTTTCATCGAAATCTATGTCTTCCTCTTGGGAATAGCCTTGAGCTACTAGTCTAGCCTTGTTTCTATTGATAACACCAGCTTCATCCAATTTGTTCCTGAACACCAATCTGGTGCCAATCATAAGATGATCTGATGGTCTCCGAACAAGGGACCAAACTTGGTTTCTCATGAACTGATTAAGTTCATCTTCCATGGCTAGAATCCAAGATTCAACAGACAGTGCTTTATTAACTGTCTTAGGCTCAATTTGAGACACAAATGCTAAATAACCACAAGGGATGACATTACCTCTAGTTCATACCCCAACTGATGGATCTCCAATGATGTTGTCCTTTGGGTGATCCTTCTTGTATCTCCATTCCTTTGTAAGATCATCATGTGTAATTTCCTTTTAATGTAGCTCTTCCAAGGGTGGATCTTCATTACCCTTGATGGATGTATCTTTCAGTTTCTTGGATAGATTTTCTGCATTTTCATCATTACTATCTACTTCCTTTCTTAAGGAAGGGTTAGACTCATCAAAAATAACATGAACAGTTTGTTCAATTAATAAAATTTGTTTATTGAAAACTCTATAACCTTTGGGCTTAGAAGCATACCCCACAAAGATTCCTTCATCAGATTTGGAATCCAACTTACCTATATCTCTCTTACCATTGTCATGGATAAAGCATGGACATCCAAATGTTCTAAAGTGACTGATCTTGTGCTTCCCTCCCTTGTAAAATTCATATGTGGTCTTCCTCAGGATTGGCCTGATCATAACTCTATTTATAATATAGCAAGCTGTGTTGATAGCTTCTGCCCAAAAGTATCTTGGAAGATTGTTGTGGCAGAACACCTCGGTCAAGCCCGTTAAACCGATAACGCACTTGATCCGAGTCCGCCTCCCGTGAACAGGCCGAAGCCTCGCAAGGGATACCAAACCACAATCCGTATAAACACAAAGGAACACACCATTATATATATATATATATATATATATCACAAGTTTACATAGCCATATTTTCACAAAAACTGAAAGAAAGTACAAGAGCCTGGGGCATACCTCGAGGTACAACTAAAGAAAGTAAACAACTAACTACACTGCTACTGCTACACTGCACCACTACTGAGACTACACTGTTGGAGGTATTGACCCTGCACCACTACGATGAGGCTCTGAACTGGACGACGGTTGAGAAACATTCTCCTCGCCTTCACCTGTGGGGGTAGGGGTGAGCCTCGCTAGTCACTGGCTCAGTAGGGAACTCCCCCAAAACCGAGCAAAAGTAAAACACAAGTACGAAGGCAGTAAACAGTACCAACAATTTATAGAACAGGTAAGCAAGTTATGAAAGCTGTAAAAGTACTCACCGTCTGCCGACTACGAAAACCAACTATAATAATTAAACGGCAAATCAGTACAGGTGTACGAGCTAAAGTAGAGACCATCAAACACGAGCCACGTGAACCGGTTCGCGACACCAGAGACTGACTCAGACAAGCTAACACAGGTCTACCTCTCAGTCTCGCAGCCACGGATGGAAGGTCCAGCTGCCGCTCCACGTGAAAAGGTCAAGCAACTTTGGAGACCAACTAAACACCACCACCTGCGCACCACATGGTCGCAGGCCCATGCCTGGCACCTCTAGAGACCCTGGCCTGGGCTCGCTAGAGCGAGGCACTGGAAAAGGACTAGCTGGGGACCAGTGTCGACTACTGGTGTCCGTACCCCCAACTACGAGCGCGCTACAAGTGACTAAAAGACAAGTATGGCAGTCACTGTCCCACTGTCATTTTTCTCTCAGCCGGACGTACAACTCAAACACAGGAGTGAGGGTGTCCAGGTCAGACAACACAGACCTCGACGGTACAACACAAGTACCGAGACAAAGCCCTGAGCTAACAACCTGGCTCACAGAGAACCTGGGGCACCCAACCGGTAACCACGGTAGGCGTCATACTACTTGTCACATACACAAAACCACGTGCACGTCACACAAACCACATGAAGACTCATGTAAATTGTGTGCACTAGTAGTCCACTACACGTGAACACCACATCGACACGTAAAGAACCAACCGACTGCGTACCGAGTACGCTAGTCTCAGAAACCACGAGCACTAGGTGAACTACAATTATCATTGCACCGCTCAATATCAACAGATATCTAATATAACAATATTTTCATAAAAACATGGTGGCGGCAACATCGACTGCCGTCAATGGGATATAAACAGCAAGGTATATAGCCGTTAAGCTCCCAGCTGAAGAACCTGGCGTCAATCGATGTTGACGCCAAGATCTTCGGCCATCAACTTCACAGAAACCCTGGGCTGATACCTTAGGTATTCCCAGCCCTAAAACCAATAGAAAAACATGAGGAATCACTTCCTCTAACATGCATGAATCCTAATTAACTCGAAACAACATGTTTCCATTGTTAAATTGATCAAACCACCCATCAACCCCGCATGAAGTACCATTATCCCAAAAACACAATTAACATGCAAATTCATGCATTCCAGATGCATTATCACAATCTATAAGGACTAAAGGGATCGTCTCCTACCTCAATATACCCTTAAACCTCCTAAATTTTCCTACTTCGCACCAAACCCTCTGCGAGCTCTTACGTCGATTACACCTTGCTCCGGCATTTCCTTAGTCGATTCGTCACCACCTCACGTTCCACGATCCTCCAAGTGTCCTTCTACAACTGTTGGAAGTAGTGGGGAAGCAAGGGGCATGAAAACAGGGCAAGGGAGAGGGAGAATAGGGTGAGGAAACTGTCCTCGGGTAGACCTATATTTTGCAAGTCGCACAGGTGGGCATCAACCCTAATGCCGTTTAGGGAACCGTCACAGTAGACGTCCACAAAGCCTGCCGTTAAGTTCTCGAATTGACGTCCCCTTTGATGGACGTTAAACCAGTCAACGACCACACCTTGGCCGTCAACTCCTAATCAACTGCAGCAGGTCCTATCTTGTTTCAGGACCAAATCTGCACCAAACCTGTGCACACCACACTTCCAAACCACACTGGCCTCACAATGGCCATCACAACCATTACACACATGATCCATAAGGATCTAAAAGCACACGACGTTACATTACTATCATCTAAAAAGAAAATTTCGACCTCGAAATTCATAACACAACTCAAACATAAACAAATTAAATATACACACTTTTACAAGTACTATCATCTAAAAAGAAATACAAAACCTTATTCAAACAGATAGGGATACCCCTTAGCCATCTCCTCGGCTAATTCCCAGGTATCCTCACCACCCAACCTATTTTCCCATTTCACTCTAACTAGCTCAATTTCTTTATTCCGCAGCTTCTTTGTTTTCTGACCAGTGATCTGCACCGGATATTCTGGCATGGTCATATCCGGCCTTAGGTCACCACCTTGATAACTGATTATTTGAGTTGGATCTTCAATACACTTCCTCAACATCGAAACATGAAATATATCATGGACGTCTGTAAAATCTGCTGGCAAATCCAGCCGATAAGCCGTTTCCCCAATTCTTTCAATCACCTGGAAAGGTCCCACATAGCTTGGGCTCAATTTTCCAGTCTTACCAAACCTCATAATACCTTTACTCGGGGAAACTCTCAAGAAAACAAAATCTCCCACTTAAAATTGAAGTGGTCTCCTCCGATTATCTGCATAACTCTTTTGTCTGCTTTGAGCTGCCTGCAATTTTTCTTTAATAAGCTTTACTACCTCTGTGGTTTGCTGAATCAATTCAGGACCCACTAACTGCCTTTCTCCCACTTCATGCCAATTCAATGGGGTTCTACATGGCCTTCCATATAAAGCTTCATACGGTGCCATCCCAAGACTGGTATGATAACTATTATTATAGGCAAACTCAACCATTCCCAAATGATGCTCCCAGTTACCTCCCCAAACTAAACAACAAGCTCGCAACATATCATCAATCGTCTGGATAGTCCTCTCTGTCTGACCATTTGTCTGGGGATGATAAGCGGAGCTATATCTCAGCTCAGTGCCAATTACTTTCTGCAGACTTTTCCAAAAACCAGAAGTAAATCTTAGAACTTTGTCAGACACAATAGTCTTCGGAATACCATGCAATGGAACAATTCTTTCAACATAAACCTTTGCTAATTTATTCACTGTCCAAGACATACTTACTGCCACTAATCTGCACACCTTAGTTAATTTGTCAACAAATACCCATATTCCATTATGCCTGGAACTCGATCTTGGTAAGCTTGCCACAAAGTCCATGGCAATATCATCCCATTTCCATTGTGGAATGGGCAACGGTTGCAATAGACCTCCAGGCTTCTGATGTTCTGCTTTAATCTGTTGACAGATAGCACATCTTGCAACAAATTCTGTTATTTCCTTTTTCATATGAGGCCACCAGAAATGCTTCCTCAAATTGTGGTACATTTTAGTACTACCCGGATGGATAGTGTACTTGGATTTATGAGCCTCTTCCAACACTTGCTGCTTTACCTCTCTTTCAGCTGGTACAAATAATCTGCCTCTGAGCCTAACCACACAATTATTATTAATGGTAACTCCTTCCATTTTTACAATTTCAGCTAAACTCACATCTGCTCTCTGAGCCTCAACAATCTGCTAATACAAAGACGGCTCTACAGCACTAGCAGCTATTACTGCCCGTCACTGACTACTGGGCACATACAAAGAGTCCTCTACTATCTCCTCATACAGCTTCCACTCTTTAATCATCATCAGATTTATATATGCCTTTCTGCTCAAGGCATCTGCTACAACATTGGCCTTACCCGGATGGTAAGCCAAACTAAAATCATAATCTTTCAAATATTCAATCCATTTGTGCTGACGAAGATTTAAATCTTTCTGCGAGAAGATATACTTCAAACTTTTATGATCTGTAAAGATCTCAAATCTCTCACCATACAGATAATGCCTCCACATTTTCAAAGCAAACACAACTGCTGCCAATTCCAAATCATGAGTGGGGTAATTCTCCTCTATCGGCTTCAATTGCCTGGACGCATAAGCTATGACTTTGCCATGCTGCATAAGCACTGCGCCAAGTCCTCTTCTTGAAGCATCTGTATATACCACAAAACCACCACTTCCTGTCGGTAATGTCAATATGGGTGTTGTTGTAAGTCTTTTCTTCAATTCCATAAAACTTTTCTGACATTCACCGGACCACACAAAAGGCACACCTTTTCTGGTCAACTTAGTCATAGGTGCAGCAATCGTAGAAAAATCTTGTATAAAGTGCCTATAATAACCTGCGAATCCCAGAAAACTTCTAATCTCAGTAATTGTCTTAGGCACTTCCTATTTCATCACTGCCTCCACTTTAATTGGGTCCACTGCTACTCCTTTAGCTGAGATAACATGACCCAGAAATTGAATTTCTTTTAACCAAAATGCACACTTATTGAATTTGGCAAACAACTGATTATCCCTTAACAACTGCAGGGTAAACCTCAAATGAGCTGCATGCTCCTCTTCAGATGCTGAATAAATCAGAATATCATCAATAAAGACCACAATGAATTGGTCCAAATACAGATGAAAAATTCTATTCATCAGATCCATAAAATCTACAGGAGCATTGGTCAGTCCAAATGGCATAACCACAAATTCATATTGACCATATCTAGTTCTGAATGATGTTTTATCTATATCCTCCTCTTTAATTCTTAACTGATGGTACCCAGACCTCAAATCAATTTTAGAAAATACTTTCGCTGATTGCAACTGATCAAACAGATCATCTATCCTCGGCAACGGGTACTTATTCTTAATGGTCACATCATTCAACTTCCTATAGTCAATACACATACAAAAACTTCCATCTTTCTTTATCACAAACAATATCGGTGCTCCCCACGGGGAATGACTTGGTCTAATAAACCCTTTCTGCAACAGCTCTTCTAATTGCTTTTTCAATTCTTTAAGTTCTGCTGGTGCCATCCGATATGGAGCTTTAGAAATCGGCATGGTACCTGGCAGTAACTCAATGGCAAAGTCCACCTCTCTATGTGGAGCTAAACCAGGCAAATCTTCAGGAAAAACATCAGCAAATTCCCTAACCATAAGAACTGCTTCAACTGACTGACTAGCTTCTACCAGACTCACTGAGGCTAAATAAGCCACACATTCAACATTTATTAACATTCTAGCTCTAATTGCAGAAATTAGAAACTTAGAGGTATAAAAAGGCATACCTTGATATTCAAATATTGCACCATTAGGATGACAAAACCTGATCCTTTTCTTTCTGCAATCTAGCATTGCTCCATAAGTCTCAAGCCAATCCATACCCAAAATAATATCATAATCTGTCAACTGCAGGGCATATAACCGACCCGGCATCTGGTTCCCTTCAATCACAACAGGAGCTTCATCTATATAGCTCGAAGTGAGCAAGAACTCACCCGAGGGAACCTCCACTACTAACTCACAAGACTTTTCCTCTAAAGGATGAGTCATGTAATCCAGAAATTCTTCGGAAATGAAAGAATGAGAGGCACCCGAATCAAATAAAACTCTTGCTGAATAGTCATAAAGAGGTAAAGTACCTTCTATCGTATTCGATGCCTCCGCCTGGGCTCGGGTGATAGCCATAACCCGGCCCCTTCCCCGCTGCTGCGGTACTCCTCTGCCACGACCTACCTGTGGCTGCTGAAACTGCTGAGGCTGCTACTGCTGCTGCACACCTCTTCCATACCCATACTCTCTTGGATAGGGGCAATTACGAATCAAATGCCCCGGCTGATTGCAATTATAACATCTATACCTTGGTGGAATAATGGGCTGCTTGGCAGTACTCTGCTGCGACTCGTCCACCTCTGGCCTACCACGACCTTGCTAAAATTGTTGTCGGCCTCCCCATCCTCTTCCTTTACCTTTAAATGCTTGCTTCAATTTCTGACCCCATTTACCAAAGCCTGATGAAGAAGGTCCTGCTAGTGCTTTACCCTTACTCGCACCCACTGACTGCTGTGGTAGCCGAAAACTACCTGAGCCTGACTCGCCCACCTGATGAGTCTGAATAGACCTCTCCAACGTAGCTGCCCTCTGAGCTGCTTCTTCCACTATCTTACACATGAGAGGTACTATTGCATCCTGCAACTCCACTCTCAAACCTCTAATGGAATACTCAACCATCATATTATTATCTGATACTATATAAGGCGCATATCGGCTAAGCGCCATAAACATCATCTGGTACTCTAAAACTGAATAGTTACCTTGTTGGAGTGTTCGAAACTGCTCCATTTTCACTTGCTGCACTTGAATCGGAAAGAATGTATCGTTAAATACATCAAGAAATTTCGACCAAGCAATAGCCTCTTCTGTCCTGCCTGCGAAGGTGGTCTGCATCTTAAATCAACACCATTCTAATGCAAAACCCCTCAACTGATAGGCGGCTAGCACAACTTTATCTGTTGCCGGACATGTCATGCTTGCAAAGACTCTTTCAATCTCATGGACCCAATGTTCCGCTGTATCTGGATTCAGCCCTCTTGAATAAGTAGGCGGCTGCAATCTCAGAAACTTTTCTACCTGCATCACTGGTTCCTCTGCTATTAACACTAGCGGTGGTGGTGGCAAAGGTGCTACAAAAGGCACCTCTACTCCTGGCGGAACTGGAGCTATAGGTACAGCCTCTCCATCCCTAGGTGGCACGACAACTGGGGGTACCGGCGTCTGCTGATCCATCCTCCTTCTAATATCAGTAAGGCTTTCCCAAATCCTCTCTATCATATGCTGAGTGCTCTCCTCTGGATCATCTTCTCCACCACCCCAATCTCTTCTATCAGCCATTTCAAATTTCAACATAAACAAAACACCAAATAAAAACAAAACAACAAATTATCAGAAACCAGGGCCCCTACCAGCAGTGTACAATGACCGAAATAAGGCTATGTATCTTTCTAGTTCCCTTATATTAACACGGACCTTGCTCTAATACCAACTGTGGCAGAACACCTCGTTCAAGCCCGTTAAACCGATAACGTACTTCATCCGAGTCCGCCTCCCGCGAACGGGCCGAAGCCTCACAAGGGATACCAAACCACAGTACGTGTAAACACAAAGGAACACACCATTTTATATATATATTTCACAAGTTTACATAGCCATATTTCCACAAAAACTGAAAGAAAGTACAAGAGCCTGGGCATACCCTGAGGTACAACTGAAGAAAGTAAACAACTAACTACACTACTACTGCTACATTGCACCACTACTGAGACTACACTGCTGGAGGTATTGACCCTGCACCGCCACGACGCGGCTCTGAACTCGACGACGGTCGAGAAACGTCCTCCTCGCCTTCACCTGTGGGGGTAGGGGTAAGCCTCGCTAGTCACTGGCTCAGTAGGGAACTCCCCCAAAATCGAGCAAAAGCAAAACACAAGTACGAAGGCAGTAAATAGTACCAACAATTTATAGAACAACTAAGCAAGTTATGAAAGCTGTAAAAGTACTCACCGTCTGCCGACTACGAAAATCAACTATAATAATTAAACGGCAAATCAGTACAGGTGTATGAGCTAAAGTAGAGACCGCCAAACACGAGCCACTTGAACTGGTTCGCGACACCAGAGACTGACTCGGACAAGCTAACACAGGTCTACCTCTTAGTCTCGCAGCCACGGATGGAAGGTCCAGCTGCCGCTCCATGTGAAAAGGTCAAGCAACTGTGGAGACCAACTAAACACCACCACATGCGGACCACACGGTCGCAGGCCTATGCCTGGCACCTCTAGAGACCCTGGCCTGGGCTCACTAGAGTGAGGCACTGGAAAAGGACTAGCTGGGGACCAGTGTCGACTACTGGTGTCCGTACCCCCAACTACGAGCGCACTACAAGTGACTAAAAGACAAGTACGACAGTCACTGTCCCACTGTCGTCTTTCCCCCAGCCGGACGTACAACTCAAACACAGGAGTGAGGGTGTCCAGGTCAGACGACACAGACCTCGACGGTCCAACACAAGTACCGGGACAAAGCCCGGAGCTAACAACCTGACTCACAGAGAACCTGGGGCACCCAACTGGAGAGGTAACCACGGTAGGCGTCATACTACTTGCCACGTACAAAAAACCACGTGCACGTCACACAAACCACGTGAAGACTCACGTAAACCGCGTGCACTAGTAGTCCACTACACGTGAACACCACGTAGACACGTAAAGAAGCAACCGACTGCGTACCGAGTACACTAGTCTCAGAAACCACGAGCAGTAGGTGCACTACAATTATCATTGCACCGCTCAATATCAACAGATATTTAATATAACAACATTTTCATAAAAACATGCTGGCGGAAACATCGACTGCCGTCAATGGGATATAAACGGCAAGGTATATAGCCGTTAAGCTCCCAGGTGAAGAACTTGGCGTCAATCGATGTTGACGCCAAGATCTTTGGCCATCAACTTCACAGAAACCCTGGGCTGATACCTCAGGTATTCCCAGCCCTGAAACCAACAGAAAAATATGAGGAATCACTTCCTCTAACAAGCATGAATCCTAATTAACTCGAAACAACATGTTTCCATTGTTAAATTGATCAAACCACCCATCAACCCCGCATGAAGTACCATTATCCCAAAAACACAATTAACATGTAAATTCATGCATTCCAGATGCATTATCACAATCTATAAGGTCTAAAGGGATCGTCCCCTACCTCAATATATGCTTAAACCTCCTAAATTCTCCTGCTTCGCACCAAACCCTCCGCGAGCTCCTACGGTGATTACACCTTGCTCCGGCGTTTCCTTAGCCGATTCGTCACCACATCACGTTCCATGATCCTCCAACTGTCCTTCTACAACTGTTGGAAGTAGTGGGGAAGCAAGGGGCATGAAAACTGGGAAAGGGAGAGGGAGAATAGGGTGAGGAAACTGTCCTCGGGTAGACCTATATTCTGTAGGTCGCACAGGTTGGCGTCAACCCTAATTTCGTTTAGGGAACCATCACAGTAGACGTCCACAAAGCCTGTCGTTAAGTTCTCGAATTGACATCCCCTTTGATGGACGTTAAACTAGTCAACGACCACACCTTGGTCGTCAACTCCAAATCAACTGCAGCAGGTCCTATCTTGTTTCAGGACCAAATCTGCACCAAACCTGCACACACCACACGTCCAAACCACACTGGCCTCACAATGGCCATCACAACCATTACACACATGATCCATAAGGATCCAAAAGCACACGACATTACAATTGTATTCTGATAACATGGTTCTGGCCATATCCAACAAAGTTCTATTCTTCCTCTCAGCTACTCCATTCTGCTGAGATGTCCTTGGTGCTGAGAAGTTGTGCTCTATTCCTTGATCATCACAAAACTCTACAAACTTATCATTTTGGAATTCTCCTCCATGATCTGAACGAATGCTTACTATGCTGAACTTCTTGTCCTTCTGAACTAACTTACTGAACTTCACAAAGCTTTCGAAAGTATCATCTTTATGCTCTAAGAAGGATACCCATGTAAATCTCGAATAGTCATCTACTATTACAAAACCAAAATTCTTTCCTCCCAGGCTGGTAGTTCTCATTGGTTCAAACAAATCTATATGAAGCAATTCCAAAGGTTTGGAGGTAGTTACCACTGTCTTTGATTTGAAGGAGGATTTTACATGTTTGCCTTTTGCACATGGTTTACAAACACCTTCTATTCTTGAGCTTATCTTGGGCAGACGTTCCATTAGATTTCGTTTAATGAGCTTTCTAATTCCATCCAAGCTGCAGTGACCCAGTCTCCTGTGCCATAGTTCTGCAATTTCATCTTTATTTGCTGCTACACAAACATCTTGATCTTTTCATTCCTCTAGGTGCAGTACATATAAGTTCTTTTCTCTGCTGGCTTCGAACACGATTGCACCATCCTTCATAATTAGACACTTTCACACCTGAAATTTGATTTGGTGACCCTTGTCACATAGCTCGTTGATACTTATGAGATTGTGCTTGAGTCTTTAGACGTATAAGACATCCTCTATGAGCGTTCTGTCTTGACTCCCTACTGATCCACAACCGATCACTAAACCTTTTCCATTATCTCCATATGTTACTGTTCCTTCTTCATCTTTGATGTATGAAAATAATCTTCTGTTACCAGTCATGTGCCTTGAGCACCCGCTGTCCAGGTACCACTTTGATGCTCTATTGTTTTCCTGCAATAAATCACTTAAGATTTAGGTACCCAAGTTCTTATGGGTCCTTACTAGTTAGTTTCCTCATTTTGTCTTTTAGGAATCCACTTTAAGTGTTTAGTTGTACAGGTTATTTTAGTGTGTCCTAACTTATTGCAATGACTATAGCATGATATATTATTTACTGTTTTAATTAGTCTGTATTTAATGTTAGATTTATGTTCAGTATTTTGTTCAGCTACAAATTTTGGTGTTGGATAGATTTTAGGATGTATGATGGTTTCCTCATTATCTGGTGGAATATATCCTAAACCATGTTTTTTCTTACCAGATCTTCTTGCTCCTTTTAATATTAGAGATGATTTTCCGTTTGTAAATTTATCAATTGTGTTAGTTAGATATTCATTATCTTTTGCTAGTGTGTCAACTTCCTTCTTAAGTTTACTTAAGGTTTCCTGGTTTTTCAGATTTGTTATTTGTTCATTTTTAACTTTTAGATCTTCACATAACAATTCATTTCTTCTTTTTAATTTAGAGATTTGTTTTTCTAGTTGCCAAGTTTCAGACTTTAAATCTGAGTTTGTGATTTCAAAGCATGCATGACATTTCTTGGTGGTTTTTAATAGTTTGCACACATCTTTATACTTAATATATAATTCATTGAAGGCGTCTTCTAAACTATTAGAATCAGATTCATTAGATGAAGTAAAAGATGAGTCAAAAGTTACCTTGTCATCCACACTTACCATGAAGGCCAAGTTGGCTTTTTCTTCTTCTTCATCGCTGGAGCTTGACTCACTATATGAGTCACTCTCATTGTTCCATGCAGCTGCCATGGCTTTCTTTTTATACCTTCTGAACTTCTTTGAATTGTCCTTCTTTTTGAACTGTGTCTTCTTCAACTTTGGACACTCTGCCTTGATGTGTCCAGGTTTTTTGCATTCGTAGCAAATGGGTTCTGACTTCTTAACATCCTTGACTTCAAGTTTCTTGAAGTATTTCCCTTTCTTGAGGTATCTTCTCTCTGACTGATATTTTTTCTTAGCCAAAATTCACTGTAGTATTCTGGAGAGAAGAGCTTCCTCAACTTCATTCTTCTCATCACTTCTTTCATTTTCTGATTCTTCTTCTGAGCTGCCTTATGTAGCCTTCAGTGTGTTGCTATGCTTCTTCCTGCTGGAGGATTCTCCCAGCCTCTCCATGTTTATCTCATGGGCCATTAGTGACCCAATGAGCTTCTCAAGTGACATTCTTTTTAGGTCATTATCTTCTTCTATGGCTGTCACCTTTGGAGTCCATGAGGTTGATAGTGATCTCAGTATCTTTCTCACCATATCTCCGATCTCATAGGTTTTTCCAAGCCCAGCCAATCCATTTGTGATGTCAGTGAATCTGCTATACATTTGAGTGATGGACTCTCCTAATTGCATCTGAAATTTTTCATATTGGGCTACCAAGATGTCTATTCTTGTCTCTCTTACATTGTTAGTTCCTTCATATGTGATTCTGAGCTTTTCCCACATCTCCATAGCTGATTTACATGGTGAGATTCTATTGAACTCTTTCTTACTCAATGCACAACATAGTATACTTTTGGCTTTGCTGTTTAGAGATATCTTCTTCTTGTCTTCTTCTATCCAATTTTCCCTACTGTTGAGTACTACAAGGTCTCCTTCGTCGACAATGGACCAAAGTTGGAAATCGAGACCTAGAAGAAAGAACTCCATTCGAGTCATCCAGTAGTTGTAGTCTTCACCATCAAATAGAGGGGGTCTGTTGACAGACTGACCTTCTGCATACCCTTGAGCTGCCATTTATCTTTACTCTTCAGATCGTGAGATCTTCTTTCTTGAAGAGACTTGGCTCTGATACCACTTGTTTCCCAGATAGCAAGCCTAGAGGGGGGGTGAATGGATTGCTAAAAATCTTTTTGAATAAATCCTGTCAATAAAAATACTTAACAGAAAAACACTAAGATAGATAGTTAATGTTAGTGAGAGTTAAGACAAATAAGAAATCACACAACAACAGGAGATTTTTATCCTGGTTGGGACCTCCTATCCCAAGGAGCCCTACGTCCAGTCCCCAAGCAACAACTTGGGATTTCACTAACCAAGAGTATTGTCCCCCTTAAGGACTCTTACACATCCAGCAATAGCTGGCCTTCTCTTCTATCCCTGAAGAGGAACAATTCACCACCTGATACACAGGTCTTCCTTCCTCAATAAAGTGAATAACAACCACTTGTTTCCAATAGGTCTTCTCTTCACAACCGAAGAGGAACACATAGAGAATTGTATAAAAAGACGAATGGCCCCAAGACCAAGCTTATAAGAAAATGCTTGATCTGAGGCGATGTATGAGAAACAAAGATTTTCAACAAGAAAATCTCTCAGAACTACAAAAGTTCTCCAAAGGCTAGGCAAATGAAAAGGAGAGCTGAGAGCTAAAAGGTTTTGGAATGAAACGAATGAGCTCTCTCTTTGTTGATGCTCGCAAGTTCTTTGCAGATTCCAGGTGTGTATCTTGTGTGTATCCGTGTCTTCTTTTCTTCATGGAGTCATCAGTCTTCTATATATCTTCTCTTGAAAAATATATTCGTTGAGGTGTTCGTTCAAGTGTCCATTGTCTCTATGTTTGAAGCACATTAGACTGCATGGTCCGAAGTGTGGAACAGGTAAGCCTGCAGTCATTTAATGCTCTGGAAGACAAATACGCAAGGAGAAGATTCATCCAAATATCTTTCTCTTCAACTTGTCCAACGTTGTGAGATCTGGTACAGGCAAAGACCTGCACGTAATAAATACCAAGGCACAGACAGCTAGACTGTCTCTATGCTGTCAGTCAACGTTAGAAGACATGCTATAAGGATATACATCAAAATAGAAATTCCATTTTGTCACCCTGAAAGGTGTTTGCAATAGAAACACAGGTATAGAAGGCACACAGATATGTGACATGTAGAGATGTGTTCAATCACAATAAATGTTACGTGGTGCAAGATATAAAGATATGCGCTGGAAGACTTGAACTCCACAGTGTTTGAAAATGTGTTTGAATATCATAGAGAATAGATATTTTCAAATTTTTCTAGAAGGATAATAATATTAAAAGTGTATGACAATACATACAAAACATAATCGTTGTGAAGAGAGTTGATGTAAACATGAAATCAATGATATGTGCATAAATGAAATCCATGGTGAAATCGATGTGATTCATGTACATAAGGTGACATCGTTGTTAATGATTAGGAAATCGTTGTGTTGATGAAATCGTTGTTCTACTTTTGAAATCGTTGTGTGAGCAAATCGTTGTTTAAGTGAATGCAAATCGTTGTTTATGAACAAATCGTTATATAAGTACAGGCAAATCGTTGTTTGCTTTCAAATCGTTATTTAAGTGAAAGTAAATCGTTATAGTGAGCAAATCGTTCTAGAAGAGATAGTGAATTGTTACACCGATCAAATCGTTGTTTTACTTATCGAATAGTTACAGCGATCAAATCGTTGTTTTACTTATGAAATCGATGTGAGACCGAAATCGTTGTTTCACTTATGAAATCGATGTGAGATCGAAATCGTTATTTCACTTATGAAATCGATGTGAGACCAAAATCTTTATTTCATTTATGAAATCGATGTGAGACCGAAATCGTTATTTTATTTATGAAATCGATGTGAGATCGAAATCGTTATTTCACTTATGAAATCGATGTGAGACCAAAATCGTTATTTCACTTATGAAATCGATGTGAGACCGAAATCGTTATTTCACTTATGAAATCGATGTGAGACCGAAATCATTATTTCACTTATGAAATCGATGTTCTATCAAGGAAATCGATGTGTACTTAAAAGAAATGCATGCTCTGAACTTTAAATAACAGTGTGAGAATAACTTACAGATTTTGCTTGCATTATTTCTTATGGATGAACTTCAGAAAAGATTGTTAGAAAATATTTGTTAAGGTTTTGTTAATCACCAAAATTATATATAATAAATAAAATTATATATGGGGATGTACTGATCATCAATATATTGCTTTCTATTTTAACATCTGATATCAAAGCTTTATATTTCAAAATCAGGCTTTACATATCAAAATCACTCGCAAATAATTTTTATTTGAAAAAGCAACTGTATGGTTTGCCTACATGTCTAATGGGACTAACCTTCTTGAATACATGAATATTTTCAATAAATTGATTTTGCAACTTCTTGGTGTTGAGGTTAAGGTGGAGGAAAAAGATCAGTATCTTCTTCTTCTTTCATCTTTACTAATGTCCTATGACCACTTGATGACATGCACCATTATCTGAAGTAAAGACAATCTGAAAATGAAGGAGGTCAAATCTATCATGTTGTCAAATGAAATCAGAAACAAACCGAAGGTGAAAGTTTGATAAAAGTTTGGATCAGGAAAGAGGATGTCAGAAGCAAAAAAAAGGCAATAAAATTTAAACCATATTCAAGTCCTAAGAAAAATGGCAATAAGTGCCACTATTTCCTTTGTTCTTAAGGTGTCACCAAGGTGCTTGGGCAATGTCTTGAAAAGTTGGTGCTAAGTGAGCAGCCCAAAAAAGTGCTCACCTTGGTCACCTAGGCCTGCCCAATGCACCTAAAGGTCGCCTTGCCTACTATGGTGAGAAAACCTATCACCTTTTTAGCATGTGATTTTGTTGTACGAAGGTCTAAACATATGTTTAGAGGGCTTATTTGTATAAAGTGGATGTTATTATGGAAAGGAAGTCAAAAGACCATCGGACTTCATGAGTTAGAATGTTATTTTTTTGTCATGTTCAATTTCTTTGAACTACTTTCATTTAATGATTTATGTTTGACAATTAACAAGTGATGGTTTAATATGATACTATATTAGTGTGTTTATCATTTGCTTAGTATTATTTCATGTTCTAAATGTTGTTTTCATCCAAGTTGATAGGCTTTGATTGTCTTATTATTATTAATTATTTTGTTAACATGTAGCTTTCCTATTATTAATTATTTCGTTAACATGTTATATTTCAGGTTAATACAATACACATAGCTCATTTATATACACTGCAACGAGAAGAATGACTCATTTATATTCATTGAAAACAAAATAATAAATGGACATGATATAAAATAGAGTAGTGAACAGTGATAAACTATGCTTTGCCTAGGCACCTCACCATGGTGCCTAAGTAGTAAGGAACTAGGCCACCACTTAAGCCACCTTGGTTGCCTTAGAAACCATGGCTATTACAAAGAAGGTCACTAGAAAGTTCATTGCCTCAAGCTGGAAGAGAAGTCCAAAAATAAAAAGAAAGAATTAGAAGAGGTTGGCATTGCTTCTGATTCAGAGAAATATGGAGATGTTTTGGCAATGTCCTTAGGTATGGACTCTTTTAATAGTTGGATTTTTAATTCTGATTGTACTTGTCATATGTGTCTTCATAGAGATTGGCTTGATACTATGTATCTCATGATGGTGGAAGAGATCTTATGGTAATAATACCAAATGTAGGACTATTGAGGCAAGAAGTATTAAAATCAAAAAGTTTGATGGGGTTGTTAGATAATTGATAGAGGTCAAACAAGCCCGAAAATTAAGAAAAAATCCTTATTTTATTAGGTGCTCTCTTGATGCCATTGGTTACACCTTCCACAGTGCTAATGACATATTGAAAGTGTCAAAAGGTGCCTTGATTGTTATGATGGGAGAAAAGGTTGGTTTTCTGAACAAGTTGCTTGGCAAAAATTGTGACAGTTGCCATATCCTCTTCTAACGATGATGCTACTTGGTTGTGGCATGTGAGACTTGGTCACATAAGTGAAAAGGGGATGCTGGAGTTGCATAACAGAAAATTCCTCAAGAGTATTAAATCTTGCAAATTAATTTTTTCTATATGTTGGGTTCTTTTGAAAAAAAGTGCAAATATGGTCAATTTTGTTACTTATGATAAAAGAAGTAAAGATGTTCTTGAGTATACTCATTTAGATGTCTAGGTGCAGTAGTAATAACATCTCAGAGAGGAGACTGATATTTTGTTACTATTATTGCACTAAAAGAAAAAAGGGAATTAATGATGGAATTTTGTGACGAAAATTTTTCTGTCGCTAATCCATCACTAATTTGCGACGGATTAGACACAAAAAATATTTTCATCACTGCTTTACGATAGACTTTTGTGGGGGAAAGTTTATGTGGAACATTTGTTGCTGATCAGCGACGGATCAACGACGAAAACTTTTGTCGCTATTCCGCTACTGATTCACGACAGATTTGTGATGAAAGTTTCTGTCGCTATTTGTGGTAATTAGCGAGGAACTTTTCCATAACAGATCGGTCGCAAATCCTGAATATTACTTATTTTTAATTCTTAAATAACATTTTTTTTACTTAACTGACCATTCTTGCTAACTATTAATTACATAATTTATAATATAGTATGCTAGTTATATTATAGATATAGCTATTTATATTATTTATATTTAATAATATATTATAAATTTAGTGAATATATAAATTATATTTGTTATATATATAACATTACATTTATGTATTTGTGAATGTATTATATTTCATTAGTGCATATACATGGAATAAATCTTAATTATTGTAAATTCTTAAATAACATTTTACTTTTACATAAGTTAACCACCGTTGCTAACTATTAGTTATATTATTTATATTATAGTAGTTTAGTAATATTATATGTGGACGAATTTTCCTGTTTGAACCTGGGCTGAACGGGCCTCCACTAAGGAAAGAGGGAGAGACGATCGTTGGTGCGGACGAAGGACTGTAAAACCCGAAAATGATCAAGGGAGCCCAGTTGAAGAACCGGAGGAAACACTCCGATGCCTAAGTCAGGACCGACTATAAGGGAGGCAAGAATAGAAGGTTTGTTGATATGTGCTCGCGCGTGGGCGAGTGTGTATGGGTGGTATTGCGTACCTTTGCATGGAGATTACATGTGCCTTTTATAGGTAAGGGAGATGAAGGGTCTGGACGCAATCTCCTTCAATGATGATCGAACGGAAACGCCAGTTGGAGTTCCCAAGCAAGGAGTTATCTATTTGAGGCACCCATTGGGATCGTTCATAGTAAGTGCCCTTTCACCATGGGGCGCGCGTGGCACCATCGTATTAACTGCAGGTGGGAGGCGAAAGGGCCTCACAGGGATGTAGACTAAAGGGCACCATGCAAGGGCCGGCTCGGTCATGACTAGACTGCGTGGTGCCCGGTGCTCAGAAGCACTTGCTCGGTCATAAGCCCCGAGAGGTCCGAACAAGGGGCCTATGGTCTGCTCGATAGACTATTCCGTGCTCAAACAGGCGGTGAGGTGTCTAGAGACTTCCTTTAGGGCCCTTAGGCACTGGCGACCGGAGTTTGTTCAAGAGCCTCTGGATGAACCCGAGGACACGTGTCTTGATGTCCAGAACCTAGGGGTCTTGATGGGCTTGCAGGCCTAGGGGGCTAGAAATAGCCTCCACACTTGCCCCCCACCCTCTCAAGCCTGCTCGAATTTTGGAGCACTTGAGACGGGAGGTGTCTGCTCGACGTCACAACCGCATTTAATGCGATACCGACTGCGGTGGTGCGCATGGCCTCTGGGTGACGTTGATTGAGCCCTTCTCGGGAACGGGGTTCCATGTTAGCAAAGATGACATGTCGCGTAGTGAGCACGTGGCAATCAGTTTGAACGAGATGTTTGAAGTGGAAAAACTGCCACTTTCGCCTTCGAATTTTGTGCATCCCTTCCTTATAAGGAGGAGGAGGGGAGAAGGCGGGAGCTCACGCTTTCCTTCTTCAGAAGAAATCTCTCCCTCACTGTTGTCCATCGTCTTCTTCCTGCTCCATTCACGAGAAAAGATGTCATAGAGAAGGGGCAAGGAGGTGTTTGCTACTGGAGCGAGCGGAACTGGGCCAGGCACGACAAAGGGACCGAACTACAGATACTTCGACGGCCTCCGTGAGAGCTTCCGTATTGGAGAGGAATACGACATGATCCTCACCAAGGAGGACGAGTCGTACCTGTTGGACAAGCCAGGCTGCTTTGCCCTTTCCCTAGACCTCTTGGAGGTAGGGATCCGACTGCCTTTGCTGGAAGTGGCGAAAGGCATTTTCAATGCATGGAGGATCACCCCTATTCAGTTGACGCCCAATTCGTGGAGGACGATTTGCGTCTTCTGCATCCTTTGCAAGCTGCGGGATGTAGAACCTATGACAAACATCTTCCGAGGGCACTTTAGCCTCACGTCCTCATCATAGTCCGGCTATAGCGTGTACTACACCAAGCACCGCGTGAACAAGATGCAGATCCTTTTCTTAGTGAAGCATTCGAACAACAAGGGCTAGACGCATCGGGTCTTCTTTGTTGGCCGCCGCCAAGGGCTGGAGCGCCAGAGTGGGGGTTTCCTACTCGGGTCCATGACCCTCTGAAGAAGGATTACGTGCCCCTTCTGGTTCAAGAGGTAGCGAGGATTTCTGAGAGCATGAACACAGTGCTGGCGAAGCACACAGAAAGCTATTTGATGAAGTTTCAACTCGTCACGTAAGGCCCTCGAATTAGTTGTCATTTTATCTTATTGTGTGTTGAGTCATGTTGTATATATATGTATATCATGTATGCGTATGTAGATACTTATGTACGATGTTATATTGGTATACTTATGTATGCATATTAATTGTAAATATCACTTGATTACATGTTGTAGTAGTGTGTACATCATATTGCATATATGGCATGTAAATATATATAGTGTAAGCATGGTTTTCTGCATGATTTTAAGTTCTGGCCGGAGGGCCAATTGGCGTCAACATGAATGGACGTCCATGATAAGTCAGCGTCCACCTCGATGGACGCCAATGCTTATATAAACGTCCAGAGATATGGACGTCTACTTCTCTGACATGCATGTGCAGCAGACCCTGAAACTCCAAGAGCAAGCAAGCCCAACCATTGGGGAGAAGTCCCCAATGGCTATCAGACATCCCATCACATCCTCCGAGATACCCCAAACCCCTCTCCTATAAACTAAACCCTTTTTGCACCAGAAAAAGCTTCTCTTGGCCTTTTGCAAGAGGAGAAAAAGCCCTAGCTCGAACTGGTGGAGAGCTGGACTTTGCATGCTTTGATCCGGCGATTTGGAGCTTCATCCGACGATCTACAGCAACTAGAAGCTAGCTTAGACATAGGAGGAGGCTTCCCCGACCCCGGACTGGAAGCTACAACACCACAGAACCCGGAGGAGAGCTCTTTGGAGGCTTCTTGAAACTGCCCAAGGAGAGCTTCAACAACAACTTAGATCCCTTTGAAGGTTTTTAGAAAGGCAAGTAAACCTAGATCTTGATCCTATACATGTCCCCTTGAGTCTTAGTATTTTTACGGATTTTTCCTCGAGTCTTGGAATCCCACATTCACCAAATCCCTGGAGTTCGGTCTGTGTTTCTGCATAGACAGGAACTTAACGGCAATGCCCCTTGCCGTTAAGATCTACGGTTAGCGGCAGACGATGTGCCGTTAATCCCTTTGAATGGCCAGACCTTGCCGTTTAGTTCATCAGGACAGAACAGTGAGTTGTTCTTCCTTATATATGATTAATTTCCGGATTTTTCCTTCGCATGAGGATATATTGTAAATGTTATATGCTATGTAATATGAATGGTGGAAGGTGTTGTGAGATTTTGTGAATTTCTGTAAAAATTATGAATGGCTATATTTATTTGACATACATGTTAGATAAAGACCTTGGATATGATAGCCTACTGTTCACTTGATTCGTGAGGAAATTGAATGCCATAATTTTTATATATCATGTGTATGTATGTCAGTCTGTGCCCTGTGAATTGGAAAATTTTCCCATGATCATGTGATTTATTACAATTTCTGTATTGAAAATAGAAAGCATGTGTAGGTTCTTGTAAACATTTTAGTAAATTGTATAATGTGAGATAAATTTTGAGAAAATTTCTATGATGATATGAATGTTAGATGCAGGTCTGTGAACTGTCCAATCCAACATTTATGTTGCGTTTCCATGATAACTGATTTATGAACGACATGTAATTAAGTGTTTTATTTTCTGTAAATTTAATATAGCTCAGAAAAATATGTAAATTTGTATGTATGATCTGAAACCTGCAATACGTCTGTGGTTAAATTCTCATGTTAATTGGGGAACAGAAAGTAATACTCATGTAAATTTCACATGAAAATAGAGATTAAAGTGTGTCCATTGAGGTGATTTACTTGCTGATTGATCTTAGTATGATTGAGATAATTTTTCTGAGCGTTTAAACCCTGTTAACAGTAGTATCAGGTTAGGTTAACTGAGACATGTGAAATTTATGGATGTAACATATAAAATGATTCAACAGAATAAGTAAAACCTATGAACAATGTGTGAAAATGCGATAAAGTGAATGTAATGTGTAATAATTGGGCCGAAAATGACACGGCTACACTAGAGGCATCGAGAGCTGTACATAGAAAAGTCCCTATGGAAAGCTCTATGTGTGAAAAGTTCGTCCTAAAGGCATTAGGGGAATCCCGGAGGTGGACAAGTACCACTGGATAGGGTGGAGAGGGCTTCTCCCGGTCTGCGCAATTACCAAGATTCACCACTATATTGCCTAGGTGGTGGGTATGTGATTATGAGTTGTGTTATGTGTTATGCGTTATGAGATGTGATGAGTTGTGTTATGCAATGAGTTATGAGAATGAGATATTTGTTAGTGTCCTCTACTGGTGGTTAGGACTATGTGTCATGGCAATTTGTTTAAGCAATGAAATATGAATAAAGTGTGAAATGATATGTGAATGTGGCACATGGTGAGTGCAAATGATATGATATGTGATAAGCGAAAACAAGAGTAAATGATATGATAATTGTGTGAAATGAGATGTAAGGGAGAGTTAATGCAAATGAGAGTGTGCTTGCATGTGAAAACTAGTTTATTAGCATGCTATGTTTATGTTTTCCATATGTTAATATCTCAATTGAAATGCCATGCTTAGTAACATATCATGTAGTTTACAATTCATCATGTAATGGTGTATGTGAGTAAACTTAGACAACCATGTTATTTATGCAACACAAAATATGAACATGTAGACTTGTTGAAAGGATAAGATAATATGTGAATAATTATAGATCCATGTAATTGAATGTATTGCTTATAAGAACAGAAAGTAAAGTGCGATTATGTACATGATAAATGCATGAATAATATTTGGATTCCATGCTAGTTGAAATGCTCAATTAGTATAAAGTTTCATACTTAAGTGCTTATTGTTGCTAAATGGTCTTACCATGTTTTAAACTTCAATTCATGCTATAAAAATGTGAAGCTATGTGCATGTGATTTTATTATGTTAAAACAGCAAGTAAATTATTCAATTAGATACAAAAAGTGCATGTGAAAAGAAAGTAGTCATCATGCTAGCTTGTTCTTTTCCCTTATGCTCAATTTTATGCTTTAGTGATAGAGATATCTATGGAATGAAAATGAATGTGTGGACGAATCATGCTACATGCTAGGTGTATGAAATATGTACATGTGTATGATGTAATGCTCACGATTTAGAATACAAATATGATAGACTAAAGCATGCTTATGTGAATATAATATGTGTTGCTAGTTGAGTAAGGACCATGAGTACTCTTGTGATTTGATGATAGTGTGCATCTCTTTAATGTTAATGGCTTAGTGTGAGTGCGACATGTTTAAGTTTAAGTCTTTGGTTTGCTTGCTGAGTCTTTGGACTCACTCTTGCTTCAGCGTACAGGTTGACAGGTATCGTGTACTTGAAGGAAGCTTAGTGAGGATCGCCTTTTAGAAGACTATTTTGTGGAGCTGCTACTAGTTGTACTTTTCTTTTCTCATAGTATGAAAAGAATTATTGTATGGACAATAATTGGACAATGCAGTTCTTTCATCTTCTTTTAATGTGGACATTGTCTTTCTAATTCTCTATTTAGATTATGAAATGTGTGTTGGTGATGGATTAAAAGTTGAGTTATTTATTTTATTCCGTTGTACTCTATTGCTATCCGGGTACATATCAACCTATCGACTAGTGTTGGGTACATGTCCCACTGTGACGACATCCTTTATGCCGATGGGGATTGGTATAATCGTACCGGTATGAAGAGGGTCGTTACAGAGATTGGTATCAGAGCACAAGGTTGAGACTGTACATGGATAGACCATCACTGTCACAATATTGCAAAATCTTCATAGGGAATTGTCCATATATGTAGAATTTACTAATAATAGATGGAAGATAGTAAGGAGAATAGTTAGAATATAGTAACCTAGGTTCTAACTGAGTTACTTATTTTGCAGACCATGACTGGACGTGGTAGACATAGTGCTCAGTCTAGGAGGTATGAGCAAAACCGCAAGTTGAAGAATTTCGTGAAAGGGCTTAAACCCTCAGTGAGAGCTAAGCTTCTGGAGCTTGATCCTCATACCTTGGAAGAAATTCTAGGTGTGGCAAACAAGCAAGAAAGTAGAGCGGGACCTCTCCAAGAGGGGGAGGCAACTTCAAAGGAGGATGTGACCAAGCCATTCCAAAGGCAAGATAAGAAGAAGGAGAAACTCGTGGAAAGTCCGCAATCAACTGTGACCTCAATTAGCGAGAAACCCGAGTGCATCCAGTGAGGAAAGCGTCATGGCGGGAACGCATGTTGGAGAAAGGAAGGAAGGTGTCTTAAATGCGGTAGCAAGGAGCATCGGCTTAAGGAGTGTCCGAATCTAAAGACAAAGTTCGCTCCATGAGGTGTTTCATCGACGGCAATAAAGGAGCAAGGAATAGCTGGTGATGACCTCGACAACGTCACCATAGGTACTCAATGCGATCTTCGAGGACGAAGATCTTTTTCAAGAGGGGGAGAGTGTGATGCCCTAAATTTCTATTTACTTATAATTTGTGCATGTGCATTTGATTGTCGCAAGTATGGTAGGTGTATTTAGTAGTGTATATTGTAATTCTATATTCCTCATGAATAACATGCATGTATTTTTATGATAGTAAGGTGAGAATAGGCAATTAGCTAAATTGTGCAATTAAGAATCCCATGCATATAGTACTTAAGTGATGTTGTGCAAGTTTAATCTAATTACTGGTGCGCATGTTGTATCTATCTATTTCATGCATAATCTACCTAAGTATGTCCCTCAGGTCCTCGGTATTAGATGAGGTGATCGAGCAGCAGAAAGCCGACCCTAGACTCCAAGAGTTAGTGGGTAAGGCGGGCATTGCTCGTGACGACGACGGTGTGATTAGGTTTCATCACCGTGTCTGTGTCCCTGATTTCGTAGAGGTCCATGAGCATGTGTTAATGGAGGCTACTTGGGAGCTTGAGGAGGCGATGAGGAAGAAGTATCCTCATTTGTTCGAGTAGTGTAGTTTAAACTTTGAGGACGAAGTTTTCTTAAGGGGGAGAGGGTGTAAGGCCCTCGAATTAGTTGTCATTTTATCTTATTGTGTGTTGAGTCATGTTGTATATATATGTATATCATGTATGCGTATGTAGATACTTATGTACGATGTTATATTGGTATACCTACGTATGCATATTAATTGTAAATATCGCTTGATTACATGTTGTAGTAGTGTGCACATCATATTGCATATATGGCATGTAAATATATATAGTGTAAGCATGGTTTTCTGCATGATTTTAAGTTCTGGCCGAAGGGCCAATTGGCGTCAACATGGATGGACGTCCATGATGAGTCAACGTCCACCTCGATGGACGCCAATGCTTATATAAACGTCCAGAGATATGGACGTCTACTTCTCTGACATGCATGCGCAGCAGACCCCGAAACTCCGGGGGCAAGCAAGCCCAACCATTGGGGAGAAGTCCCCAACGGCTATCAGACATCCCATCACATCCTCAAGGATACCCCAAACCCCTATCCTATAAACTAAACCCTTTCTGCACCAGAAAAAGCTTCTCTTGGTCTTTTGCAAGAGGAGAGAAAGCCCTAGCTTGAACTGGTGGAGAGATGGACTTTGCATGCTTTGATCCGACGGTTTGGAGCTTCATCCGGCGATCTACAGCAACTAGAAGCTAGCTTAGACATAGGAGGAGGCTTCCCCGACCCCGGACTGGAAGCTACAACACCACAGAACCCTGAGGAGAGCTCTTTGGAGGCTTCTTAGGACTGCCCAAGGAGAGCTTCAACAGCAACTTAGATCCCTTTGGAGGTTTTTAGAAAGGCAAGTAAACCTAGATCTTGATCCTATACATGCCCCCTTGAGTCTTAGTATTTTTATGGATTTTTCCTCGAGTCCTAGAACCCCACATTCACCAAATCCCTGGAGTTCGGTCTGTGTTTCTGCACAGACAGGAACTTAACGGCAATGACCCTTGCCGTTAAGATCTACAGTTAGCGGCAGACGATGATGTCGTTAATCCCTTTGAACGGCCAAACCTTGCCGTTTAGTTCATCAGGACAGAACAGTGAGCTGTCCTTCCTTATATATGATTAATTTTTGGATTTTCCTTTGCATGAGGATATATTGTAAATGTTATATGCTATGTAATATGAATGGTGGAAGGTGTTGTGAGATTTTGTGAATTTCTGTAAAAATTATGAATGGCTATATTTATTTGACATACATGTTAGATAAAGACCTTGGATATGATAGCCTACTGTTCACTTGATTCGTGAGGAAATTGATTGCCATAATTTGTATAGATCATGTGTATGTATGTCAGTCTGTGCCCTGCGAATTGGAATTTTTTCCCATGATCATGTGATTTATTACAATTTCTGTATTGAAAAGTCCCTATGGAAAGCTCTATGTGTGAAAAGTTCATCCTAAAGGCATTAGAGGAATCCCAGAGGTGGACACGTACCACTGGATAGGGTGGAGAGGGCTTCTCCCGGTCTGCGCAGTTACAAAGATTCACCACTGTATTGCCTACGTGGTGGGTATATGATTATGAGTTGTGTTATGTGTTATGCGTTATGAGATGTGATGAGTTGTGTTATGCGATGAGTTATGAGAATGAGGTATTTGTTAGTGTCCTCTACTGGTGGTTAGGACTATGTGTCATGGCAATTTGTTTAAGTAATGAAATATGAATAAAATGTGAAATGATATGTGAATGTGGCACATGGTGAGTGCAAATGATATGATATGTGATAAGCGAAAACAAGAGTAAATGATATGATAATTGTGTGAAATGAGATGTAAGGGAGAGTTAATGCAAATGAGAGTGTGCTTGCATGTGAAAACTAGTTTATTAGCATGCTATGTTTATGTTTTCCATATGTTAATATCTCAATTGAAATGCCATGCTTAGTAACATATCATGTAGTTTACAATTCATCATGTAATGGTGTATGTGAGTAAACTTAGACAACCATGTTATTTATGCAACACAAAATATGAACATGTAGACTTGTTGAAAGGATAAGATAATATATGAATAATTATAGATCCATGTAATTGAATGTAATGCATATAAGAACAGCAAGTAAAGTGTGATTATGTAAATGATAAATGCATGAATAATATTTGGATTCCATGCTAGTTGAAATGCTCGATTAGTATAAAGTTTCATATTGAAGTGCTTATTGTTGCTAAATGGTTTTACCATGTTTTAACATTCAATTCATGCTATAAAAATGTGGAGCTATGTGCATGTGATTTTATTATGTTAAAACAGCAAGTAAATTATTCAATTAGATACAAAAAGTGCATGTGAAAAGAAAGTAGTCATCATGCTAGCTTGTTCTTTTCCCTTATGCTCAATTTTATGCTTTAGTGATAGAGATATCTATGGAATGAAAAAGAATGTGTGGACGAATCATGCTACATGTTAGGTGTATGAAATATGTACATGTGCATGATGTAATGCTCACGATTTAGAATACAAATATGATAGACTAAAGCATGCTCATGTGAATATAATATGTGTTGCTAGTTAAGAGTAAGGACCATGAGTACTCTTGTGATTTGATGATAGAGTGCATCTCTTTAATTTTAATGGCTTAGTGTGAGTATGACATGTTTATGTTTAAGTCTTTAGTTTGCTTGCTGAGTCTTTGGACTCACTCTTGTTTCGGCGTACAGGTTGACAGGTATCGTGTACTAGAAGGAAGCTTAGTGAGGATCGCCTTTTAGAAGACTATTTTGTGGAGCTGCTACTAGTTGTACTTTTCTTTTCTCATAGTATGAAAAGAATTATTGTAAGGACAATAATTGGACAATGCAGTTCTTTCATCTTGTATTAATGTGGACATTGTCTTTCTATTTCGCTATTTAGATTATGGAATATGTGTTGGTGATGGATTAAAAGTTGCATTATTTATTTTATTCCACTGTACTCTATTGCTATCCAGGTACATATCAACCTATCGACTAGTGTTGGGTACATGTCCCACTGTGACGACGCCTTTTATGCCGATGGGGATTGGTATAATCGTACCGGTATGAAGAGGGTCGTTACACGTCAAGTATGCGCTCAGCCGAGCATGGGGTAAGTGCTTCGTTTTGTTTTTGCCCTTCCGTTCCATTAGATGACCATCTTCTGACCTTTTCCTCTTCTGTGTAGATGCTACCGAGCTGGCCGCCGGTCGGGACTAGGAGGATATGGCCCTCTACATCGAACAGATACCCGTCAACTCCTGCATGACATATCTGGGTGAGGGAGCACCCCCGGCCACATCCGGAGCGGCCAACCTGCGAGCGGGTATCTTGCCGAGAAGCGGCCTCTGAAGATAAGTCTTCGGAGAGAGTCTGCATCTATGACGGCAGCGAGGGCCACGCAGGGGGCTGAGGAAGAGGCTGAGGAGGAGGAAGAGGCTGACCCCTAGCTCTAACTTCACAATAAGAGGAAGCTGGTAAAGGCAGCTGAACAAGCGAGGCCGTAGGCCATGGTTGAGAAGGGGCCCTTGGTTGTCAAGGGCGTAATCTCGAAGCCGGGCCTTGGCGGTGAAGACGTGGTCGTCGTCAGCGACCCATCAGAAGGAGGCTCCACTGAGGAGCAGGTCGGGGCGCTGGAACCCCTAGGCCCCGTCGGGGGGCATGAAGAGGAGACGGACGTAGCGTGGAATTTGGCATTGCGGCAGCGGATGAGGAGGCTAACGCCGCGCAAGGCCTTGTGCCCGATGCGGCTCCCGAGACGGCGACTGCGGGGGCCGTTACGGAGGGAGCAGAGGAGCTTCTGGCATCGACCAGTGCCACAGTGGAGGGCCAGTCATAGACCTGTGCACCCGTTGTTAAGCAGCTGATGGAAGTTGAGGAAGCAGGGCCTTCTCAAGGGGCATTCGGTAGTGGCACTAGAGGTTTGGAGGCGACAACCGCCGAAGCGGTTATTAGCCAAGCGGTCGCGAAGACAGACCTCCCCTCCGAGCAGACCACCACGGCGGCTGAGGTTGGAGTTGGGTCCGAGGAGGACCGGGGACCCTTGTCAAGGGTGCTAAAGGTGAAGTCTCCAACCCAGCCTATGGAAGAAAACTTGGAAGAGGCCTTGGAGCGCTTCGAAGGAGGTCCTTTGAGGATCCTGCCCCCTGCCCCACCACCGAACAGCTCGAGGTGCTCGCACGGTGCAAGGGTCTGAGCTCGAAGGAAACTTCAGAGCGGTCTGAGGAGGAGGCTAGGGGGAGAGCCGCTCAGACAGTGATGGCGACCTTGACGTTAGAGAGCTGGTCGGCGGCATCACACGGTCATTGGAGGAGCTGCGAAGACTTGCATTGTGAGCCCAAGACCAACGACACATGTGGGATGTCGAGATCGCATTCTCGGAGGAATGCGAGGAGCGGCACTGTCGACAGGAGGCCGAGCTGAGAAAGGAGATCAATAACCTATGAATAGCGCTCACGGCCTCCGAACTGGAGCTGGCGGTCGTGAAGGTGGAGAAGACCGCTCTCTCGGGGATCCTCAGTGAAGCCGAAGCTCGCGAAGTCGCCGAATACATGGCCAGGATGGAATTTTGGGAGGACCTGGAGCAGTATGGTGCCTCCTGTTACAAAGTTGGCCTTGAGGTCGGTGAAGAACGCGGTCATTGGCTGGCCACTCTGGAGTATGCTCAAGAGGCCTTTGATGCCGTTCTTGGTGAGTGCAATCGTCGTACCAGAAATTCCCGCCTGAACGAGGTTCGTTTTGTGAACTTCCAATCAGAACGGATGCCCTTTAGGAACAGGGAGGGAGGTCCCTCCGACTGAGCACCCTGATCTGTGTATACATATGCCTTTTTTTGCTTTTGTTTGTAACCGGCCTGAGAAGGCTGTGTAGATTTAATGTAATGCTCCTTTTTCAATCTCTTTCCTTGTATAGTTCTATTTGAATCGGAATTCGTCGATGTTTAGAGGCTCATGGGTACCGCGCAGACTTTTTGAGCTGAATAACTCTTAGTCAGGGGTAGTACCGAACACCTTTGTATTAGGACAAGTACCGCGCAAGCCTTTTGAGTTGAAAAGCTCTTGGCTGGGGTTGTACCGAATGTCCACTACACCAACCGATAAAACATGAAAAAGAGTAGTAGGACAAGAGGCTTTTATAAATAGTAAGCCTGTCGGTTAGATACATGCCAGGTCCTTGGTATGATTTCGCCACCAAGGGTAGTCAGCTTATAAGAACCCTTTCCGAAGACTTGCACGACCTGATAAGGTCCTTCCCATTTCGGGGCCAGCTTGTTGGTTGCTCTTCAGGGATCCGATGACGAGCAACGACGTAGAACAAGGTCCCCTTCGAAGAAGCGTCGTTTCCGTACTCGTGAGTTATAGTACTGCACGAGCCGCTATTGATAGGAGACTAGCCTCATGCGTATCATGTGGAGTAGTGTTCGGTTGGTGTTTTCGACCAGACTGTTTGCTTGGGGGTGCACTACTGAAGTGAAGTGGTTGTAGATACTGAGCTCCAAACACTTCTTTTTGAATAATGTGCTGTCCAATTGTTTCCCGTTGTCAGTGGTGAACACCTTCGGGATGCCAAATCGATAGAGGATGTTCTTCCAAGTGAACCTCCAAGCTACTTGATCGGTGATGGTGGCTACAGGCTCGGCCTTGATCCACTTGGTGAAGTAATCGATGGCGACGAGCAAGAATTTCTTTCGACCCTGAGCCTTTGGGAATGGTCCCATAATATCAATCCCCCAGCGAGCGAAAGGATGTGGTTCGAACAGAGTGTGAAGCTGTTCGGCAGGCTGACGGAGAAGTTTCCCGAACTTCTGACACTCCGGACACTTTTTTGCGTAGGACACACAATCCTTTTGCAGTGAAGGCCACCGGAATCCTGCTCGTAGGATGTTGCGCGCCAGAGTGCTGCCCCCCAGATGGCTCCCGCATAAACCCTCATGGATCTCCTCGATGGCTAGTGTTGCCTCAGTGGGGATGAGACACCGTAATAGAGGTCTTGAGAGAGAACGCCGGTACAGTTGGCCTTCGATGATGGTGAATTTCTGGCAGGGTAACTTGATCTTGCGGGCTTTTGGTTGGTCGGGAGGAAGCTCTCCCCAAAGCAGATAGGCCAGAAGTGGATCCTTCCAGCTCGGAGCTGGTCAGTCTATTTCAATGGTTGCCACATCCTCTTCGGTGCTTGGTGAAGTGAGCTCTTCTACGAACATGAAGCGAGAATGGGCGATGTCGCCTAAGGACGCTAGTCTGGCGAGTGCATCAACCTGTGCGTTTTGCTCTCGTGGGATGTGTACAACTTCGAAGTGGAGAAGGCCTTCTGTCTGGCGCTTGACCTGTTAGAGGTACTGCGCCATGCGGAGCTCCCTCACCTCGAACTGTCCATTCACCTGGCTGGCGACCAGTTGAGAGTCGCTGAAGACCCATAGCCAAAGTGCTCTGAGGTGCCTAGCCATGCGGATGTCGGACAGAAGTGCTTCATATTCAGCTACGTTGTTGGAAGTAGTGAAGCAAAACCTAAGGGCGCACCGGAAATCTAAACCTTCTGGGGAGGTAAGAACCAGTCCTGCTCCGCTTCCTATGATGCAGGAGGATCCATCGACGTAGAGCTCCCAAGGAGCCTCATCCGCCAGTGGCGGGTCCTTCTCGGTCGGAAGGGTGCATTCCGCCATGAAGTCTACTAACGCTTGCACCTTGATGGCTGTTCTTGGTTAGTAGCTGATGTCAAATTCCCCGAGCTCAATGGCCCATTTGATGAGCCTCCCGGAAGCCTCTGGGCATTGAATAATGAGATTCAGTGGCTGGTCGGTTAACACTGTGGTCGGATGGGCCTGAAAATATGGCCTGAGCTTCCAAGCAGCCGTGACAAGCGATAGAGCAAGCTTCTATGCTCGGGGGTATCTTCTCTCAGCTTCCTAGAGCTCCCTACTTATGTAGTAAACAGGGTGTTGTGTCGTTGCCTCTTCTCTGATTAGAACCGTGCTGATGGAGTGTTTGGTGACCGAAAGGTACACGAACAATGGTTCTCCGAGCACAGACTTTGAGAGAACAGGTGGTGCAACGAGGTATGCCTTTAGCTCGGTGAAGGCCGCTTTGCAGTCCTCAGTCCACCGTACTTGCCCCCCTTGCAGTGAGGCACCTTTGGGGACTCGTAGCAATTTGAAGAAGTTGAAGCTTCGTTCTGCTGCTCGAGACATAAAGCGATTGAGTGCCGCGAGACGTCTAGTGAGTCGCTAAACATCACGTACAGTTTTAGGGCTAGTCATCTCCAGTATGGCTCAGATCTTTTCGGGGTTAGCCTCTATACCTCGATTAGAGACGAGGAAGCCGAGGAATTTCTCCGAACGGACTCCGAACGCACACTTCACCGGGTTGAGCTTCATATTGTACCTCCACAGGGTCGTGAAAGTTTCTTTGAGGTCATCAATGTGGTCGGCGATCGAGAGCATCATGACCAGCATATCATTGACGTAGACCTCCATGTTGCGCCCTATCTGCTGCTCAAACATCTTATTGACCAACTGTTGGTAAGTTGTACCTGCATTCTTCAGACCAAACGACATTCTTGTGAAGTAGTAAAGGCCAAGGTCAATGATGAACATCGTGGCATCCTAGTCTGGGGGATGCATGATGATCTGGTGGTAACCAGAGTATGCATCCAGGAAACTAAGAAGCTCGTGCCCAAAGGTGGCATCCACCAGCTGGTTGATGCGCGGCAATGGGAAGATGTCCTTGGGTGTCGCTTTGTTGAGATCGTTGTAGTCCACGCACACGCACCATTTGCCGTTAGCTCTGCGTACGAGGACCACGTTAGAAATCCATCTCGGATATTGGGCTTCCCAGAGAAGCCCAACTGTTCGGCTTGTGACGACATGATCATGGATCACATTCTGCCGTTATCGATTGACTGGTCGTCGTCTCTACTGGACAGGTGGCACCCTCGGATCCAAGTTGAAATGGTGGGTCATCAGCTGGGAGGGATGTCAGACAACTCATCCTTTGACCACGTGAATACGTCCAAATTTGCGAGCAGGAAAGCCTTGTAGCGGTGCTGTTTAGCTTCTAGCAGAAGAGCGCCAATATAAAGAACATGTTCAAGGTCGTCGTCCACCCGTACTGGAAGCAAATCTTCGGTGGGAGATACTCAACTAGTGGAGGGCTCACTGGGCGGCCTAGGCAGTGCTTCTGCGTCGGAAATGGTCTGCTTGTCTCGCAAGGAGAGAACATAGCACCGTCGCAACTTGCGTTGACTACCGAGCACTTTCCCAACACCGTGAGGAGTGGGGAATTTCATCTTCTGATGTAAAGAAGAGGGTACGGCTCGAACACAACCAATCAGGCTCTTAACGAGGATGGCATTATACCATGGCATGCTCCTGATCACCATAAAATCGACCATTTTGGTTACACTCTTCGACGCCGTCCCTAGGGTAATCAGAAGATTAATTCGTCCCATGGGATGCACCGAGACCCCAGAAAAATTGAACAGAGGTGATTCTACTGGGGTGAGCTGGTCGGCCTTCAAGCCCATCATGAGAAAACAGTCGTAAGCCAACACATCCGGGGTGCTTCCATTATCTACCAGTATGCGACGCACAGTACAATGATTGATGGTGGCCACAACGACCAGTGCATCAGTGTGCGGAGTCGTAACTTTTACAAGATCATTGTCCGAGAAGGTGATAGCCTCCTCGAAATGTGCAAGTGCAAGACTGGGATAAGGGCTTGGTCCTGGCACTGGGGCCATTCGACCTTATGCACCCAACGAGCATAATCGCGTTAGCTCTGGCTACTTTCTCTGTCTGTTCTGAAACCTCCAATGATCACATTGATCTCCTGCCCATTTGGCTTGTAGTCAATGAGCTGCTCGGGGGTCCATTCTTGGCGTCTTGGGCAGTCTTCGTTCCGGCGCACGTAGCGCCCCAAGTAGTCGTGCTTGATCAAGGACTCGATCTCATCCTTGAGTTGGCGGCAATCTGAGGTGTCGTGGTTGTGGTCGTGGTAAAAATGACAATATTTGTTTGGGTTGCACCCGCGGGGATCAAAGCACATCCTGGGAGGCCACTGAACGTATTGCTCGTCTCAGATTTCAGCCAGGATCTATTTTGGGGCCACCGTGAGGGGGGTGTAGTCAGTAAAAGGGCGGGGTCCCTGTTGCATTGACCCTTCTTCCGTTCACGATCGGAACTATTGTCGAAAGGCCTCTTCTTATCCTCTTTCTCACCCTGCTCTGCTCGGTCGGTCGCTAGGCTCTCCTCGCACACAGCATGACGCTGTGCGGTGGAGAGGAGCTCAACCAGAGTGGTGGGCTGCTTCACTCCCAGTGTCCTCTAGAGGAAGCCATCACGAGTGCCTTGGATGAGGGCACTAGTGGCAAATGGGACGTCCAGGCATGGGATGCGAAGCATCTCAGTCCAGAACCATTTGATGTAGTCTCAGAGCACTTCGCCCTTCTTCTGTCGGACAGCCAGAAGGGAGGCCACTGTGCACAGCTGCCATCTTCCGCCCAGGAAGTTGTCCCAGAAGGACTTCTTCAACTAGTGGAAGGACGAGATGGAGCCCGAGGGAAGGGTTTCGAACCATGCGCATGTGGTATCCTTTAGTGTGGCTGAGAAGGCTCGGCATTTGGCTGTGTCTAATGCTCCATGGAACACCATATGCAACTTGAACCCGTGGATGTGATCTGCGAGGTCGGAGGTGCCGTCGTAGGGCATGATGGTAGGCAGGGGCAGCTTCGGGGAGACTCGGGCCTCCAGGATCTCCATAGTGAACGCGGAGCAGAAGTCCAGGTCGTCATCCCTCAAAGCTCTGCCCTCTACCCTCTGAACCATTACGTCCATGTGAGACTCGAGGTCGACGATGCGGCGAAGACGTATGGCTAACTCTTGATCGGAGTGCACAGAGCCTTCACGCTTGGACCCATGGGAGTTGGCGGTGACAACAGAGCGCGGAGGAGGGGGAGCCACAGTGGATCGGCGGGGAGAGTCATAGTGCCGCTCGAGCGTTCGGTGGGCCGACAGAGCTCTCCGCGAGCGCTGGGCCGATTCCTCACGCTGCTCTTGCCGAGTTGACGGAGTAGGGGGTGGTCGTCATGATGACTCCGCCTGCTATTCCGGCGGAGGGGGGATTGTCGGGGCTGGCGGTTTGGCTAATTGAGCATGAAGGCCCTGACAGACCCCTACGAGTTGTTGCACCTGCCCCCAGAGCTCTGCTACTTCTTGGGTTGTTGTCGGGGCACCGGCAATAGGACCAGTGGTAGTCGCTCCGGTGGGGGTAGCATTGTCATCAGCCGGCGGGGCATGGTCGCGTGAGTCTGCACGCGACTGGAGAGATCTTGTTGCCCTGCTGCCGTGATTTTGGTGAGAGGTTCATTTGCAAGCCATGGTAGTTGTCGATTCCCACAAACGGTGCCAAAAATGTGGATGAATTTTTCTATTTGGACCTGGGCCGAACGGGCCTCCACTAAGGAAAGAGGGAGAGACGGTTTCCGGTGCAGACGAAAGCCTGCAAAACATGAAAATGATCAAGGGTGCCTGGTTGAAGAACCGGGGGGAACCCTTCGATGCCTAAGTCAGGACCGATTGTAATGGAGGCAAGAATAGAAGGTTTGCTGATGTGTGCTCGTGTGTGGGAGAGTGTGTATGGGTGGTGTTGTGTACCTTTACATGGGGATTACCTGTGCCTTTTATAGGTAAGGGAGATGAAGGGTCTGGATGCAATATCCTTCAATGATGATCGAAGGGACACGCAGGTTGGAGTTCCCAGGCAGGGAGTTTTCCATTTGAGGCACCCGTTGGGATCCTTTGCAGTAAGTGCCCTTTCACCATAGGGCATGCGTGGCGCCGTCGTATTAACTGTAGTTGGGAGGCGAAGGGGCCTCACAGGGCTGTAGACCAAGGGGCGCTATGCAGGGGCCAGCTCGGTCATGGCTAGACTGCGCAGTGCCCGGTGCTCAAAGGCACTTGCTTGGTCTAAGTCCCGGGAGGTCTGAACAAGGAGCCTATGGTCTGCTCGATAGACTACTCTCTGCTTGAACAGGCGGTGAGGTGTCCGGAGACTTCCTTTAGGACCCTTAGGCGCCTGGCGACCGGATTGTGTTCGGGAGCCTCTGGTTGAACCCGAGGACACGTGTCTTGACGTCTAGAACCTAGGGGTCTTCATGGGCCATGATGGGTCTGCAGGCCTAGGGGGCTAGAAATAGCCTCCACATTATACATATAGTTATTTATATTACATATTATATATAGCTTATATATTACTATAAAAAATAAAATAAAATAAATACATAGAACATATAAATTGATAAGTTACATTTTCAGTTATGTGAACATAAATATGTTCCATGTCTTTGCTCGAGATGTTTCCACTTTGACCATAGTAAAGTGTTCCATGTCCTCGGCTTGAGATGTTTTCACTTTGACCATAGTGGGCCTTCAAATCACTAATAGTTCTATGAGTTGGTCCACTGTGCTTATCAAGGATGACGACCATTTGTCGGAGGACATGGAACAATTGATCTATTGTGGATCTACCCTAGGTTTGCTTGGTAGCATGTTGCCTGAGGATGGGGCTGCGTTGTACTCCAAGTGATTTTAATGATAACAAAACATATTATTGATTAGATGAAAGGTTAAACTTACGCTTGTATTTTCTTATATTTTGAAGGTCTAACATGTGTTGGGTGATGCCTTATAGAAGAAGATAGCTTTATTATGATACAAGATCAAATCGGTCAGCTAATCTTAAAAGCTAGTCGACTAAACTAGCATGCTAGAGTTGTTCCAAAAAACTCCCAAGTCCAAGAGAATAGACTCCAAGAAAATCAACTTCAAGGGAGAGAGAATCGACTCCAAGAAAATCGACTAGATGAGAAAGACTCCAAGGAACACATAATCGAGTCCCCTTAAGTATTAGAATCGAGTCTCATTGAGACTCATAATCAAATCTCATCTAGTCTTGGAATCAAGTCTCATTGAGTCTCAGAATTAAGTATCTGTATTGATCAGAATCGAGTTTCAGAGTTGAGTGACATTGTAGATTATTAGAATCAAGTCTTAAAAGTCTTTGTATTGATTAGAATTGAATCTGATTGATTATCAAAATAGAGTCATAGAATATTCGAGTCTCCTTAAGTCTCATAATCGAGTCTATAGCTTCACCAAAATAGAGTCCTAGTGTTTTTCAATAGTCGCCTCCTAGAAGCTAGTCTTTAAGTTTAGTCTTAGTTGGGTCGACTGACCGCACCTTTTGATCCTCAAAATTGTGTTTCAAGTTCTCTTCTAGAAACCATCTAGAAGCAAGACACTCTGAGTGTTCTTAGTTGGATTGACCACTAACTAATGTATGGTCGACTGAAGTTAGTTATGCGGCTATGTGATTCCAATAGAGTCAATTTTTGAAGAATGACATGTGGCACAATTTAATGATTGTCTAACATGGCAAAAGATCATTATATATCTTCCTATGATTCTAAACCCTTCTACATGCATCCCAACATTGGAAGAAGGTGCCAAACTCTAGTCCTTTGTATGTTTCAACTATTTTGTTTTGTTCTTCATAATTCTTATAGGTTTTCTTCTAGACGAAGAAAGAGCTGGATCCAATGGAATTCTAGATGATCTTCAACTTGTTGGAGTTGAAAAATTATGATGGGATGGTCATGCTAATCTGAAAGTGTTCTCCTCATCAATTTGGATCTCGTGATCGAGTCACTGCATGGAGAAGTTTTGTTGATGTAGACTACACAAGTGTGTAGTCGAACCATCTAAAAACTCTAAGTGTACTATGGTTTGATCCATGTTTCCTCCCCCATTCTCATCGTTGTGCTTAGAGTTTCATAGTTCTGTGTGTTCGAAGTTTGATTCTGCTATCCAAGGCATTAACATTGTGCACAATTTTGATAGATGCAGAATATATTTTTATTTCAACATAAAAGTTTTGAAATACAAATAGAACATTAGACTTGGGAAGAAACACCCAAGTCATGTGAGCGAAGTCATCTATAAAGATAAAAAAAGTAGCAAAAATCAAGTCTAAAGGGAATAAGAGAAGGCCCCCAAATATTGGAGTAACAAGATGAAAGGGAGCAATGCTCCTTTTATTATAACTCAAAGGAAATTGCATGCAATGGTGTTTACCCATTTCACAAGCATCACACTCGAGTTTATTGACTATAGAAAGTACTGACACAATAGTCCTAAGCTCCAAAAGAGAAGAATGACCAAGTCTGAAATGCCATTGATATAGATCATTACTAGCTGACCGGGCTAAGAGTGTTGGAGAGATTTATTTGTAACAGAATCGTAAAGTCCATCAGATTCATGCCCTTAACAAGACATCTTCTTTGTTCAAAGATCCTGAAAGAGAGAATAAGAAGGATAGAAATGTCACTGAACAATTCAAGGAACAAGTTATAATGTTAATTGAAAGAAGATTTATACGAAACTTTGGTATACAAAGAACAATACTCAAGATTAGTTTAAATGAGCAAATTATGCCTTTTCCTGTAGTTGATGAGTGAGGGTCATCAGCTACAGTACACAAGAGAACTCAAAAGGACTAGTGATGAGAAAAGGGAGCAGTCACTTGTCATATGACAAGATGCCCCATAATCCACAATCCATAAAGAATTGTGAACAACGAGTGCACTATTTGAGGAAGTAACAATATGAAACGAGGGGGAAGAAGTAGACACTGAACTAATGCATTGGACAGCCTTATATTCCTCCTACGACAAAGTAACTCCACCATCCTGTAGAGAATATGCCATGGAAGAAGAGTCAGACAACTATAGATTAGTGGTAATAGCAGATAGAGGATCAAAAACAACGCCAAGATTAGCCATATGGTTTTATGTGCTACCCCCCTTTCCATATTTCTTCCAATAGAAATCAGACTGACGATTGGACATTTCACAATGTCTGAATGGCTGACAACTATGGCCAAACACACGACCACAACCATGTCCACTAATAGCTAGCACAGACGCACTTTCCATATCTCCAATGATGGTTAGCTGCCTAGATTTAGAGTTGCTAGCATTAGTACAAGGCATGGTGCTAGCCCATAGCACCTGCAAGGAAAGCATTTGCCAACTGTAGTATAGCGGTGTTAGCCAATGAATTATCCTAGCCATGTTGAAGATTGTCATTAAGCCTTGACAAAATTTAGCAATAATAAAGTCTTCCCACTTTTTATGCATTGTAGTGAGATTTGTGGAAGTTGGTTTATATAGGAGAAGCTCATTCCATAACTCTTAAACTTCTAATAAAAATTGTGTAATATGTCGACCATTTTACTTGATTCCAAACAATTGAGAATAAATATTTGAAGTATAAGAAATATTCATCTCAGAAGAGCAAACATCCTTCAAAGAATCTCACATCTCCTTCGCCGTCTCTACAAATAGCGCAATGTTAAAATATACGACTCACTGCTATTTTCAATCATGGAGATGAGAGTCCTATCATCCACTTGTCATATTTCAAAGGCTTTCAAATCTGACTTGGCTAGAGGATTTTTTTCAATATGATGTAACATTTTCATTGATATCAGGAGAAATCTAAACGTCCTCAACCATTGATGATAGTTATAATTAACACTATTCAACTTGACTGATATGCTTAGCATATGGTTGAGGTAGAGGATGACCCTGCCCATGAAGTGTCCTCCATAATGAACACAACACAAATAATAGGACTGTTGGTGTAGAGATGAGAGTGCTCAGCGCGTAATGGCAACAAAACCAGACGAGCATTCTTATATGTGGTGACCATCATCGAGGACGAGGAGTCCCTCTAACACGCATTCGCTGGATGAAGTGGAAGCATTGACGGGAACCCTTACGACAGTAAGGAAGAGAGCCACAATCTCAGCAGTAGACTTCATGGTTGGCCAGAGAAGTTATGGCAACAGCAGTCACCCACGGCGGGGCATGTTGCGGTCGACCCAGCGCGCAGCCGCTGGGCTCGACTTTCCTGTTCTGCCTCGGGCACAAGAGATGCTAACCGGCAGGCAGCCAGTGGGCGCGACGGCCCTGTGCAGCTGATGGCGCGTAGGGTGGTCGGCTCGGCAGTCAGCCGATGGGTACGGGTGTGTCGTGCTGCCACGGACAGGCGAGATGCAACCTGACAGGCAGCCAGTGGGCGCGACGGCCCTGTGCAGCCGCCGGCGCTCAGGGTGTAGTCTCCTGTGCGAGAAGGTAGAAGAAGACAGATAGAGAGACAAGGTCGGGAGGAAGGAGGGATAGGGTGGGCGGCGGCCCAGAGCCCCAAGGCTCTGGTACCATGTTAATTAGGGAGAAAAACGAAAATTAACTTCATTAATCTGACAACCAACTGTTCTTGTACTAACACAATAAATTGTACGGCAGGTACACTATAATTTAATGTATGTCCACCAACTTGAGCCGACACTAAACTATAATTAATCCAAAGTATGCCCACTAACTATAACCAACACTAATCCAACATATCTAATCTGATTTCTTCAAGGTGTGGCTTTGGTTGAGTCGACCTTGCTAGACCTATTATACTTCATGTGGCTCTTCACCAGATGCCCGGTCGCTAAGGCGGACATGAGGGACAGCTCTCCTCCCAGCACGGCACCCGCTACGATGGTCGCCAGCAGCCTGGCGTTTGTTCCGGGGGACTCCACATTCGCACCCTTCACGCCGAGTAGATCCAGGAGTGCCGCTTGGGAAGCCAGCGAAGTGCCTCCCCCCACCGTGCCCACCTCAATGGACGGCATGGTGACGGAGATGTGGAGGTCCTTGCCGCCTTTGACAGCTTCCATCATCGTGATGCAGTGAGAGCTCTCGACGTTCTGCGCGGGATCTTGGCCCGTCGCGATGTAAATGGCAGAGACGATGTTGGCGGCATGCGCGTTGAAGCCCCCGAGCGCTCCGGCGACGGCGGACCCAGCGAGGTTCTTGAGCACGTTGAGCTCCACGAGGGCGGGCACGGTGGTCCTGAGCACCTTCTTAACCACCTCCTCTTTGATGACCGCCTCGCAGACCACCGATTTGCCCCTGCCTTCGATCCAGTTCACGGCGGCCGGCTTCTTGTCGGAACAGAAATTACCTAACATGCATGCAGACAGGGGAATTAAACGAGATCAGTAAATCAACATGGATTTCATGCATCTTAAATTCTTAATTGCTTAATCGATCTATACTAATTATTATGAAACACTCCAGACTAGCTACATGGCTTAGAAACTCACCAGAGATGCTGATGACGTCCATGTCGGGGAAGTCGCTCAGAAGGAAATCCAAGACGTTCTGGACGCCCTTTGACACCATGTTCATGCCCATGGCGTCACCTGTGCTGCTGCTGAATCTCATGTACAGGTTCTTCCCCGCCATCGCGCACTGGATCCCTTGGAGCCTCGCAAACCTACTCGACCTGATCGAAAAGCTTTCGACGTGAGAAGTGGTAGTCGATGGTTAATTAGAACCCTCTGTGTGGTTCTTCGTGAAAGAAATATATTGGCTAAAAGGGAACAGGAGATTAGAACGCACTTGTTGAAGACGGCGGAGAGGGTGTCGAAATTGAGAGGGTCCTCCAGGTACAGCCGGAGCTCCGCTGCCCTCTTCGCCGACTCAAATCTCACAGCCGGCGCCCTCGTCATGCCGTCCCGTAATACCACGCTCGTCGCACCACCGGAGTCTCGGATGGCCTTCAAACCCCTGTTTGTGCTGGCCACAAGGCACCCCTCCGTCGTCGCCATGGGCACCTGGTACATCCTCCCGTCCAGCAGCATCGGCCCCGCGATCCCCACAGGCAGCGTCACGTACCCCACCGGCATCTCACAGCATTGGCCAAGTATAGAACCGTAGTCGAAGCCGTCCAAAGGCAGACCATCTAGTGACCTGCCGGTGGCTCTCCTCAAGGCTTCCCTCCGCACCCCAGCGGCGCGCCTACAGTCGCCTAGCTTCGACTCGAGCGAGTAGGAAGGGATCGTGCCATCCAGGACGCTTCTGACGATCTCGTCGTCGTCTGCCGAGAGAGCCACCCGGTCGACTGGCAGAGAGGAGACACAGGCGACCGCCATTTTCGGAGCGGGAAGTGGCACAAGGGCGAGGCCGGAGGCCGGTTCAGAGCACAACGCAGGGGGGAAATGTGGCTTGTTAAAGCTACTGCCGGCTGGAATGAAATCGTTGTCTTCGTTACTTGGGGGAGTGACGAGAGGCTGGAAGAGGTCGACGCCGAAGAAGCTGAGGAGGTAGATGGTGGAGGAGACGAGGGCTCCCACGGCGGCCATGTCTAGCAAGGTGAGGTTGTGGAGGGGCGCCCCGGTTCGGACCTTGTCGCGCCACCGGAGCATGAGATAGTAGAGTGCGCAGAAGAAGAGGGGGAAGAAGAAATTGTAGTTGGTGAGGCGGATTGAGGGTGGGAGGGCGCCGTTCGAGGCCTTCATCGGGGAAGACGGCATCGCTTCCGAGGAAGCATCGACGGGATGGCTGTGGCGGACCTTGTCCTTATGGCAAGGTGGCATGGAGGAAGGAAATCTCAGGCCAGCAACCATGGGGTGGGAGAGAGAGCCCTTCTATTTGCTGCCCTGCCCTGCCCTGCCCTGCCCTGCTGCTTGAGTTGAAGAGCGGAGAAGGGCAGGGGTTTTATATAGGGGAGCCAAATGCTAACCAACATCGGTCCAACCATATGCACTTTTAATGCAGTGTTCCGTAGGTAGTATTCAAGGCATCGACAGAACAAATGGCGCCGCCACGGGCTACCGGCCGGTTGCCGATGGTAGGCAATACTGGATGAGTAGGCATTGGCGCAATACGAATTATCCGATCCGATCCGTCTGTTTGTTTTTTTTTTTTTAAATGGTCCCTCCGAAATTACAACTGACAGATTTTTTTTCAGTTAAAAAATTACTTTTTCGTAAAAAATTCTGACAAATGCGTTTTTTTTCCTCTTGCAGTGATATAGTTCAGCTCATTCACATTCAACTTGTCTTTTATTATATTGTATTTCATTTTCAAGGACCATACTAAGAAGACAACGAGTGAGAAATTTTTTATCCACACTCATCCCCAATTACTTTAATCTTGCTGCAGCATTTGTTATTTAGTTGATGAGAAGTGTTAGATGCCCGACTCTGTTGGTTGGCGCACACTATTCAATTACCCGGGCATCAAGCATTTCCCTTCGTTGATAGTCACAAATAGCATCAACTCCACTCTTCCAAAACTGAAAATGTTAAGAAATTTATGAAATTTGTGGGAGAGTATTCCCAAATTATTGACAAATCACTTGTTAGAACATTAATGAGTATCTTAACAATCGTGAAGTTTGATGATACTCGTATTATGGATGAACATAGGGGTGTTTATTAAACGGTCTGAAGCGAAAAATCGAACTGAATCGACCAGTTCGGTTTGATTTGGAGGGATTCACTATTCAGTTGGGTTTTGGATCGGTGAATCGATATGAACCGAAAATAGGTATATAGAATATAAATAATATAACATATCATAAAAATGTCAATAACGTAGTGGTTTTTGGTGCTTTTTACCATGGGGAGGTTGTGAGCTCGACGCTCATAACCTCCCTTAAAAGTCTATTTTTTTTCTATTTCGGTTCAAACCAAATCGAACAAGTTCTGTTTGATAATTTTGGTTCGGTTCAATTTTTTCAAAAAAGATGTCCAAAATATAATTTTAATTTGGTTTGATTTTTTCAGATAAAAATCTAAATCGGACCGAATCGAACCGTGAACAGACTTATTTGTGACTATCATTCGCTTAAATATTAGGCTCAATCTTTTTTATCTCTCCCAAGCTTTATAGAAAGCCCTATCATTAATGCTGGTTAGTAATACCAACAGGTTTGTGACCATGTTGGAGTGCCAAGTCAAGACAAATGGAACTAGATTTGTTCACCCCAATCAAAGAAATTTAGTCCATTATTTTTTTTTAACAGAGGTAGCTTATGAATGAAGAGAAATAGGAACAAGTATTGGAAGTTAAATAAAATCTTTACGCATTAAAAATTTGACATTTTACTTTAAAATAAACCATAATTCATATTCAGACAAAATACTCTGTGAACTACATCTGTATCTCAAAGTTTTCCTTTGAAAAATACTAAGATATACAAAATATAAACAATATGAATAGTAATAAAGAATTCTTGTAATTTGATAAATATGTATACTCTAATTAGATGTGATTGTTATATTTGGATATGCTAACTACAATTAATAGAACATACCAATTGCCAACCATTATATTATTCATCACATGAACACATGATCAACCTTTGGGTTGATTCCTAATTAAGTGTTTTATAAAAAATAAATTGTAATTATCTATATATATAAAGTTATCAAGTCATTTTCAATTATAAGCATTACCAAACAATGGATAATCGAGTGAATCATACAATTTAATTAAAATTCATTTGCCATTTTGATTTGGCCACTTTGGTGACTAAAAAATCATCTATATATGATAGAATTACAAATTCCATGGGATAAATTATAATCATCAATATAAACTGTAGCAACTCTCAATTTTTAAATTTTGATAAATAAATTAAATTAAAAAGAAAGGGGCATGAACTAAAACCCATTAAGTAAAAATAAGTGATGGGCTTAAGATAATGGTTCATATATGAGTTAATAGGCCAAAAGTTAGAGTCCAATGATGGATTATAGATAAATAGGTCTAATTTCGTACCTATATTATTAATAAATCAAAAAGGTCAAGATAATCACTATTATGGCTCATAAATATCCTAAATAGAGTCCTAACACTATCCCAACTTGTTGACAATGGATTTGGAGCCCACCCTAAGCCAGTAAAGGGATAAATGCTAGGAAAAAGTCTAGATAATTATGAAAATTTAGAGTTGAAGGAGGAGTAAGAGTTTTAAGTGATTTGTTAACCCTAAACATACAAATACATCTCAAGCTCATCCCTAGCTGACCCTAATGTGCCTCGGAAGTCTTTTGAATGTGGGAAGGAGGCTCTTGGATGAGGAGATCGTGAAGAAGGAGCTTGGGAAGTTCTGTTCTTCGAATTCTTGCCCTAGGATCCTAAAGCGCTCAAAGATAGGCAATCTCTCAAGCAAAAGTAAATGAAACTCGATCCTATATAGTCAATGATCCCAGCATTAAAAGCCCCATGTTTTCCTCAATTTATATCATGTCGTTTACAAGTATTTCTTACCCAAAGATCTGTTGAGGGCATATACCACTACAGGAGAACAAACATTTGTCAGCGGTTGGAAGCCGCTGACAAATCTTCAGAGACCGCTGACATAATATTATGTCCGCGGCTATAGAAGCGCTGCCACAACCGTTGCCAAAAAGTCCGTGGACAGATCTTATGTCAGCAGTTTACTATCGCCGCTGACATATATAGCATTTGTCCGTGCCTTTTATAGCCACGGACATAAAGTATTATTGTCAGCGGTCTAAACAGCCGCCACTATAGACTTTACAGCAACGGCTATGAGCCGCGGCCATATATTGTACAGCAACGACTATGAGCTGCGGACATATATTGTACAACAACGGCTACAACCTGCGGCCATAGATTGTACTGCAACGGCTATAAGCCGCGGCCATTAGCATATTATGGCCGTGGGTGCTAGCCGCGGACATATGCCCATTTTATCAGCGGCTGAAACCACTGCCTTAAAACATTTTTGTTAGCAGACTTAAGCATCACGACCATATTTTTACTTTTTGTTAGCATCTGGTAGTCGCGGACATATGTTCCTTTGGCAGCGGCTTTCCAGCCGCTAACATGTTGTCAGAAAGAACAAAAAAATTTATTTATTACCGCACTCTATTCATGCATGAGCCACCTAGATCATTCAATCACATATATTATTATTGAGCTACCACCCAAACTCGCTGGAGCATTCAATCACACACATTATTGAGCCACCACCCAGGCTCGCTGGATCATTCAATCACTCACATATGAGCCACCACCCAGGCTCACTGGATCAGTCAATCACACACATTATTGAGCCACCATCCAGACTCGCTGGAACATTCAATCACACACATATGGAGCCACCACCCAGGCTTGCTGGATCATTCAATCAAACACATAGAAAGTAATACATAAATATTGTTATACAAATATTCAGAAAAGTAGAAAATGTGAATGTGTAATAGAATAAGAGGGAAATCAAGAGACATGATCATCATGATCAGAATAATCATCCACCACCTCATTTGTCTCGCTATCGCTCTCGCTCTGAACTACAGGAGGTACATGCTGGGTACATGTCTGTGATGTCTGTATCTGGGAGAGGAGTGTGCTCATCTCGTCCACCTTCGTAGCTATATTCTCCAATCGAGAAATCTTTACTCACATTTGAGTCATCTCCTCTGCCTGTGCTTTCAACTTTTCTTCCTGTGCTTTTAACTGTTCTTGCATTATCCTTTCTCGCTATGACTGGCAGACGTTCCTATAGATCTATACCATGTGCTCAATATCTCTCCACTACCCGCACAGCGAACACAGCCAGGTCGATCTTTTCCCATGACCGAAATGAAGGCGTCCTCGGGAGTCGCTGGGGTGTGGCTCTCGGCATCAACGTTTGAGGAAGGGGCAATCATCTGAGTCATAGCCTCTTACAGAAAAAGGTAGAGAAAAAATATTAATGATACAACTATTGTAATGAAAACATATTCACATGAAAGAAATAGAAATAAAGTTACTTACATATCATCTCCTAGTCTCCTCATCTACCCAGCTCTCACTGTCGTCTGGTAACTGTTTGCATCGACCCATCTTGAAAAGCTCAAGTCGATGAGGATGACGTCCATGCATATTAGACTATTTAAATTGAGACAAAATAAGAAAGACATGTAAGTAACTAAATGAAAGGGATAATATTATTCATAAAACATAACTCACAAAATCATTCATCAACTGATAAAGACTAGTCTTGCCCTGTCTATATGTCATAGACTAAGTGGCACGATTTTGCTTATTTTGCTCAGCAACCCTATAAAAAGACAAGAATAGACAGTTATTATTCCATTTATAGAAATAAAATAATCATAAACAATTATATTCTAAGCATTTTAAATATTACCCGCTCATCCCCAGTAGTCCACATCTCGCACGTTGTTTGCCAATCTGAGGAGTCAACACCTGCTGGGACGGAGGCAATCGCATCATCTAAAGACTTGCCATTAAAATGCTGACATGAAATACAATTTTTTTTTCAATATATAAAGAAGTTTTAAAAATAAAGTACATATCAAAATGAAATAGTATATTAACTTACACTTTTTTTTTGCTTGATACGCCAACTGCGATGCATGGAGCTCATGTGAGCAAGCATCTCCCTATCTGTTTTGTCTGTTCGCTCCCACTGGTACGTCAACTGCAAAACAAAGTCACTCAATTATAAAAAATATACACATATATACTATTCAATTTAAACAATAATTACCTGAAGATCTCTAAATATCAACTCCTTAGTTGCAACAGCAAGCTTCGCAAAATCTTTTTGCCAAATCTTACAATACATTTTTGATACAACACCAATGCGACTCGTAAAGTGATCTGTAGTAGGACCCACGCCATGTCCTCGGACGAGGGAGACATTCCATTATTGTCCATCAGACAGCCTCCTCTTTGTAACTCTACTAGTCTAGTGCCTCTCCCCCAAGATGGTGCAGATGGACCTCTTGAAATATAAACATTAAACATTATCAGAGAATATTTATTAAACAATGAATATAAAAGTTACATCAAATTAAAATATGAACCTGCCACAGAAGATGTAGATGCCATCGAAGAGCCCTGAGGGCTATAAGAGAGAGCTATCTGCTGAAGAGTTGTAACGACCCTCCTTATACCGGTTCGATTATACCAATCCACATCGGTACAAAGAACATCATCACAGTGGTACATTTACCCAACACTAACATTAGATTGAGATGTATACGAATAACAAAAGATTACAGCGGAATTAAAAGGACTAATCTTATTCCATCATCATCATTCTATCCACAGTCCATATAGCATAAAAAGAAATTACATATGTCCACATTATTACAACTCCAACATAATTTACATTGTCCAAATGAAATACATCATTTATTGTAACCACCTGAGAACCCGACCCTCGGCCCATGCCGAGGACCCGATTTTCACGGTCGCCGCCCACAGATCCGGGGTCCCGGAAGGGCTATGATATACATCTAACAGGATATGTAACAGAAGTAAACGTCAACTGCTAAACTAAAAGCGTACCAGCGGAGACAGAAAAGAAAGCGAGACCGCTGCACACCTGCTCAAAGTACAAGTCCCAACGCACGCACGCTAGTACAAGTAAAAGGCAGGGGAAGGACAAGTCCCTTATGGGCATACCTCGAGGGTGACATACACTAAGAAGGGGAACCACTGCTAGCTACGGGGTGCTCGCCTACTGCCCCGTCTCCTCCGCCGCGCGTGCGCCCTGCCGCTGTTGAGAAGTCTTACCTGTGAAAAGGAGGGATGAGCTTCACAATAGAAGCTCAATAGGGACTACCAATCTCCTACTAGATCTAAACAGGAAGAAGAATGTAAATATAAAATGAATGACAGCAGTTTATATCTTGTACCTACAAATGGAAGTGTGGAAGTAAAACTACAACTAGCACGGCACGGAAAGTACACACGGTCGGAAGCTCCGTGCGACTGCTCTTCGTGACCACCACACGGCTAGCAAACACAAATGGAGGGGACTCCCCCTAGACAAGGAACATTAGCTATGGGAAGCACTTCCACTAGTTAAGGTCAGGTGCGTCCACCGACGTCTTATCCTCAACCCAGGTCTTGACCCTCACATCTCGTCATAGTGAGGTAGGACACAAAGTAACACACTAAAACCGCCATAGTCTGGACGGACTACAGTCCCACGTCTGGCCTCTCTAAGTGGTATCGGGGACACAAAGAGTGAGGCAGTGAGAAAAGGACTGGCTAGCCTGCACCGGGTAGAACTCCAGCCATCCTCGGTGTCCCAGGCCTAGCCAAGGGAGCTCTGCAAATGACTCAACGCCAGCGTACAAACCACCATTTTCCCTGAGCTCTAGAGTCCACCTGCTGGGCTGCCAACTCGAGCACACTCGTCGCCCCAATACCTCCCTCGAAGGCACCCGAGGATGGGGGTCCCAGGCAACGGTAACAACCTCTCACACGGGACAAGCCCTCAAGTGCCGAGCACCAAGCGAAAGACTATTGTAGACCGTACTAGGGAACTAGCACAGGTGCCATGGGTACAGTAAAAGGAAGGGAAACGGCGAAGACCAGGAACCTGTCTCACGGCTGTCGTATCGGACCGTCGCGACCTCGTCCCGATGTATCGGGTCGTCGCGACCTCGTCGCGACGCCCTACCCTGTCGCGATCCCATCGCGGCAGACCTATCCGTCGTGACCAGGTCGCGACACCCAAGAGTTTCGCGATCTCGTCGTGATCGGCCAGGCTGTCGCAACTAGATTGTGACCTCCAAGAGTGTCGTGATCTTGTTACGACTGGCTAGGCCGTCTCGACCAGATCGCGACCTCCACGATCGTCGCGTTCTTAGCAGTTGAGGGTTCTGGAGCATTCCCTCCAGGAACCACCCCAAAATGGGAAACAAACCAACCCAAAGGGGGAGGGGATCATGCTCGACATGCAAGAGAGCTAGTAAAGCATTCAAACCACCCTTAAAACCCCACAACATGGATCTACACTCGGAGAGGACCATCACTCAACCTTGAGCATGGAGTTCTCACACTCCCAAGCCCCAAACCACTGAGAAGCCACGATCTAGAGGGGGAGGGAGCATGCTTAGGGCGAAAGGATAAAGAGTCCCTACCTCCATGCGAAGAACGAACCCGTTGGGGCCTTCTTGTAGGAAAGGACGCCTCCTCCTCGCTCCAAACGACACGAACATGTCCCCTGCATGAGCGGGACGACACCACCTCAGCACGAACGCCTCAAGCACCAAAAACCGCTAAGAATCCTCCAAGGGAAACTCGAGAGGGAAAGGAGAGGGGAGAAAGAGAGCTGAGAGGGTGAGAGGGGGAAAGGGGGTGCGGCCTTGAGTTCTAACCCGGCGGCCCCTAGAATGCGACGGAATGACATGTCACGATAATACTCTTGTCGCAACGGCCCTAGGCGTCATGACCTTATCACGACGGTCGCCTCTGTCGTGACCCCAAAAAGTGGGTCAAACCTCGAAAACCAAAAAAGCGATCGCGATGGACAACCACGTCGCGTTCAAGAGCATGTATCTCACACCCGACAGAGCCGTTCTGATAGAAAGGACACCGGTCACATCTGTCAAAAAAGTTGTCGCGACGCCATCGAATGTCGCGACCAGAACGTGACGTCCACACCGTCGCGACAAGAACGCGATAGCCCTAGTCGTCGCGACCTGAACCTGTCACGACGGCCTCCCTGTCGAGACTGCGTCGTGACCAGAGAGCATGTCGTGACCCTGAGGATGGAGCCAAAGGGCCCAAGGGAGGCCGGGTCTTACATTTATTGATTACATACTTATGGAAATGAAATACAATATAGAAATCTCCACAACAATAGCTACTCCTCCTACTCGGAGTCGCTCCTAATTATCTCCTCCTCAAAGGTGGAGACACCTGTCACACCTGTACGCCGAAGCAAATATGAGCATAAATAGACCCAGCAAGCAATCCATGAACATAACCATACACATATCACCTACACATGCTAGTTTTCTAAACCATTAAGGGTAAACATGGTACATGCTTTATATTACTTTAACAATTAAGTATAAAACCTAAAACATGCTTTCTACACCTTTTATTCATCATGCTTCAAAGATTTAAATCTCATTCAAACCATTTTGCAACTATACATAAATTAAGCATGGAACTATACATAAAGTAAATAGCATACCTAGCATGAATTTTATTCATTTTCTCATGTACTTAACACAATTGTACACACATTTTTTTTGCTATTTTGACATGGATTTAACACATTCACATGGGATTACACTATTTCACATGGTAACACATTCACTTAACAATTTCACATGTTCATATTTCACATTGCATAATTCACATGATCATATTCACATTTTCACTTAGTTGTCGTGACACATAGTCCAAACCACCACTAGAAGGACACACATAAACACATGCACATACCCATCACCTAGGCAACACATTGATAGATCTTGGTTAACTGCGCAGAACCGGGAGAAGCCCTCTCCACCCTAATCATTTGTACTTGTCGACCTCCAAGATTTCATCTTAATGCCCATATGAATGTGTTAAATCCATGTCAAAACAGCAAGCAAAATGTGTGTACAATTGTGTTAAGTACATGAGAAAATGAATAAAATTCATGCTAGGTATGCTATTTACTTTATGTATAGTTCCATGCTTAATTCATGTATAGTTGCACAATGGTTTGAATGTGATTTAAATCTTTGAAGCATGATGAATAAAAGGTGTAGAAAGCATGTTATAGGTTTTTATACTTAATTGTTAAAGTAATATAAAGCATGTACCATGTTTACCCTTACTGGTTTAGAAAACTAGCATGTGTAGGTGATATGTGTATGGTTTTGTTCATGGATTGCTTGCTGGGTCTATTTAGACTCATACTTGCTTTGGCGTACAAGTGTGATAGGTGTCTCCATTTCTGAGGAGGAGATAGTTAGGAGCAAGTTCGAGTGGGAGGAGTAGCTATTGTTGTGGAGATTTCTATATTGTACCTCATTTCCATAAGTATGTAATCAATAAATGATGTATTCCATTTGGACAATGTATATTATGTTGGAGTTGTAATAATGTGGGCATATGTAATTTCTTTTTATGCTATATGGACTGTGGATAGAATGATGATGATGGAATAAGATTAGTTCTTTTAATTCCGCTGTAATCTTTTGTTATTCGTGTACATCTCAATCTAATGTTAGTGTTGGGTAAATGTCCAACTGTGTCAGCGTTCTTTGTACCGACGTGGATTGGTATAATCGAACCGGTATAAGGAGGGTCGTTACAATGAATATACCATCATCTTCATAATATGCTAAGTCTTTATAGAATTGTCCATATATGTAGAAAATAATTAACAATGAATGAAAGATAGATAAGAAAAGGTTATGACTAAATAATTTAGTTTCTAACTATGATTAAATTGTTTTACAGGCTATGGCTTCTCATGGTAGGTGTGGTGCCCATGCTCGAGAGGATGAGCAGAGGCATGAGGATAGGGATGAGCAGCAGGCCCCAGCACCACAGGGTCCTACTGTACTTCCTCCACCACTGCCTATAGACTATAGAGTGTTCATGCAAGGTCTGATGCAGGATATGCAGACTCAGGTGCATACCCAGGCTGCACTCTAGGCTCAGTTGGAGGCTCAGGTAAGAATAATTAGATAGAAGTAGCCTGTTTTATTAAATGTATGATTGTTATGTTGCTTATGTGTTATTTATATTATTTGTTGTGGCAGGCTCAGGTTCCAACTCCAGTTCCCGAGGAGCATGGCCATGGTGGTCCTTCCATCATGGAGCGATTCAAGAGGATGGCTCCACCCTCTTTTAAGGGGGAAAGTCAGCCATTGCTGGTGGAGAGCTGGATGAGGGAGATCAAGAAGATCTTCCAAGCTATTGTGTGCTGAGGAGGACAAAGTCAGCTTGGCCACCTACATGCTACAGGTATTTAAATTATTTAATTGCATGTAATTGCGTTAAGTTTAGCTTTGTGTAGATTGATCCTTGTAGCAACCCTAATTTTTTGGGAAAATAAAATTTAAATATTTATATTATTAGAAAATCAAATAAAAGGAAGATGTATTAAAACAACTAGGAATTCAAATAAGAGAGAATTAAATAAAACCCATTTAAAAGAAGAGAGTAATGGGCTTTGCTACATTGACCCATTTGAAATTAGTGGACTAAAATAGAGACTTTTAAAAGAGGAATAATAGAGAAATACCCAAAATTTGTAACTAAAATATTACTTAAATAGAAAAGAGGTATTTAATGCATTAAAAAGGAAGTTTGAGTTGGATTGGGATTCCTAAACCTACCCTAAGAGGTTGGCCACGAATTTAGCCCCCATCCTAACCCAATTAGGAGTTCTCATGCTTAGAAAGGGGAGAGGAAATAGGAAATCCTGAAATTAATAGCAATTAGAGTCCTATTAGGAAATAGAAAGAGGAGAAGCTTAAATACTCTTCTAAAACTCTCATGGCCAGCCCTAGCTCATGCAAGGGATTGCTGGACCAGGAGGAGAGGTCAAGGAGGAGGAGATCTCGTGGGGAGAAGAACCTTTCAAGCTCTCATCCCCGTTCTTCAAGTTCTAGCCCTAGAAGAGGAAAATGACTAAAGGTAGGTATTCTCACGAGCATAAACCATTAAACTTTTTCTGTAGGTTGTCTCGTCTGTCAGGATCAATAGCCCTTTGGTTTCATAATTTTTCATCGAGCAAATCATTAGTTCTTGATTTTTCATGTTCTGCAACTTACATGACCCCGAACCCCTTTCTTAACTCTTGATCTCCTTGTATACTCAACCCCATGCTACGAGATTTTTACTGTAGGAACTGATGCATATTAGGCATCTTTTGCCCCTAAAAGCCATAAATTTGATTCATCTATCTTGCGAATTTAATCGTTGATCTCAACTATGTACTGCTTCATGGTCATCATGAATACACGTGATTAATACATGTCTAAACCCTGATTGTTTTCTAATTTCTATTTATTGTAAGTACCCATGCATGTCTAGGTCGTTTTGCAACTGGTTTCATGATTTTTCATTGACTATACAATTTGTTGTGATTTTCTAAATTACCTTGTGTAAAATAGGGTGGGTTCTAGACCGCAATCCAATGTTAAGTCCTTTCCCAGTCAGACTAGGGCGCAGACCCTGTGAACGTGACGGCACGATAGGTTGTGTTCACATGGACCGTCGCGACAGAGCGCTCTGTCGTGATCTGATCGCGACAACTCCTGTCGTCGCGATCTGCTGACCAGGCCGTCGCGACCCTCATGCGACCCCGTTGCGACCTGTATGCCCGAACCGACCAGCCTGTCGCGACCGGTACAAGTCCCCGTCGCCATCTCAGTTGACCCCGTCGCGACTCTCATTAGGGTACGTCGCGATCTGGGATTTTTGCAAGAAACCCCCTGTCTCAACAATGCTTGATTATCTACAGTGTTTGTACTCCTGTTTAACAGTCATACATACAGAAAATAACACTTGCCATAAATTAAACATTTATGTATGATTAAAACACATGCACATGATCTTTTCTATCTACAATTTCATGCCACTTACACACACTTTGAACCATCCAATTATGGCATAATTTGGCATGAAATCATTCATATTACATCTGGTAATTTATGGAATTAAATTACCATATTTAAAAAAAAAAACTTGTCTATCGTTTCTCGTGATGTTTTGGGAATACCGATATCGACTCTCCACTGTTCTAGAACTCCTCTAGAACGTCGAGCACTGGTTTCTGTATACACACTTTCTTGACTTGGACGAACTCTCCGTCGGATATTCCTTCTGTCGGACTAGTGAGTCTTCGTTTAAGGCCTCCGTAAGTCTCCTCTGACCATGGATTCCCACATGGTCGACGAGCCGGTTGTACCCTAACACCTATGATACCCTTTAGGGATCTATATGATCCAAACGGCTATTAGAAATTCACTCTCGTCTTAAATCACGCCGAACCTCTGGACCTGTGCATAACAAGGCCAGTGGTAGGGTCGTGAGTCCCACCTGACTGCCAACACCATGTGCGCGTGTTGTGCAACTGTTACTATCGCCTGTTACGCGGAAAGTTACGTGCATTGTCCCTTAGCCCTCATCTATACTCTACTCTCTCATCTATTCACGTTCACTCTACCATCTCGTCTATTCATCTAGTACTCTCATCTATTCCTTGGTACTCTATTTAGCCATTAGAATTGATTGTCTACGATAAAAACATGACTATGCTAGGCAACATTATAAGGGCCCGGTCTGGTCCTTGGGAGGAGCACCTGAAAGGCTATAACTCACGGGGGTCTAATGATCTGGGTGATGGCATACACCTAACGCATGAACACGCAAGATTTGATCTATTGCAATCAATTAATCAAACAGTCAATTATTGGTTTACTTGAATTTCGTGGTTGAAAGAATATCAACCAACACTTGCTATCGTGATTTGTGCACTATGGTGCAATTTTACTTATTATCTTGTTATACGGCCAATCCGATATCAAAACTTTTCGTGCCATATTATCGTGCATTGTGCTATTGTTCCTCGTTATCGTGTACCAGTACTTTCTATACTTTCTTGTTATTCTATCTAGTTATCCTGCTTTATAAGACATTAATCACTTAAAGCATGCTTAATCCTGAGATTTAAGTCTTACTGGGCGTTATCGCTCACCCTGCGTTATTTGTCGTTGTGTTCTCAGGTGAGACCGAGGATGAACCATACACTTAAGAGGACGGAAACGACCTGGAGTGATGTCATGAGTACTGTCACGCCCCGACGCGGAATATCGGAGTGCGAAGGCAGTTGCAAGAAAAAGGTATAGAGCGAATACTAGACATCAAGCCATTGCACATTGAATAATACTAAAGCAAATCTTTCTCATTAATAACTTTGCAAATGCCTAGTTACAACCACTAATATCAGAGCCATTCTATAGGGCCCAATACATTGCAATAAAAGGAAATAACTAACTACAACTCTAAGATAACATAATGACTCGATGGTACTCCTGGCTTCACTCTTGGTCATTCCCTTCCTCGTGAGTGTATGTGTCATCCTCGGTCTTACCTGAGAACACAACATCAAATAACGTAGGGTGAGCGATAACGCCTAGTAGGACTTAAATCTCAAGCTCAAGCAGGGTTTAAATAATTAACGTATTTAGTGGCAGAGTATCTAAAGATAGCAGGTACAAGAGAGTCAAAATATAGCAAGAGATAGCACAACAGGTACAAGATAGCACAATAGCACGAGATCGAGTATACTTTCCAAAAATAGCACAAGTATCGAGTATAGCACGAATAGAAGAATGGCCATAGCACAACTAGCACAAGAATAATAATAGCACGACGAGTATAGCACTTATTTGTCATTCTAGACATCGAGAGAGTATAGCACGTTTTGTGTTTTGATTGTCATATATATAGTCGGAATAGATAGCACTTAAGTGTAATGCCAAACACTCTGATCATTTAACTCCCAAGGGCACTAGCACTTTCGGGCGCACATCCCAGGACCAAATCGGGCCCTTTAAATATTGCCAAGCATTGGTTATATTGTATCTTTAGACAATCAGTCAATGGCCAATATATAGTACCAAGAATAGTTAAGAGCACTAGATGAATAGACGAGATAGTAGAGAGAACGTGAATAGACGAGCGAGTAGAGTATAAATGAGAGCTAAGGGTACTTCATGTAAAACAACGAGTAAACAGGCGATAATAACAGTTGCACAACACGCGCACGTCGTATTGGAGTCAGGTGGAATTCACGATCTTCCCGCTGGCCATGTTATGCACAAGTCCAGAGGTCCGAGGTGATTCAAGGTAAGAGCAAACTTCTAACAGCCGTTCTGATCATATTGATCCCTGAAGGTGTAATGGGTGTTAGGGTACAACCAGATCGTCGACCATGTGGGAATCCATGATTAGAGGAGACTTATGGAGGCCTTGTGCAAGGGTTCACTAGTCCGGCGAAAGGAATATCCAACGGAGAGTTCACCGCAAGCCAAGTAAAGTGTGTATATAAAGACAGGTGCTCGACGTTCTAGAGGAATTCTAGAACAGTGGAGCGTCGATATCGGTATATAAACAACACAAGAAACGAATACAAGTCCTTTAAAATAGGGCAATTAATATACTTTATTGTAATAAATTACCAGATACATTATGAGATATTTTATGCCATATTTCAGCCATATATAGATGGTTCATGTGTGTGCATGTGTAAGAGAAATCATAGATACAAAAGAAGTCGTGAATATGTATTTTAAGGCATTCAATAAAGCTCCATTTTAAAACAAGTGTTTTTACTATGTGTATAACTGTTAAAAAGGCGTACACAACGTAGGCCAGTAAGGGTCGCGACACGGCTGCCAGGACAGAAGGCCAAAATGCGACGTAGGGTACTGTCGCGTTCAGAAAGCGACAAGGGAAGCATCGCGACGAGCTTGAGAACGCGACCTGTCGGGCCGTCGCTTTCTCAGGTGCATGGCCCGAGTCTGACAGAGTTCTGCTCTGTCTTGGATTGCGGTCCAGAAATATCATATTTTGATACAGGGTTGTTCAGAAAATCATAACTAATTGTATACACAATAAAAAATCATGAAACTAGTGGCAAATGAAACTAGACATGCGAGAGTACTTCCAGTAAATAGGAATTAGAGAGAGAGCATGGTTCATATAGGGTTTGAACATGAACAAGAACGAGTTGTTCAGAACATGGAACAGAGAGAAAGATTGATTAAATTCGATCAGCATGCTCGATGAAATTTAGGGCTTTTAGGGGCAAAAGATCCATAACAACATGAAGTATCTACAACAAGAATTTTGTAGCATGGGATCAAGTATTCATAGAGATTTGAATTAAACATGATGTCTCGGAGTTATCATGTTTGCAGATCTTTTAAAATCAAGAACAAAAGATTGGCTCGTTGAAAAAGAGGGAATCCAGAGGGCTTTTGTTCCTGGTGATTGGAACTATCCACAGACGAGTTTAATTTAATTTTTCTCGTGATAATGCCTACCTTTGACTCGATTTATCTTCTACGGCTTAGAACTCCAAGAACAAAGGAAGAAGCTTGATGGATCTTCCTCTCCTCGATTTCTCCTCCTCCTTGGCCTCTTCTCCACGTCCAAGAACCCCTTTGCACGAGCTAGGGCCGGTCATGAGGGTTTAAGAGGTGTATTTATATAAATAATAGTTCATATTTCTACTACTACTCAAATTCCTCTTAATTACGAGATTTCCTAACTCCACATTTCCTCTCTTGCTTTCCAATCTCTAATTGGGTTAGGATAGTATCTAAATTCGTGCTAGACTATATGGAGTAGGTTTAGAAATCCAATTCCAACTCTAATTGCCACTTTTATTGCTTTAATAACCCCTTTCCAATTAGGAGATAATTAAACTTCGAATTTAGGGTATTTTCTTATTATTCTCCCTTTGTAAATTCATATTTTTGACCCAATAAGTTCTAGAGGATCCATTAAGCAAAGCCCACTACTCTTTTCCATTTAATGGGTTTTATTTAATACTCTTTTCATTGAATATCCTTTTAGCTGAGTTTTTAATTTATTATTTAAATTTTTATTTTCTCAAAAATTCAGGTTGCTACAAGTACCCTAGCGTCCTAGCACTATGATTAGCATTGTAGTAGTTAAATTTGAAGTTTAGTCTTTTGCTTTTATTTCAATGTAATCGGGCCCTATAGATTGGCTCTGATATTAGTGGTTGTAACTAGACATCGGAGAGTTATTAATGAAGTAGAATTGTTTTAGTATTATTCATTGTGCAATGGTTTGATGTCTAGTACTCGCTCTATACCCTTTTCTTGCAACTGCCTCGCGTTCCGATATTCCGCGTCGGGGCCTGATAGTTTTGTGGTATCAGAGCCTAGGTTATTTTTAGGTATAGGATGATCTAGGTTAATCTGCCTTGACTAGAGTCAATTATCCACCTATGTGAGTTGAGGTTAGAGCCAAGGGTAACTAGCTAAAATAAACACACGCACACACCAACTTAGTGCAATCATGATATCTTACACTAAAATTTCTCTGTTTGAAGGAACTTAAAACATAGCAATGGCAGCAGAGCGTGCACAACTCCGTGACATGCAACAAACTATCCAGCAGCTCACTCAAGCTCTACTTCAGGCTGCTGGAGCTCGCGGAAACCAAGGAGCAAGAGATCTGCATAGGAATTTTCGCAACTTGAACCTGCCCCGTTTTAGTGGGACTACTGATCCCGATGAGGCAGAAAACTGGATGAAGGAGATAGAACGCATCTTCCGCGTCATGCAATGCGCGGATGGTGATAAGTTACTACTGGCAACTTTTCAATTAGAAAGAGACGCCCGTGCATGGTGGGAGTCTGTGGAGGCCACCAGGGCCGATGCACAGTTCACCTGGGTAGAATTCAAGGAGCATTTTAACTCCAAATACTTCTCTGAAAGGATCCAGGAGAGGAAGGCCTCCGAATTTGCTGCACTGAAACAGAGGCACCTTACGATCGCAGAGTATGAAGCGCAATTCTCCCGATTGGTGCGTTATGCCAATCATCTGGTCAACATAGAAAAGATGAAGATGAGGACATTTCTTAATGGACTCAAGCCTTCATATATTACACAACTTGCTCCACTCGACATCCAGACTTATGCCAAGATGGTGAAGAAGGCACAGCCGCTGGAGGATGCGACCGACCTTACCGATCACATTAAGGGTAGACTAGTCAAGAAGGAACCAGCATCAGGTTCCTCAAGCAAGCCCACAAATGACAAAAAACGGTCGTTCAACATCACAGGAGGGCCAAATCAAGAAAGGAAGCTCAAGATACCTACTACCCCAAACACCGACAAGACCAAGTGCGAGCATTATGACAAACCTGGTCATACTGTTGCTGAGTGCTGGAGGAAAGCAGGTGACTGCCTACGCTGCGGGAATCGCAATCATCGCATTTCTGAGTGCCCTGTGGTGAAGGAGCAGGAGAAAGAGAAACGCCCTAATGGGCAAAAGAAGCCTGGCCGACTACAAGCTGTCCAGGAAGTGGAGTCCACCGAGGAGGGTGGGATCGTAGAAGGTACCCTTCACGTTTTCTCTCTATCAGCATTCGTTTTATTTGATACTGGGGCAACCCATTCATTTATATCTCAAACTTTGCTAATACTCTGAATGTTAAACCTATACCCATGGGTTGTGAGTTCTCTGTCACAACGCCACTAGGAGAAAAGGATAAATTGAACAAGTACTTTCCAGCTACCGATGTAATGATCGGAGACCATAACCTAAAAGTCGACCTGGTATGTATGCCCATGGAAGGCTATGATGTAATTTTGGGAGCCGACTGGTTGTCCACATATGGGGTAAGTGTCGACTGTAAGAAAGGGAAGGTTACCTTTAGTGACTTTCCTAAATTGGCATTCTCTGGGATTAGACATAAGAGACGGATGTCTCTAGTCTCCGCCATAAAAGCCCACAACATGATGAGGAAAGGTTGTATTGCCTTCCTAGCAGCCGTAGTAGTGGAAAGAAGGGTTCCTAGATAGAAGACATACATATAGTACAGGATTACCCAGATGTGTTTCCTGAAGATCTGCCAGGGCTTCCCCCGGAACGTGATGTCAACTTCGCCATAGAATTAGTCCCTGGGGCTGCACCAGTATCGCGTCAACCGTACCGGATGTCACCTGCCAAGCTGAAGGAACTGAAGACGCAACTGATGGAGCTACTGGAAAAGGGGTTCATCAGACCAAGTACTTCCCCGTGGGGAGCCCCTGTGCTATTTGTAAATATGAAGGATGGATCGATGAGGCTATGCATCGACTATCGACAACTCAATCAGCTGACCATCAAGAACAACTACCCGCTGCCCAGGGTCGATGAACTATTCGACCAAATATCTGGAGCGCAATATTTCTCTAAGACCGACCATCGATCTGGCTATCACTAAATGAGGATCAAGGATGACGATATTTTCAAAACGGCTTTCAAGAGCAGGTATGGACATTATGAATTCGTCATTATGCCTTTTGGTCTAACCAATGCTCCTACAGCCTTTATGCAACTCATGAACAGCATATATCGGCCATACCTTGACAAGTTCGTGGTCGTCTTCATCGACGATATCCTCATATACTCCAAGACCAAGAAAGAGCATGAAGAACACCTGAAGACAGCACTACAAGTTTTGCGAGACAACAAGCTGTACGAAAAGCTTAGCAAGTGTGAATTCTGGCTCGAAGAAGTATCCTTCTTGGGTCATGTCATCTCAAAGGACGACATCTCCGTTGATCCCTCTAAAGTCAAAGTTGTACTCAATTGGGAGAGACCAACCAATGTCACCGAAATCAGAAGCTTTCTAGGACTGGCTGGCTATTATAGGCGGTTCATCAAGGACTTCTCCAAGATTGTTGTTCCTCTCACGCGTCTGACACGAAAGGAGAATCCATACTCCTGGAGTAAAGAGTGTGAGAAAAGTTTCCAAACTCTCAAAGACTGTCTTACCTCAGCACCTGTTCTCGCTCTGCTAATAGAGGGAGAAGGTTTCTCTGTCTATACCGATGCCTCGGGAATTGGGCTAGGGTGTGTACTCATGCAAAAGGAGAAGGTCATCGCCTATTCTTCAAGACAACTGAAGACACATGAAGTCAACTACCCAGTACATGATCTCCAGCTAGCTGTTGTGGTCTTTGCCTTGAAGATTTGGAGACACTATCTATATGGCGAGCAATTCATTGTGTACTCAGACCATAAAAGTCTGAAGTATTTATTCTCTCAGAAGGAACTCAACATGAGACAAAGGAGATGGATGGAATACTTGAAAGATTTCGACTTCCACATCCAATACCATCCTGGCAAGGGAAATGCCGTGGCTGACGCTCTTAGTAGAAAGCCGATGGCATCTGTTGCAAGTCTAGTCCTTGGCGAGATGCAACTACTAGAACAATTCGCAAGGTTAGACCTAACCATTGAACATAGTGATGATCGAGTCTTGGTTGCTAATATCAAGATTCAATCCGACTTGCTGGAAGAGATCAAAGCCCAACAAGACAATGATCCGTTCTTAGTTCGCATCAAGGAAACTCTAGCCAAAAGGCCGGACTTTGCTATGACCGAAGATGGAAGGCTTGTCTTTCAAGGAAGGACATGTGTTCCCGACAATGAAGAATTGAAGAGAAAGCTAATGGATGAAGCCCACAAGACAAAGTACACCATTCATCCTGGAGGTACCAAAATGTATCAAGACATGAAAAGAACGTTTTGGTGGCCGAACATGAAGAGAGAGGTAGCCGAGCATGCTGCTCATTGCCTTACTTGTCAACAAGTAAAAGTGGAACTCCTGCACCCTGCTGGTGTACTCAGACCGCTAGATATTCTAAAATGGAAATGGGAAAGCGTTGGCATGGACTTCATCATGGGTTTACCCAAGACTCGTGGTGGACTCAACGCCATATGGGTCATCATGGACCGACTAACCAAATCCGCCCACTTTCTGCCTATAAAGAGTAAGTGGTCAGTGGAGGTGCTAGTTTCCTTATATGTCAAAGAGATTGTAAGACTACATGGCGTTCCATCTTCTATTGTCTCAGATCGAGATCCAATGTTTACATCTCACTTCTGGAAGGGACTGCAAGGTGCGCTTGGTACTAAGCTCAATTTTAGTACCGCCTTTCATCCACAAACTGATGGGCAAACTGAAAGAACCAACCAAATAGTGGAAGACATGTTGAGAGCATGCACTATAGATTTCCAAGGATATTGGAGCAAGCACCTATCTCTTATTGAGTTCGCCTATAACAACAATTATCAGGCAAGCATTAAGATGGCACCATTCGAAGCACTCTATGGAAGGAATTGTAGATCTCCTGCATGCTGGAATGAGGTTGGAGAACAGCAATGGCTAGGCCCAGACATGGTACAACGTACCACAAAGGACATACAGGTAATCAGAGACTGACTTAAGATTGCTCAATCTAGACAGAAGAGCTATGCCAACAAAAGAAGGCGAGATCTGGAATTTCGAGTGGGTGATCATGTATTCTTAAAAGTGTCACCTACTCGGGGTATCCAAAGATTCGGTGTAAAGGGAAAGCTCAGTCCTAGATTCATCGATCCTTTTGAAGTACTCGAAAGGGTTGGTGAGGTTGCATATTGGCTGGCATTGCTACCGGATCTGTCATGTGTACACAATGTGTTCCATGTTTCCATGCCGGGGAAATATGTGTACGACCCCACGCACATCATTCGCCATGAGAGGTTAGTGTTGAACAAGGATGTGACATACGAAGAGAAACCAGTCAAGATACTGGAATGGAAGATACAACAACTCAGGAACCGTCCCATCCATGTGGTTAAAGTCCTATGGAATAATCGCGGAGTAGAAGAAGCAACCTGGGAACCGGAAGGAACCATCAGACGGAACTACCCCGATCTTTTCGATAAGACATTCTCTCCTGAATGATCATATGAATTTGAGGACCAAATTATTTTTAAGAGGGGGAGAATGTAGCAACCCTAAATTTTTGAGAAAATAAAATTTTAAATATTTATATTATTAGAAAATCAAATAAAAGGAAGATGTATTAAAACAACTAGGAAATCAAAGAAGAGAGAATTAAATAAAACCCATTTAAAAGAAGAGAGTAATGGGCTTTACTATATTGACCCATTTGAAATTAGTGGACTAAACTAGAGACATTTAAAAGAGGAATAATAGAGAAATACCCAAAATTCGTAACTAAAATATTACTTAAATAGAAAAGAGGTATTTAATGCATTAAAAAGGAAGTTTGAGTTGGATTAGGATTCCTAAACCTACCCTAATAGGTTGGCCACGAATTTAGCTCCGATCCTGACCCAATTAGGAGTTCTCATACTTAGAAAGGGGAGAGGAAATAGGAAATCTCAAAATTAATAGCAATTAGAGTCCTATTAGGAAATAGAAAGAGGAGAAGCTTAAATACTCTCATAAAACTCTCATGGCCAGCCCTAGCTCGTGCCAAGGGATTGTTGGACCAGGAGAAGAGGCCAAGGAGGAGGAGATCTCGTGGGGAGAAGAACCTTTCAAGCTCTCATCCCCGTTCTTCAAGTTCTAGCCCTTGTGGTGGTGGAGTGACTACCTCATCCCTTCTCTGAAGGGGTGAGCACTCTCCTACTCCCTTGTCAGATATTTGCTTAAAAAAAAAAAAAGTTCTAGCCCTAGAAGAGGAAAATGACTAAAGGTAGGCATTCTCACGAGCATAAACCATGAAACATTTTCTGTAGGTTGCCTCGTCTATCAGGATTAAAAGCCCTTTGGTTTCATAATTTTTCATCGAGCAAATCTTTAGTTCTTGAATTTTCATGTTCTGTAACTTACATGACCCCGAACCCTCTTCTTAACTCTTGATCTCCTTGTATACTCAACCCCATGCTACGAGATTTTTACTGTAGGAACTGATGCATATTAGGCATCTTTTGCCCCTAAAAGCCATAAATTTGATTCATCCTATCTTGAGAATTTAATCGTTGATCTCAACTATGTACTGCTTCATGTTCATCATGAATACACGTGATTAATACATGTCTAAACCCTGATTGTTTTCCAATTCCTATTTATTGTAAGTACCCACGCATGTCTAGGTTGTTTTGCAACTAGTTTCATGATTTTTCATTGACTATACAATTTGTTGTGATTTTCTAAATTACCCTGTGTCAAATAGGGTGGGTTCTGGACCGCAATCCAATGTTAAGTCCTTTCCCTGTCAGACTAGGGCGCAGACCCTGTGAACGTGACGGCACGATAGGTCGTGTTCACATGGACCATCGCGATAGAGCGCTCTGTCGTGAGTTGATCGCGACAGCTCCTGTCGTCGCGATCTGCTGACCAGGCCATCGCGACCCTCATGCGACCCCGTTGCGACCTGTCTGCCCGAACCGACCAGCTTGTCGCGACCGATACAAGTCCCCGTCGCCATCTCAGTTGACCCCGTCGCGACGCTCATTAGGTTACGTCGCGATCTGAGATTTTTGCAAGAAACCCCCTGTCTCAGCAATGCTTGATTATCTACAGTGTTTGTACTCTTGTTTAACAGTCATACATACAGAAAATAACACTTGCCATAAATTAAACATTTATGTATGATTAAAACACATACACATAATCTTTTCTATCTGCAATTTCATGACACTTACACACACTTTGAACCATCCAATTATGGCGTAATTTGGCATGAAATCATTCATATTACATCTGGTAATTTATGTAATTAAATTACCATATTTAAAAATAAATACTTGTCTATCGTTTCTCGTGATGTTTTGGGAATACCGATATCGACACTCCATTGTTCTAGAACTCCTCTAGAACGTCGAGCATTGGTTTCTATATACACACTTTCTTGACTTGGACAAACTCTCCGTCGGACATTCCATCTGTCGGACTAGTGAGTCTTCGTTCAAGGCCTCCGTAAGTCTCCTCTGTCCATGGATTCCCACATGGTCGACGAGCTGGTTGTACCCTAACACCTATGATACCCTTTAGGGATCTATATGATCCAAACGGCTATTAGAAATTCACTCTCGTCTTAAATCACGCCGAACCTCTGGACCTGTTCATAACAAGGCCAGTGGTAGGGTCGTGAGTCCCACCTTACTGCCAACACCATGTGCGCGTGTTGTGCAACTATCGCCTGTTACTCGGAAAGTTAGGTGCATTGTCCCTTAGCCCTCATCTATACTCTACTTGCTCATCTATTCACGTTCACTCTACTATCTCGTCTATTCATCTAGTACTCTCATCTATTCCTTGGTACTCTATTTGGCCATTAGAATTGATTGTCTACGATAAAAAACATGACTATGCTAGGCAACATTATAAGGGCCCGGTCTGGTCCTTGGGAGGAGCACCTAAAAGGCTATAACTCGTGGGGGTCTAATGATCTGGGTGATGGCATACACCTAATGCATGAAAACGCAAGATTTGATCTATGGCAATCAATTAATCAAACAGTCAATTATTGATTTACTTGAATCTCGTGGTTGAAAGAATATCGACCAACACTTGCTATCGTGACTTGTGCACTGTGGTGCAATTTTACTTGTTATCTTGTTATATGGCCAATCCGATATCAAAACTTGTCGTGCTATACTCTCGTGCATTGTGCTATTGTTCCTCGTTATCGTGTACCAGTACTTTGTATACGTTTCTCGTTATTCTCTCTAGTTATCCTACTTTATAAGACATTAATCACTTAAAGCATGCTTGATCCTGAGATTTAAGTCCTACTGGGCGTTATCGCTCACCCTGCATTATTTGTCGTTGTGTTCTCAAGTGAGACCGAGGATGAACCATACACTCAAGAGGACGGGAACGACCTGGAGTGATGTCATGAGTACCTTAGCGTCCTAGCACTATGATTAGCGTTGTAGTAGTTAAATTTGAAGTTTAGTCTTTTGCTTTTATTTCAATGTAATCGGGCCCTATAGATTGGCTCTGATATTAGTGGTTGTAACTAGAGATCAAAGAGTTATTAATGAAGTGGAATTATTTTAGTATTATTCATTGTGCAATGGTTTGATGTCTGGTACTCGCTCTATACCCTTTTCTTGCAACTGCCTCGCGTTTCGATATTCCGCGTTGGGGCGTGACAGTCCTTATGGGTGGTTTGTTGCAAGAGAGAGCTAATGTGTGGTGGGCTTCTTTGCTTCACACCCGGTTTGAGGACGGTTCTATCGAGGTATCTTCGGATGAGTTTGTGAGGCTCTTTCAGGCCAAGTTTGTTCCCGAGCATATTCAAGATAAGATGGAGCAGGAGTTCCTCACTCTTACTCAGGGCTCCATGACGGTGCTTGAGTATGAGGCCAGGTTTGCAGAATTATCAAAGTATGCACCTCACATAGTGGCTGATGAGCGCAGGAAGGCGAAGAAATTTGTGATGGGCCTTAAGCCATCACTGAGGTCCAGGTTCATGGCATTTGACCATCGTACCCTACATGTGGCTCTCAGTGTTGCATGCAGGTAGGAGAGCGAGATGGAGCAGTATTTGGAAGAGAAGAAGGCATCGTAGAAGAGGTCAGCACCACTGTTCCAGTGGCAGGATAGAAAGAAAGTGGCATATCAGTCACCGCAGCGTCCCGTGGCAGCGATCAGTCAGCAGGCAGTTACTCTGTGGTCCCCTAGCATCAGACCTAGTGGCAAGAGGGAGTGTCCTCACTGTGGAAGGGGACATGATGGTAGGGAGTTCTAGAAGCTAGCGGGGAAATGCTTAAAGTGCGGTAGCAGTGAGCATCAGATCAGGGACTGTCCCAGGCTTCAGCAGGGAGTTCAGCGTGAAACGCCAGCCCCAGTAGTGGCAGCAGCAGCAGCGCCAGTGACCGAAAGACCAGGAAGGCCTCGCGCCCAAGCTCGAGTGTTTGCCTTAGCGCGAGAGGATGCCGAGCATGTAGAAAACGTCACAGAAGGTACGGTTCTTTTCATGGGTGTGCACGCTCGGATTTTATTTGATACGGGTGTCACTTACTCGTTCGTTTCCGAGCAATTTGCTAGGCAGTTAACTGTAGAGTCTAGTGTCAAGGCTGAAGAGTTAGAGGTCCCTTTCTCTGTGCACACACCAGTGGGAACGGTATCGACTAGGAAGTGTATTCCGTATTTATCTGTGTGCATTGAGGATCGAGTCTTAGAAGGGTGCTTCTATCTGCTAAAGATGAAGGACTATGATGTTATTCTTGGTCTGGATTGGCTAGAGGAGCCCTATGCTTTAGTAGATTGTCGTGGGAAGAAGATCACTTTCCGTATTCCTGGTGAGGATCAGTTTTCACATCCATTGCCAAGGAACTTAGCGGGAAGGTTTGTTATCTCCGCCATGAAGGCGATAAGAATGGTGAACAAGGGTTGTCATGCTTTTCTTGCCAGCATGGTCTTAGTACCAAAGGCTGACCAGTCACCTACCCTTGAGGAGATTGATGTAGTGTAAGAGTTTCCAGACGTATTCCCCGATGATTTGTCTGTTTTGCCACCGATTAGAGAGATAGATTTTACTATAGAGTTGCTTCCAAGCACCTCTCCTATCTCAAAGGCTCCATATCGGATGGCGCCTGCGGAATTAGCTGAGTTAAGGAAGAAGTTGCAAGATTTGCTGGATAAGGGATTTATTCACCCTAGTGTATCCCCTTGGGGCACACCTGTATTATTTGTGAAGAAGAAGGATGGTTCACTCAGGTTGTGCATCAATTATAGAAAGCTCAACCAGGTGACTGTGAAGAACAGGTACCCCTTACCGCGGATTGATGTTCTATTTGACCGACTGTAGAATGCATCGGTATTTTCGAAGATTGATCTGTGGTCCGGCTATCATCAGCTGATGATTATGAGTGAAGATGTGTCCAAGACGGCCTTTAGGACTCGTTATGGACATTATGAGTTTTTAGTGCTCCTATTTGGTCTAACCAATTCCCCTACAGCGTTCATGGATCTCATGAATAGGATGTTTAGACCTTATCTAGATAGTTTCGTTGTAGTGTTCATCTATGATGTGCTAGTCTATTCTCCGGATAAGGCTACACACCGTGATCATCTGAGGGTAGTGTTAGAAGTTCTCCGAGAGCACAAGCTGTATGCAAAGTTTAGCAAGTGCGATTTCTGGATGCGTGAGGTTCATTTCCTTGGGCATGTTATCTCGGGTGTTGTGTAGCAATTGATCCAGCGAAGGTCCAAGCTGTATTAGATTAGGAGATCCCCAGGACCCCATCGGAGATTCAAAGTTTCCTTGGTTTAGCGGGTTATTATCGGCGATTCATTGAGGGATTTGCATCTATCGCCGCACCTTTGACTAAGCTAACCAGGAAGGGTGTTAAGTTTATCTGGTCCGAGGATTGTGAGAGTAGCTTTCAGTTGTTGAAGGCTAAGCTTACTTATGCACCGGTCTTGATTTTGCCGAGTGGTGTAGAGGGTTTTTCTATTTATTTGGATGCATCTCGGATTGGTCTAGGCTGTGTGTTGATGCAATATGGTAGGGTAGTGGCGTATGCTTTCCGTCAGTTGAATGAGCATGAGCGTAACTATCCGACTCATGATTTGGAGCTTGCGGAAGTGGTTCATGCACTGAAGATCTGGAGACACTATATTTATGGTGTCATATTTGAGGTGTTCACTGACCACAAGAGTTTGAGGTATCGCTTTTGTAGAAGGAGTTAAACCCGCGGCAGAGGAGATGGATTGAGTTCCTTAAGGACTACGACTTCGATCTTCAATATCATTCAGGGAAGGCGAATGTCATGGTAGAAGCTCTTAGCAGGAAGAGATCTTTGCTCCTATAGGATTGGAAGATGTTGGAAGATGCTACTTGTGCGATGACTGAGTTAGAGCCATCGTTATGTCAGGCTTTCGTGGCTAAGTTAACCATTCAGTCTACTGTGCTAGATGAGGTGATTGAGTAGTAGAAGGCTGATCCTAGGCTCCAGGAATTGGTGGGCAAGGCGAGCATTGCTAGAGATGAGGATGGTGTGATTAGATTTCATCACCGAGTCTGTGTCCCAGATATTGTGAATATTCGTGAGCATGTTCTAGCAGAAGCTCATAGGTCGAGGTTCTCTATTCATCCAGGTAACACTAAGATGTACCAGAATTTAAAGAGATCATTTTGGTGGTCTGGCATGAAGAAATATGTGGCGGATTTTGTATCCAAGTGTTTAGTATGCTCATAAATATAAATACAGAGTAGCGGAAACAAAAGAACTACTTGTCTTCATTTCATCATCCACATTTAACATACATGATTCAAAAACAATTAAAGATAACTAAAGTCCACAAAAATTAAAGTGCTAAAAATCAAATTACATAGCTTGTCCACCATTTACATAATAGTTTCATTACAATGCCTCAATTACATAGAATGAAAGCAAAATGTCGCGATGACGACTCCACCAGGCTACTCGCCACGCTCAGAGTCACTCTCCACGGTCTCCTCTAAGGGTGTATCACCTACTAAACCTGTACGCCAAAGCAAGGAATGAGTCTAAAAGACTCAGCAAATAACACCACACACATCATACAAGCATATATCACAGCAGGTTTTTCATTTCAATTTACAAAGCAAAACAAAACATATAGCATACTTGGACATTGATAAAAGACAACCTATCATGACAATTTTACAAAATTTAAAACACATGGTACATGATTTAAGCCATTCCAAAATAAATATCCTATTACATGCCTTCTACTCATGTAATCACATGAAAGCTACCTTTCAATTAAGGCTATAACATGGAAGCAACCAAACATAGAGTTCTTGCATGCATAAAAGGAAACATTCCTATCATGATTTCTACACATTCTTGCGCATGCCATTTATCATTTCATACACATTAAGGTTGCTGTTTTGACATACTTTAGCAATTCACATCCTATTGCGTGAGAGCTACAATTTCAATTGATTACAACCCGATAGCAATTTTAAACATGGAATTGTTCACACATATGCAAGAAATGCTCCTAGCATGGATTCTACGCATTTTTACACACATAAAACATTCTTATAAACACCTTTAGGTTGCTGTCATAACAAAATTTCACATTAACATATCATGGACCACAATTTCACAATTTAACATAATGGTTTCACATGTTTACACAAATACTCATTCACATAGTTCCCTTTTTACACATTGCACAATTTACACATATTCATACTACACAATTTACACATAATCACATTCACATTTCATAATTTAGTGCTGTGACACATAGTCCAAACCACCATTAGAAGGACACATCACATAACACATACACATAGACGTCACCTAGGCAATATAGTGACGACTCTTGGACTGTGCAGACTAGGAGAACAAGTCTCCACCCTAACCAGTGGTACTTGTCCACCTCTAAGATTTCATCCTAATGCCCTTAGGATCTTAAAACATTGAACCTACCCGTGGGGACTTTTCCATGGTACGGTTCCACGGCCCTTTATGGAAGCAATGTCACACATGGCACAGTCTTACACAATTCACATTCCAATTTTTAACACACATATTACACATGTCTTTACATTTTCTCACTTATTCACATGGCTCTATTTTCCTAATCATGATATTACTGTTGACAGACTTTAAACATTCAATGCTTTACACTAATCAGGCTGAACAATGCCTAATCAAACCACATTCATGATAACATGCATAAATCATTCGTTTTCACATGGAAATCTCATAATACCACTTTCTGTTATCCAAATCTCATGAAATTTTAGTCACACACAAATTTCTGGTTTATGGCTTCACATGCAAATTTCCAGATTTTTCTGAGTCATATTACATTTACAGAAATTAAAACATTCAGTTTCATGCCATTCATAATTCAATTTATCATGGAACATAACATGAATATCCAGTTTGACATTTCACAGATCTGAATCTATCATACACTTTGTTACAAAAAATTTTCCTGAATTTATTTCACAACATACAATTTACTGTAAATTTTGAATAACCTACTCATGCTTTCTATTTCCATTACATAAATTACAGTAAATCATATGAACATGAACAAATTCTCAAATTTGTAGGGTATGGACTGGCACACGTACACATGGTATAGAAAATTTTGGGGCGATTAATTCCTTAGGAATCATGTAGACAGTAGGTGAACATGCAAAAATCCCTTTTCCCAACATGTATTTCAATAAATCTAATAGTTTATGCCATCCACAGAAAAATACAGAAATTCCCACACACATCACATTATCTATTTTACATAACATATAAAAATTACACTATATCCTCATGCGTCAAAGTCCGGAAAATAATTATTTAAGGCAAAATAGTTTACTGTTCTGCACTGAAGAACTTAACGGCAGTGTCTGGCCGTTCAAGGAGATGGACGGCAAGATCGCTGGCCGCTGACTGGAGATCTTGGCGGCAAGAGGACTTGATGCCAAGTTCCTGTCTGTGCAAGAACACAGACCGAGCTCCAAATAACAGAGGAATGTGGGGATCAAGGACACGATAAAATCTCATAAAAATGGTAGAAACCTCCTAGACACATACATGGACGAAGTGGGTAGGTTACTTGCCTCTAATTAAATCTTCGAAGGGATCTAAGTTGCTGTTGAAGCTCTCCTTGGGCAGTCCCAAGAAGCCTCCACAAGTTCCTTCCTCCTGGTTCTCAGTCGATGCAAGCTCCAGTCCAGTGTTGGGGAAGCCTTCCCCAAGGTCGAGACTCCCTCCTAGTAGCAGTGGATCGCCGGAAGAAGCCTTCAGTCGCCGGATTCAAGCTTGCCAAGTTCAGTTTTCCTCCAGTTTTGATCTAGGGTTTCTCTCCTCTTTGCAAAGAGTCAAGAGAGGCTTTTCTGGTGCAGAAAGGGTTTAGTTTATATGATAGGGGTTTGGGGAACCCCGGAGAGGTGATGGGATGGCCTGATAGCCGTTGGGGACTTCTCCCCAATGGCTGGGCTTGCTTGCCCCTGGAATTCCGGAGTCTACAACTCATGCAGGTCAGAGATATTAACGTCCACATCCATGGACGTTGACTCAAGCATTGGCGTCCATCAAGGTGGACGCTGACTCATCATTGTCGTCCATCCATGTTGACGCCAACTTGGGCCTTCGGCCAGAACTTAAAACATGCAGAAACCATGCTTAACTTATTCATATATATACATGCCATATATATACTATCATGTACACACTACCACCATGCAATTCATACACTATTTACAACTAATTATACACATGCACACATAAGTATAACTAGTTAATACGTACGTAGATATGTACATTCTATGCATACACAAGCATGAATTATTTACACAAAATAAAGTAATACAACAAAATTTGAGGGTCTTACACCCTCTCCCCTTAAAGAAACTTTGTCCTCAAAGTTTAAACAAAACTACTCAAACAAACGGGGATACTTCTTCTTCATCGCATCCTCAAGCTCTCAAGTAGCCTCCTCTCGTAAGAAGTTCCGCCATAGAACTTTCACCGACACAATACCCTTGTTCCGGAGATGCTGAACCTTTCGGTCAAGAATAGCTACTGGTTGCTCCACATACGACAGATCTGGCTGAATCTCCACTGGCTCATGACTAATCACATGAGATGGATCTCGGACATACTTCCTGAGCATAGAAACGTGGAAAACGGGATGAACACTAGCTAAAGCTGGGGGTAAAGCTAGCTCATATGCCACGCTGCCCAATCGTCTGAGAATCTCATATGGGCCAATGAATCGAGGGCTCAGCTTACTATGCCTGCCAAACCTAACGACACCTCGAGTAGGTGATATCTTCAAGAAGACATGTTCACCCACCTCGAACTCCAAATCCTTCCTTCTATTGTCGGCGTAGCTCTTCTACCTATCCTGCGCCGCAACAAGCCTCTTCCTGATAAGCTGGACCTTATCCGAAGTCTCCTGAACTAACTCCGTACTGATCAGCTGCCTATCACCGGTCTCCTCCCAACATAAAGGAGATCTGCAAGGCCTACCGTACAACGCCTCAAATGGAGCCATACCAATGCTCGCATGAAAACTGTTGTTGTATGCGAACTCCACTAGAGGTAGATGACGCTCCCAATCATCCTTCCAATCTAGTACACACGCTCTCAACATATCCTCGAGCGTCTGGATAGTCCTTTCAGATTGTCCATCTGTTTGGGGATGAAACGCCGAACTGAGCTTCAGCTCCTAACCTAACGCATGCTGAAGACCCTTTCACAACCTCAAAGTAAATCTCGGATCTCGATCCGAAATGATCGACTTTGGCACACCATGCAATCTAACCACACTACTAACATACAATCTAGCTAAACTCTCAACCGAATGCTTCTTCTCCATAGACAAGAAATGCGCAGTCTTCGAGAATCTATCTACGATTACCCAAATCGAGTCGTTGCCCCTTCTAGATAGAGGCAAACCCGAAACAAAGTCCATCGTGACAGCTACCCACTTCCATACTGGGATCTCCATCCTTTGCATAAGGTCGGATGGTCGCTGTCGCTCGGCCTTTACTTGCTAGCATACTAAACACCGGGATACATAATCTGCCACATCTCTCTTCATGCCAAACCACCAAAAGGACCTCTTCAAATCCTGGTAAATTTTAGTGTTACCCGGATGAATAGAGAATCGCGATCTATGAGCCTCTGCTAACACATGCTCACAGACATCTACCAAATCAGGGACACACACTCGATGATGGAATCTAATCACACCGTCCTCATCACGAGCAATGCCTGCCTTGCCCACTAGCTCTAAGAGTCTAGGGTCGGCTTTCTATTGCTCGATCACCTTATCCAAAACCGAGGACCTAAGGGATAACTGAGCTACAAAAGCCTGGCATAGCGATGGCTCTAACTCAGACAACGTGCAAGCTGCATCCTCCAACATCTTCCAGTCCTGCTAGAGAGATGGCCTCTTCCTACTCAGGGCATCCGCTACGACATTCGCCTTCCCAGGGTGATACTGAAGGTCGAAGTCATAGTCCTTCAAGAACTCAATCCATCTTCTCTGCCTCAGGTTTAATTCCTTTTGGGAGAAAAGATACTTCAAGCTCTTGTGGTCGGTAAACACATCAAATCTGACACCATAAAGATAGTGCCTCCAGATCTTTAGTGCATGAACCACTGTTGCGAGCTCCAAATCATGAGTCAGATAGTTCTTCTCATGCTCCTTCAATTGACGAGAAGCATACGCAACTACCCTTCCTTGCTGCATTAGCACACAGCCTAAGCCAATCCAAGATGCATCCGTGTAGCTAGTAGAACTCTCTACACCGCTCGACAAGACTAACACCGGAGCTGACGTGACCTTAGTCTTCAACAATTGAAAACTACTCTCACACTTCTCGGACCAGACAAACTTCACTCCCTTTCTGGTGAGCTGCGTTAATGGGGCGGCGATGGATGAAAATCCCTCAATGAATCGCCGATAGTAACAAGCCAAACCAAGAAAACTACGAATCTCCGAAGGGGTCTTGGGAACCTCCCAATCCATAACTGCCTGGACATTTGCTAGATCAACTGCAACACCCGCACCGAAGATAACATGCCCGAGGAAATGAACCTCGCGCAACCAGAAATCGCACTTGCTGAATTTTGCATACAGCTTGTGCTCACGAAGAACCTCTAATACTACCCTCAAATGCTGACGGTGTGTGGCCTCATCTGGAAAGTAGACCAACACGTCATGTAAGGCCCTCGAATTTCCGTCGCATTATTTGTATTTATGTGTATATGTTTGTACTTGTGTATGTATGTACATATTTACGTACGCATGAACTAGTATAATTACGTGTGCATGTGTTTATATTAAACATAAATAATGTATGTATTGCATGATAATAGTACGGATACGATACCATATGTATATTGCATGTATATATGCAAGGTATGCATGGTTTTCTGCATAATTTAGAGTTCTGGCCGAAGGCCACCTTGGCGTCAACCCCTGGCCGTTTATCTGGTGTCAGCGTCCAGACATGGACGCCAACACTTATCCTGGCGTCTAGCGATGTGGACGCCAATTTCTCTGGCCTGCATGCGCAACAGAGCTGCAAGCTTCTGAAACAAGGTATGGCCACCTATTGGGGGATGTCCCCCAATGGCTCTGAGGGTGTCCTATCACCCTAGTGAGTGGGAGAAAGACTCTCCTACAGGTTAAACTCGAAATGGCCTCTCCCCACTCTTCCCTTCACCCTTGCAAGAGGAGAAAAGAGAGGAAAAACCCTAGAGAGAAAAACTGTGAGAAAACCCCACCTTGGCACCCAAAAATCCGACCCCTTGGAGGTTGATCCGGCCATCTTCCCCGACAAGAAGGAAGCTGGAGCAAAGGAGAAGGCTTCCCCATCGTCCCCTTGTTGTGGAGCTCATCCAAGAACCCGGAGGAAGGTGATCTTGGAGGCCTTTCTGCAACTTTCTTGGGACTACCCAAGGAGGTCTTCACCGAGCCCTAGATCCCTTGGAGGAATTTTTGAAAGGCAAGTGACCTACCCATGATGTCCCCTTATGAGTCTAGGTCGATTTTATGATTTTTAAGCATTTTTCCTCGAGTCCTAGAACCTCCCATTCACCCAAGTTTCAGAGCTCGGGTCTGTGTTTCTGCACAGACCTGGCTTGACGGCAAGGTCCTTGGACGCCCAGATCATGCTTGGCGTCCATCGACCATGCTGCTGACCCTGAGTCAGCGGCCAGAGACCGCCGCCAAGTTCTTCAGGATAGAACAGTGAACTGTTCTGCCCTTATTCTACATTAATTTCGATATGGTTTCGGTGATGAGGATATATGGTAAACCTTATACTCTATGTATAGTGTTAATTGTGGTGTGTGAATGAATGTGGGGTGTGATGGTGAATGTGGGAAATGGTATCCCTTAAACTTGTGAGCATGACTTATTGAGATTCTTGAAAATTAATGTTTCATGATTAGAATTAGTATGAATGCCTTGGTTTTGGTCTGATCATGAAGGTTAGTGTGTCAGTATGTGTGTTTGCAAATTTGGTGAATTATTCACGCTTGTGTAACTTGCTAATAAATCCGATTCGGTAGAATAAAATGAAAGCATGCAACAATGGATGTGATGATTAATCTATAGATGTATGCTTTAGGGTAATTTTGTATTCTCAAATCATGTATATATATCAGTATCCTCTGTTAAAACAGTAAGTGGTAAATTGCAAGATGTGTTAAACCCCATGTTAAGCTAAATTGTGAATGGCATGCTAATTAGGTGTTTTATTTACTGTAAATTCCATGTCGCTCAGAAAAATCTGAAACATTGAGGGTATAATCTTGAACCCGAAAACAGCATGTGGTTAAAATTTCAAGTCGTTTGGATCAGTAAATAAAAAGTTATGTGTTTTCATGTGAATGTGATAATTTATGCATATTATTGTAATGTGATTAGTTATGGTCTAAAACCAACATGATTAGTGTGTTTACTGTGTGTTAAACTCTTGAAATTCTGTAGTACCATGTTAGGAAAAACAGAGATATTCATGTGAGTAAGAAAGTGAATGTGATGAAAAGTGTAAAATGTAAAACCATGTGTAAAACGGTAAATGTGTAAATGTGTAAGTGTGCCAATGTGACACTGCTTCCGTAGAGGGCAGTGGAGCTGTATCAGGAAAAAGTCCCCCTGAGAAAGTTCAGTGAGTTAAGTGACCCTAAGGGCATTAGGGGGAAATCCTGGAGGTGGACAAGTACCACTGGTTAGGGTGGAGACTTGTTCTCCCGGTCTGCACAGTCCAAGAGTCGCCATTGGAATGCCTAGATGGCGTCTATGTGTAATGTGATGTGTATATGTCCTTCTTTGGTGGTTTGGACTATGTGCCCCGGCACCTAAAATGTGTAATGTGAAATATGTAATGTGTATGTGTCCATGTGTAAATGTGTAAGTGACAATGTGAATGTGTATGTGTAAAGTGAACCATGTGAAAGAGGGAATTTGTGTAAAGAAAATGTGAAACTCAAGATGTGAAAAATGTGTTATTGAAACCTAGGTGAGACAAATATGAAACCATGTGAATTCAGTAAATTCATGTTATTATCATCATGTTTAAATGTGCAAAGATGTCTAGAATCCATGTTAGGGATAATTAGTGAACACGGGCACAAGATAGCATGAATGGTTGTTAACATGATATGTTTTATGCATTATTGTAGCTCTCATGCATAGGTTTTCAGCCATGAAACCATTGAAATCATCAACCTAAAGCATGTGAAAAGGTCTATGTAGGTGTTTAAAAATATGAAAAATCCATGCTAGTTGTGTTCCCTTCATGTATGTAGAATGTTCATGTTGGTAGCCCTCATGTCTTAGCTCTTTAAAGATTAAAGTTTCATGAGTAAATTGAATAGAGAGCATGTGATAGGTAAATTTTATTTTTAGAAATCTGAAAGCATGATTCATGTATAAAATTGTGAAACTTTCATGATAGGTTGAGACTTGAACTGGCTAGCATGCTATGTGTGAAACTTGTAAATGTGCATGTAGAAACCACTAGGACTTGTAAGTGTATATCATGAGTAGTGTTGCTTGCTGAGTCCTTGGACTCACTCCTTGCTTCGGCATACAGGTGTAGTTGGTGACGTGGCACCTTTGGAGGAGGCAGCAGAGACGGACTTCGAGCACGGAGATTAGCTAGCGTTGGGAGTTTCTTTGTGATTGTGTGTTTCATAAGTATGTAATTGAACATTGTATTAGAGTACTATGAAAAAATGTAAAAGTGTGGACAATTGTATTTCCATTTCAGCAATTTAAATTATGTGAACTTTAGTTCTTTTTGTCAATTGCAAGCTGCATGTATGTTAATGTGGATGATGAATGAATGAAGACAGATGTTTTTTACTTCCGCTACTCTGTTGTATATTCGTGTGTATCTCAGTTGTTTGTATCGTTGGGTAAATGTCCCACTGTGAGGACTCTCGCTATACCGACGTGGGTTGGTATAACCGTACCGGTGTAACGAGGGCCGTCACAGAGATTGGTATTAGAGCAACCGGTTGAGATTGCACATGAATATACCTAAGTCATCATCCCCATTGCATGCTAAGTATGTCCACATGTGTAGAAAACATTAATAAGAAGTGAAAGATAGATAAGAAAATAGATAGAAAACTTAGTAACCTAGCTCTAATGGTGGCTGAAATTTTATTACAGCCATGGCTTCCCGTGGACGACGTGGAGGTGTGCCAGCTCGCGACGACGAGCAGAGGCGTGAGGAGCGGGCGGAGCAGCAGGCCCCGGCCCCACAAGGTTCTGTGCTTCCCCCACCACCGCCAGTGGACTATGGAGTATTCATGCAAGGTCTGGTGCAAGCCATGCAGACGCAGGCCCACACCCAGGCAGCACTCCAGGCCCACTTGGAGGCCCAGGTAGAATAATAAAACAACCTAGTGGTTTGGTATTTAAATTGTATGATCTCGTGTTTATTGTATATTGTTATTGTTTAATGTAGCAGGCTCAGGCCCCAACTTAGGACCATGGTGGACCTTCCATCATGGAGCGATTCAAGAGGATGACCCCACCCTCTTTTAAGGGGGAGAGTGATCCTCTAGTGACAGAAAGCTGGATGAGGGAGACGGAGAAAATCTTTCGAGCTATCAGGTGTCCTGATGAGGACAAGGTGACATTAGCCACCTACATGTTACAGGTATGCTCTAGTTTATGCTTGAATGTTGTTTGCCAAGTTAGAAATTGTTAGTTGGTGCTTATGAAGGTGTATTGCAGGAGAGAGCTGATGTATGGTGGTCCTCCCTACTACGTACACGCTTCGAGGACGGAGCGGTAGACGTGGTGTGGGATGCGTTCGTGAGGCTCTTCCGAGCCAAGTTCGTCCCAAAGCATATCCAGGACAAGATGGAACAAGAATTCCTTTCCCTGACGTAAGGATCAATGACCGTCCTGGAATACGAGGCAAGGTTTTCTGAACTTTCTAAATATGCACCGCATATAGTAGAGGATGAGCGCAGGAAGACCAAGAAGTTTGTGATGGGTCTCAAACCATCACTGAGGACGAGACTCGTGGCGTTCGACCACCGCACGCTAGACGAGGCCCTCAGCGCAGCCTACAGATAGGAGGGAGAAATGGAGCAATATCTGGAGGAGAAGAAGGCTTCGCAGAAGAGGCCAGCAGCGACTTTCCAGCGGCAGGATAAAAAGAAAATGGTGTACCAGACACTGCAGAAATCAGTGGCAGTCAGCAACTCTCAGGTACCTTCTGTACGTTCCCCCGGTGCGAAGAAAGAGTGTCCCCATTGTGGGAAGACCCATGGAGGTTCCGAGTGCTGGTTAGTAGCGGGTAGATGCTTAAAGTGTGGGAGCAGCGACCACAAGATCAAAGATTGCCCAAGACTTCAGCAGGGAGCTCAGCGTGGAGCGCCAGTACCAGTAGTAGCGGCAGCCGCGCCAGCTACAGGACGACCAGGAAGGCCTCGAGCCCCAACTCGAGTGTTTGCTTTAGCTCGCGAGGACGCCGAGCAGGCGGAGCATGTCACCGAAGGTACAGTTTTACTTTTCGGTGTGCACGCTCGGGTTTTGTTTGATACGGGTGCTACTCACTCGTTCATTTCCGAGCGGTTCGCTAGGCAGTTAGCCCTAGAGTCAGGCATAGAGTCTGAGGAGTTAGAGGTTCCTTTGTCTGTGCACACCCCTGCGGGTACGGTATCGACTAGGAAGTGCATTCCGTCGTTACCTGTGTGCATTGAGGATAGATTCCTAGATGGGTGTTTCTTCTTGCTAAAGATGAAGGACTATGATTGTATCCTTGGTCTGGATTGGCTAGAGGAGCACTATGCGTTAGTGGATTGTCGTAGGAAGAAGATTGTTTTCCGCATTCCTGGTGAGGATGAGTTCTCTCATCCCTTGCCAAAGAACTTAGCGGGAAAGTTAGTTATCTCTGCCATGAAGGCGATGCGCATGGTGAACAAGGGTTGTGACGCATTTCTTGCCAGCGTTATGCTAGTACCCGATGCTAGTTCGTCACTGACTCTTGCAGAGATCGATGTGGTGCAGGACTTTCCAGATGTCTTTCCCGATGACTTGTCTGGATTGCCACCGGATAGGGAGATAGAGTTCACTATAGAGTTGCTTCCAGGCACCTCTCCTATCTCGAAGGCCCCATATCGGATGGCCCTGCAGAGTTAGCCGAGTTGAGGAAGCAATTGCAAGAATTGCTCGATAAGGGATTTATTCGCCCTAGTGTTTCCCCTTGGGGCGCACCTGTATTATTCGTCAAGAAGAAAGACGGGTCACTTCGGTTGTGTATTGATTATAGGAAGTTGAACCAGGTGACTGTGAAGAACAGGTATCCCTTACCTCGGATTGATGATCTGTTTGACCAGTTGCGAGAGGCATCAGTCTTTTCCAAGATTGACTTGCGATCTGGTTATCATCAGTTGAGGATTAGGAGTGAGGATGTGTCCAAGACGGCATTTAGAACCCGTTATGGACATTATGAGTTTTTGGTCCTTCCTTTCGGATTGACTAACGCCCCTGCAGCGTTCATGGATCTCATGAACCGGGTGTTTAGTCCGTATTTAGATAGCTTTGTTGTTGTGTTTATTGATGACGTGTTGGTCTATTCTCCGGATGAGGCCACACATCGTCAGCATTTGAGGTTAGTCTTAGAGGTTCTCCGTGAGCACAAGCTGTATGCGAAGTTCAGCAAGTGCGAGTTCTGGTTGCGCGAGGTTCATTTTCTCGGGCATGTTATCTCCGGCGCTGGTGTAGCTGTTGATCCAGCAAAGGTCCAGGCAGTTATGGATTGGGAGATTCCCAGGACCCCTTCGGAGATTCGTAGTTTCCTTGGGTTAGCTGGTTATTATCGGCGATTCATTGAGGGTTTCTCATCCATCGCCGCCCCTTTGACAAAGCTGACCAGAAAGGGTGAGAAGTTCGTATGGTCTGAGGCATGTGAGCGCAGCTTTCAGCTATTGAAGGCTAAGCTTACTTCTGCTCCGGTATTGGTATTGCCCAGTGGTCTAGAGGGCTTTGCCATTTATACGGATGCATCTCAGATTGGTTTAGGCTGTGTGCTCATGCAGCAAGAGAGGGTAGTGGCTTATGCTTCTCGTCAGTTGAAGGAGCATGAGAGGAACTATCCGACTCATGATTTAGAGCTCGCAGCTGTGGTTCATGCACTAAAGATCTGGAGGCACTATCTTTATGGTGTCAGATTTGAGGTGTTTACCGACCACAAGAGCTTGAAGTATCTTTTCCCCAAAAGGAATTAAACCTGAGGCAGAGGAGATGGATTGAGTTCTTGAAGGACTATGACTTCGACCTTCAGTATCATCCTGGAAAGGCGAACGTCGTAGCGGATGCTCTTAGTAGAAAGAGGTCTTCGCTCCAGCAGGATTGGAAGATGTTGGAGGATGCAGCGTGCTCTATGACCGAGTTAGAGCCATCGTTGTGTCAGGCTTTTGTAGCTCAGCTATCCCTTAGATCCTCAGTCTTGGATGAGGTGATTGAGCAGCAGAAAGCCGATCCTAGATTGTTAGAGTTAGTGGGTAAGGCGGGCATTGCTCGTGATGAGGACGGTGTGATTAGATTTCAGCACCGTGTTTGTGTCCCTGATTGGTAGATGTCCGTGAGCATGTGTTAGCGGAGGCTCATAGATCGCGATTCTCTATTCATCCGGGTAACACTAAGATGTATCAAGACCTGAAGAGATCATTTTGGTGGTCCGGCATGAAGAAGGATGTTGCGGATTATGTGTCTAGATGTCTAGTATGTCAGCAAGTGAAAGCCGAGCGGCAGCGACCATCCGGCCTTATGCAGAGGATGGATATCCCCGTATGGAAGTGGGAAGCTGTCACTATGGATTTCGTGTCGGGTTTGCCTCGATCTAGAAGGGGCAATGACTCGATTTGGGTAGTTGTAGATAGATTCTCGAAGACTGCTCATTTCTTGCCTATGAAGAAGAAGCAGTCAGTAGAGAGTTTAGCTAGATTGTATGTTAGCGGTATCATTAGATTGCATGGTGTGCCGAAGTCGATCATTTCGGATCGAGATCCGAGATTTACTTCGAGATTGTGGAAGGGTCTTCAGGATGCGTTAGGTTCGGAGCTTAAGCTCAGTTCGGCGTTTCATCCCCAGACCGATGGACAGTCCGAGAGGACTATCCAGACGCTCGAGGATATGTTGAGAGCGTGTGTTCTGGATTGGAAGGATGATTGGGAGCGTCATTTACCTCTTGTGGAGTTCGCATACAACAACAGCTTTCATGCTAGTATTGGTATGGCTCCATTCGAGGCGTTGTATGGTAGGCCCTGCAGATCTCCTTTATGTTGGGAGGAGACTGGTGATAGGCAGTTGATCGGACCGGAGTTAGTTCAGGAAACTTCGGATAAGATTCAGCTTATCAGGAAAAGGCTTGTTGCGGCACAGGATAGGCAGAAGAGTTATGCCGACAACAGGAGAAAGGATTTGGAGTTCGAGGTTGGCGATCATGTCTTCTTGAAGATATCGCCTACTCAGGTGTTGTCAGATTTGGCAGGCATAGCAAGCTAAGCCCTAGATTCATTGGCCCATATGAGATTCTCAGACGTTTGGGCAGCGTGGCGTACGAGCTAGCTTTACCCCCAGCTTTGGCTAGCGTTCACCCGGTATTCCACGTATCTATGCTCAGAAGTATGTCCGAGATCCGTCTCATGTGATTAGTCATGAGCCCGTGGAGATCCAGCCAGATCTTTCGTACGTCGAGCGACCCGTAGCCATTCTTGACCGGAAGGTTCAGCATCTCCGGAACAAGAGTATTGCGTCAGTGAAAGTTCTATGGCGGAACTTCTCACGTGAGGAGGCTACATGGGAGCTTGATGATTCGATGAAGAAGAAGTATCCCCTTTTGTTTGAGTAGTGTCGTTCTAACTTCGAGGACGAAGTTTCTTTAAGGGGGAGAGGGTGTAAGGCCCTCGAATTTCCGTCGCATTATTTGTATTTATGTGTATATGTTTGTACTTGTGTATGTATGTACATATTTACGTACGCATTAATTAGTATAATTACGTGTGCATGTGTTTATATTAAACATAAATAATGTATGTATTGCATGATATAGTATGGATATGATACCATATGTATATTGCATGTATATATGCAAGGTATGCATGGTTTTCTGCATAATTTAGAGTTCTGGCCGAAGGCCGCCTTGGCGTCAACCCCTGGCCGTTTATCTGGTGTCAGCGTCCAGACATGGACGCCAACACTTATCCTGGCGTCCAGCGATGTGGTCGCCAATTTCTCTGGCCTGCATGCGCAGCAGAGCTGCAAGCTTCTGAAACAAGGTATGGCCACCCATTGGGGGATGTCCCCCAACGGCTCTGAGGGTGTCCTATCACCCTAGTGAGTGGGAGAGAGACTCTCCTACAGGTTAAACCCGAAATGGCCTCTCCCCACTCTTCCCTTCACCCTTGCAAGAGGAGAAAAGAGAGGAAAAACCCTAGAGAGAAAAACTGTGAGAAAACCCCACCTTGGCACCCAAAAATCCGACCCCTTGGAGGTTGATCCGGCCATCTTCCCCGACAAGAAGGAAGCTGGAGCAAAGGAGAAGGCTTCCCCATCGTCCCCTTGCTGTGGAGCTCATCCAAGAACCCGGAGGAAGGTGATCTTGGAGGCCTTTCTGCAACTTTCTTGGGACTGCCCAAGGAGGTCTTCACCGAGCCCTAGATCCCTTGGAGGAATTTTTGAAAGGCAAGTGACCTACCCATGATGTCCCCTTATGAGTCTAGGTCGGTTTTATGATTTTTAAGCATTTTTCCTCGAGTCCTAGACCCTCCCATTCACCCAAGTTTCAGAGCTCGGGTCTGTGTTTCTGCACAGACCTGGATTGACGGCAAGGTCCTTGGATGCCCAGATCATGCTTGGCGTCCATCGACCATGCCGCTGACCCTGAGTTAGCGGCCAGAGACCGCCGCCAAGTTCTTCAGGACAGAAGAGTGAACTGTTCTGCCCTTCTTCTACATTAATTTCGATATGGTTTCCGTGATGAGGATATATGGTAAACCTTATACTCTATGTATAGTGTTAATTGTGGTGTGTGAATGAATGTGGGGTGTGATGGTGAATGTGGGAAATGGTATCCCTTAAACTTGTGAGCATGACTTATTGAGATTCTTGAAAATTAATGTTTCATGATTGGAATTAGTATGAATGCCTTGGTTTTGGTCTGATCATGAAGGTTAGTGTGTCAGTATGTGTGTTTGCAATTTTGGTGAATTATTCACGCTTGTGTAACTTGCTAATAAATCCAATTCGGTAGAATAAAATGAAAGCATGCAACAATGGATGTGATGATTAATCTATAGATATATGCTTTAGGGTAATTTCATATTCTCAAATCATGTATATATATCAGTATCCTCTGTTAAAACAGTAAGTGGTAAATTGCAAGATGTGTTAAACCCCATGTTAAGCTAAATTGTGAATGGCATGCTAATTAGGTGTTTTATTTACTGTAAATTCCATGTAGCTCAAAAAAATCTGAAAAATTGAGGGTATAATCTTGAACCCGAAAACAGCATGTGGCTAAAATTTCAGGTCGTTTGGATTAGTAAATAAAACGTTATGTATTTTCATGTGAATGTGATAATTTATGCATATTATTGTAATGTGATTAGTTATGGTCTAAAACCAACATGATTAGTGTGTTTACTGTGTGTTAAACTCTTGAAATTCTGTAGTACCATGTTAGGAAAAACAGAGATATTCATGTGAGTGAGAAAGTGAATGTGATGAAAAGTGTAAAATGTAAAACCATGTGTAAAACGATAAATGTGTAACTGTGCCAATGTGACACTGCTTCCGTAGAGGGCAGTGGAGCTGTATCTGGGAAAAGTCCCCCTGAGAAAGTTCAGTGTGTTAAGTGACCCTAAGGGCATTAGGGGGAAATCCTGGAGGTGGACAAGTACCACTGGTTAGGGTGGAGACTTGTTCTCCCGGTCTGCACAGTCCAAGAGTCGCCATTGGAATGCCTAGATGGCGTCTATGTGTAATGTGATGTGTATATGTCCTTCTTTGGTGGTTTGGACTATGTGTTACGACACCTAAAATGTGTAATGTGAAATATGTAATGTGTATGTGTCCATGTGTAAATGTGTAAGTGACAATGTGAATGTGTATGTGTAAAGTGAACCATGTGAAAGAGGGAATTTGTGTAAAGAAAATGTGAAACTCAAGATGTGAAAAATGTGTTATTGAAACCTAGTGAGACAAATCTGAAACCATGTGAATTCAGTAAATTCATGTTATTATCATTATGTTTAAATGTGCAAAGATGTCTAGAATCCATGTTATCGATAATTAGTGAACACGGGCACAAGATAGCATGAATGGTTGTTAACATGATATGTTTTATGCATTATTGTAGCTCTCATGCATAGGTTTTCAGCCATGAAACCATTGAAATCAGCAACCTAAAGCATGTGAAAAGGTCTATGTAGGTGTTTAAAAATATGAAAAATCCATGCTAGTTGTGTTCCCTTCATGTATGTAGAATGTTCATGTTGGTAGCCCTCATGTCTTAGCTCTTTAAAGATTAAAGTTTCATGAGTAAATTGAATAGAGAGCATGTGATAGGTAAATTTTACTTTTAGAAATCTGAAAGCATGATTCATGTATAAAATTGTGAAACTTTCATGATAGGTTAAGACTTGAACTGGCTAGCATGCTATGTGTGAAACTTGTAAATGTGCATGTAGAAACCACTAGGACTTGTAAGTGTATATCATGAGTAGTGTTGCTTGCTGAGTCCTTGGACTCACTCCTTGCTTCGGCGTACAGGTGTAGTTGGTGACGTGGCACCTTTGGAGGAGGCAGCAGAGACGGACTCCGAGCGCGGAGATTAGCTAGCGTTGGGAGTTTCTTTGAGATTGTGTGTTTCATAAGTATGTAATTGAACATTGTATTAGAGTACTATGAAAAGAATGTAAAAGTGTGGACAATTGTATTTCCATTTCAGCAATTTAAATTATGTGAACTTTTAGTTCTTTTTGTTAATTGCAAGCTGCATGTATGTTAATGTGGATGATGAATGAATGAAGACAGATGTCTTTTACTTCCGCTACTCTGTTGTATATTCGCGTGTATCTCAGCTGTTTGTATCGTTGGGTAAATGTCCCACTGTGAGGACTCTCGCTATACCGACGTGGGTTGGTATAACCGTACCGGTGTAACGAGGGCCGTCACACGTCATCTATGAAGACCACTACAAAGCTATCTAGGTAAGGTCTAAACACCCTGTTCATGATATCCATGAACGCTGCAGGGGCGTTGGTCAATCCGAAAGGAAGGACCAAAAACTCATAATGTCCATAACGGGATCTGAATGTCGTCTTGGACACATCCTCACTCTGAATCCTCAACTGATGATAACCAGACTACAAATCAGTCTTAGAAAAACTGATGCATCTTGCAGCTGGTCAAACAAATCATCAATCCGAGATAAGGGATACCTGTTCTTCACTGTCACTTGGTTCAGCTTTCTGTAGTCAATGCATAACCTAAGTGACCCGTCTTTCTTCTTGACGAATAATATAGGTGCGCCCCAAGGGGAAACACTAGGGCGAATAAATCCCTTTTCTAGCAGTTCTTGCAACTTCCTCCTCAACTCAGCTAACTCCGCAGGTGCCATCCGATATGGAGCCTTTGAGATAGGAGAGGTGCTCAGAAGCAACTCTATGGTGAACTCTATCTCTCTATCCGGTGGCAATCCAGACAAGTCATCAGGAAAGACATCTGGAAAGTCCTACACCACATCGATCTCTGCAAGAGTAGGTGACTCATTAGCCTTAGGTACTAATACCACGCTGGCAAGAAAAGCGTCACAACCCTTGTTTACCATGCGCATCGCCTTCATAGCAGAGATGACCAATTTTCCCGCCAAGTTCCTTGGCAAGGGATGAGAGAACTCATCCTCACCAGGAATGCGGAAAACAATCTTCTTTCCACGACAATCTACTAACGCATAGTGCTCCTCTAGCCAATCCAGACCAAGAATAGCATCAAAGTCCTTCATCTTTAGCAAGAAGAAACACCCATCTAAAACCCTATCCTTAATGCACACAGGCAACGACGGAATGCACTTCTTAGTCGATACCGTACCCGCAGGGGTGTGCATAGACAAAGAGACCTCTAACTCCTCAGACTCTACACTCGACTCTAGAGCTAACTGCCTAGCAAACTGCTTGGAAATGAACGAGTGAGTGGCACCCGTGTCAAACAAAACCTGAGCGTACACGCCTAGAATCGAAAGTGTACCTTCGGTGACATGTTCTGCCTGCTCGGCATCATCTCGTGCTAGAGCAAACACTCGAGCTGGGGCTCGAGGCCTTCCTGGTCTTCCTGTCGCTGGCGCCGCTGTTGCTACTGCTGTGGCTGGCGCTCCGCGCTGGACTCCCTGCTGAAGTCTCGGACAATCCTTGATCTTGTGGTCGCTGCTTCCACACTTCAAGCACTTTCCCGCAATCATCCAACACTCGGAACCATGTGTCTTCCCACAGTGGGGACACTCTTTCTTCACACCAGGGGAACGTACAGAGGGTACCTGAGTACTGCCGACTGCTACTGATCGCTGATGTGTCTGGTACACTGCTTTCTTCTTGTCCTGCTGCTGGAACGTAGCCGCAGGCCTCTTTTGCGAAGCCTTCTTCTATTCAAGGTATTGCTCCATCTCACCCTCCTGTCTACAGGCAGCGCTAAGGGCCTCGTCCAAAGTACGATGGTCGAACGCCACTAGCCTCATCCTCAGTGTTGGCTTCAGGCCCATCACGAACTTCTTTGCTTTCCTACGCTCATCTGCCACAACGTGAGGTGCATACTTACATAGTTCTACAAACCTTGCCTCGTACTCTAGCACGGTCATGGAGCCTTGAGTCAAAGAGAGGAACTCCTGCTCCATCTGATCTTGAATATGCTCGGGGACGAACTTGACCCGAAAGAGCCTCACGAACTCGTCCCAAGCAACCTCAATCGCGCCGTCCTCAAACTGTGTATGTAGTAATGAAGCCCACCATACATCAGCTCTTTCCTATAGTACACCGTTCATAAGCACCATCTACACACATTTAACTTAATAAATCATACAAACATACAAAACTAACACATACCTGAAGCATATAGGTGGCTAAATCCTCATCCGCACACTTAATAGCTTGGAAGATCTTTTCAATCTCCCTCATCAAACTCTCAGCTAGTAATGGATCGCTCTCCCCCTTAAAAGAGGGTGGCAGCATCCTCTTGAATCTTTCCATGATGGAAGGTCCACCATGGTCCTGAGATGGGACTTGAGCCTGCTACAGTACACAACAAGCAATACACAATCAACATAATATCACATAATTAAAATAAAACAGACTACTAATTGTTTCGCCATTCTAACCTGAGCCTCCAACTGGGCTTGGAGTGCAGCCTGGGTATGGGCCTGCGTTTGCATGGCCTGCACAAGACCCTGCATGAACACTCCATAGTCTACAGGCGGCGGTGGGGAAAGTATAGGACCCTGCAGTGCTGGGGCCTGCTGCTCCGCCCGCTCCTCACGTCTTGGCTCGTCCTCACGAGCCGGCACTCCGCCACGCCTACCTCTCGAAGCCATGGCTGCAATAAATTTCAGCCACCATTAGAGCTACGTTAATTTATTTCCTAACCATTTTCTTATCTATTTTTCATTCATTATTAATCAATTCTACACATGTGGACATTCCTATGTAGACTTAACATGTAATGGGGATGATGACTTATATATATTCATGTGCAATCTCAACCGGTCTCTCTGATACCAATCCCTGTGATGACCCTCATTATACTGGTACGGTTATACCAACCCATGTCGATATAGTGAACGTTATCACAGTGGCGCATTTACCCAACAATAACATACGATTGAGATGCTCATAAATATAAATACAGAGTAGCAGAAACAAAAGAACTACTTGTCTTCATTTCATCATCCACATTTAACATACATGATTCAAAGACAATTAAAGATAACTAAAGTCCACAAAATTAAAGTGCTAAAAATCAAATTACATAACTTGTCCACCATTTACATAATAGTTTCATTACAATGCCTCAATTACAAACAATGAAAGCAAAATGTCGCGATGACGACTCCACCAGGCTACTCGCCACGCTCGGAGTCACTCTCCACGGTCTCCTCTAAGGGTGTATCACCTACTAAACCTGTACGCCAAAGCAAGGAATGAGTCTAAAAGACTCAGCAAATAACACCACACACATCATACATGCATATATCACAGCAGGTTTTTCATTTCAATTTACAAAGCAAAACAAAACATATAGCATACTTGGACATTGATAAAAGACAACCTATCATGACAATTCTACAAAATTCAAAACACATGGTACATGATTTAAGCCATTCCAAAATAAATATCCTATTACATGCCTTCTACTCATCTAATCACATGAAAGCTACCTTTCAATTTAGACTATAACATGGAAGCAACCAAACATAGAGTTTTTGCATGCATAAAAGGAAACATTCCTATCATGATTTCTACACATTCTTGCACATGCCATTTATCATTTCATACACTTTAAGGTTGCTGTTTTGACATACTTTAGTAATTCAAATCCTATTGCGTGAGAGCTACAATTTCAATTGATTACAACCCGATAGCAATTTTAAACATGGAATTGTTCACACATATGCAAGAAATGCTCATAGCATGGATTCTACGTATTTTTACACACATAAAACATTCTTATAAACACCTTTAGGTTGCTGTCATAACAAAATTTCACATTAACATATCATGGACCACAGTTTCACAATTTAACATAATGGTTTCACATGTTTACACAAATACTCATTCACATAGTTCCCTTTTTATGCATTGCACATTTACACATATTCACACTACACAATTTACACATAATCACATTCACATTTCACAATTTAGTGCTGTGACACATAGTCCAAACCACCATTATAAGGACACATCACATAACACATACACATAGACGTCACCTAGGCAATATAGTGACGACTCTTGGACTGCGCAGACCGGGAGAACAAGTCTCCACCCTAACCAGTGGTACTTGTCTACCTCCAGGATTTCATCCTAATGCCCTTAGGATCTTAACACATTGAACCTTTCCATGGGGACTTTTCCATGGTACGGTTCCACGGCCCTCTATGGAAGCAGTGTAACACATGACATAGTCTTACACAATTCACATTCCGATTTTTAACACACATATTACACGTGTCTTTACATTTTCTCACTTATTCACATGGCTCTGTTTTCCTAATCATGATATTACTGTTGACAGACTTTAAACATTCAATGCTTTACACTAATCAGGCTGAACAATGCCTAATCAAACCACATTCCTGATAACATGCATAAATCATTCGTTTTCACATGGAAATCTCATAATACCACTTTCTGTTATCCAAATCTCATGAAATTTTAGCCACACACAAATTTCAGGTTTATGACTTCACATGCAAATTTCCAGATTTTTCTGAGTCATATTACATTTACGGAAATTAAAACATTCAGTTTCATGCCATTCATAATTCAATTTATCATGGAACATAACATGAATATCCAGTTTAACATTTCACAGATCTGAATCTATCATACACTTTGTTACAGAAAATTTTCCTGAATTTATTTCACAACATACAATTTACTGTAAATTTTGAATAACCTACTCATGCTTTCTATTTCCATTACAGAAATTACAGTAAATCATATGAACATGAACAAATTCTCAAATTTGCAGGGTATGGACTGGAACATGTACACATGATATAGAAAAATTTGGGGTGATTAATTCCTTAGGAATAATGTAGACAGTAGGTGAACATTCAAAAATCCATTTTCCCAACATGTATTTCAATAAATCTAATAGTTTATGCCATCCACAGAAAAACACAGAAATTCCCACACACATCACATTATCTATTTTACATAACATATAAAAATTACACTATATCCTCATGCGTCAAAGTCCGGAAAATAATTATTTAAGGCAGAACAGTTTACTGTTCTGCACTGAAGAACTTAACGGCAGTGTCTGGCCGCTCAAGGAGATGGACGGCAAGATCGCTGGCCGTTGACTGGTGATCTTGGCGGCAAGAGGACTTGACGCCAAGTTCCTGTCTGTGCAAGAACACAGACCGAGCTCCAAATAACAGAGGAATGTGGGGATCCAGGACACGATAAAATCTCATAAAAATGGTAGAAACCTCCTAGATACATACATGGACGAAGTGGGTAGGTTACTTGCCTCTAATTAAATCTTCGAAGGGATCTAAGTTGCTGTTGAAGCTCTCCTTGGGCAGTCCCAAGAAGCCTCCACAAGTTCCTTCCTCCTGGTTCTCAGTCGATGTAAGCTCCAGTCCAGTGTTGGGGAAGCCTTCCCCAAGGTCGAGACTCCCTCCTAGTAGCAGTGGATCGCCGGAAGAAGCCTTCAGTCGCCGGATTCAAGCTTGCCAAGTTCAGTTTTCCTCTAGTTTTGAGCTAGGGTTTCTCTCCCTTTTGCAAAGAGTCAAGAGAGGCTTTTCTTGTGCAGAAAGGGTTTAGATTATAGGAGAGGGGTTTGGGGAACCCCGGAGAGGTGATGGGATGGCCTGATAGCCGTTGGGGACTTCTCCCCAATGGCTGGTCTTGCTTGCCCCCGGAATTCCGGAGTCTGCAACGCATGCAGGTCAGAGATATTAACGTCCACATCCATGGACGTTGACTCAAGCATTGGAGTCCATCGAGGTGGACGCTGACTCATCATGGACGTCCATCCATGTTGACGTCAACTTGGCCCTTCGGCCAGAACTTAAAACATGCAGAAACCATGCTTAACATATTCATATATATACATGTCATATATATACTATCATGTACACACTACCACCATGCAATTCATACACTATTTACAACTAATTATGCACATGCACACATAAGTATATCTAGTTAATACGTACGTAGATATGTACATTCTATGCGTACACAAGCATGAATTATTTACACGAAATAAAGTAATACAACAAAATTCGAGGGTCTTACAAGAGGGACTTGGTCACGGAAGTCCTCGCACGACTGGCGGGATCGCGTCGCCCGGCTTCCGTGGTTCTATTGAGAGGACCGTCTGCGAGCCATGTCAGTCGTTGTTCCCACAGACGGCGTCAAAATGTGGCGGTGTTTTCCCCGTTCGGTAATGGGCCGAACGGACCTCCACTGAAAGAGAGGGAGCAACGGTTGCTGGTGCGGACGGAAGCCTGCAAAACTAGGATAGACGTCAGAGGAACTTGGTTGAAGAATAGAGTGAACCCTCTGATGCCAATATCAGATGGGACTGTCGTATGGAGTCCGGAAAGGAAGGTTCTTGTGTGGCTTCGTGCGTGGGCAATTGTGTGGGGGTCCTTCCACATCCCTGTATGACGGTTACCTATTTCCTTATATAGGCAGGGGACCCGAAGAGTCCGGATGCATCCTTCTCCAATGATGACTGGAGGGACGTGACAGTTGAGTTCTCAAAGTGGGGGGTTGTCTATTTGAGATGCCCCTTGGGACTTTACACTTGCATTGCTCTAGATTGCGGAGAATGCGGAGAGGCGTTCCACACCGTTCCATTAACTGCTACAGGAAAGCGAAGAGCCACGTAGTGTTGTAGGCTATAGAGGTACCGAACAGGAACCCACACACCTGCTCGGTGGCGCTGCTCGGTGCTTTGAGATATAGTTGTTGTAGAGGGTCCAAGCAAGAGCCCTTGTTCGGTGACTCTGTTTTGCTCGGAGATGTTCGGAGACTAGACATCTTGGAACCTTTAGGCACTTGGTGATGGGAGCATGTTCGGAAGTTTGTAGTTGTTTCCGAGAACACGTGGCTGGGAGCCGCTGCCTGACTGCCCCATTGGGTCATGATGGGTCTATGAGTCTGGGAGACTATAAATAATCTCCACAATAATTTAGCTCTATTATCATCTTTAAAATTATTTATCACTCTTAAATAATTATTTGTCATCTTTAATTTTAAAATTTAAAAATAATTCTATTTAAATATAACAAATAACCTTTAACGATAGAAGTGCAGATGCAAAAATGGAACCCGAGCGGCCCCCACAATCAAATCCCGCAAATTTACCCGTTCAGGATGGAAAACTAGCATTTCCCTATGTCATGTGTGTGGGGACCCCAAATGCCACTATCTGTTGATTCCCTGGCCGGCGCGTACGTATCTGTCATTGAAGAAGGCAAAGGAAACCAAGCACACGGAAGCCTCGAATTCCAGAACCCATGCATGAGATGAGACCTTCCCACCGGTGCCGGCGATCTGTATCTGGCCATCTGCATACGCGCGCATCCACGCCCACCGGATGGCCTTGATCACCCTCTTTACTCCTAGTGAATGTAGCCCACACTCTTTAGGGAAGCAGCCTGCGTACGGCCAGCCAGCCGACACCCCATGTTCCATCGATCATTTAATGTGCATGGGACGGTACGCGTAAAGCCCCAGCTTAAATGTTCCATTCACGCACACTCTTCCCGACTGCGGTGTATGATGTCTTCTCCATTACCAACGAAGCTAGGCGAACCCATGACAAAACGTCCTCTCCGTCTCCGCCCCACCTCAAGTTTCCGCCCGTTGGATTGCATGTCAGTGGCGGAGTTACATAATCTTTAGTGGGGTCTCAGGATTACACAGGATTGAAACAATTTCATTAAAAGTGTAAATTTTTATCATTTAAATTTTCATTGAATTAAAAATATAATTTATTAGTACACTATTGAAAGTCTCACTAGATTAAGATCATACCTCTGCTGTATGTCAAGACAATTTAATTTGCTTTCTTCCAACTCACTTGCATGCTTTGAGAAGCAGAAACCATAAGAGCGGGCCCCGCAAATGCAGTAGTACTAGAGATCGCAGTTCCATGTACCTAATGCGAGAGATAAAGTGAAGGTTACACTTACTTGAAACCCAAAAAAATTGTTGGAATTACCACATCAAACAAATATGAAATACGCATTGATGATGCCCATCCACACTCATTTGCATGGAAATATTGGATAGAGCGGCTCTTGAGTGGCCGTCACCGGGAGTACATATATACACGCACGAGAACTCAAGCCGTGAAATTTTAATGTGATTTTTCTCAGAAGTATTATCCGTTATTCGAGATTTGTCTTCTTCTTTTAGAATTTTTTTTTTTTTTAGAGTAGAGACACGTGACTTATTTATAAACACATATTTACTTTTGACTTTTTCTGATGTAGGATTAAATCATATCGCATAACCCCTTTTTTAGTGAAAATATGAACATGTAGATCTTGTTAAGACAAGATGATCTGACGTGCATGGCCTCTCATTCAACTTTTCACAGACCATATTATTAAAGATACGTAAAATTTTAATGTGTCTCCCTCAAAAAGATATTATCTCCTATTCTAGATTTCTCTTTTTCCTAGAAAAAGAACCATCTGACATGTACTTTATTTGTAAACACAAATTTATTTTTTACTATTTTTAAGGTGGGATTAAGACAAACCTCAACTGACGCCACAGACAAAGGACCTACTCCAGCATCACCTTAGAGGAAGAAGTCGATCGGCTTGGCAGCGAACCGGCATTCATTTCAAGTATGTACTCATTTTTATTGAGGATTTTATTCATAAGTACAGAGTGAGGAGATATATCGTATATCGGATGTTGTAAACCAATTTAATTCTTTCCTAAACAAGAATAACAAGTTTTTCATTAAAGCTCTGTTTAGTTAATTGTAAAATATATTCATAAAAAAATTTTTCAAAGAAGAGAATTTACAGAAAAATAAAAATATCATTATTCATTTTGTATCCATGTAAAATAAATTTCTAAAAATATTTTTTTAGTAAATTATTTTCAGAAATAAAATTTAAGGAACAATTTTTCTAAAAAAGACTTTTTGTTGGCACATTGTAACGACCCAAGAATCGAATTACCAGTTTACCACTAATAAATCCGAACCCTGAACCGCTACCCACGAGCCAAAACTTGGAAAAGTTAAAAGAAAGTGTTTGAGGAGAACATATATATATATATATATATATATATACCAACATCGTACAGCTCAAAGCAGATGCAACAAGAGTAAAGAGTACAATATGTACGTACACAAAAGAGTACCACTCTCAACAGCTAAGTAGGACTAGCACCGGAGTGACTCAGCTCCTCAGCACCTAGAGCCGACGACGTACCACTTGAAAGGGAAGGGTGTGAGTTTCAAGAAGAGACTCAATAGGGACACTAACCCCCACCGGTGAACATTACAAAAGAAGTGTAGGAAAAATAAACTACACTAAAGTAACACTGCACTAAAACATACAAAAACTGGTGTCGTGATGTCCAACTCCTCACAAGAGTACGTCAAAAGACTGGAACCTCGTAGGCTCAACATCACATGACAAACACAACAACAGTCACACACTCACACAAGAAGGTAGAACCAGTTAGGGCTTATGGCTTGGCACGTTTACACCACAGAGTCCTCAAACCCTAGTCACGTGGGCACACTCAGACGCTCTCCCTCGTGTCTGGTCCTCGACCGATTTTCCCCTGCGCTAGACTCAAATGGTGGAGAAGGGGCCCTACGAGAACCGGATGGTAACCACCACAAGGGGCACGCACTGGACGTTGCACTCGACGCCCAGGTTCACCAGCAGAATAGCTCAATGCCAGTCATCCAAATAGAGCCCAACTCAACGCCTGGGAAGAACACATCACAAGCGCAAGTACGACAAAGCACAACACACGCACAGATGGAGATGCTCTCAGCGTCTAGCACACCACGCCAGGAGGCAGACACCGCGTGTTCTTGCCTTAGACACACAAAAGGGCTCAAATTGTTAGGACCTACATGTGGGATCGACACCGATTGCTATTAACCCAGGGTAAAGGGCACAACCCCCTACCGTCTACCATAGTAGACGGTAGCACCACTTGCCGTTAACCTCACCTTGACGGAAAAGCACCTTGCCACCAAGTTCATCGTGAAGAGCTTGATGGCAGTAACCCTTGTCGTTAAGTTCTTCAGCTTCCAGTAGCTGATACAGCTCTAGGCTACTTCAGAGGGCGATCTAGCCTAGAAAAACACGATCTGGTGATGGAAAACACTTTCCCTCATCAAATGGCATCAATATAAAGTCGGAAAACACCGATCCAACTCTTCGATCAAGCAATACACCCTCAGAAACCCGACATGGAGAAACCCTCCCCAAACCTCGATTTACACACAAATCACATGCATATACAACACATAAAAAGATCAAGGGGAGTTTAGGGGTAGAATCCCTACCTCAAGACACCAAAAACACCAAGAAAAAATCAAAATCCTATCGTTTCCCACGTATGCTTTGTGAGGTCAAATCCCCAAATCCGTTGTCTTCTCGCCCGATCCGAAGCCGCCACGTCCACCAAGATCTCCCCACGAGCTCCCGTCGGCCGCAGGAAGTGGTGGAGAAAGAAGGAGGTAAAGGTAGTGGGTGAAAAGAGAAGAAGTGGTGGAAATGAGGGGCCTCGGGTTGCCTTATAAAAATAGACCCGATGATAGTTGACGTTAGGTGCCGTCAACTTCACCGCCAAGAACTCGACGTCAACATCGATTGCCGTCAAGTTCAACACTTAGAAATTCCAGAAACTAGGGTAAATGACAACATCTCTTGCCATCAAGACCAATTGTAGATGGCACACAGTACTGTCGTCAACACAATATTGACGTGAAGCTCCCTTGACGTCAACCTACACTGTTACAGGAAGACTAATTAAGGGTCCAATAAGGCCCATGACTTTACACACATCGAGCACTGATCGCCAGGCACCAAGCACTAGGCGCCGACCGCTGGACGTTGAGGCGTCAAGCATCAGGCACCGACTATCAACAGTTGGGTGTTGCTATTGCCACCGATCAACCGTCATTAATCGTTGCCTTAGAGAAGACAATTGAGAATGCAAAAGATGCACTAAGAATGAGGGCATGGACTGCGTGTAAAAAAATTCTACATGAAAAGAGAAATAAAGACAAATATTTTATGGGGTCTATAAATTTTAGGTAATTTTTTTTTATAAATTAAAATTTCAAAAAAATCAAATAAGTAATTGTTTGACTTTTTCCTAAAAAACATTTTTAGATGAAGTTTTAAGTTTCAGCGGACCCCGACAAAAAGTGATCGTAAAAGCTCTCTGTACATTCACTGGATTATCTCAATGCGGGAATCCAGATATGGCACCAATTTGATTCACGAGAGCTTCAATCACTTTTTCCTTTAATATTCTCTATCTCTAGGGTCGCATAGATATGACGGGTTTGCCGTGTCACTGTGTATGTCATTGCGATACGTAGTGGCACTGCCGTGTCGTACTGTGTCAAGTGATTTGCGAGCTTCGACATAGTACGGTAAAATTTGTTAGTAGACGACTGATTATTCTAATAAGCAGTTTTAGACGTCCAATAGATCAAAATCTAAAATTAGTTGACTTATTTTTTTTTATTGATCAATTGATTTCTATCAAGGTAATGTCTAGATTTTCTGATCTATTTGATTTTCAAATAGAGACAAAAATTGATCGACCAATTTTTTTTTATCAGTCTACTGATAAAAAAATCGGTCGACCGATTTATGTCAGAATAACGTTTAGATCTCATAATCTATTTGATTTTTAAAGAGACAAAAATCAGTCGACAGATTTAATATTTTTAGTCGACTAATTGATATAGTATGAACTGTATCTTATTGTGTCACGAAGAATACGAGTACAGTCGATTCATATGGTACGACCAACTTTGATCACTCATGCAGAAGTGATTTTGACAATTTTATCTGTTGAGAAATATTTATTATAGGACTACTCTTATTTATTAAAAATAATTTTAATAGTGGAAAAGACATGACAAGACATTTCTCTTTCTTTGTTTAACCAAGTAGAGTTGCTTGCAATTCACATATGTCTATGTCTTATTGTAAGAGTAATAATAAATATTTCTCTTATTTCCTTCTCCACGGACGGCGTACGTGGCTCAACATTCCGCTACCTCATTTCGTGTTATGCAAAGTAACCTATCTTCTGTGTCTTTCCGCCGTCCACGTCAGCCATGCACGCCCATCAGGTTATCCATCTTCCCCAGCCCACGCGCCGCAACTATGCACCTGCCCGTGGCCCGCCATTTTAAGTTTGGCGAGTACGAACCACATGACTTGTTCTCTCGTTTTGGAAGTTACAACGTGCAGTTGCTTGTTTCATTAATGCCGGTGAGTTAATGTCTCTCATTCATCTGCACATATATATATATATATGAGAAATATTTATTACATTTTTATATTATACTTTAAATGTAATGTGATTAGTCAACAAATTTATATGGTATCTAATAATTAGATTGTCACTTTATTATTCCTCATGTGAAGGTTGCCACATGAGTTATTACTTAGTCACATTACATTTAAAGTGTAATATTACACTTAAAATGTAATGTACAAATACAATAAATCTTATATATATATATATATATATATATATATATATATATTCCGATCGAAAAGTCAAAAACAACGTACAAATTCATAATCGCTAAGATGTAGTAGTGCTCAATGTTTTGTTTCTCATGTATGGATGTGTTTAATTTCCTTGACACTGCGGGCCGGGAGAGCTACATCCAATAATAGGGTTGTCAATGGGCCGGGCCGGCTCGATAGGCCTGCAAGTTTGGCCCGATTTTGAGCGGGGTCGCAAGACTCTTTTTGGCCCGTGGGTTTTTAGTAGGGCCTAAAAGCCCAGCCCGACTAAGCCCAAGGATCAAACTTGGGTTTTGAGTTCGGCCCGATGGGCCGGCCCGACCTGTTCCCTTTTCTTTTTTTCTTTTCAAATCTTAAATTTTACTTAGTTAAAATTATGTTATTTTATTTATTTAAAAGTTAAAAACTCTCTTTTCAAACAAATTAAATAAAGAACATCAAAACTCTACTTAATTGAATGAGATTATAAATTTTATATTATTAAATATATTATTTTTATTATTAATTTAATTTTTATTTAAATATTCGAGCCGGGCCGGACCTTACTCGGACTTTACAATTTTATAAAAATATTAGACCCAGCCCAGTCTGACCCGACATTGCTCGGACTTGGACTTTCATATTGATGAGTCGGGCCTGGGCCGGACTCATCTAAGCCCAGCCCGGGCCCGACCCATTGACAGCCTTATCCAATAAACGACCCTTCGCGCGTTCGCATCTGTTGCGATGTGAAGCTAGCTTGTTGGGTCATGGATCCGATTCAAGATAATAAGAAACTTAGAATCATGAAATTAAGTTTATTATCAACATGCATTGAAAAATAACTATAGATATATATAGAGAAAGTGTCCTCCCCCCACAGCCCAACCTTTGATCTTTACTCGTCGTCTCCGTGAAATGGCAGTGATATTTTGCTAGACATGCAGTGATCCAAGTTGGACTTAATTTGCTGATACCTGAATATCACGATGACAACATTTAGTATGATCTTGTTCATGCACTACAAGGAAAGAGCAAAATGTCAGCAGCTACTATCTGTTGACATAAATTAATAATCGTTGACAAAAATTAATGTTTGTAGTTAATAGTCATTGACAAAGTCGTTGACATATATTAATTTTTGACTTATTATATGTCAACAGAAGAACGAAGTCGTGTACAAAAATAATATGTCAACGGCTCCTATTTGGTGACAAATGAAATTTATATCAGTGGCTAGAGGCTGGCGACAAAACGACATTATATCAACGGATCTTTGATGTAGACAAAAGCTTTTTATAATATATAATTTGTCAACGATTATATATTCGTTGACAATTGTCATATGTCAACGGTTGTTAAGTCATTGACAATTGATATTTGTCAAAGGCTTCTTACCCGTTGATAATTGTTGTTTGTCTACGACTCTTAAGCCGTTGACAATTAATATTTGTCAGCGGCTGTTAAGTCACTGATATATCTTTATCAATGACTTTCGCCACTGACATATGACTATATAATTTTTTTAATAAATTATTTAAAAATATAATTATTCTCTATTAAATACAAGTACCTATACACACCCACCAAACACAACAATACCACACAACAAAATATACAAATAGAACTAATCCATACACCACATCAAAATTTCTAATAAATTCATACAACACAACAAAACGTCTAAACTCATAAAACATATTGTTCTATCAATCCCTCAATCATTATCATAATCTTCTCCCGCCACATCTATATCGTCCTCATGGTCATTAAGTGCTCCCTCTGGTGCTCTCGGTGGCGCAACAGCTCCTTGAGAAGTCTGAAACTAGACTATGAATGTACTCATCTGCTTAAGTATGTCATCCATCTCAGACTCTCGTCTATGCAGTTGCTCCAACTCTCTTCGCATCGCATCCATCTCGGACTCCTGTCGATGCATCACATCATCCATCTCAGAATCCCGTCTACGTATCTCTACTCACAACTGCTCCATCTCCTGTCCCTATGTTCTGAGGACATATTCCATGTTGCTTATCTAATGTTGATAGGCGGAGGAGCTCGACCCTTATCCTGTCTCATACCAAGTGCGGAGTGTCTCCCGACTGCCTCTGCAACGAACGCGACCAAATCAATCCTTCCCTATAACTGAAACAAAAGCCTCCTCAGTGAAAATGGGGTACTCCCACTCTCACTATTTAGTGAAGGAGTCGATAGTTAAATCATCTTCTCTTGCATAACAAATTTTAAAAAATATTATTTATAATAAAAAATATCACATAAATATTAATTCTAAATTTTAAAAATACACTTACATATCGACTCTTACTCTCGTCATCTACCCACTGCTCAATGCCATCAAATAATTCCTTGCATCTGTCGATTTTGAAAATCTCCACACGATTAGGTTCATGGTTATGAACAAGATGCTATTCACATGTGTTAAAGAGAGTAAGAACCAAGTGAGTGAGAACTAAATATTAAATAAGTAAGAAATTTACAAAATCATCTCTCAATTGATAATGACTCTTTCTGTCCTTCCTATATGACATACATTGATGAGACCGATTTGTCTTATTACGGTTAGCAAAATGTTCTACAAAAAAAATATTATAATGTTAAATTTATATCAAATAAATAAAAAAATAAACATGTATCATAAAACTTCATTATTCCCTACTCGTCTAAAAATTTCTTTTCCACACATCATCTGTTAATCAGACGAATCAACACCAACTGAAATAGAGGTAATTACATCAAGACGTTGTCTCTAGATACTCTACAGAAGGTTCCTGATCCGGCTCATTCCATTTTCTGTTCTAATATAGGCCAGGGGGTGTTGATTGTGACACTCTAAGGCATCGTTTGGGAACATCGTTGGGGCCGATTTTAGCCCTGACAAATCTCTGACAATGCCAATGCGAAACCAAACGTTCCTAGCCGTTATTGGCTTCTGTGCATCTCGGCTTTTGAAAAGAAGAGAGAGACAGACTGAACAAAAATTTTCTCTGTACCGTGGCGGAAGCGGGTTGAGGGCCGCTTTTGCCGATTTTTTGCTGTCAGACGACCAGGGGAAACACCTTTTGTGCCTTTGCGAATGAGGCAGGACATTTTTTAAAAATTTTTATCAGCCAAATTTGGGCTACTCACCTGCCAGCACGAGCGACGTCGACAGCCGTGGCAGAAAGCGGCACAGGCAACGAGGCTACGTGAGAAATCACTTTTTGTGATTTTAACTTTTTCATTCACAGTTCCAAACGTTGCCTAAAACACGATGGTTAGAAGATGAAGAAAAGTGATTTCACAACTGACTTTTATCGTCAGACCATTTTTGGCACATCAATGAGTGTGCACCACAACTTTTTTATTTTGAAATGCTCACCATGTGTATTATACCAATATTGCAAAGGGTTAATGTTTTGAGCAATAACCCAAATCTGTCCAAGTAATGCTTTTGTTAATTTATATGTATAGAAATGTTTATTACGTGTATGCCGAGTTGTGCCCGCCTCAAGTGCTAACTAGTGACAATGCATGACGTGTTTAAGCTATGTACGTGTTAGATGTGAAATGAATATTTTTCTTATATATCAAATTATAATGACATCGGAACCCCCTCTCCCCCTTCAGATTGTGCAAACCGGACGAACAGTAAGTGTGAAAAGAAGACATCCGTCAAATTAATACATATCGAAATCCACCTCTTATTTTAATTAATCCTATGTGTTGAAATGAAGGTACCAGACATACATGTACGTAAAATAGTATTTCGAATCACATATAGATATATATTATGGGTAAATTAATTAAGAGTCTCTGACTGTAATAAATTTTTTTTTACTATAATATAATTTAACATATGTTATAATAAAAAATAATATTTACTATAATAAATTACAATTCAATTAGAGATTAAAAAATAAATCAAATATTTGATAGAAACTCATAATTAATTTCCTGATATATTATATATATGGACGTGCATCTACGTTTTAGATCCTCATCATATTGCGAAATTTTACGGATAAGTATTTCGCGGAGCACATCTAATTAAATTGTGTCAGGAATCATGCGTCAGTGCGTTGAATTGAAATATTCTGGATAATTAATGAAAGCTAACAACTTAATTAGAACCTCACTTACCAATTAAAAAGGGGAAAAGGAAAGCCTACGCCTGGAGATCACGTAGAACTACAACTTCCCATTGCATGTGAATGCAATAATAGAACTTGCCTAAATTAATTATATACAATTCAGCTAGAGTACGTATAAGCGGGGCGTCACAGCTGGGTTACGTGTTCTTCTATCTACCTAATTATATACAACTCAGCTAGAGTACGTATAAGCGGGGCGTCGCAGCTGGGTTACGTGTTCTGCTATCTGCCTACCTGCCTTTCTGTTCGACATTAACCCTCCGCGCACGCTCTCTCGTCTTTATCACCTCGACTAGTCAATTTTCTTTACATCACTCAACAACATTTCATCCCTCTCGTTTTCTTTCCAAGTGAGATGATGGAAAGTTTATAATTATTTGTGGAGGCATGAAATTAACAGTGTCATATTTTTTGTCATTGTATATTTCATCATCCCCAAAAGACACGTGTGATATAATATGAATATATTAATTAGTAGCTCTTTCTACCTTTAAGAAAAGTAATAGGATACTTGTTTTCTATAAATGAAAAACCAAATGTGACAGAGAAATTAATATCATTCGTGTGTATAAATATGTTTCGATCGAGCAAGATGTTCTGCAGGGGACATCACCGAAAGAGGAACCTTCCTCTTAGAATAACACCGTCTGAGCCAAGCCCTTAATTTGCTTCATGTCGGTGATGTCTGGCTTCCGGGCATCCCACTTGCAAGAGTGCAGATTTTTTAACTGTAAAGGAGGATAAAATTTTAACAATCATTAATGGGAGGAGGGTGTCAAGTGTCCTAAGTCTTTTTTTCAAAATATTTTTTTCCTTGTAAATCGGCTCTTCAAGTTAAAAATATTATTAAATATTAAGATACAATTATACGTACTAAAATATAATTATAAACTATTTGAAATATAAACACCAAAATATAACTATAAATAATTAAATATAACATTATATTTACGGTTGTATTTTGGTGTTATAGTTGTATTCTCATATTTATAGTTATATTATAATATTTATGATTGTATTTTAATATTTATATTTTAAATATTTTATAATTATATTTTGATGTGTATAATTATATCTTAATATTTATGGATGTATTTTAATCTGAAGAACTAATTTAATAGTAAAAAAAAATATTTTAAAAAAGAAATTTAAAACACTTGACATCCTTTCATTAGTGACTGTTAAAGTCGCTCATCCTCGTTTGCACTTAGAGGATCAGCGCTCCACTTGCAAATTGGTTGTTTTGACAACCCCCGAACAGTAGTCTTCAGTTCGATCGACCACAGACGACGTGGCAAGACATCGTTGCCATCCGCATCGGCCCCGAGTACTTTGTTGTATGGCCAGTGATTGACCACGCGGCGGCCGGCTTGATTCCCGCAAGTCGTAGCCGTCATGCATGCATGAAGCCGTGCTTTGACGGGTGGGGATGCATGGGGGCCGTGATCTATATGTATAAATGTCTTCTCTTCGTTGTATGTATACCTTGGCTAGGTGCACTTGCTCAATTCCATCAGCTGCTACCTGCCCATTCCTCCTCCATGTAATTAACCCGACAAGTCAAGGTTCGACGCGCCACCCGATATGCTACATTCATGTTTTGTTTCTGCCGAAGCATGTCTGGTTGGTTCTCATAATAAATCAAATTAATGGTGGGCCGTGGGAGGTATATTTTAGAGAGTGATGGCTTTTAAATGCTCAACAGGATCTGGAGGGAACTAACCAATTAATGGGTCTAGTTTCCAGCGCACTCAGTTCGCTGGTTCGGACCAAAAGCTTAATTTGGACATAAATTAAGGGTTTGTGGGCCATAGGCTTGTGGGCCGTGGATGTTGGTCCTCTCCCAGTTGCTAGAAAGAGATTCCAAGCCGGAGCCTGGCTGATATAAGAACCAGCCTGAGGGTTTGACAAGCTGCATGACTTTTTAACCCTTAATACGATTTTTGTAAGCATTTTGCCAGGTAGGTCCTAGTTGTTTTTAACGTTTATAAATTGTTTCCAATGATGCAAGAAGATCTGAACTAAAATTCCATAAGATTTGAGCCATATTATGTTGATCAACTGACGCTGCAACAAGGGTTTATTTACTAATTAAGGGCACCAGACCATAGGCCAATTTGATTGCTGGATAGGATACAATCGGATAGGTAATCCTGAAATTGTTTAGTAGAAGGCCTTCGGTTTGAGTGGCCAGATAACAAACAACTTTGATAAGGGTGATTAGCATATAGTCTATTTTTTGTAAGTATTTTGTCGGCGGTGACCGGATTCCGATTTCGACAACTCAGCTCTAAAAATTTATTTTTGTTGATTATGAGTTTTGAACTCAAAATTTACTAAATAGAAGTGTAATATTTTAACCAACTATACCACAATTCAGATGTTGTTTAAGTTGGTTATCAAACACTTCTTAATAATTATCTTATATATATCAAGTTTTTTTTTTAAATTTTATATTTAAAAATAGTTGGAAAATAAAACTTTAGATTTAAACATTAAGTGTTATCAAACAGAACTTTGGTTAATAATTCTGATAAGGCTGGTGGGGACACTGATTAGCAATCATTCTAGATGGGTGGACCTCACTTACTATCACGATTCCTGAAACACCTTTTATCAGCTTTATCTAGTGGTTAACTTTGTGTTTTTGTCATATCGTTATATTTTTCATTCTATTTGCATCAAAATGATGTAATTATCCCTTGTTTAGAGTTGATTAACTAAAGTTTATGGTTAATCAAAAGGGTCTAAGTTGATAGGACAAGTTTTGGTCTTCACTTAGAAAGTCAACGACATTTTGATCATGGATGGGGCCTATAAAAAGGAACCCAAGGCTCCCTTGTAAACTAATAGTGTTTTAGAATTTGAATGGAGTGCTTGTGAAGCTTTGAGAGCCTCCACCCCTCTCATCCCTCTCTAGTGTCTCCCTCTCATCTCTTCTCTCTCTAGTCTCTCTCTAGTCAAGAGGCCTCCTTGAGGAGCTCGGGTGGGTCGAATTGCCAAGGCCTCTCCCGACAAGGGGAAGGTCTTGGGTTCAATTCCCACCACCAAAGGGTGGGGGGTAAGGGTATTTAATCCTCGAGGGATGCATGCTCGGGGTTTTCTGGGTCAAGTGGGGCAAGGGCTATATTGGTATACGACAAATTAGGGGCTGCCAGATCTCAACTCTGGGGTCCACGAAAAGCCACTCTGTGAGCCTACTAAGCCACAATGGGTAGAGTTTCCTTGTTAATAAAAAAAGAGGCCATCCTCTTTCTCTCCCTAACCTAAGCCCTACCTCTCCTCCACCTCAGCCCCACCACAACACCACCTCAGTTACACCTCACTAGCCACCTCAGCAACCCTTCACCTCCCCTAGGCACCTTAACTCCCCACCTACCATCCCACTCTCCCATACACTTCCTACACACCACACAACCCCTTCCACTACCTAAGGCCAACATTAACTTTCCCCAGCCCCCTAGGACATATTTCTCACCTTCCAAGCCACCTCTTGGAGAACCTAAGACCCCATCATTACCCATATCCCAAGCCCCAACATAGCCCTACCTCTCATCATTCCCAAACGAGACCAAGCCACAATATAAGGAAAAGCGGGTTTACCGGCGGAATTTTCCGACGGAAATATGTCGTTGGAAAATCCGTCGGACTTTCTGATGGATATATTTTCGTCGACAATATCAGTCCGATTTTTCGACGGAACATATTCTGTCAGAAATTCCGTTGGTATTTCCGATGGAAATTATCCGTCGAAAAATCCGTCGGTAATGCCGACAGACTTTCTGACGGAAATAATTCAGTCAGAAACTTGCAATTTTCCCCCCCACCCTGAGTTCCCAAATGCCTCTCTCTCTCTCTCTCTCTCTCTCTCTCTCTCTCTCTCTCTCTCTCTCTCTCTCTCGTCTCTGGCGTCGCCGCGACCTCGTGCTATCACCGCCCCGAGCCGCCGTCGCGTCCCCCCGTGCCGTTGCCGTGTCCCTGCGCCGCCACCGCTACCCGCGGCGCCCTGCCGCCACCTCCGACCTCCTCCAACTCGCCACTCTGCCACCGCCTCCAGCTCGCCACTCTACCGCCGCCTCCCGCTGCCTCCAGCTCGCCGCTGGTATGTCTCCTCCCTCTCCCTAGCACCCCCCCCCCCCCCCACCCTACACAGTCACCGACGACTGTCCCTCCCCCCTCCCTCACAGTCCCCCCTCCCAACAACCCTCCCCCCTCCCCCTACACAGATCCCCCTCCTCTCCCCTCCCCCTCTCGACGATCGGCTCCCCCTCCCCCACAGTCCCCCACTCCTCTCCCCCTTCCCCTCCCGATGACTGCCCCCTCCCTCCCCTGCACAGCCCCCCCCTCCCCCTGCACAGTCCCCCCTCCTCTCCCCCTCCCCTCCCCCCCCTTCCCCTCATAGTCCCCCCTCCCAACAACCCTCCCCTCCTCCCCTACACAGTCTCCTCCTCTCCCCCGACCGTCCCCCCCTCCCCCATAGTCCCCCCTCCTCTCCCCCTCCCCCTCTCGATGACTGCCCCCCTCCCTGCCCTCCATAGTCCCCACCTTCCCCTCACAGTCCCCCCTCCTCTCCCCCCTCCCCCTCCTGACGACTGTCCCCCCCTCCTCATTCTTGTTTGTAGTACTCATGTAGATTTTTCTTTGCGTTGTTTATGCGTTAGTTCAGTCTTAATTAGATTTTTCTGCAAATTTCAATAATATAGACAAGGATCTCATTACGCTTTGTTTATGCGTTAGTTTATGCGTTTGTAATTACATGGGTGCTGATACAGTCCCAAATAATATAGACAAGGATCTCATTACGATGATGTTGATGGAGTGTTTATAAGAATGTAGCACTAAGGCACTACTTGCAAGAGATATTTGTCCATATTTAAAATATGATTTGTTATTTAGGCAGAAAACAATGGCCTACAATTTGTAATCCCTTTAGTTGGCAGTTGTTCTCATTTTCACCATATATATGAATTTTTTGGTAGGTAATGGCAATGGTACGTATGAAAGATGAAAAAAAAAATTGTGCAGAGTTCCTCATCATATTATTCGCTTTGGGCCATGCCCTCTCGATTTCATCCTCAATCCTACATATACAACCTATAATATTCTCTCGATTTTTGATAAGTGATAATTCAATTCATTTTTGGCCCAACCCCCATAGGTAGTAGTAGCTTCAATCTATTAACGAGCTCTATGCTGGTCTTCTTGTCAAGTTCCAAGTAAATGGGTAGCCCTCTCCTCATAGATGACTCATGATTAGGTCACTACAGACCCACCAACTTTTGCCTAATTCATCCCCCAACTAACCCATATCTTATTGGACAGGTCATGCTCTAATACTATAATATCACAGCTGGTCATAGATCGATCTAACCCTTGTGAAGCCCTACTGTTAGGGAGGTCTTGGTGTTATATCTTTTCAGCAGATGCAAGTCACTCTAAGGGTTAAATAGCTATGGAGGGTCATTAATCAAAGTTCCTTGTGGACTTCTTATTCCAAGCAGAACATCTAACTTTTGGAAGCAGGCTTTCAAAAAACAAAAGCCTCCAGGTAGATCCATATGTATACAAAGCTGCGAAATTTGTTTATTCCAATAGTCACGTTCTTATTTCTAAGGCGAGTTTAAGGACTGAGTCCACTAGACCAAGAACATAAGTTTAAAGGTGCACCCACTACATGAAAATCCTAGATCTGTCACTGACAACCTAATCCCCTTTCCAAGTTAGTTCATTTTTTTAGATAGGTAAGTTAGTTTGTTTATCTCGGCCATAAATCATACTTCACTTGTAATTTTTTTTTTGATTAGTATTGCAGTTCTTACATTAATGTAATTCATTTACATGTATGTGTGAATTTGGTTTAATATTGCACTTGTTCACATGTAATATTTTGTTTTCATTTTTCTTTAATATTTATGTGATTTTTAAATTTGATCTATGCATGTATAACAATTTATCACTGCACACACCTCATGAGAGTGTGTTAAGTCCGTGTCAATGAACCTTCCCATTCAAGACTTTGGGATTGATGTGCAAGAGTCTTATTTTCAATGATGAGAACGTGTATATCTAACTCAAAGTCTTGAATTGTCCCGTTTTGGACAGTCTGTGAATGTTTGATCACAGTTAGGTGGTCATTTACTATGTGTTTGTATTATTTGTTGAAAATTTTGGGTGCTTCTACTCACTTCTCTCTGATATACCTTTATTGATTTAGAATATTTTTCTTAACCACTTATTAGTAAGTGTTTAAGAAAATATCTTAATCAATAAATGTTTTTGTTATATCGGAGAGGTGTGGTGAGATGCTGCCGAAATTTTTACCAAATCATACAAACACATAGTATATGGCCATCTGAGTGCGATCAAATATTCACAGATGGGTAAAAAGTGATAATCTAAATAATATGTCCTACCTATTCATTTTGACCTACTCGAATGATGTGAGGGTGTGTTAGGTTTTAACTTGTGACATGACATTTAATCTTTGTAGGAAAAATGTCTTATGAGAATCGGTCATGGAAGTGCCGTGGAATAGTTAATGGAGATGTGACAGAGGAATTTAAAGACGGAGTTGACAGTTTCATTCGGTTTGCATTGAGGAATTCATCAGTAGAAGTTGATCTGATGGGTAACGTCCGATGTCCGTGTTTGGCTTGTAAGAACAGAAAGTGGATATCGACATGGGATGTGCAACATCATTTGTATACGAGAGGATTTGTTGCCCATTATGAGTTATGGTCGTCTCATGGTGAGTTTAATATCTAGTCGTCTGAACCATCCAATTTTGCCTCCACAAGTACGTATGTAGACATGGTTGTCGATGCGGCTGGTCCGGAGTTCAATATTCATGATGACCAAACAAATGAAGAAGTGCCGAATAATACAGCTCAGAGATTTTATCAGTTACTTCGAGATGCTGATGAGCCATTATGGGATGGTTGTGAGAAGTATACACGGTTGTCTGCAGTGTCGCAGCTACTGAATTTGAAGTCTGAATTTCATATGAGTGAGAGTTGTTTTGATCGACTTCTCTTACTCGTCAAGAGTATGCTTCCTCTATCAGAGAGGTTGCCTGATGATTTTCACCATGCGAAGAAGATGGTGAATGATCTGGGGCTTGGTTTTATAAAACTTGATGCATGCCTTAATCATTGTATGTTATACTACAAAGATGATGCAGATAAGACATCATGTTGTATCTGTAAGCATGATAGATTCATGCCTAAGAGAGGAGACAAGTCAAAGCAGAAGGATGTTCCGTATAAGTCATTGTGGTACTTTCCGATCACACCTAGATTGCACCTAGATTGCAGTGGTTGTTCATGTCCCCGAAGACAGCTGGACATATGACTTGGCATGCGGAAAGAGTCCATCGTGATGATGGTGAAATCAGTCATCCTGCCTATGGTGAAGCTTGGGCTCATTTTAGCCATCTTCATCCTTACTTCTCAAGGGATCCACGCAACGTGCAACTTGGTTTATGCACAGACGGTTTCAATCCATTCAGAGGCTCTGTGGCATCTTACTCATGTTGGCCAGTATTCCTAACACCGTACAACCTTCTGCCAAGCATGTGCATGAAGCGTGAGAACCTGCTCCTTTCATTGCTGATTCCTGGTCCAAAAAGTCCAGGAAAAAATTTAGACATATATCTCAGACTGTCAGATGGGGTTCTCTCTTATGATGCATCCAGAAAACAAAATTTCAATTTGAAGGCTGCATTAATGTGGACAATAAGTTGTTGGGTTGAGAGTGTTTTGGAATTTTCTGAAGTTGTATTTTAATGATGACCAATGAACATCACTCATACTTTGATTTTGATGATGACATATTGTGATTTTGATGATGACATGTTGAACATGTTATACATTTTATACATATCATAATAATGCTTAAACAACATGTTTTTGATATTTAATATCTCATCTTTTAATGATAATATCTTGTACTAATGGCTTATGTGTTAAATTTTCAGGAATATCCAGATTTTGTCATGGTAGTGTCGACACACCCATTGATGGTGTCGACACTGGGTCAGAGTCCCTGAAGCTTTTTCATGAAGACAGGGTCAAGTGTGTCGACACAGTCCCTGGTAGTGTCGACACTAGACCCAGTCTCCAGAAGACCCAGTTGCCTGACTGGGACAGTGTGTCGACACAGCCAGTGGCAGTGTGGACACTAGACCCAGCATCCAGAAGACCTGTTTTGCGCAAATGGGACAGTGTGTCGACACACCACACACTCACTGGTGGTGTCGACACACTCCGACTGAAACTCAAAAACGTGAATTTCTTTGGACACGTGGCTGCTTGGGAATTAAGGGATTTGACCTAGGTTTTTGTGTCCATGTACCCCAAGGCTCCTTATGGACATATGGGGCTATAAATACCCATGTTTCTTGTACTCCAAGGGATCCCATGATGAGAGAGACCATACATCTCCAGAAAAGGGTGTGGCGGCTGCAGAAAGGGAAAAAGGGAGCAGAGCAGTGCTGTTTGGAAGGAGAATGTGAAGAAGAAGAGAAGAGAAGAGGAGAGAGGATAAAGTATCAGCATCCAGAAAGGGAGTAGAGAAGCGCCATCAGATTGAGGAGAAGAAGAGCAGCAAAGGAAGAAGAAGAACTGGCAATCCGGATGCCACTGAAGCAGAGCATCGTGGATTGAAGAAGATCTCCAACGAATTCCTTCAAGCATCTTCAATCCAAGCTTCTGCAAGTCTTCTTCATCAAGGAACATCCAAGTCACATCTATTTCATTTATTTTCTTGGAGTGTTCATCCAGTTTTTCATTGTGTGATCTGTGCATGTGTTCTACACAGATCACTTAATTCTGTTTGTTTAATTTTTATCATTGTATTGAGATAGATCGGGCTAGAGGATCTATTCTCTAATTGAGCTTGTTCTAGCAGAACTTGGATCTTTCGTGGTCCACTGGTTTGGAGTCGTAGTGCTCTGGTTTTGAGCCGTTGTGCTCAAGTGCTTGTGAGTCGTCGTACTCATAAGTGGTTTGTGGAGTAGGTCATCATACCTATCTCCTGGGTTTTCCTTAAGTCATTGTACTCAAAGGGTTTGGAGTCGTCGTGCTCCGGTTGTTTCTTGAGTTGTCGTGCTCAAGGGTGTTTGGAGTCGTCGTGCTCCGGTTGTTTCTTGAGTCGTCGTGCTCAAGGGTGTTTGGAGTCGTCGTGCTCCGGTGTGACTTGTACTCTTTTGAGTAGTGGAGCCTCACTGTGTGAGGGGTGGACGTAGGAGTCACTGGAGGTGATTTCCGAACCACCTAAAAATCCTCTGTGCAGTGGTTTGAACTGTGGTTTGACTTTGTATTACGCTAGATGCATGCATAGGGATTTCGTTCACACTTCTAATTGATTTGCTCACACACACTAATCACACATATTGCATCTGTTCAGTGGGGTTTCATTTGAATAGATATCTTAATTCGAAGTAATTTTTAAATTGCTTTAGTTTCCGCTGTAAATCTATTCAACCCCCCCTTCTAGCTTTGCCATTATCCACTTATCCGATCCTACAATTGGTATCAGAGCAGGTTAATATCTGTTTCCTATCTGATTTGATTGGTTCTGTTTGATCTCTGTGCTCTATCTGCTTGAACTGTTTGCTCGATCTTTCACTGTCTCTGTGTGCTTAATCGCTCTGATTCCTACAATTGGTATCAGAGCGGGTTAACCACTCTAATTGTGACGGCCCTCATTATACCGGTACGGTTATACCAACCCACGTCGGTATAGCAAGAGTCCTCACAGTGGGACATTTACCCAAACGATACATACAACTGAGATACACGCGAATATACAACAGAGTAGCGGAAGTAAAAGACAACTGTCTCCATTCATTCATCATCCACATTTAACATACATGAAGTTTGAAACTAACAATAAGGAACTAAAGTTCACATAATTTAAATTACTGAAATAAAAATACATAATGTCCACACATATACATTCTTTTCATGATAATTCTAATATAATGTTCAAAGTACATACTATGAAATACACAAATCACAAAGAAGCTCCAAAACTAGCTAATCTCCGCGCTCGGAGTCCGTCTCCACTGTCTCCTCCAAAGGCGCCATGTCACCAACTACACCTGTACGCCGAAGCAAGGAGTGAGTCCAAAGACTCAGCAAGAAACGCTACTCATAACATACACGTATAAGTCATAGGGGTTCCTACATGCACATTCAAAATTTACAACACATGGCATGCTAGTCATTCGGGGGTTTCAACCTATCATGAAAGTTTTACAAGTTTATACATGGATCATGCTTTCAGATTTCTAAGAATAAAACTTTACCTATTACATGCTCTCTATTCAATTTACTCATGAAATTTTGTCTTTAAAGAATCGAGACATGAGAGCTACCCACATGAACATTGTGCATACATGAAAGGAAAACACGACTAGCATGGATCCTACATGTTTTTAAACACATACATAGACATTTTCACATGCTTTAAGTTACTGGTTTCACATGGTTTAATGGCTGAAAACCTATACATGAGAGCTACAATATCGCTTAAAACAAATCATGTGAATAACCGATCATGCTATTTGCACACGTGCTCATTAATTATCCCTAACATGGATTCTAGGCATTTTTGCACACATACACATGATAATAACAACGTGAATTTACTGATTTCACATGGTTTCAAATTTGTCTCACATGGATTTCAACAACATATTTTCACATTTAGAATTTCACATTTTCTTTACACAAGTTTTCTCTTTCACATGGTTACACTTTGCACATACACATTCACATTGTTCACTTACACATTTACACATGGACACATACACATTACACATTTCACATTACACATTTTAGGTGCCGTGACACATAGTCCAAACCACCAAGGAAGGACATATACACATCACATTACACATAGACGCCATCTAGGCATTCCAATGGCGACTCTTGGACTGCGCAGACTGGGAGAACAAGTCTCCACCCTAACCAGTGGTACTTATCCACCTCCAGGATTTCTCCCTAATGCCCTTAGGGTCACTTACACACTGAACTTTCTCAGGGGGACTTTTCCCTGATACAGCTCCACTGCCCTCTACGGAAGCAGTGTCACATTGGCACAGTTACACTTTACACATTTTACCGATTTACACATGATTTTACACATAGCTCTTTTCATCTCATTTACTTTCTCACTCACATGCACATCTCTATTTTTCCTAACATGGCACTACAGATTTCAGGAGCTTAACACACAGTAATTTCACCATTCAAGTTAGGTTTAAGCACTATCTAATCACATTACAAGAACATACATATATTATTGCCTTTCACATGAAAAATACATAACTTCTTATATACTGGTCCAAATGACCTAAAATTTTAACCACATGATATTTTTGGGCTCTAGATCATACACTCAATTTTTCAGATTTTTCTGAGCTAAATGGAATTTACAGAAAATAAAACACCTATTTAGCATGCTATTCACAACTTAAGTTAACATGGGGTTTAACACATCTTGCAATTTGCCACTTACTGTTTTAACAGAGGCTACTAACATATGCATGATTTGAGAATACAAGATTACCCTAAATCATACATCTATAGATTAATCATCACGATCTATCTTGTATGTCTTTTTACTTACCGAACCGGATTTATTGGCAATTTATACAAGCATGGATAATTTAACAAAATTGCATACACATATACTGACCCACTAATCTTCATGATCAGACAAAACCAAGGCATTCTGACTAATCCTAATCATGAAACATGGATTTGTAAGATTTTCAACAAGTCATGCTCACAAGTTTAAGGGATACAATATTCCAACATTCACCACCACACATCACACTCATCCACACACCACAATTGACTATATACATAGAGTATAAGATTACCATATATCCTCATCACGGAAACCATACCGAAATTAATGTAAAGGAAGGGCAGAACAGTTCACTGTTCTGTCTAGAGGAACTTGGCGGCAGTCTCTGGCCACTGACTCATGGTCAGCGACATGGTCGATGGACGCCAAGCATGATATCGGCATCCATTGACCTTGCCGTCAATGCAGGTCTGTGCAGAAACACAGACCCGAGCTCTCAAACTTGGGTGAATGGGAGGGTCTAGGACTCGAGGAAAAATCCATAAAAATAATAGAAATGACCTAGACACATACGGGAACATCATGGATAGGTCACTTGCCTTTTAAAAATTTCTCCAAAGGATCTAGGGTGTTGGTGAAGCCCTCCTTGGGCAGTCCCAAGAAAGTGCAGAACTCCCTCCTAGATCTTCTTCCTCCGGCTCCTGGATGATCTCCATAGTAGGGGGATGTCGGGGAAGCCTTCCTCGTCGATCCAGCAACCTCCTTGAAGCAGCAGATCTCCAGAAAAATCTTCAGGTTGGGGAATTTTTGGGTTCCAAAGTGGGGTTTTCTCTCAGTTTCTCTCTAGGGTTTTTCTTTTCTCTTTTCTCCTCTTGCAAGGGTGAAGAGAGGAGTGGGAAGAGGCCATTTCGGGTTCAGACATAAGGAGAGTCTCTCTCTCACTCGCCAGGTGACTTGACAACCTTCAGAGCCATTGGGGACAGTCCCCCAATGGTTGACTTTCTTGTTTCAGAAGCTTGCAGCTCTGCTGCGCATGCAGGCCAGAGAGATTGGCGTCTATGTCGCTGGACGCCTGGATTAGTGTTGGCGTCCATGCCTGGACGCTGACACCACCTAAACGGCTAGGGGTTGATGCCAAGATGGCCTTCGGCCAGCAGTCTAAAATATGTAGAAAACCATGCATACCATGCATATATACATACAATATGTATAAGGTAGAGTATCCATACTATCGCCATTCACTACATGCATTATTTACATCTTAATATAAGCACATGCACACGTACTTGTACTAATTAATACGTACGTAAATATGTACATACATACACAAGCACAAATATACACACACAAGTACAATTAATGCGACGGAAATTTGAGGGCCTTACACTAATTGTTAGATCTAATTCCTTATTACATTGATTCACTATGATTAGATCTAATAATCTTTTGAGTTTTGGTATAATGGCAAATTTCTTTAATCTGCATGAATTTGCTATAATAATTTTAGAGAAATCCCCAATCCCACTTTCATTAAGTCTTTCAGAGGAAGCACAAAGAAAAGGAGCAAAAGGAATTCAAAAATGCTCAATGGCAAGGAAGAACTTCAATGAATCCAGAAAATCACCAATTCAGAAAATTGTGGCTCTCACAGCACATTCCATGAGCTCAGCGCATTCTTCATCCTCTTCAGAACACAAGAGTTCAAATAGGTCTACAAAGTTAGGTAAATCCATTCCAGATCCATTTATGTATTCTAATTCTGATTCTGATGCAGATGAAGACATGTCTTATGTTGAATTGATCGAATTCTGTGAAAAGATGCAAAATCTTAATGCATAGCTGAACACTAAAAATAAAGATTTGAAAAAGACTTTAAAACATTACCACAAAGAGAGTGAAAAATTGAAAAATACACTTGAATTGCTCCAGAACAATGATAAAGATCCTTCACAAGAAAATGAGAATTTGAAAATTGAAGTTTAGAAACTGAATTCTGAAAAAGAAAGTTTGAAAGATAAAATAAAAATTTGTGAAAACAAGTTGTCCAAGTTGAAAGAAAATCATGATCAGTTGGAATATGAAAATCTTGATTTGAAAGATGAAAATGAAAGATTGATTGATCTTAATGAAAACTTCAAATTTGATAATGATCAATTAAACAAACAGATTTTTAACATGGCTCATGATCATCAAATAAATGAAAGATGCAAACAACTTGTTGAAGAAAATAGTCATCTAAAAAGGAAGATTGAATGCTTATTACATGACAAACCATTGGACAATGACTGTAGCAATTTGAGTAATAAAATTGCTGATTTGGAAAAACAAATTGCTCAATTTGAAAATGAAAAGAACAAGATGAAAAATGGTTTTGATGTCATGCTAAATAAACTTCAAATTTCAGAAAAAGAAGTTATTGCATTAAAAGCTAAAAAATAGAAACTTCAACATGAATTGAAAAATACTAAATACACAAGTCTTACTTCTGTGAGAGATAAGAAAAATGAAAATAAAACAAAATTAACATTTGTTAAAGCTGTTGCGAACAAGAACTCTGCTAATTCTAATGAACAACTTGTGAAAGTTCTTGTTCAGAAACAGACAGAGAAAAAGAAAAATGCTACTGTCAAGAAGATTCATCTACTTCCTCCATCAATCCAAAAAGCTCCAAGATAAGTTCCAAATTCACATCATGCCAAGGGCCACCAAAAGGTACCTCCTTCTTTTCATGGTAAACCTCCTCACATGAAAAGGAGATTCTAGCAAATGCATACATGCCAAGGTAAGTACCAGGTAAGAAATGCTCTCATTTGCTTTAACTGTAATAAATCTGGTCATCTTGCCAAACATTGCTGGATTAGAAATCAAAATTTCAATAAACATGCCAAATCAGTCCAATGCTTTCATTGTTATAAAATTGGTCATATTTCTAGGGACTATTGGTACATAAATGATTTTGTTGTGTATGCTCAGAAATTCCAGTCTAATGCATATGCTCATACACATAGGAATAAATATCATGTTCATACTGAAAATGTTCAGAAATTCCATGTGTATAGGCATAGAAATGTTGCACAAAATCATTCTGTTTCTGCTTATATTATAAATCCAAAAATTAGAAAACTTCATGAAAACATAGATGCATTGAGCAAAGCAAAAAGAAAATCTGGAACTAATTCTGCTCATAGTTCTATCAATGAAAGAAATACATCTATATCAAAAATAAAATCACTTTGGGTTTAGAAATCTTTATTGCACTCTAACATTGATTTCATTGCAGAACCCAAGCAAATGTGGGTCCCAAAACTAGCTTGATCAGCAAGCTGAGGAGCCTTGTAGCCATACCTTTCCATTTAAAATCAAGACAATGGTTATGCAAGGTAAGAAAAATTGGAAACCACAGGTAAAATCCAAATGAAGACTGTTAAGGTAAAACCTCATATCACTTTTAGATTGAACTACTTAAGTTAAAGAAAATTCTTAGAGTCTTATCTGAACAATGAAGAGTGTGTTTTGATGTTGCTCCCAACAATAACTTTGTGTCTTAACACTTGGAATCATGTTTGTGTTATCATGCTTGCTTAACTGTGCCCATGATTCTGTGTGCATATCAACTGCTTTGACTTTTTGGTATATCAAATGATGACATGTGGAAAAACAAGTTATGCTTGTTTGGAAGCTATCATTATGCGTGAGTAAAATACTCCTCCAAGTACCAAAAGTCATGTTATGCATAAACCTAATTGTATGCATAATCATGTGTGAATTGCTTGCTAGCTTTTTTATTCCATGCACATATTGAGGGGGAGTCCTTGTCTTTCAATAAAACATTCTTGCTCATTCTATTTTCACTTCATTTCATTCATATTTCTTCAATAATCCTTATGTTCACCTTGTGAAGGGGAGATACATGAAAGGGGGAGTCATCGTTACATTCCTTAACCTTGTCTATTTTAAACCCCAAAGTCTGTTGGGGATCGGATGGGTGGATGGATCAGATCTAGAAGGGGGGGTTGAATAGATCCAACACCAATTAATGCGGAAGCTTAAGCAATTTAAAATTACTTTGAATCAAAGATCAAATCACCCAAACAATTTACTGATCTCAGGTGTGATTAGTGTGTGTGAGCAAATCAATTAGTAGTGTGAACGAAATCCCTATGCATGCATCTAGTGAGATACACAAACAAACCACAATTCAAACCATTGCGCAGATGATTTTTAGGTGGTCTAGAAATCACCTCCAGTGACTCCTACGTCCACCCCTCACACAGTGAGGCCACACTACTCAAAAACCTTGAGTACAACTCACACGGGAGCACGACGACTCCAAACACTCTTGAGCACGACGACTCAAGAAGCACCTGGAGCACGATGACTCCAAACTGAGCACGACGGCTCAAACAACAACCGGAGTATGACGACTCCAAATTGAGCACGATGGCTCAAACCACACAGTGAGTGCAACGACTCACAAACCAGAGCTCGATGGCTCAGAGTACATAAGCTAGATCAAACACAAAAGAGATCAGATCCTCTAGCAATGATCTGATTCAAAACAGATTTGTACACAGAAATTTGTGCAAAACTTCATGCACAAATATTACAGACGAAATAAGAAAGAACAAACTCAGAAATAAAGCAAATAGATGTAGAAAGAGTGTTCTTCGATGAAGAGGTCTTGCAGACGCTTCAATTGAGGAGGTTTGATGAAATTTGATGGAGATTCTCCTCAATTGGCGATGCTCTGCTTTGATGGCATCTGAAATGCCAGAAATCCTTTTTCTCCTCAACCTCTTCAGTTGGATCTGCTCCCTTGCCTTGCACAACAACCTTCTCTCCAGGGATTCCGCTTGATTCCCTTGTCCTTCCTCTTGAAAGGATGGCTTGAAGCTTCTGGAGATGGAGACAGATCTGGAAAGCCCCTTTCAGCCGCCAAAAAGGTTCTTCAGGAAGTGTATGGGCTCTCTCACCTTTGGGGTACAGGGAACATGGGTATTTATAGCCCCATATGTCCATAAAGTGCTTTGGGGTGCATGGGCATGGAACCCTAGGTCAAATCCCCTAAATCCCAATCATCCACGTGTATAGAGAAATTCACGATTTTGACTTTCAGCCGGAGTGTGTCGACCTGCCCTGATCTAGTGTCGACCTGCTCTCCCAGTTAGGCAAATAGGTCTGCTGGAAACTGGGTCTAGTGTCGACCTGCCCTGAGCTAGTGTCGACCTGCCCTGAGCTAGTGTCGACCTGCCCTCCCTTTTCTGGCAACTGGGTCTTCTGGAATTTGGGACTAGTGTCGACCTGCCCTGAGCTAGTGTCGACACTGCCAAGACAAAAATGTGTGAACCTGAAAATTTAACACATAAACTATTAGTACAAGATATTATCATTAAAATATGAGATATTAAACATCAAAAACATGTTGTTTAAGCATTATTGTGATATGTATAAAATGTATAACATGTTCAACATATCATCATCAAAATCACAACAGGTCATCATCAAAATCACAATATGTCATCATCAAAATCACAATATATCATTATTAAAATCACAACATGTCTTCATTAAGATCATAATATCTCATCATTAACATCATGATATGTCATCATCAATATCACAGTATGTCATCATCAAAATCAAGGCATGAGTGATGTTCATTGGATATCATTAAATTACAACTTTAGGAAGATCCAAAACACACTCAACCCAACAATCTCCCCCTTTTTGATGATGACAAAACATATGCACAATCTCCCAATATCTTGACTCCCTTGACTGCAATAATTCCCCCTTTGACATATACACACTTTGACCTTTCTCCTTTAAAGAACTTTCTCCCCCTTTGAAGGCCTTTTCTCCCCCTTTTTGGAAGTGCCAATTTCTCCCCCTTTTTGATGTCCTTTTTGAGATGTCCTTTTTTGAGATGTGCCCTTTTCTCCCCCTTTTTGACAGCATCAAAAGGATAGACAAGAGAGAGAGACAAAGATGGTTGGAGACCAAGAGATGAAATGTGGGAAAGGAATGTGCAGAAATGATCAAAATAAATGAGGCAAAATGATATTGACATATGAGAGAAATTATTGTGTTTTTGTTATTGTGCAACAAAGTTTAATCACAAAGACACACTCAACACAAAGAGTAGCAAATTATAATGAGCTGAATGTGGTTAAAATAAAGATGCAAATGTGAAATAAAGTGACCTAAATGAATGAGCAGAAATATTTAACAAGGATGTTAGGAGTTTTATGTTTAACACAATGTAAAATAATAGATCTAAACTCAATTGACATGAACTTAATTAAGGTCTTAAGCTTTTCTATCCTGTCTTTTTGATTTTCTTTCAATTTTAACTAGGAAAGAATACAAGAATAAATTAGTTAAATCTCACTTTTCAGTGCAAGAGATCACATTGATCAGATGCAAGACCTCCTGATTACTCAGTGGTTTAACTTTCATTATCTTATACAAAGTTAAAAATTTTGATTTCCACTTTTTGACGCGAAACAAATCACTTGTCAGGTGCAATGGCCCGGTTACTCAGTGGTTCAAGCATTTGCATTGCTCTGTTTGTATCTTTCCAGATTGATCATTTTTCTTTTGATATTTTGCAGGAATATGTTTGCTTTGACCAGAGAAGTCAAGACTATGAATTTAGAAAGATTATTCTTAACATGTGGTAAAAATAAGGCTTAAACATACACATGTGAAATATTAAAGCCACTCATGTGCCTATAATAGTGTTTTGCAAATCATTTTAAAAACATTCAGTATTATGATTGCTTAACCTTGAAATGATACTGAATCTTTGAAATTAAACTAAATGCACAATGAGTTTAGTTTCAATGTTTTAGTTCTCTCATAAGAAAATAGCACAAGGACTCAAAAATGCTGATGATTTTGGGGTTCAAAATAGACAAGTAAGGTCAAGAAATGTAACAATGACTTCCCCTTTTCATGTAACTCCCCCTCACAAGGTGAATATGAGGATTATAGGAGGAATAGAAATGGAATGACATGAAGGCAGAATGAACATGAATGTTTTTATTGAAAGACAATGACTCCCCCTCAACAATTGCATACAAGGCACTTGATACTTGGTGGAGACATATACTCACACATAGTGAAAGTGTCCAGACAAGTCTGACTTGTCTTTCTTCAAATCACCATTTGATATACCAAGAATGCCAATGCAATGTGAGAGTGAGGAATTTAGTTGCAAGAACATTTGTCAACAATTGAATGAGAGTTGATGATGAATCAGATATGACAGAATATTTTTCTAGCAAATTTCTCCAGCATTTCACTCAAAGATTCTTTCGAATTCACTCCCCCATAAGATATGCATGATATGAAATGATCATTTAAGCAATTCAGATATGTTCATTTCAAGTAATTTGCACAAAATGAGTATGAACATGATCAAGCATATATCAACAGGCAATTTATTGAAGGAGAAGAATTTTGCAAAGACTCAAAATAAAGTTTTGAGATTTTCATTTTGCTTGATGATGACCTTTATGCAGAAAAGACTATTGATACTGGGTGGAGAATTTTTCTCACGCATGATGATAGTTTCCAGACAAGCTTGACTTGTCCTTTCACATTTCACCATTTGATATACCACATAGTTACTGCAAAAAGGGTCAGTTACACTTTATTTTTAGCATGAAATTCATTGCATTTATTGAAAAACATTTTTACACTTTTTCAAATTTACTCCCCCTTAATATGTGCATGGAATGAAAAAGCTAGCAAACAATTCACACATGATTATGAGCACAATTAGCTTTAAGCATAACATGACTTTTGGTACTCGGCGGAGTATTTTACTCACGCATAATGATAGTTTCCAAACAAGCATTACTTGTTTTTCTACATGTCATTATTTGATATACCAAGAAGTCAAAGCAGTTAGTATGCACACAGACTCATGGGAACAGTTAAGCATGCATGATAACACAAACATGATTCCAATTGTTATGACAAAAAGTTCATTGATGGGAGTAGCATTGAAACACATTTCTCATTTTTCAGATAGAAATTACACATTCGTTTCAATTAAGACAATTCAAAATTGAAATAATAAAGAAGTTTTACCTGAATGGTCTTCATTTCTTTTTCAAAGATTTTACCTGTGTTCTTCAATCATTTCTAGCCTTGCACAGCCAATATCTTGAATCCATTTACAGTGTATGGCTACAAGACTTCTCAGCTTGCTGATCAAGCTGGTTTTGGGACTCACACTTGTTTGGGTCCTGCAATGAAATCAATGTTAGATTGCAACAAAGATTTTTGAATCCAAAATGCTTTTAATTTTTTTATAGATGCATTTCTTTCATTGATAGAACTATGAGCAGAATTAGTTCCAGATTTTCTTTTTGCCTTGATCAATGCATCTATGTTTTCATGAAGTTTTCTATCTTTTGGATTTTTAATATGAGCAAAAACAAAATGATTTTGTGCAACATTTCTATGCCTATACACATGGAATTTTTGAACATTTTCAGTATGAACATGATGTTTATTCCTATGTGTATGAGCATGTGCATTAGACTGGAATTTCTGAGCATGCACAACAAAATTATTTCTGTACCAACAGTCCCTAGAAATATGACCAATTTTATGACAATGAAAGCATTGGACTGATTTGGCATGTTTATTGAAATTTTGATTTATATTCCAGTAATGTTTGGCAGGATGACCATGTTTATTACAATTAAAGCAAATGAGAGTATTTTTTACCCGGTACTTACCTTGGCATGTATGCATTTGCTGAAATCTCCTTTTCATGTGAGGAGGCTTACCATGAGGAGAAGGAGGTACCTTTTGGTGGCTCTTGGCATGATGTGAATTTTGAACTTGCCTTGGAGCTTTTTGAATTGATGGAGAAGGTAGATGAATCTTCTTGACAGTGGCATTCTCCTTTTTCTCTTTCTGTTTCTGAACAAGAACTTTCACTAGTTTTCCATTAGAGATATCAGGGTTCTTGTTCACAGTAGATTTCACAAATGTTATTGTGCTTTTCTTTTCATTTTTCTTAGTTCTAACAGAAGCAAGACTTGTGTTCTTCAATTCATTTTGAATCTTCTGTTTTTCAGCTTTTAATGCAACAACTTCTTTTTCTGAAGTTTGAAGCTTGTTTAGCATGACATCCAAACCATTTTTCATATTGTTCTTTTCATTTTCAAATTGAGCAATTTGTTTTTCCAAGTCAGAAATTTTATTACTCAAATTGCTACATTCATTCTCCAATGGTCTGTCATGGAATAGGCTTTCAATCTTCCTTTTTAAGTGACAATTTTCTTCAACAAGTTGTTTGCATCTCTCATTTATTTGATGATCATGAGCCATATTAGAAATTTGTTTGTTTAATTGATCATTATCAAATTTGAAATTGTTATTGAGATCAATCAATTCTTCTTTTTCATTTTCCAGATCAATGACTTTTGATTTCAATAGCTCATGGTTTTCTTTCAATCCATTCAATTTAGTTTCACAGATTTGGACTTCATCTTCCAAATTCTCTTTTTTAGAATTTAATTTTTCAATTTAATTTTTCAAATTCTCAATTTCTTCTGAAGGATCTTTGTCATTTTTCTGGAGCAATTCAAGTGTATTTTTCAAGTTTTCACTTTCTTTATGGCAATGTTTTAAAGTCTTTTTCAAGTATTTATTTTTAGTGTTCAGTTGTACATTAAGACTTTGTATCTTTTCACAGAATTTAATCAATTCAGCATAAGACATGCCCTCATCTTCATCAGAATCAGAATTGAAATACACAAATGGATCTGGAGTTGATTTACCTGACCTTTTAGACCCATTTGAAGTCTTGTGTTCTGAAGAGGATGAAGAGTGTTCTAAGCTCTTAGAATGTGCTGTTAGAGCCAAAACCTTATGAACTGTTGATTTTCTGGATTCATTGAGGCTCCTCTTTGCCATAAAGTACTTGTGAATCTCTTTTGCTCTTTTTCTTTGTGCTTCCTTTGAAAAACTTGATGAAGGTGAGACTGGTGATTTCTCTGAAATTATAACAGGAAATTCATGCAAATTAAATAGATTTGCCATTATACCAAGACTCACAAAAGACTATTAGATCTAATCACTGCAAATCAATGTAACAAGGAATTAGATCTAACAATTAGAGTGGTTAACCTACTCTAATGCCAAATGGAGTAATCAGAGCGATTAAACACCTAATTCAAGCAATTAACTCAGAGATCAAACAAAAGCAATCAAATTCAAATCAGAATTAGATATTCACCCGCTCTGATACCAATTGTTGGGGATCGGATGGGTGGATGGATCAGATCTAGAAGGGGGGTTGAATAGATCTAACACCAATTAACGCGGAAGCTTAAGCAATTTAAAATTACTTTGAATCAGAGATCAAATCACCCAAAAAATTTACTGATCTGAGGTGTGATTAGTGTGTGTGAGCAAATCAATTAGTAGTGTGAACGAAATCCCTATGCATGCATCTAGCGAGATACACAAACAAACAACAATTCAAACCATTGCACAGAGGATTTTTAGGTGGTTCGAAAATCACCTCTAGTGACTCCTACGTCCACCCCTCACATAGTGAGGCCACACTACTCAAAAACCTTGAGTACAACTCACACAAGAGCACGACGACTCCAAACACTCTTGAGCACGACGACTCGAGAAACACCTGGAGCACGACGACTCCAAACTGAGCACGACGGCTCAAACAACAACCGGAGTACGACGACTCCAAATTGAGCACGACGGCTCAAACCACACAGTGAGTGCGACGACTCACAAACCAGAGCTCGACGGCTCAGAGTACATAAGCTAGATCAAACACAAAAGAGATCAGATCCTCTAGCAATGATCTGATTCAAAACAGATTTGTACACAGAAATTTGTGCAGAACTTCATACACAAATATCACAGACGAAATAAGGAAGAACAAACTCAGAAATAAAGCAAATAGATGTAGAAAGAGTGTTCTTCGATGAAGAGGTCTTGCAGACGCTTCAATTGAGGAGGCTTGATGGAATTCGATGGAGATTCTCCTCAATTGGCGATACTCTGCTTTGATGGCATCTGAAATGCCAGAAATCCTTCTTCTCCTCCGCCTCTTCAGTTGGATCTGCTCCCTTGCCTTGCACAACAACCTTCTCTCCAGGGATTCCCCTTGATTCCCTTGTCCTTCCTCTTGAAAGGATGGCTTGAAGCTTCTGGAGATGGAGACAGATCTGGAAAGCCCCTTTCAGCCGCCAAAAAGGTTCTTCAGGAAGTGTATGGGTTCTCTCACCTTTGGGGTACAAGGAACATGGGTATTTATAGCCCCATATGTCCATAAAGTGCTTTGGGGTGCATGGGCACGGAACCCTAGGTCAAATCCCCTAAATCCCAATCATCCACGTGTACAGAGAAATTCACGATTTTGACTTTCAGTCGGAGTGTGTCGACCTGCCCTGATCTAGTGTTGACCTGCTCTCCCAGTTAGGCAAACTAGTCTGCTGGAAACTGGGTCTAGTGTCGACCTGCCCTGAGCTAGTGTCGACCTGCCCTGAGCTAGTGTCGACCTGCCCTGAGCTAGTGTCGACACTGCCAAGACAAAAATGTGTGAACATAAAAATTTATCACATAAACTATTAGTACAAGATATTATCATTAAAATATGAGATATTAAACATCAAAAACATGTTGTTTAAGCATTATTGTGATATGTATAAAATGTATAACATGTTCAACATATCATCATCAAAATCACAACAGGTCATCATCAAAATCACAATATGTCATCATCAAAATCACAATATATCATTATTAAAATCACAACATGTCTTCATTAAGATCATAATATCTCATCATTAACATCATGATATGTCATCATCAATATCACAGTATGTCATCATCAAAATCAAGGTATGAGTGATGTTCATTGGATATCATTAAATTACAACTTTAGGAAGATCCAAAACACACTCAACCCAACAATCTCCCCCTTTTTGATGATGACAAAACATATGCACAATCTCCCAATATCTTGACTCCCTTGACTGCAATAATTCCCCCTTTGACATATACACACTTTGACCTTTCTCCTTTTAAGAACTTTCTCCCCCTTGGGAGATTTTGCATATATTTTGTCATCATGAAAAAGGGGGAGATTGTTGGGTTGAGGGTGTTTTGGAGTTTCCTAAAGTTATATTTTAATGATGACCAATGAACATCACTCATACTTTGATTTTGATGATGACATATTGTGATTTTGATGATGACATGTTGAACATGTTATACATTTTATACATATCACAATAATGCTTAAACAACATGTTTTTGATGTTTAATATCTCATATTTTAATGATAATATCTTGTACTAATGCCTTATGTGTTAAATTTTTAGGAATATCCAGATTTTGTCATGGTAGTGTCGACACACCCATTGATAGTGTCGACACTGGGTCAGAGTCCCTGAAGCTTTTTCAGAGGGTCAAGTGTGTCGACACAGTCCCTGGTAGTGTCGACACTAGACCCAGTCTCCAGAAGACCCAGTTGCCCGACTGGGACAGTGTGTCGACACAGCCAGTGGTAGTGTCGACACTAGACCCAGCATCCAGAAGACCTGTTTTGCGCAAATGGAACAGTGTGTCGACACACTCGTTGGTGGTGTCGACACACTCCGGCTGAAACTCAAAAACGTGAATTTCTCTAGACACGTGGCTGCTTGGGAATTAAGGGATTTGACCTAGGTTTTTGTGCCGGCGTACCCCAAGGCTCCTTATGGACATATGGGGCTATAAATACCCATGTATCTTGTACTCTAAGGGATCCCACGAGGAGAGAGACCAGACATCTCGAGAAACGGGTGTGGCGGCTACAGAAAGGGAAAAAGGGAGCAGAGCAGTGCTATTTGGAAGGAGAATGTGAAGAAGAAGAGAAGAGAAGAGGAGAAAGGATAAAGTATCAGCATCCAGAAAGGGAGCAGAGCAGCGCCATCAGATTGAGGAGCAGAAGAGCAGCAAAGGAAGAAGAAGAACTGGCAATCCGGATGCCACTGAAGCAGAGCATCGTGGATTGAAGAAGATCTCCAACGAATTCCTTCAAGCATCTTCAATCCAAGCTTCTGCAAGTCTTCTTCATCAAGGAACATCCAAGTCACATCTATTTCATTTATTTTCTTGGAGTGTTCATCTAGTTTTTCATTGTGTGATCTGTGCATGTGTTCTACACAGATCACTTAATTCTGTTTGTTCGATTTTTATCATTGTATTGAGATAGATTGGGCTAGAGGATCTATTCTCTAATTGAGCTTGTTCTAGCAGAACTTGGATGTTTCGTGGTCCAAAGGTTTGGAGCTATAGTGCTCCGATTTTGAGCTGTTGTGCTCAAGTGCTTGTGAGTCGTCGTACTCATAAGTGGTTTGTGGAGTAGGTCATCATACCTATCTCCTGGGTTTTCTTTGAGTCATTGTACTCAAAGGGTTTGGAGTCATCGTGCTCCGGTTGTTTCTTGAGTCATCGTGCTCAAGGGTGTTTGGAGTCGTCGTGCTCTGGTTGTTTCTTGAGTCGTCATGCTTAAGGGTGTTTGGAGTTGTTGTGCTCCGTTGTGAGTTGTACTCTTTTGAGTAGTGGAGCCTCATTGTGTAAAGGGTGGACGTAGGAGTCACTGGAGGTGATTTCCGAACCACCTAAAAATCCTCTGTGTAGTGGTTTGAACTGTGGTTTGACTTTATATTACGCTAGATGCATGAATAGGGATTTCGTTCACACTTCTAATTGATTTGCTCACACACACTAATCACACATATCGCATCTTTTTAGTGGGGTTTCATTTGAATAGATATCTTAATTCGAAGTAATTTTTAAATTTCTTTAGTTTCCGCTGCAAATCTATTCAACCCCCCCTTCTAGCTTTGCCATTATCCACTTATCCGATCCTACATAAGTGACTTTCCACCGTACGACATGTTATCTGGATGGAGCACACATGGGAGGTTGGCATGTCCTTATTGTATGGAGGATTCTAAATCATTCGTGTTGAAATCTGAGGGAAACGCATGTTGGTTCGATTGTCATCGTTGGTTTCTACCGTGTGACCATCCTTTCTGAAAGCAAAATGATTCTTTTATGAAAAATACAATTGTGATGGATGAGGTAGATATGGAATGGGTGTCTAGTGGAAACATGGCGAGGCGTGTCCAGAACTTACCAACTGTATCACAACTGGCTGGTAGTACCCGACAAATCCAAGACTTAAAACGATCGTACTGGTGGCTAAACATGAAGAGGGATGTGGCCGATCATGTGTCATACTATTTAACATGCATGAAAATCAAGGCCGAGCATTTCCGTAGAAGGATCACAATTGGGTGAAGCAAAGCATATTTTGGGAATTGCCTTATTGGTTAACACTTTTGATACGACATAACCTAGACGTCATGCATATAGAGAAGAATATTTTTGATAATGTGTTCAACACAGTTATGGACATCAAAGGCAAAATGAAGGATAACGTCAAGGCACGAATGGATTTGAAAGTACTTTATAGACATCCAAAACTAGAACTGCAGCATGTTAGTGGAAAAGTGGTGCAACCTAAAGCTTCATATGTGCTTGGGGCAAGACACATTAAGAATGTGTGTCAATGGTTGAAGCAATTGAGATTTCCGGATGGATATGTCTCGAATATTGCACGTTGTGTAAATGTCAACGAGGGGAAAATATGCGGAATGAAGAGTCATGACTGCCATGTTTTCATGCAAAGACTGATTTCAATTGCTTTTCTTGAGTTGTTGCTAAAGCAAATATGGGGAGCAATGACCGAGTTGAGTCAATTCTTCAGGATTTTATGTGCATCAGAACTCAGACTTCATGACTTGCAAAATATGGAGCAAAATATAATACAGACAGTCTGTAAACTAGAGAAGATATTTCCTCCAGCATTCTTTGATTCAATGGAGCACCTGATCAGCCATTTGCCATATGAGGCTAGAGTCGGAGGACCAGTACAATTTCGATAGATGTATCCGTTTGAGAGGTATATTCCTATGTCTCAATTTATTCACATTACAACGATCTTTTATATTTCATATGTATTCATTTGAATTGTTGTCGTAGGTGCATGCATGATCTTAAGATGAAAGTCTGCAACAAGGCACAAGTTGAGCGCTCCATTACCCAGGCGTACCTTATTGAAGAGATATCGAACTTTTGTTCGATGTACTTTGACACGGAAGTACGAACCCGATGCACTCAACCTCCACGTAATGATGATGGTAAGCATATTATTACCCGAGACAAGGCAACGAAGACCACAGGCAGCCGGGATCCTACGACTTGGATGGATTACGGCCCTGTTTGGCTGAGGAGGGACTATTGGGAGTCCCTTTGTCATCGTTGGGCTACTGGACCATGGCAGGAGAAGTCACAGGTGGCTAAACGCAACCGAGCAACTCATTCGGAGAAGAATTTGCATAATAGTGGGTACGTATCTTATGCGACCCACAGCCAGAAATTGGTAAGCATATTATTGTTCAATTGCTTAATACATTAATTATTATTGTGAAACTAACTACTTTTGTTGAATTGTAAGAGTCACGAGCTCGAGCGTGCCCCTACTTTTCGTGAGTTATTTGATCGGACTCATAAGCGGAAGGGGATGAATGACTATGTCAGTGAGAGTTCTCGCACGATTTCTGTAAGTCAAAATATAATTTTTGAATTCAATTTATATATTAAAAATATATGATTTCAATAATACATTTTTAATTTGTTCTGTAGGAGACCTATGACAGGATGATGGCAGATCGCAATGCAGAGGGCACTCCCCAGCCAGACTTGGATCCGGAGGCTTGGGTCGACGCAGCGGAAGGGTCGAGGAAGGGCCGAGTGTACGGCTTTGGGGACAGCCTGGATACTACTCCAGTGTTGTCCTCATATGCGAGTTCAGTTGCTCCTCCGGCCTACACGAGTTCATCTGCTACGCCGCCCAGCAGTGGTGGAGAGGACATAAGAACCCTCATCCGGGAAGAGCTACAGACGCAGTTTGCCGTTATGGTCGAGCAGCTGATCTCTGCCATCCAAGGAGTACGCCCCTCACAGCAAGCCCCTCAGGTTAGTATTACTATTAATTTCATATAGTTTGACTGAAATGAAACCACTAAAACTGGAGGCCACCTAGGTCAATTTATGAGTCGGTGTCCAAAGAGCTCAAAAGTGAAAAAAAGAAATCTAAATTAAGAAACCTATAAAGAAGGTCCCTTTATACAATCAACTTATGAAAGGATAAAAAAGCCACTTGAAAAAAGATATCTAAAAGAACCCAAGTGTAAAGTATCAGAACACGCAACCCGGGGGTCCAAAATCACAAAAAGGGATCCGATCGGCGTGCCGTTCACTCCGACATGACCGGGTGGGTGAAATTGACGTGTGGGAACTGACATAATCCTAATCGGATTCCCGGTTTGGGTTGGGCGTTCAAATCACTAATATATAAAAAATCCAAGGGTAAAGGATCAAAACACGCAACCCGGGGGTCCAACATCACAAATAGGGATCCGATAGGCGTGCCGTTCACTCCGACACGACCGGGTGGGTGAAATTGACGTGTGGGAACTGACGGAATCCTAATCAGATTCCCAATTTGGGTTGGGTGTTCAAATCACTAATATAAAATAAACCCAAGTGTAAAGGATCAGAACACGCAACCCAGGGGTCGAAAATCATGAATAGGGATCCGATCGGCATGTCGTTCGCTCTGACACGACCGGGTGGGTGAAATTGACGTGCGGGAACTGACGGAATCCTAATTGAATTCCGGGTTTTGGTTCGGCGTTCAAATCAATAATATAAAAAAAACCCAAGTATAAAGGATCAGAACACGCAACCCGGGGGTCCAAAATAACAAATAGGGATCCGATCGGCGTGCCGTTCGCTCTGACAATATCGGATGGGTGAAATTGACGTGTGGAAACTAACGGAATCCTAATCGGATTCCCGGTTTGGGTTCGGCGTTCAAATCACTAATATAAAAAAAACCTAAGTGTAAAGGATCAGAACACGCAACCCGGGGGTCCAAAATCACAAATAGGGATCCGATCGGCGTGCCATTCGCTTTGACACAACTGGATGGGTGAAATGGACGTGTGGAAACTAACGAAATCCTAATCGAATTCCTGGTTTGGGTTGGGCATTCAAATCACTAATATAAAAAAAACCCGTGTAAGGGATCAGAACATGCAACCCAGAGGTCCTAAATCACAAATAGGGATCCGTTCGGCTTGTCGTTCGCTCCGACATGACCGGTTGGGTGGAATTGACGTGTGGGACTTGATGGAATCCTAATCGAATTTCCGGTTTGGGTTCGACGTTCAAATCACTAATATAAAAAAAACCAAAGTGTAAAGGATCAGAACACGGAATCCGGGGGTCCAAAATCACAAATAGGGATCTGATCAGCGTGCCATTCACTCCGACACGATTGGGTGGGTGAAATTAACGTATGGGAACTAACGGAATCCTAATTGGATTCTCGATTTTGGCTGGGCATTAAAATCACTAATATAAAAAAAACCCAAGTGTAAAAGATCAGAACACGCAACCCGGGGGTCGAAAATCACGAATAGGGATCCGATCGGCATATCGTTCGCTCCGACATGACCGGGTGGGTGAAATTGACGTGTGGGAACTGACAGAATCCTAATCGAATTCTGGGTTTTGGTTCGGCGTTCAAATCAATAATATAAAAAAAACCCAAGTATAAAGGATCAGAACACGCAACCCGGGGGTCCACAATAACAAATAGGGATCCGATCGGCGTGCCGTTCGCTCTGACACGATCGGATGGGTGAAATTGACGTGTGGGAACTGACGGAATCCTAATCAAATTTCCGGTTTGGGTGGGGCATTCAAATCACTAATATAAAAAAAACCCAAGTGTAAAGGATCAGAACACGCAACCCAGGGGTCCAAAATCACAAATAGGGATCCGAACGGCATGTCGTTCGCTCCGACACGACCGTGTGGGTGAAATTGACGTGTGGGAACTGACGGAATCCTAATCAAATTCCCAGTTTGGGTTCGACGTTCAAATCAATAATATAAAAAAACCCAAGTGTAAAGGATCAGAACACGCAACTCGGGGGTCCAAAATCACAAATAGGGATCCGATTGGCGTGTTGTTCACTCCGACAGGACCGGGTGGGTGAAATTGACGTGTGGAAACTAACAGAATCCTAATTGGATTCTCGGTTTGGGCTGGGCATTCAAATAACTAATATAAAAAAAACCCGTGTAAAGGATTAGAACACGCAACCCGGGGGTCCAAAATCACAAATAGGGATCCGATCGGCATGTAGTTCGCTCCGACACGATCGGGTGGGTGAAAGTGATGTATGAGAATTGACAGAGTCCTAATCGGATTCCCGGTTTGGGTTGGGCGTTCAAATCATTAATATAAAAAAAACCCAAGTGTAAAGGAACATAACACGCAACCTGGGGGTCTAAAATCACAAATAGGGATCCGATCGGTGTGCCGTTTGCTCCGACACGAACGGGTGGGTGAAAGTGATGTGTGAAAACTGACAGAATCCTAATTGGATTACCGGTTTGGGTTCGGCACTCAAATCACTAATCTAAAAAAAACCTAAGTGTAAAGGATTAGAACACGGAACCTGGGGGTCCAAAATCACAAATAGGGATCTGATCAGCGTGTCGTTCGCTTTGACACTACCGGGTGGGTGAAAGTGACGTGTGGGAACTGATGGAATCCTAATCGGATTCCCGGCTTGGGTTCGGCGCTCTAATCACTAATCTAAAAAAAATCCAAGTGTAAAGGATCAGAACATGCAACCCGGGGGTCCAAAATCACAAATAGCGATCCGATCGGCATGCCGTTCACTCTGATACGACCGTGTGGGTGAAAGTGACGTGTGGAAACTGACGGAATCCTAATTGGATTCCCAGTTTGGGTTCAGTGCTCAAATCACTAATCTAAAAAAACCCAAGTGTAAAGGATCAGAACACGTAACTCGGGGGTCCAAAATCACAAATAGGGATCCGATCGACGTGCCGTTCGCTCCGACACGACCGAGTAGGTGAAAGTACGTGTGGGAACTGACGGAATCCTAATTGGATTCCTGGTTTGGGTTCGGCGCTCAAATCACTAATCTAAAAAAAACCCAAGTGTAAATGATCAAAAATATTTTCTTATTAAACTTGGTGAATAATCACATGTTTTAAATTTAATTTTTGAAAATAATATTTGCATATTATTTTTTATTTATGTTTGTCATTTTTTTTAAATATAGGATCCTCCGGCACTTGACGATCATGAGGCGGGGATAGGGGACGATCCAGTAGACCTTTCTTTATTTTTAGCACTTATTATTGTGTATGATTTTATATTTGTTGTGTTTTATGATTTTATGTTTGATTTTGAGTACTTGTTATTGTGGAATGTATGAATATTTTAGCAAGTTTTGTAATTTATCATTGTTAATTTCTGTAATGTTTTTTTATAAAATGTTGGTTATTTTTGATGGCATTTCCGACGGATAATATCCGTCGGAAATAATGTCGGCATAGAAGTTTACCGACGGAGCTTATCCATCGGAATATCCGTCGAAACTTCAGACGGATTATTTTCCGACAGAACGTGTCCAACGGAACTTGCTGATGGAATTTCTGATAGCTTTATGTCGGAATATACCGACCAATTTTGTGACATGATTTTTCGACTAGTTTCGGTCTGAAGTTACCGACGAATTTTTTGACGGAATTGTCTGTCGGAATTTCCGACAGATAGCCGACGGTTTTGTTGTTCGTCGGTAATTTCTAAATGTAATTTTACGACGGACGTTTTCCGACGATCGTCCAACAAAAGGTTGTCGGTAGGTATACTTTTCGACGGATTTCCGACGAAATCTGTCTGTCAGAAATTCCGCTTTTTCTTGTAGTGACACCTCAACCATCTCCAGCCTCTCTTCCCATTCCAGTTGCCCATCCTCCCACTCACACCCTCTTTCCCAACCATCTCTTCGCCACTAACTAGCTAACCACAAGTCGCCCTCCACTTCATCACGTTGCTAGACACTGCCACTAAGCATCACATCATCGGTTCACCCTCCTCGCATGGCTATCATCGACATTGGCTGGCCTTTATGCTACCGACATCGACATCGGCATCTTCTCCTACACACCAATAAGAGCGTCGCCTTCCCTAACATCAATTATGTTTTCAGCACCCCTACTGTGCCTACGTTGACATTGCAATAGCCCTTGTAGCATCCTTGCCCTCATCTTTGCCAACTGCACCATCGCTGCATTGTTGTCGTGGTCATGCCATCGGAATCACCATCACCTCCACTACATCCTTACATCCATCATCACGCATCTGTCAACATTGTTGTACTCTGTAGATTTTGAAGATCACAACACACTAAGTTTAACTCATGTTGAGAGAATCACAAAAGCCCATAGTGATATACATGTTAATGATTCAAGTATTTGATTGATTTATATTTAATTTGAGGGTCTAATTTGTGTGCTAAGTGTGCATGAATATAAGCTAAAGTTGAAGTTGAAGTTGAAGCTGAAGTCGAAGTTGCTAACGTCGAAGTTGCTGAAGTTGAAGTTGAAGTCAAAGAAGTGTCTAAAGTCAAAGTTGAAGTTGTAGTTGAAGTTGAAGTCGGAGTTGGAGTTGAAGTCGAACTTGAAGTCGAAGTGAGGATCGGATGACCGATTTTGGGTTTTAGGATGACAGATTTTCCCATTAACATTGGTACTGGGATAGTGAACAAATCGAATGACCGATTTGTGAATTTAGGTCGACCGATTCTGGTGATTCCAACACAGACATTCCTAAAAAGAGTCCTACGAAAGTTGAACTCTCTCCAAACTTTGAGGGATCTTTTGGGATTATAAATACAACATGTTCTCATGATTTGGGAGAGTTCTCCGCACACCTAAGAGCCCATCTTGTGCCCTAGAGTACAGAATAATGGTTTCTTGCCCTGAGAGATCTACATGATGCCTTGAGCATCCAGAAGGTTGGAAGATGAGTTCTTATTGATCCAAAAGACTTCCAAACATTTTAAGGAGCTGATCTTCATCAAGAGGACATGGGCTCGGGTGATAAGGTTGTGGTTCTTCACCTGGAGAGTTCTACATCGGCAATCTTACTTCTACAATAGGTCTCCATATTTTAGACAGGGGGTTTGTGCGTCCAGTTTTACTCTTTTCCCATTGTTATATGCTTATTAGGACTTGTCAATTTCGTACTGAACATTATTCATTAAAAAACCAATACATGCCTAGAAAAATGAGCAAGCTAAAAAACCAACTCAACTAGAAAGTAATAAGCATGTTGCACCTAATGTCATTCATATGCCACGTCCCATACAATGTGTAGTACCCCGGAAAATCTATTAATTAAAAATTATGGATAAATTGAAATTTTATCGATTAATTAATTCAACCAGTTAAAATGGTACGCATCATTATTGCATGCGTATAAACCCCTATAAAAATTTCGTAAAAATAGTAGTTATACATTAAATAATGTTCTCCAATGACCCACCATGAAATTTGGGCATAGAAAAATCGTTTGGACTTAGTTTAAGAATTTATGCGACTTATTAGCATAATTAAGGAATAAGTCGAATAACTCATTATTTTATGACCCAAAGTGGATTATAAATAAAAATAAGCATGTGGGTAGACTTTAAATAATATGGGATGATAGCCCATTATGATATTTGGACCAATGGACAATCTTGGCCCATGAATAAATTATCTAATAAAATGATAATTAAAAATTCAATAAGTAAAGTAAGTACATGAGTTGTACAAATAAGCTCACATGAGTTATTGGGCCAAGAGTAAGAGCCCAAATGATGAATATTGGAAATATTGGCATGAATAATATTGAATTGAATTAAGAATATGAAATTACTTGAATAAGTGTGATAAATAGATTTAAATAAAAATAAAGGGTGAATAATTAGAATTAAATCAATACCCATTAAGTTAAATTAGTAATGGATCTTGTTAAAAGTCCTAACATGAATAGTTAGGCCAAAATATGAAGAGCCCATCTTGGGATGGGAAGTAATTAAGTTAAATTCGTACCTAAAAATAGTAATAAATAGAAAATAGTTAAGATAATGACTATTTTAACTCTTACTTATCTTAAAAAGAGTCTCCATCCCATCCTAACACATTAGCCACGAAATTAGATCTCTCTCTAAGCCAACTAAGTGATAAATGCTAGAATAAGGGGAGATAAATGTAGAAATTCGGAGTTAATTATTAAATAAATTAAAAAGGGGTAAGATAATGACTAAACTAGCTTATAAATGTCCTTACAAGAGTCCTACACTTACCTTAACCTTTACCCATGAAATTGGATCACTTCCCAACTCTATTAGGTGGATAAATAAGAGAAAGTGGGAGATAAAGAAGGAAATTCAGAGTTTAATGGAAGGGAGGACTCTTATAATGGCTAGGACTCCAATAGTTAGCCATATACACCAAAAACTCATCCCTAGCAACCCATTTTCGTGGCTGGAACTCTAGAGAATGAGGAGAAGGGCTGGAGACAAAGGAGCAAGGAGGAGGAGGCTAGAACAAGGAGGAGTTTTTCCATTTTCGTCACCAAACTAGGGTTTTCTTACTCCACGAAAAAGGTAGGCAATATCTGAAGAAAAAATTGTGTAAAAATTACCCTAGGTAGCCTTCATGTACCTATTCAAACACCTTATGGTTTCGTTGTATTCCGCTTATCCATTTGGGCGAATTTAATTCATGAATCTCTACTGTTACCATGAACTGAAATCTTATGTTTTCTCTAATTCCCAACATGTACTAGCTCTCATGCCATGATAAAATTCTAGTATATACTGCATCTTATTATCTTTCAAACGCCCCTAGTCTTGCTCGATTTAGATCTCCCATGAGGGAGAATTAAATATTTGAATCCCTGTTTGTTGCTTGTAGCCGACTCTTCAAGTTTACCTATAAATGATGTGCATACTTGATCCCATACCAGGATTAAATTCTCTAAAATACTACTTCATGTTAGCTTTCGAACGCCCCTAGTTTCGTAATGTTTCATTATGTATTCATCTCTGATTAATTCATTGAACCCTGACTGTGCCTATTTAGGTCATTAGAATGTAACGTGTTCAAAGCATGGCTAAATCTTGTCTAATTTCAGATTAATCGTGCATGCTGATAGATATATGTGTCTACTTTCATTTGAAACTAGACTCGTGATTTTTGGGTCATTATACGATTTTATATTGAATTTAGAAGAGCCCTGTGTCATCCAGTATCAATCCTGAAAAAAAGGGGAAAAACCCAGGCCGTTCCTAATATCGCGGCGGCGCGATATGCCGCGATAACTGGAGGGTCACGGTCGACCGCTAGGTTGTGTCTTGAATGCGTCGGGCCTCGCCACCGCGTTCCCTTCCCGATCTGAGCCAGGCCGGCCGGTCTGCGGATCGCGCCCGAGCCGCCCGTCGCGACTTGAATCGCGACGGGTAGGTCCGCCGCGATTTGAAGATTTCGGCCAGAACATGAAATTATTCTCATGCCCTTGTCAATTAAGCTATATGACTCAAGTTTAACCCTAATCATGCACTTTTTTGAACAGTAACAATTTATTATTTATATTTGTTAATAATCGTATGAAATATATTATTTAAAAGTCAATTGCACGATCTATCATATTCTCAAGATTTCTCTACACTTGCACACACATAACATTATTAATTGCCATTTGACCTTATTGAATTACGCAATAATGTATTCGGTAATTTAGTGAAATAAATTACTAAATTCCCTATTTTATGAAATACAATTGTTTCCGTTTTTACTCGCGCATTTTAAATACCGTTATTGTTTTCCCTAGGCTTCGAGCACTCGAGGCACAACAGACCCGTTTTCTACACACTTTCTCTTGACTTGGACCACCTCTCCATCAGGAATACTCTCGACTGGACCAGGGACTCCTTGTCAAGGCCTCCGTGAGTCTTCTTGGCTTTGGCGCACGTCCATTGCCGACGAGCTGGTTGTACCTTTAAATCCTGTTACACTCTTAGGGATCAGTACGATCCAAACGGCCTTAGTAAGATCTCTCTTATCTTGTGATCAAGCCGGACCACCTGGCCAGTGTTCTTAGCACGGCTAGTGGGCGGTGGTGACTTCTTCTACCAGACTGCCGGTACCCGACCTGGTGCTGTGCAACCGTTACTATCGTTGTTTATCGTTGTTTTACGTTTATACCCCTATCTCATCTACTATCCTTGTACTCTTATCTATTCATGTTCACTCTACTATCTCGTCTATTCATCTATTACTCTCTTGAGACTCTTGAGCTGTTGCGGCTCCCATTGCTTGTACTATACATGACTGTCTAGCGCCATAATATGGGTCCGGTGACCCTACTGACTCGAATGCATACTGTGCAGGGCACGGAGAGTGTCCGAGGGGCTCCAATCTAGTCCTGGGGGCAGAGAGCCACCCGAAAATACTTGCAGGGGCTATTGACGGTGTTCTGCATTGCACCGGTTCTGATTGACTATACTAACTTGTCTAGACATCTAATTGTTTGACTATTAGTCTGAGGAGTTCAGACGTATTGTACTATCATGAAATGGCTACTGTCCTAAAGTGACTATTGCCGTAGTAGACTAGTGCACCGTGGTGCAACCATACATGTTATATCTTTATACGCTATCTCTTTACATGCAATCTCGTTACACGCTATCTTGATATACAAGCTATCTCGTTACACGCCACCTTGATACAAGCTATCCTATTACATGCCATTTTGATACACGCTATCTTGTTATACACTATCTTGTTACACGCTATCTCGTTATGTTGTCATCCTGATTTTGCAATACTCTTGAGAAATGTATTATCGTTCACTTGTTAATGTTGTACTATTACTCTCTTGACTATACATGATCGTTCTCTCTAGTTAACCTGAGTTACAAGACATTAATCACTTAAAGTATGCTTGTTTACACGAGATATTAAGTCCTACTGAGCGTTATCGCTCACCCTTCATTATTTGTTATTGTGTTTTCAGGTAAGTCGAATGATGACCTTACACACAACAACGGGATTGGACTGGAGTGTTGAGCGTCCTAGAGTCATAGCGATGGATTGTCCCCAGTACCCTAGAGTTAGTTTAGATAGTTGCTTAGTTATCATTTCCAAATGTAATGAAGTCATGCATTGAGCCCTATGTTTTGGCTCTGAATTAGCAGTTGTAATAGTTTATATGAATTATCAATAAAATGATGTGTTTTAATTACAATTATTGTTCATTAGTTGCTCTGATATTTACGAATATATGCGCAATTTTCGTTACCATACATGTTGTTCATGCCTCCCTGATTTATTCCGATGCTAAATTGGCGGGGCATGACAGTTGGTATCAGAGCTTAGGATGTCCTTATTAGGATATTTTTGGTCTTAGGATGTTCTAGGTGAACTATCCTGACATATGTCTAAGTCAACTACCATACCTATGTAAGGATTGGGTAGAACCATGGTTATGATCTCAATACATTTATCTATATATATGCATCAACTAAATATTTCTTTAGCATCCTAATGCCAGCCTTATTCTTGAAGGAACTCTTAAATGGATGCCAAACATACGTCACTGCATGATGAAATAGAGTTAACTCAAGAGCTAGCTCGGGCATGTCAGAAAGCCGCCCAACTGATGGAAGGAGCCTTAAGGACGACCAAGAAGATTAGAAAAGTGACCAAAAAGAACAAGAAGGGAAGACACCAACATAGAAACAAGACAAACACACAGAAGGAATGTAGCAAGAACTTTTACAAGTTCATCTGCCGCCATTGTAGTAAGCCGGGACATAAGGCAAAGGAGTGCTGGAGAAGAGTCGATGCATGTTTACGTTGTGGCAGTTTGGAGCATCGGATGCAAGACTGCAACCATCCACTAACACTGAAGATCTCAACTCTATGACCAAAGAGAACCAGCCAGACGGTATACAACTAGCTCCTATTCAAAAAGGGCGATGCGAACACTGCAATAGGATAGGCCACATATTGGAGGAATGCTGGAGGAAGCAAGGAAAATGCTTATGATGTGGCAGCCCAGACCACAAGATTAGAGACTGTCCAAGATTAAAGAATCAATGTCAGGAAGAATCAAAACAACCAGCCACACTGGAAGCTGTGGTGCAACTCCCTCCAAATCATAAAGTGGGCATCGTGGAAGGTAACCCTGAACTTATGATGATTAATACCTTTTAAGCATGGAGAGATAATTCATATTTAATCGAAGGAGACGTGGAATTTGGGGACCAAATTCTTTTTAAGTGGGGAGGATGTAGTACCCTGAAAAATCTAATAATTAAAAATTATAGATAAATTGAAATTTTATCGATTAATAAATTCAACCAGTTAAAATGGTACGCATCATTATTGCATGCGTATAAACCCCTATAAACATTTCGTAAAAATAGTAGTTATACTTTAAATAATGTTCTCTAATGACCCACTATGAAATTTGGGCATAGAAAAATCGTTTGGACTTAGTTTAAGAATTTATGCGACTTATTAGCATAATTAAGGAATAAGTCGAAGAACTCATTATTTTATGACCCAAAGTGGATTATAAATAAAAATAAATATGTGGGTAGACTTTAAATAATATAGGATGATAGCCCATTATGATATTTTGACCAATAGACAATCTTGGCCCATGAATAAATTATCTAATAAAAGGATAATTAAAAATTCAATAAGTAAAGTAAGTACATGAGTTGTACAAATAAGCTCACATGAGTTATTGGGCCAAGAGTAAGAGCCCAAATGATGAATATTGAAAATATTGGCATGAATAATATCTAATTGAATTAAGAATATGAAATTACTTGAATAAGTGTGATAAATAGATTTAAATAAAAATAAAGGGTGAATAATTAGAATGAAATCAATACCCATTAAGTTAAATTAGTAATGGATCTTTTTAAAGGTCCTAACATGAATAGTTAGGCCAAAATATGAAGAGCCCATCTTGGGATGGGAAGTAATTAAGTTAAATTCATACCTAAAAATAGTAATAAATAGAAAATGGTTAAGATAATGACTATTTTAACTCTTACTTATCTTAAAAAGAGTCTCTATCCCATCCTAACACATTAGCCACGAAATTAGATCTCTCTCTAAGCCAACTATGTGATAAATACTAGAATAAGAGGAGATAAATGTAGAAATTCGGAGTTAATTATTAAATAAATTAAAAATGGATAAGATAATGACTAAACTAACTTATAAATGTCCTTACAAGAGTCCTATACTTACCCTAAACTTTTACCCACGAAATTGGATCACTTCCCAACTCTATTAGGTGGATAAATAAGAGAAAGTGGGAGATAAAGAAGGAAATTCGGAGTTTAATGGAAGGGAGGACTCTTATAATGGCTAGGTCTCCTATAGTTATCCATATACACCAAAAACTCATCCCTAGCAACCCATTTTCGTGGCTGGAACTCTAGAGAATGAGGAGAAGGGCTGGAGACAAAGGAGCAAGGAGGAGGAGGCTAGAACAAGGAGGAGTTTTTTCATTTTCGTCACCAAACTAGGGTTTACTTACTCCACGAAAAAGGTAGGCAATCTCTCAAGCAAAAAATCGTGTAAAAGTTATCCTAGGTAGCCTTCATGTACCTATTCAAAAGTCCTATGGTTTTGTTGTATTCCGGTTGTCCATTTGGGTGAATTTAATTCATTAAACTCTATTGTTACCATGAACCGAAATCTTATGTTTTCTCTAATTCCCAACATGTACTTGCTCTCATTACATGATAAAATTCTAGTATATACTGCATCTTATTATCTTTCAAACTCCCCTGGTCTTCCTCGATTTCGATCTCCCATGAGGGAGAATTAAATATTTGAATCCCTGTCTGTTGCTTGTACCCGACTCTTCAAGTTTACCTATAAAGTCTGTGCATACTTGATCCCATAGCATGATAAAATTCTCTAAAATACTACTTTGTGTTAGCTTTCAAACGCCCCTCGTTTCGTAATTTTTCATTATTTATTCATCTCTAATTAATTCATTGAACCCTAACTGTGCCTGTTTATGTCGTCAGAATGTAACATGTTCAAAGCATGGTTAAATCTTGTCTAATTTTAAATTAATTGTGAATGCTGATAGATATATGTGTCTACTTTCATTTTAAACTGGATTCATGATTTTTGGGTCATTATACAATTTTATATTGAATTTAGAAGAGCCCTATGTCATCTAGTATCAACCCAGAATAAAAGGGGAAAAACTCAGACCGTCCCTGATATCGCGGCGGCGCGATATGCCGCGATAACAGGAGGGTCGCGGTCGACCACCAGGTCGTGTCTTGAACGCGGCGGGACTCGCCGCAACGTTCCCTTCCCAGTCCAAGCCAGGCTGGCCGGTCTGCGGATCGCGCCCGAGCTGCCCGTCGTGACTTGAATCGCGACGGGTAGGTCCGCCGCGATTTAAAGATTTCGGCCAGAACATGAAATCATTCTCATGCCCTTGTCAATTAAGCTATATGACTCAAGTTTAACCCTAATCATGCACTGTTTTGAACAGTAATAATTGATTATTTATATTTGTTAATAATCACATGAAATATATTATTTGAAAGTCTATTGCAGGATCTATCATATTCTCAAGATTTCTCAACACTTGCACACACATAACATTATTAATTGCCATTTGACCTTATTGAATTACGCAATAATGTATTCTGTAATTTAGTGAAATAAATTACTAAATTCCCTATTTTATTAAATACAATTGTTTCCATTTTTACTCACACATTTTAAATACCGTTATCGTTTTCCCTCGGCTTCGAGCACTCGAGGCACGACGGACCCATTTTCTACACACTTTCTCTTGACTTGGACCACCTCTCCATCGGGAATACTCGTGACTGGACCAGGGGCTCCTTGTCAAGGCCTTCGTGAGTCTTCTTGGCTTTGGCGCACATCCATTGCCGACGAGCTGGTTGTACCTTTAAATCATGTTACACTCTTAGGGATCAGTACGATCCAAATGGCCTTAGTAAGATCTCTCTTATCTTGTGATCATGCCGGACCACCTGGCCAGTGTTCTTAGCACGGCTAGTGGGCGGTGGTGACTTCTTCTACCAGACTGCCGGTACCCGACCTGGTGCTGTGCAACCGTTACTATCGTGGTTTATCGTTGTTTTATGTTTATACCCCTATCTCATCTACTATCCTTGTACTCTTATCTATTCACGTTCACTCTACTATCTCGTCTATTCATCTAGTACTCTCTTGAGACTCTTGAGCTGTTGCGGCTCCCATTGCTTGTACTATACATGACTGTCTAGCGCCATAATATGGGTCCAGTGACCCTACTGACTCGAATGCATACTGTGCAGGGCATAGAGAGTGTCCGAGGGGCTCCAATCTAGTCCTGGGGGCAGAGAGCCACCCGAAAATACCTGCAGGGGCTATTGACGGTGTTCTGCATTGCACCGGTTCTGATTGACTTTACTGACTTGGCTAGACATCTAATTGTTTGACTATTAGTATGAGGAGTTCAAACGCACTGTACTATCGTGAAACTGCTACTGTCCTAAAGTGACTATTGCTGTAGTTGACTAGTGCACCGTGGTGCAACCATACATGTTATCTCTTTACACGCTATCTCTTTACATGCAATCTCGTTACACGCTATCTTGATATACAAGCTATCTTGTTACACGCCACCTTGATACAAGCTATCCTATTACATGCCATTTTGATACACACTATCTTGTTATACACTATCTTGTTACACGCTATCTCGTTATGTTGTCATCCTGATTTTGCAATACTCTTGAGAAATGTATTATCGTTCACTTGTTATCTTGTACTATTACTCTCTTGACTATACATGATCGTTCTCTCTAGTTAACCTGCGTTACAAGACATTAATCACTTAAAGCATGCTTGTTTACACGAGATATTAAGTCCTACTGAGCGTTATCGCTCACCCTTTGCTATTTATTATTGTGTTTTCAGGTAAGTCGAATGATGACCTTACACACAACAACGAGATTGGACTGGAGTGATGAGCGTCCTGGAGTCATAGTGATGGATTGTCCCCAGTACCCTAGAGTTAGTTTAGATAGTTAATTAGTTGTCATTTCCAAATGTAATGAAGTCATTGAGCCCTATGTTTTGGCTCTGAATTAGCGGTTGTAATAGTTTAGATGAATTATCAATAAAATGATGAGTTTTAATTACAATTATTGTTCATTAGTTGCACTGATATTTGCAAATATATGCGCGATTTTCATTACCATACACGTTGTTCATGCCTCCCTGATTTATTCCGCTGCTAAATTGGCGGGGCATGATACAATGTGTCTCTAACATCATATGTTATTTTTGCGGTGGGCATGGTCATATGCATTCTACATGCTTATTGAAGAAAAATATACAAAAAATGAATTTAATGTGGATTAGGAAGGATTTGTTGCCTTCCCAGACTAACAATGATAGACCCAAAACTATTTGGGTATCAAAGAAATTCACTTGAGAATTTTGGTTACAGGTGTCTTGAAAGGTTTGGAACTGGAGCATTAATGAGAAATTCAAGATGTCGAGTTTGTTTGGTGAGTATCATGTTCATTTCTGCTTTTGAGCTTTCAAGGTAAGACATGAAAACTCTTGTATATTTTCATTGTTTAGTTCAATTAGAATATATCATTTGACTTAATTGTTTACTTGTTTAGATTTTTATGAACATCTAAAAAAATAAAAAATTGGAAAATAAAATAAAAAAGGTTAGAGTCTATTGCATGTTGATATTTGCGTGTCCATCATTTGTTTGCTTGCATGTAAAATACATGTAAAACACCTTCCTTAATTCTTTCTATGGCCTAAAACTCTCTTGCTATTTTTCTTGCATTGGTTTGAGACTTAGTGTGCATCAGTTCAGCCACTAAGGGGGAGAATTTTGCATTTGGTGTGTGCATACATTAAGGGGGAGTCAAATAGTGATGTATTTAACTTGCTTCTAAAAATACATATGAAATTGACGCCAACACACTAATGCACATGATTATGATTAACGTATATCACTTTGATGATTGGTGGAATTTTTTCATAACACTTTTCTAATACATAAAATCCACTTAATTTTTAGTAACTCGTGAGGAAAAAGCTATTTGTCCCAAGTGAAAAGGAATTGAGTTTAATAATCGGGTCTTTCCATTGAACAGGTGAGAAGTCTCGCTTCAAACGACAATACTTTCCTCAAATTGAAAGAAAAGAAAGAAATAAAATTTTTGACATCAATTGCTTTCAAATAATAAAAAGGACAGAGTGATAGCTACCAAAAATCGAGGATCTACCATGTACGGGTAAGATTGAGAGTATTCGTGAGTGTTAATTAGAAATTCTGCTTATCATTATGCGTGATGCCTTTTTAATCATGTCTCAAACATCACATCTTATACAATATAATTTTGAATGTGTGTTGGGAACTTGTGTAAATACATGGATTATAAAATGACAATCTTTTAAAACATGCACTCCCATCATCATCCCCTTGGTGAACCTTTCACATACTTGTATTTTGAGTCCCATAACTTCCCCATAGTGTATTCCTAATATTCATACTTTGTCATGGAGCCAATTGCTTTTCTTTTCCCTTATACCACCCACTTTTTGATGCTGTCAAAAAGTGGGAGAGAATATGTAGATTTTATATTTTGATTTTTGGGGGAGAGGCTGTGTTCAAAAGAAAAGGGAAGTTAGAAGTACTTTTGAGAGTTGCATGACTATGAATGTGTTGGGTTGAGTGTGTATTTGAAACCTTTCAATGATGACTTTAATCATGACTAATTGACATCACTCATAATTTGATTTTGATGATGACATTTTGTACATATTAAAATGATGACTAATTGAACATGTTATACATTTTATACATATCACAACAATGCTTAAACAACATGTTTTTGATGTTTAATATCTCACATTTTAATGATAATATCTTGTATTAATGGTTTACACTTTATATTTTCAGGTTTACACAAATTTGTCACAGTGGTGTCGACACAGTCCACCTGTGGTGTCGACACAATGTCCTGTAGTGTTGACACAGTGCCCTGTGGTGTCGACACTAGATGACTGTCCCAGAAGCATGTTCTGAAGCAGTAGCCAGTGGTGTCGACACAGTCTGCTTGTGTGTCGACACAGTCTGCCTGTGGTGTCGACATAGTGCCCTGTAGTGTCGACACTAGATGACTGTCCCTGAAGCCCAGTTTGAAGACAATGCCTGTGGTGTCGACACACTTCGATTGAAACTCAAAAACATAAATTTTTCTGGACACGTGGCTGCTTGGGAATCAAGGGATTTGACCTAGATTTCCATGCCCATGCACCCCAAGGCACCTTATGGACCTATGGGGCTATAAATACCCATGCTCCTTGTACCCCAAAGGCAAGCCAGCCCATACAACTCCCAGAAAAGCTTTTTGGCGACAAAAGGGGTCTCTCCAGTGCCTTGCGTCATCTCCAGAAGCTGCAGGCTATCCTTTCAAGAGGAAGGATGTGGGAATCAAGGGGAATCTCTGGAGAGAAGGTTGTTGTGCTAGGAAAGGGATCAGATCCAACTGAAGAGCAGCAGTAGAAGAGGGATTTCTGGCATTTCAGATGCCATCAAAGCAGAGTATCGCCAACTCAGGAGAATCTCCACCGAATTCCATCAAGGCTCCTCAATTCGAGCGTTTACAAGACCTCTTCACCGAAGAACATCTAATTCATACTTCTTTCACCTAATTCTTAGAGTGTTCATCTTATTTCTTCTTGTGAGATCTGTACATGAAGTTTTGTACAGATTTCTCAGTTTATTGAGTTTGTGAATCAGATCATTGCTAGAGGATCTGATCTCTTTTGTATTTGATCTAGCTTTTGTATTGTGAGCCGTCGAGCTCTGGTTTGTGAGTCATCGCACTCACTGTGTGGTTTGAGCCGTCGTGCTCAATTTGGAGTCGTCGTGCTTAGTTTGTGAGTCGTTGAACTCAAGGTTGTGTGTTGAGACGTCGTGCTCAAGGGTGTTTGTAGTCGTCGTGCTCCAATGTGAGTTGTACTCTTTTGAGTAGTGGAGCCTTACTGTGTGAGGGGTGGATGTAGGAATCACTGGTGTGATTTCCGAACCACCTAAAAATCCTTTGTGCAATGGTTTGAAGTAATTTTGAATGACTAAGTGTTTAATTACTTCACACATAATCTACACACACCCACACTTCAGATCAGTAAACTGTTTGTCTAAATTGATCTCTGATTTGAAGTAATTTTGAATTGCTTAAGCTTCCGCATTAATTGGTGTTAGATCTATTCAACCCCCCCTTCTAGATCTAATCCATCCACCTATTCGATCCTACAATTGGTATCAGAGCGGGTTAATATATGTTTCTGATCTGATTTGATTGCTTCTGTTTGATCTCTGTGTTAATTACTGGAATTGTTTGCTTGCTCTTTCATTGTCTCTCATTGTGATTGATGGATTCTTGAGGATTTGTAGCTGAGGGCCATTCCATTAATAGACCACCATTCTTTAATGGGTCTGATTACTTATATTGGAAAAATCGCATGCAAGTTTTTCTTAGGGCTCAAAACTATGAAATCTAGAGGATAGTTGAAGTGGTTCCTTATGAAAATCAGGGAGATGAGGAGAATTGGACTAGAGAGCAGATTAGGAAAGCTACTCTTAATTACGGTGCCATGAATATGCTTCAGTATGCTGTCCACCCTAAAGAATATTCAAGAATATCCATGTGTAAATCTGCTAAAGAAATGTGGGATAAACTTGAATTAATGTATGAAGGAACATCTCAAGTTAGAGAAACCAAAGCAAACATACTTGTTTCTGATTATGAATTGTTTATGTTGAAATCTAACGAATCAATTTTTGAAATGTTTGTTAGGTTTATGATAATTATCAATGGACTGATGGCACTAGGTAAGGAATACACTGATGCTGATCTGGTAAGAAATATCTTGCACTCTCTATCATCTGTTTGGCACACAAAGGCTACAGTGATTGAAGATTCTAAGGATTTATCTAAAAGTTCTTTGGATGAACTCATAAGATCTTTAATAACTTATGAAATAAATCTGAAAAGAAGTGAAGAACATATGCTTAAAGCTAAACCAGTAGCACTTAAAGCTTCATCAAGCAACAAAGAGAAAAGTCAAGAAAAATCAAGTTCTGAAGAGTCTGAGTCTAATGAGGATGAACTTGCCCTCATGACTAGGCAATTTAGAAAATTTTTAAAATCAAGAAGAGGAAAATTCAATGGAAAGATAAAATATTCCTCTGGTAAAAGGAATGCTTCTTTTTCAAATTTTAATGATAGTAGAAATCAAAAAATTGATGAAGGTATTATTTGCTACATGTGCAACAAGGTAGGACACATGAAGGTGAGTGTCCTGAGATGAAAAAGGACAAATACAAGAAGAACAACAAATTGAAGAAGCCAAAAGCCATGATAGCAACTTGGTCGAATGAAGACCAAAGTGAAGATGAAGAAGAGAACTCCTCAAGTTCTGTAAATGAGGAGTTATGCTTTATGGCAAACAACAGTGATGGAAATGTAAGCACTTCTTTTGAACAATATACTATTGATAATTGGCAAGATGCATATGCTGAGTTGGTTGAAAATTATTCTAAAATAAGAAAAGAAAATAAATATCTAAAAAAGAAAATTGAAAATTTCATGCATGATACTTCCTTAAATAGAAGAATTTCTGAACTGAAAAATGAAATATCTGTACTTAATGAAGAAAATGAATACCTTCTGAATGAAGTTGATGAATTTAAAATTGCATCTCAAAAGGCCAACAATGATTTTGAAAAGCTTTATGAAAGAATGGAATTGCAACAAAAAGAAAAGCAACAAGTTATTGATGAAATTCAGAAACTTAAGAAGTTGTTGGGTGAAAAGGATCAAGTGATAAAAAATTTCACAAATGGAAAAGAAAATCTTGATGTATTGTTAGGACTTAAAATGAATGCTGAAAAATATGGACTAGGATTCACCACAGAAAAATCATTGAAGAATAAATCTGATGAAAAGAAAGAAAAACCTTCAAATTTTTTTTTGATAAAATTTGTCAAAAGCACTAGTCTAGAAAACAAAAATAAACAAGTGTCAAAGAACACATATGAAATACCCAAGAATCAGAACAAAAAGAATGTTTCTAACCAAAAGAAACAAAATAGGTCGATACACATTGCTGATATGTCGACACCAATCAACCACAAGTTGAAAACTGTGGCTGCTGAGTCGACACCAGTCCAACACAGGTTGACCTGTCCAATTCTGAAAAACAACAACCAGTTGAACAAAAATTCAAATAAAAATCTGAAAAATTGTAAAAACACAAAAACAAACTTTCATGATGGTTATTGGAGATCCAGGACATCATGTCAATCTAATTGGATCAATTCTTGGAATCAATGGTATCATAATTCTTATTGGTACCATTCACAATTTTTTTATCCAAAGGTTCCAAGATATCAACAGAATTCTTGGTTTGGATTTCCATACATGAACAATCATGCCAAAATGCATAATTTCTCTGCTCATTAAAGGAAAAATACTGGTGTTTTCATTCCAAATCAGAATGTTAAAATGCCTAAAAGGGAAATCATTTCTGAAACAAAACAAAAATAAAAAACAACTCAAATATGGATCAGAAAAGACTTATCGTTTTTGTTCAAACAAATTGATGGTCCCAACAATGTTTGGGTACCAAAATCTTTTCTTCTCTGATCTGATTTATGCAGGAAAGTCGTGCACCCAACTCCAATGTATGATTCCTTGACAGTGGGTGTTCACGACACATGACTGAAGACAGAACAAAGTTTTCATTTCTGATTGAAAAGGAAGGAGAATCTGTTACTTTTGGAGATAAAAATAAAGGGAAAATCATTGGATCGGGAAAGGTTGATAAATCCTCTTCAAACTCAAATGAAAATATTTTGTTAGTTGATGGTTTGAATTATAATCTTTTGAGCATTAGTCAATTGTGTGACAAAGGTCACATGGTTGCTTTTGAATCTGATTTTTGCAAAATAATTGATTCTTCAACTGAAAAAATAAAATTCTTTGGCAAAAGAGAAAACAATGTCTACATGATCAATCTTGATAAAAACTTTGCTGAAATTATTTGTTTGGTGGCAAATAAAAATGAAATTGCATGGACATGACACAAGAGACTTGGTCATCCAAGTTTTAACACAATAAATAAACTCTTAAGGCTAAATCTGGTTAAAGGACTTCCTGAATCTTTTCCAAATGTTGAAAATCAACTTTGTAGGATATGTGCTCAAGGAAAACAAACCAGAAAATCTTTTAAAATTTTCAATGATGTACTCACTTCTAAGCCACTAGAATTACTTCATATGGACCTTTTTGGGCCAACAAGAATTCTTAGTCTTAGTGGTAAAAGATATGGATTTGTCATCATTGATGATTTTACTAGATACACTTGGGTCATCTTTCTATCTCACAAAAGTGATGCTTGTTTAGAATTCAAGAATTTCTGCACCACTGCTTTAATGGGTTTTTCACATCAAATCAAATCCATTTTGACTGATCATGAGGGAGAATTTGAGAACAAAGCTTTTTTCTGATTTATGTGCTGAACTGAACATTTTTCAGAGATTCTCTTCTCCAAGAACTCTAGAACAAAATGAAGTTGTGGAAAGGAAGAATAGAACTCTGGTGGAAATGGCTAGATCTATGCTCTTGGAAAGTAAATTGCCCAAATCCTTCTGGGCTGAAGCTATGAGCACAATAAATCACATCTTGAACAGAGCATTGGTCAGACCAAAAATCAGAAAAACCCCCTATGAACTTTTGAAAAACAAAAAGCCAACTCTGTCTTATTTTAAAATCTTTGGTTGTAAGTGTTTTGTACATAACAACAATAAAGAAAATCTTGATAAATTTGATGCCAAAAGCCATGAAGCAATTTTTCTTAGTTATTCAGAAGTTTCTAAAGCTTATAGAGTTTACATTCTAAAGAATAAAACCATGGAAGAATCTCCACATGTAGTTTTTGATGAAAACTCATATCAAACTGATGACTCTACATGTGACGACCCTCCTTATACCGGTACGGATATACCATCCCACCTCGATATAGAGAGCATCGCCACAGTGGGACATTTATCCAACACTAGTACGATAGGCTGAAACATACATAAATATATAACACATGACAGCGGAATTGAAAGAACTGAAAAGAAATTCTTATTCCATCATCCACATTCTATTCACAGTCCGTATAGAAGAAAAGAAAACTAACTTTTCATAACTAAAAATAAAATAAATACATTGTCCACATGAGACTACGCAGTGTCTTTATTACATACTACGAAGTAAGGAAAAGTACAATGCTAAGTCCACAACAAGGTCTCCTACTCCCGCTCCGAGTCGCTCCTAACGATCTCCTTGGAAGAAGTAGAAACGTCTGCACCTGTACGCCGAAGCAAGAATGAGTTCAAAAGAACTCAACAAGTAACACCAAACACACTAAACATACATGCATGACATAACATCCATATTCTTAAACTACACGACTAACACATAATGCACGGATTTGACAATCTATTTAAATAGAACCTATGCATGATTTCTACACATTTTACACATGGAATTTCTTTTTATACAAAATAACATAAGCCTATCACATGCTTTCTACATAATTTCAATATGTTAAACTAAATTTCATTCAACCATTCATATACTAATTATTGATCATTTTAAACATGGATTTGCACATTTCAAAAAAGACTATTCTAGCATGAACACATATTCGCTTACACAGTTTCACAATTTACACATTTCTTTTCACTTAAACACATTTTCAAAAATTCTTAATGTCGTGACACATAGCCCAAACCACTTTAGAAGGACACACACTAATCATATCACATATCTATCACCTAGGCATTCCAGTGATAAATCTTAGTTACTACGCAGAACCGGGAGAAGCACTCTCCACCCTAACCAACGATACGTTTTCGCCTCCAGGATTTAATCCCAATGCCCATGGGACATCACACACTTTGAACTTTCCTGTGGGGACTTTACCACAGTACAGTTCCACAGCCCTCTAAGGTAGCAGTGTCACCCATTGGCACATTTATACATTTTCTCAAGTTTCAACACACTTCTTAATTCACAATTTTTACACATTCATTTCATACTCGCACATTTACATTCTTCAGTATTACCTAGCATGGTACTACTGTCTTCAGTATTAAACAAGTTTTAAAACAAGTCTAATCATGCTGAAATTTATAGAATTAAACACTAATCATGTTAACATGCATTATTTGTCAATATCTAACATAAAACCCACATATATCGCCACTGTTATCAATTCAGTACAGAAATTTAATCAGCAATCTATCACAGTCTAACCATCATGCATACCAAGATCCACATTTTTCTGAATTACGCATAATTTCTGAAATTTCTAACAGTGATGTTATCTAATGTAAAAATAGTCAAACTGACATAAATTTTCATTTTTTGGACCCACAACTTATTATACACATGAATACTAATAGTTCTAATTATATGTCCATTTCTAAGCCTCACTTTGGTAATGGGTTGGAGTTTGAGTTAACTCCAACCCATGGGTAAAGTTATCCAAGGTTAACTCAATTTTTGCTTTGTGAGTGGGTTAGAAAAAGTTGAGTTAACTTTGAGTTAACTCAGTTCCATGGGTGTGGGTGGGTTAGAAAAAGTTGAGTTAACTCAAAGTTAACTCAAACCTAACCGAGTTAACTTTTTTTGGTTGCCAAAGTCCATTTTGAGTTAACTTTGAGTTAACTCTGAGTTAACTTTGAGTTAACTCATTACCAAAGTGAAGCTAAGAGTTTAACTAATTTCGCACAAATTATTAACATTTCTATATTGAGTAGACATATTCACTATTTTTCGGTTCAGAAAGATCAATAAACTACACAGATATTATAAAATTTTCAATTTTTCATATCACGCATTAGATCTCATAAACAATGTACAAAAATTTTATGACAGTTAAATTCTATACAGATTTCACAACCGAGATTTTACAAGATTAAAATTCTGTCAGCCGAACATTCAAAGAATTCTAATAATTAGGGAAGATTACAAAATTCAAAATAACTCACAGTACACTCCAACATGTATATTTACATATCATGTAAAATTTACCATATATGCTCATGCAGAAAAATCTCAAAAATTAGCTTATAAAAAGGTAGACCTGCATACTGTTGCTGTCTGAAGAATTTGACGGCATGGGGGTAGCTGTCTATAAGGTTAACGACAATATATGATGCCGCCAACATATGATATTAGAGGCAAGGGATCCTGCCGTTAATATCCTATCTGCATAAACACAGACTGAACGCCAACCGATCACTTGAATGGGGGATCCAGGACACGAGAAAAATCCGTAAAAATTTCCTGGGACATACTAGACACATGTAGGGTTGATGTGGGTGGGGTACTTGCCTCTTGTAAAATCCACAAGCAACGATTTAAGCTGGAGAAGCCCTCCTTGGCCTGTGCCAAAGAGTCTTCAAATCTCTCCTTATCCGGGTTCTCTATTGATCTTCACTGCACACCAGCGTGGGGAAGTCGTTTCCGGATGTTCAGAGTTGTCACCAGTCGATGCAGATCACCGGATGAAGCCTCCCGAAGTCGGATCTCTTAGGTTCAAGTTGGAGTTTCGCACAGAAAAGCTAGGTTTTTGACCCAAGAGTCAAAAGGATAGATCTGGCCGAAAACTGGGTAATATAAAGGGTTGAGGGCCAGACACGCGTAAGGGGTAAGTCATAGAGCTGTTGGGGACAGTTTCAAAAACAATGGCGAAGTTTCCGGAGGCGTTTCCGGATCTGGAAGCGTAACTGGTTTGGGATATTGACGTCCACATCTCTAGTCGCCTATTCAGAGTGGGCGTCCATCGATATTGCCGCCTATTCCTAGTCAACGTCAGCTGATATTGACGCCGACTGGTCGACAAAACACACTTAAAATATGCAGAATCTATAAACACTACACACACAAATATATATATATATATACATACTTGTATACAATACGTACATTACGATAATACTAATTCATATAATTCGTATAAATAAATACTATGTACAATAATCGATACATCAATAGTATACACTCATATGTACACATATATACTTAAGCAAGCAAGGTGAAAATCAAGGGCCTTACACCCTCTTCCCCTTAAAGAAACTTCGTCCTCGAAGTTAGACTGACACTACTCAAACAACTGAGGATACTTCTTCTTCATTGCATCCTCAAGCTCCCAAGTAGCCTCCTCTCGCGAGAAGTTACGCCATAAGACCTTTACTGACGCAATGCTCTTGTTCCGGAGATGCTGAACCTTCCGATCAAGAATAGCTACTGGTTGCTCCACATAAGAAAGATCTGGCTGGATCTCCACTGGCGCGTGGCTAATAACATGAGACGGATCTCGGACATACTTCCTGAGCATAGATACTTGAAAAACAGGATGAACACTAGCCAATGCTGGAGGTAAAGCTAGCTCATATGCCACGTTGCCCAATCGTCGGAGAATCTCATACGAGCCAATGAATCTAGGGCTCAACTTACTATGCCTGCCAAATCTAACTACACCACGCGTAGGCGAAATCTTCAAAAAGGCATGCTCACCTACCTTGAACTCCAAGTCCTTCCTCCCGTTGTCGGCATAACTCTTCTGCCTATCCTGTGCCGCAACAAGCCTCTTCCTAATAAGCTGGACCTTATCCGAAGTCTCTTGAACTAACTCTAGACCGATCAACTGCCTATCACCGGTCTCCTCCCAACATAAAGGAGATCTGCAAGGCCTACCATACAATACTTCAAATGGAGCCATGCCAATACTCGTATGAAAACTGTTGTTATATGCGAACTCCATTAAAGGTAAATGGCGCTCCCAATCATCCTTCCAATCCAGTACACACGCTCTCAACATATCCTCAAGCGTTTGGATAGTCCTCTCAGACTGTCCATCTGTCTGGGGATGAAACGCCGAACTGAGCTTCAGCTCCGAACCTAACGCATCCTGAAGACCCTTCCACAACCTCGAGGTAAATCTCGGATCTCGATCCGAAATGATCGACTTCGGTACCCCATGCAATCTAATAATACTACTAACATACAATCTAGCTAAACTCTCAACCAACTGCTTCTTCTTCATAGGCAAGAAATGCGCAGTCTTCGAGAATCTATCTACAACTACCCAAATCGAGTCATTACCCCGTCTAGATCGAGGCAAACCCGTAACAAAATCCATGGTGACAGCTTCCCACTTCCATACTGGGATCTCCATCTTCTGCATAAGACCAGATGGTCGCTGCCGCTCAGCCTTCACTTGCTGGCATACTAGACATCTAGACACAAACTCAACTACATCCTTCTTCATGCCGGACCACCAAAAAGATCTCTTCAAATCCTGGTACATCTTAGTGTTACCCAGATGAATAGAGAATGTCGACCTATGAGCCTCTGCTAAAACCTGCTCACGGACATCTACAACACTCGGAACACAGACACGGTGATGGAATCTAATCACACCATCCTCATCACGAGCAATGCCTGCCTTGCCTACCAGCTCTTGGAGTCTAGGGTCGGCCTTTTGTTGCTCGATCACCTCGTCCAACACCGACGACCTAATGGACAATTGAGCTATAAGAGCCTGACACAAAGGTGGCTCTAATTCAGTCATCGCACACGCCGCATCCTCCAACATCTTCCAATCCTACTGGAGAGATGACCTCTTCCTACTAAGGGCATCCGCTACAACATTCGCCTTTCCAGGATGATACTGTAGGTCAAAGTCATAGTCCTTCAAGAACTCAATCCATCTTCTCTGCCTCAGGTTTAATTCCTTTTGGGAGAAAAGATACTTCAAGCTCTTGTAGTCAGTGAACACCTCAAATCTAACACCATAAAGATAGTGTCTCCAGATCTTCAGTGCATGGACCACTGCCGCATGCTCCTTTAATTGCCTCGAAGCATATGCTACTACCCTTCCTTGCTGCATCAACACACAGCCAAGGCCAATTCGAGATGCATTCGTATAAATGGCAAATCCCTCTACACCACTCAGCAAAACTAGCACAGGAGCCGAAGTAAGTTTAGTCTTCAATAATTGAAAACTACTCTCACATTCCTCGGACGAAACAAACTTCACTCCCTTCCTGGTCAGTTGAGTCAATGGGGTGGCGATGGATGAAAATCCCTCAATAAATCGCCGATAGTAACCCGCCAAACTAAGAAAACTCCGAATCTCCGAAGGGGTCTTGGGAATCTCCCAATCCATAACAGCCTGGACCTTAGCTGGATCAACTGCTACACCAGCACCGGAAATAACATGCCCAAAGAAATGAACCTCGCGCATCCAAAAATCGCACTTGCTGAACTTTGCATATAGCTTGTGCTCACAGAGAACTTCTAATACTATCCTCAAATGCTGACGGTGTGTGGCCTCATCCGGAGAATAGACCAACACGTCATCAATGAAGACTACAATAAAACTATCTAGATAAGGTCTAAACACCCTGTTCATGAGATCCATGAACGCTGCAGGGGCATTGGTTAGACCAAACGGAAGGACCAAAAACTCATAATGCCCATAACGGGTTCTAAATGCCGTCTTGGACACATCCTCACTCCTAATCCTCAACTGATGATAGCCAGAATGTAAATCAATCTTAGAAAAGACCGATGCATTCTGCAGCTGGTCAAACAAATCATCAATCCGAAGTAAGGGATACCTGTTCTTCACCGTCACTTGGTTTAGCTTCCTATAATCGATGCATAACTGAAGTGACCCATCCTTCTTCTTCACGAATAAGACAGGTGCGCCCCAAGGGGAAACGCTAGGGAGAATGAATCCCTTATCTAACAAATCTTGCAACTGCTTCCTTAACTCTGCTAACTCTGCAGGTGCCATCCGATAAGGGGCCTTTGAGATAGGAGAGGTGCCAGGAAGCAACTCTAGTGTAAACTCTATCTCTCTAGCCGGTGGCAATCTAGATAAATCATCGGGAAAGATATCTGAAAAATCCTACACAACCTCAATCTCCGCAAGAGTAGGTGACTCATCAGCCTTGGGTACTAATACCACGCTGGCGAGAAAAGCGTCACAACCCTTGTTAACCATGCGCATTGCCTTCACGGCAGAAATAACAAACTTCCCCGCTAGGTTCCTTGGCAATGGATGAGAAAACTCGTCCTCACCAGGAATATGGAAAACTATCTTCTTGCCACGACAATCCACTAACGCATAGTGCTCCTCTAGCCAATCCAGACCAAGAATGGCATCATAGTCCTTCATCTTAAGCAAGAAGAAACACCCTTCTAAGACTCTATCCTCAATGCACACCGGTAAAGATGGAATACACTTCCTAGTCAATACCGTACCCGCAGATGTGTGTACAGACAAAGGGACTTCTAAATCCTCAGACTCTACTCCTGACTCTAAGGCTAACTACCTAGCAAAACGCTCGGAAATGAACGAGTGAGTGGCACCCGTATCAAATAAAACTCGAGCGTGAACACCCATGAAAAGAACCGTACCTTCGGTGACATGCTCCGCCTGCTCGGCATCCTCCCGAGCTAACACAAACACTCGAGCTGGGGCTTGAGGTCTCCCTAGTCATCCTGTCGCTGGCGCTGCTGCTGCTGCTACTGGGGCTGGTCTACGCTGGATTCCCTGCTGAAGTCTCGGGCAATCCTTGATCTTGTGGTCGCTGCTCCCGCACTTCAAGCACTTCCCCGCTACCATCCAACACTCCATACCACCATGTGTCCTCCCGCAATGAGGACACTCCTTCTTGCCACTAGGGGAAAGCTGAGAAACTACCTGTTGTCTGATCGATGCTGCGGGACGCTGCTGTGGTTGGTATGCTGCCTTCTTCTTATCCTGCCTCTGGAAGGCGCTGCTGGCCTCTTCTGAGAAGCCTTCTTCTCCTCTAGATACTGCTCCATCTCTCCTTCCTTCCGACATGCCGCACTAAGCGCCTCATCGAGGGTATGATGGTCAAATGCCACCAACCTCGTCCTCAGTGATGGCCTCAGACCCATCACAAACTTCTTCGCCTTCCTGCGCTCATCATGTACGATATGGGTTGCATATTTGGATAGCTCGGCAAACCTGGCCTCGTACTCCAGTACGGTCATGGAGCCCTGAGTTAGCGAAAGGAACTCCTGCTCCATCTTGTCCTGGATGTGCTCTGGGACAAACTTAGCTCGGAAGACCCTCACGAACTCGTCCCAAGTCACCTCTATGGCACCGTCTTCAAACCGGGTACGTAGTAACGAGGACCACCAAACGTCGGCTCACTCCTGGCAAAACATTCTATAAGAACCAAACTATAATAATCTAGGCTTAACGAAATAACTACGGAAGCAATTTACACATACCTGTAGCATATAGGTGGCTAACGTGACCTTGTCATCATCCGCACACCTAATAGCCTGGAAGATCTTCTCGATCTCCCTCATCCAGCTCTCAGCTAGCAATGGGTCGCTCTCCCCCTTAAAAGAGGGTGGCAACATCCTCTTGAACCGTTCCATGATGAAGGGTCCACCACAGTCCTGAGCCTGGGGATCTGGTGCCTGAGCCTGCTACAGCAAACAACATAAGCAACACATATACAATATAAACATCATACAATTAAGTAAAATAGACTACTCTATCTTATCATTCTAACTTGAGCCTCCAACTGAGCCTGGAGTGCAGCCTGGGTATGGGCCTGCGTCTGCATGGCCTGCACTAGACCCTGCATGAACACTCCATAATCCACTGGCGGTGGAGGAGGAAGCACAAGACCCTGAGGTGCTCGGGCCTGCTGCTCAGCCTGCTCCTCACGTCTAGGCTCATCTCGCCTCTGCTCACCGTCATGAGCAGGGACACCACCACGTCTACCACGTGAAGCCATATGCTGCAAAATAAGTTAACCGTAATTAAAGACTAATCTATCAAATTCCTAACTATGTGGACGATCTACAACGACTTAGCATATAATGAAGATGATGGCATATGCATATTTATGTACAATTTCAACCTGAGGGCACTCTGATACCAATCTCTGTGACGACCCTCCTTATACCGGTACGGATATACCATCCCACCTCGATATAGAGAGCATCGCCACAGTGGGACATTTACCCAACACTAGTACGATAGGCTGAAACATACATAAATATATAACACATGACAGCGGAATTGAAAGAACTGAAAAGAAATTCTTATTCCATCATCCACATTCTATTCACAGTCCGTATAGAAGAAAAGAAAACTAACTTTTCATAACTGAAAATAAAATAAATACATTGTCTACATGAGACTATGCAGAGTCTTTATTACATACTATGAACTAAGGAAAAGTATAATGCTAAATCCACAACAAGGTCTCCTACTCCCGCTCCGAGTCGCTCCTAACGATCTCCTCGGAAGAAGTAGAAATGTCTGCACCTGTACGCCGAAGCAAGAATGAGTTCAAAAGAACTCAACAAGTAACACCAAACACACTAAACATACATGCATCACATAACATCCATATTCTTAAACTACACGACAAACACATAATGCACGGATTTGACAATCTATTTAAATAGAACCTATGCATGATTTCTACACATTTTACACATGGAATTCTTTTTATACAAAATAACTTAAGCCTATCACATACTTTCAATATGTTAAACTAAATTTCATTCAACCATTCATATACTAATTATTGATCATTTTAAACATGGATTTGCACATTTCATAAAAGACTATTCTAGCATGAACACATATTCGCTTACACAGTTTCACAATTTACACATTTCTTTTCACCTAAACACATTTTCACAATTTCTTAATGCCGTGACACATAGCCCAAACCACTTTAGAAGGACACACAATAATCACATCACATATCTATCACCTAGGCATTCCAGTGATAAATCTTAGTTACTGTGCAGAACCGGGAGAAGCACTCTCCACCCTAACCAGCGATACTTGTTCGCCTCTAGGATTTAATCCCAATGCCCATGGGACATCACACACTTTGAACTTTCCTGTGGGGACTTTACCACAGTACAGTTCCACAGCCCTCTAAGGTAGCAGTGTCACCCATTGGCACATTTATACATTTTTTCAAGTTTCAACACACTTCTTAATTCACAATTTTTACACATTCATTTCATACTAGCACATTTACATTCTTCAGTATTACCTAGCATGGTACTACTGTCTTCAGTATTAAACAAGTTTTAAAACAAGTCTAATCATGCTGAAATTTATAGAATTAAACACTAATCATGTTAACATGCATTATTTGCCAATATCTAACATAAAACCAACATATATCGCCACTGTTATCAATTCAATACAGAAATTTAATCAGCAATCTATCACAGTCTAACCATCATGCATACCAAGATCCACATTTTTATGAATTACGCATAATTTCTGAAATTTCTAACAGTGATGTTATCTAACGTAAAAATAGTCAAACTGACATAAATTTTTATTGTTCGGACCCACAACTTATTATACACATGAATACTAACAGTTCTAATTATATGTCCATTTCTAGGATTTTAACTAATTTCGCACAAATTATTAACATTTCTATACTGAGTAGACATATTCACTATTTTTCGGTTCAAAAAATTCAATAAACTATACAGATATTATAAATTTTCCAAATTTTCATATCACGCATTAGATCTCATAAACAGTGTACAGAAATTTTATGACAGTTAAATTCTATACAGATTTCACAACCGAGATTTTACAAGATTAAAATTCTGTCAGCCGAACAGTCAAAGAATTCTAATAATTAGGGCAGATTACAAAATTCACAATAACTCACAGTACACTCCAACATGTATATTTACATATCATGTAAAATTTACCATATATCCTGATGCGGAAAAATCTCAAAAATTAGCTTATAAAAGGGCAGACCTGCATACTGTTGCAGTCTGAAGAATTTGACGGCATGGGGGTAGCCGTCTATAAGGTTAACGACAATATATGATGCCGCCAACATATGATATTAGCGGCAAGGGATCCTGCCGTTAATATCCTGTCTGCATAAACACAGACTGAACGCCAACCGATCACTTGAATGGGGGTTCCAGGACACGAGAAAAATCCGTAAAAATTTCCTGGGACATACTAGACACATGTAGGGTTGATGTGGGTGGGGTACTTGCCTGTTGTAAAATCCACAAGCAACGATTTAAGCCGGAGAAGCCCTCCTCGGCCTGTGCCAAAGAGTCTTCAAATCTCTCCTTATCCGGGTTCTCTGTTGATCTTCACTGCACACCAGCGTGGGGAAGTCGTTCCCGGATGTTCAGAGTTGTCACCAGTCGATGCAGATCACCGGATGAAGCCTCCCGAAGTCGGATCTCTCAGGTTCAAGTTGGAGTTTCGCACAGAAAAGCTAGGTTTTTGACCCAAGAGTCAAAAGGATAGATCTGGCCGAAAACTGGGTAATATAAAGGGTTGAGGGCCATGCACGCGTAAGCGGTAAGTCATATAGAGCCGTTGGGGACGGTTTCTAAAACAATGGCGAAGTTTTCGGAGGCGTTTCCGGATCTGGAAGCGTAACTGGTCTGGGATATTGACGTCCACATGTCTGGTCGCCTATTCAGAGTGGGCGTGCATCGATATTGCCGCCTATTCTTAGTCAACGTCAGCTGATATTGACGCCGACTGGTCGACAAAACACACATAAAATATGCAGAATCTATAAACACTACACACACAAATATATATATATAGATACTTGTATACAATACGTACATTACAATAATACTAATTCATATAATTCGTATAAATAAATACTATGTACAATAATCGATACATCAATAGTATACACTCATATGTACACATATATACTTAAGCAAGCAAGGTGAAAATCAATGGCCTTACACTACATCTTGCAGGGTTCCTCAAAATAATGAAGAGGATGACTTAGTTGTTGAATCTTCACCAACTGTTGAAGAGGATAAAGATCCATTTGAAAATCTGGACAATCAATCACCTACCACAAGTGGTTCACGTAATATTGTTCCAGAACTGAATGTATCCTAAGTGGTAATTCCTAAAAACAGATTTTTAAGCGATCATCCAATTGAAAATGTAGTTGGTAATATGCAGGATAGAGTTAGAACTAGATCATCTTTTCTGAATGTAATAAATGAAGACCCACTAGCACTAATTTCCCAAATTGATCAATGCAATGCATGATGAACTTCATCAATTTGACAGAAATTAAGTGTGGGAATTAGTACCTAGACCTAGTGAACAATCTGTTATTGGTACTAGATGGGTGTTCAGAAATAAATTGAATGAAAATGGGCAGGTTGTTAGAAATAAAGCTAGACTAGTTGCCAAGGGGTACAATCAGGAGTTTGGAATTGATTTTGAAGAATCATATGCCCCTGTAGCTAGACTAGAAGCTATGAGAATATTTCTTGCTTTTGCATCATCCCTGAAATTTAAAGTTTATCAAATGGATGTGAAAAGTGTTTTTTTGAATGGATACATCAAAGAAAATGTTTTTGTAGAACAACCTCCCGGATTTGAAAATCAAAAATATCATGATCATGTTTTCAAACTCAATAAGGCTCTTTATGGGATTGCAGGTACATCAAACTAGTGAAGGGATTTTCATAAGTCAAACAAAGTATGTGAAAGAACTTTTGAAAAGGTTTGTCTTTCAACACCTCAAGCATTCAAGCACACCAATGGCAATAAATGTAAGGTTAGAGGAAGATTCACTTGGTAAGTCAGTAGATCCAAAGACCTACAAAGGCCTCACTACAAAAAAAATGACCTATAACTTCGCATAATAACCGTAGGTATATACCCAAAATCCGAAGGTAAAATCTTTTACCTATGGAAAATGCTACGGTTTGAATCCGACACGCATGCGCCCGTGACTAAAGCCTATACCCACAGAAAAATAATCATAGTTATATGTCGATTTATTCATACGAATATTAACCGTAGGTAAAGAATCATATAAAACATAGGTAAAAGACCCAAAAAAGTATAGGTATTGCCATCTATACTGATGGTTTTGTACCCATAGTAATAAATTTTTGAGATGATGATAAATAAATGTAAGTGTAGATTTATCTATACTGATGGTTTTTATAATCATGTTTAGTCATGAATATTAAAAACCGTAGGTGTAGATTTTTGTTTTTCAAATAGAAACTACCTGTCCATATTTGATATAAGCATGTAAAAGTATTCTACAAGCATGCATTCTATACACATGCACATATAAAATACATATACATTCACATAACTACAATAAAATTCAAATCCATATCCACTCATCTACATCACATAAGCAAAACACCATTCAAATCTATAATATTCACATCACATCCATAACATTCACATGTCCAGTCAAAAATCCACATAAATATCCACTCTTATATTCATGAAGAGATTGAACTTAATCAAAGACATGGAGAAAAAATAGAAGTGACCAAAACAGTTGTAATTATGATCTACTAGGGTCTAAGCAACCTGCTGTGGCCTATATTAACCCCTCTATCATGATCACTCTTTTCAGGAAGGCAACCTGCTGTGTCCTTTGAAAATTGATCACTTCCTTTGTCCCCGCATCCCCAAAAACAAGATCTTGCTCCAAGAGCCCAACATCGCGTAGCCCAAGCTCTCGAATAAGCCTGTTAAGTTTTCCAGCTATCTGTACAAGAAAGTAAGTAATCAGAAAAGATAATAATTGCTCAACCATCCTTTACTCTGTTAGTAGATTGAAGCCTTGAAGTAGATAAGAACAAAGGCAACTGAATTCACTACTGTTTTTCTCCAGAAAATTCCTTAAAAGAGTTGATAATTTCGTTTACTGGAAAGTGGATAACCCTACATAAGATTAAAATTTTATGGGTCTAAAAGAAATGAAAATGCTCACTATGCATTCGAAGATGTAAATTTAACAACCTACAAAATGCTTGAATCAAGCTCATTAACTTCTCCAAAAACCTTAGTCCATCTTTTGACTCAACAACAAAGAAGAACTAAGCATCTTTTCTATTCCTTGTTACTGAAGTTGGAGAATATCGTTTATGAAATATAACTTGCTTTTGGTTGATAGAAAGTTTCAGATGAGCCAAGTCATTCAATGAGAACAAGGTGACTAAAATATCATTTATATTTCACTTAACTTATGTCATGAAGTCATGGACATTCAGTTTAAATACTTTTTCGTAGAACAAGATAATATGAGAATTAAGATTTGGCTGTTAAATTAACACCTTTAGTGTGAAATCTCTTTGCTAAACACCGTTATTGTGAACTCACTTTGCATAATCTAGGCTGCCCTCATGTGTTAGAAATCATGCATACCTTGAACTACTGATCTATGCAGCTTCATTCTTTGCACAAAAATTTGTCATCTTTTCATGCAACCTTTCAGTAGCCTGCACCATCAAATAAAAAGTTAAAGCTCATGACAAAAATGAATCTAATAAGACTTGTTGAACAGAGCATGCATCTACTATATGTGCATGCCGAAGTTCAAGCCAAATAGGATCATGATCCTCCAAAAGAACATCCTTCTTTTCGGGTGTACCACCTGATTTGCTTGGAACCTAAAAGGGGAATACATAAAAAGACACGGGACGAGTAGAGACATAAATTAGAAATTTCATTAAAATGTCACTAATAGCTACCTAAATTTAGTATTACGAGATTGGACACATGATATCTCATTACTAAGTACATCAATCCAAAAAAAGAAAGAATGCAAAGATCATTAGAACTTATGAAACAACATTGATATCCAAAAGCTCCTCTAAACACAAAGCATAAATACCCCAAATTCATCTGCATGTGTTAATCAAAATAGTAAGGGTGTCACTCCCATATTGATGTAACCCATGCAAACAGCTAGAATTGGAATGCATATCCATAAAAGATAATCAATGTACAAGATGAAAAAAAATTCAACCTCACTTAATGCCATGTAGTAGCAGACTTGAAGAAAACAGGGTGAGAAAACTTGATTTGAGCCACTAATTCCCTAGGAATAGGCGAACTGAAGAAAACAAATACCCTGTAGCAGCAGACTGAATTAATTACACTAGAAAAAACATTTGAGTGATCCCCAAGGTAAATGTTAAAATAAACAGAGGTTAGTCACACAAAAAATCTGGATCCAGATGATATTTCAAAAAAATGTAGAGTCTTGCATGTGTTAATCAAAATAAAAGCTCTGTGATAATGTTGTTTTCATAATTTTCTTTGTGTGATTCATTGCATCATACAGATCCCTGTTGCGAACATGTCCATTGTTAATCCAGCTGGCAGTTTGTAATATCCCTGTCATCTGCATATGGTTTCTACCCACACTAATCTTATGCAATTCTATTACTTTTTCTGTAAGTAATTGTTTTGATTCTTTCACTAGAACAAGTTGAAGGGAAATCTATGACACAAGGTATGAGTTGTTAAAAGATTCATCATGCTGCATGCTACTCTTGAGGACTTGTGCCTTTATTAACTGGAAGGAAAAAATGACTTTGTTTCTTAATTAATGAGGTTGTTTGAAGCAGAGTTTTCTAACTTAGAGACACATATGAAGTGCAAATACTAGGAAATTGAGGACCTGTGCAGATCTTTCCTGCCAACAGGAAAGGAGTCTATGGACAAGTGTAATACTACATTAAGGAGTGTGGTTTGATGGTAACACTACACTTTATATCTTTTGTTCTTTATTAATTTTGTCTAGTCCCCACCTCCTTTCATTTCATACCACCTCTTCCGATCACAGTACATATATATTCCTATTCAACACATTCTTATTATCTATCTTCCTCTTTGAAATCTAATAATAGAGCATTGCCCAAAAAAAAAAAAGAATCTGTAATAGACCACTAAAATGAGGAGAGGAATGTAACTAAAAAAAAGGGGATGACACCAGATGATGACCTGCCCACCATGTCCTACACAACTTATGCAATAAACCTAGTTGAGAAACAAATTTAATTACCTATCTTAAAAAAAAGTAAAATTATCCAAAGGTGATTATATATGTTATAGTAAGAAAATTATAAAACATGGGCAAATCTGAAATTTAAGAAAGACAAACATGATCATGCTAATCAAATGGATTTAAGAAAGCAACAAAAAACAACAAAGCATACCAGACAAATGACTTGTTCTATCTAACAGAAGAAGTTAATGTAAATGACTATAAGCCTACTACATTGATTGAGACAACGAAGTTAATACATCCTTCTTTCCGATGAGAATCCCCTGGCAAACATCTAAAAATGAACAATGAAGTAAAAATCAAAAGCATGACAGATTTAAAAAAGAAGTAGCCTATCAATGAATAAAGGAGTTCAGAAAGTTTTCCCTGGTATTGGCTAATATCATGGATTCTTTTCATTTTATGATGAGCTGGGTGCTCATCATAACAAAAATCAACAACACCCTGGTAATTTGTGTGTGCAAGAGAACTACTCATGGAGCACTAATTGGCTAGTAGTGAAAGAAGCTTTTCCCTCTGTTCGATCTGATATACATCACAGAAGTCCATTGAGGAAATAGACAAAGTATGGGGCTACCATCCTGGGATTCATGATAGAGGAATTACCAGGGATAGCCCATGTCTGGAAAAGACCAACTTTCTTTAAACAATCAACCGTGTGAGAGTTGGTACCACCAACAAGTTGAAGAAAACCTACAGAGAGAATGCAGGAAGGGATTTGGATGTCAACATAGAGATCAGTAGCCCAAATGGTAGTTTTGACTTGGATTGAGAAAACTACCAGGAGGTCGATTTCCAACAGCAGCTAAATGAACTGCAAAGCTGATGGCGTCCTTTGTGGCACCTCGACCAATGTCTCCACTCATGGGCCGGCCATCCAGCTGTATTAAGACAAAATGTAATTTTTTATCATGATGATAACAGGGGGAAGCACAACCAAAACATCACTTTGGAGTTTGGATGACTCAAAAAAGATGGCATAATTTTGCATTCCTAAATTCATATGCATCTCAATTGATCTTAGAGTTCTACCAGAGCAATGGTAAAACAAGAAGTTATGCATAGTCAAAAATTATAATAAACTGAAAAAATGGCCCATTTGTCCAATACATATAAAACATGAAGCATGCAATACAGAAATCTATAATAAAACCCTAAATATTGTCAGGATGGATCCAATGATAAAGTGCACGAGGTGCTCATTAACATCAACCAGTAATTTCTATGTGCAACAAAGTACACAATCTTTATCTGAAGTTTAGATAACATACCTGCCATAAGTTATGGCATTGAAGGCTGGTTTCCATGACTAAGTATAGGTTATTCATTGCATTAACAACTGACTCTCCAGCATGAGGTAAGCTAACCTGTAGCAGTAGGTGAACATACATTTGAGAGTACTTATAGAACAAAACTATATATTCATAATTCTGAGAGTAGATACAATAAAGAAAAAGAAATAAAATAAAGTAAGCATATACATAACAAAAATCAACAGCACCCAGCTCATCATAAAATGAAAAGAATCCATGATACTGGCCAATACCAGGTACGCCATTCAATGCACATCCAACCGTCAACATAAGAGATGATGTTCACAAAAGCATCCACTAATTTCTAAGGAAAAAGGCATACTTGACATAGATGGTCACCAAAAGTCTCAATGCATTACATGAAAGAAACAAACTTGATCACATGAATAGCAATACTAAATTTCACCTTTCTTCTGATGCCAATACATTTTTTTTTCGCAGTTTGGCCTCCATTAATCCCACCACCTTTAAGCTTTCTGATTAACCAAATGATGGAAAGGACAAATAGAGATCCTTAAAGGAGGATCAGTCCTGGATCTAAGCAAAACATTAAAAGTATAGATTTGATCTTTACAATTCAATTGATATGGGGACATCTCATCAACAAAACTTGATCAACTGTTTACCTATTCAAAACATGAAAAAGTTGAGACAAATAATAGACCAAATAAAACCGAATAGATAGAAAATCTCTTATCCTCACAATGTCACAGTAGGTCCATCCAATCTCTTGTTCTCCTTCCGAAGCCTCAGTTCCCTTTTTAATTCCATAAACAAAATAAAGTAAATCAGCAAACGAACGGCTCCACACCATCAACTAGAACATGATATGAAATAGGAAAACTAAATTGAAAACATCAGGGATGACCTTCTTCTTCATTTTGTCGCTGGATGCCCGGAGGTGGTCGCCTTCTATGATGATGAGGTTAGCGTCGAGGTCGACGGACGGTGGCTGTACAACGTGTTCCTGGAGTACCTGCCCAGGGGGTCCCTCTCGGAGCTATACAGGGGGGAGCCCATGGCAGAGGACGACATGAGAAGGTATGCTGCGTCGATGCTGCAGGGGCTGCGCAGGGTCCACGAGGAGGGCTGCATGCACTGTGACCTCAAGCCACAGAACGTGCTCATCGTCGGCCCCGGGTGGACCAAGATCGCCGACTTCGGGCTTGCGAAGAGGGCGGGGGCGCAGAGCAGCAGGAGTGGCCATGTTGGGTTCCTGAGATGGACGCTGCTGTACATGGGGCCGGAGTTTGTGGAGAAGAGCGAGTATGAGCCACTGTCGGATGCCTGGTTGCTCCGCTGCGTAGTGTCGGAGATGGCAACTGGGATGCCGGCGTGGCGGTATGGGGGGCGGGCCACGACATCTGCCGCCGTGCCACTTCTCCTCCACATCGGCTCTGACGAGGAGTTGCCGAAGATCCCAGAGGAGTTGTCGGAGGAGGGTAGGGACTTCTTGGGGAGGTGCTTTGTGAGGAAGCCCAGCGAGAGGTTGACAGTGGAGATGCTTATGGGGCACCCCTTCATGGCGGAAGCAACGGCCGCTGAAGCGTCCAAGAGTGATGGCAAGGATGATGGGCACTCAAAAGAGGGAAACCGACGATAGAGGGGGTTTCTCCGAGGAGCATCTTGGGACCCTGGACCTTGCCCGCTCCGACTCCCTCCTCACCTCCCTTGGTGGCATCCCCTTCGTGGACCTGCGACCCAGAGCTGTTCTTTGTCCTCCATTTCCTCCTTGGCACCAGGAGACTCCCCTCCAAATCTGACGCCCTTGAGATCGCTTTCTATGGCTTTGATCATCCCCTTCAAATAAAACTTTTTTCATTTCCGGCGGTAAACGAAATGTATTGGCGCCAGAGCTAAACCCTTAACCTACGGTTATTTTTTTTGAGATGTTACTATAGTGATCAATACATATATTTTAAATTTTTCATAAGTACACTGTAATTTTTTATTACGTTTCTTAATAAACTGTGGCAAAAAATAACCACTTTACGCACTGTGATATAAAATTGTAACTATATGCACGTATATACACACGGTTAAAATAAATGTATGTGTAATATTACAAAAGATGTTAAAAACATATGTAATTCTCATTTGTACCTACGTATTACTCTACCATAGGTAAAATCTGTGGGTATAGACTGAATTTGTTGTAGTGAGGTATGATTGGTTCTCTACTTTACTTCACAACCTCTAAACCAGACATACAATTTAGTGTGTGCATGTGTGCTTGATTTCAAGCCAATCATAAAGAAATTCACATGTTAGCTGTCAAAAGAATTTTCAAATATCTTGTTGGAACTTGTGAACTTGGTATATGGTATCCTGCTGGTTGCAAGTTAGATTTAATTGCTTATTGTGATGCTGATTATGCTGGTTGTAACCTTGATAGAAAAAGTACTAGTGGCTTGTGTTTATATCTAGGTGGATGCTTAATTTCTTGGACTTCTAAAAAACAACATTCAGTAGCTCTATCCACTGCAGAGGCTAAATATGTTGCGGCTGGTTGTTGTGGCACTCAAGTTCTTTGGGTGAAACATCAGCTCCTAGACTATAATCACAAATTGAGTTGTATTCCTATTTTGTGTGATAATACTAGTGCTATTAATTTGTCTAAAAACCCAATTCAGCATTCACGAACAAAACATATTGAAATAAGACACCATTTTCTAAGAGATGAGGTTACTAAGAAATCTTTTGAACTTCACTTCATTGAAACTGAAAAAAAAATTGCAGATATTTTCACTAAACCTCTTCCAGAAAACAAATTCTCATCTTTAAGAAGAGAGTTTGGTTTGTGCAAATTTTCACATTCTTGATATCTTCTATCTCCTTTGCAATTAAAAGTCTTTATGTTCTTGCAAATAAATTCCTCACCCTGACATTGCATTGACATTCTCGGTATATCAAATGGCGATTTGAAGAAAGACAAGTCAGGCTTGTCTGGACACTTTCACTATGTGTAAGTATATGTCTTCGCCAAGTATCAAGAGTCTTGTATGCAATTGTTGAGGGGGAGTATCTATCTTTCAATAAAACATTCTTGTTCATTCTATTTTCACTTCATTCCATTCCTATTTCTTCAATAATCTTCATGTTCGCCTTGTGAGGGGGAGATACATAAGAGGGGGAGTCATTATCACATTCCTTGACCTTACTTATCTATCTTGAACCCCAAACTCATCAGAATTTTTGAGTCATTGTGCTATTTTCTTATGAGAGAATTAAGACATTGAAACTAAACTCATTGTGCATTTAGTTTAATTTCAAAGATTCATTATCATTTCAAGGTTAGGCAATCTTAATACTGAATGTCTTTAAAATGATATGCAAAACACTTGTAGGCACATGAGTGGCTTTACTATTTAACATGTGCATGTTTAAGCTTCATTTTTACCACATGTTAAGAGTAATTTTTCTAAATTCGTAGTCATGACTTTTCTGGTCAAAGCAAACATATTCCTACAAAACATCAAATGAAAATGATAAACAATCTGGAAAGATACAAACAGAGCAATGCAAATTCTTGAACCACTGAGTAACCGGGCCATTTCACCTAAAAAGTGATTTGTTTCGAGTCAAAAAGTGGAAATCAAAATTTTCAACTCTGTATAAGATAATGAAAGTTAAACCACTGAGTAATCAGGAGGTCTTGCATCTGATCTATGTGATCTCTTGCACTGAAAAGTGAGATTTAACTAATTTATTATTGTATTCTTTCTCAGTTAAAAATGAAAGAAAATCAAAGTGACAGGATTGAAAAGCTTAAGACCTTAATAAAGTTTATGTATACTGAGTTTAGCCCTAATATTCTACATTGTGTTAAAATTAAAGCTCCTAACATCCTTGTTAAATAATTCTGCTCACTCATATAGGTCACTTTACTTCACATTTGCATCATTATTTTAACTACATTTAGATCATTATATCTTGTAATACCTTGTGTTGTGTGTCTTTGCGATTAAACTTTGTTGCACAATAACCAAAAACACAATAACTTCTCTCATATGTCAATATCACTTTGCCTCATTTATTTTAATCATTTATGACCATTCATTTCCTACATTTCATTTCTTGATCTCCTATAATCTTTGTTTCTCTCTCTTATCTATCTTTTTGATGCTGTCAAAAAGGGAGAGAAAGTTCTTTAAATAGGAGAAAGTTTCTTATGGGAGAAAGTTCAAAGGGTGAATACGGTCAATGGGAGTTATTGCAGTCAAGGGAGTCAGGCTATTAGGAGATTGTGCATAAATTTTGTCATCATCAAAAAGGGGGAGAATGTTGGGTTGAGTGTGTATTTGAAACATTTTAATGATGACTTTAATCATGACTAATTGACATCACTCATAATTTGATTTTGATGATGACATTTTGTACATATTAAAATGATGACTAATTGAACATGTTATACATTTTATACATATCACAACAATGCTTAAACAACATGTTTTTGATGTTTAATATCTCACATTTTAATGATAATGTCTTGTATTAATGGTTTACACTTTATATTTTCAGGTTTACACAAATTTGTCACAGTGGTGTCGACACAGTCCACCTGTGGTGTCGACACAATGTCTTGTAGTGTTGACACAGTGCCCTGTGGTGTCGACAGTAGATGACTATCCCAGAAGCATGTTCTGAAGTAGTAGCCAGTGGTGTCGACACAGTCTGCTTGTGTGTCGACACAGTCTGCCTGTGGTGTCGACACAGTGCCTTGTGGTGTCGACACTAGATGACTTTTCCAGAAGTCCAGTTTGAAGACAATGCCTGTGGTGTCGACACAATGTCCAGTGGTGCCGACACACTTCGACTGAAACTCAAAAATGTGAATTTTTCTGGACACGTGGCTGCTTGGGAATCATAGGATTTGATCTAGATTTCTATGCCCATGCACCCCAAGGCACCTTATGGACCTATGGGGCTATAAATACCAATGCTCCTTGTACCCCAAAGGCAAGCCAGCCCATACAACTCCTAGAAAAGCTTTTTGGCGGTAAAAGGGGTCTCTCCAGTGCCTTGCTTCATCTCCAGAAGCTACAGGCCATCCTTTCAAGAGTAAGGACGTGGGAATCAAGGGGAATCTCTGGAGAGAAGGTTGTTGTGCTAGGAAATGGAGCAGATTCAACTGAAGAGCAGCAGTAGAAGAGGGATTTCTGGCATTTCAGATGCCATCAAAGCAGAGTATCGCCAACTGAGGAGAATCTCCACCGAATTCCATCAAGTCTCCTCAATTCAAGCATCTACAAGACCTCTTCACCAAAGAACATCCAATTCATACTTCTTTCACCTAATTCTTGGAGTGTTCATCTTATTTCTTCTTGTGAGATCTGTACATGAAGTTCTGTACAAATTTCTGAGTTTATTGAGTTTATGAATCAGATCATTGCTAGTAGATCTGATCTCTTTTGTGTTTGATCTAGCTTTTGTATTGTGAGCTGTCGAGCTCTAGTTTGTGAGTCTTCGCACTCACTGTGTGGTTTGAGCCATCGTGCTCAATTTGGAGTCGTCGTGCTCCGGTTGTTGTTTGAGCCGTCGTGCTCAGTTTGTGAGTCGTTGAACTCAAGGTTGTGTGTTGAGCCGTCGTGCTCAAGGGTGTTTGGAGTCGTCGTTCTTCAGTGTGAGTTGTACTCTTTTGAGTAGTGGAGCCTCACTGTGTGAGGGGTGGATGTAGGAATCATTGGTGTGATTTCCGAACCACCTAAATTTCCTTTGTGCAATGGTTTGATCTGCTTGTTTGCACTAGATGCTTGCATTGGATTTTGCTTTCACACTAAGTGTTTAATTGCTTCACACATAATCTACACACACCCACACTTCAGATCAGTAAATTGTTTGTCTAAATTGATCTCTGATTCGAAGTAATTTTGAATTGCTTAAGCTTCTGCATTAATTGGTGTTAGATCTATTCAACCCCCCCTTCTAGATCTGATCCATCCACCTATTCGATCCTACATAATGCTCATGCTTGCTTGCATGTGTGTTGTGTAAAAACACAAAAAAAAGGAACAATAAAGTGAGATCAGAAATCAAATGTTGTGTTTTGTGTGAAAAATCTACAATTGTTTTATCATCAACAAAAAGGGGGAGATTGTTGTACTCTATAGATTTTGATGATCACAACAATACTAAGTTTAACACATGTTGAGAGAATCACGAAAGCACATAGTGATATACTTGTTAATGATTCAAGTATTTGATTTATTTATATTTAATTTGAGGGTCTAATTTGTGTGATAAGTGTGCATGAATATAAGTTGAAGTTGCTAAAGTCGAAGTTTCTAAAGTTCAAGTTGCTGAAGTTGAAGTCAAAGTCAAAGTCAAAGTGTTGAAGTCGAAGTCAAAGTTGAGGTCGAAGTCAAAGTTGAAGTCGAAGATGAAGTCGAAGTGAGAATTAGATGACCAATTTTGGGTTTTAGGACAACTGATTTTCCCAGTAACATTGGTACTGGGACAGTGTACAAATTGGACGACCGATTTTTGAATTTATGTCGACTGATTTGTGAATTTTATGTGGCGCACAGTTTGATGTTGTCGGTCTTGTCAGAACAAAACTAAAATGCGACAATTTGGTTTGTCGCCTTTAAGGTAATCGCGAAGGGTTGGTTTGTTGTTATACAAGTGTCTAAATCGTGACGACTGGTCTTGTCACGATTTAGGGTTCAACCCGAAGATAGTGAAAGTCGATGTATTCATGCATGTAAGGCCTATAACTCGAGATATAGGGCTCTTTAGACAAAATCCTGAACATGAAAGATGGAGGAGACGATGAGTAGAGGAGAACTATGGTTTTGGGTTGACTTAATTTGGTCTTGGGATGCATGAGAAATGATAGGAACACTAAAAGCCTTAATTATACACGACTCTTGGAAAACGCTTAATACAACTAACATGCTTAATAAAAATTGGGCAAAACAGATGCATATGAAACTAGACAGGAGACGATGAGTAGAGGAGAACTATGGTTTTGGGTTGACTTAATTTGGTCTTGGGATGCATGAGAAATGATAGGAACACTAAAAGCCTTAATCATACATGACTCTTGGAAAACGCTTAATACAACTAACATGCTTAATAAAAATTGGGCAAAACAGATGCATATGAAACTAGACTCGATGGTCTTTCATGTGGTATGTGCTACATTTAGTTTAAGCCTGAGAACAACTACCTTTGGATGGTTCTAAGACAGGTCTTTCTCCAGGTCGCAGTAGCACGAAGGTTGGAGAACAAACTCGGTTTGTGGTTGATCCTCTCCTCTTCTGGTGCCCTAACTCAACCTCCCACGACCCCAACTTGATGGTAACTCGTCCCCCCAAGGATTGAGATGATTATTTATAGATCTAGGGTTAATTTAAGTCCTATTGTAACAAGGAAAAGGGGTTGCAGTTCTAGCTAGGTTCTTTCCAAGAATTGGGGATTTCCCTTCCAATCTAGGTAGAATAGCTATTAGGAAACTTCCCATTATGGTTGTACATGAATTTAAGTTAGTTTTAGTGGTCCATTAACCATATGTTTAACCCTAATTAGCCTTTACAATTCAAGCCCAATTAAACCTACAAATATTGGGGCTTTTTGTCATTGGTTTTGTTCTTTGGTTCAACAAGAGTTGTTTGGCCCAAATAAAATTAAATAGTTGATTCCACTTCTTGGGAGTCTAACCATGATTTTATTTTATTTTATATTTGAACATTTTAATCATTTATTATTTTTTAAATTTGTTAATCAATTAAATTTTTGGGGTGTTACGTAGATAGTGATCCAATTGGTAAGAAATTATATTAAAAGATCTATAGAGGTATGATTGGGTCATTACTCTATCTTACTACTTGTAGGCCAGACATAATGTTTAGTGTATGTTTGTGTGCCAGATTTAAAGTTGATCCTATAGAATCTCAGATTAATGCTGTTAAAAGAATTTTTAGATATCTTATTAATCCTAGTAAATTGGGTTTATGGTATCCCAGATGTTCTGAATTTAAATTGCTTGGATATAGTGATGATGATTATACTGGATGCAAAATAGACAGAAAAAGCACCAGCAGTACTTATCAATTTCTTACAGGACGCTTAATTTCTTTGTCTTCTAGAAAACAAAATTCCGTAACATTGTACACAACAGAAGCAGAATACATTGCAGCTGGAAGTTGCAGCACCAAACTGTTGTGGATCAAACATCAACTGGAAGACTATGGTCACAAATTGCATAAAATTCCAATACTGTGTGATAACACAAGCATAATCAATCTGACCAAAAATCTAATTCAGCATTCAAGAACCAAGCATATTGAGGTCAAACATCATTTCATTAGGGACCATGTAAGTAATGGTGATATTTTACTTGAATTTTTTACTACAGATAATCAATTAGAAGATATTTTCACTAAACCTTTTCCTCAAGATAGAAGAGAAATAGGGATGTGCAACCCAAAATAAATTAATGCTTATTGCTATTATTTGATTGACTATCTTTTATTAAAAGAGTTACATGCTGACACTATGTTGGAAGCACCTACTATAAAGGAGCAATAGGAAGCTCAAGTTGAGGGGAAGCCTAAAATTTTCTCAAGGAGGACATCCCTGACGAAGAAGTAATTAAAGATGTGTTTAAATTCTTAATTGTCCTTTAACAGTACTACTAAAAAAATGCTTGCAAGTATCTTTTTATAAACAAATGCAAGTAGCTTTAGATGTCCTAGAGGGGGGTGAATAGGACTACTTGCACTATTAAAATTTATCTGAAAATAAATCACACTAGATAGTATCGTTAGTACTTAGTATGGTATGTGTGAAACAAGTGAGAACTTGGCGGAAACAATCACACAAGTGAACAAAGGATTTATCCTAGTTCGGACTTCCTATCAATCAGGAGTCCTATACGTCTAGTCTCTAAGCACCCCTTAGGATTTTCACTAACTGCCAAGAACACTTAGCCTTCTCTCAACCTGAGAGGTATTACAACCCACTTGCACCCAAGAAAGTCTTCCCTTCACAGAGGGGTATTACAACCACCTACAACTATAGGTCTTCCCTTCACAGAGGGGCACTACAGGGAACAAACCCCCTGCTGGTTACAACATAGAAATGAACACTGGTGTGTCTGCTATGAAGGATGAGCAAACACAGACGATCAGAAATAGTTGTACAAATAGGAAATACTACTCTAACTCTTTCTGACTAAGGGTGGACTGAGAAGATTTGGAACAACAAAATGCCACCCAAAAGAAAATTTCTGAATGCAAGAGAGCTTAGAAGTCGAAGCTTGAACATATGGCTCTCTTGAGATCTTGTGCGCTTCTCTCTTTTCTTTTTGAGTGTAGAATGTTGTCGTTTATGCTCGTACACTTGTATGTTACACTCTGTGTATGTTTTTTTTTTTTTTAACTTTCAAACTTCAGCTTCTTATATAATCTTCATAGTCTTCAATCTTCTCATTTGAAAGAAGCTGTTTGAATTTGAACATTGGGTCTTGAGACTTGAGACAGCTGAGATGTCCATCATCAGATCTTCAACCCTTCAGTCTCAACGGCTTCAGGATATGCAGATAGCTTCATGGCTCCATTTGACAACTTCAATAAATGTTTGCAAGCTTCATGCCTATAACTGAACGATAGCTAGCATGCTTCTATAGGTTGCTGAGTATTTGCATGGTTAAGAGAAAAACATAGATACCTCCATTCTTTCGGAGGTAGGTGAGATACCAAAAATATATAAAACAGAAAGGATTTCAGACAGACAGATGTACAATGCATTTAAAAAAAGACAGGTGTTGTATGGGTCATGGAAAATTTTTTTTTCCTCAAAACATGGAGTCTTGACAGAAAGTGAGATGTGGTAGGTGGGTTGTGATAGATAGACCATACTACTTATACCAACCACCGCAATTTTTGTAGACCATCTATCATGCAAAGTACAAACTATATGTCTGACAATGAGAGAGAGAGTAGATATACAAATCTTTCAAGTTTCAAGATAATGGAAATGAGATTTTAAATTTGAATACATTAGAGTCAAATTTTCCCTCTAAAACATTTGAACTTGATAACAAAAATAATATGGAAGTACAAAGCACATTGGATAAAGTATCGTATAGATAACAAAGAGAATGTCACAGTGTACATCATGTGTTCATCTGTTGTTCATTAAAAAATTCCATAATGATTAGAACATTAATTGTACTATTAATACATTAACAGTTTTACTGCAAAAATAATAACAGTCATTAAAACATCTAAGTATCATCTAAGGAGTCAGAGTGAGATCAACAAAATAACAGTAATCGATGTGAGGTATAGAAGCAATCGATGTTTGATTAAGGGTAATCATTGTAAAAGACAATCGATGTTTGAGACAATCGATGTTCTAAGGTAATCGATGTGTAAGTGAAAAGACAATCGATGTTTAGAGGTGATGCTGCTGGAGCAACGGGGTCGGCTCAAGCCGAGTAGACCCAAGAGAAGATGGCGCAGTGACGAGGTAGTGGTAGCTGAGCTCCTGACCTATAGGACCACCGAGGCTCTTCAGTGGTCAAACGCTCCGTCGATCAAGTCAGCTCGGAAGCTAGGAGACTAGAGTTTGGTGTTTCAGAGATTGTGTACCTTAGGATGAAAAATGTTCATCCCTTTTTAGAAGGGTTGCTTGAAGGAGATTTCCGAGAATGATCCTGGAAATCCTGCTACCGACCCGCCCCTGATTGCCGCAGGCTGAGGTAATAAATGCAAGCCAGCCAGACTGACCACTAACCCCGGCCATAAGTGGAAAGCTGACTCATGTTGACTGTGTTCTGACTGGGAGCTGGATCCTCGGATCTTTCTCTTAATGAACAACTCTTCCAGCTGTCACACGGGTCATTTCTTAGAAACCCTTTTAGTGTTGCCACGGTTGAGGTCGGAAAGGAGGCTTCCTTTATTTGACCTTGAGGATGAGCAGCCCGGTTTGGAGCGTGAAGTCGCTCGCACTTTCCCCGAGCAATGCAAGACCTGACCCGACCTGGTCGTTGGTGTAGACACGCCATTTTGACGACATATCGAGCAAATTTCATGTTACACTGCAATGCCTCAAAGTGGCTCCCTTCAATTAACCCATTGATTGATTTTCCTATTTTTCTAGATTTTTCTAGGATTTTTAGGAATTTCTCTAAAGAGTTCAAATGGGTCTGTTGAACTTAAATTATTCATGTCTGGTACAGTAGACGCCCTTTAAAAGGGTGTGATCCACGGCGGGTAAAACCGACGCATATCACACTTCTTTTTTTCGTACCTACTGCCTGTAATCACGTCCGACAAAGCCACTGCAATTTAAAGTCAAAGCCTAAGCGATGCCCCTAAAGACGTGGCATTTAAGAGGGGTCATGTTTCAAATCATGAGAAATCAAGAATCGCGTCCGGCAAACCCGACGCGATTAAAAGTTAAAGCCTAAATGTACCACCTAAAGCCGCGGCATTTAAGAGCTCCCATGCTTCAAATCATGGCAAATCTAGAATCGCATCCGCTCGTGTCGCCACATTTTCAAAGCCACCAATCAAATCACGATCGATTCTGTCATAAGATCAATTCGTAGGAAAACACAGCGGTAAAGACAAACACGATTATGAATCCTAGGTATAGGCTATGATTACTAAATCATACGGATCTCTTAAATTGCAGCGTGTTTGTCGAACGCGATTCATCATAAGAGGTGTCCACTGTCCCTGACGCGATTCAAGAATTTTGTCTATAAATACAGACCCGAGGGTCATTTGTTTGATAACAATCCCCAGAGATGGCGAAGCCCTGCCGAACAGGTGCCGACCACAAATACGTTCCGGAGCCGAAGATGAGCCGTCTCGCCTCAAGCCACGTTGCGGAGTACGGAATCTCTATCCTCTTCATCCGGTCGGCACGAGGCGGAAGGAGCTCGGTTCCTTACTACAATCATCACGAGCAACGGACTACATCACAGTCTTTCATTCTCTTCCCCTTCACTCCTTTTACTTCATTTCACGCACTTCATTCATGACCCCCCTCCCCCCCCCCCCCCCCCCCACACATAGCATTTCTTCCATACCTACTCTTTTAGGGGTTTAGCACCACCCCCACGAGGTGTGTTAACGCCCTCTTAATGTCTTTGCATTTCACTTTGTTCAAGTTTTTACTACACCTCATTGTCTAATCCCCTTTCACTTGTTTTCTTGTTTCTACTTTTGCAAGGTAACCGTCGGAGCTAAATCTCCTTTACCGGCCGGCCGGCGGAAGGAGGAAGAAGGACCCACGCGTCAACTCCCATGCTTTTCAGTTGAAGGTAAGTACGTTGTCTTCCTCTCGCCCGTTCCTTTCGGTACCCTCGCGTACCTGGCGATCGCAGACACCATCCTCGTGCACACACGCACACATTCCCTTTCTTTCTTTTCCTTCGCATTTTTTTGCTTTTCCACCCTTTTTGCCCTCTTCTTTTTATTACATGTTAAAAGCTTCTTCTTCCTTTTTAAAGTCAAAATCCTCTTTGTGGGATGGTGTCTTTTGGAAAAAAGGCGTGTCTACAAATTGGCGATCGCGATGGGACTTTCTTTTTTAGCTCAGTTACCTTCTTTGGCACCCACGTGTGCCCCTCCTTCGTACCCCATGCGGTACACCCCTCCTTTCGCACCCCACGCGGTGCTATTTGGGATTCCCATCGCCATTACCAACTTATATTCATGTTATTTTTCTCTGCACCTTCTTCATAGAAAATTGATTTAAAAGAAAAGGAGAAAAAAAAAAATTCACCATCTTGCTCCCTTCCCCATTTACTTATTTTAACCTGAAGAAAACATCTTCATTTGGTCCTTACTTCTTCCTATTTTAATTGTTTGAAAGCATGCTTTAATGATTTATAGCTTTTCTTAACTGCTCGGTTGCCTCTTTTATCCGCGTCCGGTATAGACGACGCATTTTGTTTGTTGATTTGCACGGCAGACATATCCAACGCGATTTGTGACAGAGTCCGGAGGGAGTCGCCTCGGCTCTTACAGCTTCTGCGAGCTGTCATATCCGCGGCTGACTGAACGGACGCGATTTACTGAAGCACGTCCACTGTACTGGACGCAATTCATCCTGTCACAGAGAGCTCAATTTTCTGTCATCTTGCATTTTTTTGCATTTGCAGAGCATATTTTTCGGCCGAGGGACCTCTTCCCTCCTTTTCATAGGATCTAAACACCTCCCTCGGTGAGGGCTATCTCCCCATTGGACATTCCGTCTCATTGGGCTAGAGAATCCTCATCGGGACCTCCGTAAGTCTCCGTACCCCACGGATTCCCTGACGGCGGACCAAGCTGGTTGTACCCATTTCTGGAGACCCGAGTTAGACCACCTATTGCGTGAGAGGGAGATTGCTTAGTGGGCCCGAAGTTCTCATCTTAACTATTTAGGTCCATACCCTCTTGGAGTGACATATCTCATATAAAATCCACGTTGAATCATATTGATCATTTAAGCGGACGTAAGCATATTCAAGTGTCTGGATTAAAAGTCATTAACCTCTTCTCTCAAACTTGTTTGAGTAGTTGTTTGGTAAGTGCCCTTCAAAACACATTGTTTGTTGAGAATTTCATGCAGCTTCGTTCAGGCCGATCTCTTTCGACGGCCAAATACGAAGATATGTCTTACCACGATGATACCTATGAGGATATGTATGACTCCCTGGGCCCCTTTCCACACCTTCCTGATGCACCTCACGGTGGTCCCGCCACCTCGCATGTCAATGCGATGGATACTCAGGCTCCTCATATCATGCCCCGCCAATTTAGCAATGGAATAAATCAGGGAGGCATGAACAATGTGTATGGTAACGACAATTGCACGTATAGTCGCAAACATCAGAGCATTTAATGAATAATAATTAGAATAAACTCTTCATTTTATTGATAATTCATCTAAACTATTACAACCACTAATTCGGAGCCAAAACATAGGGCTCAATGACTTCATTACATTGGAAAAGACAACTAACCAAATATCTAACTAAATTCTATGATACTAAGGTCATTCCGTCGCTATGACTCCAGGTCGCTCTTCACTCCAATCCATTCCCGTTGGTGTGTGTAGGGTCATCAATCAACTTACCTGAAACACATATAACAAATAGCACAGGGTCAGCGATAACGCTCAGTAGGACTTAATATCTCATGTAAACATACATTCTTTAAGTGATTAATGTCTTGTAAAGCAGGTTAACTAGAGAGAATGATCAAGTATAGTCAAGTGAGTAATAGCACACGATAACAAGAAATCGATAATACATTCAACAAGAATATTGCAAATCTAGGATGATAGAGGATTGGTCATATAACGAGATAGCGCGTAACAAGATAGCGTGTATGGTTGCACAACAGTGCACTAGTCGTCATTGTCAAGCAATAGCAAGTAACACGTAGAGCAAAAAGAGAGATAGTAGTTGAAACATAGTAGTGCAATAGGAGAATACGGCAATAGTCGGTCTATAACAGGACAGTAGTCGTTCAGTAACAGTCAGTGATAGCACAGTAATAGCACAGTACGTCTGAACTAATAAGACTAACTGTAATAGTATAACAGTCAGTTGTCTAGCCAATTCAGAATAGTCCGTCAGAACCGGTGTAAATGCAGACACCGTCATTAGCCCCTGCAGGTATTTTCGGGTGGCTCTCTGCCCCTAGGACTAGATTGGAGCCCCTCAGATACTCTTTGTGCCCTCAACATTATGCATTCAAGTCAGTAGAGTCACAAGACCCATATTATAGCGCTAGACAGTAAAAAATAGTACAATACAATAGGAGCCTCAATAGCTCAAGAGTCTTAGGAGAGTACTAGATGAATATATGAGATAGTAGAGCGAACTTGAATAGATGAGAGTACAAGGATAGTAGATGAGATAGGGGTATAATCGTAAAACAACGTTAAACCGACGATAGTCACAGTTGCACGGCACTAGGTCGGGTACCGGCAGTCAGGTAGAAGTCACATCCGCCCATTAGCCTTGCTATGAACACTGGCTAGATGGTCCAATGTGATCCCAAGGTAAGAGTGAACACACTAAGGCCGTTTGGATCGTAGTGATCCCTAAAGGTGTAACGGGTGTTAAGGGTACAACCAGCTCATCGGCAATGGACGTGCGCCAAAGCCAAGAAGACATACGGAGGCCTTGACAAGGAGTCTCTGGCCCAGTCGAGAGTATTCCCGATAGAGAGGTGGTCCATGCCAAGAAAAGTGTGTGACGAAACGTTGTTCGTCTTGCCTCGGGTGCTCGAAGGTAGAGGGACACGATAACGGTGTACAAAGCACGCGAATAAAACGAAGACAAGTGTCATTTAACAAAATGAGGAATTTAGTAATTAATTTCACTTAATTACCAGATACATTATTCAGTAATTTAATAGAGTCAAATGGCAAACATTAATGTTAAGTGTGTGCAAGTGTAAAGAAATTATGAGAACAAGTAAGATTGTGCATATAGCTCTTTAATTTAATTGATTTCCTGTCAATAATACTCATTATTAATTAACAAGCCGTTAATAGTCATGACAACACTTTAATTAGGGTTAAACAGGGTTAAAATGACATTAATAGTAGGGATATATGTGTAAATTCTGGTGGTGGTCGCAATGGTAAGGTCGTGACGTCAGCTACTGTCGCGTTCAGATCATGACAGGGTTGACTGACACATTGACAACTCATGTCGCGACTGGCCTAACCGTCGATTTCAGGTCACGACAGGGGTCCTGGGCGCGATAGCCGTACCGACCGGCCTGGCCCGGTTCGGGGAAGAGAACGCATCGGCGCGGGCCATCGCGTTCATGTCACGACGATCCGGCCGGCCACGTCCCCCCTGAGGTCGCGACGGGTCGGGACGTCGCGACTTCAGAAGAGCGGCCTGACCCTGAAAATGAGTTTTTTTTTTCCCTTTTTGGGTTTTGGTCCATCCCTTCAAAGCATGATGCAGAGCTCTTCTAAAATCGATATAAAATCACACGATTATCCAAAAATCATTAAACAAGTTTTAAACGAAAATAGACTTGTAGATCTATCAACAATCATGAGTAATTAGGAAATGGATAAGGTTTGTGCATGCTTTAACAAGGTTACATTTCCGTGACCTAAACATGCATAGTCATGGAAGAACGATTTAATTAGCAACGAATACATGATAGAAATTACGGCAAATAGGTGCGTTTGAAAGCTAATATTAAGTAATATTTATGAGAATAATTTCACAGTATGAGATCGAGTACAAGCATGAATTGAAGACAATCTTTAGGGTTCGGGTACAAGATGATGACAGGGATTCAAATATTTAATTCACCCTCTTAGATGAACGAAAAAGAGCGAAACTAGAGGGTTTTCAAAGAGGATCATGTGGGCTACCTAGGGTAAAATTTACACGATTTGTGCTTGACAGATTGCATACCTTTGCTTGATGATAAGAAAACCTAGGGTTGATGACGAAAAAGAAGAAGAAAAATCCCTTGCTCCTAGTCTTCTCCACCTTGCTCCTCATGTCCATAGCCTTCTCCCTCGTCCTCCAGAGCTCCAGAAATGTTCTATGGGTTTATAAGGGCCGAATTGGGGGTGTTTTGTTTGGTTATTAGAGTCCTACCCTTCTAAAACTCTTCCATTCTATTAAATTCCAAATTTCCTTATTTATCTCCTTCTTTCCTAGCATTATCTACCTAAAAGGATAGGGGAGAGGTTCAATTTTGTGGCCAAGGGGTTAGGGTAAGCTTAGGTCTCTTTTAGGATATTTACAACCTATTTTAGTATTTATCTTGCCTTTATTTAATTTATGTATTAATTAACTCTAAATTTGGCTTAATTATCTCCCATCTCATGATGGGCTCTTCATATTTGGGCCCAACAATTTATGTTAGGACCATTAGTAAAACTCATTACTAATTTAGCTTAATGGGTATTGATTTAATTCTATTTATTCACCCTTTATTCTAATTTAAATGTATTTATCACACTTATTCAATTAATTTCTTATTTTAATTTAATTTAATATTATTTATTCCAATATTTCTAACCTTCATCATTTGGGCTCTTACTCTTGGCCCAATAACTCATGTGAGCTAAATTGTACAACCCATGTTCTTACTTTACTTAATGGGTTTTTATTATCTTTTTATTAAAGAATTTATTCATGGGCCAAGTTTGTACATTGGTCCAAATATCATAATGGGCTATCAACCCATATTATTTAAAGTCTACCCACATGTTTATTTTAATGTATAATCCACTTTGGCTCATAAAATAATAGGTTCTCCGACTTATTCCTTAGTTATGCTAATAAGTCGTATACATTCTTAAACATGGTCTAAATGATTTTTCTATGTAAAAATTTCTTAGTAGGTCATTAGAGAATATTATTTAAAGTATAACTATTATTTTTACAAAATTTTTATATTAGTTTTTATGCATGAAATAATGGCACGTATATATTTTGAACCATTTTGATTTATTATTTGATAACATTTTTATTTTTTTTCTATATTTTCTAGTTAATGAATTTTCTGGGGTACTACATCCTCCCCCACTTAAAAAGAATTTGGTCCGCAAATTCATATGATATAATACGACTACTAATTTATTCTGAATATTTCATTCCATCATCTCCCAACTTAGGGCTTTGCTATCGAGAAAATAACATGAATTTAAACTAAGGGTTTAGTGATGGTACATTGTCTATCTTCATTAACATGATTTATTTCCACAAGGGCTTGTAATCGTCTTTGGCGTGGAGTTTGGTTCTTCTTTGTTGGACAATTGATGACTCGATGTTGTTGACTTCCACAACTCAAGCATCTGCCCAATTTCTTCCAACAGTTATCAATCTGATGCCCTGGCTTTTCACAAAATTCACACACTTCCTTCCGCTTCACTTCCCCTTTCATTCTCTTTCTATCTACTGTATTTCTTCTTTTATTATCATTGGAATGGGTAGCACGTTCTCTTTTTAACGCCTTCTTTTTATGGATCTTTTCAAGAAGTCCCATGGTGTCCTCTACTATTTGAGTTCTCAATACCATGTCTGAATATACTACAATGTCTAGTGGAGCCAATTTTTCCCAGAACACAGGTCTCAACCCTTCTAAGAATCTCTTTGCCTTCATCTTTTTCGTACTCACCAAATGTGGTGCATAATGTGCTAATCTTTCAAATTGTGCTTCATATTCTGCTACAGACTTCATTCGTTGTTTTAACTCTGTAAATTCATTGGCCTTCTTCTCACGAATCCTCTCGGAAAAATATTTGGTGTTGAAGAGTTCTAAAAATTCATCCCACTCTATGTTGATGTTGGGTAATTGTCGACTGGCCGCTTCCCACCAAACTCTAGCATCGCGGTCCAATTGGAAGGTTGCCAGAAGGACTTTCTCCTGCTCTGAACATTGCATAACTCTAAAGATTTGTTCCATCACCTTCACCCAATTTTCAGCTTCATCGGGATCCGGAGTTCCATTAAACCTAGGTGGATTCATTCGTTGAAAGATCCCGTATAAGTCTCCTGCCCCATTTCTTGCTCCTGCTTGAATCACGCTGTTAAGGGCTTAAGTCCCTGTATGGTCCTTTGCAAGTCCCGCATTTGTGCATGCTTGCTAGCCATCTCCGCTAATCTCCTCTGAGCAATAACATTTAATTTATTTCTTTTTAGACTTTGGGTAATTAGGTATCACTAAGTTGATACATATATATATATATATATATATATATATATATATATATATATATATGTGTGTGTGTGTGTGTGTGTGTGTGTGTGTATTTAAGTCCTAACCATGGTTCTACCCAATTGTCACATAGGTATGGTGGTTGACTTAGACACGTGTCATGGCAGTTCACCTAGAACATCCAAGACTTAAAATATCTTAATAAGGAAATCCTAGGCTCTGATACCAACTGTCATGCCCCGCCAATTTATCAGCGGAATAAATCGAGGAGGCATGAACAACGTGTATGGTAACGATAATTACGCATACAGTCGCAAACATCAAAGCATTTAATGAATAATAATTACAATAAACTCCTCATTTTATTGATAATTCATCTAAACTATTACAACCACTAATTCGGAGCCAAAATATAGGGCTACTTCATTATAAATAAGCAAATATCTAACTAAATTCTATGATACTAAGGTCATTCCGTCGCTATGACTCCAGGTCGCTCTTCACTCCAATCCATTCCCGTTGGTGTGTGTAGGGTCATCAATCAACTTACCTGAAACACATATAACAAATAGCGCAGGGTGAGCGATAACGCTCAATAGGACTTAATATCTCATGTAAACAGGCATGCTTTAAGTGATTAATGTCTTATAAAGTAGGTTAACTAGAGAGAGTGATCAAGTATAGTCAAGAGAGTAATAGCACACGATAACAAGAGATCTATAATACATTCAACAAGAATATTGCAAATCTAGGATGATAGAGGATTGACCATATAACGAGATAGCGCGTAACAAGATAGCGTGTATGGTTGCACAACAATGCACTAGTCGTCATTGTCAAGAAATAGCAAGTAACACATAGAGCAAAAAGAGAGATAGTAGATGAACCATAGCAGTGCAATAGGAGAATACGACAATAGTTGCTCTATAACAGGACATTAGCCGTTCAGTAATAGTCAGTGATAGCACAGTACGTCTGAACTAATCAGACTAACTGTAACAGTATAACAGTCAGTTGTCTAGCCAATTCAGAACAGTCAGTCAGAACTGGTGTAAATGCAGACACCGTCATTAGCCCCTGCAGGTATTTTTGGGTGGCTCTCTTCCCCCAGGACTAGATTGGAGCCCTTCGGACACTCTCCGTGCCCTCAACAGTATGCATTCAAGTCAGTAGAGTCACAAGACCCATATTATAGCGCTAGACAGTAAAAAATAGTACAATACAATAGGAGCCTCAACAGATCAAGAGTCTCAAGAGAGTACTAGATGAATAGACGAGATAGTAGTGCGAACTTGAATAGATAAGTGTACAAGGATAGTAGATGAGATAGGGGTATAATCATAAAACAACGTTAAACCGACGATAGTCACAGTTGCACGACACTAGGTCGGGTACCGGCAATCAAGTAGAAGTCACATCGGCCCATTAGCCGCACTATGAACACTGGCTAGATGGTCAGGTGTGATCCCAAGGTAAGAGTGAACACACTAAGGCCATTTGTATGGTACTGATCCCTAAAGGTGTAACGGGTGTTAAGGGTACAACCAGCTCGTCGGCAATAGACGTGCGCCAAAGACAAGAAGACTTACGGAGGCCTTGACAAGGAGTCTCTGGCCCAGTCGAGAGTATTCCCAATGGAGAGGTGGTCCATGCCAAGAAAAAGTGTGTGACGAAACGTTGTTCGTCTTGCCTCGGGTGCTCGAAGGTAGAGGGACACGATAACAGTGTACAAAGCATGCGAATAAAACGAAGACAAGTGTCATTTAACAAAATGGGGAATTTAGTAATTAATTTCACTTAATTACCAGATATATTATTGAGTAATTTAATAGTGGCAAACATTAATGTTAAGTGTGTGCAAGTGTAAAGAAAGCATGAGAACAAGTAAGATTGTGCACATAGCTGTTTAATTTAATTGATTTCATGTCAATATTACTCATTATTAATTAACAAGCCGTTAATAGTGATGACAGCACTTTAATTAGGGTTAAACAGGGTTAAAATGACATTAATAGCAGGGATATCTATAAATTCTGGTTCTGGTCGCAATGGTAAGGTCGCGACGTCAGCTACTGTCGCGTTTAGATTGTGACAGGGTTGACTGACGCGTTGACAGCTCATGTTGTGACGGGCCTAACTGTCGCTTTCAAGTCGCGACAGGGGTCCTGGGCGTGACAGCCGAACCGGCCAGCCTGGCCCGGTTCGGGGGAGAGAACGCGTCGGCATGGGCCGTCGCGTTCATGTCACGACGGTTCGGCTGTCCGCTTCCCCCATGAGGTCATGACGGGTCGGGCTGTCGCGACTTCAGAGGAGCGGCCCGACCCAGAAAAGGAGTTTTTTTTCCCTTTTTGGGTTTTGGTCCATCCCTTCAAAGCATGATGCAGAGCTCTTCTAAAATCGATATAAAATCACACGATGATAAAAAAATCATGAAATTTATTTTAAACGAAAATAGACTTGTAGATCTATCAACAAGCATGAGTAATTAGGAAATTGATAAGGTTTGTGCATGCTTTAAAAATGTTACATTTCAATGACCTAAACATGCATAGTCATGGAAGAACTATTTAATTAGCAACGAATACACGATAGAAATTAAGGCAAATAAGGGCGTTTGAAAGCTAATAACAAGTAGTATTTATGAGAATAATTTCACAGTATGAGATCGAGTACAAGCATGGATTGAAGACAATCTTTAGGGTTCGGGTACAAGATGATGATAGGGCTTCAAACATTTAATTTGCCCTCTTAGATGAACGAAAAAGAGCGAAACTAGACGGCTTTCAAAGAGGATCATGTGGACTACCTAGGGTAAAATTTACATGATTTGTGCTTGAGAGATTGCCTACCTTTGCTTGATGATAAGAAAACCTAGGGTTGATGACGAAAAGGAAGAAGAAAAATCCTTTGCTCCTAGTCCTCTCCACCTTGCTCCTCACGTCCACAACCTTCTCCCTCATCCTCCAGAGCTCCGGAAACGTTTTATGGGTTGATAGGGCTGAATTGGGGGTGTTTTGTTTGGTTATTAGAGTCCTACCCTTCTAAAACTCTTCCCTTCTATTAAATTCTGAATTTCCTTATTTATCTCATTCTTTCCTAGGATTATCTACCTAAAAGGATAGGGGATAGGTTCAATTTTGTGGCCAAGGGGTTAGGGTAAGCTTAGGTCTCTTTTTAGGATATTTACAACCTATTTTAGTATTTATCTTGCCCTTATTTAATTTATGTTTTAATTATCACCGAATTTGGCTTAATTATCTCTCATCTCATGATGGGCTCTTCATATTTGGGCTCAACAATTTATGTTAGGACCATTAGTAAAACCCATTACTAATTTAGCTTAATGGGTATTGATTTAATTCTATTTATTCACCCTTTATTATAATTTAAATGTATTTATCACACTTATTCAATTAATTTCTTATTTTAATTCAATTTAATATTATTTATGCCAATATTTCTAACCTTCATCATTTGGGCTCTTACTCTTGGCCCAATAACTCATGTGAGCAAAATTATACAACCTATGTTCTTACTTTACTTAATAGATTTTTATTATCTTTTTATTAAAGAATGTATTCATGGGCCAAGATTGTCCATTGGTCCAAATATCATAATGGGCTGTCAACCCATATTATTTAAAGTCTACCCACATGTTTATTTTAATTTATAATCCACTTTGGCTCATAAAATAATGGGTTCTCCGACTTATTACTTAATTACGCTAATAAGTCGCATACATTCAAAAACTTGGTCTAAATGATTTTTCTATGTCCAAATTTCTTGGTAGGTCATTAGAGAATATTATTTAAAGTATAACTATTATTTTTACAAAATTTGTATTTGAGTTTTTATACATGAAATAATGTCACGTATATATTTTTAACCAGTTTGATTTATTATTTGATAAAAATTTTATTTTTTTTTTCTATATTATCTAGTTAATGAATTTTCTTGCGTACTACACCTCACATCTCGCCGAGGCATGACCCTGCAAATGCCTCCACCCCAATTGATTTGTCCCAACTTGTGGACATTCTCCAAAACCTCCAAGCTTCTCAACTTCAGGAGGTGCAAGCTACCCTAAAGGGGAAATCCGTCCCCGATCCGATTCAAGGTCTCCACCCGAGTGCGGGTGTTTATATTCAACCTACTCGCGATCCGACGGTCCGAGTCTCTCCCGTCCGCTCGTGGGCTAATTCTGTTATCCACTCTCGCCCCACAGTCCCGTTGGAGGGCCTTCTCATGTCCAGCCGAGCCCCAACGTGGTAAAACCCATTTACATTCCTCAGGCCCCGGCCCATGCCTCTGCGCCCGCCGATGCCCCTCCCCTTCACTATTCCGCTCAGGAAGATGTCCCCCACCACCTTTCTTCTGGGGCACCACCCAAACCATCTTCCAACCAACTTACCCAAGCCCTCCTGGCAAAGGTAAGTCGTTTGGAACATGATTTAAAAAGGGTGTCTGCACACAAGGACTCATTTGAACTGGCACTCCCTTCTACGCCAGTCTTTCACCTCCCCCCTTGAGCTGCCGGTTTACCGCCGTTACAACGGCACCGGTAATCCATTCGTACATATCAAAGAATTCATGTACGAATCTTCATTTTGGTAGAATGACAGTCGTGCTCTTGCCTTCCTTTTCCGCCGGTCATTGGACGGGCCCGCCCTTGAGTGGTTCTATTCTCTGGAGCCCTCGAATGCTGAAAATTTTGAGGCAGTGCGAAGAAAGTTTCTGCAAAGGTATAGAGATAGAGTTAGTCCTGCAAGTTAGTCCTGCACTATCGATCACTGATCTCATGGCTGAGAGGATGAAGGCTGATGAAGACTTCATGCATTATGCCGACAGATGGAGAGCCTTGACTGAGAGGTTGAGGGATCCGCTATCTGAATCAGAACAAGTAAAGATGATCACAGCAAATGCCACGCCGCAATTCAGGCATATTTTTTCCATGAACAAACTAACCATGATGAAAGAGCTATATGAGAGGGCACGTTATATCCAGACTCAGTTAAAGGACTCTCTGATCATGGCCATGTTTGAGCCGAAGGCCGGGACATTTAAGAAGGGTAGTGGTGCCCCCCCTACTGGTGGTCCCATGACCGAGGGGGTCATACAAAATGAGCAGGTGAGTGCAATGGGCAACCCTAATCCTTCCACCTACTTCCCCATCAACAACGCCAACACCAGGGCCCAACAGCCCCAGCAACTGGCCCCCAGGCCAAGCAACCATCAGATAATATTAAACGACACAAGAAGCTGTCGTTAACAAGAAATAAACGACAGACAATCATGCCGCTAACAAGTCTTAACGCCAAGCGATGTTGACGCCAAGTTCAACACAAAACAACACTCAATTACAAGCATAATTAAACATACAATTGCAATATAAATTTCAAGAAAATTTCTAGGGCACTACATTAGATTTCTCTGGAACACTAGCACTGGGTGTCACTCCCCGATGCGGAATATCAGAACTTGAGGCAGTTGCAAGTAAGTAAGTATAGAGCATAGAATAGACAAAAAATCATTGGACAATTAAATAATGCGAAATCAAATGACTTTCATTGATAAATCAACTATTGTCCATTACATCAACTAACTTAGAGCCATAACAAAGGGCCCAATTGACTCTAATACATAAAATGAAATAAAAGACTAACTAAGACATCTAGGATAACATGGTGACGTCATGGCACTCTTGGTTCACTCCTGGTCCTCCCCATCCTCGTTATTGTACTCATTATCCTCAGCCTCACCTGAGAACACAATGACAAATAACGTAGGGTATGCGACAACGCCCAGTAGGATTTATATCTCATGGTGCGGGCAAACTTTACATGATTAATGTATTAAAAGCAGAGTCACTATATGAGAGAGCGAGAGAGTCAAATAATGTAAGAGATAGCACAATAGTATGTGATTGAAATAGCACAAGTTTCCAAATATAGCACAAAGAAGGATGGCCATAGCACAAATAGCACAATGTATATCAATAGCACAACGAGTATAGTATAGCACTTTGATTGTCATTTAGATAGTCGAGATAGATAGCACTTGAGTGTAATGCCAAAACACTCTGGTCAATTAACTCCCGCAGGCACTAGCACTTTTGGGTGCACCTCCCAGGACCAGACCAGGCCCTTTTATATTGCCAGACATTAGTTATATTCTTTTTCTTTAGACAATTAGTCAAATGACCAATAGAGAGTACCAAGAAATAGATGAGAGTACTAGATGAATAGACGAGATAGTAGAGAGAGTGTGAATAGATGAGCGAGTAGAGTATAGATGCGAACTATAGGTCATTGCACATAAAACGTCGATTAAACGGGCGATGAAAACAGTTGCACAACACGCGCAATTGGTGTTGGCACTCAGGTGGAATTCACTACCCTTCCACTGGCCATGTTATGCACAGGTCTAGAGGTCCAGCGTGATTCAAGATAAGAGAGAACTTCTAAAGCCGTTTGGATCATGTTGATCCCTAAGGGTGTTATAGGCGTTAGAGTACAACCAGCTCGGTCTCCATGAGGGAATCCAAAGAGTACAAAGTCTTATAGAGGTCTTAACAAAAGGTCCCTTGTCTACCAGAACGGAATGTTCAATAGAGAGGTTCCAACTTGTCAAGAGAGTAGTGTGTAGAGAAAACGAGTTGCTCGACGTTCTAGAGGAATTCTAGGACAGTGGAGCGGCAATAACGATATTCCAAATCCACGTAAGAAATGGAAACAATGTCATTATTATCATGGTTGAATAATGTGCATTTATTGAAGTAAATTACCAGATAATTTATTCATGTATTTTTCTGCATGGTTTCATGGCAAGGTTAATTGTTTGGTGTGTGCATGTGCATGAAATCATGAGAGCATGTATAGTCGTGCACAATATTTTTTAAATTTAAGAAAACATCTAAATATATCAAAGTTTGTTAAAATGATTTATTACTGTTCGTTGCACAGTAATACAGGCATGCTTAACAAGCCTAAATAATCATTTAAATAACACAATATTAGCAGCTGAAATAATACAGGTAAATCGTGACGGGTATGATGGTCGCGTTTAACAGGCGGGTCTGAAACGTGACGACGAGGACCGTCGCGTTCATGCAAACCCTAACTATTCAAAAGGTGAGATTCCCCAGAGGCAGGAAACAACGGTAAAACGCGACGACCTTCACAGTCATGTTTCAGAAGTCTTCTTACGGTCAACGGGCACACAGCTTGATGCGCAGTACGAAAGAAACTCTAGCCAAATCGCGACGACATGGTCGGTCACCTTTCAAGTAAACGCGATGGTCTTGTCCGACGCGATACCAATTTATTGAATCGTGACATCTGGCTCGGTCGCAATTCAAGGTTCAACCCGAAAACAGAAGAAACATGCAGCGATCTTCATGCAATGCTTATAACTCTCACTCTAGGGCACATGGGACAAAGTGGTGAACATGGAACTTGTAGGGGACATCAAGTAGAATCAATTTGGTCTCATTAGGCGTGCAAACTAGCATGAACAAGAAATGACACAGACTTGCATGCTAATGGAAAAATACTTATAACTCGATGGATACATGATGGAAATTAGGCAAATCAGTTGCATATGAAACTAGACATGTAGCACTACAAGACGGTATGAGTTTAGTTGTTCTTTAGCCCGAGAATACCTACCTTTGTGAAGATCTAACACTAGATAGTTGCACAGGTCGCAACAGAGCATGGTTGAGGAAGAGCTTGGTTTTCCAGCCGTTCTCCTCTACTCCTGGTGTCCTAGCTTAGCCTCCCACGACCCCAACACGTTGGTGAACCTTCTCCTTTAGTCTTAGGACGAATACTTATATGTATAGGGTTTATTCCAAGTCCTAACACAACTAGGAAAGATGGGGTGCGGCCATGGCTGGTTCCCTTCCTTGTTCTTGAGATCTCTCCTCCCAATTGGAGTAGGATTACCATTAGATGGTGCTTGCTATGGTGGGTCACGAATTTGGTTGCCATTCATGGCTAATTTCCATGGTTTAAAACCATAATGTACCCTTTCCTATTTTCCATACAATTATGGTCACGAATTTCTTGGGTATTTTCTTCTTATCCCATAATCCAACTCCTAGCTTGGCCCAATAACTTTTAGGTGAGTAATATAACAAGCCCATTAGTTCCTATTGTTTATTGGGTGTTGATTAATCCATTTCCTTTAAATATTTTTTATTATTTATTTATTTTTAAAAAATTGGGTTGCTACACAGAGGTTCTTCGACTGAGCACCTTCCTGTTCCTCTGATCTCTGATCACTTGAAAATTTTCCAGAACCCTGGTCATTAGGCCTTTCTTCAGGAGATACTCGGGGATTCTCATCCAGTAAAACTTGCAAGCTCTCGTCTACTCCATCGGAACTGCTCAAATCAACAAATTCCTATTTCTTCCTACCCTTGGAAAAAAGTCTTTTCCTTGGCCGAATGAGGGTGAGAGAATCGCCGACTTGAGAAAGAGGGAATTGAGGGCTTCTTCTCCACAGGCTCTTTACCCTTGTCAGGATCATTCCTAGCCTTTGTGCGCCGTTTTGACGACACAGACACAGACTCCTTCCGCTTTCCTCCTCGACGAGGAGCCATTGACAGAGAATCGATGAATCGACGAGCGAGAGTTGTAGACGCAGAAAGGGGATTTTGAGGACAGACGAAGAAGATGAAGGTACTTGTGTTCAAAGTGAGGCCAAACAGGCTTTAGAGCTGAGTTTTCGAAGAGACGCGACACTTGAAGTGTCGATTTGCCCTAGGCCATACATTGTTCATGCGGAACAACAAAAAATATCGTGTTCTGAAGACAAGAGTAAATGAGTAGAGTCGACTCTATCAAGAAGAGTGTCGACTCTATTAAGTAGAGTTCATGAAGATGTTTGGACAACATTTGTGAAAGGAGCAAAAACTGCCATGATACACTATATTCTTGAGTAATCTTGAGAATGTTAAAAACAATTATGCTCTTTTCTCACCTTATTCTCATTTTAGTGAAATTAATGGTTTGAAAATTTCAAACTTTAGTTTAACCATTAAAAAATATTGAAAGACTCATAAGAAAAAAAATAATAGAAGACAAAAAATTCTTTTAGGTGAAAATTTTACAATTTTATAAAAACTTACTCAAACCATGTAAAATGATAACCTTGGATTGATGAAAAAACAAGCCAGATACATTGAGTTAAAACATCTAGCTTGAAAATTTCAGATTTTTGAACTTCAATTAAACTAATTTTTTGCATTTTTATAAAAAGATGAACAATCAGATTTTTCCTTTCTTTTTCATGCAAGAGCCCATGCTTTTCATACACCAGAGCTCCTGATTACTCTAATAGGGTAATCATCTTGTTTCAAGGGTTGAGTGCAACTTTTCATGTGAGGATACATGTTGGTTAGACACAGGAATCCCTAGTTACTTAGTATGCACAAACAGAAATTTTTACTAACCCTGAACAAAATTAACTAGCTCATCTTGACATACAATTTTTTCAACTGATTTTATTAGGAGTTGTAGTTTCTCAAAGCCTAGTCATTGTTCTATCATCAAGAAAGATTTTATCTATTGAAAATTCTTCAATATTTTTTTGTATCAAGAAGACTTTTAAAACAATGCAGCCCAGATGTTTTAAAATCTAACCAGAGTAACCAGTTTCCATGAAAATTTTAAAATTAAATAAAATGTAATTCTCACTTGATGCATTAATTTCTGCAACTGTTATTTAACATTTTGAACTTTTCAAAGACTTTCAAGGTTAAACTTAGAAATTGATAATTCACAAACCATATCCTTTTACTTTCAGAGATAAATGAGTTTAAGAGTATAAATGATTTTAACTCCCCTAGGAAATTGCCCAAAAATACAATTCTCACAGTGAAATTACTCCCCCTCAGAAAATGAATCTTTAGAAACAGGGAGGAAAATCAACAAGACACCCCCTCAACAATTGCATAAAGAAGCCCTTGATACTTGGCAGAGACATATACTCACGCATAGTGAAAGAGTCCAAACAAGCCTGACTTGCCCTTCTTTAAATCACCATTTGATATACCAAGAAGGCCAATGCAATGTGAGAAGCAATAATTTATTTGCAAGAACAAGAGAATTTTATTTGCTAAAGGGAAATGAAAAGTATGAATTGAGAAGAATGACAAAAGTTAAGAATGAAGAAAGATAGTGTCGACTCTCTTGCCAATAGAGTCGACCTATGTTTGGTCAAACATTCAGAAAGCTGAAAGAATTAACCTTCACAGACTGCACACTTACTGAATTCAATTCATCCAACTTAACTGACCAACTGAATCACTAAGCCTGAACTTTCAACCAACCTCCATCTCATCACTTTTTTCAGAAATTGTAAGAAGATGATCAACCAGCAGCAAATTTTTATCACATGACAAGTAATTATACAAGCAAACATTTACATGCAACTTTTCAAGCAATCAGTCATGAGTCAAGCAAGCATAGACCAAGTTCTCTTCTTAAGCATGAAAATCTTTCATTGCACAAGGGTTTTGTAAAGATATCAACAATTTGTTTTAAAGTTTCAATAAAATGCAATTCAAAATAGTTCTTGCTTACTTCATCTCTAAAAAAATGATGCATGATTTCTATGTGCTTGGTCCTAGAATGCTGGATTGGATTTTTGGCCAAACTAATTGCACTAGTGTTATCACACATAATTGGGACACATCTAAGATCTACTTTGTAGTCTTGAAGTTGATGTTTAATTCATAACACTTGAGTGTCACAACTCCCTGCAGCAACATATTCTGCCTCTACAGTAGAGAGAGCAACCGAGTGTTGTTTCTTGGAAGCCCAAGAGACTAAACACCCTCCCAAAAATTGGTAATATCCACTAGTACTTTTTTCTGTCCAATTTACAACCAGCATAATCCGCATACAAATAGGATATTAAATTAAATTCACTAGATGCAGGATACCACAATCCCAACTCATGAGTTCCTGTATGATATCTGAAAATTCTTTTTGCATCACTCATGTGGGATTCTCTAGGACTAGCCTGAAATCTAGCATACATGCACACTGAAAATTTAATATCTAGTCTAGATGCTGTCAGGTAAAGTAAGGATCCAATCATACCTCTGTTGATCTTTAGATCTACTAAGTTACCTTTCAAATCAACATCCAAACTTACAGTGGTGCTCATTGGGGTTGCCATGGCTTTTGTGTTCTCCATTTGTATTTCTTCAGCAAATCTTGAATGTACTTTGATTGATTTATGAATGTTACTTCCTTTGTTTGAATAACCTGCAACCCAAAGAAAAATTTTAGTTCTCCCATTAAGCTCATTTCAAATTCACTAGTCATCAATTCAGCAAATTCCTTACACAATGAGGATTTTGTTGATCCAAATATAATGTCATCAACGTAGATTTGGACCAGCAAAATATCCTTTCCTTGAACTTTTTTAAAGAGGGTTTGATCTACCTTACCTGTTGAGTACCCTTTACCTGTAAGGAATTAGCTCAACTGATCATACCATGCCCGGGGAGCTTGCTTCAGGCCATACAGAGCTTTGTCTAATTTGAACACATGATTAGGAAGGTCAGTGCATTCAAATCTAGGAGGTTGTTCAACATAGACTTCCTCCTTTATCAAACCATTCAAAAATACACTTTTTACATCCATTTGATGTAATTTATTGCCATGAGCACATGCAAAAGAAAGCAAAATCCAAATTGCTTCTAGCCTAGCTACCGGAGCAAAAGTCTCTTCAAAATCGATTCCAAATTCTTGATTATAGCCTTTTGTAACCAGCCTAGCATTGTTTCTAATTATTTTGCCTTCTTCACTTGTTTTATTTCTAGAACCCATTTAGTTCCAATGACACTTTGAGAAGAAGGTCTTGGAACCAAATGCCAAACATTATTCCTTTCAAACTGGTTCAATTCTTCTTGCATGATATTAATCCAGAAAACATCTTTTAAGGCATCCACAATGTTTTTAGGTTCAATTTGAGAAACAAGCGCCATTTGATCAAGTTTAGAAATGATCATAAAATGAGATCTAGTCATAGGAGGATCAAATAAATTACCAATAATACTTTCCTGAGGATGATCTCTTAACATCCTTATGTTCAGCTGATCTCTTTCTTCATTTACATCTGCTGACACTTGTCCATTGCAATCATCTGAATTTCTCTTTACTGCTGATTCCTTCCCTTCCTTGTCTTTTACTTCCTCTTCTTCCAGAAATTCTCCATCTTCTTTATCCCTATACAAACCAGCATCAAGTTCATCAAATGTGATATGAGGGGATTCTTCAACAGTTTGATCTTTTACATTAAAAACTTTGTATGCTCTTGAATGGTCAGAATAGCAAACAAAGATCCCCAATTCACTTTTAGGTTCAAATTTGTCTAAGTCATTTTTATTGTTATTCAGGATAAAATATTTTGCACCAAACACATTAAAATGAGCAATGGAGGGTTTCTTACCTTTCAACAATTCATAAGGAGTCTTTTTGCTAAGAGGCCTTACCATTGCACGATTTATAATGTAGCATGAAGTGTTTACTCCCTCTGCCTAGAATTTTCTTGGCAGTCCACTCTCAATCAGCATGGTCCTTGCCATTTCCACGAGTGTTCGGTTCCTTCTCTCTACAACTCTGTTCTGTTCAGGAGTCCTTTATATTAAAAAGAATGAACGTTGAAAAAACCATTTGACCCTCTCTTATAACCGATAGCAAAAGATGTGCGCTTTCTATGTCTCCCAATCGATGTGGTACTGCCAATCGTAGACTGGTGACCAGAGAAATCGAGAGACTCACTGAGGAGTAGAGTACGTTCTTCCGTAAATACTCATGAGGGGTGATGAAAATCTAAGGGAAATTCCTTCTTTCCTGCAAAGTCTTTCAAATTCAGCATTTTCAAACTCACCACCATGATCAGACATGATAGAAATTACTTTAAACTTTCCTTCCTGAACAACTTTCTTGTAAAAATCATGAAATTCCATAAAGGCATCACTCTTGTGAGCAAGGAAGAAAACCTAAGTAAATCTACAAAAGTCATCAACAAGAACATACTGAAACCTTTTTCCATTTATACTGTTTATTCTTGTGGGTCCAAACAGATCCATATGAATAAGCTCAAAAGGTTTGGAAGATTGACTTTCAGATCTACTTTAAAAAAATTTTCTTGTTTGCTTACCCTATGTGCATGCTTCACAAATTTTCAAGTTTTGTTTAAAATAAATTTCAGGTAAGCCTTTCACCATGTTGAATTTAACCAATTTATGTAACATGTTGTAGCTAGCATGACCTAGTCTACGATGCCATAAACATGCAAGATCATTTTTATTGACAGTTAAACATAAATTGGTGTTTTTAGGTTCATCTAGATCAACCATGTAGACATTGTTAATTCTTTTTCTAGAAAACTTCACACAATTTGAATTTGGTTCAAAAATTGTACAACCAAATGAATCAAAGATTACCTTGTAACCCTTGTCACACAGTTGGCTTATGCTCAGAAGGTTATAGTCTAATCCTTCCACCAAGAGTACATCATCAATTGAATTAGAAGGATTTCTACCAACTTTACCTGAACCAACAATCATACCTTTGTTGTTTCCACCGAAGATAACATGACCAATTTTCTTTTCGGACAGAAGACAAAATTTGTCTTTGTCACCAGTCATATGTCTTGAACAGCCACTATCAAGGTTCCACTTGTTGTTCTTGGCTATAAGACATACCTGTAAAAACAATCAAAGAAAACTCTTTGGAACCCAAGTACATTTGGGTCCCTTCACATCACCCAGATCAAGTACATAGGAAATAGATTTTTCGAAATCCAGGCTTGCCTCTTCACTATGGGTTTGATTATGTTCTTGATTTCATGTTGTTTTTTATTTTTTTCTGTTATTTTTCAGGAATTTTGGAAACATTATTTTTCTTCATTTTCATGAATTTTCTTTCATACTTCTCACCAGTGTTTCTTGGATGAAACTAAAAATTATTTTGACTGCCAAACCTTTTAGGATATCCAAATTGATCAGATTTAAGAAAACCATAGAAATGTGTCGACACTCCGTAGGGAGTGTGTCGACCTGCATGACTCCACCTAGACATGTTGTATGATTTTATGTAAGTAGGTGTTGACCTACCATGTGTCCATCTGTTCTATGACTAGACATATGAAGGTGTTGGCCTATCATGAGTCGACCTGACCATATTCTGTGGTCTAGTGTGACTGTGTCGACCTATCATAAGCATAGCGTCGACCTACCCAATCAGGTGACTTCCAATTTTTGTTCCCCTATGATATAATTTTAATTCCAATGCTTGTTTTATTCTTTTTGTTAAACTTTCCAATGTCAGAATTTTTTGTTCTTTCTCTTTTCTCAATTTTTGAGTGTTCTTTCCATTTACTTGTTTTCTTGAAGTGGAAGCATCTAAATTTGTTGAAGAGATAAATGTGATGGTTTTCAACCCTATTTCTTTCCTTTTTGAAGGATTAAAGTTTAACCCTTCTTTGTTAAAGTTAACTTTGGTTCCAAGCAAAGCTTCAAGGTTATTCTTACCACTCACAAATTTCTCCAATGCTTCATGTCTTTTAGTCACCTCTTTTTGAAGAATTCCAAGTTCTTTTTTCATTTCAATGTTCACACTGTTTAGAACATCATTCTTTTCAGCAGTAAGAGCTATCTCATTGACATTCCCAGTATTTCTGATTTTCAATTCACTAACAGTTTCTTTTAGAGCATTGATTTCTTGAATCAATTCTTTTTCATTCTCTTCCACTGAGGTGTCATGAACAAAATGCTTTAATTTTCTTTTAAGCATTTTATTTTCCTTTTTGAGCTCATCATATTGATCTAGCAATTCAAAGTATACATGCTCCCAATCATTTAGGGAAAAATCTTTGAAAGGAGAATTCACCTCTTCTTCATCTCCTTCTTCTCCTCTGGCCATCAGACAGATTTTAGATTATGTTACCTCGGCTTCGAAGCTTTCTTCATCTTCTTCCTCGCTCCATGTCCCAACCATAGCTTTTTGTTTGTTCTTCGTCCATCTGGGTTGTGCTTTCTTCAAAGATTCAGGACATTTAGATTTCACATGTCCCAATTTCTCGCAATTATAACAAACTATTCTGTCAGATTTCTTATTCATATTTTGTTTAGGTTTTGAGAAATTATTTGACTGTGATTTCTTTTTCAGAAAACCCTTACCTTCTTTCCTCAGAAATTTTCTGAATTCTCTAGTAATTAGAGCAAACTCACTTGAATTATCTTCAGAAGTAGATGACTCGCTTTCTTCAGTAGCCTCCTTAGTACTAGGACTTGCCTTGAGAGCAAGTGGCTTCTTCTTCTTAACATCTTCTTCACTTCTTTTCAATCCCAACTCATAAGTCATTAATGAACCAATTAACTTAGCAATAGTAGTTGTAGACAAATTTCTAGATTCTTCAATTACTGTTGCTTTCGTATGCCAAATAGCATTTAAAGATCTAAGGATTTTCCTAAGAAGTTCTTTTTCTGTATAATTCTTCCCTAGATTCTTTAAGCCATTTGTTAACAGAGTTAATCTTCCATACATTTCAGAAATTGTTTCATCATGCTTCATTTTAAATGCTTCATATTCCGAAACTAGTATGTTTGCTTTTGTTTCTTTTACCTCTGACGTACCTTCATAGATCACCATAAGGTGATTCCAGATTTTTTTAGCACTTGAGCATGATGATACCCTTGAGAACTCTGTTGGATGGAGTGAGCACTGCATGATGTTCATCGCACCCCAATTAGCATTTGACTTCTTAATCTCGTCTTGAGTCCACTTCTCTTCATCCTCAGATAGCTCATAAGGTCCATTGCTTACCACCCTCCATATTTGATGGTCTTGTGCTCGCAGAAATACTTGTATACGAGTTTTCCAGTATGCATAGTTAGTACCATATAAGTAAGGGGGTCTATTCATAGAATGACCTTCAGCAATATAACCTCTAGACTCCATATTACATAGAACTCTCCTGGTTGTAAAACCAAATGAATTGGAGAGTCTAGCTCTGATACCACGTGTTGAGTGTAGAAGGAATATCTAGAGGGGGGGTGAATAGATATCCACCAATTTGAAATCCAATTAGAAATTAAAACCTTGAAGATAGGATCTGATCTGATAAAAAACAATCTAAGCAGAGAACAACAAACCACATAAGTGTGAGCAATATTTTTAAGGTGGTTCGGCTCCAGTGTGGAGACCTACGTCCACCCCTCACTAAACTAGTGAGGCTTCACTATGAGATCAAATGTGTGAGAGTCTCACACAGTTGCTGATTCACAACTTCTACAAAAACCACTAATACACAGCTTCAACAATCCGCTGATTCACAGCTTCAAGATTTGACCCAAATCTCACGATCCAAACACAACAAGTGTAGGATCAACTTCGTCTAATCTAATCAAAGTAGACAACCAATTAGAGTGATGACTTGAAGAAATTAAGAAAATCAAATTAAACATAAGTCTAAAGAAGTTCAGAAATGTCAAACGCTCTGCTCCGGAGTTAGATCTGGTTAGAAAACTCCTTAAGCTCCAATTGTAGCTTCTTCATGCCTGAGTTCATCGAATTCATCTTTTGGTTGCAGCACACTGATCAATTGCCTTTTAATCTGAGATGAATTCCGATCCTCTGTTCTAGTTGATCAACAACAGGTCTTCATATTGGATGAAGGCACTATCCAGTGACCTCTCCTCTTGATCAGATGACTATTCCGAAGTCGGCTGCTCTCCCTGAACTCAAACTCTTGCTCTCTGCTATTTTTCACGCTCTTAGATCAGTGCTCTCTTCCCTCTATGTGCGATCTCCAACTGTGGAGGATGACTCGCCTCTTTTGATCTAATTCACGAAATCTTTTCAGTGGGCCCCTCAATAGAATCCCCAAAACGTGGGAGATCCTTTTGCCGCCAAAAGGTGGTATCTTCCAGAACTATGTGAGGTGTACCTGAAGTCTCAATCGTTGGACCTTGGGTCACGTTCCCATTACTTATGCACTGGCAGATTCTTTATGTCTCTATAGAATAAGTGTCATAGAGTCGACGCATCCAGATTATAGAGTCAATGCACATCCATGAGACTTAACTTGGATCAGTATAAAGTCTTTAGTAGAGTCGAGTCTATGCTCTCTAGAGTCGACCACATCCAAATGACTTTGATTCTGACTGACTGACTGTAATGAAGAGTCGACCTTACAATATCATAGTGTCGACCTTATCTGCTGATAGAGTCGACCTGACCTTCCTTCAGAGTTGACCTGATAGATTGGTAGAGTCGACCTCATCCGCAGATGGAGTCGACCTCAGACAACACTTCTCCTCACAAGGTTCACTGGGAATTTGACTAGTGTCGACTTGATCCACACCTGGTGTCGACCTTATCTGATTCCTTCCCTTCAGCGCTACCAAAAAAACAACTAGAGTCGACCTGTTCTTCGAGTAGTGTCGACCATATCTGATACTCTAAATATCAGTGCTACTGCAACCTCATTGAGTGTCGACCTAACCTCTGTGAAGAGTCGACCATTTGAGCATCACTGAACTTTAGTGACTCTTCTGTTGATGCAAATAAGTTGACTTTATCTTTATGAATGTTCTTGTGATACAAATAACTTGTGTTAGACATTTATGACATTTTACTTGATTTATGACATCATCAAAACCAGGGACACAACACCTTCTGTGCTACCAGCCACAGATCATCGGTGCATAGGGAGTGTTGCACTATATTGTAGAAGTGATCAAGGAAATGCCGCGCCAAGTCGGGGAAGCTCGTCACAGAGCGAGACGGCAGCACCTTGAACCATTGTAGTGCTGCGTCGTCGAGGGTAGACATGAATGCTCGACACTTTAAGGCGTCCGAGATATTCACCATCTCGATTTGGCCCTGGAAGTTGTCGAGGTGGTGCACAGGATTGGTCGTTTCATTGTACTGTCGGAACTTGGGGAGCTACAACTTCAAAGGGACAAGGGCCGAGGTGATCTCCTCGATGAATGGTGACACAGATAATAATGTTGTTACCGAAGGGACACGAAAACGGCACTGCAGGGCCTCAATCTTCCTATTAATTTCCTAGAGATCACTCCTCCATCAGGGCTCGATCGCTAGCAGACACGTCGGGGCGGGTGTCGATTCGGCCGAGAAGTGTTCGACCTCTGTCCCCCTCGGCACGCTGTGCCCAGTGGCCGTTGTCGGAGCCGGCGCCGATAACATGGGTGCAGCAATATGAATGTTGGGACCTGCGGTGGAGCCGGTGCAGATAACACGGGTGCAGCAGTTTGAACGTCGCTGTGGCTCACCGACAGCGACGAGTGATTGATATGAACCTCAGCAGGTCAGACAGTGTAGGGGACGATCGCTGTAAGGGCGGCCGGATGACCCGAAGCCTCCCCCTGAGCCGCTACTGCCTTCTAGTTTTGCTCCATTCGAGCCAGCATCTCGAGCATACTTTCTATCAACTATTCGACTCAGTCGAGGCGGGAGGAGGTTGTCGAGTCCTGCTCACCTGTGGTAGAACCGCCTCCGACGACCTCCTCAATGGTGTTGGCGGGGATGATCTCGTCACTTGACGAGCGAGCCACCATTTTTCCCTTGGGTGCCATAGAAGCTTTTAGTAAGATTTCCCACAGACAGAGCCAAATGTTGCTGTTGGAGCAACGGGGTCGGCTCAAGCCGAGTAGACCCACGAGAATATGGCGGGGAGACAAGGTAGTCGTAGCCGAGCTCCTGACCTACAGAACCACCGAGGCTCCTCGGTGAGCAATCGCTCCGACGATCAAGTCAGCTTGGAAGCTAAGAGACCAGAGTTTGGTGTTTCAGAGATTGCGTACCTTAGGACAAAGAATGTTCATCCCTTTTTATAAGGGTTGCTAGAAAGAGATTTCCAAGAATGATCCTGGAAATCCTGCTACCAACGCGCCCCTGATTGATGCGGGCCGAGGTAATAAACGGAAAGCCAGCTAGACTGACTCCGACCATAAGTGGCAAGCTGACTCATGCTGACTGTGTTCTGACCGGGAGCGGGATCCTCGGATCTTTCCCTTAATGAACAGCTCGTCCAGCTGTCACACAGGTCATTTCTTAGAAACCCTTTTAGTGTTGCCACAGTTGAGGTCGGAAAGGAGGTTTTCTTTATTTGACCTTGAGGATGAGCAGCTCGAGTTGGAGCGTGATGTCGCCCTCGCTTTCCCCGAGCAGTGCAAGACCTGACCCGACCTAGTCGTCGGTCCCGAGCTCGCTCGGCAGATGAGATGTGGCCGATCTGAGTATCCGAGGATCTACCTGTATCAAGAGGTAATCAATGTTTATGAAGCAATCGATGTTCAAGTGAAACGCAATCGATGTGTGAGACATCCACGATGTTGAAAAAGTAATCGATGTTTTAATGCAATCGATGTTTCAATGCAATCGATGTTTCAATGTAATCAATGTTTCAATGCAATTGATGTTTCAATGTAATTGATGTTTCAATGTAATTGATGTTTCAATGCAATCGATGTTTAAGTATAATCGATGTGAAAGACAACCGAAATGATCTTCGATTGCCAACATTGACTCATGAAGAAACTTTGAATAAAACATGTTATTTCTTATGCATAAATAATCTTGAAAAATGGTAATAAATATATTCATGTTATTTAAATTAAGCATGAGTTTAGTTATCACCAAAATAATAGGAAAAAATATAGGAGTGGTTCAACAAAGTCCCCCTTTTTAGTGATAACAAAACTTATGAGAATTTTCTGATAAAGATACTCAAAACATATAATAAAAAGAAAATTAATAGTTTAACAATACTCTCCCCCTTTTGGTCAATAACCAAAAAGGAAGGTTCTTACCATTTTGCTTTCACCTCTTTTGTAGAGACTTCTTACCCATGTGCAAAAGGGGTTCAACAATATTTGTCATGAATTATCATTTACCATTTGTACTTGCTGCCCTTTGATGTGAGGCTCCCCCTCAGTTGATGCTTGTCAGATCTTCAAGGTTCTTTCTGATCTATCAACCACTTTGGCATTTATATGTCAACGGTTGTGTCGATCTATCTCCTATGTGTGTCATACAGTCTTGAATATGTTGACATCTGATGTGGTATTTGTTGAACCACTCCTATATGTTATCCTTTTATTTTGGTGATAACAAAACTCATGCTTAATTTAAATAATATGAATACAATATATTCTTGCATTATCATTATATATTTATATTGAGTCTCAACTTCGTCATGCATGTTTTAATCATGTTCAATGGAAGCTAGCTTCGTCATATCCGAAGCCACACTTCATGATATCCGAAGTCCACTTCGTCATACACGAAGCTGGAACTTCATGATGGATGTTTTGGTTGTGATCAATCGAAGTCCAACTTTGTCATGTATGAAGCTAACTTCGTCATATCCGAAGTTTAACTTCGACCGACCACGTTGTATTTTGTCCAGTCTAAGTGTCACATCGATTGTTGCTTTAATATCACATCGATTACTGAACATTAGAACATCGATTATGTTCAAGCATTGATTATCTTTCACATCAATTACCTTAGAATATTGATTACATCAATTAGACTTAAACATCGATTACATTGAAACATTGATTGCATTTAAACATCGATTGCATTGAAACATCGATTGCTTCATAAATATCGATTACATTTTCAACATTGATTGTCTCACACATCGATTGCATTTCACTTGAACATCGATTGCTTCATAAACATCGATTACCTTAGAACATCAATTGTCTCAAATATCGATTGCCTTTTACAATGATCACCTTTAATTAAACATTGATTGCTTCTATATCTCACATCAATTACTGTTATTTTGTTAATTTCACTATGACTCCTTAGATGGTACTTGGATGTTTTAATGACTATTTTATTTTTTGCCGTAAAACTGTTAATGTATTATTAGTACGATTAATGTTCTAAACATTATGAAATTATTTAATGAACAACAGATGAACACATGATGTACACTGTGACATTCCCTTTGTTATTTGTATGATAATTTATACAATGTGCTTTGTACTTCTCTATTCATTTTGTTATCAAGTTCAAATGCTTTAGCGAGAAACTTTGACTCTAATGTATTCAAATTTAAAGTCTCATTTCCATTATCTTGAAACTTGAAAGATTTGTAAATCTACTCTCTCACTCACTGTCAGACATGTAGTTCATACTTTGCATGACAGATGGTCTGTAGAAAATGCGGTGGTAGGTATAAGTAGTATGGCCTATCTGTTAGAACTCACCTACCACATCTCACTTTCTATCAAGACTCTATATTTTAAAGGAAAAAGTCTTTTGCATGACTCATACAGTGCATGTCTGTTTTTAAATGCATTGTACATCTATCTGTCTGAAATCCTTTCTGTTCATATATGTTTGGTATCTAACCTACCTCCGAAAGAATGGAGGTATCTATGTTTTTCTCTTTACCATGCAGATACTCAGCTACCTACAGAAGCATGATAGCTATCTTTCAGTCATGGGCATAGAGCTTACAGACATTTATTGAAGTTGTCAAATGGAGCCATGAAGCTATCTGCATAGCTTGAAGCCGTTGAGACTCAAGGGCTGAAGATTTGATGATGGACATCTCAGTTGTGTCAAGTCTCAAAACCCAACATTCAAATTCAAACAACTACTTTCAAATGGGAAGATTGAAGACTCTAAAAATTATAAGTAGCTGAAGTTTGAAAGTTAATACAAGAGCAGACACAGAGTGTAACATGCAAGTGTATGAGCATACACGACCACATTCTACACTTAGAAAGAAAAGACAGAAGTGAACAAGATCTCAAGAGAGCCATCTATTCAACCTTCGACTTCCAAGCTCTCTTGCATTTAGAAGTTTTCTTTTGTGTGGCATTCTGCTGTTCCAAATCTTCTCAGTCCACCCTTAGTCAGAAAGAGTTAGAGTAGTCTTTCCTATTTGTACAACTCCTTCTGACCGTCTTGATGAACAGTCTATCCCCATGTAATTAAAAGTAATTACATTTCTATTTTGGTAATTAACAAAACCATATTATTGTGATAATTATAAAACCCTTAATTAAAGGTCACTAACCTATTTTCTACACGTCTTAAGCACATGAATTAATACCAAAGGAAAATAAGCCAAAACATGTAAGCATCTTTACATTGTATCTACAACATCATATTTGTCTAAGTACACATCGGTTTCTTTTATAGTTCATAACGATTACAGTAGAACTGTAACGATTTCTTCATAACCATTTCATAAGTACCTTAACGATTTCTTCATAGATTGAAACTTCTTGTGATTTCAAAAGAAATCGTTCCTACAACGACTTCTTAAAGACAGCGCAACGATTTGCTTGCATCGACTTCTTTATTCATCGTAATGATTCCTTTAGTCATCGTAACGACTTGCTTTCGTAACGATTCCTTTAGCCATCGTAACGACTTACTTTCATAACGATTCCTTTAGTAATCATAACGATTTGCTATCATAACGATTCCTTTAGTTATCATAACGATTTGCCTATCGCAACGATTGCTTCAGATATTATAACGATTTACTTTGCGCATCGACTTCTTAAGTAATCATAATGATTTTCTTATTGATCACAAAGATTCTTTCATATCTCACAACGATTTGCTGTTTGGTTGCATAACGATTTCATAAGTCATAAATGCATTGATTTCATATCAATCAATTTGACATATGACTTATCCTTTCATCTGGTTGAATAGTCAAAGTCTTCGCACATATTCTTCTGTCAGCTGTGCATTTAATGAAGACTGAACATATCTCTGCACGCATGCAGACCATATCATCCATTATCGTGTCTATTCCTTATGCATCTTTTAGAACAGCAGAATAGCATTACTATTATGATGAATATTCACACTAACGTTGACTGACAAACAAGGGACAGCCTAGCTGTCTACTGTTTTAGCATTTAATGTATGCAGGTCTCTGACAACATTCGTCATACAACATTGGACCTTGTAGAAGCCAAAAGACACTTCAGAAGATCCTATCTCTTTGCGTGCACAAATAGATAAAGGATTGTTGACTGGAAACTTCCAAGTGCCACTCAGTCTAACGTCCACCAAAAGCTAGAGGCAACAAATACTTCAACGTCTATATTTCAAATTGAAGCTATATATTGAAGAAAGGAGCTCCAGAAGAGACATAGATAGACAGAGAACGATAGTCATAGAAAACTCTCTGATCATCAAGTCTTCAGCAAGTTCTCAAGAAAGAGCCAAGCCTCATTCCATTAGATTAGCACTTTGCTCTCTATATTGTTTGTAGATTTTCTAGAGAGCTTGTTTGGTTCTGAGAGTGAGCTTTTGTTTGTAGATCTCATTGCTCTCAGTCCTTAGCTTCAAATCATGGCTTATCAAAGCTTGATCTAGGGGCTTAATCTCCTACTTACTTGTTTCTGTATGTATTCCCTTCTGTTGTGAAGGAAGACCTGGTGGGGGATCCAGGGTGTTGTTCCTCTTCGGGCTGTGAAGAGAAGACCAGCTGAGCTGGATGTTGTTTGTGAAGAAGAATCAAAAGGGCAATGACATTAGGTCGTGTACATGACTTTTTGGGAGTGTTCAAAGGTAGGAAATCTCTCAAGCACAAATCTAATTAATCTCGTTCATAGATAGCTCTAAAAAGTATTTCCGTAGAATGAAGCAAAATGGGGTATGGGGAAGAAAGCTCTGGTTGGGCGATCTCCTCCTTCTCTAGTGCTCTAGGTAGTCTTCCGCAAGTCCTCTAACAAGTTGGTAACTCTCCCCCAAGGGCTTATGATGAGTACTTATAGATTAGGATTTGTTTGGAGTCCTATTGTAACTAGAAAAGTGGAGTTGCACTTTTATCTTGATTCCTTCCGTGTCTGGAGAATTCCTGTTAGACCCTAAATTTTTATTCTTTTATATGGTGTGTTGGGTATTCACTTGTTGTGTGCATAGAATATGTAGTTCCTAGTGTCTACTATAAGTTTTATACTTCTCTTGAGCATATGCATGTATATATATATATTCAAGTTGCTTTAGGTTCGGAGCTGAAGCTCAGTTCGACGTTTCACCCCCAAACAGATGGAGAGTCTGAGAGGACTATTCAGACGCTCGAGGATATGTTGAGAGCGTGTTTTCTGGATTGCAAGGATGATTGGAAGCGTCATCTACCTCTTTTGGAGTTCGCATACCACAACAGCTTTCATGAGAGTATTGGTATGGCTCCTTTTGGGGCATTGTATGGAAGGCCGCGCAGATCCCCTTTATGTTGGGAGGAGACTGGCGATAGGGATTTGATCGGTCCGGAGTTAGTTTAGGAGACTTCGGATAAGATCCAGCTTATTAGGAAGAGGGTTGTTGCGGCACAGGATAGGCAGAAGAGCTATGCCGACAATAGGAGGAAGGATTTGGAGTTCGAGGTGGGTGATCATGTCTTCTTGAAGCTATCACCTACTCGAGGTGTTGTCAGATTTGGCAGGCGTAGTAAGTTGAGCCCTAGATTCATTGGCCCATATGAGATTCTTAGACGTTTGGGCAGCGTGGCATATGAGCTAGCTTTACCCCAACTTTAGCTAGTGTTCATCCCGTTTTTCCACATTTCTATGCTTAGGAAGTAGGTCTGAGATCCATCTCATGTGCTTAGTCATGAGCCAGTGTAGATTCAGCCAGATCTATCGTATGTGGAGCAACCAGAATACTTGAATGATACTATGCATGTTATGCATGTAGTATCTAAGTATTGAAGAATATCCTATACTACCTATTTCATGGATATTGTGTGTGAATATATGAAGTACATATGTGTATACATGTATGCATATATATGTACGTTATCCTACGCATGCGATATTTGCCTATCTAATTTTGTAAGGCCCTCGAATCGTCCTTTTATTTTGTTGTGTGTGTGAGTGGAATCGTGCTTGTGTGTAAATATCATGCATGCATATGTAGAGGGTGTAAGGCCCTCGAATTTTGTTGCTTTATCTATGTTGTGTGAATTCATGTATGTGAATGCATGTATGTAAATATCTACGTACGTGTTAGCTAGTTATACCTATGTGCACATGTGTATAATTAGATTATAAATATTGTATGTTGCATTTGTGGTAGGGTGTACATCATATCATATACATATTGCATGTATATATATACATCGTACGCATGGATTTTCTGCATGTTTTGAGCCCTGGCCGAAGAGCAGTTGGCGTCAACATGGTGGACGTCCATGATAGTCAACGTCAACATCGTTGGACGTTAATACCAAATAAACGGCCATGTATGTGGACGTTAATATCACTGAATCTTAGTGCGCTGCAGACCCCGAAATTCCGGAAGAAGCAAGCTCAGCCATTGGGGAGATGTCCCCAATGGCTCTGAGCCCTTCACATCACCTTCTGCGTGAGACAAGAGGTCTCCCTCCTATAAACAAACCCCTTTTGCAACCACAAGACCCTCTCTTGGCTCTTTGCAAGAAGAAGGAGAGAAACCCTAAGCCCTGTTAGAAAACTTGAACCTTGAGAGCTCAGATCCGGTGGATTGGAGCATCATCCGGTGATCTACAACAACTAGAAGCTAGCTTGGGCATAGAAGAAGGCATCCCCGACCTCGGACTGGAAGCTACAACATCTCAGAAGATGGAGTGAAGGTGTTTTGGAGGCTTCTTGGGACTGCCCAAGGAGAGCTTTACCGCCTATTTTGATCCCCTTGGAGGTTTTTAGAGAGGCAAGTAAACCTAGACCTTGATCCCCCACATGTCCCCTTGAGTTTTACTATTTTTTTCGGATTTTCCTTGAGTCCTGGACCCCCACATTCACCCATCTTTGGAGTTCGGTCTATGTGTCTGCACAGACAGGAACTTTACGTCAAACTCTCTTGCCGTTAAGATCTCCACCTGGCGGCAAACGATGTTGCCGTTAACTCATGTGAACGGCCATACCTTGCCGTCTAGTTCATCTAGACAGAACAGAGAACTGTTCTGCCTTATATGATTATTTTCCCGTAATTTAACGCATGAGGATATAATGTAAATGTGATGTGTTATGTAATACAGAAAATAGAATGAGTCGTGGAAGTAGGGAGAATTTTCTGTAAATATTATAAATGGTTACATTTATAAATGCATATTAGATGAGACCTCGTTTGCGTTAAAAATGTTGTCTACCTGATTCACGAGGAAATTTAATGCCCTAATTTGTCTAGACCATATGTGTACCTGTCAGTCCATGCTCTGCGAAACTTGAAATTTTTCCTTGACCATGGAAATTCTTTATGATTTTGCATCAAAAATAGAAATCATGTTTGAGGTTGTTTTAAATTCCAGTAAATCGTATGATGTCTGAAAAATTTAGGGAAAAATTTCCATGATAAAATGAATATTAGATGCAGGTTAGTGGACTGTTAGATCTGACTTTGATGTTGTACTTGCATGATAAATTGAATTATGAGTGGCATGCTAATGAGTATTTTAATTTCTGCAAAAATTATGTAATTCAAAAAATTGTGAGAATTTGCATGAGTAATCTGAACCCTGCAATCAGTGTGTGGACAAATTTCCGTGCGATTTAGATAATCGTAGAGTATGTTGTGAAATTTTCATGCAAAAATGAGTCCTTAAAGCATGCTATCATGATTTTGATTAATAACGTGTTTATCCAACCTGATTAGTGAAAATTACCGAATGTTTAAATTCTGCTGGTAGTAGCATCTTGATTAGGTTAACTAAAGTTATGTATAATTGATCACTAGTGTATGTAAAGTGATTAAGTGACATATGTAAAGTGTGTGCATAATGAGAGAAAAATAAGAATAAGTAAATGCGTAATAATTGGGCCAAGAATGACACTGCTACCCTAGAGGCCTCGAGAGCCGTACATAGAAAAGTCCCTATGGAAAGCTCTATGTGTAAAAAGTTTGTCCCAAGGGCATTGGGGAAATCCTGGAGGTGGACAAGTACCACTAGACAGGGTGGAGAGTGCTTCTCCCGGTCTGCGTAGTTACCAAGATTCACCACTACATTGCCTAGGTGGTGAGTATGTGATATGAGTTATATGACATGAGTATGTGTTATGAGATGCGATGAGTTATGAGTATGAGACATTTGTTTGCGTCCTCTATACGTAGTTAGGACTATGTGTTATGGCACTTTACATTATTGGAATATGAGTAAGCGCATGATGATATGCAAAAATTGACATGTGATGAGTACAAATGAACTGATATGCGGTATGTGAAAATGGAAGAGTAAGTAATGTGAGGGTTATGTGAAAATTTAAGTAAGGGAAAATTAGTATTAATAAGAATGTGCTTGCATGTGAAGACTTATTAATATGTTAATGCCATATGTTCACGAAATTTCATGTATTGGTTACCTTCGTCGCAATATCATGTTTAGCATCATTGCAATATCATGTTTAGCATCATTGCAATATCATGTCATGTAAATTATTTCTATTCATATGATGGTGCATGTAAATAAACATATTCGACCATGATTGGTCGTGTAATACGGACAATAAGTATGAGAAGCTAGCTAATGAATGAGATTGTATGCGAATAAATCTAATTCCATGCAATTAAATTTAATTCATGTTAAAACAGCAAGCGAAGTATAGTTAGGAATGTGAAAAACATAGGAGAAAATAGTTAGATTCCATGCTAGGTGTGATGAGTAAATCTTGTAGAGTTTCATGTTTAAATTGTTTAGATTTGCCAATCAACTTGACTATGTTCTAGACTTTACAATTCATGCTAAGAGATATGAAATCATGCACATGAGGTTTACTTACATCAAAAACAGCAGGTGAAATGTGAATTTTCGTATGAAAAGTAGATGTGAAGAGACAATAGTCATCATGTTAAGTTGTTCGTTTCCTTATGTCAACTTCCAAGTTCTAGTTCTAAAATTTCACCATGAAATGGATTGATGTGTGGATGAATGTTTCATGTTACATGTTAGGTGTGGAGAGTATGCATAAGTGTACAACATTAGCATCCATGATTTAGAATGAATATGTGATAGAACAAAGCATGGTTAAATGATTTGGAAAAGTGTTTAATAGCTAAATGCGAATGTGGCATGTTTGAGATTAAGTCTTTGTTTTACTTACTGAGTCCTTGGACTCACCCTTGCTTTGGCATACAGGTGTTACTACTTTGGAGGAAGGCGTACCGAAGGTCGATCTATTGAAGGAGTAGCTCGTGAGGAGTAGATTTTAGTTGTACTTTTCTTTTCCTCAGCTTTACCAATATGTTGAATGGACAATTATTTTGGACAATGTAATTCTATTATCATGAAACAATGTGGGTGTTGTCAACTTATTTTTCTATATAGACTGTGGAATATGTGATGGTGATGTACTAAAGTCGAATTGGTATTTCAAACTCCGTTGTAGTAAATTGCTACTCACGTACTTTTCAACCTATCGGCTAGTGTTGGGTACATGTCCCACTGTGACGACGCCCTTTATACCGATGAGGATTGGTATAATCGTACCGGTATGAGGAGGGTCGTTACAGAGAGTGGTATCAGAGCCCGAGGTTGAAATTGTACGGGGATGGACCATCATCACCACCCTATTGCAAGGTCTTTATAGGAAATTGTCCATTCATGTAGGAATTTATTAATAGCAAAGGAGAAATAGTTAAGTAGTCAGGATTTAGTAATCTAGATTCTAACTAGATTAATTATTTTGCAGGATATGGCGAGACGTGGTAGGCGTAGTGCTCAGTCTAGGAGGTACGAGTAGAACCGCAAAATAAAGAAGTTCGTGAGAGGGCTCAATCCATCGGTGAAGGCGAGGCTTCTGGAGCTTGACTCCCGTACCTTGGAGGAAACTCTTGGCGTGGCGACTGAGCGAGAGATTAAGGTGGAAGCATATCAGGGAAAGAAGGAGGGACCGCCAAATCCATTCCAAAGGCAAGATAGGAAGATGAAGGAACTAATGGATGGTCAGAAATCAACTGTAGCATCAGGCAGCGGGAAGCCAGAGTGTATCCATTGCGGGAACCATTATGGTGGAAATGCATGTTGGAGAAAGGAAGGGAAGTGTCTTAGATGTGGCCGCAAGGATCATAGGCTTAAGGAGTGTACAAACCTGAAGACGAAGTTCATTCCAAGGGATGCTTCATCAGTAACCATGAAGGAGCAAGGAATAGCTGGAGATGACCTCGACGACGTTATTATGGGTACTCAGTTCGATCTTCGAGGACGAAGATCTTTTTCAAGAGGGGGAGAGTGTTAGACCCCGAATTTTTATTCTTTTATATGGTGTGTTGGGTATTCACTTGTTGTGTGCATAGCATATGTAGTTCCTAGTGTCTACTATAAGTTTTCTACTTCTCTTGAGCATATACATACATATATATATATATATATATATATATACATATATATATATATTCAAGTTGCTTTAGGTTCGGAGCTGAAGCTCAGTTCGGCGTTTCACCCCCAGACAGATGGACAGTCCGAGAGGACTATTCAGACGCTCGAGGATATGTAGAGAGCGTGTGTTCTGGATTGGAAGGATGATTGGAAGCGTCATCTACCTCTTGTGGAGTTCGCATACCACAACAACTTTCATGCGAGTATTGGTATGGCTCCTTTTGAGGCGTTGTATGGAAGGCCGTGCAGATCTCCTTTATGTTGGGAGGGGAATGACGATAGGCAGTTGATCGGTCCGGAGTTAGTTCAGGAGACTTCAGATAAGATCCAGCTTATCAGGAAGAGGCTTGTTGCGGCATAGGATAGGTAGAAGAGCTATGCCGACAATAGGAGGAAGGATTTGGAGTTCGAGGTGGGTGATCATGTCTTCTTGAAGATATCACCTACTCGAGGTGTTGTCAGATTTGGCAGGCATAGTAAGTTGAGCCCTAGATTCATTGGCCCATATGAGATTCTTAGACATTTGGGCAGCGTGGCATATGAGCTAGCTTTACTGCAGCTTTAGCTAGTGTTCATCCCATTTTTCCACGTTTCTATGCTCAGGAAGTAGGTCTGAGATCCATCTCATGTGCTTAGTCATGAGCCAGTGTAGATTCAGCCAGATCTGTCGTATATGGAGTAACCAGAATACTTGAATGATACTATGCATGTTATGCATGTACTATCTACGTATTGAAGAATATCCTATACTACCTATTTCATGGATATTGTGTGTGAATATATGAAGTACATATGTGTATATATGTATGCATATATATGTACGTTATCCTACGCATGCGATATTTGCCTATTTAATTTTGTAAGGCCCTCGAATCGTCCTTTTATTTTGTTGTGTGTGTGAGTGGAATCGTGCTTGTGTGTAAATATCATGCATGCATATGTAGAGGGTGTATGGCCCTCGAATTTTGTTGCTTTATCTATGTTGTGTGAATTCATGTATGTGAATGCATGTATGTAAATATCTACGTACGTATTAGCTAGTTATACCTATGTGCGCATGTGTATAATTAGATTATAAATATTGTATGTTGCATTTGTGGTAGGGTGTACATCATATCATATACATATTGCATGTATATATATACATCGTACGCATGGATTTTCGGCATGTTTTGAGCTCTGGCCGAAGAGCAGTTGGCGTCAACATGGTGGACGTCCGCGATAGTCAACGTTAACATCGTTGGACGTTAATACCTAAATATACGGCCATGTATGTGGACGTTAATATCACTGAATCTTAGTGCGCTGCAGACCCCGTAATTCTGGAAGAAGCAAGCTTTGCCATTGGGGAGATGTCCCCAACGGCTCTGAGCCCTTCACCCTTCACATCACCTTCTGCGTGAGACAAGAGGTCTCCCTCCTATAAACAAACCCGTTTTGCAACCACAAGACCCTCTCTTGGCTCTTTGCAAGAAGAAGGAGAGAAACCCTAAGACCTGTTAGAAAACGTGAACCTTGAGAGCTTAGATCCGACGGATTGGAGCTTCATCCGGTGATCTACAGCAACTAGAAGCTAGCTTGGGCATAGGAGAAGGCTTCCCCGACCTCGAACTGGAAGCTACAACACCTCAAAAGATGGAGTGAAGGTGTTTTGGAGGCTTCTTAGGACTGCCCAAGGAGAACTTCACCGCCTATTTTGATCCCCTTGGAGGTTTTTAGAGAGGCAAGTAAACCTAGACCTTGATCCCCCACATATCCCCTTGAGTTTTAGTATTTTTTTCAGATTTTCCTCGATTCCTGGAACCCCACATTCACCCATCTTTGGAGTTCGGTCTATGTGTCTGCACAGACAGGAACTTAACGTCAAACTCTCTTTCCGTTAAGATCTCCACGTGGCGGCAAACGATGTTGCCGTTAACTAATGTGAACGGCCATACCTTGTCGTCTAGTTCATCTAGACAAAACAGAGAACTGTTCTGCCTTATATGATTATTTTCCTGGAATTTGACGCATGAGGATATAATGTAAATTTGATGTGTTATGTAATACAGATAATAGAATGAGTTGTGGAAGTAGGGCGAATTTTCTGTAAATAGTATAAATGGTTACATTTATAAATGCATATTAGATGAGACCTCGTTTGCGTTAAAAATGTTGTCTACCTGATCCACGAGGAAATTTAATGCCCTAATTTGTCTAGACCATATGTGTACCTGTCAGTCCATGCTCTGCAAAACTTGAAATTTTTCCTTGACCATGGAAATTCTTTATGATTTTGCATCAGAAATAGAAATCATGTTTGAGGTTGTTTTAAATTCCCGTAAATCGTATGATGTCCGATAAATTTAGGGAAAAATTTCCATGATAAAATGAATATTAGATGCAGGTTAGTGGACTGCTAGATCTAACTTTGATGTTGTACTTGCATGATAAATTGAATTATGAGTGGCATGCTAATGAGTATTTTAATTTCTGAAAAAATTATGTAAATCAGATAATTGTGAGAATTTGCATGAGTAATCTGAACCCTGCAATCTGTGTGTGGACAAATTTCCTTTCAATTTAGATAATCGTAGAGTATGTTGTGAAATTTTCATGCGAAAATGAGTCCTTAAAGCATGCTATCATGATTTTGATTAATAACGTGTTTATCCAACCTGATTAGTGTAAATTTCTGAATGTTTAAACTCAGCTGGTAGTAGCATCTTGATTAGGTTAACTGAGGTTATGTATAATTGATCACTAGTGTATGTAAAGTGATTATGTGACTTATGTAAAGTGTGTGCATAATGAGAGAAAAATGCGAATAAGTAAATGCGTAATAATTGGGCCAAGATTGACACTGCTACCCTAGAGGCCTCGAGAGCCGTACATAGAAAAGTCCCTATGGAAAGCTCTATGTGTAAAAAGTTTGTCCCAAGGGCATTGGGGAAAATTTGGAGGTGGACAAGTACCACTAGACAGGGTAGAGAGTGCTTCTCCCGGTCTGCGCAATTACCAAGATTCACCACTAGATTGCCTAGGTGGTGAGTATGTGATATGAGTTATGTGACATGAGTATGTGTTATGAGATGCGATGAGTTATGAGTATGAGACATTTGTTTGCGTCCTCTATAGGTAGTTAGGACTATGTGTCATGGCACTTTAAATTATTTGAATATGAGTAAGCGCATGATGATATGCAAAAAGTGACATGTGATGAGTACAAATGACCTGATATGCGGTATGTGAAAATGGAAGAGTAAGTAATGTGAGGGTTATGTGAAAAGTTAAGTAAGGGAAAATTAGTATTAATAAGAATGTGCTTGCATGTGAAGACTTATTAATATGTTAATGCGATATGTTCACGAAATTTCATGTATTGGTTACCTTCATCGCAATATCATATTTAGCATCATTGCAATATCATGTATAGCATCATGTCATATAAATTATTTCCATTCATGTGATGGTGCATGTAAATAAACATATTCGACCATGATTGGTCGTGTAATACGGACAATAAGTATGAGAAGCTACCTAATGAATGAGATTGTGTGCGAATAAATCTAATTCCATGCAATTAAATTTAATTCATGTTAAAACAGCAAGCAAAGTATGGTTAGGAATGTGAAAAACATAGGTGAAAATAGTTAGATTCCATGCTAGGTGTGATGGGTAAATCGTGTAGAGTTTCATGTTTAAATTGTTTATATTTGCCAATCAACTTGACTATGTTCTAGACTTTACAATTCATGCTAATAGCTATGAAATCATGCACATGAGGTTTACTTACATCAAAAACAGCAAGTGAAATGTGAATTTTCGTATGAAAAGGAGATGTGAAGAGACAATAGTCATCATGTTAAGTTGTTCGTTTCCTTATGTCAACTTCCATGTTCTAGTTCTAAAATTTCACCATGAAATGGATTGATGTGTGGATGAATGTTTCATGTTACATGTTAGGTGTGGAGAGTATGCATAAATGTACAACATTAGCATCCATGATTTAGAATGAATATGTGATAGAACAAAGCATGGTTAAATGATTTGGAAAAGTGTTTAATAGCTAAATGCGAATGTGGCATGTTTGAGAATAAGTCTTTGTTTTAGTTGCTGAGTCCTTGGACTCACCCTTGCTTCGGCATACAGGTGTTACTACTTTGGAGGACGGCATACCGAAGGTCGATCTATTGAAGGAGTAGCTCGTGAGGAGTAGATTTTAGTTGTACTTTTTTTTTTCCTCAGCTTTACCAATATGTTGAATGGACAATTATTTTGGACAATGTAATTCTATTATCATGAAACAACGTGGGTGTTGTCAACTTATTTTGCTATATAGACTGTGGAATATGTGATGGTGATGTACTAAAGTCGAATTTTTATTTCAAACTCCGCTGTAGTAAATTGCTATTCACGTACTTTTCAACCTATCGGCTAGTGTTGGGTACATGTCCGACTGTGACGACGCCCTTTATACCGATGGGGATTGGTATAATCATACCCGTATGAGGAGGGTCGTTACAGAGAGTGGTATCAGAGCCCGAGGTTGTAATTGTATGGGGATGGACCATCATCACCACCCTATTGCAAGATCTTTATAGGAAATTGTCCATACATGTAGGAATTTATTAATAGCAAAGGAGAAATAGTTAAGGAAGTAGTCAGGATTTAGTAATCTAGATTCTAACTAGATTAATTATTTTACAGGATATGGCGGGACGTGGTAGGCGTAGTGCTCAGTCTAGGAGGTACGAGCAGAACCGCAAAATAAAGAAGTTCGTGAGAGGTCTCAAACCATCGGTGAAGGCTAGGCTTCTAGAGCTTGACTCCCGTACCTTGGAGGAAACTCTTGGCGTGGCGACTGAGCGAGAGATTAAGGTGGAAGCGTATCGGAGAAAGAAGGAGGGACCGCCAAAGCCATTCCAAAGGAAAGATAGGAAGATGAAGGAACTAATGGATGGTCAGAAATCAACTATAGCATCAGGCAGTAGGAAGCCAGAGTGTATCCATTGCGGGAAGCGTCATGGTGGAAATGCATGTTGGAGAAAGGAAGGGAAGTGTCTTAGATGTGGCAGCAAGGATCATAGACTTAAGGAGTGTCCAAACCTGAAGACGAAGTTCATTCCAAGGGATGCTTCATCAGTAACCATAAAGGAGCAAGGAATAGCTGGAGATGACCTCGGCGACGCAATTACGGGTACTCGGTTTGATCTTTGAGGACGAAGATCTTTTTCAAGAGGGGGAGAGTGTTAGACCCAGAATTTTTATTCTTTCATATGGTGTGTTGGGTATTCACTTCTTGTGTGCATAGCATATGTAGTTCCTAGTGTCTACTATAAGTTTTATACTTCTCTTGAGCATATGCATGTATATATATATATTCAAGTTGCTTTAGGTTCGGAGCTGAAGCTCAGTTCGGCGTTTCACCCCCAGACAGATGAACAGTCCGAGAGGACTATTCAGACGCTCAAGGATATGTTGAGAGCGTGTGTTCTGGATTAGAAGGATGATTGGAAGTGTCATCTACCTCTTGTGGAGTTCGCATACCACAACAGCTTTCATGCGAGTATTGGTATGACTCCTTTTGAGGCATTGTATGGAAGGTCGTACAGATCTCCTTTATGTTGGGAGGAGACTTACGATAGGCAGTTGATCGGTCCGGAGTTAGTTCAGGAGACTTCGGATAAGATCCAGCTTATCATAAAGAGGCTTGTTGCGGCACAGGATAGGCAAAAGAGCTATGCCGACAACAGGAGGAAGGATTTGGAGTTCAAGGTGGGTAATCATGTCTACTTGAAGATATCACCTACTCGAGGTGTTGTCAGATTTGACAGGCATAGTAAGTTGAGCCCTAGATTCATTGGCCCATATGAGATTCTTAGACGTTTGGGCAACTAATAATATCATAATTTTCATGAATAATCATGCCATTTCAATGAATAGCACTTGATAAATTCATAAGATTTCTATTATCATGGACGATAATTGATTAAATTCAATTTTATGTTGTATTTGCAGGTTAATGGGCCATTCTATGAAGTGCTTAATGGGCTAATGGATTGGAGTGAAGCAAGAGAAAATAAAAGAGAGATTCTATTAAAATATTCGCCCTCTATTTTTTAAACACTTTCTCACTTTTAAAAATCTTCTCCCTTATTTTCTAAAAATCTCTCTTTCCTTTCCTCTCTCCCCCTTCCTCTCTTTCTCTACCACTTTATAAACCTCTCCCCTCTCTCTCTTGCTATGACTCTTTCTCTCTTCTACTTTCTCCCTCTCTCCTGCGCACTCCTTCCTCCTCTTCTTCTTTTCCATTCTTCTTCCTCTCCTTTTCTTCTTCCCTTCTTCCTCTCCCACTCGGTCTCTTTCTCTCAGGAACAGAAGCAGCAGCAGCGCTCGCGCCCGGTACCCCGCTCGCGTTGCCACGCCAGGCCGCCTCCAAGCAGCCCGCGCCCCTGTGCCCCTCGTGCCTGAGCCCTGCTGTGCCAGCGCCCCGCCTCAGCCCGCGCCCGCCTGGCCACGCGCCCAGGCCGCCCCGCGTGCTCCTGCCGCCCTCCCCCTCACGTTGCATGCATGCAACATGAGGGCGCCGCGCTGCCCTCTCTCTCCTCTCTCCTATCTCTCTCACGTCTCTCTCTCCTCTCTCTCTCGCCTCTCTCTCTCCTCTATCCCTCTCTCGTTTCTCTCTTCTCTCTCTCCTCTCTATCTCCGCTCTCTCTCTCTCTCTCGTCTCTCTCTCTCTCGTGCTCTCTCTCTCTTTCTCGCGCTCTCTCTCTCCTCTCGCTTTCTCTCTCTTTTCTCTCTCCTCTCTCCTCTCTCTCTTCTTGCTTTCTCTCTGTCGTTTCTCTTGTTTTCCCTTATTCTCTCTTTAATTAAAGTTGTATGTTAGATGCACATTATTTCTTTTATTTAAATAAAGTTTGTTAGTTATTTTGTTCACTGTTTGTACCCTCCGTCTCTCTCTCTTCTATTCTCCTCTTTCTACCTTCTCTCTTCACCTTCTTATGTCTTTAGATTTATTTTATTGTGGATATGCTTGTGTTAAGAGATTTAGAATATCTTGTTTAGTTAATCGGTCACTAGGTATTTTCTTACTCTCTTCCATTCATAATAGTCTTTCTCTCTCTCTCTTAATATCTCTCTCTTTATTTATCTAGTTTAGCTTAGATTTATTTAACGCAACTTAGTTTTAATATCACCACGCTAATTTCCTAACTAAAAACTCAAGGTTTTCAACTCTAAAATATTTTTCCCCGTGGATTCGACTCGGCTCTCACCACTTAACTATTGTCAAAATATTTAGTGTAGGCCGATAATTTTGAGATTGTTAGTCACGTGTTTAACGACGCATTCATGGGCTATCAATTTTTGGCGCCGTTGCCGGGGAATTAGATTTTTAGTTTTGATAATCTTGGTGTTATTTGTATATATTCATGCTAACATGTTCTTTCTTTTTGTTGGAATCAAATAAAAAGTGAAAAATCCTGAAAATTGCAATTTGATGAATCTGTCAGAAAACTGTCGCTGAAAGCTGAATCTGTAGGTAAAAGTTCTGTTTGGAAAGAAAAATCCGAAAATTGAAGGAAAAATCAGAAAAAAAGGGTAAGTGAGGTGAGTTTCCTTCTCTCACTCTTTCCATTTGTTTTCATTTCCAAAAGAACGAGGGATTGCGTTGGAGGTAAGTACCATTAAAACCCTCTTGATTTAGTTTCTTTTTCTTAGTTGCCGTGTTTAGACAATTAATAAAAAAAAAATCAAAAAAATTATCAATCACTTGAATCCAATAAAAGATGTCATGTCAAGATTAGAAACTTTCCATCTTTAGGACATGCATCATTTAGATTTCCATCTTTAGGTAATTTTCCTTTTGAAACGTTTCCTTCCTTGTCGAAGATTGCGGGAGGCAAGCTGAGAATCTCAACTTTCTTAAAATCATGATCATGCATTGCCATACTTGCATAGAACACCTTGCTTGATTTTGTGGTGTGCACATCATTTCTAAAATATTTGAAGGGCAGTTTCCTTAACAAGATAAGGTGGGGATTTGATCACCCTTCCTTAGCCCACAAACCACAACTTCCTGCATCTTTTGCATTCCCAAGCCCAATAAAAGAAAGTAGAAACTTGAACTAGGGTTCGCTTTGAGACGTAGGCCCACTATCAAGTTTGGAGATTGGTGTCTAAGGCTAGAGGTTTATTGGAAAACGCCTAAGTGGACAAGTGGTTACTTAATTAGGTCCCTGTGAGAGCAGGGGGAACCTCCCACTTTCCCACCTCTTACCTAGCCAGTTAACGAGCTTGAGAGTGGATTTGAGTTAGGCCTCAGTTGATTAGTGAGAAATCAAATGTTTATGTCCTAGGAAACCATAGGTGTCATAGGATTAATTGTTTGCTAACTTATTTGAAAATACAAAAAAAATCAGATATTTCAAAACAACAAAAAAAATTAAAAAAAAAAACAAAAAAAGAGATTTATGTGGGTTGACAATTATGGTTATGAAATTGGCAATTCAATTGGACAAATTGGATCAGCCCACTATGGTATGCACTCTCAACCTCACCCACTTTATCCATGAACCTCTACTTACCAGTCCAATGGTTCCAAATGGACTCAAGCCCATCTAATTCATGGTCACCCAATTAAAGATCACATGTATGATTCAGGGTGGAGGAAATATGTTGACCCACTTTACATCTCATCACCTCCCTCAACCCAAGAACAGACCCAAACCATTCAAGTGTTATCCACACCCACTCCTTACTCAAAAGTTGACCAAGGTGTCTCCCCTGAAAAATTGAGTTTATTCTATCAAGATCCTCAAGGGGAAATTCAAGGACCCTTTCTAGGTGCCGAAATCATATCATGGTCCGATCAAATATTTTTTGGCATTGATCTACCTGTGTGCTTAACAAATGCTCCTGAAGGCACACCCTTCCAACCACTTGGAGAAGTAATGCCACATTTAACACTTAGAGATCAACATATTCTGACCTAAGCCCAAAATCTACCTATCCACAACTTTCAACATTGGGCCCAATGCCAAATTGATATTCATGACAAAAGCCATCATGAGGGACATGTATATCCACAGTCCACTTATACTTCTCCCCCACAATCAGGCCTATTTGATGATCAATTTGGGCAATTTATGCAAAAATTCCATGATAACCAACAAGTCTTTGAGCAAACATTCACCCAACAACAACAAGAATTAGAGCAATCATTTGTTAAAACTGACCTCTTGATTACTCAACTGATGGAAATCAGAAGGAGGCAAGATAGTCAGTCAGCATGCCAACCCATTGACAAATATGAACATCATTATCTTGATTGTGACCAATAATTTGACTCTCAAACTCTATTCGAAACTTCCCAGTCCAATATAATTGTGGACATGCCCACTTGGAAAATGAGAGATAATTTTAATGAGTCAAATCAGAAGGAAATGGGTGCCACTGAAAATCAATCCAAAGTCTTGGCCCAACATGAAACTGATCATCAAGAAGACTCCATCCATAATGTCATACTTGAGGAAAGCTCTAGTGAGTTAGCTGAACTCAAGTTGGGGGGAGACGAAAAACAATGTCATCTAGATGTTGGGCCCAAGTTTGATGTGACATTGTTTCAAGTGGGTGACAAAGAAGAAGTGATTGTGGAGAAAGAGCTGGGTGTAATCATCAATCATTCTTATTGGGTAAGAGATGAATTAGCAATTTTGCCTAAAGTCCACATTGACTGGGTCTCTCTTGATGTTGAGAAAGACATAGAATTCCTATGTCACCCTAACCTTGGCATATCCAACATGTTCATGGACATGCTATCTCTAGCTGATTGGTTAACTACACTTGAAGCTTTTAAGCATCCTTGTGTTGAAAGTCATATCCATTTCATTCCAGATCATGCTACTATTTTTGACACAAGCCAGCCTGTGGAGTTTAAACAATCCTCTGAGCATTCAACTCAATCTGACCTGAACATCATGAAAGAGGATCTAAATATGGAAGTTGTGGGTGAAAATGGAGAAAATAATAAAGTCCGCATTGATGTGTTCAACGCATATAAAGATCTTAAGTGTGCAAATAAAAATTTCTTAATTGAAGATATGATCTTGAGTGCCTCAATTTCCTTATCCTTTACTGATCTGCTAAGTACATTTGGAACACTTGACCCACCATGGCTAGTGATGCCTTACAAAGAAAAAATTTGGCGTCAATTGATTGGGGGTGTTACGTGACCCTGTTACCCCCATGTGTCTGGCTAAAGACATTAAACTTAGTGCTTGTTGGGAGGCAACCCAATATTTTTAGGAAAATTGATTTCTATTGATTTTGTTTTTATTTTGTGTCTTAGGTGTTTGCTGGCCACTATCCTTTGATGAAGCTAGTATGCAACCACCCGCATGTGATCATCAGGTTACATCTCTCCGTTCTTAACTTACATTGGCTTTATTCTATTTTCATTACTTTTATGCCATTGAGGACAATGTCATTCATGTTGGGGGAGGGAAATCTTTCAAATTTTAAAATCCTGCTAAACATCCCAAACATTGTACTTCATGCATCATTTTACATGGAAAGAATACCTCATTCTAGAATGATTTTACTCTAAGTATATACTTGTGCCAGTGGTACGTTAAAGGATGAATTTTGTGGTTATGTTCTTAGCATTTTCCTCAAACTACATTTGAAATTTTATTGAACCTTTACACATGTATTAGATGATGAATAAGTGTCATTCATGAGGGTGATGAGGGTTTTACCTAATACTCATGTTGAGGATTGACATTCTACACTCTTATAGAAAACTAATCATGGGGAAAAAGCTACCTGCCTACAAGTTATGAAAAAAAAATGACAAAATGAAGAAGGAAATCCCTAGCTTAGTAACCGGGCTTCGGCACCTCATGAAGTGTTGAAGTTCACCTCAAACAGTGAAAGGATATCCAAAGAAAAAAAAATGATGATGAAGGATGAAAATAAAAAGGCAGAGTGAAAGCTACCTGTAATTCGAGGATTGGATTTTAAGAGTGTAGAGTTGATATCATCTCTAAGTAATGGGTCAAAAGCTCATGCACTATCTTAGTAATGCTTGTTGATCATAAGTGCATTCATGAAGGAAATGATAATTTCAACTGTATCTTGAGGAACTGTCTAATAACATGAACTGCATGATTATCTTTGACACATGCTACTAGAACTAAAAATATTTAGTTATGATCAGTCTCCTCTCTACTTTCTTGACATGGAAAATGATGTTTCGAGTTCCTGTTATTCCCGATTATTCACCTGTGTGCATTGCTAAGGGACTAGCAATGAGTAAGTTGGGGGATGTGATAATATCATAATTATCATGAATAATCATGCCATTTCAATGACTAGCACTTGATAAATTCATAAGATTTCTATTATCATGGACGATAATTGATTAAATTCAATTTTATGTTGTATTTGCAGGTTAATGGGCCATTCTATGAAGTGCTTAATGGGCTAATGAATTGGAGTGAAGCAAGAGAAAATAAAAGAGAGATTCTATTAAAATATTCCCCCTCTATTTTTTAAACACTTTCTCACTTTTAAAAATTTTCTCCCTTATTTTCTAAAAATCTCTCTTTCCTTTCCTCTCTCCCCCTTCCTCTCTTTCTCTACCACTTTATAAACCTCTCCCCTCTCTCTCTCTTGCTATGACTCTTTCTCTCATCTACTTTCTCCCTCTCTCTTGCGCACTCCTTCCTCCTCTTCTTCTTTTCCCATCTTCTTCCTCTCCTTTTCTTCTTCCCTTCTTCCTCTCTCCCTCGGTCTCTTTCTCTCAGGAACAGAAGCAGCAGCAGCGCCCGCGCCTGGTACCCCGCTCGCGCTGCCACGCCCAGGCCGCCTCCAAGCAGCCCGTGCCCCTGTGCCTCGCGTGCCCGAGCCCTGCCGCGCCAGCACCACGCCTCAGCCCGTGCCCGCCTGGCCGCATGCCCAGGCTGCCCCGCGTGCTCCTGCCGCCGTCCCCCTCACGTTGCATGCATGCAACATGAGGGCGCCGCGCTGCCCTCTCTCTCCTCTCGCCGCGCTGCCCTCTCTCTCCTCTCTCCTATCTCTCTCACGTCTCTCTCTCTCGCCTCTCTCTCTCCTCTATCCCTCTCTCGTTTCTCTCTTCTATCTCTCCTCTCTATCGCCGCTCTCTCTCTCTCTCTCATGCTCTCTCTCTCTTTCTCGCTCTCTCTCTCTCCTCTCGCTTTCTCTCTCTTTTCTCTCTCCTCGCTCCTCTCTCTCTTCTTGCTTTCTCTCTCTCATTTCTCTTGTTTTCCCTTATTCTCTCTTTAATTAATATTGTATGTTAGATGCACATTATTTCTTTTATTTAAATAAAGTTTGTTAGTTATTTTGTTCACTATTTGTACCCTCCGTCTCTCTCTCTTCTATTCTCCTCTTTCTACCTTCTCTCTTCACCTTCTTGTCTCTTTAGATTTATTTTATTGTGGATATGCTTGTGTTAAGAGATTTAGAATATCTTTTTTAGTTAATCGGTCACTAGGTATTTTCTTACTCTCTTCCATTCGTAATAGTTTTTCTCTCTCTCTCTCTCTTAATATCTCTCTCTTTATTTATCTAGTTTAGCTTAGATTTATTTAACGCAACTTAGTTTTAATATCACCACGCTATTTTCCTAACTAAAAACTCAAGGTTTTCAACTCTAAAATCTTTTTCTCCGTGGATTCGACTCGGCTCTCACCACTTAACTATTGTCAAAATATTTAGTGTAGGCCGATAATTTTGAGATTGTTAGTCACGTGTTTAACGACGCATTCGTGGGCTATTAGCAGCGTGGCATATGAGCTAACTTTACCCTAGCTTTAGCTAGTGTTCATCCTATTTTTTCACGTTTCTATGCTCAGGAAGTAGGTCTGAGATCCACCTCATGTGTTTAGTCATGAGCCAGTGTAGATTCAGCCAGATCTGTCGTATGTGGAGCAACCAGAATACTTGAATGATACTATGCATGTTATGCATGTACTATCTAAGTATTGAAGAATATCCTATACTACCTATTTTATGGATATTGTGTGTAAATATATGAAGTACATCTATGCTATAATACTAAAACAGAGTTCCCTGTTTCCCGCCAAAATCTATCTACAGACATGTGTCAGCACCAGATTAATTTTCCTCCACCTTTCTCTGAATTTAAATTTGAATTCAAAATTTTTTTACTACCTTTTCAATGCCTCTGCGCCGTATTTCTTTTTTTTTTCAAAGGTTGCGTAGGGGCGCGACAGTAATTACTGTAGTGACGCTACAGTAATTACTATAGCGCCCCTACGGTTTTTTCCTTTCTATTTTTAAATTTTTATTTTAAAAATATATTATGTAACATTATATTTTCTATTTTATAATTTATTTAAATATAAAACAAAATTACTAAAATATTTACATATTATTGTGCCAAATTACTTTTCCTCTACCTTCCTCTAAATTTAAATATGAATTTAAATAACATTTACTATTTTTCAATACTTCTTGCAGATTCGCAGGAGCGGCCAACTCGCCGTTGCCACTTTCTGTGCCTCCCTTCTTATTTTTTTTTTTCAAAATTTGCGATTACTGTGCTACAGTAATTGCTATAGCGACCACACGGTAGACGACTTGTGTAGACGACCGCACGGCTCCCACCTCCTTGGTGATGGTGAAGAAGCCCGGGGCGGAGACGTGCGAGAAGACCCCTCTGTTGGCCGACCACCGGCGCCGGCAGCAGGCGCAGAAGCTCGACCCGGGGGAAGGACGCTGCCCGCAGGCGGCTGCGCGCTGCTAGTGGCACAAGAAGGCCCCGACGGCGGCGGCGGACGGGCCGCGTTGTGGCGGCGGCAAACCCCAGAAGGCGGCCCCTGAGAGCTACGACGGCGGCAGTCGGCCGAGGTGGGATCCTGTGTTGGCGGGGCTGGTGGGGCCGACCTTGATGGCTGCGGGTGTCATAAATTTCGAGTTTTAAGACAGTACGTGGCATCGGGTTCGTTGGTTCGAGATCTTTGGTTGCAGGGTGGGCTCTCTGGGTGGTAACGATTCGTGGGTTTTCTTGCCCGTCTCTTCTTTCTCTGTGTTGATCTGCTCCTACAAGCTTCTGCTTCTGTAGCAACTACGTGGCTCTATAAAAAGATCAGTGTTTTCTTCTTTCTTTCAGTTGGATCGGACAGGAGCTTTACCTCCTGCACTATCGTCCTCCTCGACGCCATGAAGAGGCAGTTCCCATCCGCCTCCATGTCACTGCCATGAGAAAGCTGGAAGGTCACCCCGACACCGCCGCATCATCCCTGTTCCTCCAGAAAACCCGTCGTCGTTCGCCCAGTTGTGTCTGCCTCAACTCGCCATCGTCGTGCTGCCCGTCGTGCGCACCGCCCCTGCTCCTCATCGCATCGCCCCTGTGCCGTTTGCATGGCCGCGGCCGCCTCCGCCATTTTCAGCAGTCATTGCCGCGCACACCACAGCAGCAGTGCTCGCCGCCCTGGCCGCCTTCGTCTCCATCACAGCTCAAGCTTGCCCGCGCCGTGCTTCTCGCCGCGACCCACCCTAAAAGAAGACAATGCAAACTAGGGGTGGCAGCGTCCACCGCCATCTCCAACACTGGGAGTAGCTTCACCCATGGCCGACAGTATGAGCATTTCAGGCAGGGGGCATTGAGGGAGCGGCGAGAACAAAAGGGAGGCCACAGGAGGTCGACGATGAAGCCCAGAAATAGGTTTGTAATTATTGTAGCTATAGTACTCACTATTCATTCAAAAATTTTCCTTTTTTCTTTCTTAATTTGATTTAAAAAAAAATTGATTGGGTAATGTTAATTATTTTTATTTATAGTTTTTTTAATATAAAAAAATTAACATAAAAATATATATTTTATAAATAATAATGCTACAGTAAATTATTGTTTCCTATTCATCTTCTTGATCCCTAACACCTCTTACATTTTTAGTTCTATTCTCCGGTCTTTCTAAGTTTCTTTTATTTCTTAATTTTATGAATGTTGAATTTCTATGCATAACAACTATTGCACATGCATCACAACTAATATAGTTTACTAGCAAGAAGCAGTGAAAGATTTGGGTTTATGTAGCTTCCTTTAATGCAAAACATGAACTTCAAGCATCTAGATCGCATACTTCTACTAATGATTTACATTGCTTTATGTACTTCATACTTAGGCGCTAGTCTACTTGCCTTCTTGATTCAATTGTTGTGCTGTGCTAATTATGTTTTTTCTGAAATGTTATTTTTTTTTCTAGCTCTAGAAACTTGCCTGAAAGGTTGACTTTGGAAATATCAATTGGCTACTTATGCTTCCACTGATGCTCAAAATGAAAATATATGCATTTTGAGAGGTAATATAGAATTTCAAAATTTTCTTATACGGTGCTGTTTCATATTTATCTTCATGAAACCTGAAATGTCCCCTCAAACTTGCTATTTGAGTTTTGAGTAATTTGCCAATTGTATGTGCTCTGGTCTTAGGCAAAGGAATTGGAGGTGCGACGACTGATCTGCAGAAACCTGAGAAGAAATATCGCAAGGACACGAAAGTTTTGGCAGATCTTTTAAAACGTGCAAAACATTTGCAGTCTACTTTGGAACAAAAGTCTTCTCAGCAGGGCACTAAAACCATCAAAAAGGCCCAAATGAGTAACATATTTGCTGATGAGGAAACAAACAAATGCTTTGATGAAATTGAACTGTTTCATTTGAAAAGCATTGAAATACTAAAACAAGTGAGGGCTGCCACTTTACAGGGTACGCTCTTATTAGTTTTAACTTTGAATTTGTTCTATTTATTTTCCTCATTGCTTGCCACTGCTTTAGTGTAAAAGCAGAAGTTGATATGGTTTTGTCTTGCATGGGTGAATGGAACCGGATCCTTGAAGATTTTTTAAACTCATCTGAGCTATCTGAGGTACGCCATGAAAGCTATTCGGTAGCCTCTTTACATTTTCATTGTGAAATATAATGCATATTTCTAAAATGGACAGTTTAACTTCAAGGTAAAAGTACAATAGGGCAAGTGTTTCAGCTGGTAGGAATATCAGAATGGCTTTCGGACCCATTTGGACTCTATAATACTGGTTATGGATAGGCATATTTGCCCACTGGTGGACCCTTTAATTTCTATGTTTAGCAGGAATTCAGATTTTTACAATTCTAGGCCTAAAATCGAGTTTATTTATCAATTATATGTGAGCTTAAGGTAAACAGTTTTTTGACAGGGCCATTCTGAAATTCAAATTTGTGTAATTACAATGTAGATCCTATGCTTTGCCCATTCACCCAGTTATGAGGTTCTTTTATTCCCAGACCTGCTGATTGCCCATACCCAGCCTACTTACCCTTCTTGTGAACATTTCGTTCATGTGGAATTGGGATGACAATCTTGACGCATGCAGAATTGGTTGCTTTGTTTACAATTAGTTGTTTCCTTTTGTTCCTACCATGAGAAACATATATAGAATTAGCTTTGCTTTTAGAATATCTTCAAATGCATTTATTCCATGTTTGAATTAGGTAACTAGACATTTGATTTTAGAGAGTAGAGAACTTGAAAGAAAGGGAAAGAATATTAGAAACATATATAGAATTAGTTTTGCTTTTAGAATATCTACAAATGCATATTTATCCCATGTTTGAATTAGCTAGCTAGCCATGTGTGTCAACTACCCTACAAGAGAAAGCACATGAGGCTGAAGACGACGACGATAGCGATCCAGACGTCGTTGCTGGCCACCTGACCACCACCACCTAACCACCACTAGATGTTTGAATTAGTTTTGCTTTTTTCTGCTTTTTTTCTCCTTCAACTAGGTGGTTTGGAGCTTAGTGAGTCATTCTTCTTCCTTGAGTCAGTTGACTGTAAGCGGAATCCATCAGTGTGAGTAGGATATAAATGACATTATTATTATGGCTTTTTGTATGCATATAGTCTTTTATATTTAAATTCTCATTGATTTGTACTTCACATTATGGGGCCTCAAGTGAAAATTTTACTTTCGTTTTGGCACTACATTAGTTAAAGTATATATATTTCATTAAAAGTTATTTTATTCTAAAAGATAAAATAATAAGAAAAACATTGAAATTTGATTACAAAATGATCGATAATTTATGATAATATTTTTATAGTAACATTTATATCTCTAATATCTCTATTAGAAGAATATGAGTAATTTATGATAAAATTTATTGTTTAATCGTTATATTCATCTTCACTTTTTTTAATTATGTTTAGTTTAACAAAAAAATTGTAATAAAAATTATATACTTTTATAAATAATAATATATATTTATTAATATATTTTATAACCAAACGTCGTGCATCGCACGGGTGTCCAACTAGTATGTGTATACATGTATGCATATATATGTACGTTATCCTACACATGCGATATTTGCCTATCTAATTTTGTAAGGCCCTCGAATCGTCCTTTTATTTTGTTGTGTGTGTGAGTGGAATCGTGCTTGTGTGTAAATATCATGCATGCATATGTAGAGGGTGTAAGGCCCTCGAATTTTGTTGCTTTATCTATGTTGTGTGAATTCATGTATGTGAATGCATGTATGTAAATATCTACGTACGTATTAGCTAGTTATACCTATGTGCGCATGTGTATAATTAGATTACAAATATTGTATGTTGCATTTGTGGTAGGGTGTACATCATATCATATACATATTGCATGTATATATATACATCGTACGAATGGATTTTCTGCATGTTTTGAGATCTGGCCGAAGAGCAGTTGGCGTCAACATGGTGGACATCCATGATAGTCAACGTCAACATCGTTGGACGTTAATACCTAAATAAACGGCCATGTATGTGGACATTAATATCACTGAATCTCAGTGAGCTGCAGACCTCAGAATTCCGGAAGAAGCAAGCTCAGCCATTGGGGAGATGTCCCCAACGACTCTGAGCCCTTCACATCACCTTCTGCGTGAGACAAGAGGTCTCCCTCCTATAAACAAACCCCTTTTGCAACCACAAGACCCTCTCTTGGCTCTTTGCAAGAAGAAGGAGAGAAACCCTAAGCCCTGTTAGAAAACATGAACCTTGAGAGCTTAGATCCGGCGGATTGGAGCTTCATCCAGTGATCTACAGCAACTAGAAGCTAGCTTGGACATAGGAGAAGGCCTCTCCGACCTCGGACTGGAAGCTACAACACCTCAGAAGATGGAGTGAAGGTGTTTTGGAGGCTTCTTGGGACTGCCCAAGGAGAGCTTCACCGCCTATTTTGATCCCCTTGGAAGTTTTTAGAGAGGCAAGTAAAACTAGACCTTGATCCCCCACATGTCCCCTTGAGTTTTAGTATTTTTTTTCGGATTTTCCTCGAGTCCTGGAACCCCACATTCACCCATCTTTGGAGTTCAGTCTGTGTGTCTGCACAGACAGGAACTTAACGTCAAAACTCTCTTGCCGTTAAGATCTCCACCTGGCGGCAAACGATGTTGCCGTTAACTCATGTGAATGGCCATACCTTGCCGTCTAGTTCATCTAGACAGAACAGAGAACTATTCTGCCTTATATGATTATTTTCTCGGAATTTGACGCATGAAGATATAATGTAAATGAGATGTGTTATGTAATACAGATAATAGAATGAGTTGTGGAAGTAGGGCGAATTTTCTGTAAATAGTATAAATGGTTACATTTATAAATGCATATTAGATGAGACCTCGTTTGCGTTAAAAATGTTGTCTACCTGATCCACGAGGAAATTTAATGCCCTAATTTGTCTAGACCATATGTGTACCTGTCAGTCCATGCTCTGCAAAACTTGAAATTTTTCCTTGACCATGGAAATTCCTTATGATTTTGCATCAGAAATAGAAATCATGTTTGAGGTTGTTTTAAATTCCTGTAAATCGTATGATGTCCGATAAATTTAGGGAAAAATTTCCATGATAAAATGAATATTAGATGCAGGTTAGTGGACTGTTAGATCTGACTTTGATGTTGTACTTGCATGATAAATTGAATTATGAGTGGCATGCTAATGAGTATTTTAATTTCTGCAAAAATTATGTAATTCAAAAAATCGTGAGAATTTGCATGAGTAATCTGAACCCTGCAATCAGTGTGTGGACAAATTTCCGTGCGATTTAGATAATCGTAGAGTATGTTGTGAAATTTTCATGCGAAAATGAGTCCTTAAAGCATGCTATCATGATTTTGATTAATAACGTGTTTATCCAACCCGATTAGTGTAAATTACGGAATGTTTAAACTTTGCTGGTAGTAGCATCTTGATTAGGTTAACTGAAGTTATGTATAATTGATCACTAGTGTATGTAAAGTGATTAAGTGACTTATGTAAAGTGTGTGCATAATGAGAGAAAAATGCGAATAAGTAAATGCGTAATAATTGGGCAAAGAATGACACTGCTACCCTAGAGGCCTCGAGAGCCGTACATAGAAAAGTCCCTATGGAAAGCTCTATGTGTAAAAAGTTTGTCCCAAGGGCATTGGGGAAAACCTGGAGGTGGACAAGTACCACTAAACAGGGTGGAGAGTGCTTCTCTCGGTCTGCACAGTTACCAAGATTCACCACTACATTGCCTAAGTGGTGAGTATGTGATATGAGTTATGTGAAATGAGTATGTGTTATGAGATGCGATGAGTTATGAGTATGAGACATTTGTTTGCGTCCTCTATAGGTAGTTAGGACTATGTGTCATGGCACTTTAAATTATTGGAATATGAGTAAGCGCATGATGATATGCAAAAAATGACATGTGATGAGTACAAATGACCTGATATGCGATATGTGAAAATGGAAGAGTAAGTAATGTGAGGGTTATGTGAAAAGTTAAGTAAGGGAAAATTAGTGTTAATAAGAATGTGCTTGCATGTGAAGACTTATTAATATGTTAATGCGATATGTTCACGAAATTTCATGTATTGGTTACCTTCGTCGCAATATCATGTTTAGCATCATTGCAATATCATGTATAGCATCATGCCATGTAAATTATTTCCATTCATGTGATGGTGCATGTAAATAAACATATTCGACCATGATTGGTCGTGTAATACGGACAATAAGTATGAGAAGCTACCTAATGAATGAGATTGTGTGCGAATAAATCTAATTCCATGCAATTAAATTTAATTCATGTTAAAACAGCAAGCAAAGTATGGTTAGGAATGTGAAAAACATAGCAGAAAATAGTTAGATTCCATGCTAGGTGTGATGAGTAAATCGTGTAGAGTTTCATGTTTAAATTGTTTAGATTTGCCAATCAACTTGACTATGTTCTAGACTTTACAATTCATGCTAAGAGCTATGAAATCATGCACATGAGGTTTACTTACATCAAAAACAGCAAGTGAAATGTGAATTTTCGTATGAAAAGTAGATGTGAAGAGACAATAGTCATCATGTTAAGTTGTTCGTTTCCTTATGTCAACTTCCATTTTCTAGTTCTAAAATTTCACCAAGAAATAGATTGATGTGTGGATGAATGTTTCATGTTACATGTTAGGTGTGGAGAGTATGCATAAGTGTACAACATTAGCATCCATGATTTAGAATGAATATATGATAGAACAAAGCATGGTTAAATGATTTGGAAAAGTGTTTAATAGATAAATGCGAATGTGGCATGTTTGAGATTAAGTCTTTGTTTTACATGCTGCGTCCTTGGACTCACCCTTGCTTCGGCGTACATGTGTTACTACTTTGGAGAAAGGCGTACCGAAGGTCGATCTATTGAAGGAGTAGCTCGTGAGGAGTAGATTTTAGTTGTACTTTTCTTTTCCTCAGCTTTACCAATATGTTGAATGGACAGTTATTTTGGACAATGTAATTCTATTATCATGAAACAATGTGGGTGTTGTCAACTTATTTTGCTATATAGACTGTGGAATATGTGATGGTGATGTACTAAAGTCGAATTGTTATTTCAGACTCTGCTGTAGTAAATTGCTATTCACGTACTTTTCAACCTATCAGCTAGTGTTGGGTACATGTCCCACTGTGACGACGCCCTTTATACCGATGGGGATTGGTATAATCGTACCGGTATGAGGAGGGTCGTTCCAATTCCCGTCCCAATTGGAATGTGAAACCTTTAGGAAACTCTCTCTTGATGGTGCACAAATTTTGGTTAATATGGATGTCTAATGATGCTTAAGTTTCCAGGTGGGTTTGCAGTTTCCTAACTCTTAGTAGGAGTCCTATTATGTTCCAGAACTTCCATAGGAATTGTTTCCGTAATAGGTCTTCTTATTTAGTTTAGTTCTAGGGATTAGGTTCAAAAACAACTATTGGATTCAGTCACATTTTATGGTCCCTAATTCTATGTTTATCTTAACTAACTCCTTTTTATTATCAGGTATAAAATTAACACATACTTTATAGTTTAAAAATGACCAATAACTTCGTCATATACGAAGTCATACACGATTTAGTCATGGATAGTGGAAGCTTGTTTCGTCATATACGAACTCCCAGTTCTTCATATTCAAAGTCTACTTCGTCATATCCAAAGTCATATACGATTTGGTCATGAATAATCGAAGCTTAACTTCATCATATACAAAGTTAACTTCGTTATATCCAAAGTTCAACTTCGTCATATATGAAGTTCACTTTGTTTTGGTCGTAGTCAGTCGAAGCTTAACTTCTTCATATACGAAGTCCAACTTTTTCATATACGAAGTCCACTTCATTTTGGTCGTGGTCAGTCGAAGCTTAACTTCGTCATATTTAAAGTCCAACTTTGACTGACGATGGTATTTCTTGGCCAGTCAATTTGATACATCGATTGCCCTTAAACATCAATTGTTGTTATGGATATCGATTGGCCTTAAACATCGATTGTTGTTCAACATCGATTGTCCTTAAACATCGATTACTGTTCAACATGGATTGTCCTTGAACATCGATTGCTTATCAACATCAATTGTCCTTAAACATTGATTATTTCTTTAAACATTGATTGTTAACTAACATCGATGGCTTCTTTAAACAACGATTGTTAACTAACATCGATTGCTTATTTAAAGATCGATTGTTCACTAACATCGATTGTTGTTCAGCCCATATCGATTATTAACTATTTTTATTTATTGCCTTTTCGTTTGGTGAGCATTAACCAAACCTCTTCACAAATTATTATTATTATTATTATTATTATTATTTACTTATTTAGGATTTAAAAATCCAGGTTGTTACATGATCACTTCGAATCAACCCAAGAGCAGAGTTCAACCATGACATGACTTGTCATGGGCAAATGCTGAGATGAGGTGGTCGATGTGGTACACAACTACCCACCAACCATCATTGGAAGCATCAAATATGCTAGCATAAGCCATCCCATATGACGACGTGAGTCTCACAGCACCATGGAACGTCTGGTACGATGATGTGGGCCACTAGGCATGGCACTATGCATGTGCGACATGGAAGCCAAGTATGCTAGAGTACTCGGTATGGCAATGCAGTGTCGCCCAAGTCAGTCCAAGCATATCCACAATAGTCTGAGGAAGTACATGCCGGTCCATTGGTCATAACCCAGTGATCCTCAACAACTCCAACCTCTATAAATAGGGTAGACCTTTGACAAGTCCAGGTACGCTCATTCGCTCCCTAGCCTCACTAGCGACATGTCAATTCCGCACTGACTTGAGCATCAGACTATCTACCCCTCGAGGCGTCTTTGGGGGGGGGGGACTACATGTCTCTATCATGTCGGTGCACAGGGGGCACATCGACCTCGAACTCAGCTTGTAAGGCCCTAGTTTTCTGTGCATTTATGAATTATTGTTATGTTTTAAACTTCTGCCCGAAATTCTTGTTAATGTCAACATCAATTGAGGTTAAGGGTTGGTTCACGGCAAGATATGTGCCGTTTACCTCCTGACTTGGGAATCTTGACGTCAAGATTGATTGACGTTTACTTCATGTAGACGACAACCAATTGGACGTTAAGATCTCCAGATGCGTTTGGGATTCTTGATCTGAAACCATTCCAATTTCTCCGGGAGACAGATTAGGAAACCCCACGTTGGCTGGGATTCCTCTTTCCAAGGATGCCTACGACCCAACTCCTATATAATCAGGTCGTCTCTGCAAAGGGAGGGCTTTGGATCAGCTAGGGCTTTGTGGGATTCGGGGAGAGGAAAGGAGAGAGTTTGAGAGGGTGAATCTGGCAAATTGGAGGCTACACCAATGTTCTTCTGTATGGGGGAGATCCTTCTGAACATGGAGAAGCTCTCCCAACGCCGGGAGATCATCTGCTAGAGCGTGGAGATCAAATCAAACCGTGAAGGCTACCTCTTTGGCTTGGCCGAGGAGGGATTCATCACCCAAATTCGATCTTCAAGGAGTTTTCTAGATGCAAGTAACTTAAGGGATTCATCCCTATACCTATCACCTATAGTTCTAGAATTTTTGCAGATTTTATCTTGTGTCCTAGACCGCCAAATTCTCTGTCCTTTTGCTTTCAGTCTGCACCTTCTGTAGGTGGGAAGTTAACGACAACATCCTTTGCCGTTAAGTTCCTATGTTAACAGTAATCGATCATGCCATTAACCTACCTTGATGGCAAACTCCTTGCCGTTAAGTTCTTCTGATTTTCCAGAATAGTGTTTTAACACATGTGATGTGAATTTTTTGGAGTTTGAATGTATGCATAGGTTTGGGAAATTTTGTTTGGTCATGTATGTTTAGTAGATTGGGCCATGAATTTCTGATAATTTTCTGATCAAAATTGTAAATTGTAGAATTTCTGTTATGAGTAGATGAGTATGTCAGGTTAGATTGTAATTCGAGATAAATATGTATAATGTGTATTACTGTCATAGTATTTTTCCATGAACTTAGGGTTACTATGTGCATGTTTCAGAATTGATAGAGCTATTAATTTACTATCCACCATGCTTAATTAAATTATCTTGTTAAATTACTTGAGATTTGTGTTAATTGTTAAAAATAGATGTACTATCATTAAAATTCTGAAAACTTAGACATCTAATATATTCCATGCGCAGGGTATATGATTAAAATTTGAGAATGTTCTGACACCTGTGACTACTATTTTCAGTTGCAGGTCTTTAAGGATCATATTAAGCATGATTAGTCAAAAGTGATATTTGTTTATGATTAGTATCATGTTTAGGTTTTGTTAAGCATGTTTTAACACTGTTAGATAGTCTTGATTATTTCTGTAACCTGAGTTACAAGTGTTTGAACCATGAGCATATAAATCAGTCATTATGTGTATGATAATATGTGTTAAATATGTGATCAATGTGAATAATATGATTAAGTGAAAATTGTGCCGAAATTGACACTGCTACCATTGAAGGCTATGGAGCCATACTGTAGAAAAGTCCCTATGGGAAGGCTCAATGTGTATGTGATATCCTGCAGGCATCAGGATGAAATTCTAGAAGTGGACAAGTACCACTGGTTAGGGGGGAGAGGGCTTCTCCCGGTTCAGCACAGTTACCAAGATTTATCACTATATTGCCTAGGTGACGGGTATGTGTTATGTGTGTGATGTGTCCTTCTTTATGGTGGTTCGAACTATATGTCACGACAAAAGATGTGTAAAGATGTGAATTATGTGTGAATGTGCCAAGTGAGCAGGTGAAAGTGATGTGCTAAAGTGCTTCAATGTGAAATAATGTGAAACCATGTGATTAAGCTACTTTTATGTTAAAACAACAAGTATAATGTGAGAATATGTGATATATAAGCATATTGAATGTGATAGATATCATGCTAGTATTACTAGTAGACATGTGTTTAGTTTCATGATCAAAATACTTGAAAATGTGCTATGAATGAATTGTGATTGATATTATGATCTAAGCTAAGTCCATGTGTAGACAGCATGTTATAGATTGTTCATTTAGTACTTGCTTAATGTGACATGAATCATGTGATAAATTGTTCCATATCTTAAACTTGTATAGAATGAATGTGATAAGTATTTGGATGTACCAATAGGTTGCTTGCTGAGTCTTTTGTGAAGACTCATCCTTACTTAAACATACAGGTGACGCTGGTATTCCTGAGATCGAAGAGGAGATAGCGTGGAGCGACTTCGAGCGAGAGGAGTAGCTGAGTTTTGGAGGGCTATCCATTTAGCTTGTACTTTTCTTTTGCTAGTATGTGAAACAATTTTATGCTATGGACTTGTTTGTTTGTGAACTTTGTCTATTTACATTGTTACTATATAGACTGTGGAATGTGTGTAATGATGATGGAATAAGAATTACTTTCATTTCCGTTGTACTTTCCTATGTTATTTGTGTACATCTCTACCTACTGTGTTGTGTTGGGAACATGTCCCACTGTGACGACACGCTTTATATCGACATAGATTGGTATAATCGTACTGGTATAAAGGGGGTCGTTACAGAGATTGGTATCAAAGCCATGTTGAACCACTCCTATATTTTATCCTTTATTTTGGTGATAACAAAACCTATGTTTAACTTAAATATCATGAATATATTTAATATCATGTTTTCCTCGTAAATACAACATACTATGGCACTATCGTTTCATGATTTGCACTGACTAAGTGCCACATCGATTACTGACTAAGTGCCACATCGATTACTATTTTTAAAGTACACATCGATTACTATACAAAAACATCAATTTCAGTTAAAACAACGACTCCATTCAAACATTGACTTCAGTTGAACATCTATTTCATTCAAACAATGATTTCACTTAAACATCGATTACAGTCTAAACATCGATTTCATTCAAACATCGATTTCACTTAAACATCGATTTCATTCAAACATCGATTTCACTTAAACATCGATTTCATTCAAACATCGATTTCACTTAAACATTGACTCCATTCAAACATTGACTTCAGTTGAACATTGATTTCACTTAAACATCGATTTCGGTTCAACATCGATTTCATTCAATCATCAACCTCAATCAAACATCGATTTCAATCCAACAACGATTTCACCTAGAACATCGATTTCACTCTAACATCGATTATGTCTTAACATCTATTACACTTATACATGGATTATCTTCACATCGATTATGTTCAAACATCGATTACATACATGGATTACATTCAAACATTGATTGCTATTATACTTAAACATCGATTGCCTCTACTTTTCAAATGTTTCAAAATGTCTTTGGCGCCCAATTGAAAGTTCAAATGTACTTCACATATTATCTTATTATTTCTCTATCTGACTAATGATCTTTTTGCTATCTATCCTTCAAGGTATGTGAGATGTTGTTAGCAGAAAATAAGGAAATAAGGCAAGGTATGGGCTTTTATCAGAAGACCATTTTAGTATGACCCTATCTTCTATACCTACGGATAAGACTTCCCACTACACCAAGTGTCTGTCAAAAGAAGAAGAAGAGTAGGTGAAAAAGAAAGAGATCAGCAACGGCTTGAAGAGTTCCAACGGATCTCTTCAACGGATCTATTCAAAGTTGGTCTATAAAAAGATGAAGCAAGGCTGAAGAACAACAAATGAGCCTTCCTGAAAATTCCTGAAAGAGTGTACATCCAGTGAGAAGCCTCAACGCCATACACACTCAAAAGAAAGAGAGAAAGAGCTCGAGCCCAAGAAGAAGTGTGCACGCAGCCATCTGAAGTCTTCAAGCTCCAAGCATTCAAGCTTCTTTCCTCTCATCACTCTCTCTGTGCATCATTGTAAATCTAGGGGAGAGTCTGTGAGCTGAGAGCTAGAGTTCCTTTGTTCATCTTGTATAGCTCTCGGTCTGTTCTTTCTTTTCTAAGAAAGATTTCTATCCAGCTGTAGAACTGTATACATTGTTCCTCTTCCTATGTGAAGAGAAGGCCAGTGGGGTTGCTGGCGGTTTCTGTTCAGCTAAGGGACTGTTCTTAGCACTTTCTATTAGTTAAGGGAAGAACCTAGCTGGGGTTGGTGTCAGCAGAACCGCACTGGGGTTTATTCCAGGAGGGTGGCTTCTTGACCTGTAACAAAAGTGAGTTTTCTTTCTACTCGGAAAGGAAGAGGACCAGTGGGGAGCTGGGGGTTTGTATCTCCTTGGGGGGATTGTACCTTGGTTAGTGAAATCCCAAGATTTTGCTTGGGGACTGGACGTATGTCTTCCTTCTGTAAAGTACCGAACCAGGATAAATTTCTCTGTGTTGATTTGTGTGATTCCGCACTGCTACTCTCTATCACACACTATCACATTCACTAACCAAAGTTTTTAATTTGTGATTTCTATGTTTTAGTTTCAGAGTTTTTGTAGCTATTCGATTCACCCCCCCGCCCCTAGATAGCTTGAGTTTGCTGCCATATCATCCGTAAGCGGGCTAACAAGCCACAGGTTGAGATTGTACATAAATAAGCCATCATCCACACAATATTTCAAACTCTTTATAGAATTAGTCCATACATGTGGAAAACATCTAATAATGAATTGAAGATAGTTAAGAAAATGGTTAGGTCTAAACAACTTAGATTCTAAATGAGTTGCTTGTTTTATAGGCAATGGTGAGCCATGGTAGGCGTAGTACTCAGGCTTGAGAGGACGAGCAGAGGCGTGAGGAGAGGGGTGAGCAGAAGGCCTCAGCACCCCAGGGTCCTACGGTACTACCACCACCACCTGTAGACTATGGCGTGTTCATGCAAGGCCTAGTTTAGGAGATGCAGACGTAGGCACAGACTCATGTTGCGTTACAGGCCCAGTTGCGGGCGCAGGTTATAGTTGTTAAATCGGAGTAGTTTGTTTTGTTGATTTTATGATTGTTTATGTACTGCTTATTATTTCAGGCTCAGGCTCCAGCTGCAGCTCCCCAGGAGCATGGTCATGGTGCTTCGTCCATCATGGAGAGGTTTAAGAGGATGGCTCCACCTTCTTTTAAGGGGGAGAGTAAGCCCCTAATAGCATAGAGCTGGATGAGGGAGGTAGAGAAGATCTTCCATGCTATCCGGTGTGCGGAAGAGGATAAAGTTAGCTTGGAAACTTACATGCTACATGTACTTAGAGTATATGTGCTTATATAAGATTAGGATTTTGGTCTAGATGGTGCTTATTGGTTGTATCTTGCAGGAGAGAGCTGATGTGTGGTGGGCCTCTATGCTACGTACCAGGTACGAGGATGGAGCTTTACAGGTGACTTGGGCTGAGTTCACTACACTCTTTAAGGCCAAGTGCATCCCCGAGCATATTCAGGACAAGATGGAGTAGGAGTTTCTATCTCTTACACAGCGTTCCATGACTGTCTTGGAGTATGAGACCAAGTTTGCTAAGCTTTCCAAGTACGCTCCCCACATTGTTGCAGATGAGCGCAGAAAGGCTACGAAGTTCATGATGGGGCTCTGACCATCACTCAGGTCGAGACTGGTAGATTTTGATCATCGGACCTTCGATGAGGCTGCCAGCGCAGCGTGCAGGCAGGAGAGCGAGATGGACCAGTACATGGAAGAGAAGTGGGCGACCCAGAAGAGGTCGGTACCACCATTCTAGAAGTAGGAAAGGAAGAAAGCAATTGTGTACCAGTAGCCATAGCATAGAGCAGTTCCGAGCCAGTCAATGGCTGTACTCGAGACACCCAGCTTCAGGCCCAGCGATAAGAAGGAGTGTCCTCATTGTGGAAGGAGACATGACAGATCAGAGTGTTGGAAGCTAGCGAGGAAATGCCTGAAGTGTGGCAGCACAGATCACCAGATCAGAGACTGCCCCATACTTCAGCAGTTTGCACAGAGAGTAGCGCCAGCCCCAGCAGCGGCAGCGGCACCAGTGACCGGGAAGTCAGGAAGGCCTCGGGCCCAAGCCCAAGTGTATGTACTTACACGATAGGATGCTGAGCATGTAGAGAACGTCATGGAAGGTGCTATTTTAGTTATGAGTGTGTAGGCTCGAGTATTGTTTGATACGGATGCTACACACTCATTTGTTTCCGAGCGGTTTGCTAAGCAGTTAGCGGCAGAGTCTGGAGTTGTGGCAGAGGATTTAAAGGTTCCCTTGTCTGTGCACACACCAGTGGTACTGTAGAAACCAAGAAGTGCATCCCATCTTTATATGTGTGCATTGAAGACCGATGTTTGTTTGGGTGCTTCTATTTGCTCAAGATGAAAAACTACGATGCTATACTTGGTCTGGATTGGCTTGAGGAGCACTATGCCTTGGTCGATTGTAGGAAGAAGATAATTACTTTTCGTATTTATGGGGTAGATGAGATCTCACATCCTTTGCCTAGAAATCTAGCGGGAAGGTTCGTAATCTCCACCATGAAGGCTATGAAAATGGTGAACAAGGGTTGTGATGCTTTCCTTGCTAGTGTAGTCTTAGTTCCTAAGGCAGATCAGTCACCTACCCTTGGGGAGATCGAGGTTGTGTAGAAATTCCCAGACGTCTTCCCTGATGATTTGTCTGGATTGCCACCAACAAGGGAGATAGAGTTCACTATTGAGTTGCTTCCAAGCACCTCACCTATCTCTAAGGCTCCCTACCGGATGGCACCTGCGGAGTTAGCTGAGCTGAGGAAGCAGTTGTAGGAGTTGCTTGACAAAGGGTTTATTCACCCTAGTGTGTCACCATGGGACGCACCTATACTGTTCGTGAAGAAGAAAGATGGTTCTCTCAGGCTGTGCATAGACTATAGTAAGCTCAACCAGGTGACAGTGAAGAACAAGTACCCCTTGCCGTGCATTGATGATTTGTTTGATCAGCTCCAGAATGCATATGTGTTCTCCAAGATCAATCTGCGATCAGGCTACCATCAGTTGAGGATCAAGGAGGAGGATGCTTCCCAGAAGACATTTAGGACTCGTTCTGGACACTACGAGTTCCTTGTGCTTCCATTTGGTCTAACTAACGCTCCTGCAGTGTTCATGGATCTCATGAATAGGGTGTTCAGGCCATACTTGGACAACATTCTTGTGGTGTTCATAGACGATGTGTTAGTCTACTTCCCTGATGAGACTACACACCGTGAGCATCTGAGGACAATTATATAATTTCTCAGAGAGCACAAGCTATATGTCAAGTTCAGCAAGTGCGACTTCTGGATGCGCGAGGTTCACTTCCATGGGCATGTCATCTCAGGCGCTGGAGTTGTTGTTGATCCGGCGAAGATGCAGATAGTACTAGAATGGGAGACTCCAAGGACACCATCTGAGATCAGGAATTTTCTTGAGTTAGAAGGTTATTACAGGCGATTCATAGAAGGCATTGCTTTCATAGAAGCACCTTTAACCAGGTTAACCAAGAAAGGGGTTAAGTATGAGTGGTCCGAAGATTGTGAGAGCAGTTTCTAGAAGCTGAAGACAAGACTGACATTTGCACCCGTGGTGATATTGCCTAGTGGTGCCGAGGGTTTTGGGATCCATTCAGATACTTCATAGATAGGCCTTGGTTGGGTTTTAATGCAGCATGGTAAGGTAGTTGCCTATGCTTCTTGTTAATTAAAAGAGCATGAGCATAACTATCTGACCTATGACTTGGAGTTAGCAGCTATGGTCCATGCACTGATGATCTGGAGACACTACCTCTATGGTGTCAAGTTCGAGGTGTTCACAGACCAGAAGAGCTTGAGGTACCTATTCTCTCAGAAGGAGTTGAACCTGCGGCAGAGAAGGTGGATCGAGTTTCTTAAGGACTACGACTTTGTGCTTCAGTACCATCCACAGAAGGCGAATGTCGTGGCATATGCGCTCAGCAGGAAAAAGTCTCTACTTCAGCAAAATTGGAAGATGCTAGAGGATGCGGCGTGTGCTATGACCAAACTAGAGCCGCAGTTATGTCAGGCTTTCGTGGCACAATTGTCCATCTGATCCACTATGTTAGACGAGGTTATAGAGCAGCAAGGAGCAGATCCTAGACTTCAAAAGATGGTGGGAAAGGCAGGTATTGGTAGTGATGAGGACGATGTTATCAGATTCCAGCGCAGAGTATGTGTACCAGATGTCATGGAGGTTCGTGAGCGAGTACTTGCAGAAGTTCACAGGTCGCGGTTCTCCATTCATCCAGGCAACACCAAGATGTACCAGGACTTGAAGCGATCCTTCTGGTGGTTAGGCATGAAGAAGGACGTGGTAGAGTTTGTATCTCAGTGTTTGGTATGTCAACAGGTTAAGGCCGAATGTCAGAGACCATCAAGCCTTATGCATAAGATGGAGATACATGTGTGGAAGTGGGAAGTGATCACCATGGATTTTGTGACGGGTTTGCCTAAGTCAGCTAAGGGCAATGACTCGATATGGGTGGTCGTAGACCGTTTTTCCAAGACTGCCCACTTATTACCTATGAGAAAGAAGTAGTCTGTGGAGAGCTTGGCAAGGCTTTATGTGGGCAGCATTGTGAGATTGCATGGTGTGCCGAAGTCCATTATCTCAAACAGAGACCCGCAGTTTATGTCAAGGCTATGGCAGGGTCTTCAGGAGGCATTGGGTTCTCAATTAAAGCTCAGTTCGACTTTTCATCCTCAGACAGACAGTCAGTCAGAGAGGACGATTCAGACACTCGAGGACATATTGAGAGCGTGCCTGCTTGACTGGAAGGGCGACTGGAAACGTCACCTACCTCTGGTGGAGTTTGCTTACAACAACAGTTTCCACGCGAGTATGGGCATGGCTCCATTCGAGGCTTTGAACGGTCGACCTTGTAGGTCTCCCTTGTGTTGGGAGGAGACTGGAGATAGGCAGTTGGTTGGACCTGAGTTGGTTCAAGAATCATTCGACAAGATCCATCTCATCAGGCAGAGGTTGACTGCAGCGCAGGATAGGCAGAAGAGCTTTGCCGACAATAGAAGGAAGGACTTAGAGTTTGAGGTTGGCGAGCATGTTTTCCTCAAGGTATCACCTACACGAGGCGTTGTTAGGTTTGGCAAGGATGGCAAGCTGAGTCCGAGATTCATTGGCTCGTTTGAGATTCTTAGGCAAATGGGCAGTGTGGCGTACAAGCTAGTTTTGCCCCCACCGCTAGCAAGTGTGCACCTTGAATTCCACATGTCTATGCTTAGAAGATATGTGCGAGATCCGTCACATGTTATCAGCCACGCGCCAGTGGAACTTCAACCAGATTTGACATATGTGGAGCAACCAGTGGCCATCTTAGATCGTAAGGCTCAACACCTCAGGATCAAGGCTATAGCTTCCGCGAAGGTGTTGTAGAGGAACTTCTCACGAGAGGAGGCTACATGGGAGCTCGAAAAGGCTATGAAGAAGCAGTATCTCCACCTATTCGGATAGTATTTCTTTTGTTGTAACTTCAGGGATAAAGTTTTCTTTTAGGGGGAGAGGGTGTAAGGCCCTAGTTATTTGTGCATTTATGAATTGTTGTTATGTTTTAAACTTCTGCCCGAAATTCTTCTTAACGTCAACATTAATTGACATTAAGGGCTGGTTGACAGAAAGATATGTGTCGTTTAGCTCCTGACTTGGGAATCTTGACGTCAAGATAGATTGACGTTTACTTCATGTAGACGACAACCAATTGGACGTTAAGATCTCCGGCTGCGTTTCGGATTCTTGAACTGAAACCGTTCCGATTTCTTCAGGAGACATATTAGGAAACCCCACGTTGGCTGGGATTCCTCTTTCCTAGGATGCCTACGACCCAACTCCTATAAAATTAGGACGTCTCTACAAAGGGAGGGCTTTGGCTCAGCTAGGGCTTTGTGGTTTTTGGGGAGAGGAAAGGAGAGAGTTTGAGAGGGTGAATCCGGCGAACCGGAGGCTGCACCGACGTTCTTCTACAAGGGGGAGATCCTTCTGAACGTGGAGAAGCTCTGCCAACGCCGGGAGATCATCTGCTAGAGTGTGGTGATCAAATCAAATCGTGAAGGCTACCTCTTTGGCTTGGCCAAGGAGGGCTTCATCGCCCAAATTCAATCTTCAAGGAGTTTTCTAGAGGCATGTAACTTAGAAGTTTCATCCATATACCTATCACCTAGAGTTCTAGGATTTTTGCAGATTTTATCTTGTATCCTGGACCCCCAAATTCTCTGTCCTTTTGCTTTCGGTCTACACCTTCTACAGACAGGAAGTTAATGGCAACATCCTTCCCGTTAAGTTCCTGTGTTAACGGCAATCGATCATGTCGCTTGACGGCAAACTCCTTGCCGTTAAGTTCTTCTGATTTTCAAGAACAGTGTTTTAATACATGTGATGTGAATTTTTCGGATAGTTTGAATGTATGCATAGGTTTGGGAAAATTTGTTTGGTCAGGTATGTTTAGTAGATTGAGCCATGAATTTCTGATAATTTCTTGATCAAAATTGTAAATTTTAGAATTTTTTTATGAGTAAATGAGTATGTCATGTTAGATTTTAATTCGGGATAAATATGTATAATGTGTATTACTGTCATAGTCTTTTTCCATGAACTTAGGGTTACTGTGTGCATGTTTTAGAACTGATAGATCTATTAGTTTACTATCCACCATGCTTAATTAAATTATCTTATTAAATTACCTAAGATTTATGTTAATTGTTAAAAATAGATGTACTATCGTGAAAATTCTGAAAGCTTAGACATATGATATATTATATGAGCAAGGTATATGATTAAAATTTGAGCATGTTCTAACACATGTGACTGTTGGGTTGAGTGTGTTTTGGAACTTCCTAAAGTTGTATTTTAATGATATCCAATGAACATCACTCATACCTTGATTTTGATGATGACATACTGTGATCTTAATGATGACATACTGTGATATTGATGATGACATATTGTGATTTTAATGATGATATATTGTGACATGTTATGATTTTAATGATGACATGTTGTGATTCTAATGATGACATGTTGTGATTTTAATGATGGCATATTATGGTTAAAATGATGACATGTTGTGATTTTGATGATGATATGTTGAACATGTTATACATTTTATACATATCACAATAATGCTTAAACAATATGTTTTTGATGTTTAATATCTCATATTTTAATGATAATATCTTGTACTAATACTTTATGTGTTAAACTTTCAGGTTCACACAATTTTGTCTTGGTAGTGTCGACACTAGATCAAGTGAGGTCGACACTAGACCCAGCTTCCAGCAGATCAGTTTGCCTGAATGGGACAGTAGGTCGACACTAGATCAGGGCAGGTCAACACTAGTCCCAGATTCCAGAAGGTCAGGTCGACACTAGCTCAGGGCAGGTCGACACTAGATCCAGTTTCCAGCAGAACAGTTTTGGAGAAATGGGACAGTAGGTCGACACTAGATCAGGGCAGGTCGACACACTCCGGCTGAAAGTCAAAATTGTGAATTTCTCTGTACACGTGGCGGCTTGGAATTTAGGGGATTTTACCTAGGTTTTCGTGCCCATGCACCCCAATGCACTTTATGGTCATATGGGGCTATAAATACTCATGTTCCTTGTACACCAAAGGCAAGAGAGCCCATACACTTCCAGAAGAAGCCTTTTGGCGGCCAAAGGGGGTTTTCCAGATCTGTCTCCATCTCCAGAAGCTACAAGCCATCCTTTCAAGAGGAAGGACAAGGGAATCAAGGGGAATCCCTGGAGAGAATCTTGCTGTGCAAGGCAAGGGAGCAGATCCAACTGAAGAGGTGCAGGAGAAGAAGGATTTCTGGCATTTCAGATGCCATCAAAGTAGAGCATCGCCAATTGAGGAGAATCTCCATCGATTTCCATCAAGGCTCCTCAATTGAAGCGTCTGCAAGGCCTCTTCATCGAAGAACACTCTTTCTACATCTATTTGCCTTAGTTCTGAGTTTGTTCTTCATTATTTCGTCAATGAGATTTATGCATGAAGTTCTGTACAAATTTATGTGTACAAAACTATCTTGAATCAGATCATTGATAGAGGATCTAATCTCTTTTGTATTTGATCTCGCTTTTGTACTGTGAGCCGTCAAGCTCTGGTGTGTGAGTCGTTGCACTCACTATGTGGTTTGAGTCGTCGTGCTCAATTTGGAGTCGTCGTACTCCGGTTGTTGTTTTGAGCCGTCGTGCTCAGTTTGGAGTCGTCGTGCTCCAGGTGTTTCTTGAGCCGTCGTGCTCAAGGGAGTTTGGAGTCGTCGTGCTCCAGGTGTTTCTTGAGTCGTCATGCTCAAGGGTGTTTGGAGTTGTCGTGCTCCTGTGTGAGTTGTACTCAAGGTTTTGAGTAGTGTAGCCTCACTGTGTGAGGGGTGGACGTAGGAGTCACTGGAGGTGATTTCCGAACCACCTAAAATCCTCTGTGCAGTGGTTTGAATTGTGGTTTGCCTTTGTATCTCGCTAGATGCATGCATAGGGATTTCGTTCACACTCCTAATTGATTTGCTCACACACTCTAATCACTTCAAATTGTTAAATTGTGTGGGTGAATTGATCTCTGATTCGAAGTAATTTTTAATTGCTTAAGCTTCCGCGTTAATTGGTGTTAGATCTATTCAACCCCCCCTTCTAGATCTGATCCATCCACCCATCCGATCCCTAACAGTGACTACTGTTTTCAATTGTAGGTCATTAAGGATCATATTAAGCATGATTAGTCAAAAATGATATTTTATGATGATTAGTATCATGTTTAGGTTCTGTTAAGCATGTTTTAACACTGTTAGATAGTCATGATTATTTATGTAACCTAAGTTACATGTGTTTGAATCATGAGCATATAAATCAGTCATTAAGTGTATGAAAATATGTGTTAAACATATGATCAATGTGAATAATATGATTAAGTGATTATTGTGCCGAAATTGACACTGCTACCATAGAAGGCTGTGGAGCTGTACTGTAGAAAAGTCCCTATGGGACGACTCAATGTGTATGTGATATCCTGTGGGCATCAAGATGAAATTCTGGAGGTGGACAAGTACCACTGGTTAGAGTGGAGAGGGCTTCTCCCGATTCTGTGCAGTTACCAAGATTTGTCACTATATTGCCTAGGTTAAGCATGTTTTAACACTGTTAGATAGTCATGATTATTTCTGTAACTTGAGTTACATGTGTTTGAACCATGAGCATATAAATCAGTCATAAAGTGTACGATAATATGTGTTAAACATGTGATCAATGTGAGTAATATGATTAAGTGAATATTGTGCCGAAATTGATACTGCTACCATAGAAGGCTGTGGAGCTGTATTGTAGAAAAGTCCCTATAGGAAGACTCAATGTGTATGTGATATCCTGTGGGCATCAAGATGAAATTCTGGAGGTGGACAAGTACCACTGGTCAGGGTGGAGAGGGCTTCTCCTGATTCTGCACAGTTACCAATATTTGTCACTATATTGCCTAGGTGACGGGTATGTGTTATGTATGTGATGTGCCCTTCTTTATGGTGGCTTGGACTATGTGTCAAGGCAAAGGATGTGTAAATATGTGAATTATGTGTGAATGTGCCCAGTGAACAGGTGAAAGTGATGTGCTAAAGTGCTTCAATGTGAAATAATGTGAAACCATGTGATTAAGCTACTTTTATGTTAAAACAACATGTAAAATGTGAGAATATGTGATATATAAGCATACTGAATGTGATAGATATCATGCTAGTATTACTAGTAGACGTGTTTAGTTTCATGATCAAGATACTTTAAAATGTGCTATGAATGAATTGTGATTGATACCATGATTTAAGCTAAGTCCATGTGTAGAGAACATGTTATAGATTGTTCATTTAGTACTTGCTTAATGTGACATGAATCATGTGATAAATTGTTCCATATCTTAAACTTATATAGAATGAATGTGATAAGTGTTTGAATGTACCAATAGGTTGCTTGTTGAGTCTTTTGTGAAGACTCATCCTTGCTTAAACAAAACAGGTGAGGTAGGTATTTCTGAGATCGAGGAGGAGATAGCGAAGAGCGACTCCGAGCGAGAGGAGTAGCTGAGTTTTGGAGGGCTATCCATTTAGCTTGTACTTTTCTTTTGCTAGTATGTGAAACAATGTTATGCTATGGACTTATTTATTTGTGGACTTTGTCTATTTACATTGCTACTATATAGAGTGTGGAATGTGCATAATGATGTTGGAATAAGAATTACTTTCTTTTCCGTTGTACTTTCCTTTGTTATTGTGTACCTCTGTACCTACTATGTTGTGTTGGGTACATGTCCCACTGTGACAGCACGCTTTATATTAACGTGGATTGGTATAATCTTACCGGTATAAAGGGGGTTGTTACACAGCTCGGCCTCAAGGTTCACAGCAAAGAGGCCGTAACATTTTGGCTCCATCTATGTGAAGTGCTACTAGAAGTTAGTATGGCTTCCCTTATTCTCTCCTTTATTTGATCTCAGATGTCCTGATGGCCGATGTGGAGCCTGAAAGACGATGTTGAGACTGATGGCAAACGTGGAGCCTGATAGCTAACGTCATGATGGCCAACCTCCTAATGGCCGAGAAGAGGGAGGTTATCTATGCCCCATATTAGGGTAAGGCCAATGTCCAAAGATGACGAGGTCACTATGGCACTCATGAAGGATAAAGTCACTTCGACACTCGTTAAGGATGAGGTCGCTATGGTACTCGTGAAGGACAAGGTCACTTTGGCACTCGTGATGGGCTCTAACGTCTTGATGGCCGACATGGAGGATGATGGCTGACATGGAGCCTGATGGCCGACGTGTAAGCTGAGGGCTGATGTGGAGCCTGATGGCTAACGTGGACCTGATGGCCGACATGGAGGTTGATGGCCGATGTCATGATGGCCGACCTCCAAATGGCCAAGATGAAGGAGATTGCCTAAACCCCATCTCAGGGTAAGGCTGAGTTCGAAGATGACAAGGTCGCTTCGGAACTCATGAAGGATGAGGTTGCTTCGATACTCATTAAGGATGAGATCACTTCAGCACTCGTTAAGGACAAGGTCTCTTCAGCACTAGTGAAAGATGAGGTCGCTTCAGCACTCGTGATGGGCTCTGACATTTTGATGGCTGACATGGAGGTTACCAAGGCAGTGGAGCCAACCTGAAGCTCCTGATGGTTGACTTGGAGGCTATCGAGTTGGTGTACCAGCACAAAGCTTTTGATGGCCAATGTGGAGGCTATTGAAGGGAACCAACCTGGAGCCCCTGATGGGTGACGTCATGATGGTCAACCTCCTAATGGCCGAGATGAGAGAGGTTGCCTAAGCCCCATCTAAGGGTAAGGCCGACGTTCCAAGACTATGAGGTCGCTTCGGCACTTATGAAGGACGAGGTCTCTTCGACACTCATTAAGGACAAGGTCACTTCGGCACTCATATGGGGTCCAATGACTTGAAGGTCGATGTGGAGGCGTCCAAGGTTGTAGAACTGAACTAAAGCTCCTGACAGTACTCAACGTGGAGGCTTCCGAGATGGTAAAACCAACTTGGAGCTCCTGAGCGCCAACATGAAGACTTCCGAGGTGGTAGAACTGACTTGGAGCTCCTGATGACCAAACTAAATGAGTGATAGGTGAAAGTCCTAGATGTGGATGATGTCTGAGATAGGGACATCTGACATGCTCTCGGTTGTTCTCGATGTCACGGGTTAGCAAGCACGATTGTCTCTATCCTAAGTCGAGGGTGGTGGGATGACTAGACATTGTGACACAAACATAGACCGTAACATATGGGAGCACTGTGTGCCAATATTAACTTCACCTCGCCTCGACAACGAGCCGACATGAAGCTGGGGGGCCAATGACATGGGCATCTCCCAAGAACCTAAGTCCAAGGTGTCATCCATGGATGATGTGGAGGCAACTAAGGTGGTGTATTTGACCTGGAGCTCCTAATGGCCGACATGGAGGCTTTCGAGGTGGTAGAACCAACCTGAAGCTCCTGAAGGCTGACATGGAGGCTTTCGAGGTGGTACAACCAACCAGAAGCTCCTGAAGGCCGACATGGAGGCTTTCGAGGTGGTACAACCAACCTGAAGCTTCTGATAACCAACGTTGAGCTTCCAAGGAGGTAAAACTGACCTGGAACTCCTGAAGGCCGACGTGGAGGCTTCTGAGGTGGTACAACCAACTTGGACGTCATCCATGGCCGATGGGGATTGTGCGAAGGTGGTGCAGCTGACCTGTAGCTCTAGAGGGCCGATGTGGAGGCTACGAGGTGGTGCGATCGACCTGTACCTAGAGGGACAAGCTCAATGGCACCGACATCTGAGGTTGGGACACCTGACATGATCACTTCAGGTCAACCCAAGAGGAGAGCTCAACCACGACATGACTTATCTCAGGCAAAGGCCGAGATGAGATGGTTGACGTGGTGCACAGCTACCCACCAACCATCATTGGAAGCATCAGGCACACAAGCATGGGCCATCCCAAACGACGATGTGAGTCTCATAACACCATGGCATGCCCAATACGATGATGTGGGACACCAAGCATGGTACTAGGCATGCGCGACATAGAAGCTAGGCTTGCCAGCATACTCGGTACGGTGATGCGGCACCACCTATGTCGGTCCAAGCAAATCCACAGTGGTTCGATTAAGTACACGTCGGTCCATTGGTCATAACCTAGTTGTCCTCGGCAACCCCAACCTCTATAAATAGAATAAACCTTAATTCAACAAGTCCATGTATGCTCATTTGCTCCCTAGCCTCACTAACGACACATTGGTTCCACACTGACTTGGGCGTCGGAGTGTCTACCCCCCAAGATACCTTGGGGGGCACTGTAAGTTTCCATCATGTCGGCGCACGGGGGACACGTCAGCCTCGAACTCAGCTCGGTCTCAAGGGTCACAGAGAAGAGGCCATAACCATAGGCATAGTCAACCATATATAGGTAATTATATATAAATATATAATTTATATGTAATTTTATTTACATAGGAATAGTCTAGGGTATATATATAATTATATTCAAATAAATAAGCACATTTATATAAATATATGGATATATTTAAATTTGCCTAATTATATATAATGTAATTAAATACATTCTAAAATATAAATCTAGATCAAACATATACCAGAAGTTGTGTTGCAAAATATGTCAGTGGTTGTAAATCCTTAATATTTCTCCCCTACCTTAGGTGCCAAATCCCTATCTCATTCAATCTCTTGCCATCTCTCGCCCCACTCTCTCTCCCTCAGTCCCTATCTCTTCCCCCCTTCTGTGCACGAGCATCACCGGAGGTCCACTGTGGAGTCCAAGAGCTAGATCAGGTTAGTCTCTCTCTCTCCTGCCACATGGGAGGGGAGGGTGGTAGAGGAGGAGGAAGGCCCTCTTCTGTTGCTTAGCTAGCAAGCCCAGATGGGGGGGGGGGGGGGTGAATGGGATTCTAAAAATTCATTTAGATAAAAACCTGTCAACAAAAATGCTTTGACAGAAAAACACTCAGATCGATAGTTAATGTTAGTGATGAAAGAAGATAAGCTAGCAAATAAACAATCACATGACACAGAGGATTTTATCTTGGTTCGGACCTCCTATCCCAAGGAGTCCTACGTCCAGTCCCCAAGCAACAACTTGGGATTTCACTAACCAAGGGTACTGTCCTCCTTAAGGACCCTTATACATCCAACCGCAGCTGGCCTTCTCTTCAAACCCAGAAGAGGTACAAAAACCACCTTGTTACACAGATCTTCCTTCCTTAACGAAGGGAATACAAACCACCTGTTTCCAACAGGTCTTCTCTTCACAACCCGAAGAGGAACTTCACAACAGATGTGAATAAAAGCAAATGGCCCCTAGACCAAGCTTACAACAAATGTTTGATCTGAGGCAATGTCTGAGAGAGAAGGATTTTCACTACATGAAAACTCTCAGAACTACAAAGGCTCTCCAAAAGCTAAGCAAATGGACACGGAGAGCTAAGAGCTACAGAAGATTATGGAGTGAAGCTTTGGGGCTCTTGTTTCTGATGCTTGCAAGTTGAAGGTTGGTTCTCTGAAAGCTCTAAGGTGCCAAGGTTGTTCTTCATGGAGACATCAGTCTTCTATATATCTTCTCTTGAAAAATATAGCCGTTAAAATGGCCGTTGTCTCTATGATAGACGCACGTTAGACAACATGGTCCGAGGTGTATGACAGGTAAGCTTGCAGCCATTTAATGCTCTGGAGCCATGCACGCAAAGAGAAGATTCATCCAGATATTCTTCAGCTTCTAGTTTTCCAACGTTGTAAGATTTGGTACTCACAAAGACCTGCACACAATAAATGCCAAACCGTAGACAATTAGATTGTCTCTATGCTTGTCAGTCAACGTTAGAAACCATGCAGTAATAACGTACATCAAAATAGAAATGCTATTCTGTCACCTGATAAAGTATTTGCTATTGTATCATGGGTGTAGAAAGCATTCAGACATGTGACATGCAAATGATGTGTACAATCACAATAAAAGCATGGATATTATTGATGCACGTGGGTAGACTTTGACTTTCACAATATTTGAAAATATATTTGAATATCATGTATGAAATCGATGTAATCCATGAAGTCGTTATGACAATGAAATAGTTGTTCAACTTATGAAATCGTTGTTTATGCAAATTGTTATACAAATATAGGCAAATCGTTGTTCAAACATAAACAAATCGTTGTTTGAGAAAATCGTTGTTCAAACATAAACAAATCGATGTACAGGCAAATCGTTGTACATATATAAGCAAATTGTTGTACAAGGGAAAGCAAATCATTGTACAGATATAAGTAAATCGTTGTACAAGCATAAGCAAATCGTTGTGCAAGAGAAAGCAAATCGTTGTACAAGCAAATCATTGTACAAATATAGGCAAATCATTGTACAAGCATAAGCAAATTGTTGTACAAGAGAAAGCAAATTGTTGTACAAGCAAATCGTTGTACAGATATAAGAAAATCGATGTTTTCACTTATTGAATCGTTATAACAATCAAATCGTTGTTTTTACTTATCAAATCCTTACAACAATCAAATTGTTGTTTCTCTTAAGAAACCAATGACCAAATCGTTGTTTTACATATGAAATCGATGTGAAACCGAAATCATTGTTTCACTTACGAAATAGATATGAGACCGAAATCGTTGTTACACTTATGAATTCATTGTGAAACCGAAATCGATGTTACACTTACGAAATCGTTGTGAGACCGAAATCGATGTTACACATACAAAATCGTTGTGAGACCGAAATCATTGTTTCACTTAACGAATCGTTGTGAGACCAAAATCGTTGTTTCACTTAACGAATTGTTGTGAGACCGAAATCGTTGTTTCACTTAACGAGTCGTTGTCAGACCGAAATCGTTATAGCGATAGAATCATTCTTTTTCTTATGAAATCGTTATGCCATAAAGTAAATCGATATGAACTTAGAGGAAATGCATGCTCTAAACTTTAAATGATACAGTGTAAGAATTACTTACAGATTAGGTTCGATTTATTCCCTGTGGATGAAATTTATAAAAACTTGTTAGAAAATAATTGTTAGGGTTTTGTTAATCACCAAAATTGTATATAATTAAATAAAATTATATGGGGATGGACTAATCATCAATCTCCCCCTTTTTGGTAATGACAAAACATAACAAAACATAACATATAATATTCTAAAATAAACTTGAGTAAATTTTCTAAAATGAGGATTTTGTTGATATGTATTTCAGAGTGTTTTATTTTCTCCCCCTTTTTGTCAGTAAGCAAAAAAGAATCAAACACATAAAGAGAATAGAAGAAAGATAAATGGGAGCCAAAAGAAACATTATATTATATCACTGAGGAATGTACATGAATGTAGAAAGCAGGGGACAGGAGGGAGGCATAGCGAGTAATGATCGGCCATTCCTTGCATTCCTGCTCTTTAAAATAACCTTGGAAGGCTCCATAAATAATAGAGTAGGAAGGTCCCATAATAGGAGCCATCCTCTGGATGTGCAGTTGCCTCTGAGCTTCCACGAAATTTCCATACTCATCCTTGCCAAGAGACATTTTGTAGGTGCTGGAAGTACCAAAGCTAGCATGTTGGAGGAACTGATTAATGGAAATGGGGTAGAAGATCTGCTGGCGCTTCAGTTCCTTTTTCATTGAAATATAGACTTTGTATCTCTCAACCCACATATCAAATTGGTCGCGAACAAGATGAATGGAGTTAAGATCTAGAAATTGTTCAGCAGACAGAGGAGGTTGATTTGATCTGGCCTGAGAAGCATTGAGATCAAGAAGCTGCTGAGCAGTGAGAGGGTAATGTCTTTCCCAGTCTGATGGAGATAGCCGCTCACATTCAGACAAAAGAGGAACAAGAACATCAAACTTGATGTGGCCCTGGTGATATTCCTAGTAGATGAATCTGTGGAATGCAAGGGAATTTCCTTTCTGCACCGAAATGCGCCCCATGACCCTAGCAAATCATTAAAAAATAAGAGGGCCTACTGCAGATTCCATGACTAAGGAATGAAGTGGAGGCAGGAACATAACATCTGGTATCTCTAATGTGGCAAAATCCACTTGGATGGAGGTGGAATGAGCAGCATCCGAACCAAGAAGAGAAATAGCTTGTCGGAACTGGCCAAGCTGAACTTCGGGCAGATTATTGAGATAGTTGTAATCGCTAAACATCTGGAAATAGTGGATAAGCTTGATCTCTGTAATGACCCGACCTCCCAGACCCCCGCAAGGGACCCCGAAGGTCGTGCCGCCACCCACGGATCCGAAGACCCGGAAGGGTTAGAATTTAGTCCAGTGAGATAAGCAATGAATTCAAATAACTATAACAAGAAAGTTTGTACATTGACAGAGTGAGTTACAGACCGGTTGTTCTCAACAGCGCGGTCTGTTGAGGGCTCAGTCGCGTGGTTTCCGACTGGCATTTTCGATGTTTTTATGGTCGGTTTGGTGCGCACCGCGCCTGTGGAGTTGTCGACATCCGATTGTGTCCCCGCGCCAGTTGGTGTGTGCTCCGTGAGCTGTCGGATGTCTAGTTAGGCACTCCATTCGTGGCGAGGTCGTGGTGGTGACCACCGAGAGCTCGAGTTGTTACAATCTCTTTTTGAATAAACGGACCCCAGGTGTCATGCCCCGACACGGAATATCGGAACGCGAGGCAGTTGCAAGTAAAGGGTATAGAGCGAATACTAGACATCAAACCATTTCAAAATGAATAACAGTAAAGCAAATCTTTCTCATTAATAATTTTCCAAATGTCTAGTTACAACCACTAATATCAGAGCCAATCTATAGGGCCCAATTACATTAAAATAAAGTAAAAGACTAAACTTCAAATTTAACTACTACAACGCTAATCATAGTGCTAGGACGTTAGGGTACTCATGACATCACTCCAGGTCGTTCCCGTCCTCTTGAGTGTATGGTTCATCCTCAGTCTCACTTGAGAACACAACGACAAATAACGCAAGGTGAGCGATAACGCCCAATAGGACTTAAATCTCAAGATCAAGCATGGTTTAAGTGATTAATGTCTTATAAAGCAGGATAACTACAGAGAATAACGAGAAACGTATAGAAAGTACTGGTACATGATAACGAGGAACAATAGCACAATGCACAAGAGTATAGCACGACAAGTTTTGATATCGGATTGGCCGTATAACAAAATAACAAGTAAAGTTGCACAACAGTGCACAAGTCACGATAGCAAGTGTTAGTCGATATTCTTTCAACCATGAGATTCAAGTAAACCAATAATTGACTGTTTGATTAATTGATTGCCATAGATCGAATCTTGCATGTTCATGCGTTAGGTATATGCCATCACCCAGATCATTAGACCCCCGTGAGTTATAGCCTTTCAGGTGCTCCTCCCAAGGACCAGACTGGGCCCTTATAATGTTGCATAGCATAGTCATGTTTTTATCGTAGACAATCAATTTAATTGCCAAATAGAGTACCAAGGAATAGATGATAGTACTAGATGAATAGACGAGATAGTAGAGTGAACGTGAATAGATGAGCAAGTAGAGTATAGATGAGGGCTAAGGGACAATGCACGTAACATTCCAAGTAACAGGCGATAGTAACAGTTGCACAACACACTCACATGGTGTTGGCAGTCAGGTGGAACTCACGACCCTACCACTGGCCTTATTATGCACAGGTCCAGAGGTTCGGCGTGATTTAAGACGAGAGTGAATTTCTAATAGCCGTTTGGATCATATAGATCCCTAAAGGGTATCATAGGTGTTAGGGTACAACCGGCTCGTCGACCATGTGGGAATCCATGGACAGAGGAGACTTACAGAGGCCTTAAACAATGACTCACTAGTTCGACAGAAGGAATATACGACAGAGAGTTCATCCAAGTCAAGAAAGTGTGTATATACAAACAAGTGCTCGACGTTCTAGAGTGGTTCTAGAACAGTGGAGCGTCGATATCGGTATTCCCAAAACATCACGAGAAACGATAGACAAGTATTTTAAAATATGGTAACTTAATTACATAAATTACCAGATGTATTATGAAATGATTACATGCCAAATTACGCCATAATTGGATGGTTCAAAGTGTGTGTGAGTGTCATGAAATTGTAGATAGAAAGATCATGTGCATGTATTTTAATCATACATAAATGCTTAATTTATAAAAAGTGTTATTTTCCGCATGTATGACTGTTAAACAGAAGTACAAACACTGTAGATAATCAAGCATTGCTGAGACAGAGGGTTTCTTGAAAAAACCCAGATCACAACGTACCCTAATGAGGGTCATGATGAGGTCAACTGTGATAGCGACAGGGTCTTGTACAGGTCGCGACAAGCTTGTCGGTTGGGGCTGACCGGTCGCGATGGAGTCGCATGAAGGTCGCGACGGCATAGTCAGCAGATCGCGACGACAGGCACTGTCGCGATCATATCGCGACAGAGGGCTCTATCGCGATAGTCCTTGTGAATGCGGCCTATCGGGCCATCGCGTTCACATGGTCTTCACCCAGTCCGAACAGGGAAAGGACATCACATTGGATTGCGGGCCAGAACTTGCCATATTTGACATAGGGTGATTCAGAAATTCACAACGAATTGTATAGTTAACGAAAAATCATGAAACCAGTTGCAAAACGACCTAGACATGCATGGGTACTTACAATAAATAGGAATTGGAAAACAATCAGGTTTGAGACATGTTTTAAACACGGGTATTCATGATGAACATGAAACAGTACATAGTTGAGATCAACGATTAAATTCGCAAGATAGGATGAATAAAATTTAGGGCTTTTAGGGGCAAAAGATGCCTAACATGCATCAGTTCCTATAGTAAAAATCTCGTGGCATGGGGTTGAGTATACAAGGAGATCAAGAATTAAGAAGATGATTCGGGGTGATGTAAGTTGCGGAACATGAAAAATCAAGAACTAAAGATATGCTCGATGAAAAATTATGAAACAATGGGATTTTGCTCCTAATAGACGAGACATCCTACAGAAAAAGTTTCATGGTTTATGCTCGTGAGAATGCCTACCTTTGATCGTTTTCCTCTTCTAGGGTTTGAAGATGAAGAACTCGGGAAGAAGCTTTGATTGATCTTCCTCTCCACGATTTCTCCCCCTCTTGGCCTCTCCTCCTGGTCCAGGAACCTCTTGGCACGAGCTAGGGTCGACCATGAGGGTTGAAGAGAAATATTTAAGCTTCTCCCTATTCCCTTTCCTAGTTTAAGTCTAACTTCTATTAAATTCTGAATTTCCTATTTTCCTCTCTCCTTTTTAAGCAAGAGATCTTCTATTTGGGTTCGGAGAGAGGGGATTTCGTGGCCAACCCATTAGGGTAGGTTTAGGAATCCCAATCCAACTCAAACTTCTATTTTTAATGCATTAAATACCTCTTTTCTATTTTAGTAATATTTTAGTTACGAATTTTGGGTATTTCTCTATTATTCCTCTTTTTAAAATCTCTATTTTAGCCCACTAATTTCTAATGGGTCAATATAGCAAAGCCCATTACTCTTTTTATTTTAAATGGGTTTTATTTAATTCTCTCTTATTTGATTTCCTAGTTGTTTTAATACATCTTCCTTTTATTTGATTTTCTAATTAAATAACATAAATATTTAAAATTTTATTTTCCCAAAAAATTATGGTTGCTACATCCTCCCCCTCTTAAAAAGAATTTGGTCCCCAAATTCACATGATCATTCAGGAGAGAATGTCTTACCGAAAAGATGGGGGTAGTTTCGTCTGATGGTTCCTTCCGGTTCCCATGTGGCTTCTTCCACTCCGCGGTTATTCCATAAGACTTTAACCATGTGGATGGGACGGTTCTTGAGCTGTTGTACCTTTCGTTCTAGTATCTTGATTGGCTTCTCTTCATATGTTACATCTTTGTTCAACACCAACTTCTCGTGGCGAATGATGTGTGTAGGATCATATATGTATTTCTTGAGCATGGAGACATGGAACACATTGTGTACACATGCCAGATCCGGAGGCAACGCCAGTCGGTATGCAACCTCACCAATTCTTTCGAGTACTTCAAAAGGACTGATAAATCTAGGACTGAGCTTTCCTTTTACACCAAACCTTTGGATGCCGCGAGTCGGTGACACTTTTAGAAATACATGATTACCTACTTGAAATTCCAGATCTCGCCATCTTTTGTCAGCGTAGCTCTTTTATCTGGATTGGGCAATCTTGAGCCGATCTCTGATTACCTGAATGTCCTTTATTGTCCGTTGCACCATGTCTAGGCCTAGCCATTGTTGTTCTCCAACCTCATTCCAGCATGCAGGAGATCTATAGTTCCTTCCGTAGAGCGCTTCAAATGGTGCCATCTTAATGCTCGCTTGATAACTGTTGTTATAAGCGAACTCAATAAGGGATAGGTGCTCGCTCCAATATCCTTGGAAATCTATAGTGCAAGCTATCAACATGTCTTCTACTATTTGGTTGGTTCTTTTAGTTTGCCCATCAATTTGTGGATGAAAGGTGGTACTAAAATTGAGCTTAGTACCAAGCGCACCTTGCAGTCCCTTCCAGAAGTGAGATGTAAACCTTGGATCTCGATCTGAGACAATAGATGATGGAACGCCATGTAGTCTTACAATCTCTTTGACATATAAGGCAGCTAGTACCTCCACCGACCACTTACTCTTTATAGGCAGAAAGTGGGCAGATTTGGTTAGTCGGTCCACAATGACTCATATAGCGTCGAGTCCGCTACGAGTCTTGGGTAAACCCATGATGAAGTCCATGCCAATGCTTTCCCATTTCCATTCTGGAATATCTAGTGGTCTGAGTACACCAGTAGGACGCAGGTGTTCCGCTTTTACTTGTTGACAAGTAAGGCAGTGAGCAGCATGTTCGGCTACCTCTCTCTTCATGTTCGGCCACCAAAACGTTCTTTTTATGTCTTGATACATTTTGGTACCTCCAGGATGAATGGTATACTTTGTCTTATGGGCTTCATCCATTAGCTTTCTATTCAATTCTTCATTGTCAGGAACGCATGTCCTTCCTTGAAAAATAGGCCTTCCATCTTCGGTCATAGCAAAGTCTGGTCTTTCGGCTAGAGTTTCCTTGATGCGAACTAAGAACGGATCATTGTCTTGTTGGGCTTTGATCTCTTCCAGCAGGTCGGATTGAATCTTGATATTAGCAACCAAGACTCGATCATCACTATGTTCAATGGTTAGGTCTAACCTTACAAATTGTTCTAGTAGTTGCATCTCGCCAAGGACTAGACTTGAAACAGATGCCATTGGCTTTCTACTAAGAGCATCAGCCACGGTATTACCCTTGCCTGGATGGTATTGGATGTTGAAGTCAAAATCTTTTAGGTATTCTAGCCATCTTCTTTGTCTCATGTTGAGTTCCTTCTGAGAGAATAAATACTTCAGACTTTTATGGTCTGAGTAGACAATGAATTGCTCGCCATATAGATAATGTCTCCAAATCTTCAAGGCGAAGACCATAGTAGCTAGCTCGAGATCATGTACATGGTAGTTGACTTCATGTGTCTTCAGTTGTCTTGAAGAATAGGCGATGACCTTCTCCTTTTGCATGAGTACACACCCTAGCCCAATTCCTGAGGCATCGGTGTAGATAGAAAAACCTTCTCCCTCTATTGGCAGAGCGAGAACAGGTGCTAAGGTAAGACAGTCTTTGAGAGTTTGAAAACTTTTCTCACACTCTTTACTCTAGGAGTATGGATTTTCCTTTTGTGTCAGACGTGTGAGAGGAACGGCGATCCTTGAGAAGTCCTTGATGAACCTCTTGCAGTAGCCAGCCATTCCTAGGAAGCTTATTTTCTCGGTGATGTTAGTTGGTCTCTCCCAGTTGAGTAAAACTTCGACTTTGGAGGGATCAACGGAGATGCCGTTCTTTGAGATGACATGGCCCAAGAAGGATACTTCTTTGAGCCAGAATTCACACTTACTAAGCTTTGCGTACAGCTTGTTGTCTCGCAAAACTTGTAGTGTTGTCTTCAGGTGTTCTTCATGCTCCTCCTTGGTCTTGGAGTATATGAGGATGTCGTCGATAAAGACGACCACAAACTTGTCGAGGTATGGCCGATATATGTTGTTCATGAGTTGCATAAAGGCTGCAGAAGCATTGGTTAGACCAAAAGGCATAACGACGATATCATAATGTCCATACCTGCTCCTGAAAGCTGTTTTGAAAATATCGTCATCCTTGATCCTCATTTGGTGATAGCCAGATCGAAGATCGATCTTGGAGAAATACTGTGCTCCAAAAATTTGGTCGAATAGTTCATCAACCCTAGGCAATGGGTATTTGTTCTTGATGGTGAGCTGATTGAGTTGTCGATAGTCGATGCACAACCTCATCGATCCATATTTCTTCTTTACGAATAGCACAGGTGCTCCCCATAGTGAATTACTAGGTCTGATGAACCCCTTTTCTTGTAGCTCCATCAGTTGCGCCTTCAATTCCTTCAGCTCGGCAGGTGACATCCGGTACGGTTGACGCGATACCGGTGCGGCTCCAGGAATCAGCTCAATGGCGAAGTTGACATCTCGTTCAGGGGGAATCCCTGGCAGGTCTTCAGGACATACATCTGGGTAGTCCTGTACTATATGTATGTTCTCTATCTTGGAACCCTTCTTTTCCACTACTATGGCTGCTAGGAAGGCAATACAACCTTTCCTCATCATGTTGTGGGCTTTTATGGCGTGTTGGGTTTTTCATATATCATGTTTTTGATGATCACATTAACACCCTTGAACATTGATTTAATGCAAAATTGATGTGCTAACTAACATGAAAAACACCATGAAAGTGATTGAGTTAAACATTGCTAAATCATACAATGTATATCACTAACAATGTATTTGCATGTAGGTGCACAAGCATGAAACATGGAGCATTGAAGAGATGAGCATAAAGCACAAAAAATCTGTCAAAAAGGTGTATCTGTCGACAGATGAACTCTACCTGTCGACAGATGCATACAGTCATTCCAAGACAGAACTCAGGTTTGCATCTCTGAGTGTATCTGTCGACAGATGCAATGTACCTGTCGACAGATACACACAGACAACCCAGGACAGAGCTCAGGTTTTCAATTCCTGAGTGCATCTGTCGACAGATGCAAACTGCCTGTCGACAGATACACTCAGAAACTCATTTTCCTGAAACCCAGTTCTCAGCCTGAGTCTGCCTGTCGACAGATGCAAGTGCACCTGTCGACAGCCGACGGAAACTTCAGATTTTGGGTTTCCAAATCCGGCCCCACTTGGGTGTTTCCTTCCTCCACGACCCCCACTTTACCTAACACTATATAAGCATCCTTTTGGAGCCAATTTCGCAGAGAGCAGCCTCCCATCCAAGAGCCTCCAAGGGACCAAGAGGAAAAGCCCCAAATTGCTGCTCTGCTTCAACTTTCCGCCCAGATCGACGTGGAATCACCATCTATGCGGAGCTGAAGCCGGATCGTCATCAATTCAACCTTCTACATCGATCAATCTACATCCAATCGAAGTTTGAAGAGTGTTTGGACGATCCACGAGAAGAATTCCAACCGGATTTGTTCCCTAATTCCCAATTCTTCTCCATTTCATAATTTCCATTCCATCGTGTGTGTGTGTGGTTGTGTTTCGAGCATCCCTTGTGCTTGATTCACGTATTTGTGGTTGTTCTGATCGTGGTTCATCAGACAACGTGTGTGTGGTTGAGTTGTAGTGTTGAACTCGCTCATAAGCAGTCGTTTCTGCGTGTGTGTGTGGACGGTGGATGTAGGATACACGAGTTGTGTACTCCGAACCACCTTAAATCATCGTGTTCTGTGGTTTGTTCGCGTTTTGCGATAGATGATTGGTAGGCACGGTGTTCATACGCACGTTTGATTTTCTGTTCTCACTTAAATCAACTCAAGCGGTCTCACACTTAATTGAATTTGAATCAAATTTCATTAAGATCGCTGTAGCATCTAAAAGAAGCCATCGATAGTTTAAAATTTCCGTAATCTATTCAACCCCCCCCCCCTTCTAGATTACCGTATTGTGTACTTCCGCATAACTCTTCAATTGGTATCAGAGCGGGTTTCTCCGATTTACAGCTTTTCGTAATTTGATCTAGCGATCAGGAGATTTTCGATCTTATGGATTCTAGCAAAGGGTATATGGCCGAGGGACATTCAGTAACCAGGCCACCCTATTTTGATGGCACTGACTATTCCTATTGGAAAAATCGTATGCAGGTATTTTTGAGAGCTCAAAACTACGAGCTGTGGAAGATAGTCAGCAAAGGACCATATGTATTGCCCGAGGACGAAGACACCTGGACGAAAGACCAAATAGCCAAGGGAACTCTCAACTGGAGTGCACTAAACATGATGCAATGTGCGGTGCATCCAAAGGAGTTCTCAAGAGTCTCCACATGCTCAACAGCAAAAGAGATGTGGGACAAGCTTGAACTTATCTACGAAGGTACGTCCGAGGTAAGGGAAACTAAAGTTAGCATGTTAGTGTCTGAATATGAAATGTTCAAGATGAAAACTGATGAAACCATATCAGACATGTTTGCAAGATTCATGCTAATAGTTAACGGGCTAAAAGGTCTTAAGAAGGAATACTCTGAAAGTGACTTAGTGAGAAAGATCCTTCGATCTCTTACTTCATCTTGGAATACTAAGGCCACTGTCATTGAGGATTCCAAAGACCTTTCCAAAATGAAATTGGATGAACTAATTGGCTCTCTAATGACATATGAAATCAACATCAAAAGAAAAGAATTAGAAGAAAATCCTAGAAAGTCAATTGCTTTAAAAGCATCCAATAAAACATCAACAAGCTCCAAGAAATCTATTCAACAAGATAGTGATGAGCAAGAAACATCTAGTGAGAGTGATGATGGTGAAATGGCAATGCTCACTAGACAATTCAAGAAATTTTTGAAGTTCAAGAGGAGAGAAACAGGTAATTCCAAATCTTTCCTAAGAAAAATTTTTCACAGAAATATGAGTCAAACAAAAAATCTGACATTGTTTGTTATGAATGCAAGAAACAGGGGCATATGAGAGGAGAATGCCCGGAACTCAAGAAGAAGCTGAAGAAAGACAAATTCACCTCCAAAAAGGCCAAAGCAATGTTGGCCACCTGGAGTGATGAAGATGAAGATGAAGATGCACAAGAAACATCCGATGATGAAGAAGTGAAATGCTTGATGGCCAGGAGTGATGACTCCAGCGAGGTAAATTTCTCATTTGATGATTTCACTGCAAGTGAATGGGAGGAAGCATACACTACTTTATTTGAAAAATTTCGTGAATATAGATCTGAGAATAGAGCATTAAAAAAGAAATGCAACTCCCTTGTGCATGATAAGAACAATGATGAACGAATTGCATTCCTGACAAAAGAATTAGAAATGATGAAAGTTGATGAAAAGACTCATAATGAAGAAATGGATTGCTTGAAAATGAAATTGCAAGAAACACAAAAAGAAAAAGACTGTTTAAGACATTCTATTGAATTCCTTCAAGAAGAACAATTGGAAACCAAGAAAAAGTTGGAACAAACTGAAAAGGAATTGAAAGAAAAATCTGAGGACTTAATGAAATTTGTAAAAGGGAAGCAAAATCTAGATGCGTTTTGGGCGCCAAAATACATGTAACCAAGCATGGATTAGGATATCAACCTGTCAAACAAAAGAAAATAGGAGAGTCATTGATAACTTCATTTGTTGATCCTAGCCCAAGCACAACCAAGCATGCTCCCACAAAGCATAATTCAAGAAAGTCTCAGACCAAGCCACTACTACACAAACAAAATGTTCCCAACAAACAAAAGAAAAAGCCACCTGTCGACAGATACAACGGTGCCTGTCGACAGACAAGAACAATTTCAATGAATAAACAGTCTATCAAGCAACAGAAAATTGAAAAGAAAATTCCTTCATGCAATGTGTGTAAAAAGATTGGTCATCATGAAAAACAATGTTGGAATAATCCAAAGAAACAAAAAGTCAAACAAGTTTGGATTCCTAAACATCTACTTTGTTGCATGAATGAAATTTTGGGACCCAAAGTAATTTGGGTACCAAAACCTCTTGTCTGATCCACATTTGCAGGAATGCCTAGCAGCCCAACATCAAAACAAATGGTACTTGGATAGCGGCTGTTCGAGGCACATGACGGGCGACAAAGGTAAATTCTGTTTCCTAGTGGAGAAAGACGGAGGACAAGTCATTTTTGGAGGTAACAACAAAGGCCAAATCATTGGCACAGGTAATGTTGGTAAGTGTTCCTCCAATTCAATTGAAAATGTACTGTTGGTTGATGGCCTTAATCACAATTTGCTTAGCATAAGTCAATTATGTGATAGAGGTCACAACGTCATTTTTGAATCAAATTCATGTCAAATTGTTGATAAAGAAACAGAAGTGTAAAATTTTCTGGAAAAAGAGTGAATAACATTTACTTAGTTGATTTAGATGATCCAGAAAATGACAACTTGTGTCTTGTTGCAAATAGACAGGATGAATTGACCTTGTGGCATCGTAGGCTTGGCCATGCGAGCTACAACGTGTTGCACAAGATCATGAAGCTCAAATTGGTAAGTGGACTTCCTGACATCTCTTTTAGCAACAACGAAAGTTTTTGTGATGCATGTGCACAAGGAAAACAAACCCGGAAGTCTTTCAAATCTAAAGCACCGGTAAGCACATCTAAACCATTTGAACTGTTGCACATGGACCTGTTTGGACCAACTAGAACTCTAAGTCTCAATGGCAAACGTTTTGGTTTTGTCATTGTAGATGATTTCTCTAGGTTCACATGGGTCAAATTCTTGGCACACAAAAGTGAAACACTCACAATCTTTCAAGAATTCTTTAACAAGATTGAGCATGGCAATGTGAATAAAATATGCTCAATCCGCACCGATCACGGGGGAGAATTTGATAACAATGCATTTTCTGATTTTTGCAGGCACCAAGGGATTGAACATCTGTTCTCTTCCCCAAGGACTCCAGAACAAAACGGAGTAGTGGAGAGGAAAAACAGAACATTGGTGGAAATGGCTCGCACTCTTCTGGTTGAAGGCCAACTCTCCAAAAGATTTTGGGCAGAAGCAGTGAACACTTCGTGCTACATTCTAAACAGAGCCATGGTAAGACCTGTGATAAAGAAAACCCCCTACCAGTTATTGAAAGGTAAGAAACCCAACCTTGGGTACTTCCGAGTTTTTGGCTCAAAGGTATTTATTCACAACAATGATAAATCTGATTTAGATAAATTTGAAGCCAAAAGTGATCAAGGTGTTTTTCTAGGCTACTCAGAACACTCTAGGGCATATAGGGTGTTTAACAATAAAACACGAACTGTGGAAGAAACTCCACATGTCATTTTTGATGAGACTTATGCCAAGTCTAACAGATTGAATGTTAACAGGATTGAAGAAGAGGATGAAGGAACATCGCTTAAGGATCTACAAGTCAAAGCAAAAGACAAATCTGAAGTAGACTCCAAGACCAAAGGTGGATATCTTCACCGGGACTACGATGAAGATGATGAAATAGCATTCAGAAAACAAGATGAAACACTTGAAGAGAATCCACCAGAAAGTGATCCTCCTGAAGAACAACATTCACAAGATCAAATTCCTCAAGGACAAGATACTCCCGGCCCTTCAACAATCACAAATGTGAGGTATTCCAAAGATCACCCACTTGATGATGTGATAGGTAGTTTAAATGATTCTGTTCAAACGAGGTCTCAAGTAAGAAAAATAATTGAACATGATCTTTTTGCCTTTGTCTCTCAAGTGGAACCCAAAAATGTTGAAGAAGCCTTAAAAGACAACTCATGGATTGATGCTATGCATGAGGAACTTGGTCAATTTCAAAGAAATAATGTATGGAGTTTAGTTCCTAAAACCCCTGAAATCTCTATCATAGGAACTAGATGGGTGTTTAGGAATAAACTTAATGAAGAAGGAAAAGTGATAAGAAATAAAGCAAGACTCGTAGCAAAAGGATATAGTCAAGAATTTGGTGTAGACTTTGAAGAGTCCTTTGCTCCTGTAGCCAGGTTAGAAGCAGTCAGAATTTTATTGGCATATGCATGCTCCCATAAGTTTAAACTCTATCAAATGGATGTTAAAACTGCTTTCTTAAATGGCTATATCAAAGAAGAAGTCTATGTCTCTCAACCACCAGGTTTTGAAAATTCTGAAATGCCTAACCATGTGTATAAATTGCACAAAGCTCTTTATGGTTTGAAACAGGCACCTCGAGCTTGGTATGATAGACTAAGCAATTATCTGGTAAGCAAGAGCTACTCAAGAGGTAAAGTAGACCAAACACTCTTCACTAAGAAAGTTCGCAATCACATAATTGTTGTTCAAGTTTATGTGGACGATATCATATTTGGTTCTACTAACCCTTCACTGTGTGAAGAATTTTCTAAACACATGCACAGTGAATTTGAGATGAGTCTAATGGGGGAGCTTCAATTCTTTCTTGGTTTGCAGGTGAAACAACATAAAGACGGATTCTTCATAAATCAAGAAAAGTATGTCAAAGAGCTTCTCAAACGATTTCAATTTGAGCAAGCTAAACCGGCCTCCACCCCAATGAGCACAAGCATCAAATTGGAAAATGATGAGAAAGGTAAACCGGTAGATGCAAAGCACTTCCGAGGTATGATTGGCTCACTCCTTTATCTTACTGCAAGTAGACCGGATATTCAATTTAGTGTTTGCCTTTGTGCTAGATATCAATCTAGTCCAAAGGAAAGCCATTTAATTGCAGTCAAGAGAATTTTCCGATATCTCTCCGGAACATGCAATTTGGGTTTTTGGTACCCAGCAGGCAGTAGCTTTGATTTGATTTCATATTCTGATGCTGACTATGCTGGATGTAAAATCGATAGAAAAAGCACTAGTGGATATTGCCAATTCCTTGGCGGTTGCATGGTTTCGTGGGCATCCAAGAAACAACACTCGGTTGCACTCTCCACTGCAGAGGCAGAATATGTCGCTGCAGGAAGTTGTGCAGCTCAAGTGTTGTGGATCAAAAGTCAGTTAGCTGACTATAATGTTCAAATTGGATGCACACCTATCCTATGTGACAACACAAGTGCTATCAATCTTTCAAAAAACCCTGTCCAACACTCACGGACTAAACACATAGAAATCCGTCATCATTTCTTGAGAGATGAAGTTGCCAATAAAACCTTGGAACTCATTTTCATTCCCACAGAAAAACAATTGGCTGATATTTTCACCAAACCCTTGTCTGAAGATAGATTCACATCCTTAAGAAGAGAATTGGGTTTGTGTAAAATGCAATGAAACTGACTATCCATTTTGGAATACATGCTCTTTATGTGTGAATGACTATGTGGTATATCAAATGGTGAACTGTGGAAGAACAAGTTCGGCTTGTTTGGAAACTATCATCATGCGTGAGAAAACATTCTCCGCCAAGTATCCATAGTCCCATTACATATAAAGGTCCTGTACTTCACATAGGATTTTTAGTTTCCTTACATTTTATCATGTTAACTCCATTAAACAATGTTTTTTCTGTGATCATGTGCTTGTGTGTTACTTTCTTTAAATGATCATGTTTGTCTTGTATCAAGTGCTTGTGTGAATCCTTGCTTAGATGTTGTGTCAACACGTGCACACACTATGGGGGAGTGAGTTAAGGATAGATGAGTATCTTATTGAGGAAACTCCTCATACATCTACTTGTTGAATTCTCACTTCCTTGAACTCAAAAGTGCAATCAATCTGAAACAAGAAAAATCCACTCTGTTCCTATCTGTCGACAGACACATTCCATCTGTCGACAGATTCAATCAGTCTTGTTCTGGCAGAAACTTCAATTCCTCAGTCTGTGTGCATCTGTCGACAGACAGACTTCTTCTGTCGACAGATACACCCATTCTTCTTTATTTTTCAAATCCTTCTTCATACTTTTCAGGAAAAGTGTTCCTTAATTGATTTAAAGGTAAACCTTGGTTTGTTTGTGTGCAATATAACCCTTCATATCCACTTCATGTCGAAGTCATGAACCAAGTCTAAATGTTGTTTGATGCATGACCTGATTAAGGTCTTTTTAGATCATTTTGAACATAATGAGCAAACCAAATGATTTTTAAACATCTCCTTTGAATAACTCCCTTGTCGTTAAACATGAATCTAAAATGATTTGAAAAATCAGAAAACTCTTGAATTTAATGTTCCACATTACAACTTGCCTAAAGAAATCTCATGTACTTGACAAAAAGCAAAAAAAAAAAAAAAAAAGGAGAAAAGCTACCTATTTCTTCAGTTCAATCAACAAATTTGTTTTTCATTTGTGGGATGGAGGTAGAGCAATGATGAAAATCACTAAGTAACCGGGGACATGGGCATCACAAATGTCAGTCTTCGCGTCAAAAGGTTGTTTCATTATCTCTATACAATGGCTTGATGGACACTCACATTGAGTAACTGGGGGTATTGGCATCACAAATGTCTACCTTCACATGAAAAAGTGAAAGTGCTCCTCATTGCCACTCTTTTCCATCTTCGTTGCTTAAATCTTCCAAGATCATACCAGAAATAGAGTGAAGCCTCCGAAATTTTTTGTCAAGTCCAATGTGTTTCTTCGGTAAGACATTCTTGTGGGCATTTAATTCAATTGTCATCTGACTATCATCTCTATTTAAATGCATGTTTGTCTTCAACGGCCTTAATCAAAAGAGTTATTTAATTTTCACTGGCTTTTGTGAAATGTGTTCCTCATGATCTAATTAAAGATCTTATCATTTTTAATTCAAATCTTTTAGATTTGTGTCATGTCTTCATCTTAATGGATATGGATTTTTGTCTTGCACATACACCCACTTTGCCTTAAAACAACAAATGAACACTTGTCCCTTTGAAAATTTTGACAAAAATCAAGTTTTCACCAAAAAGGAGCTATCTGTCGACAGATAGACTGGCATCTGTCGACAGACGACGGCCCAGATCCGTTTTTTTAGAAAACCCTCGCGCCAGTTCACCTCCTTTTTGTGGGGCCTTCCTTTTAAAACCCTCCAAGTCCATTCTAAGGCCACCCACGACCCTTTTTCACCCCTCCTCTCTTGTTCCCTCCTCCTCCTCTCCAAACCCCCTCTCTTTCCCCCTTCAGGGCTCCGTCTCCGACGATCCTGCTCCTCGTCTGGGATCCCTCCACTCTGCCTTCACACCATTCTCATCCTTCCTCCTGCGATGGCACCCAAATCGAAGCTTCTCGCTCGCCGTCGTCGCGCTCCGACGGACGCCGGAGAAAGCTCCAGGGGTCCTTCTAACGCCGCAGCAAGCATCGTGAGGATCGGTTACCGGAACTCATCGTTCCTCAAGGTCTCCGTCTTATCCGACCCAACGGCACCTTCAAGAAGATTGTCCAATCCCGGTATGTGGACTTCGAGTCCTTAGCACCGATGTTCCCCTCACTCCTACCTTATTTTGACACTCAAGGGTGGACATCCTTCTTATACTCCCACTTGCAATACTCTCCAACTGCCGTATCCGAGTTCTACAATAACTTAGGGCTTTCCGATCAGGGAGATATCTACTCTTCGGTGAAAGGCACTCGTTTTCGCCTCACCGCAAATCTTCTCTCCACAGCCCTTGAAATTCCAAACTCAGGAGTTGAAATCTTCAACTACAATCCCTCTGCTTCTGAGTACTATGAGCTTCTCACGTTGGAACCTTATGACACTACCAAGGAGATTGCTCGTCTCAACGCCAACTCCTTTCCTCCCTTGATCCGGATGATCCATCACATCTTCACTACCTTGATCGTCCCGAAGGATGGAAGTCGAGAGTTAGTCACCGAGGTCCATAAATCCCTATTCATTTTTTTCCTCAAGTGTCAAGAAATCAATCTTCCTGAACTCATGATAAGCCTCATCCGTCGGTGTTTCTCTAACACCAAAAGATCAATGCCATATGCTTGCCCCATCACTTCTCTTCTTATTTTCCTTGGCATTCCTATCCCTCCAAGTGAGCTCATCTCACTAAAATCCCGAAGTGCCTTTGACCTCACTGCCGCCAACCGCATGGGCTACAAGATTGTCGACGGCGTCGTCACTAGGACTCTCAAGGGACAGGAACCACAAGGAGCTGACGTGTCAACTGGTGAAGAAGACAATGAAGGCGATGAAGCAAATGAAGGCAGTGATGAAGAACCTAAAGATGAGCAAATGCCTGACCAAGCTCAAGAGTTTGATGATGTACCTGTGCCTCCACAACAATCCGTTCATGATTACTTGGCACAAATCCATCAAGAAATGATCTCAGGATTTGCTCAGATGACTTCAAGATTTGATCAAGTGGATGCTCGCCTCAACACTCTGGATGACCGGCTTGACCACCTCTACTCCGAGAGAGATGGATCCCGTCACCCTCCTTCTGCTGGACATGACAATGAATAGAGGGTCTCAGGGTCATTAGAGGTCACTAAGAGTCTTAGATGAGAATTAGTCTCACTTGTCTTATCATCTTTTGCTTGTTCATGTTATTTCCCTTTCTTTTTATTGAGTCATGCAATGATTATCAAATGTACTGTGAAATTTCAATGATCAATCAATGAAAACTCAGTTCATGTTTATTTGTGCTTGACTTGACCTTTTGCATGTTGTCAAAAAGGGGGAGAACATCAATATATGCATCAATTGAATGTTTTTGTCATCATCAAAAAGGGGGAGATTGTTGGGTTTTTCATATATCATGTTTTTGATGATCACATTAACACCCTTGAACATTGATTTAATGCAAAATTGATGTGCTAACTAACATGAAAAACACCATGAAAGTGATTGAGTTAAACATTGCTAAATCATACAATGTATATCACTAACAATGTATTTGCATGTAGGTGCACAAGCATGAAACATGGAGCATTGAAGAGATGAGCATAAAGCACAAAAAATCTGTCAAAAAGGTGTATCTGTTGACAGATGAACTCTACCTGTCGACAGATGCATACAGTCATTCCAAGACAGAACTCAGGTTTGCATCTCTGAGTGTATCTGTCGACAGATGCAATGTACCTGTCGACAGATACACACAGACAACCCAGGACAGAGCTCAGGTTTTCAATTCCTGAGTGCATCTGTCGATAGATGCAAACTGCCTGTCGACAGATACACTCAGAAACTCATTTTCCTGAAACCCAGTTCTCAGCCTGAGTCTGCCTGTCGACAGATGCAAGTGCACCTGTCGACAGCCGACGGAAACTTCAGATTTTGGGTTTCCAAATCCGGCCCCACTTGGGTGTTTCCTTCCTCCACGACCCCCACCTTTACCTAACACTATATAAGCATCCTTTTGGAGCCAATTTCGCAGAGAGCAGCCTCCCATCCAAGAGCCTCCAAGGGACCAAGAGGAAAAGCCCCAAATTGCTGCTCTGCTTCAACTTTCCACCCAGATCGACGTGGAATCACCATCTATGCGGAGCTGAAGCCGGATCGTCATCAATTCAACCTTCTACATCGATCAATCTACATCCAATCGAAGTTTGAAGAGTGTTTGGACGATCCACGAGAAGAATTCCAACCGGATTTGTTCCCTAATTCCCAATTCTTCTCCATTTCATAATTTCCATTCCATCGTGTGTGTGTGTGGTTGTGTTTCGAGCATCCCTTGTGCTTGATTCACGTATTTGTGGTTGTTCTGATCGTGGTTCATCAGACAACGTGTGTGTGGTTGAGTTGTAGTGTTGAACTCGCTCATAAGCAGTCGTTTCTGCGTGTGTGTGTGGACGGTGGATGTAGGATACACGAGTTGTGTACTCCGAACCACCTTAAATCATCGTGTTCTGTGGTTTGTTCGCGTTTTGCGATAGATGATTGGTAGGCACGGTGTTCATACGCACGTTTGATTTTCTGTTCTCACTTAAATCAACTCAAGCGGTCTCACACTTAATTGAATTTGAATCAAATTTCATTAAGATCGCTGTAGCATCTAAAAGAAGCCATCGATAGTTTAAAATTGCCGTAATATATTCAACCCCCCCCCCCCCCCCCCTTCTAGATTACCGTATTGTGTACTTCCGCATAACTCTTCATGGCGGAGACTAGAGACATCTGTCTCTTATGTCTAATCCCAGAGACTGCCAATTTAGAAAAGTCACTAAAGGTAACCTTCCCTTTCTTACAGTCGACACTTTCCCCATATGTGGACAACCAGTCGGCTCCCAAAATTACATCATGGTCTTCCATGTGCATACATACCAGGTCGACTTTTAGGTAATGGTCTCCGATCATTACATCGGCAGCTGGAAAGTACTTGTTCAATTTCTCCTTTTCTCCTAGTGGCGTTATGACAGAGAACTCACAACCCAAGGGTATAGGTTTAACATTCAGAGTATCAGCAAAGTTTTGAGATATAAATGAATGGGTTGCCCCAGTATTAAATAAAACGAATGCTGATAGAGAGAAAACTTGAAGGGTACCTTCTACGATTCCACCCTCCTCGGTAGGCTCCACTTCCTGGACAGCTTGCAGTCGGCCAGGCTTCTTTTGCCCATTAGGGCGTTTCTCTTTCTCTTGCTCCTTCAGCACAGGGCACTCAAAAATGCGATGATTGCGATTCCCGCAGCGTAGGCAGGTGCCTTCTTTCCTCCAGCACTCAATAGCAGTATGACCAGGTTTGTCACAATGCTCGCACTTGGTCTTGTCGGTGTTTGGGGTAGTAGGTATCTTGAGCTTCCTTTCTTGATTCGGCCCTCCCGTGATGTTGAACGGCCGCTTCTTGTCATTTGTGGGCTTGCTTGAGGAACCCGATGCGGGTTCCTTCTTGACTAGTCTACCCTTAATGCGATCGGTAAGGTCAGTCGCATCCTCCAGCAGCTGTGCCTTCTTTACCATCTCGGCATAAGTCCGGATGTCGAGTGGAGCAAGTTGTGTAATATATGAAGGCTTTAGTCCATTAAGAAATCTCCTCGCCTTCATCTTTTCTGTGTTGACCAGATGATTGGCATAACACGCCAATCGGGAGAATTGTGCTTCATACTCCGCGATCGTAAGGTGCCTCTATTTCAGTGCAGCAAATTCGGAGGCCTTCCTCTCCTGGATCCTTTCAAAGAAGTATTTAGAGTTAAAATGCTCCTTGAATTCTGCCCTGGTGAACTGTGCATCGGCCCTGGTAGCCTCCACAGACTCCCACCATGCACGTGCGTCTCTTTCTAATTGAAAAGTTGCCAGTAGTAAGTTATCACCATCCGCGCATTGCATGACGCGGAAGATGCGTTCTATCTCCTTCATCCAGTTTTCTGCCTCGTCGGGATCAGTAGTCCCACTAAAACGGGGCGGGTTCAATTTGCGGAAATTCCTATGCAGATCTTTGGCTCCTTGGTTGCCGCGAGCTCCAGCAGCCTGAAGTAGAGCTTGAGTGAGCTGCTGGATAGTTTGTTGCATGTCACGAAGTTGTGCACGCTCTGCTGCCATTTCTATGTTTTAAGTTCCTTCAAAAAGAGAAATTTTAGTGTAAGATATCATGATTGAACTAAGTTGGTGTGTGTGTGAGTTTATTTTAGCTAGTTACCCTTGGCTCTAACATCAACTCACATAGGTGGATAATTGACTCTAGTCGAGGTAGGTTAACCTAGATCATCCTATACTTAAGAATAACCTAGGCTCTGATACCACAAAACTGTCACGCCGCGACGCGGAATATCGGAACGCGAGGCAGTTGCAAGTAAAGGGTATAGAGCGAATACTGGACATCAAACCATTTTGAAATGAATAATACTAAAGCAAATCTTTCTCATTAACAATTTTCCAAATGTCTAGTTACAACCGCTAATATCAGAGCCAATCTATAGGGCCCAATTACATTGAAATAAAGTAAAAGACTAAACTTTAAATTTAACTACTACAACGCTAATCATAGTGCTAGGACGCTAGGGTACTCATGACATCACTCTAGGTCGTTCCCGTCCTCTTGAGTGTATGGTTCATCCTCGGTCTCACCTGAGAACACAATGACAAATAACGCAGGGTGAGCGATAATGCCCAGTAGGACTTAAATCTCAGGATCAAGCATGGTTTAAGTGATTAATGTCTTATAAAGTAGGATAACTAGAGAGAATAATGAGAAACGTATAGAAAGTACTGGTACATGATAACGAGGAACAATAGCACAATGCACAAGAGTATAGCACGACTAGTTTTAATATCGGACTGGCCGTATAACAAGATAACAAGTAAAGTTGCACAACAGTGCACAAGTCACGATAGCAAGTGTTAGTCAATATTCTTTCAACCACGAGATTCAAGTAAACCAATAATTGACTGTTTGATTAATTGATTGCCATAGATCGAATCTTGCGTGTTCATGCGTTAGGTGTATGCCATTACCCAGATCATTAGACCCCCGCGAGTTATAGCCTTTCAGGTGCTACTCCCAAGGACCAGACCAGGCCCTTATAATGTTGCCTAGCATAGTCATGTTTTTATCGTAGACAATCAATTTAATTTCCAAATAGAGTACCAAGGAATAGATGATAGTACTAGATGAATAGACGAGATAGTAGAGTGAACGTGAATAGATGAGTAAGTAGAGTATAGATGAGGGCTAAGGGACAATGCACATAACTTTTCGAGTAGCAGGCGATAGTAGCAGTTGCACAACACACGCACATGGTGTTGGCAATCAGGTGGAACTCACGACCCTACCACTGGCCTTATTATGCACAGGTCCAGAGGTTCAGCGTGATTTAAGACGAGAGTGAATTTCTAATAGCCGTTTGGATCATATAGATCCCTAAAGGGTATCATAGGTGTTAGGGTACAACCGGCTCGTCGACCATGTGGGAATCCATGGACTGAGGAGACTTACAGAGGCCTTGAACAAAGACTCACTAGTCCGACAGAAGGAATATCCGATGGAGAGTTCGTCCAAGTCAAGAAAGTGTGTATATAGAAACAAGTGCTCGACGTTCTAGAGGAGTTCTAGAACAGTGGAGCGTCGATATCGGTATTCCCAAAACATTACGAGAAATGATAGACAACTATTTTAAAACATGGTAATTTAATTACATAAATTACCAGATGTATTATGAAATGATTACATGCCAAATTACGCCATAATTGGATTGTTCAAAGTGTGTGTAAGTGTCATGATATTGTAGATAGAAAGATCATGTGTATGTATTTTAATCATACATAAATATTTAATTTATATCATGTGTTATTTTCCGTATGTATGATTGTTAAACAAAAGTACAAACACTGTAGATAATCAAGCATTGATGAGACCGGGGGTTTCTTACAAAAACCCAGATCGTGACATATGCTAATGAGGGTCGCGACGGGGTCAACTGTGATAGCGACAGGGTCTTGTACAGGTCACGACAGGCTTGTCGGTTCGGGCAGACCGGTCGCGACGGGGTCGCATGAAGGTCGCGACGGCCTAGTCTGCAAATCGCGACGACAGGCACTATTGCGATCATATCGCGACAGAGCACTCTGTCGCGACGGCCCTTGTGAACGCGGCCTATCGGGCCGTTGCGTTCACATGGTCTGCGCCCAGTCCGAACAGGGAAAGGACATCACATTGGATTGCGGGCCAAAACTTACCCTATTTAACATAGGATGATTCAGAAATTCACAACTAATTGTATAGTTAACGAAAAATCATGAAACTAGTTGCAAAACGACCTACACATGCATGGGTACTTACAATAAATTGGAATTGGAAAACAATCAGGTTTGAGACATGTTTTAAACACAGGTATTCATGATGAACATGAAACAGTACATAGTTGAGATCAACGATTAAATTCGCAAGATAGGATGAATCAAATTTAGGGCTTTTAGGGGCAAAAGATGCCTAACATGCATCAGTTCCTACAGTAAAAATCTCGTGGCATGGGGTTGAGTATACAAGGAGATCATGAATTAAGAAGAGGATTCGGGGTCATATAAGTTGCAGAACATGAAAAATCAAGAACTAAAGATATGCTCGATGGAAAATTATGAAACCAATGGGCTTTTGCTCTTGATAGACGAGACATCCTTCAGAAAATGTTTCATGGTTTATGCTCATGAGAATGCCTACCTTTGATCGTTTTCCTCTTCTAGGGTTTGAAGATGAAGAACTCAGGAAGAAGCTTTAATGGGTCTTCCTCTCCACGATTTCTCCCCCTCTTGGCCTCTCCTTCTGGTCCAGGAACCTTTTGGCATGAGCTAGGGTCGGCCATGAGGGTTTAAGAGAAATATTTAAGCTTCTCCCTATTCCCTTTCCTAGTTTAAGTCTAACTTCTATTAAATTCCGAATTTCCTATTTTCCTCTCCACTTTTTAAGCAAGAGATCTTCTATTTGGGTTGGGAGAGAGGGGATTTCATGGCCAACCCATTAGGGTAGGTTTTGGAATCCCAATCCAACTCAAACTTCTATTTTTAATGTATTAAATACCTCTTTTCTATTTTAGTAATAATTTAGTTATGAATTTTGGGTATTTCTCTATTATTCCTCTTTTTAAAATCTCTATTTTAGCCCACTAATTTCTAATGGGTCAATATAGCAAAGCCCATTACTCTTTTCTTTTAAATGTGTTTTATTTAATTCTCTCTTATTTGATTTCCTAGATGTTTTAATACATCCTCCTTTTATTTGATTTTCTAATTAAATAATATAAAATTTTATTTTCCCAAAAATTTAGGGTTGCTACACCAGGTATTCTTGTGATGAATCACAAACCACTCAGAGAGAGTGAGTGGGTGATCCCTAGGTGGGAATTGAGCAGGGTTGGCAGATATGAATTGCCTGTATAAAGACTGATGGCCCCGGGCCCACTGATCTTCATTTTTAGCATCAGTCATAGAGAAAATTTTTGACTATTCAGTTTTTGAAAGAGAAGAGAGAGGGAGAACAACATTTAGGTGGTCGGTGAGATGTAGGTGAGGAAGGCCAAAAATGGTGGCAAATGTGCATTTCTGGAGGAATTCACAATAGATAGACCTTCTTTGATTTTCAACAGTGAGAGAAAACCAAAGAGGTGGAAAACGAGGCTCAGAAGAAATAGCAAAGTTGGAAGATATTTTTCTCCTTTTAGGAACATGGCTGGAAGAGCATGTCCTATGAATGTGAGTGCCAACTGACAGGACTGAGCAATGTATGGCTACTTCAAACTCATCTTTTATGTCCTGGATAAATGGACCTTCAAGTTGGGCACCCTCTGGAATGATGGTAACAAAGGAGGGAGGAGTAGGAGGATGAAGGAAAGAATAAGAAGTAGAGGAAGGTGGTACAGATGGTCCAGCTGATGAAGGACTAGAAGATAAGGCTCCAGCTGAGGAGGATGCTGGAGGTGCCTTAGAAGGAGGAGGAGGAATGAATGTGGAGGAAACAGGAGAAGAGGAGGTTGTGGTAGGAAATGGTGTAGGCGAGGAAATGTTTTTGGGAAGAGGTTGTTTAAAGGTGGTAGGAGCTAGAGGAGCAGTGGTAGATGAAGGTGGAGAAGGAGGGGCTAGAGTTTGAAGAAGAGAAGTAGGGGGCTCTGGGGGCACAGCCTCTTCTACAGGTGCTTCAACTCTTCCATGCTTATCCTGAGATTCCACTGGCCCGGATGGCCCCGACTCATCCACAACTGGCCCTGGAGGCCCTGCCTGCTGAACCGATGGCCCTGGTGACCCAGATGCATCCTGTGCTGGCTGATCCTGACTTGATTCCTCAACAACCTTTGGCCCTGATGGCCCTGAATCCTCAACACCAATTGGCCGGACTTCTTCTTCTACATTACTTGTCTCTGATGGCCGGATTTCTTCTTCATTCCTTAGACCTGGTGGCCGAACTTCTTCTACTGAAACTGGCCCTGATGGCCCTGAAGATTCTGGAACTGCATGAGTGGGAGCAGGTGGGGCAGTGGAAGCTAAATGTGCCCTCACCACATCTGAAAGATTTGTCACTAATGTTTTCATTCTTCCCAACTCAGTTTTCATCCACCTCAGTACTGCTTTTACCATACTTAGCTCTTTGACTACAGAGCTCTGTCTCATAAAAAGGGATGAGATATCTGACTGCATAGAGCAAAGAATTTGCCCTTATGAATCTAATCTCTCAATCACTGGCTTCAGGTTCACTCTAAGCTCTTCTTCTTTGACCTTCGGTGTGCCTTATTAGTAAGTAATGGAATTTTAGTGGCTACACCTTTGCCTTTATCACTAGTGCCAACAACTGGCTCCACATTATTAACAGGAACTTCATCTTCATCCGAGATGCTCTCCACAACACCTTCTTGAAACTGATCAACATGGGGGCTAGCCGCGGACTCCCCCTGAACATCTGCTGCCATTTCAGCCACATGCTCCCCTTGAGCAGGAGCATCCTGTACCCGAACATCACTGTGGCCTGGTGCCACAACTTCTGGAACAACTTCTACTTGCTCCCCTTGAAAGTTGATGTCATTATCCAATACTTCATGAAGAATAGATGTAATAACTGTCGTGGGGGTATCAACCTCTGATGATTGCTCAATGGGCTCAATGTGTTCTGGAGGAATTTCTTCAATTCTTCTTGGACTAGCCACTGGTTTTTCTGCCGTGACTGCTGCTGCTGCCTCTTCTAGGACAGTTGGGGCTCCTGGAGCTTCTACGACAGTGTTTTCAACCCTCACTTCTGCCTCTGCCTCTACTTCTGGAACAGGAACTTCTTGAGCTTCTCCAGTAATGGCCTCACCTTCAGCGACTGAAGTCTTTGTCCAAACTCCGGCAACAAGAGAAAAACCACTCTTTTCAGATTTATGCTTTTGATGGCTTGGCCCATCTTCTCCGAAACTTCACGGCTCAGGTCTATGTTGAAATGATGGAAAATTCTTGTCAGCAAGTGAGCATAGGGAAGGGACACGTTGAGCTTATTCTTCTTGTCCCATATCTTCGCAGTTGCAAACTTCATTCTTTCAATAATCACCTCTGCCATATTGATATCTTGGTTCTGAATCACCCAGAACATCATGTTTGAATCTGCCTTAGGGTAAGTGGAAAAAGTAGCACTTCTGGGCACTAGGATCTGACAAACTATGAAGTGAAGAATCCTATTGAAAGCATTCAGCTGATTTATATCGATTTTACCATCCTTCAACTTATATTCAGTATCAATAATCCCCAGTCCCTTGACATGAATGTCGACACTGTCTACCCCACTGCAACCACTGGTAGACACTCCAAATAGACTCTCCAACAGATCATATGTGATGTGGATAGGAATACCTTTGACTGTGGAGGTCAGGGACCCGTCCGCTTTGGATTTCAAACAGGTATAGAAAGCCTTCACCGAATATGGATAGCTTGCCTCTGAAATAGTCACCATCATTGTCCACTTCATCCTCTGCATTGCTGCTACCACACTATGCATCATGTTCTTCTCCAAATCAGCCACATCCACTGCCTTGTTACCACAGAGCTTCGTCTTCACTGCTGCAAACCGTTCCTGTTACTCTACTGTAAGGAACGCAACGCCGTAGCCACCAACAGTGCAGGAGACCCTTGAAACCGCCATGGATTTGAATAGGGAAAGGTTGTGGAGGATCGTGTGAAGGAGTAGAATAGAAGCCCACAAGAGATTTTGGCACGAATAGAGGGATTCCTTCAAAATCACACAGAGAGAATGCCCAAATCGATAGGGTTTATCATTCCAGGCAAGTCGAAAGAGATGAGAGAGAAAGGTGGAATCGGTATGGCATAGATTACAGGATTAAAAGCGAAAGTTAAAGTTGCTTTTGAAATGACACCACAATAAATGCGGAAAACGACAAAAGAGGAGACGATTTCGCAATAGATAAGGTCTTTAGAAATAAAGAACCGTCAAAGCAATTTATGATGCAAGCAATTAAAGGATTTCCTTAATTCCAGGGGAGAGAATAAGCATTATTCCGAAACTGTTATTATTTCAGTTACGTGCAGGAAATCTATTACAAATTACACATGCCTAATTCTCTTCTAAGAGATGTAAATATCTCTTCAGGTAAGGCTTTTGTAAAGATATCTGCTAACTGATTTAAGGTATCTATAAAAGAAATATTTATATTACCATTTACTACATGATCTTTAATGAAATGATATCTAACCTCTATATGCTTCGTTCTGGAGTGCTGGACTAGATTTTTGGTGAGATTTATTGCACTGGTGTTGTCGCACAACAATGGATTGGTCTTGATGTGCAGTCCATAATCCTCAAGTTGCTGTTTTATCTATAGTAGTTGAGTACAACAGCTTCCAGCTGCTACGTACTTAGCTTCAGCTGTTGATAGTGCTACTGAATTTTGTTTCTTTGAGGACCATGAAATCAAGCATCCTACAAGAAATTGATGAAGGGTTGCGGAATTCCCTATATGGTAATCTGGAAGGGGGGTTGAATAGATTACTGCCGATTAAAACGTTTATCACCTTCTTTTCTTTGAAACACAGATTATCAAAATAATGTCTAACTTTAAACGATGTGTGGATGTGTGTGACTTGAAGACAAATAGAAAACAGATTATCAAACGTGCGTAGTGATGTCGTGCCTACCAAACATCTAGCGTAAAATCGTTCAAACCATTAGACACGCAGATTTACGTGGTTCGGAATACACAACTCGTGTATCCTACATCCACGGGCCACACACACACGCAGAACAACCTGCTTATGAGCTAGTTCACAAACTACAACTCACACACATGTTATCTGATGTGCAACCACGATCAGATCAACACCCACACACGTGTATCAAGCACAAGGACTGCTTGAAACACAACACACACACACAGATATGGAGAAATAGAAACAGAGAAGAGTTTAAGAGTGGAAGAACAAATCCAATTGTAAACTCTTCTTGTGAACGTCTGACACAGCTTCAAGCTTCGTCTTGTCGGTCACAACTTGATGGAGACACTTGAATCCACGACGTTCAGACTTCACCTTCCGCTGGAGAGACTTCTCTTCTTGGTTATGAGCGGTAGGTTGAAGCAGAGCAGCAGAACAAAACTTCTTGTGAGAGCTCTTTAGGGTTTTTGCTTGGAGGCTGCTTCTCTACGAAATTTCCTTCAAAGAGGTGTTTAAATATAGGAGTTCTCACATGGAGAAATGTGAGAGTTGGAAACACCTCCTAGGATAACTTAGAAACTTTCCGTAGTTTTAATTGTACTCCGTCTGTCGACAGGTCTTGGCCATCTGTCGACAGGCGACAGTAAGAAAGAAGTATGAATCTTCAGCTCTGTGAGATCTGTCGACAATCGAAGACCATCTGTCGACAGATGTGCTCTTTTGTGTAAGCGACAGAAGTTTGGATGTTCTGGACTATGAGATCTGTCGACAGCCGATCTGTCATCTGTCGACAGATGAAGACTTTCTGAACTATGGGTCTTCTGGCAGACCACACCTGTGAGATCTATCGACAGGTCTTTTGTGTCTGTCGATAGGTGACCTTGTTTTTTACTTTTTGTGATCTTTTTCATTTGCTTGGAGAGAGCTTGACTTTGTGCATTTGTACCTACATGATGAAACATGTAAAATTAAGTATTTTGAATACACAAACAATCAACAATCAAATATTGCATTAGTTTCTTTTTCATGTGTTACATGTATCAAACCTCAATTGAAGTTATTCATCATCAAAAACATGTTGTTATAAATGTTAGAATGAAAACCCAACATTCTCCCCCTTTTTGATGATGACAAAATTTATCAATTAATGCACATTGAGGTTTCTCCCCCTTTTAACAACATCTAAAAGCATTCATCAGACAAACATATAGACAAACATGGAACATGGCCCTGTGAATTCATTGATGTGAAGGAGGCATACACAGTACAAAAAGTTGTTTGACTGAGAGTAAACATGAAAGAGAAAGAAAATACATGACCACAAAGTGAAATAAAAAGACCATAAGACTCAGACAAGACAGTACATAGACACTACGTGAAGACCCATTCCTAGACATAAAGCCTCTCTAGGCAGCATCATCAGCAGGCGGAGCTAGAGCCTGACGAGTGTTATGTATCTCTATCTGAAGCCTTGTAATATGGAGCTGGAGCTGGACTTGAGTGTCCGCAAGTGATTCCATACTCGAATCCACTGTGTCTAATCTTGTATTCATCTTATCAAATCCAGTGGACATCTGTAGCTGTAACTGTGCAAGCAAATCTCTAATGGATGGTTGAGGTGGAGCATCACTAACAATCTCAACGCTCGGCACACCATGTGATCCAGACTGGGAGTCTTCATCCTCGTCATCTTCAGCATCTTCAGCAAGATTCTCATCTTCGTCTTCAACATTCTCCCCTACGGCATCAGAAGGTGCTTTACCCTTAAGCTCCCGGGTAACAATTCCATCAACAAGCTTGTATCCCATGCGATGTGCTGCAGTGAGATCAAAGCTGTTGTGAGAATTTAGCTTTATGCACTCGCTGTCTGGAATGTCAATGCCGATGAACCTCATCAGGGAGGTAAGTGGATAGGCAAAGGGCATCGACCTCCGGGGTTGGTAGAATGTTTTTTTGATAAGACTAAGCATTAAAAGTGGGAGATTAATGGGTTCACAACTGAGGAAGAAGGTGAAGAAAGATTTGTGAACATTGGTGACCAACTCCCGACTACCATGTTTAGGCGCAATCATGGTAGTGAATATGTGGTGGATCATCCTGATCAATGGAGGAAATGAGTTTGCATTGAGTTTAGAGATTTTCTTGGTGCCATCATAATCCTCAAGTGTGAGGAGAGGGTAGTAGATATAGGCATCCGGTTTGTGGCTTAGGATATCAACTCCAGAATTGGGGATTTGAAGGGCTGTGCAAAGAAGATTTTCAGTGAGTTGAAAACTGGTGCCCTTTACGGTGGTAAAGAAACGATTATCTGGAGTGAAGCCAAGGTGGTTGTAGAAGTCACGAACTGCGGAAGGAGAATACCGCTTGTGATGGTAGAGAAACGGAGTCCAGCCCTGATTGTCGAATAGGGGTTGGAGATTAGGAAACATGTCGGCCAAGGACTCAAACTCTACATACTGTTGCTGGACAAACTTGGTATGCGTCCCCCTTGAGTGGGTGAGGTGAAGACGGGGAGGCACCACAAGCTCGGGAAGACGATCGTCCCGATGCTTTGTCCTGCGCTCAGCCTCAGCCCCGTCAGCTCGAGAAGAGGAGGGACGGCGGCGAGAAGCCAGTTTCTTCGACGGCCTGGAAGACATGAGGAAGGCTAGAGGAAGAAGGATGAGTGTGAGAGAGAGACGTGGGTGAGGGCTCGGTGAGAGGATGGAAGACCGGAGGATGGTAGGGTTTTCCCGTCCAGACAGGGTATGGAGATTTGGAGGGGAGGTGGAGAGTGGTTTTTGGTGGTAGGAGGGGAAGGGGTCCTGTGGATGCCTTTTTATAGAAAGAGGAGGGGATTTTAAAAGGCAAGCCCCACCAAAAAAGCCCCAAACAGCGTGCCCGTTGGAATTCCCAAACCGGGTCTGCCGCCGGCTGTCAACAGATGACAAGGGATCTGTCGACAGATCCTGCAAAGTTTCTGCCAGTGAGTTTTGATATGGATTTTGAAGAATGAAATGGGAGCATTGGTTAAATGAGGCATATTTTTAAGATGTAAGTTGGGTAAACACATATTGTAACCTATCATTGTGATGGACATTAAGGCTCTCCCACTTACCTAAATGGTTTAAACATAATATCCAGGGGACTTAAAGTTAAAGCATTAAGAGAACATTTTCCATTCGTTGAGAAAAGACACCATTACCCTTGGTTGATTAAGGACATTGTAGACCAACACTATCCCAAGTTTATGAGGATCAAATGATGATTGAAATAAATGTCTAAACTTCTGGATAGCCATAGGCACTACATGACCTTTAGATATGAGACACTTTGGAGGCTTCACACTATTTCATTTTTTTTTTTTTTTTTGCTTTCAAGAAAAGAATGCAATGGGAAAAGTGATATTCAAGATAACTTCACACCTTTTCACATTAGGATAGACATGACAAGTGCCCGTACCCCCAGTTACTCAGTCGAAGTTTCCATTATACCGTTGTATAGAGATACTGAGTTTGCTTTTTGACGCGAGGGCAGACATTTGTGATGCTTGTCTCCCCGGTTACTCAGCAAGACCCATCATAGCTCTACCTTTATCCCAATTTTTGTTTGTAAATGACGTTGTGTATATTTTTATGAAATAGGTAGCTTTTCTCCATTTTAGCTTAAACTTAAGATCAAGGAGATGTATATGATGATCCTTCAGTTCAAAACATAAAGTTCAATGACCATAAGATTTTTCAATTGTATTGAGAATGGTGTGAGCCTACAAGGAAATTATTCAATGGAGTTTAGGAGTTAATCCTCTAAGATAGTTCAATGTTTTCAAAATGATGTAACATAAACCCATGCATGAGTAGTATGTCCAAATCATGGTGGTTTAGGGGATAGCATCAATATCATGTGTATATGATGAAGTTAAACATGTATATCCACCCAATAAACACCTTAGTGAAAGTACATGAACCTGCTCAACAAGTAGGATGTGAAATAGGCATGAATTGCTTGAAGAGTTGGTGTCTGTCGACAGCTAGAGAAGTGCCTGTCGACAGATCACACAGACAGAAGAAAGGCCAGTTCGGGCAGAGCAGAACTTGTGAGATCTGTCGACAGATAGGTTGTCGTCTGTCGACAGATTGCACAGACTGAAGAATTAGAGTTCTGTGAGGCCTGATCTGTCGACAGATGGAGTGGGAGCTGTCGACAGTTGCCTGTGCAAAACTGGTTTAAGGTTAGAATGAAGAGTGAGATGATCATGACAGTGAGGGAATTGAAAATACACATGAATGAGTGATTCTCCTCTCATGAAGGACATCTAACCTAGACTTGCTCCCCCATAGTGTGTGCTCATGTGAAAACAAGCAATTGAGTATTCAAGACACACTATTACAACTAGACCAACCATGTGAGCACACCAAGCTTTCAGGAAGACAGATTGTTAAGATTTTCAATGTTTCACTGAAGTAGAGAACGGACAAATTGTAAAGAAACTCATTTCTATAAAGTACATACCCCTTACATGCATGTCAACTATGGATACGTGGCGGAGGATCTTTCCTCTACGCATAATGATAGTTTCCAAACAAGCTTTACTTGTTCTTCCACAAACACTATTTAATATACCTCATAGTTGATGCACACAAGTGACATGTGCTCAGTATAGGATAAGTTTCACTGCAATTTACACAAGCCCAATTCTCTTCTCAAAGTGGTGAATCTATCTTCAGCTAGAGGTTTGGTAAAGATGTCAGCCAATTATTTTTCTGTGGGTATGAAACTGATTTCTAAGGTTTTTTTGGCTACCTCATCTCTCAAGAAATGGTGACAGATTTCTATGTGTTTTGTCCTAGAGTGTTGAATGGGATTTTTTATAAGTTGATTGCACTGGTGTTGTCACATAGGATAGGTGTGCATCAATATCAATGTTATAGTCACACAATTGACTTTTTTCCACAACACTTGTGCCGCACAACTCCCTGCAGCAACATATTCTGCCTCTGCAGTGGAGAGTGCAACCGAGTGTTGCTTCTTGGATGCCCACGAAACCATGCAACTGCCAAGGATTTGGCAATAGCCACTAGTGCTTTTCCTGTCAATTTTACATCCAGCATAGTCAGCATCAGAATATGAAACCAAGTCAAAGCTACTATCTGCTGGATACCAAAGACCCAAATCAAACGTACCTGAGAGATATCTGAAAATTCTCTTAACGGCAATTAAGTGGCTTTCCTTTGGACTAGATTGGTATCTAGCACAAAGGCAAACGCTAACTGGATGTCCGGTCTACTTGCAGTAAGATAAAGGAGTGAGCCAATCATACCTCGAAATTGTTTGGCATCTACTGATTTACCTTTTGCATCACTTTCTAGCTTAATGCTTGTGCTCATGGGTGTTGAGGCATGTTTAGCTTGTTCAAACTGAAACTTTTTCAGTAGCTCTTTAACATATTTTTCTTGGTTGATGAAGAATCCGTCTTCCAATTGTTTGACCTGCAAACCAAGAAAAAATTGAAGCTCCCCCATAAGACTCATCTCAAATTCACTGTGCATGTGTTTGGAGAATTCTTCACACAGTGAAGGATTAGTAGAACCAAAGATAATGTCGTCCACATAGACTTGAACAACAATTATGTGATTGCGGACTTTCTTTGTAAAGAGAGTTTGGTCTACCTTACCTCTTGAGTAGTTTTTGCTTACCAGAAATGTGCTCAGCCTGTCGTACAAGCTCGGGGTGCCTATTTCAAACCATAAAGAGCTTTGTGCAATTTAAATACATGGTTTGGTTTATCATGATCCTCAAAGCCAGGTGGTTGAGAAACGTAGACTTCCTCTTTTATGTAGCCATTCAAGAAAGTAGTTTTGACATCCATTTGATACAATTTAAATTTGTTTGAGCATGCATATGCTAACAAAATTCTAACTGCTTCTAGCCTAGCTACTAGTGCAAAAGATTCTTCAAAGTCTACACCAAATTCCTGATTATATCCTTTTGCAACCAGTCTAGCCTTGTTTCTCACCACTTTTCCCTCTTCATTGAGTTTGTTTCTAAAGACCCACCTTGTACCTATGACAGACATTTCAGGGGTTTTAGGAACTAAACTCCATACATTATTTCTTTGGAATTGCCTAAGCTCCTCGTGCATAGCATCAATCCATGAATCTTCTTTTAAGGCTTCTTCAACATTCTTGGGTTCCACTTGAGAGACAAAAGCTAAATGGTCCTGTTCAACTATTTGATTAACCTTAGATCTAGTTTGAACCGACTCATTTAAATTTCCTATCACATTCTCAAGAGGATGATCTTTTGAATACCTCACATTCATGACTGTTGAAGGCCCTGGAAGATCTTGCATTTGAGGAGGTTGTTCTGGAGGAGGAAGTTCTTGAGGTGGTTCAATTGTTGTTCTTCCTCTTGTGGATCTTTGTCAGGTACATCTTCTGAATTGTTGAACGGAAGAATATCTTCTTCATCATTATACCTGCGAAGATATCCACTTTTTGTCTTGACAGTTGTTGTAGAGATTGCATTTGATTTTCTCTGTAGTTCTCCAAGTGTTGTATCTTCAGTTTCATTTCAAACCTGTAAAGATTAGAATTGGTAGACTTGGTTTGAGATTCATCAAATATAACATGTGGAGTTTCTTCCACTTTTCTTGTTTTAAGATTGAACACCCTATAGGCTCTAGAGTGTTCTGAGTATCCAAGAAAAATACCTTGATCGCTTTTGGCTTGAAACTTGTCCAAATCATTTTTATCATTGTTATGTATGAACACTTTTGAGCCAAAAACTCTGAAATACCCAATAATGGGTTTCTTACCTTTCAGTAGTTCGTAGGAGGTTTTCTTGAATACCGGTCTTACCATAGCTCTGTTAAGAATGTAGCAAGACGTGTTTACCGCTTCTGCCCAAAAGGTTCTTGCTAGTTGATTCTCGACCAGAAGCGTGCGAGCCATCTCCACCAATGTTCTGTTCTTTCTCTCCACCACTCCATTTTGTTCCAAAGTTCTTGGAGAGGAGAACAAGTGCTCTATCCCGTGGAGCCTGCAGAATTCAGTAAAGGAGTTGTTATCAAATTCTCCTCCGTGATCAGTGCGGATGGAGCATATTTTGTTGACATTTCCATGCTCAATCTTATTGAAAAAATCTTCAAAAACTTGCAGTGCTTCATTCTTGTGAGCAAGAAATTTCACCCATGTGAACCAAGAAAAGTCGTCTACAATAACAAAACCAAATCGTTTGCCATTGAGACTCAACGTTCTTGTAGGTCCAAATTAGTCTATGTGCAACAGTTCATAAGCTTTAGTAGTACTCACCAGTGCTTTTGATTTGAAGGATTTCCGGGTTTGTTTTCCCTGTGCACATGCATCACAGAAATTTTCATTCTTGTTAAAGGAAATTTTAGGAAGACCACTTACCAATTTAAGCCTCATGATCTTATGCAATACATTATAGCTAGCGTTACCGAGCCTACGATGCCACAATGTAAGCTCATCCTGTTTGTTTGCCATAAGACATAGATCATTATTTTTTGGATCATCTAAGTTAACCATGTAGATGTTGTTTATTCTTTTTCTAGAAAATTTCAGACTTCCTGTTTCCTTATCAAGAATTTGACATGAATTGGATTCAAAGACAATTTTATGACCCTTATCACACAATTGACTTATGCTAAGCAAGTTGTGATGAAGGCCATCAACAAGTAAAACATTGTCTATGGAGTTAGAGACAAACTTACCAACCTTACCTGAGCCGATGATCTGGCCTTTGCTGTTACCTCCAAAAATTACTTGACCTCCGTCTCTTTTCACGAGCAAACTGAATTTTTCTTTATCACCCGTCATGTGCCTCGAGCAGCCACTATCCAGGTACCATTTGTTTTGATTATGGGATACTAGGCATTCTTGCACATGTGGATCAGACAAGAGGTTTTGGTACCCAAATTACTTTGGGTGCCGTTGTATCATTCATGCCAAACAGTAAATGCTTAGGTATCCAAATCTGTTTGACTTTCAAGTTATTTGGATTGTTCCAGCATTGTTTTTCATTATGCCCGACCTTTTTGAAGATTTTGCATGATGAAGGTTTGTGAACAACAGTGGGCATGATATTCTTGGGAGCATGCATTGGCATCTTACCCTTTTGTTGTCTTGTCAATTTGGGCTTGGGAGCATGCTTTTTGTTCTGTCCTGGGCTTGTTACAAATTCTTTAGATTGTCCAGGAACAAACTTGATCAACTTAGGTTCTTGTTTCTTACCCTTTGAAGGGGTTTGTTTAATTGAACTTGGGCTGGAATCAATGAAATCTGTTAGCATATTTTTGCCAATTACCTTTGGCTTTGCATTTTGAAACCCAATCCCATGTCTTGCAACAAACACTTTTGAACCTAGAATTGCATCCAGATTCTGTTTACTTTTGACAAAGCCAGACAGATCATTTGATTTATCTTTTATTTCCTTTTCAGCTTGTTCCAATCTTTCTTTTAGATTAGCATGCTCATTTTTAAGAACTTCAAGAGAGTTCATTAGTTCATCTCTTTCCTTTTGAACTTCTTGAAACTTAAGTTTCATGCTATCCAATTCATCACTGTGTGTTTGTTCTTCACTCTTCATCATTTCAATTACCTTATTCAAGGATTCAATTTCTTCATCATTGTTTGACCTATGAACAAGGGAATTGACTTTCTTCTTGAGTGCCTTATTTTCAGACTTGGATTCATAGAATTATTCAAATAGAACAGTATAAGCTTCTTCCCATTCAGTAATAGAATATGTTTCAAAGGAAGAATTTACCTCGTTGGAGTCATCACTCCTTGCCATGAGACACTGAATCTCATCATCTCCTGAGGTAGCTTGACTGTCCTCATCTTCATCTTCATCACTCCAAGTGGCCACCATTGCCTTGGCCTTCTTGAACGTGAACCTATCCTTCTTCAGCTTCTTTTTGAGCTCGGGGCACTCTCCTCTCATGTGCCCTTGCTTCTTGCACTCATAACAAACAATCTCAGACCTTTTGTTAGAATCGAATTTATTAGCAAAGTCTTTCTTTTGGAAAGGTTTAGAGTTACCTGTACCTCTCCTCTTGTATTTCAGGAATTTTTTGAATTGTCTAGTGAGCATAGCCATTTCGTCATTCTCACTCTCACTGGACGATTCAGTCACATCACTTTCCTGACTTATCTCCTTTTTGGAAGCTGAAGAACTCTTCCTGGAAGCCTTCAAGGCAAGTGACTTCCTAGGATTTTCTTCAATTTCCTTTCTTTTGACATTCAGTTCATAAGTCATCAGAGAGCCAATCAATTCATCTACTTTCATTTTTGAGAGGTCTTTGGAATCCTCAATGACCGTGGCTTTGGTGTTCCATGAGGATGGAAGAGACCGAAGTATCTTCCTCACCAAGTCACTCTCTGAGTATTCCTTTTTAAGACCTTTCAATCCATTTATAATTATCATGAATCTAGCAAACATGTCAGAGATGGTTTCATTATTATTCATTTTGAACATTTCGTATTCTGAAACCAACTTGCTTACCTTTGATTCTCTTACATCTGACATACCTTCATAGATCAGCTTAAGCTTGTCCCACATCTCCTTTACTGAGGTGCATGTGGAGACTCTCGAGTATTCCTTCGAACCGACCGCGCACTGCATCATGTTGAGGGCACTCCAGTTCAGTGTCCCCTTGGAGATCTGGTCCTTAGTCCAGGTATCCTCGTCCTGAGGCAATTCATATGCTCCTTTTCTGACTATTTTGCAAAGTTCGAAATTTTGTGCTCGTAGAAACACCTGCATTCGATTTTTCCAATACGGATAGTCAGTGCCATCAAAGAAGGGTGGCCTGGTCACTGAGTGTCCCTCGGCCATATACCCCTTGTTAGATTCCATTTGACTGTGAATCTCCTGATCGTAAGATCAACCAGATAAAGCAATAAATCGGAGGAACTCAGCTCTGATACCAATTGAAGGGTTGCGGAATTCCCTATATGGTAATCTAGAAGGGGGGTTGAATAGATTACTGCCGATTAAAATGTTTATCACCTTCTTTTCTTTGAAACACGGATTATCAAAATAATGTCTGACTTTAAACTATGTGTGGATGTGTGTGACTTGAAGACAAATAGAAAACAAATTATCAAACGTGCGTAGTGACGCCGTGCCTACCAAACATCTAGCGTAAAATCGTTCAAACCACTAGACACGCAGATTTACGTGGTTCGGAATACACAACTCGTCTATCCTACATCCACGGGCCACACACTCACACAGAACAACCTGCTTATGAGCTAGTTCACAAACTACAACTAACACACGTGTTATCTGATGTGCAACCACGATCAGATCAACACCCACACAGGTGTATCAAGCACAAGGACTGCTTGAAACACAACACACACACACAGATATGGAGAAATAGAAACAGAGAAGAGTTTAAGAGTTGAAGAACAAATCTAGTTGTAAACTCTTCTTGTGAACGTCTGACTGGGCTTCAAGGTTCGTCTTGTAGGTCACAACTTGATGGAGACACTTGAATCCACGATGTTCAGAATTTACCTTCCGCTGGAGAGACTTCTCTTCTTGGTTCTGAGCGGTAGGTTGAAGCAGAGCAGCAAAACAAAACTTCTTGTGAGAGCTCTTTAGGGTTTTTGCTTGGAGGCTGCTTCTCTACGAAATTTCCTTCAAAGAGGTGTTTAAATATAGGAGTTCTCACATGGAGAAACGTGAGAGTTGGAAACACCTCCTAGGATAACTTAGAAACATTCCGTAGTTTGAATTGTACTCCGTCTGTCGACAGGTCTTGGCCATCTGTCGACATGCGATAGTAAGACAGAAGTATGAATCTTCAGCTCTGTGAGATCTGTCGACAGTCGAAGACCATCTGTCGACAGATGTGCTCTTTTGTGTAAGAGACAGAAGTATGGATGTTCTGGACTGTGAGATCTGTCGACAGCCGATCTGTCATCTGTCGACAGATGAAGACTTTCTGAACTATGGGTCTTCTGGCAGACCACACCTGTGAGATCTGTCGACAGATCTTTTGTGTCTGTCGATAGGTGACCTTGTTTTTTTCTTTTTGTGATCTTTTTCACTTGCTTGGAGAGAGCTTGACTTTGTGCATTTGTACCTACATGATGAAACATGTAATATTAAGTATTTTGAATACACAAACAATCAACAATGAAATATTGTGTTAGTTTCTTTTTCATGTGTTACATGTATCAAACCTCAATTGATGTTATTCATCATCAAAAACATGTTGTTATAAATGTTAGAATGAAAACCCAACAATTGACAACTTCTACTGGTGCTTTTTCTATCTACCTTGTATCCAGCATAGTCAGCATCATAATATCTTACTAAACTAGTTTCACATGATTTTGGATACCATAAGCCTAGATCATGAGTTCTAGCTAGATTTCTAAAAATCCTTTTAACAGAAATTAAATGAGATTTTTTAGGATCAGCATGATATCTTGCACACATACAAACACTTAATAGAATATCAGGTCGACTTCACAGTTAAGTAAAGTAATGATCCTATCATACCTCTGTAAAGTTTTTGATCTACTTTCTTACCATCTTTATCACTGTCTAACCTTGTGGATGTGCTCATTGGTGTGGACAGTGGCTTTGCATTGTCAAATTCAAATGTTTTTAATAATTTCTTGGTGTATTTCGCTTGGCAGATGTGTGTGCCTTCTTTGCCTTGCTTGATTTGAAGTCTAAGGAAATAATTGTTGAAGTCTAAGGAAATAATTGAGTTCCCTCATCATGCTCATTTTGAATTCTCCCTGCATAAGCTTTTGAAAGTACTTGCACAGAGATTCCTCAATAGATCTGAATATTATATCATCCACATAGATTTGCACAAGCAATATATTTTTGACTTTTGACTTAATAAATAATGTGCTATCTACCTGTCCTCTAATAAAACCATGGTTTAATAAAAATACACTAAGCCTTTCATACCATGCTCTAGGTGCTTGTTTTAAACCATACAAAGCTTTATGCAATTTGAAAACATGATTTGGAAAATCTACATCATCAAAACAAGGAGGTTGTTCTACATAGACTTCCTCCTTTATGTATCCATTTAAAAATGAAGATTTTACATCCATTTGAAAAAGTTTTAAATCTAATGCAAATGTATAAGCAAGTAAAATTCGAATTACCTCTAGTCTAGCCACTGGTGCATAGGTTTCTTCGAAATCTATGTCTTCCTCTTGGGAATAGCCTTGAGCAACCAGCCTAGCCTTGTTTCGAGTGATAACACTAGCTTGATCTAATTTGTTCCTGAACACTCATTTGGTGCCAATCACAGGATGATCAAATGGTCTCGGAACAAGGGACCAAACTTGGTTTCTCTTGAACTGATTAAGTTCATCTTGCATGGCTAAAATCCAAGATTCATCAGACAGTGCTTCATTGACTGTCTTCTGCTCAATTTGAGAAACAAATGTTAAGTAATCACATGGAATAACATTACCTCTTGTTCTTACCCAAACAGATGGATCTCCAATGATGTTGTCTCTTGGATGATCCTTCTTGTATCTCCATTCCCTTGGAAGATCATTATGAGATATTTCTTTCTGTTGCAATTCTTCCAAGGGTGGATCTTCATTATCCTTGATAGATGTATCCCTTAGTATCCTGGATAACTTCTCTGCATTTTCATCATCACTATCTACTTGCTTTCTCAAGAAAGGGTTAGATTCATCAAAATAACATGGACAGTTTGCTCAATTATCAAACTTTGTTTATTAAAGTCTCTATAACCTTTAGGTTTAGAATCATACCCCATGAATATTCCTTCATCAGATTTGGAATCTAACTTTCCAATGTCTCTCTTACCATTATTGTGGATGAAGTAAGGGTGTCCGAACATCCTGAAGTGACTGATCTTGGGCTTCTTTTACTTATAAAGTTCATATGTTGTCTTCTTTAGGATTGGCCTGATCATCACTCTATTTATTATGTAACATGCTATATTGATTGCTTCAGTCCAGAAATATCTAGGAAGATTGTATTCTGATAACATGGTTATGGCCATATCCAATAATGTTCTATTCTTCCTCTCAGCTACTCCATTCTGCTGTGGTGTCCTTGGTGCTGAGAAGTTATGCTCAATTCTTTGATCATTAAAGAATTTTACAAATTCATCATTTTGGAACTCTCCTCCATGATCTGATCGAATACTAATTATGCTGAACTTCTTATCTTTCTGAACTTTCTTACTGAACTTAACAAAGCTGTCAAAAGTGTCATCTTTATGCTCCAAAAATGATGCCCATGTAAATCTTGAATAATCATCAACTATTACAAATCTAAAATTCTTTCCTGCAAGGCTGGTGATTCTCATTGGCCCAAATAAATCCATATGCAGTAGCTCTAATGGTTTAGAGATGGTTACTACTGTCTTTTATTTGAAAGATGTCTTTGCATGCTTCCCTTTTGCACAAGGTTCACATACACATTCTATTCTTGAGCTTATTTTGGGCAAGCCTTCCATTAGATTTTGCTTGATCAATTTTCTAATTCCATCCAAACTACAGTGACCCAATCTCTTGTGCCATAGTTCAACTGATTGATCTTTATTTGTTGCAAGGCATACATCCTGATCCTTCAACTCTTCTAGATGAAGCACATATAGATTCCTTTCTCTGCAGGCTTCGAACACTGTTACACCATCTTTCATAATTACGCACTTTGACTCTTGAAACCTGATCAGGTGACCCTTGTCACACAGCTGGCTGATACTTATCAAGTTGTGCTTGAGACCTTTAACGCATAACACATCTTCTATAAGAATTCTGCCTTGAGTTTCAATCGAACCACAGCCGATCACCGTACCCATTCCATTGTCGCCGTAAGTCATTAAGCCTTCTTCATCTTTGACGTGCGAGAATAGCTTTCTGTTGCCTGTCAAGTGCCTTGAGCACCCGCTGTCTAGGTACCGCTTCGATGCTCTAAGGCTTCTTTGTAATGAAAACACTAAGATTTAGGTACCCAAGTTCTTTTGGGTCCTTCATGGTTAGTTTCATTAGCTTTTCTTTTATGGATCCCTTTTAGGTGTTTTATCATACAGGTTGTTCTGGTATGTCATAATTTATTACAATGACTACAACAAGATATTCTACTTACTTTTTCAGTTGGGATGTACTTAAAGTTAGATTTATATTCAGTATTTTGTTCAGCTACAAATTTTGGCGTTGGATAGATTTTAGGATGGACTACTGTTTCTTCATGATCTGGTGGAGTATATCCTAAGCCATGTTTCTTCTTGCCTGATCTTCTAGCTCCTTTTAGTATTAAAAATGATTTACCATTTGTAAATTTTTCAATTGTATTAGTTAAATATTCATTTTCCTTAGTTAGTGTGTCAACTTCTTTTTTTAGTTCATTTAAAGTTTCCTGTTTTTTCAGATTTGTTATTTGTTCATTTTTAGTTTTTAGGTCTTCACAAAACAATTCATTTATCTTTTTCAGTTCGGAGATTTGTTTTTCTAACTGCTCGGTTTTAGATTTTAGATCTGAGTTTGTGACTTCTAAGCATGCATGACTTTTCTTGGTGGTTTTTAATAATTTACACACATCATTATATTTACTATATAATTCATTAAATGCGTCTTCTAAACTATTTGAAACTGAATCATTGCATGAATTAGAGGATGCGTCAGAAGTTACCTTTTCCTCTAAGTTTGCCATGAAGGCCAGGTTGGCCTTCTCTTCTTCTTCACTGGAGCTTGACTCACTGTCTGAGTCACTGTCATTGCTCCATGCAGCTGCCATGGCTTTCTTTTTGTACCTTTTGAGTTTCTTCGAGCTGTCCTTCTTTCTGAACTCCGTCTTCTTTATTTTCGGACATTCAGCCTTAATATGTCTAGGTTGCTTACATTCATAGCATATGTGTTCAACTTTCTTTGTATCCTTGACTTCGGGTTTCCTGAAGTATTTTCCTTTCTTGAAATATCTCCTTCGAGACTAGTATTTCTCTTGGCCAATGTGAGGGCCCCGATTTTTGTGTAATTGATACTATTTATTTGGTGTAAATTATAAATATGTACTCACTTGTGTACATGTGTATAATATATCTTATTCTTGTGTGTGCATATTATATTTATTTATTTTGCGGATAGAGTATGTAAATAATATAGTGTATAATTATTATTAGATATCATGTAAGTTCACACAAGGTATTTTGTACATGTAATATATATTTAAATGTGCGTACATTATCAAAATTTTGAAGTACAAAGTATATGTATTTAAATCCATGCATGTTGTATGAAATTATGTTGTGTGCATGTAAATATGTATGTGTTTAACTTTGTACATATGATATCTACTTATTTCAGTACCCATTAAACGGTTTATGATGTGATTGTGCAACTCTTTTGATGTATATGTCTGTTCTGGCTGAAATGCACAATTGGCGGCAGTATCTTGTGCTGCTGACTGCATCTTGGCGTCTAGATCGATGGACGCCTACCGCCTTGCTGGCAGCACGAGAGGTGGACGCCTATTGCTCCAGCTGTGTGCGTTTTCAGATCTGGAAACAGTTGCGGTTTTGCCGGGTTTTGGTTTAGGAAAGCTGTTCATCGGTTAGATCACCTACCCTAATGCGTGCACGACCCCTTAGGTTCTATAAAAGCACACCTTTTAGATGGATTAGGTTATTTTGGATCTCTTGAGGATCCCTAGAAGAACCTGAGCGAAAACCCAACTTGGAGAGCTTTGATCCGGCGGTTGTGTGCATCTCCGGGCGTTCTTCTTCGACTGGGAGCAAGACCTTGGATAGAAGTATCATCCCCAACACTGGTGTGCAGCCTACATCGACAGGAGGATCAGATCACAGCGGGTTTAGATCACCTTCTTGGCACTGGCCGAGGAGGGCTTCTCCAACCAAAACATCTCTCTACGGATTTATTTCCAGGCTAGTAGCTTATTGATTCATTCCATAGACTTGTCTATTAGGGTTTTGACAATTTTACGGATTTTAATTTCATGCCTGGAACCTCTAAAATTATGTGTTTTTCTTTTCCACCTGCACTTTGTGCAAGCAGGAAGTTGGTGGCCATGGTGTTGCCGCCAACCTCTTATGTAAACGGCATCAGATCCTACCGTCTAGACTATTGGCGTCGAGACCCTGGACGCCAAGTTCCTGTTGTTTTCCAGAACAAATGTTGACAACATTTTGATTTGTAAATTGTGATTTTCGGATCTGTGGTTGTCTGTGCATACTGTGGGATTTATGTTGAGTCAGGTACAAGCAATAAGTCATACTGGGCGGGTGTATCAAATTTCTATGATTTGCGTTAATTATTAAGATTTATGAAATATAATGGTGAGTACAATATGGCCATGTTTAATTGGGTATGATTAGATATGTCGTGATCTAGGGTTTATAATCTTTCCATGATAGTATAATGACTGTATACTCGTGTTGGGACTGTTGGATGAGACTGATTTACTATGAAACCTATTTTATGAATTTAATGATAAATATGTTTGACTCATGTTTTAATTGTTATAATTATTTTGCTAGTCTAAAAAATATGGAAAAAAATTGAGCATGTGACCTGTTTATTTGTTCTAACCTGTGGTAAAATTTGGATATGTTCTGATGACAGTAAGGGTGATTATTGGTTATACCATGTTTAAATGAGATTTCTTAATAAATTTGCAGGAAGCTTGTTTTAATTACTGTAAATTGTACACTATTCAGAATATTATGAAATATTTTAGATATGTTCCCCATGTTATATTTAATCCATGGTTAAATTTTGATATGAGTTTGAGTACTGTGTACATTGTTATAAATTTCTGAAGCTTACTATACCATGTTTATATCGGGTCTCAATTATGTTTAGAATGTGATTAACATCATGATTTAATTTCTGTCAATTACTGTTTATGACTGAATGAGGGTCTGAATGTGATAAGTTATATTTCATAACACATGTGTACATGTATGTGCATGGGAAGTGAAAGAATAAATGCATGTGTGGGTGAAATGTATAATGTGATAAAATAATTGAAATGTGCCCATAAGACACTGCCACCCTAGATGCTTGGAGCTGTACTGTAGTAGTACCCCTATGGGAAAGCCCAAATATGATATGTGACACCCTGGACAAGGGTCTTGATGAATTGTGATACCCTGGGCAAGGGTCTTGTGAAATCCTGGAGGTGGCCAAGTTCCACTGGTAATGGTGGGAAGGGTTTCCCCAGTTTCTGCAAGAACCAAGACTTGATTACTATGCTTAGTGCTTAAGTATGGTGATTAAGTACATGAATGTGAATGAGTATGTGCTATATGATCATATAATGGTGGTTTGGGCTGTGTCTTGGCATTGTATAAGATAAATGAACATAAGTATAATGTGAAAAATGATATGTGATTGTGGCACAAGGTATGTGCAAAATATATGTGAACGTGGCACATGTTATGTGCAAAATGACGTGATATGTAATTGTGAATGTGCAAGTGCAAACCTATATGAAAACCATGCGAATTAGTGTGTAAGCGAACATGTGAAAGTAAATATAGATGAATATGTCGTGAAAAGGAAATTGCATGTGTTATAGAATTCTTGTTAAATGTCAAAAGTGATATTATGTTTCATACTAGGTGTAGGTGCATGTTTCCATTTCCAAGAATTATAATTGCTTAATGTGCATGTGTTTAGTATCATGTTGTGTAGTTTAATGTGATCTATATGCAAGTGGTATGTGAATGTGATAAATTTTGTATAAAAGCAGCAAGCAACATGTATACTAAAGTGTTAGAATGCTATGTGAAGTGAGTTAGAAATCATGCTAGGAGTGCTACCTATCTTGTACATGTTTCAATGATTAGACTTGTAGAACTGCACAATGATTAGAATAAAATATAAAAACATGTGAATGTATGTTGTAATCATGCTAATGATATCATGCTATTAGTATCCATATTTAGATTATTGTTTTACATGTGTCATATTAGTTGTTTAATGTAATTCCATGGTTACTCATTTATGTTATAGCACGAGCATGTATGAATTTTATTGCTGAAATTCTATTAAGTTAGTAGTGTTAAATTGTTAGAAATCATGTATGGTAAGTATATGGATTGAAGTTTAAGTTACTTGCTGAGTCTATTGTGTAGACTCACCCTTGCTAAACATTTCAGGAAATTTAGAAGCCGAGGAGAAAGCAAGGTTCGACGAGGAGCATAGAGAATAATTGAAGACTTGTAAATTTATTTTCTAGTATGTAATTTGTAATTTGAACTTGGATAAGTATTGGAAACTAGCTCATGTTAATGTTTGTTATGTTATGACATTTCTTTATTGGACTATATAAACTGTGGTATGTGAATTAAAGTTGATGGAATAAGAATTTGTTTAAATTCCGTTGCATTAGTATTCTCTATTTGTGTATATCTCAACCCATTTGTTACTTGTTGGGGTTTTCTCCCCTGTAGCGGCTTGCTCTCATCTGATATGTGTTGGTATAACCGTACCGGGTGGAAGTGGGTCGTTATAGAGATGGTATCAAAGCCACAGGGTTGAGATTTTACATGAATAGCCATCAACTAAATCACATCTCTAAGTCTTTGTAGTGGAAAGCCAGATCCAAGGAATAATTAAGATAGGATTAGAAAAGTGATAAGATGAATGCCTGATAATATGTTAGGTGTAGTGATATGTGGAGTTTGTCTTGGTGTTTATTTTTTAGCAATGGCTGGAAGGACCAGACGTTCGAGTATACCTGTCTAGGATGAAGAACTAAGGGGGACAACAAATGAGCAGTAGGAAGTGCCAGCACCTCAGGGACCACCTGCGCCACCCCCGCCACCGTTGGTTGACTATGGCACATTCATGCAAGGACTGGTGCAAGTGGTGCAGACTCAAGTGCAGATGCAAGCAGCTCTTCAGACTCAGCTGCAGGCTCAGGTTCCGACACCAGCTCAGCGGGATCATGGTATAGGAGGAGTATCGATCATGGAGAGGTTCAGGAGGATGGCTCCACCCTTTTTTAAGGGGGAGAGCGAGCCGTTGGTTGTGGAGAGTTGGCTTAGAGAGATCGAGAAAATATTTAGAGCTATCAGGTGTGCAGAGGATGACAAGGTTAGTCTGGCGACGTACATGCTTCAGGAGCGAGCAGATGTATGGTGGTCTTCTGTTCTTCGCACGCAGCTTGAGGGAGTGGAGTTAGAGGTGACCTGAGAAGAGTTCACGAGGTTGTTTGTGGCCAAGTATGTCCCCGAGCACATTCAGGATAAAATGGACCAGGAATTCTTGACGTTGACTCAGAGCTCGATGTCAGTTTTGGAGTATGAGACTAGATTTGCGGAGTTGTCAAGGTATGCACCCCATATAGTTACTGATGAGAGGCGCAAGCAAAGAAGATTGTGATGGGGCTTAGACCATCATTGAGAGCTAGACTGGTAGCGTTCGACCATAAGACTATGGATTCAGCTCTTAGCGTGACGTCTAGGCAGAAGAGTGAGTTGGAATTGTATATGGAGGAGAAGAAGGCTCGGTTGAAGAGGTTGCCAGAACCATTTCAGTGGCAGAAGAGGAAGATAAAGAAGCTCATGGAAGGTCAGCAATCAACTATGGTACCAGCAGAATCAGCATCGCAATCAGTAGCTTCGGCAGGCAGCGAGAAGCTCGTATGTGTGCATTGCAGCAAGCGCCACGGCGGGGACGTGTGTTGGACGAGGTCGGGAAGATGTCTCAAGTGTGGCAGCAAGGATCATCAGATTAGACAATGTCCGAATCATAAGAAGAAGTTCATTCCTGGAGATGAGCCAGTAGCAAGAACTCAAGCACCGATCTAAGTTGACTGGAAGCAACACTGACGATGCCACCGCTGGTACATGATCCGATCTTCGAGGACGAAGATCTTTTTAACGGGGAGAGGGTGTGAGGGCCCCGAATTTTGTGCAATTGATACTATTTATTTGGTGTAAATTATAAATATTCACTCACTTGTGTACATGTGTATAATATATGTTATTGTTATGTGTGCATATTATATTTATTTATTTTGTGCATAGATGTAAATAATGTAGTGTATAGTTATTATTAGATATCTTGTAAGTTCACACAAGGTATTTTGTACATGTAATATATATTTAAATGTGCGTACATTATCAAAATTTTGAAGTACATAGTATATCTATTTAAATCCATGCATGCTGTATGAAATTATGTTGTGTGCATGTAAATATGTATGTGTTTAACTTTGTACATATGATATCTACTTATTTCAGTACCCAATAAATGGTTTATGATGTGATTGTGCAACTGTTTTGATGTATATGTCTGTTCTGGCTGAAATGCACTGTTGGCAGCAGTATCCTATGCCGCTGACTGCATCTTGGCGTCTAGATCGATGGACGCCTACCTCCTTGTTGGCGGCAACAGAGGTGGATGCCTATTGCTCTAGCTGTGTGCATTTTCAGATCTGGAAACTATTGCGGTTTTGCCGGGTTTTGGTTTAGGAATGTTGCCCATCGGTTAGATCACCTACCCTAATGCGTGCACGACCCCTTAGGTTCTATAAAAGCACCCCTTTTAGACAGATTAGGTTCTTTTGGATCTCTTGAGGAACCCTAGAAGAACCTGAGTGAAAACCCAACTTGGAGAGCTTTGATCCGGCAGTTGTGTGCACCTCCGGGCGTTCTTCTTTGACTGGGAGCTAGACCTTGGATAGAAGTATCATCCCCAACACTAGAGTGCGGCCTACATCGACAGGAAGATCAGATCTCAGCGGGTTTAGATCACCTTCTTGGCACTGGCCGAGGATGGCTTCTCCAACCAAAACATCTCTCTACAGATTTATTTCCAGGCAAGTAGCTTATTGATTCATTTCATAGACTTGTCTATTAGGGTTTTAACAATTTTACGGATTTTAATTTCATGCATGGACCTCCTAAAATTATGTGTTTTTGTGTTTCGGCCTGCACTTTGTGCAAGTAGGAAGTTGGCGGCCACTGTGTTGCCGCCAACCTCTTATGTAAACGGCATCAGATCCTGCCGTCTAGACTATTGGCGTCCAGACCCTGGACGCCAAGTTCCTGTTGTTTTCCAGAACAAATGTTGATAGCATTTTGATTTGTAAATTGTGATTTCCGGATCTGTGGTTGTCTGTGCATACTGTGGGATTTATGTTGAGTCAGGTACAAGCAATAAGTCATACTAGGAGGGTGTATCAAATTTCTGTGATTTGCGTTAATTATTAAAATTTATGAAATTGAATGGTGAGTACAATATGGCCATGTTTAATTGGGTATAATTAGATATGTCATGATTTAGGGTTTATAATCTTTCCATGATAGTATAATGAGTATATACAGGTGTTGGAACTGTTGGATGAGACTGATTTACTATGAAAACTATTTTACGAATTTAGTGATAAATGTGCCTGACTCATGTTTTAATTGTTATAATTATTTTGCAAGTCTGAAAAATCTGGAAAAAATTTGAGCATGAGACCTATTTATTTGTTCTAACCTGTGGTAAAATTTGGATATGTTCTGATGATAGTAAGGGTGATTATTGGTTACACCATGTTTAAATGGGATTTCTAAATAAATTTGCAGGAAGCTTGTTTTAATTACTGTAAATTGTACACTACTCAGATATTATGAAAATTTTCGGATATGTTCCCTGTGTTATATTTAATCCGTGGTTAAAATTTGATATGAGTCTGAGTACTGTGTACATTGTTATAAATTTATGAAGCTTACTATACCATATTTATATCGGGTCTCAATTATGTTTAGAATGTGATTAACATCATGATTTAATTACTGTCAATTACTGTTTATGAATAAATGAGTGTCTGAATGTGATAAGTTATAATTCATAACGCATGTGTACGTGTATGTGCATGGGAAGTGAAAGAATAAATGCATGTGTGGGTGAAATGTATAATGTGATAAAATAATTGAAATGTGCCCATAAGACACTACCACCCTAGATGCTTGGAGTTGTACTGTAGTAGTACCCCTACAGGGAAAGCTCAAATATGATATGTGATACCCTGGATAAGGGTCTTAATGAATTGTGATACCCTGGACAAGGGTCTTGTGAAATTCTGGAGGTTGACAGGTTCCACTGGTAATGGTGGGAAGGGCTTTCCCCAATTTCTACAGGAACCAAGACTTGATTACTATGCTTAGTGCTTAAGTATGGTGATTAAATACATGAATGTGAATAAGTATGTGCTATATGATCGTCTAATGGTGGTTTGGGCTGTGTCTTAGCATTGTATAAGATAAATGAACATAAGTATAATGTGAAAAATGACATGTGATTGTGGCACAAGGTTTGTGCAAAATATATGTGAACGTGGCACATGTTGTGTGCAAAATGACATGATATGAAATTGTGAATGTGCAAGTGCAAACCTATATGGAAACCATGCGAATTATTGTGTAAGTGAACATGTGAGAATGTGAAAGTAAATGTAGATGAATAGGTCGTGAAAAGGAAATTGCATGTGTTATAGAATTCTTGTTAAATGTCAAAAGTGATATTATGTTTCATACCAGGTGTAGGTGCATGTTTCCATTTCCATGAATTATAATTGCTTAATGTGCATGTGTTTAGTATCATGTTGTGTAGTTTAATGTGATCTATATACAAGTGTTATGTGAATGTGATAAATTTTGTATAAAAACAGCAAGCAACATGTATAGTAAAGTGTTAGAATGCTATGTGAAGTGAGTTAGAAATCATGCTAGGAGTGCTACCTATCTTGTACATGTTTCAATGATTAGACTTGTAGAACTGCACAATGATTAGAATAAAATATAAAAACATGTGAATGTATGTTGTAATCATGCTAATGATATCATGCTATTAGTATCCATGTTTAGATTATTGTTTACATGTGTCATATTAGTTGTTTAATGTAATTACATGGTTACTCATTTATGTTATAGCACGAGCATATATGAATTTAATTGCTGAAATTCTATTAAGTTAGTAGTGTTAAATTGTTAGAAAGCATGTATGGTAAGTATATGGATTGAAGTTTAAGTTACTTGCTGAGTCTATTGCATAGACTTACCCTTGCTAAACATTTCAGGAAATTTAGAAGCCGAGAAGAAAGCAAGGTTTGATGAGGAGCTTAGAGAATAATTGAAGACTTGTAAATTTATTTTCCAGTATGTAATTTGTAATTTGAACTTGGATATGTATTGAAAACTGGCTCATGTTAATGTTTGTTATGTTATGTCATTTCTTTATTGGACTATATAGACTGTGGTATGTGGATTAAAGTGTTGGTCCTTTTGGTACGGTAGCAAGCAAACCTAGAGGGGGGGGTGAATAGGTTTTTCTGAAATCTGAAATAGAATATTAAACACAGAAAATAACACTTGAAAGCTTGGTTAGTTCAGTGTGATAGAGAGTGCAGTGCGGAAGCAAATAAACAATCACACAAGGACACAGGAGATTTATCCTGGTTCGGCCCTTCCCACATGGAAGTCCTACGTCCAGTCCCCAAGCAAACTCTTGGGATTTCACTAACCAAGGGTACAGTCCCCCTTATGGACCTTACAACACCCTGGATCCCCCACCAGGTCTTCTTCTCTTTCCCGGGCAAGGAGGCAGCCCACTTCTCTTACAGGTCAAGAAGCCAACCTCCTAGAACAAACCCCAGTGCGGTTCTGCTAGACACAAACCCCTAGCTGGGTTATCAACTGGTACAAACCCCAGTTTGGTTCAGCTAGACACAAACCCCTAGCTGGGTTATCAACTGTATACAGTCCTACAGCTGGACACAGATCTTTCTTAGAAAGATCAGACTGAGAGACCTTACAAGATGAACACTCATGTAAAGCTCACAGTCCCAAACTCTCCTCCAGATGTACAATAAGCTCGGAGAGAAACAGAAGAGAGAAAAGAAGACAGAAAGCTCGGAAGCTTGAATGCTTGAGACGCTTGATTGCTTCTTCTTGGCTCGGGCTCTTTCTCTCTTTCCTTGAGTATATGTGGCGTGAAGGTGCTTCTCACAGATGTACACTCCTTCAAAGATATTCAAGAAAAGGCTCTTCTTGTTCTTCAGCAATGCTCCATCTTTTATATTGAGCAGCTTTAGAATAGATCCGTTGAAGAGGTCCGTTGGAGCTCTTCTAGTCGTTACTGATCTTTCTCTTCATTTGTCTTAATCAGACTCTGGTGGTCTTCGAGATCTGTCAGCATAGAAGAGAGTGTTATCATAAAAGAGTGTTTATGATAAACGATGCATGGTACTGTGCTTCTGCTAACATACTGAAAATAGAGGTCATATCTTTTTGACAAGACTCTGAAATATGCATGCAGCTTTTGTCAGAAGATATTTGACTTTTTATTTAAGCGCCAAGCATATTTGAAATATAAAGGCAATCTGTGTTTCAACAGAATCCATGAAGAAATCGTTATGAGCATGACTTATGAAATCGTTATTGTGAAGAGTCGTTGCTCATTTAAAAACAAATCGATGTGAACATTTATGAAATCGTTATGCAAGCAAATCGATGTGAGGGCAAATCGTTGCACTCACTTATCAAATCGTTATGAGATCGATTTCTTATTAAATCGTTATGAGAGCGAAATCGATGTGAACAAATCGTTGTGAGAGCAAGTCGTTGCGCTCACTTATAGAATCGTTATGAGATCGACTTCTTAGAAAATCATTTCGGTCACTTAAGGAATCGTTATGGGAACGACTACTTATCAAATCAATACGCTCAAAGAAGAAATCGTTATGGCCACTTATCAAATCGTTATGGCATCGACTTCTTAGCAAATCGTTGCGCTTACAAAAGAAATCGTTATGGCATCGATTTCTTAACAAATCGTTGCGGCGCTTGATACTTTGGCACTTTAAACAGAAATCGATGTATATTGATTAAACATCGATTTTATCATTTTAGTGCGCCAAATATTGCATCAATGAAAGACTTACCTTTTGCTATGAGATTGATGCGACACAGATGAAACAAAATATTCAATTTAAGTTACATCATAAATTTTATTATCACCAAAATAAGAGGATAAATAAAGAGTGGTTCAACAATCTCCCCCTTTTTGGTGATGACAAAATTTATGCGAATTTTCTGAAATGATTTAAAACATAATTTAAACAGAAAACTCATAGAGCATACTTACTCTCCCCCTTTTTGTCAATAAACCAAAAAGGTCTTACCTTGTATCTCCTTTTTTTTTTTTTTGAGAGAGAGTTTCTTACCATTGAGGGGTTCAACAATTTTGATATTTGAACTTACTCCCCCTTAATCTTTGCTCCCCCTGAGCATGAGACTCCCTCTTAATGTGAGGCAAGTCTGATCTTGTTGCTCTTGACCTTTGACATGTTGTTTGTCAAGTCTTCAAGATTTTTATCTGCATACATCTTAACAGAAAACTTGTAAACACTGTTAGTAGCATTGTAGCTTACTGAATATAACAAACATAAATGTACATTAAAAATACAAAACTAAAACTAAAGGATGACTACTTCCTCTTCAGATTAGAATGAAGTGAAGAGTTGGTAGTCACCAATTGGATGTTTTTTTTAAAACATCCTCTAACCATACCCATTTGAATGCCTTTTTCTTTTGTTCATCAAGAGTAGATAGGCATTTTCTTTTCTAATGTTGAAGCTACCTGAGGAGTTATTTACAGAAGTTGTCTCCTGAGGAGTTACTTGGATTTTATGAGCTTTATCCTCAGCTTTTTCATTGTCAGAAGCTTCTTCAGTGCTTATTTCCTCAGAGATGTCCTTTTTGAAAAGGATATGAGGCTCCCCCTCACTCTGAGGTTCCTCCTTTAACTCTTCTTCTTCAGGTGGAAGGATGACATCATGAGGTCCTTCCTGTTGCTCCTTTTGAATGGCGACAGTTGAAGATGATGGAGTTATAGCTTCCTGTCTTGGTTTTTTAAACATTTGAGCATCAGTAGGTATTTCGTCCGTGGTGGGTATTTCTCCATATGTGAGCTTCAATTTTTCCCACATATCTTTAGCAGATATACATGCAGATATTTTACTAAATTCCTTTTTAGATAAAGCACAACATAAATAATTTTTAGCTTTAAAGTTTAGTGATAACTTTATCTTATCCGCTGCTGTGATAGTAGTAGTGTTTTCAGCAGGGATAAAAACAAAATCACCTACCTCAATTACCTGCCACAGATCGAAGTCTGTGCCCCGAATGAAGCATTCCATTCGCATCTTCCAATATAGGTAGTCCTCTCCATCAAAGAATGGAGGTCTGGTGACTGATTGGCCTTCAGCATATCCTTGAGCTGCCATGGATCTTTACTCTAAGATCGTTGGATCTTCTTTGAAAGTTCAGAGACTCGCTCTGATACCACTTGTTGGCCCTTTTGGTACGGCAGCAAGCAAACCTAGAGGGGGGGGGGTGAATAGGTTTTTCTGAAATCTGAAATAGAATCTTAAACACAGAAAATAACACTTGAAAGCTTGGTTAGTTCAGTGTGATAGAGAGTGCAGTGCGGAAGCAAATAAACAATCACACAAGGACACAGGAGATTTATCCTGGTTCGGCCCTTCCCACATGGAAGTCCTACGTCCAGTCCCCAAGCAAACTCTTGGGATTTCACTAACCAAGGGTACAGTCCCCCTTATGGACCTTACAACACCCTGGATCCCCCACCAGGTCTTCTTCTCTTTCCCGGGCAAGGAGGCAGCCCACTTCTCTTACAGGTCAAGAAGCCAACCTCCTGGAACAAACCCCAGTGCGGTTCTGCTAGACACAAACCCCTAGCTGGGTTATCAACTGGTACAAACCCCAGTTTGGTTCAGCTAGACACAAACCCCTAGCTGGGTTATCAATTGTATACAGTCCTACAGCTGGACTCAGATCTTTCTTAGAAAGATCAGACTGAGAGACCTTACAAGATGAACACTCATGTAAAGCTCACAGTCCCAAACTCTCCTCCAGATGTACAATAAGCTCGGAGAGAAACAGAAGAGAGAAAAGAAGACAGAAAGCTCGGAAGCTTGAATGCTTGAGATGCTTGATTGCTTCTTCTTGGCTCGGGCTCTTTCTCTCTTTCCTTGAGTGTATGTGGCGTGAAGGTGCTTCTCACAGATGTACACTCCTTCAAAGATATTCAAGAAAAGGCTCTTCTTGTTCTTCAGCAATGCTCCATCTTTTATATTGAGCAGCTTTAGAATAGATCCGTTGAAGAGATCCGTTGGAGCTCTTCTAGTCGTTGCTGATCTTTCTCTTCATTTGTCTTAATCAGACTCTGGTGGTCTTCGAGATCTGTCAGCATAGAAGAGAGTGTTAGCATAAAAGAGTGTTTATGATAAACGATGCATGGTACTGTGCTTCTGCTAACATACTGAAAATAGAGGTCATATCTTTTTGACAAGACTCTGAAATATGCATGCAGCTTTTTGTCGGAAGATATTTGACTTTTTATTTAAGCGCCAAGCATATTTGAAATATAAAGGCAATCTGTGTTTCAACAGAATCCATGAAGAAATCGTTATGAGCATGACTTATGAAATCGTTATTGTGAAGAGTCATTGCTCATTTAAAAACAAATCGATGTGAACATTTATGAAATCGTTATGCAAGCAAATCGATGTGAGGGAAAATTGTTGCACTCACTTATCAAATCGTTATGAGATCGACTTCTTATTAAATCGTTATGAGAGCGAAATCGATGTGAACAAATCGTTGTGAGAGCAAGTCGTTGCGCTCACTTATAGAATCGTTATGAGATCGACTTCTTAGAAAATCATTTCGGTCACTTAAGGAATCGTTATGGGAACGACTACTTATCAAATCAATACGCTCAAAGAAGAAATCGTTATGGCCACTTATCAAATCGTTATGGCATCGACTTCTTAGCAAATCGTTGCGCTTACAGAAGAAATCGTTATGGCATCGATTTCTTAACAAATCGTTGCGGCGCTTGATACTTTGGCACTTTAAACAGAAATCGATGTATATTGATTAAACATCGATTTTATCATTTTAGTGCGCCAAATATTGCATCAATGAAAGACTTAGCTTTTGCTATGAGATTGATGCGACACAGATGAAACAAAATATTCAATTTAAGTTACATCATAAATTTTATTATCACCAAAATAAGAGGATAAATAAAGAGTGGTTCAACATAAAGTAGATGGAATAAAAATTTGTTTAAATTCCGTTGCATTAGTATTCTCTATTTGTATATATCTCAGCCCATTTGTTACTTGTTGGGGTTTTCTCCCCTGTAGCGGCTTGCTCTCATCCGATGTGGGTTGGTATAACCGTACCGGGTGGAAGTGGGTCGTTACAGCCAATATGTGATGTATTCTTCTAGATAGAAATGCTTCCTCATCTTCACTACTTCCAGTGCTTTTCTCACCATCTGATTCACCACCAGATGTGTCTTCTGCAGCCTTGAGAGCATTGCTGTGTTTCTTTCTGTTAGAGGACTCCCCAAGCCTTTCCATATTTATCTCGTGGGCCATTAGTGACCCAATGAGCTTTTCAAGAGACATCCTTTTCAGGTCATTGGCTTCTTCTATGGCTGTTACTTTAGGAGTCCACAAGGCTGGTAGGGATCTCAATATTTTCCTTACCATATCTCCCATGTCATATCTTTTTCCAAGCCCAGTCAATCCATTTGTAATATCTATGAATCTGATATACATTTGTGTGATTGATTCTCTTGGTTGCATATGAAATCTCTCATACTGAGCTACCAAGATACATATCATTGTTTCTTTGACTTTGTCTATTCCCTCATATGTGATTATGAGTTTCTCCCACATTTCCATTGCTGATTTACACGCTGAGATCCTACTAAATTCTTTCTTGCTCAACACACAATGCATTATACTTTTTGCTTTGCAGTTTAACGATATCTTCTTCTTAGCATCGTCTGTCCAATTTTCTCTGTTGTTGAGAACAACTAAGTCTCCTTCTTCTATGATGGACCACAGTCGAAAATCGAGACCCAGGAGAAAGAACTCCATTCTTGTCTTCCAATATTTGTAGTCCTCACCATCAAATAGAGGGGTCGGTTGACTGACTGACCTTCTGCATACCCTTAAGCTGCCATTTATCTTTGCTCTTCAGATTGTGAGATCTTCTTTGTCGAAGAGAGTTGGCTCTGATACCACTTGTTGCCCAGCTAGCAAGCCCAGAGGGGGGGTGAATGGGATTCTAAAAATTCGTTTAGATAAAAACCTGTCAACAAAAATGCTTTGACAGAAAAACACTGAGATCGATAGTTAGTGTTAGTGATGAAATAAGATAAGCTAGCAAATAAACAATCACATGACACAGAGGATTTTATCCTGGTTCGGACCTCCTATCCCAAGGAGTCCTACGTCCAATCCCTAAGCAACAACTTGGATTTCACTAACCAAGGGTACTGTCCCCCTTAAGGACCCCTACACATCCAGCCGCAGCTGGCCTTCTCTTCTAACCCAGAAGAGGTACAAAAACCACCATGTTACACAGATCTTCCTTCCTTAACGAAGGGAATACCAACCATCTGTTTCCATCAGGTCTTCTCTTCACAACCCAAAGAGGAACTTCACAACAGATGTGAATAAAATCAAATGGCCCCTAGACCAAGCTTACAACAAATGCTTGATCCGAGGCAATGTCTGAGAGAGAAGGATTTTCACTAGATGAAAACTCTCAGAACTACAAAGGCTCTCCAAAAGCTAAACAAATGAACACGGAGAGCTAAGAACTACAGAAGATTATGGAGTGAAGCTTTGGGGCTCTTGTTTCTAATGCTCGCAAGTTGAAGGTTGGTTCTCTGAAAGCTCTAAGGTGCCAATGTTGTTCTTCATGGAGACATCAGTCTTCTATATATCTTCTCTTGAAAAATATAGCCGTTGAAATGGCTGTTGTCTCTATGATAGACGCACGTTAGACAGCATGGTCCGAGGTGTATGACAGGTAAGCTTACAGCCATTTAATGCTCTGGAGCCATGCACGCAAAGAGAAGATTCATCCAGATATTCTTTAGCTTCTAGTTTTCCAACATTGTAAGATTTGGTACTCACAAAGACCTGCACACAATAAATGCCAAACTGTAGACAACTAGACTGTCTCTATTCTTGTCAGTCAACGTTGAAACCATGCAGTAACAACGTACACCAAAGTAGAAATGCTATTCTGTCACTTGATAAAGTATTTGCTATTGTATCATGGGTGTAGAAAGCATTCAGACATGCGACATGCAGATGATGTGTACAGTCACAATAAATGCAGAGATATTAGTTATGCACGCGGGAAGACTTTGACTTTCACAATATTTGAAAATATATTTAAATATCATGTATGAAATCGATGTAATCCATGAAGTTGTTATGACAATGAAATAGTTGTTCAACTTATGAAATCGTTGTTTATGCAAATCATTATACAAATATAGGCAAATCATTATTCAAACATAAACAAATCGTTGTTTGAGCAAATCATTGTTCAAACATAAACAAATCGTTGTTCAAACATAAGTAAATCGTTGTTCAAACATAAACAAATCGTTGTTTGAGAAAATCATTGTTCCAACATAAACAAATTGATGTACAAACAAATCGTTGTACAAGAGAAAGCAAATCATTGTACAAGTAAATCGTTGTACAAATATAAGCAAATCATTGTACAAGCATAAGCAAATCATTGTACAAGAGAAAGCAAATCGTTGTAGAAGCAAATCGTTGTACAAGTATAAGCAAATCGTTGTACAAGAGAAAACAAATTGTTGTACAAGTAAATCATTGTACATATAAGCAAATCGATTTTTTCACTTATCGAATCGTTATCACAATCAAATCGTTGTTTTTACTTATCAAATCGTTACAACAATCAAATCGTTGTTTCTCTTAAGAAACCGATGACCGAATTGTTGTTTTACTTATGAAATCGATGTGAAACCGAAATCGTTGTTTCACTTACGAAATCAATATGAGACTGAAATAGTTGTTACATTTACGAAATCGTTGTGAAACCGAAATCGATGTTACACTTACGAAATTGTTTTGAGACCGAAATCGATGTTACACTTACAAAATTATTGTGAGACCGAAATCGATGTTACACTTACGAAATCGTTGTGAGACAAAAATCGTTGTTTCACTTAAAGAATCGTTGTGAGATCGAAATCATTGTTTTACTTAACGAATCGTTGTGAGACCGAAATCGTTGTTTCACTTAACGAGTCGTTGTGAGACCGAAATCGTTATAGCGATAGAATAATTTTTTTTCTTATAAAATTGTTATGCCATAAAGGAAATCGATATAGGCTTAGAGGAAATGCATACTCTGAACTTTAAATGATACTGTGTAAGAATTACTTACAGATTAGGCTCAATTTATTCCCTGTGGATGAACTTCATAAAAACTTGTTAGAAAATAATTGTTAGGATTTTGTTAATCACCAATATTGTATATAATGAAATAAAATTATATGGGGATGGACTGGTCATCATCTTCTTCAAGGTCACCCAATTCGCAGGTATAGCCATGCAACCTTGTCTATGATGGTGCCGTTAGGGAAGGTGCCAATGAACAGCTCATGGAAGGCATAGTCGGGGAAGTCACATGTGACAAGGTGGGTGGAGCGGCCATTGGGTGGATGACAAGCAAACAATTACTCCAATCATGATGATGTCTCTTGATTTGACTCTTTTTGTATTTATATTATGATCATTCTTCATTCAATTGTTTTTGCCTTAGTATTTTTTATATGTTAATATGTATATTCTATTAGTGAGTATATGATATTTATGTCTGATACGGTTGCTTCAAGGACATCGTCTGATGCCGAGGTGTTGTGAGTGGAAAAGTCCACGTAAAGCCAATGAGGGTTGCCTAGTCGCCCGAGTTGGAGACCTATAGATCCACCGAGGGAGCTTGGTGGGAAAACACTTTGACGCTCAAGTCAATGTATGGCCTAGAAGAGCGAGAGGGTTCAGAGTGAGGAGATGGTGTACCATTCAGCTGGTCGAGTGTTTCCCCTTCTATAGAAGTTGACCTATCTCGTGGCCTGACAAGTAATCGCCCTGGACTAGTGTGGACTCTTGCGGACCTATGTGGAGAGTGCCTTGTCGCGTGCTAGGCATCCCATGCCATCACGCCCAACATGCACAACCACCATACTGGGCACACCTCGCCACTAAGCCTGGCGACACACGTCCCCATATTAAGCAATTCACTTACCAGGTGCACCATGCTGCCGTACAAGCGGCCCCTGTCGGCATGTCGGGTCTAGTCTAACTGTCGGGGAGTGGACTATTGCATGTGCCATGTTGGCTAACCACCTCCTAGTGCTCGAGATTCCCGCGAGTCGGTGTGGCCTTCGTAGCGTCACTTGGAGCGAATCACTTTGTCTAAGCCTTAAACCCAAGAGGAGCCTTGTCACCATCTAGAGCCGACCTCATCAACTTGGCCTAGCCCTGGGCTGATCTTCTCATCCTCATTGATGTTAGAGATCGGTCATACTCGACGTCTCTGACTTAGTAGGGGCCACTTGTGTCATTTGTCAGTGCATAAATTTTTTCAATGATCCAATGAGTCTGTGTGGTAGCTTATTTATATGTATGTTATTAAATGATGTAGCAAGTTTGGGTGGTAGCTCATTTTATACACATAGGGTATGGTGACAACAGACATTTAAATTATGATTTTTTTTTCTATGCAACATTTTGAGAGTAGTTGGTGAAGCCACTGACATATGGTGGGAGTCAATTTTGGAAATCGACTCTGACATATGTCAACTACTATCTATATGTAATCGATCAAAGTAGTCGCTCAGCTACTGATATATGCTCCTATGTCGGTGGCTGATTTGGGAACTTATGTATAGATCATATGTCAGTGGCTTCGGCAGCCACTAACATATTTCTCATATGTGAGCGGTCATATTGAAGTCAATGACATGTCCTATGTCCACGACACTTTTATCGGCATCTTTAATTATCAGCATCCTCATAGCCGTTAACATACTTTTCAGTGACTTTTGAGTTTTTGTGATCAGCTGCTTGTAGCCACTGACATTTCTTTTTTTCTTTTTTTTTTTGTAGTGAACCCAAGGTCTACACCCCAAGGAAAGAAAGTGATGTCACTACAAGAAAATGCGGTTTTAGAGACCGAATCTGAGACCGAATTATTCAGTCACTATTCGGTCTCAAATCTGAGACCGAATAGTGACTAACAAATGTCGGTCACTATAGTTTAGATTTAGTGACCGAAAATATTTCAGTCACTATTCGGTCTCCCGATTTGAGGTCTCCGGTTTTTTCCAATACGGCCAGGGCGATGAATGTGACTTGTGGAAACTGACGGAGCTCAATTCGGACTCCCGGTTTGAGGTCGACGTCTCAAAGTTACATTCGACAAGACAGTTTAGATTAAAAATGAATAACTTACGTTTAGGGGTTCAAAATTAGAAATACTCATCTGATTGGCCTCCGGTTTTTTCCAGCACGGCCATGGCGATGAATGTGACTTGTGGAAACTGACGGAGTTCAATTCGGACTCCCGGTTTTAGCTCGACGCCTCAAACTTACAATCAACAAGTCAGTTTACATTAAAAATGATTAACTTACGTTTAAGGGTTTAAAATTAGAAATACTCATCTGATTGGCCTCCGAATTTTTTGTAAATTTAAATATTTTATTATTTCTAATAATATTCAATTTTAACTTATTATTGTTATATATGTATTGTAGGTTCCTTCAGCGAGTGGCGTGGGAGGAGACGAGCACGAGGACGAGGAGGATGATTCATGATTTCCATTTCACTATTATTCTTATTGTTATTGACATTTGTATTGTTGTTGTGGATAGTTTATTATTATGATGTTGTGTATATTTTTATTGTTCATGTGGACTTTATATTATTATTGTGGACTTTATATTATTGTTTTGTTGTGGACATTTTTATTTTATTATTGTGTTGTGGATATTTTTATTATTGTTGTTTGTGGTCATTTACTGTGTTGTATTGTGGATATCTATTATTGTTGTGGACGTTGTTTTATTTACACAGGTTATTTTGCTAAAAATTTACAAATTTTTTAAAAAAATTACAAAACAGAGACCGATTAGTAACTGAAAAAATCAGTCACAATTCGGTCCCTGATATAGCGACCGAATTGAGACCGAAATTATTCGGTCTCAAATAGAGACCGAATAAATTCGGTCTCTATTCGGTCCCTATATTGGGGACCGAATTGTGACTGATTTGATCGGTCTCTATTAGTGACTGAATAAATTCGGTCTCAATTCAGTCGCTATATCAGGGACCGAATTGTGACTGATGAATTCGGTCTCAAATATATCAGGGACCGAATTGTGACTGATGAATTCGGTCTCTATTTGAGACCGAATAATTTCGGTCTCAATTCGGTCGCTATATCAGGGACCGAATTGTGACCGAAATTATTCGGTCTTTGATGTACACTTTTAGCGACTGAAGTGCTTCGGTGACTATTCGGTCACTAATTAATGACCGAATAGTGACCGAACTTTTTCGGTCACAGATTTGTGACCAGAAATTGTTCACCGACAAGTTCGGTCTCTATTCAGTCGCTATTCGGTCTCTGAACTGTTTAGAGACCGAATAGAGACCGAATATTTTCCGTTTTTTCTTGTAGTGCATGTGGAGCCCAAACTTTTTCTCCTAGGTCATGATGTTCATGTGTAGAAAGCTATACATTGCAAAAGAGTGAATATTCCATCTAGATCGCCCATACTATTATACCATTAGCATATTAATGCAAAAAAAATAAACCGGGAACTAGAAGTTCATCCAAAATGTTGCACAAGTTTTCAACTTATGTTGTATAATTAGGTCTAATTCTTTAATTTTATTTTATTATAATTTCGGACGGTTAAATCATACCACCACCCAGCAACTGACTTCGCGATTAGAAGGTCTCGGTCTCCATTTGGATGCACACGCAGCTCCCCACTTTAATGGGTCGAACTCAGCCAATACATAAAATGCCCAATGGGCCACACTCCGAAGGCCAATTCCTTGTCTTATATACATCATATTTTAGACCCACCACCCACCTAACCACCTTTTTAACTACAATATGCAGATGATGGCCTTACTTTTTAATTTTGACCCTGACCTTTCCTTTTTAAACAATTCTCACAATCTTTCTTTACTTTATCCTAAAACTTTAAAAGGGGAAGAAGCTCCTGCCATCAAAATGGATCTAGTTTGGGTGTCGGTGATCCGTCTATCCGGATCCTGATTTACTCCTTATGGTGGAGGGAGCATGCACTAATTTTATTCCCTGCTCCCACTCTCCAGAGCTTTGCATTTTAAAACTCGCCACATTTGTGTATTTTATAGGCATTAACAGGACTTGGGTTAGCAGATTAGCTTTGCCCTAGTCTCAGAGCAAGGATCCCGAAAGCATATTTGTTAGAATCAAAGTCAGGAGTAAGAAAGCTGGCATATATGAGTCGGTCCAAGGGAGGAGTTTCCAAGAAGACACATGAGCATGTAAAGGGTGCCTTTGTGCACCATTTTCCTTTTTAATGAAATGGAGGAGGTTTGTGGGTTGAGAGGGGTGGATCAGAACATGATAGAAAGTTGCTTTCAGTGAGAATCTCTTGAGAAGTGAAAATTTCAGACTGTTTAATTAAGAGAGTTGATCAGCTGTCTGATGCTCATCAAGTATTTATATTAGTACTATCGGAGTATGACCAAATTTCCTGTTTCTCTTTCTGGGATTTTCATCTTTTCATTCAAGAAGGGATTATATTAACGTTGTGATGATCTCGACCATAATTTTGTTAGTTTGGGGAGAGAATGCCGAAGTATTGGATGTTGTATTCAGACACAACTCAGGTGGTCCATTCATCATAGATTGGGTTACATGTTAAAGAAACACACATTCGTTCAAGTCAAAGAGATAAATTAATAGGTCTAACCCACATCTGACTCATGAGTTCTTATTATGACTGAGAGCTCAATTAAGTTAACTCTTAAAGTAGTCTCTCCTTTTTATAAATAAACTCTATATTTGCCACACAAATACACATACATTCAATTTGACGTAGATAGAGGAAATCAGGGATACTCCCGTAAGGGTGTTGCATTCTCATCATCATGTGGTCATCTTTCACCTCGTGGTTCGTGCATCATGAAATTCGCCTCTACTTCAGGTACACACTCCCCAATAGTCAACATTTTTTTTACCCTTTTATGGTCAAAAGTCTTCTACATTCAAACTTCTTAATCACCTTGATGGAAGAGATTTTAACTTGGTTAGCTTTTTTTAAAATATATTTTTTAATATAATAGTCGATTACATCATCCGGTGTGAGTTGAACCCTTAACAATATTCTTTAAAATTTTTTTAAAAATTATTTGTAAATCTATTATCCGATAGGAGTTGAACTCCTGACCTCTCGTTGATATACGAGAAGACTACTACTAAATCACTCTTGGTGTACTAGCTTGGTTAAGTATCTAGGTAATTCAATCACATGTTACTTTCTCCCAAAACCTTCATGTTACTACTGGTGACAAACTTGCTTCCAGCTTGTTAGAAATTTCCTTATACATACCCCTAGGAAAAAAAAAATCTCCACTAGGCTCATATTTTCGATAGAGAATTGCAGCCTCTTACACGCCAACATCTCACACAACCACTGGGTTTAGTAGGCTTAAATTGGATGATAAGAAACCCCCCATTGTGCGTGTGATCAACTATAGTGACCATTCATATCTCCACACACCTTGCACAATATGATATCATATCAATTTCTCTTACCTTCAAAGGAGCACCTTAATTAAGACCATGGCACATGCTAGCTAGTACCGCAATGAACTTAGAACCATCTTCACCTCACCCACTAAAGAAATTTCTTCACATGGCCAGCCTATATATGACTCCACTGGGCAGTGACAGCATCGTCCAGCAGGGCCTCAAATGGTCGTACAACCCAGAAATTGAAGGATATATATCTCGATGTGGATGGATCCAATCGCATGCATGCTAGTCGAAAGGAGGCATACAAGTCTTGTCTTCTTAGCCACAAAAACCCACGAGTTTAGCGAATTTTGTTAGTATTGTCGTCCTTGGAGATTGATAGCCATGTTGATCCCATTAAATGCTCGTCCAACTTTTGCTGTGGTTTGTTTGATCTTGCTCCCTGCGGTATATATATCTGAATGAAGTAAAGTTCCTCAAACGAAGTCTTTGGCCTACTCACACGCCAAAATCTAGAGGGATATATACACAATGGCTCACTTGGTCTTTTGCTGATGTGACGTGAAAATTGGGGGGAGAAAGAGAGAGAGAGACCGTGTGAAGAGGTGGAAATAGTGGGTTCTTCAGGGTCTAGTTAATTTTTTAAAGCAATGGTGGTGTCACACAGCTCTTGTTACTGCCTAATTAATGAACGGTGTGTATTGATGGGACCTGGTTTTAACATCGATCGACTCTTATTCGTCATAGTAGCCGTGCACGTTTCCTGCCTCATGAGATGGGGACATGCTCTGCACTCAGTTCAGAAATTAAAAGGGCACACGCAATGTATGTGTGGGGGCAGCATTCAGGAGGTGGGTAGGCCCTGCTTGCATGCACCGCACCGCATGCATGCATGCCTGCCCAAAACATGCGCCTTAAATCATGTAAAATTTGTTGCGTATACATTGTTAAATGATTGAATTTATATGACTTCGGCTAGGTCATCGAGATGGATTACAGTACTCTCGAAACTAGGGGATGTGTATCCGTCAAGTCCCAAAACGATTCATGGCGAATCACATCATAATGCTAGTCTAGACTCTAGAGAAAGTGGGGGGCAGCAAGCAGTGCTAGTCTCCACGTCCAGGGGTGAACGATAAATATGATTATAATAGTCAATTTTTCTTTATTTATTATTTTAAAATTTTGTATTACACGATGTAATCTGATAAATTTTTTTATGGTAATATTAGAGGTCATGATATGCTTTGGATTGCATTACAAATTTTTCATAGTTCATGTAACAAAATGTGTGTACGTGTGAAAGATAGTCTTGCGTCATCAAGTGGTGGATAAAATACAAATGTGATTATATAATAGTAGAGTGGAGTCCTTTCTACTCATTTTCTTAAAGTTTTGTTAAACAGTTAGATAAACTCTAATAGCTCTGTTACATGTGCATATATATATATATATATATATATATATATATATTGTCCATATCGACTATCATATTTTATGAATTGTCAAGAATAATTTTAATATTATCAAAATAGTTACACATGCAATTCTTACTTTTATATTGTTAAAATACCTTGTAAAATATATAACATTTTAAAAATTACCGTCAAGGTATGTAATCCCATCGTATCCTCGTGAACCTAAACTTAGAGGCATTGTGACAAGGATATAATTATGAAGAGTTCCGATCTCGAGTCTTCTCTCAAACTATCGAATTATGTCTGATTGCAGAGATATTCACGAGCTCGTCGGAGTGAAGTCTGCATAGGGAACCCACACATCAAAGGGAGGCAGGAGACTTGCTATAGTGTTATGGTCATTCAGATCTTCCTTTAATGGGTTTTCTGTCATTCACTATAAGGAAATGCAGAATTTTCGACGGACAAAACTTGTCAAAATAAGTCGACCGGAAATAATACGTCGAAAATTTGCGATTGAAAGTCATGCATTGAAAACTCCATCGAAATTACTGACGGATTATTTCCGTCGAAAATCCCGTTTGCGAATTGCTGACAGAATTACGATCGGAATAAATCCATCGTCATTTCCGACAGAACAATTTTGTCGATATTTCCGTCGATAAATTTCTGACGGACTCTCCATCGGATAAATTATGTAGGTAATTTTTTGACATAATTTCTGAGGAAATAATCCGGCGAAAATTTTGTTTTTTTTTTACCTGCAAATAATTTACAATGATTACACTGGTTGAAAAATAATACATCCATAAAATTGGAAACAATTAAATATTCATAAAAATACATCCATAATAAGAAATATTTAAAAAAAATCATCCACAATACTAAATGATACATTGATTAAAATTGAAAATAGGTAAATATCCATAAAAATACATCCATAACAATAAATATTTATAAAACATTATCCACAACAATAAATACAAATAAAACATCCACGATAATAATATAACAAATCAATAAGAGTCAAGATAAATCTACCCCATCTTCCTCTCCATCCACCTCTTGCTCATCATGGCCTGTAGGATCCTATATTAAAAAAAAAATTAACATCAGAAATGTAAATACAAAATTTACTTTTTTATATATATTTAAAGAAAGAAGATATGAATATTCACTCAGTAAATTTAAAGAATAGTTCTTCGAGCGTCGAGTACAAACCAGACATCCTATTTGAATTCTGTCAACTCTCGTATGTCCCATTCATGAACCCAATCGTGTAGGATCGATCGGCTCGTTAATCGGACAAATATTTCATATTTTAGACCCCCATGTTGGTATTTCTTGATCTTTCTAATAGCTCAATTAGGAAAACAGTTCTTCGAGTGTTGAGTTCAAACTTGACATCTGATTTGTATTCTGTCAACTCTCGCATGTCCATTCATTAACCCAGTCATGTAAGATCGATTGGCTCATTAATCGGACTGGTATTTCATATTTTAAACCCTCGAGCTTGTATTTCTCGTTCTTTATAATAACTCAATTAGGACAATGTTTATTCAAGCGCTGAGTTCAAATCGAACATCTAATTTGGATTCCGTCAACTCTCGCATGTCTCATTCATCGACCCGATAGTGTAGTATCAATCGGCTCATTAATTGGACCGATATTTCATATTTTAGACCCCCGAGTTGGTATTTCTCAATCTTTTTAATAGCTCAATTAGGACAACGGTTCTTCGAGCACTGAGTTCAAATCGGACATCTGATTTGTATTGTGTCAACTCTCGCATGTCCCATTCATCAACCCAGTCGTGTAAGATCGATCGGCTCGTTAATTGCTCTAGTATTTCATATTTTAGACCCTCGAGTTGGTATTTCTCGATCATTATAATAACTCAATTAGTTCAACGGTTCTTCGAGCGCCAAGTGCAAATCGAACATCCTATTTGGATTCCGTCAACTCTTACATGTCCCATTCATCGACCCAGTCGTATAGGAGTGATCAGGTCGTTAATTGGACCGATATTTCAGATTTTAGACCATCAAGTTGGTATTTCTCGATCTTTATAATAGCTCAATTAGGACAACGGTTCTTCAAGCTCCGAGTTCAAACTGGATATCCTATTTGTATTTCATCAACTCTCGCATGTCCCATTCATCAACCCAGTGTTGTGAGATCAATCGGCTCGTTAATTGGACCGGTATTCAATATTTTAGACCCCCGAGTTGGATTTCTCGATCTTTATAATAACTCAATTAGAAGAACGGTTCTTCGAGCGCCGAGTTCAAAGCGGACGTCCGATTTGGATTCCGTCAACTCTTGCATGTCTCATTGATCGACCCGGTTGTGTAGGATTGATCAACTCGTTAATTGGACTAGTATTTCATATTTTAGACCCCTCAGTTGGTATTTCTCGATCTTTCTAGTAACTCAATTAGGACAACGGTTTCAGTAGCGCTGAAGTCAAACTAGGACTCCGATATGAATTTTGTCTGTTCCGACACGTTGCTCTCACCCACCCGGTCTTATTAAGTGAACGACATATCGATTGGATCCCTATTTCATATTTTGGACCCTCGACTTGCGTATTTTGACCCTTTACACTGGTTTTGTCAAGGTTAGTGGTTTGAGTGTCAGACCCAAACTGAAACTTCAATCTAGATTCCGTTAGTTCTGACACGTTGCTCTCACTCGCCCGATTGTGTCAAAGTGATCGGCACGATGATTGGATCCCTATTTCATATTTTGGACTATCGAGTTGTGTGTTCATTCAAACTATATGAAATTAAATTAATACTGACCTGAGGGGCCTGTTGTAAGGGGCCCGCTCCTCGGAGGGCATCCATCAGCTCCTTGACCATGGAGCCGAGGTGTAGCGGCAGGTGCTGTGATAGCTCTTCTCGGATGAGGGATCTGATGTCTGTTGTGTTATGATTATGTAAATGACCATAATCAATGTTTTGAATGTTGGGTTATGGTTATGTAAATGACCATAATCATTGTTTTGATTTTTTTTATGATGACATAATCATGTTCATCTTGCTGATAATATAACTTTATTATTTTATTGATGAACAAAGTGCCTTCATGTTACATATCATTTGATTAATGATTGCAACCATAGACTGACTGGCCATATTGAAAACTTGCTTAAATGAATTTTGGATGTTCCATTTTGGTCACAGTCAGTCGAAGCCAAGATTCGATTGAGACTTTGATTGATCACATTTTGGTTGCAGTCATCTGAAACCAGGATTCGACTGGGACTTCAACTGATCACGTTTTGGTCACAGTCAGCAGAAGCCAAGATTTAACTGGGACTTCAACTAATCACGTTTAGGTCGCAGTCAGTCGAAACCAGACCTCGACGGAGACTTCAGATGTTCACATTTACTCTTGAGCAGTTGAAGTAATGACACTTTGTATATTCATGTGTTGGTCATTGTCATCCGAAGCAACTTGACTTTGAATGTCACGATTTAGTCTTTTCCAGTCAAAGTGCTGTGACTTCGGATTTTCATGTGTTATTCTTACCAGTCAAAGTACTGTGACTTCGGATGTCACGATTTAGTCATAGTCGATCGAAGTGCTCAATTCGATCGTTCTTGTCTATTAGTTGACATTTGAAGTTCTATATTGTTTTATTTTGTCAATTTCATTATATGTTACTCAATGGGAATATGACACATGTCTTTATTAAATGTTGAATACATTTGTGTCATATATTTTGAACAAGTTAAACTGCTTCATTTAAATGACTTTTCATAAATGCTCTATTAATTTGGGTTTTTCTGTGTGCACGACAAATGGAGCATGTGTCAACTTAAAGAGTGTGCAGACAACCCTAAAGTTGGTGCTCACGCATTCCCAGGATATCATATGATTGGCACGTGTCTCATTTAAGGTTGCTTGGGGTACACTAAACCTTAGGTACAAGGTTGGGTATGTGGGCTATAAATATACCCTTTTGTCTCTTCTGAAAAGTGGGCACCCAGAAAAAGCAATAGAGAATAATCCTAGCGCCACCAAAAGGAAAAACTTAGAGAATAGAAGAAATCCACAGAGAGAGAGGTTACTCTTGAGAGGTTTCTGGCAGAAGAAGAGGAAGGCCGCAAGAATGTTGCGCCAGATGAAACCTCGCCATCCTTAGATCTGCTGAAGTAAAAACAAAGCATTGCCAATCAAACTTGATTCGAAGGAGATCAAATCAAAATGCTCCAATAACACATCAATATGATGAACGAATGCAAGATGGTTTGAAGCATGATCCAGGCCATCAAAACTTGAGGAATTTGAGGTCAAATTGATGAATACACAGAAGATGAAGCAAGATCGAATGGCTGATGTTTGAGGATTTGCTTCTCTAAACTCAAATTATTTTGAGCAACTTATTTTTCTTTAATTCACTTCAGAACTCGTTGGGTGCTCCTACTGGTGATGGAAGTGTTGATCCCACTGTTGGATCGACATGGAGCTTTAGATGTCCTAGAGGAGGGTGAATATGACTTCTTGCACTTTAAAAATTTATCTGAAAATAGATAACACTAGATAGTATCGTTAGTACTTAGTGTAGTGTGTGTGAAATAAGGGAAATGCTTGGCGGAAACAATCACACAAAGTGCATAGAGATTTATCTTGGTTCGGCCCTTCCAAGAGGATTTCCTACATCCAGTCTCCAAGAACCCCTTGAGATTTTTACTAACCGCCAAGAACACTTGGCCTTCTCTCAACCTAAAAGGTATTACAACCCATTTTCTCCCACATAAGTCTTCCCTTCACAGTGGGGTATTACAACCACCTACCACCGTAGGTCTTCCATTCATAGAGGGGCACTACAGGGAACAAACCCCCTACTAGTTAAAACACTAATGTGAACATAGTGTGTCTACTCAGAGAATGAGTAAACATAGAAGATCAGAAAGAGATTACAACTAGGAATGAATGATCTAAACTCTTTCTATCTCTAACAGGTGGACTGAGAAGATCTAGAACAATGAATGACACCTATGAAACTTCTGAGAGCAAGAGAGTAGGAAGTTGAACCTTGAACAACTAGCTCTCTGAGATCTTGTAAGCTCTTCTCACTTTCAGAATAGTTGTATGTGGTCGTGTATGCTCATGCCTTACTGTGTGTATCTCCCTGTGTGTAACTCTCTTTTTGTCTTTCAAACTTTAGCTCCATATATAAACTTCAATTTTCAGCCTCCCATTTGAATGTAGTCATTTCAATTTGAATGTTAGGTCTTGAGACTTGAGACTGCTTGAGATGTCCATCATCAGATTATCAAACCTTTGATTCTTTGAGTCTCAATGGCTTCCAGGCTATAGAGGTAGTTGTATGGTTCTATTTAGATAGCTTCAATAAAAGTCTCCAAGCACCATACCTATGACTGAAAGATAGCTTGCATGCTTCTATAGGTAGTTGAGTCTCTGCATGGTCAAGAGAAATATGCAGGTACCTCCATTCTCTTAGAGGTAGGTAAGATACCATACAACATGTAAAATAAAAGATCACAGACAAACAGATGTACAATACATTTAAAGACGTTTGTATAGGTCAAGCAAAGGCTTTTCCTTAAAACATGGAGTTCTGACAGAAACCAAGAGACAAGTCATTTTGTTAAGAAATATCTATCAGTTATAGGGAGAAAGTTTGTCCTTTAAATAGTACAAAGTTAGGTGAGCATTCAAGAGGAATGGACACCTGCATGGCGCGCAGTACATCTCCAAAGGAGTTTTTTCTTAAAATCTAAAATCTGGTCATTCTGAAGGATGCTAACACATGTCTTTGAAAAACATGTAGCTATCTTGAAAAGATAAACTATGAAACTGATCTTCAGAAATTTTTATGTTAGAAATATTAAACAAAAGGAATAGAGAAGTACAATGCACAATGGATAAATAATTGTGCAAATAACAAAGAGAATATCACAGTGTATGTAACGAACCAGAATCCGCATTACCAGTAACCAACCAGTAACCCGAATTCTGATCCGCTAACCCACGAGACAAGCTCGGAAGGGTAAAAAGTGAACGTCCGAGGAGACTATATATAAGAAGATACACACCATGTAAAGCTGTAAAATTTCACTATACATGAGCATAACATGTACAACTCAGAGTCCGAGCTAAGTATAGAGTACAGAACTACAACAAAAAGTACTACTCACTGCAGCTAGGGCGCACCAACACCGGAGTGGCTAGACTCATGTGGAACGGGAGTCGACGACGGCCCACCTAAAAGGGAGGGGAGTAAGTCTCAAGAAAAGGGACCCAGTAGGGAAAAGTAACCCCACCGGCAATAGTACTAAAGTGCGGAAAGTAAAAACAGAAAGTAAATACATGTCGCATCACAACCCAAAACTGTAAACCTCACGGCTCAGTAACACACACTCACACACAGTAAGTAGGACTCAGTTAGGGTCTGTGGCTCGACGTCCCGTCACCACAGAGGCTCTCAACCCCAGCCACGTGTGCACACTACAGACGCTCTCTCTCGTGTCTGGTCCACGACCGGTTTTCCCCCTACGCCTGACCCTAGCAGTAGAGAAGGGTTCCACGGAGACCGGCTCGAAACCACCACAAGGAGTACGCACAAGACAGAGACGCTCTCAACGTCCTGGCTCACCGACGGAGGACCCCCACACGTCGGTCATCTAGACAGAGCGTCACTCTATGTCCAGGTGACAAACAGAAACAGAAGCACGGTAACTCAACGCGAGTACAGATGGTAACACTCTCAACGTCTGAAAGACCGTACAATAAGTGAACACCTCGTGTCACAACTAACTACTCATATGCACAGGCGGAGTCACACTCTAAGCCTGGCAAAATGTGTTAATAGGGCGGACATCACACGTCAACACCTTGAACACAGAACATGACGAAACTCTGCTGGGACACAGGATATTAACGGCAGCATCGATTGTCGCCAATATTGATGTAGACTGCACTCACGCCGTTAACCCTAAGTCAACGGCAATCGACCTTGTCATTTATATCAACTTTGAAGATCTCAACGTCAACAGATGTGGACGTTAAGTTCTCCAGTCCCCTAGACCCAAAACAATGCCGGGTCAGTCCAATTGGGTAAAAGTACCCAATCAGAACACCTGCTGATGGAGGGAAATACTTCCTCACATCTTCTAACACTACCAGAACTTCGGAAATAAGTGATCCAACACTTGGATCATCCAAAACACCCAAAATCCCAGCATGGTATAACCCAACCCTAAAATGTAATTAGCATACTAATCCACACAAATGAGCATGCTGATTTGCTAAGGAGGGTTAAAGGAGTTAAGTCCCTACCTCAGAACGCCTTAAAAAATCCCAAACAGTCACCAATCACACCAGAACCCCTCGAAGTCTCCGCGTGAATCGCACCAAATCTTTGCGTTTCCCACCCGATCAAGCACCACCACGCATACCGGAGGCTTCCCACGAACTCCCATTAACCATCAGAAGCAGTGCAAACAAACAAAGGTAGAAGTGGAGGGAAAGAGAGGAAAGGAAGAGAAGAGCTTCTGCTCTCGGGTTGCCCTATTTCTACAGGCGCGACCAATAGACGTCCACATCCCTAGCCGCCTACTGAACCGCCAAAGACTTGACGTCCAAACCGCTTGCCGTCGAGTTCAACAACAAACGTCCACATCGCTAGACGGTAACACCCAATCAATGGCTAGCCCCTGGCCGTCAACCCCAAGTCAACAACAATGGACCTTGTCGTCAACCACAACAGAACCTCTACAAGACCCAATAAGGATCCACTAAGACCCGAGACCTTACAGCTCTCCCCCCTTAAGGAATTTTGCCCTCAAAATTCAAGCAATATAAAGAAGGAAGACTCACCAAAGAGGTACAGAAACTGCTCGCGCATTTCATCCTCTCGCTCCCATGTCGACTCACCACCTGAATGTCGTTGCCACGTAACACGAATAAGGGGATAGCCTTCTTCCTCAACCTCAGAACTCGACGATCCTCAATATACAACAGAAACTCTGGTACAGTCAACACTAGAGTCACCTCAGACCACTCTGTGCTCAGAAGAATGTGAGACTCGTCAGAAAGGTACCTCCGAAGAATCGACACGTGGAACACATCGTGGACTGCTTCCAACTTTGACGGAAGCTCAAGTCTGTACGCTAAACCTCCGACACGCTCAGAAATGGTGAAAGGTCCAATAAAGCGAGGACTCAACTTTCCACGCCTACCGAACCTCACCACTCCCTTCATAGGAGACACACGGACAAACACCTAGTCTCCTACCTGAAACTCGAGCGGTCGTCTGCGCTGATCTGCATAACTCTTCTGCCGACTCTGAGCTGACTGAAGCCTCTGCCTCACAAGCTGAACTACTTCAACTGCCTGCTGAACTAACTCTGGCCCCGTGACAATCCGTTCGCCAACCTTGAACCAGTCTAGAGGAGTGCGACACGTTCATCCATATAAAGCCTCATATGGTGCCAAACCGATACTGGAGTGATAGCTATTATTATATGCGAACTCGACTAATGGCAAGTGAGCTGTCCACGACCCCTACCACTCCAGACAACAAGCTCTAAGCATGTCCTCCAAAGTCAGGATAGTCCGCTCTGACTGGCCATCTGACTGAGGGTGGTAGGCGGAACTAAAAGCCAACTCTGTCCCCAAAGCTCTCTGGAAACTGCGCCAGAACCCAGAAGTGAAGCGAGGATCCCTATCTGACACAATGGAGATCGGCACTCCGTGCAAAGGAATAATCCGCTCTACGTACAACGTGGCCAACCTACTCACACCCCAACTAGTCCTCACAAGCAAGAATCTGGCAGTCTTCATCAATGTGTCCACAAGAACCCAAATGCTGCTAAAACCTTCAACTGTCCTCGGAAAACCACAAACAAAGTCATTAGTCACATGGTCCCACTTCCACATTAGAATCTCTAACGGCTGCACAAGTCCTCCTGGACGCTGATGTTCGGCCTTCACCTGCTGACAGACCAAACACCTAGCAACAAAAGCCGCTATGTCTCTCTTCATCCCAGGCCACCAAAACTGACGATACATCTTGGTCGACCCTGGATGAATCGAGTACCTGGAACCATGTGCCTACTGCAACACAACTCTCCTGACAGACTCCTCAACAAGAACATAGAGTCTATCTCGAAACCTAATAGTCCCGTCCTCGTAAAGCTCAACCTCTGGGAGAAGCAACACACTGTGCAACTCGGGATCTGCCTGCTGAGCCTCAACAATCTGTCTCACAACGACGGGAGCCGCCAACAAACTGCCCAACACACACAGTCGACGACTGGACGAAACTCTGAAAGACCCTTCTGTCGCAGACTGCCACAATTGCCACTCTCTAAGCATCAGATGACTCATCTGTGCTTTCCTACTCAAAGCATCTGTAACTACATTCGCTTTTCCAGGCTTATACTCAATGCTAAAATCATAGTCTTTCGGATATTCCATCCATCGATGCTGCCTAATATACAGATCCCTCTGAGAAAACACATACATCAAGCTCTGGTGGTCGGTACGGACTACAAAACTCACTCCGTACAGGTAAAGATGCCAAATCCTCAAAGCAAACACCACAGCTGCAAGCTCTAGGTCATGGGTTGGGTAACTCTCCTCGTGGGGCTTAAGCTAGCGAGACGCATAAGCCACCACCCGGCCTTGCTGCATCAAAACCGCACCCAGACCAACACCTGAAGGTCTGTGCAAACCTCAAAACCCTCCTCACCTGAAGGTAAGGCAAGGACTGGCACTGACGTAAGCAGTCGCTTCAATTCTATGAAGCTCTGCTCATACTACTCCGACCACACAAATGAAACTCCCTTTCTCGTCAACCGAGTCAAGGGTGCAGCAACCTGAGAAAAGTCCCGAACAAACCTGCGGTAGTAACCTGCCAAACCCAGAAAGCTACGAATCTCAGACACAGATCTGGGACTCTCCCACTACAAAACTGCCTCGACCTTCGCTGGATCCACAGAAACTCCCTCACCTGAGATCACGTGCCCCAAAAAGTGAACCTGTTGGAGCCAAAACTCACACTTACTAAGTTTGGCGTACAACTGGTGCTCTCGCAAGGTCTGCAACACGATCCTCAGGTGCTTGGCGTGCTCCTCCTTTGAAGCGGAGTACACCAGAATGTCGTCAACAAACACTACGACAAACCGGTCCAAGAACTGGTGGAACACCCGATGCATCAGATCCATGAAGGCCGCTGGTGCATTGGTGAGCCCAAACGGCATCACCAAAAACTCAAAATGTCCATATCTGGTCCGAAAAGCAGTCCTCTCAATGTCAGAATCTCTAATCTGCAACTGATAGTAGCCCGACCTCAGGTCGATCTTCGAAAAGACATGAGTAGACTAAAGCTGATCAAAGAGATCGTCAATCCTAGGCAATGGATACCTATTCTTGATGGTCACTTGGTTCAGCTTCCTATAATCAATACACAATCTCAGGCTACCATCCTTCTTCCTGACAAACAAAACAGGTGACCCCTAAGGAGAAAAGCTAGGACGAATATAGCCCTTCTCCAACAACTCCTCAAGCTGCCTCTTCAAATCCCTCAACTCTATTGGTGCCATACGGTACGACGCCTGTGCAAATGGTACATCGCCAGGAACTAACTCAACAGAAAACTCAATCTCTCTCTCTTGCAGTAGACCAGGTAACTCTTCCGGAAAAACATCCGGAAACTCACACACTACGGGAATGTCCCCCACTACCGAGGTAACCTGGTCAAGGGTAATAGCAGAAAGTAGAAAACCCTGACAACCAGAGGCAAGCAACCTCCCTGCCCTCAAAGCAGAAACTAAAAAGAGAGAAGTAAGAGGTACGATACCGTGGAAGTAGAATGTCGCTTCCCTAGGTATCCGCAAGTGCACCCTCTTCTTCTGGCAATCCATCACTGCACCATACCGCTCTAACCAGTCCATACCCAAAATCACATCATAGTCCTGCAACTGCAAAGTAAATAAGCGAGCTGACAACCACTGATCCTGCAACTGCACAGGTACCTCCTCTAGACAATAGGATGTAAGGACAAAGTCCCCTGTCGGCAACTCTACTACTAGCTCAACAGACTCTCCAGTACTCAACTCTCCAAGGGAGTCTAAAAACTCCTCAGACACAAAAGAGTGAGAGGCACCAGAATCAAACAAAACTCTAGCTGTATAACATAAAACTGTAACAGTACCTTCCACTAGCTGAGCTGCCTCTGCGTCTTCACGGGTCAAGTGAGTAACACGACCTCTACCTCTCGACCCACCAGAACCTCCGGCCTACTGACGCTGCTGCACGGGTGCCTGCTGCTGCTGCTGCTGCACTCGGGGCTGTGATTGGGTCTGCTGCTGCGGCACACGAGGTAACAAAGGGCAATCTTGCGCCATGTGACCCATCTGGTCACACCGGTAACACTGACCAGCAAAAGAACGATGTACCTACTACGAAGGCTGCCATACTGGCTGCTGAACACTCCCAACAGACTGCTGTCTCTGCTCTGCCTGCTTCCTATCATGCCGAAACTTCCTCCGAGATCCTGATTTTGCTGTCGTCCCAGCAGAAGTGGACGCGTAGGAAGTCGTAGTCCTCGGAGTCGTCTGCACACTACCCTGCTGCTGTCGAGGCTGAGTCAGAACTACCTGCGTCTGAACCTCTGCACTCCGAGCACGGGTCCGTAAAGTATCAGCCTCCAACGCTGCCGCTGTCTGATAGGCCGCATCCAAGTCTGTGACACGTGCAACTATCAGCGCCTGCCTGAGCTCTGGCCTCAGGCCCCTCACAAACTGCTGAGTCCTCAGACTCTCATCTGCCATAATCTGCGGAGCATAACGCCCTAGCTCTACAAATCTGGCCCTGTACTGCACTACAGTAAAGTCCCTCTGCTGCAAGTCCAGAAACTGGTACAACCTCTCCGTCCGGACGTAAGTAGGACAGAAGACTCTCTCAAAAGAAACGACAAACTTCTGCCATGGAATCTGTCTAAGCGGGCGAGACTGAAAAGTAGTTTCCCACTCAGAGGACCACCAAGTCAACGTCTGCGCCTGCAACTGGTAACTAGCTAGCAACACTCGCTCCTCGGGAACACACTCCATGGAATGGAAAGTCCGCTCCACAGCATCCAACCATTCCCGTGCAATGTCTGGATTAGGCTGGCCCAAAAACTAAGGAGGCTGAAACTGCAAGAACTCCCCCAACACCTTTCCAGTACCACCCTGGGGTACCGGCGCATCACAGTGCTGCGCTACAAACTGAGCCATCCCCTCAAGAAATCGAGTCAGGTCTAATCCCTGAGCTACCTGAGGAGGAGGTGGCGGCGGAACAATACCACTGTGTGCGTCCTGTGGTAAAGGCTGCGTCTGCTGAGGTGGCGGAGCGTCTCCAGCCTCCTAACGAGTCGCCTGCTCGGCCACTCCCTCTCTAGGACGTCGCCTAGGTACCATAGTACTATACACAGAGTAAAAATACACACATGAATACACTAACTAACTCCGGGCTAAATAGCTGCAATTGTACTCTTTGTACTCTGAGTCTACATGATGGGTATTTCCTTATATATATCTCATCAGACCAAGCTCTGATACCAAACTGTAACGACCCAGAATCCGCATTACCAGTAACCAACCAGTAACCCGAATTCTGACCCGCTAACCCATGAGACAAGCTCAGAAGGGTAAAAATTGAACGTCCGAGGAGACTATATATAAGAAGATACACACCATGTAAAGCTGTAAAATTTCAATATACATGAACATAACATGTACAACTCAGAGTCCGAGCTAAGTACAGAGTACAGAAGTACAACAAAAAGTACTACTCACTGCAGCTAGGGCGCACCAACACCGGAGTGGCTAGACTCGCCTGGAACGGGAGTCGACGACGACCCACCTGAAAGGGAGGGGAGTGAGTCTTAAGAAAAGAGACCCAGTAGGGAAAAGTAACCCCACCGGCAATAGTACTAAAGTGCGGAAGGTAAAAACAGAAAGTAAATACACGTCGCATCACAACCCAAAACTATAAACCTCGCGGCTCAGTAACACACACTCACACACAGTAAGTAGGACTCAGCTAGGGTCTATGGCTCAGCGTCCTGTCACCACAGAGGCTCTCAACCCCAGCCACGTGTGCACACTACAAACGCTCTCTCTCGCGTCTCGTCCACGATCGGTTTTCCCCCTCTGCCTGACCCTAGCGGTAGAGAAGGGGCTCCACGGAGACCGGCTCGAAACCACCACAAGGAGTACGCACAGGACAAAGACGCTCTCAACGTCCTGGCTCACCGACGGAGGACCCCCACATGCCGGTCATCTAGATAGAGCGTCACTCTATGTCCAGGTGAAAAACAGAAACAGAAGCACGGTAACTCAATGCGAGTACAGACGGTAACACTCTCAACGTCTGAAACACCGTACAATAAGTGAACACCTCGTGTCACAACTAACTACTCATATGCACAGGCGAAGTCACACTCTAAGCCTGGCAAAATGTGTTAACAGGGCGGACATCATACGTAAACACCTTGAACACAAAATAGAACCAAAGTCTGCTGGGACACAGGATATTAACGGCAACATCGATTGTCGCCAATATTGATGTAGACTACACTCACAATGCCGTTAACCCTAAATCAACGGCAATCGACCTTGTCGTTTATATCAACTTTGAAGATCTCAACGTCAACAGATGTGGACGTTATGTTCTCCAGTCCCCTAGACCCAGAACATCTTCGGGTCAGTCCAATTGGGTAAAACTACCCAATCAGAACACCTGCTGATGGAGGGAAATACTTCCTCACATCTTCTAACACTACTAGAACTTAGGAAATAAGTGATCCAACACTTGGATCATCCAAAACACCCAAAATTCCGGCATGGTATAACCCAACCCTAAAATGTAATTAGCATACTAATCCACACAAATGAGCATGCTGATTTGCTAAGGAGGGTTAAAGGAGTTAAGTCCCTACCTCAGAACGCCTTAAAAACTCCCAAACCGTCACCAATCGCACCGGAACCCCTCGAAGTCTCCGCGCGAATCACACCAAATCTTCACTTTTCCCGCCCGATCAAGCACCGCCACGGATAACAGAGCCTTCCCACGAACTCCCATTAACCATCAGAAGTAGTGGAAACAGACAAAGGCAGAAGTGGAGGGAACGAGAGGAAAGGAAGAGAAGAGCTTCTGCTCTCGGGTTGCCCTATTTCTACAGGCGTGACCAATAGAAGTCCACATCCCTAGCCGCCTACTGAACCGCCAAAGACTTGACGTCCAAACCGCTTGCCGTCGAGTTCAACAACAAACGTCTACATCGCTGGATGCTAACACCCAATCAACGGCTAGCCCCTGGCCGTCAACCCCAAGTCAACGACAATGGACCTTGTCGTCAACCACAACAGAACCTCTACAAGACCCAATAAGGATCCACTAAGACCTGAGACCTTATAGTGTAGATCATGTGTAGATATGTTGTTCATTAAATGATTCCATAAAGATTAAAACATTAATCACACTATTAATAATACCTTAATAGTTTTGTAAATAAAACAATAGTTATTAAGTATAATCAGCAATCAATATAACCAACAATTGATATGAATCCTATAGGCAATCTATGTTCATAACTAAGGACAATCGATATTTAAGTGTACGAGCAATCGATATGAAATAACAGCAATCAATGCATGAAGGCAATCGATGTTTATATAGTCATCAATCGATATACAAGTAGTCATCAATCGATATACACTTCAACTAGACAAGAAAAAAACATAGTCCATCGATGTTGAGCTACAGATATGACGAAGTGTAACTTCAAATGAACAAAAAAAAATGTTGTCGGCCGAAGCTGAAACACGTAGTCGGTCAAAGTGAACTTTGTATAGAACTTTGGATATGATGAAGTTAGCTTCGTATATGACGAAGTTGGACTTTGATTGAACATGACCAAAAACATGCATGACGAAGTGTAACTTCGTATATGACGAAGTGGACTTTGGATATGACGAAGTGTAGCTTCGGATATGACGAAGCTAGCTTTGACTGAATATGATCAAAACATATACGACAAAGTTGAATTTCAAATGTCTAAGTAACAGATCAATGTAAATCTTTATGAAGCGATGCAAAATACAATATTCATTAGATGAAGGATGATATTGAAATATATTAAGGATGATTCTGATAAACATGAATATTGTTATCACCAAAATAAAAGGATAATATATACGAGTAGTTCAACAGCCACATTGTGTTTGTGTGTGGATTGAGGAGGTCTATCTGACCTTGAAGCTGTGAATCAACAGATAAGCTATGTAATCAGTGGTTGTTAAGCTATGAGTCAGCGGGTGTAGAAGCTGTGAATTAGTGGTTGTGAGGGTGTTCATAGTATTGGGTTGTTCCCAGTGAAACCTCACTTGGTTTAAGTGAAGGGTGGATATAGGTCTCCTCCTTAGAGCCAAACCACCTTAAAATTCTATGTGTCTTGTGTGGTCTTCTTGGTGTGCTTCTTGTCATCTGTATCTTGAGTGCCTTTACTTCTGCACTTCTAATTTTTGTAGGGGTAAATCTATTCACCCCCCTCTACATTTCCATTTCCTCTACAAACACGTGGTATCAGAGCCAAGTTCTCCAGAACATTGGTTTAACAACCAGGAGAATTTGATTCAAATGGATCACAGATGATATATGGCAGAAGGCCATTCTGTAAACAAACCACCTTATTTTTATGGAACTAACTATGTCTATTGGAAAACTGACATGCAGGTTTTTCTAAGAGCCCAAAATCATCAAATTTGGAAGGTGGTTAGTAGAGGACCATATAAGCTCCCAGAGGATGAAGAGAAACGGACTCCAAAGCAAATCAAGAAGTCAGATGCCAACTGGAGCGCCATGAACATCATGTAGTGCTCTCTTCATCCTACTAATTTTTCAAGAGTTTCCTCATACACCACTGGCAAGGAAGTATGGGATCGTTTGATGGTGATCTACGAAGGTACTTCTGAGGTGAAGGAAACTAAAGCTAATATGCTGATTTTTTAGTATAAGGCTTTTAAAATGAAAAATGATGAAACCATCTCAGAGATGTATGGTAGATTTACTCTAATGACAAATGGCTTAAAGAATCTAGGAAAAACAGACACCGAATATGAACTGCTAGAAAAATTCTTAGATCCTTGACTCCAATTTGTCATACAAAGACTACTGTAGTTGAAAAGTTCAAAAACCTGTCAACCACAACTGTTGATCAACTGATCGGTTCCTTAATGACATATGAATTGGGCTTGAAGAGAACAGAGGAGGACACTAAGAAAAGGAAACCATTGGCCCTCAAGGCAAGTCCAAGCATCAAAGAAATTTTTAAGGGAAGCGAGTCATCCAGTTCAGAAGATGACTCAAGTGAGTTTGTTTTATCATGAGGAAATTCAGAAAAGTTCTGAGAAAGTAAGGTAAAGGGTTTCTGAAAGGAAGAGCTCAAGTAAGTAGTTCTTCAAAACTTAAAAACCTATGAACAAAAGATCTGATAGAGTTGTTTCCTATAACTGTAGAAAACCAGGGCATGTCAAATCAGAATGCCCTAAGGCTCAGAAGAAAACTCACCCCAAATGGAATAAAAATAAGCCCAAAGCAATGGTTGGAACTTGGAGTGAGGAGGAAGAAGATGATGAAGGAGAGAGCTCAGAAGCTAATGAAACATACACCAAAATCTGCTTAATGGCTAAGGGAGGAGAAGAAGATGGAAATGAGGCAATGTCTCCTTTTAAAAAAATTTCACTTTATGATTGGGAGAAGGTTTACTTTGAACTGCTTGACCAATATGATGAAGTAAGAAGAGAAAACAAAGCTCTTAAGAGGAAAATGAATCATATTGTTCATGATACTTCTATGAAAGAAAAGGATGAGGAACATGCAAAAGAAATCTATGAATTAAAAGACAACATTGGAGAGTTGAGGCTAAAGGAAATTAAGCATGAAAATGAAATGAAACTGTATGTGGAAAAATATGTTGCAATCAAGAGTGTGAATACTAGAATGAAAAAAGAAATCAAAGAACTTTAAAAGGAACTAAAAGACAAGAAGCTTTGAAAAATTTTGTATGTGGTAAAAATAATCCGAAGGCTCTGTTAGGAACAAAAGTGAACTTTAACAAAGAAGGGTTAAGATTCAACCCCACAAAGAAAAAAGAAATTGGAATGAAAACAATCACATTTGTTTCCTCATGAAGCTCAGAAGCCTCTTCATCTAAAGTCAAGCAAAATGGAATAAAGTCTCCGAGAAATGTGGAAAAGAAAGATGCTAAAAAATCTGAAAATGAAAAATCTAAAGAAAAAGACGAGGTCAACACTAAGTACAGAGAAGGTCGATCAAGCTCAAACAGAAGAACTAATGATAGTTAAGTGCATCGACACCCTATGTACACCAGGTCGACACAAATGCCTTACTGGAACCAATATTGGCAACCAAACGATTGGGTAGGTTGACACACCTCATATGGCAAATCGACACTCCTATTGTTGTGCAATTATCTTTTACAAATGCTTGATTAATGTGTTTATTTATGATAAAATATTTTTGTAAGGCCCTCGAACTTTGTTTATTTTACTTGAACCTTGTTCATGTTATGTTTGTATATATATATATATGCATAGGGTATTTGTTGTAAGTAGCATATTATTCATTTACTTATGTACATACATGTTTAATTCTGTGCATGTTGTTTTATTTAATTCTGTACATATTATATTTAAATAATATTGTGTATAATGTATGTACTTAATATGTGAATGTATGTTTATTTAATTTTTTTGTGTTATGGCCGAACAGTTGACGTCAATATCCCTTGACGTTGAGGTCGGGTTGACAGCAACCAGTGTGCCGTTGATGCATTGTCGACGTCCAGATCGATGGACGCTAACTTCCTGTAAACGACAGCATATGTGGACGTCTACTTCGCCGTTTTTGTTGCGATTTCAGATCGAGAAATGGATGCGTTTTCCCCGGTCCTTGTTTAGGAAACTACCCTCCAACGGTAGGAAATCCTATGTACGCGTACCCCAACCCCTCTAGCCTATAAAACACCTAGCTTTGGGCGAGATTACGTCTTTTGGCTCTTGAGAAAACCTAGGGCTTTTTGGTGAGAAAACCCAAACTTTTAGGACTTTGATCTGGCGATTTTGTGCATCTTCCAATGATCTACATCAACTGGAAGTAGCTCTTGACATTGAGGAAGCTTCCCCGACCGCGGTGATCGATCTACATCGACAGAAGGACCAGATCTGGGAGGAATTTGAGCATTTTCTTGGCTTGGCCGAGGAGAGCTTCTTCGACCAATTAAACCCTTTAGAGATTTATTTTTAGGCAAGTAATCGAGGGATTTCATCCCTGCATATGTCCTTTAGGTCCTAGAATTTTCATGGATTTTTCTCGTGCCCTAGAACCCCAAATTCGTCAAGTTATGTGCAGTCTGTCTGCACTTTCTGCAGACAGGAATTTGTTGGCAATCTTTCTAATGTCAAGATCTTGAGTTGGTGGCAACATCATGTGCCGTTAACTCCGGTTGGCGGCAACCCCTTTGCAGCCAAGTTCTTCAGGTTTTTAGGAATGTGGATTTGATCTATGCACTGTGATTCCGGACTTATGGTTGTCTGTGCATGCTGTGTAAATTATGTGTGGTGAAGTACAATCAATAGGTCATATCATGAGGATTTGTCAATTTTCCGAGCATGATTGAAATTAGGGTAATTTCTGTAATCGAAAAATAAGCATGATCTACCTGTGTTAATTCTAAACAAATTGATTCGTTGCAAGTTAGGGTTTCAAAAATTTTATATGATCTTAGGATGAATTTTTTCAGGTTTAGGAACTGTTAGAACCGACTGTATTGATGTGAACCATCTTTTAATGAACTTCTTAATAAATCTGCATGAGATCTATTTTAATTATTAAAATTAGTTTACTGTTCCAAAAAATAAAAAAATTTAGGTATGTGATATATAACCTGTGTGAAGCTTGTGGTAAAAATTTCATACTGATTTGACAATAGTAGGTATTGTCATTGATTTAACAAGGGCAATGGACCATGATGAGCATGTTTAAGCTTAATCATGAGGAATTCAGTGATTAGCAGCATGATTAGGACTTTGTTATGAGTTAATTATCACTATGAACAGTAACATCAAGTTCTGTAAACTGAAACATGTGTAATCATTTAAAAGTGTGTGTAAATGTCTTAAATAGTGCATGTGAATAATGTAAGTGAATGTGATAAAGTGATAATGTATAATTGTGCCGATATTGACACTGCTACCATAAAGGGTTATGGAGCCGTACTGTAGTAAAGTCCCTATGGGAAGGCTCAATGTGTTGTGATATTGTATGGGCATTAGGATGAAATCTTGGAGGTGGACAAGTACAACTAGTTAGGGTGGAGAGGGCTTCTCCCGGTTCTGCACAGTTAACCAAGATTCGTCACTGTGTTGCGTAGGTAACGGGTATGTGTATGTGATGTGTGTCCTTCTTATGGTGGTTTGGACTATGTGTCACGGCAATTAAGTGTAAAAAGTGTGAATATGTGAATGTGAATATGTGAATTGTGCAAATGTGAATTATGAGCATGTGATAGTGTAATGTAAAGGTGTTAGCATGTGAAAAGATGTGAATTTGTAAAATTGTGATTTGTTTATATTAAAACAGCAAGCTAAACATGTGAATAAGTGTTATCATAGTATGTGAAAATGATTAGATATCATGCTAGGTGTGTTATTTACTTTGTGCATATTTCCATATTCTAAAATTTTAGAATTTGCAATGATATGAATAGAGTTTAAACTATGAATCATGATATATGTTATGTGTAGAAAGCATGTGTAGGTTGTTATGGTTATTGTAAATTGTTATAAGCATGTACCATGTAATCTTCCTTATTGTTAAAAGATAGCATGTGTATGTGATATGTGTAAGGGTGTATCTTTGGATTGTTTGCTGGGTCTTTTAGAAGACTCATACTTACTTTGGCGTATAGGTGAGACAGGTGTCCCCATTCTTGAGGAGGACGTAGGGAGGAGTGACTCCGAGTGAGAGGAGTAGCTACTTTGTGGAGTGTTGCGTAGTTGTACATTCCTTTCATTAGTATGTAAACAATGTGATTGTAAATTTTATATGGACAATGTATTTCATTCGGGCATGTAATAATGTGGACATTATTATTTCTCTTATTTCTATATAGACTGTGAAATATGTGATGAAGATGGAATGAGAATGAGAATAATTACTTATTTCCGCTGTACTCTTTTGATATTTGTGTACATCTCAATCTATTATTTGCTGTTGGGTAATGTCCTACTGTGACGACGTTCTTTGTACCGACGAGGATTGGTATAATCGTATCGGTATAAGGATGGTCGTTACAATTTTTTAGTTAAACAAATTTATTTAATCATAACAAACCTTACTTCGTATTGTAATTAAAGTGTTAAAGCTAAGACATGCATGTACTATACCTTATAAAGATCATTAAGTCAGTTGTCCGCACACTAAGCCTAAGTGTCGACACATTGTCAACTGTCATTAAGAAAATTCTCTAAGGACACAACACACACACACACACACACACACACACACATATATATATATATATATATATATATCATACTGACTTCGACTCCCAAAAAGTCAAAGTGTCCTAGTAATTGCTGAACAAACTAGCCACACTCTGAGTCCCTAAAGGTCGAAGTGTCCTACCGATTGTTGAACAAACTGGTCACACTCTGACTCCTTAAAAGTCGAATTATGATATTGATTGATGAATAAAAGATCATCAATCGATGTCTCACTGTGAATTCCTTGAAGTCAATGTCTATAGTCGAAGTGTATGTATCGATTGCCTTTGAACCTATCGATTATTGACCAACTGTATATCGATTGTTGTATATCGATTGTTTGTATTGATTGTTGTTTTTGCATATCGATTTCTGTTATTGCATATCGATTGCCTATGTTGATTGTTGTTATTACATTTTGATTGTGTGTATCGATTGCTGTTATTATATATCGATTGTCCGTATCGATTGCTATTATTTGTATCGATTATTGTTCGTATATCGATTGTTATTATATTGGCATCAATTGCTGTTATGAATATCGATTATCTTTTTCTGAACATCGATTGCTTATATGATTCATATAGATTGTTAGTTATATTGATTGCTGACCTACTCCGACTCTTGGAGAGTCGAAGTTAAGTTTCGAGTTCTGTCAAATATAATCTCTTAATGACTTGTTATATTTGCAAAACTATTAATGTATTATTAGTGCGATTATTATTTTAATTCTTGTGAAATTATTTAATGAACAACAAATTAACTCATAATCTACATTATGACATTCTCTTTGTTATCTGTACGATGATCTATCAAATGAGTATTATACTTCTCTATTCTTTCTGTTTCATATTGCTGATGTAAATATTTCAGAAGTTTAGTTTATCTTTTCAAGATAGCTATGTGTCTTACAAAGACATGTGTTAGTATCCTTCAGAATGAGTAGTTTCCAGCTTTTAAGGAAAGCTCCTTTCCAGATGTACTGTGCACCAAGCTGGTGTCCATTCCTTCTTGAATGCTCACCTAACCCTGTACTGTTGAAAGGACAGACTTTCTCTCTGGAACTGATAGACATATTATTTGAACGACTTGTCTCTTACATTCTATTATTATTATATCTTTTACATGTCTAACCACGAGAAGAGAAAAGGCTTTGCATGGGTATGGTGGGTATTTATTACAGTAGTATATAGAACCATGCAGCTACCAATAAAGCCTAGAAGCTGTTGAGACTCAAAAGCTCAAAGTATGATGATCTGATGATGGACATCGCAAGAAGTCTCAAGTCTCAAAACACAACGTTCAAATTCAAATGACTACATCCAAACGGGAAGCTGGAGACTGAAGTTTATATAAGAAGATAAAGTTTGAAATATAGCACAACTCATATAGATACGTGAGTGCACATAAGAAATAAAACAGTCTCCACACTTACAGAAAGAGAAGAAGCTTACAAGATCTCAAGAGAGCCATCTATCAAAATTGCGACTTCAAGCTCTCTTGCTTTCAAAAGTTCTTGGATGGCATTCGTTGTTTTAGATATTCTTAGTCCACCCTCTTAGAGTCAGAAAGAGTTAGAGCATTCAATCCTATTTTGTAATATATTTCTGATCTTTTGTGTTTGCTCATTCTCTGAGCTGCACACACCGTGTTCAGTTTAGTGTAGAAACCAATAGTGGGTTTGTTCCCAATAGTGCCCCTTTGTGAAAGGAAGACCTACGGTGGTAGGTGGTTGTAATACCCCTCAGTGAAGGGAAGACTTGCGTGGGAGCAAGTGGGTGTAATATCTCGCTGGTGAGAGAAGGTCAAGTGTTCTTGGTAGATAGTGAAAATCCAAGGGGTGCTTGTGGAGTGGACATAGGACTTCAATTTGGAAGAGCTGAACTAGGATAAATCCTTTGTGCACTTGTGTGATTTTTTCCGCCAAGTTCTCATTTGTTTCATACACACCACACTAAGTACTAACGATACTGTAAGGCCCTCGAATTTTTGTCGCATTATTTGTATTTATGTGTGTATATTTGTGCTTGTGTATGTATATACATATTTACGTACATATTTATTAGTATAATTACGTGTGCATATGTTTATATTAGATTTAAATAATGCATGTATTGAATGGTGATAGTGTGGATACACTACCATATACATATTGCATGTATATATGCATGGTATCCATAGTTTTCTGCATATTTTAGAGTTCTGGCCGAAGGCCACCTTGGCGTCAACCCCTAGCAGTTGAGGTGGTGTCAGCGTCCAGACATGGACACCAACATCCTGGCATCGAGCGATATGGATGCCTATATCTCTGGCCTGCAAGCGCAGCAGAGCCAGAAACTCTGAAACAAGAAAGCTCAGCCATTGGGGGGCTGTCCCCAACGTCTCTGAGAGCTGTCATATCACCTTGTGAGTGGGAGAGAGAGGCCTCCACTTATGTGTGAACCCGGATTTGCCTCTTCCCACTCCTCTCTTCACCTTTGCAAGAGGAGAAAAGAGAGAAAGAAAACCCTAGAAGAAAAATTGAGAAACCCACCCTTTTGCACCCAAAGATCAGGCTTCCTGGAGCTAGATTCGACCATCTTCCACGACAAGAAGATAGCTGGAGCAAAGGAGGAGGCTTTCCCGACATCCCCCAGCTGTGGAGATCATCCAGGATCCCGGAGGAAGAAGATCTAGGAGGCGTTTCTGCACCTTCTTGGGACTGCCCAAGGAGGGCGTCACCAACACCTTAGACACATTTGAAGGCGACATAGCCCAAAATCTCTATGAAGGCGACATAGCCCAATGATGATTGCGACAGGGTGGGCAGATCGCGACATAGGTACTGTCGCGACGGCCTGGTGAACGCGACAGGGTCTTGTACGGGTCGCGACAGGGCTTGCAAATCGGGTACTAAGAACGTGACGGCTTACCTGTCGCCTTCTTGGTCGCGACAGGAAGGCTGTCGCAATCAAGCCCCAGAAAGCGACGTATCGAGGTGTCGCCTTCTGGTTGTCTGCGCCTGACTCTGACAGGAGTCAGACCAGACATTGGATTGCGGACCAGAACATTTATATTTCGATACAGGGTCATTTAGAAAATCATAACTAATTATATAGTCAACGAAAAATCATGAAACCAATTGCAAATTAAACTAGACATGTAAGAGTACTTCCAGCAAATAGGAATTAGAGAGAGAGCATGGTTTGGACATGGTTTGAGAACAAACAACAACGAGTAACACAGAACATGACATAGAGAGCAAGACTGATTTAATTCGAGCAACATGCTCAATGAAATTTAGGCTTTTTAGGGGCAAATGATCCCTAACAACCTGAAGTATCTACAGTAAAACTTTCGTAGCATGGGGTCAAGTATTCATAGAGATTTGAATTAAACATGACACCTCGGGGTTATCATGTTTGCTGTTCTTCAAAAATTAAGAACAAAAGATAGGATGGATGGAAAAATATGAAACTTGGGGGTTTCGTTCAAGAGGGTAGGAAGAACCTACAGAAAAAAATTTCTTGGTTTATGCTTGTGAGAATGCCTACCTTGACTCGATTTCCTCTTCTAGGGCTAGAACTTGAAGAACGGGGTTGAGAGCTTGAAATGTTCTTCTTCCCACGAAATCTCCTCCTCCTTGGCCTCTCCTCCCGGTCCAGGAATCCCTTGACATGAGCTTGGGTCGGCCAAGAGGGTTTAAGAGGTGTATTTATGTAAACACAAGTTCCTATTCCTACTACTACTCAAATTCCTCTTAATTCCGAGATTTCCTTACTCTCACCTTCCTTCCTTGCTTTCCAATCTCTATTTAGACTTGGAAGAGATCCAAATTCGTGCTAATCCATATGGGGTAGGTTTAGGAATCCAATTCCTACTCTAACTTCCTATTTAATGTATTAAATACCCCTTTTCTATTTAGGTAATAATTTAGTTACGAATTTAGGGTATTTTTCTATTATTCTCCCTTTGTAAATTCATATTTTGACCCAATAAGTTCTAGAAGATCCATTAAGCAAAGCCCATTACTCTTTTCCATTTAATGAGTTTTATTTAAGGCTCTATTTAAATATCCCTTTAGCTAGGTTTTAAATTCATTATTTAAATTTTTTTTATTTTTCGTAAAAATTCAGGTTGCTACAGTCCCACTGTGAGGACTCTCGCTATACCGATGTGGGTTGGTATAACCGTACCAGTATAATGAGGGCCGTCACAGAGATTGGTATTAGAGAAAACGGTTGAGATTGCACATGAATATACCTAAGTCATCATCCTCATTGCATGCTAAGTATGTCCACATGTGTAGAAAACACTAATGAGAAGTGAAAGATAGATAAGAAAATGGTTAGAAAACTTAGTAACCTAACTCTAATGTTGGCTGAAATTTTATTACAGCCACGGCTTCGAGAGGTAGGCGTGGTGGAGCGTCGGCCCGTGAGGACGAGCCGCGCCGTGATGAGCAAGCGGAGCAACAGGCCCCAGCACCACGAGGCCCTGTACTTCCCCCACCACCGCCTGTGGATTACAGAGTATTCATGCAAGGTCTGGTACAAGCCATGCAGACGCAGGCTCATACCCAAGCAGCACTCCAGGCCCAGTTGGAGGCCCAGGTAGAATAATGAAACAACTAGTAGTTTACTATTTAAATTTCATGATATTGTGTTTATTGTGTATTGTTATTGTTTAATGTAGCAGGCTCAGGCACCAGCTCAAGACCATCCATCATGGAGCGATTCAAGAGGATGACCCCACCCTCTTTCAAGGGGGAGAGTGATCCATTAATGGCAGAAAGCTGGTTGAGGGAGACGGAGAAAATCTTCCAAGCCATCAGGTGCCCTGATGAGGATAAGGTGACATTAGCCACCTACATGCTACAGGTGGACTTTTAATTTTGTATGTTTGTGTGTTCTGCTTAAGTTAGAATTGTTAGTTGGTAATTATGAAGGTGTATTGCAGGAGAGAGCGGATGTATGGTGGTCCTCCCTACTGCGTACACGCTTTGAGGACGGAGCAGTAGACGTGACGTGGGACGCGTTCGTGAGGATCTTTCGAGCCAAGTTCGTCCCAGAGCATATCTAGGACAAAATGGAGCAGGAATTTCTCTCCCTGACGCAAGGCTCCATGACCGTGCTGGAATACGAGGCAAGGTTTTTTGAACTTTCTAAATATGCACTGCATATCGTAGAGGATGAGCGCAGGAAGACCAAGAAGTTCGTGATGGGACTCAAGCCATCACTGCGGACGAGACTCGTGGCGTTTGACCACCGCACGCTAGACAAGGCCCTCAGTGCTGCCTGCAGGCAGGAGGGAGAAATGGAGCAATATCTGGAGGAAAAGAAGGCTTCGCAGAAGAGGCCGTCAGCGTCATTCCAGTGGCAGGATAAGAAGAAGACGGTATACCAGACACCGCAGAAACCAGTGGCAGTCAGCAACTCTCAGGTACCTTCTGTACGTTCCCCTGGGGTGAAGAAAGAGTGTCCCCACTGCGGGAAGACACACGGTGGTTCCGAGTGTTGGTTGGTAGCGGGTAGATGCTTGAAGTGTGGCAGCAGCGACCATAAGATCAAAGATTGCCCTAGACTTCAGCAAGGAGCTCAGTGTGGAGCGCCAACACCAGCAGTAGTGGCAGCCGCGCCAGCTACAGGAAGACCTGGAAGGCCTCGAGCCCCAGCTCGAGTGTTTGCTTTGGCACGCGAGGACGCCGAGCAGGCGGAGCATGTCACCGAAGGTATGGTTTTGCTTTTAGGTGTGCACGCTCGGGTTTTGTTTGATACGGGTGCTACTCACTCGTTCATTTCCGAGCGGTTCGCTAGGAAGTTACCCCTAGAGTCAGGCGTAAAGTCTGAGGAGTTAGAGGTCCCTTTGTCTGTGCACACCCCTGCAGGTACGGTATCGACTAGGAAGTGCATTCCGTCGTTGCCTGTGTGCATTGAGGATAGAATCCTAGATGGGTGTTTCTTCTTGCTAAAGATGAAGGACTATGATGCTATTCTCGGTCTGGATTGGCAAGAGGAGCACTATGCGTTAGTGGATTGTCGTCAGAAGAGGATTGTTTTCCGCATTCCTGGTGAGGACGAGTTCTCTCATCCCTTGCCAAAGAACTTATCAGGAAAGTTAGTTATCTCTGCCATGAAGGCGATGCGCATGGTGAACATGGGTTGTGACGCCTTTCTTGCCAGCGTTATGCTAATACCCGATGCTGGTTCGTCACTGACTCATGCAGAGATCGATGTGGTGCCAGATTTTCCAGATGTCTTTCCCGATGACTTGTCTGGATTGCCACCGGATAGGGAGATAGAGTTCACTATAGAGTTGCTTCCAGGCACCTCTCCTATCTCGAAGGCCCCATATCGGATGGCCCCTGCAGAGTTAGCCGAGTTGAGGAAGCAATTGCAAGAATTGCTTGATAAGGGATTCATTCGCCCTAGTGTTTCCCCTTGGGGTGCACCTGTATTATTCGTCAAGAAGAAAGACGGGTCACTTAGGTTGTGTATTGACTATAGGAAGTTGAACCAAGTGACTGTCAAGAACAGGTACCCCTTACCTCGGATTGATGATTTGTTTGACCAGTTGCAAGATGCATCAGTCTTTTCTAAGATTGATTTGCGATCTGGCTATCATCAGTTGAGGATTAGGAGTGAGGATGTGTCCAAGACGGCATTTAGATCCCGTTATGGACATTATGAGTTCTTGGTCCTTCCTTTCGGATTGACCAACGCCCCTGCAGCATTCATGGATCTCATAAACCGGGTGTTTAGTCCGTATTTAGATAGCTTTGTTGTTGTGTTCATTGATGACGTGTTGGTCTATTCTCCTGGTGAGCACAAGCTGTATGCGAAGTTCAGAAAGTGCGAGTTCTGGTTGCGCGAGGTTCACTTTCTCGGGCATGTGATCTCCGGCGCTGGTGTTGCAGTTGATCCAGCAAAGGTCCAAGCAGTGATGGATTGGGAGATTCCCCAGACTCCTTCGGAGATTTGTAGTTTCATTGGGTTAGCTGGTTATTATCGGCGATTCATTGAGGGTTTCTCATCCATCGCCACCCCTTTGACAAAGCTGACCAGGAAAGGTGAGAAGTTCGTATGGTCTGAGGCATGTGAGCGTAGCTTTCAGCTATTGAAGGCTAAGCTTACTTCTGCTCCGGTATTGGTATTTCCTAGTGGTCCAGAAGGTTTTGCCATTTATACGGATGCATCTCAGATTGGTTTAGGTTGTGTACTCATGCAGCGAGAGAGGGTAGTGGCTTATGCTTCTCGTCAGTTGAAGGAGCATGAGAGGAACTATCCGACTCATGATTTGGAGCTCGCAGCAGTGGTTCATGCACTAAAGATCTGGAGGCACTATCTTTATGGTGTCAGATTTGAATTGTTTACCGACCACAAGAGCTTGAAGTATCTTTTCTCCCAAAAGGAATTAAGCCCGAGGCAGACGAGATGGATTGAGTTCTTGAAGGACTATGACTTCGACCTTCAGTATCATCCTGGAAAGGCGAACGTCGTAGAAGATGCTCTTAGTAGAAAGAGGTCTTCGCTCCAGCAGGATTGGAAGATGTTGGAGGATGCAGCGTGCTCTATGACTGAGTTAGAGCCATCGCTGTGTCAGGCTTTTGTAGCTCAGCTATCCCTTAGATCCTCAGTCTTGGATGAGGTGATTGAGCAGCAGAAAGCCGACCCTAGATTGTTAGAGTTAGTGGGTAAGGCGGGCATCGCTTGTGATGAGGACGGTGTTATTAGATTTCAGCACCGTGTTTATGTCCCTGATGTAGTAGATGTCCGTGAGGATGTGTTAGCGGAGGCTCATAGATCGCGATTCTCTATTCATCCGGGTAACACTAAGATGTATCAAGACCTGAAGAGATCATTTTGGTGGTCCGGCATGAAAAAGGATGTTGCGGATTATGTGTCTAGATGTCTAGTATGTCAGCAAGTGAAAGTCGAGCGGCAGCGACCATCCGGCCTTATGCAGAGGATGGATATCCCCGTATGGAAGTGGGAAGCTGTCACTATGGACTTCGTTTCGGGTTTGCCTCGATCTAGAAGGGGCAATGACTCGATTTGGGTAGTTGTAGATAGATTCTTGAAGACTGCTCATTTCTTGCCTATGAAGAAGAAGCAGTCAGTAGAGAGTTTAGCTAGATTGTATTTTAGTGGTATCATTAGATTGCATGGTGTGCCGAAGTCGATCATTTCAGATCGAGATCCGAGATTTACTTCGAGATTGTGGAAGTGTCTTCAGGATGCGTTAGGTTCGGAGCTTAAGCTCAGTTCGGCGTTTCATACCCAGACCGATGGACAGTCCGAGAGGACTATCCAGACACTCGAGGATATGTTGAGAGCGTGTGTTCTGGATTGGAAGGATGATTGGGAGCGTCATTTACCTCTTGTGGAGTTCACATACAACAACAGCTTTCATGCTAGTATTGGTACGGCTCCATTCGAGGCGTTGTATGGTAGGCCCTGCAGATCTCCTTTATGTTGGGAGGAGACTGGTGATAGGCAGTTGATCGGACCGGAGTTAGTTCAGGAAACTTCAGATAAGATTCAGCTTATCAGGAAGAGGCTCGTTGCGGCAAAGGATAGGCAGAAGAGTTATGCCGACAACAGAAGGAAGGATTTGGAGTTCGAGGTTGGCGATCATGTCTTCTTGAAGATATCACCTACTCGTGGTGTCGTCAGGTTTAGCAGGCATAGCAAGCTAAGCCCTAGATTCATTGGCCCATATGAGATTCTCAGGCATTTGGGCAGCGTGGCATATGAGCTAGCTTTACCCCCAGCTTTGGCTAGCGTTCACCCCGTATTCCACGTATCTATGCTCAGGAAGTATGTCCAAGATCCGTCTCATGTGATTAGTCATGAGCCAATAGAGATCCAGCCAAATCTTTCGTATGTCAAGCAGCCAGTAGCCATTCTTGACCGGAAGGTTCAGCATCTCCGGAACAAGAGAATTGCGTCGGTGAAGGTCCTATGGCAGAACTTCTCACGCGAGGAGGCTACTTGGGAGCTTGAGGATGCGATGAAGAAGAAGTATCCCCTCTTGTTTGAGTAGTGTCGTTCTAACTTCGAGGATGAAGTTTCTTTAAGGGGGAGAGGGTGTAAGGCCCTCGAATATCCGTCGCATTATTTGTATTTGTGTGTGTATATTTGTGCTTGTGTATGTATATACATATTTACGTTCGTATTGATTAGTATAATTACATGTGCATATGTTTATATTAGATGTAAATAATGCATATATTGAATGGTGATAGGGTGGATACACTACCATATACATATTGCATTTATATATGCATGGTATGCATAGTTTTCTGCATATTTTAGAGTTCTGGCCGAAGGGCACCTTGGCGTCAACCCCTAGCCGTTGAGGTGGTGTCAGCGTCCAGACATGGACGCCAACACTAATCCTGGCGTTGAGCGATATGGACGCCTATTTCTCTGGCCTGCATGCGCAGCAGAGCCAGAAACTCTGAAACAAGAAAGCTCAGCCATTGGGGGGCTGTCCCCAACGGCTCTGAGAGCTGTCATATCTCCTTGTGAGTGGGAGAGAGAGGCCTCCCCTTATGTCTGAACCCGGATTTGCCTCTTCCCACTCCTCTCTTCACCTTTGCAAGAGGAGAAAAGAGAGAAAGAAAACCCTAGAAGAAAAACTGAGAAACCCACCCTTTTGCACCCAAAGATCAGGCTTCCTGGAGCTAGATCCGACCATCTTCCACGAAAAGAAGATAGCTGGAGCAAAGGAGGAGGCTTCCCCAACATCCCCCTGCTGTGGAGATCATCCAGGAGCCCGGAGGAAGAAGATCTAGGAGGCGTTTCTGCACCTTCTTGGGACTGCCCAAGGAGGGCTTCACCAACACCCTAGACCCATTTGAGCATTTTCTAAAAGGCAAGTGACCTAACCATAATGTCCCCGTATGTGTCTAGGTCGTTTCTACTATTTTTATGAATTTTCCCTCGAGTCCTAGACCCTCCCATTCACCCAAACTTGAGAGCTCGGGTTTGTGTTTCTGCACAGACCTGCATTGACGGCAAGGTCAATGGACGCTTATATCATGCTTGGCGTCCATCGACCATGCCGCTGACCCTGAGTCAGCGGCCAGAGACTGCCGCCAAGTTCTTCTGGACAGAACAGTGACCTGTTCTGCCCTTCCTATACACTATTTTCGGTATGGTTTCCGTGATGAGGATATATGGTAACCTTATACACTATGTATATTGTTAAATGTGGTGTGTGGATGAGTGTGATGTGTGGTGATGGATGTTAGAAGAGTGTATTCCATGAATTTGTAAGCATGACTTGTTGATGATCTTGCCAAAATTATGCTTTATTATTAGGATTAGTCTGAATGCCTCAGTTTTATCAGCCCATGAAGATTTGGGGATCAGTATACATGTACTCAGTTTTTGATAAATTGTTCATGCTTGTATAAATTGCTAATAAACTCGGTTCGGTACATAAAAAGGCATGCAAGAACGATTTGTGGTGATTGATCTATAGATGTATGATTTAGGGTAATTCTGCATTCTCAATTCATGCATATAACATTAGTCTCTGTCCGGACAGTAGTTTGCTGATATTTGACTTGTGTATATAAGTCCATTTCGACCGAAATTGTGAATGGCATGCGAATTAGGTATTTGATTTTCTGTAAATTCTATTTAACTCAGAAAAATCTGCAAAATCGATTGTATGACCTTAAACCTGAAAATAGCATGTGGTTAAAATTTCAGGTCATTTGGACTAGTACATAAGAAGTTATGTATTTTCCATGTGAAATATAGTAATCCATGTATGTTATCGTAATGTGATTAGATATTGCTTAAACCCAACTTGATTGGTGAAATTGACTGTGTGTTAAACTCTTGAAATCTGTAGTTCTATGTCAGGAAAAACAGATAAATGCATATGAGTGAGGAAGTGAATGAGATGAAAAGTGCTATGTGTAAAACCATGTGTAAATCGGTAAAACATGTAATGTGTAACTGTGCCAATGTGACACTGCTTCCGTAGAGGGCAGTGGAGCTGTATCAGGAAAAAGTCCCGCTGAGAAAGTTCAGTGTGTAAGTTACCCTAAGGGCATTAGGGGGAAATCCTGGAGGTGGACAAGTACCACTGGTTAGGGTGGAGACTTGTTCTCCCGGTCTGCGCAGTCCAAGAGTCGCCATTGGAATGCCTAGATGGCGTCTATGTGTAAAGTGATGTGTATATGTCCTTCTTTGGTGGTTTGGACTATGTGTCACGGCACCTAAAATGTGTAATGTGTAATGTGTAATGTGTATGTGTTCATGTGTAAATGTGTAAGTGAATAATGTGAATGTGTATGTGCAAAGTGTAACCATGTGAAAGAGGAAACTTGTGTAAAGAAAATGTGAAATTCTAAATGTGAGGATATGATAGTGAAATCCATGAGAGACAAATCTGAAAACATGTGAAATCAGAAATCTTAAGTTGTTATCATCATGTTTATATGTACAAAAATGTCTAGAATCCATGTTAGGGATAATTGATGAGCACGTATGCAAGTAGCATGAATGGTTGTTTACATGATTGGTTTTAAGTAATATTGTAGCTCTCATGTGTAGGTTTACAGCCATTAAACCATGTGAAACCAGAAACTTAAAGCATGTGAAAATGTCTATGTATATGCTTAAGAACATGTAAAACTCATGCTAGTTGTGTTTCCTTTCATATATACACAATGTTCATGTTGGTCCTTTAAAGACAAAATTTCATGATAAATTGAATAGAGAGCATGTGATAGGTAGAGTTTTATTCTTAGAAATCTGAAAGCATGATCCATGTATCAAATTGTAAAACTTTCATGATAGGTTGAAACCTTCAAATGATTAGCATGCCATGTGTTGTAAATTTTGAATGTGCATGTAGAAACCCCTATGACTTATACGTGTATGTTATGAGTAGTGTTGCTTGCTGAGTCTTTGGACTCACTCCTTGCTTTGGCGTACAGGTGTAGTTGGTGACGTGGCACCGTTGGAGGACACAGTGGAGACGGACTCCGAGCGCGGAGATTAGACTTTGGAGTTCTTTGTGATTTGTGTATTTCATAGTATGTAGCTTGGAACATTGTATTAGAGTATCATGAAAAGAATGTATAAGTGTGGACATTATGTATTTTTATTTCAACAATTTAAATTATGTGAACTTTTAGTTCTTTATTGTTAATTGCAAACTTCATGTATGTTAAATGTGGATGATGAATGAATGGAGACAGTTGTCTTTTACTTCCGCTACTCTGTTGTATATTTGCGTGTATCTCAGCTGTATGTATCGTTTGGGTAACCGGTTGAGATTGCACATGAATGAGGGCCGGTATGATGAGGGCCGTCGCAGAGATTGGTATCAGAGAAACCGGTTGAGATTGCACATGAATATACCTAAGTCATCATCCCCATTGCATGCTAAGTATGTTCACATGTGTAGAAAACACTAATGAGAAGTGAAAGATAGATAAGAAAATGGTTAGAAAACTTACTAACCTAACTCTAATGTTGGCTGAAATTTTATTACAGCCATGGCTTGGAGAGGTACGCGTGGGGGAGCGTCAGCCCGTGAGGACGAGCCGCGCCGTGATTAGCCGGCGGAGCAACAGGCCTCAGCACCACGAGGCCCTGTACTTCCCCCACGGCTGCCTGTGGATTACAGAGTATTCATGCAAGGTCTGGTACAAGCCATGCAGACGCAGGCTCATACCCAGGCAGCACTCCAGGCCTAGTTGGAGGCCCAGGTAGAATATTGAAACAACTAGTAGTTTGCTATTTAAAATGCATGATATTGTGTTTATTGTGTATTGTTATTGTTTAATGTAGCAGGCTCAGGCACCAGCTCAAGACCATGGTGGACCATCCATCATGGAGCGATTCAAGAGGATGACCCCACCCTCTTTTAAGGGGGAGAGTGATCCATTAATGGCAGAAAGCTGGTTGAGGGAGACAGAGAAAATCTTCCGAGCCATCAGGTGCCCTGATGAGGATAAGGTAACATTAGCCACCTACATGCTACAGGTAGACTTTTAATTTTGTATGTTTGTGTGTTCTGCTTAAGTTAGAATTGTTAGTTGGTATTATGAAGGTGTATTGCAGGAGAGAGCGGATGTATGGTGGTCCTCCCTACTGCGTACACGCTTTGAGGACGGAGCAGTAGACGTGACGTGGGACGCGTTCGTGAGGCTCTTTCGAGCCAAGTTCGTCCCAGAGCATATCCAGGACAAAATGGAGCAGGAATTTCTCTCCATGACGCAAGGCTCCATGACCGTGCTGGAATACGAGGCAAGGTTTTCTGAACTTTCTAAATATGCACCGCATATCGTAGAGGATGAGCGCAGGAAGACCAAGAAGTTCGTGATGGGACTCAAGCCATCACTGCGGACGAGACTCGTGGTGTTTGACCACCGCACGCTAGACGAGGCCCTCAGTGCTGCCTACAGGTAGGAGGGAGAAATGGAGCAATATCTGGAGGGAAAGAAGGCTTCGTAGAAGAGGCCGGCAGCGTCATTCCAGCGGCAGGATAAGAAAAAGACGGTGTACCCGACACTGCAGAAACCAGTGGCAGTCAGCAACTCTCAGGTACCTTCTGTACGTTCCCCTGGTGTGAAGAAAGAGTGTCCCCACTGCGGGAAGACACACGGTGGTTCAGAGTGTTGGTTGGTAGCGGGTAGATGCTTGAAGTGTTGGAGCAACGACCACTAGATCAAAAATTGCCCAAGACTTCAGCAAGGAGCTCAGCGTGGAGCGCCAGCACCAGCAGTAGTGGCAGCCGCGCCAGCTACAGGAAGACCTGGAAGGCCTCGAGCCCCAGCTCGAGTGTTTGCTTTGGCACGCGAGGACACCGAGCAGGCGGAGCATGTCACCGAAGGTATGGTTTTGCTTTTAGGTGTGCACGCTCGGGTTTTGTTTGATACGGGTGCTACTCACTCGTTCATTTCCGAGCGGTTCGCTAGGCAGTTAGCCCTAGAGTCAGGCGTAGAGTCTGAGGAGTTAGAGGTCCCTTGTTGTGCACACCCCTGCGGGTACGGTATCGACTAGGAAGTGCATTCCGTCGTTACCTGTGTGCATTGAGGATAGAATCCTAGATGGGTGTTTCTTCTTGCTAAAGATGAAGGACTATGATGCTATTCTTGGTTTGGATTGGCTAGAGGAGCACTATGCGTTAGTGGATTGTCGTCGGAAGAGGATTGTTTTCTGCATTCCTAGTGAGGACGAGTTCTCTCATCCCTTGCCAATGAACTTAGTGGAAAAGTTAGTTATCTCTGCCATGAAGGCGATGCGCATGGTGAACAAGGGTTGTGACGCCTTTCTTTCCAGCGTTATGCTAATACCCAATGCTGGTTCGTCACTGACTCATGCAGAGATCGATGTACTGCAGGATTTTCCAGATGTCTTTCCCAATGACTTGTCTGGATTGCCACCGGATAGAGAGATAGAGTTCACTATAGAGTTGCTTCCAGGCACCTCTCCTATCTCGAAGGCCCCATATCAGATGGCCCCTGCAGAGTTAGCCGAGTTGAGGAAGCAATTGCAAGAATTGCTTGATAAGGGATTCATTCGCCCTAGTGTTTCCCCTTGGGGCGCACCTGTATTATTCGTCAAGAAGAAAGACGGGTCACTTAGGTTGTGTATTGACTATAGGAAGTTGAACCAAGTGACTGTGAAGAACAGGTACCCCTTACCTCGGATTGATGATTTGTTTGACCAGTTGCAAGATGCATCAGTCTTTTCTAAGATTGATTTGCGATCTGGTTATCATCAGTTGAGGATTAGGAGTGAGGATGTGTCCAAGACGGAATTTAGATCCCGTTATGGACATTATGAGTTCTTGGTCCTTCCTTTCGGATTGACCAACGCCCTTGTAGCGTTCATGGATCTCATGAACCGGGTGTTTAGTCCGTATTTAGATAGCTTTGTTGTTGTGTTCATTGATGACGTGTTGGTCTATTCTTCGGATGAGGCCACGCACCGTCAGCATTTGAGGTTAGTATTAGAGGTTCTCCGTGAACACAAGCTGTATGCGAAGTTCAGCAAGTGCGAGTTCTGGTTGCGTGAGGTTCACTTTCTCGGGCATGTGATCTCCGGCGCTGGTGTTGCAGTTGATGCAGCAAAGGTCCAAGCAGTTATGGATTGGGAGATTCCCCAGACTCCTTCAGAGATTCGTAGTTTCATTGGGTTAGCTGGTTATTATCGGCGATTCATTGAGGGTTTCTCATCCATCGCCGCCCCTTTGACAAAGCTGACCAGGAAAGGTGAGAAGTTCGTATGGTCTGAGGCATGTGAGCGTAGCTTTCAGCTATTGAAGGCTAAGCTTACTTCTGCTCCGGTATTGGTATTGCCTAGTGGTCCAGAAGGTTTTGCCATTTATACGGATGCATCTCAGATTGGTTTAGGTGTGTACTCATGCAGCGAGAGAGGGTAGTGGCTTATGCTTCTCGTCAGTTGAAGGAGCATGAGAGGAACTATCCGACTCATGATTTGGAGCTCGCAGCAGTGGTTCATGCACTAAAGATCTGGAGGCACTATCTTTATGGTGTCAGATTTGAGGTGTTTACCGACCACAAGAGCTTGAAGTATCTTTTCTCCCAAAAGGAATTAAACCTGAGGCAGAGGAGATGGATTGAGTTCTTGAAGGACTATGACTTCGACCTTCAGTATCATCCTGGAAAGGCGAACGTCGTAGCAGATGCTCTTAGTAGAAAGAGGTCTTCGCTCCAGCAGGATTGGAAGATGTTGGAGGATGCAGCGTGCTCTATGACCGAGTTAGAGCCATCGCTGTGCCAGGCTTTTGTAGCTCAGCTATCCCTTAGATCCTCAGTTTTGGATGAGGTGATTGAGCAGCAGAAAGCCGAACCTAGATTGTTAGAGTTAGTGGGTAAGGCGGGGATCGCTCGTGATGAGGATGGTGTGATTAGATTTCAGCACTGTGTTTGTGTCCCTAATGTAGTAGATGTCCGTGAGCATGTGTTAGTGGAGGCTCACAGATCGCGATTCTCTATTCATCCGGGTAACACTAAGATGTATCAAGACCTGAGGAGATCATTTTGGTGGTTCGGCATGAAGAAGGATGTTGTGGATTATGTGTCTAGATGTCTAGTATGTCAGCAAGTGAAAGTCGAGCGGCAGCGACCATCCGGCCTTATGCAGAGGATGGATATCCCCGTATGGAAGTGGGAAGCTGTCACTATGGACTTCGTTTCGGGTTTGCCTCGATCTAGAAGGGGCAATGACTCGATTTGGGTAGTTGTAGATAGATTCTCGAAGACTGCTCATTTCTTGCCTATGAAGAAGAAGCAGTCAGTAGAGAGTTTAGCTAGATTGTATGTTAGTGGTATCATTAGATTGCATGGTGTGCCGAAGTCGATCATTTCGGATCGAGATCCGAGATTTACTTCGAGATTGTGGAAGGGTCTTCAGGATGCGTTAGGTTCGGAGCTTAAGCTCAGTTCGGCGTTTCATCCCCAGACCGATGGACAGTCCGAGAGGACTATCCAGACGCTCGAGGATATGTTGAGAGCGTGTGTTCTGGATTGGAAGGATGATTGGGAGCGTCATTTACCTCTTGTGGAGTTCGCATACAACAACAGCTTTCATGCTAGTATTGGTATGGCTCCATTCGAGGCGTTGTATGGTAGGCCCTGCAGATCTCCTTTATGTTGGGAGGAGACTGGTGATAGGCAGTTGATCGGACCGGAGTTAGTTCAGGAAACTTCGGATAAGATTCAGCTTATCAGGAAGAGGCTCGTTGCGGCACAGGATAGGCAGAAGAGTTATGCCGACAACAGAAGGAAGGATTTGGAGTTCGAGGTTGGCGATCATGTCTTCTTGAAGATATCGCCTACTCGTGGTGTCGTCAGGTTTGGCAGGCATAGCAAGCTAAGCCCTAGATTCATTGGCCCATATGAGATTCTCAGGCGTTTGGGCAGCGTGGCATATGAGCTAGCTTTACCCCCAGCTTTGGCTAGCGTTCACCCTGTATTCCACGTATCTATGCTCAGGAAGTATGTCTGAGATCCATCTCATGTGATTAGTCATGAGCCAGTGGAGATCCAGCCAGATCTTTCGTATGTCGAGCAACCAGTAGCCATTCTTGACCGGAAGGTTCAGCATCTCCGGAACAAGAGAATTGCGTCGGTGAAGGTCCTATGGCGGAACTTCTCACGCGAGGAGGCTACTTGGGAGCTTGAGGATGCGATGAAGAAGAAGTATCCCCTCTTGTTTGAGTAGTGTCATTCTAACATCGAGGACGAAGTTTCTTTAAGGGGGAGAGGGTGTAAGGCCCTCGAATATTTGTCGCATTATTTGTATTTGTGTGTGTATATTTGTGCTTGTGTATGTATATACATATTTACGTACGTATTGATTAGTATAATTACGTGTGCATATGTTATATTAGATGTAAATAATGCATGTATTGAATGGTGATAGTGTGGATATACTACCATATACATATTGCATTTATATATGCATGGTATGCACTGCATATTTTAGAGTTCTCGCCGAAGGCCACCTTGGCGTCAACCCGTAGCCATTTAGGTGGTGTCAGCGTCCAGACATGGACGCCAACACTAATCTTGGCGTCGAGCGATATGGACGCCTATTTTTCTGGCCTGCATGCGCAGCAGAGCCAGAAACTCTGAAACAAGAAAGCTCAGCCATTGGGGGGTTGTCCCCAACGGCTCTGAGAGCTGTCATATCACCTTGTGAGTGGGCGAGAGAGGCCTCCCCTTATGTCTGAACCCGGATTTGCCTCTTTCCTCTCCTCTCTTCACCTTTGCAAGAGGAGAAAAGAGAGAAAGAAAACCCTAGAAGAAAAATTGAGAAACCCACCCTTTTGCACCCAAAGATCAGGCTTCCTGGAGCTAGATCTGGCCATCTTCCACGACAAGAAGATAGTTGGAGCAAAGGAGGAGGCTTCCCCGACATCCCCATGCTGTGGAGATCATCCAGGAGCCCAGAGGAAGATGATCTAGGAGGCGTTTCTACACCTTCTTGGGAGTGCCCAAGGAGGGCTTCACCAACACCCTAGACCCATTTGAGCATTTTCTAAAAGGCAAGTGACCTAACCATAATGTCCCCATATGTGTCTAGGTCGTTTCTATTATTTTTATGAATTTTCCCTCGAGTCCTAGACCCTCCCATTCACCCAAAGTTGAGAGCTCGGGTCTGTGTTTCTGCACAGACCTGCATTGACGGCAAGGTCAATGGACGCTGATATCATGCTTGGCGTCCATCGACCATGCCGCTGACCCTGAGTCAGCGGCCAGAGACCGCCGCCAAGTTCTTCTGGACAAAACAGTGACATGTTCTGCCCTTCCTATACACTATTTTCGGTATGGTTTCCATGATGAGGATATATGGTAACCTTATACACTATGTATATTGTTAAATGTGGTGTGTGGATGAGTGTGATGTGTGGTGATGGATGTTAGAAGAGTGTATTCCATGAATTTGTAAGCATGACTTGTTGATGATCTTGCCAAAATTATGCTTTATGATTAGGATTAGTCTGAATGCCTCAGTTTTATTAGACCATGAAGATTTGGGGAACAGTATACATGTACTCAGTTTTTGATAAATTGTCCATGCTTGTATAAATTGCTAATAAACTCGGTTCGGTACATAAAAAGGCATGCAAGAATGATTTTTGGTGATTAATCTATAGATGTATGATTTATGGTAATTCTGTATTCTCAATTCATGCATATAACAATAGTCTCTGTCCAGACAGTAGTTTACTGAAATTTGACTTGTGTATATAAGTACATTTCGACCGAAATTGTGAATGGCATGCGAATTAGGTATTTGATTTTCTGTAAATTTTGTTTAACACAGAAAAATCTGAAAAATTGAATGTATGACCTTAAACCTGAAAATAGCATGTGGTTAAAATTTCAGGTCATTTGGACCAGTACATAAGAAGTTATGTATTTTCCATGTGAAATATAGTAATCCATGTACGTTATCGTAATGTGATTAGATATTGCTTAAACCCAACTTGATTGGTGAAATTGACTGTGTGTTAAACTCCTGAAATCTGTAGTGCCATGTCAGGAAAAACAGAGAAATGCATATGAGTGAGAAAGTGAATGAGATGAAAAGTGCTATGTGTAAAACCATGTGTAAATTCGTAAAACGTGTAATGTGTAACTGTGCCAATGTGACACTACTTCCGTAGAGGGCAGTGGAGCTGTATCAGAGAAAAGTCCCCCTGAGAAAGTTTAGTGTCTAAGTGACCCTAAGGGCATTAGGGGGAAATCCTGAGGTGGACAAGTACCACTAGTTAGGATGGAGATATGTTCTCTCGGTCTGCGCAGTCCAAGAGTCGCCATTGGAATGCCTAGATGGCGTATTTGTGTAATGTGATGTGTATATGTCCTTCTTTGGTGGTTTGGACTATGTGTCACGGCACCTAAAATGTGTAATGTGTAATGTGTATGTGTTCATGTGTAAATGTGTAAGTGAATAATGTGAATGTGTATGTGCAAAGTGTAACCATGTGAAAGAGGAAACTTGTGTAAAGAAAATGTGAAATTCTAAATGTGAGGATATGATAGTGAAATCCATGAGAGACAAATCTGAAAACATGTGAAATCAGAAATCTTAAGTTGTTATCATCATGTTTATATGTGCAAAAATGTCTAGAATCCATGTTAGGGATAATTTATGAGCACGTATGCAAGTAGCATGAATGGTTGTTCACATGATTGGTTTTAAGCAATATTATAGCTCTCATTTGTAGGTTTACGGCCATTAAACCATGTGAAACCAGCAACTTAAAGTATGTGAAAATGTCTATGTATATGCTTAAAAACATGTAAAACTCATGCTAGTTGTGTTTCCTTTCATATATGCACAATGTTCATGTTGGTAGCTCTCATGTCTTGGTCCTTTAAAGATAAAATTTCATGATAAATTAAATAAAGAGCATGTGATAGGTAGAGTTTTATTCTTAGAAATTTGAAAGCATGATCCATGTATCAAATTGTAAAACTTTCATGATAGGTTGAAACCTTCAAATGATTAGCATGCCATGTGTTGTAAATTTTGAATGTGCATGTAGAAACCCCTATGACTTATACGTGTATGTTATGAGTAGTGTTGCTTGCTGAGTCTTTGGACTCACTCCTTGCTTCGTCATACAGGTGTAGTTGGTGACGTGGCACCGTTGGTGGAGACAGTGGAGACGGACTCTGAGCGCGGAGATTAGACTTTGGAGTTCTTTGTGATTTGTGTATTTCATAGTATGTAATTTGGAACATTGTATTAGAGTATCATGAAAAGAATGTATAAGTGTGGACATTATGTATTTTTATTTCAGCAATTTAAATTATGTGAACTTTTAGTTCTTTATTGTTAATTGCAAACTTCATGTATGTTAAATGTGGATGATGAATGAATGGAGACAGTTGTCTTTTACTTCCGCTACTCTGTTGTATATTCGCGTGTATCTCAGTTGTATGTATCGTTTGGGTAAATGTCCCACTGTGAGGACTCTCGCTATACCGACGTGGGTTGGTATAACCGTACCGGTATAATGAGGGCCGTCACAGATACTATTTAGGGTTATCTTATTTTCAGATAAGTTTTTAATAGTGCAACAAGACCTATTCACCCCTATCTAGGACATCTAAAGCTCTATCTCGATTCACAAGGGGTATCAGAGCAAGGTCTTCTAAGAAGAATCGAATGATTTGAGAAGAGATGGCAGCTGAAGCTTACAACTATAAGGACAGTCTGTTACAAGACCATCATTTTTTGATGGTGATGATTACTAGTACTGGAAGATGCGAATGGAATGTTTCATTTGAGGTATAGACTTTGATTTGTGGTAAGTAATAGAGCAAGGTGATTATACTATACATGCTGATGGTACTTCTGCTTTATCTATAGCTAATAAAAGAAATATGCCTTTAAATTATAAGGCAAAATTATTTATGTTGTGCATTATCTAAAAGAGAATTTAATAGATTATTTGCATGTAAAATCACTAATGAAATGTGGGATAAACTACAACTAACATATGAAATAACAAATAAAGTTAAACAAACTAGAATAAATATTTTTATTTCTCAGTATGAATAGTTCAAAATGTTACCCAATGAAAATATTACTCAAATGTATAATAGATTCACTAATATAACAGTTGGTTTAAGTTCACTAGGTAGGAACCTCTCTAATGAAGAAACAGTTAGAAAAATTCTCCGATCATTAACTCATTATTGGACTCCCAAAGTTACTACTATTGAAGTAGTGCATGATCTTACAGAATTTCTATAGATAAATTAATTGGTTCACTAATGGCTCATGAAATTAACATGGAAAGATTTTCTGAAACCTCTTCGAAAAAAGAAAATGTCAAATTCTTTGAAAGTTGCAGATTCTTCCTCTTCATATTCTGAGGAGTCTAAGGAAAAATTTGAAGACAACAATAATGAAGCAATGCTATCTAGAAGACTTCAGAAAATCCTGGCTAAGAAGAAGAAGTATGGATCCAAGAGATGTTGGCCCTTTTGGAACAGCAGCAAGCTAACCTAGAGGGGGGGTGAATAGGTTTTCTGAAATCTGAAATAAAAACTTAAACACAGAAAATTATCACTTGAAATTTTGGTTAGTTTAGTGTGATAAAGAGTAGCAATGCGGAAGCAAATAAACAATCACACAAAGGACACAAGGAATTTATCATGGTTCGGCCCTTCCCACATGGAAGTCCTATGTCCAGTCCCTAAGCAACCTCTTGAGATTTTACTAACTAAGGGTATAGTCCCCTCAAGGACAATACAACACCCAGCACCCCAGTTGGTCTTCTTCTCTTTCCCGGGCAAGAAGGTAGCCCACTTCTATTACAAGTCAAGAAGCCAACCTCCTGGTACAAATCCCAGTGCGGTTCTGCTAGACACAAACCCCTAGCTAGGTTCTACACTGTATACAGTCCTATAGCTGGACAAGGATCTTTCTTAGAAAAGAAAGAGCAAAGCAAGAGCTATTACAAGATGAACACTAAGAACTCTAGCTCTCAGCCACAGACTCTCCCCCAGATTTATAATGACCGCAGAGAGAGAGTGAAGAGAGGAAGGCTTGAAAGCTTTCGAAGACTTCTGCTATAAAAAGCTTCTCTTGATTTTGGCTCGAGCTCTTCTCTCTTTCTTTAAGTGTATGTGGAGTTGAGGTTCCTCACAGTATGTACACTCCTTGAAAAAATCTTCAGGAAAGCTCTCTTTTTTTCTACATCCTTGCTTCATCTTTAATAAGAGAGGCTTTGAATAGATCCGTTGAAGAGATCCGTTGGAACTCTTCTAGTCATTGCTGATCATTCCATTATTTTTCTTCTTCAGACTGTCAGCCACTTGGTGGTCTTCGAGGTCTGTAAACATAGAAGAAAGAGTTCAGATAAAAGAGTGTTTCTGTCAAAAAGGTTCATACCTCTATGTTTCATGTTGCCACCCAGAAGTAGTAAGTGACCACCTTTTTGTTGGCAGGAAAGAAGAGATCTAGAAAGATAAGCAAAAAGATCTTCTGTCAGAAAGATAGAAGATTACGCAAATCAATAATATATGACTTTTTCACTAGATGCCAAAAAACATTTTGAAATATAAAGAGAATCCATGTTTAAGTGATCAAATCCATGTTTTCAAGCAAATCTATGTTTCACTCATGAAATCCATGTTTTTTCAAGCGAATCCATGTTTCACTTATCAAATCCTTATGAGAGCAAATCAATGTGAGAGCAAATCCATGTGAGAGCAAATCCATGTGAGAGTCACTTATCAAATCTTTATGAGAGCAAATCCATGTGAGAGCAAATCTATGTGAGAGTCACTTATCAAATCCTTATGAGACCAAATCAATGTGAGAGTCACTTATTGAATCCTTATGAGACAAAATCGATGTGAGGGTCACTTATCGAATCCTTAGGAGACCAAATCGATGTGGGACTTATCAAATCCTTATGAGACCGAATCGATGTGGCACTTATCAAATCCTTATGAGACAAAATCGATGTGTGAGTGAAATCCATGTTTTCAGGCAAATCGATGTGGCACTTTGTGAACTGAAATCGACGTATATTGAATGGACATCGATTTAATTTTTTAGTGCAAATCATACGACAATACTGTCATAAATTTATATTTATTAGAAAAACATAATATTTAATATATTTAATTGATCATAAATTTTGTTATCACCAAAATACCATAAATTTATATTTATTAGGAAAAATGATATTAAATATTTTTAATAATATTTAATTAGTCATAAATTTTGTTATCACCAAAATATAAGGGTAAAATATAGGAGTGGTTCAACAAGTGATACTTCAAAAAAGGACAAGAAGAGCAAGGAATCAACATGTTATGAATGCAAGCAGCCAAGACACTTCAAATCTGAATGACCAAAGCTCAAAAGAAAAGATTAGGCTGACAAGCATGAGAAAAAGAAAGGCAAAGAAAGAAAGTTCAGAAAATATAATCAGAAGATAATGGCAGTAGCTTGGGATAATGAGGAAGCAACAAGTTTAGAATCAGAAGAAGAACAAGGAAGTCTAGCCTTCATGGCAGGACTAGATCAGGTAAATTTTGAATCCTCTTTTACTTCAAGTTCAGAATCTGATTCCGATAGTCTAAAAGATGCATTTAATTAATTGTATGAAAAATATAAAATTGTAGTTAAACAAATGAAATAGTTAAGTTAAATTTGATTAATCAAGAAAAATCAAATACTTTTATAAAAAATGAAGTAGAAATATTAGGACAACATCTAGCTGAAACCAAAAGAATAAATGAACTATTATGTGACAATTTAAAGACTAAAAATGGTAAAATTATAGAACTTGAAACAAATCTTAATGAACTGAAAAATGAAGAAATATTAAGAGAAGAAAATAATTACTTAAGAGCATCTTTAGATAAATTAACATTGTAATAAATTAGGACACACAGTTAGCGGTTGCACCAATGGACACCTGCGTTGGATTCCAAAAACTAACCTTCAAAGATCTAAGAAAGTTTGGGTACCAAAAGTCTCAACTTAATTTTGCTTGCAGGGGCACCTGAGAGCATCCAAATAGTATTTGGATAGTGGGTGCTCAAGGCATATGACAGGAGACAGAAAAATATTTATGAGTTTCAAAAGTGAAATTGGTCAAGTCACATAAGGTGACAATGGAAATGGAAAAGTGATAGAATGCGGAACCATAGGAACAAAAGAAAAAGATTTAATAGAGGATGCTATGTGTGTTAAGGGATTGAAGCATAACCTCATTAGTATCAGTCAATTATGTGATAAAGGTCACTTAGTGAAATTTCATAATGAGAAATGTATCATCTTAAAGGATGGAAAAATAGTTTTCGAAGCACTTAGAGCCAAAAATTTGTACACTCTTAAGTTAGCAGAAATGAAAGAAGTCAACTTGTAACACCCCATATAAGAATATGTTAAATGGACTAAATCAGCAGACTACCAACAACCCGGACTAGTCATTTTCAGAGCTCGAGATGGAAAAGAACTCTGAAGTTTCATGCTCAGTTGGGAGTAGTCCCAGGATGGGTGACCTTCCTGGGAAGTCTACCAACTAGCACGGTTGTTGGGCCAGTTTGCTGGTTGGGTCGTCAAAAATGGTATCAGAGCCTTACCCAGCCGGAAGTGCAGGAACTAAGTGCCACACAGGACAAAGTGCTACGCTATGAGAGCCACCTCTTGAAGCCATAATAGCGCAAAGTGCTACATAGTGGGAGCCACCTCTTGAACCTATGGGGGCCACCTCTAGAATCTTGCCTGCCTGGGGTTTGATTGTGTGCTATGTGTGAGCAGCGACGAGGACGTCGCTTATATAAGAGGGGTAGATTGTAACACCCCATATAAGAATATGTTAAATGGACTAAATCAGCAGACTACCAACAACCCAGACTAGTCATCTTCAGAGCTCGAGATGGAAAAGAACTCTGAAGTTAAGCGTGCTCAGTTGGGAGTAGTCCCAGGATGGGTGACCTTCCTGGGAAGTCTACCAACTGGCACGGTTGTTGGGCCAGTTTGCTGGTTGGGTCGTCACACAACTTGTGCCTTGCAACTACAAAGAGTGAAGAGACTGATTTATGGAATAGAAGACTAGGAGATGCTAGCACCTCAGTGATCAAGAAATTAATCAAACATGATCTACTTGAAGGTTTTCCAAAGTTGAAATTGAAGAAATCTGAAAAGTGTGCAGTTTGTGCAAAAGGGGAAGTAAATCAAGACATCAGTTTAGTCCAAAACAATGATAACTACGTGTAAACCATTGGAACTCATTCACATGGATCTATTTGGACCTATGAGAACAGTAAGTCTTAAAGAAAAGGTCTATGGCTATGTAATTGTGGATGATTATTTAAGATGCACATGGGTATCATTTTTGAAAGCCAAATCAGAAACCTTCTGTCACGTCCCGAGAATTATGCAGCGGATATTAGTTCGAAGAATTTGAGTCGATAATTCGATACGTGAACAGTCGGCAAATAAGCCTCTTGCTAGCACGCACTAAATGTATAATAACATACATTATCATAGGGCCCAAATATTGAACTCAACTAATCTTTTAATCAAATCTCAACACATTGTGTTCCAAATGGAAACTAATACAGGACTAAGACTCAATAAAAGCAAAAGTACATAATACCTCACTTCCTACTACATTGTTCTGACACTCAAAATAAACTACTATAGATAGACTCATAATTGGAACACTCTTCACTCGGATGCATTCCCATCCTCGACTTGCTCCTCCTCTTCAACTTCATAGTCACCTAGATTGGGTAAAAGTAGGGGATCAGCAAACTAGCCCAGTCGGATTTATATCTCAATGTGCGGGCAATGATATAAGTGATTAGCAATTTAGAACTAGGTAAGCATGATGAATGTAATGATATGCATGTACGAATAAAACTCATTAAAACATGATACATGAAACAAGCTACATAGAGTGATCATGATAGAATAAGATCTAGAAGGATATAACGAGATAGAACGAGCAATAGATCACTTTGTACAAGCACGCAAGAATTCACTTGATGTCAAGAACGCAAGGTATCACTAATTGCATTAAATGCAGGATGGCCATATCACGCAAGCAAGCAAGCACGCACGAGCACGATCATGTAACACTAATCAGGCACGTAGACACTAATGTACACCAAGAAACGATCCATCAAAAATGTACACCAGGACACATGCATGTGGTTATTGTATCTATCATTCAAAACGACAAGCACGACTCCTAGCGTAGATGCAACGCCAGTAATCATTATACCCCATGGTTAACAATATATTTATGACTCTCCGTCATTGGGGCTATACTGGAGCCCTTGGACACTCGCCGTGCCCGGTCAGCATCTCACTTAAATTTTAAATTCAGATACCCACAGTCATTTATAATGGCCAATGAGAGTTTCAATAAGTAAGCATGTGTAATGTCATGTTCATGATGATGATGAGAACTAGTAATAAGTAATTGAACATGATTTCATGATAACAATGGTCAAGAGATAAATTTGGCAGCATAACGGTACGATTTATAATTTAGTTCAATCTTTACCTTAACGGCTTTAGTCTAGATTGTAATTCACACTCACGAGAACAAGACGAGAGAGGAAGTGCACTCTATCTCCAGGGAACTTCAATGGTACAACTAACTCGTCGGCCATGTGGGAATCCATGGTCAGAGGAGATTTATGGAGGCCTTAAAGAAAAGGTCACTAGTCTACCGATTCGGAATGACCGGTAGAGAGCTTCCAAATCCCCAAGAAAGGGCTGCCTAGAAGTGCAAGTGTGTAGTGATGTACGCCTCTCAATCCACAAAGAATCGGTTTTAACTTGCGGAAAACACTTAACTTGCTGGCACGAAATGAACAATGCATTTAACGACACATGGGTTTGCAAGATTTTTAGAATAATAATTATCATTTAAAACATGGTAGAATAATGGAAAGATTGAATCACAAGTTGCATGAATAAATCATAACATTTAAAGAGCAATTAGAGTAACCTTCATGTAATTAAAATTTTTAAATGGGTTAACCACTTTTAAGCCATTAAATGAACATCATGTAATGATCAGACCCAAGACATGCAACTTACACAATAAATATCACGTTAAACAGACCTCGGGTATATGCAGTAAGATTTGCAAGAAAACATGTGGTTTCATGAAAAAACCTGAGATCGCGACGGACACCAATAAGGGTCGCGAGGGGGTCAGATCAGAACGCGACAGTGCCTTGTAAGGATTGCGACAGGCTTGTCAGATCGCGACGAGTGCTTATGAAGAAGGTGACAGGGCAGTCAGACCCAGAGGTCAGGTCGCGATGGTCCCCAGTAAGGGTCGCGACGTGTCGAGACCAGAACGCGACAATGGGATGTGAAGAATGCGACGAGAAAGTCAGATCAGGCAGCGAGATAGCGACGGTGCACTCGTCGCGTTCAAAAAGCGACGGGTGTGCTGTCGCGATGAGTCTCAGAACGCGGCCTATCGGGCCGTCGCGTTCACAGGGTCTGCGCCTGACTCCGACAGAGAAAGGACATGTTCTTGGATTGCGGTCCAGAACTGCCTTATATTGACACAGGGTGCTTTAAAAATAGAGAACAAATTGTACGGTGTATGAAAAATAACGAAACTAGTTTTAAACCAACCTAGACATGCAAAGGTGCTTCTAGTAAATCGGAATTAGAAAACAAGGATGGTTTCGACAGGCTTTAATCAAGTCAAACACAAATGTAAAACCAAGTGCAACCTGAAAATGTAGTTTCATGCAGCAACCCTCTTACCCTGCTTACAACTCTCTAACTGTTGTCATTTAGACAAAATGTTCAACACAAGACATGACTATGACAATCAGTAGAAAAACTTTCATGTTGTGGGTTTGCTCTAATTCGGTCTTGAATCATGTGCAACATATAAAGAACAGGAAAAGCCCTAACATTGTGCGACTTTGGTAAAACGCTTATAGTTCAAAATGTACTCAATGAAATTCGATGAAACCAGTGGGAAACTAAATTTAACTTGATGATCTACACATTGGTATATGATATGTTAAGATTTGGCCCAAGAAAACCTACCCTCTAGGTTAAAGAAGTCTCATTTTTCCAGAAAACCCATGTTCAGACCACTTGGAGGAGAATGCTTAATACTCCATGTATACTGCATGGAATTTAGGCATTCCACTTGGGTTAGAATGCAGACTCAACCCTCTTTCCAGGGATGTAAGCCTTGCAAAGTTTGGTTTAGGTTTGGCCTACCTTTGATCGACTTCAAGTGGACGGTTTGTGCAGGTCGTAGCAGACGAACGGGGGAAGAAGATGAGCTTCTTGTGGTTGATCCATAGCTCCCCAGCCACCAAGAGCTCCTCCACACGACCCCAGCAAGTTCTAAACTCGTCCCTAGGCTTTGGTTGAAGAGTATTTAAGCATCTATTGGTTTTAGGAGTCCTAATGCAACAAGGAAAGAAGGGTTGCGGGATTGACTTGTGTCTTTCCATAATTTGAAGATCTCTCCCTCCATTAGAGAGCCTTGGCCATCAAGCAACCTCCATGGGTGGGTAGGCACGAATTTAGGTTGGCAAGAATGCATGATTGCATCCCAATCAAACCCTAATTACCTCTTTCTAATTTCAGCTTATTTATGGTTACGAATTTCCATGCATTTTCTTGCCTCATTTGATTTTTGGGCCATATGTGGTCCATTGGCCCAATTATGATATTGGGTCATTAATATATAATGTTGAAATTCTCTCCAACATTTTTATTTAATTTTTGGTTGCGTCGTATTTTCGTGTTAACAGTTTTCCGACTTGTTTCCTTATTTGGATAATCGGTCACGATGCCTCTTAAATATAGCCCAAATGATTTTTTCTTGACACAAATTTCTTTGTGGAACATTTAGTAATAATGTTTGGGGTTGATTGTTAATTTTTATGGAATTCTATGACATATTTTAGCACATACGATAATGATACATAAGTTTAAATACTCTGGTATTATGGAAATTGTTTATTTTCATTTATTTTGAATTTTTATGAAATTAAATTTCTGGGGTGCTACGCCCTCCCCCACTTAAGAGAATTTGCTCCCCAAATTCATGTATAGAAAATTATTATACAAGTGAGGTGTACTTACTTGTGAATAGCTTCGGGTATCTTTTGCGCATTGCTTCATCGGTTCCCCACGTGTCATCTTCATCCATGCACTGATTCCATCTAACCCTTACTAATGGGATGACCTTGTTCCTTAGTTGGCGCAGTTCCCGGTCCACGATCTTAATTGGCTTCTCTTGATATGTTCCGTCTTTGTTGAATTCCAGGAGCTCATATTCTATGACATGCCACGGGTCTCTTACATACTTTCCCAACATGGATATGTGGAACACATTGTGTATTCCATCCATTTGAGGTGGTAAAGCGAGACGATAAGCCACCTCGCCGACTCTTTCCAGAATTTCGAAAGGTCTGACGAACCTTGGTGACAACTTGCCTTTAATACCAAAATGTCTGATCCCACGGCCTGGAGACACTTTCAAGAATACATGTTCACCAACCAGAAACACCAGGTCTCTTCTTCTATTATCTGCATATGCCTTTTGCCTTTGCTACACCACCGCCATTCTTTCTTTAATAAGCTTTACGTTCTTTGTGGTTTCCCTTATCATCTCTGGTCCTACTATTTATTTCTCGCCAACTTCATACCAGCATATTGGAGATCGGCAACTTCTGCCATAGAGTGCTTCAAATGGTGCCATTTGAATGCTGGCTTGATAGCTATTGTTGTAGGCGAACTCCACAAGAGGTAAGTGCTCATGCCAGCTACCTCCAAAATCTAGGACACATGCTCTAAGCATATCTTCAATCACCTGGTTGGTTCTCTCCGTCTGACCATCTGTCTGTGGATGGAAAGCCGTGCTAAAGTTTAGTTTAAATCCCAAGGAGTAGTGCAGTCCTTTCCAAAAGTGGGATGTAAACCTAGGGTCTCTATCAGACACGATAGACACCGGTACTCCATGTAATCTGACTATTTCCTTCACATACAATGCAGCTAGAACATCTACTGACCACTTATTCTTCACTGGCAAGAAGTGAGCTGACTTAGTTAAGCGGTCGACTATAACCCAGATACCATCAAATCCACCTCTAGATTTGGGTAGTCCGAAAATAAAGTCCATCCCTATACCTTCCCATTTCCATGCCGGGATTTCTAGGGGTTTGAGTTTACCCGCGGGTCGCAAGTGTTCCGCCTTAACCTTTTGACACGTTAAGCATTGAGCGACATATTCTGCCACCTCCCTCTTCATATTTGGCCACCAAAAGCTTCTCTTCAGATCCTGATGCATTTTGGTAGTTCCAGGATGAATGGTATACCTGGTCTTGTGAGCCTCATTCATAATCATTTTCCTTGTCTCCGCCTGATCGGGTACACAAACTCGATCCCGGAACAATAGTCTTCCATCTTCAGTTAATGAGAAATCCGGCCTCTGGTCTAGATTAGCCTTAATATCCACAAGTACAGGGTCATTGTCTTGGAGTGTTGTGATGTCCTCCAATAGTGTAGGTTGTGCTCTAACACTAGCAACAAGGCATCCCTTCTCTTTGATGTCAGCATCAATATTTAACTGGGCGAAGTCTTCTAATAACTTCCATTCGCCCACCATTAAACTTGACAATGTGATCATTGGCTTTCTACTTAGAGCATCTGCCACAACATTTGCTTTTCCTAGATGATATTGGATCGTGAAGTCAAAGTCTTTGAGATACTCCAACCACCACCGCTGTCTCATATTCAAGTCCTGCTGAGAAAACAGTTACTTCAAGCTTTTATGGTCAGAAAACACAATGAACTTCTCACCATATAGATAATGACGCCATATCTTCAAGGCGAAGACTACAACAGCTAGCTCCAGATCATGTACAGGATAATTGTCCTCGTGCTTCTTCAATTGTTTGGACACGCAGCATATAACTTTCCCATTTTACATCAGCACACAGCCTAGGCCGATCCCGGATGCATCGATGTATACTTCAAAACTACTCTCAGCAACTGGCAGTGTCCGTACGGGTGCCGAGGTAAGGTGCTTTTTCAATGCCCTGAAACCTTCTTCACATTCATCAGTCCATGCAAATGGATTCTCCTTCTTGGTAAGCCTGGTCAATGGTACAGCTATCTTTGAGAAATCTTTAATGAAGCGACAATAATAACCGGCTAAACCCAGAAAGCTCCTAATCTCCGACACAGTTGTCGGCCTTTCCCAGTTCATTACCACCTCCACCATAGAAGGATCCACAGAGATTCCCTCCTTGGATATGATGTGACCAAGGAAAGACACTTCCTCCATCCAGAATTCACACTTACTAAGTTTAGCATAGAGTTGATTATCTCTGAGCACTTGCAGAGCAACCTTAAAGTGTTCCTCATGTTCTTCTTTAGATTTGGAGTAAACAAGGATGTCATCAATGAACACCACTATAAACTGGTCCATGTATGGCCTATAAATATTGTTCATAAGTTGCATGAAAGCCGCTGAAGCATTTGTTAAACCAAATGGCATGACCACGAACTCATAGTGACCATATCTACTCCGGAATACAAACTTGTGAATATTCTCCTCCTTTATTCTTAGTTGATGGTAGCCTGATCTTAGATCTATCTTGGAGAAATATTGTGCACCGGAGATCTGGTCAAATAGCTTGTCGATGCGGGGAAATGGATACTTATTCTTTATTGTCAACTGATTTAACTGACGGTAATCTATGCATAGTCTCATTGTCCCATCCTTCTTTCTAACAAATAGCACTGGCGCTCCCCACAGGGATGTGCTAGGCCTGGTAAAACCCTGATCTAGCAATTCTTGGATCTGTCTTTTCAACTCATGCAATTCAACAGGGGACATGCGATACGGAGCTTTTGAAACAGGGGCTGCCCCAGGGAGTAACTCAATGGTGAAGTTTACCTCCCGCTCATGTGGTATACCAGGTAATTCCTCTGGAAATACATCAGGATAGTCCCTGGCTATTGGAATGTCTTCTAGGGATGGTTTCTTCTTTTCAGTTGCCAAGACTGAAACTAGGAAAGCATCACAACCTTGGTTGATCAACTTAGAAGCCTTTAAGGAGGATATCAAGATAGGGTGTTTGTGATAACGGGTGCCAAGTAGTGATAGAGTTGGGAGGTTTGGTCTTGTGAAAGTGACCCTCCTATGGTGACAGTTTACATCTGCATCATATTTGATTAGCCAATCGACACCCAAAATGGCATCATAACCCTTCATATCTAAACAGATAAGGTCTGCAGGGAGATTGTGTCCTCCAATTATAGTTTCACATTTTGGCAAGTAATGGGTAAGTTTAGATTCTGAGCCCAGTGGAGAAGCTACAGTGATCTTGGATTTCAAGGGTACAGGTTTGATAGGTAGAGTTGCATCAAATGTGGTGGAAATAAATGAATATGCAGCTCTAGTATCAATAAGCAGAAATGCAGGTTGCGAGTGTATGGAAATGGTACCTTCTACCATACCCCCTTCCTCGGGTAGGTCAGCTTCTATGACAACATTAAGGCATCCCTGACGCCGTGGTACATTCTGAGCTCTACCTGGCTGGTCCTTCAGCATAGGACAATCAGGAATACGGTGGTCACGACCTCCGCATTTCAAGCACGCCCCGAGCTTCTTCCAGCATTCTTCAGCTCGGTGTCCCGGTTTATCACAGAATTTGCAGTTTTCAGCCAGCTGCCTACCTTCCACTTTGACTCTCTTGTCTCCAGCAACATCTCTTCCGGCATTCGGCCTCTTGTTGTTGTTGTTGACGTTGTTGTTACGAAAAGTTGGAGCAATATTAGGTGCTCTCTTCTTGACGAAGACCGGCTTGGAGTTATCCTTGCCCCTCATGCCCTCTACTTTGGCCATGGTGTCTTCCACCAGCTGAGCTCTTTGGACCATCTCAGTGTAAGTTTGAATGTTATGTGTTCCAGCCTTTCAATGAATATGGGCCTGAGCCCATCCATGAACCGATTTGCCTTAAGTCTTTCAGTTCCCACCAAGTGTGGGGCATACATAGCAAGACGCGCGAACTGAGCCTCATACTCAGCCACGGACATCCCTTTCTTTTTTAGTGTAGTAAACTCCGCTGCCTTCTTCTCCTTGACTCTCTTAGAGAAATACTTTCCCCGGAATATCTACAGGAATCTGGCCCACTCCAGTTCGCCAACATTAGGCAGGTGGGCCGATGTGTCCTTCCACCATGCTCGGGCATCCTTAGTGAATTTGAAAGTGGCCAGTACCACCTTCTCCCTGTTAGTGCATTGCATGACTTGGACGATCCTTTCCATCTCCTCTTGCCAGTTCTCTGCTTCGTCCGGATCAGGGGATCCAGAGAAATGAGGAGGGTTTAAACTCCTAAAATTCCGGTGCAGATCACCGGCTCCATTCCTTGCAGCTCCACCCTGATTTCCAGCCTGAACTACATTTTGTAATGCGTGAGTCAATCAGCCACAGTTTCTTGCATAGCTTGCCACTGATTATGAGCCATTGCAGTTGAGTGCAAGAGTTATGAGGGTTCCTGAGAAAAGAATGGAAACCAATTAATGTCTCTAGATACAGTATAAAAGTCAATGGGTAGGAGTGTTTTGTTCATTCTATCATATTCCCAGTCTCTATCCATTCTCACCAGGTACTGTATTTAATTTCCATGACCTAGGTTCCATAGGTATCTCTTATTCCTGAGACATATATCCTATTTGGTTTTCCTAGGCCTCGATACCATTAATCTGTCACGTCCCGAGAATTACGCAGCGGATATTAGTTCGAAGAATTCAAGTCGATAATTCGAGACGTGAACAGTCGGCAAATAAGCCTCTAGCTAGCACGCACTAAATGTATAATAACATACATTATCATAGGGTCTAAATATTGAACTCAACTAATCTTTTATTCAAATCTCAACTCATTGTGTTCTAAATGGAAACTAATACAGGACTAAGACTCAATAAAAGCAAAAGTACATAATACCTCACTTCCTACTATATTGTTCTGACACTCAACATAAACTACTATAGATATACTCATAATTGGAATGCTCTTCACTCGGATGCATTCTCATCCTCAACATGCTCCTCCTCTTCAACTTCATAGTCACCTAGATTGGGTAAAAGTAGGGGAGATTTACAGAGGCCTTAGAGAAAAGGTCACTAGTCTACCGATTCGGAATGACCGATAGAGAGCTTCCAAATCCCCAAGAAAGGGCTGCCTAGAAGTGCAAGTGTGTAGTGATGTATGCCTCTCAATCCACAAACAATCGGTTTTAACTTGCGGAAAACACTTAACTTGCTGGCACGAATTGAACAATGCATTTAACTACACATGGCTTTGCAAGATTTTCAGAATAATAATTATCATTTAATACATGGTAGAAGAATGGAAAGATTGAATCACAAGTTGCATGAATGGATCATAACATTTAAAGAGCAATTAGAATAACCTTCATGTAATTAAAACTTTTAAATGGGTTAACCACTTTTAAGCCATTAAATGAACATCATGTAATGATCAGTCCCAAGACATGCAACTTACACAATACATATCACATTAAACAGACCTCGGGTATATGCGGTAAGATTTGCAAGAAAACATGTGGTTTCATGTAAAAATCCTGAGATCGCGACGGACACCAGTAATGGTCGCGACGGGGTCAGATCAGAACGCGACAGTGCCTTGTAAGGATCGTGACAGGCTTGTTAGATTAGGCAAGCGGATCGCGACGGGTGCTTATGAAGAAGGCGATAGGGCGGTCAGACCCGGAGGTCATGTCGCGACGGTCCCCAGTAAGGGTCGCGACGTGTCGGGACCAGAATGCGACAATGGGATGTGAAGAACGCGATGGGAAAGTTAGATCAGGCAGCGAGATAGCGATGGTGCACTCGTCACGTTCAGAAAGCGACGGGTGTGCTATCACGATGAGACTCAGAACATGACCTATCGGGCCGTCACGTTCAATGGGTCTACGCCTGACTCCGACTGAGAAAGGACATGTTCTTGGATTGCGGTCCAGAACTACCTTATATTGACACAGGGTGCTTCAACAATAGAGAACAAATTGTACGGTGCATGAAAAATAACAAAACTAGTTTTAAACCAACCTAGTCATGCAAGGGTGCTTCCAGTAATTCGGAATTAGAAAACAAGGATGGTTTCAATAGGCTTTAATCAAGTCAAACACAAACGTAAAACCAAGTGCAACCTGAAAACGTAGTTTCATGCAAAAACCCTCTTACCAAGCTTATAACTCTCTAACTATTTACATTTAGACAAAACATTCACCACATGACATGACGAGGACAACTAGTAGAAAAACTTTGATGTTGTGGGTTTGCTCTAGTTCGGTCTTCAATCATGTGCAACATATAAAGAATGGGAAAAGCCCTAACAGTGCGCGACTTTGGCAAAACGCATATAGTTCAAATTCTACTCAATGAAATTCGATGAAACCAGTGGGAAACGAAGGTTAACTTGATGCTCTACACATTGGTATAGGATATGTTAAGATTTGGCCCGAGAAACCCTACCTTCTGGGTTGAAGAAGTCTCATTTTTCCAGAAAACCCATGTTCAGACCACTTGGAGGAGAACGCTTAATACTCCGTGTATACTGCATGGAATTTAGGCATTCCACTTGGGTTAGAACATAGACTCAACCCTCTTTCCAGGGATGTAAGCCTTGCAAGGTTTGGTTTAGGTTTGGCCTACCTTTGATCGACTTCAAGTGGACGGTTTGTGCAGGTCGTAGCAGACGAACGGGGGAAGAAGATGAGCTTCTTGTGGTTGATCCACAGCTCCCCAGCCACCAAGAGCTCCTCCACATGACCCCAGCAAGTTCTAAACTCGTCCCTAGGGTTTGGGTGAAGAGTATTTAAGCATCTATGGGTTTTAGGAGTCCTAATGCAACAAGGAAAGAAGGGTTGCGGGATTGACTTATGTCTTTCCATAATTTGAAGATCTCTCCCTCCATTAGAGAGCCTTGGCCATCAAGCAACCTCCATGGGTGGGTAGGCACGAATTTGGATTGGCAAGAATGCATGATTGCATCCCAATCAAACCCTAATTACCTCTTTCTAATTTCAGCTTATTTATGGTTACAAATTTCCATGCATTTTTTTGCCTCATTTGATTTTTGGGCCATATGTGGTCCATTGGCCCAATTATGATATTGGGTCATTAATATATAATGTTGAAAGTCTCTCCAACATTTTTATTTAATTTTTGGTTGCGTCGTATTTTCCTTTTAACAGTTTTCCGACTTGTTTCCTTATTTGGATAATCGGTCACGATGACCCTTAAACCTAGCCCAAATGATTTTTTTCTTGACACAAATTTCTTTGTAGAACATTTAGTAATAATGTTTGGGGTTGATTTATGATTTTTACGAAATTCTCTGATATATTTTAGCACATATGATAATGATACGTAAGTTTAAATACTCTAGTATTATGGAAATTATTTATTTCCATTTATTTTGAATTTTTATGAAATTAAATTTTCGGGGTGCTACACCTTCTCATCTTTTTTGAAGTTCGGTAAACTAGTACATAAGACCAAAAAAACATCAAATAATCTGTACCAGATCTGATCATCGTGGGGAATTCAAAAATGAAGAGTTTGTCAGATTCTGTGAAGAAAATGACATTGAACATAATTTCTCCGCACCAGGAACACCTCAACAAAATGGAGTAGCAGAAAGAAAGAACAGAACACTACTGGACATTGCCAAAACAATGCTTATAGAATACAATATAACAAGATACTTCTAGGTAGAAGTAGTCAACAGAGCCAGCTACATCATCAGTAGGTGAATGATCAGACCAATATTAAAGAAGACACCCTATGAGCTCTACAAGGAGAAAAGGCCAAATGTCAGTCACCATCGACCTTTTGGTTGTAAGTGTTTCATTTTGAATAATGGTAAAGATATTCTACGAAAATTAGATGCTAAAAGTGATGAAGGTTTTCTATTAGGATATATTTCAAAACCTATAAGATATAAAGTGTTTAACAGAAAAACTTTAACTATTGAACAATTAGTTCATGTTTTATTTGATAAAACTAACCATTCTATTAAGAAAGTAGAAGAAAAAGAACGTATTGTTGAAGATTTATGTAGGGATCTGGAACAAGTCTCTCTAGAGGAAAAAGATGAAGACAAAGAAGAACCTCTAATAGAAGAACTCCAACAGTAAGAAGAAACACAGGAAGGACTACGTAGAAAATTGAGGTATCACATAGATCATCTAAGAGAAAACATAATAGGTGATTCTCTCAAGATAGGGTAAGAATCAGAGGTATGATAATTCCCTGTGAGTATACTGCATTTGTATCTCAAACTGAGACTAGGACAATCAATGATGCATTGATAAATGAATCTTGGATCCTAGCTATGTAAGAGGAACTTAACTAGTTCTAACGCAGCCAAGTCTGGACTCTTGTACTTAAACTTTCTCATCATCTAGTTGTTGGGATCATATGGGTCTTCAGAAACAAAATGGATGAATCAGGGGTGATCACCAGAAACAAGGCCAGACTGGTAGCTCAGGGATTTTCCCAAGAGGAAGACATTGATTTTGATGAAACATATGCTCCAGTTGCTATATTAGAGGTAATTAGAATTTTATTAGCAAATGCATGTTCTCTAAATATGAATTTGTATCAAATGGATGTAAAGAGTGTTTTTCTAAATGGTTTTATAAAAGAAGAAGTTTTTTTGAAGAAACTAAATATCCAAATCATGTTTTCCGGTTAAAGAAAGCACTATATGGTTTGAAACAAGCTCCAACGCCTTGGTATGAAAGACTAAGTACTTATCTTCTATCACATGATTTTTTAGGAGGTAAAGTAGATATCACTTTATTTATTAAGAAATTTTTAGAAGGAATTTTGATTGTACAAATATATGTTGATGATATTATTTTTGGATCTACAAATAAATCTCTTTGAAAATTCTTTGAAAATCTCATGGAAAGTGAGTTTGAAATGAGCATGATGGGCAAATCAAGCGGACCAAGGAAGGTACTCACATTTGTCAAACCAAATATATTTCATATTTGCTTTCTAAGTATGGTTTTGACAAGTAAAGCCTTTAGGTACACCGATGAGCTCAGAAATAAAATAGATAGGGATCCAATTGGTAAGAAAATACATCAAAAGGTCTATAGAATGATTAGGTCATTACTCTATCTCACTGCTAGTAGACCAGACATAATATTCAGTGTATGTTCGTGTGCAAGATTCAGGTTGAACCAAAAGAATCTCATATTAATGTTGTTAAAAGAATTTTTAGATATCTTATTAATACAAGTAAATTATTAGGTTTATGGTATCCCAGATGTTCTGAATTTAAATTGCTTATATAGTGTTGCTGACTATGCTGGATAAAAAATAGATAGAAAAAACACCAGTGGTACTTGTCAATTTCTTGTAGGGTGCTTAATTTCTTAGTCTTTCAAAAAACAAAACTCAGTAGCACTGTCCACAACAGAAGCAACATACATTGCAGCTAGAAGTTGCTGCACCCAACTTCTATCGATCAAACACCAACTAGAAGACTATGGTCACAAACTACATGAAATTATAATGTTGTGTGACAACTCAAGTGCAATCAACTTGATCAAAAATCCTATCCAGCACTCAAGAACCAAGCACATTGAGGTTAGACATCATTTCATTAGAGACTGTAAGTAATTGTGATATTTTACTTGAATTTGTGGCTATAGATAATATATTAGTTGATATCTTTACTAAATCTCTTCCTGAGGATAGATTTACATCAATTAGAAGAGAAATAAGAATGTACAATCCAGATTAAATGTTAAAACTTTGACTACATTGTATGATCCATCTATTATCAATTTTTTCTAACTTCAAGACCGTCTACTTCTTACAAGTCAGAGTTTAGGAAGTCGGAGTTTCTAGTATTTTAAAATTTAAATTCTATTCATTTTGGGGGGAGAGTTAGTTAAATACTAAATGTTAATTCACTCAATCTCAACCGTTCATCTCTCGATCTATGGTCCGTTATAGATTTTCTTTCTTTATATCAACTCTTCCTCTTCTCTTTCCAAATTAGCCATTTGAAACCGCTCCGACTCCTCCGTCTTCTTCCTGGTTCCCGTGTCCGATTCAACCCGATAGAACCCTTGCTGAGAATCTATTGATTTCTTCAAACCTTCTGAAGAAAGGTAGGATCTCTAACCATATTGGGATCATCCCACATCTCCTTTACAATCTTTCTTAGATTTTTCCCTTGCATTTGTCTAAATGGCCTTATCTAGGACATTGGATGCTTCATTTCTCACTTTGGAGCAGTTCTAGAGGATCAACTCCACCAAAGCCTCGATTAGTCCTAAAATGGTTGTCGATTTCTCTCAGCTGGTAGGTAGACTAGGCTCAGTGGTAGAAACACTGGAAGCTATGGGATGGAGAAGACTGTGTGAGATCAATCAACCAACTTATAAAGATGTTGTGAAGGTTTTTTATGTGACCCTCCAAGTTTCTGCCATTGGGTCTCTGCAAGGTTATATGAAAGGTACTTAAATTTCTATTTCTAAATATTTGTTAGTCAAAATTTTGGATTGCCCTATATTCGGACACAAAATCAGTGATACTGTGTCTTTGGAGAAATAGAAATTGGGAATTATTCGAAGCCTAGGCACTATTTCTAAGACAGGGCTTCTCATCAATGAGCTCTCTACAGAGAAGAGGCTCCTCCATGTCATCCTCACCACCATTGTAACACTTAGGCCTAGGACACATTTGTCCATCATAGCCAGGGATGAAAGTCTGTTATTTTGGGCCATCTAGAGGCATCAAGTGAATCTTTCCTCCATTATCTTAGAGATAATGACAGGGTCCAAGTTTTTACAAGAATCACTTCCCTATGGACCTTTGCTAATAGTCATTTTTAGAAGATTTTCAGTAGATTTAACAGAAGAACTTTCAGTGCCAGTGAAGGAAACAATTGGGCTATCCACTCTTTGGAGAACCCACTAAATGTTAGAGAATAAAGCCCATAATTTTTGGACTAAGAATTCTATACTTGATTGTACCCATGAATGATTTTCTGATGAGGTATAGGGCACTTCCATTGCTCTTCCAGTATAGCCCCTGGCAGATAGAAGAGAGGTAAATAGAGAAGAAGTAGTTGCACTTGAGGAAGAACAAGCAGGACCCTCCCTGGAGCAAGATCTTCCTAAAGAAACTATCAATCAAGTGCTCAAGGATCTCAAGGGCAAAGCAATAGCTCATGAAGAAGATATTAAAACTCCTCCACCTTTTGAGCCTGCTATGGAAGAAGAATTTCATCATGTCTCTCCACCTCCAATTGAGACTCAGCCAAGGTCTCAGGGGGAGACTAGTAGGACCATTGATGATGTAACGACCCTCTTTATACCGATACGATTATACCAATCCACGTCGGTACAAAGGGTGTCATTACAGTGGGACATTTACCCAACACTAAACGATAAGTTGATATGTACATGAATAACAAAAGAGTATAGCGGAATTAAATGAATATTCATTCTCATTGCAACATCATCATCAAATATCCACAGTCTAGATAGCAATAAAAAAATGCAAGTGTCCACATTATTACAACTTCAAAATAAGTACATTGTCCAAATGAATTACACACTTTTATTGATTACATACTATGAAAATACAAGTAACAATGTAGAAGTCTCCATAAAAGTAGCTACTCCTCCCGCTCAGAGTCACTCCTAACTATGTCCTCCCCATAAGTGGAGACATCTATCACACCTATACGCCGAAGCAAGAATGAGTCTAAAGAGACCCAGCAAGCAATCTAAGGACACAACCTTACACATATCTCATACACATGCTAGTATTTTACACATTTAGGAATAAACATGGTACATGCTTCATGTTACTTAAACATCTAATTATAAAACCTATAGCATACGTTCTACACATTCTATTCAACATGGTTCAAAGATTCCAATTTTATTCAATCATTTTGCAACTATACACAATTAAAGCATGGAAATAAGTACAAAGTAAATAGCATACCTAGCATGAAATCTAATCATTTTCTCTTGCATTTATCACACATATACACATTTTCTTGCTGTTTTGACATGAATTAAATATAATCACATAGGTTTACAATTATTGACATGCTAACTCATTCACTTAACAATTTCACATACTCGTATTTCATATTGCACAATTCACATATTCACATTCACATATTTACACTTTTTACACTTAGTTGCCGTGACACATACTCCAAACCACCACTAGAAGGACACACAATTTCACAAACACATACCCATCACCTAGTCAACACAATGACGGATCTTGGTTAACTGCGCAGAACTGGGAGACGCACTCTCCACCCTAACCAGTGGTACTTGTCCACCTCCAGGATTTCATCATAATGCCCATAGGATATCACACACATTGAACCTTCCCATAGGGACTTTACTACAGTACGGTTCCACAGCCCTCTATGGTAGCAGTGTCACTAACGACATAGTTTACACATTGTAATATTATCACATTGTCACATGCACTTTTAACATATTTACATACACCTTTAAGTAACTACACATGCTTCAGTTTATCCAACATAATGTTACTGTTTCACAGTGTTAATCAGATCATAACACCATCCTAATCATGATGCTAACCATTGAATTATACATAATCAAACTTAACATGCTCAATATGGTCATTCTCTCCTATTAAATTAATAACAGCACATACTATTATCAAAATAGAGCAAAATTGTTATCACAAGTTCTAAACAGATAACATGTCATATACTCAATTTTTCAGATTTTTCGTATTTGCAACACGATTATAACAATTTAAACAAATTTGAGGCATATTTATCACTATATTCACTTATGTAGGTTTCACAATAAAACAATCATACCCAATAGTGCCAATACCCGAAGACAGTGATCATATGATCATAGAAAATCTGTGAAACCCTAATACATCATGAATCTAATTAATCTGGAATTACTAAGATCAAATCATGCTCATTATCCCATTACAATAATTCTAATAAATAATACAATTTACAAAAATTTGACCCATCCTCATGGCATGACCTACTGACTGTACTTGACCACATATAAAATTTTCAGCATGGACATTTACCCAAAAATCCAAAAAATACACCACATAGATCAAAACAACCATTCTGCAAGTCCTGAAGAACTTGGCGGCAAAGGGCTTGCCGCAAACAGGGTTAACGGCAAATGAGATTACCGCTAACTAAGGATCTTAATAGCAACAAGCTGGCCATTAAGTTCCTGTCTGCAGAAACGCAGACTAAATGCATAAATCTTGATGAATGGGGGTTCTAGGACACGAGGAAAAATCTCATAAATTCCTAGGACCTAAAGAACATGTGTAGGGATGTAACCCCTAGATCACTTGCCTCAAAAAAATTGCTAGATTGGACTAATTTTTCTGTAGAAGCTCTCCTCGACCAAGCCAAGAAGACACATAAAACACCTCCCGAATCCTGTCTGTGAGTTGATGCAGGCCTATCTCCGGAGTCGGGGAAGATCCACCAATGCTAGGAGCACCTCCCAGTCGATGTAGATCGCCAGTACGAACTCTCAATCGCTAGATCAAAGTGCACAAATATCATTTTTTCACCACAGAAAACCCTAGGTTCTCCTTTGGGCGAAAGATCTAACTTGGTCGAATCAAGGTGTTTTTATAAGGCCAAGGGGTTTAGGTAAGCATTAGATAGGATTTCCTACTGTTGGGAGGTAGTTTCCAAAATCAGAATCGAAGGAAACATAGTCGTTTCCAGATCTGAAACCGCAACAATTTCTGGGAAATAGATGGCCACATTGTTGCCGTTTACTGGGAATTGGTGTCCATCGATCTGGACGTCGACTCCCTTATAAACGTCCACACATGTTGACGTTAATTGGCCTCTCGGCCAAAACACAAAAAATAAATAAATAAATATATATATATATATATATATATATATATATATATATATGCATTCACCTTATAATTTACATACTCTATACATCATATTATTTAAATACAATATGTATAATGTAAATAAAGCATTATGTACATAAATAAACACATATATGTTGCCCAGCTAGCAAGCCCAGAGGGGGGGGGGTGAATGGATTGCTAAAATTCTTTATAAATTAAACCTGTCAATAAAAATGCTTAACAAAAAATGCTAAAATTGATAGTTAGTGTTAATAAGAGTGAAGACACTCAAGCAGATAAACAATCACACAACAACAGGAGATTTTTATCTTGGTTCGGCCCTCCTATCCCAAGGAGTCCTACGTCTAGTCCCCAAGCATTAACTTGAGATTTCACTAAATAAGGGTACTGTCCCCCTTAAGGACTCTTACACATCCAGCTGCAATTGGCCTTCTCTTCAAAACCTGAAGAGGTACAAACTATCACTTGATACATAGGTCTTCCTTTCTCAATGAAGGGAATAACAACCACCTATTTCCAACAAGTCTTCTCTTCACCCACGAAGAGGAATACACACAAGGAATGTGAGTAAAGGCGGAAGTCCCCTAGACCAAGCTTACAACAGATTGCTTGATCTGAGGCAATTGTCTGAGAGACAAAGATTTTCAACAAGAAAATCTCTCAGAACTATAAAAGCTCTCCAAAGGCTAAGCAAGAAAGGTTGAGAGCTAAGAGCTTAAGAATGGTGGCTTGAAGTGAACGAGCTCTTCTATCTAAAGCTTGCAAGATTTTTTCAGTTGAATATGAAGCTCTATCTTTTTCAAAACTTCGATAATCTTCATGGAGTCGTCAGTCTTCTATATATCCTCTGCAACATATTTTGACCGTTGAAGTAGCCGTTCAGATGCTCGTTATCTCACAACTTTATGTCCATTAGAGAGACTGGTCGTAGGCATGCAGAGATGAGCTTGCAGCTACAAACTCTCAGATTGGTCTTTGCATCTTCAGGAAAGATCTTCTGAATCTTTTATCCTTTCGACAGGTTGACGGATCCAAACTTTACGTGCTTTACTACAAAATCCTGCATGCACTAAACACAAATATCTAGACAAACTTTTGTCTACGTTGTCAGTCAACCCTGGTAGATGTGCAGTAATGATATGCTTAAACTGGAAAGGATATCCTGTCATCACACAAATCAAGACTCTATGTGATATAGCAAATAAGCAAGAGGATTTCGTGTGAGATAGTCAAAATCATAGTATGCGAGGGAAGACTTGAACTCAACAAAGTTTTGAAAATATATTTGAATAATATGGACATTCTCAGGAATATCTGAGAAGATAATAATGAAATCATTGTCCAAACAAATCGTTATTTAATTAAGGCAAATCGTTGTAAAAGTACAAGCAAATCGTTGTTTGAGGAAATCGTTGTTCAAGTGAGAGCAAATCGTTGTAAAAGCAAATCATTGTTCAAGTGATAGCGAATCGTTGTAAGAGCAAATCGTTGTTTGAGTGAAAGCAAATCGTTGTAAGAGCAAATCGTTGTTTGAATAAAAGCAAATCGTTGTAAGAGCAAATCGTTGTTTGAGTGAGAGCAAATCGTTGTTTGAGTAAATCGTTGTTCAAGTGAGAGGATATCGTTGTAAGAGCAAATTGTTGTTCAAGTGAGAGCAAATCACTGTAAGAGCAAATCGTTGTTCGAGTGAGAGCAAATCGTTGTTTGAGCAAATCATTGTTCGAGTGAGAGCAAATCATTGTTTGAGCAAATCGTTGCTCGAGTAAGAGCAAATCATTGTTTGAGTGAGAGCAAATTGTTGTTTGAGTGAGAGCAAATCGTTGTTCGAGTGAGAGCAAATCATTGTAAGAGCAAATCGTTACAACGACCAAATCGATAGTGTAACTTATCGAATCATTGTAGCGATCAAATCGTTGTTTCACTTATGAAATCGATGTGAGACCGAAATCGTTGTTTCACTTATAAATCGATGTGAGACCGAAATCGTTATTTCTCTGATGAAATCGATGTGGACTTAGAAAAAATGCATGCTCTGAACTTTAAATAAAAGTGTGTGAGAATAACTTACAGATTTTGCTTAGATTATTTCTTATGGCTGAACTTCATAAAGGATTGTTAGAAAATATTTGTTAAGGTTTTGTTAATCACCAAAATTGTATATAATTAAATAAAATTATATGGGATGGACTGATCATCAATCTCTTCCTTTTTTGTGATGACAAAACATAACATAAAAACTATAAAGTTCTGAAATAAACTTAACTAAATTTGTTGTCTAAATTTAAGGAATGTTTTCAGAATAGTCTATATTTTCTCCCCCTTTTTGTCATTAAGCAAAAAAGAGACAGAAGGAAATATATTAAGAGATAAAGAAAGAAGAGAAGAAAGATAAATGGAGCCAATCAATTACTATATTGATCACTGAGGGGGTACAAAAATGTAGAAGACAGGTGACAAGAGAGAGGCATGGCGAGGAATGATGGGCAAAGCCTTGAGTTCCTGCTCTTCAAAGTAAAGTACAAAAGCCCCCCAGGCAATAGTGTATGAAGGTCCCATAACAAGAGCCATGCGCCGGATGTGAAGTTGCCTTTGAGCTTCTAAGAAATTTGCATATTCATCCTTGCCAAGAGACATCTTGTAAGAACTGGAAGTCCCAAAGCTGGCATGCTGTACGAACTGGTCGATGGAAATTGGATAGAAGATCTGATTCTCCTTCAGTTCCTTTTTCAGACCAACAAAAACTTTATATCGTTCAACCCAAATAGCAAACGGATCTTGAACAAGATTGATGGAGTTTAGATCTAGAAATTTTTCAGCTGAAAGAATAGGTTTCCTAGAATTAAACAGAGAGTTGTTCAGATGTTCGAGCTGCTGAGCAGATTGGTGGTAGTGCTTCTCCCAATCAGATGGAGAGAGCCTCTCGTATTCAAACAAGAGGGGAGCAAGCACATCGGATTTGATATGACCACTATGATATTCTCTGAACAAAAACTTGTGGAAAGCAAGGGGATGGTCTTTCTGAACTGAGATTATGCCGATAACTCTAGCAAAACTCTCAAAAATGATGGGGCCTACTTCAGAATCCATGATCAAAGAATGAAGGTTAGGTAGGAACACCACATCTGGTATCTTCAGAGTAGAAAAATCTACTTGGATGGAGGTGTTGACTGGATATTCTATTCTAAATAAAGCAATGGCTCCCGTGAATTGCCCAAGCTAAATCTCTGGCAGATTATTGAGATATCGGTAATCATTAAACATTTGAAAGTATCTGACCAGCTTGATCTCCTTCTGGATGAAAGTGTTGGGTTGAATGTCTAATTCATATCATTTCCCTCCTATTTTGATGATGACAAGAAGTGTTCTTAAAGCAATTTAATTGGAACATGTCAAAAGCATCATACCTGAAAGTCATGCTCAAAAAGCATTTTTCAAACCACATTTATCATTTGTGGTAATGATAAATCATTTAACTAATGATATATGTGTTTATTTTTCAGGTACAAACTTTTTATGCAAAAGATGTGTCGACACACCCATCAATGGTGTCTACACATCATCACAGACTCAAAGAGAAATTGTGCAAAAATGTCAAGAGTGTGTCGACACATGTCAAGAGTGTGTCGACACGAGTGACAGTTTTCCAGAGATCAAGGGTACCCAGGTCGACACACTCCCAGGGCAGGTCGACACTAGACCCAGTTCCCAGAACAGCCAGGTTGAGGAATTGGGACAACAGGTCGACACACTCCCAGGGCAGGTCGACACTAGACCCAGTTCCCAGAACAGCCAGTTTGAGGAATTGGGACAGCAGGTCGACACACTCAAGAGCAGGTCGACACGGGACCTTTCTCCCAGAACAGATTTTTCTATCTTTGGGACAGTGTGTCGACACAACCACCAGGGCAGGTCGACACACTACGGAAACTTTTCATCCTAAGAGCTGATGGCTGCCACGTGTCCTTCTAGGGCGATCAGAATCTTCCTTGGGAAGCGTGCCCTTGTACCCCAAAAGGGTATCTTTGGAATCCTAAGGGTATAAAAGGCTCCTTTTGGCCTCCCTTCGAAAAAGAGAGACCCAACTAACCTCTTAGAGTCTTCTGAAAAATTCCTGGCGGCCATAAGAGTTCGTGTCTCCCTCCTCTGCCTTCCTGGAGTCTCCTGAACACCTCTTCTCACCAATTCAAGGTGTGAGAATTGTGGTTTGATCTTTAAAGAAGCCTCTGAAGCATCTCAAGGAAGCAGTTCAGGTAGAAGCCATCGTTGGAGAAGAATTCAAGGAAGGTCCAACCTCCCAGATTGCAGAGCATCATCTTGGACTTCATGTTTACAAGCTTCTTCCCAATTCAAGCTTCTACAAGGGAGTACACTTGAAGAACGAAGCCATTCAATACATTTTACTTTACTTCTGTTCTTCTGAGATATCTCTTGAGATTATGCAAGTGCTTCTGCATAATTCTCATTAGTGTTCTCAAATTTCGACTAGATCTGTTGCTAGGAGATCTTGTCTTAAGTTGGTGTCTAGCAAGTCTATGTGTGAGCCTTGTGCTCAGATTGTTGTGAGCCGGTGTGCTCAGTGTTGAGTTGTCAAACTCAAGTGTGTGTTGAGCAGTCTTGCTCAGTTGTTCTAGAGTAGTCTTGCTCTAGAAGTGGTGTGAGTTGTAAGCTCTTCAGTGTTGGAGTTGTCAGGCTCCAGTGGGTGTGTTACCCAGTTGTGTTAGTGAATCTCACGGGTTGTGAGGGGTGGATGTAGGAATCACATGGGTGATTTCCGAACCACCTAAAAATCCTTGTGCATTGTGTTCTGTGGTTTGACTGGTTCATCCGCTAGATGCTTGCATAGGACTCGTTTCTAATTCACTTAATCAACTTGATTCTCATCTAAGTTTTTCAACTCACTCCAATCTAATCAGATCAGTAGCTTTTCACTGATATTATTGCCTCTGATTCTAAATAGTTTTAAAATTATTTAAGCTTCCGCAAAAGTGGCTAAGATCTATTCATCCCCCCCCTTCTAGATCTTTTCCACACATTTATTTCGATCCTTCAATTGGTATCAGAGAGGGTTTATATCGATCTGATTTGAACTGAGCAGCTTTTGTTTCTGAGTATTGAGTGTTTGTTTGTCTGTCTGTCTGGTTGTTTGTTTGCCTGCTTGCTCAACTACTTCTCCTTGCATTTACTTAAGTGTCATGGACTCAAAGGGTTTTATAGCTGAGGGCCATTCCATAAATAGGCCACCATTCTTTAATGGTTTGGACTATTCTTATTGGAAGAACAGAATGCAAGTATTCTTAAGGGCCCAGAACTATGAGATCTGGAAAGTAGTTGAGGCTGGTCCCTATGAAAACCAGGGTGAGGAAGAAACCTGGACGAGGGAGCAAATTAGGAGAGCTACATTGAATTACAGTGCCATGAACATGATTCAATGTGCTGTCCATCCCAAGGAGTATTCGAGAATCTCTATGTGTAAATCTGCCAAAGAGATGTGGGATAAACTCGAACTACTCTATGAGGGAACATCTCAGGTCAAGGAGACCAAGGCAAATATATTAGTTTCAGAATATGAACTTTTCATGATGAAATCTAATGAATCTATTTCTGAAATGTTTGCCAGATTTATGGTGATTGTCAATGGACTCAAGGCTTTGGGTAAGGAGTATACTGATGCAGATTTGGTAAGAAAAATTTTGCGTTCACTTTCTTCAATTTGGCATACCAAGGCCACTGTTATTGAAGATTCAAAAGATTTATCCAAAATGTCTTTGGATGAATTGATTGGATCTTTAATGACGTATGAAATAAACTTAAGAAGAAATGAAGATCTTATCATTAAGACCAAGCCTATGGCACTCAAAGCCTCTTCAAGCAACAAAGATAAAAATCAGGATAAAACAAGTTCTGAAGAGTCTGAGTCAAATGAGGATGAGATTGCCCTCATGACCAGACAATTCAGGAAATTCTTGAAATATAGGAAAGGGAAAATGACTGGGAAAAAGAAATTTCCCCCAGGTAAGAAGAATATTTCCTCTTCCAATTTCAATAAGAATCATAAACCTGATGAGAATATTATCTGTTACAGGTGCAACAAGCCAGGACACATGAAGGGAGAGTGTCCTGAGAACAAAAAGGAAAAGCACAAAAGATTCCAGAAATACAAGAAGCCCAAGGCCATGGTAGCCACTTGGTCTGATGAAGACACAAGTGAGGAAGAAGAAGAGAAGAAGTCCTCCAGCTCAGAGAGTGAGGAAGTTTGCTTCATGGCCAACAGCACAGATGGAAAGGTAAATACTTCTTTGAAGATTATAGTGTTGAAGATTGGCAGGATGTGTATGCTGAATTGGTAGAAAGATACTCTGAAATGAGAAAAGAAAACAAACACATCAAAAAGAAAATTGAAAATCTTTACCATAACCAATCTTCAAACAATAGAACCTGTGAACTGGAATCTGAAGTAACAGAATTGCTTGAAGAAAAAGAAAATTTACTGAACCAAATTGATGAATTAAAGCTTGCTTCTCAGAAGGCCTCCCAAGACTTCAGAAATTTAAATGAAAGCTGGAAATTGAAAAACAAGAAAAACAACAGAAAATCGAAGAAATTGAAATTCTTAAAAACCAGCTAAAGGAAAAGGAGGAGGTTATCCAAACCTTCACAAAAGGCCAAGATAACCTAGAGGCATTGCTAGGATCCAACAAGACAACCACATCTCATGGATTGGGATTTAACAAAAAGAAATCAACAAAAGATAAATCTGGTGAGAAAAAGGGAAAAGCACCATTAATCAACTTTGTTAAAGGTCCCAATCTGGAAAACACTGAAATCCAACAAACAGCAAACAAAACCCCAAACAAAAACCCAAACAAAACTCAAAACAAATCAAAAATTCAAAAACAAAAGAAGACTGTCAGGTCGACACAGTCCCCTGACAGGTCGACCTGTTCAACACCAAAAACCATAATCAACTCAACTAAAAATTCAAATAAAAATCTGAGAAATAAGAAAAAGGGAAAAGAAATGATCCATGAAAAACCTTGGACCTCCAAGACAGCTCCTCAAGAAAATTGGATTAATCCTTGGAACCAATGGTATGAAAATCCCTGTTGGTATTATCCTCAATACCCTTATCCAAATTTCTGGATGTACCAACACAATCCATGGATTCCACCTCCTTCTATGAACTCAAATTTTCAAATGAAAAACTCCCCTCCTACCAAAAACAAAGATCTTGGTGCTTTCATTCCTAAAAGAAAGAACAAACAGAAAAATGCTGAAAACACCAAAGTAACAAAACAAAAATCTAAAACAAATCAAATTTGGGTGAGAAAGGATTTGCTGTCTATGTTAAATCATTCTGATGGTCCCAACTCTGGTTGGGTACCAAAATCTTCTCTCCACTGATCTTGTTGCAGGGAAGTCGTGCACCCAACACAAATGTATGGTTTCTTGACAGTGGGTGTTCACGACATATGACTGGAGATAGAGCCAAATTCTCATTCCTGCTTGAAAAGGAGGGAGGGTCAGTCACCTTTGGAGGTAAAAATAAAGGAAAGATCATTGGATCTGGTAAGGTTGGTCAAACTTCTTCAAACTCTGTAGATAATGTCTTGTTAGTTGATGGACTTGACTATAATTTGCTCAGTATCAGCCAACTATGTGACAAAGGTCACAAAGTTGTGTTTGAATCTGATTTTTGCAAGATAATAGATTCATCAACTGATAAAATCAAATTCTTTGGAAAAAGAGAAAACAATGTCTACATGATCAACCTTAATAAAAACTTTTCTGAAAATCTTTGTTTTGTTGCAAATAAAGATGAAATTGCATGGACTTGGCACAAAAGACTTGGCCATGCAAGCTTCAGAACAATGAATAAGTTGTTAAGATTGAATTTGGTTAAAGGTCTTCCTGAATCCTTTTCTAGTGTTGAAGGTCAAATTTGTGGGATCTGTGCTAAAGGAAAACAAACTAGAAAATCCTTTAAAGTCTTCAATGATGTACTCACATCTAAGCCACTAGAACTTCTTCACATGGACCTCTTTGGGCCAACAAGAGTTCTAAGCTTGAGTGGCAAAAGATATGGATTTGTAATCATTGATGACTTTACTAGATTTACCTGGGTTATTTTTCTATCTCACAAAAGTGATGCATGCCTTGAATTCAGGAACTTTTGTACCACTGTCTTAACCACTTATCCATATAAAATCAAAAACATCTTAACTGATCATGGGGGTGAATTTGAAAACACATCCTTTTCTGATTTTTGTGCTGAATTTCAGATATTCCACAAGTTTTCTTCACCAAGAACTCCAGAACAAAATGGAGTTGTGGAAAGAAAGAACAGAACTCTTGTGGAAATGGCTAGAACCATGCTTCTTGAGAGTAACTTGCCCAAATCCTTCTGGGCTGAAGCTGTGAACACAGCAAATCACATACTCAATAGAGCATTGGTCAGACCAAAAATCAAGAAAACCCCCTATGAATTATTGAAAAACAAAAAGCCAACTGTTTCCTATTTTAAAGTCTTTGGGTGCAAATGCTATGTACACAATAATAACAAAGAAAACCTTGACAAGTTTGATGCTAAGAGTCAGGAAGCTATCTTCCTTGGCTATTCTGAAGTGTCAAGGGCCTTCAAAGTGTACATAATGAAAACCAAATCTGTTGAAGAATCTCCACATGTTATTTTTAATGAAAACTCCTTTTCCACTAATGATTCTAAATCTTGCAGGGAAAAACAAGACAATGAAGAGGATGACCTCATTGTGGATTCTTCACCAACCGTTGAGGAGAGTAATAACATTGAAGAAAACCTGAACAACAACTCACAATCTCCAAATGGTTCAGGTAATACTGATTCAGAAGTGGGTACCTCTCAACAGGTAATTTCTGAACCTCGATTTCTAAGAGATCACCCATTAGACAGTGTAGTTGGCAATCTAAATGATAGAGTTAGGACCAGATCATCCTTTTTGCAAAACATTGAAGAAACTCACTAGCTCTAATTTCCCAAATTGAACCCAAGTCAATTGATGAAGCCTTATCCAGTTCTGATTGGATTAATGCTATGCATGATGAACTTCATCAATTTGAAAGAAATCAAGTGTGGGAATTAGTGCCTAGACCTAGTGACCAAACAGTGATTGGCACTAGATGGGTTTTCAGAAATAAATTGAATGAAGCTGGTCAAGTAATAAGAAACAAAGCTAGGCTAGTTGCAAAGGGGTATAACCAAGAATTTGGAATTGACTTTGAAGAATCTTATGCCCCTGTAGCTAGACTAGAAGCTGTGAGAATTTTCCTTGCTTTTGCATCCTCCATGAAATTCAAAGTCTTTCAAATGGATGTTAAAAGTGCATTTCTAAATGGATATATAAAGGAAAATGTGTTTGTTGAACAACCTCCTGGATTTGATAATGAAAAATATCCTAACCATGTTTTCAAGCTTAATAAGGCACTCTATGGTCTTAAACAAGCTCCAAGAGCTTGGTATGATCGTTTGAGTTCCTTTTTACTTGAAAAAGGATATTCTAGAGGTAATGTTGATCAAACATTGTTCACTAAAACAGTAAAAAATCAAATAATTGTGGTCCAAATTTATGTTGATGACATAATTTTTGGCTCCACCAATAAAGGCCTTTGCACTGAATTTTCAAATCAAATGCAGAATGAATTTGAAATGAGCTTAATGGGAGACTTAACATTCTTTTTGGGGTTGCAGGTTAACCAAACGAATGAAGGTATCTTCATCAGTCAAACCAAATATGTCAAGGAGCTACTGAAAAGGTTTGACTATCAGAACCTTAAACATTCAAGCACACCCATTGCAATAAATGCTAAGCTAGAAGAAGACCCATCTGGTAAGTCAGTAGATCCAAAGACCTACAGAGGTATGATTGGCTCTCTGCTCTACCTTACTACTTCTAGACCTGACATTCAGTTTTGTGTGTGCTTATGTGCTAGATTCCAATCAAATCCTAAAGAAAGTCATATGCTTGCTGTGAAAAGAATTTTTAAATATCTTGTTGGAACATGTGACTTAGGAATTTGGTATCCTGCTGGTTGCAAGTTAGAATTGTTTGCCTATTGTGATGCTGATTATGCTGGGTGTAAGTTAGATAGAAAAAGCACAAGTGGCTTGTGTGTATTTCTAGGTGGGTGCCTTATTTCTTGGGCTTCTAAGAAGCAACATTCAGTGGCTCTGTCAACAGCAGAAGCTGAATATGTTGCAGCAGGTAGATGTGGAACTCAGATTCTCTGGGTGAAACATCAACTTCTTGATTACAACCAAGATTTAGGGTGTGTACCCATCCTATGTGATAACACAAGTGCAATCAATCTTTCTAAAAACCCCATTCAGCATTCTAGAACAAAACACATTGAAATCAGGCATCATTTCTTGAGAGATGAGGTTGCAAAGAAATCTTTTGAACTCCATTTTATTGAAACTGAAAAACAAATTGCAGACATATTCACAAAACCCCTTCCTGAAAATAGATTCTCATCTTTAAGGAGAGAACTTGGTCTTTGTAAATGTCCATCCTTCTGATCTCTCTTAAAGTTTGGGTTGAATGCTATGCTTTGTCTAAGGGGGAGTTCTTTGTATTTCATAACTCCTTGCTTCCTCAAGATACATTGCTCATATCTCTCTCTATTCCAATTCCATTTCCCTTTTTACAATAAATTCTTCACTTCTGATTGTGTTGAAACTTCTTGGTATATCAAATAGTGATTTGGAGAAGGACAGGCTATGCTTGTCTAGACACTTTCACTATGCGTGAGAACATATCTCCGCCAAGTACTAAGAAGTCAATATGCAATAGTTGAGGGGGAGCTTTTATTGTTCAAAGAGAATGTCTTTTCTGATTTCAAAACTTGCACAGTTTTAACCTTCATTTCTTTCTGATAATGAATTCTTCAACTCTTATTGTATTGAAATCTCTTGGTATATCAAATGGTGACTTGGAGAAGGACAGGTTATGCTTGTCTGGACACTTTCACTATGCGAGAGTATATGTCTCCGCCAAGTACCAAGAAATGAATATACAATTGTTGAGAAGAAATCTTTGTTATCCAAAAAGAAACATTCTTTCTGATTTCAAAAAAAAAAAAAAATGCATATCTTTATTGTGATGAAAAATGATTGAAATCATCATCTCAGGGGGAGCTAGAAAATTCACAAGTCATCTTTTTGCAAATTTCAAAACCCTTCTTGCATTTCATCAATTCCTTGCATGATGTCCTCATTCTAAATTCTAGAGTCTCAAAGTGAACCTTGAGTGATACATTATATTTTTTACTAATCAACTTTCCACTATGTCTCTCAATCCACAGAAACTCAGATCTCTTCCTAAACTAAATTACAATTTGTGTCTTGAACTTAAAACATTTCCTTGTTTGCAACTGATGGCTGGATGTATTTGAATTCTATCTTACAAACTCTCCAAAATCTTGTAAAATTCAACAGAGCAATGACATCTGTGCTGAGAAACTGCACACCTTCACAATGAATGAAGTGCTATGCATGTCATGAGGCATTATTGTTAACTCTGTTCAAAGGGGATCCAAATTGAAAATAACCTCAAAATTTAAGCAATTATGTGCTATGCTTTTGATGATGACTGAGTAACTGGAAATATTGGCGTCTAAAAAACGTATATTTTCATGTCAAAAGGTCATCATTTACCCCTTTGAGACTTGACAATGACTAAATCTTGAGTATCCAGGGACTATGGTGTGTAAAAAGCACTAGTACTTGAGTGAAAGAGATTTACATCATTTGATAGTTTGTTAAAAGAACAAAAATATGAAAATTATTGGAGATTTGTTTAGAAAGAATCATCTTCTCCTTCATCAAGTTGTTCTTTAAGTTTGTGTTTTACTTTCAACACAACTGTGTTTAGTCTAGATGATATCTTTAATTCTTGAAAATTGAGAAACATGGCAGATTTTGGTTGATTGTAAGATACATTATATCCCTCAATTTATCATTTTGTTGATTCAAGTCTTGGAATGCTAATATCCTGTTGGAAATTGTATGAAATACTTGAACTGTAATGAATTTTTGCAAAATACAGCAAATGAATTTTTAGGCCTCTTAAAAATCCTTCAAATGATAATTCCTCTCATTATTTATCATTATAAAGATGTCCCCAAATTTCTCAAAAATTTCCTCTCAAAAATTCTCATTTCTCTCAAAGGCTGTGTCGACACAATCCTCTCTCGTGTCGACACATAATTCCAGTCAGGTCGACACACCCTTCCTCATGTGTCGACACTGCCTTCTTGCCAGAACCTTTTCAAATCTTTCGGGTTCACCTTAAACCCTTGTTGTTCCTGCGGGGCAGTGTACCTCTGCATCCCTTTTTGGGCATCAGGTCGACCCGACGGCCAAACTCTCACCATTCCGGCAAGAAATTTTCACCATCTCTCTCTAATCTTCAATCACCTCACCAATCTTCCATCTCCTCTCTGACATTCCACTCCTTCCTTGCACCATGGTCCGCAAGTTGGGTCCCCGCCGTGGCGCAAGGTCTCAGGCTTCTTCAAGGCAGGTTCCGGCACAGGTTCCGGTTGAACAGATTGAAAGAAGAACCAAGCGAAGAAATGATCCTGCAGAGCTTCCAGGATCCTCTTCTGCACCTCTCAGAGCTTCAAAGAGAGGTAGGACCTCCAATGCTGGCAGAGGTAGACAAAGTTCAAACCCTAGATCAGATATTTCGGGCGATTCCTCTGACCATCCTGAGGAATCATCTTCGTCTTCCTCTACTGAGTCTCAAGAGGATATACCCTCAGAATCCGTCAGTGCTGCTAAACTGATTTTGAAGCCTAGAATTCTTGACCTTTCTGACACCCAATTAGCAGACTCTCTCCCTGAAATTCAAACCTATTTCTCCTTTCAATCTTGGATACCTTTTATTTCTGAATTTCAAGTATGCTATCCAAGGTTAGTTAGAGAGTTCTACAAAAACCTCACCTGCACAGAAGAAGGTTTTAAATCCAAAGTCAAGGGGATAGAGATAGACATGCCAACTGATGTAGCAGCCTCCATTTTCAAAGTGCCAGATGAAGGGGCTGACTACCATGAATTTGAATTTGACTTACATGAAGCCTACTCAATCTTGACAGGCCATCCTGCAGATCCATCAGATGCCAAACAAACCTATGTGACAAGGTTTAATGCCAACTCATTTCCACCTGTGTTAAGGGTAATTCACCACATCTTGACAACCATAGTTACCCCTCAAGGTGGTGGGCGGGATAGACTGACAGATATCCAGAGATTCATACTCTATTGCATGGTCAAAGATATCAAGGTCAACCTTCATGTGATTCTTTATCAAATCATTTCTGAAACTACAAGAACAGACTTGAAGAGATCACTTCCTTATGGAGCACATCTGACCTCAGTGTTCAAGCACTTTGGTGTGCCATTGGAATCTGAAAAATCCCAGTCCATTCCCAAGTCAAATATCTATACATTCAAGAATATCCAGAAGTTCATGGGATTTAGATTAGAGGGAAATCAAATTAGAAGAGGACCAGCTGTGGTTGAGGCTCCTCCAGTTCAAGAGGAACAGCCTCAAGACCAAGGGGAACAGCCCCAACCTCAGGAGGACCAGCCTCAGGCTCCAGGGGATCAGCCCCAAGTACAGGAGGAACAGCCTCCAGCTGAAGGGGACCAGCCCCTAAGTCAAGAGGATCAGCCTCCTATGCATGAGGATCAAGCTCTTAATGAAAATGTCAGTCCTTTTCATGATCCTCTCTCACCTCAGCTTCCTCATTTTTCTCCACAACCCTCATTCCAACCATCCACATCTTCTGGTGGGCCTCCTGTTCCACCAGAATTGATATCTTTCCTAAATGACAAATTTGAATCCTTCAACTCCTCACTTCAATCCATGTCCTCATCTTTTGAGCTACGGATTCAAAGACTGGAAAACACAGTTTCTGCCAAATTTATTGAGCAGAAGGCAGCTTCTGATTATGCAGCTCAGCGATTTAACAGACTCATAGGAACTCTGGGAGATTCCTATATTGAGCTAAAAGAACATCAGGACAAGTTAGAGAAAGTTCTTCAGGGAATTTTGGCCAATTCCCAAGCAGATGTCTTCAACACCAACCAAACATTGCATGAGATTTCCAGCACCAGACTATCATTTGCTCATTTTGTGGATGATTGGAAAGTATGAGAAATTTCAATGAGCACATTGACAAGCAGCTCACAGATTTGACCAAGGAGTTCAAAATCATGCAAAGACCTGGTTGGTCAGCTGGGTCATCAAGTTCTCAACATGCTTCAGATGAATTGAAAAGAACTCAGAGCACCTTGATAGAACATTCTGATAGAATGGAGCATTATCTTCACACTCGGCTGACAACTATCCATGAACAGATAAAGTCAAGCATGAAGTCAATGGATAAGAGATTGTCAGATATTGAGATGCTTGTAGCTCCAATTCCTCCTCCTCCTCCATCTTCTACCTAATGTACATTTTTTTTGATAATGTCAAAGGGGGAGAAGATTGAATGAATTGTAATGATCTTTTGATCTTTTGAATGAAATGAATGACATGAAATGGTTGAATTGTAATGATCTTTTGGTCTTTTGAATGAAATGAATGACATGAAATAGTTGTTTGGCTTCAATACAAATTTTTGTCTTTGTGTGTGAATACTTGTTCAATTGTTGACTTGTGTGCACAAATCTTCTAATTCCAAGTAACGTTGTATCTCACAAAAATATCATCAATTGTTACTGAACAATATCAAAAGGACATTGACAAGTATGAATAAAAGAAAAACAAAAACTTAATCAATAAAAATTGCTTAAAAAAAATCACACTTCATCAAAACCACATTCAAATATGGATTTAATGTTGCCATCATCAAAAAGGGGGAGATTGTTGGGTTGAATGTCTAATTCATATCATTTCCCTCCTATTTTGATGATGACAAGAAGTGTTCTTAAAGCAATTTAATTGGAACATGTCAAAAGCATCATACCTGAAAGTCATGCTCAAAAAGCATTTTTCAAACCACATTTATCATTTGTGGTAATGATAAATCATTTAACTAATGATATATGTGTTTATTTTTCAGGTACAAACTTTTTATGCAAAAGATGTGTCGACACACCCATCAATGGTGTCGACACATCATCACAGACTCAAAGAGAAATTGTGCAAAAATGTCAAGAGTGTGTCGACACATGTCAAGAGTGTGTCGACACGAGTGGCAGTTTTCCAGAGATCAAGGGTACCCAGGTCGACACACTCCCAGGGCAGGTCGACACTAGACCCAGTTCCCAGAACAGCCAGGTTGAGGAATTGGGACAGCAGGTCGACACACTCCCAGGGCAGGTCGACACTAGACCCAGTTCCCAGAACAGCCAGTTTGAGGAATTGGGACAGCAGGTCGACACACTCAAGAGCAGGTCGACACGGGACCTTTCTCCCAGAACAAATTTTTCTATCTTTGGGACAGTGTGTCGACACAACCACCAGGGCAGGTAGACACACTACGGAAACTTTTCATCCTAAGAGTTGATGGCTGCCACGTGTCATTCTAGGGCGATCAGAATCTTCCTTGGGAAGCGTGCCCTTGTACCCCAAAAGGGTATCTTTGGAATCCTAAGGGTATAAAAGGCTCCTTTTGGCCTCCCTTCGAAAAAGAGAGACCCAACTAACCTCTTAGAGTCTCCTGAAAAATTCCTGGCGGCCATAAGAGTTCGTGTCTCCCTCCTCTGCCTTCCTAGAGTCTCCTGAACACCTCTTCTCACCAATTCAAGGTGTAAGAATTGTGGTTTGATCTTTAAAGAAGCCTCTGAAGCATCTCAAGGAAGCAGATCAGGTAGAAGCCATCGTTGGAGAAGAATTCAAGGAAGGTCCAACCTCCCAGATTGCAGAGCATCGTCTTGGACTTCATGTTTACAAGCTTCTTTCCAATTCAAGCTTCTACAAGGGAGTACACTTGAAGAACGAAGCCATTCAATACATTTTACTTTACTTCTGTTCTTCTGAGATATCTCTTGAGATTATGCAAGTGCTTCTGCATAATTCTCATTAGTGTTCTCAAATTTCGACTAGATCTGTTGCTAGGAGATCTTGTCTTAAGTTGGTGTCTAGCAAGTCTATGTGTGAGCCTTGTGCTCAGATTGTTGTGAGCCGGTGTGCTCTGTGTTGAGTTGTCAAACTCAAGTGTGTGTTGAGCAGTCTTGCTCAGTTGTTCTAGAGTAGTCTTGCTCTAGAAGTGGTGTGAGTTGTAAGCTCTTCAGTGTTGGAGTTGTCAGGCTCCAGTGGGTGTGTTACCCAGTTGTGTTAGTGAATCCTCACGGGTTGTGAGGGGTGGATGTAGGAATCACATGGGTGATTTCCGAACCACCTAAAAATCCTTGTGCACTTGTGTTCTGTGGTTTGACTGGTTCATCCGCTAGATGCTTGCATAGGACTCGTTTCTAATTCACTTAATCAACTTGATTCTCATCTAAGTTTTTCAACTCACTCCAATCTAATCAGATCAGTAGCTTTTCACTGATATTATTGCCTCTGATTCTAAATAGTTTTAAAATTATTTAAGCTTCCGCAAAAGTGGCTAAGATCTATTCATCCCCCCCCTTCTAGATCTTTTCCACACATTTATTTCGATCCTTCAGAAAGGACCCTAGGAATTCTTGTGATGAATGATAAACCACTCACGCAGTGTGAGAGGGTGGTCTCTGGGAGGGAATCTGTCAGATTTAGCAAGAATGATTTTTTTGTATAAGGACTGATGGCCCTGAGCCCATTGATCTTCAGTCTTAGATTCAGCCATGGAAAATTTTTTGCACTGATCAGGTTTAGAGAGAGGACAAAGAGGGAGAACAATGTTAAGGTGGTCTGTGAGGTTGAGGTGAGGAAGGCCACAAACTGTGGCAAAAATACATTTCTGCAGGAATTCAGAATAAATAGATCTCCTTCTATTTTCAACAGAAAGATGGAACCAAAGGAGGGGAAAGTGAGGTTCAGAGGAGAGGGCAAGGTCCTTGGAAACTTTCCTCTTTTTAGCAGCAGGACTAGAAGAGCCTGTCTTGTCAACATGAGAGGAAAGGGAGAGGACTGAGCGAAGAATTGCTTCTTCAAACTGATCTTTGATGTCCTCAATGACTACACCCGGAATTCGAGCACCCTCTAGAATGAGGGTTATGAATGAGGGTGGAGTGGGTGGATGAAGAGTAGAATAAGAAGTAGAAGAAGGTGGGACAGATGGTCTAGCTAAGGATGGACCGGCAGAGGAGGGTTCAGCTGAAGAGGAGGCTGGAGGAATCTCAAAAATAGGAGGAGGAGGAATAAAAGTAGAGGAAGAAGGAAATGGTACAGGTGAGGAGATGTGTTTTGGAAGGGGTTGTTTGAAGGTGGCAGGCGCTGGAGGTGCAGTGGATGACGAAGGTGGAGAAGGAGAAGCTGGAGTCTTAAGAGGTGAAGGAACAGGGGGCACAACAGGTGGCTCTAGTGGTGCTTCAACTCTTGCTCGCTCAGCTTCTGATTCCACTGGCCCTTGAGGCCCAGATTCATCCACACTTGGCCCGGCCTGCTCAGACTCTTCAACTACAATTGGCCCTAATGGCCCTGATGCTTCATGTGCAGACTCTTCCAAAACTTTCCCGGGAGGCCCTAATTCCTTAACAATATTTGGCCTTGAAACCTCAACACCAACTGTCCCTGATGGCCTAGCTGCTTCTTCAGAAGGCCTTGATGGCCTTGGAACCTCTGGAACTGATGGAGTGGGAGCAGGAGGGGCAGGAGAAGACAATTTTGCCCTCACTAGATCTGAAATATGTGACACTAATTTCTTCATGCTTCCCAGCTCATTTTTCATTCCCCGCAGCACTACTTTGACCATTGCCAACTCTTGGACTCCAGTGCTCTAGCTAATAAAGATAGAAGAGATATCGAACTGCACATAGCATAGGATTTTCCCTTGTTCATCTAACCTTTCAATAACAGGTTTCAAGTGCACAAGAATCCTTTTCTTCTTTGATCTCCGGTGTGCCTTCCTGGTTAGAAGGGGAATCTTGGAGGCCACACCCTTCTTTTTACTTCCTGAGCTGGTGGCTGGCTCCTTATCAACATCTTTAGCACCATCAAAGGTGCTCTCCGCAAGACCTTCTTAGAACTGGTCAGTAGGGGCATTAACTGAGGGCTCCCTCCGAATTTCTGCTTCCTTTTAAGCCACATGCTCCCGCTCCCCCTGAGTTGGAGCATCCTCCATCTGAACATCAACTATGTGGCCTGGTGCCACATCTTCTGAAATAGCTGCTCCGTGGCCAACTTCCACACTAGCAATTTCAGCAGGAATAATTTGAGGAATTTCTTTTTGAATTTCTTCCTGCTCCCCTTGAATATTTGCCACAGATTCCAGTACATCTTCAATTACAGAGGCAATAACTATTGAGGGGGTCTCTACTCCAGATGGCTACCCAACGAGCTCAATATGCTCAGGAGCAATATCTTCAATTCTACTTCCACTAGCCACTGGTTCTTCTATTCTAATTGCTTCTTCTTCTTCTTGGATCACTGGGATTTCAGCTCTGACTGCTTTTCCCTGGACTGCTAGAACTTCAGGAGCTTCTATAATAATGGCTTCTCCTTCTGCCATTGAGGTCTTTGTCCACACACTCCCTACTAGTGAAAATCCACTCTTGTTTAAATTTCTGGATCGAATAGGCTGGCCCATCTTTTCCATTACTTCTCTGTTCAAATCAATATTGTAGTGCCAAAAAATCCTTGTCAATAAATGAGCATAAGGTAGGGACATATTTAACTTATTCTTCCTGTCCCATATCATCTCTGCTGCAAATGTCATCCTTTCAACTATCACTTAGGCCATATTAATATCTTGATTTTGAATTGCCCAGAACATCATATATGAATCACCCTTAGGGCAAGTTTAAAAAGTGGCACTTCTGGGCATGAGAATATGGCAAACTATGAAGTGAAGAATTCTATTGAAAGTATTCAATTGGTTGATATCTATCTTCCCATCTTTTAGCTTGTACTCTGTTCCAATTATGCCTAACCCCTTGGCATGAATATCCACACTGTCTACCCCACTGCGACCAACAGTAGACACACCAAACAACCTTTCCAGAAGATCATAAGAGATATGTATGGGGGTACCTTTGACTAAGGAGGTTAGGGACCCATCGTTTTCTACCTTCAGGCATGTGTAGAATGCCTTGACGAGGTCTGGATAGCTTGTTTCTGAAACTGTGACTAGCCTTGACCATTTCATCCTCTCGATGGCTTCCACGATACTATGCATCCCATTTTTCTCCAAATCTGCAATATCTACCACCTTGTTCCCACAAAGCTTTGTCTTGACTACTGCAAACCTTTCTTGCTGCTCTGCTGCGAGGAAGACGACGTTGTAACCACCAACAGTGTCGGAACTCCTAGAAGCGGCCATGGATTTTGATGAGAAAGGTTTCTGGAGGATCGTGGGGAGGAATGGAACAGAAACCCTCAAGAAATCTTGGCGGGAATAGAGGGATTCTTCAAAATCACACACAGAGAGAGGTCTGGAATCGATAGGGTTTATCGCTCAAGGCAAGTCAAAAAAGTAGAGAGAGAGAGATAAAATCGATATGGCATGGATTTCGCGCTATAAGGGCAGGTCATAAAGGCACTTTTTGAAACGTCAGAGAATTAAATGCGGATAACAACAAAAGAGGAGAAGATTATGCAAACAATAAAGAACGTATTTTTGAAACGATATAACAGCTTTATGCACAAGGATTAAGGGATGTACTTATCTTCCGACAAGAGGGATAAATATTATTCTAAAATTTATTATTTCAGTTTCATGCAGACGTATCTTTTACAAATTACACATACATAATTCTCTTCTGAGAGACGTAAATCTCTCTTCAGGTAAGGCCTTTGTAAAGATATCTGCTAACTGATTTAATATATTTATAAATAAAATATTTATATTGCCATTAGCTACATGATCTCTAATGAAATGATATCTAACCTCTATGTGCTTTGTTCTGGAGTGCTGAACTGGATTTTTGGTGAGATTTATCACACTTGTGTTGTCGCACAGCAATGTGATGGTCTTGATGTGCAATCCATAGTCCTCAAGCTATTGTTTTACCCATAGGAGTTGAGTGCAACAGCTCCCAGCAGCTACGTACTCAGCTTCAGCTATTAATAGTGCTACTGAATTTTACTTCTTTGAAGACTAAGAAATCAAGCATCTTGTAAGAAATTGACAACTTCCACTAGTGCTTTTTCTATCTACCTTGCATCCAGCATAGTCAGCATCAGAATATCCAACTAAGCTAGTTTCACATGATTTTGGATACCATTGACCTAGATCATGAGTTTTAGCTAAATATCTAAAAAAAAATTGACAGATATTAAATGGGATTCCTTAGGGTCAGCCTGATACCTAGCACACATACATACACTAAATAAAATATCAGGTCTGCTAGCTGTCAAATAGAGCAATGATCTTATCATACCTCTATAAAGTTTTTAATATACTTTCTTACCATCTTTATCACTGTCTAACCTGGTGGATGTGCACATTAGAGTGGTCATTGGTTTTGCATTGTCAAACCCGAACTTCTTCAATAATTCTTTGATATATTTTTCTTGACAAATGTGTGTACCTTCTCTGCCTTGCTTGATTTGTAATCCTAAGAAGTAGTTGAGCTCTCCCATCATGCTCATCTCGAATTCTCCCTGCTTGAGCTTCTCAAAATACTTGAACAAAGATTCATCAGTAGATCCAAATATAATATCATCTACATAAATTTGCCGAAGTAATATATTTTTAACTTTTGATTTGATAAACAATGTGCTATCTACCTGCCCTCTGATAAAGCCATGGTTTAATAAAAATGCACTAAGTCTTTCGTACCATGCTTTAGGTGCTTTCTTTAGGCCATATAATGTTTTATGCAATTTTAAAACATGATTTGGAAAATCCACATCATCAAAACCAGGAGGTTGTTCTACATAGACTTCCTCCTTTATGTATCCATTTTAAAATGCTGATTTTACATCCATTTGAAAAAGTTTTAAATCCAATGCAGATGCATAAGCAAGTAAAATTCGAATAGCCTCAAGTCTAGCCACTGGTGCATAGGTTTCATCGAAATCTATGCCTTCCTCTTGGGAATAGCCTTGAGCTATCAGTATAGCCTTGTTTCTAGTGATAACACCAGCTTCATCCAATTTGTTCCTGAACACCCATTTGGTGTCAATCATAGGATGATCTGATGGTCTCGGAACAATGGACCAAACTTGGGTTCTCTTGAACAGATTGAGTTCATATTGCATGGCTAGAATCCAAGATTCATCAGACAGTGCTTCATTGACTGTCTTTGGCTCAATTTGAGAAACAAATGCTATGTAATCGCAAGGAATAACATTCCCTCTAGTTCTTACCCCAACTGATGGATCTCTAATGATATTGTCCTTTGGGTGATCCTTCCTGTATCTCCACTCCTTTGGAATATCATCATGTGTAATTTCCTTTTGTTGTAGTTCTTCCAAGGATGGATCTTCCTTATCCTTGATTGATGTATCTTTCAGCTTCTTGGATAGACTTTCTACATTTTCATCATCACTATCTACTTCCTTTCTCGAGGAAGGGTTAGACTCATCGAAAATAACATGAACTATTTGTTCAATTAACAAACTATGTTTAGTAAAAACTCTATAGCCTTTAGGTTTAGAAGCATACCCCATAAAGATTCTTTCATCAGATTTGGAATCTAACTTACCGATGTCTCTCTTACCATTGTTGTGTATAAAGCATGGACATATGAATGTTCTGAAGTGACTGATCTTGGGCTTCCATCCCTTATATAATACATATGTTGTTTTCTTCAAAATTGGCCTGATCATTACTCTATTTATGATGTAACCAGCTGTGTTGATAGCTTCTGCCTAGAAATATCTTGGAATATTATATTCTGATAACATTATTCTGGCCATATCCAATAATGTTCTATTCTTCCTCTCAGCTACTCCATTTTGCTGAGGTGTCCTTGGTGCTGAGAAGTTGTGCTCAATACTTTGATCATCACAAAATTCTGCAAATTTTTCATTTTGGAATTCTCCTCCATGATCTGAGCAAATACTTATTATGCTGAACTTCTTATCCTTTTGAACTAACTTACTGAACTTCACAAAAATCTCGAAGGTATCATCTTTGTGCTCTAAAAAAGACACCCAAGTAAATCTTGAGTAATCATGTACTATTACAAATCCAAAATTCTTTCCTCTAAGACTTGTAGTTCTCATTGGTCCAAATAAATCCATATGAAATAATTCCAATGGTTTGGAGGTAGTTACCACTGTCTTTGATTTGAAAGAGGATTTTTCATGCTTCCCTTTTGCACATGGTTCACATACACCTTCTATTCTTGAGTTGATCTTGGGCAGACCTTCCACTATATTTCTTTTGATGAGCTTTTTAATTCCAAGCTGCAGTGACCCAATCTCCTGTACCATAATTCAGCGATTTGATATTTATTTGCTGTAAGACACACACCCTGATCATTTAATTCTTATAGGTGCAATATAGACAAATTCTTTTCTCTGCTGGCTTCGAAGACAATTGCACCATCCTTCATGATTAGGCATTTAGACTCTTGAAACTTGATTTGGTGACCCTTGTCACACAGCTGGCTGATACTTATGAGATTGTGCTTGAGTCCTTTTACACATAAAACGTCTTCTATGAGGGTTTTGTCTTGGCTTCCAATTGATCCACAGTCGATCACTTAACCTTTTCCATTATCGCCATAGGTCACTGTTCCTTCTTCATCTTTGATGTACGAAAATAATTTTTTGTTGCCTGTCATGTGCCTTGAACACCCGTTGTCCAGGTACCACTTGGATGATCTAAGACTTCCCTTTTCATCGGTGTTTGCCATGAAGGCCAAGTTGGTCTTTTATTCTTCTTCATCACTGAAGCTTGACTCACTATCTGAGTCACTCTCGTTGTTCCATGCAGCTACCATGGCTTTCTTTTTATACCTTCTGAACTTCTTTGAGTTTTCCGTCTTCTTAACCTCAGTCTTCTTCAGCTTTGGACAGTCTACCTTGATGTGTCTAGGATTCTTACATTCGTAGCATATAGGTTCTGACTTCTTAATATCTTTTCCATCAGGTTTCTTGAAGTCTTTTCCTTTCTTGAAGAACCTTCTCCCCGACTGATATTTCTTTTTGGCCAATATTCGCTGCAGTCTTCTGGATAGAAAGGCTTCTTCATCTTCGCTGCTTCCATTGCTTTTATCACTATCTGATTCCTCATCAGATGTGACTTCCGCAATTTTGAGAGCGTTGCTATGCTTCTTCTTGCTAGAGGATTCTCCAAGTCTTTCCATGTTTATCTCATGAGCCATTAGTGACCTAATGAGCTTCTCTAGTGACATTTTTCTTAGATCATTTGTTTCTTCTATGGATGTCACCTTCGGAGTCCAAGAGGCTGGTAGGGATCTCAATATCTTTCTTACCATATCTCCCATGACATAAGTCTTTCCAAGTCCAGCCAAACCATTTGTGATATCTGTGAATCTGTTGTACATTTGGGTGATGGATTCTCCTGATTGCATTTGGAATCTTTCATACTGAGCTACCAAGATATCTATTCTTGTTTCTCTTACCTTGTCAATTCCTTCATAAGTAATCCTGAGTTTTTCCGACATTTCCATTGCTGATTTGCACGCTGAGATCCTATTAAACTCTTTCTTGCTCAGCGCACAGCACAGTATACTCTTTGCTTTGCTGTTTAGAGATATCTTCTTTTTGTCTTCTTCTGTCCAATTCTCTCTACTATTGAGAACTACTAGGTCTCCTTCTTCTATGATAGACCAAAGTTGGAAATCGAGACCTTAAAGAAAGATTTTCATTCTAGTCTTCTAGTAGTTGTAGTTTTCACCATCAAATAGAGGAGGTCTGTTGACGGACTGACCTTCTGCATACCCTTGAGCTGCCATTTATCTTTGCTCTTCAGACTGTGAGATCATCTTTCTTGAAGAAACTTGGCTCTGATACCACTTGTTGCCCAGCTAGCAAGCCCAGAGAAGGGGTGAATAGATTGCTAAAATTCTTTATAAATTAAACCTGTCAATAAAAATGCTTAACTAAAAATATTAAAATTGAAAGTTAGTGTTAGTAAGAGTGAAGACACTCAAGCAGATAAATAATCACACAACATCAGGAGATTTTTATCCTGGTTCGGCCCTCCTATCCCAAGGAGTCCTACGTCTAGTCCCCAAGCAACAACCAGGGATTTCACTAACCAAGGGTACTGTCCCTCTTAAGGACCCTTACACATCCATCCTCAACTGGCCTTCCCTTCAAAACCCGAAGAGGTACATACTATCACCTGATACATAGGTCTTCCTTCCTCAATGAAGGGAATAACAACCACTTGTTTCCAACAGGTCTTCTCTTCACACACATAGAGGAATACACACAAGGAATGTGAGTAAAGGCGAAAGGCCCCTAGACCAAGCTTACAACAGATTGCTTGATCTGAGGCAATTGTCTGAGAGACAAAGATATTCAACAAGAAAATCTCTCAGAACTACAAAAGCTCTACAAAGGCTAAGCAAGAAAGGTTGAGAGCTAAGAGCTTAAGAATGGTGGATTGAAGCGAACGAGCTTTTCTATCTAAAGGTTGCATGATCTTATAAGTTGAATGTGAAGCTCTATCTTTTTCAAAAACTTAGATAATCTTCATGGAGTCGTCAATCTTCTATTTATCCTCTGCAACATATTTGGACCGTTGAAGTAGCCGTTCAGATGCCCGTTTTCTCACAGCTTTATGTCTGTTAGAGAGATTGGTCATAGGCATGCATCTTTAAACTCTCGGATTGGTCTTTGCATCTTCAGGAAAGATCTTCTGAATCTTTTATCCTTTTGACAAGTTGACATATCCAAACTTTACGTGCTTTACTACAAAAAGCCTACATGCATTAAACACAGATATCTAGACAAACTTTTTGTCTACGTTGTCAGTCAACCCTGGTAGACGTGCAGTAATAATATGCTTAAACTACAAAGGATATACTGTCTTCACACAAATCAAGACTCTATGTGATATATCAAAATAAGCAAGAGGATTTCGTGTGAGATAGTCAAAATCTTAGTATGCGCGGGAAGACTTCAACTCCACAAAGGTTTGAAAATATATTATAATAATATGGACATTCTCATGAAAATCTGAGAAGATAATAATGAAATCGTAGTCTAAACAAATCATTATTTAACTAAGGCAAATCGTTGTTTATGTACGAGCAAGCAAATCATTGTTTGAACAAATCGTTGTTCAAGTGAGAGCAAATCGTTGTAAGAGCAAATCGTTGTTCAAGTGAGAGTATATCATTGTAAGAGCAAATAGTTGTTAATCGTTGTAAGAGAAAATCGTTGTTCAAGTGAAAGCAAATCGTTGTAAGAGCAAATCGTTGTTCGAGTGAGAGCAAATCGTTGTTCGAGTAAGAGCAAATAGTTGTAAGAGCAAATCATTGTTTGAGTGAGAGCAAATCATTGTTTGAGAAAATCGTTGTGAGAGCAAATCGTTGTTTGACTAAGAGCGAATCGTTACAACGACCAAATCAATGTTGTAACTTATCGAATCGTTACAGTGACCAAATCGATGGTGTAACTTATCGAATCATTATAGCGATCAAATCGTTGTTTCACTTATGAAATCTATGTGAGACCGAAATCGTTGTTTCACTTATGAAATTGATGTGAGACCGAAATCGTTATTTCTCTTATGAAATCGATGTGGATTTAGAAGAAATGCATGCTCTGAAATTTAAATAACAGTGTGTGAGAATAACTTACATATTTTGCTTGGATTATTTTCTGTGGCTGAACTTCACAAAGGATTGTTAGAAAATATTTGTTAAGATTTTGTTAATCACTAAAATTGTATATAATTAAATAATATTATATGGGGATGGACTGATCATCAATATATACATGCGTACAACATCATTTGAATACAATTTGTACAGAAATAAATAAATATATATATATACATATACACATAATTATATACACAAAGCAACTAATCACCATATAACAAAGTCTAAATAAAAGAACCAAGTTCGAGGGCCTTACACCCTCTCCCCCTTAAAGAAACTTCGTCCTCGAAGTTAGAATGAAACTAATCAAACAAATGGGGATACTTCTTCTTCATAGCATCCTCAAGCTCCCATGTAGCTTCTACTCGCGAGAAGTTCCTCCATAGCACCTTCATGGACGCAATGCTCTTGTTCCTGAGGTGCTGAACCTTCCAATCAAGGATAGCTACTGGTTGCTCAACATACGACAAATCTGACTGAATCTCCACTGGTTCGTGAATAATCACATGAGATGGATCTCGCACATACCTTCTGACCATAGATATGTGGAACACAGGATGCACACTCGCTAGCACCGGGGGTAAGGCTAGCTCATATGCCACACTGCCCATCCGTCTAAGAATCTCATACGGGCCAATGAATCTAGGACTCAACTTACTATGCCTGCCAAACCTGACAACACCTTGGGTGGGTGAAACCTTCAGAAAAACATGCTCACCAACCTCGAACTCCAAATCCTTCCTTCTGTTGTCAGCATAACTTTTCTGCCTATCCTGCGCCGCAATAAGCCTCTACCTAATAAGCTGAATCTTATCTGAAGTCTCCTGCACTAACTCCGGACCAATCAGTTGCCTTTCACCTGTCTCTTCCCAACATAAAGGAGATCTACAGGGCCGCCCATACAAGGCCTCAAACAGAGCCATTCCAATGCTCGCATGAAAGCTGTTGTTGTAGGCGAACTCCACAAGAGGCAAATGACGCTCCCAATCACCCTTCCAATCCATCACACATGCTCTCAACATATCCTCGAACGTCTGGATAGTCATTTTGGACTGCCCATCTGTCTAGGGATGGAACGCCAAACTAAGCTTCAATTTGGAACCTAAAGCCTTCTGAAGACCCTTCCACAACCTCAAAGTAAACCTCAGATCTTTATCCAAAATAATCGACTTCGGCACACCATGCAACCTTACAATGCTACTAATATACAACCTAGCCAAACTCTCTACTGACTGCTTCTTCTTCATAGGCAAGAAATGAGCCGTCTTGGTGAAACGATCAGCAATCACCCAAATCGAGTCATTGCCCTTCACTGATCTAGGCAAATCCGTCACAAAATCCATAGTGACAGCCTCCCACTTCCATACTGGGATCTCCATCTTCTGCATAAGACCAAATGGTCACTAACGCTCAGCCTTCACTTGCTGGCATACCAAACACCTAGATATGAACTCAGCCACATCCTTCTTCATGCTATACCACTAGAAGGATCTCTTCAAATCCTAGTACATCTTAGTGTTACCTGGATGAATAGAGAACCTCGACCTATGAGCTTCTGCTAGAACATGCTCACAGACATCCACGATATCGAGAACACAAACTCGGTGATGAAATCTAAACACACCATTCTCATCTCGAGAAATGCCTACCTTGCCCACCAACTCCTGGAGTCTAGGGTCGGCCTTTTACTGCTCAATCACCTCATGTAGAGCAGTAGACCGAATGGACAACTGAGCCACGAAAGCCTGACATAACAATGGCTCTAAGTCATCGCACATACAACATCCTCCAACATCTTCCAATCCTGCTGGAGAAATGACCTCTTTCTGCTAAGAGAATCTGCCACGACATTCACCTTCCTTAGATGATATTGAAGATCGAATTCGTAGTTCTTAAGGAACTCAATCCATCTCCTCTGCCGCAAGTTCAACTCGTTCTGCAAGAAGAGATACCTCAAACTCTTGTGGTTAGTGAACACCTCAAATCTAACACCATAAAAATAGTGCCTCCAGATCTTCAGTGCATGAACCACTACCGCAAGCTCGAAATCATGAGTCGGATAGTTACGCTCATGCTCTTTCAACTGGCGAGGAGCATATGCTACTACCCGACCATGCTGCATGAACACACAGCCAAGCCGAATTCGAGATGCATCCGAGTAAATAGCAAAACCCTCTACACCACTTGGCAAGATCAACACTGGTGCAGAAGTAAGCTTCGCCTTCAACAATTGAAAACTACTCTCACAATCCTCAGACCAGACAAACTTCACACCGTTCTTGGTTAGCTTAGTCAAAGGTGCGGCGATAGATGCAAATCCCTCAATGAATCGCCAGTAATAGCCCACTAAACTAAGAAAACTACGAATCTCCGATGGGGTCCTTGGAATCTCCCAATCTAACACAACATGGTCCTTTGCCGGATCAACTGCTACTCCAGCGCCTAAGATCACATGCCCAAGGAAATGAACCTCGCCCATCCAGAAATCGCACATGCTGAACTTTGCATGCAACTCGTGCTCTCGGAGAATCTCCAGAACAACCCTTAAATGATCATGGTGTGTAGCCTCATCCGGAGAATAGACTACCACATCGTCGATAAACACCACTAGAAAGCTATCTACATAAGGTCTAAACACCCTGTTCATGAGATCCATGAACACTGCAGGGGCATTGGTCAGACCAAATGGAAGCACCAAAAACTCATAATGTCCATAACGAGTCCTAAAGGCTGTCTTGGACACATCCTCACTCCTAATCCTCAACTGATGATAGTCGGACCGCAGATCAATCTTAGAAAATACCGATGCATTCTACAACTAATCAAATAAGTCATCAATCTGCGGTAAGGGATACTTGTTCTTCACAGTCACCTGGTTGAGCATCCTATAATCGATGCACAACCTGAGTGAACCATCCTTCTTCTTCACAAATAATACAGGTGCACCCCATGGTGACACACTAGGGCAAATAAATCCCTTGTCCAGTAAATCTTGCAACTGCTTCTTCAACTCTGCCAATTCCACAGGTGACATCCGATATGGAGCCTTTAAGATAGGAGAGGTGCCTGGAAGCAACTCTATAGTAAAATCTATCTCTCTAACCGGTGGAAAACTAGACAAATCATCAGGAAATACGTCCGGAAACTCCTACACTACATCAATCTCCTCAAGGGTAGGTGACTGATTAGCCTTCGGTACTAAGACCACGCTGGCAAGAAAAGGATCACATCCCTTGTTCACCATCCTCATTGCCTTTATGGCGGAGATCACAAATCTTCCCGCAAAGTTCCTTGGCAATGGATGTGAAAACTCATCCTCACCAAGAATACGGAAATTAATCTTCTTCCCACGACAATCTACCAAAGTATAGTGCTCCTCTAGCCAATCCAGACCTAGAATGGCATCATACTCCTTCATCTTTAGCAAAAAGAAGCACTCATATAAGCCTCGGTCTTCAATGCACACCGGTAAAGACGAAATACACTTCCTAGTCGATACCATTCCTGCTGGTGTGTGCACAAACAAAGGAACCTCTAACTTCTCAGCCTCTACACTTGACTCTACAGCTAACTGTTGGGTTTTTCATATATCATGTTTTTTATGATCACATTAACACCCTTGAACATTGATTTAATGCAAAATTGATGTGCTAACTAACATGAAAAACACCATGAAAGTGATTGAGTTAAACATTGCTAAATCATACAATGTATATCACTAACAATGTATTTGCATGTAGGTGCACAAGCATGAAACATGGAGCATTGAAGAGATGAGCATAAAGCACAAAAATCTGTCAAAAAGGTGTATCTGTCGACAGATGAACTCTACCTGTCGACAGATGCATACAGTCATTCCAAGACAGAACTCAGGTTTGCATCTCTGAGTGTATCTGTCGACAGATGCAATGTACCTGTCGACAGATACACACAGACAACCCAGGACAGAACTCAGGTTTGCATCTCTGAGTGTATCTGTCGACAGATGCAATGTACCTGTCGACAGATACACACAGACAACCCAGGACAGAGCTCAGGTTTTCAATTCCTGAGTGCATCTGTCGACAGATGCAAACTGCCTGTCGACAGATACACTCAGAAACTCATTTTCCTGAAACCCAGTTCTCAGCCTGAGTCTGCCTGTCGACAGATGCAAGTGCACCTGTCGACAGCCGACGGAAACTTCAGATTTTGGGTTTCCAAATCCGGCCCCACTTGGGTGTTTCCTTCCTCCACGACCCCCACCTTTACCTAACACTATATAAGCATCCTTTTGGAGCCAATTTCGCAGAGAGCAGCCTCCCATCCAAGAGCCTCCAAGGGACCAAGAGGAAAAGCCCCAAATTGCTGCTCTGCTTCAACTTTCCGCCCAGATCGACGTGGAATCACCATCTATGCGGAGCTGAAGCCGGATCATCATCAATTCAACCTTCTACATCGATCAATCTACATCCAATCGAAGTTTGAAGAGTGTTTGGACGATCCACGAGAAGAATTCCAACCGGATTTGTTCCCTAATTCCCAATTCTTCTCCATTTCATAACTTCCATTCCATCGTGTGTGTGTGTGGTTGTGTTTCGAGCATCCCTTGTGCTTGATTCACGTATTTGTGGTTGTTCTGATCGTGGTTCATCAGACAACGTGTGTGTGGTTGAGTTGTAGTGTTGAACTCGCTCATAAGCAGTCGTTTCTGCGTGTGTGTGTGGACGGTGGATGTAGGATACACGAGTTGTGTACTCCGAACCACCTTAAATCATCGTGTTCTGTGGTTTGTTCGCGTTTTGCGATAGATGATTGGTAGGCACGGTGTTCATACGCACGTTTGATTTTCTGTTCTCACTTAAATCAGCTCAAGCGGTCTCACACTTAATTGAATTTGAATCAAATTTCATTAAGATCGCTGTAGCATCTAAAAGAAGCCATCGATAGTTTAAAATTACCGTAATCTATTCAACCCCCCCCCCCCCTTCTAGATTACCGTATTGTGTACTTCCGCATAACTCTTCAATTGGTATCAGAGCGGGTTTCTCCGATTTACAGCTTTTCGTAATTTGATCTAGCGATCGGAAGATTTTCGATCTTATGGATTCTAGCAAAGGGTATATGGCCGAGGGACATTCAGTAACCAGGCCACCCTATTTTGATGGCACTGACTATTCCTATTGGAAAAATCGTATGCAGGTATTTTTGAGAGCTCAAAACTACGAGCTGTGGAAGATAGTCAGCAAAGGACCATATGTATTGCCCGAGGACGAAGACACCTGGACGAAAGACCAAATAGCCAAGGGAACTCTCAACTGGAGTGCACTAAACATGATGCAATGTGCGGTGCATCCAAAGGAGTTCTCAAGAGTCTCCACATGCTCAACAGCAAAAGAGATGTGGGACAAGCTTGAACTTATCTACGAAGGTACGTCTGAGGTAAGGGAAACTAAAGTTAGCATGTTAGTGTCTGAATATGAAATGTTCAAGATGAAAATTGATGAAACCATATCAGACATGTTTGCAAGATTCATGCTAATAGTTAGCGGGCTAAAAGGTCTTAAGAAGGAATACTCTGAAAGTGACTTAGTGAGAAAGATCCTTCGATCTCTTACTTCATCTTGGAATACTAAGGCCACTGTCATTGAGGATTCCAAAGACCTTTCCAAAATGAAATTGGATGAACTAATTGGCTCTCTAATGACATATGAAATCAACATCAAAAGAAAAGAATTAGAAGAAAATCCTAGAAAGTCAATTGCTTTAAAAGCATCCAATAAAACATCAACAAGCTCCAAGAAATCTATTCAACAAGATAGTGATGAGCAAGAAACATCTAGTGAGAGTGATGATGGTGAAATGGCAATGCTCACTAGACAATTCAAGAAATTCTTGAAGTTCAAGAGGAGAGAAACAGGTAATTCCAAATCCTTTCCTAAGAAAATTTTTTCACAGAAATATGAGTCAAACAAAAAATCTGACATTGTTTGTTATGAATGCAAGAAACAGGGGCATATGAGAGGAGAATGCCCAGAACTCAAGAAGAAGCTGAAGAAAGACAAATTCACCTCCAAAAAGGCCAAAGCAATGTTGGCCACCTGGAGTGATGAAGATGAAGATGCACAAGAAACATCCGATGATGAAGAAGTGAAATGCTTGATGGCCAGGAGTGATGACTCCAGCGAGGTAAATTTCTCATTTGATGATTTCACTACAAGTGAATGGGAGGAAGCATACACTACTCTATTTGAAAAATTTCGTGAATATAGATCTGAGAATAGAGCATTAAAAAAGAAATGCAACTCCCTTGTGCATGATAAGAACAATGATGAACGAATTGCATTCCTGACAAAAGAATTAGAAATGATGAAAGTTGATGAAAAGACTCATAATGAAGAAATGGATTGCTTGAAAATGAAATTGCAAGAAACACAAAAAGAAAAAGACTGTTTAAGACATTCTATTGAATTCCTTCAAGAAGAACAATTGGAAACCAAGAAAAAGTTGGAACAAACTGAAAAGGAATTGAAAGAAAAATCTGAGGACTTAATGAAATTTGTAAAAGGGAAGCAAAATCTAGATGCGGTTTTGGGCACCAAAATACATGTAACCAAGTATGGATTAGGATATCAACCTGTCAAACAAAAGAAAATAGGAGAATCATTGATCACCTCCTTTATTGATTCTAGCCCAAGCACAAGCAAGCATGCTCCCACAAAGCATAATTCAAGAAAGTCTCAGACCAAGCCAATATTACACAAACAAAATGTTCCCAACAAACAAAAGAAAAAGCCACCTGTCGACAGATACAATGGTGCCTGTCGACAGACAAGAACAGTTTCAATGAATAAACAGTCTATCAAGCAACAGAAAATTGAAAAGAAAATTCCTTCATGCAATGTGTGTAAAAAGATTGGTCATCATGAAAAACAATGTTGGAATAATCCAAAGAAACAAAAAGTCAAACAAGTTTGGATTCCTAAACATCTACTTTGTTGCATGAATGAAATTTTGGGACCCAAAGTAATTTGGGTACCAAAACCTCTTGTCTGATCCACATTTGCAGGAATGCCTAGCAGCCCAACATCAAAACAAATGGTACTTGGATAGCGGCTGTTCGAGGCACATAACGGGCGACAAAGGTAAATTCTGTTTCCTAGTGGAGAAAGACGGAGGACAAGTCATTTTTGGAGGTAACAACAAAGGCCAAATCATTGGCACAGGTAATGTTGATAAGTGTTCCTCCAATTCAATTGAAAATGTACTGTTGGTTGATGGCCTTAATCACAATTTGCTTAGCATAAGTCAATTATGTGATAGAGGTCAATAAAACCTTGGAACGCATTTTCATTCCCACAGAAAAACAATTGGCTGATATTTTCACCAAACCCTTGTCTGAAGATAGATTCACATCCTTAAGAAGAGAATTGGGTTTGTGTAAAATGCAATGAAACTGACTATCCATTTTGGAATACATGCTCTTTATGTGTGAATGACTATGTGGTATATCAAATGGTGAACTGTGGAAGAACAAGTTCGGCTTGTTTGGAAACTATCATCATGCGTGAGAAAACATTCTCCGCCAAGTATCCATAGTCCCATTACATATAAAGGTCCTGTACTTCACATAGGATTTTTAGTTTCCTTACATTTTATCATGTTAACTCCATGAGACAATGTTTTTTTTCTGTGACCATGTGCTTGTGTATGACCTTCCTTTCATGATCATGTTTGTTTTGTATCAAATGCTTGTGTGAATCCTTGCTTAGATGTCGTGTCAACACGTGCACACACTATGGGGGAGTAAGTTAAGGATTGTTGAGTATTTTCTGAGGAAACTCCTCATACATCTACTTGTTGAATTCTCACTTCCTTGAACTCAAAAGTGCAATCAATCTGAAACAAGAAAAATCCACTCTGTTCCTATCTGTCGACAGACACATTACATCTGTCGACAGATTCAATCAGTCTTGTTCTGGCAGAAACTTCAATTCCTCAGTCTGTGTGCATCTGTCGACAGACAGACTTCTTCTGTCGACAGATACACCCATTCTTCTTTATTTTTCAAATCCTTCTTCATACTTTTCAGGAAAAGTGTTCCTTAATTGATTTAAAGGTAAACCTTGGTTTGTTTGTGTGCAATATAACCCTTCATATCCACTTCATGTCGAAGTCATGAACCAAGTCTAAATGTTGTTTGATGCATGACCTGATTAAGGTCTTTTTAGATCATTTTGAACATAATGAGCAAACCAAATGATTTTTAAACATCTCCTTTGAATAACTCCCTTGTCATTAAACATGAATCTAAAATGATTTGAAAAATCAGAAAACTCTTGAATTTAATGTTCCACATTACAACTTGCCTAAAGAAATCTCATGTACTTGACAAAAAGCAAAAAAAAAAAAAAAAGGAGAAAAGCTACCTATTTCTTCAGTTCAATCAACAAATTTGTTTTTCATTTGTGGGATGGAGGTAGAGCAATGATGAAAATCACTAAGTAACCGGGGACATGGGCATCACAAATGTCAGTCTTCGCGTCAAAAGGTTGTTTCATTATCTCTATACAATGGCTTGATGGACACTCACATTGAGTAACTGGGGGTATTGGCATCACAAATGTCTACCTTCACATGAAAAAGTGAAAGTGCTCCTCATTGCCACTCTTTTCCATCTTCGTTGCTTAAATCTTCCAAGATCATACCAGAAATAGAGTGAAGCCTCCGAAATTTTTTGTCAAGTCCAATGTGTTTCTTCGGTAAGACATTCTTGTGGGCATTTAATTCAATTGTCATCTGACTATCATCTCTATTTAAATGCATGTTTGTCTTCAACGGCCTTAATCAAAAGAGTTATTTAATTTTCACTGGCTTTTGTGAAATGTGTTCCTCATGATCTAATTAAAGATCTTATCATTTTTAATTCAAAATCTTTTTAGATTTGTGTCATGTCTTCATCTTAATGGATATGGATTTTTGTCTTGCACATACACCCATTTTGCCTTAAAACAACAAATGAACACTTGTCCCTTTGAAAATTTTGACAAAAATCAACTTTTCACCAAAAAGGAGCTATCTGTCGACAGATAGACTGGCATCTGTCGACAGACGACGGCCCAGATCCGTTTTTTCAGAAAACCCTCGCGCCAGTTCACCTCCTTTTTGTGGGGCCTTCCTTTTAAAACCCTCCAAGTCCATTCTAAGGCCACCCACGACCCTTTTTCACCCCTCCTCTCTTGTTCCCTCCTCCTCCTCTCCAAACCCCCTCTCTTTCCCCCTTCAAGGCTCCGTCTCCGACGATCCTGCTCCTCGTCTGGGATCCCTCCACTCTGCCTTCACACCATTCTCATCCTTCCTCCTGCGATGGCACCCAAATCGAAGCTTCTCGCTCGCCGCCGTCGTGCTCCGACGGACGCCGGAGAAAGCTCCAGGGCTCCTTCTGAATGCCGCAGCAAGCATCGTGAGGATCGGTTACCGAAACTCATCGTTCCTCAAGGTCTCCGTCTTATCCGACCCAACGGCACCTTCAAGAAGATTGTCCAATCCCGGTATGTGGACTTCGAGTCCTTAGCACCGATGTTCCCCTCACTGCTACCTTATTTTAACACTCAAGGGTGGACATCCTTCTTATACTCCCACTTGCAATACTCTCCAACTGCCGTATCCGAGTTCTACAATAACTTAGGGCTTTCCGATCAGGGAGATATCTACTCTTCGGTGAAAGGCACTCGTTTTCGCCTCACCGCAAATCTTCTCTCCACAGCCCTTGAAATTCCAAACTCAGGAGTTGAAATCTTCAACTACAATCCCTCTGCTTCTGAGTACTATGAGCTTCTCACGTTGGAACCTTATGACACTACCAAGGAGATTGCTCGTCTCAACGCCAACTCATTTCCTCCCTTGATCCGGATGATCCATCACATCTTCACTACCTTGATCGTCCCCAAGGATGGAAGTCGAGAGTTAGTCACCGAGGTCCACAAATCCTTGTTCATCTTTTTCCTCAAGTGTCAAGAAATCAATCTTCCTGAACTCATGATAAGCCTCATCCGTCGGTGTTTCTCTAACACCAAAAGATCAATGCCATATGCTTGCCCCATCACTTCTCTTCTTATTTTCCTTGGCATTCCTATCCCTCCAAGTGAGCTCATCTCACTAAAATCCCGCAGTGCCTTTGACCTCACTGCCGCCAACCGCATGGGCTACAAGATTGTAGACGGCGTCGTCACTAGGACTCTCAAGGGACAGGAACCACAAGGAGCTGACGTGTCAACTGGTGAAGAAGACAATGAAGGCGATGAAGCAAATGAAGGCAGTGATGAAGAACCTGAAGATGAGCAAATGCCTGACCAAGCTCAAGAGTTTGATGATGTACCTGTGCCTCCACAACAAACCGTTCATGATTACTTGGCACAAATCCATCAAGAAATGATCTCAGGATTTGCTCAGATGACTTCAAGATTTGATCAAGTGGATGCTCGTCTCAACACTCTGGATGACCGGCTTGACCACCTCTACTCCGAGAGAGATGGATCCCGTCACCCTCCTTCTGCTGGACATGACAATGAATAGAGGGTCTCAGGGTCATTAGAGGTCACTAAGAGTCTTAGATGAGAATTAGTCTCACTTGTCTTATCATCTTTTGCTTGTTCATGTTATTTCCCTTTCTTTTTATTGAGTCATGCAATGATTATCAAATGTACTGTGAAATTTCAATGATCAATCAATGAAAACTCAGTTCATGTTTATTTGTGCTTGACTTGACCTTTTGCATGTTGTCAAAAAGGGGGAGAACATCAATATATGCATCAATTGAATGTTTTTGTCATCATCAAAAAGGGGGAGATTGTTGGGTTTTTCATATATCATGTTTTTGATGATCACATTAACACCCTTGAACATTGATTTAATGCAAAATTGATGTGCTAACTAACATGAAAAACACCATGAAAGTGATTGAGTTAAACATTGCTAAATCATACAATGTATATCACTAACAATGTATTTGCATGTAGGTGCACAAGCATGAAACATGGAGCATTGAAGAGATGAGCATAAAGCACAAAAATCTGTCAAAAAGGTGTATCTGTCGACAGATGAACTCTACCTGTCGACAGATGCATACAGTCATTCCAAGACAGAACTCAGGTTTGCATCCCTGAGTGTATCTGTCGACAGATGCAATGTACCTGTCGACAGATACACACAGACAACCCAAGACAGAACTTAGGTTTGCATCTCTGAGTGTATCTGTCGACAGATGCAATGTACCTGTCGACAGATACACACAGACAACCCAGGACAGAGCTCAGGTTTTCAATTCCTGAGTGCATCTGTCGACAGATGCAAACTTCCTGTCGACAGATACACTCAGAAACTCATTTTCCTGAAACCCAGTTCTCAGCCTGAGTCTGCCTGTCGACAGATGCAAGTGCACCTGTCGACAGCCGATGGAAACTTCAGATTTTGGGTTTCCAAATCCGGCCCCACTTGGGTGTTTCCTTCCTCCACGACCCCCACCTTTACCTAACACTATATAAGCATCCTTTTGGAGCCAATTTCGCAGAGAGCAGCCTCCCATCCAAGAGCCTCCAAGGGACCAAGAGGAAAAGCCCCAAATTGCTGCTCTGCTTCAACTTTCCGCCCAGATCGACGTGGAATCACCATCTATGCGGAGCTGAAGCCGGATCGTCATCAATTCAACCTTCTACATCGATCAATCTACATCCAATCGAAGTTTGAAGAGTGTTTGGACGATCCACGAGAAGAATTCCAACCGGATTTGTTCCCTAATTCCCAATTCTTCTCCATTTCATAATTTCCATTCCATCGTGTGTGTGTGTGGTTGTGTTTCGAGCATCCCTTGTGCTTGATTCACGTATTTGTGGTTGTTCTGATCGTGGTTCATCAGACAACGTGTGTGTGGTTGAGTTGTAGTGTTGAACTCGCTCATAAGCAGTCATTTCTGCGTGTGTGTGTGGACGGTGGATGTAGGATACACGAGTTGTGTACTCCGAACCACCTTAAATCATCGTGTTCTGTGGTTTGTTCGCGTTTTGCGATAGATGATTGGTAGGCACGGTGTTCATATGCACGTTTGATTTTCTGTTCTCACTTAAATCAACTCAAGCGGTCTCACACTTAATTGAATTTGAATCAAATTTCATTAAGATCGCTGTAGCATCTAAAAGAAGCCATCGATAGTTTAAAATTACCGTAATCTATTCAACTCCCCCCCCCCCCTTCTAGATTACCGTATTGTGTACTTCCGCATAACTCTTCACTAACTGCCTAGCAAACTGCTCGGAAATGAACAAGTGAGTGGCACCCGTATTAAACAAAACCCGAGCGTGCACACCTATGAAAAGAACCGTACCTTCCGTGACATTTTCTGCCTGCTCGGCATCCTCACATGACAAAGCAAACACTCGAGCTTGGGCTCGAGGCCTTCCTGGTCTTCCTGTAGCTAGTGTAGACACCTGGTTCCGACTAATGGGTTGAACCGCATTCCATGTTATCCTAGTTAGCTCCTAGTTGGTCACTCAGCTCGAGCCCATCACTAGCCTTGATTAAGCCCATTAACCACTTAGAATTGCCTTAAAATCCCGTCCATTATCATTTTGGAGAGTCATTATCCATTTATAACTCTTATATGTTGTGTGATTGGTTGATAAATGCAAAATAATTCGATTTCCTGGTCGCAACATATCGTAGCGCTGCGACTCTAGTCGCGACGGCCCTGGACGCCGCGACAGCCAATGCATAATATCCATGCATGTGGGCATACTGTCACGATGCCCCGACCCGTCGCGTCTCTAGTCGCGTCCCTACGATACGCCGCGACATTGCCTGAGCGCACCAGACTCCGCGACAACCTCCCATTTATCCTCCTATTGACCCAGCTTTATCCCTAGGAGATATCTCCACCCCTTGGGGCGAGATTCTGGCCCTAGGGACTCTTATGAGGATCCCTTGGACTCTCCCTTGCAATTTTAAGAGGCCATTATCTCTCATTTCGAATTTTGACCTATTTTTAAGAGATAATATCACTCATTTCCCTCTCATGACTCTATAAAAGAAAGGCACCTCCTCAAGGACGAGGAGAGCCTCATTGTTACCCTGAAGGGCTGCCGAAATTTCCTTTGACAGGTACTTAGCCACGCAACCACCCTTTTCCTCCATTTCCCTCACATCCCTCTCCACCAAAAGCAACTCATTTCATCATCTATGGAGCACGGGACATGAGAAGGGCGACTTCAGCACTCTCCTGAAGCTTTTGGATGATCCTTCGAGCTGCAACCACGCCTAGGAGTCGCCCTAATGGGGCTCACCCTCTCCCTTTCCCTTTCTCCTTATTTTGCATGCATTTTTCATGTCATTCTTAGATAGAACATATTCAGCACACACCCACGTTTTCCTACACCCAAAGGGGTTTTAAAAACCTCCTAGGTTCGTTCCCTCCATGTTCCCATCCTTTCTTTCTATTTTGGAGTAGATACTATGTTTAACGTGTTCTAATAGGGTTAGATTTTGTTTGTTTTCTTTTGTGGCAAGCATCCAAGCATCATCCACGAGGAGCTCTTGCCTTCTGGCCGGCTGGAAAACAAGAAGAAGGTCCACACTACAACAACTCCCACACAAAGAGAACGCGGCGGCGGAGGGCGACGCGATAAGAAACGCGGCTGGCATCAGCATCACGTTATCAACACTGTCGCGACCGCTAAGGCCATCGCGACACCAGGTCCACCTCCCTTTTCTCTCTCCTCTACCTAGTTAAGTTAGTCGTCTTCATTTTCTATTCATAAGGCAGCTTGCTAGGTGGCGATCACATTCCTTATTTCCATATTATTAGATTTAATATCCTGTTGCGTGTCCTTGGGGTGCACATTCCCCGTGATTACACCTTTTGGCGATCACGGTGGGACCTTCACTGCCACCCTCGTGGATTTTGACTGCTTGCTTGCCATGTCTTCTTCTTTGTTTCTCATGTTAGTGCCCTGTTAGTCTCTTTTCCTTTTGCTCCCTGTGTTTTTCGTGTTCGGTTCTTGTCGCGACCTATCGCGGCGACGTGATAAGATCACATCGTTTATCGAGGACGCGTTATCAAGTCAGTCTCCTCTTCCTTCTATCTGCCTTGTCTTTGTTTCTATCAGATCATGTATCCTTGTAATGTCTCTTTGTATCATATGTCGTCACTGTTCTAAATGTTAGAATCCTGCTAGGGTATGGATTTTTTTTTTTTTTCACTTGTAAGTCCTCGGTTCGAGTCGCGGCGTACCTTGAGGGCGCGAAAAGGTCGCGTCGTGGAAAAGCGTCGCGTCATCAGGTATGCTTTGTATGTTACTATTTTGACTCATAAATCGGTTTCTGTGTTCCTCTTGGTCCATGTGGTATTGATTCGCTGCTGTTGTGCTTGTTCTCATTTGATAGGGTAGTCTGTTTGAGTTAGCTGAAGATCTCCTGGTGTTTCGGGCCTCTGTTCCTATCGCGGTAGGTCGCCCTGTTGTGATAAGGTCGCGGTGTATACGACTGCCGCGACTCTGCCCGAGGGCCATTTGGTCGCCCTGTTTGCTTCTCATCTATCACTTGTGCATACATTTCGGGCACCTAGGCCCATTGCATACGCTTTTGAAACCCATTTATTTAGGTTCCGCCTTGGATAAGTGAGTCCTCTCACCTACGAGCACTCGTAGGCTGACTCGGGCCCACCTTCCGAGGACCTCCATAAGACCCCGTGACCGTACGCACGTAGCGGTTCACCGGGCTGGTTGTACCAGATGCACCCCTTAGTTTGAGCCACCCCTTTGCGTGTGAGTGTACCATTCCTTAGCTTCACCGGAGGACTTGAGTCCATACCCATTAAGGTCCACTTGATCGAGTGACATCCTCTTAATTAATTCATCTAAAGGTCAGGTTCAAACCTTAAGAAATTTGCGCTTTAAACATGACAACTTGAGTGTTCATCCCTCCTCCTCTCAGTCTTTCTTGCTGTGATTGAGTCTAGTTTTTCTGTCCGTGTCCCCCCTTATTAGCCTTGGGGGGGGGGGGGTGTATGCGTCATTGTTTAGGGAGATCGAGTCAATCCCCTTCCTTCTTTGTATCTTATCATAATACCCTCTTCGACATGGACCAATTTTGAGTCCTTGCCGATGATGCTCTTCCCCTCGAGTTGCTCGAGGAGGTGGCCCAACCCTCTCTGGCCACGCTCCCAGGGCATATCCAGTCTCCCTCCATCACTGGGATTCGCTCCCGTTCTGCCTCTCCCCCTGGGGGTGATGACCCCCACTCGCAACTCAGCCAGCTCCTTCCACACATTACTCCAGACCAAGTCCGAGAATTTATAGCTGCCGCCAAGGGGAAACAACCTTTATCTCCCCAGGGTCAGAGTTCAATTCGACCGGCGGATGCCTCCGCCCATGTCGCTTCAGCACCTCACCTTCCTTCATCAGGGGCAGATCCTACACCCCTCCGCCCTCAGGCCATCCATTTTTCAGAACCAAGCTACCTTCCTCCGCGAGAGGTCCGGCCTCGATCTCCCCCAACTACCTACTATACTGCCGAACCAGCTGCCCTTCCTCGTGAGAGGTCTCACTCATTCGAGCAACCTCGCTCCCTCATTTCTACGCTTCAAGTCTAGTCTCCCTCCGACTTCCTTGCGGAGTGGACGAGCATGAAGAAGGAGCTTCATGACCTCCGGAGGCAAATCGATCCTTGGAAGGTAGCTGACATTGACCTCCCGTCCCTCCAATACCTTCGGGTGCCACCCCAGTCAGAGCTCCCTGTCTACCGGCGATACTCTGGGGTAGGGGACCCTTATGTTCATCTGAAAGACTTTGTGTACGAATCAGCACCACACAAGTATGACCACCACCTCATGGCATACTTCTTTATAAAATCCCTAGATGGTCCGGCTTTAGAATGGTTCTACTCACTGCCCCTCGAGGAAGCCGAGGATTTCCAAATCGTTGAAGAGAGATTTCTGCAGCAATTCCAAGATCGGGTGGGACCCGAATATTCTTTTGTATATCTAGTAGATGAGAAAATGAAGCCAGAAGAGGAGTTTTCCACTTATGCAGACCGGTGGCGTTCTTTGGCCGCCAAGGTCCGCTGCCCCATGCCTGAGGAGGAGAAGGTGAAGTTGTTGATTTCCAATGCCACTCCAACCTACCGAGCTATTTTGGCCATGAACGATATTTCTACCATGCACCAGCTATATAGCCGAGCCCGTTTCATCAAGACCCAACTTAAGGACTCGCCTATACACTCTATGTTTGAGACTCCCAAGGCCCGTTACACCAAGAAGCCGCAAGGCCCAGTCACCGAGGGAATCGAAACCAATGAACAAGTAGGTGCAGTTAGCAATCCCCAAGGCCCGGTAGGTAGGTCTCCCTACACCCAGCAAGCCCAGCAGCCATGGAACAACAAAAACAACAATAGACAGCCACCTCCCCAAGGACAAAATCCTCCACAAGATCAGCGCCAGTACTCCCAGGTTCCTCCACCTCAAAATGGCTACGACCCTAGGAAGCCCAATGGACCTAAAAGAGCCCAATCCCCTCCTTAGCCCGAGTCCCTGGCCAACATCTTTGCCACCCTCATGTCCTTGAATGCCCTGAGACTCCCTCCTGAGAAGGCAAACTGGAATATGGCGGCCGATCAAACAAAGTACTGTGTCTACCACTGCCATACGGTCCATAATGTGTCAGATTGCTTTCAGTTCCGGGACATGATATATGATCTTCATGAGCAAAATCAAATTGACTGGGCAGAGATGAAAAGATTAATCTAGACTCTGAGGGACCAGCAGGGTCAGAGGCAACAATAGCAATAGCAGAGGCGACAACAGCCGCAGCAACAACAGCAACAACAACAACAACAGTAGCAATACCAACCCTTCCAACAACAATATCAGCAACAGCAGCAACAACAGCAGCTGCAGCAGCCGGCGAATGAACTAGGCATAATCCGTAACCCCATGCCGCAACATCAGCCCGCTCCAAACCCCCAGCCAGGTCCACCACCTCCTCCACCCGCACATGTTAACCCTGTCATCCACCATCCACCACCAGAAGCTCAGTGGGCCTTTGATGACGAACATGAAGTGGGCCAGCTTTTGGTTATTTCCCACGTCACACCCACTACCTCCGCGCCTACATCCACCGCACCTCCCTCCTTCACGCCCCACGTTGCTACCATCACCTCGCCATCCTATCCCCCCGTCATGTCATCTATTATCCCTCCACCCAGCAACATCCCTCTCTCCCCTACGCCAGCACCCTTACTACCCAACCCTTCTATCCTTGACACCGCGACCCCTCCACTCCACCATAATGTTGCCCTCCGGAGCGGGCGAATGTTCCATCAGATGTATCCTAACATATCCATGCCAAGTCAACTGGCCCAACAAACCAACAACTAGCAGCAGAAAGATATAGAAGAAATCGATCTGGTTTCGGGGACTCAATATGATATCTTGAAGCATTTGGACCAAACCCCCGCCAAGATTTCCATACTAGAGTTAATCAAAAGATCGCAGACTCATCAAGACGGCCTAAGGGCCTTTCTGCAAAGGGTCATGGTCAATGAAGACATGAACCCGGCCAATCTACCTTCAGTGCTCTCGATTGTGAACAAAGGACCCACTATTACCTTTTCTGATGGTGAATTGGCTGCCCCAGAAGCCCGAAAAATGCCCTTATGTGTGACACTCACCATAAACAAAGTGGCCGTCGATGCAGCTCTAGTGGACACGGGAGCTTCTATCAATGTTTGTCCATTAAGCACCCTTAGAGCATGCAATATATCGGAACGTCAACTGCAGCCCACCACCACCACAATTGTTGCTTATGACAATTCACGATGTGCCTGCCATGGAGTCATCACATTACAAGCAGAATTGGGGCCGCTAGTCATGTCAGTGGAGTTCTATGTATTGAACATTGATCATACTTACAATGTCATCTTAGGGCGCCCATGGATTGAATCATTAGGGGCAGTGCCATCTACAGCGCATCAGTGTTTGAAGTTCCCCTTCCAAGGACGAATAGTCAAGGTGAAAAGCGTGGCAACGACACATACAGTAGAGGCAGTTGAGAGGTTGCTGCCATCAGTATGGCCATCCAATAAGCCCGTTATTTCTGTGCTTGATGTCAACTATGCTTAGGCCTATACTTTCTCTTCTAACCGCCCAATTCGGTCTCTCCCTGTAATGGCAGCGAGGAGAGATGTGAGCACAAACATAAAAGGGTGGGATATCATGTTTAGATTGGGTTATCAGTCAGGAAAAGGCCTGGGTGCCCATCTCCAAGGGTGAACCAAGACTGTGGCCAGCACTAAGAAATTCACAAAGCATGGCTTGGGATACTCAGAATGGGCTGCTTTCTCATTTCCTTCACAGTCGGACCATGGCCCACTTACCTGGTCTTTGTATGAACACTTTGTCAGAGGGACCATGCAGCCCGGGTACAACACTACTACAGAAGAACTAAAATCAGCTTACCAGTCCTTAGAAGAACAGCGGCCCAATAAGAAGAAGAGAGCCAAGGCAGGTACGGAAGACCCAGATCAGGAAGATGTCATCTCATCAGTCAGTCTACTGGTTGAAGAACCAGAAGCTAGTGCAGAAGAGTCAGAATTAGAAGACCTTGTTTCTGCGGTCAATCGTCTGTTCAGCGAAGAAGACATGCCGCAAGTAGCAGTGTTGTCAGCATCAACAACCACCACCAAGCGACAGTTGCTTGGATTTGGTGAGGAAAGTCAGCCAATCAACTCGATCATTTCAGCAAGGGAGCTCTGGTCAGGGTTTTCCTGGCCTCCCATTCATCTTATTTCATCCATACTTGTCTATAATTTTGATGTCATTCCCTTGTCTCCCCCCTTCATTATTCAGCTCTCTCCTAGTGCCGTTGAGGCGTTAATTCGCCCTTCATCCATCTTCACCATTTTCTATGATGGCTCGGTCCTGTCTTTCTCCCGGAGCCGTTTAATGTAATGTGATTTCTTTCGTCAAAAAAAAAATAGAAAATCAGAAATTCCAAAAATATGTGTTCCCCCCTATTCGTCTTTTCTCCTCTCTCTTAGGACGGCGATCCCCGTCTTCCTCCTCCCCTTTCTTCGAACGGCGATCCCCGTTCTCTCCTTCCCTATTCATCGGATGGCGATCCCCGTCTTTCCACTCTTTTCTCCCTGCTTTCTGCCTCCAGCTGTCGATTTCCCCTGCTCCTTTGACGGCGATCCGCGTCATCCCTGCTTTTTCCTCTACTCCGACGGTAATCCCCGTCATCCCTGCTTTTTTCCTCTGCTCCGACGACGATCCCCGTCACCCCACACTCCTCCTCTCCTCTCAGGCAGCGATCCCCGCCTTTCTTCTCTTTTTGTGCAACCGTGCCTTCGTCTGACTGACCAACATGGTCACATTGGGCATTCTGGGCGATGGGCCTTCTATTCCTCTGCGTCCCGTTCCTGTGGCCGGCACCCTGAGCTCGGGTGGCCCGCCTCTTCCTTCAGCCCCATCGGAGGACCCTCGCGGCCCTGCCGCACCTTTTTCTGTTCATTCCAATAAACCTCTGGACACTCCTCCAAAATCTCGTGTAAATATTGGGCTTAGTTTAGAATCGGGGGTAGAATCTAGCAAGTCCTCGTCCCCATCTAGGAAGAAGAAGGGTAATGGCATACCCCGAAGATATCTGCTTGACTTAGTTCAAAGGTGTGGCTCTCTTCTAGCTGTCGAAGAGTTCGTCCAAGAAGCAGTGGTTTTGAACTTAGAGGATCTGCATATAGAGGAAGGGCTAGACGATGGTTTCAGAGTTTATGAAATCATAGCCGAGGGAGACCCATTAGATGAGAATGATTGTGAGATAGAGGATGCTGCTGAAGCGTATGCTAGTGGAATGAGGAGATTCGATGAACCTACCTCAGCAGTCAATGAGCCCACTAAAGAGGTAAACGTGGGAACTGAAGAGGACCCCAGGCTTTTGACCATAGCTTCCAGCCTCCCTCCCGAAGAAGAAGAAGCACTCATCGAAATGTTGAGGGAGTTTAAGGATTCCTTTGCCTGGTCCTATGATGACATGCCCGGCATTGACCCTGATTTGGTGAAACACAGGCTGATCTTGAAGCCAGGGGCAGTTGTCGTCAAACAAAAGTTAAGGAGGTTCCTCCCCCACATCGCTTTGAAAATGAAAGAGGAAACTGATAAACTACACAAGGCTAAGTTTATCCGTGTAGTCCTCTATCCATTGTGGGTGGCGAACATCGTCCCGGTCATGAAGAAGGATGGAAGGGTGCGAATCTACATAGACTTCCGGGACCTAAATAAGGCATGTCCTAAAGATGATTTCCCCCTACCTCACTTGGACGTCCTGATTGATAATACTACAGGGTTTGAAACTCTATCATTTATGGATGGGTATTTAGGCTACAATCAAATCCGTCTAGCCCCGGAGGATCAAGAGAAAACCTCCTTCACCACCCCATGGGGAACATATTGCTATGTGGTCATGCCGTTTAGATTAAAGAATGCTGGCGCCACTTATCAAAGAGCAATGTTAGCTATCTTCCACGATATGATTCATATTTATGTTGAAGTCTATGTGGATGATATTGTGGTGAAGTCTCGGACCAGAAGAGAACACTCCTCTGTGCTTGCCAGGGTGTTTCTCCGCGCACAAGAGTATCAATTGAAGATGAATCCGAAGAAGTGCGTATTTGGGGTTTCCTCAGGAAAATTGCTAGGCTTCATAGTTAGTAAACGGGGGATTCAAATAGACCCTCACAAGGCCAAGGCAATAAATGAAATGCCTCCTCCCAAGAACATCTCTGAGCTTCGAGGTTTGATTGGTCGGCTCCAGTTCATAAGGAGATTCATATCTCAACACTCCCAAAGATGTCGTCCCTTCTATGAACTGTTAAGAGGAGGAGTCAGCTTTGAGTGGAATACTAAGTGCCAAGAGGCCTTTGATGAGCTCAAGAGTTACCTTATGAATCCTCCCATGCTTCAGACGTCCGTCTCTAGGAAACCCTTGATCCTGTATTTGTCAACTATTGAGGACTCCCTGGGAGCTATCCTTGCTCAGCATGATGAATCCGGCAAAGAAAGGGCAGTCTATTACCTATCTAGGCTCTTCAATCCCTCCGAGCTCAAACTCACCACAATGGAGAAAACATGTGCAGCGCTAGTTTGGGTGGTGCAGAAATTGAAGCACTACTTCCTAGCTCATAAGGTGAGTTTGATTTCTAGAATGGATCCTATTAGGTATCTCCTTGAGAAGCCAGTCCTCGCCGACAGATTGGCATGCTGGCAAAGCTTCCTCTCCCAATTTGATATTTCCTTTATAGTTCAGAAAGTCATAAAAGGGTATGCCATTGCTGAGCACCTTGCTCACCTTCCCCTTCCCCATAGTGACACGGTTCAAGAGGAATTCCCCGATGAAAACCTGTCACTCATTTATCGCGATCCCTTCTGGTCGCTCCATTTCGATGGGGCTCTCAATTCTAGGGGACGGGGCATAGGAGCTGTCTTCCTCACCCCAGAAGGGATCACCATTCCTCTTGCCTATCAGCTTCCATTCCATGCCACCAACAACATCTCCGAGTATGAGGCTCTCCTTGCCGGTCTTAAGCTCACCTATCTCTTAGGCGCACGTCATCTCAAGATTATAGGAGACTCTCAGCTCATACTTCGGAAAGTCCTATCTACCTATCGCACTCGTTACCCTAAACTCAAGCCCTATCAAGATCTGGTCACTCTCCTAGCCAAGCAATTCCGTCAACTCATCTACATTCATACTCCTCGTTCTCAAAATATCCTCGCCGATGCCCTCGCATCCCTAGCCTCCTCTCTCTCTTTCCCTCTCAGCCGTAGTGCTAAGACAATCACCGTTCAAGAGTTAGAGGCTCCCTCGACTCAGGACCCTTGGTTTGTTAACCTCAGGAGTTCTCTAGTTTTTAAAGCCGAGAGGAAAGTAGCGAAGGAGTTATTGCTTGTTGAGCTAGGGGAAATGATGTTAGAAGAAAGGCCATGGTACCATGAGATTGAGCAATATTACAGAGACGGTACCTTTCCCGAAGAAGCTGAAGTGGAGGACAGGCGAGCCATCCATAGAGCGGCGTTAAAGTATACCCTCATTGGTGAAGTGCTTTACAGACACGCTCTAAATGGAATGCTCCTTAGATGTGTGACAGATGAAGAGGCTCGGAAAGTGATGGAAGGATCCCACTCTGGTGAGTGCGGAGGGCATGTGAATGGTCAAATGTTGGCAAAGAAAATTCTTAGGCAGGGCTACTACTGGCCGACCTTAGAAGAAGACTGTGCCACCTACGTTCGTAGGTGTGTCAAGTGCCAAATCTATGCCGACAAAATCCATGCTCCCTCCTCCTCTTTACATCCACTATCCTCCCCTTGGCCTTTTTGCATGTGGGCCTTTGATATCATCGGGCCCCTTGGTGATCCTAATGCTCAGATAAAACAAAAATCTTTCATTCTCACTGCCACTGAGTACTTCACCAAGTGGGCCGAAGCTGAAGCATTTGCGGAAATCAAAGGTACGACCATATGCAAATTCATTATGAGGAACATCATCGCGTGGTTCGGAGTGCCAAGCAGCCTTGTCACCGACAATGGACCACAGTTCATATCTCAAGAGCTTCAGGACCTACGTAAGAAATTCAACATTTCCTTACATCACTCGTCTCCATACTATCCATAAGGCAACGGCCAGGTCGAAGCCACAAACAAAATGCTTTTGAAAATTCTAAAGAAAACTTGTGAGTCTAATAAATTTGCTGATTGGCCAGAAAAGTTAGTTGATGCACTGTGGGCCTACCGCACCTCCGTCCGCACGCCCACCGGCAAACTCCGTTCTCACTTACTTATGGGATGGAGGCGGTATGTCCACACGAGATCCTCATTCCTTCTCTAAGAGTCCAGCTAGACAGGGAACTCAATCCCGATGAACATTGGGAGGCGTTACTAGTACAACTAGAACACTTAGACGAACGGTGTCTGGCTGCGGTCGATCATGTGCTTGCATATCAAAATAGACTCTCAAGCTCTTTTCAAAAGAAAGTGATTGAGCATAAATTTCAAGAAGGAGACATGGTTTTGAAGCGCATTTTCATAAAACCTGGAGATCCAAGGTCTAAATTGTCAGCAAACTGGGAAGGGTCGTACGTCGTTAGGGAAGTGTACCCCAGAAACGCGTATAGGCTAGTTAATGTCGAATGTGAGGAGCTCTCTCACCCATGGAATGGGCTATACCTTAAAAGATTCTACCCCTGATGTTGATAATAACACCAATTTGCAAAAGAGAATGTTGTTGGCTATGTGCCTCGTTTCCCCTTATTGTGGTGAATGGTCTCTATGTCTGGTCACACACACAACAAGGTGACTTAAGTCCAATTCCCCTTTGTTTATGGTGTTTTCATTCAGCCCTCACGTAGGGAACCTGAGGTCGATTCTCTTCTCGCTCGGACAAGGTCCAGGGGCAAAGGGAAAGCTGGCATGTAGACCAACAAGCGGCGTGTATCATGTGTATGAAGTCTCAAAAAGGGACTGTTAATTCGAAGAAAAAGCAAAAAAGGGAAACGAAACAAAATAAAAAAAAACTAAAAAATAGAGGCATGTGAAAGAGTGGGAGTATAGTTCCCCGCGGGACGCCCTTGAGCCCGGTCGTACGTATGCCCCAATTCGAAAAAGAGCAAGGACCTTAAAGTCTCTGGACAACAGAAATATTGCACATGAGACATACCCATTGCAAATCTTATAAGCCAGTAACCCCAACCCCAAGACCAAGTCTTGTCTCATTACTAATCTTCCTATTCTCCCTAGAAGACTAAAGGACTCCTACATCTGGTCTGTGTTAGAACATCAATATTCAAGGGGCAAGAAGCCTTAATGAGTCAAGGATAAATGCACTCCATGCATAGACATTATCCATCAGACAAGGGATGGGGACGAGATCCATGGCCAATCACTCAAAAATGCAAGAAATGTTGTTATCAAGATCTAAAAAAATCCAAAAAACAAAAAAAACAAAAACAAAAATTCAGAAATTTCAAAAATCCAAAGAAATCAAAAAATTCCAAAAATTCAAAAAAAATCAGAAATTCCAAAAATCCAAAATCTAAAATTTCAAAAAAAATCTAAAAAAATCAAAATTTTCTAAAATCCAAAAAAAATCAGAAATAAAAAATCCAAAAAATTAGAAATCTCAAAAGTAAAAAAAAAATTAGTAGATCCCAAGATCCAAAAAAAAAAAACGTGTGTACATACCGCTTTCCTTTAGCATGCATTGTTTATTTTCCTTTCCGCCTATTTAATAAGGCTCAGCCTCTTGACAATTGCGAAGTTAAATTCATGATTATTTAAGCGCAAGGGGCTGAGCCAAAGAGCAGATCTAACCTATTCTCCTTTTACTAAGTGTGCAGGGACAGGTAATTCTAAGTGACGTGCAGCGCCGTACTAAATGTTCTCTGCCTCTCTCTCTCTCCCGTGTTCAAATCTCATCTCACACTCATGTCAATAAGCAAACCACTCATTCCATAAATAATTGACATAAAAAAGGGAGTTCCACTGAGATATGAACAACATATACAAAAGATGGGGAGGTGGCTCACAAGTCTCCTCAGTGTCCACCGCCACTCTCCCCAGATCCCTCCTGCCGCTCCGGTGGTAGCGGCATCTCGCCGTCATCCCTACCGCTCTGGGAACTCCCATCGCCCTGGCGGTGCCTCTCCTCCTCCTCGTTCCTTCGCCGACTGGAGGAACCCACCAAATACTGTCCTACAGAGCCGCCAGTCGCCCTGCTGGCACTCACCCCGCTCCGGCTCCTGCTATGTGAACGGCCTATGTCCGTCACGATCTGCTGAAGGCTCCGCGCCACCATCTGCTACGCCAGAAGCTCCGCGCGCAGTCGGGTGACCTCCTCCTGGTCTCCGGGCGACCTCTGCACCCGCAGCGCCGCCAGCTCCTTCGTCGCCTCCGTGACCTGCGCCTCGGCTGCCTCGGCCCGGATGCGCAGCTGGTCCCTCTCGCTCCGAGTAGTCTGGACCTCCCCCCGGAGCCGGTCCCTCTCACCTTGGAGATCCATGGCGTGCTCCGTGGTAAGATGCAAATCTCGCTCCTACGTCAGAGCAATCAGTCAATAATCAGTTGTTAAAAATAATCAATCATAAGTTCTATTGTGCTTACCGGCTCCTCCAGGTGCCTCTGGGCCTCCTCAGCCCTCAGCACAGCTCCCGCCAGCTGGGCCTCCATAAGTGATGGAGAGCCCCCCGCACCTCGTGAAGAGGAAGCACCACCTGCTCTGGTGCCCCTCACTCTCTCCAGCTCCCTCCGCTGCGTACAAAAGCAGGTCAAATTCCAAAATTTGGCTAAATTAGATTAAGTGCTGAGGTTGGGCAGGGTACTTACCAGCTCCGCTGTCTGCCTCTACGCTGCCTCCCGATCTTGCACCGCCGAGTAAATCAGGGCTCGGAGCGATGCAATCTCACCAGTTATATCCACCTGCAATGCATTGTCAAATCATCAAGCTCAATTCCATAAATCCAAATTCACTAAGTCGTGGTTTAGGAGTTTTACCTGGTGCCGGGCGCTCTTGTACTCTTTTCCTCCATACTTCAAGGCATATGCCTAGAGGTATGCGTCGTCGGTAGTCACAGTGGACTTGACTGTCTTTCCCTTGTGCTCCTAGTTTCTGATTTGCTCCTTCGCCCTCTCATGCCAATCGGTAGTGTCGTGGAGTCCCCGAAAACTCTGACCCAACCTGCAAAAGCGGTCTCAGGCGGGGAACTCCACTGCACTCTACCGAAGGCCGAGTGAGCGTTGGCAAAGGAACAAGTGAAGAGGTAGCACAAGGTTGAGTGCATGCAACCACACCGACCTACCGAAGTAGGGGCGGGCCTGCACCAACCAGGGCTGTCCCTCATCACCTTCCCCTAGGTATGCCTGCCGAACCACCTGCAAAACAAATCCGATCAGTCACCAAGCAATAAAGTCAAGCAATCAATCAAAAAGAAAGGTTAGGAGTACTTACATCCAGGTAGGGGTAGCCGTGAATAGCTTCCTGCAGATGTTCGAGCTGGTCCCCTAGGCTGCGAGAATCCCGTATAGGATCCCAACGGCGTGCTATGGGTACTAGACCCGGCCGTGCGAGCTCACCTCTCCCCAGGGCCGGGAGGTGAAGGTAAGACCAGACATGCAAGGTGAAAAGCAACTTAGATGGCAATTTAGAAGGAATTCAATTCAATTCAAAATGTTCAAAGAGAAGGTGTGTACCTAGAGGAAGGGGAAGAACCCGCTCGTCGAAGTTTGCCGCTCTGAGGCACCCAGGCTGTCAAATTGATGTGCTCGGAAGGCTGCTCCCCAGGCATACCCCCCTACCTCACCTAGGTCAGCCAGCAGAGGCAGGAAGCAGCAGTGGACCGCATTGCCCCTCGTAGCAAACAACAGTCTGCCAAGAAAAAGCACGAGGAAGCGGCGCAAATCCAAATCCGCCTGCGCCCCAGGCTCACTTGCTAGCTCCCTTCGGCTAACCCGAGTCAACCTATCTAAGTGCTCCTAGTCTCTCTCTCCCGCTACCTTCCCCACATCGAACAACCCGAGGCTCTCCTAGAGAGGTACCCTAGGCACTAGGGAAGACCTGCGCTCTACTGGTAGCTCTAGTAGTCGATGGGCGAGGTCATGGTAGCAAGGATAGGTATACCCACTCACTGGCCGCCCATAGGTCCTGAGCCCGGTGATCCGGCTCACATCCTCGAGGCTGGGGATTATATGTCCCCATGGGAATGCGAAGGCGGTCGCCTCCACATCCCACCTGCTCCGCAGAGCGTGAGTGAGGGCCAGATCCGCCCTCATCCTCTCCATCATCAAGATCTCTCTGAACCCCATCTCCTCTACCCTCTCTCTCTAGAAGGGGGGAAACGCCAAGTATATAGCCAGCACAATCAGCCAAGACACTCGGGCCCTCATCTCACCCTGCATCATTTTCCATTTGTTAAAAAAAAAAACAGTCAGTTTTAATGTTCGGTCGGAGTCGCGGTAGCCATGGCGACCGCGACCCTGTCGCGACGATGCGGGGCACCGCGACCTTATCGCGTCGCCTTTTGAGGCCGCAATACGGTCGCGTCTGCCTGGGTCGCCGCGATAGAGTCGCGACGCCTCGTCCTGTCGCGATACTATGTCGCGGCGAGTCGGGCTGACGCATTACCAGGGTCAGACAAGCCGGAGCCCCCTTTGTTTGATCCTCTTTTTCCATGGGCTTCTTGCCCTACATTCTCCCTCTAGGGGCTCCGTTTTCTAATCCTACGCACTCATACAAGGATTTAAGGGTGATTTACTTACCGATTTCATCGCCTTGGCGCGTTTCCTCCGTTCTTCCTCCACGTTGACGATAGGGGCTTCTTCTTCTTCTTCCACCACCATGTCCTCGACGTCCGCCTCCTCCTCAACCAGAGGCACCTTCGTTCGGCACCGGGAGCTCCGCAGCTCTGCCTGGCATTTCCTCCGCGAGGAACCCTCACCCGAGTTCCTTCCTCCTTCTATGTCGATTGGTGTTGAATTGAGCGAGTTTGTGAGCGAGCAAAGGGAGCAAAGTCGCAAGGGAGCAGGGAGTTGAGGATGCAAGATGGCTCGAGAAGCTTGAGTTTTTGAAAACCCAGAAAGGAGGAAGAAAGGGCCATTTGTGTTTTGAATCGGTCGGTTCGAGTCACGTCAGGACGGTGGGCCGCGACAAAGACGCGACGGCTAGGGTGACCGCGACTATGTCACGGCCAGCCGCCCTGACGTGTCATGAAGGCGGTTGCCAGGAGTGTCGCGTCATCAACCGAGCCATCTAAACTTGTAGAAAAAAATTTCAATTTTGTTCATTCCAATTCAAGTCATTACATTTACTAATCCTTTCTATCAAATACAAATGCTCTAATTCCTTTCCTAACTACCATCTGATTCCTACAATCAAATCAATTAAATTTCAAATGATCCCCGCCACTGGCTGAATTTTCTTCAAGGCTTCAATGTATTCTTTGATCACGTCATCGTCTTCCTCTACCTCGGCTTGAACAACGCTCCTCGCACATCCTTCCCAATGGACGACAGTGCTGCGCACGTCGCGTTCGTCCTGCTCATCACCCCTCTTCCTCTCTTGGATAGGTAGGTAATGCGATAGGATGGGGACCAACGTGCATGCTGCGCCGCATTGGAGGTAGCACCGGTCTGGGTTGTAGGCAACCAATGCTTCATTGCCCAAGAGTCGTAAGGCAAGCCCGGTGCATTGAGGTAGATGAATCATCTGACCATGCATGAAGCGAGGGCGCGTGTCAAATTCTACCACGGTCATCCTTTTGAAATAATCGTGCCATGCTTTCCGTCCTTTCAGCTGCGCTGTCTTGCACCACACCTTGGTGCTCATGCGTAGACGGCCGCCCACGAAGCCCAGTGGATGGTTGACCATCGTCTTGCACTCCGTGGCCAACTCCTCCATTGCCCGGAACTGAATGTGAACGCCCATCCACAGCTCGAGGGCGATAATGGAGCCGAAGAAGGGACCTCCCATAGCTGCAGACGATAGACCGGCATAGAGGAATTCCAAAACAGCCTGTCCAATGCTCATACCTTCTGAGAGGGAGTCCACGATGCTGAGGTTTGCAAAGGAGATAGCCCCGTCCATCGTGGGGAAAAGGATAACTCCGCATATGCAAATCGCAGCCGCTTTAGCAATGGCCCGATAATTGTGTGTTTTGCGCTTGCATTGAGAAACGATCCATTCCGAAAAAACGAGAAGGTGGACATGCATCCCGCTTGTCATGGAGTGAAAATCCGTTTTCCTCATCGTGATCTCCGCGAGGATACTCCAAAAGTTGATCGGCTCCACGGTATATGAAACCGCAAGTTCCTCGCCCTGTTGGTACCGTGGGAGGCCGAGCATCACCTCCAACTCCTCCAGAAGGATCATGGCTTCAAACGTCGAGAAGAGAAACGGGTGGGTCTGCGGATGCCACAACTCCGCTAGCGCCGTAACTCTATCCCACACGTGTACGATTTTATCGTACTTCTTGGCGAGAACCAGAACAGTGGCTGTAAGGCCCTTGATTTTCACCTTGTTTGTTAAGTATATGTTTGTGAGTATAAGTGTATACTATTGATGTATGATTATTGTGTATAAGTATTTATTGATATAAATTGTATGAATTAGTATTATTGAAATGTACATAGTATATTCAAGTACATATATGTATGTATATATATATATATATATATATATATATATTTAAGTGTGTAGTATTATAAATTCTGCATAATTAAAGTGAGTTTTGTCGGCCAGTCGGCGTCCACATCGGCTGACGCTGACCAGGGGTAGGCGGCAACATCGATGGACGCCCATTTTTGTATAGGCGACCATGGATATGGACGCCAATATCCCAGATCTGTTACGTTTTCAGATTCGGAAACGCCTCCGGAAATTGAGCCTCTTGTTTAGGAAACCTTTCCCAACGGCTCTGAGACTTGCCCCTTTAGCCTATCCGACCCCCAACCCTTTATAATATCCAAATTTCGGCCAGATCCATCCCTTTGGCTCCTGGGTCAAAAACCTATCTTCTCTAAGCAAAACCCTAACTTGAACCTAAAAGATCCGGCTTCGGGAGGCTTTGTCTGGCGATCTACATCAATGGTGTCGACCTTGAACATCCGGGAACGACTCCCCACGCTGGTGTGCTGTGAAGATCAACAGAAGATCCGAAGAAGGAGGGAGTTGGAGACTCTTTGGCACAGGCCGAGGAGGGCTTCTCCGGCTTAAATCGTCATTGGTAGATTTTACAGAAGGCAAGTACCCCATACACATTAACCCTATATGTGTCTAGTATGTCCCAGGATTTTCTCAGATTTTTCTCGTGTCCTGGAACCCCCTTTTCAAGTGATTTATTGGCTTTCAGTCTGTGTTCTGCAGACAGGATATTAACGGCAAGATCCCTTGCCGCTAATATCATGTGTTGGCAGCATCATCTAATGCCGTTAACCTATAGACGGCCACCCCTTGCCGTCGAGTTCTTCAGACTGCAACAGTGAGCAAGTCTGTCCTTATATGAACTAGTTTTCGAGTTTTTTCCGCATGAGGATATACGGTAAATGTTATATAATATGTAAATATATATGTTCGGGTGTACTGTAAGTTATTGTGCATTTTTGAAATTTTCACTAATTATTAGAATTTTTGGAATGTGTTACCAATAGAATGTTAATCTTGGAAAATGTAGTTTATGAATTATGTGTAGAAATTAAGTGTCATAAAATTTCTGTACATTGTTCATAAGATCTGATGCATGATATAAAAATTTGAGCAATTTATAATATTTGTACAGTTTATTAAATTTTCTGAACTGAAAAATAGTTAACATGTCTATTTAATGCATAAAAGTTAAGAATTCTTGCGAAACTAGTTAAATCCCTAAATTTTGTGATAAAATTTATATGTCAGTATTCATGTATGAAATAAATTAGGAATTCGAATAATGAAAAATTGTATCAGTTTGACTATTTTTACAGTTGATATCATCACTGTTAGAATTTTCAGAACATATGTGTAACTCAGAAAAATGCAAATTGTGGTGTGCATGATGGTTATACTGTGATGAATTTCTGGTTAAATTTTTGTACTAGACAGATGACAGTAGCTATATAAACGTGTTTTATGTTAGGTGTTAATAATTAATATATGCTAATATGATAAATGTTTAATTCTGCAAAAAATTTCAGCATGATTAGGATTGTTGTAAAAATCTGATTAATACTGAAAACAATAGTACCATGCTAGGTAATACTGAAGAATGTAAATGTGTGAACATGAGATGAATGCGTGATTATTTTGTGGTTAGAATGTGTTGAAATTGAGAAAATGTATTAATATGCCAATGTGTGACACTGCTATCTTAGAGGGCTGTGGAACTGTACTGTGGTAAAGTCCCCACGGGAATGTTCAAAGTGTGTGATGTCCCATGGGCATTGGGATTAAATCCTGGAGGCGAACGAGTATCGCTGGTTAGGGTGTAGAGTGCTTCTCCCGGTTCTGCGCAGTAACTAAGATTAATCACTGGAATGCCTAGGTGATTGATATGTGATGTGATTAGTGTGTGTCCTTCTAAAGTGGTTTGGGCTATGTGTCACAGCATTAAGTGAAAGTGAAAATGTGTAAATTGGGAACTTGTGTAAGTGAATATGTGTTCATAAAATTCTTATGAAAGCATGCAAAATGATAAGTTTCTTAAGAATGTGACATGATAGTAGTAAAAGCGAGCTTTTCACTAATATGAATATGTTATCTATGTGTACAATTGTCTTAGAATTCATGTTAAATTAGTTGTTATGAAATGTGTAAATATTGTGTAAAATGATCAACATGTGGCTTATGAATGAAATCAGTTTAGCATAGTGAAAAGTGTAGAAAGCATGTGATAGATTTGCTTATTGTATATAAAAACCAAATCCTCTGTGAAAAATGTGTAGAAATCATGAATAGACTTTTATTTGAGAAATTGTCACTTCCATGCATTATGTGTAAATGATGTAGCTTAAGAGTATGGATATTACTTGATGCATGTATGTTTAGTGTGCTGGTGTTACTTGTTGAGTTCTTTTGAACTCATTCTTGCTTCGGCGTACAGGTGCAGACGTTTCTACTTCTTCCGAGGAGATCGTTAGGAGCGACTCGGAGCGAGAGTAGGAGATATTGTTGTGGAGTTAGCATTCGAAATTTTCATTTCTTCATAGTATGTAATAAAGACTCTGCGTAGTCTCTTGTGGACAATGTATTTATTTTATTTCAGTTATGGAAAATTAGCTCTCTTTCTTTCTATACGGACTGTGAATAGAATGTGGATGATGGAATAAAATTTCTTTTCAGTTCTTTAAATTCCGCTGTCATGAGATATATTATATTTGTGTATGTTTCAGCCTATCGTACTAGTGTTGGGTAAATGTCCCACTGTAGTGATACCTTTTATATCGACGTGGGTTGGTGAAACCGTACCGATATGAGAGGGTCGTTACAGAGATTGGTATCAGAGCATCAGGCTGAAATTTTACATAAATATGCATATACCATCATCTTCATTGTATACTAAGTCAGTGTAGATTGTCCACATAGATAAGTAATTAGTTAGAATTTAGATAGTTCTAAATGGTGATTAATCCGTTTTACAGGTTATGGCTTCGCGTGGTAGGCGTGGTGTTCCTGCTCGTGATGGCGAGCAGAGGAGAGATGAACCTCGGCGTGAGGATCAGGGTGAGCAGCAGGCCCCTGCGCCCCAGGGTCCTGTACTTCCTCCACCGCCACCAGTAGACTATGGAGTTTTCCTGCAGGGTTTGGTGCAGGCCATGCAAACACAGGCCCACACTCAGGCTGCACTCTAGGCCCAGTTGGAGGCTCAGGTTAGAATAATAAGATAAAGTAGTCTGTATTTTAAATGCATGATTGTTATGTTATATATGTTAATTTTGTCGCTTGTTGTAGAAGGCTCAGGTACCAGTTCCCCAGGCTGACCATGGTGGACCCTCCATCATGGAAAGGTTCAAGAGGATGTCGCCACCTTCTTTTAAGGGGGAGAGCGATCCATTATTAGCTGAGAACTGGATGAGGGAGATTGAGAAGATCTTTCGGGCCATTAGGTGCGCTGAGGATGACAAGGTTACTCTAGCCACCTATATGCTACAGGTATGTTAAATCTAATCTAGTGGCTATTACTTTAAGTATAAATTATGTTGGTTAGTTCTCATGGATGGTTTTGGCAGGAGCGAGCCGATGTATGGTGGTCCTCATTGTTACGTACCCGGTTCGAGGATGGTGCCGTGGAAGTCGGATGGGACGAGTTCGTGAGGCTTTTCTGAGCCAAGTTTGTTCCAGAGCACATCCAGGACAAGATGGAGCAGGAGTTTCTCTCGTTGACTCAGGGCTCCATGACGGTGCTGGAGTATGAGGCCAGGTTTGCCGAGCTATCAAAGTACGCCCCTCATATTGTAGCTGATGAGCGCAGGAAGGCGAAGAAATTCGTGATGGGTCTGAAACCATCACTGAGGACGAGGTTAGTGGCTTTCGACCATCGTACTCTCAAGCAGGCGCTCAGCGCGGTGTGTCGGCAGGAAAGGGAGATGGAGCAGTATCTGGAGGAGAAGAAGGCTTCTCAGAAGAGGCCAGCAGTTCCTTTCCAGAGACAGGAGAGGAAGAAGGCGACTTTCCAGTCACCGCAGCGTCCTGTGGCATCAGGCAGTGGTCAGGTATCCTCTCAACGTTCCCCTAGTGGTAAGGAGTGTCCTCATTGCGGGAGGGCACATGGCGGTTCGGAATGTTGGCTGGTAGCAGGAAAGTGCTTAAAGTGCGGGAGCAGTGATCATAAGATTAAGGATTGTCCGAGGCTTCAGCAGGGAGCCTAGCGAGGGCCAGCCCCAGTAGCAGCAGCAGCAGCGCCAGTGACAGGACGACCAGGGAGACCTCGAGCCCCAGCTCGAGTGTTTGCGTTAGCTCGTGAGGACGCCTAGCAGGCAGATCATGTCACCGAAGGTACAGTTTTGTTCTTAGGTGTGCATGCTCGGGTTTTGTTCGATACGGGTGCTACTCACTCGTTCATTTCCGAGCGTTTTGCTAGGCAGTTAGCTTTAGAGTCTGGGTTAGAGTCTGAGGATTTAGAAGTCCCTTTGTCTGTGCATACACCTGCGGGTACGGTATCGACTAGAAGTGTATTCCGTCTTTACCAGTGTGCATTGAGGATAGAGTCCTAGAAGGGTGTTTCTTCTTGCTTAAGATGAAGGACTATGATGCTATTCTTGGTCTGGATTGGCTAGAGAGCACTATGCATTGGTAGATTGCCGTGGGAAGAAGATTGTTTTCCGCATTCCTGGTGAGGATGAATTTTCTCATCCTTTGCCGAGGAACTTAGCAGGAAAGTTCGTCATCTCGGCCATGAGGGCAATGAGAATGGTGAACAAGGGTTGTGACGCTTTTCTTGCCAGTGTGGTTTTAATACCCAAGGCTGATGAGTCACTTACTCTTGCCGAGATAGATGTAGTGCAGGATTTTCCAGATGTCTTTCCTGATGATTTATCTGGATTGCCACCAGCTAGAGAGATAGAGTTCACTCTAGAGTTGCTTCCAGGCATCTCTCCTATCTCGAAGGCACCTTATCGGATGGCACCTGCGGAATTAGCTGAGTTAAGGAAGCAGTTGCAGGATTTGTTAGATAAGGGATTTATTCACCCTAGCATTTCCCCTTGGGGCGCACCTGTCTTATTCGTGAAGAAGAAGGATGGGTCACTTCGGTTATGCATTGATTATAGAAAGCTAAACCAGGTGACGGTAAAGAACAGGTATCCCTTACCTCGGATTGATGATTTTTTTGACCAGCTACAGAATGCATCGGTCTTTTCTAAGATTGATTTGCGTTCTGGCTATCATCAGTTGAGGATTAGGAGTGAGGATGTGTCCAAGACGGCATTTAGAACCCGTTATGGACATTATGAGTTTTTGGTCCTTCCGTTTGGTCTAACCAATGCCCCTGCAGCGTTCATGGATCTCATGAACAGGGTGTTTAGACCCTATCTAGATAGTTTTGTTGTAGTCTTCATCGATGACGTGCTGGTCTACTCTCCAGATGAGGCCACACATCGTCAGCATTTGAGGATAGTGTTAGAGGTTCTCCGTGAGCACAAGCTGTATGCAAAATTCAGCAAGTGCGATTTTGGATGCGCGAGGTTCATTTCCTTGGGCATGTTATCTCTGGTGCTGGTGTAGCAGTGGACCCAGCGAAAGTCCAGGCTGTTATGGATTGGGAGAGTCCCAAGACTCCTTCGGAGATTCGGAGTTTTCTTGGTTTGGCGGGTTATTATCGGCGTTTTATTGAGGGATTTTCATCCATCGCCGCTCCATTGACTCAGCTGACCAGAAGGGAGTGAAGTTTGTCTGGTCCGAGGAGTGTGAGAGTAGTTTTCAATTATTGAAGACTAAACTCACATTGGCCCCTGTGTTAGTTCTACCGAGCGGTGTAGAGGATTTTGCTATCTACACGGATGCATCTCGGATTGGTCTTGGCTGTGTATTGATGCAGCAAGGAAGGGTAGTAGCATATGCTTCGAGACAATTGAAGGAGCATGAGCGAAACTATCCAACTCATGATCTTGAGCTTGCGGCAATGGTTCATGCACTGAAGATCTGGAGGCACTATCTTTATGGTGTCAGATTTGAGGTGTTCACTGATAACAAGAGCCTAAAGTATCTTTTCTCCTAAAAAGAATTAAACCTTAGGCAGAGAAGATGGATTGAATTCCTGAAGGACTATGACTTCGACCTCCAGTATCATCCTGGAAAGGCGAATGTCGTAGCAGATGCCCTTAGTAGAAAGAGGTCGTCTCTCCAGCAGGACTGGAAGATGTTGGAGGATGCAGCGTGCTCGATGACCGAGTTGGAGCCATCATTATGCCGAGCTTTTGTGGCTCAGCTGTCCATCAGGTCATCAGTGTTAGATGAAGTAATAGAGCATCAGAAAGCCGACCCTAGACTCCAAGAGTTAGTGGGCAAAGCGGGTATTGCTCGTGATGAGGATGGTGTGATTAGATTCCATCATCGTGTCTGTGTTCCAGACATTGTAGATGTTCGTGAGCATGTTTTAGCAGAAGCTCATAGATCTAGGTTCTCTATTCATCCGGGTAACACTAAGATGTACCAGGATTTAAAGAGATCGTTTTGGTGGTCTGGCATGAAGAAGGATGTAGCCGAGTTTGTGTCTAGATGTCTAGTATGCCAGCAAGTGAAGGCCGAGCGGCAGCGACCATCTGGTCTTATGCAGAAGATGGAGATCCCAGTTTGGAAGTGGGAAGCTGTCACTATGGATTTTGTTACGGGTTTGCCTCGATCTAGACGAGGAATGACTCGATTTGGGTAGTGGTAGATCGATTCTCGAAGACTGCACATTTCTTGCCTATGAAGAAGAAGCAGTCAGTAGAGAGTTTAGCTAGACTGTATGTTAGTAGTATTATTAGATTGCATGGAGTACCGAAGTCTATTATTTCGGATCGAGATCCGAGATTTACTTCGAGGCTATGGAAGGGTCTTCAGGATGCGTTAGGTTTGGAGCTGAAGCTCAGTTCAGCATTTCATCCCCAGATAGATGGACAGTCCGAGAGGACTATCCAGACGCTTGAGCATATGTTGAGGGCTTGTGTGCTGGATTGGAAGGATGATTGGGAGCGCCATTTACCTCTAGTGGAGTTTGCATATAATAACAGTTTTCATGCGAGCATTGGCATGTCTCCATTTGAGGCTTTATATGGTAGGCCTTGCAGATCTCCTTTGTGTTGGGAGGAGACCGGTGATAGGCAGTTGATCGGTCCGGAGTTAGTTCAGGAGACTTCGGATAAGGTCCAGCTCATTAGGAAGAGACTTGTTGCGGCACAGGATAGGCAGAAGAGTTATGCCGACAACAGGAGGAAGGATCTAGAGTTTGAGGTAGGTGAGCATGTCTTTTTGAAGATTTCGCCTACGCGAGGTGTAGTTAGATTTGGCAGGCATAGTAAGTTGAGCCCTAGGTTCATTGGCCCGTATGAGATTCTCCGACGATTGGGCAACGTGGCATATGAGCTAGCTTTACCTCCAGCTTTGGGTAGCGTTCATCCTGTTTTTCACGTATCTATGCTCAGGAAGTATGTCAGAGATCTGTCTCATGTTATTAGCCATGAGCCAGTGGAGATCCAGCCAGACCTTTCTTATGTAGAGCAACCGGTAGCTATTCTTGATTGGAAGGTTCAACATCTCTGAAACAAGAGCATTGCATCAGTAAAGGTCTTATGGCGTAACTTCTCGTGAGAGGAGGCTACTTGGGAGCTTGAGGATGCAATGAAAAAGAAATATCCTCAGTTGTTTGAGTAGTATTAGTCTAACTTCGAGGACGAAGTTTCTTTAAGGGGGAGAGGGTGTAAGGCCCTTGATTTTCACCTTGTTTGTTAAGTATATGTATGTGAGTATAAGTGTATACTATTGATGTATGATTATTGTGTATAAGTATTTATTGATATAAATTGTATGAATTAGTATTATTGAAATGTACATAGTATATTCAAGTACATATATGTATGTATATATATATATATATATATATATATATATATATATATATTTAAGTGTGTAGTATTATAAATTCTGCATAATTAAAGTGAGTTTTGTCGGCCAGTCGGCGTCCACATCGGCTGACGCTGACCAGGGGTAGGCGGCAATATCGATGGACGCCCATTTTTGGATAGGCGACCATGGATATGGACGCCAATATCCCAGATCTGTTACGTTTTCAGATCCGGAAATGCCTCCGGAAATTGAGCCTCTTGTTTAGGAAACCTTTCTCAACGGCTCTGAGACTTGCCCCTTTAGCCTATCCGACCCCCAACCCTTTATAATATCCAAATTTCGGCCAGATCCATCCCTTTGGCTATTGGGTCAAAAACCTATCTTCTCTAAGCAAAACCCTAACTTGAACCTAAAAGATCCGGCTTCGGGAGGCTTCGTGTGGCGATCTATATCAACTGGTGTCGACCTTGAACATCTGGGAACGACTCCCCACGCTGGTGTGCTGTGAAGATCAACAGAAGATCCGAAGAAGGAGGGAGTTGGAGACTCTTTGGCACAGGCCGAGGAGGGCTTCTCCGGCTTAAATCATCGTTGGTAGATTTTACAGAAGGCAAGTACCCCATACACATTAACCCTACATGTGTCTAGTATGTCCCAGGATTTTCTCAGATTTTTCTCGTGTCCTGGAACCCCCTTTTCAAGTGATTTATTAACTTTCAGTCTGTGTTCTGCAGACAGGATATTAACGGAAAGATCCCTTGCCGCTAATATCATGTGTTGGCGGCATCATCTAATGCCGTTAACCTATAGACGGCCACCCCTTGCCGTCGAGTTCTTCAGACTGCAACAGTGAGCAAGTCTGTCCTTATATGAACTAGTTTTCGAGTTTTTCCGCATGAGGATATACGGTAAATGTTATATAATATGTAAATATATATGTTCGGGTGTACTGTAAGTTATTGTGCATTTTTGAAATTTTCACTAATTATTAGAATTTTTGGAATGTGTTACCAATAGAATGTTAATCTTGGAAAATGTAGTTTATGAATTATGTGTAGAAATTAAGTGTAATAAATTTCTGTACATTGTTTATAAGATATGATGCATGATATAAAAATTTGAGCAATTTATAATATCTGTACAGTTTATTAAATTTTCTGAACTGAAAAATAGTTAACATTCTATTCAATGCATAAAAGTTAAGAATTCTTGCGAAACTAGTTAAATCCCTGAATTTTGTGATAAAATTTACTGTCAGTATTCATGTATGAAATAAATTAGGAATTCGAATAATGAAAAATTGTATCAGTTTGACTATTTTTACAGTTGCTATCATCACTGTTAGAATTTTCAGAAAATATGTGTAACTCAGAAACATGCAAATTTTGGTGTGCATGATGGTTAAATTCTGATGAATTTATGATTAAAATTTTGTACTGGACAGATGACAGTAGCTATATAAACTTGTTTTATGTTAGGTATTAATAATTAATATATGCTAATATGATAAATGTTTAATTCTGCAAAAAATTTCAGCATGATTAGGATTGTTGTAAAAATCTGATTATTACTGAAAACAGTAGTACCATGCTAGGTAATACTGAAGAATGTAAATGTGTGAACATGAGATGAATGCGTGATTATTTTGTGGTTAGAATGTGTTGAAATTGAGAAAATGTATTAATATGCCAATGTGTGACGCTGCTACCTTAGAGGGCTGTGGAACTGTACTGTGGTAAAGTCCCCACGGGAAAGTTCAAAGTGTGTGATGTCCCATGGGCATTGGGATTAAATCCTGGAGGCGAACAAGTATCGCTAGTTAGGGTGGAGAGTGCTTCTCCCGGTTCTGCGCAGTAACTAAGATTAATCACTGGAATGCCTAGGTGATTGATATGTGATGTGATTAGTTTGTGTCCTTCTAAAGTGGTTTGGGCTATGTGTCACGGCATTAAGTGAAAGTGAAAATGTGTTTAAGTGAAAGTGAAAATGTGTAAATTGGGAACCTGTGTAAGTGAATATGTGTTCATAAAATTCTTAAGAAAGCATGCAAAATGTTAAGTTTCTTATGAATGTGACATGATAGTAGTAAAAGAGCGAGCTTTTCACTAATATGAATATGTTATCTATGTGTACAATTGTCTTAGAATTCATGTTAAATTAGTTGTTATGAAATGTGTAAATATTGTGTAAAATGATCAACATGTGGCTTATGAATGAAATCAGTTTAGCATAGTGAAAAGTGTAGAAAGCATGTGATAGGATTTGCTTATTGTATATAAAAACCAAATCCTCTGTGAAAAATGTGTAGAAATCATGAATAGACTTTTATTTGAGAAATTGTCACTTCCATGCATTATGTGTAAATGATGTAGCTTAAGAGTATGGATATTACTTGATGCATGTATGTTTAGTGTGCTGGTGTTACTTGTTGAGTTCTTTTGAACTCATTCTTGCTTCGGCGTACAGGTGCAGACGTTTCTACTTCTTCCGAGGAGATCGTTAGGAGCGACTCGGAGCGAGAGTAGGAGATATTGTTGTGGAGCTAGCATTCGAAATTTTCATTTCTTCATAGTATGTAATAAAGACTCTGCGTAGTCTCTTGTGGACAATGTATTTATTTTATTTCAGTTATGGAAAATTAGCTCTCTTTCTTTCTATACGGACTGTGAATAGAATGTGGATGATGGAATAAAATTTCTTCTCAGTTCTTTAAATTCCGCTGTCATGAGATATATTATATTTGTGTATGTTTCAGCCTATCGTACTAGTGTTGGGTAAATGTCCCACTGTAGTGATACCTTTTATATCGACGTGGGTTGGTGAAACCGTACCGATATGAGAGGGTCGTTACAGTGGCCAAACCCCACTCCTTTAAGTGGCCAATGGAAGCATGGGAAGCATTTCCAGCATAGGGGAGAGCCATGGTAGCATGGAGAACCTCCTCTGACCAGGCAAAATCTGAAGGGGAGAAGAAGAGGAGAGTTTAAGAACGGGGAAGAAAAAAACAGAGCATAACAAAAGTGCAGAAAGTTCAGAAATTGAGAAAAGCCACTTACTTGGAGATCCGGGCGCATGTAGATGTGCCCCGGTATGTCAGAGAGATGCTGGAGATTGGCATATGACTCCCTAGCAGACTTTGGACCGGAGTAGGGAGGGATCTCCTCATGGAAAGCCGAGTAGTTTCTCTTCATGATAGCAAAAAGGGAGAAACAGGGGAAGAAACTTGAAAAGAAGGGAGCAGAAGGTTAGTTGCGGGATTAGCCCCTAAATACTCCTATTTATAGAGTCTTAAGAGGTCCACTCCTACTCTAATCCCGAAACTATGTGTTAGGATAGCATTAGAAGAGGTTTAGGAGTCCTAGTGTTAGTCTAGGTGTCTTAGGATGAGGATAAACTCCGTTTTCCTGGTCTTTCTGGGTTCGGTCCAAGTCGCGACGACGCGATCTGATGCGATCAGGTCGCGACGGGGCGGGCTGACGCGACTATGTCGCAGTCATCTATAGTGTCGCCTTTCTACCCGAGGGTCTGTTTTCATGTCTGCGCCTTGTGTGTATGTTTGTTTGTTTGTTTATAATTGTGAATATATATTGTCAGTTGGTGCTCATTATGTTTGTTTTTTTATTTCAAAAAAAAACAAAAAATAATAATAATAAATAAAAAATTCAGAAAATCAAAAAAGGGGACTTCGTCACAGGTAAGTCAGGTAAGTATTTCTTTCCCTACTCCTCACATTACTATATGGTATTTTTCTTATTATATCATTTCAAGGACTAGCTGGTTCTCAATGTGTTTTGGGATTTGAGTTCCCCTTTACCAAAAACAGTGATAATCTAGGTGCACATTGTTAATCGTTGGATTGGCCATTGAGTTGTTTATGTTCGGAAACGATGGATTCAGGCCTGCACTGCGGTTGTGGGTAGTCTCTTGACTCGTCCTTATTTGGCTTAACAATATTATCCTTGATGTATTTTCTATTTTCTCCCTTTATTTGCATTTGTTTTGATGATTTCTTTTATTTTAGCCCAGCATGCATCATGTAGGACTTTGAGTTTTCCTGACTCACTCCTGACTTTTGATGAGCCCTTGTTGAGTGCCCAATCATCCTCTAGTTTCCAAACATGAAATCCAATTCCACTCCGAATCGGAAGGCTTTCCTCCGAGTAAGTTGTTCCCGTCCAGTTTGACATGAATTTCCCTGTCTGGATTCTCTATCAAAATTTTCATCCTATTCCTTTAATCGGTTTTGGTTGCGAACCACTCCTAGGACAGAGTCATGAGTTACCTGCCTGGCACGCACACGTCCCTCCAAGGTGAAACCTGCAGGCCAATCGGCTAGGGTACCTCTCAATCGAGGGGTTGATCGTCCTCCTCTTTTCTCCTTCTCGTCCAGACTCATTCTTCTTGGCATCCTGCTCGAGCAGCTGACTCAGGGCTTTCACGAAGATTCCTGTTGCCTGTTAGTTAGACCGATTGTCTCTTTACCTTGGCTCCCGCTCTTCAGTCCACTCTGTGTCATTTCCGCTTCGCTGTCACTTCATGACATCTTCACTCCACATCCGCTTCGCTACCCTGCAAAGAGGGAGCCAAGGAGGGGCAATCTGCAAACACTCGGTTCCGACTAATGGGTTGAACCGCATTCCATGTTATCCTAGCTAGCCCCTAGTTGGTCACTCACCTCGAGCCCATCACTAACCTCGATTGAGCCCATTAACCACTTAGAATTGCCTTGAAATCCGATCCATTATCATTTTGGAGAGTCATTATCCATTTATAACTCTTATCTATTGTGTGATTGGTTGATTAATGCAAAATAATTCGATTTCCTAGTCGCGACATATCGTAGCGCTGCGACTCTAGTCACGATGGCCCTGGACGCCGTGACAGCCCATGCATAATATCTATGCACGTGGGCTTACTGTCGCGACGCCCCGACCCGTCGCGTCTCTAGTCGCGTCCCTACGATACGCCGCGACAATGCCTGAGCGCACCAGACTCCGCAACAACCTCCCATTTATCCTCCTATTGACCCAACTTTATCCCTAGGAGATATCTCCACCCCTTGGGGCGAGATTCTGGCCCTAGGGACTCTTATGAGGATCCCTTGGACTCTCCCTTGCAATTTTAAGAGGCCATTATCTCTCATTTCGATTTTTGACCTATTTTTAAGAGATAATATCACTCATTTCTCTCTCATGACTCTATAAAAGAAAGGCACCTCCTCAAGGACGAGGAGAGCCTCATTGTTACCCCGAAGGGCTGCCGAAATTTCCTTTGACAGGTACATAGCCACGCAGCCACCCTTTTTCTCCATTTCCCTCACATCCCTCTCCACCAAAAGCAACTCATTTCATCATCTATGGAGCATGGGACGTGAGAAGGGCGACTTCAGCACTCTCCTGAAGCTTTTGGACGATCCTTCGAGCTGCAACCATGCCAAGGAGTCGCCCTAATGAGGCTCACCCTCTCCCTTTCCCTTTCTCCTTATTTTGCATGCATTTTTCATGTCATTCTTAGATAGAACATATTCAGCACACACCCACATTTTCCTACACCCAAAGGGGTTTTAAAAACCTCCCAGGTTCGTTCCCTCCATGTTCCCATCCTTTCTTTCTATTTTGGAGTAGATACTATGTTTAACGTGTTCTAATAGGGTTTCCTTTTGTTTGTTTTCTTTTGTGGCAGGCATCCAAGCGTCATCCACGAGGAGCTCTTGCCTTTCGGCCAGCTGGAAGACGAGAAGAAGGTCCACACTACAACAACTCCCGCACAAAGAGAACGCGACGGCAGAGGACGACGCGATAAGAAACGCGGCTGGCATCAGCGTCACGTTATTAGCAATGTCGTGACTACTAAGGCTGTCGCGACACCAGGTCCGCCTCCCTTTTCTCTCTCCTCTTCCTAGTTAAGTTAGCCATCTTCATTTTCTATTCATAAGGCAGCTTGCTAGGTGGCGATCACATTGCTTATTTCCATATTATTATATTTAATATCCTGTTGCATGTCTTTGGGGTGCACATTCCCCGTGATTACACCTGGTGCTGCTGCTGCTGCCGCTGCTAGGGCTGGCGCTCCATGCTGAACTCCCTGCTGCAGTCTGGGACAATCTTTGATGTGATGCTCACTGCTGCTGCACTTTAAGCCCTTCCCCACTAGCTTCCAGCACTCTGTACCACCATGTGCTCTTCCTCAATGAGGGCACATCTTCTTGTCACTGGGCCTGATGTCGGGGGATCGCGGTGCAACTGCCTGCTGCCTGCTAGCAGCCACTGGACGTTGCGATGAATGACACGCCGCCTTCTTCCTATCCTGATGCTGAAATGGTTGCGTTGATCTCTTCTGTGATGCCTTCTTCTCCTCCATATACTGCTCTATCTCACTCTCCTGCCTACACGCAGCACTGAGAGCCTCGTCCAGTGTACGGTGGTCAACCGCCACAAGTCTCGACCTCAGTGATGGCTTAAGGCCCATCACGAACTTCTTCGCCTTCCTGCGCTCATTAGTAACTATATGAGGTGCATACTTAGATAATTCTGCAAACCTGGCCTCATAATCAAGCACCGTCATGGAGCCCTGGGTGAGAGTAAGGAACTCCTGCTCCATCTTGTCCTGAATATGCTCTGGGATGAACTTGGCCCGAAAGAGCCTCGTAAACTCATCCCAAGACACCTCGATAGCACCGTCCTCAAATCTGGTGCGCAGCAAAGAGGACCACCATACATCGGCTCTCTCCTGCAACAAACCACCTATAAGCACCAATCTAAACAAAATTCTAAACTTAACACAAGTACATGCATATAATAAATTAAGTACATGTAGCATGTAGGTGGCCAAGCTGACCTTATCCTCCTCAGCACACCTAATAGCCCGGAAGATCTTTTCAATCTCCCTCATCCAACTCTCTGCCAGCAATGGCTGACCCCCTTAAAAGAGAGCGGAGCCATCCTCTTGAATCGCTCCATGATGGAAGTACCACCATGGCCATGCTCTTGAGGAACTGGAGCTGGAGCCTAAGCCTGCCACAATAAATAATATAAGCAACATAATAGCATCACAAGAATCATATATTTAATACAGACAGACTACTTCTATCTCCAATCTAACCTGAGCCTCCAGTTGAGCCTGAAGTGCAACCTGAGTGTGTGCCTGAGTCTGCATAGCCAACACTAGGCCTTGCATGAACACACCATAATCCACAGGCGGTGGTGGAGGAAGAACTGTAGGACCCTGTGGTGCTAGGGCCTGCTGCTCACCCCTGTCCTCACGTCTCTACTCGTCATCTCGAGCATGAGCACCACGCCTACCACGAGAAGACATAGCCTGAAAAACAATTTAACCTCAGTTAGAAACTAAGTGATTAGCCCTAACCATTTTCTTAGCTATCCTTCATTCATTATTAGTACTTCTACATTTGTGGACAATTCTATAAAGACTTAGCATATTGTGAAGATGATGGTATATTCATGTACTATTTCAACCTTGGTGGCTCTGATACTAATCTTTGTAACGACCCTCTTTATAACAGTACGATTATATCAATCCACGTCGGTACAAAGGGCGTGATTACAGTGGGACATTGACTCAACACTAAACAATAGGTTGATATGTACATAAATAACAAAAGAGTACAGTAAAATTAAATGAATATTCATTCTCATTCCATCATCATCATCAAATATCCACAGTCTAGATAGCAATAAGTTTCCACATTATTTCAACTTCAAAATAAGTACATTGTTCAAATGAATTACACACTTTTATTGATTACAAACTATGAAAATACAAGTAACAATGTAGAAGTCTCCACAAAAGTAGCTACTCCTCCCACTCAGAGTCGCTTCTAACAATGTCCTCTTCAGAAGTGGAGACACTTGTCACACCTATACGCCGAAGCAAGAATGAGTCTAAAGAGACCCAACAAGGAATCTAAGGACACAACCTTACACATATCTCATGCACATGCTAGTATTTTACACATTTAGGAATAAACATGGTACATGCTTCATGTTACTTAAACATCTAATTATAAAACCTACTGCATACATTCTACACATTCTATTCAACATGGTTCAAAGATTCCAATTTTATTCAATCATTTTGCAACTATACACAATTAAAGCATGGAACTAAGTATAAAGTAAATAGCATACCTAGCATGAAATCTAATCATTTTCTCTTGCATTTATCACACTTATACACACATTTTGCTTGTTGTTTTGACATGAATTAAATATAATCACATGGGTTTACAATTATTCACATGCTAACTCATTTACTTAACAATTTCACATACTCGTATTTCATATTGCACAATTCACATTCACATATTTACACTTTTTGCACTTAGTTGCCGTGACACATAGTCCAAACCACCACTAGAAGGACACACATATTCACATACACATACCCATCACCTAGGCAACACAGTGACTGATCTTGGTTAACTGCGCAGAACCGAGAGAAGCACTCTCCACCCTAACCAGTGGTACTTGTCCACCTCCAGGATTTCATCCTAATGCACATAGGATATCACACACATTCAACCTCCCCGTATGCACTTTACTATAGTACTGTTTCACAGCCCTCTATGGTAGTGATAACTACAAAAAATTTCATGTTAAAGTTCATACATATAGTAAATTTTAGACATCTTTTGTCTATAAATAATGTGCATTTTGATTTTAATTTTCATTTCATCCATGGATAAGTTTTTGAACATATTAGTTAAATTTTTTTGGGTAGAACACATAGTTAGATTTTCATTTAATAAAGTCAATGCTTTTTGATTAGTTTGACTAATAAAAATATTTTCTCTTTTTGCAGGTACATTGTACATAAATAATTTTTGGTCTTCTTATATTCTAATAATTATTGTAAATATTAGTTTGTAAATAAATTAGATTTTAAATAAATAAACAACCCTCACCCAATATCATCTGCCACATACCCCCTCTCATGAGTCCATTATGCCAGAATTCCTTCTTCACCACCATTGGCGCAGTGCGCAACACCCTTTGTCTCATCTCATAATAACTGGCCACGTACACCATACCCTTTCTTCCAATCAGGTTGACAGAGGCAGGGAAAAGCTTCCCATTTGGATCTTGTCTGCAGTGGTGGTGCGGAGATGGGGCGTCTGGCCGTGCGAAGCGGAGGCGGGAAGAAGGGTTGTCGTGTAGTGCATGCGGGATGGAGGTGTGTGCACGGCGGGATGGAGGTGTGCGCAGCAACTGGCGCTGCACGAAGGAGCTGGGAAGCGGATCTGCAGGTGGTGCGCTGTAGCGGTGAGCAGCTGTGGCGGTGTGCTGGCATGCGCATCCGGCGCTAAGGTGATCTGGGGGCGTGAGGCCGGAAAAAGAGGCGTGCGCAGCAGTTGCATGCATGGTGCGCAGTCGGGTCGTGTAGAGGTTCTAGCGGTGGGCGATGCAACTGGAGGCGGGAAGCCCAGCTGTGCATGCAAAGCTGTACGATGGAGCGCGGGAGGAGCTCTGGCGATCTAGGGCATGTGAAGCTGGCGACTGCTAGCCGTGCAATGCGGCTGTCGGAGCTCGTGGGAAGCGGATCTGGCAGTGGGCAATGGAGCTGGGGCATGGCGATCCAGGGCGTGCAGAGCCCTGGCGCAAGGTGTGAAGGCCGGATCTGGGGCGTGTGAGGAGCTCGTGCATAGGCGCCTGGAAGGTTCCAGGGAGCCTATATAAGGACCCTAATGTCCTAAGCAGCAAGGGTTCAATTTTTGGAGAGTTTATCTTTTTTCTTTTCTTATGGGTTGTTTAGTGTTTTTTTTGAGAGTTCGACATTTGGGGGGGGGCGATTCGGATTTTTCTGGGTTTTCTTCTCCTCTTCTGTGGGGATTCTTCTATTCTGTTGGTTGGGCAGGAGAGATGGAATTTTTTTTCTTTTCTTAGTTTGATGTAAGCTGCTGGGAGATGGGTTTCATCATTTTCTAGGTTTCTCTTCATCTCTTCTATTGGGAGGGAGACTGCATTCATTTTTTCTATTTCTTCTGTGCTGCAGAGTTCTATCCAGTTTAGTTTCTCATTTCATCTGTGTGGATTTTGTTATTTCTTCTGTGTGGATTTTGATATTTCTTCTGTGTGGATTTTGACATTTCTTCTGTGCTGCAGAGTTTGATTCAGTTTAATTTCTCCTTTCTTCTGTGTTCTGTGAAGATATCCTGGAGGTCCTCAGCAGCAGGGGTTCGACATCCACGGGGTTCGGCTGTAGGGGAGGCGACTTTGACTTTCTGAGGTTTTCTTCTTCTTTGCTGTTAGTTTGTAGGTGGGAGAGGTAGATGTTATTTTTCTTCTTTCATTTGTAAGTTGTTGTGTTGGGGAGATCGGCTTTGCCTTCCTCTCTTCTGTAGGGGATTAGTGATATGGTTGGGATGTGAGAGATTTTAGAGGGTTGAGAGATCAACGTTCTTATTTCTTTTCTTCTATGGAGTTTGCTGAGAGACTAGGGCTGGCCGGTGTTTGGGAAGGATCTCGGACATTTACCGAGTCCAGATTCAGAATTGAGTGCGAGGTCCATGTCCCTGCTGTAGCAGAGGATAGATCAGATTCATGAAGATTTTGAAGTTTTTTTTTAGTAATTGTTCGAGTTTTTATTTTGATCATGTTCCTGTTCTTCAGAAAGAGTATTAGGAATTTGATTTAGCAACAGTGAATTTCTATTTCTTATTTTATGTCTGATCCTTGAGCTATGAGGATAAGTGGTCTGGTGTTTGTGGTGAGCTACTATTGTTGATTGTTCATCCCCTGAGCTATAGGGGTACATTAGTTTGATAATGATCTTTTAAGAATTTTTGTTCTATCATCTTTTCATCTTCTGAAGTTTCAAATCATTTCATAATTAGAAGTGCATCCGTGTGTTTCTAGTTCAGATTTCTGTCTACCGGTTTGATCCCTCAATTGAGAGGGTACAGTGATACTAATTCTCTTTTAATTTCAATTCAGCTTGTTCTTTCATTATGTTTAATCTGACGAGTTGTGATGGATTTGATTGGTGATGTTTACAGAATTAATTCTAATATAGTGTTATAGTGTTTGTTAGAATAGTTTCAAAAAGCAGTTTCTTAAGTCAAACTTTATTTAGTCTCCCTGTGAAAATGACATGTTCTCACCACTTTTCTAGTTCATCATTGCTATTTTAAATTTGTGAGACAATTTAGAGAAGGTGAGCATTTTGACATGTGCAACGAACTCTAGACAACAAAAGTGTATAGTCAACAATGCCGTATTCATCTTGGTGGCGTTGCCGGAGAGGCGTTAGAGTTTGATTTAAATCTATTTTGATTTGATTTCATTTACATTGGGTTTCTTATTGACTTGTTATTGGGCTTTTCATTTCAGATTTGCATAGAAGTGGAACATGGAGATTGGGCTTGACATTTGAATCCCATTGGAGAAGGAGAGCTTGCTGATTTCATTTTACATTTGTTTTTAATTCAGAATTTTAGATAGAAGAGTGTGAGTAAAATTGTAGTGAGGATTTCATGTACTCTCTGTGCATGTACATATATTTCTTTCTCGTTGGCATGTAATAATTGGCCTTTTGGTGGTTTGAGTGGTTTGGAATTAGTTTATAGTATCACTTTATATTTTCTTAGTTAAGTTTCATTTCATTTAGATAAAAAACCAAATAAAAATTAAAAAAATCTAAAGTCTAAATTTTTTTCCAAATCGCTCTTTCATGTAAGCCGTTTGTTTTGCAATTAAAATTTCATCTTCTTAAGATTAGAATCACTTGTTTTAGGGCATTCATCATTTTAATTTCATTTATTGAAGAGTGCGGGGAAAAGGTATGATTTCTATCTCTTGTTTCATGCATTAGACTTAGCATTAGAAAACCATTGTTTGAACTTGATTTGTTGCATTTCACATTTGTAAAAGGGACTGCTTAAGGGCATCACCCTTTAGATAAAAGATAAGATGAGGGTTTTCATCACCGTTTCCTTTGCCCAAAAATCACAAAAAATATCACATTCTTGCATTTGCCTAAACGTTTAATAAAAACCAGTAGACGTGGCCCTAGGGTTCATAATTAGATTTATCCTTTCTTAATTTCAAAACTTCTCTTTAAGTCTGGTGTCTAGGATTAGAGGTTAAAAAGCTTATGCTTAAGTGAGCTAGAGATTATTTAATTGGGTCCTTGCGAAAGCAGCAAGGGGGGCCTCCCTCTACTCCACCTCTTACCTGGCCAGTACAAGAAGTGTTAGGATTGGACTTAAGCAAGCATAAATCCAATTTTGTGAAAAATAATATAGGTCCAAGGAAAACTTAGTGTTTAGGTTAATTTGTTTTAAAAGTGCTTGATTGTTTGTATTTGTTCATAAAAAAATCAATAAGAAAAATCAATAAAAATTCAAAAAAATAGAGGACTTTTCGACTGTGTATGCTTGGTAGACGCTCCCTGAACATAGATTTGACTCAACCTATAGACGAGATTGAAAGATTCATTCATAGGATGGCCAACCAAGACCAAAACCAAGTTGCTAGGAATGTAGAGGAGGTCATACCTAGATAGATGAAGGAGTACTTTATTCCTTCTGATTATCAGCCTGCTACTTGCATCAGGCCAGAAATTCCTGCAAATCACTTTAAAATCAAGCCAGGAACCATTCAGATGTTGCCATCCTTCTATGGCAATCCCAATGAAGACCCCTACAAGCATATAGATGAGTTCCTAGAGATTTGTTCCACTGTAAGAATCCAAAATTTCACTGAAAATGTCTTGAGATTGACCCTGTTCCCATTCTCTTTAAAAGATAAGGCCAAACATTGGTTAGGAACCATAGGGAGAACCATTGTAACACGGCCAGAAATGCAGCAGGAATTTTTGAAGAAATTTTATCCCATTGGTCGCACTAATACCATGAGAAGAGCAATAACTGGATTCTCCCAACACCCGGGAGAGTTAATGCATGAATCGTGGGAGAGATTAAAAGAGTTGCTTAGAAAATGCTCCCACCATGGTCTGTCGAGGTGGCAAATAGTCCAAGATTTTTATGATGGTCTGATAGAATCAAATAGGCAGATGGTTGATGCCTCATGTGGAGGAGCATTCATGACTAAGAGTGAGGATGAGGCATATAATCTGTTTGAAACATTGAGTGAGAATTCTATCAATCATGCCTCACTCCACTCTTATGAGAGAGTACTAGGACCTGTAAAGAAGGCTGGGTTGTATAAATTAAGAGGGAGAGGAGAATCAGATTCTAGGGTAGAAGATTTGTTAGATAGACTTGATCAGAGATTGGAGCAGAAGTTTGAACAAAAATTCGATCAATTAATGTCTTTGACTGGGCAAGCCACACCCAAATTTTCTCAACCACTCGAAACTTGCTCTATGTGTGCTAGCTCAGCTCACTCCACGAATGCTTGTCCCACTACTGCCCAATTACCCCCTTTTATTCAAGAACAAGTCCAAGCTGCCCAAGGTTTCTACAAACCCTCCCATGATCCATATTCTAACACATACAACCCTGGTTGGAGAAATCACCCGAACGTTTCTTGGAAAAATCAATCTGAACAAGTGTCTCAACCTTCCTCTCAGCAATTCATGTATGGTCAATCCTATCCCAATCAGAATTCGGGATTTGACCAGTCTTCTTATTCCAAGCTCCCACAAGTCCAAGAAAATCAAAACTCCAATCAATTTGCTTACACCAATTTTGAGCAACCTTCATATAATCAACCACCACCACCTCAGCCCAATTGGGAAGATAAAATAAATCAACTCCAAAACATGATGGTCACTTTATGCCAAACTGTGCAAGAACAACAGAATCAATATCAAAATCAAAACCAATATTTTCAATAAAATTTTACAAGGATAGAGTCCCAGATTGCTGATGTATGTCAAAGGAGGAAATCAGGCAGCTGCCATGTCAAGCTGTAGCAAACCCAAGAAACAACCCTCCCAGATTTTATGAGAACCAACAATACCATCAAGCCCAGGGGTACAGACCACCTGCTCGCCAAAATGCACCTCCACCATCAAACACACAACAAGCTTTTGTTGGGTTGAGTGTGTTTTAGAATTTCCTAAAGTTGCATTTTAATGATGACCAATGAACATCACTCATACTTTGATTTTGATGATGACATATTGTGATTTTAATGATGACATATTGTTATGTTAATGATGACATATTGTTATTTTAATGTTGACATATCATGATTTTAATGATGACATATTGTAAATTTAATGGTGACATATCATGATTTTAATGATGACATATTGTTATGTTAATGATGACATATTGTTATTTTAATGTTGACATATCATGATTTTAATGATGACATATTGTAATTTTAATAGTGACATATCATGATTTTAATGATGACATATCATGATTTTAATGATGACATATTGTGATTTTGATGATGATTTGTTGAACATGTTATACATTTAATACATATCACAATAATGCTTAAACAACATGTTATTGATGTTTAACATCTCATACTTTAATGATAATATCTTGTACTAATGATGTATGTATTAAATTTGCAGGTATATATAGATTTTGTCATGGCAGTGTTGACACACCCTCTACTAGTGTCGACACAGGGTTTCAAATCCTAAGGAAAAATGATGAAGAAAAGGTCAAGTGTGTCGACACAGCCTCAAGTGGTGTTGACACTAGTCCCAGTTCCCAGAGAACCCAGTTGACAGGTCTGTACTGTGTGTCGACATAGCCTCAAGTGGTGTCGACACTAGATCTAGTTCCCAGAAGACCTTTTTGTCAGTTCTGGACAGTGTGTCGACACAGCCTGAAGTGGTGTCGACACTAGTGACTCTTCCCAGAGAACCAATTCTGCCAGTTTAGGATAGTGTGTCGACACACTCCTTGGACAGGTCGACACACTCCAGCTGAAATTCAAAATCGTGATTTTGTCTAGACACATGGCTGCTTGGGAATTAGGGGATTTGACTTAGGTTTTTGTGCCCATGCACCCCAAGGCACTTTTATGGACATATGGGGCTATAAATACCCATGTTCCTTGTACCCCAAAGGCAAGAGAGCCCATAGACTTCCAGAAGAAGCCTTTTGGCGGCCAAAGGGGGCTTTCCAGATCTATCTCCATCTCCAAAAGCTGCACGCCATTCTTTCAAGAGGAAGGACATGGGAATCAAGGGGAATCCGTGGAGAGAAGGTTGCTGTGCAAGGCAAGGGAGTAGATCCAACTGAAGAGGCATAGGAGAAGAAGGATTTCTGGCATTTCAGATGCCATCAAAGCAGAGCATCGCCAATTGAGAAGAATCTCCATCGATTTCCATCAAGGCTCCTCAATTGAAGCGTCCGCAAGTCTTCTTCATCAAGGAACATCCAAGTCACATCTATTTCATTTATTTTCTTGGAGTGTTCATCCAGATTTTCATTGTGTGATCTGTGTATGTGTTCTACACAGATCAATTAATTCTATTTGTTCGATTTTCATCTTTGTATTGAGATAGATCGGGCTAGAGGATCTATTCTCTAATTGTGTGTGTTCTAGCAGAACTTGGATCTTTCGTGGTCCAAAGGTTTGGAGCCGTAGTGCTCCGGTGTTGAGCCGTTGTGCTTATGTGCTTGTGAGCCGTCGTACTCATAAGTGGTTTGTGGAGTAGGTCGTCGTACCTATCTCCTGGGTTGCCTTTGAGTCATCGTACTCAAAGGGTTTGGAGTCGTCGTGCTCCGGTTGTTTCTTGAGTCGTCGTGCTCAAGGGTGTTTGGAGTCGTCGTTCTCCGGTGTGAGTTGTACTCAAGGTTTTGAGTAGTGTGGCCTCACTGTGTGAGGGGTGGACGTAGGAGTCGCTGGAGGTGATTTCTGAACCACCTAAAAATCCTCTGTGCAATGGTTTGAATTGTGGTTTGACTTTGTATTTCGCTAGATGCATGCATAGGGATTTCGTTCACACTACTAATCGATTTGCTCACACACACTAATCACACTTTAGATCAGTAAATTGTTTGGGTGAATTGATCTCTGATTCAAAGTAATTTTAAATTGCTTAAGCTTCCGCGTTAATTGGTGTTAGATCTATTCACCCCCCCCCCCTTCTCGATCTGATCCATCCACCCATTCGATCCTAACAGCTTTTGTTCAGAATATTCCAGCACCACAAAATCAGAGTCAACCTATACAACAGGACCCTCCAGTTACCCAAGCTAGGGGCCCCCAAGTAGAAAATGTTAAAATCGTGTCTACTTTAAGATGTGTAAAAATCAAAATAAATCCTCACCCACACATGTCAACAGTGTATGAGGATACAGAAAATGAAATTGAAACTAAAAGTGAAGAAGAGATTGAAGAAAATGTTGAAAAAGAACAATCCAAAGGGGAAAAAAATAATAATAACTGAAGAACCTCTAGACAAAATCAAAATGAATGAAGACCCAAGCTGTTACATTCCAGGAGTACCTTTTCCTGAAGCATTAAAGCCAAAATCCAAAAACAAACCAACTCGTAATGAAGAACTCTTGGAACTCTTTAAGCAAGTTCACATCAACATTCCTCTCCTTGATGCCATTAAGTATGTGCCTGCTTATGCCAAATTCTTAAAAGAAATGTGCACTCCAAAACGTGAAATGAGAAATAAAACTGAAACAATCATTCTTCCAAAAACTGTGAGTGCCATTATCTTGAACCAACTCTCTAAAAAGCTCAAAGATCAAGGCACTCCACTAATTCCTTGCACGATCGGTGGAGTCATTTTTGAAAGCGGCCTTTTGGATTTGGGAGCCAGTGTCAATCTCCTACCTTCTGCTATTTTTGAGAAATTCAAGTTAGGAGAATTAAAACCCACTTCTGTTGTCCTTCAACTAGCTGATCATTCTATCACCACTCCTAAAGGCTTAGTTGAGGATGTTATTGTGAAAATCAATGATTGTTACTTTCCTGCCGATTTCATCATTCTGGACATGAACACTTCTGAATATTTAACTCAGTCCACCATCCTCCTTGGTAGACCTTTTTTGGCCACAGCTAGAGCTAACATTGATTGTGAACTTACCAAAAAAAAAACATTGATTGTGCTACCAGGATGATGGATATATCATTTGGGGATAAGCGGGTTAGTATCAATATTTTTAAGGCATCTAGGCATCATGATCAAGGAGAGAATTGTCTAGAGGTAGACTCCTTGAAAGAATCTTGTGTGGAAGAAGCAGTGGACCAACCCTGTGCTCTAGGGTTTGAGGGAGGAGAAGGACAATTTAATTCCTTATTTCAGAATAATGATCCATCATTTCCATTAGAGTGTCCTCCTAAGGTTCAGCTAAAACCACTCCCTGCTAGTTTAAAGTACATCTTTTTAGGAGAGAATGAGACTTGGCCCATCATAATTGCTAGCGATTTTGTAAAGCCAAAGCCAAAGCCAAAGATCTATAAAGCCAAAGCCAAAGCATTTCATGATAAATACATTCATAGAAAAAATTTTCAAGTACATGATAAGGTTTAGCTATATTCTAGGCTTCGTCTGTTTCCGGAAAAATTGAAGTCCCGATGGGATGGTCCTTGCAATGTTGTCAAAGTTTGTGACAATGGTGATGTCATTATTCATGACCCTAAAACTGGACAATCATTCACTATTAATGGGCAGAGATTAAAGCACTTCTTTAAAAGCCCACCTTTCTTGAAAATTGAGTCTACCAAGCTAGCTGAGCTAAATGGAGCTTAATTGCATCCTACTAAAGATGAAAAACTTAGCGCTCTTAGGAGGCAACCCATGTGTACAAATTTTCTTTATCAGGTAATTCTCTATCTTACTTTCTACTCCTGTAAATAAATTGAGAAGGGTAGAATAAGTATGCATTCATAGTCCTCACCCTAACCATTGTTTCATTTATTTTTCTTTATATTAAGCTTTTACATGTGCAAATAAAAAGAAAATTTCACAATGTTTCATCTTTAAATAAAAAATACTTGGGATTGCGAAACACAGACTATGTGTCTAATCTTTAACCATTAAAATTTGTAGTTGTCATATTCCTTTGCAAACATCCATGTTAGGTAGCCTCTAGTAAATGATTACATGTACTTCCTGTCTACCTTATGTAAGGATTTATGGCAAGAATTTTTTATACACACACTACACAACCACTAAGACTAGCTGAACCCAAATGTAGCAAATTTGTTAAGGCTAGTAGGAGAGAGGTGATTGGTTTTCTCCCTTCCCCTTAAGTGAATTGCGAAGGAAGTGAAGGCATGTGATCAAGGAACCTGACTGCCCATCCTTCCTTTAAGAGGAAAAGAAAAGGAAAGAAAAGAAAAAATATATCCATAAAAAATGCCCCGGATCTGAGTAAAGTTGGACTCGATACTATTGAAAAGTGATGGGTTGTGCAGCATTATGGATGAAAAAGAAAGAAAAATTCTGAGTGCACAAAGTGCAAATAAAGAGGCAAAATCCCCAGCTCAGATAAATAATCCTTAAAGAAGTGGGTAGAATGGAACTGAGAGAAACATCACAATCAGACTGAGCAAGGATCTTGTTCCACAATTCTTTTCTTCTCCCTCGAATTAATCTCATTTCAAATACTAGCTAAGGCAGAGAAGCTCCATGAGGGGTGATGTGAACTCTTAAGTGAGTTATCATTTGTGCACTAATTTCTTGCCATAAGCCATTACAATTAGGAAAGATATATCTCCACATTAATCTTTTACATGAAAGTTGTTTAACTTGAGACATTACATCTTCTAATCCTACATTTAGAGTAATTTTTATTGCTAAGTGATTAGCAATGTTCAAGTAGGGGGGAGTGATAACTACAAAAATTTTCGTGTTACAATTCATACATATAGTAAATTTTAGACATCATTTGTCAATAAATAATGTGAATTTTGATTTTAATTTTCATTTCATCCATGGATAAGTTTTTGAGCATATTAGTTAATTTTTTTTTGGTAGAACACATAGTTAGATTTTCATTTAATAAAGTCAATATTTTTTGAATAGTTTGACTAATAAAAATATTCTCTTTTTTTGCAGGTACATTGTACATAAATAATTTTTTGTCTTCTTATATTATAATAAATCTTGTAAATATTAGTTTGTAAATAAATTAGATTTTAAATAAATAAACAACTCTCACTCAATATCATCATGCCACATACCCCCTCTCATGAGTCCATTATGCCAGAATTCCTTCTTCACCACCATTGGCACACTGCGCCACACCCTTTCTCTCATCTCACCATAATTGGCCAGGTACACCATACCCTTTCTTCCCATCAGGTTCACAGAGGCAGGGAAAAGCTGCCCATTTAGATCTTGGGTGTAGAGGCGGTGCGGAGATGGGGCGTCTGGCCGTGCGAAGCGGAGGCAGGAAGAAGGGCTGCCATGCGGTGCATGCGGGATGGAGGTGTGTGCACGGCGGGATGGAGGTATGTGCAGCAGTTGGCGCTGCTCGAAGGAGTTGGGAAGCGGATCTGCAGGCAGTGCGCTGCAGCGATGAGCAGCTATGGCGGTGTGCTGGCGTGCGCATCCAGTGCTCAGGTGATCTGGGGGCGTGAGGCTGGCAGAAGAGGCGTGCGCAGCAGCTGCGTGCGTGGTGCACCGCCGGGTCGTGCAGAGGATCTGGCGGTGGGTGATGCAGCTAGAGGCGGGATGCCCAACTGTGCATGCAGAGCTGTGTGATGGAGCGTGGTAGGAGCTCTGGCGATCTGGGGCGTGCGAAGCTGGCGACTGCTGGCCCTGCGATGCGGCTGGCGGAGCTCGAGGGAAGCGGATCTGGCGGTGGGCAATGGAGCTAGGGCGTGGCGATCCAGGGCGTGCAGAGCTCGAGCGCAAGGTGTGAAGGCCGGATCTGGGGCGTGTGTGGAGCTCGTGCAGAGGCACCTGGAAGGTTCCAGGGAGCCTAAATAAGGACCCCAAGGTTCTTAGCAGCAAGGGTTCGATTTTTGAAGAGTTTAGCTTTTTTATTTTCTTCTGGGTTGTTTAGTATTTTTTTGGAGAGTTCGACATTTGGGAGGGGCGATTGGGATTTTTCAGGGTTTTCTTCTACTCTTATGTGGGGATTCTTCTGTTCTGTTGGTTGGGCGGGAGAGATGGAATTTTTTTTCTTTTCTTAGTTTGATGTATGATGCTGGGAGATGGGTTTCAGCATTTTCTGGGTTTCTCTTCATCTCTTCTGTTGGGAGGGAGACTGCATTCATTTTTTCTATTTCTTCTTTACTGCAAAGTTTGATGCAGATTAATTTATCATTTCTTCTGTGTGGATTTTTCTATTTCTTTTGTGTGGATTTTGCTATTTCTTCTGTGTGGATTTTGCCATTTCTTCTGTGCTGTAGAGTTCGATCCAATTTAATTTCTCCTTTCTTCTGTGTTCTGTGAAGATATCTGGGAGGTCCTCAGTAGCAGGGGTTCGGCATCCAGGGGATTCGGCTGTAGGGTAGGCGACTATGACTTTCTGAGGTTTTCTTCTTCTTTGCTGTTAGTTTGTAGGTGGGAGAGGTAGATGTTATTTTTCTTCTTTCATCTGTAAGTTGCTGTGTTGGGGAGAATGGCTTTGTCTTCCTCTCTTCTGTAGGGGATTAGTGAGATGGTTGGGCTATGAGAGATTCTAGAGGGTTGAGAGATCGACGTTCTTCTTTCTTTTCTTCTGTGGAGTTTGCTGAGAGACTAGGGCTGGCCGGCATTTGGGAAGGATCTCGGACATCTACCGAGTCCAGATTTAGAATTGAGTGCGAGGTCCATGTCTCTGCTGTAGCAGAGGATAGATCAGATTCATGAAGATTTTGAAGTTTTTTTTTTAGTAATTGTTCGAGTTTTTATTTTGATCATGTTCCTGTTCTTCAGCAGGAGTATTAGGAATCTGATTTAGCAACAGTGAATTTTTGTTTCTTATTTTATGTCTGATCCTTGAGCTGTGAGGATAAGTGGTCTGGTGTTTGTGGTGAGCTACTATTATTGATTGTTCATCCCCTGAGATATAGGAGTACATTGGTTTGATAATGTTCTTTTAAGAATTATTGTTCTGTCATCTTTTCATTGAACGATTTGTCTCTTACATTCTATTATTATTATATTTCTTACATGTCTAACCATGAGAAGAGAAAAGACTTTGCATGGGTATGGTGTGTATTTATTGCAGTAGTGTATAGAACCATACAGTAACCAATATAGCCTGGAAGCCATTGAGATTCAAAGGCTCAAAGTCTGATGATTTGATGATGGACATCTCAAGAAGTCTCAAGTCTCAAGATACAATGTTCAAATTCAAACGGCTGCATTCAAACGAGAAGCTAAAGATTGAAGTTTATATAAGAAGCTGAAGTTTGAAATACAACACAACTCATATAGGTACGTGAGTGCACACAAGAAAGAAAGTAGTCTCCACACTTACAGAAAGAGAAGAAGCTTACAAGTTCTCAACACAGCCATCTGCCAAAGCTGCGACATCAAGCTCTCTTGCTTTCAGAAGTTCTTGGGTCGCATTCATTGTTTTAGATATTCTCAGTCTACCCTCTTAAAGTCAGAAAGAGTTAGAGCATTCAATCCTATTTTGTAATCTCTTTCTGATCTTCTGTGTTTGCTCATTCTCTAAGCTGACAATCTGTGTTCATTTTAGTATAGAAACCAGTAGGGGGTTTGTTCTCTGTAGTTCCCCTCTATGAAGGAAAGACCTACGGTGGTAGGTGGTTGTAATACCCCTCTGTGAAAGGAAGACTTGCGTAGGAGCAAGTGGGTGTAATACCTCTCTGGTGAGAGAAGGCCAAGTGTTCTTAGCAGATACTGAAAATCCCAAGGGGTGCTTGGGGACTGGACGTAGGACTTCCATTTGGAAGGGCCGAACCAGGATAAATCATTTGTGCACTTGTGTGATTGTTTTCGCCAAATTCTCACTTGTTTCACGCACACCACACTAAGTACTAACGATACTATTTAGTGTTGTCATATTTTTAGATAAGTTTTTAATGGTGCAACAAGTCCTATTCACCCCCCTCTAGGACATCTAAGGCTCTGTCTTGATCCAACACCATTTGCTAGAACCTAGGGTATGCCTGGATGGACTTGGACAAGTCGATACAACACCTTCAGAGTGTCGACATATCCTTAAACTTTTGCGAGACCCAGTTATCCGAGATACTCTAGGTGGTTCAGTAGTTATAATTACCAATGGATTTTTCATTGGGGCAACAAATGTCAATCTACAGATAATTTTTTTAATGTGAAAAGAACAAAGCTCCAAAATTTTTTGGGAACAAGAAAATGAATGAAAAACAAAGTAAAGTAAAAACCAACACTAGTTCAACAAGAAAAAAGCAAGCAAGGATTCAAAAAAGTCTATTGTCAATGTGCATTTGAATTAGGTGATTTGAAGGGACTCAAATGTACTTGGGTTCCAAAGACTCTTGTTGAAAATGTTTTGCAGGAATCTCTTACAGCTAGGAGCGATAAGTGGTATCTTGACAGTGGTTATTCAAGACATATGAGAGGAGACAAGAATAAATTCTGCTAGTTGGCTAAAAGGAAAGCTGGTCATGTGACCTTTGGAGGTAACAAGAAAGGCAAAATAGTTGGATCATGAAAAGTATGTAAGAATCTTTCCAGTTCTATTGATAATGTTCTTCTGGTGGAAGGATTGACATACAACATATTGAGTATAAGTCAACTATGTGACAAAGGACAAAAGGTAATGTTTGACTCTCTTGTTTGTCTCATCTTTGAACCAAATTCAGATTCTATCAAATTTATTGGTAAGAGAGTTAAATATGTACATGGTTGACTTAGATGATCCTGAAAATGATAATTTATGTCTTACTGCTTACAAAAATAATCTTGCATGTCTTTGGTATCGTAGACTAGGCCATGTTAGCTACAATATGCTGCACAAACTAGCAAAAATCAACATGGTCAAAGCGTTACCAGAAATTTTTTTTAAGCAAAATAACAAGATTTGTGAAGCATGCACTCAGGGTAAGCAAACAAGAAAATCCTTCAAAAGTAGATCTGAAAATCAATCTTCCAAACTTTTCGAACTCATTCACTTGGATCTGTTTGGACCCACAGAGACTAACAATCTTAACGGGAAAAGGTTTGGATTTGTGCATGTCGATGATTTTTCAAGATTTACTTGGGTATTCTTTCTTGCTCACAAAAGTGATGCTTTCATGGAATTTATGGAATTCTATAAGAAAATCATGCAAGAGGGAAAATTCAATGTTATATCCATAATGTCTGACCATGGTGGTGAGTTTGACAACACTGACATTCATAACCTTTGCAGGAAAGAAGGAATTACTCATAAATTCTCATCACCCAGAACTCAAGAACAAATTAGAGTAGTGGAAAGAAGAAATCGAACCTTAGTAGAAATGGCAAGAACTATGCTGGTGGAAAGTGGGTTGTCCAGAAAATTTTGAGCAGAAGCAGTCAATACATTATGTTACATCATAAACCGTGCAATGGTAAGGCCTCTCACTAAAACAACTCCATATGATCTTCTGAAAGGTAAGAAATCTTCCATTGCCCACTTTAGACTGTTTGGAACAAAATGTTTCATTTTAAACAATGATAAAAGTGATTTGGATAAATTTGAACCCAAAAGTGAGTTGGATATTTTTCTTAGATATTTAGACCACTCTAGAGCTTATAGAGCCTTCAATGTCAAAAATCAAATTGTTGAAGAATCTCCTCACATAACTTTTGATGAATTCAATGATGATAATTGCAGGAAAGAAGATGATCGAGAATTTTAGGAAAATAAAGACCAAGACAACCAATAAGGAGAGGGATCAAGTGCAAATGAGAGTCAAGGTGAGAAAGATGAGCAAGGAACTTCAACTATCAATGAAGGTAAACATCCATTGAATATCAGAATGCTCAGAGACCATCCTCAATATAGCATAATTGGTAGTTTGCTTGATCCACCTAGAACTAGATCTCACTTTAAGTGTAAGACCTGGCCCTCTTGGGCCCTTGGCCCTATCATTAGGGTCGCGACGGACACCCTGGTCGAGACATGGTCGCACTAGGGGAGCTTATCGCTATAGGCTTTTGGTCGCGGCACATGTCGCGATGGGGATGGGCGTCGCATTCTTGTCACATCTCTGAAGGCGACACGACTGCTCTTTCTGACAGATCTAACCGCTGTCCTTTCTGTTAGAATGGCTTTGTCAGGTGTCAGGTGCGTATAGCTTTGACGCGACCTGGTAGGCCGTCGCGTTCTAGTTTCCTGATTTTCGAGATTTGACCCCCTTTAGGTGTCGCGCCGGGATCGGTGGTCGCGACATGGTCATGACGATCGGGGGCATCGTGACATGCTTACTGTCACTTCGGCTGACCCGTCACATCTCTGGGGTCGTCGGTTCAAAACCGAGGTAGGCACCCATTTCCCCTTCCTCCCCTTTCTTTCTTCTTTTTCTTCCTTCTTCCTCTCCCGAGCTGTCTTGTGTTCTCTGGAAATTCTTGGGTGCTCATGGCGAGGAGGTGACGATGTCCCCTTAGTGTAGGCGACGTGCTCGTGGTGCTTGGAGCGAGGAGGAGGTGGTCATTCCGACGTGAACGTCCCGACGGGTCATATCTACTCTTGGAGGTAGGGACCCTCGTCTCCTCTCGTTCTAAGCATGCTCCCTTCCCCTTGAGAGCTTGTTTCTCTGTGGTTTGGGGTTATGGGGTGCAAGGATCATGCTCATGGTGAGTGAGGTTTCCATCGAGCGTAGATTTCTTGTAATCCATGTTTTACGGGGTTTGAGGGTGGTTTGGTTGTTCTATGAGCTTTCCTATGTGTTTCCCATGTTTTCCCCTCCCCCTTATGGATGTTTGTACCGATTTTGGGGTAGTACTTGGGTGGACTATACCGAGATGCCCCTCGGCTGAGATCACGACCGTTATAGAGGTCGTGATGATGTCACGACCAGCGCGGCCGTCGCGACATCATCGTGACGCTCTGAGGCGTCACGCAGCCTGTGGCGTCGCCACAAGGTCGCGACAGCCTATGGCGTCGCGACAGCACCAAAGACAGGTAAGTCCTTGCGGAGTTCTGTTTCTCGTGGAGTCTTCGCTATTCCGGTTCTTTCTGTACCCGTGGCACCAGTGCTAGTTCCTAGTATGGTCCTACTGTAGCAACCCGAAAAATTTAATACCTAAAAAATTCGAAATAATAATTTCATTAAAATAGAATAATAGAAAACATACATACCATTATCGTATGTGTAAAAAAACATCTAAAAATTCCGTAAAAATTGTAAATCAACCCCAACTATTATCCCTATGTGTTCCACGAAGAAATTCGTGCAACAAAAAATCTAATTGGCCAAATGTACGTCACAACGTGACTAATTATCCAAATATGGAAACTAAGTCGGAAAACTATTAACACGGAAATATAACGGACCCATAAATCAAATGAACATGTTAGAGAGACCTCCAACATCGGGTATTGATGACCCATTATCGAAATTGGACCAATGGACCTCTCATAGTCCATAAATAAAATCAAGTAAGAAAATATAATAAAATATGTAACTCTATTATACCATAACTAAAAAGGGAAATCCCAAAAGATAAATTCCAATAAATAATGGGTTTTGTTAAATGGACCATATAAAATTTATTGGGCCATAATAGGGATTTTAAAAAGAAGAATAATAGGAAAATACCCTAAATTCGTAACTAAATTATTTCCTAAATAGAAAAGGGATATTTAATGCATTAAATAGGAAATTTGAGTTAGAATTGGATTTCTAAACCTACCCTAATAGGTTGGCCATGAATTTAGCTCCCATATTAACCCAAATAGGAAGTGGAAACCTTCGAAGGAGGTTAAGAAATAGGAAATTCGGAATTTAATAGGAGTTAGAGTACTGTTAGGAATTAGAAACATAACAAGCATAAATACTCTCCTAAATCCCCCATGGCCCTAGTTCGTACCCCAGGCTTGCTGGACCTAGAGGAGAGGCCAAGGAGGAGGAGAATTCGTGGGGAGAGGATCTCTCAAACCCTCTACCCAAGTTCTTCATGTTCTAGCCCTAGAAGAGGAAATCAAGTCAAGCTAGGCATTCTCACAAGCAAAACTAAAGAATTGTTGTCTGTAGATTGTTCCATGCCTCAGGAACAAAACCCTCAAGTTTCATAATTTTCCATCGAGCCAATATTTTCTTATTGTATTTTGAAGTCCTGCAACCCTCTTGACCTCGAACCTTCATGTTTAATTCATATCTCCTTGAATACTCGATCTCATGACTCAAAATTTTTATTGAAGATACTGATGCATGTTAGGCATCTTTTGCCCCTGAAAGCCCTAATTTTTATCCACCCTACTTCGTGAATTAATTCCTTCATCTAAACTGCTCACTGTGTCATGCACTCCACGTTTGACTTGAATAAAGCATGTTGAAAGTCTATCTATTTTAAAATTTCTATTTACTGTGAGTACTCACGTATGTCTAGATCAATATGCAACTTGTTTCATGATTTTTCATCAACTATACAATTAGTTATGAATTTTTGAATCACCCTGTGTCAAAACATCTTAAGTTGGCAAGCAATCCCATGCTAATCCCTTTTCCCGCTCGAACTCAGGTGAAGTACCTGAAAATGCGACGGCCCAATAGGCCGCATTCTCAGGGCCATCGTGACACAGAAACCTGTCGCGATCTGATCGCGACTGTAGCACCCCGAAAATTTTAATTACATAAAAACTCAAATAAATAGAAATAAATAATTTCAATAATATCGAAGAATTTAAAATATACGTATCATTATCATATATGCTAAAACACATCGAAAAATTTCGTAAAAATTATAAATCAACCCCAAAGATTATTACTAAATGTTTCACAAAGAAATTTGTGCCAAGAAAAATTGGATTAGCCATGCTTAAAGTGTTTCGTGACTTATTATCGTAATTCATGAATAAGTCGAAAAATCATTATCACACGTACTCGGTTGAGTCAGAAAATTATATAAAAATCATATACGAACTTCAAATAATATCCTCTAATGACCCATCAAAAAATTTGGGTCAATAAAAATCATTTGGGCTAGGTTTAGGAGTTATTGTGACCCATTATCCAAATTAAGAAACAAGTCCGAAAACTGTTAACATGGAAATACGACGGAACCAAAAATTAAATAAAAATGTTAGAGAGACCTCCAACATTATATATTAATGACCCAATATCATAATTGGGCCAATGGACCACATATGACCCAAAAATCAAATGAAGCAAGAAAATGCATGGAAATTCGTAGCTTAAATAAGTTGAAATTAGAAAAAGACAATTAGAGTTGAATTGGGATGAGAACATGCATTCTTGGCAACACAAATTCGTGCTTAATTATGGGGGGAGGTTTCCTAAAGCCTCACACACTCTAATGGAAGAAGAAATTCTCAAAATAGGAAACCAATAAGCCAAAACCACTACCCTAGTTTCCTTGTCCCAATAGGACTCATAAAAACCATGGTAGCTGAAATACTCTCCACCAAACCCTTGGGGACGAGTTTACATCTTGTTGGGGTCATGTGGAGGAGTTCTTGGCGGTAGGGGAGCAGGCGATCACCCACACCAAGCCGTTCTTCTTCCTCGTTGCGTCTGCTGCGACCTGCATAGATAGTCATCTTGAAGTCGACCAAAGGTAGGTCAAACCCTAACCAAACCGTGTAAGGATTATACCCCTGGAACGAGGGTCAATTCTACATTCTAACCCAAGTGGAATGCCCAAATTCCATGCAGTATACATGAAGTATTAAGCATTCTTCAAACAATGGTCTGAACACACGTTTTCTGGAAAAAATGGGACTTCTTCAACCCAGAAGGTAGGTTTTCATGGGCCAAACCTTAACATATCCTATACCAATGTCTAGAGCATCAAGTTAACTTTCGTTTCCCACTGGTTTCATTGAATTTTAATGAGTAGATTTTGAATTATAAGCATTTTTCCCAAGTCACGCACTGTTAGGAATTTTCCCATTCTTTATATGTTGCATGCGATTCAAGACCGAATTGGAGCAAACCCACAACATGAAAGGTTTTCTACTAGTCTTCGTCATCATGTCTTGTGTTGAATGTTTTGTCTAAATGTCATTAGTTAGAGAGTTATAAGCTTGCTAAGAGGGTCACTGCATGATACTGCGTTTTCGGGTTGCACTTAGTTTTTACGTTGTGTTGATTTATCACGCATCTCTAGGTCATTTAAAATTATTTAAAAATCATAGTATGCATATATTTCATGTTCCCTACAACTTTCATGATGAGACTTTTGTCCTAAAAGCCCTAATTATTCCGGCATCATACCTTGCAAAGTAAATCTAGCATTTAACTGTTCACAGTCTTCTATACCTCATGTTAGACTTGATTAAAGCCTATCCAAACCATCAGTGTTTTCTAATTCCGATTTACTAGAAGCACCCTTGCATGTCTAGGTTGGTTTAAAACTAGTTTTGTGATTTTTCATGCACTGTACAATTTGTTCCCTATTTTTGAAGCACCCTGTGACAATATAAGGCAGTCCTGAACCGCAATCCAAGAACATGTCTTTTCTCTATCGGATTCAGGCGCAGACCCTGTGAACGCGACGACCCGATAGGCCGCATTCTGAGGTCTTGTCGCGACAGCAAACTCGTCGCGTTATGAACACGACGAGCGTGTCGTCGCTATCTCTCTGCCTCATTTGACTGCCTTGTCGCGTTCTGTACATACCCTTGTCGCATTCTGTCCCGACCACGTCGTGACCCTTACTGGGGTGCGTCGCGTTCTCAGAATTTTGAATGAAACCCCACTTATTTCTTTTGAAAAAAACTTACCGCTATACCCGAGGTCGGTTTAATATGGTATTTAATGTGTAAATTGCATGTCTTGGGTCTGGTCATTACATGATGATTGTTAATGGCTTAAAAGTGATTAACCCATTTAAAAACTATAATTACATGAACAATATTCTAATTATTCTCTTAATGACGTGATCATTCATGAAACTTGTGATTCGCTCTTGTTACTGTTCTAGCTTGATTAAAATATTAATTATTATCTTAAAAATCTTGCAAACCCATGTGTAGTTAAATGCATTGTTCATTGCATGCCATCATGTTAAGTGCTTTCCGCGAGTTTGAGACCGATGGTTTGTGAATCGAGACACGCATACATCACTACACACTTGCACTTCTAGGCAGCCCTTTCTTGGGAATTTGGAGGCTCTCTACCTGTCGTTCCGAATCGGTGGACTAGTGACCTGTTCTCCAAGGCCTCCGTAAATCTCCTCTGACCATGGATTCCCACATGGCCGACGAGTTGGTTGTACCATTGAAGTTCCCTGGAGATAGCGTGCACTTCCTTTCTCTTCTTATGCTCGTGAGTGTGATTTACAATCTAGACTAAAGCCATTAATGTAAAGATTAAACTAAAGTATAAATCGTACCGCTATACTGCCGAATTTATCTCTTGACCATTGATATCATGAAATCATGTTCACTTTAATTATTTCTTGTTCTCATCATCAACATGAACATGACGTTACACGTGCTACATTTGAAACTCTCACTGGCCATTATTAATGACTGTGGGTATCTACATTTAAAAATTGAAATGAGATGCTGATCGGGCATGACGAGTGTCCAAGGGCTCCAGTCTAGCCCCAATGACGGAGAGTCATAAATATACTATTAACCATGGGGTATAATGATTACTGGTGTTGCATCTGCGCTGGGAGTCTTGCTTGATTGTTGAATGATAGATACAATAACCACATACACGTGTCCTAGTGTACATTCTTGATGGATCTTTTCTTGGTGTACATTAGTGTCTACGTGCCTGATTAATGTTACATCATCGTGCTCGTGCGTGCTTGCTTGCTTGCGTGATATGACCATCCTGCATTTATTAAAATTAGTGATATCTTGCGTTCTTGACATCAAGTGAAATCATGTGTGCTTGTACAATGTGATCTATTGCTAGTTCTATCTTGTCATCTTGTTCAAAGATCTTGTTCTATCGTGATCACTCTATCTAGCTTGTCCATGTATCATGTTTTAATGAGTTTTATTCGCACATGCATATCATGACATTCATTGTGCTTACCTAGTTCAAAAATGTTAATCACTTATATCATTGCCCGCACATTGAGATATAAATCCTACTCGGCTAGTTTGCTCATCCCCTACTTTTACCCAATCTAGGTGACTATGAAGTTCAAGAGGAAGATCAAGTCGAGGATGGGAATGCGTCCGAGTGATGAGTGTTCCAATTATGAGTCCATATATAGTTAGTTTATTTTGAGTGTTAGAACAATGTAGTAGGAAGTGAGGTATTATGTACTTTTACTTTTATTGAGTATTAGTCCTGTAATAGTTTCCATTTGGAATACAATGAGTTGAGATTTGAATGCAATTTATATTGAGTTCAACATTTGGGCCCTATTGTGATGTGTCTTGATACACATTTAGTGTGTGCTAGCTAGAGGCTTATTTGCTGACTGTTTACGTCTCGGGATATCGTCTCGATTTATTTCGCATTATTAACATCCGCTGCGTAATTCTCAGGACTTGACAGCAACAGTATACCCTGTCGTGTTCTGGCCGCCTGACCGAACGACCCATCGCGATCTTTATAAGACCCTGTCGCGATCTGCCTGTCTGTTCAGACATGCCCGTCGCGATCCGTAAAAGCCCCCGTCGCGTTCACACCTGATCCCGTCGTGACCCTTACAAGGGTGCGTCGCGATGTCAACTTTTTGCATAAAAACCCACCTTTTTGCTAGATCTATTGTTATACAGTTTCCCCATGTCTTACTAACTGTCATGTACATTGAAAAACGAAGTTGCAATTATTGAATATATTTTAATTAACTCAAGTTAATCACATGATCTATCTTGCCCATGATTTTCTCTTACACTTGCACTCACTTTGAACCATCCTATATGGCTTAACTTGGCATGAAAATTGTCACATGTACATGTAGCAATTTATTTCAATTATATATATTAATCGCCCTATTTTAAATGAACTTGTCTATCGTTTCTCGCGTTGTTTTGGGAATACCGTTATCGATGCTCCACTGTTCTAGAATTCCTCTAGAATGTCGAGCACTTGTTTCTATCTATACACTCTCTCTTGACTTGGACGAACTCTCCGTCGGATATTCCTTCTGCCGGACTAGTGAGTCTTTGTTCAAGGCCTCCCTAACTCTTCTCTGTCCATGGATTCCCACATGGTCGACGAGCTGGTTGTACCCTAACACCACTGATACACTGTAGGGATCAGAAAGATCTAAATGGCCTTAGATGCTCTCGCTCTTATCTTGAATCACGCCGGACCTCAGGACCTGTGTGTAACATGGCCAGCGGAAAGGTAGTAAATTCCACCTGACTGCCAACACCGTACGTGCGTGTTGTGCAACTGTTACTATCGCTCATTACTCGACATTTCATGTGCAATGACCATAAGATCTCATCTATACTCTACTCGCTCATCTATTCATGATCACTCTACTATCTCGTCTATCTCGTCTATTCATCTAGTACTCTCTTGGTACCCTTTGAGCTATGTGGCTCCTACTGTTTTGAACTGTTCATGACTGTCTAGCACTAAAATGGGTCTTGTGACTCTACTAATTTGAATGCATATTGTTCAGGGCACGGAGAGTGTCCGAGTGGCTCCAATCTAGTCCTGGGGGCAGAAGCCACCCGAAAATATCTGCAGGAGCTATAGACGGTGTCTGCATTGCACCGGTTCTGACTGACTATTCTGAATTAGCTAGACATCTGACTATTACACTGTTACTATTAGTCTAGTGATTCAGACGTACTGCACTATTACTGTACTGCCACTGACTGTTACTGAACTGTTATTGAGTGACTATTATCATACTTTCTACTTGCTCTACTTGATACTTGCTATCTTGAGCTATTGTGTTCTATCATGACTTGATCACATTCAAAGTGCCATATTCTCTCATTGTCTATTGACAATAAAAGTTTTATATTTTCTCTTGGCTATCTACGGATAACTAAAGTGCCATTACTATTTCGATTGACAAAAGTTAATCAAAAGTGGTATACTATCTCAATTGATGAAAATATCAAAGTTCAATTTACTCTTTACACGACCATCTACTATCTCTCTCCTTGCTATACATGTCGCTTGCTATTCTTGACAATGTCGTTACTTGCTATTGTTGTTATCGTTTCTAGCGTGACTTGACTTTAATCATCGTGCTATACTTGATTCATCTGCTATCTGAACCATGTTACTTGTGCTATCACTTTCTCGACTTTACATGACTCTCTCTATCATTAGATACTCTGCCATTTAAAGCATTAATCATTTAAAGCCTGCTTGACTATTGAGATTTAAGTCCTACTGAGCATTATCGCTCACCCTTCGTTATTTGTCATTGTGTCTCAGGTAAGTCGGACAATGACGTTATATGTACCTATGGGAAAGGACCTGGGTGATGAGTGACCTGGAGTCAAATGATGAAGTTACCCTAGCACAATTGGAGTCTAGTAGTTATTGCGTTAGATTTCTTTCTATGTAATGATGTCAATGAGCCTTGTGCATGGCTCTGAATTAGTGGTTGTAATAGTCTTAGTGATTTTATAATGAAATCAAGAGTTTATTTCAATTATTGTTCATTAGATGCTCTGATGTTTGCGAAAGTATGCGCAATTGTCGTTACCATACTCGTTGTTCATGTTTCCCTCTGATTTATTTCGCTGCTAAATTGGAGGGGCGTGACACCTACCCTAGTCATTCACCCGGTGCTCGGCACCTGAGGGCTTGTCTCATGAGAGAGATTGTTACCATTTTCCTGGGACCCCCATCCTCGTATGCCTTAGAGGGAGCATTCTGAGCGACGAGCGTACTCGAGTCACAGACTTTGGAGTTGAGGGGAAAAAGGTGGTTAGGACAGTGGCATCGAGTCGTTTGCAGAGCTCTCTTGGTTAGTCTGGGACACCGAGGACGGCTAGAGTTCTACCCGGTACAGGCCAGCCAGTCCTTCTTCTCATTGCCTCGCTCTTTGTGGCCCCAGAACCATTTAGAGAGGCCAGATATGGGACCGTAGTCCGGCCAGACTATGGCAGTTACTGTTGTGTACTTTGTGCTCCTGCCTCCACTCTGACGAGACGTGGAGGTTTGGACCTAGGTCGAGGATAAGGCATCAGTGGACGCACCTGACCGGTTGACTAGTGGTAGCATTTTCCATAGCTAGTGTCTCTTGTCCAGGCAGGATTCTCTCTGTCTGCGTTGCCAGCCGTGTGGTGGTCATGACGTGTAGGTTCTACGGAGTTTCCGACCGTAGTGTCATTCCATACTGTTGCTAGTTATTAGCTTTGCTTCTGCACTTTCCCTTGTAGAGTAGAAGATATAACTGTTGTTATTTATTTATATATTCTTCTACCTATTAGAGCCAGTAGGAGATTGGTAGTCCCTACTAAGCTTCTGTTCTGAAGCTCATACCTTCCTTGTCTATGTGAGACTTCTCAGCAGCGGCAGGGCGCACGTCAGGAGGAGTAGGCGGGGTCGTAGTCATCGTCCCTGCAGCTAGCAGTGGTTTCTCTGCTTCTGTTGTACATCACCCTCGGGGTATGCCCCTAAGGGATCTGTCCTTCTCTTTTTACTTGTACTAGTTGTGCGTGTGTTGGGACTATACCTAGATCGATACGTTGTGGTCTCGCTCTTCTTTCTGCTTCCGCGTGTGTGCTTCTAGTTCAATAGTTGACATTTATTTCCCTTACATATACTATTAGACTTGTGTTATTGCCCTTCCAGGTCCCCAGATCTGTGGGCGGCGATCGCAAAAATCAGGTCCTCAGTTTTGGCCGAGGGTCGGGTTCTCAGGGTCGTTACAGTTGGTATCGGAGCGAGAGTCTAACATGACTTGTAGTGGATTTAAACTACAACAGGAAGTCCCAACAGTAGTACAAGTACACTGCTAGCCGCCTGAGTTAGTATCCTTAACCTTGTTAGTTGTGTGTCTTGTACGATATGTCTCCGCGCAAGCGTAGGCAGGCCAGAGAGCTGATGGAGTAGCAGGGTGAGTCTGATATGCTAGCACTGGGTCAGGTTCAGGAGGAGGTGTCAGTGGAGGAGTCTGTGGCACAGCCTCAGGAGGCAACGATAGCGGCAGTGGTAGGTGGGCAACAGCAACAGTGGTACCAGCCCCCACCACAGCAGTACACAGATTGGTTCTGCTGGCCGAGCAGTTCCTCAGGACCCTGTACCAGGGAGCGTGGCAGCCTGGGTAGGCAACAATGGGAGGTCAGCCTCTAGTACATCCCCCAACAGTACCAGAGCAGCAGCCAGATCCGCAAGTGGAGCAGCCAAAAGTTAAGCAGGCGTTGGGTACTGGAAGTACCCGAGTCGGTAGGAGGAGGACAGGTTTCACTGAGGACAGGACCGCCCTCTTGGAGCGGTTCTTGTGTCTCTGAACACCAGTGTTCTACAGAGACTATGACTCAGATAGAGCTAAGAGTTGGACGCACGAGTTGGAGCGTACATTCGAGACCATGGAGTGTGCCGAGGAGGACCAGGTGAGTCTGTCAGTGTATCAGCTCAAGGGACCAGCCCATGAATGGTGAAAACTTCAGAGGTAGACTCACTTCCCAGGGCAGTGTTTGGATCAGATTACTTGGCAAACATTTTTGGATGTCTTCCATGGCAAGTATTTTCCTGATTATGCTCGACATGAGAGGCGAGATCAGTTTAATGTGTTGGTTCAAGGAGATCTAACGGTTGCTCAGTATCACCATAGGTTTGTCAGGTTGTTGAGGCATGTTCCTCACATGGCAGGCAGTGAGGAGGCTTGTGCAGAGAGGTTTATTGCAGGACTGAGGCCAGATTTGAGGTGGGGCATGACCGCCCATATGTGCACAACCATGGGAGTGACAGTGGCTAAGGCCACCACCTTAGACAGAGAGAGAGACCTGGTAGCCCAAGCAGCAGCAGCAGCAGCAGGGAGGAGCTTCCTCCAGAACAACACCATACCAACGCCCCACAGGTAGTCGTGGTAGTGCGACTTCTTCTTCTTTGGGCTCTGGCAGTTCGGGCAGTTCCGATTTGGGCTCGAGGTTCAAGCAGATGACCACTCATGAAGGTGGTCGGGGAAAGCAGAAAAAGTGCCAGTCGAGGTTTGTAGAGCAGTCGGTCCAGCAAGGAACCGAGCAGGGTAGGCAGGAGGCAGTCTGTTACACTTGTGGTTTGCCGGGCCACTTCAAGAGGGATTGCACGATGGGGCAAGTCTAACAGCCGCAGGAACCAGTGCAGTACACTCAACATTTGTCATAGTACTAGTACTATCAGCAGCAACAGGCACCCCGTCAGCAGCAGTAGAGGTAGTACCATTTACAGCCTCAGCAGTTTTAGTCGTACCAGTAGCAGCAGCAGTAGTTCCCGCAGCACCAGCAGTTGCCGCAATAGCAGCAGCCTCAGTAGGTGCCGCAGCATGGGCGTGGACGTGGTCGTGTGATTGCTCTCACCAGGGAGGAAGCCGAGGCATCAAACCTGGTTATAGGTACTTTGCCTTTTCTTGGTAGAGCTACTCGTGTTTTGGTTGATCCCGATGCTTCTCTCTGTTTTACTTCCGAGGAGTTTTATGAGTCGCTGGTTCGTCACACCCCTGAGAGGCAGTGTGATGTGATGGTCGATCTCCCATACGGTGATTACATGCGTTCTTTAAGTTACCTAGAGGGTGTTACAATTGAGGTCCAGGGACACCAGTTGTCAGCCAGGTTGTATGCGTTGCAGCTTCGTGACTTTGACGTCATCCTGGGAATGGACTAGATGGAGGCTCACTCAGCTATGGTAGATTGTCAGCGGAAGACCGTTCAGTTTGAGATACCTAGATCACCTGTTCTCAGCTTCCGAGGTATCCGGTTTACCCGTACGACCTTTTATTTCTTTCTGTAGAGCTCGTCGTTTGATCTGCGATGGTTTCGTAGCATATCTTGCTTCTGTTTGTTCTTCTGAGCCTAGCAGATCGTCGATTTTTGATGTACCTGTTGTTTGTGAGTTCTCTGATGTTTTTACGGAGGACCTACCTGGGTTACCACCTGAAATGGAGGTGGAGTTCTCCATTGAGCTTTTGCCTAGTATGATGTCGTTGTCTAAGGCACCTTACCAGATAGCTCCGGCTGAGTTGCGTGAGCTGAAGCACCAGTTGCAGGAGTTGCTTGAGTTGGGTTTTATTCGTCCGTGCCATTCACCGTGGGGAGCACCAGTGCTGTTCATGAGGAAGAAGGATGGCAGCTTGAGATTGTGCGTTGATTATAGGCAGCTGAACTAGGTAACAGTGAAGAACAAGTATCCATTGCCCAAGATCAATGACTTGTTTGATCAGTTGCAGTCAGCCAAGGTAATATCGAAGATTGACTTGAGATCAGTCTACTACCAGTTGAGGATCATAGAGTTAGATATTGGCATGACAACTTTCTATTCGAGGTATCGTCACTTTGAGTTTGTCGTGATGCCGTTTGGGCTCACGAACGCGCCAACAGCTTTTATGGATTTGATGCACAGAGTGTTCAGTGAGTGCTTGGACAGGTTTGTGGTCATCATTGTAGATGACATTTTGGTCTACTCGGCTTCTGAGGAGGAGCACGAGGAGCATCTGAGGATCGTGCTAGAGACATTGCAGAGTCACCAACTTTATGCCAAGTTTGACAAGTACGAATTTTGGCTGAGGGAGGTGCACTTTCTCGGGCATGTGATCTCAGGTCCTGGTGTGACAGTGGACCCTACCAAGGTTAAGGCAATGTTGTCTTGGGAGCAGCCCACTTCAGTGTCAGAGGTTCACAGCTTTCTGGGTTTGGCAGACTATTACAAGAGGTTTATCCAGGACTTTTCCAGGATTGCAGAGCCGTTGACTAGAATGACCAGACTTGGGGCCAGGTTTGTTTGGACTGAGGACTGTGAGCAATGTTTCCAGGAGCTGAAGACGAGGTTGACTTCATCACCAGTGTTGATTTTGTCGTCAGGTAGCAAAGGTTTTGTGGTCTACACCAACACTTCGAGGTCAGGTTTGGGTGCAGTGCTGATGCAGCATGGTGGGGGTCGCCACCTATGCTTCTCAGCAGTTGAAGAAGCATGAGGAGAACTACCCTACCCATGACTTAGAGTTGGCAGCAGTGGTGTTCGCTATGATGTTATGAAGGCACTATTTATACGGCTAGGTGTTTGAGATCTTCACAGATCATCATAATTGGTAGTATATATTCACTCAGAAAGATTTGGACTTGAGGTAGCACAGATGGATAGAGTACTTGAAGGACTACGACGACCCTCTCCTATCACCCGGGAAGGGCTAACGTCGTAGCGGACGCCTTGAGCAGACAGGTTTACCTGAGTTTGTTGCTAGTCAGAGAGTGGAGGTTGTTTGAGGACCTGTCTCAGGGAGTTTTCTGCCCTTCGAGGTACAGAGACCGTGCTGTGATGACCAGTTTGTTAGTTCGCCCATCAGTGTACCGTCAGGTGCTGGAGGCACAGCAGGCAGATATTTTGCAGATGTTAGATGTTGAGCTAAACAAGGATAGTGAGGTCAGGTTTAGAGGCAGATTGTATGTTCCCTATGATGAGCGCCAGGCGCTGTTGTCAAAGACACACCAGTCGAGGTATGTTGTTCATCCTGGTTCCACTAAGATGTATCATAACCGGAGGAGGTTCTTCTAGTGGCCAGGGATGAAGAGGGGTGTAGCAGAGCTTGTCGCTCATTGCCTTACCTGTCAGCAGGTGAAGGCTGAGCATCGGTGAGCTGCAGTCATTGCCCATTCCTGAGTGGAAGTGGGATGACATCACCATGGACTTTGTGGTTGGTTTCCCCGTACTTCGCAAAGGCATGATGGTATCTAGGTGATTGTGGATAGGTTGACGAAGTCAGCGCACTTCCTTCCAGTCAGGATGTCTTGGTCAGTGGACAGGATTGCAAGACTGTACGTGGACCGAGTTGTTCCATTGCACGGAACCCCAGTTTCTATCATTTCTGACAGAGATCCGAGGTTCACTTTAGGGTTTTGGCGCAATTTACAGAGAGCTCTTGGTATAGAGTTGAGGATGAGTTCAGCGTATCACCCGTAGTCATATGGTTAGTTAGAGAGGACTATTCAGACCTTAGAGGATATGTTGAGAGCTTGTTGCTTGGACTGGGGTTGCACTTGGGAGTCCCACCTTCCGATGGTGGAGTTTGCATACAACAACAGTTATCACTCGAGCATTGGAATGGCACCATACGAGGATTTGTATGGTCGACCGTACAGGACACCACATCATTGGTTTGAAGTGGGTAAGAGGTAGCTTTTGGGACCAGAGATGGTGCAGTAGTGTGCAGACACAATTCGTTTAGTCAGGCAAAGGCTTCAGGCAGTACAGAGCAGACAGAAGAGCTATGCAGATGTCCGCAGGAGGCCATTGTAGTTCAGCATTTGTGACCTTGTGTTTTTGTGGGTTTCACCGACCAAGGGTGTCATGAGGTTTGACAGAAAGGGAAAGCTCAGTCCAAGGTATATTGGACCTTTCCCTATCACAGAGAGGATCGGTAAGGTGGCTTACAAATTGAGCCTTTTAGCAGAGTTGGCAGGTGTGCACAGTATTTTTAACGTTTCGTTGTTCAGGAGGTACATCGCAGATCCATCACACGTGTTGGACTACTCACAGTTTGGGGTAGCACCAAACTTGTCAGTGCCAGAGTACCCAGTCAGAGTCTTAGACCACAGAGTCCAATAGTTGCACCGAAGGCAGATTCCACTAATCAAGGTCGTTTGGGAGAACATCGTTGGTTGCGAGGCCACTTGGGAGCGCGAGGACGAGATGAGAGAGCAGTTCTCATATTTGTTTGATTGATCGGTACGTTGTTTTCCCTTTTATGTTGCTTCCTGTTGAAATTGAGTTTCTTTTAATTTCGAGGATGAAATTTCTTTAAGGGGGGTAGGATGTAAGACCAAGCCCTCTTGGGCCTTTGGCCCTATCCTCAGGGTCGTAACGGACACCCTGGTCGCGACATGGTAATGCCAGGGGTGCCTGTCGCGACAGGCTTTTGGTCACGACACACCTTTTTTTTTTTTTTTAATGCGAATACCTAGAAGAGGCAGAGGGAGAGTGCCCACCCCCTCAGGGAGGGGATGAAGTAACCACTCCACCACCACACTGCTCCCAGGGAAATTTTATTAATAACACATATAAATACATCAAGGCCTAATGGACGGGAGTCCTGCCTTATCCAAATGGCAAGGACCCTTTACAGCAGGGGGAAGATCGGCCCAAGAAAACCAAATATTACAAACAGAAAGAGAGGAACAACCAAAGTTCGCGAGAGCATCCGCAACCTGGTTGGCCTCCCTAAAAACATGACAAAATGAAACATGAATAGACTGACATTTAGTAAGAATGTCATTAACAGGAAGATAGATTCTCCAAGGACATCTAAACCGCCCTTTAATAACTTGAGTGAGAACCATGGAATCAGACTCAATAAAGATGGTATTGAAACCATGATTGCAGTATAGGTAGATCCCATCTCTAAGCGCAAGGGCTTCAGCTTCAAGGCTGGAGCGGACATGGGGGTATCGGTGAGCAAAACAGAGCATAATGTCCCCACGATCATTTCGAAGAACACCACCACCAGCAGCAGTACCCATGGAGCTCTTAAAAGCACCATCTACATTAAGCTTGAGTCTCCCCGTAGGGGGAAGTAACCACCGGACAACCTTGGGGATCAGATTAGGAGACTGCTGAACATGAATGCCCCACTGAGATAAGAGTCTGATCTGAGCTGAGGCAAGGCCTTTGAAGACAAGTAAAGAGGCGCTAATAGCATCCTGCACATTCAACCGAATCTTAGAGAGCACATGAGTGTTGTTCATGGCGATAGAGTCATATCTGGATCGATTTCTGCTGCACCACAACTCCCATATAACAGCGAGAAATATGAAACGAATGAGGTTCCCCATGGAAGAGGTGGCAGGCTGAGCATCAAGAAAACATATAACACCATGCATTGGATTAAGAACTGACAAGTTGTGGAATTTTAGAACATCAAAGAGAGACCCCCAAACCGCCTTAGCCACCTCACTGTGGAAAAATAAATGGGTACCAGATTCAATGCTAGGAGAAGAACAACAGGAGCACCTTGAACACAGAGGAATACCACAGCCAACAAGAATGTCGTCAGTGGGAACACATCCCTTGGCCAGACGCCAAACAAGAATGGACCACTTAAGGGGGCAGCTAGGCACCAAATCTTGTCCCAGCCAGCACTAATGACAGGTTGATTAATTTTCCGCACAGAAGAAGATGTAAATGTTCCATCTGGGGTCGGACACCAGATCCACTTGTCAGCATCCCCAACCACCGCAATACAGTTATTAAGAACAATAGCCGGGCAGAAATGGCGGGCTAACAACAAGTGAACACCTCCCGGCTCATGGAAAACATCCTTTATTGAAAGGTATTTCCCTTGTATGTTCCGCCATACATTATCTGGGATGAACTTATGAAGGGGAACAGACCCAGTCCAAACATCAAACCAGAAACTAGCAGCATAATCCAGATTAGCAACGAGAACCCGATGATTAGAAGCAACGATTGAGGAGACATGCCTCCAAAGGCAGCTGTCAGCGGCATGCATCAGATCATAAGAGGCTTCAAAATAATGTATGTTGTGAAGGTATTTAGCTTTGAAGAAATCGCCCCAAAGAGAAGTGCCCGAAATCACCTTCCATAACAGCTTGGTCCTAAGGGCGATCTGCATATCCTGAATATTTAGAATTCCAAGGCCCCCACATTCTTTAGGCTGAGCAATAATATTCCAAGAGACCCAGTGCTTCTTCGGAGATCCTTCATAAGAGCCCCAGAAAAAATTAGCCAGCAGCTTGTGAAAAGAGTTAATGACAGTCTTGGGGATAGACAAAGAAGACATGGTGTATATCAGAATAGCAGAGAGGACATGTCTTAGGAGAATAAGCCTACCACCAGTAGAAAGGAAATTTTGTTTCCACCCTTGCAACTTTAGAGCCGTTTTAGAAATGATATGAGAAAAGTACAACGGTCTCCTTCTGCCAAAATATATGGAGACACCAAGGTATTTGAAAGGGAGAGAGCCCCGAACAAAACCAGTAATATGGCACAAAGATCGGCTTAGAGACAATGGAGCCTTAGCATGAATGATAAAAGAACTTTTTGCCACATTAAAAAGCTGACCTGAAGATGCCTCATAATCCTTGAGAAAAGCCATCAGCTTCTTCATATGCCTGGTCGACCCATTTGAGAAAATCAAAGTGTCATCGGCAAAAAGGAGATGAGAAACAGGGGGACAACGTCTCATAGTATGGTAAGCTCCACCAGCACTCCCACGAAACAAGGATGAGATACCTCTGCTAAGAACTTCCTAGGCGATGATAAAAAGAGCCCGGGCAAGAGGATCCCCTTGACGTATACCTCTGGAAGACTTAAAGTAACCATGTATTTCACCATTTAGAAGGACTAAAAACCAGCAGTTCGAGAGAAGAGGTTCAATAAGAGAAATGAACCGAAAGGAGAAGCCGAATTTCTGGAGAACAGCAAAGAGAAAATCCCATTCAAGACGGTCATAGGCCTTAGCCATGTCCAGTTTAAGAATAACATTACCACCTCTGCACTTTCTGCCCAGATGCTGAGTCATTTCCATAGCTAAACAGACATTTTCAGAAATATTCCTCCTTTGACAAAGGGACCCTGTTCTTCTGAAATTAAAAGAGGCAGAATCTGTGAAATCCTGTCATTGATGATCCAAGATATGACTTTGTAAAAGAAATTACAAAGACTAATGGGGCGGAAATCAGCACAGTTTTTAGGCATATCAGATTTCGAAATCAAAGCAATTAAGGAGGAGGTGAATCCTTTAGGTAGCGGATGGCCACAGAAAAAAGCCTGCACAGCTTGACAAATATCTGTGTCAATAAAACTCCAGCACACGTGAAAAAAGTGTCCAGTAAACCCATCTGGCCCCGGGGCGCTGTCAGGGGATATAGACATGACAACCTTTTTGATTTCCTCAGTGGACGGCACACTGCAAAGCATATCATTCTGTGCATTTTCCACAATGCAAGGGAAACGTCAAGAAGATCCTGATTAATACTGTGAGTTCCAGTAGTGAAGGCTTTAGAAAAATGAGAGACAAATAATTCTGCAATATCAGATTTATTCACCACAGTTACCCCATCATCATTGTGTATTTGGTTAATCATCGAATTCCTTCTACGAGAAATTGCATAAGCATGATAGAATTTGGTATTACCATCACCCTTCTTCAGCCATTGCAACCTAGATTTTTGCCTCTAGAAAATTTCTTGCTGGTGGTGAGTGCGGACCAAAACCTGGCACGCAGCAGAAAGCAGATCGCCATTCACTTGAGAAGCGTCATCATCAAACCTAGACTGGGCAATGTTAAATTCATCTTCCGCAATCAAAACATTATCCGTAATGTCTTTGAAAACATATTTGTTCCAGTTCCAAAAAAAAGTTTTCATAAACTTTAGCTTCATCATGAGGTTGAACAAGGGGTAAGAAGACTATGGAGCAGCCAGCCAACTCTGATTAGCATTTTCCAGGAATCATTCATGACTTGTCCACATTTGTTGAAAGCAAAATCTGGAAGGCTGACGTTGAGAAGTTTGGATAATAGATACAATCAGCGGACAATGGTCACTGCAAGCACGAGTGAGGTGTTGAACATGAATACCCGGGTAATCAATAAGCCATTCACCATTTAAGAGCACTCTATCAAGCCTTGCCCAGATGTTATTCAACGCTTGCCCATTATGCCAGGTAAAACGACTTCCAGAAAAACCTGCATCCTCAAGGCCAGCAGCAGCTACACAAGCTTGGAAGTCAAACATGGATCGCTGGAATGTGTTCCTACCACCCCTCTTTTCCTCAACATCAAGAATACTATTGAAGTCACCTCCAATAAGCCACGGAGAGGTGCAAGAGGCAGAGAAATCAACAATGTGATTCCAGAGATTTCTTCTCTCATTTAACAAGCAGCTAGCATGCACAATGGTAATAAAGGCATCTCTATGCACAGAAGAACAGATGCGCACAGTGATGAATTTATCTGAAGAAGAGATCAGTTGGGCCGAAATATCAGATTTCCCAAAAATCCAGATGCGCCCTTTATCAGTAGAATTAACAAGAGAGAAATCCATACCCAGCTTCAATCTATAATTTTCAAGTTTATCATGATGTAACTTAGGCTCAATAATAGCTAAAAACGTAATACCATGCTGACGAATAAGAAGTTTTAGACGATGGATAGAGGATCCGTTGCCAATACCTCTAATGTTCCATAGCATAGCCTTCATGGAAAACTAATTAGAGGTATTATTAACCGAGGCACACTTGCGTAAAGATGATCTAGTCTTGACTCCATCAGCCACCCTGTCAGCCAGGCCTTCCGTACCAACAAAATTAACATGAATAGCAGTAAAGGCAGGAGCTTCCATAGGAGGAGGGGAGTCAGAACGAGGAAGGGACATGACCCGGTGCGATGGTTTACATAGTCACGACACACCTGGCCGTCGCGACATGGTTGCGACGGGGATGGGCATCGCGTTCTTATCACAGCGTCTGAAGGCGATGCGACTGCTCCTTCTGACCTATCTAACTATTGTCCTTTCTGTCAGAACGACGTTTTCGGGTGTCAAGTGCGTACAACATCGACGCAACCTGGCAGGACATCGCATTCTGGTTTCCCAGTCTTCTAGGTTTCATCGACATTTGGTGTCGCGCCGGGCTCCGCATTCGCAACATGGTCGTGACGCCTGTAGATGCGGTTTTCCACCGCACTTTTGTTGTACCCCCGGAAATCTTTGGGTGTTTTGTGTGATGCGGAGAAAAATGGGGGTGGGGAGAAGAACAACACTACTCCCAAAGAGAAAAGGGTGATTTTGGGTTTTAATAAAAGGGAAATGATGCAGGGAGTGAGAAAAGGAGAAAAGAAACGAAATGTGTGTGTGTGCACGATGGATGTGTGATCGCCAGGCGCACGAGGGCGTCGAATGAAACGGGTAAAGAAGGGAATGTGGTGTACTTACCTCTTTACCCAAAGAAGAGCGGGAGTTCCATGATGGGTTCTCTTTCCTTCGCCAATCGGCCGGCCGACAGAGAAGATCCAATTCCGGTTACCTTGCAAAATGCAAACAACAAGAAAACGCATAAAGGGGGGATTAGTCTGGAGGTGTAGTAAGCGTGAAAATAACGGTGCATAAGAAAATATGTAAACGGAGGGTAACACACCTCGTGGGGGTGGTGTTAAACACCTAAAAGTGGATGGGAGGGATGTTATGAATGTGTGTGTGGAAATGTGCCATGCATGCCTAATGAAAAATGAAAGATGGAGGAGGTGAGGGAGAAATGATGGCGTAGCCCGGCATGTGACGTGGAATGGCGGCGGCACAATGAACGTCGGTGGAGCTCCTCGTGCCGCACCCCATGCTTGGAAGGCTCCTTCACGTGAAAATGGCGACAGGAGGACGACACACATTCCCACTCTGGCGCCGGTGCTCTAGCTTTCGGTCTGTCAGAATCCACACCTCGAGAAGATGGAGAGTTGAGGTTCGGAGGTTGAGGGACAAATTCGGCAGGGCTTCGTCGTAGTTGGGAATGGATGCCAAATGAGGGACCCTCGGGTCTATATTTATAGCAGAAATTGTGTCCAATGCAGCAGACATTTATTAGGACTAATGGGCGTCCGCCTGACAAGCCGCGTTTTACATAACCCATTGGATTTGCAGGGATTTGACATTTCCATCATGGAGGTAGCTGTAAGCTAGGTTCTGAATTATGTTCGAATGGCTGGCCATGTTTTCTTAGGTGAATCGAATCTTTGACAAAGTCCGATCCTTGATTTGATGTTTATAAAACACGGTGAGGCATCTGGACGCATTTTCAAAGAACATCATGAATGCTGACATGGCGTCCATTAAATGGAGCTGACAGTGCGCGGTCAAAAATCTTGACTTTTAAATCGTGGCGTGGCGACAGGACGTGGTTCATAATAGCCCATGTGTCTAATTGCAGGTTAGATATGCGTCGGTGACTGCCGGCGCGTATCGATCCTACAAAAGACGTCCGCTAGTGTGGACGCATTCTAGTGAATTTTCATCAGACCCTTTGGGGGAATTTTCTAAAAATCCTAAAATAATCTGGAAAATAAGAACATCACTCAAGAGGTTAATTGAATAAGAGCCACTGTGAGGTATCGCAGTGTGACATAAAATTTACCCGATGTGAAGCCAAATTAGCGTGTCTACAGCTGCCTCGCCTGGGTGTCTGCTTTGCAGGGGAGCGAAGTGGAGGGACACGGAATGGAGTGTGATGGAGTGAAGTGAGATAAAGCATAGTGGAGTGGAGTGTAGTGGGAGCAGACTGAAAAGTAGATACCCAGGTGTGATGAGACATGCCTCAGCAACACATGATAGGAGCTGTTCGTTAGTTCATAAGTGGAGTTGTTTGTTAACAACCTCAAGAAAGACTTGTTGCGTTGGAGAAAGGAATGTGCACATGGGCACAGGAAAGGGAGAAAAATCAACTTCCAGCGCCGGGGAAGTACCTAAGGACACAATCCGTTAGGTTTCACCTTTGGGGGCATCTGCCACTGCCGCAGGTGGATTTTTGAGAGGATGATTAGATTGAAAAAAATCCAAAGTAGCGAGCTTTTCAGGTGGAGGCCTTCAAACAACAACATAATGGACTAAGTAATTAACTTTGGAGTGGAATATTTCATGTCGCTTGGAATTAAGGGACAAATGGCTCTCTTTAGTTGAAACAAGAGTGATTTTCCAGAGTTATGCTCAAGGTCCTATATGATGCATGCTGGGCTAAAAGAAAAATTTAAAACAAAAGGAAAATATAAGATAATCAAGGATAATATTGTTATGCCACAGAAGTCAGGATACTGGAGAGAACTGTCGTCCTTCCATAGCGTAACGGCCTATCCTCAAGTCGTAAGACTCCTCTGGAATTATCACTATTTTTGGCGGTGGAGGGGAACTCAAATTCCAGTTTTATGAGAGCCTCGAGGTCCTTGATGTGTTCTAATAAAGTATACCATATAGTAAGATGCAATATTCACAACACCGGTGTGGTGGTCGCCGAGGATGATCGTGCATTGCATGGAGAAAAGACATCCAGATCATATGCTCAAAGATTGATTAGTATTGACAAACAACAAATAATAGAGTGAAAAATATTGAAAACAATGCTGCTTGTAAATTGCGGCTGGGATACTGGACGCCTATCAATTGTGAATTGCGTCTGTTATGTTGGACGCTATTCAAATTGCTGGTGGGAGAGATCCTGAACATTATTATTATTGGGGGCCTCATTTTTTGACGTGGCATGCACTTTTGCTAAATATGGTTACATGAAAATCTAGGCTACCCACACTCTTGAACACCAAGAGGTCCCCAGAGCTCATCTCGTGAGAGACTGCAAACCTCCCCCAACCTTCAGCAAAGTGCAAACCTTTGCTATCATTGCCAATCCTGATGCTCCTGGCTTCTACAAAGAGGGCTCAAGAGCATGACACATGTCAGATTCTCTCTGATGAAGCACTTAGTGAGCCTCTGCTGCATTATGTGGCGAAGGCCGAAGCAAAACTCTAAAGAACTTGAACTTCCGAGGCCGGACATGTTCGTTCTTCAGTTATGGCGAGAATAGATCAACCCTCCACAAGGACTGAACTTCATCTGAAAAGGAGTAACAGAAAGTTCGATGAAGCAACTTTTGTGGCAGAAAGGATCATTATGGGTAATGGGGACTTTTCCTTGATTTTCTCACTCCCGGAGCAGTGAGGGTATTGAAGTCCTTCTTACCGATGATAGCGTAGGAGTGCATCTTTAACTTTGAATCATGGCGGGGCACTTTTTGTATTTCTTTGAATTAGCGTCCAGTTGGGACGCCGCCCTTCCTCTTTTTTTTTTTTTTTTGCGTCCAACATATTGGACGTCTATGGAATGTAAATGGCGGCCGAATAAATAGACGCTTATACAATCTTAATGGCGTGGGGACATAGGGCATGGGTTGCTGCAGAAGATGGCTCATCTCCGGGATTCCTGGTGTTCCCCACCTTTCTCCTCCTCATCCAAGGGTGAGAGGCTTCCATTGAATCAAGGAGAAGGGAGGGAGGTGCTTGAGAGAGAAGGAGAGAGGGAAGAAGGGCTTTGAAGATGGAGCATGGTGGATCATCCTCCCATGGACCAAGAGGAAAATTTCAAAGATTGAATCAAGTGGAAGGGCATATTTGCAAGCTAGTTCAACCAAAGATGGCAAGTTTTTTTTGCTTTTGATTATCTTTGCTTTCACTTGTTACTAATCTATGATTTGGTTCTCTTCCTTCTTTCTTTCTTCCCTACCTCTTCCTTTCTAAATCACACCCACCTACTGTAGGATTTCCCATCATTCCCAGGTAACTGACGCTTCATGCGCCTTCCTTGGCTCCACCACTTGACCTCTAACATCACTCCTAACATGTTCGCCATCCTTAGACAATGGGGGCTTAGTAACCTCATCGTCCATGCTAAAAGGTACCACGAAATCCACCTAGATTGGGCAGCTCTCGAGGCTCCGATTGAATTATGGCACCCTCAAAACCACACATTTCTCTTCTAAACCTTTGAAGCCACTGTCCTTCTGGAAGAGGTTGAACTTCTATTAGGTTTGAAAAGGATGAAGCGAGGTGAAGAGGATGGAATGGCGACCATGACTCGGTATTACACAAGCAAGGCGATGCTTGAGAGCTTCATAGATTCAAGGGAAGCATAAAGCATCCGGGCTCCGCAAGGCATAAACCTCCAAAAGCTGGCGGCCTGGACAATGAGAGAGATATTGGAGTCGAGAGATGATGAGAGGCTTGAGTTGGTGATGCATGGGTTCACCATCTGCATGGCGGGTGCGCTACTCTTCCCTTCAATCGACAGCGTCTTGGAAGAAGATCAACTCGGTGCGGTGTGCGCCATCTGGGAAGGGAAGAGATTAGGGCCGGCGGTGCTAGCCTTTCTTTATAGCGGGCTCACAGTGTCGAGTTTGGGTAGGCCTCCTTATGGATCAATGCTTTTATTAACCTGTTGGACTGACCTGCATTTTAAGTTTTCCTTGAGTAATGACGCTGCAAGCTCATCCGGGATCTTCTTCAAAAGTCCGCTTAAGCATATGGATCATATCGTGGGCTTGGAAGGGCGTGTGGCGAACCGGGCACCACAACTCAAGATGCGGGCAGATTGGCAAGATTTTTTCCGAGATACGTCCAAGAGCGTCTTCTCTTTCATACCGTCACCACTTCTTGCCCAGGATGTGCGGACTCGCCTAGCACCTGGTGTGGATTTGCAGTTAATCAGCGCTTCTGAATTTGTTCTCTACAATCCACACCGCTGCCTCCCACAGCTCGGCATTCCAAGATGCATTTTTGAGGGCCCATCCCACCTCCCACCGATCAAACGAAGTAACATCGGCACCAACAATGATGGCGAGGAGATGAGCACAATAAAAGCTATATGGAAGATTTGCACCTTTAGGAGGCCAGTCCTGAATGTGGCGGAGGTTGAAAATGATTGGACGAATTATGTTAGGGAGCTCAGGAAGTTGTGGCCCAAGGTGGCCGTTTGTAAACGGCGTGATTGCATCCTTTAGCGAGCAATAAATTATTTCCTTAACATGGCCAAAAATGTCCCTTGAATGTGATTGTGTCATCCAAAATGCAAAGATTCTCCCTCCACGACAGAGGCCGCCTATAAATTTTGAATTGCGTCCAGCAACGAGGGCGCGAATCAGATTTCAAAACGGCCACTAGGATCATGCTTGTGTTCCTCTCAAGGTGTTTGATGAATAATTAAAGGGGCCAAAATATGTGACAAATGCCATGGATATCCCTAGAGAAGCATTCGGGGGACTAATATGTGACGCCGCCAATTTGGTGGGGAGATTGAGATGGGCGACGACAGATCTAATGATGAGAGATCCTAAAGGACTTGAAGTTGTGATGGCAGGAGATGCTGCCCTCGCTCCAACTAAACAACTTGCTTCAGGTCGCCTCTCTGTCACTTATATAGGTGTTTCCAAGAGCCCCTTTCCATAAACAGCAGCATTCCCACTGGCCACCTAAAAAACACCTTATCTGCATCCAATGGCAAAGCCGCCTTTAATTTCAAGTAGCGTCGCCATGGCCGGACGCAATTCTCAACGTCCTTTCAAACCTCAAAAGGCGCGTCTCTACGGGTTCTGCGTCGGGCAATAATTACCCTGAATCGCGGCGGCCATTTGGGGCGCAATTCGACCTGTCCTTTCACATTTTGCATCCATCCATGTGGACGCACTTTGGAATTCAAATTTCGAACCGAGGCGCGCACGCCTGATGCAATGATGGCTCCTATAATCACGGCGAGTTCCCAGGGCACATTTTGACGTGTCTTTATGAATTGCGTCTACTACTGTGGATGCGATTTCAGGACGTCGCCGGAACAGCAAAACAGCCTGAAGGAGACTATTCCAGCCACTCAACCCCTCTCTAGTCCCTTCTTCTTCTCTTTTCCTAATCTCTCTCTTTCTCTCCTAATCTCATCTAAACTCTCCCTCTCTCTTTCCCCACTTCTAATCTGGCGGCGATGGTGAAGCAACGTAGGGTAGAGGAGGAAGGGGCGTCGTAGGAGACAGTGGTAGGAGCTGGCGATGCGACGGCGGCGGCAACCACGCCGCTGACGGGGAAGAGGCGGTGCCGACAGAAGCAATGGAAGAGGGTGAGGGGGACGAGGATGGCGAGGGGACGCCAGAGGAGGACTAGGAGGAGCGGCGACGGGGGCATCACAGTCCGGAGATCCCCTCCCGGCCTGAAATGGTAAGCCCCCCCCCCCCCCTTCTCTCTCTCGTCCTTGGGTAGAAAGGGGAAGGAAGGGAAGGCGGTCATCGTCGGTCGGTGATGTGAACCGCGTCCAAGCCAGAGGATACGGTTCACGCCCACGAGACGCGGCCAATCGAGGGTTCACGAACCGAGAGATGAAATGCGGCCGCCTGAGGGGCGTGAAACGGGAGATGAAATGCGGCCGCCTGAGGGGCGCGAAACGGGAGCTGAAATGTGCCCTCTTGAGGGGCATGAAATGGGAGCTGAAATGCGCCCTCTATTTTGGACGCTTTTCAAGGGCTATTTTGGACCCTTTTCAAGGGCTTCTGAGGGTTGCTTTATTTCGCATTTCATGGTTATCCTTGATGTGTTGGGACTTAGTATGATTTGTTTGTGCATTGCAGGGAGTCATGAAGGCGAGGACCATGTGGCCTCTCATCTTGGGAGCATATCAGGGGCTCCCAGACTTTCAGAGAGAGAGGGTCCAGGGGATGGGTTTCGGGCCGATCTTGGAGATCGAGCCCTTCATCGTGGACCCTCCCCTGATCCAAGTTCTGAGGCAGAGGTGGGACAGGACTAGTAGGACTTTCATGTTCCCATAGGGCCATATGGTCCCAAGCTTAGAGGACGTGACCCGGATCACCGGGTTACGAGTTGATGTGGAGGCGGTGAGTGGCGTGACGTACGCCGACTACACAGATCATGCTCAGGATCTCCTGGGTTTAGAGCCCCATGGAGACGAGGCAGGAGACAGGAGGATGGTAGGGTGTGTTGCCCTCCTGGAGACCCTGGGGCTGGCCGGAGTGCGCCAGCGATCAGAGGAGATGCTGCAGGAGTTCATGCAGCGAGCGGCGGGGTTGGCGCGCGCGGCGTACGGCCCGGACCCTGAGGATAGAGACCGAACAGACCGGGACCTCCGACGGTTCCTGGTTTTCTTCTTCTGTAAGATGATGTTCACCATGAAGGGTGACAGAATCCACTGCCGATTCCTGGAGCTACTCGAGGACTTGGACAGAGTGGGTGGCTATGTGTGGGGAGCGGCCCTCCTGGCCCACACCTTCGTAGATCTCTCTGCCGGTACCGGGTGAGAGACGACAGTGGGTGGCTTTGCACCCTTCCTACAGGTATGAAGGTTCAAGCTTGCCTTAATTAGCCTGCATTAGATTGACCTGCATTGAATTTGTTAAAAATAATTGTGACTGACAGGTGCGTGTTATGCAGGTGTGGAGCTACCACTACCTCCCCCTGGGCAGGGCGACAGAGGTGCGGCCGGGCGCGGTACCCCTTGCTCGGAGGTGGCTCCCGAGGGTGACCATGGCCACATACTTCTTCCAGCTAGAGGTCCTCCACCGAGGCACTCGGGATTTCCCGGCACTCCTGGTACGTGCCACACATGCTTCCTTTAATTATGCAAATGACATGAAATGTGATGTGATTGACTCAATGCATGTAGGTGGTTGGGAGCCTTACGCATGCATGGGGGACGAGGGCCAGCCATTGGTGGAGAGTGGCTGATCTCGGTTTAGGTGGGACGTGTGGGTCCATTACCTGAACGAGATCGAGCCGCTTTGCTTGCGGTTGGCTGCTCGCACCCTAGGCCTACACCAGGCATGGCTTGAGGTGGAGGAGCCCCGGAGGATCGGCCGGAAGACATAGGGGTAGTCGAAGATAGTCGACTGGCATCTTCGTTTTCTGGACCAGTACACAGACTGGCAGTAGGGTGGCCAGCTGGTGGAGTCGGATGCGGTGGACAATCTTGACTACCTTCGCTGCTTCCAGGAGGAGTATGGTGACCGAGACTTCCTAAGGCCAGTCTGGGTACACATCCTTTAACTCTAAACCCTTACTTACATGACATGCATTGTTCTAACAACTATATGCCTGTGCAGGATGCTCATGATGAGTTGATTGACCAGCTCCGCGCCCAGCTGGCGAGCATGGAGACCCAGGTAGCTGAGGACCATGTAGACCTAAACACCATGGTAAGTCCTTGGAAATCATACCTTTGTTATTTACCTTACTATGTGTTGATCTGGCATTGGAATGTGCACAGCATGCTGCTAGGGCGTCGGTAGAGGGTGCCGATACAGGTGGCGCTTCCTCGAGTCAGAGCATTCTTGACCCGGAGGTTACTTCCCTCTGATCGCGGTTGGTGGCGGCAGAGGCCAGAGCGGAGGAGACGGAGTGCGACCTTGCTACACGGGTAAGTTTCTTAACCAGGTATATACATGAATTGAATTGTGTTTTTGTACTTACCTATGCCTTGTTTCTCGCAGTCAGGTGAGCTCCAGGACGCCCTCGCGTGGGAGACGGAGACCCACGCCGAGCTGACTGAGGCATCCCAACAGCTGTCGAAGCTGCGTTCGTAGGTGACTCAGTCCTAGGACTTGCCCCAGGAGGCCGCGGAGGCACATACGAGGCTTTCTCTGGAGCGCGAGGATCATGAGAGGGAGAGGGCTCGCTGGGCAGAGGAGCGTGACCAGTTAACGTAGCAGCTATCGGAAGAGTGTGACTGGTTGACGCAGCAGCTAGTGGAGGCGAGCACGTGTTTGGGCATCACCGAGTGTCTGCGGCAGGTGGCGGAGGACAAGTACCAGCGTGGGCGCGAGCGTGCACGAGAGTATGGGCGGGGAAGCCTTTTCAGCGAGAGTCTTGTCGCGACGTTCACAGGTTCCCATGCCTCCATGAGGCCTCCAGCCCCACGCCCGACAGTGGACCCTGGCGAGCGAGGAGTAGCCAGCAACAGAGGCCGGTGGAGGGTTCAGGCGAGAGCGACCACCCTGCGGGTGATGGTGGCGAGTGTTAGGCCATGTTGATCATGATATGTACCCTTTTTTTGACCTTCCTTTGATGATGTGTGCCTGCCCGGGCATTCCATGGCGATGTACTTAGGGTTGGCCTACCTTTTCGGTCGGATGTACGTATATGTACATATTGGTTCTTCTCCTCCGCGTGCCTGTAAACCATTCGAACAAACAAGTTAAATGTATGTTCCGGCTCAGTCCCTTGTGTACGAGTAACGTTTCGTCTTTGAGTTTTTTGTCAAGGGGCTGAGCCTTTACTTAAACAAGGCATAAGATAAGCAAAATGATGATACGCAAGGAATTAATGCAATGTATGTACATATGCGAGCAAGAGATGAATGTGCACAATATACAAGTAGGTAGAAGTCAGTTAGAATTTACAAGGATGAATGCACATGCTTTAAGCAGAACTGATTTCTTTAGAGGTTTTGAAAATACCTGATTTTTCTTGGATTTTGAAATATATGGTTTTTTTTTGTTTGGAAATATATGATTTTTTGGATTTAGAATATATGATTTTTTGGGTTTGGTAATATATGATTTTTTTTGTTTTGGAAATATATGGTTTTTTTTTCTTTGGAAATATATGATTTTTGGGGGTTTTGAAATATATGATTTTTTTTGTTTTGGAAATATATGATTTTTTTTGTTTGGAAATATAGGACTTTTTGTTTTGAAATATATGATTTTTTTGTTGGAAATATATGATTTTCTTTCTTTTGCAAATATATGATTTTTTTTGTTTTGCAAATATATGAATTTTTTGTTTTAGAAATATATGATTTTTTGTTTAGGAAATATATAATTTGTTGTTTTGGAAATATATGATTTTTTTGTTTGGAAATATATGATTTTTTGTTTTGGAAATATATGATTTTTTTTGTTTTGGAAATATATGATTTTTGTTTTGGAAATATATGATGATTTTTTGTTTTGGATTTATTCACCACAGCCTAGCGTGATCCCTTTTTTTTTTTTTAAGGCGTGTGGAATGAAGGGAAATTGCTTAGTTTTGGAAGTTCGTGACATTTGGACCCCTCAATTACTTGGCTGTCACTAAGAATTCGTTGGTGACTCTTGGATGCGTTAGCTAGTGATGGGACGTTCTTAAGTTCTGCCTTTACCCAAGGTTGCCTTCAACAACATCCTCCTTAATTGATCGTTGCCTTACTTGGATCCTTAAGGCATATCCGAAGAGTAGGAGGGAAGAGATATTTAGGAAGTCTGCCAGTAGACTCAGGGACTTGGGGGAGGTTCACTTCTTTATCCTAGACTTAGCGGATTTTGGTCTTCTTTAGGCTTATGGGGTTTAGCACGCTTACGTCCAGGGCCATTTAGATCCCTGCGGGGACTTTGCCACTCTTGTCTTGCTGCACGCTTACGTCTAGGTCCATTTGGATCCCTGTGGGGACTTTGCCACTCTTGTCGTGCTTTTATTAACTGCCTATTTTGTGGCTCTTTTGGTTTGGATTCGACGCTGGTTTCCCTTTCTTTTTCCCCTTTTGCCTTGACCTGTGCCCGTTGAGTTTTGGACGAATTTGTGAGGTCAGCCTCTCAGATTCCCTTGTCTATTGGCAGACTGAAAAGGGAGGGAATGGGTAATGCCCTGGGACCTTAGCTCGACATTGATCTCTCTTGGACTCTGCTCTTCTGGTTCCCGAGGGTAGGCATGTTTGTGTGTAAGTGTCGACACCTCTGGCCAACCATCAGAAATCAGGGTGAATTTGGGATGACCTCCTTTCAGAGTCCTCGTGCCACGAAGAGCCAAAATTAAGGGTAGTATTTCTTAAGGTGAAGTCCATTCCAAGGGTGAGAGAGCTCCTCACCTTCCGTGTTGACCAACTTATATGCGTTGCCTGGACTTACCTTTTTTATTATAAATGGCCCTTCCCAGTTTGGTTGAAGTTTCGACAGAGGACCTCCGGTTTTTACAAAGATTCTTTTGTCCACCATTTCGCCAACCTTGAATTTTCTCTCAATAACCTTCTTTTGATGAAAATGTGCGAGTCTATTTTGATAGGCTTTCGCGTGTTCTGCGGCGACCAGACGCTTCTCGTCTAGGAGTTCCAGTTGTGCTAGAAGCGATTCGCGCCGCTCATCAATTGACAAGTCCTTGTCAAGATGGATCCTTAACGAGGGGATGAGAATCTCATATGGTACTACTGCCTCCATTCCGTAAGTGAGAGCAAAGGGTGTTTGCCCTGTAGGAGTATGGATTGAAGTGCGTTAGGCCCATAGAGCTTCTGTAAGCTTTCCTGGCCAGTCCGAGAATCTGTTAGCCTCGCATGTTTTCTTAATAATTTTAATCAAGGTTTTATTAGTGGCCACTACTTGGCCATTGCCTTGCGGATAGTAAGGAGATGAATGATGCAATGCAATCTTATACCTGCCACAGAGGTCGCGCAATTCTTGAGAGATGAATTGAGGCCCGTTGTCGGTGACGATGTTGTTCGGAATGCCAAATCTGGTGATGATGTTCTTTATGCTAAACTTGAAAACAGTTGTTACCTTGACCTCCGCGTATGCTTCGGCTTCTGTCCACTTGGTGAAGTACTCCGTAGTTGTAAGGATGTACAATTTGACCTTGTTCTGGGAGTTGGGATCACCAAGGGGTCCAATGACGTCAAAAGCCCACATAGCGAAAGGCCATGGGGAGGATATCGGGTGAAGCAAAGAGGGTGGAGAATGGATTTTGTCGACGTGCAGTTGGCACTTGACACACCGACTAACAAAGATAGAGCAGTCCTCTTCTAGAGTGGGCCAATAGAACCCTAGCCTAAGAATCTTCTTAGCTAGCATCTGACTATTCACATGGCCACCGCGGACACCCAAATGGGCCTCCTCAATAACTCTCGAAGCTTCATCTTCATCCAGGCATCTAAGCAAAATACCGAAAAATCCTCTTTTATAAACTGCGTTTCCAACCAAGGTATACTTCTGGGCTAATCTCCTAATCAGCTTTTTCTCTTCTGCTGTTGCTTCCTCAGGGTACGACTGATCTTTACAATACCGAGCTATCTCATAGTACCATAGCTTCTACTCATCATTTAATTCCTCTTCTAGCTCTAACAGCAAGACATCGGTCTTGCTTCTTCTTTCTGCATCCCTTAAGGCTTTATCATTGGCCCAGATGAACATAGGGTCTCGGGTGACAGGGGTTTGACGTCACTCAAACTGGATACCGGTGAAATCCCCATGATAATTCATGATCAAGGTGGCGCCAACAGTAGCAAGGGCATCTGCTAGAAGATTCTGATGACGAGGGATGTGGACGAAAAAAAGTTTGGAGAATAGCTTAGCATAGGCTGAGGCGGGCTCTTGATACAACTTGAGCTTAGGATCATGAGTTTCGTACTTGGTGAGCACCTGGCGCAAAACAAGCTGACTATCACCTACAATCCGCAGATGGGTGACACCATAGAAGTGGGCATACTCTAGACCAGCTATCAAAGCTTCATATTCGGCAATGTTGTTGGTAGCTGGGAATTCTAGTTTGTAAGCCTTTGGGAAGGTGACACCCTCAAGTGATAGGAGAGCAATCCCAACACCCCTTCCATGAGAGTTCATAGCTACGTCGAAATACAACGTCCACATAGGATCAGATTGTCTAAGGGAAATTAATTCCTCATCCGGAAACTCTGAACGGACAGGATCGAATCGAGGGAGAGGGTGATGGGCGAGGTGCTCTGCTATCGCATAGCCCTTGATGGATTTCTATTGAACGTAAGTGATTTCAAACTGAGAAAGGAAGCTTTACCACCGTGCTAACCTATCAGTTAGAACAGATTTTTCAAGAAGAAATTTGATAGGATTCATTCGGGCGATAAGATGAACTTCACGAGCAAGAAAGTAGTGCTTCAGTTTCTGCACCACCCACACGAGCACGGCACAGGTCTTCTTTGTTGCTGTGTACCTCTGCTCGCAGGGGTTTAGAAGCTTGGACAGGTAGTATGCTGCCCTCTCCTAGCCTTCTTCATCCATTTGTGCAAGGACAGCTCCTACAGAGTCTTCCAGGACAGATACATAAAGAATGAGTGGTTTGAATGGAGTCGGCGGCCTCAAGACTGGTGGACTAGTCAAATAATCCTTCAGTCCGTCAAAAGCGCCCGACACTTCTCATCCCAACGGAATTCGGCTCGCGGCTTAGTGAGGTCGTGGAAGGGTCTACACCTCTGCGAATGTTGGGAGACGAATCGGCGGATAAACTGCAACCTCCCGATTAATTCTCGAAGCTCTTTCAAATTCTTGGGAGGGGGCATTTCTCTTATTCCCTTCGCCTTGTTGGGATCTAACTCGATACCCCTCTTGCTCACGATAAAACCTAGAAGCTTACCCGACGAAACACAAAATACGCACTTCCTGGGATTCATCTTCAAATGATATTCTCTAGACCATTGCAGCACTTTAGATAGAACCCCGGGATGCTCAGCCAAAGTTTTTGATTTTACCACCGGGTCATCCACATAAATCTCGATGAATATGTGGATCATGTCATGGAATATAGCCATCATAGCCCTTTGCTAAGTGGCTCCAGCATTCTTCAGTCCGAATGGCATGACCACATAGCAATAAGTTCCCCAAGTCGTAGTGAACAAAGTTTTTTTTCTGGTCTTCCGCAGCCAATTTAATCTGATTGTACCCTGAGAAGCCATCCATGAAGGAGAGGGTCTCATACCCAGCCGTATTGTCTATGAGCACGTCCAAATGAGGCAATGGGAAGTCATCCTTAGGACACGCATGGTTAAGGTCTCAGAAATCGATGCAAATTCTGACTCTTCCATCTTTCTTCATGATCGGGACGATGTTTGCCACCCAATTAAGATAAAGTACGACTCTAATAAACCTGACTTTTTGGAGCTGGTTGACTTCACTCTTCATTTTCAAAGCCAACTGGGGGTGGAAACGCCTTAACCGCTGCTTAATGGCAACGGAACCCGGCTTAAGAGTAAGATGATGTTCAACTAGCGCGGGATCCAAGCCTGGCATATCCTCGTAGCTCCACGCGAACATGTCCTTGTATTCTCTGAGAACTTCAATGATTGCCTCCTCTTCTTCTGGTGACAGACTGCCGCTTATGAGGACGGTCCTAGGTTCTTCCTCGGTTCCCAGATTGACTTCTTTGGTGATTTCCTCTACTGCAGTCGATAGTTCTTCAAATTTCTTCAATCCTCTCGCGAACGCGTCGGCCTCGTCCTCAAACTCTTCGTCACCTTCCTCAATCGGGTCATCATCATCCATGATCTCATAGACTCCAAACGCATCGTCAATGAAACATACATATTGCTCATATTCCAACTCTGGCAACTGCAAAGGCTCTTCTATGAATTCTGGAATTGCTAAGCACGCCTTGCACCTACGGGCTAGGTCTTCTAAGAAGTAGTGTGGGACCCTCCTACCCTTGGGCTTCTTTTCGGATACTACCCCTAGTTTGCTGCTACCTTGACTTAGACTTGTACTACAACTACTAGAATCTTCAAAAGTAGGGGAGTGACTTGGAAAAGCAAAAAAGGAATCCTGCATGGGGGAAGGTGGAGAAGAATTTAAAGCAGGAGATGAATACCATGTGGGGGAAGGTGGAGAAGGATTTACAGGAGGAAAAGCAGTAAAAGCAGAATCTCGCGTGGGGGAAGATGCAGAATTATTGAAAGCAGTGAAAGGATTTCCCTATGTGGGGGAAGATGGTGAGATATTTACAGTAGAAGAGCTCCCCTGCGTGGGAGAGGGAGGAAAAGCAGTAAATGATTCCCGCGTGGGGGAAGGTGGAGAAGGATTTACAGTGGTAAAAGCAGTAAAAGCAGAATCCCGCGTGGGGGAAGATGCAGAATTATTGAAAGTAGTGAAAAGATTTCCCTGTGTGGGGGAAGATGGTGAGATATTTATAGTAGAAGAGCTCCCCTGCGTGGGAGAGGGAGGAAAAGTAGTAAATGATTCTTGCGTGGGGGAAGGTGGAGAAGGATTTACAGTGGTAAAAGTAGTAAAAGCAGAATCCCGCGTGGGGGAAGATGCAGAATTATTTAAAGTAGTGAAAATATTTCCCTGTGTGGGGGAAGATGGTGAGATATTTACAGTAGAAGAGCTCCCCTGCGTGGGAGAGGGAGGAAAAGCAGTAAATGATTCCCGCGTGGGGGAAGGTGGAGAAGGATTTACAGTGGTAAAAACTGTAAAAGCAGAATCCCACGTGGGGGAAGATGGAGAAGGATTTACAGTGGTAAAAGCAGTAAAAGCAGAATCCGGCGTGGGGAAGATGGAGAATGATTTACAGGAGGAAAAGCAGTAAAAGCAACTGTAGACGCGAGATTTTGGCCCATCTCCGCATGGTTCATGGCTCAATAAGGCTTATTTGACTTCTTGTTGACTTGCCTCGGATCTCATGTATACGGCAACATCGACTGCCGCTGACTTCATGTTGGCGGCAAGGTCGGGGGACGTTGACTATAGTTGGCATCCACCCATGTGGACATCTGCATGGGGTGGGCGGCGACATCATTGGACGTCAACCTGGTTTACTTGGTCTGCGCAACTGCCCCAAGATTCTAGCCCACTTGCACCATTCTCTTGGCCATGCAATACATGTAGCCGTTCCCAACGGGCATATGGGCCACCTTGGAACCCCCTTGACCAAGTAAAAATCCTACTTGGCCTGTCCTCATTGGTTGGAGCTTTAGTACATGGATTGCCATTTGTGCAAGTGTGTTTCTTCACACTTGGGTATCCAAAGCTTCTGAACTCCGACCCTACTGTCTATATAACTCACCCTTAGGCCTTCTAAGTGAAAGGGGGGAGAGGCTGGACGTCCACATGTTGTTGCCTTGAAAGAAGAGAGAGAAAAGTACACTCATCCTTTGATCCTTCCTCTTTCTCTCCTTCTCATCATTTGGGACGTCTAGGAGGCTTCATCTCGAGCTGGAGGAGCCCACCAGGGAGTCAGCAACGCCACAGCAACGAGGATCACCCCCTCCTCTTTCTCTCTTTCCCTTCCTTTTCTCTTTAGTTTTGCATGTTACACATACACTCTTACACACCCTAGGCACGTAGGACACCTACCTACACACCTATAAAAGGGGTTTCCCAACCAAAAATAGAGGGAAGAAGGGTGGTCATAGCACTTGGCCACCCCTCTTCTCATGTCCACAACCGGTACGGGACTCTCCTTTTGGGATTGTTTCCTTTCTATTTAGGACGCTTTCTACACTTCATTTAAGTCTAATAGAGTCTCTTTTGTGGCAAGAACGAATCGTAGAATACCGTGGAGCTCTCTTTCTTTGGCCGGCCGAAGACGGAGAAGTTGAGGCCCCATCTCCGTCCGCTACGTAAGGTAGCATCACCAGCGTGGTCACAACACCTCCTTGGGCACAGGTAAGGCCCTGGCGATCACAACATCTCCCTTCCATTTGTGGTTTTCATTGTTTTCTCCTCAGTCAACTTGGTCAACCGGGGAGTCAACGTGGTCAACCAGCACCCCCTTCATTGCCAACGAGGGAGCAGCGACATTCCTGAACAACCGGAGGATCCCACAGTCACCGGGGTATGGGAAACGGATCGTCCATAGCCTCTCTTTTGGCGATCACGGTGGGACAAGCACTGCTGCTGCGGTCTCAGTCTGCATCCAGGTAAATGGCAAGAGATATTGTCGTTTACCCAGGTAAGCGTCCAACGTTCTTGCCGTTTATTTCTTGTAGGCGTCCATATAGGTTGTCGTTTATCATGTTTTCTCGTCAGTCGATCATGCCGTCAATTTACTTCTGATGAACTGCGCGTCCATTGGCTTGCCGTTTACTTCACAGAAGTTTGTTTTCTGTCTGTTTTGATTTGTTTTTCTTTCATGTTTGCTTCCTGTGTGTTCCTAATGGTCCTCAGTCTCGAGGGGGGCCTTCTTCTCTGTTCTAGCCTCCCCGCACATTTTAGGATAGCCCCTTCTTGGTTTACAACCTTTTACTCGGGGATTCCCTCTCGAGTAAATCGGGTTGGTTCCAAGGAGAACTCTATAAGTCCCTAAATTCCGTGGATTCCCTCACAGTACGGGGCAGGAGGACCTTTCACCTTCCTATTTAGTCCGCCCATTCACCCAAATTTGAGTAAGGTTTGAGAGAACTGGCTTTTGCAAGGTTAATTAACACATAACTTCAATATCTAAAATTCTTGGGGACGTTGTTTGATCACATTGTTCGGTAGAAATCCACTTTTCTTCTAAAAACAATGTAATTAACTCAACTTAACCATTCTAAAATCAGTAGGTTGTGCGCTAATAGACTCTTGGTTGAACTCTTTGAATATGACTGACAATCAGGTCTTTGAATATGAGGACAATGTCCACGAATTTGTCGGAATGGTTGACACTAACAATCAGCCTGAAGAGTCTATTCAGTCCTCCTCTTAAGCCGATAATGAGGAGAGTGTGAGTCTTAGGGTCAACCCCACATATGCCCAAGATGATCAGGAGGACCCCGAATTCTCCAAACTCCTCTCTCGCTATTCGCCCGAGGACATCATCTCAATGCTTTCTAAGTAGACTGTTCGGGCAGCAGCCTCTCATTCCCCTCCATCCCCTTCTCCTTTCTACGCTTCTTCATCTAGGCCCTCTCCTAGGCCTATCACCCCTTCCCGGGCTCCTATCTCCCCCATTCCCATATCCACTCCTCTTCCTCCCACTCCTTTAGCCACCCCTGTTCCTCCTCTTACTCCTTTACCTCCTTCTACCCCAACTCCTCCTCATGTCTATCCATCTTATGCTCAGCCCTCACCTCCCGCTCAATCCGAATCCATTTCCTGATTGGAGATGGAGGGTCTTATTAGGAATCTCTTGGCTGAATCTCTGTCTCTTTCTAAGCCTCATTCCCTTCAGAACTATTGCAAGCTCCCCAACGCTTACTTTCCCCCGGGTTTCAAGGCCCCGAAATACCGCAAGTATGACGGGACCTCCGACCCTCAATACCACCTCACTGGCTTTACCATGGATTCCCATCGGTGGCTGTACGATCGGGTCCTCTTAGTTCACCTCTTCCAACAATCGTTAGAGGGGGAAGCTTTGAGGTGGTTCACCTCCTTACCTGCATCGGACCTTATTAATTTCGACATAGTCTCCAAACGCTTCATCTCCCATTTCTCCTACATGGCCACTCAAGTCCCTACACTTTCCGACTTGGTGGCAGAGAAGATGAGGCCGGATAAAGACTTTTTTACTTTTGCCAACCGTTGGAGATCCATGGCTTCGAGAGCCGATGTCACCATCCCGGAGTCTCAAGCCATCATCATGATTGTCAACAACACCACCTCTCAGCTCAAATCCATTTTGATGCTAAGTGAGTTCCCCTCCTTTGCGCATCTTTATAATCGAGCTAGGGTGGTTCAGAATCAAATCAAGGACTCCTCTCTCCCACATTTCTTCGAAGGGAAGCCCAAGGGATGTAAGGCTCCCGCGGAACCTACCACCGAGGAGGTGACCGTCAACGAGTCTGTCAGTGCTTGCAGTCAGCCATTGAGGCCTCCCAACAAGTCCTCCAATCCTCCTTCCAACCCTCCTTCCAATCCTCATCAGTTTCCGTCACACCCCTCCAAGCCTTATTCCGTTGTTCCTCCTCCTTCTAGCTACACTCGGCCCGGTCCTAAAAGGTCTCACTACCCTCCTCTCCTTGAGACCCTCGAGGACGTATTCTTCGCCCTCATGTCCTGTGATGCTATCCGGCTCCCCCCACAAAGGGAAAGCGTCAATCCGAGGGTGGATACCTCAAAATACTATCCTTATCATAGGGCTCCCGGTCATGATATCAACAATTGCTTCACCTTCCATGACTGGGTATATGACATGAACGACCAGGGTAGGATTAACTGGGAGGACGTCAAGGTGGCCATAGCCAAGTCTAGGTACACCAAAAGGGATCTGGGTATTGTCAAAACCCTCTCCCCAACTACCAAAGCAACAATCCCTCCTCCTCTAAGTCCTAGGAAAATGTCCACACCATGACACATTCGGAATCCCGAGTAGTGAGGAGAAAGCAACAATGGGGGGTAGAAGGTTTTGAGGAGTGGTACCCCTGTCCCTCCGTAGAGTCTGAAGAGCCCTCCACAACCATAGATGCCATTTTAGAAGAGCGGCCTTTAGTTCTTATCCGACCCATACATCAGGAGGCCTACCCTTCCATGTCTATTTACCTTGTCTATGAGTCGTCTACCCCCGGAACCAGACCTCTCCAGCTCATTCTCCCTATGTCTGAGGATGTTGTTCATGTCACACTTAGGAATCGGATTGTTCCTCCTCTCCCATGGCCATCTTAAGATGAGGAGGATAGTGGACCACCACCACCTACCGGCACCGAATATGACATTCTACAACACTTGGATAAGACTCCCACAAGGGTGTCTATTTTGGAATTGAATCGGAGATCATCATCTCATCAATCCACCCTCCTCCAATTCCTACAGAAAACATCGTCAACAATGACCTTCCTCCCAGTGAGGTCACTAATGCTATCCTCTCCCTTACCCAAGGACCGTCAATCTCCTTCTCGGACAAAGATCTTGCTGCCCCCGAGTGTCGTTCACTTCCTCTCTATCTTACCATTAACCTCAATGGGGTTTCGGTAGACTCCACCCTCATTGACACTGGGGCATCCATCAATGTGTGTCCCATGAAGACCCTCAAGCAATTAGGTTTGGGAGAGGACAATCTGGAGAAAATCTGCTCCACTATTGCTGCCTACGACAATTCCAAAAGGGTTGCCAAAGGTAAGATAGCTCTTCAACTCGAGATAGGACCCGTCACTATGTCCTCTGAGTTTCTAGTTTTAGATGTCGACTCGGCTTACAAGGCCATCCTTGGTCGTCCTTGGCTAGAGCAAACCCTAGGGGTCCCTTCTACTGCCCATTAATGTTTCAAATTCCCATTCAATGGGTGGGTTATCAAAATCAAGAGCATTCTTACCTTGGAAACTCTCAACTCTATCACTTCAGAGCAGATGCCACATTTGTTCATTTCGGACAAGGGGAAGAATCCAGTCATGTCCATCTTTGACTTCCCCTTACCCTTTGATCTAAACCAACCTCCCCAGTCAAATGAAGAGTTTGAGCATATCCCATGTCCTCAAGGGAAGGGTTGGGATGTGATGGCCAAGATAGGCTACATACATGGCCGAGGGTTAGGCAGGAATGAGCAGGGTCCTATCTGTAGTGTCCATACGAGAAGGTTGCTGGATAGGGCTGGTCCAGGATTCCATCCGGACCCCATTCACCCAGATCCATTCATTCCCTATCAACCTCTCACTTGGACCCTGAAGGAGCACTTCATTCAGAGATCCCTCCAGCCGCGAATGCGGGAACCCATGATAAAAGATCTATCCTACTCTAAAAGCGAAGGAGAAGGAGAGGAAATTGTCGAGGTTGAGAAAGTCTGCGATGACTTTGGCCTTCTCTCGCTCTTTAGTTCGGATTTACCCTCCTCATCACCCCCATCTCCTTCATCTCTTTCACAATCTCGCACTACTGAAATGTGCCCGGCACCTCACTCTCCTCCTCCATCCACTTCTTCCTCTCTCCTTTCTTCCCTTATCCTTCCTTCATCCCTCACTTGGCCAATCGGTGTATCATTGAGTCAACAACTCATGGTTTTGAGCCTTGACTCCCAAAAAAAATGCCGATTTTGAAAGGTGGAAATGTGAGGTCTCCGTCGAGCACCCTTCCTCTCTAGAGTCTCTTCCGCTCGGCCAGGGGCCGACGCTTTCTAGCCTAGACTCCCTTTCTCTCCCCTCTGAGGGCACTTCCCCTGTACATAGTTTTGTACATAGCAGTCCTGTACATAGTGGTCTAGAGTCTAGTCTAGAGTCAGGACTAAGTCTAGAAGAGTCTAGTTCCTCTCAGCCATGTGTTAGCAAAGCAAAGTGTAGGCAAGTTCCTGCCTATTTTGTCATGGCCTTGGCTGAGAGATGTGCCAAGTTAAGTCAAATCCCTGAATTTCTTAAGGAGCCTGCTCTTGTAGAGGTTGATTTTGAAGAAGGTAACTCTATAGACGATGATTTAGGAGTTTATCTGCTAGATTTTGATGAGAAGGGTGAGCCGGGAGATCTTGGGTCACAAGAAGAGGACCCAGTGAGCTCCTATGTGGATGGCACAAAAAGGTTCGACGAGCCAACCATGGCTGCGGATGAACCAACCAAAGAGGTCAATCTTGGCACTGAAGAATCCCCAAAGGTAGTCTTGGTTAGTGCCAACTTGAGTGTACAAGAAGAAGAAGCCCTCGTAGCCATCCTTAAAGAATTCTCCGACAGTTTTGCTTGGTCCTACGAGGACATGCCGGGACTTGACACCTCTTTGGTTGAACACCAGTTAGTCCTAAAAGCCGACGCAAAGGCCGTCAAACAAAAGCTAAGGAGGCTACATCCAAAGCTTGCACTCAAGATCAAAGAGGAGATTGACAAATTGCATAAAGCCAAATCATTAGGGTTGTGCTTTATCCACAATTGGTAGCTAATATCATCCCTGTGATGAAGAAGGACGGTAAGGTTAGGATCTGCATAGATTTCCGTAACCATAATCATGCTTGCCCAAAGGACGATTTCCCTCTTCCACAGATAGATGTCCTAGTGGACAATACTACTGACTTTGAGATGTTATCTTTCATGGATGGTTTCTCTGGGTATAACCAGATACGTCTGGCGGAGGAAGACCAGGAGAAAACCTCTTTCACAACGCCCTGGGGGACCTACTGTTATGTTGTCATGCCCTTCGGATTAAATAATGCAGGAGCGACTTATCAAAGGGCAATGATGACAATTTTTCATGACATGATGCATGTGCACATGGAAGTCTATGTAGACAATGTCTTGGTTAAATCAAAGACTCGACATGGCCATGCTGAGGTCCTCCGGGCAGTTCTCCAATAGTCTAGAGAACATAAGCTCAAAATGAACCCCAAGAAGTGTGTTTTTGGTGTTTCTTTGGGGAAGTTGCTTGGGTTCATAGTCAGCAAGCGGGGAATTGAGATTGATCCCAATAAGGCCAAAGCAATAATCGACATGCCTCCTCCTAGGAACATCAGAGATGTTAGAGGGCTGATTGGCAGACTGCAGTTCAATAGGAGGTTCATCTCCCAGCATTCAATTCGTTGCAAGCCCTTCTATGAGATGCTTAAAGGAGAGGCAAAATTTGATTGGAACGATAAATGTGAAAAGGCCTTTGAAGAGTTGAAGAGTTATTTATTCAATCCCCCTATTCTCGCTCCTCCGGCCCCAGGTCGGCCTTTATTACTCTATGTATCAACTACTAAAGATTCAACTGGAGCAGTTTTGGCCCAATATGACGATGAGAAGAAGGAGAGGGCGGTATACTACCTATTCAAGTTGTTCAATGAAGCTGAGAAAAAGTACACTGCCATGGAAAGAACGTGTGCGACCATTGTCTGGGTTGCCCAGAAGTTGAAACACTATTTCCTAGCTTATGAGGTGAAACTTCTGACGCGTATGGACCCAATTCGGTACTTGCTTGAGAAGCCCGTCCTGACTGAGCGGTTGATGAGGTGGCAAAGCTTCCTCAATCAATTTGATATCACATATGTCAACCAAAAGTCAATTAAGGGGCATGCTATTGCTGAGCATTTGGCCCATCACCCCTTACCTTCATGCTCCCCTGTCGATGAAAGCTTTCCCGGTGAAGAGTTAGGAGCCATTATCGATGATGAACCTTCATGGATACTTTACTTCGATGGGGCCCTCAATTCCAAAGGGTGTGGAATAGGGGTAGTCCTCCTCTCACCGGAAGGGGTAGTCATTCCGCATGCCTACTAATTGACCTTCCCTGCCATGAACAATATGGCCGAGTATCAGGCTCTTCTAGTTGGGCTAAAAATGGCATTGTTACTCGGAGTTAAGGAGTTAAGGATTATTGGCGATTCGCAGTTGATACTCTGGAAATCTCTCAGCAAGTACCAGACCTGGGATCCAAAATTGAAACCATACTAAGAGTTGGTAGGAAAGGTAGTCCGGCAGTTTAGGAAGTTCACTCTAGTCCACACTCCTAGGGCTCAGAATATTTTAGCAGATTCACTCGCTTCCCTAGCTTCTTCTAATCCTATTCCTTTGGGAAAATCTTCTGAAACCGTCTCTGTTCAAAGGTTAAGAATCCCTTCCCATGTCGATCCTTGGTTCTCTCAACTCAAGTCTCCCTCCCTTCGGGTCGATGCACTCTCAAAAGAGCCCGAAGTTGACCTCGAAGATGGCCATCCTTGGTACTTTGACATCGAGAACTATCTCAAGGATGGATCCTTCCCTGATTATGCCACCTCTACCGATAGACGGGCCATTCGCCGCATCTCAGAGCGTTACAAAATAATAGGTGGTGTTCTTTACAAGAAGTCTCTCAGCGGGATCTATCTCCGTTGCCTCGATGAAATCGAATCTCAAAGTGTTTTTGAAGTCACTCACTCTAGCAAATGTGGTGGTCATGTCAATGGTAGAGCAATTGCCCAAAAATTACTAAGACACTATTACTGGCCTACCATGGAAGAAGATTGTCGTCACTTTGTTCGTCACTGTGCTAAATGCCAATTGCACGGCGACAAAATCCATGCTCCTTCCTCTTCTCTTCACCCTCTCATTGCTCCATGGCCTTTCGCCATGTGGGCATTTAATGTGGTCGGTCCTCTCGCGGACAAAACCAGAGAAATCCGTAAGAAGTACTTCATCCTAACCACCATAGAGTACTTCACAAAGTGGGCTGAAGCAGAAGCGTTCATAGAAGTCAAAGCTTCAATACTGGTCAAGTTCATCAAACGTAACATTCTTGCAAGGTTCGGCGTGCCTCGGGACATCGTCACCGACAATGGACCTCAATTCACTTCATACGAGCTCCGCGACATGTGTGGTAAATATGGTATTAATTTGCATCATTCATCCCCATATTATACACAAGGTAATGGACAAGCAGAAGCTACTAATAAGACTCTCATCAAAATCATAAAGAAAACTTGCAAATCTCACAACAATGCTGACTGGCCAGACCGCTTGGTTGAGGCTTTTTGGGCTTATCGCACCTTAGTCAGAACTGCAACGGGGCACACCCCCTATGCTTTGACGTACGGATCAGATGTGATACTCCCATATGAGATCTTCGTTCCTTCACTAAGGGTTCAATTGGATTCCGATCTTGACCCCGGTCAATGACGAGAGGCTTTATTAGCACAACTTGAACTCTTAGACGATAGGCGGATGATAGCGGCTGACCACGCTCAAGTCTATCGACAAAGAATTGCACATTTTTATGCTAAAAGAGTGCTTGAGAGAAATTTTGAAGTGGGAGAAATGGTCTTAAAGCGTAAAATCATAAAGGCACCAGGCCCCAGGAGCAAATTGCAAGAAAATTGGGAAGGTCCGTTTGTTGTCAAAGAAGCATACTCGGGGAATGCTTATAGGTTAGTAGATGCCGAGGGAGTCGAGTTGTCACATCCTTGGAATGCAGTCTACCTCAAGAAGTTCTACTCTTAGTCCATCACTCAGTCAGGTCTGTCATTCATTACTTGTCAATGGCGTCAGTCTAACACTCTGTTTCTCCACTTGGTCATCGGTAAAACATGGTCTCTTCGCACACTACACGATGTTGAAAAGTTGTCCTTAGCTTGAAAATCACAAGTATGCTTGGAAGGTCTAATTTGGTCAATATAACCCTATTCTCTTCCCACTCGGTCAAGTCTGGAAAAGGGGCAAGCCATGAGTGGGGGACCACCCACTCTCACTTAAGAGACAAGGTCAACACAAAAGGGGCAATCAACAAAGGCAAAATAACAAATCAAGCCAAGGGGGGCAAAGAAAATCCAAGAAGGTCAAAAAGGGTAGCAAAAAGTACATACCCAGAAAAATGCTGACCAAATCAAGGAGGTATCAAATAGTACGTACCTCCACCCCAGAAATGAAATAAAATGAAAGATACCCCTGAAAATAGTTGTTGACCAATTCTTTTAGTGTGAGATGTCAGTTTGGAAACAAAAAGTGGCTTGAACCAAATCCTCGCATGACCTTCTATTTATTTCTTCCAATTTCTCCCTCTAAAGGCAATTTGACCTCATAAGACCTTCCATTGTGGAAAATATCAAGAAAGGTTAGGGGCAACCTCCACTGTCAATGATTTCATGCACGATCCTTCTTATTTATAACCTCCATGGTTAAGTAGATCATACGGACCCTATGCTTTGACATGTGATGAATATATGTCTTGGAGTCAAAAAATCCAAAAAAAATGGAAAACTCAAAAAAAAAAAAAATTCCCAAAAAATTAGTGGTACCATGTACATATACTAACATGTTACTTATTTTCCTATTCAAAACAACAAAAAAATCAAAAAGAGACAAAAAGACAAAAAAGATGCATGTCCATATTTCCCTTCAGTTATTTCATTTATGTTCCTATCTTTAATTAGACATTAGCCCCTTGATCAGATCTCAAGAAAGGTACATAATTTAGGCAAGGGGCTAAAGACAGATCTACACTAACTTTTTTTTCCTTTAAGTGTTGTGGATGCAGGAATCAGAGCACAAAGGCAAACCATTCAAGCGCACAAAAAGTACAAAATCCACAAAAGTCCACTATGTAGGATAAAAGTTCTGTACATATCATCATAGAGGCATGCCCCTGGTGGTACAAATCACTCCCCTCTCCTCTCTCCTCTCTCCCTCGCTAGGCCTCTACCTACGCGAGCTGCTCACCTCCTCCTCCTCCCTCTCCCGACGACGGTCAGGGAGAGGAGGTCTCGACGCCGTCGATGCCTCTGGCCGTTTCAACCCTCCTCGTACCACGGATAGGTCCCCTAAGTACACAATGTCGTCTAGTGAGGCAAAGGCTGACGCCGTCCTCCCCTGTGCCTCCTGCTGGGCCGCCCACTGCTGCTCTCGGCACTTCTTCAGCACCCGATCCATCAAAATCTCATAGTTCTTCGCAATCTCTATCCGGGCTCTGTCTGTCTTCCTCTCTCTCTCTCACACCTCCCTCTCCCGCTTCCGTGCCTCGAGCAGGTGACCCTCCACCCTCGTCAGCTTCAGCCGCAGACTCTCCATCTGCACTTGGAGGGTCGCCCCCACTCCCTGCCACTGAACAAAAGGGCAACATGTCAAGTTAAGCAAATCATGTGCAGAAAAGGAAAGAGTCATTGTCTTACCTCAGCCTCCAACTCCGTGACTCTCGTCCCCAACACCTGGCTGCTCGCCTCCAACTCCCGGACTCCCTCCTGCCCCCTGTCCAAGGCCTCCTGCAGCCGGACCGCCAGGTCCCCACTCGCTGGCTGAGCAGACAAGCTCGCCCCTGCATCTCGACCCGCTTGGGCCCGTAGTAGTTCACCTTTCTGCATCCACACACCTTGGTCAGTGATCAAATCAAACCAATTCAAGATATGGTTAAGGTTGAGATGTTACTTACCAATGTCTGAATCTCCGCGTGGAGCCTCCCCAGCTCCACCTCCTGCTCCGCCAGCCTCCCCTCAAGAAGGCGTACTGCCTGTGACTCCAGCAACTGTCATCCACACTTCAAGGTTAGAATTAAATCAAATCAGTTCAAATGACAAGGCTTGGAATTAGAAATTCACTCACCACTCGCCGATCAAGCCGGAGTCGCCCGGCGTAGTGTGCCCGGTAGCTCTCCAGGTACGCCGAGGTGTCCTGGAGGCCCGTCTGCCGGAGCACCTACTCTCCGCCCTCTCGCTAGTAGGCAACCGTGCTCCCGTGGTCCTCGCCCCAGTCCCGATCCTCAGCGAAGAACCGTCGGTGAGTGTGCCCCTCTCTACCTGGAGAGGGTACCTCTATGGCCAGTTGGTGCCAGCCCAGAGTCCGTACCACCAACTCTAGGTAGAGGACCTCGCACTTCCCCAGGCAGAGCAGGAGGAGGTGCCGGTCGAACAGCGGCCTACCCGCCGCCACCGCCGGGTGACACACGTCTGTCTCCCCTCGGTAAGGGGTCCAAACCACCTGCAAAAGAAGGAACACTGGTTAGTCACATTAAATGCAAATTGAAATAAAGAAAGGAGAGTTAGTTGAGCTTCATACCTGATCATGGGGATAGTGGTCCAGGGCAGCCCTCACGTCCTCTACGCGCCGGTCCGTCACCCTCGGATCCGGCGCCACCCCCCACCTCGCCATGAGGGGCACCATGGCTAGGCACCCCAGTGTAGAACTCCTCGAGGGTCTCTAGAGGTCCTCTCCTTCGGCCTCTCAAACCCACCACCTCTGACAACGATCCGAGTAGGATGCTCCAGATCGGTCTCCTCCTCCCGGCCACACACTCTGGCCCCAGCAACTCCACTATGTCATCATAGTAGTCACTCCTCTCCTGTCCTACTACCGGCTCTCCCTGAACCGGAAGTCCCGTCAGATATGCCACGTCCTCCAACGTGGGTATCATGTGACCCCAAGGCATGATGAATGCCTTGCAGCCCTCCTCCCATCGCTCCTGGAGTGCCTCAAGGTACGGCACATCCACGTGGAATGGTCGCACCGCTAGGAGGTGCCCAAACCCCATCCGGGTCTGCTGGGCCTCCAGCAGTGCCCGGTACCAGGCCCAGCAAAGGTCCTAAGTAACCCTGCTCCTCATTCTCCCCTTTCCCTGCACAGAAAACACAGGAAAATTGGCATCAACATTGATTGCCGTTTACATTTTATTGGCGTCAAGGGCCATGCCATTTAAACAGAGTTGGCGTCAACATGTTTGTCATCAAGATCATGGGTTAAGGTCTTCTACCTTTCCGTCAAGTTCTTATTGGCGGCAACATAGTTGACGTCAACAGGATCTCGACGGCAACCGATGTTGCCGTCAAGTTCCTATTGAACCCGACAGCACCTCCTTTGTTTTTTCCTCTTTTCCATTTCCTACAATCATTCATCCATAGAGAGGGGGGGGGGGTTGTTTAGGGTCTGTTTACATACCTTTGGCCGGCGTTGGTGCCTCCCGGCCGCTTCCGCCTCCGCCTCTTCTCCCCCTCCGTCATCTCCGGCCGTTTCCTCCCCCTCTGGCATGCTATTGTGGCCGACGCTGGCCGCCGTAGCCTCCTCCTCTTCCTCCGCCATGCTCTCCTCCCCCGTCACCTCCTCTTCCTCCTCCGGTTGGTGGCAGGTTCGCATTGTTTTCCTCTTCCCGCTCGCCATATCGCACAGTCCAATTGAAATGCAGAAAGAGAAAAGGGGTTTGAGGGTTTGACGGATTAGAAAGAGATGATAGGTCTTAGGAAGAATGAAGAGGTGGGTAAAGGAAGAGAGGGAAGAAGAAGAAGAGTTCTCCCGGCGGTTTGAGAGGTGAAATGGCGTCGGCGACGCGTCGATTGACAAAAAACTTAGTTTTGAAATTGACGTCAAGGGGCTGTCTCTTACTTATAGTTTGACGTCACCAAGATGGACGTTTACTTCTATTGACATCTACATAGAGGCTGTTTATGTCTGGCCCCGAGGTACCCCTGTCAGACCTCGAAATTCGGTCAACGTCCTTTATATGGACGTCGAGTTTGAATTAGGCGGCCATTGATCTGGACGTCTATATTCTATCTGGCTGTTAGTGGCATTCCTTAGTCGTCTACGATATCTTGGCGTCCATCGATGTGGACGCCAACGGCTGCGCACTCAGTCCTCACAATGCACTCCAATGAACACATTTGAAGGCCAATTTGACACAATTCAAGTCTCTCAAGCAATCCAATGCCATTAAACACAATGCAAATCACTCTTTATTTCATCTAGTTTGTGTTACACTTATTGAAATGAGGAAAATACATCACTTTGCCTAACGAGCCATGTAAAAATCACAAGAAATAGGGTGAATAGTGTCAATGAACTCCTCATATTTCCAGATGTCCTCCCAACTGTCCTACACAGCCTATCCCACCTTCTTGCTCACTGTGTGCCTCTCACAGGTCTCCCTCGCCTTCTTCATCAGCTTCTCATTTCTCCCTGGGATCATCATGTCGATGCAGTTGGATGAAGTTGGGATGCCCACGGAATTCCAAGCGAACAATGGCACCGATGTGGCTGGTACACCACCATCCGATCTGCCCCAATCAACCACAAGTCCATGTCTTCCCTGGTGCAAATTCTGAATTCAATTGCCCTCATGAACAGTGGCCTGACTATAAAGTCCTCCACAGGGAAATAGCCCAGGTAATCTCACCGTGCATCTCTGCTCTTCAGGTGTGCTGTCACACACTTGATCTCATCTTCTAGCTCGTACCATGCCCTGCTACTGTGCACCGAACTCCGAAGGATGATTTTGGAGGGGGTAGGTTGCTTCTCAGAAAAATCAAATTTCAAATGAGCCTCCATCCATACCTGAAGCAGGAACAAACTCCCGCACGTGTGTCCGCCTAAGCTCATTACTGTGAGTGAGCTGTACAGGTGTGCCAGCACTGCAGGGGCAAGTGATTGCCCATGCCACAGCAGAGATAGGATTCCCACGTGCTCATAAAGGAGGAAATCACCACTAGTAGGGACAAGAAAACTCCAGCTAGGCAGAGCGTCAGTCCACGGGTTGCCCTCTCACCACCAATCTCCTTCGCGTGCTGGATCAACCACCAGGCCAGCTGGTCTAGGAAGATCCCATTCTTGTTCGTCATCCTCAACACTTCTGCCTTATCCCGTACGATGTTTGCGAGAATCTCTTCCCACGGGAGGAGAGGGGTCGTCACGTCGTACTCCAAACACCGCCTCCAGCCCAAGAACCATTCCACCTCTTCTAGTAGTACGCTCGCCTCGAACCCCTGGAACACGAATGTGTGCGTATGCGGGTGCCACCGCTCCACCAACACTCCTAGGGCGTCAAAACCCCACCACATCTCCTTCATATTCTTCACCAGCACCACCATGAAGCTCAAATTCCAAATCCCGATAAAGCCTCTCATGTCCAGGGTGATGGCATTCACCAAATTCACAAGCCAAGAGAAAGCCCGCACTTGGCCCTTGCTCGGGAAGGCAGGTACCTCCTGTGTATTCATGAAGCACCATAAGAGATAAGTTGGGGCGTTTTCAGCCTAAGAAGAAGCAGAAATGAACAGTACTTACCTCCCCTTTGGCCACTCTGGTGCTCAGATGTCCCAGAACCTCGCTCAGGATCCCTGGGTTCATGCTCGTGGACTTTCCAGTCGACGAGGAGGCCATTCTTTGCTGCTTCAGTCCGTCCTTGACCTTCTGGTTTGCAGTTGGGAAAGGAGGGACGGAGGAAGAAGAAGGAAGAGTCCTTATGGACTCCCAATACCTATTTTTTCGGCCTGATCCGCTGGCCAGTAAACGTCCATATCGTTGGATGCCAACTTTATGTTAACGACATCCTATATGGACGCCGACTGTTGTAGGCGGCGACAGTTGTTGACGTTAACAATGAGTTGGCGGCAATCGGGGAGGACGTCTACTTTCTCGGAATGTTTAATTATTTAATATGGCCATTATAATTTATCTTGTGCTTCAAGTTGTTTTCCATATGTTCAAGCACAAGCAGCGCTTCAGATTCGAAACATTCATGCGACCTTGAGTGTTACAGGTATGTCTAACATAGGACCTCACCAGAGGTGAATAACTTGGCGACCGTGAACCCCAAGTTCCCCTTTACCAAAAGTAATGATGGGTTTGCGATGTCTCAGTTATTTGTTGGCCTTTAGAATTTTCCTCTGGTTCTAACTTGCATTTTAGATAGTCAACCCACACCAGCATGCATTTAGAACTTCACTGCTAACATTTTCTGACTAACTCAAAAAAAAAAATGGTGATGTTCCTCGATCACTCTGTGGCTCCCCAGTTCAAGTGGCCTACGGTCTTTGTTGTCCCCCTTTGGGAACTTGTCCCACCGTGCATATCACAAATAGTCAAGCAGTCTTATTCAGTTCATTTGAACCTTCGCCAGTCATGAGCTTAATTCTAGGCTTCAGGCTTTCCAAACATCGATTCCAGTTAGAATCTTTTTATAGTCCTTTGAGAGATAAACCAACTCCTTTGTCTCAACGACCTCCTAAATCTGGAAAGACGTCCTAATTAGGCCAGCGAGCCCAGACGAGCTCCGGTTATGAGACTCTCTTGATTCGACCGTCATATTACAACTCCTTTGACTCAGACACGCCAGAAACTAGTCAAAGTCCAACACGGGAACGCCAGGGACCCTAACATTGGGTTGAAGTTTTAGTTACACGGGTAGATCACCCTCTTTCCTATCCTCATTTGTCCTTCAGACGATTCGTCATTTGTTTCTAACATAAATCTTTCGTGTGGTTTGTTACAACTCCTATCCTCGAAGATGGCCCTCCATCAAAATCTTCGGTTCCTTTTGTCTACTAAGACACCAACCTTTCAGTCCGCTCTGCTCCCTTGCAAGACCGGATGTCTCGGAGGGGCATTTGTAGACGCGAGATTTTGGCCCATCTCCGAATGGTTCATGGCTTAATAAGGCTTGTTTGACTGTTTGTTGACTTGCCTCAGATCCCATGTAGACGGCAACATCGACTGCCGCTGACTTCATGTTGGCGGCAAGGTCAGTGGACGTTGACTATAGTTGGCTTCCACCCATGTGGATGTCTGCATGGGGTGGGCGGCGACATCGTTGGACATCATCCTGGTTTACTTGGTTTGCGCAACTACCTCAAGATTCCAGCCAACTTGCACCATTATCTCGGCCATGCAACGCATGTAGCCGTTCCCAATGGGCATATGGGCCACCTTGGCACCCCCTTGACCCAGTAAAAATCCTACTTGGCCTGTCCTCATTGGTTGGAGCTTTAGAACATGGATTGCCACTTGTGCAAGTGTGTTTCTTCACACTTGGGTATCCAAAGCTTCTGAACTCCAACCCTACTGTCTATATAACTTACCCTTAGGCCTTCTAAGTGAAAGGGGGGAGAGGCTGGACGTCCACATGTTGTTGCCTTGAAAGAAGAGAGAGAAAAGTACACTCATCTTTTGATCCTTCCTCTTTCTCTCCATCTCATCATTTGGGACGTCAAGGAGGCTTCATCCCGAGCTGGAGGAGACCACCAGGGAGTTAGAAACGCCACAGCAACGAGGATCACCCCCTCCTCTTTCTCTCTTTCCCTCCCTTTTCTCTTTAGTTTTGAATGTTACACATACACTCTTACACGCCCTAGGCACGTAGGACACCTACCTACAAACCTATAAAGGGGGTTTCCCAACCAAAAATGGAGGGAAGAAGGGTGGTCATAGCACTTGGCCACCCCTCTTCTCAAGTCCGCAACTGGTACGGGACTCTCCTTTTGAGATTGTTTCCTTTCTGTTTAGGACGCTTTATACACTTCATTTAAGTCTAATAGAGTCTCTTTTGTGGCAGGAATGAATCGTAGAAGATCGTGGAGCTCTCTTTCTTTGGCCGGCTGAAGAAGGAGAAGTTGAGGCCCCATCTCCGTCCGCTACGTGAGGCAGCATCACCAGTGTGGTCACAACACCTCCTTGGGCACAGGTAAGGCCCTGGCGATCACAACATCTCCCCTCCATTTGTGGTTTTCTTTATTTTCTCCTCAGTCAACTTGGTCAACTGGGGAGTCAACGAGGTCAACCAGCACTCCCTTCATCGCCAACGAGGGAGCAGCGACGATCGTGAACCACCAGAGGATCCCACAGTCACAGGGGTACGGGAAACGAATCGTCCACAGCGACGTCCCGCGAGGGGGATTTAGGGAAAGCAATATAAATAGAGTACCGCATGGGGGAATCTGGGAAAGCGATAAAGGAAACGTCCCTTGGAGGGGGGACTGGCGAAGAGAAAGTAGTGACATTCCCCTGCGCGGAGGGAGGAATATTGAAACCAGGAAATGCCCCCTGCGCGAAAGGGGGCGGGGACCCGATCAGAGGACCAGGGAGGAGCGGCGACGGGGGCACACTCGGGAACGAGGAAAGAAGTTTCCTCGAAAGAAAAGCCAGGGTCAGCCATTGTGAGGTTATGACCTTGGGGCCGCCTCCTTTCTGGTGTGTGTGAATGGAAGGAACGAAGCGTGAGTGCCAGGGGCTCGCAAGATCGGGGAGTGAAATTGAGAGTAAGTATCTATTCTGGGGACGCAGTGCTTTGGAGACGAGGGTGGAGATTGGGAGGGTTGTTCGAAGGCAGGGAGGTAGTGATGCTCAGAAGAAATGGAGGAAAAGGGGCTATGGTGGGTGCAGGTCCCAAGAGGAAGGCGGGGGACGCATTTCTTGAAAGGGAAGGAGGTGTCAGACGGCCTGCCTTGAAAGAACGGGGTGAGATCGCTTGACGGGAATTTTAAACTCTCAAGGGGGGCTCAGAGCGGAGGTGACGGAGGTCGAGGCGAGACTGCCAATTGTGAAAGTTGAGAGGAGAGTACAAGTTCGGAGGGTGAGGGGTTGGAGTGCGGAGGAACACGCGCCCGCTCAGAAGGCAGTAGGGGAATTGTGGAGCGGGGCACCAGTGCCCGGGAAATGCTTAGATAAGAGAATAAGGACCCGGCCGCGGCTTGTAGGAGGGAAGGTGCAATGCCCGACGAAAGGATGAAGATGGGTGCACTGCTTGGAAGGGAGGGAATGCTTGACGAGGAGGAGGAAGGCGTGATACCTGAAGCAAAGGTTGGAACGGGCACAGTGCCCAAAACAATGCTGAGCATGGGCATGATACCTAGACCAGAAGTTGGGACGGGTGTGATACCCGGGGTGGATTCTAAAATGGGCGTGATGCCCGGAGTTGTGGTTAGGATGATGCTTGAGGAGTTGGTGTCGGTACTGGACCTTGCAGCTGCTGGAGTTGTTTCGGTGCCTTGGACTGCCTCTGTGCTGACGTTGATTGCCGTTAGCTGTTCTTCTTCTGTCAGGCTGAAAAGCTGACCCAAGGAAGTGGCGACATCATTCATGTCAAACCATCTGTCCCATTCTATTTCATACTCACCGATCTTGGCCCGCTTGGGTGGATTGGGGTTGTCGGTTGTCTTGTATAGATCTTGTGATAACTGACGCTCAAATTCTGTTGTGACGACTGGTATTCGTTCATTTCCTGGCTGCAGCGGTCCCCTCTTGAAATGTTGGTGCAAAGTCCAGGTGAGGGGCTCCGTTGGTTGTTGCTTGACCTTGCCCGGCTTGTAGCCTAGCCCCATTTTGGGCCTTTTCTTGCAGCTTTTTACGGCCTCTGTTCTTCCTTCCAATCATGCCCCCAGTCCTTTGCCTGGTCAATATCTCATCTACTTCATGATGTGCCAGCCCTTCTTTGTGATAATCCTACTTCTTCCATCGGCTTCAACGGTCGGGCTACTCGGTCCCAAGTGCATGTTTGTCACACCTGATATTGACATTAGAGGCTAATTGCTGGGCCAAATGGAGGGCACCGAGTCATCTGTTACAGCATTCACTTTTGTGATGATCGTCGTATGAGGCACCTTGAGGATCCGCCCGTTGAAGGGGAACTTGTGACATTGATGAATAGTGGATATCACGGCACCAAGAGCTTTTACGAATGGCCTTCCTAGGATCATATGGAAATTCGGATCCATGTCCAAGACGTGAAAATCCGTTTCATTACAAGATGGACCCAGCCTGACACATAGAGTGACAAACCCCTTCGACTGCCTGCTAGTGTTGTCAAAGGATGTGACTGTGATGGCTGAGGGTAGAATTGCTTGAGCCGGCACCTTGCAGAGTTGTAACGTGTCATGGGACACGACGTTGATGGATGCACCAGAATCGACCAGGCAACGATCCACACATATGCCGTTAACATAGATTGCCAAGCATAGAGCACACTTCTGGGATTCGCCCGATGCTATCTCTTCTTCATGAAATGCAATGGCGGGGCGAGTGCTTGTGGGTGCTAGGACCGCGCTGATCTGGTTCACTGGCACATCTTCGTTCACCGTTACCTTCTGTAGGTACTGCATAAGTGTCTCTTGATGAACTGGCGACCTCTTGATTAGTTCCAGGATAGAGATTCTGGCCGGGGTTTTGTCCAAATGCTTTAAAAGATCGCACTGCGTCCCCGATGCGGACTCTTCCGGCTGAATTTCCTCCTCTTCCTGGGGTGTAAACATTTGTTCCTGTTGTTGGGGAAACATCCTGTTAAACATGCGCCCACTCCGGAGTGTCATGGTCGCCTTGGAGCCATTTCCCGGTATTATTGTTGAAGCTGACGGGCCAAGATATGTGTAGGAGGTGGAGGGTTGGTCAGAGGATTTTTGGTGCGGTGATGGGGTAGTTGCTGCACTGGGCGATCGCGTGGGGGCACGGAGAAATGGGGCTCGGTGGTTGGGATTAATGGTGGGGGCAGCCGAGGGTGTGCGAAGGAGAGGCGGGTTGGCTAGTAGAGGTTGTGGGATGGTGGTGGCAGGAGAAGGTGTGAGATTTGGTTGCGTTGACATGATAGAGGTGTTGCGTGAAAAAGGGGCTTTTGGAATGGTGGAAGGAGGTGTTGTAGTGATGGGGAACTGGTGAGTAGGTGGCGAATTGGTGTGTTGATAGGATTGCGCGAAGTAGCCCGGAATGCGCAAAAAGGGAGGCAACGGGTTGTCAGGCGTGGGTGTACGGATAAAGGGTGGTAAGATAAAGGAGGGCTGAGAAGGGGAGGGAGAAGGTGAAGTTGTTTCCATTGGTTGTCCGGCAGCTTCATAGCATGGAGATGCCCGAAAAGCGTTGACTTGATGATTCTAGGTCGGGTGCTCCGGGAGTGGGTTCTGGACAATGCCCATGTTGGGTTGTTGTTGCGGTTGAGGTTGCTGCTGTTGCTATTGTTGCTGTGGCTGCTGATCCTGCCTGGCTGGCCTTCTTGCTTTCATATCTACGATGTACTTCCTCATTTCTACCCAGTCGATGCCTCCACTATCATTTAGGTTGTGAATATAATCCTTGAAGTGAAAACAGGTCTCCAAGGTGTGGCCCGGACCTCGGTGGAATTCACAATACCGTGAGGTGTCAATATTGGGAGGCCATTGTAGTCTTTCCCTGAGCAAGGTGAGCACGCCGGTGGCCATTAGGGCACTGAAAATGTCCAGGAGGGTTTCTGGCAACGTGGGGTAATGGGTCCTCCTTGGGCCCGGGGGACGCCTGGACTGTTGCGCGTCATATTGACCGTGAGGAGGGACTTGGTGATACTGGTGGGGTGCAAGGGGAGGCTAATGGGACTGGTATTGAGGGGCTGGGGTGGCCGATACTGGTTTTGTGGGGGTTGAGGGTGTTGAGCGTGCATAGGCTGCTGGTATTGTGGGTGCTGGGGTTGTTGGTAATTGGCGGGTTGGTGGGGTTGATTGGGTTGTTAAGGTGGCATTCTGAATAACGGGGGATTGTTAGCTCTGGGAGAGAGTGGCTGGGTTTGCGGTGGTCGGGTGTTGAAGCCGGATCAGTATGTGGGGGGTGTGGGGTTGCCCATCGCACTCACCTGCTCATTGTTTATCACCCCTTCGGTCGTGGGACCGCCAACCAGGGCGCCACTGTTCCTTTTGAACGTCTGAGTTTTGGGCTCGAACATAGCCATAATGGGGGAGTCTTTCAACTGGGTCTGGATGTATCGTGCTCTTTCATACAGCTCCTCCATTGTTATCAATTTGTTCATGGCTAGGATGTGCCTAAACTGAGGCGTGGCATTAGCTGTGATCATTTTAACCTGCTCTGCCTCGGATAGTGGGTCCCTTAGTCTTTCAGCTAGGCCTCTCCATCTGTCAGCATAGTGAGTGAAATCCTCATCCGCTTTCATCTTCTCGGCCATCAAATCAGTAATTGGCAACACTGGGCCCACTCTATCCCTGTACTTCTGCAAGAACTTCCTTTGTACTATCTCGAAATCCTCAGCATCGGTGGGTTCCAAAGAGTAGAACCACTCAAGGGCGGGCCCGTCCAGGGATCGGCGAAATAGGAAGGCAAGGGCACGACTGTCACCTTGCCAGAAGGACGATTCATACATGAATTTTTGGATATGAACAAAGGGGTTTCCAGTATCGTTGTAACGACGGTAAACTGGCATTATGGAAGGAGGAAGATGGAAGACCGGCATCGCAAGGAGTGCCAAGTCAACGGATTCCTTGGGTGCGGACACCCTCCTAACTTCTTGCTCTAACTTGCTCACTTTCGCTAGAAGGGCTTGAGTGAGTGGATCAGTGGAAGATTTAGGAGGTGCCCCTGGGAGGAGGTGACGAGGGACGTCCACCTAGATGGGATAATGAGTGACGACGCCTGCAGGCGTAGAACCCTAGGCTGGGATCTAGTTTTAGTGAATGGGTCGCACCACGTCATTGCTTGGCCGGTCATGGGGAAGAGAATGCCTCCCGACAGGGCTGTGGGGGTGAGATTGGATGATGGAATGAGCCCGCGAGGGGGTAGGAGAAGCTCGAGCAGTCGGGTCATGAGCGGGCTGAATTTGAGCACCGATATCTGGGTAGGGAGGAAGGATTGGATCAGCGAGAGACATACCCCTAAGGGCAGCCTGGACCTCTTGAAGCTGAGCGACTGGGAGACCCTAGAGAATGTCTACAATTCGTGCTGTATCAAATGGGAAAGGGGTATTCTCGGCGTCACGCCTTGGCGAGACATGGGGAGCATGAGTGTCCACCACGTCGACACACGGGCCGGACGGATCGGCGTGGGCATGACCTTGAAGCTGAGGGAGTTGTTGATTAGGATCATACATCTCGTCATACATGTTCCAAGAGTCCTCGTATTTGGCCATTGAAAGGGATCGACCAGAACGAAGCTGCATGCACGAATCCTAAAGACAGACTGCAATTTAACAAGCAACTAATGGACAACTACCCAAACAAGTTTGAGAGAAGGAGTTAATCGGCTTTTAAGTCACAGTCTTGGAAATGATTACGTCCACTTAATATGTTCAATATTCCGACATGGGTTTTAATGATCGCGTGTCTCTCCAAATAGGTGTGGACCTAGAATGCGCAGATGACAACTCCGGGCTCAATTAAGCAGCTCCCTCGCATGCGATGGGTACTCTTACTCGGGTCACCGGGGTGGTACAACCGGCTCGGTCCACCGTGAGGGAATCCACGGGGTACGGAGACTTACGGAGGTCCCGATGAGGATTCTCTAGCCCAGTGAGACGAAATGCCCAATGGGGAGATAGCCCTCACTGAGAAGGTGTGTGGATCCTAAGGGGGGAGGGAAGGAGGTCCCTCGGCCGAAATGCCCTGCAAATGCAAATAATAATGTACACATAATAGAGATGGCAGAAAAATTGGTGCTCTGTGACAGAACTGAATCGCGTCCAGTATAGTGGGCGCGGTTCAGTAAGTGCGTCCATTCTGTTAGCCGCGGATCTGACAGCTCCTAAAAGCTGCAAGAGCCGAGGCAACTCCCTCCGGACTCTGCCACAAAATTGTGTCCAATCTATCGGCCACGCAAACAGAAATAGAAAAAAAAGTCCACTGCACTGGATGTGAATAACAAAGGCCACCGAAGACAGGATGAAAACAGGAAATCAAACTAGCATGCTCTTCTAGCAATTTCAGAGGAAGATGTAAGACCCAAATAAAGACACTTTTTTCAAGTAAAAGGAAGTACACAGAGTGGGGATCAAGTTGGTATCTTTTTTCTTTTTATTTTTTTAAATCAACAAATTCCACGCGAGATGTGTAAACGAACAACAGAGAAAAACACAACTACAACTTGGTAAGGACGACGAGACTTTTCAAATGGCACCACTCAGGGTGCGAAAATGGGGAGGCTATACCACGTGGGGTACGAAGGAGTGGCACACATGGGTGCCGGAGGAGGGGCACACATGGGTGCCAAATGAAGTAACTGGAATCGAAATGAAGACTTGTCCCACCGTGATCGCCAAGATGTAGATGCGGTTTTTCGCCCCACTTTTGTTGTACCCCCCGAAATTTCTTGGTGTTTTGTGTGATGCGGAGAAAAATGGGGGTGGGGAGAAGAACAACACTACTCCCAAAGGGAAAAGGGTGATTTTGGGTTTTAATAAAAGGGAAATGATGCAGGGAGTGAGAAAAGGAGAAAAGAAACGAAATGTGTGTGTGTGCACGATGGATGTGTGATCGCCAGGCGCACGAGGGCGTCGAATGAAACGGGTAAAAGAAGGGAATGTGGTGTACTTACCTCTTTACCCAAAGAAGAGTGGGAGTTCCATGATGGGTTCTCTTTCCTTCGCCAATCGGCCGGCCGACAGAGAAGATCCAATTCCGGTTACCTTGCAAAATGCAAACAACAAGAAAACGCATAAAGGGGGGATTAGTCTGGAGGTGTAGTAAGCGTGAAAATAACGGTGCATAAGAAAATATGTAAACGGAGGGTAACACACCTCGTGGGGGTGGTGTTAAACACCTAAAAGTGGATGGGAGGGATGTTATGAATGTGTGTGTGGAAATGTGCCATGCATGCCTAATGAAAAATGAAAGATGGAGGAGGTGAGGAAGAAATGATGGCGTTGCCCGGCATGTGACGTGGAATGGCTGCGGCGCAATGAACGTCCGCGGAGCTCCTCGTGCTGCACCCCACTCTTGGAAGGCTCCTTCACGTGAAAATGGTGATGGGAAGACGACGCACGTTCCCACTCCGGCGGCGGCACTCTAGCTTTCGGTCCGTCGGAATCCACACCTCGAGAAGATGGAGAGTTGAGGTTCGGAGGTTGAGGGACAAATTCGGTAGGGCTTCACCGTAGTTGGGAATGGATGCCAAATGAGGGACCCTCGGGTCTATATTTATAGCAGAAATCGTGTCCAATGCAGCGGACGTTTATTAGGACTAAAGGGCGTCCGCCTAACAAGCCGCATTTTACATAACCTGCTGGATTTGCGGGGATTTGACATTTCCATCATGGACGTAGCTGTAAGATAGGTTCTGAATTGCGTCCAAATGGCTGGCCACATTTTCTTAGGCAAATCGAATCTTTGACAAAGCCCGATCCTTGATTTGATGTTTATAAAATGCGGCGAGGCATCTGGATGCATTTTCAAAGAACATCATGATTACTGACATGGCGTCCATTAAATGGAGCTGACAGTGCGCGGTCAGAAATCTTGACTTTTAAATCACGGCGTGGCGACAGGATGCGCTTCATAAATAGCCCATGTGTCTAATTGCAGGTTAGATATGCGTCAGTGACTGTCGGTGCGTATCGATCCGACAAAAGACGTCCGCTGGTGTGGACACGTTCTAGTGAATTTTAATCAGACCCTTTGGGGGAATTTTCTAAAAATCCTAAAATAATCTGTAAAATAAGAACACCACTCAAGAGGTTAATTGAAAAAGAGCCATTGTGAGGTATCGCAGTGTGACATGAAATTTACCCGATGTGAAGCCAAATTGGCGTGTCTACAACGGCAGGGGGCGTCGCGACATGCTTTCTGTCACGCTGGCTCGACCCATCGCGTCTCTGGGGCCGTCGGTTCAAAATCGAGGCAGGCTCCCATTTCCCCTTCCTACCCTTTCTTTCTTATTTTTCTTCCTTCTTTCTCTCCCGAGTTGTCTTGTGTTCTCCGGCGATTCCTGGGTGCTCGTGGAGATGAGGTGACGACGTCCCCTTGGTGTATGCGATGTGCTCGTGGTGCTTGGAGCGAGGAGGAGGTGGTCATTCTGACGTGAAGCCCCCAATGGGTCGGCTCTACTCTTGGAGATAGGGACCCTCGTCTCCTCTCATTCTAAGCATGCTCCCCTCCCCTTGAGAGCTTGTTTCTCCGTGGTTTGGGGTTGTGGGGTGTGAGGATCATGCTCGTGGTGTGTGAGGTTTCCATCGAGCGTAGATTTCTTGTAATCCATGTTTTTTAAGGTTTGAGGGTGGTTTGGTTGTTCTATGAGCTTTCCTATGTCTTTTCCATGTTTTCCCCTCCCCCTATAGATGTTTTTACCAATTTTGGGGTGATCCTTGGGAGGACTGTACCAGGACGCCCCTCGACAGAGATCACGACCGTTACAAAGGTCGCGATGATGTCACGACCAGTGCAGCTATCGCGACATCATCGTGACGCTCTGAAGCGTCACAACTTGGTCGCGATAACCTATGGCGTCGCGACAGTACCAGAGATAGGTAAGTCCTTGCGAAGTTCCATTTCTCGTGGAGTCTTCGCCGTTCCGGTTCTTTCTGTACCCGTGGCACCAGTGCTAGTTCCTAGTACGGTCCTACACTAGTCGTTTGCCTAGTGCTACACACCTGAGGGCTTGTCCTGTGAGAGAGGTTGTTATCATTTGCCTCCCATCCTCGTGCTCCTTAGAGGGAGCATTCAGGGCGACGAGCGTACTCTAGTCACAGACTCTGGAGTTGAGGGGAAAATAGTGGTTAGGACAGCGGTGTCGATTCGTTTGCAGAGCTCTCTTGGTTGGCCTGGGACATCGAGGACGGTCGGAGTTCTACCCGGTGCAGGCTAGCCAGTCCTTCTTCTCAATGCCTTGCTCTTTGTGGCCTTGGAACCATTTACAGAGGCCAGGCGTGGGACCGTAGTCCGGCCAGACTACGGCGGTTACTGTTGTGTACTTTGTGCTCCTACGTCCACTCTGACGAGACGTGGAGGTTCAGACCTAGGTCAAGGATAAGACGTCAATGGACGCACATGACCGGTTGACTAGTGGTAGCATTTTCTGTAGCTAGTGTCTCTTGTCCAGGGAGGGTTCTCTCTGTCTGTGTTGCCAGTGGTGTGGTGGTCATGACGTGTAGGTTCTATGGAGTTTCCGACCATAGTGTCCTTCCGTACTGTTGTTAGTTATTAGCTTTGCTTCAGCACTTTCCCTTGTAGAGTAGAAGATATAATTGTTGTTATTTATTTTTTATATTCTTCTGCCAGTTAGGGCCATTAGGAGATTGGTAGTCTCTAATGAGTTTCTGTTCTGAAGCTCATCCCTTCCTTGTTCAGGTGAGACTTCTCAGCAGCGGTAGGGCGCGCGTTAGGCGAAGTAGGCGGGGCGGTAGTCGTCGTCCCCGCAGCTAGAAGTTGTTTCCCCCCTTCCTTTATACGTCACCCTCGGGGTATACCCATAAGGGCTCTGTCCTTCCCTTTTTACTTGTACTAGTTGTGTGTGTGTTGGGACTGTACCTAGAGAGATACGCTGTGGTCTCGCTCTTCTTTCTGCTTCCACGTGTGTCCTTCTAGTTCAGTAGTTGACGTTTATTACCCTTACATAGGGTCGGGTTCTCGGGGTCGTTACATTAAGCTTATTGATGAATTGGATCAAATGACCCTTGTCTCACAAATGGAACCCAAAAATATTGAAGATATATTAGTAGATAATTTCTAGATAAATGCCATACAAGAGGAATTAAATCAATTTGAAAGAAACGAAGTGTGGCATTTGGTTCCAAGACCCTCTTTACAAAGTGTTATTGGAACTAAATGGGTTTTCAAGAATAAAACTACTGAAGAAGGCAAAATAAAAAGAAACAAAGGTAGGCTAGTTGCAAAAGGCTATAATCAAGAATTTGAGATTGACTTGATATCCTTTGTCTCAGAGTTGGTTTTTGCTAATAAGATTATGTTTCAATCCTCTGACACAAAGAACTTCTTCAATTAGGTTGTTCTTCTTGCTCCCTATTGTGCCACATACAATAATAGTCCATTTACCATTGTCTCCATAGGTGACTGATCTTTCATCTGATTTGATTGTCTTGAGTAGGCTTCTATCACCTGTCATATGCCTAGAGCATCCACTGTCGAAGTACTATTTGGATGCTTTAAGGCTAACATTATCATCAGGATTTGCCATAACGGCAAGATGAGCCTTTTCTTGTTGTTGTTCATCTGAGCTTCAGTCTTTAGATGAGCTATCTTCATTATTCCAGGTAGCTACCATAGCCTTCTTCTTGTGCTTTTTAATTTTCATTGAAGGTTTATTCTTTTTGTATTTCTTTTTCTTTAGCTTGGGGCAGTCTGTCTTCAAGTGTCCTGGCTACTTGCATTCATAACATATAGATTTAGTTTTCTTACCTATTTTATCCTTTTTGAAATACCTTCTACCTAACTAATGTTTCTTATTAGCGAAAATCTTTTTCAGACATCTTGATAGAAAAGCTTCTTCTTCACTGTCTACATCACTACTCTCACTGGTCGTGGATTCACTTGTGTTTGGCTCTTCTAACTTCAAGGTCATGCTGATCCTTTTGTTTGAAGTGTTTTCTCTTAGTCTTTCCATATTTGTCTCATGGGTCATGAGAGATCCAATGAGTTTTTCTAATGACATTGAGGTAAGGTCATTGGCTTCTTCTATTGCAGTGACTTTTGGTGTCTACTGGTTTGGTAGAGATCTGACAATTTTTCTTTCCATGTCCCCAGTGTTGTATGCCTTTCCCAATCTAACTAGACCATTGGTGATGTTAGTAAATCTACTGTACATCTAGTGATGGTTTCTCCTGGTTGCATTTGAAACTTTTCATATTGAGTGACACTAAGATATCTATCCTAGTTTCTTCACCTTGTTAGTCCCTTCGTATGTGAGTTTCAACTTGTCCCACATCTCTTTGGCAGACGTGCAAGCTGAGATTCTGTTGAACTCTCTTCTAGACATGGCACAAAAAATGAGATTCTTGGCCTTGTTGTTCTGTGATAGCATCTTTCTGTCATTATCTGTCCATTCTTATCTTAAGTTTAGAACTATCAGATCTCCTTCATCGATCATCGTCCACAGCTGATAGTCATATCTATGAAGAAAGAACTTCATCCTTGTCCTCCAATAGTTGTATTTTTCACCATCGCACAATGGTGGCCTGTTGATGGATTGCCCTTTAACGTATCCTTGTGCTGCCATTGATCTTTGCCCTTAAGACCCTTAGATCTTCTAATTTTATAAGAGACCTCGCTCTGATACCACTTGTTGGCCCAGATGCTAAGCCTAAAGGGGGGTGAATGGGATGATTAGTATTTTTTCTAAAATCTAAAACATAAACACTAAATGATATTGTTAGAACTATTTGTTAGTGTGCAGCAAAAACAAATAAAAGTAATCACGCAAAAGACACAGAGATTTATCCTGGTTCAACCCTTCCAAATAGAAGTCTTACATCTAGTCTCCAAGCACACTCTTGGGGTTTCACTAAAGCACCAAGACACCTTGGTCTTCCCTTTAAATAAGGGGCATATAACACTTGCTCAAGCAAATCTTCTCTTCCAAGAAGAGGAACAACCACCCAGCTCATAGACTAGTCTTCCCTTAAACAAGGGACATACACACCCATCTCGCAGGATGGTCTTCCCTTAAACAAGGGACAAAGACACCCAGCTCGCAGTTTGGTCTTATCTTCTCACAGGAAGAGGAACACCAGAAAATCTCAAGGAGATGCAAATGTGTAGCAACCTGGATTTTTCGAAAAATAAAAATTTAATAATAATAAAAATAAAATTAATTAGAAAATCAAATAAAAGATAATTAAATAAAACCCATTAAATGAAAAGAAGTAATGGGCTTTGTTAAATGGACCCATTAGAAATTTGTGGGCCAAAATAGGAATTTTTAAAAGGGGAATAATAGAAAAATACCCTAAATTCGTAAGTTAATTATTACTTAAATAGAAAAGAGATATTTAATGTATTAAACAGCTAATTTGAGTTAGATTTGGATTCCTAACCCTACCCAATTAGATTGGCCACGAAATTACCTCTCTCCTAACCCAATTGGGAGGTTGCAAGCATGGAAAGGTGGAATTAAATAGGGAATCTCAGAATTAAATAGGAGTTAGAGTCCTATTAGGAAATAGAAAGGGATGAGACATAAATACTCTCTTAAAGCTCCATGGTCGACCCTAGCTCATTGCCAAGGGTTTTTGGACCAGGAGGAGAGGTCAAGGAGGAGGAGAATTCGTGGGGAGAAGAACTTCTCAAAGCTCTCAACCCCGTTCTTCAAGTTCTAGCCCTAGAAGAGGAAACGATCAAAGGTAGGCATTCTCATGAGCGAAACTAAATCAAGTTTGTCTGTAGGTTGATCTAAACCGCAAGATTCAAAGCCCTCTTGTCTCATATTTTTCCATCGAGCAAATCTTTTGTTCTTAATTTTTGAAGTTCTGTAAACTCCATGACCCCGAACCCTCTTTTTAATTCTTGATCTCCATGTATACTAAACCCCATGCTACGAAATTTTTATGGGAAACATTGATGATAGTTAGGCTTCTTTTTCCCCTAAAAGCCCTAATTTTCATCCATCCCATCTTGCGAATTAAATTGATCTCAACTATGTACTGTTTCATGTTCAGCATGAATACCCATGATTAAAGCATGTCAAAACCCTGTTGTTTTCAAATTCCTATTTACTATAAGTACCCATGCATGTCTAGATCAATTCGCAACTAGTTTCATGATTTTTCATTGCTTGTACAATTAGTTATGATTTTCTGAATCACCCTGTGTCAAAATAGGGTAAGTCTTGTCCGCAATCCAATGCACTGTCCTTTCCTTGTCGTACTCGGGCGCAGACCCTGTGAATGCGACGGCCCGATAGGCCGCGTTCTCAGGGCCATCGCAACAGCACCTTCCGTCGTGATCTGATCGCGACAGGGCCTGTCATCGCGATCTGCCTGCCCGATCTGACGAGTCTGTCGCAACCCTCAAGCGATCCCGTCGCGATCTTCCTACCTGAACTGACAAGCCCGTCACGATCTATACAAGGCCATGTCGTGATCTCAGTTGACCCCGTCGCGATCCTTACTAGGGTGCGTCGCAATCTGGGTTTTTGCATGAAAACCCCCAATTTTTGATGCTCTGACTCTCTACCGTGCTTGTACACTTTGTTAACAGTCATACACACAGAAAGTTACACTTGTCATAAATTAAACATCTATGTGTGATTAAAATACATGCACATGATCTTTCTCTATCTATAATTTCTCTTAACACATTCACATACTTGAACCCTCCAATATGGCTTAATTTGGCATGAAAATATTTCATAATGTATATGGTAATTTATGTAATTAAATTGCCATATTTTAAATAGACTTGTCTACGTTTTCTCGCGATGTTTTGGGAATACCGTTACGGACGCTCCACTGTTCTAGAATTCCTCTATAACGTCGAGCACTTATTTCTATATACACACTCTCTCTTGACTTGGACGAACTCTCCGTCAGATATTCCTTCTGCTAGACTAGAGAATCCTTATTCTAGGCCTCCATAAGTCTCCTCTGTCCATGGATTCCCACATGGTCGACGAGCTGGTTGTACCCTAACACCTATGATACCTTTTAGGGATCAACATGATCCAAACGGCTATTAGAAGTTCACTCTTATCTTTAATCACGCCGGACCTCTAGACCTATGCATAACAAGGCCAGCAAAAGGGTTGTGTATTCCACCAGACTGCCAACACCAAATGCTTGTGTTGTGCAACTGTTACTATCGCTCGTTACTCGACGTTCTATGTGCAATGTCCACTAGTTGTCATCTATACTCTACTCGCTCATCTATTCACGTTCACTCTACTATCTCATCTATTCATCTAGTGCTCCCATCTATTTCTTGGTACTCTCTATTGGCCATTGACTGATTGTCTAAAGATAAACAAAATAACCAATGCCTGGCAATATATAAAGGGCCCGATCTAGTCCTGGGATGTGCACCCGAAAGTGCTAGTGCCCGTGGGAGTTAAATGATCAAAGTGTTTGGCATTACACTTGAGTGATATCTATCTCGACTATCTAAATGACAATCAAAAGTGCTATATTCTCTCGTTGTCCGTTGACAACAAAGTGCTATACTATACTCGTTGTGCTATTGATATACTTGTACTATTTGTGCTATGGCCATCCTGCTATTTTGTGCTATACTAGACACTTGTGCTATATTTGGAAGTTGTGCTATTTCGTTCACGTGCTATCTACTATCTTTTACTTGACTCTCTCGCTCTATCATTAGTTACTCTACCCTTTAATGCATTAATTATTTGAAGCATGCTTGACTATTAAGATTTAAGTCCTACTGAGCGTTATCACTCACCCTGCGTTATTTGTCGTTGTGTTCTTAGGTGAGACCGAGGATGAACCTTACACTCAAGATGAAGGGAACGACCAGGAGTGATGTTATGAGCACCCTAGTGTCTTAGTACTGTGTTAGAATGTTAGTTAGTCTTTTGCTTTTATTCAATGTAATTGGGCCCTATAGAATGGCTCTGATATTAGTGGTTGTAACAAGACTCTGGAAAGTTATTAATGAGAAGAATTTTCTTTTGTATTATTCATTGTGCAATGGTTTGATGTCTAGTACTTGCTCTATAGCCGTTTACTTGCAACTGCCTCGCGTTCCGATATTCCGCGTCGGGGCGTGACAGTTTTGTGGTATCAGAGCCTAGGTTATTCTTAAGTATAGGATGATCTAGGTTGACCTGGCTCGACTAGTGTCAATTATCCTACCTATGTGAGTTGTGGTTAGAGCCAGGGGTAACTAGCTAAAATGAACTCACAGATGCACGAATTAAATTTCACATCAATATCATGACAATAAGTTATTTTGTAGGAACTAAGCAATCAAGATGACTGCTGAACGTGCTCAGATGAGGGGCCTGCAACAGACTATCCAAGAACTTACTCGCGTGATTATGCAAGCTACCCAAGGAGGTGGTAATCGTGGCAGTGCAGACAACCTGCATCGTAACTTCAGGAGTCTGAACCCAACTAGGTTCAGTGGATCCACGGATCCGGATGAAGCTGAACACTAGCTGAAGGAAATAGAAAGAATCTTTTGTATTATGCAATGTGCAAGGGGGGATAAGCTGCTACTGGATACATTCCAACTGGAGAAGGACGCCCGCGCTTGGTGGGAGTCAGTGGAAGCGACCCAAGATAATGGTCAGTTCACCTAGAACGAATTCAAGGAAGCTTTCAACTCCAAGTACTTCTCCGAGCGTGTCCAAGAAAGGAAGGCTGCGGAATTCGCTGCTCTTAAACAGCAGAGCTTGACTGTGGCCGAATATGAAGCCCAGTTTTTCAAGACTGGCACGCTATGCTACACACCTAGTGAATACTGATAGAATGAAGGCTAAGCGCTTTCTCAACGGCCTTAAGCCACAATATATTACCCAATTGGCACCTCTCGACATCCAGACTTATGCCGAGATGGTAAAGAAGGCCCAAGTACTAGAAGATGCTACAGACTTCACTGACCGTATCAAAGGGACGTTCGTGAAGAAGGAAATGACCTCAGGTCAATCATCTGCTAAGCCAAACAATGGCAAGAAGCGTCCCTTCAACATCATGGAGGGACCCAGCCAAGAAAGGAAACCTAAAGCTATTGTCCCATATACTCCAGCGAAAAGCAACTGCAAACATTGTGACAAACCAGGTCACACGGCCGATGAATGCTGGAGGAAAGTCGACGCATGTCTGCACTGTGGAAGTCGCGAGCACCGCATCCCCGAGTGCCCGCTACTGAAAGAGAATGAAAGGCGCCCTAATGTGCCTAAGAAACAGGGAAGACTGCAAGCCCTGCATGATGAAGATCCCGTTATGGAAGGTGGCGTGGTAGAAGGTACCCTTTAAGTTTTCTCTCTATCCACATTTACCTTATTTGATACTGGAGCAACTCATTCATTTATATCGCAACACTTTGCTGATACCCTGACTGCAAAACCTATATCCATGGGTTGTGAGTTCTCTGTCACAACGCCACTAGGAGAAAAGGAGAAATTGAACAAATACTTTCCATCTGCCGATGTAATGATCGGAGACCATAACCTAAAAGCCGACCTAGTGTGTATGCCCATGGAAGGCTATGATATAATTTTAGGAGCCGACTAGTTGTCCACTTATGGGGCAAGTGTCTACTGTAAGAAAGGGAAGGTTACCTTTAGTGACTTTCCTAAATTGGCATTCTCTAGGATTAGACGTAAGAGACGAATTTCTCTAATCTCCGCCATAAAAGCCCACAACATGATAAGGAAAGGTTGTTTTTCTTTCTTGGCGGTCGTAGTAGTTGAAAAAAAGGGTTCTAAGATAGAAGACATCCACATAGTCCAGGATTACCCCGATGTGTTTCCTAAAGATCTACCAGGGATTCCTCCAGAATGTGATGTCAACTTCGCCATAGAGTTGATCCCTAGAGCTGCACCGGTATCACGACAACCGTATCGGATGTCACCTGTCGAGATCAAAGAATTGAAGGCACAACTGATGGAGGTATTAGAAAAGGGGTTCATCAGACCAAGTACCTCCCCATGGGGAGCACCTGTGCTATTCATCAAGAAGAAGGATGGATCGATGAGGTTGTGCATCGACTATCATCAACTCAATCAGCTCCCCATCAAGAACAAGTACCCACTGCCCAAGGTTGATGAACTTTTTGACCAGATATCTGGAGCTCAGTGTTTCTCCAAGATCGATCTTCGATCTGGTTACCACCAAATGAGGATCAAGGATGACAATATCTTCAAAACAGCTTTCAGGAGCAGGTATGGACACTATAAATTCGTCGTTATGCCTTTTGGTCTAATCAATGCTCCTGCAACTTTTATGAAACTCATGAACAGCATATATCAGCCATGCCTTCACAAGTTCGTGGTCGTCTTCATCGACGATATCCTCATATACTCCAAGATCAAGGAAGAGCACGAAGAACACCTGAAGATTGCATTGCAAGTCTCACGCGACAACAAACTGTACGCAAAGCTTAGCAAGTGTGAATTCTGGCTCAAAGAAGTGTCCTTCTTGGGCCATGTCATCTCAAAGGATGGCATCTCCGTTGATCCCTCCAAAGTCGAAGCTGTACTCAATTGGGAGAGACCAACCAATGTCACAGAAATCAGAAGCTTCCTATCTCCCTCGTACTTGAACATTGCTAGTCCCTTAGCAATGAAAATTATTCCAAATGTAGGACTAGAAGATACAATATCTCATGTTTAACAACCATCATGCAAAAGATTAATGTAGAGATATGTCTTTCCTAATTGTAAGGGCTTATGGCGAGAAATTAGTGCACGAATGATAGCACACTTAAGAGTTTACATCAGCCCTTCTGAAGCTTCTTTGTTTCAGCTAGTATTTGAGACTAGATTGATTCGATGGAGGAGAAAAAAATTGTGGAGTAAGATCCTTGCTCACTCAGATTGGGTTGTTTCTCTCAGTTCCATCCTGCCCATCTTCCTTGAGGATTATTTTGTTCTGAGCTGAGGACTTTGCCCCTTTATTTGCACTTTGTGCACTCAGATTTTTTTTCTTTCTTTTTCATCCATAATGCTGCACAACCCATCACTTTTCAAGAGTAGCGAGTCCAACTTTACTCAGTTCCGGGGCGCTTTTCATGGATATATTTTCTTTTTGCTTTTTCTTTTGCTTTTTTTTTTTATTTTCCTCTTAAAGGAATGATGGACAGTTAAGTTCCTTGATCACACACCTTCACTTCCTTCACAATTCACTTAAGGGGAAGGGAGAAAACCAATCACCTCTCTCCTACTAGCCTTGACAAATTTGCTACATTCGGGTTCAGCTAGTCTCAGTGGCTGTGTAGTGTTTGTATGAAAACCTCTTTCCATAAATCCTTACATAAGGTAGACAAGAAGTACATGTAATCCTTTACTAGAGGCTACCTAACATGGATGCTTGTAAGGGAATGTGACAACTACAAAATTTTAATGGTTAAAGATCTGACACATAGTCTGCGTAGCGTAATGCCACGCATTTTTATTCAAAGATGAAACATTGTGAAATTCTGTTTTTATTTGCATATGTACAAGCTAAAAGAAAGAAAATGAAACAATGGTGGGGACTATGAATGCATGCTTATTCCACCTCTACCCCCTACTTATTTGCAAGAAAGAAAAGCAAGAGAATTACCTGATAAAGAAAATCTGTACACTTGGGTTGCCTCCCGAGAAGCGCTAAGTTTATCGTCTTCAGCCAGACGCAATTAAGCTCCATTTGGCTCAGCTAGCTTGGTAGATTCAATTTTTAAAGAAGGTGGGCTTTCAAAGAAATGTTTTAACCTCTGCCCATTAACAGTGAAAGATTGTCCCATTTTAGGGTCAAGAATGATGACATCACCATTGTCGTAGACTTTGACAACAGTGTAAGGACCATCCCACCGGGACTTCAATTTTCCCGAAAACAGACGAAGTCTAGAATTAAACAACCAAACCTTATCATGCACTTGAAACATTTTTCTATGAATGTGTTTATCGTGGAATGCTTTGGCCTTGGCTTTATAAATCTTGGAACTTTCATAGGCTTCGTTTCTGAGCTCTTCTAGTTCATTCAGATGCAGGGTCCTTTGTTGACCAGCTTGGGCTAAATCAAGATTTACCTATTTGATAGCCCAATAGGCTTTATGCTCAAGTTCTACCGGCAGATGACAAGATTTTCCAAAGACAAGCCGGTAGGGGGACATTCCAATGGGAGTTTTGAAAGCAGTTTGGTAGGCCCACAATGCATCATCTAACCTTTCTGACCAGTCTTTCCTATCAGGCCTAACCGACTTCTGAAGAATGTTCTTAATCTCCCTGATTGAAACTTCTACCTGGCCACTGGTTTGCAGATGGTAAGGTATTGCCAGCTTATGGGTGATCCCATACTTCCTTAGGAGGGTCCTAAACTAAGTGTTAATGAAATGAGGTCCTCCATCACTAATGATTACTTTGGGCCACCCAAATCAAGAGAAGATATTTTTCTGAACAAATTTGATAACCACCTTATGATCATTGGTCTTTGTGGCAATGACCTCTATCCATTTGGACACATAATCAACAACAACTAGAATGTACGTGTATCCAAAGGACGGTGGAAAAGGTCCCATAAAGTCTATTCCCCATACATCAAAAATTTCTACAACCAAAATGGGGTTAAGAGGCATCATGTCCCTCTTAGAAATATTTCCCATGGTTTGACATCTAGGACAGGCCTTACAAAATTGGTGAGCATCCTTAAACAATGTGGGCCAATAGAAAGCAGAGTCTAATACCTTAGCAGCGGCCTTCTTTCCTGAAAAATGCCCTCCACAAGCAAGAGAATGGCAAAATTTGACACTTTGATGCTCACTCTCAGGGACGCATCTTCTTATCACTTGGTCTGGTCCAATAAAAAAATAGCTCCGGGTCCTCCCAAATATAATACTTGTCCCTAGCAAAGAATCTCTCTCTTTCATTTTTTGTCCAATCTCCAAGTACTCGTCCAATGACTTTGTAATTCACAATGTGTGCATACCATGTGAAGAGATGCGGAATTCCCTGAATGGTAATCTAGAAGAGGGGTTGAATAGATTACGGACAATTTAAAAGCTTAACGCCCTCTTTTTGCAATAGCACAGACAATTAAAGTGTTAGCAATGATCAGACTATGTGTGGATGTGTGTGAGTAATTGATACATGGATAAGAAAGTACTCAAACGTGTATAAATGTGTCGTGCCTACCAAACATCTAACGCAAATTCGTGCAAACCACAAGACACGTAGATTTTATATGGTTCGGAGTACACAACTCGTGTATCCTACATCCACGGGCCACACACACACGCAGAATCACCTGTTTATGAGCTAGTTCACGAACTACAACTCACACACGTGTTTATTGATGTGAACCCATGATCAGATTAACACACACACGTGTATCAAGCACAACAACCGCTTGAAACACCACACACACACACAAGTATGGAATAAAAAGAACAGGGAAGAGTTTGAGAGTTGATGAACAAATCTAATAAGCAAACTCTTCGTCTGAACGTCCTCCTGGAGTCCAAGCTTCGACTTTCAGATCAGATATTGATGTAGATGCTTGAATCCAAGACGTCTGGACTTCACCTTCCGCTGCAAAAGTCTTCCGTTCTTGGTTCTGGGCGGTAGGTTGAAGCAAAGCAGCAGAACAGAGGTTTTCTGGAGAGCTCTTTAGGGTTCTTTGAAGGAGGCTGCTTGTGTACGAGATTTGTTGCAAAAGGTTGCTTATATATGAGTGTTAATATATGGAGAGTCGTACTCCATAGAAACACTAAGTTTGGCAACTTGCAAAACTTCCCGTAATGTGTTTTCCATTTGTCTGTCGACAGGTCTTGCACCTGCTATCGACAGGCGTAGACAATTTGTGAAGAACTAGAAGGCTAAAGGCTCTGACTGTGTGCATCTGTCGACAGGTGGTCTGCTTCTGTCGACAGGTGCAAGCCTTCCAGAGCATTTGATCTTCGGACTGGTTGTATCTGTCGACAGGGGCACTCCTGCTGTCGACAGGTAATGCCTTGGCAGAACTGGTTGCTTTCGGACTGGTTGTATCTGTCGACAGGTCCTTGCTTGCTGTCGACAGGTACCTTGTCTTTTGACTTTTTCTTGATCTTTCAAGCTTGTTTTTGGCACATGTCTTGCATGGTATATCTCTTACAAAAGTAAACATAATTAGTGAGATATTATGAGCATAAAATCAAGCATTGTACCAAGTTATTGTTTGAAGATTTCATACATTTAAAACTCAATTCACATTGTTTATCACTTGTTTGCATTGTACATCATTGCACATCAATGTTCATCAATGTTCATCATCAAAAACATGTTGTATTGATTAATTAGAATGTGAGCTCAATCTTCTCAACATGAGAACCCAACATTCTCCCCCTTTTTGATGATGACAAAATTAATCAATTAGTGCACAATTGAGTTTTTCTCCCCCTTTTGACAACATCCAAAAGCACACCATAGACACAGGTAGAATGGACAGAACAAAGATTTTCATTGATTTTCATGAGTGCATACACATTACATTGGGTGCTAATGAAAGGAAATAACAAGTAAAGGGAAAGTCATGGCATGATGACCATAGAAAAAGCAAAATTACATCAAACATGACATGAATAAAATGATACTGAGACTACAGGACTAGACCCAATCCTAGACAACTAAGCTATCTAAGCATCTTCATCAGCGGGCTGTGAAGGAGCTGGTTGATCAGCATGACGCTCAGGAGCTACGTGGTCCAGACGTGAATCTAGAGCTGCAATGCTAGATTCCATAGTATCCAACCTTGCATTAAGGCTTGCAAAACCAGTGGTCATCTGAAGTTGCAACTGAGCTAGTAGTTGACGGATGGACGGCTCAGTAGCACCAACAGTGACATCTCCCAGAGCATCAAATGACTCAGAGTGGGAGTCATCTTCATCTTCAGCATCTTCCTCATCTTCATCTTGTTCGAACGCACAGAGAGGAATAGAGATGTGAGTTGGCAGGCATAGGGCATTGATCTCTTTGAACTTCGAACGCACTGGCGAAAGATAGAGATCATGAGGAGTGGAAGGTTGATGAGTTCAGTTTGGAGGAATTGGTGAAGCAGGGACTTGTGAAGGGAGGTCACAAGTTCACGGCTTCCATCCTTTGGAACAATTAGTGTGGTGAAGATGTGATGGATTAAGCGATGAAGTGGAGGGAAAGAGTTGGCATTCAATTGCTTACGACTGGTGGGGTCGTAAGGCTGCTGAACGTTGAGAGTGTGGAACTCCTCGGGAGTTGGATGATAGGTTTTGATGTCAACTCCTGTATTGGGGATTTGGAGGGCAGTGGATATAAGGTTTGGAGTTACAAAGAAGGGAGTGTCTTTGACTTTGGTGATGAGCTTGCCATCTGTGGACACTCGAAGGTTGGTATAGAAATCCGTCACAGCGGTGGGAGAGTACCGCTTGTGATTGTAACAGAAGGGTGCCCACCCCTGGACATCAAAAAGAGGCTGGAGGCCGGGAAACATGTCCTCCAAAGAGGTGAAGTCGACGTAGCGGGGCTGCGCGACTTTCGTGAAGGTGCCATGGGTGTTGAGGAGTTGGAGATTTGGCGGGATCATGAGCTCCGGCAAGCGATCCTCCCGGTGCTTCGTGCGACGCTCAGTGGGCGCCCTGGAGCCCTGGCCTGGTTCGGGAGATCTTGCACTGCGACGATATGTCATCTTCTTCGCCGGTGGAGCCATGAGATGATGATCCTCATGTAAGAGGGAGAGGGTGGAGGAAGAAGAGACACGGGACAGAGAGAATCTGCAAGGGAGGCGGGATCTCTTCCTGCGCCCTGGAGAGGGAGGGTTTTGGGTGGAAGGAGGGAGGGGAAGGGTTTTTGGAAGGAGGTAGAAGGGGGAAAGGGGTGTGGGATCCTTTTTAAAGTGTTTAGAAAGGATTTGAAAGGTTGGTCCCATAAAAACCCGGTTTAAACCCTTGCCCTTTGGGCTTCTCGTTTGGTTCTGGCCGCCTGCTGTCGACAGGGCCCTTGGTGCCTGTCGACAGGCGCATTCAGAAAATGGCCAATTTTGTGTTTTTGGTGATTTTGTGAACGGAAGCTCTGAGCAATGCTTCCAGGGGTTTGATGAAGGTGTATAAGAGGTGAATCATGTATGTTAACCTACCATATGCAAGGATATAATAAACCATATCATTTTCCTCAATGGTTTTAACATAATACCCAAGGAATTTAAGGTTAAAGCATTAAGAAAACACTCACGTAAATAAAGAACAATGCACACTCACCCTTCGTTGTATAAATGCAATGTAAGACAACACAATCCCCATTTTGTTGATAGGCAAATGATGCATGAAATGATATCTATATGTCAAGACAATCACAAGACCAAAGACCTTGGAAATTATGACTCAGTGGAGGCTTCACACTATTTCCTTTTTTTTGTTTAATTTAGAAAAATAATGGGAAGAATTGGTACTTAAGAAGACGTGACACCTTTTGACGTGAGGATAAACATTACAAGTGCCCATACCCCCAGTTACTCAGTGGAAGTTTCTATCATACCGTTGTACAGAGATGATGAGTTAGCCTTTTGACGCGAGGGCAGACATTTGTGATGCCCATCACCCCGGTTACTCAGCATAACCCAACATTGCTCTATATCCATCCCAATTTAAAGTTGATTTTTATTATTTATATTATAATTTTTTTTGTTTTCCTTGTGAAAAATTTTTCAAAAATTGGTAGCTTTTCTCCAAGTATTGTTATAAAAGCCAATATCAAGTAGGTGATATGATTACCTATCAATATTAAACATGCACTTTCATGACCAAAAGGCTTATCAAGTAAATTGAGACTATGTTTGCCCACAAAGAATTGATTTAGAGGAGTGAGGTGGATATCCTTTAGAGTTATGAAATGTTTCCAAAATGATAGAACCTAAATCCAAACATGAATAGTATGTGAAAATCATAGTGGTATAAAGAATAGCTTAAATATCATTTCTATATAGTGTGGTCAAACATGCATTAACACCTTATAGACACCTTATATGTTAATCATGAAGTTGCTTACTGAATGGGTGAAGAAATAAGCATGAAGTTCCAAAATTCAGTGTGTCTGTCGACAGGGAGAAAGGGCCTGTCGACAGGAGCACACAAACAGAAGTTGGAGATTTCGGGGAGGCAAAAACTGTGTGCATCTGTCGACAGCAGGTAGAGGGTCTGTCGACAGATGTACACAGACAGTAGATTGAGAGTTCTGTCTGGGCTGAGCTGTCGACAGGGCCCATGTAGCCTGTCGACAGGGACATGTTCAAAGCAGTTTTAAGGGTAGAATGAAGGTCTGAAATGATTAATGGTTGTGAGGGAGTTGAGATGGACAAAAGTTGAATAATTTCCTTCACATTTACATTCATCTAACCCTAACTTGCTCCCCCATAATGTGTGACATTTGATACAAAAGGACTCAAGTTCTTGAAAACAAATATGAACACAAAGACCAAGCAATTAAGAACACCAAGCATGTAGAAAGACAAACCAACAAGTGTTTTCAAAATTTTAAAGAGAGTTTTGAATAGGCAAAATTGTAAAGAAACTAATTCCAAATGTAGAGTACTAGTCCCTTTTATGTCACATGACTATGGATACTAGGCGGAGAATATTTCTCACGTATAATGAGAGTTTCCAAACAAGCATGACTTGTTCTTTCACACATCACCATTTGATATACCTCGCAGTTAGTGCACACAAGGGACATATGCTTAACATTTGTGTTAAGTTTCAATGCAATTTGCACAACCCCAACTCTCTTCGCAATGTGGTGAATCTATCTTCAGCTAGAGGTTTGGTAAAGATATCAGCCAACTGTTTTTCTGTGGGTATGAAACTGATTTCCAATGATCTATTGGCTACCTCATCTCTCAAGAAATGATGACGAATTTCTATGTGTTTCGTCCTGGAATGTTGAATGGGATTCTTTGATAGATTGATTGCACTAGTGTTGTCACATAGGATAGGTGTGCATCCAATATCGATGTTAAAGTCACACAACTGAATTTTTATCCACAACACTTGTGTTGCACAACTCCCTGCAGCAACATATTCTGCCTCTGCAGTAGAGAGTGCAACCGAGTGTTACTTCTTGGATGCCCACGAAACCATGCAACCACCAAGCATTTGGCAATAGCCACTAGTGCTTTTCCTGTCAATTTTACAACCAGCGTAGTCTACATTAGAATAAGAAATCAATTCAAAACTACTACCAGCTGGATACCAAAGACCCAAGTCATGCGTACCTGAGAGATATCTGAAGATTCTCTTGACTGCAATTAAATGGCTTTCCTTTGGACTAGATTGGTATCTAGCACAAAGGCAAACACTGAATTGTATGTCCGGTCTACTTGCAGTAAGATAAAGGAGTGAGCCAATCATACCTCGAAATTGTTTGGCATCTACCGATTTACCATTCTCATCACTTTCTAGCTTAATGCTTGTGCTCATTGGTGTTGAAGTGGGCTTGGCTTGTTCGAACTGAAACCTTTTGAGCAGTTCTTTTACATATTTCTCTTGGTTTATAAAGAATCCATCTTCAAGCTGCTTGACCTGCAAACCAAGAAAAAATTGAAGCTCCCCCATTAAGCTCATCTCAAATTCACTGTGCATGTGTTGTGAAAATTCTTCACACAGTGTGGGATTAGTGGAACCAAAGATAATGTCGTCCACATAAACTTGAACAACAATTATGTATTGCGAACTTTCTTTGTAAAGAGAGTTTGGTCCACCTTACCTCTTGAGTAGTTTTTGCTTACCAGATAGGTGCTCAGCCTGTCGTACCAAGCTCGGGGTGCCTGTTTCAAACCATAGAGAGCTTTGTGCAATTTAAATACATGGTTTGGTTTATCATGGTCCTCAAAGCCAGGTGGTTGAGAGACATAGACTTCCTCTTTTATGTAGCCATTCAAGAAGGCAGTTTTGACATCCATTTGAAATAATTTGAACTTGTTTGAACATGCATATGCTAACAAGATCCTAACTGCTTCTAGTCTAGCTACAGGTGCAAAGGATTCTTCAAAGTCTATACCAAATTCTGATTGTATCCTTTTGCAACTAGTCTACCTTGTTTCTCACCACCTTACCCTCTTCATTTAGTTTATTCCTAAAGACCCATCTCGTCCCTATGACAGAAATTTCAGGGGTTCTAGGAACTAAACTCCAGACATTATTTCTTTGAAACTGCCCAAGCTCCTCATGCATGGCATCAATCCAAGAGTTTTCTTTTAGTGCTTCTTCAACAGTTTTGGGTTCCACTTGAGATACAAAGGCTAAATGATCCTGTTCAACTATTTGATTTACCTGAGACCTAGTTTGAACTGAATCATTTATGTTACCTATGACATTCTCAAGTGGATGAGCTTTAGAGTACCTCACATTAGTGATTGTTGAAGGCCCGGGTTGATCTTGCAATTGAGGAGGATGTTCTGGAGGAGGGGTGGCTAGAGGACTTTCATCTTGAGGTTGTTCTTCTTGTTGTGGATCTTCAGCAGGAACTTCATCATGATTTCTGATCAAACAACCGTCATCTTCATCATCGTACCTGCGAAGAAATCCACTCTTTCCTTTTGAAACTTCTTGAGTTTTTCCTTTTTCTTTTCTTTGAAGTTCCTCAAGTGTTGTCCCTTCCATGTCATCAAACCTGTAGGAATTTACAATGTTAGGCTTGATTTGAGATTCATCAAAAATGACATGTGGAGTTTCTTCCACAGTTCTAGTTTTCAGATTGAACACCCTATATGCTCTAGAATGTTCAGAGTATCCAAGAAAAATACCTTGATCGCTTTTGGCTTCAAACTTCTCCAAGTCATTTTTATCATTGTTATCTATAAACACCTTTGAACCAAATACTTTAAAGTACCCAATGGTGGGTTTCTTACCTTTCAGAAGTTCGTAAGGAGTTTTCTTGAATACGGGTCTTACCATGGCTCGGTTTAGGATGTAGCAAGATGTGTTTACCGCTTCTGCCCAAAAGGTTCGTGCTAATTGATTCTCGACCAGAAGCGTACGAGCCACCTCCACCAAGGTTCTATTCTTCCTCTCCACAACTCCATTTTGCTCGGGAGTTCTCAGGGAGGAAAACAGGTGGTCTATACCTTTGTTCCTGCAAAATTCGGAGAAGGAATTATTGTCAAATTCTCCCCCGTGATCAGTGCGGATGGAGCAGATTTTATTGACATTCCCATGCTCAATTTTGTTGAAGAATTCTTCAAAAACACTTAATGCTTCATTCTTGTGAGCCAGGAATTTTACCCAAGTGAACCTAGAGAAGTCATCCACAATGACAAAACCATAACGCTTGCCATTGAGACTGAGTGTTCTCGTAGGTCCAAATAGGTCCATGTGCAAGAGTTCATAAGTTTGGAATCACTTACCGGTGCCTTTGATTTGAAGGATTTCCGGGTTTGTTTTCCCTGTGCACATGCATCACAAAAATTTTCATTCTTGTTAAAGGAGATTTCAGGAAGACCACTACCAACTTAAGCCTCATGATCTTGTGCAATACATTGTAACTAGCATGACCGAGCCTACGATGCCACAATGTAAGCTCGTCCTGTTTGTTTGCTACAAGACACAAATTGTTATTTTCTGGATCATCTAAGTCAACCATGTAGATGTTATTCATTCTTTTTCCAGAAAATTTTAGGCTTCCTGTTTCCTTATCAAGAATTTGACATGAATTGGATTCAAAGACAATTTTATGACCTTTATCACACAATTGACTTATGCTAAGCAAATTGTGATGAAGGCCATCAACTAGTAGCACATTGTCTATAGAGTTAGAGGCAAACTTACCAACTTTACCTGAGCTGATGATCTGGCCTTTGTTGTTACCTCCAAAGATCACTTGACCTCCGTCTTTTTCCACGAGCAAACTGAATTTAGCTTTGTCGCCCGTCATATGCCTCGAGCAGCCACTGTCCAGGTACCATTTGTTTTGATTGTGGGCTGCTAGGCATTCCTGCACATGTGGATCAGATGAGAGGTTTTGGTACCCAAATTACTTTGGGTCCCATTGTATCATTCATGCCAAATAACAAATGCTTAGGAATCCAAACTTGTTTGATTTTCATTTGATTTGGGCTATTCCAGCATTGTTTTTCAGTGTGCCCACCTTTTTACATATGTTGCATGATGGTGGTTTTTTAACAACATTGTGCTTTACCTTTGTGGGAGCATGCATTGGCATTTTTCCTTTTTGTTGCCTTGTAAATTTAGCTTTAGGAGTTTGCTGTTTGTCCTGTCTTGAGCTTCTTGCAAATTCCTTAGATTGGCCAGGAACAAGCTTGACTATTTTAGATTCTTGTTTCTTTCCCTTGGAAGGATTTTTCCTATTCATTGAAGGGGTTCGTTTGCTTGAACTTGGGCTGGTATCAATGAAGTTTGTTAACAGATTTTTGCCAATTTCCTTTGGCTTTGCTTTTTGAAACCCTATCCCATGTCTAGCAACATAAACATTTGAACCTAAAATAGCATCCAGATTTTGCTTACTTTTGACAAAACTAGATAAATCTTTTGACTTACCTTTTAAGTCATTTTCAGCTTTTTCCAATTTCTCCTTTAGCTTTTCATGCTCACTATTAAGGCTTTCAAGAGAGTTCATTAAATCATCTCTTTCCTTTTGAACTTCTTGAAATTTAAGTTTCATGCTGTCCAATTCATCACTGTGTGTTTGTTCATCAAGTTTCATCATTTCAATTACCTTATTCAAGGATTCAATTTCATCATGGTTGTTTGACTCATGAACAAGGGAATTGAATTTTTTCTTGAGTGCTTTATTTTCAGACTTGAATTCATAGTATTTTTCAAATAGAACAGTGTAAGCTTCTTCCCATTGAATAATAGAGTATGTTTCAAAGGAAGAATTTACCTCATTCGAGTCATCACTTCTTGCCATGAGACAGTGGACTTCATCATCTCCGTAGGTAGCATGGTTGTTCTGATCGTCATCCTCATCACTCCAAGTGGCCACCATTGCCTTGGCCTTCTTGAAGGTGAATTTGTCCTTCTTAAGCTTCTTTTTGAGCTCGAGGCATTCTCCTCTCATATGCTCTTGCTTCTTGCACTCATAGCAAACAATTTCAGACTTTTTGTTAGAATCAAACTTGTTAGAAAAGTCTTTCTTTTGGAAAGGTTTAGAGTTACCTGTACCTCTCCTCTTGAACTTCAGAAATTTCTTGAATTGTCTAGTGAGCATAGCCATTTCATCATTGTCACTCTCACTAGATGATTCACTGACTTCACTTTCCTGAATTAATTCCTTTTTGGAAACTGAAGAAGTCCTCCTGGAAGCCTTCAAGGCAAGTGGCTTCCTAGGATTTTCTTCAGTTTCTTTTCTTTTAACATTCAACTCATAAGTCATCAAGGAGCCAATTAATTCATCCACTTTCATTTTTGAGAGGTCTTTGGAATCTTCAATGACAGTGGCTTTGGTGTTCCAAGAGGATGGAAGAGACCGAAGTATCTTCCTCACCAAGTCACTCTCCGAGTATTCCTTTTTGAGACCTTTCAATCCATTTATGATTATCATGAATCTAGCAAACATGTCTGAAATGGTTTCATCATTATTCATTTTAAACATTTCATATTCTGAAACTAGCATGCTTACCTTTAATTCTCTTACCTCAGACGTACCTTCATAGATGAGCTCAAGCTTGTCCCACATTTCCTTAGTTGAGGTGCATGTGGAGACTCTTGAGTACTCCTTTGAGTGGACGGCGCATTGCATCATATTGAGGGCGCTCCAGTTGAGTGTCCCCTTTGTGATTTGGTGCTCCGTCCAGGTATCCTCGTTCTCAGGTAGTACGTATGCTCCCTTTTTGACTATTTTCCATAGTTCGAAATTCTGTGTGCGGAGAAAAACCTGCATCCGATTTTTCAATATGGATGGTCAGTGCCATCAAAGAAGGGTGGCTGGGTCACTGAGTGTCCCTCAGCCATGTACCCCTTGTTAGACTCCATTTGACCGAGAGTCTCCTGATCGTAAGATCAAATATATAAAGCAGTAAATCGGAGAAACCTGATGCTCTGATACCAATTGAAGAGATGCGGAATTCCCTAAATGGTAATCTAGAAGGGGGGTTGAATAGATTACGGACAATTTAAAAGCTTAACGCCCTCTTTTTACAATAGCACAGACAATTAAAGTGTTAGCAATGATCAGACTATGTGTGGATGTGTGTGAGTGATTGATGGATGGATAAGCAAGTACTCAAACGTGTATAAATGTGTCGTGCCTACGAAACATCTAACGCAAATTCGTGCAAACCACGAGACACGTAGATTTTACGTGGTTCGGAGTACACAACTCGTGTATCCTACATCCACGGGCCACACACACATGCAGAATCACCTGCTTATGAGCTAGTTCACGAACTACAACTCACACACATGTTTATCTGATGTGAACCCATGATCAGATTAACACACACACACGTGTATCAAGCACAACAACCGCTCGAAACACCACACACACACACAAGTATGGAATAAAAAGAACAGGGAAGAGTTTGAGAGTTGAAGAACAAATCCAATAAGCAAACTCTTCCTCTGAACCACCTCCTGGAGTCCAAGCTTCGACTTTCAGATCAGATATTGATGTAGATGCTTGAATCCAAGACGTCTGGACTTCACCTTCCGCTGCAAAAGTCTTCCGTTCATGGTTCTGGGCGGTAGGTTGAAGCAAAGCAGCAGAACAAAGGTTTTCTGGAGAGCTCTTTAGGGTTCTTTGAAGGAGGCTGCTTGTGTACGAGATTTGTTGCAAAAGGTTGCTTATATATGAGTGTTAATATATGGAGAGTCGTACTCCATAGAAACACTAAGTTTGGCAACTTGCAAAACTTCCCGTAATGTGTTTTCCGTTTGTCTGTCAACAGGTCTTGCACTTGCTGTCGATAGGCGTAGACAATTTGTGAAGAACCAGAAGGCTGAAGGCTCTGACTATGTGCATCTGTCGACAGGTGGTCTGCTGCTGTCGACAGGCGCAGGCCTTCCAGAGCTTTTGATCTTCGGACTGGTTGCATCTGTCGACAGGGGCACTCCTGCTGTCGACAGGCAATGCCTTGGTAGAACTGGTTGCTTTCTGACTGGTTGTATCTGTCGACAGGTCCTTGCTTGCTGTCGACAGGTACCTTGTCTTTTGACTTTTTCTTGATCTTTCAAGCTTGTTTTTGGCACATGTCTTGCATGGTATATCTCCTACAAAAGTAAACATAATTAGTGAGATATTATGAGAATAAAATCAAGCATTGTACCAAGTTGTTATGACAAGTTATTGTTTGAAGATCTCATGCATTTAAAACTCAATTCACATTGTTTATCACTTGTTTGCATTGTACATCATTGCACATCAATGTTCATCATCAAAAACATGTTGTATTGATTAATTAGAATGTGAGCTCAATCTTCTCAACATGAGAACCCAACACCATGGATATGAAATATTGGAGATATCTAAAATGTGCTCATCTGGGAAAGCATCTCTAATAGGCATGGAGTCCGGGGCAATTATTCTGGACAAATGGTCAGCTACCACATTCTTGGACACTTTCTTATCATGAATTTCCAGATCAAACGCCTGTAATAAAAGGATCCATCTGATCAACCTAGGCTTCGCATCCTTTTTGGCAAGCAAATGCCTCAGGGCAGCATGGTCAATGAAAACAATGATTTTGGCTCCTAAAAGGTAAGATCCGAACTTCTCTAAGGCAAAGACAACAGCTAGGAGCTCTTTCTCAGTGGTTGTGTATCGAATCTGAGTGTCATTCAATGTTCTGCTTGCATAATAAATCACTACAGATCCTTTATCAGTTTTCTAGCCCAAAATAGCACCTACAGCAAAGTCTGAAGCATCACACATTATCTCAAATGGTAATGACCAGACTGGAGATTGTAGAATTGGAGCTTTGGTCAAAATGTCTTTTAAGTCCTCAAAAGATTTATGACAAGCTTCGTCAAAAATGAAAGGAGTGTCTTTCAACAAAGAAGTCAATGGCCTTGCAATTTTGGAAAAGTCTTTGATGAACCTCCTATAGAATCCAACATGACCAAGGAAGGATCGAATTTGTTTGAGAGAGTTGGGAGGGGGCAATTCAGAAATGAGATTTACCTTGGCTTTATCTACCTCTATCCCTCTCTCTGAGACAATATGCCCTAAGACAAACCCCTTCCTTAACCATGAAGTGGCTCTTTTCCCAACTTAAGACAAGATTGGCATTAATGCATCTTTTGAGCACTTCGGTCAAATGGTCGAGGCATGAATCAAAGTCATTTCCAAACACAGAGAAATCATCCATAAAGACTTCTAAGTAGTCCCCAACCATGTCTGAGAAAATAGACAGCATGCAACGTTGAAAAGTTGCAGGGGCATTGCATAGCCCGAAGGGCATGCGTCTAAAGGCAAAGGTTCCAAATGGACATGTGAAAGTGGTCTTTTCTTGGTCCTCAGGGTGAATAGCCACTTGGTTATACCCTGAATATCCATCAAGGAAACAAAAGAATTTTTGGCCTGCAAGTTTCTCTAAGATTTGGTCAATGAAAGGTAATGGGAAATGATCTTTCTTGGTCATTGCATTCAATTTGTGATAGTCAATGCACACTCTCCATCCTGTAGCCAGCCTAGTGGGAATGAGCTCACCCTTTTCAGTTTGAATCACAGTCAGTCCTGACTTTTTAGGCACAACTTGAGTTGGACTAACCCACTGGCTATCAGAGATGGGATAAATGAATTCTGCATCCAGCCATTTAACAATCTCTTTCTTAACAACTTCTTTCATGTTGGGATTAAGCCTTCTTTGCATTTCTATTGAACTTTTAGCATTTTCTTCCAAGTATATGCGATGTGTGCACACTGAAGGACTTATCCCTCTCAAATCATCAATTGTCCAACCTATAGCTTTCTTATGACTCTTCAAATTTTCAATCAATTTCTTCTCCTGCCCTTCCTCAAGATCACTATCAATTATGACGGGCCAAGTCTCGATCTCTCCAAGAAAGATGTACTTTAAATTAGCAGGGAGTGGTTTTAGCTCAACCTTAGGAGGACACTCAGATGGAATTGATGGATCACTATCCTGAAATAAAGAGTTAAATTGTCCTTCCTCTCCCTCAAACCCTAGAGCACAGGGTTGGTCTACCATTTCTTCCACGCAAGATTCTTCCAAAGTATCTACCACTAGACAACTTTCTCCTAGGTCATGGTGCCTAGATGCCCTAAAAATGTTGATACTAACCCGCCTATCTCCAAATGATATATCCATCATCCCGGTAGCACAGTCAATATTGGCTCTAGCTGTGGCCAAAAAAGGTCTACCAAGGATAATGGTGGAGTGAGTCAAATCTTGAGGAGTGTTCATGTCCAAAATGATGAAATCGGCCGGGAAGTAATAATCATTAATTCTCACAATAACATCTTCAACTAAGCCTTTAGGAGTGGTGACAGAACGATCGGCTAGTTGAAGGACAACAGAAGTGGGTTTCAACTCTCCTAGCTTGAATTTCTCAAAAATGGCAGAAGGTAGGAGATTGACACTAGCTCCCAAATCTAAAAGGCCGCTCTCAAAAGTGACTCCACCGATGGTGCAAGGAATTAGTGGAGTTCCTGGATCTTTGAGCTTTTTAGGGAGTTGGTTTAAGACAATGGTACTCACAATTTCTGGAAGAATTATTCTTTCAGTTTTGTTTCTCACTTCCCGTTTTGGAGTACACATTTCTTTTAGAAATTTGGCATAAGCAGGCACATGTTTGATGGCATCAAGTAGAGGAATGTTGATGTGAACTTGTTTAAATAGCTCCAAGAATTCTTCATTACCAGTGGATTTGTTTTTGGATTTTGGTGTTAAAGCTTCAGGAAAAGGAACTCTTGGGATGTAACAGCTTGGGTCATCACTCATCTTGGTTTTGTCTAGGGGTTCTTCAATTATTTTCTCTTTTCCCTTGGATTTTTCTTTTGCAACATTTTCTTCAATCTCTTCCTCAATTTGAATTTCATTTTCATTTTCTTTATCCTCATTTGACATGTGTGGGTGAGGATTTGTTCTGATTTTTCCACTTCTTAAGGTAGGCACAGTTTTTGCATTTTCTACTTGAGGGCCCCTAGCTTGGGCAGGAGGATGATCCTGTTGTATAGGTTGATTTTGATTTTGTGGTGCAGGAATGTTCTGAACAAAAGCTTGTTGTGTGTTTTGTGGTGGAGGTGCATTTTGTCTAGCGGGTGGTGGTCTGCACCCCTGAACTTGATGGTATTGCTGGTTCTGATAAAATCCGGGAGGGTTGTTTCTTGGGTTTTCTACAACTTGACTTGGCAACTGACCCAATTCCCTCCTATGACACACATCAGCAATCTGAGACTCTATCCTTGCCAAATTTTGTTGAAAATTTTGGTTTTGAGTTTGTTATTCTTGCACAGTTTGGCATAGAGTCGCCATCATGTTTTAGAGTTGGTTCATTTTATCATCCCAATTAGGTTGAGGAGGTGGTGGTTGATATGAAGGTTGTTGGAAATTTGTATGAGCAAATTGATTGGAATTTTGACTTCCTTGCAATTGTGGAGGTTTTGAGTTAGAAGATTGGCCAAATCCCGAATTCTGATTAGGATAGGATTGACCGTACATGGATTGCTTGAAGGTAGGTTGGGAAACTTGTTCAGATTGATTTTTTCATGAAAAGTTTGGATGGTTTCTCCAACCAGGGTTGTATGTGTTAGAGTATGGTTCATAGGAGGGTTTGTAGAAGCCTTGAGCAGCTTGGACTTGTTCCTGAATGAAAGGAGGTAACTAGGCAGTAGTGGGACAAGTACTGGTGGGATGAGCTGGGCTAGCACACATAGCACAAGTTTCAGGTTGTTGAGAAATTTTGGGTGTGGTTTGCCCAGTCAAAGATAATAATTGATCGAATTTTTGTTCCAACTTCTGCTCCAATCTTTGGTCATGTCTAGCTATCAGATCTTCTACCATAGAGTCTGGTTCCCCTCTTCATCTTACTTCATACATCCCTACCTTCTTTACAGGTCCTAACGCTCTCTCATAAGAGTAGAGTGAGGCATGATTGATAGAATTTTCACTCAATGTTTCAAAAAGATTATATACCTCATCCTCACTCTTAGTCATGAATGCTCCTCCACACGAAGCATCAACCATTTACTATTTGATTCAGTCAGTCCTTCATAAAAGGCTTGAACAATTTGCCACCTCGACAGACCATGGTGGGGGCATTTTCTAAGCAACTCCTTCAATCTCTCCCATGATTTGTGCATTAATTCTCTCGGGTTTTGGGAGAATCCAGTGATTGCTCTTCTCATTGTATTTGTTCGGCGAATCGGGTAAAATTTCTTTAAAATTTTCTGCTGCATTTCTGGCCATGTTGTGATAGTTCTCCCTATGGTTCCCAACCAATGTTTAGCCTTGTCTTTTAAGGAGAATGGAAATAGGGTCAACCTTAAGGCATTTTCAGTGAAGTTTTGGATCCTTACAGTGGAACAGATCTCTAGGAACTCATCTATAAGCCTATAAGGATCTTCATTGGGATTGCCATAAAAGGATGGCAACATCTGAATGGTTCCAGGTTTGATCTCAAAATGATTTGCCGGAATTTTCGGCCTGATACAAGTAGCAGGCTGATAGTTAGAAGGAATAAAATACTCCTTCATCTGTCTAGGTGCAGCCTCTTCTAAATTTCTAGCAACTTGGTTCTGGTTTTGGTTGGCCATCCTATGAAAGAATCTTTCAATCTCGTCTATAGGTTGAGCCAAATCTATGTCCATAGAACGTCTACCAAGCATGCACAGATGAAAAGCCCTCTATTTATAATTTTTGAATTTTTAGATTTTTATTGATTTTTTGAAATTTTATGAACAAACACAAACAAGCAAACACTTTTAAAACAAATTAACCTAAACACTAAGTGTTCCTTGGACTTATGTTATTTTTTTTCTCAAAATCAGATTTATGCTTGCTTAAGTCCAATCCTAACTCTTCTTGTACCGGCCACGTAAGAGGTGGAGTAGAGGGAGGCCCCCCTTGCTTTCGCAAGGACCCAATTAAATAACCTCTGACTCACTTAAGCGTAAGCTTTTTAACCTCTAATCCTAGACACCAGACTTAAAGAGAAGTTTGAATTTAAGAAATAATAAATCTAATTATGAACCCTAGGGCCAAGTCTACTGATTTTTATTGAAAGTTTAGGCAAATGCAAAAATGTGAAAATTTTTGTGATTTTTGGGCAAAGGAAAGGGTGATGAAATCCCTCACCTTATCCTTTTATTCTAATGGGTAGAGCCCTTAGGCAGTCCCAATTAAAAACATGAAGTGCACATATCAGATTCAAACAATGGGTTGTCTAATGCTAAGTCTAATGCATGAAACGAGCGATGGAAGTCTTACCTTTCCCCCGCACTCTTCAATGCAAGAAAGAAATAGAATTTAAATTATAATTAAAATGATGAATGTCCTAAAACATGAGATTCTAATCTTAGGAAAATGAAATTTTTATTTACAAATCAAACGGCTAACATGAAAGAACGATTTGGAAATTTTTTTAGATTTTAAATTTTTTAATTTTTATTTGGTTTTCGAATTAAATGAAATGAAACTAACTAAGAAAATATGAAGTGGTACTATAGACTAGTCTCAAACCACACAAACCACAAAGAGAGTCCAATTATTACATGCCAACTGAAAAGAAATCTTTGTACATGCACAGAGAGTACATCAAAACCTCACTACAAATTTCTCTCACATTCCCCTATCTAAAAGACTGAATTAAAAATAAATGGGAAAAGAAATCAGCAGCTCCTCCAATGGGCTTCAAATGCCAAGCCCAATCTCCAAGTTGCTCCTTATGTGCAAATCTCATAAAAGCCCAATAAAAAGTCAATGAAAGCAAGTGCAAATGAAATCAAATGAAAGCAGATCTAAATCAAACTCTAATGCCTCCCCGGCAACGGTGCCAAGATGAATGCGCGGCATTGTTGACTATGCATTTTTCGTTGTCCAGAGTTCCTCGCACAAGTCAGTATGCGCACTTCTTCTAAACTGTCTCACAAAATTAAAATAACAAAGATGAACTAGCATGGTGCTGAGAACAGGTCATTTCCACAGGGAGGCTAAATAGAACTTGATTTAAACTACTTTAACTTGATATCATTCTAATGACAATGCATTAAAAGTGAATGTGTAAACAACACCGATCAAATCCCACACAATCTTGACAGATCAAACTTAATGAAAGAACACGTGGAATTGAAATGAAAAGAAACTTGGTATCACTGTACCCTCACAACTCGAGGGATCAAACAAACCGAGAGAGATCTAAACTAGGCACATACGGATGCACCTCTAAATCTGAATTGCTTCGGAAAGATGACGGAACATGAATTCTCAAAAGAAAATTCCAAACCACTGTACCCTCATAGCTCGAGGGATGAAGAACAAATAAGAAATAAGATGCAATCAGCTTCAGAATAGTGAGGAGAAATGCATTGGATCTCATCTTCCTCACAGTCTAGTGAATTAGTAAGAAAATAGCAACAGAAATATAAACTGCAATGCTAAACTCAAAATCTATCCACAGGGAGGATTAAGCACACCAACGAAATAAAAAATTAAAAGCAAAAAAAAATCAGAAGAGGAGCCGAGCTCCTTAGTCTATCAAATTCTGAATGATCTCTGCTACTTCCAGAAGTGTTCTGGACACCACCGAGTGAAGTATAGGAGGAAACCACCGCCGTCTTTTACGCATTAGACTGACAAGTATTACGGTTGAAGAAAATTTAACCTCGTGCTCCCAACTTCTGTTCCTGCACGGACTAGGGAACAACAGCAGAGATGCACAGGAACTCTCCACGGATTAAAGAACGACTACAGAGATGAACCAGAACCCGCAGCTACCTCTCAGAAATGCCCACAAGATCACCGATGAGCAACCAGAAAATCCTAATCCATACAATAAACAACCAGAAAACCCCAAAACCCATAGTCGTAGATAGCTAGAAATCAGTTCTTCTCTCACAAGGTGAGGCAAGGACAGAGATATCCAGCCGAAATGGCACTAGTTCCTGTAAAAACCTTCAACTCTGCCCAAACCACCGACTCCCTCCAGACAACAGCCAACAACAACGAAGAAGAAAATCCCAAGAAAATTACAAAACTGATCTCTCCTCTCTCAGAAATCTCTCACAACAAGAACAGAAGAAACGAGAACCCCCGGATTCCACTTACAAGCAGTAAAGAAGAAACCCCAAAAAAATTGCAGTCGCCTTCCGGATGAAAAGAGGAAATCACCTGGATCGTCCTTCTCCCCTCTCGGATGCTGACAAACTTACAAATGCCGAACTACACAGATCTGCACAGAAGAGCACCCAAACATCTCCAACATATGTTGAACAGACACAAAATCAAACTATCTCCTCCGGAAGAACAGAACAGTCTCAGAGAGGAAACCATCACTAATATCCAAAAAAAAATACAGCAGAAGTAGAAAACACAATTGGCACTGGATCGAACTCTAAACACAGAAGAAAAATAGAGAATTAAACTCCCAACTAAATAGTCGAACCAGTAAGAAGAAAACTCAAAAATTACAGATCCTAAAACCCGTCTGGAATTCTCCACTCTCCGATCAAAACCCCAAGAACTCTCGAAGAACAAAAAAAACTTGAACTCCTCCCCTTCTCTCCTCAACCCTCGTAGCTCTACTCTACTCAAAAGAAAAAATACAGAAGAAATAGCAAGAAGTTCTAAAATTCCACTCCCGAAGTCCTCTCATAAGAACTGGAAGAACAGGAAATACAGGAGAAAAATAAACTAAAAATTCCCTCCCTTCCGAACCAGGGAACCCCGAAGAAGAGGACCCTGGGTCCTTTTATAGATGTCTGGGTGCCTCCACTTGAGCTCCTATGCGTGCCTCCATCTTGTCCTGGCCACCTCAGCAGGCCACGCACCCAGCCACCTCAGCTTCTGCTTCCGGGCTCGCCACAGCAGCGCACAGCTTGCTCTGCACACCAGACATCAGATCCCTGCAAACTGCCTCCATGCTTCACCGCCTTCACACCTCACCCACAACCATCCGCCCTGGTGACCTCCGCCAGCTCAGCAGTGACCCAGCCGCCCTGCGCCTTCTCCCTGCATCGCCGCGCACAGCTCCAGGCGCACCCAGTGCCAACCGCCTCCAGCCCTTGCCAGGATTGGTCTGCACCGCTGCAGTGCACCGCCTCCACTGCGCCAGCTGCTACTCTATACCGGATCCACCTGCATCGCGCCCCCATCTGGTTCACCTGGGCGTTGGCCGCCCAGATCAGCTTCCATCGCCACGCACAGGGGCGCCTCTTGTACACAATAGCCCTACATCGCCTGAGTGCACAGGAGCTCCATCGCACCAGCTACCTTGCCCTCCTCCATCACACCCCATCCGCAGCAGTGCGCCAGCAGGGCTCCTTCTGGAGTCTTCTTCCAGGCGACCTAATTGGAAATATAAGAAAGGGTAAAGAAGTTAAGTGGGGTATGTGGCAACGTGTGGTGAAGTGAGGAAAAGAAAATATGTAATGGATTTATGAGGGGGTATCTGTCATTATGGGATTGAGTATGGTGGGATTAAAATGTTTTTATTTATTTATTGGGATTGGGTGTGGTATGTGACATGATGGTGTTTAGGTAAATGTTATTTATTTAACTAAGATTTAAATTTTGATTTATTTACAAACAAGAAATTATTAAGAAAATCTAGGACCAAGGATTTATTTATGTACAATATACTTGCAAAAAGAAAACACTTTATTAGTCAAACCATTGATTTTAAATCTAACTATGTGTTCTACACAAAAAATTTAACTAAAATGCTCGAAAACCTATTAATGGATGAAATGAGAATTAAACTCAAAATGCACATTATTTATAGACAAAAGATGTCTAAAATCAATTACATGTATGAAATTTAACACTAAAAAATTATGTAGTTATCAGGACTGGCTGGCTACTACAGGCGGTTCATCAAGGACTTCTCCAAGATTGTCGTTCCTCTCACATGACTGACACGAAAGGAGAGTGCATACTCTTCGAGTAAAGAGTGTGAGAAAAGTTTCCAAACTCTTAAAGATTGTGTAACACCTCATATAAGAATATGTTAAATGGACTAAATCAGCAAACTACCAACAACTCGGACTAGACATTTTCAGAGCTCGAGCAGGAAAAGAACTCTGAAGTTAAGCGTTGCTCAGTTGGGAGTAGTTCCAAGATGGGTGACCTTCCTGGGACGTCTACCAACTAGCACGGTTGTTGGGCCAGTTTGCTGGTTGGGTCATCACAAATGGTATCAGATACTTGCCTAGCCGGAAGTGCAGGAACTAAGTACCACATAGGGCAAAGTGCTACGCTATGGGAGCCACCTCTTGAGCCTATGGGGGCCACCTCTAGAATCCTGCCTACCTGGGGTTTCATTGTGTGCTATATGTGAGCAGCGACGAGGATGTCGCTTATATAAGAGGGGTAGATTATAACACCCCATAAAAGAATATGTTACATGTACTAAATCAGTAGACTACCAACAACTCGGACTAGTCATTTTTCAGAGCTCGAGATTGAAAAGAACTCTGAAGTTAAGCGTGCTCAGTTGGGAGTAGTCCCAGGATGGGTGACCTTCCTGGGAAGGCTAACAACTAGTATGGTTGTTGGGCCAGTTTGCTGGTTGTGTCGTCACAAACTCATTTTCAGAGCTCGAGATTGAAAAGAACTCTGAAGTTAAGCGTGCTCAGTTGGGAGTAGTCACAGGATGGGTGACCATCCTGGGAAGGCTACCAACTAGTATGGTTGTTGGGCCAGTTTGCTTGTTGTGTCGTCATAAATGGTATCAAAGCCGACTGGTTGAGATCGTACATAAATATACCTAAGTCATCATCTCCATTACATGCTAAGTCTTTATAGAGTTGTCCACATGTGTAGAATTGATTGATAATGAATGTAAGATAGATAAGAAAGTGGTTGGGGACTAAATAACGTAGTTTCTAATAGTGATTAAATTAACTGCAGCTTATGGCTTCACGCGGTAGACATGGTGGTGTACCTACTCGCGATGGTGAGCAGACGAGAGATGAGCCTAGGCGTGAGGAGCAGACTGAGAAGCAGGCCCCGACACCTCAGGGTCCTGTACTTCCCCCACCGCCACCTGTGGATTATGGAGTGTTCATGCAGGGTCTAGTGCAGGCCATGCAGATGCAAGCCCACACCCAGGCTGCACTGCAGGCTCAGTTGGAGGCTCAGGTTAGAGTAATGAAATAAATCACATGTTGTTTTATTGATTTGTATGATGTTATGTTGAATATGTATTGCTCGTTGTTTGTTGTAGCAGGCTCAGATTCCAGTTCCTCAAGCTTAGGACTATGGTGGGCCTTCCATCATGGAAAGATTCAAGAGGATGTTGCCACCCTCTTTTAAGGGGGAGAGCGACCCGTTACTAGACGAGAGCTGGATGAGGGAGATCGAGAAGATCTTCCGAGCTATTAGGTGTGCGGACGATGATAAGGTTACTTTAGCCACCTATATGCTACAGGTATGTGTTAGTTTTATATGTTTGCTTATCCTATTAAACTAGAGCTGTTAGTTGGTGCTTATGAAGGTTGTGTTTCAAGAGAGAGCTGATGTGTGGTGGGCTTCCTTACTGCGTACCCGATTCGAGGACGGTGCTATTGATGTTGCTTGGGACGAGTTCGTGAGGCTCTTTAAGGCCAAGTTCGTCCCCGAGCATATCCATGACCGGATGGAGCAGGAGTTCCTTTCTTTGACCCAGGGTTGCATGACTGTGCTCGAGTATCAGGCCTGGTTTGCTGAATTATCTAAGTATGCACCTCACATAGTGACGGATGAGCGCAGGAAGGCAAAGAAGTTCGTGATGGGCCTTAAGCCATCACTGCGAATGAGGCTAGTGGCTTTTGACCATCGTACCTTGGACGAGGCCCTTAGCGCTGCTTGTAGGAAGGAGGGCGAGATGCAGCAGTATCTTGAGGAGAAGAAGGATTCGCAGAAGAGGCCTGTAGCTACTTTCCAGCAGCAGGATAAGAAGAAGGCAGCGTACCAGACACCACATCATCTAGTGGCAGCCAGTAGTACTCAGGTACCTTCTCAACGTTCCCTTGGTGTGAAGAAGGAGTGTCCCCATTGCGGGAAGACACACGGTGGTACGGAGTGTTGAATGGTAGCGGGAAAATGCTTGAAGTGCGGGAGCAGTGACCACAAGATCAAGGATTGTCCGAGACATCAGCAGGGAGTCCAGCACAGAGCGCCAACCCCAGCAGCAGTAGCGCCAGCTACAGGAAGACCAGGAAGGCCTCGAGCCCCAGCTCGAGTGTTTACCCTAGCACGAGAGGATGCCGAGCAGGCGGAGCATGTCACCGAAGGTACGGTTTTACTTCTAGGTGTGCACGCTCGGGTTTTGTTTGATACAGGTGCCACTCACTCGTTCATTTCCAAGCGGTTCGCTAGGCAGTTAGCTCTAGAGTCAGTTGTAGAGTCTGAGGATTTAGAAGTCTCGTTGTCTGTACACACACCTGCGGGTACGGTATCGACTGGGAAGTGTATTCCATCGTTACCTATGTGTGTTGAGGATAGAGTCCTAGAAGGGTGTTTCTTCTTGCTAAAGATGAAGGACTTTGATGCTATCCTTGGTCTGGATTGGCTATAGGAGCACTATGCGTTGGTAGATTGTCGTCGGAAGAGGATTGTTTTCCGCATTCCTGGTGAGGACGAGTTCTCTCATCCCTTGCCAAGAAACTGGGCGGGAAAGTTGGTCATCTCTGCCATGAAGGCGATACGCATGGTAAACAAGGGTTGTGACGCTTTTCTTGCCAGCATAGTGTTAGTACCCGAGGCTGGTGAGTCACCTACTCTAGCAGAGATCAAGGTAGTGCAGGATTTTCCAGACGTCTTTCCCGATGATTTATGTGGATTGCCACCAGATAGAGAGATAGAGTTCACCATAGAGTTGCTTCCGGGTACCTCTCCTATCTCGAAGGCTCCATATAGGATGGCACCTGCGGAGTAAGCCAAGTTAAGGAGGCAGTTGCAAGAATTGCTAGATAAGGGATTTATTCACCCTAGCGTTTCACCTTGGGGCGCACCTGTATTATTTGTAAGGAAGAAGGACGGGTAACTTAGGTTATGCATCGATTATAGAAAGCTAAACCAAGTGATAGTGAAGAATAGGTATCCTTTACCTCGGATTGATGATTTGTTTGACCAGTTGCAAGATGCATCAGTCTTTTCTAAGATTGATTTGCGGTCTGGTTATCATCAGTTGAGGATTAGGAGTGAGGATGTGTCCAAGACGGTGTTTAGAACCCGTTATGGACATTATGAGTTTTTGGTTCTTCCTTTCAGATTGACCAACGCCCCTGCAGCGTTCATGGATCTCATGAACAGGGTGTTTAGGGCATATTTAGATAGCTTTGTTGTGGTGTTTATTGATGACGTGTTGGTCTACTCTCCGGATGAGGCCACACACCGTCATCATTTGAGGATAGTGTTAGAGGTTCTTCGTGAGCATAAGCTGTATGCTAAATTCAGCAAGTGTGATTTTTGGTTGCGAGAGGTTCATTTTCTTGGGCATGATATCTCCGGTGCTGGTGTAGCACTTGATCCAGCAAAGGTCTAGGCAGTTATGGATTGGGAGACCCCCAAGACCCCTTCGGAGATTCGTAGTTTTCTAGGTTTGGCTGGTTACTATCGACGATTTATTAAGGGATTTTCATCCATCGCCGCCCCATTGACTCAGCTTACTAGAAAAGGGGTGAAGTTTGTGTGGTCCGAGACATGTGAGCGTAGCTTCTAGTTATTGAAGGCTAAGCATACTTCCACTCCGGTATTGGTATTACCTAGTGGTCTAGAAGGTTTTTCCATTTATACGGATGCATCTCGGATTAGCTTAGGCTGTGTGCTAATGCAGCAAGGAAGGGTAGTGGTGTATGCTTCTCGCTAATTAAAGGAGCATGAGCGTAACTATCTGACTCATGATTTGGAGCTTGCGGCAGTGGTTCATGCACTAAAGATCTAGAGGCACTATCTTTATGGTGTCAGATTTGAGGTGTTTACTGACCATAAGAGCTTGAAATATCTTTTCTCCCAAAAGGAATTAAACCTGAGGCATAGAAGATGGATTGAGTTCTTAAAGGACTATGACTTTGACCTTCAGTATCATCCTAGAAAGGCGAACGTCGTAACAGATGCCCTAAGCAGGAAGAGGTCTTCTCTCCAGCAGGATTGGAAGATGTTGGAGGATGCGGCGTGTGCGATGGCTGAGTTAGAGCCCTTATGTCAGGCTTTTGTGGCTCAGTTGTCTCTTAGGTCTTCGGTGTTGGATGAGGTGATCGAGCAGCAAAAAGCCCACCCTAGACTTCAAGAGTTAGTGGGCAAGGCGGGCATTGCTCGTGATGAGGATGGCGTGATTAGATTCCATCACCGAGTTTGTGTTCCTGCTATTGTAGATGTCCGTGAGCATGTAGTAGCAGAGGCTCATAGGTCGAGGTTCTCTATTCATCCGGGTAACACCAAGATGTACCAGGATCTGAAGAGGTCCTTTTGGTGGTCTGGCATGAAGAGGGATGTAGCGGATTATGTATCTAGGTGTTTAGTGTGCCAGCAAGTGAAAGCCGAGCAGCAGCGACCATCTGGTCTTATGCAGAAGATGGAGATCCTAGTATGGAAGTGGGAATCTGTCACTATGGATTTTGTTTCGGGTTTGCCTCGATCTTGATGGGGCAATGACTCAATTTGGGTAGTCGTAGATAGATTCTCGAAGACTGCGCATTTCTTGCCTATGAAGAAGAAGCAGTCGGTTGAGAGTTTGGCTAGATTGTATGTTAGCAGCGTTGTTAAGTTGCATGGTGTGCCGAAGTCGATCATTTCGGATAGAGATCCGAGATTTACTTCGAGGTTGTGGAAGGGTCTTCAGGATGCTTTAGGTTCAAAGCTGAAGCTCAGTTCGGCGTTTCATCCCCAAACAGATGGACAGTCTGAGAGGACTATCCAGACGCTCGAGGATATGTTGAGGGCGTGTGTGCTGGATTGGAAGGATGATTGGGAGCGCCATTTACCTCTAGTGGAGTTCGCATATAACAACAGTTTTCATGCGAGCATTGGTATGGCTCCATTTGAGGCATTGTATGGAAGGCCTTGCAGATCTCCTTTATGTTGGGAGGAGACCGGCGATAGGCAGTTGATCGGTCCGGAGTTAGTTCAGGAGACTTCGGATAAGATTCAGCTTATCAAGAAGAGGCTTGTTGCGGCACAGGATAGGCAGAAGAGCTACGCCGACAACAGGAGGAAGGATTTGAAGTTCAAGGTGGGTGAGCATGTCTTTTTGAAGATATCACCTACTCGAGGTGTTGTCAGGTTTGGCAGGCATAGTAAATTAAGCCCTAGATTCATTGGCCTGTATGAGATTCTCTGACGATTGGGCAACGTGGCATATGAGCTAGCTTTACCCCAAGCATTAGCTAGTCTTCATCTCGTTTTCCACGTATCTATGCTCAGGAAGTATGTTCGAGATCCGTCTCATGTTATTAGTCACGAGCCAGTGGAGATCCAGCCAGATCTGTCGTATGAGGAGCAACCAGTAGCTATTCTTGACCGGAAGGTCCAGCATCTCCGGAACAAGAGTATTGCGTCGGTAAAAGTTCTATGGCGGAACCTCTCGCGAGAGGAGGCTACTTGGGAGCTTGAGGATGCAATGAAGAAGAAGTATCCCCAATTGTTTGAGTAACGTCGCTTAAACTTCGAGGACGAAGTTTTCTTAAGGGGGAGAGGGTGTAAGGCCCTCGAATTTTGTCCTTTTATTTTGTTGTGTGTGTAGATTCGTGCTTGTGTGTAAATATTATGTATGCATATGTAGATATCAATGTACATATTAGCTAGGTGTGTTTATGAATGCATGTGTATGTTTAGATGTAATTATTGTTTGTTTGCATGGTGTAGTAGTGTGCATGTTATACTACATATATTGCATGCATATACATAGTGTACATATGGTTTCTGCTTGTTTTTAAGCTCTGGCCGAAGGGCCAATTGGCGTCAACATGGATGGACGTCCATGAGGATTCAGCGTCCACCCCGATGGATGTCAACTCTTAAGTAAACGGCCATAGATGTGGACGTTTATTTCTCTGAAACTCTGCGCAGCAGACCCCGAAATTTCCGGGGGCAAGCAAGCTCACCGGTTGGGGAGATGTCCCCAACGGCTCTCAGCCTTCACATCAGGCCCAGCGTGAGACAGAAGGTCTCTCTTTATAAAAACAACCCCCTTTGGAACCTGCAAGAGCTCTCTTGGCTCTTTGCAAGGAAAGAAAGAAACCCTAGCTGAGAACAGGAGAAAAACTGACCTTTGCAAGCTTTGATATGGCAGTTTGAAGCTTCTCCCTGCAAGCTATTGCAACTGGAGGATAGTGTGGACGTAAGGGAAGGCTTCCCCAACCTCAGACTGGTCGCTACTTCGACCTAGAACCCGAGGGAAAGCTTTTGTGGAGACTTCTTGGCACTGCCCAAGGAGAGCTTCATTACCTATTTTCGTCCCTTTGGAGGTTTTTAGAAAGGCAGGTAACCCATCCCCGTAGTCCATGTATGTGTCCAGTAGGTTTTAGAGTTTTTATGAGATTTTCCTCGTGTCCTGGATCCCCACATTCACCCATTCTTCAGAGCTTGGTCTCTGTTTTGCACAGACAGGAACTTGACGGCAAGATCCCTAGCCGGCAAGATCCTCAGTTGGCAGCAGACGATGCTGCCGTTAACACCTTTAAACGGTCAGATAGTGTCGTTAAGTTCTTCAGGACAGAACAGGAAACTGTTCTGCCTTATATACCTAATTTCTGAAGTTTTGCACATGAGGATATAGTGTAAATTTTACATGTTATGTAATACAGTTAATAGAATGTGTTGTGAATGTTTGATGAATTTTTGTAAATAATGTGAATTATTACATTTATCCGAAATGCATGTTAGATAAGGTCCTGAACATGTAGACCTTTATTTACGTAGTCCATGTAAAGTTTCGATTGCCCCGAAATTTTCAGGTGATGTATATGTATGTCAGTCCCTGTCCCGAAAATTTGAGAATTTTCCCATGACCATGCTAATTGTTGAAATTTTCACATTTACAATAGAGGGCATGTGTATGTTATTCAAAAATTCCAGTAAATTATGTATTGTGCAATAAATTTGGGTAAAATTTTTGTGATAACATTCATGTTAGATACAGGTCTGAGAACTGTCAAAGTCTGATAATTATGTTGTGCTTCCATGATAATTGAATTAATTGTGGCATGTAAATGAGTATTTCATTTTCTGTAAATTATATGTAATTCATAAAAATGTGAAAAAATTGCATGTGTGGTTTGAAACGTGCAAACAGTGTGTGGTTAAATTCCATGAGATTTGGATAACAGTAGGTTATGTTGTGAAATTTCCATGTGAAATTGAATGATTTGTGCATGCTTAACGTAATTAGGGTTTAATTAGGTGTTCCCAACCTGATTAGTGTAAATTTTGAAGTGTTTGAACCCTGTCAACAGTAGTACCATGATTTAGGAAAATCGGACCATGTGTTTAATGATAAAACCATAAGTGATGTGTCATATTGTGTAATATGTGTATGTTAAAAACCGAAATATGTAAAATGTGTCGTGTGTGACACTGCTTCCATATAGGGTTGTGGAACCGTACCGTGGAAAAGTCCCCGCGGGAAGGTTCAATGTGTTTAATCCTATGGGCATTAGGATGAAATCCTGGAGGTGGACAAGTACCACTGGTTAGGGTGGAGAGTACTTCTCCCGGTCTGTGCAGTACCAAGAGTCGTCACTGTGTTGCCTAGGTGGCGTCTATGTGTTATGTGTATGTGATGTGAATGTGTCCTTCTAATGGTGGTTTGGACTATGTGTCACGGCGTCTAAATGTGAAAATATGAATGTGTATATGTGTAAATTGTGTAATGTGAACATGTGCATATGTGTATTATGTAAAAGTGAACCATGTGAATGTGTAAATGTGTAACCATGTGATATAAATGTGTTAGAGTGTAAATTCATAATTCATGTTATGAAATTATTAAGCTCATGTCAAAACAACAACCTTCATATGTTTATAATGATGCCTTACATGTACAAGAATATGTAGACTCCATGCTGGGAGTACTTCTTTTATATGTGTGTGAGATTCCATGCTTAGAATGCTACCTTGTTAGCTTAAATATAAAATGTTAACTCTCATGTGAAGGAATGAGTAGAAAGCATGTGATAGGTATTTTGTTTTGAGATGACATGAATCGTGCATCATGTGTTGTGAAGTTGTAGAAACACCATGATAGGATGTTTATTTTCATTGTCTCAACCATGCTATATGTTTGATTTAATGAAATCGAAAGTAGAACTTACTTGTGATGTATACATGCATGACGTGTATAGATTTACTTGCTGAGTCTTTTAGACTCACTCTTGCTTCGGCGTACAGGTTTAGTAGGTGACCCTACACCTTTGGAGGTGACCGTGGAAAGTGACTCCGAGCGAGGAGAGTAGCTTGGGGGGGAGGGGGGTCACCGTTGTAGCATTTTGTGCTTTCATAGTATGTAATTGAGGCATTGTAATTGAAACATTATGAGATTGTGGACAAGCTATGTAATTTAGAATTTGTATTTTATTATGTGGACTTTAGATCTTTAAATTGTTATATGAATCATGTATGTTTAATGTGGATGATGAAATGATATGACAAGTAGTTCTTTTACTTCCGCTACTCTGTATCTGTAATTATGAACATCTCAACCATGTGTGATAGTGCTTGGGTAAATGTCCCACTGTGACGGGACTCACTATACCGACGTGGATTGGTATAATCGTACCGGTATAAGGAGGGTCGTCGCAGATTGCCTTACCTCAGCACCTGTTCTCACTCTGCCAATAGAGGGAGAAGGTTTCTCTATCTACACCGATGCCTCGGGAATTGGGCTAGGGTGTGTATTGATGCCAAAGGTGAAAGTCATCGCCTACTCTTCCCGACAACTGAAGACTCATGAAGTCAACTACCCTGTGCATGATCTTGAGTTGGCTACTGTGGTCTTCGCCTTGAAGATCTGGATGTTGGGTTGAGTGTGAATTTAACACATTTCCCCTCATTATTTTGATGATGACAAGTTGTGATTTTAATGCACAATGAATGAACATGTTAAATACATCACACATACAATAACAATGTTCAAAAAGTATGTCTCCAAACACATTATATCTCATACATTCATGTTAATACATTCGACTAATAATTTGTGTGTTTATTTCACAGGAACATACACTTTTTGCAAAGGTAGTGTCGACACACCCTCTACTAGTGTCGACACTAGATGCAGATTCTAGAAGACCTCTTTTGCCTGAATGTTACAGGGTGTCGACACAACTCCAGATAGTGTCAACACTATATCACGTTTCCAGAAGAATGATTTCACAGACTGTCAAAGTGTGTCGACACAGTTAGGCTTAGTGTCGACACTAGATCAACTTTCCAGAACTCCAGTTTTGTGGAATTTTCACGGAATGTCGACACTGGCTGATGTAGTGTCGACACACTCCAGCGATTTCTATCAAGTTTAGTCCCACCTGGACACGTGGCTTTCTAGGGTTAAAGGGATTAACCTTGGATCATGTGCCCACGTATTGCAAGGTCACTTTTGGCCATGTGGGGCTATAAATACCTCACTATTTTCCCCCAAGCCAAGGAGAGACCTCCATCACATCCAGGAAAAGGCTATTTCAGTGGCAACTCTGAGGCTCTTCCCGTTCTTGCTCTCCTGGTGCTTCTTCAACCCAATTCCCATTTCTCCAAGCACAAGAAGTGAAGTCTCATCCATGAAGATGCAATGAGATCACTTCCAAGGGAGCAAATCAGTTGAAGCAGCCAATTGTGAAGGCTTCAAGGAAGATCCCAGAGCACAAAGTACAGAGCATCGGCCAGGGACTTCAAGAGTTCAAGCTTCTTCACAATTTGACCTTCTACAAAGGAGTATATTTGAAGAACAAGGATTATTCATACAATTCCTCAATTCCCCTTGTCTCTTCTGAGTCATTTTGAGATTGTGCATGAGTTGTTGCACCAGTCTCTAGAATGAACTCTTGATAGATCAGATCATTACTAGATGATATGGATCTTGTGTTTCTGTTCTAGCAAGTTGTTTGTGAGCCTTTGTGATCAGTGTTTTTGAGTTGTGTACTCAGGTTGTGGTTGAGCAGTCTTGCTTAGGTGTCTAGAGTAGTCTTGCTCTAGAGGTTGTGTGAGTTGTAGAACTCAGTGTGTTGGAGTTGTCAGGCTCCAGTGTGTGTGGTGTATCCAAGCTGTGTAGTGGATCCTCACAGTGTGAGGGGTGGATGTAGGAATCACGTGGTGTGATTTCTGAACCACCTAAAAATCTCTGTGCAGTGGTTTGTTTGTGATTCAAATTCACTTTCCGCTAGATGTATGCATAGGGCTTTTCGAATTAACTTCTAATCAACTTGATTTCACACTCTAATCATATAATTCACACAATTACTCATCAGATCTGTAAAGTGCTCTTTCAAATTGCCTATGATTCAAAGCATTGATTTAAATTGGCTAAGCTTCCACAGTTTTTGGCCTAGATCTATTCAACCCCCTTCTAGATCTGGTCCAACCTAATTTCGATCCTACAATTGGTATCAGAGCGGGTTTATATCTGATCCGATCTGAGTGCTTTCTATTTGTTCTGTGTTTTTTTACTTGCTTGCTTGCTAAGTGTTTCCTTCATTGCACCATCAATTTGATTCAATGGATTCCAGAGGATTCATAGCTGAGGGTCATTCCATTAATAGGCCACCCTTCTTCAATGGGACTGACTACTCCTATTGGAAGAATAGGATGCAAGTCTTCCTTAGAGCCCAAAACTATGAAATTTGGAAAGTAGTCGAGGTTGGTCCCTATGAGAACCAGGGAGAGGAAGAAACCTGGACCAGGGAACAGATTAGAAAGGCTACCCTAAACTATAGTGCTATGAATATGATCCAATGTGCAGTCCACCCTACGGAGTACTCAAGAATCTCCATGTGCAAATCTGCCAAGGAGATGTGGGATAAGCTTGAGCTACTCTATGAGGGAACATCTCAAGTAAAAGAAACCAAAGCTAACATTCTTATTTCTGAGTATGAAATGTTTATGATGAAATCTGATGAGACAATTTTTCAAATGTTTGCTAGGTTTATGATCATTGTGAATGGACTGAAGGCTTTAGGTAAGGATTATACAGATGCTGATTTGGTAAGGAAAATCTTGTGCTCTCTCTCTTCAATTTGGCACACTAAGGCCACAGTCATCGAAGATTCTAAAGATTTGTCCAAAATCTCTTTGGATGAATTGATAGGATCCTTAATGACTTATGAAATAAACCTCAAAAGAAATGAAGAGCACATAATCAAAACCAAACCAGTAGCCCTCAAAGCTTCATTTAGTAACAAAGACAAGAATCAGGAGAAAACAACTTCTGATGAGTCTGAGTCCAATGAGCATGAGATTGCCCTCATGACCAGGCAATTCAGAAAATTCTTAAAATATAGAAAAGGAAAACTCTCTGGGAAAAAGAAATTCCCATCAGGAAAAAGAAACACTTCTTTTTTTAATGCCAATTCAAGTAGAAACCAGAAATCTGATGAAATTGTCATTTGTTATAGGTGCAACAAACCAGGACATATGAAGGGAGAATGTCCTGAGAACAAGAAGGAGAAATACAAGAAGATTCACAAATTCAAGAAGCCAAAAGCAATGGTTGCCACTTGGTCTGATGAAGACTCAAGTGAGAAAGAAGAAGAAAAGTCCTCAAGCTCTGAGAGTGAGGAAATTTGCTTTATGGCAAATGGCTCAGATGGAAAGGTAAGTACATCTTTTGAAGATTATTCAATTGATGATTGGCAAGATGCGTATGCTGAAATTGTTGAAAATTATTCTGAAATAAGAAAAGAAAACAAACATCTAAAGAAGAAAATTGAAAACATTCTGCATGACCAATCAATAAACAAAAGAATTTGTGAATTGGAAAATGAAGTAGCTGAGCTCCATGAGGAAAAAGAAAATCTTCTGAATGTGATTGATGAGCTCAAGCTTGCATCCCAAAAGGCCACTCATGAGTTTAAAGAATTGTCTGAAAAGCTGGAATTGGAACAAAAAGAAAAACAACAAAATGCCGATGAAATCAAAACCTTAGAAAACCAGCTAAAAGAAAAAGAACAAGTCATTGAAACCTTTACAAAAGGTAAAGACAATTTGGAGGCCTTGCTAGGAGCTAGAATGAGATCTGAATCACATGGACTAGGATTCAACAAACAAAAACCCAAGAAAGACAAAGCTGGTGAAATAAGAGAAAAAGCACCCTTGATCAATTTTGTCAAAGGTTCTAGTCTTGAAAACACAAAAAATAAGCAAGTGTCAAGCAACACAGTAAAAATTTCAAAAACCCAGAACAAAGAGAAACCAACCAAGTCGACACAAGTCTACAAAAAGGTGGAATCTGTGACTGCTGTGTCGACACCAGTTAAGGACAGGTCGACCTGCTCAACCTCAAAAACCACAAATCAATCAACCAAAAATTCAAATAAAAATCTGAAAAATAAGAAAAGCTTAAAAGAAGCAATTCATGAGAAACCTTGGACTTCCAAAACAGCACATCAAGCTGATTGGACTAATTCTTGGAACCAATGGTATCTCAATCCTTTTTGGTACCATCCTCAATTCTTCCATCCAAAATTTTCAATGTACCATCAAAATCCTTGGTTTGGACCTCCATAGTTGCACACTCATGTCCAAATACAAAACTCCCCTCCGAATGTGAAAAAGAACACTGGTGTTTTCATTCCTAAAGAAAAGGATAAAGTGAAAAACACAAAAAACACCAATGAACCAAAACAGAAGCAAAAAACAAGTCAGATTTGGGTTAGAAAAGATTTGATGTCAATGCTCAAACATTCTGATGGTCCCAACAATGTTTGGGTACCAAAATCTTCTCTCTACTAATTGTTTTTGCAGGAAGGTCGTGCACCCAACTCAAATGTGTGGTTCCTTGACAGTGGGTGTTCACGACATATGACTGGAGACAAAGCTAAATTTTCATTTCTGATTGAGAAGGAGGGAGGTTATGTTACATTTGGAGGTAAAAACAAAGGAAAAATTATTGGATCTGGAAAGGTTGGTCAATCTTCCTCAAACTCAGTTGATAATATTTTGTTAGTTGATGGTTTAAATTACAATTTGCTGAGCATTAGCCAACTTTGTGACAAAGGTCACAAAGTTGTGTTTGAATCTGATTTCTTCAAGATAATTGACTCATCAACTGATAAAATAAAATTCTTTGGAAAGAGGGAAAACAATTTCTACATGATCAACCTTGATAAAAACTTCTCTGAAAATATTTATCTTGTTGTAAATAAGAATGAAATTGCATGGACTTGGCACAAAAGACTTGGCCATGCATGTTTCAGAACAATAAATAAACTGTTAAGGCTAAATTTGGTTAAAGGCCTTCGTGGATCCTTTTCTAATGTAGAAAATCATGTTTGTGGGATTTGTGCCTAAAGAAAACAAACCAGAAAATCTATTAAAACCTTCAATGTGGTACTCACATCTAAGCCACTAGAATTATTTCACATGGACCTCTTTGACCCAACAAGAATTCCAAGTCTTAGTGGCAAAAGATATGGGTTTGTCATTATTGATGATTTTACTATATTTACATGGGTTATCTTTCTGTCCCACAAAAGTGATGCTTGCCTTGAGTTCAGGAATTTATGTACCACTGCCTTAACAAGTTTTCCATACAAAATCAAAAACATTTTGACTGATCATGGGGGTGAGTTTGAAAATAAATCCTTTTCTGATTTATGTGCTGAACTTCACATATTTCACAAGTTTTCTTCACCAAGAACTCCGGAACAAAATGGAGTTGTGGAAAGAAAGAATAGAACTCTTGTGGAAATGGCTAGATCCATGCTCTTAGAAAGTAATTTGCCCAAATCCTTCTGGGTTGAAGCTGTAAACACAACAAATCACATTCTTAATAGACCTTTGATCAGATCAAAAATCAGAAAACCCCCCTATGAATTGTTGAAAAACAAAAAGCCAACAGTGTCTTATTTCAAAATCTTTGGGTGTAAATGTTTTGTGCATAACGACAATAAGGAAAATCTTGACAAGTTTGATGCTAAAAGTCAAGAAGCCATCTTTCTTGGCTATTCTGAAGTGTCAAGAGCTTTTAGAGTTTACTCTCTCAAGAACAAAATTGTTGAAGAGTCTCCACATGTTATTTTTGATGAAAATTCCTTTTCAACTCATGGTTCTAAATCTTGCAGGGCAGTCAAGATAATGAAGAGGATGACTTCATTGTGGATTCTTCACCAACTGTTGAGGAAAATGAAGACATTGGTGAGAACTTGAACATTCATTCACCTACTCCAAGTGGATCAGGTAATGTTGTTCCAGACTTAAGTGCAACTCAACAGGTAACTTCTGAACATAGAATTTTGAGAGATCACCCATTAGAAAATATTGTTGGCAATGTGCATGATAGGGTAAGAACTAGATCATCATTCCTGAATGCAATTCATGAAGACCCACTAGCATTAATTTCCCAAATTGAACTTAAATCAATTGATCAAGTGTTAGGATCGGATGGGTGGATGGATCAGATCTAGAAGGGGGGGTTGAATAGATCTAACACCAATTAATGCGGAAGCTTAAGCAATTCAAAATTACTTCGAATCAGAGATCAATTCACCCAAACAATTTACTGATTTGAAGTGTGATTAGTGTGTGTGAGCAAATCAATTAGTAGTGTGAGCGAAATCCCTATGCATGCATCTAGCGTAATTCAAAGTCAAACCACAATTCAAACCACTGCACAGAGGATTTTTAGGTGGTTCAGAAATCACCTCCAGTGACTCCTACGTCCACCCCTCACACAGTGAGGCCACACTACTCAAAACCTTGAGTACAACTCACACCAGAGCACGACGACTCCAAAAACCCTTGAGCACGACGGCTCAACACACAACCTTGAGTTCAACAACTCACAAACTGAGCGCGACGGCTCAAACAACAACTGGAGCACGACGACTCCAAATTGAGCACGACGGCTTAAACCACACCGTGAGTGCGACGACTCACAAACCAGAGCTCGACGGCTCACAGTACAAAAGCAAGATCAAACACAAAAGAGATCAAATCCTCTAGCAATGATCTGATTCAAGACACTTTCGTACACAGAAATTTGTGCAGAACTTCATGCACAAATCTCATTGACGAAATAAGGAAGAACAAACTCAGAAATAAGTCAAATAGATATAGAATGAGTGTTCTTCAATGAAGAGGCCTTGCAGACGCTTCAATTGAGGAGCCTTGATGGAAATCGATGGAGATTCTCCTCAATTGGCGATGCTCTACTTTGATGGCATCTGAAATGCCAGAAATCCTTATACCAATTGTTAGGATCGGATGGGTCGATAGATCAGATCTAAAAGGGGGGGCTGAATAGATCTAACACCAATTAATGCGGAAGCTAGGTCAAATCCCCTAATCCCAAGCTTTTAGGTGGTTCGGAAACCTAGGTCAAATCCCCTAATCCCAAGCAGCCACGTGTTCAGAGAAATTCACGTTTTTGAGTTTCAGCCGGAGTGTGTCGACCTGACTTGATCTAGTGTCGACCTGCTGTCCCAGTCAGGCAAACTGTTCTGCTGGAAACTGGGTCTAGTGTTGACCTGACTTGATCTAGTGTCGACCTGACTTGATCTAGTGTCGACCTGCTGTCCCAGTCAGGCAAACTGATCTGGTGGAAACTGGGTCTACTGTCGACCTGACTTGATCTAGTGTCGACACTACCAAGACAAAAATGTATGAACCTGAAAATATAAAGTGTAAATAATTAATACAATATATTATCATTAAAATATGAGATATTAAACATCAAAAACATGTTTCCTAAGCATTATTGTGATATGTATCAAATGTATAACATGCTCAACATATCATCATCAAAATCACAATATGTCATCATTAAAATCACAATATGTCATCATTAAAATCACAATATATTATCATTAAAATCACAACATGTCATCATTAAAATCATAATATCTCATCATTAAAATCATAATATATTATCATTAAAATCACAACATGTCATCATTAAAATCATAATATCTCATCATTAAAGTCACAATATGTCATCATTAAAATAATGATATGTCATCATCAAAATCAAAGTATGAGTGATGTTCATTGGTCATCATTAAAATGTAACTTTAGGAAATTCCAAAACACACTCAACCCAACAATCTCCCCCTTTTTGATGATGACAAAACATATCTCCCTTGACTGCAATAACTCCCCTTGACCATATACGCCCTTTGAACTTTCTCCTCCTAAAAACCCTTTCTTCCCCCTAGAAACCCTTTCTTCTCCCCCTTTTTGACAGCATCAAAAAGAAGGATAAGTGAGAGAAACAATGATGGTTGTGATGATCAGTCTGTCCCCACGAAATGTTTAAATATACATGTATTTTGGTAATTAAAAAAACCTTATCAAAGTTCTCTAAGTCTTAAGTACAGGAAATACTCCAAGGCCAAGGTCAATCAAGACAATATTGATAAGCATTATTTATCTGAAGCATTAATTATTTCAAGATCATATTTCTCCAAGTTCACATCGAATTCTGTTAAAAGTCACAACGTCTTCCTTAGTGCTATAACGATTTGAATTCATAACGATTTCTTAAGTGTCTGAATGACTTCTTTAGTGTGACATCATTTGATTACAAACAAGTCGTTCTCACAACGATTCTATAAGTCATCGGAATGATTTCTTTAGAACTCGCAACGACTTGCTCGCCATAACGATTTCGTAAGTTCTCATAACGATTTCTTTAGAACTCGCAACGGCTTGCTCGCCGTAACGATTTCGTAAGTTATCATAACGATTTCTTTAGAATTCGCAACGACTTGTTCGCCGTACGACTTCGTAAGTTATCATAACGATTTCTTTAGAATTCACAATGACTTGCTCGCCGTAATGATTATGTAAGCCATCGCAACGATTTCTTTAGAACTCATACCGATTTGCTTTGCGCAACGATTTCTTTAGAACTCATAACGATTTGCTTTGCGCAATGATTTCTTTAGAACTCATAACGATTTTCTTTGCACAACGATTTCTTTAGAACTCATAACGATTTGCTTTGCGCAACGATTTCTTTAGAACTCATAACGATTTGCTTTGTGCAACGATTTCTTTAGAACTCATAATGATTTGCTTTGCCCAACGATTTCATTAGAGTTCATAACGATTTACTGTACGCAACGATTTCTTTAGAGCTCATAACGACTTGATAAGTGTTCATAACGATTTCCTTGTTGAACACATAAACTTGCCTTAACGATTTGCTCTCTATAATGACTTGTTAGTATTCATAACCATTTCGTAAGTCATATAGACAACGACTTTATGGTTTATATCGACTTGACATTTATCTTATCTCTTAAAGCGTTGAATAGTCAATGTTTTGTCTTATCTATCTGACTGTTGTGCATTTAATGAAGACAGAACGTATCTCTGTATGTATGCAGATGATATCCCTTTTCTATTATGCATATTCTGTCAACATCTTTTAGAACAAGCTATTTGACATTACTATTTTGGTGAATACTCACATACATTTATTGACAATAAGAGACAGCCTAGCTGTCTACTGTTCAAACATTTAATGTGTGCAGGGTCCTAAAGACATTCTTTCATACAACGTTGGACCATATAGACACCAGAAGACCCTATCTCTTTGCGTGCTCAATTGGATGAAAGATTGTTGAAGCTTCCAAATGTCAAGCAGTCTAACGTCTATCAACTTAAGAGACAACGGTTACTTCAATGGCCGTATTTTAAAAGGAGATATAAATACAAGACAGAAGTGAAGAATGATATGCAACCAGTAGAGAACAAGCATCTCGCATTCAAACTTCCAAATTCTTTTGCAAGAAGTCTAGAGCCAAGAATCTCATCTCTCATCATCTTTAGCTCTTTGCTCTCTGTGCTGTAATAGAATTTCTCGGAGAGCCCGTGTAGTTCTGAGAGTGTGCCTTGTTTAGATCTTTCGCTCTCAGTGCTTGTTGCTTCAGATCTTGGCTTGTAAAAGCTGGATCTAGGGGCTTGAATTCATTCTATTCTTTTTGTGGTGTTTCCCTTCGTGTGTGAAGGAAGACCTGGTGGGATCCAGGGTGTTGTTTCCCTTCGGTTGTGAAGGAAGACCTGGTGAGGTATCCAGGGTGTGGTTTTTCCCTTCTGGTGTGAAGGAAGACCAGTTGTGTTGGGTGTTGTAGTGTCCATAGGGGGACTGTACCCTAGTTAGTGAAAACCTAAGTTGTTGCTCAGGGACTAGGCGTAGGACTCCTAAGGAAAGGAGGTCCGAACCAGGATAATTCCTTACGTTGTGTGATTGATTCTTTGTGAGTTTGTTGTTCATACTAACCATTACTAACCAATATCGAAGATTGTTTTTGTGTATATTTTTACGTACAGGTGTCACCTAGATAATTTTTAAAGACCCATTCACCCCCCCTCTGGGCTTGTCAACTAGGCAACAAGTGGTATCAGAGCGAGTCTCTTCGACAAAGAAGAAAGATCCAACGATCTGAAGAGTAAAGATCCATGGAAGCCCAAGGTAACATTGAAGGTCAGTCTGTCAACCGACCCCCTCTCTTCGATGGTGAAGATTATGCTTATTGGAAAACCAGAATGGAGTACTTTCTCCAAGGTCATGACTATCAGATATGGTCAATAGTAGAAGAAGGCGATCTCCTGGTCACAAATGAAAAAGCTCAGTGGACAGATGATGAGAGAAAAAAGATCTCCTTGAACTGTTAGGCTAAGAGTTTTCTGTGTTGTGCACTAAGAAAAAAAAATTCAACAGAGTTTCAGCCTGCAAATCCGCAATGGAGATGTGGGAAAAGCTTAGAATTACCTATGAAGGCACAGACAAGGTGAAGGAGACAAGAATTGATATTCTTGTTACACAATATGAAAGATTTCAGATGCAATCAGGTGAATCCATAACCCACATGTTCAGTAGATTTACGGATATCACAAATGGGTTACCTGGACTAGGAAAAACCTATGAAATTGGAGACATGGTGAGGAAAATTCTTAGATCCTTACCATCCTCATGGACTCCAAAGGTCACAGCTATTGAAGAAGCTAATGATCTAAAAAGGATGTCTTTGGAAAAACTCATTGGATCCCTCATGGCCCATGAGATCAATATGGAAAGGCTAGGAGAGTCCTCTAGCAGAAAGAAACATTCAAATGCTCTTAAAGCAGAAGAAGACAAGTCAGATGAGTCATCAACTAAAGATGAGAACTCAAGTGTCCGTGAAGATGAAGACGCCATGCTGTCAAAAAGATTGCAACGCATTCTATCAAAGAAGAAGAAGTTCCAATCTGGTAGAAGACACCTCAAGAGAAATAAAGACTTCAAGAAACCAGATGGAAAGGATCAAAAGAAGAATGAGCCCATATGCTACGAGTGCAAAAAGGTAGGACATATCAAAGCTGAATGTCCAAAGCTCAAGAAGCCTGAATTCAGGAAGAGAGAGAGCTCCAAGAAGTTCAGGAAATATAAGAAGAAAGCTATGGCAGCTGCATGGAGCAACAGCAGCGACTCAGACAGTGAGTCAAGCTCAACCAGTGATGAGGAAGAAGCCAACCTGGCGTTTATGGAAAATACCGAAGAAAATGTAACCTCTGACTCATCATTTGATTCTTGTAATGGTTCAGATTTCGATAGTTTAGAAGAAGCTTTCAATGAATTATACAGTAAATATAGAGAAGCAACGAAACTGTTAAGAGTAAGCAAGAAAAATAATACTTGTCTAGAAAACACAAACTCCAATCTAAAATCGGAAAATGATCAATTAGAAAGCCAAATAACTGAACTTAAAAGGAGAAATGAACTACTATGTGAGGATCTAAAAGTTAAAAATGAACAAATAATAAAACTAGAAAAACAAGCAAGCTCAGATCAACTGAAAACTGAAATTAAGACAGTTACAGATGAAAATATTAAGTTATCTAGCACATTGGAAAAATTTACAAATGGTAAAAATCCTTTAATATTAAAAGGTGCTAGAAGATCAAGAAAGAAAAAACATAGATTAGGATATACACCTCCGGATAATGAAGAAACCATAATCTATCCTAAAATGTACCCGACTCCGAAATTTGTACCCGAACAAGATATAGCATACAAAGCTAACTTCAAATATATAGAAAAAATAACCAAATTATCTTGTTGTAGTCATTGCAACAAGTTAGGACATATCATAACAACATGCCCAACAAAACATAAGAAATGGATAATCAAAGGTAAAATCAATGATACTAACCAATCAGGACCCAAAAGAATTTGGGTACCTAAAACTTGATGATTTTATTTCAGGGTAACACTCGAGCATCCAAATGGTATTTGGACAGTGGGTGCTCAAGGTACATGTCAAGAAATCAGAAGCTATTCACCAATCTCCAAGCTGAACAAGGAACAATTACCTATGAAGACAATAGGAAAGGCACAGTAATTGGCAGTGGTTCTGTGAGCAACAAAGGAAAGATAGTCATTGAAGATGTATTGCTTGTCAAGGGGTTGAAGCACAACCTCATCAACATCAACCAGCTTTGTGACAGAGGTCATCATATTCAGTTTCAAGAGTCAATGTGCAACATACTAAAGGATGGAGATGTAATCTTCGAAGCCAATAGGGAGAAGAACCTATATGCGCTTCATCTTGAAGAACTCAAGGATCAGGATGTTTGCCTGGCAGCAAATAAAAGCCAGTCAACTGAACGAACTATGGCACAGAAGACTGGGTCATTGCAGCATAGATGGGATGAGAAAATTGCTAAAGAAAAATCTTGTGGAAGGCCTGCCAAAGGTCAGTGCAAAAATGGAAGGTGTCTGTAGATCTTGTGCTAAGGAAAAGCACACCAAGAGCTCCTTCAAGTCAAAAATGGTGGTAACCACCTCAAAACCCTTAGAGCTCCTTCATATGGATCTATTTGGGCCAATGAGAACTACTAGTCTTGGAGGAAAGAACTTTGGATTTGTCATAGTCGATGATTACTCAAGATTCACATGGGTATCATTCCTAGAGCATAAAGATGATACTTTTGAAAACTTTGTTAGTTTCAGCAAGAAAGTCCAGAAGGATCAGAAGTTCAGCATTGTTTCTATCCGATCAGATCATGGTGGTGAATTTCAGAATGAAAAATTTGCTAGATTCTGTGATGATCAGGGGATTGATCATAACTTCTCAACACCAAGGACACCACAGCAAAATGGAATTGCTGAGAGAAAGAATACAACTCTATTGGATATGGCAAGAATAATGCTATCAGAATATGATCTGCCAAGGTATTTTTGGGCTGAAGCAGTCAACACAGCAAGCTACATTATCAACAGAGTAATGATCAGGCCAATCCTAAAGAAGACTGCATATGAACTGTTCAAAGGAAAGAAACCAAAGATCAGCCACTTCAGGACATTTGGATGTCCTTGCTTCATCCACAACAATGGAAAAAGGGATATTGGTAAGTTAGATGCCAAATCAGATGAAGGCATCTTCATGGGGTACACCTCTAAACCCAAAGGCTATAGAGTATTTAATAAATGCACGTTATTAATTGAACAGCCTGTACATATTATTTTTGATGAAACTAACCCTTCCTTGAGAAAGGAAGAAGATAGTGATAATGATAATGCAGATGAACTGTCTAAGAAGCTAAAGAATATATCAATTGAGGACAAGGGTGATCCACCTCTGGAAGATATGCAACAAAAGGAAATTACTCATGAAAATCTTCCAAAGGAGTGGAGATACAAGAAAGATCACCCACCTGAGAATATTATCGGTGATCCATCTATTGGGGTAAGAACAGGAGTTAACATGATACCCTATGATTATTTAGCATTTGTTTCTCAAATAGAGCCGAGGACAGTCAATGAAGCTCTTGGTGATGAATCTTGGATCTTGGCCATGCAAGATGAACTAAATCAGTTCAAGAGAAACCAAGTATGGTCACTTGTTCCTAGACCATCAGACCATCCAGTTATTGGCACCAAATGGGTGTTCAGAAATAAATTGGATGAGACTGGTATGATCTTAAGAAACAAGGCCAGACTAGTAGCTCAAGGCTATTCCCAAGAGGAAGGTATAGATTTCGATAAAACCTATACACCTGTAGCTAGACTTGAGGCTATTAGAATATTACTTGCATATGCATCAGCATTAGACTTAAAACTATTTCAAATGGATGTCAAATCTGCATTCTTGAATGGTTTTATAAAAGAGGAAGTTTATGTGGAACAACCCCCGGGTTTTGATGACACAGAATTTCCTAATAATGTTTTTAAACTTCATAAGGCATTATATGGTTTAAAGCAAGCACCTAGGGCCTGGTATGAAAGGCTTAGTTCTTTTCTTCTAAACCATGGTTTCAGTAGAGGTCAAGTAGATAGCACTTTATTTGTAAACTCAAAAGTTAAAAGCATACTACTTGTACAGATTTATGTAGATGATATTATCTTTGGATCTACTGATGAATCCCTTTGCAAGTACTTTGAAAAGTTGATGCAAGGAGAATTTGAGATGATCATGATGGGAGAGCTCAATTATTTCCTTGGATTGCAAATCAAGCAAGGAAAAGATGGCACCCACATCTGCCAAGCAAAGTACACCAAAGAACTCTTGAAGAAATTTGGATTTGATAACACCAAGCCACTGTCAACACCCATGAGTACATCAACAAGGATGGACAGTGATAAAGATGGTAAGAAAGTAGATCAAAAGATCTACAGAGCTGAAGCTGAGTACATGGCTTCTGGAAGTTGTTGTACACAACTCCTATGGATAAAGCAACAACTTGAAGATTTTGGACTAAATATCAAATCAATTCCACTTCTATGTGACAACACTAGTGCTATCAATCTCACCAAAAATCCAGTCCAACATTCAAGGACCAAGCATATTGAGGTTAGATATCATTTCATTCGTGATCATGTTGCAAATGGTAATATTGAAATATCCTTTATTGATACAAATAGCCAGTTAGCAGATATTTTCACAAAAGCCTTACCCGAAGAGAGATTCACATCTCTTAGAAGGGAATTGGGCATGTGTAATTTGTGAAAAGATTTCTGCTTGAAACTGGTACAAAAATTTTCAGATTTAAGTAAATTTTCCCTCCAAAAATTTAAGCAAAAGAAATTCACATTATCCTTCCTGGCCGCTCTTTTATTAAAGTTTGTTTGAATAGTCAAACTCTTTTGTCGCTTTCTACCGCCTTTTGGGGCCTCACTTTCCACGGCATTTATTTAATTACAAAAATCGACGTGGGAATGTTTCATCTCCCATCTTCTATCTTTTTCCTCTTTCGTCAGGTTGCCTAAGCCGATGCCCTAACGACTCGGACATCGACTCTCTGCAAGTTTGAAGCTCTTCTCTCCTTCCCGCGACAAATTTCTTGAGTAGATTCACTCCTTCTTCCACCTCAATCCTCCAGAAAACCTTCTCACTTGAATCCATGGCCGCATCCGTCATTTCCGGCAGTTTGGGTGGCTACAGTGCTGAGTTTCTATCGGCAAAGCAGCAGGAAAGGTTCACTTTCGTGAAGACAAAGGTTTGTGGAAATAAGGTAGTAGATGTTGCTAATCTTGAGAAGAACGACATGCACAGTGTAGTAGCCGCAATGAGCAGGATGCAGTGGATGGGAATCTCCACCTTCTCTGAGGTAAGCTATCCAGACCTCGTGAAGGCTTTCTATGTGTGCTTGAGGACAGAGGCAGACGGGTCCCTGATTTCATCAGTCAAGGGAACTCAAATAAAGATAGATCATGAGTTGTTGCATTTGTTGTTTGGAGTAAAGACTTCTGGGCACAGTGGGGTTCACACCGTGGACGCCCAAGCTAAAGGACTTAGTATTGTAGGACCAGGGTTCAGACTAAGAGATGGGAAGTTAGATATTAATCAATTGAGTGCTCACAATCGCCTCCTTTATTTCATAGTTTGTCAGATTTTGGTTCCAAGAAGTGCAACTTTCTCAACTTGCACCAAGGCAGACTCGGATATGATGTTCTGGGCCATCCAGAACCAAGAAATCAACATGGCCGAAGTAATGATGGAAAGAATGAAGTTTGCCCGTGATCAAATATGGGATACCAAGAGTAAGTTGAATATATCCATGCCCTATGCTCACCAAAGTCTTTCAGCACTTTGGAGTAGATGTTTCTGGCGCAGTTGTAGAGAAAATGGGCCAAGCAATTAGGTCCAGAAATCTAAGGAAAAGCGGTTTTTCAGTGGTGAGCGGAATTTGGACAAAGACTTCAGTAGCTGAGGGTGAACCCATCCTAGGGGAAGCCCAAGAAGTCCAACTCGAAGAAGTGGCAGTAGAATCAAAGGGTCCATCAGCAGTTGCAGAACCAGCAGCAAGAGAGGTCGCAGCTCCTAGTACTTCATTGGAAGTTGCTGCCATCTCAGAAGTTGCAATGGAGACTCAGGTTGCTGAAGAAAATCCAGAAGTATCAGATTCTGTCAGAAGATCAGAGGATCCTCTTCCCACCTCCTCTGTGGCTTCTGTACTTCGTCAAGTCTTGGACTCCATTCACTCCTCCCAAGTGGATCAAAATACCGGTGGGAGTTTGGTTGATCAGCTTGTGGCACCTGGCCACATTGAAGATTCTGTATTGATTAATGCTCCTATTCAGGGGGAGCAAGGAAGATTTTTGGAGGATGTTCCTATTCAGGGGGAGCAAGATATTGAGAAGGAAGCAACATCTCAAGGGGCACTCTCTGAAGATGCTCCTGTAAATGAAGAGCAGTTTGAAGCTCCAATAGAGATCGGAGAGCAGGCAGAAAAAGGAAGCCCCAGCAGGAAAGCCTCTTACAAAAAGCAGAAGAAATCTTTAAAGAAGATGCACTTAAAGGCCATCTTGAAGCGATTGAATAATCAAAGTGCAGTCCTGGACTCAGTATATTTAGTTGTAAATACTGTCATTGAGCGCCAGGCATCTTTGTCAAATGACATTTTTCAATCAAATGTTACTTTGAAGTGGTTCGATAAGGAGCTAAGCTCTATGAAGTTGATGTTGTCTGAGGTTTTGAAGGCCGTAGGGCCAAAAGATCCTACTCCTCAAGAGAATGTGATTTCAGGGCCACAGGAGGTTGTTGCAGGGCCATCAGGGCAAGTCAGTGCTGATCTTGTGGAGCGGCCATCAGGGCCTTCAGTTCAAGTTCCCGAAGGGCCATCAGGGCCAAGTGTTGAAGTTCAGCCCTCTGAAAAGGTGCCTAGTGAAGATTATGCTTTGTGTCAGGAGTCTGGACCGGATAAGGAGTCAGTCAATCTAGTGGATCCGGTAGCTGAACAAGAAGACCAGGCTTTAGCTCCTGAGCCCCTTGCCTCTTCTTCCCTTACCACTCCAGTTGCTCCCTCTCCTACATCATCCTCTACTGTACCTCCAGCTCCAACCACCTTCAAGCGACCCCGTTCAAGATCTATTTCCTCTCCCCAACCTCTTTCCTCTCAACTTGACTCATCTCCTGCTTCTTCCACTATTATTCCTCCTCCACCATCCTCTCCTCCTCAGTTTCCACCCGCATCCTCTTCAGCTGGACCTTCCTCTTTTGGTCCATCCACATCAGAACCTTTTGTTCTTCCTACAGTAACTCTTGACTCTATATTCAATCCACCTACACCTCCCTCTTTCATTACCATTATCCCTGAAGGTGCCCAACTCACCCAAATAGAAATCCAGGATATTAAGGATGAATTTGAAGTAGCAATACTTCGTTCAGTCCTGGCTGTTGGGACCCACTCTCACAGGACAGGCTCTTCTAGTCCTGTCTCTAAGAAGAGGAGACTCACATCCTCTCATCCTGTCTCTTTTGAACCTTGCTATCCTCCCCTTTGGTTTTCCCTCTCTATCTCCAACAAGCAGAAACTTATCTATAAAGAATATCTTCAAAAGGTAGTTTTTGCCCATATTTTTGGCCTTCCTTTCCAAAATCTTTCTGAACATCTCACCACCATCTTTCCTTATACCCATCTTTCTAAGGCTCAACAGTCAAAAATCTTCTCCATGACTGAAGCCAAAACTGAAGAGCAGTGGGCTCGGAGCAACAAAGATTTGTACAGTCAATTCCGACGAGTTCAAGCTGCCAGATTTTCCCCTAGGGAAGCTCCTCTTCCCCTTTCTGAATGGTTCCAGATCCACCATAAAAATCTGTTTGGCCCGTTCATTCAGAAAGAAATCAAATTCATCCGGTAGTATCAGATGTACAGTAACTACTACTATGTACATCGCCTCCCAGAATCTCAGTTGGGTCAATTTCGTGCAGCCATCAGGGCCCTCAGTTCTAGCACAGCTCATACTGAGCCCCTTCAGGTCGATTTTGCCACCCTGGTTATTCCTGATGTAGTGTTCCTTCCACCTCTCCATGCTCTAATTATGGATTCTTCCGTGGGAACACTTATCTTTGAGCGAGCTGCAAGGGTAATGGCCAGATTATTTGTGCAAGATGGCCGTAACTTATCTTTTCCAAGATTCGTATTCAGACAATATCTTCAAGGGCATATCAAAGTAGATGTTCTGGCACCCATTCTTTCTGAATGTGAGTGGTTGTCTCCTGAAGAGTGGATGTAGCTCTATCCCTTGTCTGCTCAGCAGCTAGGTGATTTAAATGCCTCTCAGGCCAGCTCCAACCAACCTCCCCTGTCACCTGGTGAATTTTTGGATGCCAACTCTCTTCACCTCATCCGGGATTCCTATCTGACCTGGGTCGAAAGATACAAAGTTTTCTTTGCTTTAAAGCAAGAACTTAGGTCGCTTAAGATTGACTATCCCCTCAAGGTTGAAGCTTTCCTTCGGTTTGCCAGCTTTGGGTCCTTCTTAACTTACAAGTTAGCCCTTGGCCGTGTTAAGTATGGGGACTTCATTTCAGCTCAAAGATAGCTTCATATCAAAAGGATGGCTCCCACTATGGGACCCTCCTATCAAATTGACTTTGGGGCCTTTCAAGCCTTCTTTGAAGAGCAGGAACGCCAGGCAATCCCTATACTCAAGCGTTTTGGCTCCCTGTTATCCCCCGCTCATTACTTATCTGTAAATCCTCAGAACTAATCAATATATGTTGGCTGCCTGCCCTTCCATCTTTTCACTTCATTCTTTGTCGAAGATTATCTTTTTGCTTACTGACAAAAGGGGGAGAAAATTAGCACGTCTGAAATATATTCCGAAAATCTTCAGATTTAGAAATTAGCATGTTTGAAATACTTTCTCGAAATATTCATGCTTATTGATAATTTTTTGTCATCACCAAAAAGTGGGAGATTGATGATCAGTCTGTCCCCATGAAATGTTTAAATATACATGTATTTTGGTAATTAACAAAACCTTATCAAAGTTCTCTAAGTCTTAAGTACAGGAAATACTCCAAGGCCATGGTCAATCAAGCCAATATTGGTAAGCATTATTTTTCTGAAGCATTAATTATTTCAAGATCATATTTCTCTAAGTCCACATCGACTTCTGTTGAAAGTCACAACAACTTCCTTAGTGCTATAACGATTTCTTAAGTGTCTGAACGACTTCTTTAGTGTGACATCATTTGATTACAAACAAGTCGTTCTCACAACGATTCTATAAGTCATCAGAATGATTTGTTTAGAACTCGCAACGACTTGCTCGTCGTAACGATTTCGTAAGTTATCATAACGATTTCTTTAGAACTCGCAACGACTTGCTCTCCGTAACGATTTCGTAAGTTATCATAATGATTTCTTTAGAATTCGCAACGACTTGCTCGCCGTAACGACTTCGTAAGTTATCTTAACGATTTCTTTAGAATTCACAACGACTTGCTCACTGTAACTATTCTGTAAGTCATCGCAACGATTTCTTTAGAACTCAGAACGATTTGCTTTGCGCAACGATTTCTTTAGAACTCATAACGATTTGCTTTGTGCAATGATTTCTTTAGAACTCATAATGATTTGCTTTGCGCAACGATTTCTTTAGAACTTATAATGATTTGCTTTGCGCAACGATTTCTTTAGAACTCATAACGATTTACTTTGCGCAACGATTTCTTTAGAACTCATAATGATTTGCTTTGCGCAATGATTTCTTTAGAACTCATAACGATTTACTTTGTGCAACGATTTCTTTAGAACTCATAACGATTTGCTTTGCGCAACGATTTCTTTAGAACTCATAACGATTTTCTTTGCGCAACGATTTCTTTAGAGTTCATCACGATTTGTTGTACGCAACGATTTCTTTAGAGCTCATAACGACTTGATAAGTGTTCATAACGATTTCCTTGTTGAACACATAAACTTGCCTTAACAATTTGCTCTCTATAATGGCTTGTTAGTATTCATAAAGATTTCATAAGTCATATAGACAACGAATTTATGGTTTATATCGACTTGACATTTATCTTATCTCTTAAAGCGTTGACAAGTCAAAGTTTTGTCTTATCTATCTGACTGTTGTGCATTTAATGAAGACAGAACGTATCTCTGCATGCATGCAGATGATATCCCTTTTCTATTGTGCAAATTCTGTCAACATCTTTTAGAACAAGCTATTTGGCATTACTATTTTGGTGAATACTCACATCAACGTTTACTGACAACAAGAGACAACCTAGCTGTCTACTGTTCAAACATTTAATGTGTGTAGGGTCCTAAAGACATTCTGTCATACAACGTTGGACCATATAGACACCAGAAGACCCTATCTCTTTGCATGCTCAATTGGATAAAAGATTGTTGAAGCTTCCAAATGTCAAGCAGTCTAACGTCTATCAACTTAAGAGACAACGGTTACTTCAACGGTTGTATTTCAAAAGGAGATATAAATATAAGACAGAAGTGAAGAATGATATGCAACCAGTAGAGAACAAGCATCTCGCATTCAAACTTTCAAATTCTTCTGCAAGAAGTCTAGAGCCAAGAATCTCATCTCTCATCATCTTTAGCTCTTTGCTCTCTGTGCTATAATAGAATTTCTCAGAGAGCCCGTGTAGTTCTGAGAGTGTGCCTTGTTTAGATCTTTTGCTCTCAGTGCTTGTTGCTTCAGATCTTGGCTTGTAAAAGCTTGATCTAGGGGCTTGAATTCATTCTATTCTCTTTGTGGTATTTCCCTTCGTGTGTGAAGGAAGACCTGGTGGGATCCAGGGTGCTGTTTCCCTTCGGTTGTGAAGGAAGACCTGGTGAGGTCTCCAGGGTGTGGTTTTTCCCTTCTGGTGTGAAGGAAGACCAGCTGTGCTGGGTGCTGTAGTGTCCATAGGGGGACTGTACCCTAGTTAGTGAAAACCTGAGTTGTTGCTCAGGGACTGGACGTAGGACTCCTAAGGAAAGGAGGTCCGAACCAGGATAATTCCTTGCGTTGTGTGATTGATTCTTTGTGAGTTTGTTGTTCATACTAACCATTACTAACCAATATCGAAGATTGTTTTTGTGTATATTTTTACGTACAGGTGTCACCTAGATAATTTTTAAAGACCCATTCACCCCCCCTCTGGGCTTGTCAACTGGGCAACAGGTTGGAGACTAAGAAATGAAATAGAGTAAGGAATGGTTAGGAATGATCAAAATAAATGAGACAAAGTGATATTGACATATGAGAGAAATTATTGTGTTTTTTTGTATTGTGCAATAAAGTTTAATCACAAAGACACACTCAACACAAAGTATAGCAAAGTATAATGATCTGAATGTGGTTAAAATAATGATGCAAATGTGAAGAAAAGTGACCTATATGAATGGACAGAAATATTTTAACAAGGATGTTAGGAGCTTGAAGTTTAACACAATGTAAAATAGTAAGTCTAAATTCAGTAAACATGAGCTTTGTTAAGATCTTAAGCTTTTCCATCCTGTCAATTTGATTTTCTTTCATTTTTAACTTGAAAAAAATACAAAAATAAATTAGTTAAATCTCACTTTTCAGTGCTAGAGATCACATTGATCAGATGCAAGATCTCTTGATTACTCAGTAGTTTAACTTTCATTATCTTATACAGAGTTGAAAACTTTTATTTCCACTTTTTGACGCGAAACAAATCACTTATCAGGTGAAATGACCCGGTTACTCAGTGGTTCAAGAATTTGCATTGCTCTATTTGTATCTTTCCAGATTGATCATTTTTCTTTTGATATTTAGCAGGAATATGGTTGCTTTGACCATACAAGTCATGACTATGAATTTAGAAAAATTATTCTTAATATGTGGTAAAAATAAAGCTTAAACATACACATGTGAAATATTAAAGCCACTCATGTGCCTACAAATGTTTTGTAAGTCATTTTAAAGACATTCAGTATTAAGATTTCATGACCTTGAAATGATATTGAATCTTTGAAATTAAACTAAAGGCACAACGATTTTAGTTTCAATGGTTTAATTCTCTCATAAGAAAATAGCACAAGGACTCAAAAATTCTGATGCGTTTGGGGTTCAAAATAGACAAGTAAGGTCAAGGAATGTAACAATGACTTCCCCCTTTCATATAACTCCCCCTCACAAGGTGAACATGAGGATTATCGGAGTAATAGGAATGGAATGAAGTGAAAGCAGAATGAACATGAATGTTTTATTGAAAAATAGAAACTCCCCCTCAACAATTGCATATGAGGCTCTTGATACTTGGCGGAGACATATACTCACGCATAGTGAAAGAGTCCAGACAAGCCTGACTTGTCTTTCTTCAATTCACCATTTGATATACCAAGAATGCCAATGCAATGTGAGAGTGAGGAATTCATTTGCAAGAACCTTTATCAACAACCTGAATGGGAGTTGTTAATAAATCAGATATGATGGAATAATTCTCCAGCATTTCACTCAAAGATTCTTTTGACTTACTCCCTAATAAGATATGCATGAAATTCATTGCAATTCAGATATGTTCATTCAAAGAAATTTGCACAGAAAGAATATGAACATGATCAAGCATGCATTAACAGGCAGTTTATTGAAGGAGAAAAAAATTTAAAATAAATTTTTGAGATTTTTATTTTTCTTGATGACCTTTTATGCAGGAAAAGACTATTGATACTTGGCGGAGAATTTTTCTCACGCATGATGAGAGTTTCTAGACAAGCCGGACTTGTCCTTTCACATTTCACCATTTGATATACCACATAGTCACTACAAAAAGATCAATTATTCTTTAGTTTTAGCATGAAATTCATTGCATTTTTCAAGAACATTTTTGCACTTTTTCAAATTTACTCCCCCTTAATATGTGCATGGAATGAGAATGCTAGTAAGCAATTCACACATGATTATGTACACAATTAGCTTTAGGCATAACATGACTTTTGGTACTTGGCGGAGTATTTTACTCACGCATAATGAAAGTTTCCAAACAAGCATAACTTGTTTTTCCACATGTCATCATTTGATATACCAAAAAGTCAAAGCAGTTGACATGCATACAGAATCATGGGCACAGTTAAGCAAGCATGATAACACAAAAATGATTCCAAGTGTTAAGACATAAAGTTATTATTGGGAGCAACATCAAAACACACTCTTCATTGTTCAGATAAAACTCTAAAATTTTCTTTAACTTAAGCAGTTCAATCTATAAATGATATGAGGTTTTACCTGAACAGTCTTCATTTCTTTTTCAAAGATTTTACCTGTGTTCTCCAATCATTTATTGCCTTGCACAGCCAATATCTTGAATCCATTTACAATGTATGGCTGCAAGACTTCTCAGCTTACTGATGAAGCTGGTTTTGGGACCCACACTTGCTTAGGTTCTGCAATGAAATCAATGTTAGAGTGCAATAAAGATTTTTGAATCCAAAATGATTATATTTTTGGTATAGATGCATTTCTTTCATTGACAGAACTATGAGCTGGATTAGTTCCAAATTTTCTTTTTGCCTTGCTCAATGCATCTATGTTTTCATGAAGAGTTCAATTTATATTCACATGGAGTTTCTGAGCATTTTCAACAAAATCATGATTCTTAGTTACATGTGAATGATGTGAAATTTTTGCAAGTAATTCAGGCTAAAATCATCATGGAAGAAATGAAATAAACAAGCACTCATTTTTCAATGACACCATTTTTTTTTTAATTTAATGACTCTTACACAAGGAAGATCATTGGTACTTGGCGGAGGCAATTCCTCACACATAATGATAGTTTCCAGACAAGCATGACTTGTCCTTCCACAGTTCACCATTTGATATACCAATTGATCTTTGCATAAGAGCCCAATTGATTTCAGTTTTTATTTAGCAGGGAATCTCTCAGAAGTATTTACCTGGTGAGATTTTCATTTTCTTTCATTCTCTTCACTTACTTTCCTTGTAGCCTTTGTCATGAAGCATTCATCTGTGAAATTGACTACAAGGATCCTTGCATCCAGCATTCAAGCAGCACATTTTAGAACCCAAACTTGTTTGGGTCCTAAGGATCTTCCATGAATTTGCAGCAATGATTTTTGAATCCAAAAGGATTTGAAATTCAGTGCATTTTTCTGAAGACTAGAAACACTAGAATCTTGGTTTCTAATCTTAGAGTTATTGGTATAGAATGCACCACTGACATACTGAACATTTTGTTTTCTATTTTTCAGATTTTTATCATTGACATTTTTAACATGGAATTCAGAAGAGATTTTTTTTGCAACAGTTCCTTTTTCATGTACATAGAATTTCTGAGTGTTTCCAGCATGAACATGATCTTTATTCTTATGTACATTGACATGAAACATAGGAGCATGCACAAAATTATAAATTCTATGCCAACATTCCCTAGAAGTATGCCCAAATTTATGACATATGAAGCACTGGACTGATTTGGCATATTTATGGAAATGTTGATTTCTATTCCAGCATTGTTTGGCAAGATTTCCAGGTTTATTACAGTTAAAGCAAATGAGAGCATTTTTTACCTGGTACTTACCTTGGCATGTGTGCATTTGCTGGAATCTCCTTTTCATGTGAGGAGGCTTACCATGAGGAGAAGGAGGTATCTTTTGGTGGCTCTTAGCATGATGTGAATTTGGAACTTGCCTTGGAGCTTTTTGAACTGATGGAGAAGGTAGATGATTCTTCTTGACATCAGCATTTTTCTTTTTCTCTATCTGTTTTTGAACAAGAACTTTCACTAGTTTTTCATTAGAATTAGCAGAGTTCTTGTTTGCAGCAGCTTTAACAAATGTTATTGTGGTTTTCTTTTCATTTTTCTTAGTTTTCATAGAAGCAATACTTGTGTTTGTAGTGTTCTTCAATTCTTGTTGAAGCTTCTATTTTTCAGCTTTTAATGCAACAACTTCTTTTTCTGAATTTTGAAGTTTATTTAGCATGACATCTAAACGATTTTTCATCTTGTTCTTTTCAGTTTCAAATTTAGCAATTTATTTTTCCAAATCAGAAATTTTATTACTTATATTGCTACAATCATTGTTCAATGGTTTGTCATGCAACAAGCATTCAATCTTCCTTTTTAGATGATGATTTTCTTCAACAAGTTGTTTGCATCTCTCATATATTTGATGATCATGAGCCATGTTAGAAATCTATTTGTTTAATTTATCATTATCAAATTTGAAGTTTTCATTGAGATCAATCAATTTTCCATTTTCATTTTCCAGATCAATAACTTTTGATTTCAATAGCTCATGGTTTTCTTTCAATCCATTCAGTTTATTTTCACAGATTTGGACTTCATCTTCCAAATTCTCTTTCTCAGAATTTAATTTTTCAACTTCATTTTTCAAATTCTCATTTTCTTCTGAAAAATCTTTATTATTGTTCTGGAGCAATTCAAGTGTATTTGTCAAATTTCCAATTTCTTTATGGCAATGTTTTAAAGTCTTTTTCAAATATTTATTCTTAGTGTTCAGCTTGGCATTAAGATTTTGTATCTTCTCACAGAACTCAACCAATTCAGCATAAGACATGCCTTCATTTGCATCAGAATCAGAATTAGAATTCATAAATGGATCTGGAATTGATTTACCTGATCTTGTAGACCCATTTCAACTCTTCTTTTCTGGAGAGGATGCAAAATGCTCTGAGCTCTTGGAATGTGCTGTTAGAGCCAAAGTTTTTTGAATAGTTGATTTTCTGGATTCATTGAAGCTCTTCTTTGCCATTAAGTGCTTGTGAATTTCTTTTGCTCTTTGTCTTTGTGAGTCCTTTGAGAAATCCAATGAAAATGAGCTTGAAAATTTCTCTGAAATTATAACAGGAAATTCATGTAGATTTAGACAATTTTCCATTATACCAAAACTCAAAGGACTATTAGATCTAATCACAGAGAATCAATGTAGCAAGGAATTAGATCCAACAATTAGAGTGGTTAACCTGCTCTAATACCAAAGCTAGGAATCAGAGCGATTAAGAACACAGAGACAGTGAAAGATCAAGCAAACAGTTCAAGCAATTAACACAGAGATCAAACAGAAGCAATCAAATCAGATCAGTAACAAACATTAACCCGCTCTGATACCAATTGTTAGGATCGGATAGGTGGATGGATCAGATCTAGAAGGGGGGTTGAATAGATCTAACACCAATTCATGCAAAAGCTTAAGCAATTCAAAATTACTTCGAATCAGAGATCAATTCACCCAAACAATTTACTGATCTGAAGTGTGATTAGTGTGTGTGAGCAAATCAATTAGTAGTGTGAGCGAAATCCCTATGCATGCATCTAGCGTAATTCAAAGTCAAACCACAATTCAAACCACTGCATAGAGGATTTTTAGGTGGTTCGAAAATCACCTCCAGTGACTCCTACGTCCACCCCTCACACAATGAGGCCACACTACTGAAAACCTTGAGTACAACTCACACCGGAGCACAACGACTCCAAACACCCTTGAGCACGACGGCTCAACACACAACCTTGAGTTCAACGACTCACAAATTGAGCGCGACGGCTCAAAAAACAACTGGAGCACGACGACTCCAAATTGAGCACGACGGCTCAAACCACACCGTGAGTGCGACGACTCACAAACCAGAGCTCGACGGCTCACAGTACAAAAGCTAGATCAAACACAAAAGAGATCAGATCCTCTAGCAATGATCTGATTCAAGACACTTTCGTACATAGAAATTTGTGCAGAACATCATGCACAAATCTCATTGACGAATTAAGGAAGAACAAACTCAGAAATAAGACAAATAAATGTAGAAAGAGTGTTCTTCAATGAAGAGGCCTTGCAGACGCTTCAATTGAGGAGCCTTGATGGAAATCGATGGAGATTCTCCTCAATTGGCGATGCTCTGCTTTGATGGCATTTGAAATGCCAGAAATCCTTATACCAATTGTTAGGATCGGATGGGTGGATGGATCAGATCTAGAAGGGGGGGTTGAATAGATCTAACACCAATTAATGCGGAAGCTTAAGCAACTCAAAATTACTTCGAATCAGAGATCAATTCACCCAAACAATTTACTGATCTGAAGTGTGATTAGTGTGTGTGAGCAAATCAATTAGTAGTGTGAGTGAAATCCCTATGCATGCATCTAGCGTAATTCAAATTCAAACCACTGCACAGAGGATTTTTAGGTGGTTCAGAAATCACCTCCAGTGACTCCTACGTCCACCCCTCACACAGTGAGGCCACACTACTCAAAACCTTAAGTACAACTCACACCGGAGCACGACGACTCCAAATACCCTTGAGCACGATGGCTCAACACACAACCTTGAGTTCAACTACTCACAGACTGAGCACGACGGCTCAAACAACAATTGGAGCACGACGACTCCAAATTGAGCATGACGGCTCAAACCACATCGTGAGTGTGACGACTCACAAACTAGAGCTTGACGGCTCACAGTACAAAAGCTAGATCAAACACAAAAGAGATCAGATCCTCTAGCAATGATCTGATTCAATACACTTTCGTACACAGAAATTTGTGCAGAACTTCATACACAAATCTCATTGACGAAATAAGGAAGAACAAACTCAGAAATAAGACAAATAGATGTAGAAAGAGTGTTATTCAATGAAGAGGTCTTGCAGATGCTTCAATTGAGGAGCCTTGATGGAAATCGATGGAGATTATCCTCAATTGGTGATGCTCTTCTTTGATGGCATCTGAAATGCTAGAAATCCTTCTTCTCCTGCGCCTCTTCAGTTGGATCTGCTCCCTTGCCTAGCACAGCAACCTTCTCTCCAGGGATTCCCCTTGATTCCCACGTCCTTCCTCTTGAAAGGATGGCTTGATGCTTTTGGAGATGGAGATAGATCTGGAAAGCCCCCTTTGGCCGCCAAAAGGCTTCTTCTGGAAGTTTATGGGCTCTCTTACTCTTGGGGTGCAAGGAGCATGGGTATTTATAGCCCCATATGTCCATAAAGTGCCTTGGGGTGCATCAGTGCATGGGCACGGAAACCTAGTTCAAGTCCCCTAAATCCCAAGCAGCCACGTGTTCAGAGAAATTCACGTTTTTGAGTTTCAGCCGAACTGTGTCGACTTGCCTTGATCTAGTGTCGACCTGCTGTCCCAGTCAGGCAAATTGTTCTGCTGGAAACTGGGTCTAGTGTCGACCTGACTTGATCTAGTGTCGACCTGACTTGATCTAGTGTCGACCTGCTGTCCCAGTCAGGCAAACTGATCTGCGGGAAACTGGGTCTAGTGTCGACCTGACTTGATCTAGTGTCTACACTACCAAGACAAAAATGTATGAACCTGAAAATATAAAGTGTAAATAATTAATACAATATATTATCATTAAAATATATGATATTAAACATCAAAAACATGTTGTCTAAGTATTATTGTGATATGTATCAAATGTATAACATGCTCAACATATCATCATCAAAATCATAATACGTCATCATTAAAATCACAATATGTCATCATTAAAATCACAATATATTATCATTAAAATCACAACATATCATCATTAAAATCATAATATCTCATCGTTAAAATCATAGTATATTATCATTAAAATCACAACATGTCATCATTAAAATCATAATATCTCATCATTAAAGTCACAATATGTCATCATTAAAATAATGATATGTCATCATCAAAATCAAAGTATGAGTGATGTTCATTGGTCATCATTAAAATGCAACTTTAGGAAATTCCAAAACACACTCAACCCAACATGAAGCTCTAATGAGTTCTGATTGGATCAATGCAATGCATGATGAACTTCATCAATTTGAAAGAAATCAAGTATGGGATTTAGTACCTAGACCTAGTGACCAATCAGTCATTGGCACTAGATGGGTTTTCAGAAATAAATTGAATGAAAATGGTCAAGTCATAAGAAATAAAGATAGGCTAGTTGCAAAGGGGTACAACCAAGAATTTGGAATTGATTTTGAAGAGTCATTTGCCCCTGTAGCTAGGCTAGAAGCTGTAAGAATTTTTCTTACTTTTGCATCTTCACTGAAATTCAAAGTTTATCAAATGGATGTCAAAAGTGCCTTTTTGAATAGTTATATAAAAGAAAGTGTTTTTGTTGAACAACCTCCGGGCTTTGAAAATGAAAAATATCCTAATCATGTTTTTAAGCTTCATAAGGCTCTTTATGGTCTTAAACAAGCTCCAAGGGCTTGGTATGACCGTTTGAGTTCTTTTCTGCTTGAAAAAGGATATTCTAGAGGTAATGTTGATCAAACCCTGTTGACAAAAACTGTCAATAGACAAATAATTATAGTCCAAATTTATGTTGATGACATAATATTTGGATCAACCAATAAGAGCATGTGCAATGAATTTGCAAACCAAATGAAAAATGAATTTGAAATGAGTTTAATGGGAGACTTACAATTTTTCTTGGGATTGCAGGTTAACCAAACCAGTGAGGGGATCTTCATAAGTCAAACCAAATATGTCAAAGAACTTCTAAAAATGTTTGACTTCCAGAACCTCAAGCATTCAAGCACACCCATTGCAATTAATGCTAAACTAGAAGAAGACTCACTTGGTAAGTCAGTAGACCCAAAGACATACAGAGGTATGATTGGTTCTCTACTCTATCTCACTACTTCTAGACCTGACATTCAGTCCAGTGTGTGCTTGTGTGCTAGATTTCAAGCTAATCTAAAAGAAAGTTTCATGTTAGCTGTTAAAAGAATATTTAAATATCTTGCTAGAACATGTGATCTTGGAATTTGGTATCCTGCTGGTTGTTGGTTAGATTTGATTGCCTATTGTGATGCTGATTATGCTGGGTGTAAACTTGATAGAAAAAGCACAAGTGGCTTGTGTTTGTACTTAGGTGGGTGCCTAATCTCTTGGGCTTCCAAAAAGTAACACTCAGTTGCTCTATCAACTGTAGAGGCTGAGTATGTTGCAGCTGGTAGATGTGGCACTCAAATTCTTTGGGTGAAACATCAACTTATTGATTACAACCAAGAGTTAGGTTGTGTTCCAATTCTTTGTGACAACACAAGTGTCATAAATCTATCTAAAAACCCAATTCAGCATTCCAGAACAAAACACATTGAAATTAGGCATCATTTCTTGAGAGATAAGGTAGTAAAGAAATCCTTTGAACTCCACTTCATTGAAACTGAAAAACAAATTGCTGACATCTTCACTAAACCTCTTCCTGACAGTAGATTTTCATCCTTGAGGAGAGAGCTTGGTCTTTGCAAATGTCCATCTTCTTGATCTCTCTCATTTGGGTTGAGTGTTTAGGCATATTCTGGGGGGAGTCATTGTTTCATCATTATTCTTTGCTTCCTTGATTCATATTGTTCACATCTCTCACTATTCAACTTCTATTTCTTTTTGAAAATAAATTCTTCAACTCACATTGTGTTGAACTTCTTGGTATATCAAATGGTGACTTGAAGAAGGACAAGTTCTGCTTGTCTGGACACTTTCACTATGCGAGAGTATGTCTCCGCCAAGTACCAAGAAATGAATATGCAATTGTTGAGGGGGAGCTTTGTTGTTCAAAGAGAATCATTTCTGTTTTTCAAACTACTTGCATATCTTTATTTTGATGAAAAGTTGTTGGAATCAACATCTCAGGGGGAGCTAGAGAATTCACAAATCATTCTTTTTGCAAAATTCAACACTCTTCTTGAATTACAACAACTACCTTGCATGATGTACTCATTAAGTTGTCTAGAACCTCAAAATGATTTTCCTTGAGTGATCTACTACATCTTTTTACAGTCAACTCTCAACTATACTCTTCAAGACTACAGAAATTCAAATCTCTTTCAAAGACTGAAGGATGTGCCTTGAATTTAAACATCTTTTTTTTTTCAACTGATGTGGGGTATAAATGCTTTCATTTTATAAAATTCTCCTTAAAATTACTATTCAACAGAGCAATGGCACAAATGCTGAGAAAGTACAAACCTTCACAATGAATGAAGTGCCATGTATGTCATGAGGTATTATTGCTATCTCTGTTCAAAGGGGTTCAAAAATTAGACAATAAAAACAAAATTGTTCTATACATTTTGATGATGACTGAGTAACTGGAAATATTGGCGTTTGATAAACATATATTTTCATGTCAAAAGGTTATTATTTACCCCTTGAAACTTGATAATGGGTAAATCTCTAGTATTTAAGGACTATGGTGTGTAAAAAGCATTAGTTCTTGAGTGAACAAGATTTACTACATTTGATAGTTTGATTAAAAAATAAATAAAAAATAAATAAATAATGTATGTTTGTCAAAGGAGAATTGTTTAAAAGAATCATCCCTATCTTTCATCAGTTCGCTTTAAAGCTGTTTATTTTCATCACACTTGATCTCAATCTAAAAGACATTTTTATTTCTTTGGATTTGGATAATATGGTTGTTTGTCATTGATTGTTAAATGTATTATATCCCTCAAACCATCATTTTAATGGCTCAAGTCATTTAATGAACATATCCTGTAAGTTGTTGTGTAAAACTTGCAGTTTGCTGAATTTTGTAACAATTTGACAAATGAATTCTTTGGTGTCTTAAAAATCCTTGAAAAGTTAATTCCATTCATATTTCATCATATTAAAGATGTCCCAAAATTCACAAATTTTTCCCATGCTCGAATTTACAAATTTCTTCAGGCTAGGTCGACACTACCTCCATCAAGTGTCGACACAGTCCAGCCCAGGTCGACACTAACCTCTTCTGGTGTCGACACATACCCCTGTCTAGGCAGTTTAGGTCTTGGGCACCGGTTTGGGGTTGTTGTTCCTGCGGGCCAGTATACCCCCCAAAACCCCTTTTTTTTAACCATGTCGAACCCATGGCCGCCGTTCCCTTTGAAAAGGGCACGACTCTTCATCTCCTTCCCCCTTTTCACACCATCTATGTTGCCATCCTCTTCCGGCCATCTCTGTAATCACAGGGATTGTGCTTCCCCTCAACACGGACATGGATATCAAATATGATAGCATAGGAAAAAGGATGTGATCGCCACCTAGATAAGTTGCCTAATGATGTGGAAAGACGATGGCTAACTTAAACTAGAAAAAGGAAGCGAACAGGAAATTGACCAGGTGTCGCGGTCGTCATGACTGCCGCGTCTCTAATATCGCGTCAGTGGAAATCGACGCGTCTATGTTGTGTCACCCCAGGCCGTCGCGTTCTCTGAATGCGGGAGAATCGATGTTGTGACCTTCTTCTAGTCCTCCATCCGGCTAGAGCACCAGAGCTTCTTGTAGACTTTGTTTGCTTGCCTGCCAATCAAAAGAAAACACAAAGAAAAGACCCTATTAGAACATGTAAAGTGTAGTATCTATTCTAAAAGACGAAATGAGATGGGAGATCATGGTGGGAACGCACCTGGGGTGGTTTTAAACCCCTGTGGGTGTGGGAAAACGTGGGTGGATGGTGGATATGCTCTATTTAAAAAGAACGTAAAAATGCATGTAGAAATAGAAAAGAGGAAGAGGAAAGGGAATGAGCCCCATTAGGGCGACTTCCTGGCATGGATGCGGCTCCGATGATGTGCAAAGAGGTTCAAGAGATTGCTAGAGTCGCCCTCTTCATGTTCCTTGCTCCATTGATGGTGAAATGGGTGAGTTGTGAGGAGTGGAATGTGAAGGGAATGAAGGGAATGAGTGGCTGTGTGGCTAAGCCCAGCTCAGAGGAAATTTTGGCAGCCCTTCGGGGTGATCATGAGGCTCTCTTCGTCCATGTGGAGGAGCCCTCCTTATATAAAGCTTGGAGTGAGAAAATTAGGTATTATCTCCTCAAAAAGGTTTAGAAATTAAAAATGGGGGATAAATCTCTATCAAAATCGGGTGTAGAGTCCTTAGGGGAGCTTAGGAGAGTCCCTAGGGCCAAGGATCCGTCCAAGGGGTTGGGATAACCCTCTTAGACCAAGTCAAAGTGCATGGGAGGATAAATAGGGTGTGGTTACGGAGGCCAGAGATCTCAGGCATTGTCACGTCAGATCGTAGGGTCGCGACTAGAGACGCGACGGTGCGGGGGAACGTGACAGCATTGCCCACGTGCATGGATAATGCATGGGCTGTCGCGGCGGCCCAACCCGTCGCGACTATAGTCACGGCCCCACGATGCGTCGCGACAAGGAACCCGAATTATCTTGGATTATTCTCTCTAACAACATGATAAAATAGGAGTTATATTCCTCTAGGGACTCTCAAATGATTGATTTCGGGATTTCAAGGTATTTTTAATGAATTGATGGGCTCAAATCAAGGCAAATGATGGGCTCAAGGTGAGTGACCAATTAGGGGCCCACTAAGGTAGCAAGAAATGTGGTTCAACCCATTAGTCATAATCGGGTGTCTACAGATTGCCCCTCCTTGGCTTCTACTTTGCAGGGGAGCGAAGTGGAAATGACGTGGAGATGTCATGAAGTGACGGTGGAACGGAGATGACGCGGAGTGGACTGAAAAGTGGAGGCCAAGGAGAAGAGACACCCGATGTTAACTAACAGGCAATTGGAATCCTTGTGAAAGCCCCGAGTTGGTTGTTCGAGTAGAATGCAAAGAAGAGCACAAGTCTGGACGAGGGAGAGAAAAGAGAAAAGAGGACGATCAACCCCTCGATTGAGAGGTACCCTAGCCGATTGGCCTGCGGGTTTCGTTTTGGAAGGACATGTGTGTGCCAGGCAGGTAACTCATGAATCTGTCCTAGGAGCGGTTCGCAACCAAAACGGATCAAAGGAAAAAAGGAAAGTTTGGATAAGGAATCCAGACAGGGAAATTCTTGTCAAACTGACGGAAACAACTCACTCGGAGGCAAACCTTCCGATTCGGAGTGGAATTGGATTTCTTGTTTGGAATTTGAAGGATGATTGGGCACTCAACAAGAGCTTCATCAATGGTCAAGAATGAGTCAGGAAAGCTCAAAGTCCTATATGATGCATGCTGGGCTAAAGTAAAAGAAATCATCAAAACGAATGCAAAGAAAAAGGAAAAATAGAAAATATATCAAGGATAATATTGCTAAGCCAAATAAGAACGGGTCAACAGACTACCTACAACCGCAGTGCAGGCCTGAATCCATCGTCCCCGAACTTAAGCAACCCAGCGGCCTGTCCAACGATTAACAATGTGCACCTAGATTATCATTGTTTTTGGTAAAGGGGAACTCAAATCCCAGAACACATTGAGAACCAGCCGGTCCTTGAAATGATATAATAGATAGGATATCATATAGTAATGCCAGGAGTAGGGAAGAAATACAATACCTGACTTACCTGTGACGAAGTCTCATTTTTTTTTATTTTCTGAATTTCTGATTTTTTTTAGGAAGAACAGACACAATAAGGTAATGAGCACAACAATTACAAATAATCAAGCAACATATATATACATAGCTCAGAGATGAAAACGAGCCCTCGGGTAGAGAGGTGACACTCTGGATGACCGCGACCATGTCGCGTCGCAGCGCCCTGTCGCGACAAGGTCGCATCAGATCGCGGCGTCGCGACTCGGACAGAGCCCAGAAAGACCAGAAAAACGGAGTTCACCCTTATCCTAGGACACCGAGACTAACACTAGGACTCCTAAACCTCTTCTAACCTTATCCTAACACCTAGTTTCGGGATTATAGTGGGTTTCTAACTCTTAGGACTTTATAAATAGAGGGTTAGGGGGGCTAATCCCGCAGCTAAACCCCAGACATCCTCTGCTCCCCAAATTCAAGCTCTTTTCCTTCTCTTGCAACCATGAAGAGGAAATATTCGGCATTTGCAGAAGATATCCCCGCTTACTCCGGCCCAAAAGTTGCTAGAGAGACGCATGCCGATCTGAAGCAACTCTCCGCCATCCCGGGGCACATCTACACGCGCCCGGAGCTTCAAGTAAGTGGCCTTTTCTTCCTAAGATTCTGCATTTTCTGCATTACTCTTTTTTTACTCTGTTTCGCTCTGTTTTGCTCCGTTTTGTTCTTCTCTTTTCTCCTCTTTTCCTTCCGTTCTTCATGTTCTTCTTCTATCTCAGATCCTCCCCGGCCAACGGCGATTCTCAAAGATGCCATGGCTGGTACCCATGCTCGAATTATTGCCCCCCACGTATATTAGCCACTTGAAGGAGTGGGGGCTGTCCACCATCTTTGTACTAGCCAAAAACTACAACAAGTTGGTGCATGTGTGGGAGAGTGTCACAGCCATGGTGGAGCTATGGCACCCACAGACCAACTCGTTCATCTTCCCTGAATTCGAGGCGACGATCCTCCTGGAAGAGTTGGAAATCATGCTTGGCCTCCCACGCTACCAAAGGGGCGAAGAGTTGGCCCTCTCCTACACCGTAGAGCAGATCAACTCGTGGAGCATTCTGGCGTACATTACCACAAAGAAGAACGATCTCTACTCCATGACCAGTGGTATGCATGTTCACCTCCTCCCAATCGCTCAATGGATTATTTCCCAGTGTAAGCGGAAGACCACGAACTACACCGTCATCGCCAAGGCAGCCGCCATATGCATTTGCGGCGTCATACTCTTCCCAGAATCCGATGGTGCCATCTCCTTTGGCAATCTTAGCATCATTGACTCCATCTCCGAAGGTATGAAAATTGGGCAAGCCGTCCTGGGTTTTCTATATGCTGGCCTGACCTCTGCATCACTCGAGGGTCCCTTCTACGGATCGGTCGTCGCCCTTGAACTATGGATGGGGATGCATGTTCAATTCTGGGCGGTGGAGGACCAGACCATGGAATGCAAGACAATGCTGAATCACCCACTGGCGTATGTGGGCGGACGGCTTCACATGAGCCCTCGGGCATGGTGCAAAACGGCTCAAGTGAAGGGCATACAAGCCTGGCGCCAATACCTCCGAAGTCTGACCGTGGCGGATTTTGACATGTGCCCTCGATTTATGCACAGCCGGACAATCCACCTTCCACAATGCGCTGGGCTTGCTTTGAGGCTGCTTGGCAACGGGGCGCTAGTTTCCTACAACCCGGACCGCTGCCATCTCCAATGCGGTGCGGCTCGCACGGTGGTTCCACTTCTATCACACTTCCCACCTATCCAAGAGAGGAAGAGGGGCGATGAACAGGACGAGCGCGACATGCGCAGTGCCGTCGTCCATTGGGAAGGATGCGCGACGAGCACGATTCAAGCCGAGGTGGAAGAAGATGACGAAGCAATCATGGAATACATTGAAGCTTTGAAGAAACTTCAGCCTGTGGGAGGGAACAATTGATTTGATTTGAATTGTAAGCCAGATGATAGTTAGGAAAGGATTTGAAAGTATTGTTTGATTGTTTAGAATGAATTAGAGCATGTAACAGACTTTGCATTTGTATGAAATAGAGTGAAATTTTATGCAAACGGAAGGGGTCTGTTGATGACGCGACAGCCAGGGGTGTCGCCTTTATGTCGCGGCCATGCGGGGCGTCGTGACACTGTTGCGGCAGCCCAGAGGGTCGCGACATGAACGTGACCGCCCGCTGCGTCGCGTCATGAACTGATCGATTCAAAAACAAACGCCCCCCCTTTCCTTCTTCCTTTCCGGTTTTCAAAAACCCAAAACCTTCAAACCTTCGAATCTTTCCCCCAATTCCCCTGCATTCCAACCTTCTTGCTAGCTAGACACCCACTCCAAGACGACTCTTATTGCAATGGAAGGAGGAAAGGACATCGGCGAGGGCTCATCGCGAAGGAAATGCCAAGCGGAGCGTCGGAGCTCACGACGGAGGATGGAGGAGCCTCCGGTCGAAGAGGAAGTACCTGAGGTCGCGATGGGAGAGGAGGACGAGGGGATGGCTCCGGTCACAAACATGGAGGAGGAGCGGAAGAAAAGAGAAAAAGCCATGAAAACGGTAAGTACCCCTCCCTCAAACCTTGAATGGTAGTAGTAGAGAGGCATACGGAGCCCCTAGAGGGCGAATGTAGGGCGAGACGCCCATGAAAACGAGGATCAAACAAAGAGGGCTCCGACCGGTTTGAATCTGAGAACGCGTCAGCACGACCCGCCGTGACATGATGTCGCGGCGGAGCGGGGCGTCGCGACAGTGTCGCGTCGTTGAGGGCCGTCGTGACCTTATCGCATCCTAAGAAGGTGACGCGATAATGTCGTGGTGGCCCGCACTGTCGCGACAAGGTCGCGGCTGCAAGAGCTATCGCGACTCTGTCCGAACACACAAAAAACTGAAATTGAACTTGAACAAATTTTGCAGTGTGAAATGAGGACTTGAGTGTCATGGACACTGGTGCTGGCTGCTTACCTGGCCTTCCCCTCCTTCCAGCGAGAGAGAGTAGAGGAGATGGGATTCGGGCAGATTTTCAGGATTGAGAGGATGAGGGTGGATCCGGCCCTCACACAGGCCCTGCGGAGCAGGTGGGATGCAGAGGCGAGTGCCTTTGCATTCCCATGGGGGCATATGATCCCTAGCTTGGAGGACGTGAGCCAGATCACAGGGCTTAGAGTCTACGGGCGGGCAGTGAGCGGTTACACCTATCCCTGCTATCACGACTTGGCCGAGCGCCTCCTAGACCTCCCAGTAGAGCGTAGGTCCTCTCTAGTGCCCAGAGTAGCCTTGCAGGAGAGTCTAGGTCTGTTTGAGGCGAGGAAGAATGCAGGGGAGAGCAAGGATGAGTACCTGGCGAGGCTAGCTAGGGTCAGCCAGAGGGAGCTTGCGAGTGAGCCCGGGCCGCAGGCGGACCTGGACTTGCGCCGTTTTCTCGTTCTCTTTCTTGGTAGACTCTTGTTTGCCACGAGAGGCGACGTAGTCCACTGCCGCTTCCTGCCCTTGCTAGAGGACCTAGGTGAGGTAGGGGGGTATGCCTGGGGAGCAGCCTTCTTAGCGCACCAGTTCGATGGCTTGAGCGCCTCCGAGCGGCAGACGTCTACGAGTGGCTTCTACCCCTTTCTTCAGGTACACCTTCTCTCCTAACTCTCTTAGATTTAAACTTCAATTTTGCTTAAACTGCCAACTAATTTGTCTTTTATCTTGTAGGTTTGGGCCTATCTACACCTACCAGCCCTGAGCAGAGGGGATCTCACACGGTCAGGCCTCGTGCCCATTGCACCCCGTTGGGACTCTCGTCGAGACACTCGCCACCTTGCCGACCAATTGGAGCGCCTCCAGGAGGCAATTGACAGCTACCCCTATCTGGATGTGAGTACTAAAACCTTCCCTTCTAATATACCCGTTGATTTGACTAATGATTGGCTAACTCTTGTTTTGCAGGTGGTTTGGCAGCCGTATATGGGGGAGGGTGATGAGGGACAGCCTTGGTTGGTGCAGGCCCGCCCCTACTTCGGTAGGTCGGTGTGGTTGCATGCACTGAACCTTGTGCTACCTCTGAACCTATTTTTGACCCAGCGCTCCTTGGGCCTCAGGCAGAGTGTCGTGGAGTTCCCCGTCCGGGACCGGTTTCGCTGGCTGGGTCGGAGCTTTCGGGGACTTCACGACACGACAGACTGGAGGGAGCGGGCGCGTGAGCAGATAGAAAACTGGGAGCGGAAAGTCAAGGGGGTCAGATCGGACGTGACCACTGACGATGCCTACCTCCAGGCGTATGCCTTGAAGTACGAAGGAAAGGTATACAAGAGCGCCCGACACCAAGTAGAACTTTCTAAACCACAGCTCAAAGAACTGGGATTTAATGATTAAAACTGATGATTTGGCAATTCCTTGCAGGTGGACGTGACTGGTGAGATCGCATCTCTCCGAGCCTTGCTCCAGTCGGCGGTGCAAGATCGGGAGGCAGCCCAGAGGCAGACGACAGAGCTGGTAAGTACTGTGTTCACTTTCAGCCCCTTTGATTTAAGCAAAATTTTGAAACTGACATGCCTTTTGCGTGCAGCGGAGTGAGCTGGAGAGAGTGAGGGGTACCGGAGCAGGCGGTGCTTCCTCCTCTCGGAGCGCAGGGGGTCTCCATCGCTCATGGAGGCTCGACTGGCAGGGGCAGTGCTGAGAGCTGAGGAGGCTCAAAGGCACTTGGAGGAGCGGGTAAGTTCATTTAAACACTTGAGTCATTTATTTCCAAATGATGCTGATTGATTACTTGTTGTGCAGGAGAGAGACTTGGAGTTGCCTCACGAGCAAGCCATGACGTTGCAGAGCGAGAGGGACCAGCTGCGCGTCTGGGCGGAGGCGGCTGAGGCACATGTGGCGGAGATGACCCGGGAGCTGGCGACGCTGCGGGTACAGAGGCCACCCGGAGATCAGGAGGAGGTCACCCGACTGCGTGCCGAGTTGCTAGCATAGCAGACGCTGGCGCGGAGCCTTCAGCAGATTGTGACGGATATCGGCCGTTCACACAGCCGGAGCGGCGTGAGCGTCAGCAGGGCGACCGGCCCCTCCGTCGGACAGTATCTAGTGGGTTCCTCCAGCAGGCGGAGGAACGAGGAGGAGGAACGGCACCGTCAGGGCGAGGGTAGCGCCCATGATGGCAGAGGGGGTGGCGAGATGTTGCCACCTCTAGATAGGAGAGAGGGATCCGGGGAGAGTGGTGGTGGTCAGTGAGGAGTCTTGTGAGCCACCTCCCCTTTTATCTATGTACATTTTGTTCATACCTTAGTGCAATTTTACTTTTATGCCAATATTCATGATAAATGAATGGTTTGTGATTGACACGAGTGAGAGGGGAGATTCAAACAAGCGAGAGAGAGAGTTCTGAGTGCGACGTCGTACTCTGCTTTTAAAATCCCTGTTCCTGCACACACTTAGAAGAACAAATTAGATCTGTTCTTAGGTTCGGCCCCTTGCACAGAACATGATAAAAGCTAACTCTGCAATTTTTTAAGGGGCCGAGCCTTATTAAATAGGCGAAAAGACTACGAAAATAATGCATGCTAAAGAAAAGCAATATCTACACACCTTTTATTTTTCTAAAAAAACTATATTTTTTTTTGTGATTTTGAGGATCTTTTAATTTTTTTGGATTTTTGGAATTTTTGATTTTTTTTGTTTTGGGGATCTTTTGATTTTTTTTGGATTTTTGGAATTTTTGATTTTTTTGGTTTTGGGGATCTTTTGATTTTTTTGGATTTTTGGAATTTTTTTATTTTTTTGGTTTTGGGGATCTTTTGATTTTTTTGGAATTTTTTTGAAAATCCTTTTGATAGCAACACTTCTTAATGTTGAGCGATTAACCGTGAGCCTTACCTCTATCTCACTTTGGCGAGTAAGATTTATGTGCAACGCATATTCATATTAGGTCTGCTAAGCTTTCTTGCCCCTGTGACAACAATGTTCCAACACAGACCAAGCGCATGGATTCTCTGGTCATTTTAGGGAGGATAGGAAGAATATAAATGAGATAAGACTTAATCTTGGAGTCGGGGTTGCCGACTTGTAAGACTTGCAACAAATAAGCTACATGTGCTATTCATCTGTTGTCCAGGGACTTTAGGGCCACAGTATTTTCTCTTTTGTCTGGGGCATGCGTGCGACCGGGCTCAAGGGCGTCCCGCGGGGAACTGTACTGCCACTCTTTAACATGCCCCTTCACTTTGTCATTTCGTCGCTTTATTTTTGTGCTATATGCTTTTCTTAGAACTGCCCGTCCCTCCTTGAGACTTCAAACACATGGTCTGTACTGTTGCATGTTTACATGTTAGCCTTCCCCTTGCCCCTAGACCTTGTCCGAGTAGGGAGAGAATTGACCTTTTGTTTCCTCGAGCAAGGGCTAAGCGAGAACACTGTATGTGAAGGGACAATGACCTTAGGCTACCATGTTGAGTACGTGATTGCACATAAATATTATTTCGTCAATATGAGAGGGAGCGAGACACTTGGCAAATGGCTACTTATTAATTGGTGTTGTTATCCAAAGACTTTTGATCAGGGGTAGAATCTTTTAAGATATAATCCATTCCATGGATGAGAGAGTTCATCACCATCGGCATTAACTAACCTATATGCGTTTCCCGGGTACACTTCTTTAATGACGTACGGCCCTTCCCAGTTTGCAGACAATTTTGACCTTGGACCTCCAGGTTTTATGAAAATTCGCTTCAAAACCATGTCTCCTTCTTGAAATTTACGCTCAATCACTTTCTTTTGAAAAGACCTTGAGAGTCTGTTTTGATATGAAAGCACGTGATCGGCTGCAGCTAGACGCCGTTCGTCTAAGAGTTCTAGTTGTGTAAGTAACGCCTCCCGATGTTCATCGGGATTAAGTTCTTTGTCCAACTGAATTCTTAGCGAAGGGATGAGAATCTCGTGCGGACATACCGCTTCCATCCCATATGTAAGTGAGAAAGGAGTTTGCCCCGTAGGTGTGCGGATGGAGGTGTGGTAGGCCCACAGAGCCTCAATTAACTTTTTGGCCAATCAGCAAATTTACTAGACTCACAAGTCTTCTTTAAGATTTTCAAAAGTGTTTTGTTTGTGGCTTCAGCCTGGCCGTTGCCCTGCGGATAATAAGGAGACGAATGATGCAAAGAAATATTGAACTTCTTACAGAGATCTTGAAGGTCTTGTGATATGAACTGGGGTCCATTGTCGGTGACGAGGCTGCCAGGTACTCCAAACCGTGCAATGATGTTCTTCATGATGAACCTACACACAGTCGAACCTTTGATTTCTGCAAATGCTTCCGCTTCGGCCCATTTGGTGAAATACTCAGTAGCAGTGAGGATGAAGGATTTTTGTTTTATCTGAGCATTAGGATCACCAAGAGGCCCAATGATATCAAAGGCCCACATGGAGAAAGGCCAAGGAGAAGATAGTGGATGCAAAGAGGAAGACGGAGCATGAATTTTATCGGCATGGATTTGGCATCTGACACACCTACGGACGTAGGCGGCACAGTCTTCTTCTAAGGTTGGCCAGTAGTAGCCCTGCCTAAGGATCTTTTTGGCTAACATCTGACCATTCACATGCCCTCCGCATTCACCGGAGTGAGATCCTTCCACTATCTTCCAAGCCTCTTCATCGGTCACGCATCTGAGGAGCATTCCATTTAGAGCGCGTCTGTAAAGGACTTCACCCACGAGGGTATACTTTAATGCCGCTCTACGGATAGCTCGCCTATCTTCTGCTTCAGCTTCTTCTGGGAAGGTACCGTCTCTGCAAAACTGCTCAATCTCATGGTACCACGGCCTCTCTTCTTCCATCAATTCCCCTAATTCAACAAGCAACAACTCCTTCGCTTCTTTCTTCTCTGCCTTCAACACTAGGGAGCTCCTAAGGTTTGAGAACCAAGGATCCTGAGTTGAGGGAGCTTCTAATCTCTGAACGGTGATAGTCTCAGCGCTACGGCTGAGAGGGAAGGAGAGAGACGAAGCTAACGATGCCAGAGCATCGGCCAGAATGTTTTGGGAGCGAGGAGTATGAATGTAGATGAGTTGACGGAATTGCTTGGCGAGGAGCGTGACCAGATCTTGATATGGCTTGAGTTTGGGGTCACGAGTGCGATAGGTAGAGAGGACTTGCCGAAGAACGAGCTGAGAGTCCCTATGATCTTAAGGTGACGGGCACCTAAAAGGTAGGCAAGCTTAAGACCGGCTAGGAGAGCCTCATACTCGGAGATGTTGTTGGTGGCGTAGAACTGGAGTTGATAAGCCAAAGGAATGGTGATCCCTTCTGGGGTGAGCAAGACTGCACCTATGCCCCGTCCCCTAGAATTGAGAGCTCCATCGAAATGGAGTGACCAGAAGGGATCGTGAGAGACAAGTGATAGGTTTTCATCGGGAAATTCCTCCTGAACCGTATCACTATGAGGAAGAGGGAGGTGAGCAAGGTGCTCAGCAATGGCATACCCTTTTATGGCTTTCTGAACAATAAAGGAGATATCAAACTGAGAGAGGAAACTTTGCCAGCGTGCCAATCTGTCGGCGAGAACTGGCTTCTCAAGGAGATACCTAATAGGGTCCATTCTAGAGATCAAACTCACCTTATGAGCTAGGAAGTAGTGCTTCAATTTCTGCACTACCCAAACTAGCGCTGCACAAGTTTTCTCCATTGTGGTGAGTTTGAGCTCGGAAGGATTGAATAGCCTAGATAGGTAGTAGACTGCCCTTTCTTTGCCGGATTCATCATGCTGAGCAAGGACAGCTCCTAGGGAGTCCTCAACAGTCGACAGATATAGGATTAGGGGTTTCCCAGGGATAGGCGCCTGAAGCACGGGCGGATTCATAAGGTAGCTCTTGAGCTCATCGAAGGCCTCTTGGCATTTATCATTCCATTCAAAACTGACTCCTCCTCTCAACAGTTCGTAGAAAGGACGACATCTTTGAGAGTGCTGAGATATGAATCTCCTTATGAACTGCAGCCGACCAATCAAACCTCGAAGTTCAGATATGTTCTTAGGAGGAGGCATCTCATTGATTGCCTTGGCCTTGTGTGGATCTATTTGAATCCCCCACTTACTAACTATGAAGCCTAATAATTTTCCTGAGGAAACTCCAAACACGCACTTCTTTGGATTCATCTTCAATTGATACTCTTGTGCGCGACGGAAGACTTTGGCCAGCACGGAGGAGTGCCCTTTTCGGGTCCGCGGCTTCACCACGATATCATCCACGTAAACCTCAACATCAATATGTATCATGTCGTGGAAGATAGCTAACATTGCTCTTTGATAAGTGGCGCCGGCATTCTTTAGTCCAAACGGCATGACCACATAGCAATATGTTCCCCATGGGGTGGTGAAGGCGGTCTTCTCTTGATCCTCCGGGGCTAGACGAATTTGATTATAGCCGGAGTACCCATCCATGAATGATAGAGTTTCGAATCCTGCTGTATTATCGATCAAAACATCCAAATGAGGTAGTGGGAAATCGTCCTTAGGACATGCCTTATTCAAATCCCGGAAATCTATGCAGATGCGCACTCTTCCGTCTTTCTTCATCACCGGGACGATGTTGCCACCCACAAAGGATAGAGGACTACACGGATAAACTTGGCTTTGTGTAGCTTATCAATCTCCTCTTTCATCTTTAAAGCGATGTGGGGGAGGAACCTCCTTAGCTTCTGTTTAACGGCAACTGCCCCTGGCTTCAAAATTAACCTATGCTCCACCAAATCGGGGTCAATGCCAGGCATGTCATCATAGGACCAGGCAAATGAATCCTTGAACTCCCTTAACATTTCTATGAGCTCTTCTTCTTCTTCAGGCGGGAGACCAGAAGCTATGGTTAAGAGCCTGGGGTCCTCTTGCGTTCCCACATTTACCTCTTTAGTAGGTTCGTCGACTGCTGAGGTAGGTTCATCGAATCTCCTCATACCACTAGCATACGCCTCAGCAGCATCCTCTATCTCAACACCATTCTCATCTAATGGGTCTTCTTCGGCTACGATTTCATATATCCCAAAGCCGTCGTCTAGCCCTTCCTCTATCGGCATCTCCTCTAAGTCCAGAACTACCGCTTCTTTGATGAACTCTTTGATAGCTAGAAGAGCACCACATCTATGGACTATGTCTAAGAGGTATCTACGGGGTACGCCACTACCCTTCTTCTTCCTAGACGGGGACGGGGACTCACTAGAAACTACCCCTGAACTTGAGCTAGATTTGATATTTACAGGAGGCTCTAGAGAAGTGTTCAGAGGTTTGATGGAAGGGAAAACAACGGGTGCGGCAGGGCCGCGAAGATCCTCCGATGGAGCTGGAGGAGGGAGCGGGCCACTCGAGCTCAGGGTATCGACAACAGCATCGGGGTGTAGGGGAGCAGAAGGCCCCTCACCCGAATCGCCTGGAATGGCCATGTCTGACCACCAGATGAAGGCACGACTGGAGCGAAAGGATGACGATGATGGCTGCTGGGGAGCAGATGTGACGGGGATCGCCGTCGAGAGAGGGAGCAGGAGAGGGGTGACGGGGATCGCCGTCGGAAGACAAAGCAGGAGGGGGTGACGGGGATCGCCGTCGGAAGCAGGAGCAGGAGAGGGTGACGGGGATCGCCGTCAGGAACAGGAGCAGAAGGGGGTGACGGGGATCGTCGTCAGAAATAGGAGCACGAGGGAGTGACGGGGATCGTCGTCGAGAAGCAGGAGCAGGAGGGGGGTGACGGGGATCGCCGTCGGAAGCAGGAGCACGAGGGAGTGACAGGGATCACCGTCGAGATTAGGAGCACGAGGGAGTGGCGGGGATCGTCGTCGGAAGCAGGGGGGACACACACACACATTTTTTTTGTCATTTTTTTTTTATTAAAAAAAGGAACTACATTAAATTAAATGGCTTCGAAAAAAGACAAGACCGAACCGTTGAAGGAAATGGTGAGGCGGGGTGAAGGACGGAAGAATGCCTCAATGGCGGCGGGCGAGATTTGGACAATGAAGGGAAGAGGCAAAGGAATGAAACTAATATTAACACCGAGTATGGATGAGACAAAGTGAGTGGGAGGCCGGGAGAACTCTAGCCAGAACTCCTGTATAAGTAGGGGTAAATGATTTGACTGGTTCTCCTCACTAATTCCAGGCAACTGTCGCCTGGCGGTGGTTGTTGATGCTGATAATGCTGCTACTTGTGACACACCTTCTTCACTGAACAGTCGATTGACCGCAGAAATAAGGTCTTCTAATTCCAGCTTTTCTTCCTCAGCCTCTGATTTTTCAAACAACAGACTAACTGATGAGACAATATCATCTTGATCCGGATCCTCAGTATCTTCCTCAGCTCTCTTCTTCTTGTTGGGTCGCTGCTCCTCTAAAGTTTGATAGGCTGATCTTGGCGTTTCTATGGTGGTGTTATATCCGGGCTGAATGGGCCCTCTGACAAAATGCTCGTATAAGGACCAAGTGAGCGGTCCATGGTCTGATTGTGGAGGAGATGAGAAAACGGCCCATTCTGAATATCCAAGGCCACGCTTTGTGAATTTCTTAGTGGTGGCGACAGTCTTGGTTTGCCCCTGAAGATGAGCACCCAGGCCTTTTCCTGACTGATAACCCAGCCTGAACATGATGTCCCACCCCTTTGTATTCTTGCTCACATCCTTTCTGACTGCCATTATAGGAGGAGACCCAATTGGGCGGTTAGAAGAGAAAGTATAGGCCCAAGTGTAGTTAACATCAAGCACTGAGATTATGGGCTTATTGGACGGCCATACTGATGGCAGCACTCTCTCAACGGCTTCGACTGTATGCGTTGTCGTCATACTCTTTACCTTGACTATCCGCCCTTGGAAAGGGAACTTCAGACACTGATGCGCTGTAGAGGGTACTGCCCCTAATGATTCGATCCACGGGCGCCCTAGAATGGCTTTGTAGGTGTGATCAATGTTCAGCACATAGAACTCCACAGACATGACGAGAGGGCCTAATTCTGCTTGCAAAGTGATAACCCCGTGACAGGCACGTCGCGAATTGTCATATGCAGCAATAGTGGTAGGCGTGGGCTGCAATTGACGTTCCGATATGTTGCAAGCTCTAAGAGTGCTTAGTGGACATACATTAATGGAGGCTCCTGTGTCCACCAGAGCCGCATCGACTGCCACTTTATTTATGGTAAGTGTCACACACAGGGGCATTTTCCTGGCTTCGGGGGCAGCCAACTCGCCATCAGAAAAGGTAATGGTGGGTCCTCTGTTCACTATTGAGAGCACTGAGGGTAGGTTGTCCGGATTCATGTCCTCGCTGACCATGACCCTTTGCAAAAAAGTTCTGAGAGCATCTTGGTGAGTCTGCGATCTCTTAATGAGCTCCAATATGGAGATCTTGGCGGGAGTCTGATCGAGATGCTTTAGGATGTCATATTGAGTTCCCGGCGCTGGATCAATTTCTTCTGTGTCTTGTTGCTGCTGATTGTTGGTTTGCAGACCTGGCATAGGCATGGATGCGTTAGGATACATCCGATGAAACATTCGCCCGCTCCGGAGGGCAAGATTATGGTGGAGTGGAGGGGTAGGGGTGTTAAGGATAGAAGGGTCGGCTAGTAGTGGTGCTGGCGTAGGGGAGAGAGGGGTGTTGTTTGGTGGAGGGATGATGGGTGATATGACGGGAGAATAGGATGGTGAGGTGATGGTGGCAATATGGGGTGTAAAGGGAGGGTGTATGGCGGATGCAGGCGCGGGAACAGTGGGCGTGACGTGAGAAATAGCCAGAAGCTGGCCCACCTCATGGTCGTCATCGAAGACCCACTGGGCTTCTGGTGGTGCATGGTGGATAACGGGGTTAACATGCGCGGGCGGAGGAGGTGGTGGAGCTGGTTGAGGGTTCGGAGCAGGTTGATGTTGTGGCATGGGGTTACGGACTATGCCTAGGTCGTTCGCCGGCTGCTGCGGCTGCTGCTGTTGCTGGTGTTGCTGGTATTGCTGTTGGAAAGGCTGGTATTGCTGTTGCTATTGTTGCTGCGGCTGCTGTCACCTCCTTTGTTGCTGCTGTTGCCTCTGGCCTTGCTGGTCCCTCAGAGTTTGGATCAACCTCCTCATTTCTACCCAATCAATCTGATTTTGCTCATGGAGATCGTATATCATGTCCCGGAATTGGAAGCAATCGGACACATTGTGGCCCGGATGACGATGATAGACGCAGTACTTTGTTTGATCGGCCGCCATATTCCAATTCGCCTTCTCAGGAGGGAGTCTTAAGGCATTTAGAGACATGAGGGCTGCAAAGACATCAGCTAGAGATTCGGGTAATGGAGGGTACTGGGCTCTCTTGGGCCCATTGGGTTTCCTGGGGGCATAGCCACTTTGAGGCGGAGGAACCTGGGAGTATTGGCGCTGATCTTGAGGGAGATTTTGTCCTTGGGGAGGTGGCTGCCTATTGTTGTTGTTGTTCCAAGACTGTTGGGTTTGCTGGGTATAGGGGGACCTACCTACTGGGCCTTGGGGATTGCTAACGGCACCTACTTGTTCATTGGTCTGGATCCCCTCGGTGACTGGGCCTTGCGGCTTTTTAGCATAACGGGCCTTGGGGGTCTCGAACATGGAATGTATAGGCGAGTCCTTGAGTTGGGTTTGAATGAAACGGGCTCGACTATATAATTGGTGCATGGTAGAGATGTCGTTCATGGCCAAAATAGTTCGGTAGGTGGGCGTGGCATTGGAGATCAACAGCTTTACTTTCTCCTCCTCAGGCATTGGGCAACGGACTTTGGCGGCCAGAGAGCGCCACCGGTCAGCATAGGTGGAGAAATCTTCTTCTGGTTTCATCTTTTCAGCTACCAAATCCACAAAAGAGTATTCGGGTCCCACCCGATCTTGAAACTGCTGCAGAAACCTTTCTTGGACGATTTGGAAATCCTCGGCTTCCTCGGGAGGCAAAGAATAGAACCACTCTAAGGCTGGACCATCTAATGATTTTCTGAACAAATATGCCATGAGATGGCGGTCATACTTGTGCGGCGCCGATTCATAAACGAAGTCCTTCAGATGAACATAGGGGTCCCCTACCCCAGAGTATCGACGATATACAGGGAGCTCGGACTGGGGAGGCACCGAGGTATTGGAAGGATGGGAGGGCAATGTCAGCTACCTTCTGAGGATCAATTTGCCTCTGGAGGTCATGAAGCTCCTTCTTCATACTTGTCCATTCCGCCAAGAAATCATAAGGAGATTGGATCTGATGCGTAGGGACAAGGGAGCGTGGCCGCTCGAAGGAGTGAGACCTCTCGCGAGGAAGCAGAGCTGGTTCGGCCGTATAATATGTAGTGGGAGGAGACCGAGGCCGAACATCTTGTGGGGGGAGGTAGCTTGGTTCTGAAAAATGAATGGCCCGAGGACGGAGAGGTGTAGGGTCTGCCCCAAACGAAGAAAGGTGAGGGGCTGAAGCGACGCGGACGGAGGACTCCGCCGGTCGGGCTGGATTTTGACCCGGGGAGATAAAGGTTGTTTCCCCTTGGCAGCAGCTATGAACTCTCGGACTTGGTCCGGAGTGAGGTGAGGAAGGAGCTGGCTGAATTGAGAGTGAGGGTCATCATCCCCGGGAGGAGAAGGAGGACGGGATTGGATCCCAGTAATGGAGGGAGGCTGGATATGCCCCGGGAGAGTGGCCATGGAAGGTTGGGCCACTTCCTCGAGCAACCCAAGGGGTAGGGCATCGTCGGCAAGGACTCGAAATTGGTCCATGTCGAAGAGGGGATTATGATAAAGCACGAGGATCGGAGGGGACTGACTCGATCTCCCTAAACAATGACGCATACACCCTCCAACCAATTTGGGGGGGACACACCTAAACTCTATCACGACAAGAAAGACAGAGAGGAGAAGGGGGATCAAAGCACTCAAGTTATCATGCTTACAACGCAAATTTCTTAAGATTCGAACTTGACCTTTTAAGTGAATTGATTAAAGGGATGTCACTCGGTCATGCGGTCCCTGATAGGAATGAACTCAAGTGCTCCGGTATGACTAAGGGTGGTGCACACTCACTCACGAGGATGGCTCAAACTAAAGGTGCAACTGGTACAACCAGCCCGGCGAACCGCAACGTGCGTACGGCCACGGGGACTTACGGAGGTCCTCGAAAGGCGGGCCCGAGTCAGCCTATGAGTGCTCGTAGGTGAGAGGACTCACTCAACCAAGGGGGAACCTGATCAAATGGGTTTAGCAGCGTATGCAATGGGCCTAAATGCCCGAAATGTATGCACAAGTGATAGATGAGAAACAAACAGGGCGACCAGATGGGTCTTGGGCCGAGTCGCGGTGACCGGGTACGCCACGACCCTATCGCGACAGTGCGAGCGGCCGCGATAATGACAGAGGCCCGAAGACACAGTGGGTCACCAACCCAACTCAAACAGACTACCCTACCAGAAGGTAAAAGCACCAAAACCCTAAATCAATACAGCATGGATCAGGAAGCACCAAAAAAAACCGATTCATGGATGGAAGCATTAACAAACAGAGCATACCTGTTGAAGCGACGCTCACCGGCGGCGCGACCATGTTGCATCCATACGCTACGCCGCGACTCGACCCGAAAACTTACAAATAAGAACTAAAAGGAAAACCCGAACCCTAACAGGATTCTAACATCCAAAAACACGACAATACACGGCACATATACATGGAACAAGGATGCATGATCTTATAGAAGCAGGGTAAGGTAGGTATAAGAAGAAAAACTAACCTGCTATCGCATCGTTGTCCAGTGACGCGACCTTATCGCGTCACCGCGATGCGTCGCGACACGAACCGGGGGCAAAAAGCAGGAAACAAAGAACAAAAGAAGACTAATAGGGCACCAAAAGGACAAAAAAGAAAGAAAATATGGCAAGCAAGCAAGTTAGATCTACGAGGGTAGCACTGAAGGTCCCACCGTGATCGCCAAAAGGTGTAATCACAGGGATTGTGCTTCCCCTCGACACGGACATGGATATCAAATATGATAGCATAGGAAAAAGGATGTGATCGCCACCTAGATAAGTTGCCTAATGATGTGGAAAGACGATGTCTAACTTAAACTAGAAAAAAGGAAGAGAACAGGAAATTGACCTGGTGTCGCGGTCGTCATGACCGCCGCGTCTCTAGTATCGCGTCAGTGGAAATCGACGCGTCTATGTCGCGTCACCCCAGGCCGTCGCGTTCTCTGAATGCGGGAGAATTGATGTTGTGACCTTCTTCTAGTCCTCCAGCCGGCCAGAGCACCAGAGCTTCTCGTAGATTTTGTTTGCTTGCCTATCAATCAAAAGAAAACACAAAGAAAAGACCCTATTAGAACATGTAAAGTGTAGTATCTATTCTAAAAGACGAAATGAGATGGGAGATCATGGTGGGAACGCACCTGGGGTGGTTTTAAACCCATGTGGGTGTGGGAAAACGTGGGTGGATGGTGGATATGCTCTATTTAAAAAGAACGTAAAAATGCATGTAGAAATAGAAAAGAGGAAGAGGAAAGGGAATGAGCCCCATTAGGGCGACTTCCTGGCGTGGATGCAGCTCTGATGATGTGCAAAGAGGTTCAGGAGATTGCTAGAGTCGCCCTCTTCACGTTCCTTGCTCCATTGATGGTGAAATGGGTGAGTTGTGAGGAGTGGAATGTGAAGGGAATGAAGGGAATGAGTGGCTGCATGGCTAAGCCTAGCTCAGAGGAAATTTTGGCAGCCCTTCGGGGTGATCATGAGGCTCTCTTCGTCCATGAGGAGGAGCCCTCCTTATATAGAGCTTGGAGTGAGAAAATTAGGTATTATCTCCTTAAAAAGGATTAGAAATTAAAAATGGGGGATAAAGCTCTATCAAAATCGGGTGTAGAGTCCTTAGGGGAGCTTAGGAGAGTCCCTAGGGCCAAGGATCCGTCCAAGGGGTTGGGATAACCCTCTTAGACCAAGTCAAAGTGCATGGGAGGATAAATAAGGTGTGGTTACATAGGCCAGAGATCTCGGACATTGTCGCGTCAGATCGTAGGGTCGCGACTAGAGACGCAACGGTGCGGGGGGACACGACAGCATTGCCCACGTGCATGGATAATGCATGGGCTGTCGCGGCCCAACCCGTCGCGACTATAGTCGCGGCACCACGATGCGTCGCGACAAGGAACCCGAATTATCTTGGATTATTCTCTCTAACAACATCATAAAATAGGAGTTATATTCCTCTAGGGACTCTCAAATGATTGATTTTGGGATTTCAAGGTATTTTTAATGAATTGATGGGCTCAAATCAAGGCAAATGATGGGCTCAAGGTGAGTGACCAATTAGGGGCCCACTAAGGTAGCAAGAAATGTGGTTCAACCCATTAGTCATAATCGGGTGTCTACAATCTCCTTCGTTCTCTGCTCCTCTTTTTCCCCTGCAACCATGTCCCCCATGTAGGTGCCTCGTCATGGTGCCAGGTCTCGGGCCAATGCAAGACCGGTTTCCGTGGAAGACCCTCCTACTGTTGAGAGGTGAAGCAAACATCGCCATGACCTCGTTGAGCGGCTAGGGTCTTCATCTGCTTCTCCCACTCCTTCCAAGAGAGGTAAGGCATCCTCTTCAAGTAGAGGTCCTTCCCAAAGGGGTCCTAGAAACCCTAGGAGGAAGATTTTGGCATCTGCCCCTGAAATTTCAGAAGAATCATCTTCTCCTTCATCTGGGTCTTCTCAGCCCTTAAAGGAAACCCCTTCAAAGCTAGCCAGTGAAGGAAAGTCCATTCTAAAGCCTAGGGCTGTAGATTTGCAAGACAATGAGCTCGCAGCTGCATTTCCAGAAATTCTCCAATTCTTCAACTTTCAGTCATGGTAGCCATTCATTTCTGACTTTAGGACCATTTACCCCAGGCTTGTACAAGAATTCTATTTGAATTTGGAATGTACTGATGAAGGGTAGAAGTCTGAAGTCAAGGGCGTGTTGATAGATTTGCCCAAAGAGCTAGCTGCCACCTTGTTTCAAATTCCTGATGAAGGGACTGATTATCATAATTTTGAGTTTAATCTTCATGAAGCTTACTCCTTGTTGACTGGACTTCCATCTGATGTCAATGATCACCGACAAACTCATGTCACAAAATTCAACACAAACACATTTCCTCCTATGTTGAGACTTCTCCACCACATCCTTACCACAATTATCACACCTCAAGGTGGTGGAAGGGATAGACTCACCGATATACAGAGATTCATAATTTATTGCATGAAGAAGGAATTAAAGGTCAACGTCCATGTGATCATGTACCAAATTATGTCTGAGACTACGAGGAAAGATCTCCATAGGTCTCTTCCTTATGCAGCTCATCTTACACCAGTCTTTGAACACTTTGGAGTCTCTCTTGAGAATGAGAAATGTCAAACAATCCCCAAGTCAAACATCTATCGGTTCAAACATTTGCATAAATTCATGGGATTCAGACTTGAGGGAGATCAGGTTAGAAGAGGACCAGCTATTGCAGAGGTTCCAGTGGTTCCTGAGGTTGTACCACCTCCTGACATACCCCACTCTCCTGCACATGAGGACCAGCCTCCGGTTGAGGATGAAGCACCGATGCCCCAAGGTGTACCTCATACACCTCCCTTTCAAACCTCTTCACCACATCTCCCTGAAGTGGAAATACCTTCATTCACTCCCCAAGCCCAAGCCTCCACTTCTTTTAGTGGACCTTCTGTTCCACCAGAGTTGTACTCATTTCTCAATGACAAATTTGATACCATCACTTCTTCAATCCAACAGATGTCAGAGGCTTTTGAGCTCAGGGTACGAAGGTTGGAAAATTCAGTGTCTGCTCAGTTCATCAAACAAAAGGAAGCATCTGATTATGCAGCCCAAAGATTCAATAGGCTTATTGGAACATTGGTTGATGCCTCCCTTGAACTAAAGGAGCATCAAGACAAGTTAGAAAAGGTTCTTGAAGGTATCTTGGCAAATTCCCAACAGAATCTATTCAACAGCCAGGAAGTAGTCAATCAAATCTCCAAGATAAGACTGTCTTATGCACACATGGTAGATGATTTGGAAGGCATGAAGAATTTATCTGCTCACATTGATGATGAAATGTCTGCTCTAAAGAAGGAATTCAAAACTATGAACAGACGTGGTGGCACAGCTGATTCATCTTCATCATCACAGCCTATTTCAGCTGATTTCAATGTGCTTCAAGAAAACATGTCTGAGAATTCTGCAAGAATGGAAAACCTCCTGCATACAAAACTCTCAACCATCCAAGCTCAGATGAAGTTCAGCTTGACTTCTATGGAGAAAAGATTGAAGGATATTAAGACTATCTTGCTGCCCATTCCTCCTCCTCCTCCATCCTCCTAATGGACTTTATATTTTGATGATGTCAAAGGGGGAGAAGGACATCTATTTTGAATGAGAACTTCTTGTAATGAATGTGAATGAACAAATGTTTGTAGATATCAAACTGTGTTGGTTTTTGGCCATTAATGGAAAGCTATGGTTATTAGTAACATTGTATCTCTTGACTATGGAAAATGTCAATTGTTACTAAATTGTGTTAAATGGCTTTTGATGAATGTGAACGAAAATTGAATGAATGTGAATGTGTTCATTGTTATTCAGTGTGTATGTGAATGGATGTTGTGTGAATGGATACTTGAAAATCACAATCCTTTAAAAATTCAAACTTTCATGTTGACTTAATATTGCCATCATCAAAAAGGGGGAGATTGTTGGGTTGAGTGTGAAATTAACACATTTCCCCTCATGAGTTTGATGATGACAAGTTGTTATTTTAATGCACAATGAAAGAACATGTTAAATACATCACACATACAATAACAATGTTCAAAAAGTATGTCTCCAAACACATTATATCTCATACATTCATGTTAATACATTGGACTAATAATTTGTGTGTTTATTTCACAGGAACATACACTTTTTGCAAAGGTAGTGTCGACACACCCTCTACTAGTGTTGACACTAGATGCAGATTCAAGGAGACCTCTTTTGCCTGAATGTTACAGGGTGTCGACACAACTCCAGGTAGTGTCGACACTATATCAGGTTTCCAGCAGAATGATTTCACAGACTGTCAAAGTGTGTCGACAGAGTCAGGCTTAGTGTCGACACTAGATCAACTTTCCAGAACTCCAGTTTTGTGGAATTTTCAGAGGATGTCGACACTGGCTGATGTAGTGTCGACACACTCCGGCGATTTCTGTCAAGTTCAGTCCCACCTGGACACGTGGCTTTCTAGGGTTAAAGGGATTAACCTTGGATCATGTGCCCACGTATCCCAAGGGCACTTTTGGCCATGTGGGGCTATAAATACCTCACTATTTGCCCCTAAGCCAAGGAGAGACCTCCATCACATCCAGGAAAAGGCTATTTCGGCGGCAACTCTAAGGCTCCTCCCGTTCTTGCTCTCCTGGTGCTTCTTCAACCCAATTCCCATTTCTCCAAGCACAAGAAGTGAATTCTCATCCATGAAGATGCAATGAGATCACTTCCAAGGGAGCAAATCAGTTGAAGCAGCCAATTGTGAAGACTTCAAGGAAGATCCCAAAGCACAAAGTACAGAGCATCAGCCAGGGACTTCAAGAGTTCAAGCTTCTTCACAATTCGACCTTCTACAAGGGAATATATTTGAAGAACAAGGATTATTCATACAATTCCTCAATTCCCCTTGTCTCTTCTGAGTCATTCTGAGATTGTGCATGAGTTGTTGCACCAGTCTCTTGAATGAACTCTTGATAGATCAGATCATTGCTAGAGGATCTGGATCTTGTGTTTCTGTTCTAGCAAGTTGTTTGTGAGCCTTTGTGCTCAGTGTTTTTGAGTCGTGTACTCAGGTTGTGGTTGAGCAATCTTGCTCAAGTGTCTAGAGTAGTCTTGCTCTAGAGGTTGTGTGAGTTGTAGAACTCAGTGTGTTGGAGTTGTCAAGCTCAAGTGTGTGTGGTGTATCCAAGTTGTGTAGTGGATCCTCACAATGTGAGGGGTGGATGTAGGAATCACGTGGTGTGATTTCCGAAATGTTGGGTTCTCATATTGGAGAATGTTGGGTTACAACAAGTGCTTAAATGTTTTTGATGATGAGCAATACTAATTGATGTTATGTGAAATGTTCACAAATGGTATGTTTGTTTTTGATGATGAACATTTCATGAACAAGACAAAATTGATGTGTTATGAATGTGTGAAACATGATGAGAATGACAATTGGATGAAAATGAAACACATGTTTTATATGTTCATTATATCTCACTAATTATGTCTTTTAATGTAGGTGTGAATGTACATAAGACAAATCCCAAAATCCAAGTGCAAAAGATCAAGACAAGTTGTTGAAATAGTAAACTTGTCAACAGATGATAGTGCATCTATCAACAGATGAATAGTGCATCTGTCGCATCTATCGACAGATGATTTTCGCCTGTCGACAGATACACACAATCTGTTGACAGATGATTTTCGTCTGTCGACAGATACACTCAGAAATCTATTTCCAGAAAGCCCAGTCTTCCGGTTCTTGCAAACCTGTCAGCATCTGTCAACAGAAGCAAGTCGGCTGTCGACAGACGGAGTTTTGGGATGATCTAATGGCCAGGATATGATCTATATTTTGGTGTTTCCTTTTAGCACGACTCTCTATGCTTGGACACCACTATATATGGATTATATGAGGCTATTTTCGCAGCAAGGAGCCACCATACCAAAACACTAAGCAAAGGTCAAGATCAAGGCTTTCTTCCTGCTGCCCTGCTTCATCTCTCTGCCCAGAACAAAGAAGAACAACCTTCCAAGCGGAGTTGAAGCCGGTTCGTCCGTGGTTCAAGCTTCTCCATCAACTGATACTTGTCAGGACGAAGCTTGGAGTCTTCTTGACGACCAACGAGAAGAGATCTACATCGGGATTTGATTCTTCATCTCAAAACTCTTCTCCTTTCACTACTTTCATATATCTGTGTGTGTGCACTGATTTGAGATCAGTACGTGGATGTTGTGGAAATGTGGATTGTTGTTCTGATTGCGTGTTTGCATCAGACAACGTGTGTGTGGTGTGTTGGTTAGATCAAGGCTAGAGGATCTGATCTTTTGTGGACTTGATCTAGCGTGTGTGTGTGTGGTTGAGCCGGTGTGCTCGTGTGTGTGTTGTACTCAGTTCTTGAGTAGTGTGTCCTCACTGTGTGGGGGGTGGACGTAGGAGTCACATGGTGTGATCTCCGAACCACCTAAAAAATCCCTTGTGCACTGTGGTTTGACTTGTGGTTTACACTGTATTGCGCTAGATGCATGCATAGGGATTTCGTCTACACACTAACTGTTAGTTTGCTCACACACATTGCATCAGATCAAAGGGGTTTTAATTGAGTAGATCTTTTAATCCGAAGTAATTTTCATATTGCTTAAGTTTCCGCTGCAAATCTATTCAACCCCCCCTTCTAGCTTTGCCAATACCGAATATCTGATCCTAACAATTGGTATCAGAGCAGGTTTTCTGTTCAACGATTGTGATTTGGCATATCTGTTTATGTGTGATTAATTGCTCTGATCGAGTTTATAATTGATTATGAACGGATCTGATTACTTTGGTTGTTGGTTTATGCATCTACAACATACTCAGAAATATGTCTGAGTTGTCGAGTATCATAAATAGACCAATGATTATTGAGTTTGATAACCATGTTGATAAAATGCAGGACTCCTTTAAGAAGACAAGCATGATTGCAAATAAAGCCAAAGACAAATGCTTCATGGCCCTTGGCAGCTCCAGAGGTTCTCCTAGTTCAGACAAATCTGAAAGATCATATCTGTCAGAGAAGTCAAGAAACTCTCAAAGGTCATGTAAATCCAATTCAGACCCATTTGACGCATCAATATCTAATTCTGATTCAGAAGATGATATTTCCTATGATGAGTTAATAGAATGCTATGAGCACTTGTCCAATCAACTTAAGAAGGTAAAAACTCAAAACAAGAAGCTAAAAGAAAAATTGGATAAGAATGAAATGAGAATTGATAATGCTCAAGCATTCTATGAAGAAAATGAAAAATTGAAAATGGAGAATGAAAAATTGGAAAAGGAAGTCAAAAACTATGAAATCAAGTTTTCTAAGTTGAAAAAAGATCATGATCATGTGGAATCTGAAAATTCTGATTTGAAAAATCAAAATGAAAAATTGATTGATCATAATGAGAATCTCAAATTTGATAATGATCAATTGAACAAACAAATCTCCAACATGGCTCATGATCACCAAATAAAAGAAAAATGCAATCAACTGTTTGAGGAGAATAATCATCTGAAAAAGAAGATTGAAGGCTTGTATCATAACAGACCATTAAATGATGAGTGGAACAATGCTAAGCAAAAAATTGCTGACTTGGAAAAATCAAATTGTTCAAAGTGAAATTGAAAAGAACAAAATACAAAATGGTCTGGATGTCATGAAAAGCCAACTTCTAACTTCTGAAAAAGAAATTGTTACATTGAAAGCTGAAAAGAAAAAAATTGAACAAAAAAGCTCCAAATAGGAAGAATCATGTTTCATTTGAAAACCAAAAAAGAAAATGGAGAAGAAAACAAGAGTCTACAGGGTCTCTACACCTCCTCCAGAGGCCCAGAATGTTTCAAGGAAATCTCCAACTCCACATCACGCCAAGAGATACCAAAGGGTACCACCTCCTTCTTCTCAACCCAAGGGTGATCAAAGGTACTCTAAAGGATCTCAGAGATTCCAGTAAATGCAATCACACTGTGGTAAGCTCCAGGTAAATGCTCAACCCGTTTGCTACAAATGCAATAAACTTGGTCATCTTGCTAAATTCTGCTGGAAGAAAAATCAACACTCTCATAAAAATCATGATGTTGTGCATGCTTCAAGGCTCCATAATAATCCATGTGTTCATACACACAAGGATAAACATGTTCATAAAGATCAGAAATTTCATGTATCTATGAACAGGAAAACTGCACAAAACAACAGAAATCCAAAAATCAAATCACTTTGGATTTTGAAATCTTTGTTATATCCTAACATTAATGTCGTTGCAGGACCCAAGCAAGTGTGGGTCCCAAAACAAGCTTGATCAGCAAGTTGAGATGTCTTGCAGCCAAAAATTAGAAAGGGATTCATGACATTAGCTGTGCAAGGCAAGAAATGATGGAGAACAAAGGTAATTTTTTTTTTACTATAATTGAAGACTGTTCAGGTAAAATCTCCTTATCACTTCATATTTGAACTGCTGAAATTGAAATGGATTCTTACCTTTATCTGAGCAATGCAAAATGTGCCTTAATGCTACCCCACATGACAATGCCTCTTAGTGATTGGAATCATGCCATCTTGCTTGCATAACTGTGCACATGACCTCTTGGTATATCAAATGATGACATGTGGAAAAACAAGTTATGCTTGTTTGGAAACTATCATTATGCGTGAGTAAAATACTCCGCCAAGTACCAAAAGTCATGTAATACATAAGGCTAGTTGTGTGCTTAATAACGTGTGAATTGCTTGATACATTTTCTATGCATATGTTATGGGGGAGTAAGTTTGAAAATGCTCATGAATGCTCATGAAATTTGTGTGCAACTGCTTGTGATGAATGTCTAAATCATGATTGAATTGCTTGAATGTTATCTCATCACATGCACACATTATGGGGGAGTAAGTTTAAGGCTAGGTGAGTGAAATTCATAAGGGATACCCTTCATATTCAATGTGTACTTATCCCTCAATCTTATGGTTCAAATCACTCTCAATTCAAAGCCTTAAAGCTGAAGTTTCAAAGCCCCTGTCGACAGCCCCAAACAGTCTGTCGACAGATATGGCCTCACAGAACCAAGAAATTGGACTCTGTGTGCTTCTGTCGACAGACAAAAATCCTTCTGTCGACAGCTTTACTCAATTCCTGATTTCCCAGAACCCCAACTGCTGTGTCTGAGTGCATCTGTCGACAGACACTCCCTTGCTATCGACAGATACACATTTTCTGTAAATTCTTCATCCTTCTTCATAATTTCTTCATGAGTATGTTCATATCATTGATGCAAGGGGAGAATTGGGTATAAATATTCATTATAACCTTTCATCCTCACATAGTATCAAAGTCATATGGTTAATCACAATGATTTTGAAATAATATTTTGAGATTGAGTCTAGGTTGTATCATCTAGAAAACATTGAACAAATCTAATGATTTTAACCTAACTCACTTGAATAACTTCCTTGTGGATGATCATGTTCCTATATGGATTGACAAGTAAGAAGGTTTTTGAACTTAATGTCTTTGCATTGGCCTTTGACCTTAATAAACCTTTTGAACTTGATTTTCCAACTTAAAAAAAAAAAGAGAAAAGCTACCTATTTCTAAAGTCCAAAATTAAAAAAAAAACAAATATGTGAATTGGGACAAAGGCAGAGCAATGATGAGTATCACTGAGTAACCAGGGACACGGGCATCACAAATGTCTGTCTTCGCGTCAAAAAGTCCTTTCATTATCTCTGCATAATGGTATGATGGTCACTCACACTGAGTAACTGGGGGTACGGGCATCCCAAATGTCTACCTTCACGTCAAAAGGTAAAAGTGATCCTAATTACCACTTAAATTGTTCAAATGCTAGAAATAGAGTGGAGCCTCCAAGATTTAAATCAAGGGCAATAGGTTGTCTATTGTCAATTGTTCATGTAGACATTGCCTTCATTTACCAACTGAACATCACCCACTAAGGTATATGATTTTCTTCAATGGTTTTATTCAAAAGGGTTATCTCATTTTCATGTGTTTTTGAACGATGTATTCTAAATGCTATAACTTGAGATTCCCGGAGTATTATCTCTTAACCATTGTAGAATTTTTATGTGTCTTAATACTAGTGTTTATGACATTTTGTAGTGGGTATCAACCTATTCTCAACCTTGCAATCTCATTTGAACACTCATTCCCCACTCAATTCTTTCACAACTCAGTTATGTGGTCACACAATTCTTTGCTTCATTCTTTTACTTGTGTGCACCCATTATCTTTTTGAATGTTGCCAAAAGGGGGAGAAACATCAATTGTGCATAAATTGAAATTTTTGTCATCATCAAAAAGGGGGAGAATGTTGGGTTCTCATATTGGAGAATGTTGGGTTACAACAAGTGCTTAAATGTTTTTGATGATGAGCAATGCTAATTGATGTTATGTGAAATGTTCACAAATGGTATGTTTGTTTTTGATGATGAACATTTCATGAACAAGACAAAATTGATGTGTTATGAATGTGTGAAACATGATGAGAATGACAATTGGATGCAAATGAAACACATGTTTTATATGTTCATTATATCTCACTAATTATGTCTTTTAATGTAGGTGTGAATGTACACAAGACAAAGCCCAAAATCCAAGTGCAAAAGATCAAGACAAGTTGCTGAAATAGTAAAACTGTCAACAGATGATAGTGCATCTGTCAACAGATGAATAGTGCATCTGTCGCATCTGTCGACAGATGATTTTCGCCTGTCGACAGATACACACAATCTGTCGACAGATGATTTTCGCCTGTCGACAGATACACTCAGAAATCTATTTCCAGAAAGCCCAGTCTTCCGGTTCTTGCAAACCTGTCAGCATCTGTCGACAGAAGCAAGTCGGCTGTCGACAGACGGAGTTTTGGGAAGATCTAATAGCTAGGATATGATCTATATTTTGGTGTTTCCTTTTAGCACGACTCTCTATGCTTGGACACCACTATATATGGATCATATGAGGCTATTTTCGCAGCAAGGAGCCACCATACCAAAACCCTAAGCAAAGGTCAAGATCAAGGCTTTCTTCCTGCTGCCCTACTTCATCTCTCTGCCCAGAACAAAGAAGAACAACATTCCAAGCGGAGTTGAAGCCAGTTCGTCCGTGGTTCAAGCTTCTCCATCAAGTGATACTTGTCACGATGAACCTTGGAGTCTTCTGGACGACCAACAAGAAGAGATCTACATCGGGATTTGATTCATCATCTCAAAACTCTTCTCCTTTCACTACTTTCATATATCTGTGTGTGTGCACTGATTTGAGATCAGTACGTGGATGTTGTGGAAGTGTGGATTGTTGTTCTGATTGCGTGTTTGCATCAGACAACGTGTGTGTGGTGTGTTGGTCAGATCAAGGCTAGAGGATCTGATCTTTTGTGGACTTGATCTAGCGTGTGTGTGTGTGGTTGAGCCGGTGTGCTCGTGTGTGTGTTGTACTCAGTTCTTGAGTAGTGTGTCCTCACTGTGTGGGGGGTGGACGTAGGAGTCACATGGTGTGATCTCCGAACCACCTAAAAAATCCCTTGTGCACTGTGGTTTGACTTGTGGTTTACACTGTATTGCGCTAGATGCATGCATAGGGATTTCGTCTACACACTAACTGTTAGTTTGCTCACACACATTGCATCAGATCAAAGGGGTTTTAATTGAGTAGATCTTTTAATCTGAAGTAATTTTCATATTGCTTAAGTTTCCGCTGCAAATCTATTCAACCCCCCCTTCTAGCTTTGCCAATACCGAATATGCGATCCTAACACGAACCACCTAAAAATCTCTGTGCAGTGGTTTGTTTTTGATTCAAATTCACTTTGCGCTAGATGTATGCATAGGGCTTTTCGAATTCACTTCTAATCAACTTGATTTCACACTCTAATCATATAATTCACACAATTACTCATCAGATCTGTAAAGTGCTCTTTCAAATTGCCTGTGATTCAAAGCATTGATTTAAATTGGCTAAGCTTCCGCAGTTTTTGGCCTAGATCTATTCAACCCCCCCTTCTAGATCTGGTCCAACCTAATTTCGATCCTACACTGGAGACATTACTTATATGGTGAAAGGTTCACTGTCTACTCAGACCGTAAAATCCTGAAGTACTTATTCTCCTAGAAGGAATTCAACATGAGACAAAGACGATGCCTAGAATACCTAAAAGATTTTGACTTCAACATCCAATACCATCCAGGCAAGGGAAACGTCGTGGCTGATGCTCTTAGTAGAAAGCCGATGGCATCTGTTTCAAGTCTAGTCCTTGGCGAGATGCAACTACTAGAACAATTCGCAAGGTTAGACTTAAATATTGAACATAGGGATGATCGAGTCTTGGTTGCCAATATCAAGATTCAATCTGATCTGCTAGAGGAGATCAAAGCTCAATAAGATAGCGATCCATTCTTGGTTCGCATCAAGGAAACCTTAGCCGAAAGACTAGACTTTGCTATGACCGAAGATGGAAGGCTAGTATTTCAAGGAAGGACATGCATCCCCGACAATAAAGAACTGAAGAGAAGATTAATGGATGAAGCTCACAAGACGAAGTACACTATTCATCCTGGAGGTACCAAAATGTATCAAGACATGAAAAGAACGTTTTGGTGGCCGAACATGAAGAGAGAGATAGCTGAACATGCCGCTCATTGCCTTACTTGTCAACAGGTAAAGGTGGAACACCTGCGCCCTACTGGTGTACTCAGACCGCTAGATATTCCGGAATGGAAATGGGAAAGCATTGGCATGGACTTCATCATGGGTTTACCCAAGACTCGTGGTGGACTCGACGCCATATGGGTCATTGTGGACCGACTAACCAAATCCGCCCATTTTCTGCCTATAAAGAGTAAGTGTTTGGTGGAGGTACTAGCTGCCCTATATGTCAAGGAGATAGTAAGACTGCATGGAGTTCCATCATCTATTGTCTCGGATCGAGATCCGAGGTTTACATCTCACTTCTGGAAGGGACTGCAAGGTGCGCTTGGTACTAAGCTCAATTTTATTACTGCCTTTCATCCACAAACTAATGGGTAAACTGAAAGAACCAACCAAATAGTGGAAGACATGTTGAGAGCTTGCACTATAGACTTCTAAGGATATTGGAACGAGCACCTATCCCTTATTGAGTTCGCCTATAACAACAGTTACTAGGCGAGTATTAAGATGGCACCGTTCAAAGCACTCTACGGAAGAAATTATAGATCTCCTGCATGCTGGAATGAGGTGGGAGAACAACAATGGCTAGGCCCGGATATGGTACAACGAACAACAAAGGACATTCAGGTGATTAGAGACCGGCTTAAGACTGCTCAGTCTAGACAAAAGAGCTATGCCGACAAAAGAAGGCGAGACTTAGAATTCCAAGTCGGTGTCACCAACTCATAGCATCCAAAGATTTGGTGTGAAAGGAAAGCTCAGTCCCAGATTCATCTGTCCTTTTGAAGTACTCGAAAGGGTTGGTGAGGTTGCGTACCGACAGGTGTTGCCACCAGATTTGGCATGTGTACACAATGTGTTCCATGTCTCCATGCTCAGGAAATATGTATATGATCCAACACACATTATTTTCCACGAGAAGCTGGTGTTGAACAAGTATGTGACATATGAAGAGAAGCCAGTCAAGATACTAGAACGGAAGGTACAACAGCTCAGGAACCGTCCCATTCACGTGGTTAAAGTCTTATAGAATAACCGCGGAGTGGAAGAAGCCACATGGGAACCGGAAGGAACCATCAAACGGAACTACCCCGATCTTTTCGGTAAGACATTCTCTCCTGGATGATCATATGAATTTGGGGACCAAATTCTTTTTAAGAGGGGGAGGATGTAGCAACCTCGATTTTTCGAAAAATAAAATTTTAATAATAATAAAAATAAAAGTAATTATAAAATCAAATAAAAGAGAATTAAATAAAACCCATTAAATGAAAATAAGTAATGGGCTTTGTTAAATGGACTCATTAGAAATTTTTGGGCCAAAATAGGAATTTTTAAAAGGGGAATAATAAGAAAATATCCTAAATTCGTAACTTAATTATTACTTAAATAGAAAATAGGTATTTAATGCATTAAATAGCTAATTTGAGTTAGATTTGGATTCCTAACCCTACCCAATTAGATTGGCCACGAAATTACCTCTCTCCTAATCCAATTGGGAGGTTGCAAGCATGGAAGGGTGGAATTAAATAGGAGTTAGAGTCCGATTATGAAATAGAAAGGGAAGAGAAATAAATACTCTCTCAAAGCTCCATGGCCGGCCCTAGCTCGTTGCCAAGGGTTTCTGGACCAGGAGGAGAGGCCAAGGAAGAGGAGAATTCATGGGGAGAAGAACTTCTCAAAGCTCTCAACCCCGTTCTTCAAGTTCTAGCCCTAGAAGAGGAAAACGATCAAAGGTAGGCATTCTCACGAGCAAAACTAAATCAAGTTCGTCTGTAGGTTGATCTAAACCTCAAGATTCAAAGCCCTCTTGTTTTATATTTTTCCATCGAGAAAATCTTTTGTTCTTAATTTTTGAAGTTCTATAAACTCCATGACCCCGAACCCTCTTTTTAATTCTTGATCTCCATGTATACTAAACCCCATGCTACGAAATTTTTATGAGAAACACTTATGATAGTTAGGCTTCTTTTGCCCCTGAAAGCCCTAATTTTCATCCATCCTATCTTGCGAATTAAATCGTTGATCTCAACTATGTAATGTTTCATGTTCATCATGAATACTCGTGATTAAAGCATGTCAAAATCCTGTTGTTTTCAAATTCCTATTTACTGTAAGTACCCATACATGTCTAGATCAATTCGCAATGGGTTTCATGATTTTTCATCGCTTGTACAATTAGTAATGATTTTATGAATCACCCTGTGTCAAAATAGGGTAAGTCTGGTCGGCAATCCAATGCATTGTCCTTTCCCTGTCGGACTCGGGCGCAGACCCTGTGAACGCGACGACCTGATAGGCCGCGTTCTCAGGGCCATCGCGACAGCACCTTCCGTCGTGATCTGATCGCGACAGGGCCTATCGTCGCGATCTGCCTGCCTGATCTGACGAGCCCGTCGCAACCCTCAAGCGATTCCGTCGCGATCTGCTTGCCCGAACTGACAAGCCCGTCGCGATCTGTACAAGGCCATGTGACGATCTCAGTTGACCCGGTCGCGACCCTTACTGGGGTGCGTCGCGATCTGGGTTTTTGCATGAAAACCCCCAATTTTTTATGCTCTGACTCTCTACAGTACTTGTACACTTTGTTAACAGTCATACACACAGAAAGTTACACTTGCAATAAATTAAACATTTATGTGTGATTAAAATACATGCACATGATCTTTCTCTATCTATAATTTCTCTTAACACATGCACACACTTGAACCCTCTAATATGGCTTAATTTGGCATGAAAATATTTCATAATGTATCTGGTAATTTATGTAATTAAATTGCCATATTTTAAATAGACTTGTCTACGTTTTCTCACGATATTTTGGGAATACCATTACCGACGCTCCACTATTCTAGAATTCCTCTAGAACGTCGAGCACTTGTTTCTATATGCACACTCTCTCTTGACTTGGACGAACTCTCCGTCGGATGTTCCTTCTGCCGAACTAGTGAATCCTTGTTCAAGGCCTCCGTAAGTCTCCTCTGTCCATGGATTCCCAAATGGTCGACGAGCTGGTTGTACCCTAACAACTATGATACCCTTTAGGGATCAACATGATCCAAACGGCTATTAGAAGTTCGCTCTTGTCTTTAATCACGTCGGACCTCTAGACCTATGCATAACAAGGCTAGCGGAAGGGTTGTGTATTCCACCAGACTGCCAACACAAAACGCTTGTGTTGTGCAACTGTTACTATCGCTCGTTACTCAACGTTCCATGTGCAATGTCCACTAGTTCTCATCTATACTCTACTCGCTCGTCTATTCACGTTCACTCTACTATCTCGTCTATTCATCTAGTGCTCCCATCTATTTCTTGGTACTCTCTATTAGCCATTGATTGATTGTCTAAAGATAAACAAAATAACCAATGCCAGGCAATATATAAAGGGCCTGATCTGGTCCTAGGATGTGCGCCCGAAAGTGCTAGTGCCCAAGGGAGTTAAATGATCAGAGTGTTTGGCATTACACTCGAGTGCTATCTATCTCGACTTTCTAAATGACAATCAAAAGTGTTATATTCTCTCGTTGTCCATTGACAACAAAGTGCTATACTATACTCATTGTGCCATTGATATACTTCTACTATTTGTGCTATGGTCATCCTACTATTTTGTGCTATACTCGACTGTAATGACCGGAAGGTTCTGATCGTGGTTTACCAGGTTTCGGAGGCTTGTGTGTGGCCATAGTTAGACCATGGAGGTCTATGTGTGTTTTTACAGCTTATTTGGGTCAGGTTGTAGGCAAGGGTGCTGGGCAACCCAGCCAAATTCGGGCTCTGTCTGGCTCATTAAGATCACGGCGCAAACAAAGGACACGATTCTCATGGGCTTATCATGTCCGGTTTGCCCTACGCGATCTTGTTTCTTATCACGGTCTGTATGTGGGACGCGATTACAAATGTTAATTGTGGTTGCCATGCAGGATGCGATATTGAACCGCCTTTACGTGGCTGTCACTGCATGCGCACCGCGTGGCGCATGCAGGGTGACCGGAGTTTAGTTGTGTCGGCCGTGGAGGATGCGATTCCTATCGCGTCCGGTACAGGCAATGCGATTCGGTTCAGAGCAGTTAAGTGTGTCTTCCCCTGGCCGAACAGTGCAGTTGCACTGCTCTGCTGGGGAAGGAGTTGCAGCGGCTGTGAAGGGTTTGCTGGGCATTCTTGGAGTAATCGGAGTCTGTTTGGCGAGGTTTTGGTGCGTGGACGAGCGTGGGAGCGTGGGGAATCTCGAGGTGGTGTCGAAATTGTGCTTATTGCACTGGTAGGGGAACTCTACCTTGGTTTATACCCTGTTTACATATGGATTGGGTTGTGTGATGCTTGAATGAAGTATCAAAATGTAGAGGTGGGGTTGCATGTTAGTGAGCATGTGAAGGAATCCTATTTACATGTTTAATTCTTGTTTTATATAATATGGGATGGGGTGGTTTGAATTCCGGACGGCTTTGTTGAGTGTGATTCTGAACCTCAAAAGGCGTCCAGTGCAGGGGATGCGTTTATTAATGCATCGCCTACACCCGACGTGATTTAGAGGAAGGTAGCGTCCTGTATGTCCGACGCGACCTGAAAGGTAAAAGCGGCTTCTGGTTTGGACGTGTTTATGAAAGGGGCCACCTGAGCTCTGGTGAGCTGTGGCTAGTCTGTCCAGTTTGGGTTCCACATTGCTTGGGCTTTGTTACCAAGGCAATGTAGGGTCTGTGCGGGTGGTGTCGACTCGTGTAATGATTGATATCGAAGAGGTTTGCGTGGTTTTACGTGCATAGCAGATTAGGTGTTACGCCTTTCATAGTTACCTCTCTAGTCGGTTACCCTAAATTGGGTGCTTAGGGCTTGTCCAGGTACAAGAGTACCATCGAGGTTTGTGTCATCTTCCTAGACACCCTCCTCTTGTGCTTGAGTAGTACGTCCAGCTGAGGGGAAAGACGACAAGGGACAACGGCTTGTGTTTGAGTGTACAGCCGTTTGTAGCGTGATCTTGGTTAAGGGACGGACACCGGTAGACGTACTGGTCCTCAGCTAGTCCTGTTCCAGTGCCTCACTTTAGGGTTCTCGGTCGGAGCCCCTAAAGGTGTCAGGCTTGGTCCTACAGCAGTGTTGCTTGCAGGTGTGGTGTAGTTTGCCTCCACAGTCCTTGTTTGTTGAGGTGGAGTGGCAGCTGGACCTTTCGTCTGTGGCTGCGAGACTGAGAGGTGTACTTGTGTGGCTTGTCCGGGTCTGTGGCTGGTGTCGCGAACTTGTTCTCGAGACTCGTGTTCAGTGTACCCTTCCTTTAGCTTGTGCACTTGACGTGTTGCAGTTTATTTATTTACCCACTCTGTAGTACCATGTTTAAATGATTTACATGCTTTTACTGCTTTATTATTAATTGTGTTTCTCGGCTTGGGGGAGCTACCCTACTAAGCCAATGACTTGTGAGGCTCACCCCTTTTTCTTCCAGGTGAGGGCGAGCAGGAAGCTTCACGTCCCTCTAGTAGCTTGGACCAGCTTCATAGCAGAGTCAGGCCATCACCACCAGCAGAGTAAAGTTCTTTCTTGTGGAGCTTTGGGGGTTTGTCCCAGGCTATGTTTATGTTATGTTGATTATATAAAGAATTTGGAATGTACTTTTCTTATGAACAAGTATAAGCTATGCATCTTTTGTATGCTTAATGTGGTTCTTTTGTATTTCCACAGATATATGTGTTTGATATCCCTTGTGAGGCTTCGGCCCGATCGTGGGAGACGAAGTTGTGTCAAGCTCGTTATGGTGTTAACGGGTTTGAACGGCGTGGTCCATTACAATTGGTATCAGATCAAGATCCGTGTAAATATGAAAGAACGGGAAAAGTACATAGTGGTTCCTTATTATGATCTCCTCTGCTGGTAGTTGGTCTCGTTTTTGTAGTAATATACTTGTTGTTTTCTATGGATAAAATGTGTATGGAGGATAGGAGAGATTGGGGAGGAGGAGGTGATGACCCTGAGGAGTCTACTCACCAAATGATAGAGAGAATGTGGGAAAGTCTCACGCATATCCGGACAAGGTTAGATCAGCAATTACTAGGGCAATCTTCCGAGGTTGTACCACTGGTAACGGAGGAGATTATGCCAACACCAACAGTACCACCTTATGGAGTAGAGGCACCTCCTGTGGCACCTCTACCTCCAAGGGTATCAGTGAGGCTAGCAAGTATGGAGGAGTCCACCATGATGGTAGAAAGGTTCTTGCATTTGCAACCACCAACATATTCGGGAGGTCCAAATCCGGATATGGCGGAGCATTGGATCCATGAGATCAAAAGGGTGTTTGTTACAATGAGTTGTCCCAAAGCAGATAAAGTCATCTTAGCAACATACCAGTTGAGGGGTTTTGCACGGGAGTGGTGGAGACTTAAGATGTAGACTGTGTTTGCCGGTAGAGCTGACGAAGCAATTACTTGGGCGGAGTTTCTTGAGGTTTTCAATAATACTTTCTTTCCGGTGCAAGTTCAGCAAGCAAAGAGGGAACAATTTAGAACACTTCAGCAAGGGAACTTGTCGGTGTTAGAATATCAAATGAGATTTATGGCCTTGAGTTGGTATGCCCCGTATATAGTCACCAACAATGCAATGATGATTGAGTACTTTATTCGAGGATTGAGGCCGGAGTTGCAAGATGTTTTTATTCCTTTGATGTGTGGTACAGTGGAAGAGGTAGCCCAAAGAGAAGCAATACTTGAGAGAACAATTCAAGCCAGGCAGTCTAGCAAATCGGGATCAAGTGGTGGTAGTTTCCGACTTCTACAACAGTCCACGGGTGTTAGTAAAGGAAAGGCACCTTTGGGAGGATCATCTTCTTCGGGCTTTGGAAAATGGGGTAATAAGATAAAGAAGATATTTAGAGGCCGAGGAGGTGGTAAGCAGCAAGGATTTCAGCAAGGGCGCAGTTATAAGCTGGAGATGGAGGAGTCTCAACAAAGCATGACAAGACAGCCCGGAGAATTCCTATGTTACAATTGTGATCAGCCGGGGCATATAGCGAGGAATTTTACATACCCAAGGAGAACTAATTATGGTAGAGGAGTGCCACAACAACAACAACAACAACAACCCCAACAACAATCATCGGCAGGGCAAGGAAGAGGCACACCCTACCAAAGTGGCAGAGGACGAGGATGAATGATGGCGATTACTAGGGCTCAAGCAAAAGCATCAAATTTAATTGAAGGTATTATACCAGTCCTTGAATATTCAGAACAAACATTAATTGATCCAGGTGCATCCCATTCTTTCATTTCTGAAGATTTTCTTGATGTTATGGTGCATCCATTTGAAGAGAGGCACTGTGAGCTTATGGTAGAAGTATCGTCAGGGGATTTTATGCTTACTACATGTTACTTGGATGAGGTACCCATTATGGTTCAGGGTAATCAGTTGTCGGCTAGGCTTTATGCTTTGCAATTAATAGAGTATGATGTGATATTGGGTATGGATTGGTTAGAGGCATATGGAGCGGTGGTGGATTACAGGAAAAAGAAAGTAAGGTTCAACTATCCAGGAGGAGATTTATTTGAGTTCCAAGGTATGCCATTTTACACTCCTAAATTCATTATCTCTGTCTTAAAGGCTTGGAAACTGATTAATGCAGGATGTGTAGCATATTTGGCATCTATTAGTTTGGTTAAGGAAAAAAAAGCAGTGGATATGGTACCTGTTGTTAGGGAATTTATGGATGTGCTTTCGGAGGAGTTACCGGGTTTAGCACCACATAGAGAGGTGGATTTCACTATTGAGTTGCAGCTGGGAAGTATGCCTATTTTTAAAGTGCCATACAGGATGGCACCTGCTGAATTAATGGATTTAAAGAAGCAATTGCAAGAGTTACTTGAAAAGGGGTTCATTAGGCGAAGTCATTCACCATGGGGAGCGTCGATCTTGTTTGTAAAGAAGAAGGATGGAAGCATGAGAATGTGTATAGATTACCGCCAGTTGAATCAAGTTACCATAAAGAACAGGTATCCACTTCCTCGTATAGATGATTTATTTGATCAATTGCAATCAGCAAAGGTGTACTCTAAGATAGATTTGAGATCGGGATACCATCAATTAAGGATTCGGGAGGAAGACATAGACAAGACGGCATTCAGAACAAGGTATGGGCACTATGAGTTTGTGGTTATGCCTTTTGGGCTAACCAATGAACCGGTGGCATTTATGAACCTAATGAACCGGATCTTTCATCTCTATTTAGATCGATTCATTGTGGTGTTCATAGATGATATTTTAGTATATTCAAACTCAGAAGAAGAGCATGCAAATCATTTGAGAATTGCATTGCAAACATTGAGGGAGCATCAGCTTTATGCAAAGTATAGTAAATGTGAGTTTTGGCTTAAAGAAATTCAGTTTCTGGGGCATATTATCTCAGGTGAAGGTGTGGCTGTTGATCCAGAAAAAGTGGAGGCGGTTATGAAATGGGAGGAGCCAAAGACAGTGTCAGAAATCCGAAGTTTTCTTGATATGGCCTACTATTATAGACAGTTTATCCAAGATTTCTCTAAAATTGCAGCACCATTGACAAGGCTCACTAGAAAAGGAGTGCCATTTGAATGGTCCTCCAATTGCAGGCGTAGTTTCATGGAGTTGAAGAAGCGGCTCACTTCAGCCCCAATATTGGTGATACCGGTAGGAAGAGGTGGTTATGTGATATATACTGATGCATCCAAGAGAGGACTTAGGGCAGTGCTTATGCAACATGGAAACGTGGTAGCCTATGCATCTAGGCAATTGAAACATCATGAAGAAACTTATCCTACACATGATTTTGAATTGGCAGCAGTTGTGTTTGCATTGAAGATTTGGTGGCACTATTTGTATGGAGAAAGGTTTGAGATATTCACGAACCACAAAAGCTTGAAATATATCTTCTCCCAGAAAGATTTGAATTTAAGGCAACGTAGGTGGATGGAATATCTCAAAGATTATGATTTTAGTTTGGCATATCACCCAGGTAGAGCAAATGTGGTGGCGGATGCTTTAAGTAGGAAAGTGGTTATGAGTCATATTATGGTGAAAGAATGGAAATTACATTAAGAGGTGGCAGAAAATTCTTTGTTTGTACCCAACAACCGACGAAGAGCCATGTTGGCTAATAGTGCGGTGGAACCGTCATTATATTGGCAAGTTGTGGAAGCTCAAAAGGAAGATGAATATTTGGCCGATATTGTGAAAATGGAGGATGTTACCATTGATGATGATTGTGTTGTGCGATTTAGGCACAGGTTATATGTTCCAAATGAAGGTGGAGTGAAGCAGAAAGTGTTGGAAGAAGCACACCAGTCCAGATATACCATACATCCGGGGAGCACTAAAATGTATCAAGATTTGAAAAGATACTTTTAGTGGCCAAGCATGAAGAAAGAAATAGCAGAATTTATAGCAAGGTGTGCGGTGTGTCAACAAATCAAGGCAGAGTATCAAAGACCAGGTGGGTTATTACAACCACTACCAATACCTCAATGGAAGTGGGATGATATCTCAATGGACTTTGTTGCAGGTTTGCCCAGGACGGCATCGGGCCATAATGGTATTTGTGTTTTGGTTGATTGGTTAACTAAAGTGTGCAGGTTGTTACCGATTAGCATGTCATGGGCAGTGGATCGGTTGACAAAGCTATATGTTGAAAGAATTGTGCCATTGCATGGGATACCGATTACTATTGTTTCAGATCGGAATCCTAGGTTTACATCGGGTTTTTGGAAGAGTTTGTAAAGGGTTATGGGCACACAATTGAGGTATAGTTCTGCATACCATCCCCAAACCGACGGACAAACGGAGAGAACAATCCAAACCATTGAAGATATGCTTCGGGCTTGTTGTTTGGCTTGGGGAGGCGGATGGGAACATCACCTTGGCATGGTTGAGTTTGCCTACAACAACAGTTATCATTCAAGTATTGGCATGGCACCATATGAAGCACTTTATGGGAGACCTTGTAGAACACCGTTGAATTGGCATGAAGTGGGTGAAAGGCAAGTAATGGGACCCGAATTGGTTGAGCAATGTGCAGAAGTGGTCAAATTTATTAAGGAGAAACTTCAAACAGCGCAAAGTAGACAAAAGAGCTACGCAGATGTTCGGCGTAGGCCCTTGCAGTTTGAGGTTGGTGAGTATGTATTTTTGAAAGTTTCCCCGACTAAAGGTGTTCTAAGGTTCAGTAAAAGGGGCAAGTTGAGTTCCAGGTTTGTGGGTCCTTTTCGGATCTTGGAATGAATTGGGGGAACATCTTACAGGTTGGAGCTTCCGACGGATTTCACGGATGCTCACGATGTATTCCATGTTTCCATGTTAAGGAAATATATCCGAGATCCTTCTCAAATTGTGAGCTATCAGCGGGATGATTTCAAGTCAGATATTTCCATGCCAGAATATTTGGTGATGATCACAGACAGGCAGACTCAAAAGTTAAGGAATAAGAACATCGAGTTGGTGAAAGTTCGGTGGGAGAATCGGCAAGGTGGTGAAGATACTTGGGAGTTGGCTGAAGAAATGTTCAAAACATATCCGTATTTATTCCAGTAAGTAGCACCTTTCTTTTTAGGTGATAGTTGCATATGTTCTGCGCTATGTTTATGTTTACTGCCTTAATTTCGAGGATGAAATTCTTTTTAGGTGATAGTAATGTAATCACCGGAAGGTTCAGATCGTGGTTTACCGGGTTTCGGAGGCCAGTGTGTGGCCATAGCTAGACCATGGAGGTCTATGTGTGTTTTTACAGCTTATTTGGGTCAGGTTGTAGGCAAGGGTGCTGGGCAACCCAGCCAAATTCGGGCTCTGTCAGGCTCATTAAGATCGCGGCGCAAACAGAGGACGCGATTCTCAGGGGCTTATCGCGTCCTGTTTGCCAGACGCGATCTTGTTTCTTATCGCGGTCTGTATGTGGGACGCGATTACAAATGTTAATTGTAGTTGCCATACAGGACGCGATATTGAACCACCGTTACGTGGTTGTCGCTGCATGCGGGCCGCATGGCGCATGCAAGGTGACGGGAGTTTAGTTGCGTCAGCCGTGGAGGATGCGATTCTTATCGCGTCCGGTAAACGCGACGCGATTTAGTTCAGAGCAGTTAAGTGTGTCTTCCCCTGGCCGAACAGTGCAGTTGCACTGCTCAGCTGGGGAAGGAGTTGTAGTGGCTGTGAAGGGTTTGCTGGGCATTCTTGGAGCAATCGGAGTCCGTTTGGCGAGGTTTTGGCACGTGGACGAGCATGGGAGCGCGGGGAATCTCGAGGTGGTGTCGAAATTGTGCTTCTTGCACTGGTAGGGGAACTCTACATTGGTTTATACCCTGTTTACATATGGATCGGGTTGTGTGATGCTTGAATGAAGTATCTAAATGTAGAGGTGGGGTTGCATGTTAGTGAGCATGTGAAGGAATCCTATTTACATGTTTAATTCTTGTTTTATATAATATGGGATGGGGTGGTTTGAATTCCGGACGGCTTTGTTGAGTGTGATTCCAAACCTCGAAAGGCGTCCAATGCAGGGGACGCATTTATTAACGAGTCACCTACACGCGACGCAATTCAGAGGAAGGTAAAGTCTTGTATGTTCGATGCGACCTGAAAGGTAAAAGCGGCTTCTGGTTTGGACGCGTTTATGAAAGGGGCCACCCGAGCTCTAGTGAGTTGTGGCCAATCTGTCCAGTTTGGGTTCCACATTGCTTGGGCTGTGTTACCAAGGCAATGTAGGGTCTGTGTGGGTGGTGTGGACCCATGTAATGATTGATATCGAAGAGGTTTGCGTGGTTTTACGTGCATAGCAGGTTAGGTGTTACGCCTTCCGTAGTTACCTCTCTAGTCGGTTACCCTAAATTGGGTTCTTAGGGCTTGTCCCGATATGAGAGTACCGTCGAGGTTTGTGTCGTCTTCCTAGACACCCTCCTCTTGTGCTTGAGTAGTACATCCGGCTGAGGGGAAAGACGACAGGTGATAACAGCTTGTGTTTGAGTGTACAGCTGTTTGTAGCGCGCTCTTGGTTGAGGGATGGACATCGGTAGACGTATTGGTCCTCAGCTAGTCCTGTTCCAGTGCCTCACTTTAGGGTTCTCGGCCGGAGCCCCTAAACGTGTCAGGCTTGGTCCTACAGCAGTGTTGCTTGCAGGTGTGGTGTAGTCTACCTCCACAGTCCTTGTTTGTTGAGGTGGAGCGGCAGCTGGACCTTTCGTCTGTGGCTGCGAGACTGAGAGGTGTACTTGTGTGGCTTGTCCGGGTCTGTGGCTGGTGTCGCGAACCAGTTCTCAAGACTCGTGTTCGGCGTACCCTTCCTTTAGCTTGTGCACTTGACGTGTGTTGCTGTTTATTTATTTACCCACTCTGTAGTACCATGTTTAAATGATTACATGCTTTTACAGCTTTATTATTAATTGTGTTTCTCGACTTGGGGGAGCTACCCTATTGAGCCAATGACTTGTGAGGCTCACCTTTTTCTTCCAAGTGACGGTGAGCAGGAGGCTTCACGTCCCTCTAGTAGCTCGAACCAGCTTCATAGCAGTGTCAGGCCGTCACCACTAGCAGAGTAAAGTTCTTTCTTGTGGAGCTTTGGGGGTTTGTCCCAGGCTATGTTTATGTTATGTTGATTATATAAGGAATTTGGAATGTACTTTTCTTATGGACATGTATAAGCTATGCAACTTTTGTATGCTTAATGTGGTTCTTTTATATTTCCATAGATATATGTGTTTGATATCCCTTGCGAGGCTTCGGCCCGATCGCGGGAGACGGAGTGGTGTCCAGCTTGTCATGGTGTTAACGCGTTTGAACGGCGTGGTCGTTACATCGACACTTGTGCTATTTCGTTCACGTGCTATCCTGCTATCTTTTACTTGACTCTCTCGCTCTATCATTAGTTACTCTGCCTTTTAATGCATTAATTATTTAAAGCATGTTTGACTATTGAGATTTAAGTCCTACTGAGCGTTATCGCTCACCCTGCGTTATTTGTCGTTTTATTCTCAGGTGAGACCGAGGATGAACCTTACACTCAAGAGGACGAGAACGACCAGCAGTGATGTTATGAGCACCCTAGTGTCTTAGTACTATGTTAGAATGTTAGTTAGTCTTTTGCTTTTATTCAATGTAATTGGGCCCTATAGAATGGCTCTGATATTAGTGGTTGTAACTAGACATTAGAAAGTTATTAATGAGAAGAATTTTCTTTCGTATTATTCATTGTGCAATGGTTTGATGTCTAGTACTTGCTCTATACCCGTTTACTTGCAACTGTCTCGCGTTCCGATATTCCTTGTCGGGGCGTGACAAAAATGATGATCAGTCTGTCCCCATGTAATTTTAATTAATTACATATGTATTTTGGTGATTAACAAAACTAAACTAGTTTTTATAAATAATATCTAATGAATACTTCATAAGTTTTAAAGTACAGGAAAAATACCAAGGTCAAACAAGCCAATAAAGGTATGCATTACTTCTCTGAAGCTTTAATCTTTTCAGCATGATATTTCTCTAAGTCCATATCGATTTCTGTTGAAATTCATAATGATTTCCTTATAAGACTAAAAAGTCATATTGTTTCAAACAAGTCGATGTCGTAACGATTTCATAAGTTACCGTAACGATTTCTTTAGAACTCGCAATGACTGCCTATCATAACGATTTCATAAGTTACCGTAACTATTTCTTTAAAACTCGAAACGACTTGCCTGTCGTAACGATTTCATAAGTTACCGTAACGATTTCTTTAGAACTCACAACGACTTGCCTGTCGTAACGATTTCATAAGTTACTGTAACGATTTCTTTAGAACTCGCAACGACTAGCCTGTCGTAACGATTTCATAAGTTACCGTAACGATTTCTTTAGAACTCGCAATGACTTGCTCGCCGTAACGATTTCTTTAAGCGCTCATAACGATTTGCTTTGCATAAAGATTTCTTTAAGCGCTCATAACGATTTGCTTTCCACAATGATTTCTTTAAGCGCTCATAACGATTTGCTTTGCACAAAGATTTCTTTAAGTGCTCATAACGATTTGCTTTGCACAAAGATTTCTTTAAGTGCTCATAACGATTTACTTTGCACAAAGATTTCTTTAAGCGCTCACAACGATTTACTTTGCGCAACGATTTCTTTAGAGCTCATAACGACTTGATAAGTGTTCATAACGATTTTCTCTCTATATTGACTTGTTAGTATTCATAACGATTTCATATGTCATATAGACAACGACTTTACAGTTTATATCAACTTGATTTTTATCTTATCTCTTGAAGCGTTGACTAGTCAAAGTCACGCATATATCTATCTATCACTCCTACATTTATGAGTTCTGAACGTATCTCTGCATGCATGCAGACAATATCGTCCATTATTGTGCTTACTCTGTATACATATTTTAAAACAAGCTATTTGGGATTGCTATTCTAGTGAATACTCACATCAACGTATATTGACAACAAGAGACAGTTTGAGTTGTCTGCTGTACTAGCATTTAATGTGTGCAGGGTCCTGAAGACTTTCTATCATACAACGTTGGACCTATAGACGTCAGAAGACCCTATCTCTTTGCGTGCTCAAATGGATAAAAGATAGTTAAAGCTTCCAAATATCAAACAGTCTAACGTCTATCAATCCAAGAGACAATGGACACTTCAACGGCTGTATTTCAAATAAGGAGATATAAACTCAAAGACAGAAGTGAAGAAAAAATAACCAACGAAGTAGAGAACAAGCATCTTGTGTTCAAACGTTCAAGTTCTTCTGCAAGAAGTCCAGAGCCAAGAATCTCATTCCTCATCACCTTTAGCTCTTCGCTCTATGTGTTGTAATAGACTTTCTAAGAGAGCTCGTGTAGTTCTGAGAGTGTGCCTTGTTTTAGATCCTTGCTCTCAGTGCTAGTGGCTTCAGATCTGGGCTACTTAAAGCTTGATCTAGGGGCTTGATCTTATTCCATTCTCTTTGTGTTGTTTCCCTTCGGTTGTGAAGGAAGACCTGGTGGCATCCAGGGTGTTGTTCCCTTTAGTTGTGAAGGAAGACCTGGTGGGGTATCCAGGGTGTTGTTATTCCCTTCGGGTGTGAAGGAAGACCAGCCGAGCTGGGTGCTGTAGTGTCCTTAGGGGGACTGTACCCTAGTTAGTAGAAACCTGAGTGGTTGCTCAGGGACTGGACGTAGGACTCCTAAGGAAAGGAGGTCCGAACCAGGATAATCCTTTGTGTCGTGTGATTGCTTTCATTGTGTGTTTGATATTTCAACTAACAGTCACTAACCTCCTTCGAAGAACGTTTGTGTGACTGTTTTTAGTTACAGGTATCTTCTAGATTATTTTTTAAAAAAGACCCATTCACCCCCCCTCTGGGCTCGTCAACTGGGCAACAAGTGGTATCAGAGCGAGTCTCTTCGACAAAGAAAAAGGATCCAACGATCTGAAGAGTAAAGATCCATGGCAGCCCAAGGTAACTTTGAAGGTCAGTCAGTCAACTGACCCCCTCTCTTCGATGGTGAAGATTATCCTTACTGGAAGACCAGAATGGAATACTTTCTACAAGGCCACGACTATCAAATTTGGTCCATAGTAGAAGAAGGTGATCTAGTAGTCACAAATGAGAAAGCTCAATGGACAGATGATGACAGAAAGAAGATCTCCTTGAATTGCAAAGCAAAGAGCATCTTATGTTGTGCTCTAAGTAAGAAGGAGTTCAACAGAGTTTCAGCCTACAAATCCTCAATGGAAATGTGGGAAAAGCTCAGGATCACATATGAAGGCACAAACAAGGTAAAGGAGACAAGAATCGACATTCTTGTCACTCAGTATGAGAGGTTTCAGATGCAATCAGGTGAATCCATAACTCAAATGTTCAGTCGGTTCACTGACATCACAAATGGACTAGCTGGTCTGGGGAAAACTTATGAGATTGGAGACATGGTGAGGAAAATACTTAGATCCTTACCGTCCTCATGGACCCCAAAGGTCACAGCAATAGAAGAAGCTAATGACCTGAAGAGAATGTCAGTAGAAAAGCTCATTGGGTCCCTCATGGCCCATGAGATCAACATGGAAAGGCTAGGAGAGTCCTCTAGCAGAAAGAAGCACTCCAACGCCTTAAAAGCTGAAGAAGATTCACCAGAAGCAAGTTCAGCTGAGAGTGAAAGTGATGCGGACAGCGAGAATGAGGAAGCAATGCTATCTATAAGATTGCACCGGATTTTGGCTAAGAAGAAGAAGTTCCAATCGGGTAGAAGGCACTTCAAAAGGAATAAGGACTTCAAGAAGCCTGATGGAAAAGAGATGAAGAAAGGAGAACCCATCTGCTATGAATGTAAGAAGCCAGGACACATTAAAGCTGAGTGTCCAAAATTCAAGAAGATGGAGTTCAGGAAGAAAGACAGCTCCAAGAAGTTCAGAAAGTACAAAAAGAAGGCGATGGCAGCAGCATGGGAAAACAATAGCGACTCAGACAGTGAGTCAAGCTCCTGCAGCGATGAAGAAGAAGCTAACTTGGCCTTCATGGCTAATACTGAAGAAAAGGTAACCTCTGACTCTTCTTTTGATTCATGCAATGGTTCAGATTCCGATAGTTTAGAAGAGGCTTTCAACGAACTATATGAAAAATATAAAGAAGTAACCAAACTATTAAAAGTAAGCAAGAAAAATATAGTCTGTATAGAAAATACAAACTCAGATCTAAAATCAGAAAATGAACAATTATAAAGTCAAATAATTGAACTTAAAAGAAGAAATGAACTGTTATGTGAAGACCTAAAAGCTAAGAATGAACAAATAACTAAATTAGAGAAACAAGTAAGTTCAGATGAACTGAAAAGTGAAATCAAAACATTAACAGAAGAAAATATACAGTTATCTAGCACATTAGAAAAATTCACCAATGGTAAAAACTCCCACATATTAAAAGGTGCTAGAAGATCAGGTAAGAAGAAAAATGGATTTGGATATACACCCCCAGATAATGAAGAAACCATAGTTTATCCTAAAGCATATCCAACACCAAAATTTGTACCTGAACAAGATATAGCATACAAAGCTGATTTCAAATATATAGAAAAAGTAACCAAATTATCCTGCTGTAGTCACTGCAACAAGTTAGGACATATCATAACGACATGCCCAACAAGACATAAGAAATGGATAATAAAAAGTAAAATCAATGATACTAACCCATCAGAACCCAAAAGAGTTTGGGTACCTAAAACTTGATGTTTTTATTTCAGGTTATCTCTAGAGCATCCAAATGGTATTTGGATAGTGGGTGCTCAAGGCACATGTCAGGAAACCAGAAGTTATTCTCTCATCTCCAAGCTGAAGAAGGAACAGTCACTTATGGAGATAATGGGAAAGGAACAGTATTTGGCAGCGGCTCTGTGAATAACAAAGAAAAAACAGTCATAGAAGATGTGTTGTTAGTCAAGGGATTGAAGCACAATCTCATTAGCATCAGCCAGCTGTGTGATAGAGGCCATCAGATCAAGTTTCAAGAGTCAAAGTGCAGCATACTGAAGGATGGAGCAGTCATCTTTGAAGCTAATAGAGAAAAGAATTTATATGTGCTCTATCTTGAGGAACTCAATGAACAAAACGTCTGTCTGGCAGCAAATAAGGATTAATCTACTGAATTATGGCACAGACGATTAGGTCATTGCAGCATAGATGGCATGAGAAAATTGCTGAAGAAGAATCTTGTGGAAGGTCTACCTAAGGTCAGTGCAAAAATGGATGGTGTCTGTAGACCTTGTGCTAAGGGAAAGCACACCAAGAGCTCCTTCAAGTCAAAGACAATGGTGACCGCCTCAAAACCCTTAGAGCTCCTTCATATGGATCTATTTGGGCCAATGAGGACTACCAGCCTTGGAGGAAAGAACTTTGGATTTGTCATAGTCGATGATTACTCAAGATTCACATGGGTATCATTTCTAGAGCATAAAGATGACACATTTGATAACTTCGTCAATTTCAGCAAGAAAGTATAGAAGGATCAGAAGTTCAGCATTGTTTCTATCCGATCAGATCATGGTGGTGAATTTCAGAATGAAAAATTTGTCAAATTCTGTGATGATTAAGGAATTGAGCATAATTTCTCAGCACCAAGGACACCACAACAAAATGGAATTGCTGAGAGAAAGAATAGAACTCTATTGGATATGGCAAGAACAATGTTATCAGAATATGATCTACCAAGGTATTTTTGGGCTGAAGCAGTCAACACAGCAAGTTACATTATCAACAGAGTAATGATCAGACCAATCCTAAAGAAGACTGCATATGAACTGTTCAAAGGAAAGAAACCAAAGATCAGCCACTTCAGGACATTTGGATGTCCTTGCTTTATCCACAACAATGGAAAAAGAGACATTGGTAAGTTGGATGCCAAATCAGATGAAGGCATCTTCATGGGGTACACCTCTAAACCCAAAGGCTATAGAGTATTTAATAAACTCACTTTATTAATTAAACAGTCTGTACACATTATCTTTGATGAAACTAACCCTTCCTTGAGAAAGGAAGAAGATAGTGATAATGATGATGCAGATAAGCTATCCAAGAAACTAAAGAATACATCAATTGAGGACAAGGATGATCCACCTCTGGAAGACTTGCAACAAGAAGAAATTACTCATGGAAATCTTCCAAAGGAGTGGAGACACAAGAAAGATCACCCACTTGAGAATATTATTGGTGATCCATCCGTAGGGGTAAGAACAAGAGGTAATGTTATTCCTTGTGATTACCTAGCTTTTGTTTCTCAAATAGAGCCTAGGACAGTCAATGAAGCTCTTACTGATGAATTTTGGATAATAGCCATGCAACATGAACTAAATCAATTCAAGAGAAACCAAGTATGGTCACTTGTTCCTAGACCATCAGACCGTCCAGTCATTGGCACCAAATGGGTGTTCAGAAATAAACTGGATGAAACTGGTGTTATCTTAAGAAACAAGGCCAGATTGGTAGCTCAAGGCTATTCTCAAGAGGAAGGCATAGATTTCGATGAAACCTATGCACCTGTAGCTAGACTTGAGGCTATTAGAATATTAATTGCATATGCATCAGCTTTGAATTTAACATTATTTCAAATGGATGTTAAATCCGCATTTTTAAATGGTTTTATAAAAGAGGAAGTTTATGTGGAACAACCCCGGGTTTTGATGACATAGAATTTCCTAATCATGTTTTCAAACTTCACAAGGCATTATATGGTTTAAAGCAAGCATCGAGAGCCTGGTATGAAAGGCTTAGTTCTTTTCTTTTAAACCATGGTTTCAGTAGAGGTCAAGTAGATAGTACTCTTTTCATAAAGTCAAAAGTCAAACACATTCTACTAGTTCAAATTTATGTTGATGATATTATTTTTGGGTCTACTGATGAATCCTTTTGCAAGTACTTTGAAAAGTTGATGCAGGGAGAATTTGAAATGAGCATGATGGGAGAACTCAATTATTTCCTTGGACTACAAATCAAACAAGGAAAGGAAGGAACTCACATCTGTCAAGCAAAGTACACAAAAGAACTCTTGAAGAAATTTGGATTCGATAACACCAAACCACTGTCAACACCAATGAGTACATCAACAAGAATGGACAGTGATAAAGATGGTAAGAAAGTAGATCAAAAGATCTACAGAGGTATGATAGGTTCACTTCTTTATTTAACAGCTAGTAGACCTGATATTTTATTTAGTGTATGCATGTATGCTAGGTATCAAGCGGATCCTAAAGAATCACATTTAATTTCTGTGAAAAGAATATTTAGATATCCAGGAAGAACTCATGACTTAGGTCTGTGGTATCCAAAATGTTGTGAAATTAACTTAGTAGGTTATTCTGATGATGACTATGCTGGATGCAAATTAGATAGAAAAAGTACTAGTGGTTGTTGTCAATTTCTTGCAGGATGTTTGATATCTTGGTCTTCAAAGAAACAAAATTCAGTGGCACTATCTACAGCTGAAGCTGAGTACGTAGGTGCTGGAAGTTGTTGTACACAACTCTTATGGATAAAGCAACAACTTGAAGATTTCGGATTAAATATCAAATCGATCCCACTGTTGTGTGACAACACCAGTGCCATTAATCTTACCAAGAATCCAGTTCAACATTCAAGGACCAAGTATATTGAGGTTAGATATCATTTTATTCATGATCATGTAGCAAATGGTAATATTGAAATATCCTTTATTGATACAAATGGTCAGTTAGCAGACATTTTCACAAAAGCCTTACCCGAGGAGAGATTCACATCTCTTAGAAGGGAAATAGGCATGTGCAATCTGTGAAAAAGGTTTTGTTTTAAACTGGCACATTAAATTTCAGAATTAAGTAATTTTTTTCCCTCCATGGCTTTAAGTAAAAGAAATTCAAATTATCCTTTGTAACCGATCTCTCATTGAAGTCGGTTTGAATAGTCAAACTCTTTTGTCTTCTTCTGCCGCCTTTTGGCGCCTCACTTTCCCCAGTGCATTTATTTATTCATAAAATCAATGACAGAATGATTCGTATCTCATCGTCTACCTTTTCCCCCTTTCGTCTGGTTGCTTGAGCCGATGCCCTAGCAATTTCGACATCGACTCTCTGCTATGTTTGAAGCTTCTCTCATCTTCCTGCAAAATTTCTTGAGGGCTTTCACTTCTCCTTCCTTCTCAACCCTCCAGAAAACCTCCACACTTGATTCCATGGCCGCATCCTCCATTTCCGGGAGTTTGGGTGGCTACAGTGCCGAGTTCCTTACTCCTGAGCAGCAGGAGAGGCTCACGTTTGTGAAGACCAAAGTTTGTGGGAACAAAGCAGCGGACGTTGCTGATCTGGAAAAGAATGGTATGCACAGTGTTATTGAAGCGTTGAACAGAATGCAATGGATGGGAGTAGCAACTTTCTCTGAGGTAAGTTATCCAGACCTCGTGAAGGTCTTCTATGTATGCTTGAAGACTCAAGAAGATGGGTCCCTGGTTTCACATGTCAAGGGAACCCAGATTAAGATAGATAGTGAGCTATTGCATGAGTTGTTTGGAGTAACAACATCAGGGCACAGTGGGGTTCACTCCGTGAATGCCCAGGTCAAGGGTCTTGGCATTGTAGGGCCGGGATACAGATTAAGAGATGGAAAATTGAACATCAACTAGCTGAATGCGTTCAACCGCCTCCTTCACTTCATAGGGTGTCAGATTTTGGTTCCAAGAAGCGCCACTTTCTCCACCTGTTCAAAGGCAGATTCTGACATGATGTTTTGGGCCATACAGAACAAGGAAATCAACATGGCCGCAGTGATGATGGAAAGAATGACTTTTACGAGAGATCAGATTTGGGACACAAAGTCCAAGCTAAATGTTTCCTTATTGTATGCACATCTGCTCACCAAAATTTTCAAGCACTTTGGTATTGATCTAGCAGGAGCAGTAGTTGAGAAAATGGGCCATTCTATTAGGTCCAGAAATCTCAGGAAAAGTGGTTTTTCTGTTATAGATGGTGTTTGGTCTAAGACCACAGTGGCCGAGGGAGAGGCTATTCTAGGTGATATTCCTGATGTTCATGAAGAAGCAGCAGAACCAGCAGCAGTCCAAGCAACAGTAGAACAGAGAATAGAGATTGAGCCAGCAGTACCTTCTCTTCCAGCAGAATTAGCAGAAGTAGCAGTGGAGGATGTATGGCCATTCCTTATCCAAATAGTTTCGCAATCTCCAGAAGGACCTGAAGAAGAAGCAGTGGTAGGTGCAGCAGATAATCTGCCCATGTAGTACCCTAGAATTTCCTTGAAATTATTTTGTACAATGTGTGTTTATTTCTGCATAATTTGAATGTTGTTGTGTGTAAGAACTAGGCGTCAAGATCATTTGACGTTAAGGCTTGTAAGCGGCAATATCGTATGCCGTTTATATGGTGTTAACGACGATAGGTATTGACGTTTAATATTTTTTGAATTATATAATTATGGGCAAGACTGTAAACGACATCATCAATGGACGTTTATATTGGGGGAAGACGGCAACCTATGTTGACGCTAACCTGACTTGCCTGTTTTTGAGCTTTCCGTTCCGGATTTAAGAGATCGGCCGTTTCGGGAAGGTTTTAATGGGCTAATCCGATGCGTTTAGATTTGAGGGTCAGGATTAGGTCTGGTCTTTGCTTGAGAGGTCTTTATAAGACCAGATCTCGCAGAAAGAAAAGGGGGTTTTTGCTTTGGTTCTGGAGGAGAGAAAGAGGGCCGAGGAAGGGATTTGCAGAGCGATCTGGTGCTTGTTCGTGCGATTCGGAGGCTTCTACACCGAGGAGATACATAGGACTTCGTGCCCAAAAGCTCATCCAGGCAGAGGAACTTCATCGGAGGAGGTTTCGGATTGCTTGAAGACGGAGGAAAGAACTGTCTCCCTGGCGAGACGGGCTTCTTCGAGCTCGGATTCAACACTCCATTAGGAGGGTTTGAGGCAAGTTACATGGGGGATTAGTTTAGAATATGATATATTACGTATTTAACATTTTTCTGTATTTTTAAAGCATGAAAACAACCTACGGGAAGGGTTAGAAATGCCATTATTTCATGCAGGTTTTCTGTGTTTTCTGTGTCTTAGAACTAGATGTCCAGGGGTATTGCCGTCTATATAATGTAAACGGCAATATCGACTGCCGTTTAGTTCATCCGAAATATATATGTATTTTCTGTCCTTACTATATGTAAACGGCGCTATGTGCCGCCGTCTGTTTGTGTTAACGGCGCTATGTGCCGCCGTCTATAACTACTTAACGACAACGTTTGTGGACGTCGACCATAGTAAACGTCGTATGATGGACGTCAAGATTATCAGAATCATGTATTCCCTGAAATCTGAGTGAACTTGTTTAAATGTATAATTTATGAATGTATGCGTTTCAGCCATGAAATATTTGAGCATGTGGTTGTTATATTATGGACTGTCTATTGCTATAATGTACAGGTTACATATATGTATTAATGAACTTGCATAATTACATGACAACGATCAATGTTAAGTTAGTAAAAGATAAAGTATAATGATTTAAAAGAGAGCATGTTGATTGATGTTTAGATTACTGCAATAGATATGATATGTCAGTAATCCCTGTTCCATGTGAAAATTGTGAGCTTTTCTCAATATTAAACCATGTTAGTTAGTTGATTTAATAGAGTTAATTTCATGAAAAATAGTTGCAGAAATCAGAAAATTATGAAATTTGGCATGTGTATTGTAATTACTGATTTCGAATTTCTGTTAAAATTTCAGAATTTTCAGACATGTGTACATTCTGTTATGAATTTCTGAACAATATATTACACATAGAATTGAATAAATATGAATGAAAATGCAAGAATGAATATTAGTATCATGATAGCGATCTGTGGTACAGTAAATAGGATTTCAGAACTGAAAGTGTTGTACTTTGAAATATTGCATTAACATATGTAAATAGTATGAAATGAAATGTCACTATCTATTATACATGTTAGTGTATGCATTATAACAATGATGCCAATAAGACATTGCTATCTTAGAGATTCCTACAAGGAACTACACCGTAGATGCCCCTATGGTAATGGTTCACCTACATGTAAAGAAATGAATCCGTGGGCAACGGATTGAAATCCTGGAGGTAGACTTGTTCTACTGGTCAAGGTGGGAAGGACTTTCCCTGGTTTTGCGCAAATACTATGACTTCATCACCGCATTGCCTAGGTGATAAGTGAATGTTAAATGACTACTGATCTCTAATTTAGTGTGGGCTATGTCTTGGCAATTATATGAAATGACTACATGCTACAAGTTACATATCTACATGCTACATGTTACATGCTACAAGTTACATATCTACATGCTACATGTTACATGCTACAAGTTACATATCTACATGCTACATGTTATATGCTACAAGTTACATGTCTACCTGTTCTACATACTATGCACTACATGTTATATGCTTACATTCCTACACGTGAACTTGTTCAAAGGATTTCATGCTACATGTCAATGTTTTAATATTACTACATGAAAATTGTTGTGTAAAAGAATAGTGCATGCATAAATGAGAAATTGATACATGAGAATTGTTGTAGGTCACATAACATCGAATAGATTCCATGAATAGTAATTCTATGCTATATGTGAAACATGTTTTATTTCCTTAATAGTTAGAATCACTATGAAATGAATGATTGCCAATGGACTTAGAACTATCGTAAGAAAAGTATATGATATCAATGAATGGAATGCTAATGTACTACCATGTTTTAAAACTAATATACTGTTAATATCTTGAACTGTCTTTCATGTGATTTGCTGGGTCTTGTAGACTCATACTTGCCTAACATTTCAGGAGAGCCAGAGGATACAGAGGAGTTAGTGCAAACTGACTCAGAGCGTGAGGACGTGGAGACTTAGCTTGGCATAGAGAGATTTAGAGTGAATCTTGTATGTGAGAATCTTATGTAATTTCTTTTATGAAGCTGATCTTTGAAATGTAATAAACTTTGGACTATTGCTACCCTTTTTATGCATTAGATTTGCTTTTGAATAAATGCTGATTGCAAGTGTTTAATTCCATATTCGGTCATTTATCATTGGAATTGAATAGTTATTTGTGTATATTTCAACCTGTATTGTAATTGTTGGATTCGTTCCACTGTAATACCTCTATTAGATCCAATGTGAGTTGGTGTAACTGTACTGGGTCTAAGAGGGGCGTTACAGAGATTAGGTATCAGAGCGATCCAGGTTGAACATGTACATAAATAGAATATCAGTATTGTATTCATATTTCAAGTCTGCATAAAGAATTAGTCCAAGTTATGTAGAATGATAGGTTATTAAATAGGATGCTTATTTTGCAGACTATGGCGACTCGTGGACGTAGAGGAGCTGGCCCGGCTCGAGGTGATGAGTCAGCAGGTGATCAGCAGACTCCAGCACAGCAGGCTCAAGACCAGGCGGGTGTACCTTTACCACCCCCACCACCACCTGTAGACTACGGAGCATTGATGCAAGGATTGGTGCATGCGATGCAGACTCAGGCTCAGACTACAGCGGCATTGCAGGCGCAGGTTCAGGTCGGTAGCTGCAAGAATTATTCAGGTGCTAACTGAAGAGTTGTTATCTAAGAGATGTTTTGGATTGTAGGCACGGGCACCTGCTCAGGAGGCAGTTTTTGGAGGAGTGCCTATGATGGAAAGATTCAGGAGGATGACCCCGCCTTTCTTTAAGGGAGAGAGTGATCCCATTCTTGCGGAGAGTTGGCTTAGAGAGACGGAGAAGATCTTTCGTGCCCTTCGTTGTGCGGAAGAGGAGAGAGTGACCTTAGCTACTTATATGCTACAGGTAAAGATAGATTTTAAGGAGCTTATGGGTATTGTTTGGAATATGTCTTAGATGTACTTACCTTCTTTTGCAGGAGCGTGCTAACGTGTGGTGGTCCTCTGTACTACGCACACAGTTTGAAGATGGTGCTATGGAGGTTGCATTGACTGAATTCGTCTGCTTGTTCAAGGCGAAGTATATTCCAGAGCACGTGCAGGACCGCATAGAGCAGGAGTTTTTGACGTTGACCCAGGGGTCAATGAGTGTACTTGAGTATGAGGCAAGATTTGCGAAGCTGTCCAAGTATGCGCCTCACATAGTAGCAGATGAGCGGAGGAAGGTAAAGAAATTTATCATGGGGTTGAAGCCGTCCCTGAGGACGAGACTGGTGGCATTAGGACATCGTTCCATGGAGGAAGCTTTGTCAGCAGCTTGCATGCAGGAGGCAGAGATGGAAGTTTACCTTGAAGAGAAGAGAGCTTCTTTGAAGAGGCCAGCATCAGCTTTCCAGCGGCAGGATAAGAAGAAGAAGACCCCAGTTTTTAGCAGAGAGCAGTGGTTCCAGCGAGAGCAGCGGCACCGACTCCAGGCGGAGGTATGATTGCAGAGAAGCCAGTGTGTAACCAGTGCGGGAAGCGTCATGGAGGCGAGGTGTGTTGGGTGACTTCCGGGAGATGCCTGAGATGTGGTGATAAGAACCACAAGATCAGAGACTGTCCAAAGATGGCGCAGCAGACTGCAGCGGCAGCAGCACCAGCAGCAGCGAGACTGGCACCGAGAGCAGCAGGGAGACCGAGGGCTCCGGCTCGAGTGTTCGCCTTGGCGAGAGACGAGGCAGAGTTGGCAGAGCACGTCACTAAAGGTACAATTCTAATTATGGGAATGCATGCTAGAGTCTTGTTTGATACCGGTGCCACGCATAGTTTTATTTCCGAAGGATTTGCCAAGGTCTTGATAAAGGAGAATGGTCTAGTTCCAGAAAAGTTGGAGGTTCCCTTGTCTGTGCATACTCCAGCAGGAACTATCTTGACCGAGCAGTGTTTTTCGTCGCTTTCTGTGTGCATTGAGGAGCAAGTTTTGCCTGGTAATTTCTATTTGCTGAAGATGAAGGATTATGATGCTATCTTGGGCTTTGATTGGCTCGAGGAGCATTATGCTCTGATGGATTGTCGGCGGAAGCTTATAGTTTTTCGGATTCCTGGAAAGGAGGAGTTTGTTCACCCTTTGCCCAAGGTCATGTCGGGTAAGTTTGTGATTTCAGCTTTGAAGGCAACTCGGATGTTGAGCAAGGGTTGTTCTGGTTTTCTGGCTAGTGTGGTTGTGACCGAGGATTCGAAGAAGGTTCTATCTGTAGAGAATATTGAGGTGGTCAGAGATTTCAGCGATGTCTTTCCTGAAGATTTGTTGGGTTTGCCACCTGCAAGGGAGTTAGAGTTTGGCATTGAGCTCGTACCCGGCACAGCACCTATTTCCATTGCACCTTATCGCATGGCACCAGCGGAATTGGCAGAGTTCAGGAAACAGCTGCAGGAATTACTTGATAAAGGCTTCATCCGGCCGAGTGTTTCGCCATGGGGAGCACCTATTCTTTTTGTGAAAAAGAAGGATGGATCGATGAGGTTGTGCATAGATTACCGTAAGCTTAACCAGGTAACTGTTAAAAACAAGTACCCTTTACCTCGTATTGATGACTTGTTTGATCAGTTGCGAGGAGCTTCTGTATTCTCTAAGATTGATCTTCGTTCTGGCTATCATCAACTCCGAATTAAGCCGGAAGATTCTGCTAAGACGGCTTTTAGGACAAGATATGGCCATTATGAGTTCCTTGTCTTACCCTTTGGTTTGACAAATGCTCCAGCAGTTTTTATGGATTTGATGAATAGAGTTTTTCGGCAGTATCTGGATTCTTTTGTGGTAGTCTTCATTGATGATGTGTTGATTTATTCGCCCGATGAAGAGACTCATAGTGAGCATCTGAAGATTGTGTTGGGTGTCCTGAGGGAGCATAAGCTGTATGCTAAATTTAGCAAGTGCAACTTCTGGATGAAAGAAGTCCATTTCTTGGGTCATGTTATATCGGGAGAAGGTGTGTCTGTAGATCCAACTAAAGTGGAAGCTGTTCTTGATTGGGAGACACCGAGATCTTCAGCTGACATCAGGAGTTTTCTCGGTTTGGCTAGCTATTATAGGAGATTCATCGAAGGATTTTCTTCTATTGCGGCGACTTTGACGAGGTTGACAAGGAAAGGAGTCAAGTTTGAGTGGTCAGAGGCTTGTGAAAAAGCGTTCCAGGAATTGAAGGCTCGTCTGACCTCAGCGCCAGTGCTTGTTTTGCCCAATGATGTAGATTCTTTCTCTATCTACACAGATGCTTCGAAGATTGGGCTTGGTTGTGTTCTAATGCAGGGTGGTCAAGTTGTGGCGTATGCTTCTAGGCAACTTAAGGAGCATGAGCGCAACTACCCGACCCATGACTTGGAGTTAGCAGCTGTGGTCTATGCTTTGAAATTTGGAGGCACTATCTATATGGAGTTAGATTTGAGCTCTTCTCAGACCACAAGAGTCTCAAATACTTGTTCTCGCAGAAGGAGTTGAATCTGAGGCAGCGGAGGTGGATAGAATTCATGAAAGACTATGATTTTGATCTATCTTACCATCCAGGGAAGGCCAATGTAGTAGCAGATGCGTTGAGCAGGAAAAGACAGATGATGAGGCAAGACTGGAAGATGTTAGATGACGTTTCAAGTTCTTTAGCTGTTCTAGAACCTCAATTGTGTAACTTGTTCATGGCACAGTTGTCTTTGAGATCTTCTATCTTGATCGGGTCATTGCATTGCAGAAAGATGATCCGTTGTTGCAGGAGTTGGTTGGAAAGAGCGGAATTACCAGAGACGAAGATGATGTGATTCGCTTGAATCTTAGGGTATGTGTCCCTAATAATGTTGATCTGAGAAAGGAAATTTTGGAGGAGGCGCATAGATCTCAGTTCTCTATTCACCCAGGCAGTGGGAAGATGTACAAGGATCTGAAGCGTTCTTTCTGGTGGTCTGGCATGAAGCGAGATGTGGCTGATGTTGTGGCAAAGTGTCTGATTTGTCAGCAAGTGAAGGCAGAGCGTCAGCGACCTTCAGGTTTGATGCAGAGGTTAGATATCCCTCAGTGGAAGTGGGAGCAAGTGACCATGGACTTTGTATCCGGATTGCCTAGATCGGCTAGAGGAAATGATTCTATTTGGGTGATCGTTGATAGATTTTCAAAGAGTGCTCATTTCCTTGCCAGAAGAAGAAACAGTCCGTTGAGAGCTTGGCAAGACTGTATATTAATAGTATTGTGAAGCTGCATGGGATTCCGAAGTCGATTATCTCAGATCGTGATCCGAGATTCACTTCCAGGTTTTGGCAGAGTTTGCAGCAGGCTTTTGGCAGTCAGTTGAAGTTGAGTTCGGCATTTCATCCGCAAACGGATGGACAATCCGAGAGGACTATTCAGACATTGGAAGATATGCTTCGATCTTGTGTTTTAGAATGGAAAGGTGATTGGGAGCGCCATCTATCTCTTGTGGAATTTGCTTATAATAACAGTTTCCATTCGAGCATAGGAATGGCACCTTTTGAAGCTTTGTACGGAAGACCCTGTAGATCCCCATTGTGTTGGGAGGAGTCAGGAGATCGACATCTGGTTGGACCTGAGGTAGTGCAAGAGACTTCAGCAAAGATTCAGATGATTGTGCAATGAATAAAAGCGGCTCAGGATCGTCAAAAGAGTTACGCAGATGCAAGAAGGAAGGATTTGGCATTCGAGGATGGAGACCATGTTTTCCTTAAGGTTTCGCCAACCAGAGGTGTAGTAAGATTCGGAAAGAGGGGTAAGCTGAACCCGAGATTCATTGGACCCTTTGAAATTCTGAAAAAGATCGGGAATGTGGCATACCAGTTAGCTTTGCCACCATCTTTAGCAGCGGTGCATTCAGTATTTCATGTATCCATGTTGAGGCAGTATGTTAGAGATCCGGCTCATGTGATCAGTTATGAGCCGATTCAGTTGCAGCCAGATTTATCTTAGTCTAAACAACCTTTGGAGATTCTGGACAGGAAGGTGCAAGAATTAAGATCAAAGTCCATTCCATTTGTGAAGATTCTATGGAAGAACTTCTCACGTGAAGAGGCAACGTAGGAGCTCGAAGAAAGAATGAAGAAGCTTTATCCGTCCTTGTTCGGTGAGTAACTTAATCTTCGAGGACGAAGATTATTTTAAGGGAGAGAGGATGTAGTGCCCTAGAATTTCCTTGAAATTATTTTGTACAATGTGTGTTTATTTCTGCATAATTTGAATGCTGTTGTGTGTAAGAACTAGGCGTCAAGATCGTTTGACGTTAAGGCTTGTAAGCGGCAATATCGTATGCCGTTTATATGGTGTTAACGACGATAGGTATTGACGTTTAATATTTTCTGAATTATTTAAATATGGGCAAGACTGTAAACGACATCATCAATGGATGTTTATATTGGGGGAATACGGCAACCTATGTTGACGCTAACCTGACTTGCCTGTTTTTAAGCTTTCCGTTCCGGATTTAAGAGATCGGCCGTTTCGGGAAGGTTTTAATGGGCTGATCCGATGCATTTAGATCTGAGGGTCAGGATTAGGTCTGGTCTTTGCTTGAGAGGTCTTTATAAGACCAGATCTCGCAGAAAGAAAAGGGGGTTTTTGCTTTGGTTCTGGAGGAGAGAAAGAGGGACGAGGAAGGGATTTGCAGAGCGATCTGGTGCTTGTTCGTGCGATTCGGAGGCTTCTACACCGAGGAGATACATAGGACTTCGTGCCCAAAAGCTCATCCAGGCAGAGGAACTTCATCGGAGGAGGTTTCGGATTGCTTGAAGATGGAGGAAAGAACTGTCTCCCTGGCGAGACGGGCTTCTTCGAGCTCGGATTCGACACTCCATTAGGAGGGTTTGAGGCAAGTTACATGGGGGATTAGTTTAGGATATGATATATTACGTATTTAACATTTTTCTGTATTTTTAAAGCATGAAAACAACCTACGGGATGGGTTAGAAACGCCGTTATTTCATGCAGGTTTTCTGTGTTTTCTGTGTTTTAGAACTAGACGTCCAGGGGTATTGCCGTCTATATAATGTAAACGGAAATATCGACTACCGTTTAGTTCATCCGAAATATATATGTATTTTCTGTCCTTACTATATGTAAATGGCGCTATGTGCCGCCGTCTGTTTGTGTTAACGGCGCTATGTGCCGCCGTCTATAACTACTTAACGACAACGTTTGTGGACGTCGACCATAATAAACGTCGTATGATAGACGTCAAGATTATCAGAATCATGTATTCCCTGAAATCTGAGTGAACTTGTTTAAATGTATAATTTATGAATGTATGCGTTTCAGCCATGAAATATTTGAGCATGTGGTTATTATATTATGGACTGTCTATTGCTATAATGTACAGGTTACATATATGTATTAATGAACTTGCATAATTACATGACAACGATCAATGTTAAGTTAGTAAAAGATAAAGTATAATGATTTAAAAGAGAGCATGTTGATTGATGTTTAGATTACTGCAATAGATATGATATGTCAGTAATCCCTGTTCCATGTGAAAATTGTGAGCTTTTCTCAATATTAAACCATGTTAGTTAGTTGATTTAATACAGTTAATTTCATGAAAAATAGTTGCAGAAATCAGAAAATTATGAAATTTGGCATGTGTATTGTAATTACTGATTTCGAATTTCTGTTAAAAATTCGGAATTTTCAGACATGTGTACATTCTGTTATGAATTTCTGAATAATATATTACACATAGAATTGAATAAATATGAATGAAAATGCAAGAATGAATATTAGTATCATGATAGAGATCTGTGGTACAGTAAATAGGATTTTAGAACTGAAAGTGTTGTACTTTGAAATATTGCATTAACATATGTTAAATAGTATGAAATGAAATGTCACTATCTATTATACATGTTAGTGTATGCATTATAACAATGATGCCAATAAAACATTGCTATCTTAGAGATTCCTACAAGGAACTACACCGTAGATGCCCCTAGGTAATGGTTCACCTACATGTAAAGAAATGAATCCGTGGGCAATGGATTGAAATCCTAGAGGTAGACTTGTTCTACTGGTCACGGTGGGAAGGACTTTCCCCGGTTTTGCGCAAATACTATGACTTCATCACCGCATTGCCTAGGTGATAAGTGAATGTTAAATGACTACTGATCTCTAATTTAGTGTGGGCTATGTCTTGGCAATTATATGAAATGACTACATGATACAAGTTACATATCTACATGCTACATGTTACATGCTACAAGTTACATATCTACATGCTACATGTTACATGCTACAAGTTACATATCTACATGCTACATGTTATATGCTTCAAGTTACATGTCTACCTGTTCTACATACTATGCACTACATGTTATATGCTTACATTCCTACACGTGAACTTGTTCAAAGGATTTCATGCTACATGTCAATGTTTTAATATTACTACATGAAAATTGTTGTGTAAAAGAATAGTGCATGCATAAATGAGAAATTGATACATGAGAATTGTTGTAGGTCACATAACATCGAATAGATTCCATGAATAAGTAATTCTATGCTATATGTGAAACATGTTTTATTTCCTTAATAGTTAGAATCACTATGAAATGAATGATTGCCAATGGACTTAGAACTATCGTAAGAAAAGTATATGATATCAATGAATGGAATGCTAATGTACTACCATGTTTTAAAACTAATATACTGTTAATATCTTGAACTGTCTTTCATGTGATTTGCTGGGTCTTGTAGACTCATACTTGCCTAACATTTCAGGAGAGCCAGAGGATACAGAGGAGTTAGTGCAAACTGACTCAGAGCGTGAGGACGTGGAGACTTAGCTTGGCATAGAGAGATTTAGAGTGAATCTTGTATGTGAGAATCTTATGTAATTTCTTTTATGAAGCTGATCTTTGAAATGTAATAAACTTTGGACTATTGCTACCCTTTTTATGCATTAGATTTGCTTTTGAATAAATGCTGATTGCAAGTGTTTAATTCCATATTCGGTCATTTATCATTGGAATTGAATAGTTATTTGTGTATATTTCAACCTGTATTGTAATTGTTGGATTCGTTCCACTATAATACCTCTATTAGATCCAATGTGAGTTGGTGTAACTGTACTGGGTCTAAGAGGGGCGTTACAGCCAACCTCCATTATTGCCTCCATTCTAAGAGATGTAGTAGATTCTATTCTCACCTCTCCAGTCACCTCAGAGACTGGTGGAATTGCAGAAGAAATTGTGGCATCAGGCCACATTGAGGAATCAGTGGCAGCATCAGTTCAAGAGGAGCAGTCTAGTGCTCCATCAAGTGTTATTTTGGAAGATGCTCCCATTCAAGGGGAGCAAGAATTCATGGAAGAAGATGCTCCCATTCAGGGGGAGCAATCCAAGGAAGGTCAAGAAGAAGAAGAAGCTCACCATGATGAGCCAATAGGTGATGTACTAATTGATGAAGACCTACCTCGTGATCAGAATGATGTCAGAGAAGGGGAGATAGCCAGCTCCTCAGATTAAGATGATGATCAGCCTCCTCCAGCTTCAGAGGCTAGGCAGAAAGGAAAAGAAGTGGAGCCTGAAGTACCACTCTTATCAGATACTCATCATGAAAGACAAATAAGGCAGAAGATTGTAATAAATTTGAAGCCTGTGATTGAGAGACTTGATGCTCAAGGCACTATCTTGTGTTCTCTTCAATCTGATGTATCCTCCATCTTCATGAGCCAAGCATCAGCTACAAAGGAAATTTCCAACATAAGAAATGCCATGAAGTGGTTCAACCAGGAAATGGGGTCTATGAAAAGTTTGCTGGGAGACATTCTCAAGGTGGTTGGAGCTCAAATTCCTCCTCCTCCACCTCCTGCAGCCCAGGTTCCGGAGTCAGGGCCTTCAAGGCCATCAGTTTGAGAGGCAGGGCCAACAGGGCCAGAAGCAGCAGCAGCACCAGCAGAGGCAGTAGTAAATGTTGAAGGGCCATCTGAGGCAGCTGATTAGGTTAAAGGGCCTCTAGGCCAAGCTGAGCAAGGGTCAGGGCCATCGGGGCCATTGGAGAGTGAGTATGTGCAGAAAGAGGCAGAAGAGTCCTTGGCAGCCAAGCCCCCAGCTCCCTCTTCTCCCTCTCACACACCTATTCCTCCAACTCCACCCTCAGCTCCTACAGCTCCTCCTGCTCCACAAACCTTCAAGAAGCCTCAATTCAGATTTGTTTCCTCTCCAGCACCATTTCAGTCCACCTCATCTCCTGCCTCTTCTACTACAATTCCTTCTCCTATCCTTGAGGCCCCTCCAGCATCCTCAGCTGGAGCCTCCTCCTCTGGTCCCTCCCTTGGATCAGTTGTTGACCTCCCAACTACTTCCCACTCTTTTCTTCATCCTACTCCTCCACCCTCTTTCATCACTATCATACCTGAAAGAGCCCAACTTAACTCTCCCTTTATGGAACAGATAAAGGATGAGTTTGATGAAGGGATCATCAGGTCTGTGTTGAAGGTTGGAGAACATGTCCATAGGGCAGACTCTTCCAGTCCTGCCCCCAAGAAGAGAAAACTTACTTCTACTTCCTCCCTTTCCTCTGAACCCAAATACCCACCTTTGTGGTTTTCTCTCACAGTGGACAACAAACATAAACCACTGTACAGAGAATATCTCTCAAAGGTTGTTCTTGCAACTATCATTAACCTTCCCTTTCTTGATCTCACAGATCATTTGCACACCATTCTTCCTTACACTTCTCTTACAAAATCCAAAAAATCCAGAATTTTCTCTCTTGCCCACTCCAAATCAGAAGACCAATAGGGCAAAGGTCACAAGGATCTCTTCAAGAAATTTATTCTTGCCAAATCTGCTAGATTCCTTCCAAGGGACCACTGTCTGACCTTATCAGAATGGTTCCGGTTGTATCATCGAGAACTTTGGGCACCCTTCATTCAAAAGGAAATCAAAATGATCAGACATTTCATGCTATTCAACAATTACAGATATGTTCATAGACTTCCAGAGGTTCAGCTTAGCCAATTCAGAAAGGCCATTTTAGCTCTAACTCCGGATATCTCTCAAACTTCAGATGTTCAGGTAGATTTTGCTACCCTCCAAGTGCCTGACGAGATAGTCCTTCCTCAAATTCATTTTCTAGTTATGGAATCCTCTGTAGGATCCATCATCTTTGAGCGTTTTGCCAGAGTAATGGGCAAAATTAAAGTACAGAAAGGCTGCCTGGTTGCTTTTCCTAGATTCCTATTTAGGGAATATCACTAGGGGCATGTAAGTGCTGAAGTTCTAGCCCCCATTCTGTCTGAATGTGAAAGGCTAACATCCTCAGAATGGTCCAAGTTCTACCCTCTGTCAGCTCAGCAGTTGTTTGCACTCAATGAAGCTCAGGCCAAGGAAGGCAAACCAGCCATTTCTCCAGCTACTTTCTTGGATATGAATTCTATACATCTTGTTGATGACCCTTTCAAAGTCTGGGAGGAAAGATACAAAGTATATGTAGCCCTGCATAAAGCTCTCAGAGATAGTCACAATCACTATCCTGTGACCATGGACCAATTCCTCACATGTGCCAGCTTTGGGACTCGTCGTTTCCTCAAGATGAACATGGACAAGAATGCATATGCTGATCTCCTCTATCAGCACCTAGATCTTCATCTCAAAAGGATGGCTTCCTCCATGGGACCAACCTACTCTTTGTCTTTTGGAGTCTTTAAAACTCTTTTTGAAGAGCAGGAAGCACAGGCATGGGAAACTATTTCCCATTTTGCCTCTCTTTTGTCTCCTGCTTTCTATTTACCTGTACCACCTCAAAGTTAAAGAAAATTCCCTTGGTTATCTGCTTCTATCTTTTCTCTTCTTTCTTTGTCTCAGATTGTCTTTTTGCTCAATGACAAAAAAGGGGAGAAAATTAGCATGTCTGAAATACACTCCAATAATTTTTTTTTACGGAAGAAAATTAGCATGTCATATCTTCAGACTGATTTTAGATTTTTTTATCCATGCTTATTGTTCAGTTTTGTCATCACCAAAAATGGGGAGATTGATGATCAGTCTATCCCCATGTAATTTTAATTAATTACATATGTATTTTGGTGATTAACAAAACTAAACTAGTTTTTATAAATAATATCTAATGAATATTTCATAAGTCTTAAAGTACAGGAAAAATACCAAGGTCAAACAAGCCAATAAAGGTATGCATTAGTTCTCTGAAGCTTTAATCTTTTCAGCATGATATTTCTCTAAGTCCATATCGATTTCTGTTGAAATTCATCACGATTTCCTTATAAGACTGAAAAGTCATGTTGTTTCAAACAAGTCGATGTCGTAACGATTTCATAAGTTACCGTAACGATTTCTTTAAAACTCGCAATGACTTGCCTGTCGTAACGATTTCATAAGTTACCATAACGATTTTTTTAGAACTCGCAACGACTTGCCTGTCGTAACGATTTCATAAGTTACCGTAACGATTTCTTTAGAACTCTCAATGACTTGCCTGTCGTAAAGATTTCATAAGTTACCGTAACGATTTCTTTAGAACTCGCAACGACTTGCTTGTCGTAACGATTTCATAAGTTACCGTAACAATTTCTTTAGAACTCGCAATGACTTGCTCGCCGTAACGATTTCTTTAAGCGCTCATAACGATTTGCTTAGCACAAAGATTTCTTTAAGCGCTCATAACGATTTGCTTTGCACAAAGATTTCTTTAAGAGATCATAACGATTTGCTTTGCACAAAGATTTCCTTAAGTGCTCATAACGATTTACTTTGCACAAAGATTTCTTTAAGCGCTCATAACGATTTGCTTTGCACAAAGATTTCTTTAAGTGCTCATAACGATTTACTTTACACAAAGATTTCTTTAAGCGCTCACAACGATTTACTTTGCGCAACGATTTATTTAGAGCTCATAACGACTTGATAAGTGTTCATAACGATTTGCTCTCTATATTGACTTGTTAGTATTCATACCGATTTCATATGTCATATAGACAACGACTTTACAGTTTATATCAACTTGATTTTTATCTTATCTCTTGAAGCGTTGACTAGTCAAAGTCACACATATATCTATCTATCACTCCTACATTTATGAGTTCTGAACGTATCTCTGCATGCATGCAGACAATATCGTCCATTATTGTGCTTACTCTGTATACATATTTTAAAACAAGCTATTTGGGATTGCTATTCTAGTGAATACTCACATCAACGTATACTGACAACAAGAGACAGTTTGAGTTGTCTGTTGTACTAGCATTTAATGTGTGCAGGGTCCTGAAGACTTTCTATCATACAACGTTGGACCTATAGACGTCAGAAGACCCTATCTCTTTGCGTGCTCAAATGGATAAAAGATAGTTGAAGCTTCCAAATATCAAACAGTCTAACGTCTATCAATCCAAGAGACAACGGACACTTCAACGGCTGTATTTCAAATAAGGAGATATAAACTCAAAGACAGAAGTAAAGAAAAAATAACCAACGAAGTAGAGAACAAGCATCTTGTGTTCAAACGTTCAAGTTCTTCTGCAAGAAGTCCAGAGCCAAGAATCTCATTCCTCATCACCTTTAGCTCTTCGCTCTCTGTGCTGTAATAGACTTTCTAAGAGAGCTCGTGTAGTTCTGAGAGTGTGCCTTGTTTTAGATCCTTGCTCTCAGTGCTAGTGGCTTCAGATCTGGGCTACTTAAAGCTTGATCTAGGGGCTTGATCTCATTCCATTCTCTTTGTGTTGTTTCCCTTCGGTTGTGAAGGAAGACCTGGTGGCATCCAGGGTGTTGTTCCCTTCAGTTGTGAAGGAAGACCTGGTGGGGTATCCAGGGTGTTGTTATTCCCTTCGGGTGTGAAGGAAGACCAGCCGAGCTGGGTGCCGTAGTGTCCTTAGGCGGACTGTACCCTAGTTAGTAGAAACCTGAGTGGTTGCTCAGAGACTGGACGTAGGACTCCTAAGGAAAGGAGGTCCGAACCAGGATAATCCTTTGTGTCCTGCGATTGCTTTCATTGTGTGTTTGATATTTCAACTAACAGTCACTAACCTCCTTCGAAGAACGTTTGTGTGAATGTTTTTAGTTACAGGTATCTTCTAGATTATTTTTTAAAAAAGACCCATTCACCCCCCCTCTGGGCTCGTCAACTGGGAAACAAAAAGGTCCCTAGACCAAGCCCAAAATAAATAATGATTGGGCCTTGCTTTAAGACTGATCTATCTCTTTCTCTCAGAAGGAGGTTTGCTGAAAGAACACACAGAGAGAAGGATAGATCAAGAAAGCAATGTGAAAGAGTGGCTTCGACGCTCTGCTTTCTTTGGCTGGTGGTGAAACATGTAAGCTCTTTTCTTCCCGTTGGATGGCTTGATGTATGTGCCTATCTGTATTGTCTCATTCTTGATTGCATCCTTCTTGTTTCATATGGTTAGGTAGGAACATAGCCGTTGAGACTTGAGAGCTTCAGCTTGTTCTTCTTCTTCCTTTTGCTCTCTCTGAAATCTAGCCGTTAGACTCATCTTCAGTAGCCGTTGGATGCTTGACAGATCCTCATGTGGCTTTCTTTTCATTGGCTATTCCTTGAGTTCCATAACTTGCATGTTTCCAAAGCATATAGCATCTGCAAACATTAAATACATGGAGATGGAACATGTTAGGCGAGAGTTCACATGTCAAACAGATGTCCATACCTCTGATGTAGATGTCCAGAAATTTTGCTAACAAATTTCTACTTTAGGTAGACCCTTCCTGTCTGTTAACAACGTTAGTTTAAAAATGTAAGCAAATAGCTAGGGTTTGCAGAGGGTAGACTACACATTTAATGCTCAAGGATATGCAAGAGATACGTAAGAGATCTTGCGTGAAAGCATTAGAGTTGTACTTGAAGTAAAGCAAACTTTGGGCACCAAATGAAAATACTCATCAATCGGTGTAAAACATAGCTTTAGTGATGTATTTGTCACTAATAAAAACTAATTTTAACAGCAATGGAAAATGGTAAGTATTCACCAATCGATACAGATATAAGTTATTTGTTCATTAATTGATAGGAAAGTAACATTTAAACCACCAATCGATATGGGTTAAGTCACTTGGTCATCAAGCGATACAAACTTGGTCACCAATCGGAAGGAGTAAACGTCAATCGATATATGAAGGCAATCGATATGTAACTTAATAGTAATCGATGTGCAAATAGTCAGCAATCGATATGAAACAACAACAATTGATGTTGAAATGGTCAGCAATTGATAGACACCTCGACTGGTAAAGAAATATAACGTAGTCAGCCGAAGTCAAATTTTGACTGGCGAGGGAAATGGTCAACAATCGATAGGCAATAACTCTAATCAATATAAAACAATAGTAATCGATGTGAAACTTCGACTGGACAGAAAATATAACACAGTCAGTCGAAATGAGACTTCAGATATGATGAAGTGGACTTTGGATGGAAAATAAATTAACGATGTCGGTCGAAGTGAAACAACATTGTCGGTTGAAGTGAACTTCATATAAGACTTCAGATATGACTAAGTACAACTTCATATATGACGAAGTTAGACTTCAGTTATGATGAAGTCACTTCCATTGATTACGACAAAATCGTGCATGACTATGTGAAAGCTTCGGATATGACGAATTGAACTTTGTATATGATGAAATGAAGCTTCGTATAGAATAGAAAATATCGTTGTCAGGCGAAGTTGAACTTCATATAAGACTTCAAATATGATGAAGTAGAACTTCGTATATGATGAGGTGAGCTTCGACGGATTACGATAGAAACATGCATGATGAAGTTACCGATCAGTGCAACACTTGTTGGATTTCGATGGAGCTTTAGATGTCCTAGAGGGGGGTGAATAGGACTTCTTGAAATTTAAAACGTTATCCAAATCTGAAAGAACACTTGATAGAAGTGTTAGTACCTTGTGTGGTATGTGTGAAATAAGTGTAACTAGGCAGAGAGAATCTCATACAATGCACAAGGATTTTATCCTGGTTCGGACCTCCTTTTAATTAGGAGTCCTACGTCCAGTCCTCAAGCGCAACTTGAGATTTTCCACTGACTACCAAGAACCATTGTTCTTCTCTACAATGAGAGATATTACAAACACTTGCTCCCTAGCAACTCTTCCCTTAAATAAAGGGGTAAACAACCACCTACAACTGTAGTGTAAGGCCCTCAAATTTTGTTCATATTATGTTTATTTAATTATATGTATATGGTATTTATTATATTTTATGTACATATTATGTTTATTTATTTATGTGCATGTGTGTTTCTTTGGTGTATTTTAGTTCTGTCCGAAATACGTGGTTAACATCAACATCATCTGACGTTAACAGCAGGTTGACGGCAACCTGTGTGTCGTTGACTTCATGGCCAGGAGATATAGATGTCAAGATCGATGGACGTCTACTTCTTGTTAATGGCAGCAAAGTGGCCGTTTACTTCTTCGGTAATGTTTGCGATTCCATATCAGAAAGGATGCATTTTTCCTGGAACCTGTTTAGGAAACCCAATCCCAATGGTCGACAACACTAATCCTAGGCGCACCCCAACTCTTAACCCTATAAAACTTAGAGAATTCGTCCAAGTTAGGTCCTTTGGTTCAGAGGAAAACCTAGGGTTCGTTGAGAGAAAAACCAGACTTTTGCAAGGCATGATCCGACGTTTGAGAGCTTCTTCCGGCGATCTTCTTCGATTGGGAGGTGCTCCTGTTGTTGAAGAATCTTCCTCGACTCCGGAGGACCATCTGCACAAGCAGGAAGACCGGATTTGGGTGGGAGATCTGCACCTTCTTGGCTTGGAGGAGGAGGGATTCTTCAACAAATTGAACCCTTTAGAGATTTTATTCCAGGCAAGTAATTGAGGGGTATCATCCCTAGACATGTCCCCTAGGTTCTAGATGTTTTTACATATTATAATTCGTGTCCTAGAACCCCCAATTCTCTCTTTTATTTGAGTTCCGTCTGCATTTTCTACAGACAGGAGGTTGAGGGCAACCTTGTTGCCACCAAGTTTCTGAGTTGACGGCAACAGAGTGTGTCGTTAACCGATGTTGACGGCAATGACCTTGCCGTCAAGTTCTTCTGTTTTCACATAAATGTGTTTGTCATGTCTGTGTGATAATTTTCGAACTTATGGATGTTTGTGCATGTTGTAGAAATTATGGTTGGTTAGATATGGTCTTTAGGTCAGATCATGAGGTTCTGTCAAATTTCTTAGCATGATTTTGTTTAATATAATTTCTATTAGGGTGAAATATGCATGTTTTGATAGTGTTTAATTCTAAATAAATAGTTTTACTGCATGTTATTATTACAGAGAATTTTCATGGTCTTAGGGTTACTGGTTTCATGTTTTAAACCTATAAACATCAATTGTTTTACTGTCTACCATGTTAAACAAATATTTTACTGAAATTACATGGAATCTGTATTAATTGTTAAAAATAGTTCTACTGTTTCAAAATTTCTGAAAAATTAAACATATGACATATTACATGTATAGAGTCTGTGGTTAAAATTTGATACTATTTTGATACTCGTCGGTACTATTTGTATTTTAAAAGGATATTTAAGCCACATTAAGCGTGTTTAATTTAAATCATGTTAATTTCAGTGATTTGCAACATGTTTAGGTACTGTTATGATTTATTTGTCACTGTGAAATAGTCATACTAAGATCTATAACCTAAGATATGAATGGTTTATCAAAGTGCATGTGTATGGGTTAAATAGTACATATAAGTGAATGAAACCATGTGATTAAGTGGGATAATGTGTGATATGTGCCGAAATTGACACTGCTACCATAAAAGGCTGTGGAGCCGTACTGTAGAAAGGTCCCTATGGGAAGGCTCATTGTGTATGTGATATCTTGTGGGCATCAGGATGAAATCCTGGAGGTGGACAAGTACCATTGCTTAGGGTGGAGAGGGCTTCTCTCGGTTCTACGCAGTTACCAAGATTCGTCACTATATTGCCTAGGTGACGGGTATGTGTTATGTGAATGTGTGTCCTTCTTTATGGTGGTTCGGACTATGTGTCACGGAAATTAAAGTGTAAAAGTGTAAAAGTATGAAATTGTGCAATGTCAACATGTGATAGTGTTATGTGAATGTGATAAGATGTGAAACCATAGGAATGTGATTTATTTATGTTAAAACAGCAAGCAAAAGATGTGGATATGTGTCATAAAAGCATGTGAAAAATGTTAGACATCATGCTAGGATTGCTAGTTACTATGTGCATAATTCCATGATCTAATTGTGTAGAATTGTGAAATGAGATGAATAGAAATTGAAACCATGAATCATGTTACATACTATGTGTAGAAAGCATGTATAGGTTGTTCGTGTATATTTGCCTAATTGAAATGAATCATGTGACATATATTTCTTTCATTGTTTACAAGAATAGCATGTGTGTGATATGTGTAAGGATGTTCCTTTAGGTTGCTTACTGGGTCTTTTGGAAGACTCATACTTACTTTAACATACAGGTGAGACAGGTGTCCCCGTGCTAGAGGAGGACAGAGTGAGGAGCGACTCCGAGCAAGAGGAGTAGCTACATTTGAGGAGATCACTTGTTTAGACTACATTTTTTTCATTAGTATGTGAACAATGACAATGTTATTCATATGGACTTGTATAATTGTGGGCATTTGTTATTTTCATTATTGCTATATAGATTGTGGAATATGTGAATGATGATGGAATAAGATTTATCTTTTATTTCCGCTGTACTCTCTTGTGTTATTTATGTACATCTCAACTTATTGTGTTGTGTTGGGTAAATGTCCCACTGTGACGGCGCCCTTTGTATCGATATGGATTGGTATAATTGTACTGATATAAAGAGGGTCATTACATGTAGGTCTTCCCTTCTACCAAAAGGGGAACTACAGGGAACAAACCCCCTGCTGGTTTCTACTCTGAACAAAGTATTGACAGAGTGCTTGCACAAAGAATGAGCAAACATAAGAGATTAGAAAAGAGATATACAAATAGACTTGAATGTTCAGAACTCTTTCGGACTCAAGGGTGGACTGAAGAATATATCTTAGACTTTTCAATCATCCACAAAGAAGGCAAGAGTGAGGAGGAAAAGTTGAAGTCGACTACTTGCACATATTGCTTTTCTTCAGATTGTATTCGTGGCTATCTTGTGTGTATCCCTCTTGTTATGAAAGCTCACTTGATTGTCTTGTATCTCTGATGGTTGTGCTTCTCACAGACTTGTGTTGTATCTTTTGGATCTTCAAACTTCAGCTCCTAATATAGCATTCAGATTCTTTGTTTCCTATTGGAAAATAGCCGTTTCAAAAATTTGAACGTTGTGAGTTGCGAGATAGCTTGAGAGGTCCATCATCAGATATTGAGTCTCAACGGCTTCCAGACTATTTGGATAGCTACATGGTTCTATAGACAACTTCAATAAATGTCTGCAAACACCAGCCCAAGAAAGACTTTTCTTTTTCTCATGGTTAGACTTGTAAGAAATAAAATAATAACTGAAAGCAAGAGACAAGTCATTTTGAAGAGATATCTATCTGTTCCAGAGCAAAAATTTGTCCTTAAAGAGACTAGGGTAGGTGAGCAGTGACGGAGGTATGGTCACTTGCTTGGTGCAGTACACCTGAAAATAGCTATTCCTTAAAAACTTGAAACTTGTCAGTTTGAAGGACATTTGGAAATATCTTGCAAAAAAGATAATTGCTTGAAAGCATTCCAAACTTATGTACTTCAGATATGTTCTTAATAAAAAGTATTAGATAAAAAATGTATAGAGCAAGAAAGTACAAGATCTGTAATAGATAGACTGAAAGCTAGATTGCATAAATACAATACACAATGTTCTTAGATTAGAGAAACCTTTACAAGAATGAAAGTGAAAATACAATACACAATGTCCTTAGATTAGAGAAACCTTTAGGATTTGTTCACCAATCAATGTCACATAGGAATATAAAGTCAATCAGAATAATGCTACACCAATCGTTGTGCAAAGCATCATCAATCGATATGTAGAATGACATCATTCGATATGTAGAATAGCATTAATCGATATGTCAACAATCAATATGAAACTTAAAGACAATCGATATGCATAACAATAATCGACGTTCTTAAAGCAATCAATGTTTTAAACATTACATCAATCGATGTTTTAAATATAACAACAATCGATATGAATAAAGGCAACCGAAGTTTTAAACATAACAATAATCGGTATAAAACATCGACTTCACATAAGTCGTAGTGAGACATCAATTGCTGACCTTTGTTCATCAATCGATACCTAACTTCGACTTTACAGGAGTCATAGTAAGACATCGATTGCTGACCTTTGTTCATCAATCGATACCTAACTTCGACTTCACAGGAGTCGTAGTGAGACATCGATTGCTGACCTTTGCTCAACAATCGATATGTCACTTTGACTTTCGAGGAGTTGAAGTAAGACTTCAACATATGACCTTTGTTCATCAATCGATATGTCACTTCGACTTTCCAGGAGTTTGAGTAAGACTTGATATAAGTACTAGTCATGGACTTCGAAAATGTTACTTTATGAGTGTCGACTGATATACCATATGTGTCGACGCACATACTTCTTGTGTCGACAACTATGCTTTGTGTGTTGACACTTATTGACTATAAATGGTAATACAGTATAATGCATGCATGTCTTTGACTTAACACATCAAATACAAATCAAAATGAATTTTTTTATTACTTGAAAAGGTTTTAGTATAACTGAAATAATTTTGTCATAATTAAAACAATACTCATGATATTGTAAAAATAATTGCATAACAACACTATGAAGCGATAGTACAAGAATATTCTTAAAACATTATTAAATAGATTTAAGATGAATATGAGCTTTCATCATCATCATCATCATCAGAGCCTTATCCCATTATTTGGGGTCGGCTACATGAATCCTTTTCCGCCAAAGATTTCTATCAAGTGCTATAGTCGTGTTTAAACTCAAAAAGCCTAAATCCTTCTCAATAACATCGCACCATCTCATTTTAGGCCTTCCCCTAGCTCTTTTACTAGCATCCACTAAAATTTGGTCACATCTTTTAACCGGCATCGAGTTAGGACGACGGTACACGTGTCCAAACCACCTAAGTCTATTTTCTCTCATTTTTCTATCAATTGGAGCTATCCCCAGATCCTCACGGAAGCGCTCATTCCTAATCTTATCTTTCTTAGTCTTACCACACATCCATCTCAACATCCTCATGTCTGCTACACATATTTTGTTTACGTGTTCCTTTCGCACTGCCCAACACTCTGTGCCATATAATAATGCAGGCCTCACTGCCGTTCTATAAAACTTTCCTTTAAGTTTCACTGGTATACGACGATCGCAAAGGACTCCTGATGCACTTCTCCACTTTACCCAACCTGCCTTAATCTTGTGCACATCGTCATAAATCTCCCCATTCTCTTGGATGATAGATCCCAAGTATCGAAAGCTACTACTCTTAGAAATATCTTGACCATCAATTTGAACCACATCTCCTTGAGGAACCCTTTGATTACTATAATTACAGTGCATAAACTCAAACTTACTCCTACTAATTTTAAAACATTTAGACTCCAAAGCATGTCTCCAACTTTCTAACTTAACATCTAAACCATCAATACTCTCATCAATTAAGACAATATCATCTGCAAATAGCATACACCAAGGGATATCATCATGTAAATGTTTTGTTTTCACCAAAATAAATGAATAAAATGTAGGAGTGATTCAACAATTGTTTTTAGAATACTTACAGTGATGATCCTTGGATTTTGGAAAGATCGTATTTACCCTATTGACAGACTAAAATAATAGATGTTAAAGCAACAATGCCAACAATGTTGTCAATGTCATTAAGAAGAATAAGAGCATAAATTAACAAGAGTGAATGGAAAAATGTGTGTCGACACATGATGTTCATAATATCGACACATGTGCTTCATAGGTTAACATAATGGTTGTCGTTTGTCGACAGATGCATCAATTGATAACATAGGTCGACACCATGGATAACATGTGTCGACACACATGAAAATAAGATTGCGTAGATGAGTGCATATGAAGATGTGATTAAGGTCTATTTCTTTTGTTATCACCAAAATATATGGTAATAGAGATAAAAGAGTCAACATATAATATTGTTTATTTAATTTTATGTAAGGCCCTCAAATTTTGTCCTCGTATATAGGTATTTGGCTGGGTGAGGATTGATGTGTTGTGTATGTAGCTTGATATATATATGTCTTATGGGTGTAATTGAGTGCATGTGTATACATATAAAATTATTTATATTTGTACATGTATATAATTGTGTGTAAATATATGTATGTTATTGAATATTGTGTACATATGTATATATATATATATATATATATATATATATATATATATATGTATCTTTCTTTTGTATAAGTTACTTATGTGTATTGTATATGTAGTATTTTAAAGTATGTATTGTAAATTACATGTGGTTGTATTGCATAAATATAACTTTCTGCAGTTTTTAAGTTCTGGCCAAAAGATCCATTGGCGTCAACATGTGTGGACGCCAACACAAAGTCAGCGACCACATCGATGGACGCTAACCCCAGACCGGCAGCCAGTGATGTTGACGTTCACATCCCAGATCTGTTGCGTCTTCAAATCTGGAAACGCCTCCAGAAATGACGCCTCTTGTTTTGGTAACCAACCCCCAACGGTCAGGAAACCCTACCTAAATGCGTATCCGACTCTTTACCTTATAAAAACACCCATCTCTGGCCAGATCTGACCCTTCTGCTCTCTTGAGAAAAACCCTAACTTTGATGTGCGAAACCTGATCTTTGGACCGTGGATCCGACATTTTGGTGACTTCTTCCGACGTTCTTCCACGACTGGGAGGGAGTCTAAGCATCGAGGAAGACTTCCCCGACTCCGATGTGCTTCGAATATCAACACAGAAGCCGGATTGAGGGAGATTTGGTGGCTCTTTGGCTCAGGCCGAGGAGAGCATCTTCGACCCAATCCTCCATTTGTAGATTTTTTTTGAAGGCAAGTAACCCATACACGTTATCCCTACATGTGTCTTGTAGGTCTCAGGCATTTTTACGAAATTTATTCGTGTCCTGGAACCCCCCTTTTCTATCAAATTTTCGGAGTGCAGTATGTGTTTTGCACATATAGGAACTTAACGACAAGCTTTGCTGCCATTAAGATCCGAGGTTGGCGGTGGCATTTGTTGCCGTTAACTAGTTAAGCGGCCACCCCCTTGCCGCTGAGTTCTTCAGGCAGGGACAGTGTGCTTATCTACCCTTTATAATTTATTTTTCAGACTTTTCGATATGAGGATATACTGTAAAAATTATATACGGTAAAGTAACTCTGTTGGATCATGTCTTTGAATTTTGGTGAATTTTCGTACATTACAATAATTATTGAAATTTCCTAAATGATATGTTAGATAGGTTTTAATCTTGTAAAATACTGTTCATGTAGATCCATTTGGAATTTGGATGCTATGGAATTTCTATATGATGTTTATAGGTGTCAGTTCATGCCATGAGACTTAGGAAATTTTCTGATGATTGTATGAATATTTAGATTTTCTATAAAATAAAACAATTAGCATGTTTTATCTGTTTATAAATCTCCAATAAATTGTAGGTTGCATATTTAATTTCCAGAAACTCTATGTGATATCATGACTATGGGATAAAGATTTTAGAATAGATAAATACATATATAGTACTGTATATCAGGCTTAATGGAGTTCTTGATAAATTATGCAAAATGCCTGTTTGATTTGTCAATAATTGTGTATGACTCCGAAAAATATGAAAAATTGTGTGTATGATGGTTGTCCTGTAAGCAATTTGTGGTTAAATTTTCATGTGAATTGGACAACAGTAAGTACTAATTAGATTATTATATGTTGAAATAGCTAATTAAAGCATGTTTAGAGTAATTAGTGATAAATTAGATAATTACAGTATGATTTATGATTAAATTGTAACTGTTTAACTCTGTAAACAGTAGTACCATGTTAGGTAACCTGAATCATGTGCAAGTATGTGAATATAGAGTTAATGTGTTAAATGGTATGCAAATAGTGTGTAATAATATGAATGTGTATAAATGTGCCCATAAGACACTGCCACCTTAGAAGAAATGGAGTTGTACTGTAGTAGTGCCCCTACAGGAAAGCTCAATTATGATAAGTGTGACCCGAGGCAACGGGTACAGAAAATCCTGGAGGTGGACAGGTTCCACTGGTAATGGTGGGGAGGGCTTCCCCCGGTTTCTGCAGGAACCAAGACTTGATCACTTTTCCTGGTGATTAAGTAGCAAATGAGAATGTTTGAATGAGAAGTGTGTGTGTCCTTCTAGTGGTGGTTTGGGCTGTGTCTTGGCAATATATATAAAAATGTGTATGTGCAAATGATTTGTGAATTTGGCACAAGGTATGTGTAAGTGATATGAGAATGAGGCACATGTTATGTGCAAAGTAAAATGATATGAATTTGTAAATGTGAATGAGGTGTGTGAGTGTGTCACGACATTGAAATGTAAACAATGTGATTTGGTATAAGTAAACTATGAAATGGTGTAAAGTGCGAATGATTATGTGATTGTATAAAATAAATGTAATAGCACGTGAATCATTATATGAATGTGTTAAACACATGGCAAAACAGCAAGCTAATCATGTTTATAATTGTGTTAAGTGTCTGAAAATGTACATAGAATCCATGCTAGGATTATTGCTTCCATTATGGGTGAAATCCATGTTTTAGTTGTATGCGTATAATTTTTTAATTTAGTTGAGTTTTAGGATGGTTAAGCATGTAATTGAATGTGTAGAAATCATGTGATAGGTTTATACTTAATGATGATAAAGCGTGTGTCATGTTATTCAATGCATAGAAATCTCATGCATCGAATTTAGAGATTGCTCAAACCATGCTATATATATATATGTTGAATGTTTCTTTTAGAAAATAGAACGCTCACATGATGTATGTATGAGAAATGTATATGGATTTTCTTTCTGAGTCTATTAGACTCACTCTTGCTTCGGCGTACAGGTGCAGGTGTCTCCACTTCTTCCGAGAGACTAGTCAGGAGTGACTCGGAGCGATAGTAGGAGATTGTTGTGGAGACTATACTATTGTACTTTTCTTTTCATAGTATGTAATTGAGAGCATTATGTAATTCAGTTGTGGACAATGTATTTGATTTAAATTTTAGTTATGTGAACTTTAATTTCTTCTTGTACTATATAGACTATGGATAAATGTGGATGATGGAATAATAAATTTACATTCAGTTCTTTTATTCCGCTGTTATGTGTTCATATTTGTGTATGTCTCAGCCTATCGAATGTGTTGGGTAAACGTCCCACTGTGGCGACGCTTTCTATATCGATGTGGGTTGGTATAACCATACCGGTATAAAGAGGGTCGTTACATTTTAGCTCTTAGCTCCTTACATACACATCTTTATTAATTGTTTGGCTTTTATCTGAATTACTCTTGTTGCTCGCGAGATTTTGTGGTACTAGTTTTGAGGGAGCTTTCCTACTGAGATAGTAACTTTTGAGACTCACACCCCTACTTCCCCCTTTCAGGTGAAGGAGAGTCGGAGAGTTTCCATCCCTCTTCTAATTCTGAGCCGCACTGTAGCGGAGCGTGTCTACGTACGCCACCAGCAGGGTAATTTTTTGTTCTTGTTCTCACCTCGGGGTATGCCTTAGGATATTAGACCTTCACTTTCTGTTGACTTTAGTTGAGATGTGTCTATATAAAATTCATGTAAATATTTGTGAGAGTGTATAATATATGCAATCTTATGTGTGTTTAGTGAGTTTCTTTTATATTCTCATGGACTCGAGTAATAGTATCCCTTGCGATACTTCGGTCTGTTTGTGAGAGGCGAACTCAAGTCAGACTCGTTATTAAGTTAACAGATATGAACAACGATAACCACTACACCAATGACTCCCTGTGTGACGGTCCTCGCCGTTCAGGCCCGTTAACCCAATAACGTGTCTGACACGACTCCGTCTCCCGCGAACGAGCTGTAGCCTAACAAGGGATATCATATACACATGTTCGTGGAATATAAAAGAACATGCTGAACACATATAAATTTTCATTTCTCACACATATCCATATGAAATGTACATATTCAGTTTCATACCAAAGTCATAGTACAAGGTACAATAGCCTGGGACAAACTCCCAAGGCTTAACAAGAAGAAGTATTACTCTACTGGTGGCGAAGGCCCCACTCCACTATGGTGCAATCCTGAACTAGAAGAGGGACGGGAATCCTCCTTCTCTCCTTCACCTGGAAGAGGAAGCGGTAAGCCTCACAAGTCATTGGCTCAGTAGGACAACTCCCCCAAAGCCGAATGGAACAATGATCAGTAAGTAAAGTAGCAAAGCTGATAAGCAATTAAAATATATAACAACCTATGCATGATACTACAGCTGTATTAACTAAACGGAAAACTGTGTATACATGTACAAGCTAAAGAAGGGCACACCGAACACGAGTCACGAGAACTGGTTCGTGACACCAGCCATAGACTTGGACAAGCAACACAAGTCTACCTCTTAGCCTCGCAGCCACTGACGAAAGGTCATGTCACGTCCTAATAAAAGGCTATTTATTCGAAGTGACAGTAAATAGGCACAAAAGATAATATTAATATTTATCCATTCATAACGTGATATGTTGAAGTCTTATTACAAAAGTACTCCTCATTAAAATTGAGGAGTAGATTAAAGTAAACTTCATTCGTTACATCTTGTGTTTACACTACTAAAAATAGTAAAGGGTTGGATTTGCTTGACAACGGACGGTCCACTCAGCACACATGCCCTTAGACTTCACCCCCATCTTGGTCACCTGAAAAGGGTAGGATAAGTGAGCTAACTAGACCAATAGAATTCAAATCCTCAAATCAAAAGGGTGAATACATGATAACCAAGGTAAAGGGCATGATTGATATCAAACAAGGTAACTAAACATCTTGACATGGCAGTGAGTGTGAAATAGTAGTACTGAAACACAAGGCATGCTTAGGAATTCACAATAAAGCTCAAATTCTGATTCATATAACATTCACACTGAACAGGAAATATGATGACCATAATCAAATAATATTTGATGCAATGCCAAACATCTCGTTGCCCTTTATCATTCTGTATGGCCCGTAAATGAATTCGGGTGCTCCTCCCAGGACTGGACCAGCCCTATTTGCACAGGCATATCAGTCAAGTGGGGTCCAAGGACCCAATAGATGTCATCATCTGTTATTCATATTTCACAGGGATACTCAAACATTCAAGCTCTCAGGATACTGAACACAGGAAGTTATAGTAGTCTAGACATTACTTGAATATGAAGGATTACGGACTAATCCAAAGAGAAGTATAGGAAGCAATAAGGGTAGTCTTTGCAGTGAAATAACATTAAATATTCAAGAGAAAGAGGATGGTATCCTTCTAGGTTGATAGCATGAAGTTTTAGCAAGAGTTTGTACACAGAAGGGTGCTGGAGTACTGGCCAGAACAGAGGCTGTCGACAGCCAGGAGGGGGTTGTCGACAAGTAGAAGCATCTAGAAACCAATTTATGGTTCTGGGACAGTACCTGTCGACAGGCATGGTCTATCTATCGATAGGGCAGTGTGTCTATCGACAGACAAGATCCATCTGTCGACAGCTACTGTTGTTCCAGCAAATTGGAGTTCTGGAAGCCTGGGCCTATCGACAGGTATCTTCTATATGTCGACAGCTGCTAGTTCCACTTCCAGAAATAGTGTCACTACTGCTCTAAGGGTCCTACTTATGGAGTCAATGGATCCAAACATTATTCATAACAAATAAAAGGACCTATTCCTAGCCATCCTTACTGACTTACAAGCTGGATGAGATAAAAAGATGACAATCTCTACACATGTCTAGCTAGAACTTAACATAACATGCCCCTAGAGGAACAACTCCTATAACAACCTTTATAAAGGAGGACTCCTACATAATAGACACACAATTCCAAAGTTATTGAAGAAGTCAAACAAAAATGTGAAGAATAGAACATCTACACAAGAGGTTCTATAGAAAGTCAAAGGAACAAGAACAAGAGAGAAAGGAAGAGAATCCTACATGGAGTAGAACAAGGTTCTTCTTCTCCTAAACATGAAATGTCTACAACAACCGGAGGAAGAACAGGAGAACTGCAAGTGTAGCAACTTGACTACCTAACAAGAACTTTTCATCATGTGTAGAAGACAGGAGTAAAGAAGGAGGAAACGAATCCTACCTTACCAACCAGGATAAGAACCTTCACTTGTTCTAGACGAAAGAATCCACACCCAGGAAGAGAAGAGCTCCCCTAAAGTTGATGATATGATAGCAACAGTCATGGCAGTAGCTTTAACAGCAACAATTACTCCAAGATGAAAGCAGCAACACACTCCCACAGCAACAACTCCAGCAGCAAGGAGCAGAAGGTAATGGAAATAGGAGCTATGGTGTGCAAGGATGAGAAAATACAAAGGGTGGAAAGGGTGCGTACAAAGGGTGAGGAGAGGTTTTTATAACCCAGCCTCCAACCCATGCACGGTGACACCTCCCATGCGCAGGTGTAACAATAAAAACCATTTGGTTTTTACTGTTACACAAGTCCCATGCAACCCATACCATATTTACACATAGGCCCCTTACGTGTAAGGTGCTTAACACTACTGACATGAGCTTACGTTTCCCATGCTACATAAGCCAGAAAATTCCTGGAAAATCCTTACCGTAATTAACCCATAATTCAGTTGGCCCAAGGATCCTCTTGTAAACATATTCAAATCATGTTCATTGATGTTAAAATTTCAACCATAGTCTAATGTAATAATTTTACAAATTGTGGCAATTTTAGTTTAATTTTTAGAATTTATTTTTCACTAGGTGAAAAATCACCTGGAAAATAGTTGCGTCGACTTAATCTCGAAATCCGTACGTCAATAAATCCAGATATTTACATTTCTGATATTACCACACTTTAGTGGAAATTATGGTGTTTTCAGATTTCATTTTTGTTACAATTTTTCGGTGTCGCCCTGTCGGAGCGTGCACCTCTAAGTACAACACTAGGATAACATTTATTAACGCTATTTAATCCCAGATATTAATTATTTCAAACTCATAATAATAGTTGAGTCTAATAGTCATATTATTCATGTTTTCTAACAAATAACATTTTTCGGGGTGTTACAGGTCCAGCTGCCGCTCCACCTCATCAGGATCAAGAACTGTGGAGACAAACCAACACCACTCCTGTAGGCCACAAAGCTGCAGGCCCAAGCTTGACACCTTTAGGGACTCTGTCCCGAGCTCCCTAAAGTGAGGCACTGGAAACAGGACTTGTTGGAGACTAGTACATCTACTGGTGTTCGTCCCCCAACCACAAGCGTGCTACAAGTGACCGCACACCCACAAACACGAGTTGATGTCCCCTGCCATCTTTCCCTCAGCTGGACATACAACTCAAACTTAGGAGTGAGGGTTTCCAGGAAGATGACACAAACCTTGATGGTACTCATCGTACCGGGACAAAACCTGAGCACCTGGTGCCTAGGTAACCAATTGGAGAGGTAACCACGGAAGGCGTTACAACCCAACTTGCTATGCACACATTTCCAAGTAAAACCCACCATTATCAACCACGGTATATGCCGACACAACCCATAAAGACCCCGCATTGCGTATCTAACCTACACATTGTACCATGAAAACTAGATAGACTGGCCACAGAACCCCAGAGCTCGGGTGGCCACATTCTAAATCACGACCAACATAGTGGATGCCAATTGCTGCTCAAATCATGACGGACCAACCCGTCGCCTTAAGGACTGAATCGCGCAAAATGCGACGATTGGTTCCATCACCTTTCAGGCAGTAAAAACCAGCCCTAAACCCTCAATCTGGAAATCACCATAAATTGCTACACATGCAGATAAAGCATGAAGTAAACATGTGAATAAAACCCTAAGCATGCTCTCTATCATGTTCACATGATTCCTAAGCCAAATCTCACAAACCCTGATCCATACATGCCAGACATGCCATACAAGCTAAAACAAAGGAAAGTTCCCCTACCAACACAAGAAACGCTAAATCGACACCGTCCAGACGTTCCCCGCACTCCGAAGCACCTCCTCGCGCTGGAACCACATCGAATGGACAACAAAAACCCAGAAATCGCCTCAAAAGGCCACAACAAACCTCCACAGCACTCCCCCTTAGCTGAACAGTGCAACTGCACTGTTCGGCCAAGGGCAGAGTCCCAAAATACACAGAGGTTAAATCGCGACGTATCGGGCCGTCGCGTTTCTAAACGCGACGTACCCCGCCGTCGTAATTAAACCCTTGACGCCCCGCCATACGACACGCGTCGCACATGCAAACGTGCACCCTGAAGGCGGTCTTAAATCGAAACATAGTAGGTCGTCGCATTCAAGTAAGAATCGCGACGTCTGCCTTGGTCGCGTTCTTAATGAAGCCGCCAGAGGTCTGTTTGGGCTGGGATCTCCAACCCTCCATCCTCCCCCCTGCTACACCAAACCTGAAGAAACTCATATACATATACAAACTCAACTAGTGGGCCATACACTGTCCCCCAAACCCGGTAAACCACGATCCGAACATTCAGGATATTACATTTCTATCACCTAAAAGGAATTTCGTCCTCGAAATTAGAGAAGTAACCGCAATGAACAAAGCAACACATATATAACTATCATCTAAAAGAATTTAACGCTTACTCAAACAAGTATGGATATGTCTTGTGCATTTTATCGGTCAACTCCCAAGTGTCTTCTCCACCCTGCCTATTTTCCCATCTAATTTTTACCAGCTCATTATTTTTATTCCTTAACTTTTGTGTTCGGGGACCTGTAATCATCACTGGATACTCTGGCACGGATATATCTAGTTTCAAAGCATCTCTCTGATAACTGACTATTTGAGAGGGATCTCAAATATACCTTCTTAGCATTGAGACATGGAACACATCGTGAGCATCAGTAAAGTCGGTTGGAAGCTCTAATATGTACGCTGTTTCACTAATCCTTTCTATGATTTGGAACGGACGCACATACCTGGGACTCAACTTACCCTTCTTGCTGAACCTAAAAACACCCTTGGTTGGAGAAACCCTTAAGAACACATAGTCACTGACTTCAAACTGTAGGGACCTGCGCCGAGTATCCGCATAACTCTTTTGCCTACTTTGAGCTGTTTAAAGCTTCTCCTTAATGAACTTGACCATCTCTGCACACTGTTGCACCAATTCTGGTCCCATTACTTGCCTTTCACCCACTTCATGCCAATTTAAAGGCATTCTGCAAGGTCTTCCATAAAGTGCTCCATATGGTGCCATGCCGATACTTGCATGGTAGCTGTTGTTGTAGGCAAATTCAATCATACCCAAATGTTGCTTCCATTTGCCTCCCCAAACTAAACAACATGCTCGCAACATATCTTCAATGGTCTGGACTATCCTTTCCGTCTGTCTTTCAGTTTGGGGATGGTATGCTGAACTATACCTTAACTATGTACCAACAACCCGCTGCAAACTTCTCCAAAAACTAGAAGTAAACTTGGGATCCCTGTCTGAAACAATAGTGACTGGAATTCCATGCAATGGCACAATTCTATCCACATACAACCTCGCCAATCTATCTATTGCCCATGACATGCTTACTGCTAGAAACCTGCATACTTTTGTCAACCTGTCAACTAAGACCCAAATACCATTGTGACCTGAAGCCGTCATGGGTAAACCTGCAACAAAGTTCATTGCTATGTCATCCCACTTCCACTGCGGTATAGGTAATGGTTGCAATAAACCACTTGGTCTTTGATGTTCTGCCTTAACCTGCTGGCATACTAAACATCTTGCTATGAATTTCGCTATCTCTTTCTTCATGTTCGGCCACTAGAAATAATTCTTCAAGTCTTGATACATCTTGGTTCTCCCTGGGTGTATGGTGTACTTGGATCGATGTGGTTCTTCTAACACTTACTGCTTCACACTAGCTTCACTTGGAACATATAATCTATGCCTGAACCGAACCACACAATCATCATCTATGGTAACATCTTCCATCTTTACAATTTCAGCCAGGTTCTCATCTACCTTTTGTGCTTCTACTACCTGCCAATACAAAGATGGTTCCACTGTGCTGCTAGCTAACACTGCTCTTCGCTGACTACTTGGAACAATCAAAGAATTCTCTACCACATCTTCATACAGCTTCCATTCTTTCATCATCATATGACTCATAACTATTTTCCTACTTAAAACATCTGCAACCACATTTTCCTTGCCTGGATGATATGCTAAACTGAAATCATAATCCTTTAGATATTCCATCCATCTGCGTTGCCTTAAATTCAAATCCTTCTGTGAAAAGATGTACTTTAAGCTCTTGTGGTCCGTGAAGATCTCAAACCTTTCACCATACAAGTAATGCCGCCATATCTTCAATGCAAATACAACCATTGCCAACTCTAAGTCATGTGTGGGATAATTCTCTTCATGTCGCTTCAATTGCCTTGATGCATAGGCTTCTACTTTTCCATGTTGCATAAGCACTGCCCAAGTCCTCTCATGGATGCATCCGTATGTAGCACAAAACCACCTCGGCCTAACGGAATTTCCAATATTGGTGCTGAAGTGAGCCGCTTCTTCAATTCTATAAAACTGCGCCTGCAATCAGATGACCACACAAATGGTACTCCTTTCCTGGTAAGCCGTGTCATTGGTGCTGCAATCTTTGAGAAGTCTTGGATAAACTGCCTATAGTAACCTGCCAACCCAAGAAAACTCATGATCTCTGGCACTGTCTTTGGTTCCTCCCATTTCATAACGGCTTCCACCTTTGCTGGATCAACTGCAACACCTTCACCTGAAATGACATGCCCCAAAAACTGAATCTCTTTCAACCAAAACTCACACTTACTGAATTTTGCATAAAGTTGATGCTCCCTCAATGTCTGCAATGTAACTCTCAAGTGAGCTGCATGTTCTTCTTCTGAGGCTGAATACACTAAGATATCATCAATAAACACCACAATAAACCGATCTAGATATGGGTGGAAGATCATGTTCATCCAATTCATAAATGTTGCCAGTGCATTGATTAGCCCAAATGGCATAACCACAAACTCATAATGCCCATACCTTGTTCTAAATGTCGTTTTATCAATGTCTTCTTCCTGTATCCTCAGCTGATGGTACCCCAATCTCAAATCTATCTTGGAAAACACCCTTGTTGATTGTAGCTGATCAAATAAATCATCAATTCGTGGAAGTGGATACCTGTTCTTTATTGTAACCTGATTCAACTGGCGGTAATCAATACACATTCTCAAGCTGCCATCTTTCTTTCTAAAAAACAAGACCGGTGCTCCCCATGGCGAATGACTAGGCCGGATGAAACCCTTCTCCAAGAGTTCTTGCAATTCTTTCTTCAACTCTTTCAATTCTGCAGGTGCCATCCTGTATGATGCCTTGAAAATGGGCATACTACCTGGCTGTAATTCCACTGTGAAGTCCACCTCTCTATGCGGTGCCAAACCTAGTAATTCATCTGGAAATACATCCACAAACTCCTTTACCACTGGTACCATATCTACTATCTTACATGCCTCAATCACGCTAACAGATGCCAAATAGGCTACACACCCTGCATTAATCAACATCCTAGTCTTAAGAACATAAATGATAAATTTAGGGGTATAGAATGACATATCTTGAAATTCAAACATACTGCCTTCTGGATGACTGAACCTTACACTTTTCTTTCTACAATCTACCATTGCCCCATATGCTTCGAACCAATCCATGTTCAATATCACATCATATTTCTTTAACTGTAGTGCATACAATCTTGCTGGTAAGTGATTACCTTGTATCATGATGGAAACCTCATCCAAATAACATGTAGTAAGCATGAAATCCCTGGAAGGAACATCTACCACAAGCTCACTGTAAGACCCGGCCCTCCTGGGCCCTTGGCCTTGTCCTTAGGGTCGCAACAGAAACCTTGGTCGCGACATGGTCGAGCTAGGGAAGCTTGTCACAATAAGCTTTTGGTCGCGGTACACCAGGCTGTCGCGACATGGTCGCGACGGGGGTGGGCATCGCGTTCTTGTCGCGGCGTATGAAGGCAATGCGACTACTTTTCTGACCGATCAGACTGCTATCCTCTATGTCAAAAAGGCTTTGTCGGGTGTCAGGTGCGTACAACATTGACGCGACCTGGAAGGCCATGGCGTTCTGGTTTACCAGTCTTCGAGGTTTGACCGCCTTTTGGTGTCGCTCCGGACTCGGCGGTTGCGACATGATTGCTGTCGCGCCAGCTCGACCTGTCGCGTCTCTGGGCCGTCAGTTCAAAACTGAGGCAGGTACCCATTTCCCCTTCCTCCCCTTTCTTTCTTCTTCTTCTTCCTTTTTCCTCTCCCGAGCTCTCTTGTGTTCTCTGGCGATTCTTGGGTGCTCGTGGCGAGCAGGTGACGTCCCCTTGGTGTAGGCGACATGCTCGTGGTGCTTGGAGCGAGGAGGAGGTGGCCATTCCGACGTGAAGACCTCAACGGGTTGGCTCTACTCTTGGAGGTAGGGACCCCCTGTCTCCTCTCGTCCTAGCATGCTCCCTTCCCCTTGAGAGTCCTTGCTTCTCCGTGGTTTTGGGGTTGTGGGGAGTGATATCCATGCTCCGTGTTGTGAGGTTTTCCCCTTTAAGAGTAGATCTCCATGTTGTTACATGATTTGTGGGGTTTGAGGGTGGTTTGCATGTTTATAAGCTTTCATATGCATTTGCTATGTTTCCCCTCCCCCTACGGATGGTTTGTACCGATTTTGGGGCGGTACTTAGGAGGACTGTACCGGGATGCCCCTCAGCTGAGATCATGACCGTTATAGAGGTCGTGATGATGTCGCGACCGGCGCGTTCGTCGCCACATCATCGCGATGCTCTGAGGCGTCGCGACTTGGTCGCGACAGCCTATGGCGTCGCGACAAGGTCGTGACAGCCTGTGGCGTTATGACAGCACCAGAGACAGGTAAGTCCTTGCGGAGCTCCATTTCTCGTGGAGTCTTCGTCGTTCTGGTTCTTTCTGTACCCATGGCACCAGTACTTGTTCCGAGTATGGTCCTACACTAGTCGTTCGCCTAGTGCTCGGCAACTGAGGGCTTGTCCTATGAGAGAGGTTGTTACCATTTACTTGGGACCCCCATCCTCGTATGCCTTAGAGGGAGCATTCAGGGTGATGAGCATACTCGAGCCACAGACTCTAGAGTTGAGGGGAAAATGGTGGTTTGGACAGCGGTGTTGAGCCGTTTCCAAAGCTCTCTTGGTTGGTCTGGGACACCGAGGACGACTGGAGTTCTACCTAGTGTAGGCCAGCCAGTCCTTCTTCTCACTGCCTCGCTCTTGGTGGCCTTGGAACCACCTAGAGAGGCTAGGTGTGGGACCATAGTCCGGCCAGACTATGGTCGTTACTATTGTGTACTTTGTGCTCCTGCCTCTACTCTGACGAGACGTGGAGGTTTGGACCTAGGTCGAGGATAAGACGTCAGTAGACGCACCTGGCCGGTTGACTAGTGGTAGCATTTTCCATATCTAGTGTCTCTTGTCTAGGTAGGGTTCTCTCTGTTTGCATTGACAGCCGTTGTAATCACGGGGATTGTGCGCCCCCCCCCCCCCCCCCCGCCCTACTACACAAGCAAGTATTAAATATAATAGTATGGAAAGAGGAATGTGATCGCCACCTAGATAGTTGCCTAATAAATGACGAAGATGTGGGCTAACTATGCTAGGAAAGGGATAGAGAACAGAAGTGGACCTGGTATCATGGCAGGATTACCTATTGCGACAATACTGATAACGCGTCACCTTTTGAGGACGCGTTTCCTTGTCGTGTCGTCCTCCTCTGTCGCGTTCTCTTCTGTGCGGGAGATGATGGATGGGACCTTCTTCCCGTCCTCCATCCGGCTAGAGGACAAGAGCTCCTCGTGGAATATTGCTTGGGTGCCTACCAAAACAAAGAGAAAACAATAAAAACCCTATTAGAACAAGTTAAGTGTTGTATCCATTCAAAAATGAAAAGAAAATAGGAAGCATGGTGGGAACGAACCTGGGGTGGTTTTTAAACCCCTAGGGTGCATGAAAAACATGGGAATGGGAAGGGATGCAACCTATCTAGAAATGAAATAAAATGCATGAAGATAAAGGAAGAAAAGGGAGGAAGGAATGGGTGAGCCCCATGTGGGGAGACTCCCTTGCTTGTGATGGCATCCAGGTCTCGTGCAAAAGCTCCTGGAAGAAGTGGGGGTCGCCGTCCTCACATCCACGCTCCATGGATGTGAAATGAGGAAGCTTTTGAGGTGGGAATGTGAGGAAAATCAAAGGGAATGGGAGGGCTACGAGGCTAAGTCCAACTCAATAGAGAATTCGGTAGCCCTTCGGGGTAAAAATGGGGGGGGCTCCCTGTTCATGAAGAGAGGGCATTGCTTTTATAGGATTTTTGAGTGATTAATCATCAAAATGAGAGATAAAACCCATTGTAATTCACATGGGAGAGTCCAAGGGAGCTCCAAGAGAGTCCCTAAGCCCTAAACCTCGCCCAAGGGGTTGAGATATTGCTTGGAGATAAAGATAAAGCCTTGGGCGGATAAATAGGAGGTGGTTGCGGAGGCTAACAAGCACAGCTGTTGTCGCGGCGTATCGTAGGGCTGCGACTTGCTAACGCATCAGCCCTAGGCATCGCGACAGTATGCCCACGTGCATGAATATGCATGGGCTGTCGCGGCGGCCTCTAGCGTCGCGACACAATAACACGACGCTACGATACGCCGCGTCAAGAAAATTAATTTTTTGTGAATTATCAGCCAATCACATGAAAGGATAAGAGTTATTTAGGCCTAAGGACTCTCTCCAAGTGACAATGGGTGGGATTTCATGAAAATTTGAGTTGTTAATGGGCTCAAAACAAGGCTAATGATGGGCTCCAGGTGAGTGACCAACTAGGGGCTCACTAGGATAGCAAGAAATATAGCTCAACTTATAAGTCAGAATCGGGTGTCTACAGATTGCCCCTCCTTGGCTTCCACTTTGTAAGGAAACGAAGCGGAAGTGTAGTGGAGGTGTCACAAAGTGACGGCGGAACGGAAATGATGCGGAGTGGACTGAAAAGATGGGAGCCAAGGTAAAGAGACACATGACCTAACCAACAAGAAATTAGAACCTTCGTGAAATCCCCAAGTTAGCTGCTCGAGCAGAATGCAAAGAAAAATGCAAGTCTGGATGAGAAGGAGAAGAAAAGGACGATCAACCCCTCGATTGAGAGGTACCCTAGCCGATTGGCCTGCAGGTTTTGCTTTGGAGGGACATATGCGTGCCAGGCAGGTAACTCATGACTCTGTCCTGGGAGCGGTTCGCAACCACAATGGATCAAAGGAATAAAATGAAAATTGGATAGGTAATCCAGACAGGGAAATTCTTGTCAAATTGACAGGAACAACTCACTCGGAGGCAAACCTTCCGATTCGGAGTGGAATAAGATTTCTTGTTTGAAGTATGAAGGATAATTGAGCACTCAACAAGGGCTCATCAATAGTCAGGAATGAGTCAGGAAAGCTCAAAGTCCTACATGATGCATACTGGGCTAAAATAAAAGAAATCATCAAAACAAATGCAAATAAAAAGGAGAAAATAAAAAATATATCAAGGATAATATTATTAAGCTAAATAAGAACGGGTCAAGAGACTACCTACAACCGCAGTGCAAGCCTGAATCTATCGTCCTCAAACTTACTTAACACAACGGCCTATCCAACGATTAGCAATGCCCACCTAGATTATCACTGTTTTTGATAAAAGGGAACTCAAATCCCAAAGCACATTGAGAACCAGCTAGTCCTTGAAACGATATAATAGGTAGAATACCATATAGTAATGCAGGGAGTAAGGAAAGAAATACTTACCTGACTTACCTGTAATGTCCCATTTTGTGATTTTTTGATTTTTTTTTGTGTAAATGAAGCAATAATCAAAACACTAAACAAGCTAGCAACAACAAGCATAAACAACTCAGTCATCTATATGATTGAAACAAAGCACTGAAGAACCGTCAGGTTCACACATAGAGAGTCCTCTCATGGAGCCATTGAGGGAGAATATGTATGGGACTTGGGAAGGACTTGGTGGGATAATGAGTTTGAAATTCAAATCATGGGTGGAACTGAGGAGGAGAGACAGATCGTAAAGATGATGTGAGCAAGACTCAGACAAAAGTAATGAAGAAATGTGGAGATCTGAGCGATCAATGTTTGGGAGCCAGTGTACCTGCACACTTAGCATGTATGATTAGATCTGCTCATTTTTGTTATTTTTAGTTTGAAAACATTTGATTTTTTTTGGAGTTTTGAAATTATTTGATTTTTTTTAGATTTTTGGCAATATCTGATTTTTTTGTTGGATTTTTGGCAATATTTGATTTTTTTGGGATTTTGGGTAATATTTGATTTTTTGGGGATTTTTGGAAATATTTGATTATTTGCTTTTGGGATTTTTTTCAATATTTGATTTTTTGGGTTTTTGGAAATATTTGATTTTTTTGGATTTTTTTGAATAACGCTTAAAGCCGACGTTATCCCTTCCTAAAAAGACACGAGACGGAAGGTACTCACCCTTGCTACTACAACACTAAAGCAAGATCAAACTACTGGCAAAGGGTCTCCATTTATTCCCCTTCCATTAAAGATCACTAAAAGGTCAGATGTGCATTAAGATGGTGGCATCCTGTAGATGGTTGCCCCTAGCTTGCGGTGCCACTACAAAGGCCATACCCGGGAGACGACCCAGCCTTATAAAGAGAAAGAGAAGAAAGTTTGGGGATAAGTCTAGTGCAAGCTTTAAAGGACAAGTTAGGCTTAGCTTCCTTCCACGGCATACCTCTTAGAAGTTCAATCTGTTGAGGAGGGACTTTTGGTCACTTTATTGTGTCTGTTTCTTATTTGGGGCATGCGTACGACCGGGCTCAAGGGTGTCCCACGGGGAACTATACTGCCACTCTTTGCCATGCCCCTATTCCTTGATTTTCTTTCATTTGTTCTTCTTCTCACTTTTATTTGGCTTTTCTTTTGCAGGCCTGATTGACCGTCCCTATTTGAGATGTCCTCTCAGCAAGGTGTGCTTAGGTCGGTCGCCTTGCCTAAATAGTCTTTTTGCCTTTACACTTCGACCGAGTAAATAAGAGAACAGCTTTTACACCACCTAGGTATGGCCTAAATAGCAGTGATGTTTGCTAGAGGAGCCGATTAAAGTTGCCATGTGAGTGTGTGATGATCCTTGCTTAAGGTGACCTTTAATGACAGGAAATGAACGTCGGTTTCCTAGTGCGGAGCAATCTCTAGCCTGAGTGCTGCAGAAGTAAAATAAACCTAAGACTGACTCGACCACTCTAGTTGTGAATTGAGATGACTCTCTTTGATGTTCTTTGTGATGAAACAAAATTTACATGATTATTTGGTGCTCATTACGACTCCCTTTATTGAAAGAATGACCTGCACTAGTCCTCAAACTTTGATCATGGTGGATTTTAATTAGCTCATTTGCAGGAAAAGGTAGGGATGGCAAGAATTGGAGTCAACTCAATTACAAATAAGAGGGAGACAAGGCTCTACAAGAATATGAGGGATAAAAACTCTCCAACAAAAGGATTTACGAAGGAGGAGAAGAATGTTAGTGAGGACTGAAAACTCGGAAACAATGAGAAAAAAGATCAGGACCGCGAATAGGGAGTGAGGGAGGAATCGGGTCAGGCCCGTGAGCAGGAGGGGTTGGAGGAAGGAACTGTAGAATGGAGGGTGGAGGATCTGGTGGATTAGAAGGTGAAGTGGAAGGAAGGGAATCAGGACCAAGATTAGATGTCCCTGAAGGATGTGGGCCCGGCCTATAATCAGGAAGCTCGGGTGGAAGAGGAAAAGGGGAATCCTGAGCACTAGGAAGAAAGTCAGGTGACCCAGGTGGATATGGAGAGAAAACCTGGGAACCCCGAAGGTGATCGGGTGGCTCAGGAGGAAGAGATAAGTGAGGGTCCAAAGACCCTAAAGGAGTAGGAGGGGAATAATGCGGCACCAGTCCAGAATTGGGAGATCGGGTGCCTCCTCTGGGAACCAGATTGACCAACATGAGTAGTATTGAAAGATCAAGGTCAGGAGATGACAAGATAGGGAGATCGATATTTTTCTTGAAGAATTTCAATCTTGATCTCAGCCTCCTTTGCTTCTTGGTAGATTTCTTCTTGTGACGCCACAACTTCTTTGCTCTCACAGACAGATACGACGGTTTCATCTTGACATGTCTTCTTAAATAGCGGGACTAGGCAGCAGATGGCCTCGCTCTTCTCTGCAGCCACACGGCTCTCTCATCAATTATAGTCGTCATGACTGTCGTGTGCGCACTTGCCCCTTGGCTATCATTTGCATATCCAACGTTTATAGACACCCATGGGGGAACGCCATAAATTGACATCTTTATTTAGAAGGATTCCTTTGACAGGTAGATAGTGCAAACCCATGGGAACTTGATGTGCGGCACCATAAGCTTGAGACTTGGCATCTTGGCCTGACAATCTGGCATGAAGACCAACTCCCTTGACAGTTGAAGAGGGGAGGCTTCTGGGAGTGTGATGGGTGGCACTAGTACGGCCAACTGACTGACAGACTGAGGCAAATTGCAAAGGACTCTTGGAAAAACCTTGAGTGTTCTTGGTGACATAGCAATGTGCCCCTGGTCAGGTTGAAACATAGCAAGGAGGGCTTTGGATGCTTTGGGCAGCGTGACTTCTTGCCCCTTGAGTGACAGCTGATTCATGATGGCCTTAGCAGCCGCGTGAGATATCACGACGTTTATAGAGAACCCCTTCTCTTGACCAGCCATATGCAAAATAACTGAGCGAGGAGTGATGATGGCATTAATGGTAGCATTTCCAATAAGCAATGTAATGGCTACCGTCCCCGCTTTGGACCTGGCTGGTACTAGGGCCTGGGAACTCTTTTTGACAGTGCACTTTTGAGGAGATGAAGGCTCATCTTTCCCGAATGTGCCTGAGATAAGGACACATACCGGCATGCGATTGATATAGTTGTAAGGGTCGAAACACATGACCGGAACTGGACTACCTTCACTCAGTCCATCTTGCATAGGGGAAGTAATTTCAAGGCATGTTGCTGGTGATGCACACCCACTCCATTGGGATGTGGTGATGGGATGTATGGTGGCTATGGTGGGTTCGTCGGATGCAGAGGGCTTGATGTGAGGTGATTGGATGATGGCAAGGATAGGCTTGTGCGGAGAGAGCTCTTCCTCTAACTCAGAAACTGAAGCAGCCTTACTCTTGGGAGTAGGAAACTCTTGCTCGGGCTCAAAGGTGAGTGGAGCTTGCTCGAGCCTTGGTGTTGTGATGGTGGTATGCTCAGGCATAGGTGGTGGTGGCATAGAGAGAATGGCAATGGGTAAGGATGTAGGGTTTAGAGTAGATGAGGGATTAGTGGGTTGTGGCGTTGGTGGAGATGACCGATGGTGTACCGGCATAATACGTCGAGCTGATAGCTTATCGTCGTGTCGTGGCACGGTGTCGGGGGGAGGTGTGGTGGTGCTCGCCTGAGTAAAGGTTGGTGGAGGGGTTGTTGAGGTTGTGACGGAGTGGATGGTGCACTTGGAGGATAAGTAAAGAAGTGCCTTTGGCCTTGAACTGGTGGAGATGATGACTGCCTTGATACTTGTGCTGGTTGTCTTGGTTGCGCTGCAGGCTGCTCGGGCGGCTGTTCCGCTGCCTGTGATGGGGAGGACTGCTGCCCCTGGTCTTGTGCTTTTTATAGGATTGAATAGGTGGATGGATCAGATCTAGAAGGGGGGGTTCAATAGATCTAACACCAATTAACGCAGAAGCTTAAGCAATTAAAAATTACTTCGAATCAGAGATCAATTCACACGAACAATTTACTGATCTGAAGTGTGATTAGTGTGTGTGAGCAAATCAATTAGTAGTGTGAGCAAAATCCCTATGCATACATCTATCGCAATACAAAGTCAAACCACATTTCAAACAACTGCACAGAGGATTTTTTAGGTGGTTCGGAAATCACCTCCAGTGACTCCTACGTCCACCCCTCACACAGTGAGGCCACACTACTCAAAACCTTGAGTACAACACACACTGGAGCACGATGACTCCAAACAACCTTGAGCACGACGGCTCAACAAACTGAGCACGACGGCTCAAACAACAACTAGAGCACGACGGCTCAAACTACACAGTGAGTGCGACGACTCACAAACCAGATCTCGACGGCTCACAGTACAAAAGCTAGATCAAACACAAAAGAGATCAGATCCTCTAGCAATGATCTGATTCAAGACAGATTCGTACACAGAAATTTGTGCAGAACTTCATGCACAAGTCTCATAGGAGAAATAAGGAAGAACAAACTCTGAGGTGAAGAAAATGTATGTAGAATGAGTGTTCTTCGATGAAGAGGCCTTGTAGACACTTCAATTGAAAAGCCTTGATGGAAATCAATGGAGATTCTCCTCAATTAGCGATGCTCTGCTTTGATGGCATCTGAAATGCCAGAAATCCTTCTTCTACTTCTCCTCTTCAGTTGGATCTGCTCCTTTGCCTAGCACAGCAAGCTTCTCTCCAGATATTCCCCTTGATTCCCACGTCCTTCCTCTTGAAAGGATGGCCTGCAACTTCTAGAGATGGAGCCAGATCTGGAAAGTTCCTTTTTGCCGCCAAAAAGCTTCTTCTGGAAGTGTATGGGCTCTCTTTTCTTTGGGGTACAAGGAGCATGGGTATTTACAGCCCCATATGTCCATAAAGTGCCTTGGGGTGCATGGGCACAGAAACCTAGGCAGATTCCCTTGATCCCCAAGTGGCCACATGTCCAGAGAAATTCACGTTTTTGAGTTTCAGTCGGAGTGTGTCGACACTACCACTGGTCGTGTCGACACACTGTCCTAGTCAGGCAGAAAAGTTCTTCTGGAAACTGGGTCTAGTGTCGACACGACCACAGACTGTGTCGACACACTTGACCCTGTCTTCATGAAAATGCTTTAGGAACTATGATCCAGTGTCGACACCATCAATGGGTGTGTCGACACTAACATGATAAAACCTGTATATCCCTGAGAATTTAACACATAAGACATTAGTACAAGGTATTATCATCAAAGTATGAAGTGCAAAGTATTTGAAACATACATTTTGAGCATTGCTATTACATAAATGATGTATGTAACATGTTCAACCCATTAAGCACAAAATCACACAAGTCATCATCAAAATCACAATATGTCATCATCAAAATCAAAGTATGAGTGATGTTCATTGGTCATCATTAAAATACAACTTTAGGAAATTCCAAAACACACTCAACCCAACATTCTCCCCCTTTTTGATGATGACAAAATATATGCACAATCTCCCAATAACCTAACTCACATCTCCCCTTTTTGAATTTTCTCTCATAAGAATCTTTCTCCCCTTTAAAGAACTTTCTCCCCCTTTTTGACAGCATCAAAAAGATAGATAAGAGAAAGAAGCAAAGATTGTAGGAGATCAAGAAATAAAATGTGGGAAATGAAAGGTCAGAAATGATCAAAATAAATGAGGCAAAGTGATATTGACATATGAGAGAAGTTATTGTGTGTTGGTATTGTGCAACAAAGTTTAATCAGAAAGACACACTGTGACGACCCTCATTATACTGGTACAGTTATACCAACCCACGTTGGTATAGTGAACGTTATCACAGTGGGGCATTTACCCAAACGCTATCACATGATTGAGATACACACAAATATAGATACAGAGTAGCGGAAGTAAAGAACCATTGTCTTCAATTCATTCATCATCCACATTTAACATACATGATTCAACTAACAATTTAAAAGAACTAAAGTCCACATAATCTACATAAAAGAAGTGCTAAAATAAAATACATAGTTTGTCCACAAATTCTTTAATAGTTCTATTACAATGCCTTGTTACATACAATGGAAGCAAAAGTCACTCTACAACTCCGTCAAGCTACTCCCCGCGCTCGGAGTCGCTCTCCACGGTCTCCTCCAAAGGTGTATCACCTACTAAACCTGTACGCCGAAGCAAGTAATGAGTCTAAAAGACTCAGCAAATAACACCACACATATCATACATGCACATATCATAGCAGGTTTTCATCCCAAGTCACATGACAAAACATGTAGCGTGCTTGACATCAATAAGAGACAACCTATCATGGTAATTCTGCCAAATTAAACACATGGTTCATGATTTCAGATTTTTCCAAAATAAAACATCCTATCACATGCTTTCTACTTATTCCATCACATAAAGGTTTTACCTCTAATTAAGCAAAACATGAGAGCAACCAAACATGGCGTGCTTACATACATGAAAGGAGACCTTCCTATCATGATTTCTACACATTCTTGCACATGCACATTGTCGTTTTATACACTTTTAGCTTGTTTTTTTGACATGAATTGGAAACTCACAACCAATCACATGAGAGCTACAATCTTAATTAACTATATCATGGTGGCGCTTAAATGTGGAAACGTTTACACATAAGCAAGAATTGTTCCTAGCATGGATTCTACGCATTTTTACACATATGAAACATTCTTATAAACACCTTTAGGTTGCTGTTATAACATAAATTTTACATTAACATATCATGGATTTACAATTTCACAATCTTACATATTGGTTCCACATGTTTTCACAATTTCCCATTCATATAGTTCTCTTTCACACATTTCACATTTACACATATTCACACTACACAATTTACACATGATCACATTCACATTTCACATTTTCACATTTTACACTTTAGTGCTGTGACACAGTCCAAACCACCATAAGAAGGACACATACACATCACATACACATAGACGCCACCTAGGCAACACAGTGACGACTCTTGGACTGCGCAGACCGGGAGAACAAGTATCCACCCTAACAAGTAGTACTTGTCCACCTCCAGGATTTCATCCTAATGCCCTTAGGATCTTAACACATTGAACCTTCCCATGGGGACTTTTCCATAGTACGGTTCCACGGCCCTCTATGGAAGCAGTATCACACTTGGCACAGTCTTACACATTACACATACCGATTTTTACACACATTTTTACACATGGCGCACACACACCTTTACATCCTCTCATTCACACATGGCTCTATTTTCCTAGCATGATACTACAGATGACAGAGATTACACATTCAGTAATTTATAGTAATCAGGTTAGAAAAACACATCATTAAGTCATATTCATGATAGCATGCATTTATCACCTTTTTCACATGAAATTCTCATAATACATTTTGTAGTCATCAGAATAGCATGAAAATTTAACCACATACTCATTTTAGGTTTATAATCTTACATGAAATTTTCCAGATTTTTCAGAGTTAACATATATTTTCAGAAATTGAAACATTCAGCCTCATATTATCCATAATTCAATTCCACACCGAACACAACATGAATAGCATATTCAACAGACCTCAACCCTGAACCCAACATATACCTTATCACAGGAATTTCCCCCGAATTTATTACACAACACACAATTTACTGGAAATTTCACAAACCCTATGCATGTTTTCTATTTTCAGAACAGAAATTTACAGTAAATCATACGAGCATGGAGAAATTTCAGAAATTGCAGGGCACAGACTGACCCATGCACACATGGTTCATAAAATTTAGGGCACCCAAATTCTCCACAGATCATGAGAATAGTGGGTGAACATACATAGTCATATCTTCCACACGCATTCCAATAAGCTAATAAATTCTACCATCCACAAAAAAATGCACAAAAATTCTCCCACACAACACATTAACTAGTATACATAATATATAGAAGTTACAGTATATCCTCATTGCGAAAACACATTGAAAATAGTCATATATCAGGAAGAACATCTCTGGCCGTTCAAGGGGTTGGACGGCAAGATCGCTGGACGCAGACTGGACATCTTGGCGGCAAGAGACCTTGACGCCAAGTTCCTGTCTGTGCAAGAGCACAGACCGAGCTCCAAATACAGGGTGAAAAGGAGGGTCCAGGACATGATTTAAAATCTGTAAAAATAGTAAAACCCTACTAGACATCTATATGGACGAAATGTGAGGGTTACTTGCCATTTTAAAAACCTCCAAAGGGATCTAAATTGTTGTTGAAGCTCTCCTTGGGCAGTCCCAAGAAGCCTCCACAAATGCTCTCCTCCGGGTTCTAGGTTGGTGTAGGAGCTAAACCACGGTTGGGGAAGTCTTCCCCAATGTTCCAGCTACCCTCCTGATGCAGTAGGTTGCCAGATGAAGCCTTGAATTGCCGGATTGAAGCCTCCAAAGTTCAGTCTTTGTGCAGTTCCGAGCTAGGGTTTTCTCTATCTCTTGAAAGAGGTCAAGAGAGGTTGTCTGGTGCAGCAAGGGTTTAGTTTATAGGAGAGGGGTTTGGGGAACCCCGGAGAGGTGATGGGATGGCCTAATAGCCATTGGGGACTTCTCCCCAATGGCTGGGCTTGCTTGCCCCCGGAGTTTCGGGGTCTGCAATGCATGTAGGTCAGAGATCTTAACGTCCACATCCATGGACGTTGGCTTAAGTATTGGCATCCATCGAAGTGGACGCTGACTCAGCATGGACGTCCATCTATGTGGACGCCAATAGGGTCCTTCGGCCAGAACTCAAAACATGCAGAAAATCCATGCTTTACCTATATATATATACATGCCATACATATGCTATCATGTACACACTACCACCATGAAATTCATACACTATTTACAACTAATTACACACATGCACACATAAGTATAACTAGTTAATACGTACGTAGATATGTACATCTATGCATACACAAGCACGAATTATTTACACGTAATAAAATAATACAACAAAATTCGAGGGCCTTACACACACTCAACACAAGGTATTACAAGATATAATGATCTGAATGTAGTTAAAATAATGATGTAAATGTGAAGTAAAGTGACCTATATGAGTGAGCAGAAATATTTAACAAGGATGTTAGGAGCTTTAATTGTAACACAATGTAGAATAATAGGTCTAAACTCAGTAAACATGAACGTTATTAAGGTCTTAAGTTTTTCCATCCTGTCAAGTTGATTTTCTTTCATTTTGAACTGGGAAAGAATACAATAATAAGTTAGTTAAATCTCACTTTTCAGTGCAATAGATCACATTGATCAGATGTAAGACCTCTTGATTACTCAGTGGTTTGACTTTCATTATCTTATACAGAGTTGAAAACTTTGATTTCCACTTTTTGACGCGAAACAAATCACTTCTTAGGTGAAATGACCCGGTTACTCAGTGGTCAAGAATTTGCATTGCTCTGTTTATATCTTTCCAGATTGTTGATCATTTTCTTTTGATGTTTTGCAGGAATATGTTTGCTTTGATGACTATGAATTTAGAAAAATTATTCTTAACATGTAGTAAAAATGAAGCTTAAACATACACATGTGAAATATTAAAGCCACTCATGTGCCTATAATAGTGTTTTGCAAATCATTTTAAAAACATTCAGTATTAAGATTGCTTAACCTTGAAATGATAATAAATCTTTGAAATTAAACTAAATGCACAATGAGCTTAGTTTCAATGTCTTAATTCTCTCATAAGAAAATAGCACAATGACTCAAACATTGTGATGATTTTGGGGTTCAACATAAACAAGTAAAGTCAAGGAATGTGACAATGACTCCCCCTTTCATGTATCTCCCCTTCACAAGGTGAACATGAGAATTATTGAAGAAATAGGAATGGAATTAATGAAGTGTAAATAGAATGAGAAAGAATGTTTTATTGAAAGACAAGGACTCCCCCGAAACAATTGCATACAAGACTCTTGATACATGGCGGAGACATATACTCACGCATAGTGAAAGTGTCCAGACAAGCCTAACTTGTCTTTCTTCAAATAACCATTTGATATACCAAGAATATCAATGCAATGTAAGAGTGGGGAATTTATTTGCATGAACAGGAAGACTTTTATTTGCAGCTTTGTAAGAACATTTGACAACTAACTGAATGGGAGTTGTTGATAAATCAGATATGAAGGAATATTTCTCCAGCATTTCACTCAAAGATTCTTTTGACTTACTCCCCCATAAGATGTGCATGATATGAAATGATCATTTAAGCAATTTAGATATGTTCATTCCAGGTAGTTTACACAGAGAAAGTATGAACATGATTAAGCATATATCAACAGGAAATTTATTGAAGGAGAAAAGTTTTTCAAAAACTCAAAAGTGTTTCAAACACTTAAAATAATGTTTTTGATATTTTCATTTTTCTTGATGACCTTTATGCAGAAAAAAACTATTGATACTTGGCGGAGAATTTTTCTCACGCATGATGATAGTTTCCAGACAAGCCTAACTTGTCCTTTCACATTTCACCATTTGATATACCACATAGTCACTGCAAAAAGGTCAATTATTCTTTAGTTTTAGCATGAAATTTATTACATTTTCAAAAATATTTTTGCACTTTTTCAAATTTATTCCCCCTTAATATGTGCATGGAATGAAAAAACTAGCAAGCAACTCACACATGATTATGCACACCATTGTTGGGAGCAACATCAAAACACACTCTTCATTGTTCAGATAAGACTCTAAGAATTTTCTTTAACTTAAGCAGTTCAATCTGGAAATGATATGAGGTTTTACCTGAACAGTCTTCATTTCTTTTTCAAAGATTTTACTTGTGTTCTCCAATCATTTCTTTCCTTGCACAACCAATATCTTGAATTCATTTACAATGTATGGCTGCAAGACTCCTCAGCTTGCTGATCAAGCTGGTTTTGGGACCCACACTTACTTGGGTCCTGCAATGAAATCAATGTTAGGGTGCAATAAAGATTTCTGAATCCAAAATGATTTTATTTTTTGTATAGATGCACTTTTCTATTAATGGAGCTATGAGCAACATTAGTTCCATAACACAATTATTCTTTGTTTAATGTATCTATGTTTTTCATGAAATGTTCAATTTATATTTGCATGGAGTTTCTGAGCATTTTCAATAAAATCATGATTCTCTACATGTGCATGATGTGAAAACTTTTGCAAGTAATTCAAGTAAAAATCATCATGGAAGAAATGAAATAAGCAAGCAGTCATGTTTCAATCACAACCAATTTTTTGTTTTTAATTAATGACTCTTACACAAGGAAGATCATTGGTACTTGGCGGAGGTTATTCCTCACACATAATGATAGTTTCCAGACAAGCCTGACTTGTCCTTCCACATTTCACCATTTGATATACTAATTGATCTTTGCATAAGAGTCCCAATTGATTTCAGTTTTTATTTAGCATGGAATCTCTCAGAAGTATTTACTTGGTGAGATTTTCATTTTCTTTCAATCTCTTTACTTACTTTCCTTGTAGCCTTAGTCATGAAGCCTTCATCTTGAAATTGACTACAAAGATCACTGCATCCAACATTCAAGCAGCACATTTCAGAACCCAAGCTTGTTTGGGTCCTAAGGATCTTCCATGAATCTGCAACAACGATTTTTGAATCCAAAATGATTTGATATTGGGTGCATTTTTCTGAAGACTAGGAACACTAGAATCTTGGTTTCTAATCTTAGAGTTATTGGCATAGAATGCACCACTAACATACTGAACAATTTGTTTTCTATTTTTTAGATTTTTATCATTGAGATTTTTAACATGGAATTCAGAAGAGATCTTTTGTGCAACAGTTCCTTTTTCATGTACATAGAATTTATGAGTGTTTTCAGCATGAACATGATCTTTATCCTTATGTACATTAACATGAAACATGAGAGCATGCACAAGATTATCAATTCTATGCCAACATTCCCTAGAAGTATGCCCAAATTTATGACATGTGAAGCACTGGATTGATTTGGCATATTTATGGAAATGTTGATCTATATTCTAGTAAGATTTGGCTAAATGACCAGGTTTATTAAAATTAAAGAAAATGAGATCATTTCTTACCTGGTACTTACCTTGCCATGTATGCATTTGCTGGAATCTCCTTTTCATGTGAGGAGGCTTACCATGAAGAGAAGGAGGTACCTTTTGGTGGCTCTTAGCATGATGTGAATTTGGAACTTGCCTTGGAGCTTTTTGGACTGATGGAGGAAGTAGATGAATCTTCTTAACAGTAGCATTTTTCTTTTTCTCTGTCTGTTTCTGAACAAGAACTTTCACAAGTTTTTCATTAGAATTAGCAGAGTTCTTGTTCGCAGTAGCTTTAACAAATGTTAATTTTATTTTATTTTCATTTTTCTTATCTCTCACAGAAGCAAGACTTGTGTATTTAGTATTTTTCAATTCATGTTGAAGCTTCTGTTTTTTAGCTTTTAATACAACAACTTATTTTTCCGAAATTTGAAGCTTGTTTAGCATGACATCCAAACCATTTTTCATCTTGTTCTTTTTCTTTTCAAATTGAGCAATTTGTTTTTCCATATCAGTAATTTTATTACTGAAATTGCTACAATCATTATCTAATGGTTTGTCATGTAACAAGTATTCAATCTTTCTCTTTAAGTGACAATTTTCTTCAACAAGTTGTTTGCATCTTTCATTTATTTGATGATCATGAGCCATGTTAGAAAGTTGTTTGTTTAATTGGCCATTATCAAATTTGAAGTTTTCATTGAGATCAATCAAATTTTCATTTTCATATTTCAAATCAAGATTTTCATATTCCAATTGATCATGATTTTCTTTCAACTTGGACAACTTGTTTTCACAAATTTTGACTTTATCTTTCAAACTTTCTTTTTCAGAATTCAATTTCTGAATTTCAATCTTCAAATTCTCATTTTCTTGTGAAGTATCTTTATCATTGTTCTGGAGAAATTCAAGTGTATTTTTCAATTTTTCACTCTCTTTATGGCAATGTTTTAAGTCTTTTTCAAATCTTTATTTTTAGTGTTCAGCTTTGCATTAAGATTTTGCATCTTTTCACAGAATTCAATCAATTCAACATAAGACATGCCTTCATCTACAACAGAGTCAGAATTAGAATGCATAAATAGATCTGGAATTGATTTACCTGACCTTGTAGACCCATTTGAACTCTTGTGTTCTGAAGAGGAGGAAGAATGCTCTGAACTCATGGAATGTGCTGTTAGAGCCAAAGATTTTTGAATTGTTGATTTTCTAGATTCATTGAAGCTCTTCTTTGCCATTAAGCACTTGTGAATTTCTTTTGCTCTTTTTCTTTGTGAATCCTTTCCATCACTGCTATTGGCCATAAAGCATAACTCCTCATTTGCTGAACTTGAGGAGTTATCTTCTTCATCCTCACTTTGGTCTTCATCTGACCAAGTTGCTATCATGGCTTTTGGCTTTTTCATTTTGTTGTTCTTCTTGTATTTATCCTTTTTGATCTCAGGACACTCATCCTTCGTGTGTCATGTCTTGTTGCACCTGTAACAAATAATATCTTCATCAGTTTTTTTATTTCTGCTAGCATTAAAATTTGAAGAAGAAGCATTCCTTTTACTAGAAGAATATTTTTTCTTTCCATTGAATTTTCCTCTTCTTGATTTTAAAAATTCTTTGAATTGCCTAGTCATGACGGCAAGTTCATCCTCATTAGACTTAGACTCTTCAGAATTTGATTTTTCTTCACTTTTGTCTTTATTGCTTGATGATGCTTTAAGTGCTATTGGTTTAGCTTTAAGCAAATGTTCTTCACTTCTTTTCAGATTTATTTCATAAGTCATTAAAGATCCTTTGAGTTCATCCAAAGAAATTTTAGATAAATCCTTAGACTCTTCAATCACTGTAGCCTTTGTGTGCCAAACAGATGATAGAGAGCACAAGATTTTTCTTACCAGATCAGCATCAGTGTATTCCTTACCTAGTGCCTTCAGTCCATTGACAATTGTCATAAACCTAGCAAACATTTCAGAAATTGATTCGTCAGATTTCATCATAAACAATTCATATTCAGAAACAAGTATGCTTGCTTTGATTTCCCTAACTTGAGATGTTCCCTCATACATTAATTCAAGTTTATCCCACATCTCTTTAGCAGATTTACACATGGATATTCTTGAATATTCTTTAGGGTGGACTGCACACTGAAGCATGTTCATGGCACTGTAATTAAGAGTAGGTTTCCTAATCTGCTCTCTAGTCTAATTCTCCTCATCTCCCTGATTTTCATAAGGATCCACTTCAACTATCCTCCAGATTTCATAGTTTTGAGCCCTAAGAAAAACTTGCATGCGATTTTTCCAGTATGAATAATCAGACCCATCAAAATATGGTGGTCTATTAATGGAATGACCCTCAGCTACAAATCCTTGAGAATCCATCAATTAAAATGAGATAGTGAAAGAGCAAGCAAACAATTCAAGCAATTAACACAGAGATCAAACAGAAGCAGTCAAATCAGATCAGAAACAGATATTAACCCGCTCTGATACCAATTGTAGGATTGAATAGGTGGATGGATCAGATCTAGAAGGGGGGTTGAATAGATCTAACACCAATTAACGCAGAAGCTTAAGCAATTAAAAATTACTTCGAATCAGAGATCAATTCACACGAACAATTTACTGATCTGAAGTGTGATTAGTGTGTGTGAACAAATCAATTAGTAGTGTGAGCGAAATCCCTATGCATGCATCTATCCAAATACAAAGCCAAACCACAATTCAAACCACTGCACAGAGGATATTTTAGGTGGTTCAAAAATCACCTCCAGAGACTCCAACGTCCACCCCTCACACAGTGAGGCCACACTACTCAAAACCTTGAGTACAAGACACACTAGAGCACGATGACTCCAAACAACCTTGAGCACGACGGCTCAACAAACTGAGCACGACGGCTCAAACAACAACTGGAGCACGACGGCTCAAACCACACAGTGAGTGCGACGACTCACAAACCAGAGCTCGACGGCTCACAGTACAAAAGCTAGATCAAACACAAAAGAGATCAGATCCTCTAGCAATGATATGATTCAAGACAGATTCGTACACAGAAATTTGTGCAGAACTTCATGCACAAGTCTCATAGACGAATTAAGGAAGAACAAACTCTGAGGTGAAGGAAATGTATGTAGAATGAGTGTTCTTCGATGAAGAGGCCTTGCAGACACTTCAATTGAGGAGCCTTGATGGAAATCGATGGAGATTCTCCTCAATTGTCGATGCTCTACTTTGATGGCATCTGAAATGCCAGAAATCCTTCTTCTGCTGCTCCTCTTCAGTTGGATCTGCTCCCTTGCCTAGCACAACAAGCTTCTCTCCAGAGATTCCCCTTGATTCCACGTCCTTCCTCTTGAAAGGATGGCCTGCAACTTCTTGAGATGGAGCCAGATCTGGAAAGCCCCTTTTTGCCGCCAAAAAGCTTCTTCTGGAAGTGTATGGGCTCTCTTTTCTTTGGGGTACAAGGAGCATGGGTATTTATAGCCCCATATGTCCATAAAGTGCCTTGGGGTGCATGGGCACGGAAACCTAGGCAGATTCCCTTGATCCCCAAGTGGCCACATGTCCAGAGAAATTCACGTTTTTGAGTTTCAGTCGGAGTGTGTAGACACTACCACTGGTCGTGTCGATACACTATCCCAGTCAGGCAGAAAAGTTCTTCTGGAAACTGGGTCTAGTGTCGACACGACCACAGACTGTGTCGACACACTTGACCCTGTCTTCATGAAAATGCTTTAGGAACTATGATCCAGTGTCGACACCATCAATGGGTGTGTCGACACTACCATGATAAAACCTATATATCCCTGAGAATTTAACACATAAGACATTAGTACAAGGTATTATCATCAAAGTATGAAGTGTAAAGTATTTGAAACATACTTTACGAGCACTGTTATTACATAAATGATGTATGTAACATGTTCAACCCATTATGTACAAAATCACACAAGTCATCATCAAAATCAAAGTATGAGTGATGTTCATTGGTCATCATTAAAATACAACTTTAGGAAATTCCAAAACACACTCAACCCAACATTCTCCCCCTTTTTGATGATGACAAAATATATGCACAATCTCCCAATAACCTAACTCACATCTCCCCTTTTTGAATTTTCTCCCATAGGAAACTTTCTCCTCTTTAAAGGACTTTCTCCCCCTTTTTGACAGCATCAAAAAGATAGATAAGAGAAAGAAACAAAGATTGTAAGAGATCAAGAAATAAAATTTGGGAAATGAATGGTCAGAAATGATCAAAATAAATGAGGCAAAGTGATATTGACATATGAGAGAAGTTATTGTGTGTTGGTATTGTGCAACAAAGTTTAATCACAAAGACACACTCAACACAAGGTATTACAAGATATAATGATCTGAATGTAGTTAAAATAATGATGCAAATGTAAAGTAAAGTGACCTATATGAGTGAGCAGAAATATTTAACAAGGATGTTAGGAGCTTTAATTGTAACACAATATAGAATAATAGGTCTAAACTCAGTAAACATGAACTTTATTAAGGTCTTAAGTTTTTCCATCTTGTCAAGTTGATTTTCTTTCATTTTGAACTGGGAAAGAATACAAGAATAAATTAGTTAAATCTCACTTTTCAGTGCAATAGATCACATTGATCAGATGCAAGACCTCCTGATTACTTAGTTGTTTAACTTTCATTATCTTATACAGAGTTGAAAACTTTGATTTTCACTTTTTGACGCGAAATAAATCACTTTTTAGGTGAAATGACCCGGTTACTCAGTCGTCAAGAATTTGCATTGCTCTGTTTGTATCGTTCCAGATTGTTGATCATTTTCTTTTGATGTTTTGTAGGAATATATTTGCTTTGATGACTATGAATTTAGAAAAATTATTCTTAACATGTGGTAAAAATGAAGCTTAAATATACACATATGAAATATTAAAGCCACTCATGTGCCTATAATAGTGTCTTGCAAATCATTTTAAAAATATTCAGTATTAAGATTGCTTAACCTTGAAATGATAATGAATCTTTGAAATTAAACTAAATGCACAATGAGTTTAGTTTCAATGTCTTAATTCTCTCATAAGAAAATAGCACAATGACTCAAACATTCTGATAATTTTGGGGTTCAAGATAAACAAGTAAAGTCAAATAATGTGACAATGACTCCCCCTTTCATGTATCTCCCCTTCACAAGGTGAACATGAGAATTATTGTAGAAATAGGAATGGAATGAAGTGTAAATAGAATGAGAAAGAATGTTTTATTGAAGGACAAGGACTCCCCCTCAACAATTGCATACAAGACTCTTGATACTTGGCGGAGACATATACTCACGCATAGTGAAAGTGTCCAGAAAAGCCTAACTTGTCTTTCTTCAAATAACCATTTGATATACCAAGAATATCAATGCAATGTAAGAGTGAGGAATTTATTTGCAAGAACAGGAAGACTTTTATTTGCAGCTTTGCAAGAACATTTGACAACTAACTGAATGTGAGTTGTTGATAAATCAGATATGAAGGAATATTTATCCAGCATTTCACTCAAAGATTTTTTTGACTTACTCCCCCATAAGATATGCATAATATGAAATGATCATTTACGCAATTTAGATATGTTCATTCCAGGCAGTTTGCACAGAGAAAGTATGAACATGATCAAGCATATATCAACAAGCAATTTATTGAAGGAGAAAAGTTTTTAAAAAACTCAAAAGTGTTTCAAAGATTTAAAATAATGTTTTTGATTTTTTCATTTTTCTTGATGACCTTTATGCAGAAAAAGACTATTGATACTTGGCGGAGAATTTTTCTCACGCATGATGATAATTTCTAGACAAGCCTAACTTGTCCTTTCACATTTCACCATTTGATATACCACATAGTCACTGCAAAAAGGTCAATTATTCTTTAGTTTTAGCATGAAATTGATTACATTTTGAAGAACATTTTTGCACTTTTTCAAATTTACTCCCCCTTAATATGTGCATGGAATGAAAAAATTAGCAAGCAATTCACACATGATTATGCACACCATTGTTGGCAGCAACATCAAAACACACTCTTCATTGTTCAGATAAGACTCTAAGAATTTTTTTTAACTTAAGTAGTTCAATCTGAAAATGATATGAGGTTTTACCTGAACAGTCTTCATTTCTTTTTCAAAGATTTTACTTGTGTTCTGCAATCATTTCTTGCCTTGCACAGCCAATATCTTGAATTCATTTACAATGTATGGCTGCAAGACTCCTCAGCTTGCTGATCAAGCTGGTTTTGGGACCCACACTTACTTGGGTCCAGCAATGAAATCAATGTTAGAGTGCAATAAAGATTTCTGAATCTAAAATAATTTTATTTTTGGTATAGATGCACTTTTGTCATTAATGGAGCTATGAGCAACATTAGTTCCATAACACAATTATTCTTTGTTTAATGCATCTATGTTTTTCATGAAATGTTCAATTTATATTTACATGGAGTTTCTGAGTATTTTCAACAAAATCATGATTCTCTACATGTGCATAATGTGAAAACTTTTGCAAGTAATTCAAGTAAAAATCATCATGGAAGAAATGAAATAAACAAGCAGTCATGTTTCAATCACAACCAGTTTTTTTTTTTAATTAATGACTCTTACACAAGGAAGATCATTGGTACTTGGCGGAGGTTATTCCTCACACATAATGATAGTTTCCAGACAAGCCTCACTTGTCCTTCCACAGTTCACCATTTGATATACCAATTGATCTTTGCATAAGAGTCCCAATTGATTTCAGTTTTTATTTAGCACGGAATCTCTCAGAAGTATTTACTTGGTGAGATTTTCATTTTCGTTCATTCTCTTCACTTACTTTCCTTGTAGCCTTAGTCATGAAGCCTTCATCTTGAAATTGACTACAAGGATCCCTGCATCCAACATTCAAGCAGCACATTTCAGAACCCAAACTTGTTTGTGTCCTAAGGATCTTCCATGAATCTGCAACAATAATTCTTGAATCCAAAATGATTTGATATTGGGTGCATTTTTCTGAAGACTAGAAACACTAGAATCTTGGTTTCTAATCTTAGAGTTATTGGTATAGAATGCACCACTAACATACTGAACAATTTGTTTTCTATTTTTTAGATTTTTATCATTGAGATTTTTAACATGGAATTCAGAAGATATCTTTTGTGCAACAGTTCCTTTTTCATGTACATAGAATTTATGAGTGTTTTCAGCATGAACATGATCTTTATCCTTATGTACATTAACATGAAACATGGGAGCATGCACAAGATTATCAATTCTATGCCAACATTCCCTAGAAGTATGCCCAAATTTATGACATGTGAAGCACTGGACTGATTTGGCATATGTATGGAAATGTTGATCTATATTCCAGCAAGATTTGGCTAAATGACCAAGTTTATTACAATTAAAGCAAATGAGATCATTTCTTACTTGGTACTTACCTTGGCATGTATGCATTTACTGGAATCTCCTTTTCATGTGAAGAGACTTACCATGAGGAGAAGGAGGTACCTTTTGGTGGCTCTTGGCATGATGTGAATTTGGAACTTGCCTTGGAGCTTTTTGGACTGATGGAGGAAGTAAATGAATCTTCTTAACAGTAGCATTTTTCTTTTTCTCTGTCTGTTTCTGAACAAGAACTTTCACAAGTTTTTCATTAGAATTAGCAGAGTTCTTGTTCGCAGCAGCTTTAACAAATGTTAATTTTGTTTTATTTTTATTTTTCTTATCTCTCACAGAAGCAAGACTTGTGTATTTATTATTTTTCAATTCATGTTGAAGCATCTGTTTTTCAGCTTTTAATACAACAACTTATTTTCCCGAAATTTGAAGCTTGTTTAGCATGACATCCAAACCATTATTTATCTTGTTCTTTTCATTTTCAAATTGAGCAATTTGTTTTTCCATATCAGCAATTTTATTACTGAAATTGCTACAATCATTATCTAATGGTTTGTCATGTAACAAGTATTCAATCTTTCTCTTTAAGTGACAATTTTCTTCAACAAGTTGTTTACATCTTTCATTTATTTGATGATCATGAGCCATGTTAGAAATCTATTTGTTTAATTGGTCATTATCAAATTTGAAGTTTTCATTGAGATCAATCAATTTTTCATTTTCATATTTCAAATCAAGATTTTCATATTCCAATTGATCATGATTTTCTTTCAACTTGGACAACTTGTTTTCACAAATTTTGATTTTATCTTTCAAACTTTCTTTTTCAGAATTCAATTTCTGAATTTCAATCTTCAAATTCTCATTTTCTTGTGAAGGATCTTTATCATTGTTCTGGAGCAATTCAAGTATGTTTTTCAATTTTTCACTCTCTTTATGGCAACGTTTTAAAGTCTTTTTCAAATCTTTATTTTTAGTGTTCAGCTTTGCATTAAGATTTTACAACTTTTCACAGAATTCAATCAATTCAACATAAGACATGCCTTCATCTACATCAGATTCAGAATTAGAATGCATAAATGGATCTGGAATTGATTTACCTGACCTTGTAGACCCATTTGAACTATTGTGTTCTGAAGAGGATGAAGAATGCTCTGAACTCATGGAGTGTGTTGTTAGAGCCAAAGTTTTTTGAATTGTTGATTTTCTGGATTCATTGAAGCTCTTCTTTGCCATTAAGCACTTGGGAATTTCTTTTGCTCCTTTTCTTTGTGAATCCTTTCCATCACTGCTATTGGCCATAAAGCATAACTCCTCATTTGCTGAACTTGAGGAGTTCTCTTCTTCATCCGCACTTTGGTCTTCATCTGACCAAGTTGCTATCATGGCTTTTGGCTTCTTCATTTTGTTGTTCTTCTTGTATTTATCTTTTTTGATCTCAGAACACTCATCCTTTATGTGTCATGTCTTGTTGCACTTCTAACAAATAATATCTTCATCAATTTTTTGATTTCTGCTAGCATTAAAATTGGAAGAAGAAGCATTCCTTTTACTAGAAGAATATTTTTTCTTTCCATTGAATTTTCCTCTTCTTGATTTTAAAATTTTTCTGAATTGCCTAGTCATGAGGGCAAGTTCATCCTCATTAGACTCAGACTCTTCAGAACTTGATTTTTCTTGACTTTTCTCTTTATTGCTTGATGAAGCTTTAAGTGCTATTGGTTTAGCTTTAAGCAAATGTTCTTCACTTCTTTTCAAATTTATTTCATAAGTCATTAAAGATCCTTTGAGTTCATCCAAAGAAATTTTGGATAAATCCTTAGAATCTTCAATCATTGTAGCCTTTGTGTGCCAAACAGATGATAGAGAGCGCAAGATTTTTCTTACCAGATCAACATCAGTGTATTCCTTACCTAGTGCCTTCAGTCCATTGACAATTGTCATAAACCTAGCAAACATTTCAGAAATTGAGTCGTCAGATTTCATCATAAACAATTCATATTCATAAACAAGTATGCTTGCTTTGATTTCCCTAACTTGAGATGTTCCCTCATACATTAATTCAAGTTTATCCCACATCTCTTTAGCAGATTTACACATGGATATTCTTGAATATTCTTTAGGGTGGACTGCACACTGAAGCATGTTCATGGCACTGTAATTAAGAGTAGGTTTCCTAATCTGCTCTCTAGTCTAATTCTCCTCATCTCCCTGATTTTCATAAGGACCCACTTCAACTATCCTCCAGATTTCATAGTTTTGAGCCCTAAGAAAAACTTGCATGCGATTTTTCCAGTATGAATAATCAGACCCATCAAAATATGGTGGTCTATTAATGGAATGACCCTCAGCTACAAATCCTTGAGAATCCATCAATTAAAATGAGATAGTGAAAGAGCAAGCAAACAATTCAAGCAATTAACATAGAGATCAAACAGAAGCAATCAAATCAGATCAGAAACAGATATTAAACCGCTCTGATACCAATTGTAGGATCGAATAGGTGGATGGATCAGATCTAGAAGGGGGGGTTGAATAGATCTAACACCAATTAACGCGGAAGCTTAAGTAATTAAAAATTACTTCGAATCAGAGATCAATTCACATGAACAATTTACTGATCTGAAGTGTGATTAGTATGTGTGAGCAAATCAATTAGTAGTGTGAGCGAAATCCCTATGCATGCATCTATCGTAATATAAAGTCAAACCACAATTCAAACCACTACACAAAGGATTTTTTAGGTGGTTCGGAAATCACCTCCAGTGACTCCTACATCCACCCCTCACACAGTGAGGCCACACTACTCAAAACCTTGAGTACAACACACACTGGAGCACGATGACTCCAAACAACCTTGAGCACGACGGCTCAACAAACTGAGCATGACGGCTCAAACAACAATTGGAGCATGACGGCTCAAACCACATAGTGAGTGCGACGACTCACAAACCAGAGCTCGACGGCTCACAGTACAAAAGCTAGATCAAACACAAAAGGGATCAGATCCTCTAGCAATGATCTGATTCAAGACAGATTCGTACACAGAAATTTGTGCAGAACTTCATGCACAAGTCTCATAGATGAAATAAGGAAGAATAAACTCTGAGGTGAAGGAAATGTATGTAGAATGAGTGTTCTTTGATGAAGAGGCCTTGCAGACACTTCAATTGAGGAGCCTTGATGGAAATCGATGGAGATTCTCCTCAATTGGCGATGTTCTGCTTTGATGGCATCTGAAATGCAAGAAATCCTTCTTCCATTGCTCCTCTTCAGTTGGATCTGCTCCCTTGCCTAGCACAGCAAGCTTCTCTCCAGAGATTCCCCTTGATTCCCACGTCCTTCCTCTTGAAAGGATGGCCTGCAACTTCTGGAGATGGAGCCAGATCTGGAAAGTTCCTTTTTGCCGCCAAAAAGCTTCTTCTGGAAGTGTATGGGCTCTCTTTTCTTTAGGGTACAAGGAGCATGGGTATTTATAGCCCCATATGTCCATAAAGTGTCTTGGGGTGCATGGGCACGGAAACCCAGGCAGATTCCCTTGATCCCCAAGTGGCCACGTGTCCAGAGAAATTCACGTTTTTGAGTTTCAGTTGTAGTGTGTCGACACTACCACTGGTCGTGTCGACACACTGTCCCAGTGAGGCAGAAAAGTTCTTCTGGAAACTGGGTCTAGTGTTGACACAACCACAGACTGTGTCGACACACTTGACCCTGTCTTCATGAAAATGCTTCAGGAACTATGATCCAGTGTCGACACCATCAATGGGTGTGTCGACACTACCATGATAAAACCTATATATCCCTGAGAATTTAACACATAAGACATTAGTACAAGGTATTATCATCAAAGTATGAAGTGTAAAGTATTTGAAACATGCTTTTTGAGCATTGTTATTACATAAATGATGTATGTAACATGTTCAACCCATTAAGTACAAAATCACACAAGTCATCATCAAAATCATAATATGTCATCATCAAAATCAAAGTATGAGTGATGTTCATTGGTCATCATTAAAATACAACTTTAGGAAATTCCAAAACACACTCAACCCAACACTTTTCTCTTCTCTTGACAATGCAAGATGAGCCTATGCATTTCAGACCAATTTATCTTCTGCTCTAGATCCAGATTACATATTACATCCCGAAATTCGCAACAGTTTGCAACTGTATGCCCCGGATGGCGATGGTATGGGCAAAATTCTGATTGGTCCACTGTCATGTCCCAGCTTGTCTTTTCTAGAGGGAGTTGCAATGCATTAATGGACATCAGGGCCGTGAAAATATCAGAGAGGGACTCAGGCAACAGATGATAATGGGTTTGCCTTGGGCCAAGTGAATGTCGTGATGGCTGGGTAGTGGATGGCAGGGTGCTGCGGCATGGACGAGGTGGTTGTTCTTGTGGAAGCGGGGCGAGTTGGCTATATGAAGGTGGAGGTGCATGGTGGTTAGTGGAGTCGGTAGGCGTGGGGTGGTGGATGGTATTAACTTGGGCCTGGGTTTGGACTCCCTCATAAGTGGCCCCTTGAAATGAAGAATTCGGTTGTTGTGCCTCAAACATGGATTGCATGGGGGAGTCAATGAGTTGGGTTCTAACAAAGTGAGCCCGACTGTATAACTGTTGCATAGATGTGATGTCGCTCATAGCCAGGATGTGGCGGTACATGGGTGTTGTATTAGCAATGATAAGCTTGATTTTCTCCCCTTCCGGGATGTGCATCTAGACATGCGCGGACATCTGACGCCACCGGTCGGCATAGGATGCAAATTCTTCATCAGGCTTCATCTGTTCAGTCATCAGATCGGCCATTGAATACTTAGGCCCGGCCCAATCTTGATATTGTTGCATGAATCTGACCTTGACGACTTCAAAATTCTCAACTTCATCGGGAGGCAAGGAATAAAACCACTCTAGAGCGGGCCCATCTAATGACTGCTTAAAAAGATAAGCCAATAAGCGGCGATCATGTTGATAGGACACCGACTCATAGAGGAACTCCTTCAGATGGATGTAAGGGTCTCCAGCCCCATCGTATTTGTGATAAACAGGGAGCTGAGAAGGTGGAGGGATCCAGAGACCACGGAAATTAGGGAGAGTATCATTGAAGGAAGGTTTTGGCTTTAACTGCCTCCGCAAGTCACTGAGCTCTCACTTCATGGACTCGAACTCGGATTGAAAGTCCTGAGCCGAAGTGGATTGTGGATAGCGAGGGCCAGCTTGCGAATGAGAGAGGAGTCGAGAGTCAAGGTCCGGGTCAGATTGAGCATAATGGGCCGGTTGTAATGATGTGGGCTGAACAGAAGGATGGCTCGATCCAAGAGTGACAACGTGAGGGGATCTAGAATGAGCGGGATAGTGTGGGCCTGTTGGGCCCATCCTGGAAGAAGACCATAGAGCAAAGGTGGACAACAATTCACGGGCCTGGTTAGGGCCCATTTCAAGCCGGAGGCTCTCCAATTCAGCGGCCTCATCAGAGGAGGATGGTGACGGGACAAAGTGGGAAACAACACTCTCGTCGGCCCGATGGGCCCTAGACTGGGCCGAATTTGGAATAGACTCATGAGACAAGGGGTCTGCATGAGGAGAAGAGGTTGGAGGATAGGTGAAGTGGAAAGGAGCCATGAGAGGATGAGAAATGGGGGAATTAAAAGGATACACTAAAATATAAATAAGGGGTACAACAACAATGAAGATCACATAAGAAAGGGATGAGAAAGGGAGTTCTCAAGCAAACACCCAAGTTAACATGATATGCGTTAGGATTTTAGGGTTATAACTTAACCTTTTAATGGATTGATTTAATTGAATTGCACTCGGCTAAAGAGGAACCCTAATGGGTGTGTACTCAAGTACTCCGGGATGACTAGGGATGGGATACACTCACATGCGAGGGGTGGCTCAAACTATGGGTGCGACAGGTACAACCGGCTTGGTGAACCACAACGTGCGTACGATCACGAGGACTTACAGAGGTCCTCAGAAGGCGGCCCGAGTCAACCTACGAGTGCTCGCAGGTGAGAGGGCTCACTCAACCGAGGGGGAGAACCTAAACAATGGGATTAATAGCGTATGCACAGGCCTAAGTGCCCAAAGTGTATGCAAAGTAGCTAATGACCAAATAGGATGACCAACAAGGTCTCGGGCAGAGTCGCGGCGGCAGGGTACACCACGACCCTATCGCGATAGGGCGGCCTGCCGCGATATGAACAGAACCCCGAGAACAACAGTCAGCCACAAATGCAAAGCAAACAGACTAACCTAGCAGATGATATAAGCATATAATCACCAGATTAATCTTGTAGAGATCATGAATCACCCAGAAACCGATACATGGATAAAAGCAATAACAAACAAAGTGTACCTATAGATGCGACGCTCATCCACGGCGCAACATTGTCGCGTCCTCACAATACGCCGCGACAGAGCCCAAAAACTTACAACAGAAAGAAAAGGAAAACCCGAACCCTAGCAGGACTCTAGCATTCACAAACACGAAAATACATGGCAGAGAAGCATAGAACAGGCATACATGAACTCATAGAAGTAGGATAAGGTAGATAGAAGAAGAAATATACTGACCTTTTATCGCGTCCTCCTCGGACGACGCGATCGTATCGCATCCCCGCGATACGCCGCGACACTAAGAGAGAGCCAAAAACGCAGAAAACAAAACAACAAAATACTGATAGGGCTCTAAGAAGATAACTAAGGAAGGAAACATGGCAAACAAGCAAACTCAATCCATGAGGGTAGCACTGAAGGTCCCACCGTGATCGCCAAAAGGTGTAATCACGGGGATTGTGCGCCCCCCCCCCCCCCCCCCCAATACACAAGCAAGTATTAAATCTAATAGTATGGAAAGAGGAATGTGATCGCCACCTAGATAGTTGCCTAATAAACGACGAAGATGTGGGCTAACTATGCTAAGAAAGGGATAGAGAACAGAAGTGGACCTGGTATCGCGGCAGGATTACCTGTCGCGATGATACTGATAACGCATCGCCCTTTTAGGACGCGTTTCCTTGTCGCGTCGTCCTCCACCATCGCGTTCTCTTCTGTGCGGGAGATGATGGATGGGACCTTCTTCCCGTCCTCCAGCCGGCTAGAGGAAAAGAGCTCCTCGTGGAATATTGCTTGGGTGCCTGCCAAAACAAAGAGAAAACAATAAAAACCCTATTAGAACAAGTTAAGTGTTGTATCCATTCAAAAATGAAAAGAAAAGAGGAAGCATGGTGGGAACGAACCTGGGGCTGGTTTTTAAACCCCTAGGGTGTAAGAAAAACGTGGGAATGGGAAGGGATGCAACCTATCTAGAAATGAAATAAAATGCTTGAAGATAATGAAAGAAAAGGGAGGAAGGAATGGATGAGCCCCATGTGGGGCGACTCCCTGGCTTGTGATGGCATCCAAGTCTCGTGCAAAAGCTCCTGGAAGAAGTGGGGGTCGCCGTCCTCACGTTCCACGCTCCATGGATGTGAAATGAGGAAGCTTTTGAGGTGGGAATGTGAGGAAAATCAGAGGGAATGGGAGGGCTACGAGGCTAAGTCCAACTCAGTAGAGAATTCGGCAGCCCTTCGGGGTAAAACTGGGGGGGCTCCCAATTCATGAAGAGAGGGCCTTGCTTTTATAGGATTTTTGAGTGATTAATAATCAAAATGAGAGATAAAACCCATTGTAATTCGCATAGGAGAGTCCAAGGGAGCTCCAAGAGAGTCCCCAAGCCCTAAACCTCGCCCAAGGGGTTGAGATATTGCTTGGAGATAAAGATAGAGCTTTGGGCGGATAAATAGGAGGTGGTTGCGGAGGCTAACAAGCGCAGTTGTTGTCGTGGCGTATCGTAGGGCCGCGACTTGCTAACGCAACGGCCCTAGGCGTCGCGACAGTATGCTCACGTGCATGAAGATGCATGGGCTGTCACAGCGGCCTCTAGCGTCGCGACATAGTAACGCGACGCTACGATACGCCGCGTCAAGAAAATTAATTATTTGTGAATTATCAGCCAATCACATGAAAGGATAAGAGTTATTTAGGCCTAAGGACTCTCTCCAAGTGACAATGGGTGGGATTTCATGGAAATTTGAGTTGTTAATGGGCTCAAAACAAGGCTAATGATGGGCTCAAGGTGAGTGACCAACTAGAGGCTCACTAGGATAGAAAGAAATGTAGCTCAACTTATAAGTCAGAATCGAGTGTCTACAGCCGCATGGTGGTCACGACGTACAGGTTCTACGGAGTTTCCGACCATGGTGTCCTTCCGTACCGTTGCTAGTTAGTAGCTTCGCTTCCGCACTTTCCCTTTTAGAGTAGAAGTTATAAATGTTGTTATTTAATTGTTTATATATTCTTCTGCCTGTTAGAGCCAGTAGGAGATTGCCAGTAGGAGATTGGTAGTCCCTACTGAGCTTCTGTTGTGAAGCTCATCCCTTCTTTTTCCAGGTAAGACTTCTCAGTAGCGGCAGAATGCACATCGGGCGGAGTAGGCGGGGTGGTAGTCATCGTCCCCGCAGCTAGCAGTGGTTTCCCCCTTTTAGTTGTACATCATCCTCGGGGTATGCCCCTAAGGGCTCTGTCCTTCCCTTTTTACTTGTACTAGTTGTGCGTGTGTTGGGACTATACCTAGAGCGATACGCTGTGATCTCGCTCTTCTTTCTGCTTCTGCATGTGTGCTTCTAGTTCAGTAGTTGATGTTTATTTCCCTTACATATTCTGTTTAGACTTGTGTTATAGCTCTTCCGGGTCCCTGGATCCATGGGCAGCGACCGCGAAAATCTGGTCCTCGGCTTGGGCCGAGGGTCGGGTTCTTGGCGTCATTACACTCACACTACCTCTCCTCAAAAGGATGTATCATACTATCAATGAAGTCCTCAGAAATGAAGGAATGCGATGCACCTGGATCAATTAACGTTCTGGCAGAAAATTCAAGAAGTGGTATAATACCTTCAATCAAATTGGATGCCTCCGCTTGAGCCCTTGTGATTGCCATCACTCGTCCTCGTCCCCTCTGGTAAGGCGTGCCTTTACCTCGCTCAGCTTGTGGCTGCTGGAATGGCTGTTCTTGTTGTTGCTACTGTGGTGCTCCTCTACCATAGCTAGCTCTTCTAGGATACAGACAATTCCTCGCCAAATGTCCCAGCTGATCACAATTGTAACATCTGAATTCGACGGGCAGCCTTACTGTGCTTTGCTGAGATTCCTCCAACTCCGACTTATAGCCTCGGCCCTATTGAAATCCTTGCTGCCTGCCGCCTCCTCGGCCTCTAAATATCTTATTTAACTTGTTTCCCCACTTGCCAAAAACCTAATGTAGACGCTCCTCCAAAAGGTGTCGTGCCTTTGCTAACACCCGATGACTGCTGTGGAAGTCGAAAGCTACCACTACCTAATCCTGATCTGCTTGACTGCCTGGCTTGCACAGTTCTTTCAAGTATTGCTGCTCTTTAGGCTGCCTCCTCCACTGTACTACACATAAGTGGAATCACTACATCTTGCAACTCCGACCTCAACCCTCGAATGAAATACTCCACTATCATAGCATTGTTGGTTACCACATAAGGTGCATACCTGCTCAAGGCCATGAACCTCATTTGGTACTCCAACACCGAAAAATTCCCTTGCTGTAGTGTCCTAAATTGCTCCCTCTTGGCTAGCTGATTTTGTGCCGGAAAGAATGTGTTGTTGAATGCTTCAAGAAACTCTGGCCATGTGATTGTATCCTCCTCTTGTCCTGCAAACACAGTTTGCATCTTGAGTATCCACCACTCTTGTGCAAATCCCCTCAACTGGTAAGTAGATAAGATCACTCTATTGTTGTGTCCATGATTTTGATGATGTCATAAATCAAGTAAAATGTCATAAATGTCTAACACAAATTATTTGTATCACAGGAACATTTATAAAGATAAAGTCAACTCATGTGAATCATCGAAGAAGTTACTAAGGTTTAGTAATTGTTCATAAGGTCGACTCTATACAGAGGTTAGGTCAACACACTTTGAGTTTCTTAGTTGCATAGATATTCAAAGTTTCAGATCAAGTCGACACTACTTGAAGAACAGGTCGACTGTAATCATTTTTCTAGCTAGCGCTGAAGGGGAGGAATCAGATAAGGTCGACACCAGATGTGGATCAGGTCGACATTAGTCAAATTCCCAGAGTGTCTTATGAAGAGAAGTGCTGGATGAGGTCGACTCCATTTACGGATGAGGTCGACTCTACCTGTTCACCAGGTCAACTCTAAAGGAAGGTTAGGTCGACTCTATCAGCAGATAAGGTTGACACTATGATACTGTAAGGTCGACTCTAAATCACATTCAGTCATTCAAACTCAAAGTTATTTGGATGAGGTCAACTCTGGAGGGCATAGAGTCGACTCTACTGAAGACTTTACAATGATCATGTTAAGTCACATGAATGTGCATCGACTCTATAACTTGGATGCGTCGACTCTACAACACTTATTCTACAGAGAATTTGCCAGCACATAAGTGATGGGCACGTGACCCAAGATGCAAAGTTTGTGGCTTCAGGTACACGTCACATGGTTTTGGAAGATACCATCTTTTGGTGGCAAAAGGATCTCTCAAGTTTTTGGGATTCTGTTGAGGGGCCCACTAAAAAAGATTTCGTGAATCAGATCAAAAAGTCTAGACGTCCTCTACAGTTGAAAATTGCACATAGAAGAAAAAGTGTAGAGACCTGAGAGCGCGAAAAAGAAAAGTGAGTAGAGCTTGAGTTCAGAAAGAGCAGGCGACTTCGGAACATGGATTTGATTAAGGCAAGAGGTTACTGGATCGTGCCTTCCTCAAAGATGAAGACCTGCTGCTGAGCATCTGAAACAGAGGATCAGAATTCTTCTTGGATTCAGAGGTAAATTGATCCGTGTGGAGCAACTAGAAGAAGAATTTGATGAACTCAAGAATGAAGAAGTTGCAATTGGAACTCAAGGAGTTTTCTGACCAGATCTAACTTCGGAGCAGAGCGTTTGATACCTCTAAACTTCTTCAGACTACTATTTCATTTGTTTTCTTTTAATTTCTTCAAGGCATCACTCTGATTGGTTGTCTACTTCGATTGGAGTAGACGAAGTTGATCCTACACTTGATGTGTTTGGATCTTGAGATTTGGGTCAAATCTTGAAGCTGTGAATCAGTGGATTGTTTAAGTTGTGCATCAGCAGTTGTGAAGAAGCTCTGAATCAGCGGCTGTGTGAGAGTCTCACACACTTGATCTTATAGTGAAGCCTCACTGGTTTAGTGAGGGGTGGACGTAGGTCTCGACACTAGAGCCGAACCACCTTAAAAATATCGCTCGCACTTGTGTGGTTTGATTCTCTCTGTCTAGATTGTTTTCATCGGATCAGTTCATTATTTCGAGGTTTTAATTTTCTAATCGGCGTTTAAATTGGTGGATATCTATTCACCCCCCCCCCCTCTAGATATTCCTTCTACACACAACATCTATCAGCTTGTGGACACCTCATTGTATCAAATACCCTTTCTATCTCATACACCCAATGTTCAGCTATATCCGGATTCGGACCTTTCGAGTACATAGGTGGCTGCAAATGTAGAAACCTCTCCACTAGCACTGTGGACTCCTCCACACTAGTTGGTCGCACTGGTACAACTGGAGGTAAAGGTACTACAGGTGGTACCTCAACTCCATACGGTGGTACAAATGGTGCTGGTACGTCCTCCTCCTCCACTGGTGGTGCTATAACTGTTGGCTAAATCAATGGTTGCTGATCCAACCGTGTCTGAATCTGTATTGTACTATCCCATAGCCTTTCTATCATTTTATGTGTGGTCTCCTCTGGCTCATCACCTCTACCTCCCCAATCTCTCCTATTAGCCATTTATAAACTTGCACATACAACATTCCAATCTACACAGCAGACAAACATATCATTATGAAAATAGGGCCAACTACCAGTAGCAGACTATAGTAAAGAACAGACTATGTACATTTCTGGTTCCTTCATATTTACATGGACCTTGCTCTGATACCAACTGTGACAGTCCCTGCCGTTCAGGCCTGTTAACCCAATAACGTGCCCGACACGACTCCATCTCCCGAGAACGAGCTGTAGCCTCGCAAGGAATATCATATACACATGTCCGTGGAAATATAAAAGAACATGCTGAACATATATAAGTTTCTATTTCTCACACATTTCCATATGAAATGTACATATTCAGTTTCATACCAAAGTCATAGTACAAGGTACAACAACCTGGGACAAACCTCCAAGGCTTAACAAGAAGAAGTATTACTCTGTTGGTGGCGAAGGCCCGACTCCACTGCGGTACGGTCCCAAACTAGAAGAGGGACGGGAATCCTCCTGCTCTCCTTCACCTGGAAGAAGAAAGGGTGAGCCTCACAAGTCATTGGCTCAGTAGAACAACTCCCCCAAAGCCGAATGGAACATTGATCAGCAAGTAAAGTAGCAAAGCTGGTAAGCAATTAAAATATATAATAGCCTATGCATGACACAACAATTGTAATAACTAAATGGCAAACCATGTATACGTGTACAAACTAAAGAAGGGCACGCCGAACATGAGTCACGAGAACTGGTTCGTGACACTAGACACAGACTCGGACAAGTAATATAAGTCTACCTCTCAGCCTCATAGCCATGGACGAAAGGTCCAGCTGCCGCTCCACCTCAGCAAGGTCAAGAACTGTGGAGACAAACCAACACCACTTCTGCAGACCACACAGCTGCAGGCCCAAGTCTGACACCTTTAGGGATTACGGCTTGAGCTCCCTAAAGTGAGGCACTAGAAATAGGACTAGCTGGGGACCAGTACGTCTACTAGTGTCTGTCCCCCAACCACGAGCGCGCTACATTTGACCGCACACCCACAAACACGAGTCGCTGCCCCCTGCCATCTTTCCCTCAACCGGACATACAACTCAAACTCAGGAGTGAGGGTGTCTAGGAAGATGACACAAATCTTGACGGTACTCATCGTACTAGGACAAAACCCAAGCACCCGGTGCCTGGGTAACAGATTGGAGAGGTAACCACGGAAGGAGTTACAACCCAACTTGCTATGCACGCATTTCCAAGCAAAACCCACCGTTATCAACCACGGTATATGCCGACACAACCCATATAGACCCCACATTGCGTAGCTAACACAGCCTACATATTGTACCATGGAAACTAGACAGACCGGCCACAGAACCCCAGAGCTCGGGTGGCCACATTCTAAATCGCGACCAACACAGTGGATGCCAATTGGTGCTCAAATCGAGACGGACCAACCCGTCGCCTTAAGGGCTGAATCGCGACGGGCCAGGTCATCGCGTTCACAAAACCCGACGACTGGTTCCATCACCTTTCAGGCAGTAGAAACTAGCCTTAAACCCTCAATCCGGAAATCACCATAAATTGCTACACATGCAGATAAAGTAGGAAGTAAGCATGTGAATAAAACCCTAAGCATGCTCTCTATCATGTTCACATGATTCCTAAGCCAAATCTCACAAACCCTAATCCATACATGCCATACAAGCTAAAACGTAGGAATGTTCCCCTACCAACACAGGAAATGCTAAACCGACGCCGTCCAGACGTTCCTCACGCCCAAACCACGTCGAACGGACAGCAAAAACCTTGAAATCGCCTCAAAATGCCACAACAAACCTCCACAGCACTCCCCCTTAGATGAATAGTGCAACTGCACTGTTCGCCCAAGGGCAGAGACCCAAAATACACAGAGGTTAAATTGTGATGTATCGGGTCGTTGCGTTTCTAAATGCGACGTACCCTGCCATCGTAATTAAACCCTCGACGCCCCGCCATATGGCACGCGTCGAACATGCAGACGTGCACCATGAAGGCGGTCTTAAATCGCGACATAGCAGGTCATCGCGTTCAAGTAAGAATCGTCATGTCTGCCTTGGTTGCGTTCTTAATGAACCCGCCAGAGGTCTGTTTGGGCTGGGATCTCCAACCCTCCAGCCTCCCACCTGCTACACCAAACCTGAAGAAACTCATAAACATATACAAGCTCAACTAATGGGCCATACATTGGCCCCAAACCCGGTAAACCATGATCCGAACATTCAGGATATTACACCCTGAGGGAATCACATCTATCATATGAGAAGGTCATCATGCCTTTTGTTGGGGAAAGTCTTCCTAAGGAGCAATCATGAGGTCACACCCTCTCTTTATTCTTATTCTACTTGTTGTCCCTTCTCTGAGGATACTTGTTGACATCATATAGTTGGTTGGAGAGTAGCCCGAGTCTCACTCTTTCTCGATGTGGGCTTGCCCAGACAATTATCCCTTCTCGAGATTTGTCTGGTCGGGGGTAAGTTTTCTGAGTCGTGGGTCTCTTGTCTGCAATTATTTATAGTCAATAAGTTCACAACTATCCATACTTTTTGGTGCCTTTTTTTTTTTTTGGGGGGGGGGGGGGGGGGGGGGGGGGGGAGGAGGAGGGGGTTATCCATGCACCAAGGGTTCTTTTGGGAGTTTTATGTCTCAAGATTTTTCCTGAGTCAATGCTATGGGACTCGAGCGTGCACTCTATGTGGGTCAAGTTTATTGCCTAATTTCCCTCGAGACAGCTTGTTGGCTGGATGGTCAGGGTTGTATTCTCATATGGGCCGTATTGGGCTTGATGGGTTTAGAGATTTAGGTGATGAGATTCTCTCTCTCCAAACTGTAATATATAGTTGTGTAATAAAAGGTATTAGTGTAAACATTGCAGTTTACAAGGGCATATATGTAAAGAAAAACCCTTCATCTTTTGGCTTAATCAATAAAACTTTCATTAACACGATTGATTAACGTTTTTCCAACGTGATGTCATACTATACGATGTAATACTTGGTTCCGAACCTCCTTGCATCTGCAAGAAATGGATCGTGAGAGGTCAATGCGGGGGCTTTCACTACAGAAAAATTAGGCTTTACTTACGTCCAAACACCGTAAGTAGAGAACTGAAAATTGTAAGCATAGCCTTCACTTACGGTGTTACCCTACGATAGGGTTTCATCGGCTAAGGTTCGACGGCAAAGGCCTAGGGCTACAGTGTTTTAAACTCCGTAAGTATAGAACTTTAGTCACGGTGTTGATAGTTGTAAGTAACACCATAAGCATATCCTCTTTCCGCTACGGCGATGTTAACCATAGTCATATTTTTTGCAAGGATAGACTCAGTTATGGTTGCGTACATCCCTACAGCTATGTAAACCATAAGCATGTTTCCTTACGGCCACGTACACTATAAGCAGTTTTGTTTCAACAAAAAAAAAATAGTAATGTATTCAAATGGATCCACATTCACCTACATTTAGAGATCCACATCACATACATTTGGATCCACATTCACATACTGGTGGGATACACATTACATATAATTGGATCCACATTTACAAGCATTTGGATCAACACATACACATCCACATTTAGATCCACACATTCACATTTAGATCCATAGTCCACCTTCACATAACATTCAGATCCATATTCACATTAACATCCACACACACATTCACACCCACTCATTCACAATATACAACACATTAATAATATAAAACACATTAAAGTTTAAAACATAATAATGTTGATGAAAGTAAATCATTACATCAAACATCATTGTTCACATTCACATACTGGTGCTAAAGATCTATTCAGAAGAGGAAGTTAATTGTTAGTAAATCAAATTGTTCACATGTGATGAGAGGAGATTTGTGATTTGTCCAAATCAGCTTGCTTTCTCCTTGGACCAAGACAAGTTGCAGTAGACGAACTGCAAGAGCGACACTAAATGAGGTAAGAAAATTGAATTAAGGGACATTGAGCAACAATATGCCTTATGTGGTCAATAAGTACTGTGTGAGGATATGTATAACAAAAGAAACAATATGCTTAATAAACAAGTTAAGCTCTATGATAATAAAGCATGGCTCAATTAAAACTCACTTCCTAGTTGTAACATTAATACTCGATCACTATCCTTACCATATCAATTCTTCATACAATTGGCTTGTTTTGCAGATTTGCAGTTGGCTTCTATTAGTAGAATTTAGGAAGTCCAGTAAACCACATATTCCAAGTCTCATAAGGCAACTTTACACATGTGCACGAGCTATTTACCACCCATGTATGCTAATGATGTCCAACAAGTTTTAGAAACGTTGTTGGATGGGGACAACTTGGGGAAAGGAAAAAGTGCCTAACAAGGGAGTGGGAACTTAACCTGGGATCCGAGGATAAGGCCACTTAACATGGGATCTGAGGATAAGGCGTCTATAATTAGAGAGACTTGTGGATAGCCTATTTTAGGGGTTAAAAGAAAAAGATCCTCACAATCTAACTTGATGGCCCACTGCAACTTAAATGTTGTTGTCTTTTAAGACTTCATGTCTTTGGATGAAAAACATCTGCAACTTAAATGGCAGATGCTCACATGGCTTTCGGATTGTCAACTTCCTTTTCCAACTGATTTGGTTGGGAGGCTATTTCATCTATCATGATTCCTTAAGCTGGTGGACCTTGTTTAGAGATGTAACCATCTATCTCCATATCAACTTTCTGCTTAAAATTTTGTTCAAATTCCTACTCAAAGTTCTCTTTATTTGATTTTTTATCTCCATCACTGGACAGGATAAAACCATGTTTGGTTGCTGGATAGGATAAAACCATGTAAGCAATCCTAGGATTCTTTAGTCAGAGTTACCACACCCTTTTGGGTCGCCTTGGTTAACAGTCTTTATCCTGAGTTGATGTGTGTCTTTTTCTACCCGATGTTATATAGTCGTATTTAAATCCACGTCTACTCAGACTATCACAGGTAAACAATGTGCATGGCTCACTTCTTTCCCCAACTATGTTGAGTGTGATCAAATTTCGATATGGCCAGCCATATGCCATAATTTGTAACATGCTTCATTCTTTTTTGACATAAATAGTGCAGTTTAAATGTTTTAGGTGTATTTGGGTTGCTCTACAGAATGTAAAAAATTTGAATACTTTCCAAAAAGGGTGGAGGTGAAGATCATTTATCCTTAAGCTCAACCTGTTACATGTAAAAATTTTAAATAACATCAGAGTTGACAATTAGCAACATATATATAAGCAGCTCACTAAGGGTCTGTTTGTTTGCACTGAAAATCTGGGTTAGGAAATGGTTTTCAGGAAAGCTTAATTTTTTGTATCATTTGGTACCACTGAAAATCAAAATGTAGAAAACTAAATCACAAAAATTCTAGATTTTGGCATCCGCAGGAAAACCGCGGATGCCATTTTCCAAACTGCCGCCGCTACACCAGTTTGTATGTAGTTTGTACAGTAACAAAGTTAGGTACTATTCATCTAAATTGTATTTTATTTTTTTTCACTTATTTAAATAGTATTTGTCAAATTTAATTATTTCTCGATAGTTAATTTATTTTTTACTTTTTTATTAAAATATATTTAGAATATTATTCATTCAAATTATATTTTTATTTTATTTCTCCAACTTTAAATTATCTTTGTCAAAATTACTTATTTTTCATTAGTTATTTTATTTTATTTTATTTTTTAAAATATTAAAAATAAAAAATTGATGAATAATGTTAGTACACAAGGAATATACGACTCTCTCTCATTTGAGTAGATCATAAGATCTCATATTCCTCCATACAACTTTATATTTTCCTAACAACCAAATAGATAATTACATTTTCATTTTCACGGAAAAGTTATTCCGAGGAAAACTATTTCCCTCTGAAATTGTTTTACATACAACCAAATGGACCCTAAATCAAGAACTTAAAGGTAATAAAAGGAGTGACTAGCTCATAATTAAGTGCACCATAGAATATAAAAATGATGAACCACCTATATATTTGACTGAATCATAATGACATGATGTAACTAAAATCTTGATTTGTAGAAACATAGTGTGAAGAAAACAATGATCAGTAGTTCTTAAATACAGCAGAAGATTGTCAACAAAAGTTGAGTAATACGCTCACAAGAGTTAGAGACATTTTTGCACTGTGACAACAAGAGGAGAAAGATATATTTAATTTTTGAAAGAAAGCTTATCCAACTTGTCCACAACTCTTCTATGGTCAGCTGAGGTTCCGTCAGCTTCATTTCACAGTATAGCCTGAACTCTTACCCACAGGCTTTGAGCGTTTATCTGTCCCTTCCATTGGGACAGATACATGTCATTTAATTCTAGATACCAAGGGGAAAATATAGCATGATCAAAATATATCCTGATTTAAAAAAAAAGTATTAGAGAACAGCAAAAGACCAATATCTTGATTCAAAATCAAGAAGATATTACAAGTATAGGTACATATATCTTCAAATTGGGATCTCTACACCATCAATGTCGTCTCTCTCCCATGTGATGTTTATGTCATCAAAAAAAGCAACATCATCATCAATGTTTACATCTTTTGCATCATTTTCAGTAATTTCTTCATTTTGCATGTCGAAGTAATTTCTCGGCTTTGTTTTCCTCACAACAGACCATCCTTCCATTTTGGGATCCTCCACATACCATGCTTGTTCCACTTGAGAGACCAAAACATATGGTTCACTTGTATGTAATTTATAGTTTAGGTTGACCAATGTGAAACCTTCTTCTTTAATTACCCCTCACTGAATAGCAACCCAGTCACACTTGAAAAGTAATACCTTTCTTTGATCATAATAGTTCAACTCTAATATTTCTTGAAGAACACCATAATATGTCACCTCATCTCGGATAGGAGCGTTGTCTTTAACACTGAAAAAACTTGAAGTTTTTACAGACATAACAACTCTACTATTCTGTGTCTTCCTATGAAGTTCATTATGCCGAGTTTGAAAACGGAACCCATTTACTAAACATACGTTAAACTTCTTCCCCACATTCAAGGGTTGATCTTTCAACACAATTATGTTTGCATCTAACCCATTATTGTACTTGCCTTGTAAAGAGATAATCTAAAAAAAAGGTTACATGTTGGTTATCATTAAAAATTATGTCATGTAGACTAAAATAATATATGGAAGCGTTTACTTACTTTACACTTAAACCAATCTCGAAACTGTAATGTATGACATCGCTCAATTTTCATTTCACTTGCTCGTGGTCTTGTTTTCCTTATTTCTTCAAGATGCATACTACATACAAAATGTGGACAATACATTAACGGTATGGTATTGAGAAACAATACATTAATGGGTTGTCATTTGACTTACCTTATGTAAGGAGATATGGCATCACAATTAAATAGTACATAAGGATGAGCTTGGTTCAACTCATCATTGCTAAGATGACAAGCAGTTCCACCACCTAAACATCGACCATTTCTTGAAAAAATATCCCATCCTTTTTGTCACTTCTTCAGCCCCTTCATCTTCATTTCTTTAAGGTTGGTTAAGCCATGTCTTAACATCATCGTCTAGATATCTCGAAGAAAAGATAAGAGTCTCCTCTGCTATATACCCTTCTACCATTGACCCCTCTGGACGTGCCCTATTTCATACATAGGACTCAAGTTTCACCAAAAACCTAGTGGAGATTCAAAATGAAATCAAGTATTATTAGCAATAGTGTACAACCGTCAGACATAAGTATAAGATTAATGCAAACCTTTCAATAGAGTACATCCATCTATACTGAACTGGGCCAGCAAGCCTTGCTTCCTCAGGTAGGTGGATGAGAAGATGTACCATTATATCAAAAACGCTTGGCAGGAATATCATCTCCAATCGACACAATATGTTTGCTATTTCTTGTCTAAGCTTATAGAAATCACTTGACGATGAAGTCTTGGAACATGTTAGAGAAAAAAATTTGCATACATCGTTAATTGCAGATCTCAGCTCCTTTTGTGTCACTCCCCTCATTGCTACTGGAAGCAATTGTTGCATGAGGACATGACAATCATGACTTTTTAAACCCCAAATTTTCTTACGATCATTGGGATTTACATGTCTTGATATGTTTGATGCATAGACATCTGGAACTTTCACAGTTACCATGGAGGTAAGTTGTATGGTGTCAACAACACAAGTCATGTACTATGACTCCTACTCATTACCCCAAAGGGGTTGAAACCATCACTTGCCAAGTCTAGTCGCACATTACGAGGTTCTAAGCCAAAATCATCAATCGCATCTAACTCCTTCCAACAAGGGGAATCAGCCGGGTGCCTTAGAATGTCGTCTTCTTGGCGTTCATCACTATGCCAACACATGGTTGCAGATGATTTACTGCAAGTGTATAATCTTTGTAGCCTTGGAATCAATGGAAAATGCCGAAGAACTTTCTTTGCAACCTTAATCTTGTTGTTATGATCACTTCTTTCAGTTCCTTTCGTCCATCTAGATTCTCCACATTTAGGACAATGATCATAGACTCATACTCTTTCCGGTACAAAATACAATCATTAGAACATGCATCAATCTTGTGATAATCATATCCCACTTTACCAATAATTTTTTCAATTCATAGAACGTAGCTGGCAACACATCACCTTCTGGAAGAGCCTCTTTCAATAGCTTTAGAAGCATGTCGAAAGATTTGTTGCTCATTTTGCCTCTGCATTTTATGTTGAACAATCTGACTATAAATGAAAGCTTGTTGAATGTCTTGCAACCAGGGTACAAAGGCCGTTCAATATCTGCCAACAACTATTGAAATTCACCATACTCTCCTTTATTATCATCCATTGACTTCACTTTTGCATGTTTCGAATTTCCTCACCAATAACATCCTCCAACATCAAATGCAGACCAACATCATTCGAAAGTGTTGTGCGTGCAAAATCCGTAGACATTTTCCTGGAAGGAGAACTACTCCCATGGAACTTCCAAAATTGTTTGTCTTTAATGACTCCATATTGAAACAAATGTTGTCTTACTATTTCCTTTTCATGTCTCAAGAGGCATACACTCTCCAAACAAGGACACTTAATCTTTGTTGATGGAGCAGAGTAAGCAGAAGCAACTTGAATGTATGCGTCAACTTCATCCATATATTCCCTTGTATTCTTCAATTTATCCATCCAACTCCAATCCATAATGTCTTACTACAAAAAAAAGACTCATTTACATTATATTCAGCATACTATAAATGTTGCAAGATTTTCAATAAATTGTCTAACGACAGGATAAGAAGTTTCAACGTGACACCATTTGGTTGAGTACGAACGATAGATGTTCGGATCATCAAAATACAAGTGTACTCGTAGAACGGTCAAATTAGGCAAACACGTATTCATGGTAGCTGTAATTTTATAAGGCAAACAAGTATTCTTGGAAACAGGAGTGCAGCACCACAATGAAATCCAAACACGAACAATTTCTACGACACATGAGAAAGTAATTACTAGGAAAGGATAGGGAACAACAACACACAAGGTAGAGTATGTGGGGCTTCATCATGCCCCATCAATGATTAAAAGGGGAAAAAATAAGGTAAGCAACCAGAAAAAAAAAAAAAAAAGACCAGTCTGTGTACAGTCATCCCCTCCATCCCCCTCCCAATGCCCAGTCTGGTGACCCCATTCCCCCCAATATGTTGCCCCCTCCCCCACCCCCACAAACCACCAGCAGCACCCCTCCCCTCTCAAATTCAACAGCATTCCCTGTCGCCGCACCTCCTCCCCGTCAGTCATCCCCTCCATCTCCCTCACAATTTGACTCCCCCTGATGTCTACCACCAACCCCGGCCCTGTCGGCGCCCCCTCCACCTCCCAATCATCAGTCTGGTGACCGCCTGCCCCCACCCCGCCGGCAAGTCCCCAAATCGAGTGTGAATGATAATGTACTTACGTGCGAGAGAGGGGTAGAGTATGAACGTTGCCTACTGCCGCCACGAGTCTTCTCCATTGCGGACGCTGTCTGCTGCTGCTGCGGTGAGTCTTGTAACGACCCTCTTCATACCGGTACGATTATACCAATCCCCATCAGTATAAAGGGCGTCGTCACAGTGGGACATTTACCCAACACTAGTCGATAGGTTGATATGTACCTGGATAGCAATAGAGTACAGCGGAATAAAATAATCAACTCAACTCTTACCCATCACTAACACACATTCCATAATCTAAATAGCAAAATTAAAAGACAATGTCCACCTTAATACAAGATAAAAGAACTACATTGTCCAAATATTGTCCATACAATAATCCTTTTTGTGCTAGGAAAAAAATACAACTAGTAATAGCTCCACAAAATAGTCTTCTAATGACGATCCTCACCAAGCTTCCTTCTAGAAAAAGATACTTGTCAACCTGTACGCCGAAGCAAGAGTGAGTCCAAAGACTCAACAAGCAAACCAAAGTCTTAAACTTAAACATGTCACACTCACAATATGGCATTAACATTAAAGAGATGCACACTATCATCAAATCACGAAGGTACTCATGGTCCTTACTTTCAACTAGCAATACATATTATCTTCACAGAAGCATGCTTTAGTCTACCATAATTCTATTCTAAATCATGAGCATTACATCATACACATGCACTTATTAGTTACACTTAACATGTAGCATGATTCGTCCACACATTCTTTTAACCCATGGATATTTCTACTACTAGAGCATACAATTGAGCGTAAAGAAAAGAACAAGCTAGCATGATGACTACTTGCTTTTTACATGACCTTTGTGTATTTATTTATACAATTTGCTTGCGGTTTTAACATAATAAAATCACATGCACATGGTTCACATTTGTAGCATGACTTGAAGGTTAAAACATGGTGAAACCATTTAGCAATCCATGAGCACTTAAGTATAAAACTTTTATACTAATTGAGCCTTCCAACTAGCATGAAATCCAAATATTTTTCATGCAATTGCCATATTCATAATCAACCTTTTGCAAACGTGAAAATCCTATTACATGCTCACTACCATTTCATTCACGTGAGAGCTATATATATACAATTCAATCACAACATGATAGCAATTAACGTGAGATTATCATATGTTTGAAAGGGAAGTTCCTAATATGGATTCTACTCATTCTTACACAAGTGAAACATCATTTGCATACATTTAGGTTGCTGTTTGGATATGCATTTAACACTTTCATGACATATATCATAAGTTCACAATCTAACACATTTATCCCACATGATTGCACACTTACTCATTCACATTGTTCACTTTTACACATTTGACATGTACACATGTTCACACTTACACAATTTACACGTTCCCACATCATTTACTCTACCACTTTCACTTATCATGTATCACATGATTGCACTTACCACGTGCCATGTTCACATATTTCACACTTTGTTCATTTTCATTGCTTACACAATTTGCCATGACACATAGTCCTAACCACCAGTAGAGGACACTAACAAATATCTCATAGCTCATGCTCATTCCTTAGCACAACTCTCAACACAACTCATAACACAACTCATAACACAACGCATGACACAACTCATACACATACTCACCACCTAGGCAATACAGCAGTGAATCTTGGTAACTGCGCAGACCGGGAGAAGCCCTCTCCACCCTATCCAGTGGTACTTGTCCATCTCCGAGGTTTTCCCAATGCCTTTGGGACAAACTTATATCGCATGGAGCCTTCTATAGGGACTTTTATATATACGGATCCCGATGCCTCTAGGGTAGCAGTGTCACATAGGCACAACTTTTACACTTTACTCATGCCGAGTTTTAACACGTATTTTACACATAACACTCACATCTCCCTCATTTTCTCATGCACAATGTGACTCTATTTTTCTCCTAACCATGCTACTACAGATGACCATAATTAACATTTCAGAAGTTTCATTAATCAGGTTGGGTTTAAGCAATAACTAACCACATTACGATAACATACGTAGATTATTACATTTCACATGAAAAACACATAACTCTTTATATACTAGTCCAAATGACCTGAAATTTTAACCACATGCTATTTTCGGGTTCAAGATCATAACCTCAATTTTTCAGATTTTTCTGAGCTAGATAGAATTTACAGAAAATCAAACATCTATTTTACATGCTATTTGAAATCCCTATTAGCATGGAAACCTAGCATAAGCATTTGATTTAACATGCCTCAGTCCTGACCTGACATGCCTGTATTTACATGACATTCTACCCGTATTTATTGCACAAAGCACGATTTACTAGAGAATTTAATAGTCCTATACATATTCTCTATTCTCCAAAACACAAACTCTAACAAATCATATAAACATGGGAAAAATCATAGAAATTGCAGGGGATGACTGATGCATGCATACATGGCTCACAACATTTAGCACTTTCCGACCCTCTCTAAATCATCCAAACAGTGAATCAAGAAGGTTATTATCTTAACATACATGCATTTTCACGAAACAATTAAATTGTATTACTCATACCATGCTCAATAACCCATCCACACACCACAATAGATATCTTACATAACGTATAGGGTTTACAGTATATCCTCATCGCGAGAAACCCATCGAAAATAGTCATTTAGAGGAGAGAAAATAGTTAACGGTTCTGTCCTGACGAACTCAGCGTCAATGTCTAGCCGTTTACAGGGGTTGACAGCCTTATCGCATGCCGTTAACAGATGCACTTGACGGCAAGGTCTCTTGCCGTCAAGTTCCTGTCTGTGTAATAACACAGACCGAGCTTGGAAAAATCTCAGAACAGGGGCTCCAGGACACGAATTAAAATCCACAAAATTCCTGAGACTTATGGGGACATGTCTAGGCTCAAGACCTAGGGTTTACTTGCCTTTGAATAAATCTCCAAACGGATTAAAATGGCCGGAGACGCTCTCCTTGGGCAGTGCCAAGAAGCCTCCAGACTCCTTTGCTCCGGGTTCTAGGGGGTTGTAGGTCGTTGTCCAGCACCGGGGAGGCCTTCTCCTATGCTTGGACTTCCTCCTTGTCGAAGAAGATCGCCGGATCCAAGCTTCAGAACGCCGGATTTGAGCTCCCAAGTTCAGGTTTCCTCACATTCCTGAGCTAGGGTTTCTCTCCTCTTGAAAAGGCCAAGAGAGCACCTTGCAAGCAGCAAGGTTGATGTCTTTATGAGGCAAGACCCGAAGTCTGCCTTTGCAGGGGTGGGAGAGCCTTTGGGTCGGCCATCCCCCAATCAGGAGCATGGCAAGCCATGCACTTCTGACCTGCTACGCATGCAGTGTCAGAAAGGTAAACGTCCGCCTATGTGGACGGCTACATAAGGCTTGGCATCCATCGATATGGACGCCGACAACTCATGGGCGTCCACCCATGTTGACGCTAATTGGCCCTTCGGCCAGAACTTAAAAACATGCAGAACTATGCTTACACTATATATATATATACAATGTATAAGGTGTAACATGTATATTACTATACCAGGCAATCAACAACATTTATACCTAGGCATACACAAGCATACATAAATACACTAAGATAAGATGTACGTAGACATCTACCTATGCGTACATAATGTTTTACATAAGTGTGACTCAACACACGGCAAGATAAAATGACAAGAATTGCGAGGGCTTCGCAAATCATTAGGAGGTGATATCAAATAGGATAACTAGGAATAATCTATTCGATAAAATAGTCCTTGCATACACACACTTGATTTGACATATATATAGTATACACACTGGTGTAGCATACTTATGTACATTATGCTTGAAATAGATGGATACAACATGCGTACCGGTAATTAGATTAACTTACACTACTTTATCTAACATTGTTTTGTAAGGAAATCTTGGATGCGCAAACGCAGCGGAAAATGAAATTTTAAAATGATTTCCTTTGCGGATCGGTTATGGGATTGCAAGAACTCGATCTGATCTAGGAGAAGAACATGTTTCTTTCACCTTGCAGAGATTTGGGATCTCTAACGACCGGTGCAGACGTTCCTTGGGATCGTCCTAGCCGCACAATCGTCCGGCCTCTAGCGGTATCCACACGAGCAACGTAGATAGGGACGCCTTCTTGTACTCCACGCTTGCCCTCCACCCTTGTGGTCTCCCCTTTCTCCTCTTCTCTTCACAAGAGAGAGAGACAAGAGAGATAGTAGATGGAGAGAGAGAGAGAAGAGAGAGAAGAAGAGAGAGAAGATGGGAGGCGGCCAAAGCTTGGCTTGGCCGCCCCCTCTCTCCACCTCCCTTTTAAAGGGATTAAAAGAAACCCTTAAATTTAATTAATTAATCCCATTCAAAATGGGATTAATATTAAACCTCTATAAATATCTCATATTTATATTGATGTCCCTATCTTTTGAATTGCTCTTTTGTGTGTGACCCTCTAGGCCCAATATCATTCTGGTAGTAAGCCCAAATAATATTAGAACCCTTTCCAATATTATTAGAACTCTTCTAACTTGAATTAACTTTTAATTCATATAAATTAATTATCTCATAATTAATTTATCTTTGGCTCACAGATCATGGAACGTACCAAGCAACACGCCACGACCCCCAGATGATACAGGGGATTCTTAATCCATTGGAACCTTTTAGTCAACAGTTGTCGTGCAACTATAATCCCTCATTCAAACAATACCCCTAATCACATTTGGAGTACGGCCATGCTGTCAGACTCCTACTTTTGTGATTAGATAGTTCATATCCAACAATTAAACTAGAAACTCTTTTCTAATTAATTGTGTGACCCTGGCCAGGGATTTGTCCGGATATGATTCTATAGGGCATTCTCTCTCTGTTGATACTGAGAGTGAATGATCCTTTTTAACACTCACCAGTCTTCGCACGTTCATGACACACCCAATTATCTGACTGTACTAGATTCACATACAGTGAATCTATAAGTCAAACATCAAAGTATGCCAATCCCTGTACAAGACATCTATGGTGTCTCAGGTCTAAGGATCAGTTGTACTACTGTGACATAGAGTTTCTTGACTGACAGTCAAATATCATCACCGTCCAGAAACTCAATATCGGATCAGTTCAGTGAACTCATTCTCTAATGAGCACCTGCATACTCACCTTAGTGTCTCCACACAAATGACTGTGAGACCAGTCAGCTTCATCATATGAACAGGTGTAGTGTGCACTGGTCTAACTGGTCCACTTGATGTCCCACTCAAGTGTCCTATGACCAGGAACATTTAGAACTTGTGTTTATAAATATCAGATCTCACTATCATAATCTCATTATGATTCTGACATCAATTGCACAAATTCATGGACTTCATTATGCAATAAAATATATATGAAACATAATGAATGAAAAATGCCAATAATTCGAATGAGATAATTTAAGAAAAGTTCCATTACATAAATGTAATTGGCTTGTAGGGCATACAATTCTTTCAATCTCCCACTTGCACTTAAAGCCAATCACCTACATGTGTGATCCCCATCATAGACCGGTGACGCTCAAATATAATTTGAGATAAAGGCTTTGTGAGTGGATCTGCAATGTTATCAACTGATGGAACTCTTTCCACCACCACGTCTCCTCGGGCAATGATTTCTCTTATCAGGTGAAAGCGCCGCAGAATGTGCTTTGATTTCTGATGAGACCTTGGCTCCTTCGCCTGAGCAATGGCCCCATTGTTATCACAAAACATGGGGATAGGACCAGAGATGCCGGGGATAACTCCAAGATCTGCGATGAACTTTTTCATCCAGACTGCCTCCTTAGCAGCTTCAGAAGCCGCAATGTACTCCGCCTCAGTGGTTGAATCAGCAGTAGTTTCCTGCTTGGAACTCTTCCAACTTACTGCCCCACCATTCAGAATAAACACGTACCCTGAATTGGACTTGCTGTCATCAACATCAGATTGAAAACTTGAATCAGTGTAACCCTCAAGTTTCAATCCATTTCCTCCATAGACTAAGAAAAGATCCTTAGTTCTTCTTAAGTACTTAAGAATACATTTCACAGCCTTCCAGTGCTCTTCGCCTGGATCTGCCTGATACCTGCTCGTAACACTTAGAGCATGTGCTATATCAGGCCTTGTACATAGCATTGCATACATGATAGAGCCTATGGCAGATGCATATGGTACTCTACTCATGTTCTCTCTTTCTTGGGGAGTCTTAGGAGACATCGCCTTAGAGAGATAAACTCCATGTCTTATTGGTATAAGACCCCTCTTGGAGTTTTCCATGCCAAATCTTTTGACAATGGTGTCTATGTACATAGATTGGGACAAGCCTAACATCCTTTTAGATCTATCTCTATAGATCTTTATACCTAGTATATAGGATGCTTCACCCAAATCTTTCATGGAGAAATTCTTTGACAGCCAAGCTTTGACAGAAGATAACATACCTACATCATTCCCAATGAGTAGTATGTCATCCACATACAAAATCAGAAAAGTGATGGCACTCCCACTAACCTTCTTGTACACACATGGTTCATCTTCATTCTGAATGAAGTTGTAAGATTTGACTGCCTCATCAAATCTTTTGTTCCAACTGCGGGAAGCCTGCTTAAGTCCATAAATGGACCGTTGAAGCTTACATACTTTGCCTGGATGCTCTTTTGATGTGAATCCTTCAGGTTGTATCATATACACTTCTTCCTCTAATTGTCCATTGAGGAATGCTGTCTTCACATCCATATGCCAGATCTCATAATCATGATAGGCAGCAATGGCAAATAGAATTCTGATGGATTTTACCATGGCTACAGGAGAAAAGGTTTCGTCATAGTCAACTCCTTGTCTTTGACGATATCCTTTTGCCACCAGCCTAGCCTTATAGGTGTCAACCTTTCCATCTGCTCCAATTTTCTTTTTAAAAATCCACTTGCATCCAATGGGTACAATACCCTCAGGTGGATCCACCAAGTTCCAAACTTGGTTAGAATACATGGAGTCCATTTCAGAATTCATAGCTTCTAACCACTTCCCAGAGTCAATACTAGTTATTGCCTCTTCATAGGTCTTAGGATCCTCATCCACATTGTAGTGTACATTATGTCCCGTTTCAATATGTCCTACATATCTTTTGGGCAATATATGTACCCTACTTGACCTACGAACATTTTGTGTGTCAGGTTCTTGAACAGGTTCCTTAGGCATTGATGCGCTAATTTGTGGTTCAAGAACTTCTTCTAGATCTACCTTATTCCCACTGCTTCCATCAAGGATGTACTCCCTTTCTAGGAATACAGCACGCTTAGCGACAAATACCTTTTGATCGCTAGGATGGTAGAAATAGTATCCATAAGTTTCCTTAGGATACCCCACAAATCTGCACCTTTCAGTCTTGGACTCTAATTTGTCCGGATTATGCCTTTTTACATGGGCGTGGCAACCCCAAACCTTAACATGCTTAAGGTCAGGCTTTCTTCCTTTCCATATCTCATATGGAGTGGAAGATATTGATTTTGATGGAACCCTGTTCAATAGGTAAGCAGCAGTCTCTAAGGCATAGCCCCAGAGTGATGTGGGCAACTCAGCAAAAGACATCATAGACCGTACCATATCCAATAAAGTACGGTTCCTCCTTTCAGAGACACCATTCAATTGTGGTGTGTAAGGAGGTGTCCATTGGGATACAATCCCATTATCTTTAAGGAATTGAGTAAATTTGTACTTAAGTATTCTCCTCCACGATCAGATCGAAGAGTTTTAATACTCTTTCCAGTCTGTTTTCCACTTCATTCTTGTACTCTTTAAATTTCTCAAAAGCTTCGGATTTGTACTTCATTAAGTACACATATCCAAACTTGAAAAATCATCAGTAAAAGTAATGAAGTAGATATATCCACCTTTGGCATGTATGGACATAGGCCCACATACATCAGTATGTATAAGTTCTAACAACTCTTTGGCTCTCTCTCCATGTCTTGTAAATGGGGAATTGGTCATTTTACCCATGAGGCATGACTCACAAATTGCATATGATTCATAATCAAATGGGTCTAAGTACCCACCTTTATGCATTTTGTTGATTCTTTCCTCACTAATATGACCCAGCCTACAATGCCAAAGATAAGCTTGATTTAAACCTTCTCTATTCCTTTTGTCAACTTTGTTCACATTAAGGACATGTGGAGCATTATCTAAAATAAACAATCCATTTGCTAATGTTCCATTGGCAAACCATTCACCATTCAAAAACAAAGAGCAACCATTGTTCTCAAAGTTAACTGAATATCCAACTCTATTTAAACTAGAAATAGAGATAATATTCTTAATTATTGAAGGAACATAATAGCAATTGTCTAAAATTAAAATAGCTCCAGAGGGCATCTTGAGATTTGCAGTTCCCACAGCAATAGCAGCAACCTTTGCACCATTCCCGAGCTGTAGGTGAACCTCTCCCTTGTCCAGTCGCCTATGCCTTGCCAGCACCTGCAATGAATTGCAGATATGAGATGCACATCCAGTATCCAATACCCAAGATGTAGATCTTTTAACTGACAAGTTAAGGTCTATCATAAACAAACCTGAAGCTTCTGCAAGCTTCTCTTTTGCTTTCTCTGCAAGATATATCTTACAGTTTCTTTTCCAGTGCCCATCCTTACCGCAGTGGAAGCACTGTCCTTTGTCCTTCTTGGCTTCTACTTTCTTGGCAACCTTTGCCTCAGTCTTGAAACCCTTGCCTTTACCGACCTTCCTTTTCTTGAAGGCTTGAGTAGCCTTTCTTTTCTTGTTGGTCTTACCAACCAAAAGGATTGCGGGCTTTTCCTTCTTTATTGCATCCTCAGCAGTCTTCAACATATTAAGGAGTTCAGCCAGTGACACCTCAATTTTATTCATGTTGAAGTTAAGGATGAATTGAGAGAAAGAATCTGGGAGAGATTGGAGGATGAGATCAATGCTGAGTTCATTATCCATAATGAAGCCCAAGTCAGCTAACTTCTCAATCCACTCGATCATCTTCAGAACATGATTCTGAATAGATGATCCTTCAGCCATCCTAGCTCGGAACAAATTCCGCGATATCTCATATCGTTGTGTTCTAGTTTGCTCCTCAAACAACTCTTGTAAGTGGAGCAAAATGGCTTTAGCATCCATCTTTTCATGCTGCCTTTGCAACTCATTGCTCATAGAGGCTAGCATGTAGCATTGGACGAGAGTGGCATCTTCCTCATATTTTTGATAAGCTATAATTTCTCCCTCATCAGCACCGTCACCTGGTGTGGTAACTGCCGGTTTATCAAGGACATACACGATTTTCTCAGCAGTGAGAACTATTCTCAAGTTCCTGAGCCAATCGGCATAGTTTGGACCAGTAAGTTTATTGGCATCCAATATGCCGCGGAGTGCGTTTGAGTTGGTCATGGTAATCTACAAAAATAAATGCAAGAATAAATACATTGCAGACATTCATAATATTAAGATATGGACTTTAATCTTAACATGCTCCCACTAAATTTTATCGAATTGCATAACCCTCATTAGCAAGACGGGAAATACTTGTTATTTCCTAGTGGTTATCGGAATCCTATTAACATCATGCATGTGGCCTTGTGGTAGCACAACAAACCACATCATGTATAATAGGTAGACAACTCTTGTCAATTGTAACCTTTTACAACTCCCGATTTATTCGGCCTCCCAATCAATGTGGTCTTGTGGTAGCACAACAAACCACAAGGATTAGGTTAAGTCAATACCATCATTACATAGTGGGCATGGATTAGTAATGTCACCCTTGTGGTAGCACAACAAAGTAACATCATGCCTCCATCCCACTTATGACATCTCCATGTCGTAGATTAAAGTCTAGCTTTCTAATTAAGTTGACCTTGTGGTAGCACAACAAATCAACTCAATAGAAGAGTTGTCCTTTAAATCTATAATGATGGAAGGCCACGTGGATCATTCTTAATGTCTCACGCTTATTAACTTAATTTTAAAACTTTGAGGGATATTTTTGAAAAATTTTGGTCTCATCTAAATTATCGCGTCACACACAATAAATATTTACATATAATACATCGCATGCACATATGTACCTATTAAAAGCAGAAAGTATATATCATATATATACATATTAGTGGATGATCATGGACGTGAACTAGGGTGATCACACTAGAGCCACAAGTGGATCACAATTAGCCTATGGTGTTGTAAGCATCACATGCACACGTGGACCAATATAATTGGATCATCCTCTCGCGGGTCCAGCTTTTCCATCTTGAACGCCTTCTCGTTCTAAGTCCTCCAAAAGTACATAAATAAAATAGGCACGCAGGCCTTCAAATGTACAACAATTATCAATTAAGAAACCTTGATCTAATCAAGGGGAGGTACATTTTGAGCATTGATAGAAAATACAACCCGAAATATTAGAGAGAGGGTGAGGCTCGCAGGCCCCAATAAATACAATCATATCATACACATAGCCACAATGTTTTAATAGTCCATGATCATCCACATCCATACATACATCATATGCATATATAGATATCATATAATTACTACAATTAAAATGCAATAACTATAAGAAATAACTCTTATTTCAAATTTAAAATTCAAATATTTTAACTTATTGGGTTTCCATAATTGGTGCCATGAGATCCACAAAATGTGCTGATTCATTGCTTTCATAAAGACAATGTTTAACTTAAATGGCTCCTTAAACCAAGGGATTCCTAATTAAATGGTTTCCAAAATTTATGAGCTTTAAAACCATTTTAAAACCATAAATTTCTCAATTGAATGATTTCTAAAATCAATGACTATTTCAATTGAGGAAATCAATAGGACAGTTCTAAAATCCATCACTAAATCCTAATTTATTCACAATATAATTAGGAAATTAGAATCAGAAATCCCAAAAATAAGGAAAGACCAGCATGTGGGTCTGCTGGCGCCTGTGCACAGCCCCCATGGCGCCCAGCACGGTGGCACGCGCCTGCGCGCGTGGGCGCCTGGGCGTCTGGGTGCGGGGCGCCTGTGCGCGCGGGCGCCTACGGGCCTGGGCGTGCGCGCGGGGCGCCGGCGTCAGGCGGTGCCAGACGCATCGCGCCAGGAGGTGCGAGAGGCGGCGGCACGCGCCTGGGCGCGTGGGCGCCTGGGCGCCTGCACACGTGGGCGCCTGGGCCTGCGCGCCAGGGCGCTTGGGCGCCTGCGCGCCTGCACACGAGGGCGCCAGGGCGCCTGCGCACCTTGGCCTGCGCGCCTGGGTCTCATCCAGTGCGGGACCGTCCTGAAGACACCCAAACACTGTCCAGGTGATCTCATCACCACCGGATCTGAGCTAGAAACCCAATAAACAAATAATAATGAATTTTAAACAGGATATACATAGATTCTTGCAATCTCAAAACCTGGCTCTGATACCACTGTAAGGAAATCTTGGATGCGCAAACGCAGCGGAAAATGAAATTTTAAAATGATTTCCTTTGCGGATCGGTTATGGGATTGCAAGAACTCGATCTGATCTAGGAGAAGAACATGTTTCTTTCACCTTGCAGAGATTTGGGATCTCCAACGACCGGTGCAGACGTTCCTTGGGATCGTCCTAGCCGCACAATCGCCCGGCCTCTAGCGGTATCCACACGAGCAACGTAGATAGGGACGCCTTCTCGTACTCCACGCTTGCCCTCCACCCTTGTGGTCTCCCCTTTGTCCTCTTCTCTTCACAAGAGAGAGAGACAAGAGAGATAGTAGATGGAGAGAGAGAGAGAAGAGAGAGAAGAAGAGAGAGAAGATGGGAGGCGGCCAAAGCTTGGCTTGGCCGCCCCCTCTCTCCACCTCCCTTTTAAAGGGATTAAAAGAAACCCTTAAATTTAATTAATTAATCCCATTCAAAATGGGATTAATATTAAACCTCTATAAATATCTCATATTTATATTGATGTCCCTATCTTTTGAATTGCTCTTTTGTGTGTGACCCTCTAGGCCCAATATCATTCTGGTAGTAAGCCCAAATAATATTAGAACCCTTTCCAATATTATTAGAACTCTTCTAACTTGAATTAACTTTTAATTCATATAAATTAATTATCTCATAATTAATTTATCTTTGGCTCACAGATCATGGAACGTACCAAGCAACACGCCACGACCCCCAGATGATACAGGGGATTCTTAATCCATTGGAACCTTTTAGTCAACAGTTGCCGTGCAACTATAATCCCTCATTCAAACAATACCCCTAATCACATTTGGAGTACGGCCATGCTGTCAGACTCCTACTTTTGTGATTAGATAGTTCATATCCAACAATTAAACTAGAAACTCTTTTCTAATTAATTGTGTGACCCTGGCCAGGGATTTGTCCGGATATGATTCTATAGGGCATTCTCTCTCTGTTGATACTGAGAGTGAATGATCCCTTTTAACACTCACCAGTCTTCGCACGTTCATGACACACCTAATTATCTGACTGTACTAGATTCACATACAGTGAATCTATAAGTCAAACATCAAAGTATGCCAATCCCTGTACAAGACATCTATGGTGTCTCAGGTCTAAGGATCAGTTGTACTACTGTGACATAGAGTTTCTTGACTGACAGTCAAATATCATCACCGTCCAGAAACTCAATATCGGATCAGTTCAGTGAACTCATTCTCTAATGAGCACCTGCATACTCACCTTAGTGTCTCCACACAAATGACTGTGAGACCAGTCAGCTTCATCATATGAACAGGTGTAGTGTGCACTGGTCTAACTGGTCCACTTGATGTCCCACTCAAGTGTCCTATGACCAGGAACATTTAGAACTTGTGTTTATAAATATCAGATCTCACTATCAAATCTCATTATGATTCTGACATTAATTGCACAAATTCATGGACTTCATTATGCGAAAAATATATAAACATAATGAATGAAAAATGCCAATAATTCGAATGAGATAATTTAAGAAAAGTTCCATTACATAAATGTAATTGGCTTGTAGGGCATACAATTCTTTCATGTTTAAGTACTATATGCATAATTTAGCTAATTGACTATTCTCACCTTAATATCATAAAAATACATGCATGTTATTCATGAGGAGTATAGAATCTCAATATAAACTACTAATTACACCTACCATGCTTGAACTCCTTATGTATATGCAATGTACGAAGTACAATGTACACATTAACTAAACCATGTAAACGAACAATGTTACAACTAATCATACACATGCATACACAAGTACACCAAGGTGTTATGCATGTAGAATTAGGTATACAATTGTCACACGCATAAGATAACATATATACGTACATACACATATGTACTTCATACACTCCCATATAAAATTCCATGAAATAAGTAGTATAGGATATTCTTCAATATTTAGATAGCACATGCATAGTATTATTCAAGTATCCTAAGTCAGAGATTCTTGGTATTCATAATACACCTCTAATTAGATAATTATTCACTTCTATATTAATTATCATACACACGTATGTATATATATATAGATATACGCACATGCTCATGCTCAAGAGAAGGATAAAACTTATAGTAGGCAATATGAACTACGCATGCTAAGCATACAACAACCGAACACCCAACACACCATTCATATACATACATATATATAAAAGAGAATAAAAATTCGGGGTCTAACAAGTCTTCTCTAGTGCGGACGCTGCCTGCCGTCGCCGCGAGTCTTCTCTACTGTGGGTAGGCTGCATGTCGATGTCGCCGCAAGTTCTTCTCCACTACAGACGCCGCCTGCTGCTGCTGCAAATCTCTTACGAGCCGCTGCTTGCTTGCCTTCAACCCGTTTCGCCGCTACCTGCAGGAAAGTGGAGAGTGGAGGTAAGGGGAAGGAGGGGGTTTTTTGCCCTTCAATCTTTGCGTGGGAGACCTTAATTCGATGCGCGCCCAAAGTTAATAATAATATTTTATTATATATTTACTGTATCAAATTTCGTGGTATATGATTTTGTTATATACTTATAGTATCACGTCATAGGAATAGATATATCTTAAAAATTTAAGAATAAAGTTCGTCTGATATACTTACGACACATATAATTCGTAAGTATAGATATGTCTATCCATACGAATAACTTACGAATATAATAAACCGTAAGAAACTTTCCTAGACAGAACTAAGATTTCTTGTAGTGTTTCTAGAAAAAGGAAAAGAAAATCTCATGAGTAATTGGAGAACGAGAATCTTCAGGATTTGGTATTAGCTGCCAAACTCATCTTGACCCATTCGAAAGGAAAAGAAGAGGCGGCCGGCCAGTCTATCTACTACGTACACACTATGCCGACCAACCATTTTACTCATGATCACTTGGATAAGGAACGTTCCAGCACTGTCTGCCAAGTCTAGGGTTGTTCCTGATAATGACCGAGGGGCCTAATGCCCCGCGGGATCTCCTTAGTGTATGCTGCTGTCACCCATGACGCCAGCGCTCTCTTCCTCGATCACCATGGGGGGAAGACTAAACTAGATAAGAGCGTAGAATTTGAGATGGGTTATTGGCCTAATTAGTTGACATTATAGGTCTCAATTTAATCCACCAAGAAAAGTCTTTTCAGCAAGGTCGGACTCCGTCTGAATAATAATATGTCTTTTTGGTAGGCAATACATGGGTGAATAATTTGAATCTAATTACAGTAATAGCATTTGCGTAGAAGGTGCTAATGTACTACTGAGTTATTTTGCGGTTTTCATCTAGCATAGTTTAACCGGCAACGTATTTTAAAAAAAATATACAAAAAATAGGACTCGGTCATCTATGACTCGTTAGGTAAATCGGTCCAACAATGACTGATTTCTTTATTAGAAAATCAAATTAATTTGTTTAAATTTTTTTAGAATTTTAATTTTATATTTAAACGATGTTCAATTAAGATAAAATTTTAAATGCAAGTTAATTAGAATATGATGAATTTTATGGTGATTTTAGTTTATTTTTTTGGAATATAATTTCATCAAATAAAATTACACTAAAAATTAATAAATTGAATTAATCTCAATGTCTGTGCACCAATAAATCTCGATATTCTCATATCTAGAAGTAGCATATTTTTTAAAAAAGTTATGATAGTTTTATATCTTAATTTTATTACTCAAGTTCGTTGACGTCCCATTGAAATATATATGTCTGAAGAGAATATGAAGGTTATGTTAATAGTCTAAGAATGTCTCTAGATAAAAAATAGTCATGTTTTTGTTGGGTTGACTGTGTTTTGAAATTTCCTAAAGTTGTATTTTAATGATGAACAATGAACATCACTCATAACTTGATTTTGATGATGACATTTTGTACATTTTGTACATATTTTAATAATGACATATTGAACATGTTATACATTTTATACATTTCACAACAATGCTTAAACAATATATTTTGATGTTTAATATCTCACATTTTAATGATAATATCTTGTGTTAATGATTTACACTTTATATTTTCAGATTCACACACTTTTATCACAGTGGTGTCGACACAGTCCACCTGTGTGTCGACACTAGATGACTGTCACAGAAGTCTGTTCTGAAGCAGTAGCCAGTGGTGTCGACACAGTCTGCCTGTGTGTCGATACAGTCTGCCAGTGGTGTCGACACAGTCCACCTGTGTGTCGACACTAGTTCACTGTCCCAGAAGCCTATTCTGAAGCAGTTGCCTGTGGTGTCGACACAGTGCCCTGTGGTGTCGACACACTTCGACTGAAACTCAAAAACGTGAATTTTTCTGGACACGTGGCCGCTTGAGGATCAAGGGAATCTGCCTAGGTTTCCGTGCCCATGCACCCCAAGGCACTTTATGGACATATGAGGCTATAAATACCCATGTTCCTTGTACCCTAAAGGCAAGAGAACCCGTACACTTCCAGAAGAAGCTTTTTGGCGACAAAAAGGGGCTTTCCAGATCTTGCTCCATCTCCAGAAGTTGCAGGCCATCCTTTCAAGAGGAAGGACGTGGGAATCAAGGGGAATCTCTGGAGAGAAGCTTGCTGTGCTAGGAAAGGGAGCAGATCCAACTGAAGAGGAGCAGTAGAAGAAGGATTTCTGGCATTTCAGATGCCATCAAAGCAGAGTATCGCCAATTGAGGAGAATCTCCATCGATTTCCATCAAGGCTCTTCAATTCAAGTGTCTGCAAGGCCTCTTCATCGAAGAACACTCATTCTACATCAATTTCTCTCACTTCTAAGTTTGTTCTTCCTTATTTCGTCTATGAGATTTGTGTATGAAATTCTGCACAAATTTCTGTGTACGAATCTGTCTTGAATCAGATCATCGCTAGAGGATCTGATCTCTTTTGTGTTTGATCTAGCTTTTGTACTGTGAGCCGTCGAGCTCTGGTTTATGAGTCGTCGCACTCACTGTGTGGTTTGAGCTGTCGTGCTCAATTTGGAGTCGTCGTGCTCCAGTTGTTGTTTGACCCATTGTGCTCAGTTTGTGAGTCGTTGAACTCAAGGTTGTGTGTTGAGCCGTCGTGCTCAAGGTTGTTTGGAGTCGTCGTGCTCCAGTGTGTGTTGTACTCGTGGTTTTGAGTAGTGTGGCCTCACTGTGTGAGGGGTGGACGTAGGAGTCACTGGAGGTGATTTCCGAACCACCTAAAAATCCTCTATGCAGTGGTTTGATTTTGTATTGCGCTAGATGCATGCATAGGGATTTCGTTCACACTTCTAACTGATTTGCTCACACACACTAATCACACATAATCCACACACACCCACACTTCAGATCAGTAATTTGTTTGTCTGAATTGATCTCTGATTCGAAGTAATTTAGAATTGCTTAAGCTTCCGCATTAATTGGTGTTAGTTCTATTCAACCCCCCCTTCTAGATCTGATCCATCCACCTATTCGATCCTACAGTTTTATGTAAATAGTTATGTCCCATATAAGAATCATTGGTCTACTCGATGGTCGCATAGTTGAACCTTAGGAGAGGGGAAAGAATGTCTAACCATCCCTGATGTAATTTTTATAACTTGAAATCGGTCACATGCACGACGAAGGATAATCATGTGATAGAGTCTGTAATGACAAGTTGCTGGTGGTGTTGTTGTCCCATGAATCGATCATCTAGCATTCTTGGTAAACTTTGAGATGTAGGTGACCGTCGAGTTGACCAATAGGTCCAATACATGTAGGTTGAATGTAATATCTTGGTGGCAGTCAAGGATGCCATCAAGTTTAGAAGAATATAAATAAAAATTAAAACCAGAGATTCAAATCCAAAAATTCTCATGTTTTAAGACATATAAAAAATATGTTAAAAAAATATTGTATACAAAGTAAGATCACAGATCTAAAAGTCAATGACAAATTAGCGGCGCCACTTGATACTGACATTAAGAACATATTGGTGGTGCTCGATACTACCGTCAATATCTTCCGACTAGAAACTAGAAAAATAATAAAACAAAGATCTTTCAATCTATAAAAATAGAAAACAATAAACATAACATGCGCAATTAGAAATAAATAATGTCGGGCCTTACAAATACTATATTGGAAAGTTGAAAGTGACAATAATTTATATATGGGACATGACTATTTACATAAAATATGATTGCTTTTGATTTAGAGATATTCTTATACTATTAACATAACCCTCATATTGTCTTCTGACGTAGGCACTTCAATGAGACGTCAACGAACTTGAGTAACAAAATTGAGATATAAGACCATAATAATTTTTTAAAAAATGTGTTAGTTCTAGATATGAGAATATCGAGAATTATTGGCGCACGGATATTGAGATTAATGCAATTTATTAAAATTTAGAGTAATTCTTACTTGACCAAATTTTTTCCCAAAAAAATAATCTAAAATCACCATAAAATTCATCATATTTCAATTAACTTGTGTTTGAAACTTCATCTTAATTAGACATCATTTAAATATAAGATTAAAATTTCAAAAAAATCTAAAAAAAATAATTTGATTTCCCAATAAGTAAATTGTTCATTATTTATAATTTTTTTTAAAAGGACACGTTAACGATCAAAACTGTACTAGATTACGAATTAAAATTTTCAAGATGCTATTTAACTAATTAATTTTTCAAACTATACTATTTTTAAAGAAAACTTTTCATTTTGTGCATAGAATATGACTATAATTAAACTTGATCTAGTTTGACGACCAATTAACTTTTCCTAACTTGAGCACCGAATATGTGTCTTAAATGCGATCATTAAAACTATTATTATCTTTTATGTGTAACATTTTTGTTCAAATTTTCTTAAGAGTATATATATATATATATATATATATATATATATATATATATATATATATATATATTATATATATATATATATATCTCAAGCATCCATTCAGGAACTTCCAATGCAACCTGATCGATCATCCCCCAACTTGAAACGTACTGTAAATTAGAACACCATGCATCGGCATCTTCTAGGACACGTGTTAGATATATATGCTGATGCTATGATTTAATTTGGCTCATCTAGGGGTAAGTTGAACTTAATTATTTGACATTTAGACATGTATTCAATGTCAAAATCAGGGCTTCTATCATCACATGAACCTAATTTTTCTCCTTATTAGAAAAGCGAGAAAGGAATGCAGCATATGTATATCAATCTCTCCTATAGATGGAAGATCATTAGACAGATGTAGGTCCATCCCAATCCGGAAGCAAAGACACAAGCTGCTTGAATGAACAGAAGAGGCTTATTAAGTGGTACCATGCATGTCTCTTTCTCGGCCCGCCTGCCCCCGTCCCCATTAAGACCTGGTTGGCAAGCACAGAACAAGAGCTGGACATGTGGTGGGTGCTGACGACATCTCAACTGCCTTCGAGGATTCTCAGTGCCCTGCTGCACTACGCCCGACGCCGATATATCTAAAAAAAAACAAATTTGTGGGAAGATATTATCTGATCCCCGAACCACAATCATTTTCCGATAAACTGAAAAATAATATGCTAAGAGAAACACTTATAACTAATATTAAGTTTTTTAATATATAACAATTGTGGAAACCAGAGAGGGCAATAGGAATTGAACCTACTCCAACGACAACCAATAATGAGAGAGTAGGCAATGATAGATCACGACAAGATGCCAAATTTCATAGGCGTTAGACAGCCAGTGACAACAATTTTACTAAGCAACAGACGAAATAGTAAACATTAATTATTCAATATTGATTTGGCTTAATGATCCTTACGAGTAATAATTAAAAGGGGAAATTCGGTATATATAGATATAATATGCAACAAACTCACCCTCCATTAAAAAGATTAAAATTATTGGGGGTGAGCCAACTTTTAAAGTTGTGTCCATCTTCAACCAGAGATGTAATTGTGCATAGAGGTGTGCAGTTCCAATTAAAAATAAAACATCTTTATACGAGGGGATCTGCATTTTTTGTCACTTTTATATTTTACTTCAATTTTGCAAAACCTTTATAAGGATCGATCATACGTTTCATATTTATCGCATCACCTTATATGTGCAGCAAATGTTGATCCAATTATTTTTCAATTTAAAATGACTGAAAAAAGATGGAGTAAATTAAAGAACGGAAGACGTGGAAACCTCACAGAAGAATTTAATGCCGATTTGACATCGAACGCGATATGTGAGCGAGTCCGGAGTGTGAGGCAAAACATCACATGGGTCTGGAATGCGCCGCGGCGCAGGCAAACCGCGTCCCAAGCCCCACCGACGTCCCTGTCGCAGGCAACCGGACGTGAGCTGTGGCCCCGCACGCGGGTTTTGAACGGAGCAGCGCGAGCCGCAGGCGGAAGGCGACCGCGAGGCCATGCCTCACCGACACCATAATTGGTTGTGCGGGCGGGGCGCGCGGGTAATTTGCCTCTTCTGCCCTTTCATCATGTGCCCGTTCCGTTGCTCCCGCGGACCTCCACATAGGAGGGGCAACCATGTCTTTTCGGCCGTCGCTTTCGCGGATGACGATACGGCGCCGACGAGGTGGAGCGACGACGCGCGAATTCCTCGTGGAGACGAGGGGGAGAGGAAGAGGGCGTGCCAATGGAGAAAGGAGGGAGAAAGGGTTCCCCCACCACATCCCCCCACCTCCCCGTTCTCCTAGCTATTCTTCGAGTCTCCAGTTGGTGGGGGAGAGCCTGGGAGGGGCATGATAGTAATAAATAAAGGGATGAGGAGGGGTGGGAAGCATGCACGCTCTCCTGTCTCAAGGGTTCACTTCACGTCGCTTCTGTTGGGGGTATTAATGGAGGGGGGTGGCGTGACATAGAAAGTTTTCCTAGTTTGTTTCTAGATCTAGATTCCAGATAAGAGAAAATATTACTATTGTGTGCGCGAGAAGATTTGAACGGTGAAAGAAAACGATGGTGGATATGGAGAGGGGGCCATGCTGGTTTTGGAGAGAGTGGGGAACTAGGGTTAGGGTTTAATTTGTGAGTGAGTGGGAGGAACAGTGTGGGCTCTTGCATGACTAAGTGGGACGTGCTTCTTTAATTAAGAGAGACTCTGATCGAGTTGTGGTCTCTTGTAATATGCTTTTTAATTTGTATGCTCAGTGGATAAGACGATGGTTAAACTTTCAATAAGTATTCTCGAATATGGAAGCGATCAAGCACTCAGAAAGAGAGAGCAATCAGAATCGTCATCTGTCAACACTTATTTGCAATTGTTATTGTTTGGCCTTCAAACAGGAGTTTCATAATTCCAAGTCCACCACATCTCATTTATATACTTCGAGATAAGAATGTTTAGATCTTTGAATTGATCTCAAAGGCCTTCTCACTGATCACGGCATTAATTATCTCTCGATCCTGCCATTTTTTTAGTATAGGATGCATGGCCGGCAATGTGGAGACTTTCATGAATTAGAAATGTTACTTGTAATAGCCAAAGGTACTTGCCTTGAGATTTTGAGGATTGAGGTGCTATTCACATTGATTGTTGTTAACAATTGCTCTCTCTCTCTCTCTCTCTCTCTCTCTCTCTCTCTCTCTCTCTCTCTCTCTCTCTCTCTCTCTCTCTCTCTCTCTCTCTTATCTCCGTACAGTAGGGCTGTAAACGGAGCGGATACGGAGCGGATATGGGTTTTCGTGTCCGCTCCGAATATTTAATCGGATTATCCGTATCCGCTCTGAATAAAATTCGGATACGGAGCGGATATCTAGTCGGATAATGATCGGATTCGGAGCGGATCCGGATATTATCCGGTTCGGAGAGCGAGAGAGAGGAGGAGCGAGAGAGAGAGAGAGAGAGAGAGAGAGAGAGAGAGAGAGAGACCAGGTGGGGGGGGGCGCCGGAAGGGGGAGGGAGGGAGGTACAGAGGGAGGGAGGGAGGACAGAGGGGAGGAGTGCCGTCGGAGGGGGGGGGGGCGGCGGGGGCAGATGGGGGGGTGTCGTCGGAGGGGGGAAGAGAGAGAGAGAGAGGCCAGGTGGGGGGGGGACCGGAAGGGGGGGAAAGAGAGAGAGAGAGGCCAGGTGGGGGGGGGCCGCCGGAAGGGGGAAAGAGAGAGAGAGAGGCCAGGTGGGGGGGGCGCCGGAAGGGGGAGGGGTGCCATCGGAGGGGGCGGGGCAGGATGGGGGGGCCGCCGGAGGGGGGAATGAGAGAGAGAGAGAGAGAGGCCAGGTGGGGGGGGGGGCGCCGAAAGGGGGGGAGGGAGGGAGGTACAGAGGGAGGGGGGAGGGAGGGACTGAGGGGGAGCCGGGGAGGGGTGCTGTCGAGGGGGGGGGCGCGCGGCGGGGAGATGGGGGGGGGGTGTCGTCGGAGAGAGAGAAGAGCGAGAGAGGAGAGAAGAGAGAGAGAGGAGAGAGAGAGAGAGAGAGAGAGAGAGAGAGAGAGAGAGAGAGACCAGTGGGGGGGGGGGGGGTCCCGGAAGGGGGAGGGAGGAGGTAGGGTTTTAAGTTGTAGATATATATAATATTTATATATTAATATGAGCCTTAGATTTAAGATCAAATGGCCATAGCTAATTCAGTTTCGGATCGGATCTTAAACGGAGCGGATCTCTTGTTTCCGTGTCCGCTCCGTTTATTATTCGGATAATATCCGTATTCGAATCCGCTCCGTCGGATATCTTTTAAACGGATACGGATATACTTAATCGGATACGAATTCGAATCGGATCCGGATCCGTTTACAGCCCTACCGTACAGTTCCACCATTTTCTAAACATGGAGGAACACCTCCCCAGGGCAGAGTTCGCAGAATGTTGGGCAAGTAATTAAATTAAGGAACTATATTAGAGATAGAATTAGCGTCACTGAAGCTGTAGAAGACTTGGTAAGATAGCCAACAGCCTGCAGCACGTACACTGTGTGGAATGTTATGCAATAAAGACAGCAAGTGAAAAGGAACAGATGAAAGGTAACTTGCATGCTAGAGTTGTAAAAATAGAGTACGAGTCACTACTGTAGAGAGAAAAACCAAGATATTTGAAGTCAAGTTGTTGAGAGCAGATGTGGAGGGGGATCAGCTAAGAGAATAACACATGCTCAGTCATGCATGTGCATGGGATTATGAAAAATGGGAAAAAAAATATAGCTCCTTACTTGAGGGAGATGGATGTGATTCCAAAGAAAGTGAGAAGGAGTTGTTAAAATGCTGAGGCCCTTAATTAGAAAGGTAGACATAGACTTATTGCCCCAATTAGTTCATGTCACGTTAGGAGCTAGACTCTGTATGTCATTAGACACTAACTATCCACCATACTTGCATATGTATCATATTGTATAGTGTTCATGTATTCATAAATTTCACATATTTTTCATTACCTTCATTGTACGACGTCCCACATGAATGACCATTATTCATTTTGAGCATGTTGTTCAAAGTCGTTTCTAAGACTGGCTAGACGTAGAAATTTTATGAAGATGTGCTTTTAAAAGGTTCTCTTATATTTATTAATCATCAGTACATGGAAATTGATCCTTTTCTCTTCAAGATTGTTGTTCCTTCTTTCCTTTTTGGATTAAAATTCTACCAAGCAAGAGTGTGTCGCTCAACAAAAGGAGGAGAGCCCTTTACGTTTAGGTCATGGAAATCAAACCTTTTCCCAGACCTTGAGTCAGGCCTTTCCCCTCTTCCTTTAGAATGTTAACAATTGAGGGTGCGGCTAGTGTGAATGCTCAAAGGGGGAGTCTTGGGTGAGGCATGAGGTGTGTCTGGAGAAAGTGTGGATTTGAGATATATAGATCAGGCAAAAATTTCCCAAGGACCACCACAAGAATCATATATGGCCATGCATAAAATATTCTATTTAAATTCCCCCTATTTTTCTACAACAAGCGTGGTAGAAAAGATTCCTCTTGGGATCAGTCAAAAGTACCTTTTGCTCCTTTATTAATCTATATAGCTAGAGACTAAGATAAATTTATTAATTTGGGTTCAAGAATTTTGTTATTAGTCTCCAAAACTTCAGTGGATAAAAGTGAACTACCAACGTGCAGTAATTCATAGATGTAAGCCACATGGTGATCACGAAATTGATATCAGCTCTCCAATCTATCTTTAGATCCCAAAATCTCCATGCCTTCATCGTTATGAAAAAGTACCTATGCCTTATTTTGTTTCTTTAAATTTTGAGGATAATTTTTCCTTCTACATGTACAGTCCATTTCCCACTTCCTTATAAATTGAAGGAAATTATTCTCTTTCAACTACTATTTATCTCGCCTATCTCAATCATGAGAATGCAAAACCACATATATATTTCCAATTTTTTATAAAAATTATAAATCCATGTGTTTTCTTCTTAATAAATAATAATTTTCACATTTTAATTCATAATAAATATTTTTATAAAATTTGGATTTTCTTAAAACTCTCAGAAAGCAAACCTTCCCGAGCAACCAACTCACGAAATCCAGCATCTTCACAGTTCGCTAATTACTTATTATTACATTACCAAGTTACAGTTTAATGGACCGTAAAAACCGATTAGTAGTAGTAGTAGAAGAAACTAGAAAGAGAGGTGTGGTAGGGGTGGCTGTTAACTTTTCCCGCTAGGCCGCTTTTAACGGAGGCAGTCCCCAATCCAACGGAATTCCAGATCCGACGGCTGATCACCTTGCCACGTAAATCACAACCGAACGGGGACTCGCAGAACTCGTGAGAGAAAAGAGAGCAGATCCGGATCATGATTCGTAATACGACATGGAGGCTTTTATCGGGTACACGGACCCGGTTAACGTGTCGACCCATCCATATCAGGAACCACCACGTATTCGCCCGCTATTTTCTCCAGAAACAGTTACCCCTTCCAGGGCCCCCTAATTACACCGGGAGCCGCGAGGGTACTCCGAAACGACTTCTATTCTGAGAGGGGTCCCGAAAACTTATTTCAAATCGGGAAGAGAGAGAGAGAGAGAAGAGAGAGATAGAACAGAGTGAGAGAGAGAGAGGCGGTAGAAGAGAACAGATCCCGCGGCTCCTCTTCCCTTGTTTCTCCTCTGCATTTGCTACTCTCCGACTCTCTCTTCTTCTTCTTCTTCTTCTTCCTCCTCCTCCCTCTCCTCTGCCGCCGCCGCCCTAACGCGCGCCTGTCTTCTTCCTCGCCTTGTCGGCCTCTGAGTGCTCTTCCTTGGAGATCTGCGCGCCGGTGCCTTGCCGGCGATCTGATCGCAAATTGGGGCGCTGCGGAGATCGGCGTGGCGGTGGATCGCGGCCGTTGCTTGTGCTCGTAAGTATGCTCCGCAATTGAGACTTGCGAGATCTTGTCTGCCCGCGTTCTTGTTTTCCTGCTCTTGATCTGGTAGTGACGTTGCTTGATCATAGGTGGTTTTTGATCTGTGATCTGGGAACGGAAGGAGGGATAGCTGATTGCAGTACCTCGGCCCCCGGGTTTTCTCTGTCTTCCGTCGTTCGGTGTTCTGTTCTGGGACAATGACGATGGAGACAGGAGAGTCCAAGGGGGTGTGCGAGGGCTCCGGGTCCGAATTCGAGGGGAAGGGTGTTCAGGAGTTGGTTCTTCAGGAAGATGAGAGGAGATCCGGGGAATGCAATGGCATTGCCTTTGGGGAAGCAGAGGGTGTTAAAGAGGTCGTGAAGGACGACGTTGACGGGTCGTATGTCTTTGTTAATGGCGACTCTGATGGGCTCAGTGAGAAAGATCTGGATGTTGTTGACAAGATGGATTTAGATAGAAGTCAAAGGGATGAGCCTAGTGTAGAATCTGATGACTTCTCCGAAAGAGATCTTGGTGAAGATAGCAGAGTTGAGATCAGTGTATCTAATACTGAAGGATGTGCAGTGGAGAATAGTGCCTTGACGCCAACCGCTGTTGTAGAGTTCGAGGGGAGGACATCCGAATGCAAAGAATCTGGTGATTGCAATGAGGAAAAAGGGGACTTGAACTCATCTATTGAGGAAGTGCCCAGTGAAAAGGAGAAGAAAGTTGAACTGATCTTAGAGAATGGATATAATTGTAAACAAAATGATGCTCCAAATCTGGATTTGGATGTTGAAACCCCGAACATTCAAGAAGAAACATCCGCTGATATAACTGAGGGATGTTATGTTCCAGATTCAGTCCCAGAGATAGAGAATGCATCATTCAAGGAGCAAGAATGTGGGGAACCACTTGGCAACACTATTGATAACCATGACCCATTTGAAAGGGAAGTCCTTGTGAATGGTAATGAAGACCAAGAGGATGGTGAGTCCCTCAATGCAGCTCCTGAAATAAAAGTGAAGGATTCTGAACCTGTAGCTGTAGGAGCTGAGTCCGTCTCATTGCCTTCTGTGAATACACAGGAAATAATGTCAATCAACTCGGAAGAGAAACTTCCAGCAGAAGAACAGTCTGAGATTGTGGTGTCAGGGACACATGAATCTGAGTCATTGCCTCTTGGGGATGAGGAAATGTTAGCATCAAATGGTACAGAGGATAGTCCACCTGAAGGGCAGGTCAAAATTGTGGTTACTGAGAGAAGTGAATCAGAATCATTGTCTCATGGGAATGAAGATGTGCCAGCATCAAATTGTACAGGGGATTACCCAGCAGCAGAACAGACTGAAATTCTGGTCATCGAGAGAAGTGGAACAGAATCACTGCCTCTTGGGGATGAGGAAACAACATCGTCAAAAGATGCAGAGGTTAATCCAGTAGGACAACCTAAGGTTGAGATTACAGAGATAAGCGGATTGGAATCATTGGCTCTCAAGAATGAGGAAGAACTAGCATTAAATTCTACAGAGGGGACTCCAGCTGTGGAACAGTCTGCACACTCCAGTTTGGAGCAAGAATCCAAAACTCAGTCAGCAATGCTAGTTGCAGATAAAAACAGTGAGATAATATCCATATCTGCAGTTGACGAAGGGAAGATAGAAGCTGACATTAGCAATGGTGATCAGGAAAGTAGTAGAATGTTGCCATCTTGTTCTGTTAAACAAGCAGACACAGAAGCTGAAGCTCCTGAAGTTCTTGTTGAGAAACCAGAAAGCTTCAGGACCTTCCCTGTTGGTGATGAAGCATCAATAAAGGAGGTTACAGATATTGGCAACAATATAAAAATTGAGCTTGAAGTTGATATTGAATCTGCTGAAAGCAAGGAAGATGTTTCTGCTCTCTCTGCTAATGACATGGATTCTATAAGTGTCAATGAAGAAATTACAATTGAAGACAAAGTGTACACTTGCCCCCCTGTAAATGGTACAGAACCTGAGGCCGAAGTGATAATTGATTCATTAGGAAGACATTATCACATCTCTGCTTTTCCAGAAGTGGAAGCCACATTGGAGGAAAATGGAGAAACTATATGTGCTATCTCTGGTAATAATAGAACTCAAGTTACTGAGAAGGAAAGTGAAGAAAATACATCTCCCGTTCCCGATAATGGTGCAACACAAGCTGCTGAGGAAAGTGAAGAAAATATAGTACCAGTTGCTGAAGGCAGTGCTCTACCTGTGGAGATGGCCAAGGATGCGCCAAATGATAATGTAGTCCATGTGGGTGGTGTGAAGATACAACCTGAGTTTAGAAGTGGACATGTGGAACATGGAGAATGCTTGACAGATACTATAGAAGAGATTCAGTCAGCAAATAAGAATGATCCTAATACACCTGCCAGTGCAGAAGATAATGCCACTGAACAAGGCCCTGAGAATGAGGCCTTGGTGGCCCCAACAAATGACATTGGTAGCTTATCCTTGGCAGGGCAGAAGGTGGATACTGATGTAAAGAGCCTGCCAATTTTCATTGTTAGAGTTCCAAGGTTTTCTGACGACAAACTCAAGATGCAGATACAACATGCACAACAAGAAGTCGATGAGAAGACAGAGATCAGGGGTTCCATAAGACTGTCAATGCAAAAGCAAAAGGTATCAACACTTATAATACTGATCCTATCTTTCTCATCTTTCCCCATTTACTCAAACTATCTATATTGCATTTCTCCTAGGCTGTTTGTGCTGAATACTGGCGAAAGGTTGAATACGCAAGAAAGGAAGAAAGAGCTGCAAGAGATGCAGTGGCTTCTAGACGACAAGAACTAGATTCTATTCAGTCAGTCCTTAACAAACTTAAGAATGCAAATTCCATTTCTGACCTTGATAACCGGGTAAGAATCATTTGTAGTATAAACTTTGTACCCATTGAATGTTGTTTAAGTGTTTGTTTTTCTCAAATAACACTTCCACTCACAATCATTTTTCCTTGAATGGAAACAGATACATAAATTGCAGCATAGGATAAGTCATGAGACTAACACTCTGAAAGAAGAAAAATCATTAATACGTGAAATGAACCAGCTGAAACAAAGCCGTGAACAGCTTGCTTCTAGTTTGGCATCAGATGAAGAACTGCAGAAGGCATTTGAGATGCAAGAAGAGATGGAAACTCGCCTAAAGGTATTCTTGTGTACAGTGGTGGTGAGTAAATTAAGAACAAATTTTCTATATTTTGAAAAATGTTCTGCATGTTTGTAGCATTTAAAGGAGGGAATAGATACCCTCAGAAAGGAGACACAGCAAGCTGAAGCTTACACCAAAGATGCCAAGTCTAGGTATGATGGTCAATGTGAGTATCTCAGAGATCTGCAAAGCCAGTTTAAAGCTGCTGATGATCTTCGTCAAGAAGTATACAGAAAGTTGAAGAATCTTAAGAAGGAATCCTATCTAAAGGTGCGCTCCATTTTAGTTTCTGATGGTAACTAAGGTCAATGTGAAGCCAGATGATATTCCTTTTCATTTTGTTTTTGTCGTTATATCCCTTCTCCATGCTATTAATTTGTAGGACTTTCTACTATGCTATATTTTCTTGATGACGTCCATTTCCTGATTTTGGATCTTCGTGTGATACTTTCTCATCTACATCTTCCAATGAACTGAACCTGCACCAGAAATTTAGGCATTCAGAAGAATTGTAAGAAGTGCAATGGTATAACTGATGCATATAACATGTATGTGACCTTATATTAAAAATAACGCATTATTCTGTCAATTTATTGGCGTCTCACTTGTTCTTGCTTAAGCAAATTAGGTGTTACTGTAGTAAAATACTGTTAGAAGTTACTACTTTTAGATACCTCCCTTTGAAGCGATAGGCTCAATAGGCAAGCTGTCATTTTATCCTTGTTTATGATTATTTTGATCCTAAACCCATGGAAGTCAATGTCATATTAAGCAACATATTGACTATGTGGACACATGTCTTTATTAAGATATTTCTTTTGAATTTTGAAATTGTGTAAATTGAGTATATACTCAATTTTACTTTCTGTTTTTACTCAATTATGTTGTCATGTAAACATCCTTCTTGAAGGACTTAATTGAGTGCTTACATATTAAGGATCATACATTATAGTCGCTGTCACCATCATCATGTTGTGACTGTCATCACTCATATACTGAGGAAAGTTATTATCTCTGAACATGAGCAGAGTTGGTGAGATTTGGATACAGAATGTGTTAGTGGATGTAAAGATAGTTCTAGGAATAAGTTAGCAGTTACATATGGCTAGACAAAGAAAACCTTCACTGGCCAACTGTACACCAAATCACCAGAGGCTAATGAGACCTGTTCTGTCATTGTTCATGATGATAATAGAAAAGATTACCTGGATGAAAATAACAAGGCATAATGATGAAACTAGTTGGGTAGTACATAGTGTTGTGTTGGATTGGGTTTGTACTAAGGACTAGTTATGTCTTATCATTTTTTATTTTTGTATTTATATCATACATGATGCCTCGGCATTACTTTAAACTGCTTATACTGCCTCACGCATATACCTTCTGAAAAGCATATCTACATCCAGTTTCCTCCTCTACAGATTCCTATTGGTGGGAAAATTTTGTTTTAAAATACTATTAATTGTGAGATCTAAATCCAAGAACAGATGGTCCTCCTGCATGAGACTGAAATTCATCTTTCCCAGCAAGCAACTTGTCACTTTTGTGGCTCCTTTATGATCATATCTTCCACAGCATCATTTGTGAGATGGGATGTGGAGGTACCATGGATGTCTGGGCCTCGGGAAGCTTAGGCACATAATGGACCCTATGGTGTTGCCTCAAGCTTGGTCCTGGCCAATATATGCCTTGCAATTCAGGCATAAGCCAAAGGTTGGCCTTATAGTCATGTTGCGGAGTATATCGTCAACAATGCAAGCATTTCCTCATCAATCTGAGGTTGAGTATATCCACTAAAGTATAAAGATTTGGCAAAGTTTTTCGATCATCTACCATCAGCCCTGTAAAAGGTGATGGCATTTTTTTTTGAGGTCCCTACCGTAGTGGTTGGGCAGAGTTCACACTGGGCTTCCCCCAACCCACACCTCACCCTTCCCCACCCCATACCATCTGAGCTAGGTCAAGATAACCTGGATACCATATGTTCTGTCCTAGTCCTATAAAAGTAGAAAATTTTATTCTTAGTCACAGAGTTTTTCACACAACTATGGATCAAAATTCCTAAACTCCCCTGAACTTTTAGGGGGAGTTCATTAACAAAGAGAGGATAGGTTTAATATAGGTGTCAACTTTCTAAATTATGAATATAGAAAAGGTGAATTATCCATAAGATAATTCTATTTTCAGAACTTTTATTGGGGTTAATTTATAAATTATTGGATAAGAGCAGTATCCCAAAAGTTAATATTTGACAAGGTCATTAACTAACTTTGTCTATTGTTTGAGACATCTAGGAAACAATTTAGTTTAGTAGGAAGTTAGCTACCGCCCTAATGTTTCCTTCAAGATAATGCACCAGATTTTTTAAAATGAATATCACATCTGGAACATCCGTTCTGAAAGATACTACCTCTATCAGTAATTCTTCAAACTATATATAAAATCTTCCTTTGAGGTATATGCCTCAGGATTCTGACCTTTTAGACAATAACATAAATAGCTAACTGCATTAGCATTACCATCCACTTTCTTGAAGAAATAATTAAATTTATGAATGTACTTTATAGAATGTTCGTCTACATTTATATTACATGCATCATACATGTATGCATCAAGTGGCATATTTTGAGAATGTAGATTAGTATACTAAGGTTTACTCCTTCAAGGTCGGATTCAACTACTCCAAGCATCATCCGCAATGCTTATCAAACATGATACTTGCATAATGAAATTTGCCTTTCCCCATTTGGGTCTGTGATTGAGCATTTTATCCTTCTATAGCCAAATCCTTGGCTGTATGTGGTTGCGGATCTTTGTTCAAGGTTCTAGAGAAATTTTCCATTCGCTTATAGAAAAAGAAAATTGCTAATTAAGTGTATTTGCATCCAGTTACTTGTATGTGGGAGACATATGAGCATCCTATTAACTATGAGCACATTAGAATCCTGTGTTACACTTGGCTGCTATACCTTGCATTTTGAAGAGCAATTATTCTGTTTATTATAAGTATTATTCTGGTTCTCGTTTCAAACTGATGTTTTTCTTGTGTGTCTTCTAGCACTATGATAATTTCCAAATATGGATGGTAATCTGTGGAATATTATGTTACGGGCTTCTTTACATCTTATCAACATATGATAATGTGGGACCTTGGAGTATGTTTTCTTCTATGATCATCAATGGTAATCTGATATCTCAGTGGTATCCACTTCAAACTTGCAACAAGTTTAAGGGGATTGATTTCCAATTGCGACTTGTTATTTGTGATGTAGTTTTACCAACTCCTGCCAAATAGTTAAAGTTCAATTGAGCTTAAGACCTTCTAACTCTTCAGTGGGCCAACACCGTGTGATTATAAGATATTATTATCAATTAGGATTCCAGATCTTGAATCCTTACTTGTTGGTCCATGTTGGAAAGCCTAGGATTCTTATGTGCTGTTTGTTAGATACTTATAAAAAATTTTGATTTGTGGCCTTCAATGGTGAATTATACTCTAAACATGATTGTGACAAAGCTTTATCAGGCAATGATGTGACTAAGCCTTATTTATATGATGACTATCACATCATTTCTGGGAAGGCAAATCTTATACCATCAAGTTTTGTTTCTCCAGAATGAACATTTTTATTCGTACAAGGATGATCTGAAGGTTGCAACGAACTATGTCTTCTCAGGAGATAGAGAGGCACTCCGCAATCACTGTAGCAATCAGGTTTGTTGATGCTGTGTCTTTCATCATCTGATTAGTGGATGACTATTTCTTATACTTTGTCTGCTTTATAGGTAGAGAAGCTAATGGAACTATGGAATAAAAATGATGAATTCCGACATCAATATGTTAAAGCCAATTTGCCCAGCACACTGAGGAGATTTAGGACATTGGACGCGAGGTCCCTTGGCCCCGATGAGGAACCAGTTATGATGCACAACCCGACAGAGAAAGAGCAAAAAGAGAACATTCTCTCCCCACATGTTTCCAAGAACAACGCTCCTGGGTTGACTACCGGAAGGAAGGAGGAGAAAGCAGAGGCTCCACTATCAGCTGCAAAGATGAACTTGACAGATGGTCCTACACTGCCCCAGAAAAGTCAGTCACAAAAACCAAAAAAGGTTACCAAGCCCGCCACAGGGGAAGTGGTTCCCAACAGAGAAAGTGAGAAAGAAGCAGAAAAAGAAATGAAACGGACAATGGACGAAGAGGAACAGGCGAGGAAGGCTGAGGAGTTGGCACGGAAAGCCGAGGAGTTGGCTCGGAAAGAAGAAGAGTTGAGGAAGGCAAAGGAAGCCGCCGAGATGAAAGAGCAACTTCGCCTGCAGCAGATCGCCAAGGCCAAGGAAGCTGAAGAACGGAAGAAGCGGAAAGCTGAGAAGGCACAAGCTAAAGCCGAAATCAAAGCTCAAAAGGAGGCCGAGCTCAGAGAAAAGGTACATCCCCCCCCCCCCCCCCTTCATCTGGTGCTACTGCAGATTCACAACTTAATCTAGAATTTATCATGAGGTGCCGCAGCCCCTCTTTACCTCTCTTTTCTGCCGCATTATGTTTTCGCTGTGTGATCTTCAAATCTGATGGTACAAAAAAAGGTAAAATTTAAGTTTGATTCTCCGGATTTCCGTAAGATCAGAAATTGGGTTATTCGCTTCGGCTGTTCGATCATCCCATCCGTATTTGTATGGTTGTCAGGGGAGTCATGGAAAAAAAAAAAGGAATGTCATTTTTATTTAACTATTGTTTGTAAACGTTGGCAGAAGAGAGAAAAGAAAGAGAAGAAGAAGGAGAGGAAGTCCACAACGACAACTACAGAAAGCGTTGCCGAATCAGAAGCGCCTGCCGTGGATGCCGATATCCCACCAGAAAGTGTTCAGGAGCAACCAGCCGGGAAGACCCCTACCGCCCCTTCAAAGCGGCCTTCCAGGCCGCAGGCGATCGCCGCCAAGGAATACAACAAACTAAAACCTCTGCCCCCGCCCCTCCGCAACAGGGGCAAGAGAAAGATGCAGACGTGGATGTGGGTACTCCTCACTGCTCTAGTGGTCCTCGCACTGTTCATGGCGGGCAACTACGTCTCCTTTTCCAAGTTTGGCCTGCGAAACTTTAGTTTCTGAGAATTATATACGTTGAGAAAGAGAGAATTACATAGAACACCGAGAGCTTTTAACTTATAGCTAATCCTGCGCATTCTTTCATGCAGTATCTGAGAGGCCATCTTTTTTCCTTTTTTTCCCCCTTATATTTTTTTACTTGTATCGATAGGCGAGATCTCTTCAAGTATATCTTATTCGATTTTTAATTTTATTAATGAGTGATGAATAGCGATTATTGTATTTTAAACAGAGACTGGTTTGTATTTTGTAAGGATGTTACTCCATATTAATAGTAATAAGATGTCTTCATGAATTGGTTGAACACAGTCAACAACGGGAACAGTAGTTGCGTTTTACAAGCGCTCACTTTCGCCGCTTTTACGTAGCCAATGCAGTATGCAGTGAAAGTTTCCTGCAACTGTTTATTTATTAAAAAGTCTCAGCAAGTGATATTTGAAAAAAATACTCTTCATTTCTAAAATGTTCAGTTTTTTATTTTTTATTAAAATAATAAAAATAAATAAATAATCAAATTTGAAAAATATTTACAGAATTAATTACAAAATTGTCATATAGGCAATTTCGTGATTGACTTGGCCTGTGGTGCCAATTTTATGATAGGCTGCAACAATGTCGGTGTTGTCAATATTGAGTTTAATGTCCGTGTTGTCTACGTCGAAGTTAATATCGGTATTGTCAATGTCGACATTTAATTTGCAGTAGGAAAAAAAATCTTAATCAACTAATATGCAATTGAACCTATTGCCTGGACACAATCTAATGTTGTGTATGAAAATACTAAAACTTCAAGAAAATGTAATCAACAATACACTAAATATATGCATATTTTTTTTTCAAAGAACTATTAATATATAACCGAAAAAAATTACATTGACATTGCTTTCATACATTCATCTATTTTGAGTCAATCACATTCACAAGTAAAAGATAAAGAATGCTAAAGAATGAGTGAAAAGATATAGAGTATAAGAGTGCATAGTCAAAAAATCTTTGAAAAATATCACTTCTTTCTTCCTCTTCTAACTCCTTGGCTAGTAGGTTGTTCGCAACCACAGTGATGCACCTGACCCTCTGTGTGTATATAAACTTGTATCTCTGGCACTAAAGTATCATCAGTTGATGAAGGATCTGCATCTACAAATTGTGAATCCATATCCTCTGCAATGCCTGAGTATCCATGTGTGGCCTCTACATGAATCTTTAATAGTGTTATCTCATACAAAGGAGGTTGGGAGAGTGTCATCTTATCAAACACTAGCTGTGAGGGTCCTACTATATTTGGTTCTAGCTATGAGGCTCCAGCTATATCTAGCTCTAGCTATGAGAGTCCAACTATATCTAGCTCTGGCTGTAACTGTATATCATACGTGTATGATTGTAACGCTCCTGCATATGAAATATGAGATAATACTCTATCAATGTATGCCTGCATATCCAAATATCTAGAATATGTATGGTATGAGAACATGTCCTCCTAAAGTCTCTCTGAAACCATCATATGCAAATGCCTCATGCCCTCTGTTATTGTCCTCTCCATATGATCATGTTTGGGCCTCATATAGCATCTCGTATCCAAACCCTGGCCGACCAATGAATTATCAAGTAGTGCGCTAAAGCCCAAGCATATACTCCTCTGTACTTATATGCAGTGGATCCTCTGTTAAGGGTGTGATAATCTGAGTCCTACGATCAGCCCATGTCTATACAAAAGATGCATAATGAGAACTCCAATCCCTGCCGTCATGCCCCTGACGTGTGATATGATTAACTTTGTCCACTGGGATGAGGATGTAGCAACCCAGAAAAATTTAGTATTTAAAAAAATTTGAAATAATAAATTTCTATAAAAAACTAAATAATAGAAACATACATACAATTATCATATGTGCTAGAACACATCTAAAAATTTCGTAACAATTATAAATCAACCCCAAATATTATCCCTAAGTGTTCTACGAAGAAATTCGTGCAACGAAAAATCTGATTGGCCAAGTGTACGTCACAACGTGACTAATTATCCAAATTAGGAAACTAAGTCAGAAATCCGTTAACACGGAAAGATACCGCACCCATAAATTAAACGATCATGTTAGAGAGACTTCCAACATCATGAAATGATTTTCCATTATCGGAATTGGACCAACGAGCCTCTCATAGTCCATGAATAATTTAGGTAAGATCCGTAACTCTATTATTCTCTAATTAAAAGGGAAATCCCAAAAGATAAAATCAAATAAATAACGGGCTTTGATAAATGGACCATATAAAATTTATTGGGCCATAATATGGATTTTTAAAAGAAGACCAATAGGAAAATACCCTAAATTCGTAACTAAAATATTACTTAAATAGAAAAGGGGTTAATTAATGCATTAAAAAGGAAGTTTGAGTTGGATTGGGATTCTTAAACCTACCCTAAGAGGTTGGCCACGAATTTAGCTCTCATCCTAACCCAATTAGGAGTTCTCATGCTTAAAAAGGGGAGAGGAAATAGGAAATCCCAAAATTAATAGCAATTAGAGTCCTATTAGGAAATAGAAAGATGAGAAGCTTAAATACTCTCCTAAAACTCTCATGGCCAGCCCTAGCTCGTGCCAAGGGATTGCTAGACCAGGAGGAGAGGCCAAGGAGGAGGAGATCTCGTGGGGAGAAGAACCTTTCAAGCTCTCATCTCCGTTCTTCAAGTTCTAGCCCTAGAAGAAGAAAACGATCAAAGGTAGGCATTCTCACGAGCAAAATTAAATTAAACTTGTCTGTGGATAGTTCCAATTACCAGGAACAAAAGCCCTCTGGATTCCCTCTTTTTCATCGAGCCAATCTTTTGTTCTTGATTTTAGAAGATCTGCAAACATGATAACCCCGAGACATCATGTTTAATTCAAATCTCTATGAATACTAGATCCCATGCTACGAAATTCTTGCTGTAGATACTTCATGTTGTTAGGGATCTTTTGCCCCTAAAAGCCCTAAATTTCATCGAGCATGCTGATCGAATTTAATCAATCTTTCTCTCTGTGCCATGTTCTGAATAACTCATTCTTTCTCATGTTTAAACCCTATATGAACCATGCTCTCTCTCTAATTCCTATTTATTGGAAGTATTCTCGCTGTCTAGTTTCATTTGCCACTGGTTTCATGATTTTTCATCATGTAAACAATTAGTTATGACTTTCTGAACGACCCTGTATCAAAATCTGATATTTCTGGACCGCAATCCAAGACAGAGCAGAACTGTGTCAGACTTAGGCCACGGACCTGAGAATGCGACGGCCCAACAGGTCGCGTTCTCAAGCCCGTCACGACGCTTCCCTTGTCGTTTTCTGAACGCGACAGTACCTACGTCGCGTTCTGGCCTTCTGTCCTAGCAGCCCTGTCGCGATTTGCCCTGACCCTGTCGCAACCCTTACTGGCCTACGTCGCGTTCACAGGATTTTGCATGAAAACCCATAAAATTTATTGCTCTCACTTTCTACAAAATTATTACGACTTTTTAATAGTTATATATGCAGTAAAAACACCTATTTTAAAATGGAGCTTTATTGAATGCTTTAAAATACATATTCACGACTTCTTTTCTATCTATGATTTCTCTTACACATGCACACACATGAACCATCCATATATGGCTGAAATCTGGCATAAAATATCTCATAATATATCTGGTAATAAAATATATTAATTGCCCTATTTTAAAGGACTTGTAATCGTTTCTTGCGTTGTTTATACACAGATATTGACGCTCCACTGTTCTAGAATTCCTCTAGAACGTCGAGCACCTGTTTTTATATACACACTTTACTTGGCTTGTGGTGAACTCTCCGTCGGATATTCCTTTCGCCGGACTAGTGAACCCTGATGACCAGTCTGTCCCCATGTAATTTTAATTAATTACATATATATTTTGATGATTAACAAAACCAAACAAAACTTTATCAATTATATCTAATGAATATTTCATAAGTCTTAAGCACAGGAAAAATACCAAGGTCAAACAAGTCAATAAAGGTATGCATTACTTCTCTGAAGCCTTAATCTTTTCAACATGATATTTCTCTAAGTCCATATCGACTTCTATTGAAGGCCATAACGATTTCTTTATAAGCATATCGATTTCAATAGAATTATCATAACGATTTCCCTTCTGGCTGAAAGGTCATGTTGTTTCAAACAAATCGATGCAGTAACGATTCTATAATTGATCGCAACGATTTCCTTATAAGATTGAAAAGTCATGTTATTTCAAACAAGTCGATGTCGCAACGACTCTATAAGTTACCGTAACGATTTCTTTAGAGCCCGTAATGACTTGCTCGTCACAACGACTCTATAAGTTACCGTAATGATTTCTTTAGAGCCCGTAACGACTTGCTCGTCACAACGACTCTATAAGTTACCGTAACAATTTCTTTAGAGCCCGTAACGACTTGCTCATCACAACGACTCTATAAGTTACCGTAACGATTTCTTTAGAGCTCGTAACGACTTGCCTGTCGCAACGACTCTATAAGTTGTCGCAATGATTTCTTTAGAAACTCGTAACGACTTGCTTGTTGTAACGATTTCATAAGTTACCGTAACGACTTCTTTAGAACTCGCAATGACTTGCTTATTATAACGACTTCATGTTACCATAACGATTTCTTTAGAGTTCATAACGACTTGATAAGTGTTCACAACGATTTGCTTTGTATAACAATTTGTTAAGTGTTTCATATCGATTTCTTCAGAAAAACAACGATTTGCATCTCACAACGATTTGTTAAGTATCTCACAACGATTTGTTAAGTAACTCACAACGATTTCTTTAGAGCTCATAACGATTTGTTAAGTGTTTCACAACGACTTCTTCTGTATCACAACGACTTGGTCAACCTGACTTATTCATAACGATTTCATAAGTCATATAGTCATCGATTTCATATTAACGTGATATGATCTTTGCTGACTAGTCAAAGACCACGTAGCATCTCTCTGACGCACCTGCATTTAATGAGACCTGAACGTATCTCTGCATGCATGCAGACCATATCATCCTTTATCGTGCCTACTCTGATAACGTCCTTTAGACTTAAGCTATTTGACATTACTATTTCCATGTCTATTGCTACTAACATTGACTGACATCAGAGACAGCTTAGCTGTCTGCTATTTGAGTTTGACATTTGTGCAGACCTCTGATCCAGCTTCACGGTACAACGTTAAACAAATTGAAGCCAATGGATATTTCTGAAGATCTATCTCTTTGCGTGCTCAAGTGATCAAAAGACTGTTGACTGGAAGCTTCCAAGACTCCAGATGTCATTCAGTCTAACGACTACTCAAAAGAGAGACAACGGACACTTCAACGTCTACATTTCAAATTGAAGATATAAATTCAAGTCAGAAGAACAGAAGAACACACATCGTGTATTCAAGCATTCAAATTCTTCTGAAGAAAGTCCAGAGCCAAGAACCTTCATTCCACTTAGTTTTTGCTCTTTTGCTCTCCACTAGTTTGTGAAAATCTTGAGAGAGCCTGTATAGTTCTGAGAGTGTGCCTTGTTTAAAATCTCTTTGCTCTCAGTTTTAGTTGCTTCAGATCCTTGCTTATCAAAAGCTTGATCTAGGGGCTTGAATTTCATTCACTCTCTTTGTGTTGTTCCCTTCGGTTGTAAAGGAAGACCTGGTGGTATTCAGGGTGTTGTTCCCTTCGGTTGTGAAGGAAGACCTGGTGTGGTATCCAGGGTGTTGTTCTTTTCGGGTGTGAAGGAAGACCTAGTGGTATCCAGGGTGTTGTTCCCTTCGGTTGTGAAGGAAGACCTGGTGTGGTATCCAGGGTGTTGTTCCCTTCGGGTGTGAAGGAAGACCAGCTGAGCTGGGTGTTGTAGCGTCCTTAGGGGGACTGTACCCTAGTTAGTGAAATCCTGAGTTGTTGCTCAGGGACTGGACGTTGGACTCGTAAGGAAAGGAGGTCCGAACCAGGATAAACCTTGTGTTGTGTGATTGTCTTCTTTGTGTGTTTGTTATTTCAACTAACTGTCACTAACCTACTTCGAAGAACGCTTGTGTGAATGTTTTTAGTTACATATATCTTCTAGAATAATTTTTAAAGACCCATTCACCCCCCCCTCTGGACTCGTCAACTAGGCAACAAGTGGTATCAGAGTGAGTCTCTTCGACAAAGAAAGGATCCAACAATCTGAAGAGTAATGATCCATGGCAGCCCAAGGTAACTTTGAAGGTCAGTCTGTCAACCGACCCCCTCTCTTCGATGGTGAAGATTATCCTTACTGGAAGACCAGAATGGAATACTTTCTACAAGGGCACGACTATCAAATTTGGTCCATAGTAGAAGAAGGTGATCTGTTAGTCACAAATGAGAAAGCACAATGGACAGATGATGACAGGAAGAAGATTTCCCTGAATTGCAAAGCAAAGAGCATCCTATGTTGTGCTCTAAGTAAGAAGGAATTCAACCGAGTTTCAGCCTACAAATCCTCGATGGAAATGTGGGAAAAGCTCAGGATTACTTATGAAGGTACAGACAAGGTAAAGGAGACAAGAATCGACATTCTTGTCACTCAGTATGAAAGATTTCAGATGCAGTCAGGTGAGTCAATCACTCAAATGTTTAGCCGATTCACTGATATCACCAATGGTTTAGCCAGCCTAAGGAAGACATATGAGATTGCAGATATGGTAAAGAAAATTCTCAGATCCTTGCCATCCTCGTGGACACCTAAGGTCACAGCTATAGAAGAAGCTAATGACTTGAAAAGAATGTCAGTGGAAAAGCTCATTGGGTCCCTCATGGCCCATGAGATCAACATGGAAAGGCTAGGAGAGTCATCTAGTAGAAAGAAGCACTCAAATGCCTTGAAAGCAGAAGAAGACTCACCAGAAGCCAGCTCAAGTGAAAATGAAAGCGATGAGGACAGTGAGAATGAAGAAGCAATGCACTCTAGGAGATTGCAACGAATCTTGGCCAAGAAGAAAAAGTTTCAATCTGGCAGAAAACACTTTAAGAAAAACAAGGACTTCAAAAGATCAGATGGTAAGGAAATGAAGAAAGGAGAAACCATCTGCTACGAATGTAAAACGCCTGGACACATCAAAGCTGATTGTCCTAAATTCAAGAAACCAGATTTCAGGAAGAAAGAGAGCTCCAAGAAGTTTAGAAAGTACAAGAAGAAGGCAATGACAGCAGTATGGGAGAACAATAGTGACTCAGACAGTGAATCAAGCTCATGCAGCGATGAAGAAGAAGCCAACTTGGCCTTCATGGAAGATGTTGATGAAAAGGTAACCTCTGACTCCTCCTTCGATTCATGTAATGATTCTGATTCTGATAACTTAGAGGAAGCATTTAATGAATTGTATAATAAGTACAAAGAAGTAACTAAACTATTAAAAGCAAGTAAGAAAAATAACACTGTTTAGAAAACACTAATTCTGATTTAAAAATAGAAAATGAAGAATTAGAAAAATAAATAACTGAACTTAAAAGAAGAAATGAATTGTTATGTAAGACCTAAAAGCTAAGAATGAACAAATAACAAAATTGGAAAAACAGGAAAGCACAGATGAATTAAAAAAGGAAATAAAAACTTAAATGAAGAAAATAATAAACTATCAAGCACGCTAGAGAAATTTACTAATGGTAAAAACTCTCTAATATTAAAAGGTGCTAGAAGATCAGGTAAGAAGAAAAATGAGTTATGATATATCCCCCTAGATAATGAAGAAACCATAATCTACCCTAAAACATATCCAATACCAAAATTTGTACCTGAACAAGATATAGCATATAAATCTGATTTCAAGTATATAGAAAAGGTAACAAAATTATCCTGCTGTGATCACTGCAACAAATTAGGACATATCGTAACAACATGCCCAACAAGACATAAAAAATGGATAATAAAAGGTAAAATTAATGATACTAACCAATCAGGACCCAAAAGAATTTGGGTACCTAAAGCTTGATGTTTTTATTTCAGGTTAACCCTCGAGCATCCAAATGGTACTTGGATAGTGGGTGCTCAAGACACATGTCAGGTAACTAGAAATTATTCTCTCATCTCCAAGCTGAAGAAGGAACAGTCACTTATGGAGATAATGGGAAAGGAACAGTGATAGGCAGTGGGTCTGTGAATAACAAAGGAAAAACTGTCATAGAAGATGTGTTATTAGTCAAGGGATTGAAGCACAATCTCATCAGCATCAGCCAGCTGTGTGACAGAGGCCATCAGATCAAGTTTCAAGAGTCAAAGTGCAGCATAGTGAAGGATGGAGCAGTCATCTTTGAAGCAAATAGAGAAAAGAATTTGTATGTGCTCTATCTTGAAGAACTCAAAGAGCAAAATGTTTGTCTGGCAGCAAGCAAAGACAAATCTACTGAATTATGGCACAGACGACTTGGACATTGCAGTTTAGATGGCATGAGGAAATTGCTAAAGAAAAATCTTGTAGAAGGTCTGCCAAAGGTCAGTGCAAAAATGGAAGGTGTATGCGGACCTGTGCTAAGGGAAAGCACACTAAAAGCTCCTTCAAGTCAAAGACGGTGGTGACCACCTCAAAACCCTTAGAGCTCCTACATATGGATCTATTTGGGCCAATGAGGACTACCAGTCTTGGAGGAAAGAACTTTGGATTTGTCATAGTTGATGACTATTCAAGATTTACGTGGGTATCATTTCTAGAACATAAAGATGACACTTTTGAAAACTTTGTTAGTTTCAACAAGAAGGTGCAGAAAGATCAGAAGTTCAGTATTGTGTCTATTCGATCAGATCATGGTGGTGAATTTCAAAATGAAAGGTTTGCTAGATTCTGTGATGACAAGGGAATTGAGCATAATTTCTCAGCACCAAGGACACCACAGCAAAATGGTATTGCTGAGAGGAAGAACAGAACCCTTCTGGATATGGCAAGAACTATGCTCTCAGAATATGATCTGCCAAGATATTTTTGGGCTGAAGCAGTCAACATAGCAAGCTACATTGTCAACCGAGTGATGATCAGGCCAATCCTGAAGAAGACTGCATATGAACTGTTCAAAGGGAAGAAGCCAAAGATTAGCCATTTCAGAACCTTTGGATGTCCCTGCTTCATTCACAACAATGGAAAAAGGGACATTGGTAAGTTGGATGCCAAATCAGATGAAGGCATCTTCATGGGGTACACTTCTAAACCCAAAGGCTATAGAGTGTTTAATAAACGTACCTTATTGATTGAACAATCTGTGCACATTATTTTTATGAAACTAACCCTTCTTTGAGAAAGAAGTAGATAGTGACAATGATGATGCAAATGAATTGTCCAAGAAACTAAAAGATACATCAATTGAGGACAAGGATGATCCGCCTCTGGAAGAATTGCAACAAGAAGAAATCACTCATGAAAATCTTCTAAAGGAATAGAGATACAAGAAAGATCACCCACCTGAAAACATCATTGGTGATCCATCCATAGGGGTAAGAACAAGAGGTAATGTTATTCCTTGTGATTATCTAGCTTTTGTTTCTCAAATAGAGCCTAGGACAGTCAATGAAGCTCTTTCTGATGAATCTTGGATAGTAGCCATGCAAGATGAATTAAATCAATTCAAGAGAAACCAAGTATGGTCACTTGTTCCTAGACCATCACATCCAGTCATTGGCACCAAATGGGTGTTCAGAAATAAACTGGATGAAACTGGTGTAATTTTAAGAAACAAGGCCAGATTGGTAGCTCAAGGCTATTCTCAAGAGGAAGGCATAGATTTCGATGAAACCTATGCACCTGTAGCTAGACTTGAGGCCATTAGAATATTACTTGCATATGCATTGCTTTGAATTTTAAACTATTTCAAATGGATGTTAAATCTGCTTTTTTAAATGGTTTTATTAAAGAAGAAGTCTATGTAGAACAACCTCCTGGTTTTGATGATATAGACTTTCCAAATCATGTTTTTAAATTGCATAAGGCTTTATATGGTTTAAAACAAGCGCCTAGAGCTTGGTATGAAAGGCTTAGCTCTTTTCTTTTGAAACATGGTTTCAGAAGAGGTCAAGTAGATAGTACTCTATTTATTAAGTCAAAGGTCAAACATATATTGCTAGTTCAAATTTATGTAGATGACATTATCTTTGGATCTACTGATGAATCCCTTTGCAAGTACTTTGAAAAGTTAATGCAGGGAGAATTCGAGATGAGTATGATGGGGGAGCTCAACTACTTCCTTGGACTTCAAATCAAACAAGGAAAAGATGGCACTCACATCTGTCAAGCTAAGTACACCAAGGAACTGCTGAAGAAATTTGGATTTGATAACACCAAGCCACTGTCAACACCAATGGTACATCAACAAGGATGGACAGCGACAAGGATGGTAAGAAAGTAGATCAAAAAGTCTATAGAGGTATGATAGGTTCACTACTTTATTTAACAGCCAGTAGACCTGATATATTATTTAGTGTATGCATGTGTGCTAGGTATCAAGCAGATCCTAGAGAGTCACATTTGATTTCTGTAAAAAGAATTTTTTGATATTTAGCCAAAACTCATGATCTAGGTTTATGGTATCCAAACTCTTGTGAAATCAATTTAGTAGGGTATTCTGATGCTGACTATGCTGGATGCAAGGTAGATAGAAAAAGCACCAGTGGTTGTTGTCAGTTTCTTGCAGGGTGTTTGATATCCTGGTCCTCAAAGAAACAAAATTCAGTAGCACTGTCTACAGCTGAAGCTGAGTACGTGGCTGCTGGAAGCTGCTGCACACAACTCTTATAGATAAAGCAACAACTTGAAGACTTCGGATTAAACATTAAATCCATCCCACTGCTGTGTGACAACACTAGTGCCATTAATCTCACTAAGAATCCAGTTCAGCACTCAAGGACGAAACATATTGAGGTTAGATATCATTTTATTCGTGATCATGTTGCAAATGGAAATATTGAAATATCTTTTATTGATACAAATGGCCAATTAGCAGACATTTTCACAAAAGCCTTACCTGAAGAGAGATTTACATCTCTTAGAAGGGAATTAGGCATGTGTAATTTGTGATAAAAGTTTGCTTACAAATGGCACATTAAATTTCAGAATTAAGTACTTTTTCCCTCCATGGCATTAAGCAAAAGAAATTCAAATTATTCTTTGCAACCGCTCTCTTATTGAAGTCGGTTTGAATAGTCAACACCTTTTGTCCTTTTCCACTGCCTTTTGACACCTCACTTTCCACATCGCATTAATTTATTCATAAAATCAATGGTAGAACGATTCGTATCTCATCGTCTACCTTTTCCCCCTTTTCATCTTGTTGCATGAGCCGATGCCCTAGCAACTCCTATCTTAACCCTCTGTAAATTTGAACCTTCCTCCTCCTTCCCACAAAATTTCTTGAGGGTTCCTTCTCTTCACCTTCCGTCTCAACCCTCCAGCGCCTTTCCCACCTGAATCCATGGCCGCACCAGTCATCGCCGGCAGTTTGGGTGGCTACAGCGCCGAATTTCTCACTTCTGAGCAGCAGGAGAGGTTTACCTTTGTGAAGACGAAGCTCTGTAGCCATAAAGAAGTCGATGTCGCTAATCTGAAGAAAAGTGGAATGAGCAGCGTGGTAGATTTGATCAATCAGATGCAGTGGACAGAAATTACCACCTTTTCAGAGGTCAGTTATCCGGACTTGGTAAAAGCTTTCTTCGTGTGTATGAAAATAGAGGAAGATGGGTCTCTAGTTTCTTCAGTGAAGGGAATCATGATTAGGATAGACCCTGAGTTGCTGAAGATGTTGTTTAATGTGAAGACTTCCGGATTTAGTGGGGTTCACACGGTGGACGCCCAAGTGAAAGGTTTGGGAATTATCGGGCCAGGATTCAAGCTGAGGGACGGCAAGATCGATATAAATCAACTATCTGCCTTCAACCGCCTCCTTCATTTTATTGTCTGTCAAATCTTAGTTCCCAGAAGTGCAACTTTTTCATCTTGCACAAAGGCCGACTCAGACATGATGTACTGGGCCATTTAAAATAAGGAGATAAATATGGCCGCAGTGATAATGGAAAGAATGAAATTTGCCAGAGATCAGATTTGGGACACCAAGAGTAAGTTCAATGTGTCCCTGCCTTATGCCCATCTACTTACCAAGATCTTCAAACACTTCGGTGTTGATCTTTCTAGGGCAGTTGTAGAGAAAATGGGCCAAGCAATCAGGTCCAGGAACTTGAAGAAGAGTGGCTTCTCTGTGGAAAATGGTGTCTTGGTCAAGGCTTCAGTTGCTGAAGGTGAAGCCATCATTGACGACACCTCAGTTGTTCATCAGGAGATGGGATCAGCAGATATGATTCCAGAATTGCCAGTGGAGTTAGTTTCAGTGCCATTAGTTGGAGCAGCAAATCATCAGGCCCCTCTTTAGCAGAAGTTCAGTCTGAAAGTGCAGTAGAAGAAGAAAGAGTGTCTGTAGTAGCTTCAGAATTTCTAGAAGAATCAGTTCAAATCTTTGCAGAGAGGAGAATTGAGGATATTCTCCCAGAAGACATTATTCCAGTTGAGGACCCACTACCCTCAACTGTAGTTGCATCTATTCTTTCAGACATTATTGATTCGATTCCTTTCACCTCAAGTGCTCCTGAAGCTTGTGGGAGTGTTGCTGAAGAGGCTGTGGCATCAGGCCACTTTGATGTTCAAATGGTAGATGTACCAGTAGAGTTAGAGCACCCAGATGGTCAGGGTGACTCTGTATTGGCGGATGCTCCCATTCAGGGGGAGCAGGTATCAAATGAAGAAGAAGCTCCTGCTCAGGGGGAGCAGTCAAAGGACAATGAAGCAGAAGAAGGAGATCACCTTGACCAACCAGTGGGCTCTGCACCAGGAAATGATAATATCCCTCGTGGCTCAGAAGATGTCAGAGAAGGGGAGACAACCAGCTCCTCCAGTTCAGATGATGATGAGCCTTCTCCAACTTCAGAGGCTCAGAATAAAGGGAAAGAAGTAGAATCTGAAATTCCAATGTTGTCAAATACTCCCTTTGAAAGGCCAGTAAAGCAGAAGATTATAATCAACCTGAAGCCTGTAATAGAGAGACTTGATGCTCAAGGACAAATCTTATGTTCTCTTCAGGCAGACACCAATTCAATCTTCATGAGCCAAGCTTCAGCCTCCAAGGAATTGGCGAGTGTGAGAAATGCCATGAAGTGGTAATAAAGAAATGGGCACCATGAAGGAGATGCTAGAGAAAATTCTGAAGGTGGTTGGAGATCACATTCCTCCTCCTCCTCCTGCTGACCAAGCCCAAGAATCAGGGCCATCAGGGCCAGCACCAGAAGCAGCAGCAGCAACAACAGAATCAGAAGAGGTAGGGCCAGAAGTGCCAGCTGATCAGGTTGCAGGGCCACCAGGGCCATCAGGGCCGTTGGTGAGTGAGTCTGTGCAGACAAAGGCAGATGAGTTCTTGGCATCCAAGCCCCCAGCTCCCTCTTCTCCCTCTCACACACCCATTCCACCATCACCACCCTCAGCTCCTACAGCTCCTCCTGCTCCTCAGACATTCAAGAAGCCCCAATCTAGACCTATTTCTTCTCCCACTCCATTTCCTTCTCAATCAACCTCAACTCCTGCCTCCTCTACTTCCATTCCTTTTCCTTCTCCTATACATGAGGCCCCTCCAGCATCCTCAGCTGGAGCATCCTCCTCCTCCTCTGGTCCCTCCCTTGGACCAGTTGATGACCTCCCTACTTCTTCTCACTCTTTTCTTCATCCTACTCCTCCACCCTCTTTCATCACTATCATACCTGAAAGAGTTCAACTCAACTCTCCCTTTATGGAAAAGATAAAGGATAGTTTGAGGAAGGGATCCTCAGATCTGTGTTGAAAGTTGGGGAACATATTCACAGGGCAGACCCTTCTAGTCCTGCCCCCAAGAAAAGGAAACTTACTTCTACTTCCTCCTCTTCCTCTGACCCCAAATACCCACCTTTGTGGTTTTCTTTCACAGTGGACAACAAACATAACCCACTGTATAGGGAATACCTTTCCAAAGTTGTTTTTGCCACCATCATCAACCTTCCCTTTCAAAATCTCACAGATCATTTGAACACCATTCTACCTACACTTCTCTTTCAAAATCCGAAAAGTCCAAATCTTCTCTCTTGCTCACTCCAAATCTGAAGAGCAGTGGGGCAAAAGTCACAAGGATCTCCTAAAGAAATTCATTCTTGCCAAATCTGCCAGATTTCCTCCAAGGGACCACTCCCTGACCCTATCTGAGTGGTTCAGGATGTATCACCAAGAGCTTTGGGCTCCCTTCATTCAAAAGGAAATTAAGATGGTCAGGCACTATGTGCTGTTCAACAACTACAGATATGTCCATCGTCTTCCTGAAGTTCAGCTTTGCCAGTTCAAAAGGGCCATTTCAGCTCTCTCTCCAGATATCTCTCATACTTCAGATGTCCAGGTAGATTTTGCTACCCTTCAAGTACCAGAAGAAATAGCTCTTCCGCAAATCCATTTCCTTGTCATGGAGTCCTCTGTAGGATCCATTATCTTTGAACGGTTTGCCAGAGTAATGGGCAAAATTAAAGTGCAGAAAGGCTGCCTAGTTGCTTTTCCTAGATTCTTATTTAGGGAATATCACTAGGGCCATGTAAGTGCTGAAGTTCTAGCCCCTATTCTGTCTGAATGTGAAAGACTCACATCTTCTGAATGGTCCAAGTTCTACCCCCTGTCAGCTCAGCAGCTGTTTGACATCAATGAAGCTCAGGCCAGGGAAGGCAAACCCGCCATTTCTCCAGCTATTTTCCTCGATATGAACTCCATTCATCTTGTTGATGACCCCTTCAAAGTCTGGGAGGAAAGATACAAAGTCTATGTGGCTCTTCACAAGGCTCTCAGAGATAACCACAACTACTATCCTGTAACAATGGACCAATTCCTCTCCTGTGCCAGCTTTGAGACTCGGCATTTCCTCAAGATGAACATGGACAATGATGCATATCCTGATCTTCTCTACCAGCACCTAGATCTTCATCTCAAACGGGTGGCTTCCACTATGGGACCATCCTACTCTATACCTTTTGGAGTTTTTAAAACCCATTTTAAGAACAGGAAGCACAGGCATGGGAAACCATCTCCCATTTTGCCTCTCTTTTGTATCCTGCTTTCTACTTACCTGTACCTCCACAGAATTAATAAAATCTCTTTGCTTATGTGGACCAATCTTTCTCTTCTTTTCTTTGTCTCCGTTCGCTTTTTGCTTAATGACAAAAATGGGGAGAAAATATTTAGCATGTCTGAAATATTCATCCACTAGTTTAAGGGAAGAAAACTAGCATGTCATTTCTTTAGAACAAATTTCAGATACTTTTTATCCATGCTTATTGTTCAGTTTTGTCATCACCAAAAAGGGGGAAATTGATGACCAGTCTGTCCCCATGTAATTTTAATTAATTACATATATATTTTGATGATTAACAAAACCAAAAAAAGTTTATCAATTATATCTAATGAATATTTCATAAGTCTTAAGCATAGGAAAAATACCAAGGTCAAACAAGCCAATAAAGGTATGCATTACTTCTCTGAAGCCTTAATCTTTTCAACATGATATTTCTCTAAGTCCATATCGACTTCTATTGAAGGCCATAACGATTTCTTTATAAGCATATCGATTTCAATAGAATTATCATAACGATTTCCCTTCTGGCTGAAAAGTCATGTTGTTTCAAACAAATCGATGTCGTAATGATTCTATAAGTGATCGCAACGATTTCCTTATAAGACTGAAAAGTCATGTTATTTCAAACAAGTCGATGTCGCAACGACTCTATAAGTTACCGTAACGATTTCTTTAGAGCCCGTAACGACTTGCTCGTCACAACGACTCTATAAGTTACCGTAACGATTTCTTTAGTGCCCGTAACGACTTGCTCGTCACAATGACTCTATAAGTTACAGTAACAATTTCTTTAGAGCCCGTAACGACTTGCTCGTCACAACGACTCTATAAGTTACCGTAACGATTTCTTTAGAGCTCGTAACGACTTGCCTGTCGCAATGACTCTATAAGTTGTCGCAACGATTTCTTTAGAAACTCATAACGACTTGCTTGTTGTAATGATTTCATAAGTTACCGTAACGACTTCTTTAGAACTCGCAACGACTTGCTTATTGTAACGACTTCATGTTACCATAACGATTTCTTTAGAGTTCATAACGACTTGATAAGTGTTCACAACGATTTGCTTTGTATAACAATTTGTTAAGTGTTTCATATCGATTTCTTCAGAAACACAACGATTTGCATCTCACAACGATTTGTTAAGTATCTCACAATGATTTGTTAAGTAACTCACAACGATTTCTTTAGAGCTCATAACGATTTGTTAAGTGTTTCACAACGACTTCTTCTGTATCACAACGACTTGGTCAACCTGACTTGTTCATAACGATTTCATAAGTCATATAGTCATCGATTTCATATTAACGTGATATGATCTTTGCTGACTAGTCAAAGACCACGTATGCATCTCTCTGACGCACCTGCATTTAATGAGACCTGAACATATCTCTGCATGCACGCAGACCATATCATCCTTTATCGTGCCTACTCTGATAACGTCCTTTAGACTTAAGCTATTTGGCATTACTATTTCCATGTCTATTGCTACTAACGTTGACTGACATCAGAGACAGCTTAGCTGTCTGCTATTTGAGTTTGACATTTGTGCAGACCTCTGATCCAGCTTCACGGTACAACGTTAAACAAATAGAAGCCAACGGATATTTCTGAAGATCTATCTCTTTGCGTGCTCAAGTGATCAAAAGATTGTTGACTGGAAGCTTCCAAGACTCCAGATGTCATTCAGTCTAACGACTACTCAAAAGAGAGACAACGGACACTTCAACGTCTACATTTCAAATTGATGATATAAATTCAAGTCAGAAGAACAGAAGAACACACATCGTGCATTCAAGCATTCAAATTCTTCTGAAGAAAGTCCAGAGCCAAGAACCTTCATTCCACTTAGTTTTTGCTCTTTTGCTCTCCACTAGTTTGTGAAAATCTTAAGAGAGCCTGTATAGTTCTGAGAGTGTGCCTTGTTTAAAATCTCTTTGCTCTCAGTTCTAGTTGCTTCAGATCCTTGCTTATCAAAAGCTTGATCTAGGTGCTTGAATTTCATTCACTCTCTTTGTGTTGTTCCCATCGGTTGTGAAGGAAGACCTGGTGGTATCCAGGGTGTTGTTCCCTTCGGTTGTGAAGGAAGACCTGGTGTGGTATCCAGGGTGTTGTTCCCTTCGGGTGTGAAGGAAGACCTGGTGGTATCCAGGGTGTTGTTCCCTTCGATTGTGAAGGAAGACCTGGTGTGGTATCCAGGGTGTTGTTCCCTTCGAGTGTGAAGGAAGACTAGCTGAGCTGGGTGTTGTAGCGTCCTTAGGGGGACTGTACCGTAGTTAGTGAAATCCTGAGTTGTTGCTCAGGGACTGGACGTAGGACTCCTAAGGAAAGGAGGTCCGAACCAAGATAAACCTTGTGTTGTGTGATTGTCTTCTTTGTGTGTTTGTTATTTCAACTAACTGTCACTAACCTACTTCGAAGAACGTTTGTGTGAATGTTTTTAGTTACAAATATCTTCTAGATTAATTTTTAAAGACCCATTCACCCCCCCCCTCTGGGCTCGTCAACTGGGCAACAAACCCTTGCACAAGGCCTCCGTAAGTCTCCTTTGATCATGGATTCCCACATGGTCGACGAGCCGATTGTACCCTAACACCTATTACACCCTTTAGGGATCAATATGGTCCAAACGGCTATTAGAAGTTCGCTCTCATCTTGAATCACGTCGGACCTATGGACTTGTGCATAACATGGCTAGCGGGAAGATTGTGAGTTCCACCTGACTGCCAACCCCAATTGCGCTTGTTGTGCAACTGTTACTATCACTTGTTTACTCGACGTGTTACGTGCAATGTCCACTAGCTCTCATCTATACTCTGCTCGCTCATCTATTCACGTTCACTCTACTATCTCGTCTATTCATCTAGTGCTCTTATCTACATTCTTGGTACTCTCTATTGGCCATCAATTGCTTGTCTTCAAATAAACAAAAATAACTAATGCCTACGCAATAGGGCCCTGATCTGGTCCTGGGAGGAGCGCCCGAAAAGTGCCATTTGCCCATGGGAGTTAACATGATCAGGATGTTGGCATTACATCCAAGTGCCATTTAATAATCAAAACAAGTGCTATGTTCTCTCGTTGTCTCCGACAACAAAGTGCCATTTAATAATCACGACAAGTGCTATGTGATGATGAGTATGTCCCCATGTAATTTTAATTAATTACATATGTATTTTAGTGATTAACAAAACTTCATCAATAATCTCTAACATATTTCATAAGTTTTAAGTACAGAAAAATTACCAAGGTCAATCAAGTCAATGTTGGTAAGTATTGTCTTACTGAAGCTTTAATCTTTTCAGAATGATATTTCTCTAAGTCCACATCGACTTCTGTTGAAAGTCATAACGATTTCATAAGTGTTTTTAACGATTTCCTTGTAAGACTGGAAAGTCATGTTGTTTCAAACAAGTCGATTCCGCAACGATTCTATAAGTTATCATAACGATTTCTTTAGAACTCGCAACGACTTGCTCGCCGTAACGATTCTATAAGTCATCGTAACAATTTCTTTGGAACTCACAATGACTTGCTCGCTGCAACGATCCTATAAGTAATCATAACGATTTCTTTAGAACTCGCAACGACTTGCTCGTTGCAACGATTCTATAAGTTATCATAACGATTTCTTTAGCGCTCATAACGATTTGCTTTACACAACGATTTCTTTAAGCGCTCATAACGATTTGCTTTGTGCAACGATTTCTTTAGAACTCATAACGACTTGATAAATGTTCATAATGATTTCCCTGTTGAACACATACTCTTTAGAGCTCATAACGACTTGATAAGTGTTCATAACGATTTCCCTGTTGAACACATAAACTTGCTTTAATGATTTGTTCTCTATAATGACTTGTTAGTATTCATAACGATTTCATAAGTCATATAGACAACGACTTTATGGTTTATATCAACTTGACACATATCTTATCTCTTGAAGCGTTGACTAGTCAAAGTCCACGTTTATATCTCTCTGACACTCCTGCATTTATGAGATCTGAACGTACCTCTGCATGCATGTAGACGATATCATCCATTATAGTGCATCTTCTGTCAATATCTTTTAGAAGAAACTATTTAGCATTGCTATTTTGGTGAATATTCTTATCAACGTTTACTGACAACTAAAGATAGCCTAGCTGTCTACTGTTCTAGCATTTAATTTATGCAGGGTCCTAAAGACGTTCTGTCATACAACGTTGGACCATACAGACGGCAGAATACATTATCTCTTTGCGTGCTCAAATGGATAAAAGATTGTTGAAGCTTCCAAGTGTCAAGCAGTCTAACGACTACCAATCTAAAGGACAACGGTTACTTCAACGGGCGAATTTCAAAAGAAGATATAAATACAAGACAGAAGAGAAGATCAAGTATAGAAGCTGAGAACGCTCGTTCAAGCTATTAAAAATCTTCTGCTAGAATTCAAAGAGCCAACAAGTTCATTCCTTCTCGTGTTGCTCTTTGCTCTCCACTCTGTAGTGAAAATCTTGAGAGAGCTTGTGTAGTTCTGAGAGTGTGCTTAGCTTAGATTCTTTGCTCTCAGTGCTAGTTGCTTCAGATCTTGACTTGTTAAAAGCTTGATCTAGGGGCTTGAATTCATTCTACTCTCTTTATTGTGTTTCCCTTCATGTGTGAAGGAAGACCTGGTGGTATCCAGGGTGCTGTTTCCCTTCAGTTGTGAAGGAAGACCTGGTGGGGTATCCAGGGTGTTGTTATTTCCCTTCGGGTGTGAAGGAAGACCAGCTGAGCTGGATGTTGTAGCGTCCTTAGGGGGACTGTACCCTAGTTAGTGAAATCCTGAGTGGTTGCTCAGGGACTGGACGTAGGACTCCTAAGGAGAGGAGGTCCGAACCAGAATAATCCTTTGCGTCGTGTGATTGCTGTCTTTGTGTGTTTGGTGTTTGAACTAACAGTCACTAACCTTCTTCGAAGAACGTTTTTGTGAATGTTTTTATTTACAGGTATTGTCTAGATTATTTTTTAAAGACCCATTCAACCCCCCTCTGGGCTCGTCAACTGGGCAACATGTGGTATCAGAGCGAGTCTCTTAGACAAAGAAAGGATCCAACGATCTGAAGAGTAAAGATCCATGGCAGCCCAAAGTCACAACGAAGGTCAGTCTGTCAACCGACCACCATTGTTCGATGGAGAGGATTACACTTACTGGAAAACAAGAATGGAGTACTTTCTGCAAGGCCACGATTATCAGATATGGTCCATAGTGGAAGAAGGCGATCTTCTAGTCACAAATGAGAAAGCTCCGTGGACAGACGATGATAGGAAGAAGATCTCGCAGAATTGTAAAGCAAAGAGTATTTTGTGCTGTGCCCTTAGTAAAAAGGAGTTCAACAGAGTTTCAGCTTGCAAATCCGCAATGGAAATGTGGGAAAAGCTTAGAATCACCTATGAAGGCACAGATAAGGTAAATGAAACAAGAATAGATATTCTTGTAGCACAGTACGAAAGATTTCAAATGTAGTCAGGTGAGTCCATTTCCCAAATGTTCAGTAGATTTACAGATATTACAAATGGGCTAGCTGGACTAGGAAAGACCTATGAAATGGGAGATATGGTCAGAAAGATTCTTAGATCTTTACCATCCTCATGGACCCCAAAAGTAACAGCCATTGAAGAAGCTAATGATCTAAAAAGGATGTCTTTAGAAAAGCTCATCGGGTCCCTCATGGCCCATGAGATCAATATGGAAAGGCTAGGAGAGTCCTCTAGTAGAAAGAAACACTCCAATGCCTTAAAAGCTGAAGAAGATTCACCAGAAGTAAGCTCAGATGAGAGTGAAAATGATGAAGACAGTGAAAATGAGGAAGCAATGCTCTCTAGAAGACTGCAGCGAATTCTGGCCAAGAAGAAGAAGTTCCAGTCTGGAAGAAGGCACTTCAAAAAGAATAAGGACTTCAAGAGATCAGATGGAAAGGATGTGAAGAAAGGAGAACCCATCTGCTATGAATGTAAAAAGTCAGGACACATCAAAGCTGAGTGTCCAAAGATCAAGAAGCCGGAGTTCAGGAAGAAAGACAGCTCCAAGAAGTTCAGAAAGCACAAAAAGAAGGCGATGGCAGCAGCATGGGAAAACAGTAGTGACTCAGACAGTGAGTCAAGCTTCTGCAGCGATGAAGAAGAAGCCAATCTGGCTTTCATGGCAAATACCGAAGACAAGGTAACTTCTGACTCTTCTTTTGATTCATGTAATGACTCTGATTCAGATAATTTAGAGGAAGCATTTAATGAACTTTATGATAAATATAGAGAAATAACTAAACTATTAAAAGCAAGTAAGAAAAATAATACTTGTTTAGAAAACACTAACTCTGATATGAAAACAGAAAATGAAGAACTAGAAAAACAAATAACTGAACTTAAAAGAAGGAATGAACTACTATGTTAAGATTTAAAAGATAAAAATAAACAAATAACAAAATTAGAAAAACAGGAGAGTGTAGATGAATTAAGGAAAGAAATTAAAAACTTAAATGAAGAAAATGATAAATTATCAAACACACTAGAAAAATTCACAAATGGTAAAAATTCATTAGTATTAAAAGGAGCTAGACGTTCAGGAAAGAAGAAAGATGGTGTAGGATACACACCACCAGAAAATGCAGAAACAATAATTCCACCTAAAGTATATCCGACTCCAAAATTTATCCCTAAACAAGATATAGCCTATAAAACTAATTTTAAATATATTGAAAGAGTAACAAAAACATCTTGTTGTAGTCATTGCAATAGGTTAGGTCACATAAAAATCACATGTCCAATAAGACATAAGAAATGGGTAATAAAAAGAAAAATTGATGATACTAACCTATCAGGACCCAAAAGAATTTAGGTACCTAAAACTTGATGGTTTTATTTCAGGTTAACCCTCGAGCATCCAAATGGTATTTGGATAGTCGGTGCTCAAGGCACATGTCAGGAAACCAAAAGTTGTTCACTCATCTCCAAGATGAAGAAGGAACGGTCACTTATGGAGATAATGGAAAAGGAACTGTGATAGGCAGTGGCTCTGTGAATAGTAAAGGAAAAACGGTTATAGAGGATGTGTTGTTGGTCAAAGGATTGAAGCATAATCTTATCAGCATCAGCCAACTGTGAGACAGAGGCCATCAGATCCAATTTCAAGATTCAAAATGCAGCATACTGAAGGATGGAGCAGTCATCTTTGAAGCAAACAGAGAAAAGAATTTATATGTACTCTATCTTGAGGAACTCAAAGAACAAAATGTTTGTCTGGCAGCAAATAAAGACAAGTCTACTGAATTATGGCACGGACGTCTAGGACATTGCAGTATAGATGGCATGAGAAAATTGCTGAATAAAAATCTTGTGGAAGGTCTACCAAAGGTCAGTGCAAAAATGGAAGATATCTGTAGACCTTGTGCTAAGGGAAAGCACACCAAGAGCTCCTTCAAGTCAAAGACGGTGGTGACCACCTCAAAACCCTTAGAGCTCCTTCATATGGATCTATTTGGCTCAATGAGGACTACCAGTCTTGGAGGAAAGAACTTTGAATTTGTCATAGTCGATGACTATTCAAGATTCACATGGGTATCATTCTTGGAGCATAAAGATGACACATTCGAAAACTTTGTTAGTTTCAGCAAGAAAGTCTAGAAGGATCAGAAGTTCAGCATTGTTTCTATCTGATCAGATCATGGTGGTGAATTTCAGAATGAAAAGTTTGCTAAGTTCTGTGAAGATCAAGGAATTGAGCATAATTTCTCAGCACCAAGGACACCACAACAAAATGGAATTGCTGAGAGAAAGAATAGAACCCTATTGGATATGACAAGAACTATGCTATCTGAATATGATCTGCCGAGATACTTTTGGGCTGAAGTAGTCAACACAGCAAGCTACATCATCAACAGGGTGATGATTCTTGGCCCTTTTGGTACGACAGCAAGCTAACCTAGAGGGGGGGTGAATAGGTTTTTCTGAAATCTGAAATAGAAACTTAAACACAGAAATCAACACTTGAAGGTTTGGTTAGTTTAGTGTGATAAAGAGAATAGTGCGGAAGCAAATAAACAATCACACAAAAGACACAAGGAGTTTATCCTGGTTCGGCCCTTCCCACATGGAAGTCCTACGTCCAGTCCCCAAGCAACTTCTTGGGATTTCACTAACCAAGGGTACAGTCCGCCTTAAGGACACTACAACACCCAGCACCCCAGCTGGTCTTCTTCTCTTTCCCGGGCAAGAAGGCAGCCCACTTCTCTTACAGGTAGAGAAGCCAACCTCCTGGTACAAACCCCAGTGCAGTTCTGCTAGACACAAACCCCTAGCTAGGTTCTACACTGTATACAGTCCTACAACTGGACAGAAGTCTTTCTTAGAAAAGAAAGAACAAAGCTGAGAGTTGGAACAAATAAAAACCAACTAAAAGAACTCTCAGCAAAAGACTCTCTCCCCCAGATTACAAGATGCACACAGAGAGAGAGAGAAGAGAGGAGAAAGAGCTTGAATGCTTCAGTGCTTCAGATGCTTGAACACTTCTTCTTGGGCTCAGGCTCTTTCTCTCTTTTTCTTTGAGTGTATTTGGAGTTCAAGTTCCTCACTGGTTGTACACTCATTCAAAAGATCTTCAGGAAAAGCTATTGTCTTCTTCAGCCTTGCTTCATCTTTTATATGAGCAATTTGAATAAATCCGTTGGAGTTCTAGCCGTTGCTCATCTTCTCTTTCTTCTGATAATTTGTGGTCTACGAGGTCTGCAAGCATAGAAAAAAGTGTTTAGATAAAAGAGTGTTTCTGTCAAAAAGGTTCATACATTTATGTTTCCTGATGCTACCCAGAAGTGGTAAGTAATCTCTCTTTTGTTGGCAGGAGAGAAGAGATCTAGAAAGATAAGCAAAAAGATCTCCTGTCAGAAAGATAGAGGGTTACGCAAATCAAGAATATTGACTTTTTCACTAGATGCCAAAAGGCATTTTGAAATATAAAGGAAATCTATGTTTTTACAAAGAAATCAATGTTTTACAAAGGAATCGATGTTTCACTTATCAAATCCTTATGAGAGTTACAAAGGAATCCATGTGAGAGGTCTGTGTGAGTTACAAAGGAATCCATATGAGAAGTCTGTGTGAGTTACAAAGGAATTCTTATGAGAAGTTTGTGTGAGTTACAAAGGAATCCTTATGAGAAGTCTGTGTGAATTACAAAGGAATCCTTATGAGAAGTCTGTGTAAGTTACAAATGATTCGTTATGAGAAGTCTGTGTGAGTTACAAAGGAATCCTTATGAGTTACAAAGAAGTCTGTGTGAGTTACAAAGGAATCCTTATGAGTTACAAAGGAGTCTGTGTGAGTTACAAAGGAATCCTTATGAGTTACAAAGGAGTCTGTGTGAGTACAAAGGAATCCTTATGAGTTACAAAGGAGTCTGTGTGAGTATAAAGGAATCCTTATGAGTTACAAAGGAGTCTGTGTGAGTTACAAATGAATCCTTATGAGTTACAAAGGAGTCTGTGTGAGTACAAACGAATCCTTATGAGTTACAAAGGAGTCTGTGTGAGTTACAAAGGAATCCTTATGAGTTACAAAAGAGTCTGTCTGAGTACAAAGGAATCCTTATGAGTTACAAAGGAGTCTGTGTGAGTTACAAAGGAATCCTTATGAGTTACAAAGGAGTCTGTGTGAGTACAAACGAATCCTTATGAGTTACAAAGGAGTCTGTGTGAGTTACAAAGGAATCCTTATGAGAGCAAATCGATGTGGCACTTTGAACTGAAATTGATATATATTGAATGGACATCGATTTATTTGTTTAGTGCAAATCATTACGGTAATAATGTCATAAATTTATATTTATTAGAAAATCATGATATTTAATTTATAATTAGAAAAATCATGGTATTAAATATATTTAATATTCAATTAATCACATAAATTTATATTTATTAAGAAAAACATGATATTAAATATTTTTAATAATAATTAATTAAACATAAATTATGTTATCACCAAAATAAAAGGGTAAAATATAGGAGTGGTTCAACAATCTCCCCCTTTTTGGTGATGACAAAATTTATGAGAATATTCTAACAAAAATACGTAAAGCATAGAAAATACAGAAAATTCACAGATAATGCATACCATGCATACTCTCCCCTTTTTGTCACAAACCAAAAAGGAAGGTTCTTACCATTGCATTCTCTCCCCTTTGTGAGAGAAATTCTTACCATTGAGGGTTTCAACAATGATTGACATAAATGAATAACTCCCCTTTAGTCTGTGCTCCCCCTGAGTGAGAGATTCCGCCTGAATGAGACTTGAAAATAATTGTTAGTAATATTAAAATTTACAAATAAATTAATGACTACTCCCTCTTCAGATATGAGATGGATGAAGAGCTGGCAGTCACCAGTGTCTTGAGCATCCTTTGTTCCTGATGCTCCAAGGTCATCCTGCAAATAAACTATTCAGAAGTAGGTACCCAAATCTTTTTGGGTCCTTGATGGTTAGATGCATAAAGATATCCTTTCGGAATCCATACTAGGTGCTTTGTTGTGCAGGTGTTTACTGTGTGTCCTAATTTATTACAATGAGAACAACAATGAATATAAATTATTTTGTTGTTCTTATTATCTTTGTACTGTCTGTTTAGAACACAATTTTTGGAAACATTTTCCTTTACAGGGGCCTTTTTCTGAGGCATCTTGGTTTCTTTTACAAATTTTGGTAATGGATATTTTTAAGGAATTATGACATATTTTCCTTTTTCAGGAGGTATGTAACCAAGCCCTTGTTTGTTATTTCCAGATTTTGATCCGTTTAAGCATAGGGCTAAAGATGTTTTTCCTTTAGTTAATTTTCTAACTGATTCTTTTAAATACAGATTTTCTTCAGTTAGAGTTTTTAATTTTTCGTCTAAGTCTAATTTTTCATTCTCCTTATTTTTTAAATATTCATCCAAAAGATAAATGTTATCTTCACTATCCTTTAATTGTTTTTCTAGTTGCTCCAATTCAGATTTAAGATCAGAATTGGTATTTTCTAAGCAAATAGTGTTGTTTTTCAGATTCTTTAATTCTTTTAAAACATTTTTATGTTTTTCATATAGTTCATTAAATACTTCTTCTAAGTCTTCAGATTCTGATCTTGAATCTGTGCAAGAATCAAAAGATGAGTTAGGATGTACCTCATCTAGTCCTACCATGAGGGCTAGATTTACTTGCTCTTTCTCTGATTCTGAGCTTGATGATTCTGAGCATGTGGTCTCTTCATTTTCCCAAGCAGTCGCCGTGGCTTTTCTTTTAAATTTCTTGTGCTTCTTTTTGTGTTTTTCATTTTGACTAGTCTTCTTGAGTCTTGGACAATCCGGTCTCAGATGTCCAGGTTTTCTGCATTCATAGCAGACTGGTTCTTTCTCTTTTCTGTTTTTCTTTTGAATCCTTTTCGATCCATTTTTCTTCTTCTTGAAAATTTTCTGAAGCTTGGACAGAACTTCATCTACGTCACTGTCTTCAGAATCTGCATTTTTGGAGCTAGAAGAAGAATTGGAAGGAGCAGCTACAACCTTAAGAGCATTAATACATTTCTTCTTAGATGAGCTTTCAGACAATCGCTCCATATTTATTTCATGTGCCATGAGAGAACCTATTAAATTATCAATTGACAATTTGGTTAAATCATGGGCCTCTTCAATAGCAGTTACTTTAGGTGTCCATGAAATAGTTAAGGACCTAAGTATTTTTCTAATAGTTTCCTCATCAGAAAGATTTTTACCAAGAGAGCTTAGACCAACTACTATACTTGAAAATCTATTATACATTTGAGTGATATTTTCATTTGGAAACATTTTAAATTGCTCATATTGTGAGACAAGAATATCTATTCTAGTTTGTTTTACTTTATCTGTTCCTTCATAAGTTATCTGCAGTTTATACCATATTTCTTTAGCAGATTTACATGCAGATACTCTACTAAATTCTTTTTTAGATAAAGTACAACATAAATAGTTCTTTGCTTTAAAGTTTAAAGATAGTTTATTTTTATTAACTATTGTAATAGCAGTAGTGCCTGGAACAGGAACAACAACAAAATCACCTACCTCTATTACCTGCCACAGATCGAAGTCTGTGCCCCGAATGAAGCATTCCATTCGCATCTTCCAATATTGGTAGTCCTCTCCATCAAAGAATGGAGGTCTGGTGACTGATTGACATTCAGTATATCCTTGAGCTGCCATGGATCTTCTCTAAGATCGTTATATCTTCTTGATAGATCAGAGAACCTCGCTCTGATACCACTTGTTGGACCGAGCCCCTTACCTTTGCACCAAAAGCTCGAGCTAGTAGTGAAGGCGGTAGCCAAATCTTTAAGGCGGAAGTGCAAAGCACCACGTCAACGATGTGGTCAGCATGAGGGGCTTCGCACAGGGTTTTACCCCTGTGGCGGGTTGGGTTGCCAGCCTCGATGTCACTATGCTGCCCCATAACAGCATAGTGGCAGCGATTCCCTAAGGGAGTTGATGGCAGTTAACCAACAAACTCCCCCCGAGTGGCACCCGAGGGAATCGAGCCCGCAACCTCGCTCTGATACCACTTGTTGGCCCTTTTGGTATGGCAACAAGCTAACCTAGAGGGGGGGGGGTGAATAGGTTTTTCTGAAATCTGAAATAGAAACTTAAACACAGAAATCAACACTTGAAGGTTTGGTTAGTTTAGTGTGATAAAGAGAATAGTGCGGAAGCAAATAAACAATCACACAAAAGACACAAGGAGTTTATCCTGGTTCGGCCCTTCTTACATGGAAGTCCTACGTCCAGTCCCCAAGCAACTTCTTGGGATTTCACTAACCAAGGGTACAGTCCCCCTTAAGGACACTACAACACCCAGCATCCCAGTTGGTCTTCTTCTCTTTCCCGGGCAAGAAGGCAGCCCACTTCTCTTACAGGTAGAGAAGCCAACCTCCTGGTACAAACCCCAGTGTGGTTCTGCTAGACACAAACCCCTAGCTAGGTTCTACACTGTATACAGTCCTACAACTGGACAGAAGTCTTTCTTAGAAAAGAAAGAACAAAGTTGAGAGTTGGAACAAATAAAAACCAACTAAAAGAACTCTCAGCAAAAGACTCTCTCCCCCATATTACAAGATGCACACAGAGAGAGAGAGAAGAGAGGAGAAGGAGCTTGAATGCTTCAGTGCTTCAGATGCTTGAACACTTCTTCTTGGGCTCAGGCTCTTTCTCTCTTTTTCTTTGAGTGTATTTGGAGTTCAGGTTCCTCACTGGTTATACACTCATTCAAAAGATCTACAGGAAAAGCTATTGTCTTCTTCAGCCTTGCTTCATCTTTTATATGAGCAATTTGAATAAATCCGTTGGAGTTCTAGCCGTTGCTCATCTTCTCTTTCTTCTGATAATTTGTGGTCTACGAGGTCTGCAAGCAAAGAAAAAAGTGTTTAGATAAAAGAGTGTTTCTGTCAAAAAGGTTCATACATTTATGTTTCCTGATGCCACCCAGAAGTGGTAAGTAATCTCTCTTTTGTTGGCAGGAGAGAAGAGATCTAGAAAGATAAGCAAAAAGATCTTCTGTCAGAAAGATAGAGGATTACGCAAATCAAGAATATTGACTTTTTCACTAGATGCCAAAAGGCACTTTGAAATATAAAGGAAATCTATGTTATTACAAAGAAATCCATGTTTTATAAAGGAATCAATGTTTCACTTATCAAATCCTTATGAGAGTTACAAAGGAATCCATGTGAGAGGTCTGTGTGAGTTACAAAGGAATCCTTATGAGAAGTCTGTGTGAGTTACAAAGGAATCCTTATGAGAAGTCTGTGTGAGTTACAAAGGAATCCTTATGAGAAGTCTGTGTAAGTTACAAAGGAATCGTTCTGAGAAGTCTGTGTGAGTTACAAAGGAATCCTTATGAGTTACAAATGAGTCTGTGTGAGTTACAAAGGAATCCTTATGAGTTACAAAATGAGTCTGTGTGAGTTACAAAGGAATCCTTATGAGTTACAAAGGAGTCTGTGTGAGTATAAATGAATCATTATGAGTTACAAAGGAGTCTGTGTGAGTACAAAGGAATCCTTATGAGTTACAAAGGAGTCTGTGTGAGTTACAAAGGAATCCTTATGAGTTACAAAGGAGTCTGTGTGAGTACAAAGGAATCCTTATGAGTTACAAAGGAGTCTGTGTGAGTTACAAAGGAATCCTTATGAGTTACAAAGGAGTCTGTGTGAGTACAAACGAATCCTTATGAGGTACAAAGGAGTCTGTGTGAGTTACAAAGGAATCCTTATGAGAGCAAATCGATGTGGTACTTTGAACTAAAATCGATATATATTGAATGGACATCGATTTATGTGTTTAGTGTAAATCATTACGGTAATAATATCATAAATTTATATTTATTAGAAAATCATGATATTTAATTTATAATTAGAAAATCATGGTATTAAATATATTTAATATTCAATTAATCACATAAAGTTATATTTATTAAGAAAAACATGATATTAAATATTTTTAATAATAATTAATTAAACTTAAGTTTTGTTATCACCAAAATAAAAGGGTAAAATATAGGAGTGGTTCAACAATCTCCCCCTTTTTGGTGATGACAAAATTTATGAGAATTTTCTAACAAAAATACGTAAAGCATAGAAAATACAGAAAATTCACAGATAATGCATACCATGCATACTCTCCCCCTGTTTGTCACAAACCAAAAAGGAAGGTTCTTACCTTTGCATTCTCTCCCCTTTGTGAGAGAAATTCTTACCATTGAGGGGTTCAACAATGATTGACATAAATGAATAACTCCCCCTTAGTCTGTGCTCCCCCTGAGTGAGAGATTCCGCCTGAGTGAGACTTGAAAATAATTGTTAGTAATATTAAAATTTACAAATAAATTAATGACTACTCCCTCTTCAGATATGAGATGGATGAAGAGCTGGCAGTCACCAGTGTCTTGAGCATCCTTTGTTCCTGATGCTCCAAGGCCATCCTGCAAATAAACTATTCAGAAGTAGGTACCCAAATCTTTTTGGGTCCTTGATGGTTAGATGCATAAAGATATCCTTTCGGAATCCATACTAGGTGCTTTGTTGTGCAGGTGTTTACTGTGTGTCCTAATTTATTACAATGAGAACAATAATGAATATAAATTATTTTGTTGTTCTTATTATCTTTGTACTGTCTGTTTAGAACACAATTTTTGGAAACATTTTCCTTTACAGGGGCCTTTTTCTGAGGCATCTTGATTTCTTTTACAAATTTTGATAATGGATATTTTTCAGGAATTATGACATATTTTCCTTTTTCAGGAGGTATGTAACCAAGCCCTTGTTTGTTATTTCCAGATTTTGATCCGTTAAAGCATAGGGCTAAAGATGTTTTTCCTTTAGTTAATTTTCTAACTGATTCTTTTAAATACAGATTTTCTTCAGTTAGAGTTTTTAATTTTTCTTCTAACTCTAATTTTTCATTCTCCTTATTTTTTAAATATTCATCCAAAAGATAAATGTTATCTTTACTATCCTTTAATTGTTTTTCTAGTTGCTCCAATTCGGATTTAAGATCAGAATTGGTGTTTTCTAAGCAAATAGTGTTGTTTTTCAGATTCTTTAATTCTTTTACAACATTTTTATGTTTTTCATATAGTTCATTAAATACTTCTTCTAAGTCTTCAAATTCTGATCCTGAATCTGTGCAAGAATCAAAACATGAGTTAGGATGTACCTCATCTAGTCCTACCATGAGGGCTAGATTTACCTGCTCTTTCTCTGATTCTGAGCTTGATGATTCTGAGCATGTGGTCTCTTCATTTTCCCAAGCAGCCGCCATGGCTTTTCTTTTAAATTTCTTGTGCTTCTTTTTGGGTTTTTCATTTTGACCAGTCTTCTTGAGTCTTGGACAATCCGGTCTCAGATGTCCAGGTTTTCTGCATTCATAGCAGACTGGTTCTTTCTCTTTTCTGTTTTTCTTTTGAATCCTTTTCGATCCATTTTTCTTCTTCTTGAAAATTTTCTGAAGTTTAGACAGAACTTCATCTACGTCACTGTCTTCAGAATCTGCATTTTTGGAGCTAGAAGAAGAAGTGGAAGGAGCAGCTACAACCTTAAGAGCATTAATGCATTTCTTCTTAGATGAGCTTTCAGACAATCGCTCCATATTTATTTCATGTGCCATGAGAGAACCTATTAAATTATCAATTGACAATTTGGTTAAATCATGGGCCTCTTCAATAGTAGTTACTTTATGTGTCCATGAAATAGTTAAGGACCTAAGTATTTTTCTAACAGTTTCCTCATCAGAAAGATTTTTACCAAGAGAGCTTAGACCAACTACTATACTTGAAAATCTATTATACATTTGAGTGATATTTTCATTTGGAAACATTTTAAATTGCTCATATTGTGAGACAAGAATATCTATTCTAGTTTGTTTTACTTTATCTGTTCCTTCATAAGTTATCTGCAGTTTATCCCATATTTCTTTAGCATATTTACATGCAGATACTCTACTAAATTCTTTTTTAGATAAAGCACAACATAAATAGTTCTTAGCTTTAAAGTTTAAAGATAGTTTATTTTTATCAACTATTGTAATAGCAGTAGTGCCTGGAACAGGAACAACAACAAAATCACCTACCTCTATTACCTGCCACAGATCGAAGTCTGTGCCCCGAATGAAGCATTCCATTCGCATCTTCCAATATTGGTAGTCCTCTCCATCAAAGAATGGAGGTCTGGTGACTGATTGACCTTCAGCATATCATTGAGCTGCCATGGATCTTCTATAAGATCGTTAGATCTTCTTGATAGATCAGAGAACCTCGCTCTGATACCACTTGTTGGACTGAGCCCCTTACCGTTGCACCAAAAGCTCAAGCTAATAGTGAAGGCGGTAGCCAAATCTTTAAGGCGGAAGTGCAAAGCACCACGTCAACGCTGTGGTCGGGATGAGGGGCTTCGCACAGGGTTTTACCCCTGCGGCGGGTTGGGTTGCTAGCCTCGATGTCACTATGCTGCCCCATAACAGCATAGTGGCAGCGATTCCCTAAGGGAGTTGATGGCAGTTAACCAACAAACTCCCCCCGAGTGGCACCCGGGGGAATCGAGCCCGCAACCTCGCTCTGATACCACTTGTTGGCCCTTTTGGTATGGCAACAAGCTAACCTAGAGGGGGGGGTGAATAGGTTTTTCTGAAATCTGAAATAGAAACTTAAACACAGAAATCAACACTTGAAGGTTTGGTTAGTTTAGTGTGATAAAGAGAATAGTGCGGAAGCAAATAAACAATCACACAAAAGACACAAGGAGTTTATCCTGGTTCGGCCCTTCTTACATGGAAGTCCTACGTTCAGTCCCCAAGCAACTTCTTGGGATTTCACTAACCAAGGGTACAGTCCCCCTTAAGGACACTATAACACCCAGCACCCCAGCTGGTCTTCTTCTCTTTCCCGGGCAAGAAGGCAGCCCACTTCTCTTACAGGTAGAGAAGCCAACCTCCTAGTACAAACCCCAGTGCGGTTCTGCTAGACACAAACCCCTAGCTAGGTTCTACACTGTATACAGTCCTACAACTGGACAGAAGTCTTTCTTAGAAAAGAAAGAACAAAGCTGAGAGTTGGAACAAATAAAAACCAACTAAAAGAACTCTCAGCAAAAGACTCTCTCCCCCAGATTACAAGATGCACAGAGAGAGAGAGAGAAGAGAGGAGAAGGAGCTTGAATGCTTCAGTGCTTCAGATGCTTGAACACTTCTTCTTGGGCTCAGGCTCTTTCTCTCTTTTTCTTTGAGTGTATTTGGAGTTCAGGTTCCTCACTGGTTGTACACTCATTCAAAAGATCTTCAGGAAAAGCTATTGTCTTCTTCAGCCTTGCTTCATCTTTTATATGAGCAATTTGAATAAATCCGTTGGAGTTCTAGCCGTTGCTCATGTTCTCTTTCCTCTGATAATTTGTGGTCTACGAGGTCTGCAAGCATAGAAAAAAGTGTTTAGATAAAAGAGTGTTTCTGTCAAAAAGGTTCATACATTTATGTTTTCTGATGCCACCCAGAAGTGGTAAGTAATCTCTCTTTTGTTGGCAGGAGAGAAGAGATCTAGAAAGATAAGCAAAAAGATCTCCTGTCAGAAAGATAGAGGATTACACAAATCAAGAATATTGACTTTTTCACTAGATGCCAAAAGGCACTTTGAAATATAAAGGAAATCTATGTTTTTACAAAGAAATCCATGTTTTACAAAGGAATCGATGTTTCACTTATCAAATCCTTATGAGAGTTACAAAGGAATCCATGTGAGAGGTCTGTGTGAGTTACAAAGGAATCCATATGAGAAGTCTGTGTGAGTTACAAAGGAATCCTTATGAGAAGTCTGTGTGAGTTACAAAGGAATCCTTATGAGAAGTCTGTGTGAGTTACAAAGGAATCCTTATGAGAAGTCTGTGTGAGTTACAAAGGAATCGTTATGAGAAGTCTGTGTGAGTTACAAAGGAATCGTTATGAGAAGTCTGTGTGAGTTACAAAGGAATCCTTATGAGTTACAAAGGAGTCTGTGTGAGTTACAAAGGAATCCTTATGAGTTACAAAGGAGTCTGTGTGAGTTACAAAGGAATCCTTATGAGTTACAAAGAAGTCTGTGTGAGTACAAAGGAATCCTTATGAGTTACAAAGGAGTCGGTGTGAGTACAAAGGAATCCTTATGAGTTACAAAGGAGTCTGTGTGAGTTACAAAGGAATCCTTATGAGTTACAAAGGAGTCTGTGTGAGTACAAACGAATCCTTATGAGTTACAAAGGAGTATGTGTGAGTTACAAAGGAATCCTTATGAGTTACAAAGGAGTATGTGTGAGTTACAAAGGAATCCTTATGAGTTACAAAGGAGTCTGTGTGAGTACAAACGAATCCTTATGAGTTACAAAGGAGTCTGTGTGAGTTACAAAGGAATCCTTATGAGAGCAAATCGATGTGGCACTTTGAACTGAAATCGATATATATTGAATGGACATCAATTTATGTGTTTAGTGCAAATCATTACGGTAATAATGTCATAAATTTATATTTATTAGAAAATCATGATATTTAATTTATAATTAGAAAAATCATGGTATTAAATATATTTAATATTCAATTAATCACATAAATTTATATTTATTAAGAAAAACATGATATTAAATATTTTTAATAATAATTAATTAAACATAAATTTTGTTATCACCAAAATAAAAGGGTAAAATATAGGAGTGGTTCAACAATGATCAGGCCAATTCTAAAGAAGACTGCATATGAACTGTTCAAAGGAAAGAAACCAAGGATCAGTCATTTCAGATTCTTTGGATGTCCATGCTTTATACACAGCAACGGCAAGCGAGATATTGGTAAGTTGGATGCCAAATCAGATGAAGGCATCTTCATGGGGTACACCTCTAAACCCAAAGGCTATAGAGTATTTAATAAACGTACATTATTAATTAAACAGTCTGTACATATTATTTTTGATGAAACTAACCCTTCCTTGAGAAAGGAAGAAGATAGTGATAATGATGATGCAGATGTACTGTCCAAGAAACTGAAGAATACATCAATTGAGGACAAGGATGATCCACCACTAGAAGACATGCAACAAAAGGAAATTACACATGAAAATCTTCCAAAGGAGTGGAGATATAAGAAAGATCACCCACTCGAAAATGTTATTGGTGATCCATCTGTAGGGGTAAGAACAAGAGGTAATGTAATTCCTTGTGATTACCTAGCTTTTGTTTCTCAAATAGAGCCTAGGACAGTCAATGAAGCTCTTACTGATGAATCTTGGATAATAGCCATGCAAGATGAACTAAATCAGTTCAAGAGAAACCAAGTATGGTCACTTGTTCCTAGACCATCAGACCATCCAGTCATTGGCACCAAATGGGTGTTCAGAAATAAACTGGATGAAACTGGTGTAATCTTAAGAAACAAGGCCAGATTGGTAGCTCAAGGCTATTCTCAAGAGGAAGGCATAGATTTCGATGAAACCTATGCACCTGTAGCTAGACTTGAGGCTATTAGAATACTATTTGCATATGCATCAGCATTAGATTTAAAACTATTTCAAATGGATGTCAAATCTGTATTTCTAAATGGTTTCATAAAAGAGGAAGTTTATGTGGAACAACCCCCGGGTTTTGATGACACAGAATTTCCTAATCATGTTTTCAAACTTCATAAGGCATTATATGGTTTAAAACAAGCACCTAGAGCATGGTATGAAAGGCTTATTTCATTTCTTTTAAACCATGGTTTCAGTAGAGGTCAAGTAGATAACACTTTTTCATAAAGTCAAAGGTCAAACACATACTATTGGTTCAAATTTATGTGGATGATATTATTTTTTGGTTCTACTGATGAATCCCTTTGCAAGTATTTTGAAAAGTTGATGCAGGGAGAATTTGAAATGAGCATGATGGGAGAACTTAATTACTTCCTTGGATTACAAATCAAACAAGGAAAGGAAGGAACTCACATCTGTCAAGCCAAGTACACAAAAGAACTCCTGAAGAAGTTTGGATTCGAAAATACCAAGCCACTGTCAACACCAATGAGCACATCAACGAGGATGGACAGTGACAAAGATGGTAAGAAAGTAGATCAAAAGATCTATAGAGGTATGATAGGTTCACTACTCTATTTGACAGCTAGTAGACCTGATATCTTATTTAGTGAAGTGTGCTAGGTATCAAGCAGATCCTAGAGAATCACATTTAATCTCTGTAAAAAGAATATTCAGATATTTAGCTAGAACTCATGACTTAGGTCTGTGGTATCCAAAATCTTGTGAAATTAATTTAGTAGGATACTCTGATGCTGACTATGCTGGATGCAAAGTAGATAGAAAAAGCACCAGTGGTGGTTGTCAATTTCTTGCAGGATGTTTGATATCTTGGTCTTCAAAGAAACAAAATTCAGTGGCATTGTCTACAGCTGAAGCTGAGTACGTAGCTGCTGGAAGTTGCTGTACACAACTCTTATGGATAAAGCAACAACTTGAAGATTTTGGATTAAACATCAAATGGATTCCACTGTTGTGTGACAACACCAGTGCCATTAATCTCACCAAGAATCCAGTTCAACATTCAAGGACCAAGCATATTGAGGTTAGATATCATTTTATTCGTGATCATGTAGCAAATGGTAATATTGAAATATCTTTTATTGATACAAATGGCCAGCTAGTAGACATCTTCACAAAATCCTTACCTGAAGGGAGATTCACATCTCTTAGAAGGGAATTGGGCATGTGCAATTTGTGAAAAGAGTCTTGTTGAAAACTGGCATATAAATTTTTCAGACTTAAACAATCTTTCTCTCCATGGCTTTAAGCAAAAATAGCAATATTATCCCTCCTAGTCGCTCTTTTATTGAAGTCGGTTTGAATAGTCAAACTTGTTTGTCGCTTTCTACCGCTATTTGGCGCCTCACTTTCCTCAGCGCATTTAATTATTCATAAAATCGATGAGAGAACGATTCGTATCCCATCTTCTACCTTTCCCCCCTTTCGTCTGGTTGTTTGAGCCGATGCCCTAGTAATTTCGACATCGACTCTCTGCTAAGTTTGAAGCTTCTTTCATCTTCCCGCAAAATTTCTTGAGGGCTTTCACTCCTCCTTCCTTCTCAACCCTCTAGAAAACCTCCTCAACGGATTCCATGGCCGCGTCCACCGTTTTCGGGAGTTTGGGTGGCTATAGCGCCGAGTTTCTTGCTCCTGAGCAGCAGGAAAGGTTCACCTTTGTGAAGACAAAAGTCTGTGGAAATAAGGCAGTGGATATAGCAGATCTAGAGAAGAATGGCATGCACAGTGTAGTTGAAGCAATGAACAGGATGCAGTGGATGGGAATCACCACCCTTTTCGAGGTAAGTTATCCGGACCTTGTAAAGGCCTTTTATGTTTGTCTGAGAACAGAGGAAGACGGGTCCCTGATTTCATCAGTCAAGGGAACCCAGATCAAGATAGATCATGAGTTGTTACATTCGTTGTTTGGAGTAAAGACATCCGGGCACAGTGGGGTTCACACCGTGGACGCCCAAGTTAAAGGTCTTAGTATTGTAGGACCGGGATTCAGATTGAAAGATGGTAAATTAGACATTAACCAACTGAATGCCTTCAACTGCCTCCTCCATTTCATAGTCTGTCAGATTTTGGTTCCAAGAAGCGCTACCTTCTCCACCTGTACCAAGGCAGACTCAGACATGATGTTCTGGGCCATGCAGAACAAGGACATCAATATGGCCGCAGTGATGATTGAGAGGATGAGATTTGCCCGTGATCAAATTTGGGATACAAAGAGCAAGCTTAATGTCTCTTTGCCTTATGCTCATCTGCTTACCAAAGTTTTCAGGCATTTTGGTATTGATCTGACCGGAGCTGTAGTTGAGAAAATGGGCCAATCAATTAGGTCCAGAAATCTAAGGAAGAGTGGTTTCTTAGTGATCAATGGTGTCTGGTCTAAGACCTCAGTAGCAGAGGGAGAGGCCATCATAGGAGATATTCCTGATGTTCAGGAAGAAGCAGCAGAACCAGCAGCAGAACAACCAGTAGCGGGTCAAGCAGTAGCAAGAGTAGAAATTGAGCCAGCTGAATTAGTAGAACCACCAACTGTACCAGCAGAAGTTGTGCTAGCAGTACCAGCAGAATCAGTAGCAGCAGAAACAAGAGCTGCAGAGCAAGTAGGGTCACCCCCTTTAATAATTGAATCTCACCCTCCAGAAGCTCCAGTAGGAGGAGTAGTGGTAGGTGCAGCAGACACTTTGTCCACCTCCATTGTTGCCTCTATCCTAAGAGAGGTAGTGGATTCTGTTCTCACCACCCCAGTCACCTCAGAGACTGGTGGAATTGCAGAAGAAGAAGCTGTGGCATCCGGCCACATTGAAGTATCACTTGCAATATCAGTTCAGGAGGAGCAATCAGATGCTCCTGATAATATTATTTTGGAAGAGGATGCTCCCATTCAGGGGGAGCAAGAGCCAATAGAAGAGGATGCTCCTACTCAGGGGGAGGGACATGACAATCCTCCAGTCTTTGATCCTAGAGATGGGGAGACAGCCAGCTCCTCTGATTCTAATGATGATCAGCCTCCTCCAGCTTTATAGGCTAGGCAGAAAGGGAAAGAAGTGGAGCCCGAAGTACCATTCTTATCAAATACTCCACATGAAAGGCTAATGAGGTAGAAGATTGTGATAAATTTGAAGCCTGTGATTGAGAGACTTGATGCCCAAGGAACTATTCTATGTTCTCTTCAATCTGATGTATCCTCCATCTTCATGAGCCAAGCTTTAGCTTCAAAGGAAATTTCCAACATCAGGAATTCCATGAAGTGGTTCAACAAAGAAATGGGCAGCATGAAGAATATGCTGAGTGAAATCCTGAAGGTGGTTGGAGCCCAAGCTCCTCCTCCTCCACCTCCTGCAGCCCAAGTTCCTGAGTCTGGGCCATCAGGGCCATCAGTTCAAGAGTCAGGGCCATCAGGGCTAGCACTAGCAGCAGCAGAGGCGGAAGTTTCTATGCAAAGGCCATCAGGGCCAGCTGAGCAGGTTGAAGGGCCTCTAGGGCCAGCTGAGCAAGTGTCAGGGCCATCAGAGCCATTGGAGAGTGGACCTATGCGGGAAGAGGTTGAAGAAGAGACCTTGGCACCTGAGCCCCCAGCTCCTTCTCCTCCCTCTCACACACCTGTTCCTCCTTCTCCACCATCAGCTCCTACTGCACCTTCTGCTCCACAAACCTTCAAGAAGCCTCAATCAAGAGCCGTTTCCTCTCCAGCACCATTTCAGTCCACCTCATCTCCTGCCTCCTCTACTCACATTCCTTCTCCTTCATCTACCTTTGAGGCCCCTCCAGCATCCTCTGCTGGAACCTCCTCCTCCTCTGGTCCCTCCTCTGGACTAGTTGACCACCCTACTACTTCCCACTCATTCCTTCACCCTTCTCCTCCACCCTCTTTCATCACTATCATCCCTGAAAGAGGTCAACTTGACTCTCCCTTTATGGAAAAGGTAAAGGATGAGTTTGAGGAAGGCATTCTCAGGACAGTGTTGAAGGTTGGGGAGCATATCCATAGGGCAGACTCTTCTAGTCCTGTCCCCAGGAAGAGGAAAATTTCTTCTACTTCCTCCATTTCCTCTGATTCTAAATATCCTCCCTTGTGGTTCTCTCTCACAGTGGACAACAAAAATAAACCACTGTATAGAGAATACCTTTCCAAGGTCGTTTTTGCCACTATCATTAACCTTCCCTTTCTAAATCTCACAGATCATTTGAACACCATTTTACCCTACACCTCTCTTTCTAAATCCGAAAAGTCCAAAATCTTCTCTCTTGCCCACTCCAAAACTGAAGAGCAGTGGGGCAAAAGTCACAAGGATCTCTACAAAAAATTCATCCTTGACAAATCTACCAGATTTCCTCCAAGGGATCACTCCCTGACCTTATCAGAGTGGTTCAGGCTCTTCCACAGAGAATCATGGGCTTCCTTCATCCAAAAAGAAATCAAGATGGTCAGATATTACATGTGGTTTAATAACTACAGATATGTCCATCAGCTTCCAGAAGTTCAGCTGAGCCAGTTTAAGAAGGCCATTTCAGCTCTGAGTCCAGGCATCTCTCACACTTCAGATGTTCAGGTAGATTTTGCTACCCTCCTAGTGCCAGATGAGATTGCACTACCTCAGATTCATTTCCTTGTCATGGAATCTTCTGTAGGATCCATCATCTTTGAACGTTTTGCCAGAGTGATGGGCAGAATCAAAGTACAGAAAGGCTGTTTGGTTGATTTTCCTAGATTTCTATTTAGAGAATATCACCAGGGGCATGTCAGTGCTGAAGTTCTAGCCCCAATTCTGTCTGAATGTGAAAGGTTGACATCCTCAGAATGGAGTAGCTTCTATCCCTTGTCTGCTCAGCAGCTGTTCACCTTGAATGAAGCTCAAGCCAAGGAAGGCAAACTTGCTGTCTCTCCAGCCACTTTCTTGGATATGAACTCCATTCACCTTGTAAATGACCCCTTCAAAGTTTGGGAGGAAAGGTACAAGGTGTATGTAGCTCTACACAAAGCTCTCAGAGATAATCACAATCACTATCCTATGTCCATGGATCAGTTTCTTACTTGTGCCAGCTTTGGGACTCGTCATTTCCTAAAGATGACTATGGATAAGGATGCTTATGCTGATCTTCTCTACAAGCACTTAGATCTTCATCTCCAAAGGATGGCTTCCTCCATGGGACCAACCTACTCTTTGTCTTTTGGAGTTTTTAAAACTCATTTTGAAGAGCAGGAAGCACAGGCATGGAAAACCATCTCCCATTTTGCCTCTCTTTTGTCTCCTGCTTATTATTTACCTGTACCTCCTCAAGATGAATGAAATACTTTAATTTGTCTTAGTTTCCCTTTCTCTTCTTTCTTTGTCTCAGATTATCTTTTTGCTTAATGACAAAAGGGGGAGAAAATTAGCATCTGAAATACATACCAAAAACAAAATTTTTATTCAGACTCTTCATGTATTTATGATTATTGTTAAATAGAGAAAATTTGTCATTCATGCTTATTGTTCAGTTTTGTCATCACTAAAAAGGGGGAGATTAATGATCAGTCTGTCCCCATGTAATTTTAATTAATTACATATGTATTTTAGTGATTAACAAAACTTCATCAATAATCTCTAACATATTTCATAAGTCGTAAGTACAAGAAAATTACCAAGGTCAATGAAGTCAATGTTGGTAAGTATTGTCTTACTGAAGCTTTAATCTTTTCAGAATGATATTTCTCTAAGTCCACATCGACTTCTGTTGACAGTCATAACGATTTCATAAGTGTTTTTAATGATTTCCTTGTAAGACTGGAAAGTCATGTTGTTTCAAACAAGTAGATTCCGCAACGATTCTATAAGTTATCATAACGATTTCTTTAGAACTCGCAACGACTTGCTCGCCGTAACGATTCTATAAGTCATCGTAACGATTTCTTTGGAACTCGCAGCGACTTGCTCGCCGCAACGATCCTATAAGTAATCATAACGATTTCTTTAGAACTCGCAACGACTTGCTCGCCGCAACGATTCTATAAGTTATCATAACGATTTCTTTATCGCTCATAACAATTTACTTTACGCAACGATTTCTTTAAGCGCTCACAACGATTTGCTTTGCGCAACGATTTCTTTAGCGCTCACAACGACTTGCTTTGCGCAATGATTTGTTGAGCGCTCATAACGATTTGTTTTACGCAACGATTTCTTTAGCGCTCATAACGATTCACTTTGCGCAACGATTTCTTTAGAACTCATAACGACTTGATAAGTGTTCATAATGATTTCCCTGTTGAACACATACTCTTTAGAGCTCATAACGACTTGATAAGTGTTCATAACGATTTCCCTGTTGAACACATAAACTTGCTTTAACGATTTGTTCTCTATAATGACTTGTTAGTATTCATAACGATTTCATAAGTCATATAGACAACGACTTTATGGTTTATATCAACTTGACACTTATCTTATCTCTTGAAGCGTTGACTAGTCAAAGTCCACGTTTATATCTCTCTGACACTCCTGCATTTATGAGATCTGAACGTACCTCTGCATGCATGCAGACGATATCATCCATTATAGTGCATCTTCTGTCAATATCTTTTAGAAGAAACTATTTAGCATTGCTATTTTGGTGAATATTCTTATCAACGTTTACTGACAACTAAAGATAGCCTAGCTGTCTACTGTTCTAGCATTTAATTTATGCAGGGTCCTAAAGACGTTCTGTCATACAACGTTGGACCATACAGACGGCAGAATACATTATCTCTTTGCGTGCTCAAATGGATAAAAGATTGTTGAAGCTTCCAAGTGTCAAGCAGTCTAACGACTACCAATCTAAAGGACAACGGTTACTTCAATGGGCGAATTTCAAAAGAAGATATAAATACAAGACAGAAGAGAAGATCAAGTATAGAAGCTGAGAATGCTCGTTCAAGCTATTAAAAATCTTCTGCTAGAATTCTAAGAGCCAACAAGTTCATTCCTTCTCGTGTTGCTCTTTGCTCTCCACTCTGTAGTGAAAATCTTGAGAGAGCTTGTGTAGTTCTGAGAGTGTGCTTAGCTTAGATTCTTTGCTCTTAGTGCTAGTTGCTTCAGATCTTGGCTTGTTAAAAGCTTGATCTAGGGGCTTGAATTCATTCTACTCTCTTTATTGTGTTTCCCTTCGTGTGTGAAGGAAGACCTGGTGGTATCCAGGGTGCTGTTTCCCTTCAGTTGTGAAGGAAGACCTGGTGGGGTATCCAGGGTGTTGTTATTTCCCTTCGGGTGTGTAGGAAGACCAGCTGAGCTGGATGTTGTAGCATCCTTAGGGGGACTGTACCCTAGTTAGTGAAATCCTAAGTGGTTGCTCAGGGACTGGACGTAGGACTCCTAAGGAGAGGAGGTCCGAACCAAGATAATCCTTTGTGTCGTGTGATTGCTATCTTTGTGTGTTTGGTGTTTGAACTAACAGTCACTAACCTTCTTCGAAGAACATTTTTGTGAATGTTTTTATTTACATGTATTGTCTAGATTATTTTTTAAAGACCCATTCACCCCCCCTCTGGGCTCGTCAACTGGGCAACACTATGTTCTCTCGTTGTCTCCGACAACAAAGTGCCATGTTCCCTCGTTGTCTTCGACAACAAAAGTGCTATGTTCTCTCTCGGCTATCTACGGATAACCAAAGTGCTATTTACTCTCTATATGGCCAACTACTTTCTCTCTCCTTGCTATACATGTTTCTTGCTATTGCTTGACATTGACGTTATTTGCCATTGTGTTGTTGTTGCTTTCTATCGTGACTTTACTTTAATCCTAGTGTTATACTTGATTCATCTGCTATCTGCACCATGTTACTTGTGCTATTATGTTCACAACTTTACATGACTCTCTCTATCATTAGCTACTATGCCATTTAATGCATTAATTATTTAAAGCCTGCTTAAGCCTGAGATTTAAGTCCTACTGGGCGTTATCGCTCACCTTGCGTTATTTGTCGTTGTGTCTCAGGTGAGTCGGATAAGGACGTTATACACACCAATGGGACAAGACCCGAGTGCTGAGCGACCTGAAGTCATCTCATGAAGTTACCATAGCACAATGAAGTCTAGTAGTTATTGCTTTGGATTTCTTTTCAATATAGTGATGTCATTGAGCCTTGTGTTTGGCTCCGAATTAGTGGTTGTAATAGTCTTAGTGGAATTTCAAAGAAATAAAGAGTTTATTTCAATTATTGTCCAATAAATGCTCTGAATTATTCAACTGTTGTACATTTTCTCTACTATGTACTTGGTTCACGTCCTCGCCGATTTATTCTGCTGCTAAATTGGCGGGGCGTGACAGAGGATGTACTGTGCGCTATCAAACTATCTGAGAACTTGATCTAGAACATGCATCTTAACCATGGCAAAACATATAAGTGGAACTCGACATGACCACATATCAGACCTTTGTCTAGAGGAATCGGGTAACATCAATAAATTGTCTACAGTATAAGGCTCCCATCTAATCCATAGTTTAAACATGAAATGTTAATTCATGCTAACAAAATATTTTGAGATTATATGTTCAATAGTCTAGCATTTACTTGATATTGACCCTAATGATCAAACTCTGACCTATATAGTCTAAGGACATGGTGAAGATTGTTTATCTCCAATCTTGCTCCATTCCACCTACAAGAGACCTCTTATCATTATCTTGAAAAGAATCATATTAGTAAGAGACTTAAGAATTATACCTATAGCCCAATGGCATACCATCTAACAATGGTTGGGTCCCAATGTCGGGACGCCCTACATGTAGTCGTTCCCAAGACCACAACTGAAATAGAAACTGAATCACATGATTAAGAAACATAGATGGTAAAATAAACATAATGTTAAGTATAGTTGTAATACCTGAAGAAGAGCAAACGACCCACAAATAATTTTTGTCCCAGATTTGCATGAAGACATAACTATCCATAAAGATATGCAAGTGTCGCACTACCCTATGAATATCTACCAGCTCGATCAAAATTCTCAAATAGAGGCAAATACATGAGGGGCACTATATGCTACCTGTCTTAAAGATGTCTCAACCTAAGAGATGCAAAAGATATGCACGTGCATGTCTAACAAGAACATCTTCTCCAACTTCCTCAAATACGAATGCAAATATCTTACGTAACCACGATAACTTAATTGAGCCCCCTCTAATGTAATCGAGTACCTCACCTAAAAGAAACATGCAAACCTCACCTTAATCTAGAGTGATAAGCCCTATCACAACATCCCCGCCAATGGAAAGTCCCATCAAAATGGCTATATCCTTTAAAGTGATCGTCATCTCCCCATGTCTGAGATGGAATGTTATTGTCTCATCCATCCACCTTTATATAAGAGTTGTGATCAATACCCATTCTAGTCTAATCCACTGAATGGAAGTCAAAGGAAGAAGTCCTTCTCTTGTACATAACCTAGAAGACGAGGATCAAGTCCCCAAGAAGTTGAAGTCCTGTGATGCTCCACACACTTCGATACAATCAAATTCTGAAATTAGCAAAAGTGGCATAATTAATGGAAAACCAGATTATCATACTTAATGTAATGAAAATGAGACTATCTCATTACGTCCTACTCATACCTAACCACTATACACCAACTGTGACCTGTGAGACTCTTGCCCCATAAGTACAGATGTGTTTATTAGCCCAGAGATCAAGCCCATCTCCATATCCGAACATAACAAAAGAAAATATGCATAAATTATTCATGAATAGAATGAATATACTCAAACATAAGTAAATAAAAACAACATTAGTTAAATGATTGCAACAACCAGAAAGATATTTCTTACCAATTATCATTTTGGGGATATAGCACGCCCAAACATGTATTTTGGTAGTGCCTTGTTTATCCACATCTGCTGTAATGATTATGGGTGCGACCTTCATAATTACTGTCCATTTGCATATGTAGTCATTTGCTCTGCGAAAGACCACTTGGTCATTTAGTAATAGGAGGTCAAAGTGGAGGTTCTTGAGCTGGAGCCCAATAAAGACTGTCCATAACAGGATGAAACTTAGGGGCATATGTACATCGACATGAGTCCACTATATACCATGGTGCAACATAGTGGAAATGTGAAATATTCGCTGAAAAGGATACACAAGGATGACCATGTAAATAATGATAATTGCATGTGCAACTAATTTGAAGAGTGTAATGATATCCTTGAGAGTTGGTTACTTAGAACTCTTATTGAGAAAATCTGCACACTGTACATTTCCTTGCCTCTCTGTCTATGTAGTGCAAAGCTCTATCTCTACAATTAGAGTGAATGGAGATTCCATTTTGAAGCCATCTTCATGACACTTATGAAATAATTTGTTTAGTCTAAAGAAGGGCTTGTACACTAAAGCTTGAATAGGCAAACTGCGTGCTCCTTTCAATACACTATAAAACTTTCAAAAATATTGTAGTCATGATGCCAAACTGTTAACTTCCATTATGTGCCAATGCCCGTCTTTCATAGCCAACCTTTTCCAACCATTGCTTCGTTTCAGGATTCAATTCTTCAATTGTTGTCATAACAACCTAAAATTCCAAAATATTTGCCTTTTGGGATGCAGACGACATAAGTTTTGTCAATAATTTATCACAAATATCTTCTAAAAATTATCTGCAAGATGCCACATACAACAACAATGAAATCTAATAGGTGGAGGGAACATCGTAGGTCAACCATTTCTAAGACTCTATGGCGATCAGAAATGATTATAAGACTATATCTATTTGTTACCATTTCCCTAATATAAATTAAGAACTATGTTCAAATATCATCATTTTTTGATTTCATAATAGCAAATGCAAGGGGAAATAAACCATTATTAGAATATACACTAATGGCAATCAACAAGGCACCTAGATACTTTTCATACAAATGAGTGCCATCAACACTGATCAGAGGCCAACAGTATGGAAATCCTTGTATGCATGGTGCAAATGACCAAAAAACCCTATAAAATCCAAATTGGGGATCATCTATGCATAGGCAAAATGGACAATTGTCCTAGGATTTATCTCTTGCAAGACATTCAAATATCTAGGTAAGGTAGCATATGAATGATCTCCCAACTACCAAAGATCTCTTTCATTGACATATATTTTGCTCTCCATGCTTTGAAATAAGAAATTTTAATATGATAATCATCTTGAATCCTTCTCACAATCTCACCCAGTGTAATGGTCAACTTTGTCTTCACTTGTGACAATATCAATTTTTGCACAAAATGAGAAGTGCATTGTGTTACCCAAGCTATAGAGACCTAGAGAAGGGTGAAGAGGTCCTAATTGTGATATTAATATGTATTTGGTGGTTTATTAAATAGTCAAGAAATATTAGTTCAAAGTAAATGGAATAGAAGAAAGGCTTATCGTTAGTCTAGATAAGTTGATGATATAAGTTGACAAAAAGTGGCTCAGTTAGTTCGACACTCCGCTGTGCACTCGGAGGTCAGGAGTTCTACTCCTAGTGACAACAGATTTGCAAGAATTTTCAAGAAAAATTTCTACGAATATTTCCAAGTGTTTAACCCCCACGATTGTAATAGACTAGTACTTAATAAATAAATTTAAGAAAAAATTGATGATATAAAGTGTACGCAAATAGGAATGCAAAGAGGGGACAATTACATAAGTAAACCCACAAGATGACAATATTTTATTCTAGTTTGGTGTTGAACCACTCAACACTTACGTCTAGTCCTCAACGGCAATCACTTTAAGATTTCACTATCTAACTAGGCATGAAATACACTACTAGATACACACCTCCATATAGTGCTACAACTCTATCCTGATCACAACATGACTTCTCCTATAACCCAGGAGGAAAACATACCAGAAATTGACCTCTAGCTGGTCCCAACACTTGTTGTCACACCGACAAGTCTTTAAGTGTAGTGAATGAACCCAAAATAACTACACAATAGAGTAAATTAGGAAACGTGAAGTAGTTAATGGGAAAGATGGAATTCTTTTTGTATGGCTGAGCAAGTATTCTTCTCTTCTCCAGGCAAGAACCTTTTTAGTGATGTAACGACCCTCCTCATACCGGTACGATTATACCAATCTCCATCGGTATAAAGAGCGTCATTACAGTGGGATAAAACCCAACACTAGCCGATAGGTTGAAAAGTACGTAGATAGCAATTTAGTATAGCGGAATAAAATAAATAATTCAACTTTAATCCATCGCCATCACACATTCCACAGTCTAAATAGCGAAATAAAACGACAATGTCCACATTATTACATAATGAAAGAACTACATTATCCAAATATTTTTCATACAATATTTTTATTCAAGCTATGAAAAGAAAAGTACAACTGAAAATTTACTCCTCAAAAAGCTACTCCTCCAAGAGATCAACCTTCGCTATGCCTTCCTTCAAAATAGTAACTCCTGTCTCACCTGTACGCTGAAGCAAGGGTGAGTCCAAAGACTCAGCAAGTAAAACAATGACTTAATCTTAAACATATCACATTCACATTAATCTTTTAAACACTAAAGAATACATACAATTATTTAAACTACAAGAATATACATGGAACATACTTTTAACTATCAACACATTCTTAAATCACTTAGACATGTTTTGTTCTATCACATGTTTATTCTAAATCATAGATACTAATATTATACACTTGTACATATTCTCTACACCTAACATGTAACATGAATCATTCATTCACACATTAATTCATTTCATGATTTATTTCTACAATTAAAATAGCGAATTAGGCATAGAGAAAAGAACAACCTAAGATGATGACTATTCATTTTTCACATGCACTTTTCATATTAAATTTCACATCTTGCTTGCTGGTTTAATGTAAATGAATTTCATATGCATGGTTTCATATTTTATAGCGTGAATTGTAAAGTCTAGATCATAGTCAAGTTGATTGGCAATACTAAACAATTTAAACATGGAACTCTATACTAAGTACTTATCACATCTAGCATGTAATCTAAACATTCTTCCTTATGCTTAACACATTCATAACTATATTTTACTTGCTGTTTTGACATGGAATAAACTCAATTACATAGAATTAGATCTATTTACACTTTATCTTATTCCTTTAGCAAATTCACATTTTCATCTTTTTGTGTTACATAATTCGCATGTTTACATATATATATATATATATATATATATACTCACATACATTATTACAAGAAGATTAATGAATACATGACATGATATTAAACATGACATTGTAATTTAAATATTAATACATGATAGTATGAACATATGCACTATTATTAGTTTCACATGAAATAACATTCTCATTAACCTTAAATTTTCCCTTACATATCTCTTCACAAAATCTTCATATCATCTACTCTTTTATTTTTACTTATCACATATTTGCATTCATCACATGCCATATTCACATATTATTTTACACTTTACTCATATTCCAATAACTTAAAATGCAATGACACATAGTCCTAACTACCTATTAGAGGACACAAAACAATATCTCATACTCATACTCATCGCATAACACATAACTCATAACACAACTCATATCACATAACTCATATCACATACCCACCACCTAGGCAATGAAGTGGTGAATCTTGGTAACTGCGCAGACCAGGAGAAGCCCTCTCCACCCTATCCAGTGGTACTTGTCCACCTCCAGGTTTTTCCTAATGCCTTTAGGACAAACTTTTACAATGTAGAGCTTTCCATAGGGACTTTTCTATGTACAGCTCTCGATACCTCTAGGGTAGCAGTGTCATTCTTGGCCCAATCATTATACTTTCACTTTATCACATTTTCACACACTATTCACATATATTACACATAATACTTAATCACTTTACACATCTTAATTATCAATTGCACATGTCTCAGTTAGCCTAATCATGATACTACTATTTTCAGAAATAAAATAACTTACATTACAGTCCTAAACATGCTGTACATTTACTGAATTACACAAGATTAGATCAACCTATCTAATATGTACAAATTCCATGGTTTAAATAATAATTATACGTGCTGTGAACATCTTAGTTCTAAATTTTTATCCCAAGTCATTAACAGTAAATATATCACACATGTAATTTTCCAGATTTTTCAGAAAGTAAATACAATTTCTATAATTAAATCCAGATTTCAGACAATTCATTGAAATATCATTAGACAGGGTACAAGTGAACATGGTTATGTTCTAACAGTTCAGAAATCAGATATTAGTAATCCTACTGTCATGTAAAATTTATGCAACCCTAATTTACAGCAATTCCATTTATGCACAATTTAAACATGCTTATATGGTGCTCATGACACAATTATTGAATTTTCATAATTAACACAGTTCACAAAAAAATTAGGCAACCTTATGATATAACCTAATGACTGTATACAATCACCAATAAAAATTTTAGTATGTAAGTATGTCCAGAAATCATTCAAACAACGTGAAAAGAATCAAAAAGCACATTTTTAGGTTCTGAAGAAGTAGACGTCAAGGGATGTTGCCGTTTACTTCTTCTGAAGACCTTGACTGCAACCTATGTTGCCGACAACCTGGTCCCAGCAGCACATACATACAACTTTTCATACAAGGGTGAATTTGGGGTTCCAGGAGTCTAGGAAAAATCCTTAAAAATACTAAGACTTAAGGGGACATGTATAGGATCAAGATCTAGGTTTACTTGCCTCTTAAAAAAATCTACAAAGATCAGAATATGTCAATGAAGCCCTTCTCGGACCTACCAAAAAGGTGCTCAGAAACTCCTTAGATCTTCTTCTCCTATCGATGTAGATGGCTCCTCGGAGTTGGGATCTCTTCTTGGATGTATTGGCTGTCCTCCAGATGTTGTAGTTCCTCGGGGAACACCTCCAGTCGACGGATCCGGCCTTCTGAAGTTCAGATTTTCACCATCTCGGAGCTAGGGTTTCACCAAATGTTAAAAAGCCTTTTCCTCAACCTAGGATGGGTATTTTATAGGCTTGGGGGTTGGGGTACATCTTTGGGTAGGTTTCCTACGAGTTAGGATGGGTTTCCTAATCTGGAACCAGCCAAAACACGAGCATTAACAATTCTGGAACCGTTACGCAGGAGTATATTGACGTCAACATCGGTTGTAGTTAACTGACAGGTTAACGTCAAGGGGGTAGCAGCCGACTGGGGGTTGGCACCCAGGGGGTGGACGCTAACAGTGCCTTGGCGTCCAGGTCATGGCCGCCAACAGCACAGTGCAGCCAAAACTCCGCAAAACCTAAAATTAAATGTATAAATATACCAAAACAATCTAGTATGTGTACAAATAATTGCATATATTCTTACTACATAAAGTACATACATTACACAATATTTAATTAAGTACAACTTACACTAATCATCATTAAGAATAATATACATCAATAACACACATACATGCATATATACTTACACACTACATGATTGCATAATACATGCATGAACCTATGACTGAAATGTACTCCTCATTAGCTATATACTACATGCACATTATGATTTAAGTACCCTACACATCATAATTAATTTAACATACTTAACATAGCTAATTATCACATGCATAAGATAAAATACATGTATACACATGTACTTCATATATTTATACACAACATCCATGGAATAGATAGTTCAATATGCACTTCAAGATTTTACATACATAATATCTGTAAGATGTAATATAGAATAAGCTAACTAAGAATAATTTATACCACAATCACAAATTCTTACAAGCACCCACTTGAATTGACATATGTATAATTATACACACGTATACAACATAGTTATATACATTATGCAAAAAATAGATAATTAAAACATGTATATTATTACTTTAAGTAATATGAGCCTATGATTTTGGTATACACATTATACATCAATTTAGCTAATTGTCTATTCTCAGGTAAAAATATCATATATATATATATATATATGCATGTATATGTTCATGAGAAAAAATAGTAATATGCACAATTGAATACACATGCTATACACACAACAAGTAAATACACATACACGATATAAAAGAATAAAAATTTCAGGGTATCACACTCTCCCCCCCTTGAAAAAGATCTTCGTCCTCGAAGATTGCATCGAGTACCTGTGGTGACGTCGCCGAGGTCATCTCCGGCCAATCCTTGCTCCTTTATTGCTATTGATGAAACATCTCGCAGAACGAACTTTGTTTTCAGGTTCGGACACTCCCTAAGTTGATGATCATTGCTGCCACATTTAAGACACCTTCCTTCCTTTCACCAACATGCGTTCCCGCCATAACGCTTCCCGCAATGAATGCACTCGGGCTTCTCACTGCCTGATGCTACAGCTGATTGCTGACCTTCCATGAGTTTCCTCCTCTTCCTATCTTGCCTTTGGAATGGCTTTGGTACTTCCTCCTTTTGAGCTTCATTCTCTCCTTGATAAAGTTCCACTTTATTCTCTTGTTTATTTGCCATGCCAAGAACTTCTTCCAATGTACGGGAATCAAGATCCAGAAGTCTAGCTTTCACTGATGGTTTAAGTCCTTTCACAAAATTCTTTAGCTTACGGTTCTGCTCATACCTCCTAGACTGAGCACTACGTCTACCACATCCAGCCATTTCCTTCAAAATAATCAATCTAGTTAGAATCTAGATTACTAAATCCTGACTACTTCCTTAACTATCTCTCATTCGTTTTTAATGAATTCCTACGTATATGGACAATTTCCTATAAAGACTTTGCAATATTGTGACGGTGATGGTCTATCCATGTACAATTTCAACCTTGGGCTGTGATACCAATCTCTGTAACGACCCTCCTCATACCGGTACGATTATACCAATCCCCATTGGTATAAAGAGCGTCATTACAGTGGGATAAAACCCAACACTAGCCGATACGTTGAAAAGTACGTAGATAGCAATTTAATACAGTGGAATAAAATAAATAATTCAACTTTAATCCATCGCCATCACATTCCACAGTCTAAATAGCGAAATAAAACGACAATGTCCACATTATTACATAATGAAAGAACTACGTTGTCCAAATATTGTCCATACAATACTTTTATTCAAGCTATGAAAAGAAAAGTACAACTGAAAATTTACTCCTCAAAAAGCTACTCCTCCAAGAGATCAACCTTCGCTATGCCTTCATTCAAAATAGTAACTCGTGTCTCACCTGTATGCCGAAGCAAGGGTGAGTCCAAAGACTCAGCAAGTAAAACAAAGACTTAATCTTAAACATATCACATTCACATTAATCTTTTAAACATTAAAGAATACATACGATTATTTAAACTACAAGAATATACATGGAACATACTTTTAACTATCAACACATTCCTAAATCACTTAGACATGCTTTGTTCTATCACATGTTTATTCTAAATCATAGATACTAATATTATACACTTGTACATATTCTCTACACCTAACATGAATCATTCATTCACATATTAATTCATTTCATGATTTATTTCTACAATTAAAATAGCGAATTAGGCATAGAGAAAAGAACAACCTAACATGATGACTATTCATTTTTCACATGCACTTTTCATATTAAATTTCACATCTTGCTTGCTGGTTTAATGTAAATGAATTTCATATGCATGGTTTCATATTTTATAGCATGAATTGTAAAGTCTAGATCATAGTCAAGTTGATTGGAATACTAAACAATTTAACATGGAACTCTATACTAAGTACTCATCACATCTAGCATGGAATCTAAACATTCTTCCTTATACTTAACACATTCATAACTATATTTTACTTGCTGTTTTGACAAGGAATAAACTCAATTACATAGAATTAGATCTATTTACACTTTATCTTATTCCTTTAGCAAATTCACATTTTCATCTTTTTGTGTTACATAATTCGCATGTTTACACATATATATATATACTCACATACATTATTACAAGAAGATTAATGAATACATGACATGATATTAAACATGACATTGTAATTTAAATATTAATACATGATAGTATGAACATATGCACTATCATATTAGTTTCACATGAAATCACATTCTCATTAACCTTAATTTTTCCCTTACATATCTCTTCACAAAATCTTCATATCATCTACTCTTTTATTTTTACTTATCACATATTTGCATTCATCACATGCCATATTCACATATTATCTTACACTTTACTCATATTCCAATAACTTAAAATGCCATGACACATAGTCCTAACTACCTATTAGAGGACACAAAACAATATCTCATACTCATACTCATCGCATAACACATAACTCATAACACAACTCATATCACATAACTCATATAACATATCCACCACTTAGGCAGTGAAGTGGTGAATCTTGGTAACTGCGCAGACCAGGAGAAGCCCTCTCCTCCCTATCCAGTGGTACTTGTCCACCTCCAGGTTTTTCCTAATGCCTTTAGGACAAACTTTTACAATGTAGAGCTTTCCATAGGGACTTTTCTATGTACAGCTCTCGATGCCTCTAGGGTAGCAGTGTCATTCTTGGCCCAATCATTATACTTTCACTTTATCACATTTTCACACACTATTCACATATTTTACATATAATACTTAATCACTTTACACATCTTAATTATCAATTGCACATGTCTCAGTTAGCCTAATCATGATACTACTATTTTCAGAAATAAAATAACTTACATTACAGTCCTAAACATGCTGTACATTTACCGAATTACACAAGATTAGATCAACCTATCTAATATGTACAAATTCCATGGTTTAACTAATAATTATACTTGTTGTTAACATCTTAGTTCTAAATTTCTATCCCAAGTCATTAACAGTAAATATATCACACATGTAATTTTCCAGATTTTTCAAACAATAAATACAATTTCTATATTAAATCCAGATTTCAGACAATTCATTGAAATATCATTAGACAGGGTACAAGTGAACATGGTTATGTTCTAACAGTTCAGAAATCAGATATTAGTAATCCTACTCTCATGTAAAATTTATGCAACCCTAATTTACAGCAATTCCATTTATGCACAATTTAAACATGCTTATATGGTGCTCATGACACAATTATTGATTTTCATAATTAACACGGTTCACAAAAAAATTAGGCAACCTTATGATATGACCTAATGAATGTATACAATCACCAATAAAAATTTCAGTATGTAACTATGTCCAGAAATCATTTAAACAACGTGAAAAGAATCAAAAAGCACAATTTCAGGTCCTGAAGAAGTAGATGTCAAGGGATGTTGCCGTTTACTTCTTCTGAAGAACTTGACTGCAACCTAGTCCCAGCAGCACATATAGACAACTTTTCATACAAGGGTGAATTTGGGGTTCCAGGACTCGAGGAAAAATCCTTAAAAATACTAAGACTTAAGGGGACATGTATAGGATCAAGATCTAGGTTTACTTGCCTCTTATAAAAATCTACAAAGATCAGAATATGTCGATGAAGCCCTTCTCGGCCCTGCCAAAAAGGTGCTCAGAAACTCCTTAGATCTTCATCTCCTGTCGATGTAGATGGCTCCTCGGAGTTGGGATCTCTTCTTGGATGTATTGGCTGTCCTCCAGATGTTGTAGCTCCTCGGGGAACACCTCCAGTCGACGGATCCAGCCTTCTGAAGTTCAGCTTTTCACCATCTTGGAGCTAGGGTTTCACCAAATGTTAAAAAGCCTTTTCCCCGACCTAGGATGGGTATTTTATAGGCTTGGGGGTTGGGGTACGTCTTAGGGTAGGTTTCCTACGAGTTAGGATGGGTTTCCTAATCTGGAACTAGCCAAAACGCGAGCATTAACAATTCTAGAACCGTTACACAGGAGGATATTGACGTCAACATCGGTTGTAGTTAACTGACATGTTAACGTCAAGGGGGTGGCCGCCCACTGGGGGTTGGCGTCCAGGGGGTGGACGCCAACAGTGCCTTGGCGTCCAGGTCATGGCCGCCAACATCACAGTGCAGCCAAAACTCCGCCAAACCTAAAATTAAATGTATAAATATATCAAAACAATCTAGTATGTGTAAAAATAATTGCATATATTCTTACTACATAAAGTACATGCATTACACAATATTTAATTAAGTACAACTTACACTAATCATCATTAAGAATAATATGCATCAATAACACACATACATGCATATATACTTACACACTACATGATTGCATAATACATGCATGAACCTATGACTGAAATGTACTCCTCATTAGCTAAATACTACATGCACATTATGATTTAAGTACCCTACACATCATAATTAATTTAACATACTTAACATAGCTAATTATCACATGCATAAGATAAAATACATGTATACACATGTACTTCATATATTTATACACAACATCCATGGAATAGATAGTTCAATATGCACTTCAAGATTTTACATACATAATATCTGTAAGATGTAATATAGAATAAGCTAACTAAGAATAATTTATACCACAATTACAAATTCTTACATATACCCACTTGAATTGACATATGTATAATTATACACACGTATACGACATAGTTATATACATTATGCAAAAAATAGATAATTAGAACATGCATAATATTACTTTAAGTATTATGAGCCTAAGATTTTGGTATACACATTATACATCAATTTAGCTAATTGTCTATTCTCACGTAAAAATATCATATATATATATGCATGTATATGTTCATGAGAAAAAATAGTAATATGCACAATTGAATACACATGCTATACACACAACAAGTAAATACACATACACGATATAAAAGAATGAAAATTTAAGGGTATCACACTCTCCCCCCCTTGAAAAAGATCTTCGTCCTCGAAGATTGCATCGAGTACCTGTGCTGACGTCGCCGAGGTCATCTCTGACCAATCCTTGCTCCTTTATTGCTATTGATGAAACATCTCGCAGAACGAACTTCGTTTCCTGGTTCGGACACTCCCTAAGTTGATGATCCTTGCTGCCACATTTAAGACACCTTCCTTCCTTTCGCCAACATGCGTTCCCGCCATGACGCTTCCCCCAATGAATGCACTCGGGCTTCTCGCTGCCTGATGCTACAGCTGATTGCTGACCTTCCATGAGTTCCTTCCTCTTCCTATCTTGCCTTTGGAATGGCTTTGGTACTTCCTCCTTTTGAGCTTCATTTTATCCTTGATAAAGTTCCACTTTATTCTCTTGTTTATTTCCCATGCCAAGAACTTCTTCCAATATACGAGAATCAAGCTTCAGAAGTCTAGCTTTCACTGATGGTTTAAGTCCTTTCATGAAATTCTTTAGCTTACGGTTCTGCTCATACCTCCTAGACTGAGCACTACGTCTACCACATCCAGCCATTTCCTTCAAAATAATCAATCTGGTTAGAATCTAGATTACTAAATCCTGACTACTTCCTTAACTATCTCTCATTCATTTTAATAAATTCCTATGTATATGGACAATTTCCTATAAAGACTTTGCAATATTGTGACGGTGATGGTCTATCAATGTACAATTTCAACCTTGGACTCTGATACCAATCTCTGTAACGACCCTCCTCATACCGGTACGATTATACCAATCCCCATCGGTATAAAGAGCGTCATTACAGTGGGATAAAACCCAACACTAGCCGATAGGTTGAAAAGTACGTAGATAGCAATTTAGTACAGCGGAATAAAATAAATAATTCAACTTTAATCCATCGCCATCACACATTCCACAGTCTAAATAGCGAAATAAAACGACAATGTCCACATTATTACATAATGAAAGAACTACATTGTCCAAATATTGTCCATATAATATTTTTATTCAAGCTATGAAAAGAAAAGTACAACTGAAAATTTACTCCTCCAAAAGCTACTCCTCCAAGAGATCAACCTTCGCTATGCATTCTTTCAAAATAGTAACTCCTGTCTCACCTGTACGCCGAAGCAAGGGTGAGTCCAAAGACTCAGCAAGTAAAACAAAAACTTAATCTTAAACAAATCACATTCACATTAATCTTTTAAACATTAAAGAATACATACGATTATTTAAACTACAAGAATATACATGGAACATACTTTTAACTATCAACACATTCCTAAATCACTTAGACATGCTTTGTTCTATCACATGTTTATTCTAAATCATGGATACTAATATTATACACTTGTACATATTCTCTACACCTAACATGTAACATGAATCATTCATTCACACATTAATTCATTTCATGATTTATTTCTACAAATAAAATAGCGAATTAGGCATAGAGAAAAGAACAACCTATCATGATGATTATTCAATTTTCACATGCACTTTTCATATTAAATTTCACATGTTGATTGTTGGTTTAATGTAAATGAATTTCATATGCATGGTTTCATATTTTATAGCGTGAATTGTAAAGTCTAGATCATAGTCAAGTTGATTGGCAATACTAAACAATTTAAACATGGAACTCTATACTAAGTACTCATCACATCTAGCATGTAATCTAAACATTCTTCCTTATACTTAACACATTCATAATTATATTTTACTTGCTGTTTTGACATGGAATAAACTCAATTACATAGAATTAGATCTATTTACACTTTATCTTATTCCTTTAGCAAATTCACATTTTCATCTTTTTGTGTAACATAATTCGCATGTTTACACACATATATATACCCACATACATTATTACAAGAAGATTAATGAATACATGGCATGATATTAAACATGACATTGTAATTTAAATATTAATACATGATAGTATGATCATATGCACTATCATATTAGTTTCACATGAAATCACATTCTCATTAACCTTAATTTTTCCCTTACATATCTCTTCACAAAATCTTCATATCATCTACTCTTTTATTTTTACTTATCACATATTTGCATTCATCACATGCCATATTCACATATTATCTTACACTTTACTCATATTCCAATAACTTAAAATGCCATGACACATAGTCCTAACTACCTATTAGAGGACACAAAACAATATCTCATACTCATACTCATCGCATAACACATAACTCATTACACAACTCATATCACATAACTCATATCACATACCCACCACCTAGGCAATGAAGTGGTGAATCTTGGTAACTGCACAAACCGGGAGAAGCCCTCTCCACCCTATCCAGTGGTACTTGTCCACCTCCAGGTTTTTCCTAATGCCTTTAGGACAAACTTTTACAATGTAGAGCTTTCCATAGGGACTTTTCTATGTACAGCTCTCGATGCCTCTAGGGTAGCAGTGTCATTCTTGGCCCAATCATTATACTTTCACTTTATCACATTTTCACACACTATTCACATATTTTACATATAATACTTAATCACTTTACACATCTTAATTATCAATTGCACATGTCTCAGTTAGCCTAATCATGATACTACTATTTTCAGAAATAAAATAACTTACATTACAGTCCTAAACATGCTGTACATTTACCGAATTACAGAAGATTAGATCAAACTATCTAATATGTACAAATTCAATGGTTTAACTAATAATTATACTTGCTGTTAACATCTTAGTTCTAAATTTTTATCCCAGGTCATTAACAGTAAATATATCACACATGTAATTTTCCAGATTTTTCAGACAATAAATACAATTTCTATAGTTAAATCTAGATTTCAGACAATTCATTGAAATATCATTAGACAGGGTACAAGTGAACATGGTTATGTTCTAACAGTTCAGAAATCAGATATTAGTAATCCTACTATCATGTAAAATTTATGCAACCCTAATTTACAGCAATTCCATTTTTGCACAATTTAAACATGCTTATATGGTGCTCATGACACAATTATTGAATTTTCATAATTAACACGGTTCACAAAAAAATTAGGCAACCTTATGATATGACCTAATGACTGTATACAATCACCAATAAAAATTTCAGTATGTAACTATGTCCAGAAATCATTCAAACAATGTGAAAAGAATCAAAAAGCACATTTTTAGGTTCTGAAGAAGTAGACGTCAAGGGATGTTGCCGTTTACTTCTTCTGAAGAACTTGACTGCAACCTATGTTGCCGTCAACCTAGTCCCAGCAGCACATACAAACAACTTTTCATACAAGGGTGAATTTGGGGTTCCAGGAGTCTAGGAAAAATCCTTAAAAATACTAAGACTTAAGGGGACATGTATAGGATCAAGATCTAGGTTTACTTGCCTCTTAAAAAAATCTACAATGATCAGAATATGTCGATGAAGCCCTTCTCGGCCCTACCAAAAAGGTGCTCAGAAACTCCTTAGATCTTCTTCTCCTGTCGATGTAGATGGCTCCTCGGAGTTGGGATCTCTTCTTGGATGTATTGGCTGTCCTCCAGATGTTGTAGTTCCTCGGGGAACACCTCCAGTCGACGGATCCGGCCTTTTGATGTTCAGCTTTTCACCATCTCGGAGCTAGGGTTTCACCAAATGTTAAAAATCCTTTTCCCGGACCTAGGATGGGTATTTTATAGGCTTGGGGGTTGGGGTACGTCTTAGGGTAGGTTTGCTACGAGTAAGGATGGGTTTCCTAATCTGGAACCAGCCAAAATGCGAGTATTAACAATTCTGGAACCGTTACGCAGGAGGATATTGACGTCAACATCGGTTGTAGTTAACTGACAGGTTAACGTGAAGGGGGTGGCCGCCCACTGGGTGTTGGCGTCCAGGGTGTGGACGCCAACAGTGCCTTGGCGTCTAGGTCATGGCCGCCAACAGCACAGTGCAGCCAAAACTCCGCCAAACCTAAAATTAAATGTATAAATATACCAAAACAATCTAGTATGTGTAAAAATAATTTCATATATTCTTACTACATAAAGTACATGCATTACACAATATTTAATTAAGTACAACTTACACTAATCATCATTAAGAATAATATGCATCAATAACACACATACATGCATATATACTTACACACTACATGATTGCATAATACATGCATGAACCTATGACTGAAATGTACTCCTCATTAGCTAAATACTACATGCACATTATGATTTAAGTACCCTACACATCATAATTAATTTAACATACTTAACATAGCTAATTATCACATGCATAAGATAAAATACATGTATACACATGTACTTCATATATTTATACACAACATCCATGGAATAGATAGTTCAATATGCACTTCAAGATTTTACATACATAATATCTGTAAGATGTAATATAGAATAAGCTAACTAAGAATAATTTATACCACAATCACAAATTCTTACGTGCTCCCACTTGAATTGACATATGTATAATTATACACACGTATACAACATAGTTATATACATTATGCAAAAAATACATAATTATAACATGCATAATATTACTTTAAGTATTATGAGCCTAAGATTTTGGTATACACATTATACATCAATTTAGCTAATTGCCTATTCTCACGTGAAAATATCATATATATATATATATATATATATATATATATGCATGTATATGTTCATGAGAAGAAATAGTAATATGCACAGTTGAATACACATGCTATACACACAACAAGTAAATACACATACATAATATAAAAGAATAAAAATTTCAGGGTATCACAAGTGAGCTGTGTTGCAGAGTATAGGAAGAGGAGGGACAATAATGACTTGTTGGACTTGTGTCTCTTCTCACGTATCAGAGAGTGAATGCTTGTAGGACTTTTTGTGTGTTGACCACTCTCTTGGTTCATTCTCTTTTCTTTGAAAGTCTTCTGAGACCTTTTATAGATGATTTTTACTTTGTGAATGTTGTTTCACATCAAGATATATGTTAGATACAACTTTGAGTACAATGAATGTTGTGTTGTATGTGCTAGGAGAATGACAAAGTTTTGGCATCGCTTTTGGTTCTTAGTTCTTTATTTTACGTAAATCTTGTACAACATGTCTTGTTGCTTCAACAGTTTTCGAGACCTGCAAAATGTTTTCTATCTAGATAGACTATAGGTTCTGTCTGATGTGTATTTGGATATGGAATTAAAAAAATAATAAACAGAGCAACATTCATCTAGATGCTTGACACGTAAAAAGCACCTTTTAGAAATTCAAATACACATTAAATGTGTGCACGTTGTGGTCAGCAAAATATATATTATATATGTACAAGCTATGTAGACAAGTATTCTTGACTTTAGTCGTATCAAGGAGAATAATAGTCAAATCGTCTCCATTAATGATGAAAATAGTTGAGAGCGATTTTTTGGAGATTATAGCGAAGATGCAACAGTGAAAATATGAAGACAAGTATTTTAAAATAGGTTTTTATTTTATTTTTTAGTCCCTAAAAATATGTGTATTTCCCTTTTAGTCCCTCAAAATTAGACTATTATCATATTAGTCCTTCGAAACTTCTAAACTTTGCAAAAAAGTACCTATGGTAGGGGCTAATATGTAATATTTAGAGGTTTTGAGTGACTAATATGATAGCGATGGACCAAAAGGGAAATACGCTTATTTGTGAGGACTAAAAAGTAAAAAACCCTTTAAAATATTATTGTTACTAAAGGTAAGGACTGCAATATAACTAATTATTTTATTCAAAATATATTATTTTATTCTTTTCTAGGTAAGTCTCAAATAACCGATTATTTTGGTGAAGTATAAGTAAGAATAATTGATTATTTAGATAATCGATTATTTCTAGAGAAGCGATTAATTTAAGTTCTAGAGATAAACCATTATAATTTCAGTAATTGAGATATCTGACTAAACTAAAGATGACTATGACTGAACATAATTTTTGGTAATCAACCAAAACATAAAGAGGGTGTGCAACATTCATCCCTTTTTTGGTGATTGTTAAAACCACTATGTTCAGTTAGTTCATCAAAGCACATCACAGTATAATCAACAGTTCAAATCAAATAGAAGCAGTAAATCACACATAGTAACATATAACATAGTTTCACTATCAAGCACGCCAAAAAGGAGACATGAATAACAAGAATAAAAAAAAAAACATGTAAACAAGAACCAACATGTAGTGTTTGGAAGTGTAAGAAAGAAAAAACACAGAACAGTAGTGTGTCTGAGATGAGATTTAATCAATAAGATATGGGCGGACCACCACAAGAAAAAGTAGATTTTCTAATGGAATTTGTCCATAAGAAAAAAAGTGTCAAAAATTTCTGACTAAATGATATTCCGTTGAAAATTTCGAACAGAAAAAAGTGTTGGCAAAAACGTCGAAAAACTTCGGACGGAATTACTGACAGACTTATTCCATCAAAAAACCTTGACAGAATTTTCAACGAAATAATCCCGTCAGCAATTCAATCAATTTTTTATTATTTTATTTTTTCAAACTACAATAAAAATATCTAATTTTGCAGCTGTTAAAAAACATAATATATATCCATAAAAAAGACCCACAATAATAAATATCCATAAAACACATCCATAATAATACATATCCATAAAATCATCCACAACAATAAATATTTCTAAAAACATCCACAACAACAATATATCAAATAAAAAAACAAGAGAGATTTTCCGCATCGTCCTCTCCGTCCGCCTCATGCTTGTCATGTACTAGAGGATCCTATATTACAAAAAAGTAACATTAGATATATAAATAAAAAGAAAATAATTTATTTATTTTTATAAATTTGAAGAAATAATATATGAACTATTCACAAAGTGAATTTGAAGAATAGTTCTTTAAACGCTGAACTAAAATCGAGAGTCCGATTTAGATTTTGTCAATTCTCATAACCTCGGTCGTGTAGGACCATTTTGGTGGCTTGCTCCAAACACGTCCAATTAGGGTGATGCGTTAGTGAGGCGTCTGCCGGGGTTGACGCGTTAATGCTCTTAAGGCGTCTTCACCCTGTGATGTATTATTCACCATCATGTTGCAGGTCACGTCTAGTCAGCGGGACACATTAGTCTTCTCCATGGGTTGGCTGACATGTTACGCCTCGACGCGGAATATCAGGATGAACAATTAATAGCGGTACGAGCGTGTATATTAGACAAGTAATCTAAACATAATCCATACAACAAAATGGACACAAGATATCATAACAAATAATCAAAATGTATTCCATTCATTCATAGACTAAAGGACCATTCCATTTACTATTCCATCTAAAACATATACATTTCTAAAAGGGAAATATTAAACTCTAACATAAATCTAGATATCTTGACTCCGACTAAAGCACTCTTGCACTTAAACACTTAGGACACTTGATCACTCTTGCCTGTCCCCATGTATCTCATCGTACTCTTCATCACTTGAAAAAAGATGTAACAACTATGTGAGTGAACGCTCAGTAGGTCTTAAATGTCTTGAATCGAACAGACTTTACATGAATTAACACTTTAAGGCAAACATGATATCTAAAGGCATGAGCATGATAATAAGAGTTCAAATAACAATAACAAGTGCATAGCAAGAGAAACTTGACAGGCAACAAGATAGGACAATCACGAGTCTAGCATGATCAAACAAGCAAGAACATGTCACGAATACACGATTGGGCCATATCACGATCATGATGTCACAAGCATGATATACGAGTACACGATTTGAGTATCTTCGATCAATTTAACATCATTAACATGATTGTGGTGCAATGCCAACACCATGGTCAACAACCCCTATAGGTACACAATATTCAGGTGCTCCTCCCAGGACCCGACCACGGCCCTATTACGCCTAGTATTGTTAGTCCAACATATCCGAAGATCCACACAAATTTTCTTAGACAATCACTTTATTACCACGAGAAGGTTATGGATTAAGATGAGATTTCTACAAGAGAACAAGATGAGAACTTATAATCTAAGAACCAACCTGGGTTCTAGTTTACCAAACCACGAGAAATAATATGGTCAAGACAAGATAATAATAGCAAGATGATCGGTGCATAGCTGGTTGATACATGTCGTATAGTTCTCCGGCATAATCAGAAAGGTATCACGGTTTTCATGGTACAACCGGCTCGGCGACCTAGCCGGAATCCAAGGCCAGTGGAGATTTACAGAGGTCTCACATGAAGAAGTACTAGTTTGACAGGAGGAATACCCGGCAGAGAGTCTGTTAGTTACGAAGGGGTGTTCATATCTACAACACGGTGAGAGCACGTCACATAAGGCGACGGTCTCAAGAGCGACAGTACAAAACCACGATGCGACAAAGAGAGTTTAAGGGTGAGAAAGTTAAAATTAGAAGATATGTTTCACATGATTAAGTCCATTTATCGCTTTATTACTGATCATTATTAGTTGTAATCAGAAGGTAACATCATTATCTTACTATTCATGACAGGCACTTCTATGACGACCCAACTAGCTAACTGGCCCAACAACCATACTAGTTGGTGGACTTCCTAGGAAGGTCACCCATCCTGGGACTACTCCCAACTGAGCATGCTTAACTTCAGAGTTCTTTTCCATCTCGAGCTCTGAAAATGACTAGTCCGAGTTATTGGTAGTCTGCTAATTTAGTCCATTTAACATATTCTTATATGGGGCGTTACAATCTACCCCTCTTATATAAGTGAGGTCCTCATCGCTATTCACATATAGCACACAATCAAACCCCAGGCAGGCAGGATTCTAGAGGTGGCCCCCACAAGCTCAAGAGGTGGCTCCCACTATGTAGGACTTTGCGCCATTATGGCCTCAAGAGGTGGCTCGCATAGCGTAGAACTTTGTCCTGTGTGGCACTTAGTTCTTGCACTACAAGCTGGGCAAGGCTCTGATACCATTTGTGACGACCCAACTAGCTAACTAGCCCAACAACCATACTAGTTGGTGGACTTCCCAGAAGGTCACCCATCTTGGGACTACTCCCAACTGAGCACGGTCAACTTCAAAGTTCTTTTACATCTCGAGCTCTGAAAATGATTAGTCTGAGTTATTGGTAGTATGCTAATTTAGTCCATTTAACATATTCTTATATGGGGTGTTACAACTTCAAAAACTCAATTTTATGATGAAACCCTATGAACGCGACATACCCATAGTTAGAACATGATAGGGCATGCGTAGAAAGCGACAGAGACCATCAAGAAATCCGGCAAGGTTTCTTACAGACAGGTGATGAATGCATCATACCAACTTGTCATTTTAGTAACGTGACGGGTCGCTATGTCGTGACTTGAAGTAGGATCACGTCATGTTGTTCCGTCGCATGAACAAAATTCATGACTTAGTGAACATGGATTAAGAAATTCGCACAAGGTACATGATAAAAAATGGTGCAAATAGAATCACTAGCTTCAGGACACCTACATCCATCTACAAAAGTGATTTCATGTCATGAGATCAAGGGAGTTAGGAGATTTAAACAAATCATGAAGAATCAGGTAGAATATAAGTAGAGATCTTATATCATGAAATACAAGTAAACGATGTGATAACAATTGGGGAAAATAGGTTCATGAGAGTCCTGACATCAAGAAGTACCTAATGGTTCATTTAATTAGATTAAGTTTGAGAGAATGCCTATCTTTGGTCGTTTTAATCTTCTAGGGTTCCTTGCACAAACTTTGGGGAAGAACGAGGAAGAACTCTCAAATCCTCTTGTTCTCCACCTTCTGTCAACCTCCTCTCAAGTCCAAAGCCTCCACAACAACAAGCTAGGTCGGCCTTGAGAAGGGATTAGGTTGTGATACGAGGGGTCTCCATGGGTCGGCCAGAGCCTTGGCTAGGACGACCTCCCAGAGTACAATAGCCGACATCCAGATGTAGATTGAATCAGATTTAGTTGTCGTCAAGGCCGACGAGTCAATGTGGCTAAAACGACCTCTTCACACTCCTTGGGCCGACAACATCAGCTCGGCCTAGGACGAGGATTACCTAGCTCAACCTTGAATGATACGGAGTACGACGTGTCTGTAGGATTCCTAGAGTGTGGCTCGCATAACGGCGATGCATTAACCTATGAGGTAATGCCCGAAGATCGTGTGTCCGGTGATTGCGGCCATTAAGATCATGATCTGGATGATCTGGCATGGCAGTTACGACCACAATCTGGTGACAATCACTGATATTTGCTGCAGGTTTTGTGGGGTCATCCAACTGTTCTGTAGTGATCAACGCCTATAAAAGAGGCAGACACTCTTCAGACACAGGTATGTTGTTCGACTCCCTAGGCTAGGCGATTCTGCTTGTCTAGCAACTGACTTGAGTGTTAGAGTGTCTCCCTACTAAGGCTTCTCAATGGGCATTGCAAGTCAGGTTGGGAGCTTAGAGCACACATTTTACATCGGCTAAACGGACCTTGACTCGGTCACCTTGGCTTAGTCATCATGGCTTAGACGCCTCGCATTGGTCGCCTTGGAGATCACCTTTGCTTGAGTCGACCTTGATGTTACATGTCAGAACATTTGACGCCGTCTATGAGAAGCTCTACTAAAAGTTAGTATGGCCTCCCTTACTCTCTCTTTTGATCGATATCAATCCTCATGAAACTAGGCATGGGAGGCCGAGTCCCGGAGGTCATCCACGACTATGTGGAGGCTCGTCATGGAAGTGAATGTCATAGAGCCCAGGTGACAGAACGAGGAGTGAGCGGATGGAGAACAATATTCTCATACCACAGGATGAAGCATCGATGGAGATAGCGCGAGGAGGTCACTTTGGCGATCTCGGATGCCCCAACCCCGTGAGCGGATGGAGAACAGTCTTCTCGTCCCACGGACTGAAGCGTCAGAGATAGTGTGAGGAGGTCACATTGGAGATCTCAATTGCCTCGACCCTGTGAGCAGATGGAGAACGGTCTTCTCGTCCCATGAGCTAAAGTGTTGGTGGGGATAGCGCGAAGAGGTCGCCAGCGATCTCAGCTGCCCCTAACCCGTGAGAGAACGGAGAACGAATCGTCTTTTCCCACTGGCTGAAGTGTCGATGGATAAAGCGTGAGGTGGTCGCTTTGGAGCTCTCGGTTGCTCTGATCCCATGAGCGGACAGAGGCCCAATTGATCGAGCACGCATGAGGTCACTTTGGCACTCATGAGGGACATGGATGTCAGTCTGCTGGACGTGGTCGCTTTGACACTCATCAGGAATGTAGATATGACGTCCGACGTGTGGATAGCATGAAGAAGACGAGGTCATTTCGGCACTTGTAATAAAGTCTGATTGTTGTTCAGCGTCGGGCTTGATGGCCGACATTTTAAGGTGACGAGTCGCTTTATAGAATCATACCTCTTCAAATGGTGAGTCGTTGAGGGATCACCCTCGACATAGTTAGTGTCGTAAAGTTGTCAACCCAGTCAGCATTGTGGATCGACAGATTCCGACAATACGAGTTGCATGAGTGGTTAAGTTATGTCTCATCCCGACCTCCTTGATCGACAAAGAATAACCAGGTTTACCTCTTGGGAAACTTCAACTATCAAGGTTGGAAGAGGTTGCTACGACATTCTTGACCTATGGAGTTCACTTGTTTCGCGTCAGCTGTCTTAGTCATCGGGTCAGCAAGCGTATGGGCTTGACCATGTCAAAACGAGTTAGCGACGACGTTATGCTATGGTCTCAACTAGCTTGAACAAAATCTCCTAAGGTCAAGTTCTCGAAAAGCACCGACCACCCGAACGCATGAAAATCATTGTAATTGGCAAGAAAGATTGCAATTGGTGAAGAAAAGAGGTTTTGTATTGATGAACAGGAAAATACAAAATGCCTTGGCAAAGTGCCAAGGAATGATGAAGGGTACATTCGTTGTTATCAATGGCTCAGCTTCTAAGCTGCAACCATATCATCCGTTCTGACCTAAGTATCCTCGGTGTCGAGCACAACATGCATGTCGACGATGACAACTTCGGCGGTGGCCTTGAGGCCCTCTTCGATAGTGGTATCCAGTGAGTCGTCGACAGCCTCCACGATGTCCTCATTCTTGGCATCGACAACAACGACGTCCTTGTCCTCGACATCGTTCACCAACCCCGACAGATCATAATCAGGATGGAGGTCTCAGAGGCATCCGAGGCAGAAGTCATAGCCCACCTAGAAGAGTTTTTCTATCTCTTCCTTGAGCACCTCAGACTTGCGATAGTCAGCGATGTCCTTGGCGGGCTCCTCTTTGGCCAGCTTTATAATCTGGGCCTTCGTCGCCGCATGCACTTCCTTCTCGGCTTGGAAGGACTCGCTGAGCTTGTTGGCCGGGAGGCATTCTTTTTGGTGTTCTTTGCCCATTGTTGCTCCTTCACAAGGAGATTTTTGGCCTCCTTGGCCCTCTTCTCGGATGCCTTGGCCTTCTTCTCAGCCTCGGTTACTCATCTAGCGGTGCTGATTCGGGTCATCTCGACTTTGAGGAGGAGAGTCCCAACCAGCACCAACTAGTCCTGCTTGTTCTATAGAGGTCTTCGAACACATCATTCACCTTCAGGCCTGAGATGTGGGCCTTGGCTCTAGCTGGGATCGATTGACAACCCCATTCTATGGTTGAGAGCTCCTTCACTGGCTTTTTCGATTGTGGCAATTGGAAGGAGCCCGAAATTGGCATGTCAAGGACGTCAGTGGATCGCGTCACGATCGTTTTTTTCGTAGTCGCTCAAGAGTCCTTATCGGCTGGATCTCTGACACCTGTTGGTGCTTAGGTGTGGTGGCTGGAGGAGCGGTGTCATCGTCGGCCTACTCCTTCTTTGGTTTCTTCGGATGTCTTGTCGCGCTTTTCTTTCCCCTGCTAGACAAGAACATTGAGCTGCCACCTCAGTGAAGGAAGCTTTCTTTCTTTTGGTAATGTCCTGAGATGCCGACGACTTGCCCTTGTCAGCCATTACTGCAAGAGAAGAAAGGTTTTAATAACTCACTAATTAACTAATTACTTGTGTTACATGACTTAAATACTATTTTATATATTTTATGCCTAATTAATCATCATTCTTGACCTAACAACTCTCACGGGTCCACTTAACATACTCGATTTAATGGTCTTTAGGGTTATGTACATGTGATAATAAATTTCTGACTTTTATCTGGTTTTCGACTCTTACTGCTACATTAAGTTGAACATGTACAATTTACAATGATTTCTTTATCTATCATTATAACATATTATTTGGTTCATACATGTAAAGTTTCATTTAATTCTGAAGAGGTTTTCCACATATGATAGTAAGTTTTCTATTTATCAAGATTTACAAAAAATCCAGGTTGCTACACCCTCCCCCACTTAAAAAAATTTGGTCCCTAAATTCATGTAATATATATATTAAAGTATGGACGCTATGATACCTAGGAATAATTCGGGGTGATTCTTCTTCATTGTTTCTTTTGATACTTCTTTGACTTCTCATCTGCTCCACAAGACTTTAAACATAGGTATTGCTCGGTTCCTTAGTTGTTGCTAATTTTGATCCAAGATCTTGATCGATTTCTCTACATAGGTTAAGTCCTTTCACAGCTCCAAGTCCTCATACCATATCACATGCTCAGCATCATAGACATAGTTCGCTCAACATAGATATGTGGAAGATGTTATGTACACCTGGAAATTGTGGGGGTAACGCTATTATGTAGGCTACCTCACCAACCTTTTCAAGAATTTCAAAAGGGAGTATGAATCTAGGGTTCAACTTCCCTTTAATTCCAAACCTATTGATACTACATGAAGGAGACACCTTCAAGAACGCGTGGTCTCCCACTTGGAATTCTAAATCCCTTCGCCTTTTGTCTGCATAACTTTTTTACCTTGATTGAGCTATTTTGAGATGTTCCAGGATAAGATAGATCTTTTGAGTGGTGTCTAATACTATTTCGGGTCCCATCCATTGCCTTTATCTAACCTCTTCCCAAGACAAGGGTGATTTGTAACTTCATCCATATAACACCTCAAACGGTGCCATCTTGATACTTGCTTGATAGCTGTTATTATATGCAAACTCGACCAAGGAGAACTGTTCACTCTAGTACCCTTCAAAATCAATAGCACAGGCTCGGAGCATATTTTCCACAATTTGGTTTGTCCTCTCCATCTACCCATCTGTCTGGGGATGGGATGCGGCGCTAAAGTTTAGCTTAGTACCCAGTGTCGTCTATAACAATCTCCAAAAGTGCGATGTGAAACACGGATTTTTGTCAGACACAATGGATGAGAGAACTCCATGTTGTCTAACCACCTCTTTAATGTACAATGTTGCTAGCATATTTATAGACCACTTACTCTTTATAGGCAAGAAGTGAGCTGACTTAGTCAATAGGTCCACAATTACCTATATAGCATCAAGTTCCCTCCTCATCTTAGGTATTTCCATGATAAAGACCATGCCTATGCTTTCCCACTTTCACTCAGGTATGTTTAGAGGTTGTAACAAACTTGCTGGCCTAAGATATTCTGCCTTAACTTAATGACAAGTCAAGCAGCGTGCCATGAACTATGCTACTTCTATTTTCATGTTCGGCCACCAATAGGTTCTTTTAACATCATGGTACATGTTAGTGGCTCTAGGGTGGATCGTATATCTAGATTTGTGAGCTTTAGTCATGAACTTCCTCTTGAGTTCTTCATTATCATGTACACAAGTCCTTCCCTTAAACACCAATCTGCCATCATTAGTTATGGCGAAGTTTGGCCTTTGATCAATCTTCTCCTTGATCTCTACTAGGATAGGATCATTATCTTGTTGTTCCCTAATCTCAGTGAGAAGATCTAATTGTATGCTAATACTGGTGATCAACACATGATCATCTCCCTCCCTTACATTCATGTCCAGGTTAGCAAATTGCTCTAGCAATCGCCACTCCCCAACCATTAAGCTGGCTAGTCATTGCCACGGGCTTTCTTCTCAAAGCATTTGCTATGGAAAAGTCGAAGTCTTTTAGGTACCCCGATCACCTCCTTTGCCTCATATTGAGTTCCTTCTACGAAAAGAGATACTTCAGACTCTTGTGGCCAGAGTGTACCTTAAATTGTTCACCAACAGGTAGTGTCACTATATCTTTGAAGCAAACACCATCAATGCCAATTCTAAATCATGAACAGGATAATTAACTTCATGTATCTTCAATTGTCTAGAGGCATATGCTATCACTTTGCCTAACTGCATCAATACAAATCTCAACCCAATGCTTGACACATATGTATACACCTCGAAACCTCCCCCTTCAGTAGGTACGGCAAGGACCAGAGCTGTAGTTAGACACTAGTTCAAGGTACATAAGCTCTTCTCACAGTGGTCTTCCCACACAAATGGATTCTCCTTTAAGGTCAATCGAGTCAAGGGCACAGTAATTTTGGAGAAGTCTTTGATAAACCTTCTGTAGTAGCCTTCCAATCCCAGCAAGCTTCTTACTTTTGATACATTAGTGGGTCTCTCCCAGTTCATTAACGCTTCAACTTTGGATGGATAAACTGCAATTCCATCTTTGGTGATCACATGCCTTAAGAAGGACACTTTCTCTAACCAGAATTCACATTTACTCAGCTTGACATATAATTTGTTATCTCTTAATAACTGCAAAGCTACCTTTAGATGTTCTTCATGCTCTTCCTTTGTCTTGGAATAAATGAGAATATCATCAATGAATACCACCATGAATTTATCGAGATATGGTCGGTACACATCATTCATCAGCTGCATAAAAGCTGTAGGAGCATTTGTTAGTCTAAAAGGCATAACGACAAATTCATAATGCCCATACCTGCTCCCAAAAGCTATCTTCTGAATATCCTCCTCTGTAATCCTCAACTGGTGGTATCTGATCTGAGATCCATCTTAAAGAAATATTTAGCTCTAGAGATCTGATCAAATAATTCATCAATTCTTGGAAGGGGGTACTTGTTCTTGATTGTGAGTTGATTCAATTGCCGATAATTGATACACAATCTCATTGACTCGTCCTTCTTCTTAACGAATAGCACAAGTGCACCCCATGGTAATGTGCTTGGCTTGATGAATCCCTTCTCTAAGAGTTCAATTAATTGTTCCTTTAGTTCCTTTAGTTTTGCAGGTGACATTCTGTAGGGAGCTCTAGAGATAGGAGCAGCTCCTGGAATTAAAGTGATAGAGAAATTGACTTCTCTTTCTGGGGGAATACCAGGTAGCTCCTCTGAAAACACATCTGAATATTCTCTAACCACTATAATGTCTTCCATCTTCACTTATTTCTTTTCCACTATAATGGAAGCAAGAAATAATACATACTCTTCCCTCATCATCCTATGAACTCATAGGGAAAAGATGAGAGATAGTTGTTTATGGTTTCGAGCATGTCACGTCCCGAGCGTTACGCAACAGATATTAACAATAATGCAGAATAATTCGAGACGATATCCCGAGACGTGAACAGTCGGCAAATAAGCCTCTAGCTAGCACGCACTAAATGTATAACAACATACATCATCATAGGGCCCAAATATTGAACTCAACTAATCTTTTATTCAAATCTCAACTCATTGTATTCCAAATGGAAACTATTACATGACTAAAACTCAATAAAAGCAAAAGTACATAATACCTCACTTCCTACTACATTGTTCTAACACTCAAAATAAACTAACTATAGATAGACTCATAATTGGAACGCTCATCACTCGGACGCATTCCCATCCTCGACTTGCTCTTCCTCTTGAACTTCATAGTCACCTAGATTGGGTAAAAGTAGGGGATGAGCAAACTAGCCCAGTAGGATTTATATCTCAATGTGCGGGCAATGATATAAGTGATTAACATTTTAGAACTAGGTAAGCATGATGAATGTCATGATATGCATGTGCGAATAAAACTCATTAAAACATGATACATGGACAAGCTAGATAGAGTGATCACGATAGAACAAGATTTTTAAACAAGATGACAAGATAGAACTAGCAATAGATCACTTTGTACGAGCACGCAAGATTTCACTTGATGTCAAGAACGCAAGATATCACTAATTGCATTAAATGCAGGATGGCCATATCACGCAAGCAAGCAAGCACGCACGCACGAGCACGATCATGTAACACTAATCAGGCACGTAGACACTAATGCACACCAAGAAAAGATCCATCAAGAATGTACACCAGGACACGTGTATGTGGTTATTGTATCTATCATTCAACACGACACGCACGACTCCCAGTGCAGATGCAACGCCAGTAATCATTATACCCCATGGTTAACAGTATATTTATGACTCTCTGTCATTAGGGCTAGACTTGTAACGACCCTCTTCATACCGGTACGATTATACCAATCCCATCGGTAAAAAGGGCGTCGTCACAGTGGGACATGTACCCAACACTGGTCAATAGGTTGATATGTACCTGGATAGCAATAGAGTACAACGGAATAAAATAAACTACTCAACTCTTAACCCATCACCAACACACATTCCACAATCTAAATAGCGAAATGGAAAGACAATGTCCACATTAATACAAAATAAAGAGAACTACAATATCCAAATATTGTTCATACAATAATCCTTTTTGTGCAAAAGAAAGGTACAACTGGTGACAGCTCCACAAAATAGTCTTCTATATGATGATCCTCGTCACGCTTCCTTCTAGTGCACGATACCTGTCAACTTGTACGCCGAAGCAAGAGTGAGTCCAAAGACTCAGCAAGCAACACTACCCATAACATACACGTATAAGTCATAGGGGTTTTACATGCACATTCACAATTTTCAAAACATGGCATACTAGTCATTTCCGAAGTTTCAACCTATCATGAAAGTTTGACAAGTTTATACATGGATCATGCTTTCATATGTTGTAGGAATAAAATTTACCTATCACATGTTCTCTATTCAATTTACTTATGAAACTTGTCTTTAAAGAACCAGGACATGAGAGCTACTAACATGAACATCGTGCACACATGAAAGGAAACACAACTAGCATGGATCTTACATGTTTTTAGACAAATACGTGGACATTTCTACATGCTTTAGGTTGCTGATTTCACATGATTCAATGGCTATAAATCTACACATGAGAGCTACAACGTTGCTTAAAACATATCATGTGAACAAACAATCATGCTATCTTGTACACAAACTCATTGGTTACCCCTAACATGGATTCTAGACATTTTTGCCCATAATAACATGATGATAATAACATAAATTCACTAATTTCACATGATTTCAGATTTGTCTCACATGGGTTTCAATAACATATTCTCGCATTTTCAGTTTCACATGATTGCACACTTACTCATTCACATTGTTCGCTTTTACACATTTGACATGTACGCATGTTCACACTTACACAATTTACTCATTTCCACATCATTTTCTCTACCACTTTCACTTATCACATATCACGTCGATTGCACTTACCACGTGCATCTTGGGCACTTACCACATGCCATGTTCACATAATTCACACTTTATTCCTTTCTCATTACTTAAACGATTTGCCATGACACATAGTCCTAACCACCAGTAGAGGACACTAACAAATATCTCATAGCTCGTGCTCATTCCTTAGCACAACTCTCAACACAACTCATAACACAACACATGACACAACTCATACACATACTCACCACCTAGGCAATACAGCGGTGAATCTTGGTAACTGCGCAGACCGGGAGAAGCCCTCTCCACCCTATCCAGTGGTACTTGTCCACCTCCGGGGTTTTCCCAATGCCTTTGGGACAAACTTATATCACATGGAGCCTTCTATAGGGACTTTTCTATATACGGCTCCCGATGCCTCTAGGGTAGCAGTGTCACATAGGCACAACTTTTACACTTTACTCATACCGAGTTTTAACATGTGTTTTACACATAACACTCACATCTCCTTCGTTTTCTCATGCACAATGTGTCTTTGTTTTTCTCCTAAACATGCTACTACAGATTTCAGGAGTTTAACACAGTAAATTCAGCAATCAAGTTGGTTTTAGACAATAACTAATCACATTTCGATAGTATACGTAGATTATCACATTTCACATGAAAATACATAACGTTTTATTTACTGATCCAAACGACCTGAAATTTTAACCACATGCTGTTTTCGGGTTCAAGATCATACACTCAAATTTTCAGATTTTTCTGAGCTAAACAGAATTTACAGAAAATAAAATACCTAATTAGCATGCTATCAACAACTTAAGTTAACATGAGGTCTAACACATCTTGTAATTTAGCCACTTGCTGTTTAAACATAAGTTACTAACATATGCAGGAATTGAGGATACAAAATTACCCTAATTCATATATCTATGGATGAAACCCTACAAACCATTCTTGCATGCTTTTATTTTACCGAACCGAGCTTATTCACAAATTACACAAACATGGATAAGTTACCAAAAATTGCAAACATAGATGCTGACCCACTGATCTTCGTGATTAGACTGAAACCAAGGCATTCATACTAATTCAAATCATGAACAAGGATTTGCAAGATTATCTACAAGTCATGCTCACAAGTTTAAAAGATGCCATTATCCCACATTCACCATCCCACACCACATTCATCCATACATCACAATTAACAATATACATAGAGTATAATGTTTACCATATATCCTCATCACGGAAAACATATCGAAATTAATGTACAAGAGGGACAGAACAGCTCACTGTTCTATTTAGAAGAACTCGACGGCGGTCTCTGGCCGCTGACTCGAGGTCAGCGGCATGGTCGATGGACGCCAAGATCATCACAGGCGTCCAGGGACCTTGCCGTCGAATCAGGTCTGTGCAGAAACACAGACCCGAGCTCTGAATCTTGGGTGAATTGGAGGGTCTAGGACTCGAGGAAAAATCCTTAAAATTCACAAAACCATCCTAGACTCATAAGGGGACATCAAGGATAGGTCACTTGCCTTTCAAAAATTCTTCTAAGGGATTTAAAGGCTTGGTGAAGACCTCCTTGGGCAGTCCCAAGAAGTTGCAGAACCTCCCTCTAGATCGCCTTCCTCCGGGTTCTTGGGTGATCTCCATGCCGAGGGGATGTCGGGGAAGCCTTCCTCGTTGGTCCAGCAACCTCCTTGTAGCAGGGGGACGCCGGATCAAGGTCCAGGGGTCGGATTTTGAGGGTTCTAAAATGGGTTTTTCTCACAGCTCACCTAGGGTTTTTCTCTCCTCTATTTCTCCTCTTGCAAGATGAAGTGAGAAGTGGGAGAGGCCAAATTCGGGTTCAGACCTAATGAGAGCCCCTCACCCACTCACCATACCGATTTGACAACCTGAGAGCCGTTGGGGGACATCCCCCAATGGTGGCGATACCTTGCTCCCGGATTTTCTGGCTCTGCAACACATGCAGGTCAGAGAAATTGACGTCCATATCGCTGGATGCCGGAGTTAGTATTGGCGTCCATGTCTGGACGCTGACACCTGATAAATGGCCTAGGGTTGACGCCAAGGTGCCTTCGGCCAGAACCCTAAATTATGTAGAAAACCACGCATACCAAGCTTATATACATGCAATATGTATACGGTATTATATCCATACTATCACCAGGCAATACATACCTTATTTATATTTAATATAAACACATTGACGCTGATTGGCCCTTCGGCCAGAACATAAAACATGCAGAAACTATGCTTACTCTATATATATACATACAACGTATAAGGTGTAACATGTACATCACCATACCAGGCAATCAATATCATTCATACCTCGGCATACACAAGCATACATAAATACACTAAGATAGATGTACGTAGATATCTACCTATGCGTACATGATGTTTTACATAAGTGTGACTCAACACCCGGCAAAGTAAATGACAAGAATTATGAGGGCTTCGCAAATCATTAGGAGGTGATATGAGTTAGGTTGACTAGGAATAATCTATTCGATAAAATAGTGCTTGCACACACACACTTGATTTGACATATATATAGTATACACACACGGGTGTAGCATACTTATGTACATTATGCTTGAAATAGATGGGTACAACATGCGCACCGGTAATTAGATTAACTTACACAACTTTACCTAACATTGCTTAAGTACTATATGCATAGGATTCCTTAATATGTACTACATGCATAATTTAGCCAATTGACTATTCTCACCTAAATATCATAAAAATACATGCATGTTATTCTTGAGGAGTATAGAATTTTAATATAAACCACTAATTATACCTACCATGCTTGAACTCTTTATGCATATGCAATGTACGTAGTACAATATTCACATTAGCTAAACCATGCAAATGAGCAACGCTTACAACTAATCATACACATGCATACACAAATACACCAAGGTGTTATGCATGTAGAATTAGGTATACAATTGTCACACGCACAAGATAACATACATACGTACATACACATATGTACTTCATACACTCCCATACAAAATTCCATGAAATAGGTAGTATAGGATATTCTTCAATATTTAGATAACACACGCATAGTATTATTCAAGTATCCTAAGTCAGAGATTCTGGTATTCATAATACACTTCTAATTAGCTAATTGTTCACTTCCACATTAATCATCATATACACCTATGTATACATATATAGATGTTCGCACATGCTCATATTCAAAAGAAGGATAAAACTTATAGTAGGCACAACGAACTACGCATGCTAAGCACACAACAACCGAACACCCAACACACCATTCATATACATACAGATATATAAAGAGAGTAAAAATCCGGGGTCTTACAAGACTAGAGCCCTTGGACACTCGCCGTGCCCGGTCAGCATCTCACTTAAATTTTAAATGTAGATACCCACAGTCATTAATAATGGCCAATGAGAGTTTCAATAAGTAAGCATGTGTAATGTCATGCTCATGATGATGATGAGAACAAGTAACAAGTAATTGAACATGATTTCATGATAACAATGGTCAAGAAATAAATTTGGTAGCATAACGGTATGATTTATACTTTAGTTCAATCTTTACATTAATGGCTTTAGTCTAGATTGTCAATCACACTCACGAGAACAAGAAGAGAAAGGAAGTGCACGCTATCTCCAGGGAACTTCAATGGTACAACCAACTCGTCGGCCATGTGGGAATCCATGGTCAGAGGAGATTTACGGAGGCCTTGGAGAAAAGGTCACTAGTCTACCAATTCGGAATGACCGGTAGAGAGCTTCCAAATTCCCAAGAAAGGGCTGCCTAGACGTGCAAGTGTGTAGTGATGTACACGTCTCTATTCTCAATCCATCGGTCTCAAACTCACGGAAAACACTTAATATGATGGCAGGCGATGACAATGCATTTAACTACACATGGGTTTACAAGATTTAAAGATAATAATTATCATTTAAAACATGGTAGAATAATGGAAAGATTGAATCACAAGTTGTAATAATGGATCCTAACATTTAAAGAGCAATTAAAATAACCTTCATGTAATTAAAACTTTTAAATGGGTTAACCACTTTTAAGCCATTAAATAGACATCATGTAATGATCAGACCCAAGACATACAATTTACACATTAAACACCAGGTTAAACAGACCTTGGGTATAGGGTAAGATTTACAAACAAAATTAGTGGGGTTTCATGCGAAATACTTAGGTCGCAACGTACCCCCGTAAGGGTCGCGACGAGATTAGATCAGATCGCGACAGTGCCTTGTATGGATCGAGACAGGCTTGTCTGATCAGGCAGGCAGATCGCGACGGGTGCATATGAAGAAGGCGACAGGGCTGTCAAATCAGGCAGCGAGGTAGCGACGGGGCGCTCGTCGCGTTCAGAATGTGACAGGTTTGCTGTTGCGACAAGACCTCAGAACGCGGCCTATCGGGCCGTCGCGTTCACAGGGTCTGCGCCTGAATCCGACAGAGAAATGACATGCTCTTGGATTGCGGTCCAGAATTGCCTTATATTGACACATGGTGCTTCAAAAATAGAGAACAAATTGTACAGTGCGTGAAAAATAACGAAATCAGTTTCAAACCAACCTAGACATGTAAGGGTGCTTCCAGTAAATCGAATTAGAAAACAATGATGGTTTCAACAAGCTTTAATCAAGTCAAACACAATGTAAAAGTCAAGTGCAACCTGAAAACACAGTATCATGCATCGACTCTATTACCATGCTTATAACTCCCTAACTAATGACATTTAGACAAAATGTTCAGCACAAGACATGACGAGGACAACTATTAGAAAAATGTTCATGTTGTGGGTTTGATCTAATTCGGTCTTGAATCACATGCAACATATAAGGAACGGGAAAAGCCCTAACAGTGCGTGACTTTGGCAAAACACTTATAATTCAAAATCTACTGATTGAAATTCGATGAAATCAGTGGGAAACGAAAGTTAACTTGATGATCTACACATTGGTATATGATATATTAAGGTTTGGCCTGAGAAAACCTACCTTCTGGGTTGAAGAAGTCCCATTTTTCCAAAAAACCCATGTTGAGACCACTTGCAGGAGAATGCTTAATACTTCATGTATACTGCATGGAATTTAGGCATTCCACTTAGGTTAGTACGTAGACTTGACCCTCTTTCTTGGGGTATAAGCCTTGCAAGGTTTGGTTTAGGTTTGGCCTACCTTTGATCGGCTTCAAGTGGATAGTTTGTGGAGGTCGCAGTAGACGAATGGGGGAAGAAGATGTCCTTCTTGTGGTCGATCCACAGCTCCCCAGCCCCCAAGAGATCCTCCTTGACCCCAACAAGTTGTAAACTCATCCCTAGGGTTTGGGTGAAGAGTATTTAAGTAACCAAGGTATTTAGGAGTCCTATTGTAACTAGGAAAGAAGGGTTGCGGGATTGGCTTGTGTCTTTCCAAATTTTGAAGATCTCTCCCTCCATTAGAGAGCCTTGGCCATCAAGCAACCTCCATGGGTGGGTAGGCACGAATTTGGGTTGCCAAGAGTGCAAGATCTCTTCCCAATTCAACTCTAATTGCCTCTTTTTAATTTCAGCTAATTTAAGCTACGAATTTCCATGCATTTTCTAGCTTCGTTTGATTTTTGGGTTATATGTGGTCCATTGGCCCAATTAAGATATTGGGTCATCAATATATAATGTTGGAAGTCTCTCCAACACTTTTATTTAATTTTTGGATGCGTCGTGTTTCCGTATTAACGGTTTTCTGATTTGTTTCCTAATTTGGATAATCGGTCACCTTAACTCTTAAACCTAGCCCAAAAGATTTTTATTGACCCAAATTTCTTGATGGGTCATTAGAGGATATTATTTGAAGTCCATATATGATTTTTATTTAGTTTTCTGACTCAACCGAGTACCTGTGATAATGATTTTTTGACTTATTCATGAATTACAATAATAAGTCGTGAAACACTTTAAACTTGGCTAATCCATTTTTTCTTGGCACAAATTTCTCTGTGAAACATTTAGTAATAATGTTTGGGGTTGATTTATAATTTTTACAAAATTTTCCGATGTGTTTTGGCACATACGATAATGATACGTATGTTTAAATACTCTTGTATTATGGAAATTATTTATTTCCAATTATTTAAATTTTTATGTATTTGAAATTTCCGGGGTGCTACAGAGCACCTGAGTAACCAAGTTTTGGATGCTCACTAAAGGTTACCCGAATCTTCCTACATTTAACACTGACACCATGTTGTGTCAACTAGTTTGTACCTAGTATTACGTTTTAATGTTCCATGGGCATGCAGACTAAGTCAGTTGGCAAATTCTTCCCTCCGATGTCAACATCAGCGGAAAGAAAATATTGGCTGAGTTGGGTTCTTTCCCCATGGGGTGTGGTGACTGGAAATTCATAGTCTAAGTGTACATGTTCTATAGGTAAGGTATGAACAAATGCTTGTGATATGAATGAATGTATTGCTCCTATATCAAATAAAACCAAAGTAGGTCTAGAAAGTATTGTAAGGTACCTTCCACCACACCACCTTCCTCTGCAGCCTCAGGTTCCATGGTTGCTTGTAATCGACCTTGCTTCTTAGGTTCTCCAACTCGCTTGTCTTGTGGGGCCCTCTCCCTCAACTGAGGGTAGTCAGATATCTTGTGGTCCTTGCTGCCACAATGTAGGCACACTCCCTATTTCATCGAGCAGTCCTTTGCTTTATGTACTCCCTTTCTGTAGTGTAAATAGTTGCCACTGAAAGAAGTAGCAGCCATAGTAGTCCTCCCTGCGATCCTGGGTTTCTTGTCCTAGGATGATCCTTCGCCCCTATTGTTTAATCTCTTCCTTCCTTCTAGGGTTCGAGCATTCACTGAGTGGATACTTGGTCTTTCTTTGCGAGGCATCTTCTAGTAGCTGAGCCTTTTTCACCATCTCACCATAGGCCTGAATATCCAGTGGGGCCAGTGCAGTGATATAGAGTGGCTTTAGTCCATGAAGAAACCTTCTTGCCTTCATTTGCTCAGTCAGCACGAGATGGGGAGCATATCGTGCTAGCCTTGAGAACTGGGCTTCATATATTATGCTACCGTTAGGTTCCTCTATTTTAGTGCTGCAAATTCTGATGCCTTCCTTTCCTGTATCCTCTAAAAAAAGTACTTGTCGTTGAAGTGTTAGACAAATTCTCCACAAGTTGGTTGAGCTGCATCCAGTGTGGCCTCAATGGCTTGCCACCATACTCTGGCATCCATCTCCAGTTGAAATGTTGCCAACATTATCTTGTCCTGGTCAGCACATTGCATCACTCGAAAACCTTTCTATTTCCTTGAGCCAATTTTTAGCTTCATCAGGATTCGTGGTCCTTCTAAACCTGGGCGGATTCCTCTGGTAGCACCATTGTTTCCACCCTGAGTGGCTTGCAACAAATCTTGAGGCAATTCTTGCAAGGTTTGTTACATGTCGTTATTCCTGGTAGCCATTTCTAGGTTCCTTCTAGATAGATTTATACAATGTTAGTGATTAACAGATATAATTTATTTGCATCCTCACTCCCCAGGCTCTACCCAATCCCACACTAGGTATGGAAACTTGACACGGTGGAGTCATGGTTGCATAGGACATTATGAAACTCCTATGCTCTGATGCCAATAAAACTGTCACACCCTAACGTGGAATATCGGGACGAGCAACTAATAGCGGTACGTGTTGAACCACTATTTATTACCTTCATATTTTGGTGCTAACAAAATTTATGATGTAACTTAAATTGAATAATTTATTTCATCTGTGTCGCATCAATCTCATAGCAAAATGCTGAGTCTCACATTGATGCAATATGGCGCACTAAAATGATAAAATCGATGTCTAATCTATATACATCGATTTCAGTTCAAGTGAAAAATTAACAAGTGCTACAACGATTTGGTTTAATCGATTTTATAAGCGCCACAACAATTTGTTTAGTGGCTGCTATAACGATTCGTTAAGGCTCATAACGATTTGATAAGTGAGCGCAACGATTTGCCCTCACATCGATTTACCTTCTATAATGATTCGTTAAGGCTCATAACGATTTGATAAGTGAGCACAACGATTTGCCCTCACATCGATTTGCCTTCTATAACGATTCGTTAAGGCTCATAACGATTCGATAAGTGACCATAACGATTTGGTCTCACATCGATTTCTTAAGTAATCATAACGATTTGCTTGCATAACGATTCGATAAGTGAAAACAACGATTTGTTCATCACATCGATTTCTTTGCTCACAACGATTTCTTAAGTGCTTACTACGATTTGTTCATCAAGCTGTAACGATTTGTATGGGCATCGAGTTGTTCATGAGTGTACAACGATTCACATGGATAACGACTCATTGTGCACAACGATTTTATAAGTCATACTCGCATCGATTTGCTAAGATCGATTTGTTAAGTCCTATAAGTATAACGATTTGATAAGTAACTTAAACAATGATTCACTTCAAATCAAACACAATTTGTTTAAGTACTTTTTGGCGCCTAAAGAGAAGTCAAATATCTTCTGACAGAAAAAGCTGCATACGTATTTCAGAGTCATGTCAGAAAATATATGAACTGCTATTTTTATCATGGTAGCAGAAACACAGTAGCATGCACTGTTATCTTGTAAAACACTCTTTCATGCTAACACTCTCTTCTATGCTTACAGACCCCGAGGACCACCAGAGTCTGATTAAGACAAATGAAGAGAAGATCAACAACGACTAGAAGAGCTCCAACGGATCTCTTCAACGGATCTATTCAAAAGCCACTCATATAAAAGATGAAGCATGGCTGAAGAAAGAAATAGAGCTTCCCTGAAAATCTTTGAAGGAGTGTACAACCAGTGAGGAATCTCATCGCCACATACACTCAAAGGAAAAGAGAGAAAGAGCCTGAGCCCAGAAGAAGTGTTCAAGCATCTGAAGCATTCAAGCCTTCAAGCTTTCTTTTCTCTCTTCATTCACTCTTTGAGCTCATTGTAAATTTGGGGGAGAGTCCTTGACTGTGAGCTAGTTCTTAGTGTTCATCTTGTAATAGCTCTTAGTCTGATCTTTCTTTTCTAAGAAAGATTTCTGTCCAGCTGTAGGACTGTACACAGTGTAGAACCTAACTAGGGGTTTGTGTCTAGCAGAACCGCACTGGGGTTTGTACCAGGAGGTTGGCTTCTTTACCTGTAAGAGAAGTGGGCTGCCTTCTTGCCCGGGAAAGAGAAGAAGACCAGCTGGGGTGCTGGGTGTTGTAGTATCTTTGAGGGCGACTGTACCCTTGGTTAGTGAAATCCCAAGAGGTTGCTTGGGGACTAGACGTAGGACTTCCATGTGGGAAGGGCCGAACCAGGATAATTTCCTTGTCTCATTTGTGTGATTGTTTATTTGCTTCCGCACTGCTACTCTTTATCACACTAAACTAACCAAACTTTCAAGTGATAATTTTCTGTGTTTAAGTTTATGTTTTAGATTTCAGAAAACCTATTCACCCCCCCTTCTAGGTTAGCTTGCTGCCATACCAAAAGGGCCAACAGTACGGGCATGCACATTAGACAAGTAATCTAAACATAATCTATACCACAAAATGGAAATAAGATATTATAACCAATAATCAAACTATATTCCACCCATTCATAGACTAAAGGACCATTACATTTACTATTCCGACTAAAACATAGGGCCCATTAAGACTAATACATTGCTAAAAGGGTAATATTAAACTCTAACATAGATCTAGATATCTTGATTCTGACTAAAGGAGCTCTTGCACTTAAACACTCCGGACGCTTGATCACTCTTGCCCATCCCCATGTATCTCATTGTCCTCTTCATCATCTGAAAATAGATGTAACAACTGTATGAGCGTACACTCAGTAGGTCTTAAATCTCTTGAGTCGAGAAGGATTTACATGAATTAACACTTTAAGGCAAGCATGATATCTAAAGGCACGAGCATGATAACAAGAGTTCAAATAACAGTAACAAGTGCATAGCAAGAGAAACTTGACAGGCAACAAGACAAGACAGTCACGAGTCTAACTGATCAAACAAGCAAGACATGTTACGAATAATGAGTACACGATTTTGCCATATCATGATCACGATGTCACAAGCATGATACACAAGTACACGATTTGATTATCTTTGATCAATTTTACACGATTAACACGATTGTAGTGCAATGCTTACACCATGGTCAATAACCCCTACAGGTACATGATATTCCGGTGCTCCTCCCAGGACCCGACCAAGGCCCTATTAATGCCTAGCATGGTTAGTCTAATAGATCCTAAGATCTACACAACTTCTCGAGACAATCACTTTATCGCCATGAGAAGGTTATGGATTAAGATGAGATTTCAACAAGAGAACAAGATGAGATCTTGTAATCCAAGAACCAAACCAGGTTCTGGTTTACCAAACCATGAGAAACAATAGGTTCAAGACACGGTGAGAATAGCAAGGTTATCTGTAAGGCCATGGGCCTTCTTCTGGAACAGTGATGGTTAACGTCAAGGGGCTTGACGTCAACAGTGGGTTGACGGCAAAGAGTGTGCCATCTACTTAGCTTTGACGTCAAGATATGTTGACGTCTACCCAAGTTTTTAGAGTCTTCCATGCGTTGAACTTGATGGCAATTGATGTTGACGTCAAGTTCTTGGAAGTGCGGTTGATGGCACACATGTTGACGTCAACCTGTCGGGGGTCTGTTTTTATGGGGCGACCTGAGGCCCCCTCCTCCCACCATTTTCTCCCTACCTTCCCTCCACTTTCACCTCTCTCCTTCTCCACCTCTTCCGGTGGCCGACGGGAGTTCGTGGGGAGGTCGTGGTGCGCGTGGCGGCTTAGGATCAGATGAGGAAACGACGGTTTTGGAGGATCGACCTCGCGGGGTGAGCTCCCGGGGAATGACATGATTTGAGGTTTCTTTTGAGGTTCTTCAAAGTCCTAAGGTAGGGATTCTACCCCTTGACTCCCCATGGTTGTATTGCATTGTTTGTACTCATGATTTGTGTGAAATATTGAGATTTTGGAGAGGGTTTGTCCATGCTAGGTTTTTCGGTGTGATTGCCGATCCAGGCGTTGGATCGCTGTTTTCCGGCTTTGCATTGGTGGTTTGTGATGAGGGAAAGTGTTTCCCATCATCAGATCGTGGTTTCTTAGGCTAGATCGCCCTTGGGGATGGCCTAGGGCCGTATCAGCTGCTGGAAGCTGAGGAACTTAACGTCAAGTTCTTCAGAAGGAACTTGACGGCAAGATACCTTGTCGTCAAGATGAGGTTAACAGTAAGGCAGTTGCCATCTATTTTTCATAGATGGAAAATGTCATGCAGATTACCTTAGGTTAACGACAATTGATGTTGCCGTCAACCCCACAAGTAAGTCCTAGCAGGCTGTGCCCCATTTATGTGTGTCAGGCATCGACACGCGGTGTCTGCCTCCTGGCACGGTGTGCTAGACGTTGAGAGCCTCTCTATCTATGCATGTGTTGTGTTGTCTTGTGCCTATGTTTGTGCTATGTTTCTTTAGTGCTGGACCTGTTTAGCTGATGAGAGTGGTACTTTCTTTTGTACACACGTACTATAGTCTTTCCTTTTTCTTGGAACTGCTCTGAGTTGCACCATATTGTTATTTATATATTGGTTTCTTTAGTTTTTGTGGTTTGTACATCTTCTTATATGTTCTCCTCAAACACTTTCGCTTAACCCTTTTGAGCTTCGGCTCGTGGGTGGCGATTCAGGGTTCGGGTTACTAGTGGGTAACTGGTATTCGGATCCTGAGTCGTTACAGTTGGTATTAGAGCCTGGTCTGTCTAGACATATATGTTAAGTGTAGAATGATTATCTAGAGGGGGGGGGGGTGAATAGAGAATCTTCAAAATTATATACCAATATGATAATTAGAATTAGTGAGATTTGAAAGCAGATTAGGTGAACAACTCACGACATAGTGAAACACAAACCACACAAGAGAGAGCAGAATTTTTAAGGTGGTTCGGCTCCAATAAGGAGACCTACATCCACCCCTCACCAAATCAGTGAGGCTCCACTACGAGGACAACTGTGTGAGACTCTCACACACCTGTTGATTCACAGCTTCCAAACATCCGCAGACTCACAGCTTGAACAACCTGCTGATTCACAACTTCAAATCTTATGATCCAATCACAACAAGTGAAGGATCAACTTAGTCTACTTCACAAAGAAGCAGACGGCTAACCAAAGTCAAATTTAAAGAAATTGAAGAGTATTGAAGTAAACAGATGTCTAGAGAAGTTTAGAGGTGATTAAACTCTTAGCACAAAAGCTAGATCTGATTCGAGAACTCTCTAGCTTCAATTCAAAACTTCTCCTTAGATGAATTCTTCTTCTGATTGCAGCACAAGGATAGCACGCCTTTGAGTCGAAGAAGAATTCCGATCCTCTGTTCTCAGTGTTCAGCAACAATTCTTCGAAGTCGCAAATTGGCTCGATCCAACAACACCTTCTTTCGATTTGACGTAATGTTGAAGTCGCATGTTCTTCCTGAACACAGATATCTGCCCTCCTCAGTTCTTCGCGCTCTCCAATCTCACTTTTTCAAACTCTGCGCGATACCCTTCCAACTGGGACGCCCACCTCTTTTTATCTGATCCCTGGAATCTTCTACAGTGGGCCCCTCAACAGATTCTGAAAAGTTGGGATAATCTTTTTGCCGCCAAAGAATGGCATCTTCCAGAAACAAGTGACATGTACTCGAAGTCCCAACGGATGGGCCTAGGGTCACGTGCCCAATACTTATGCGCTGGAGGATACTCTGTTGAAAGATTCTAAGTATTAAAGTGTCGACGCATCCATAATGCAGTGTCGACACACACATACCTGAAGAACAGAATGCGGCCCAGAATTATACCCATTTAGTGTTGACTATTAATCCTTCCAGAGTCTACCTGACAGACATGTAGTGTCGACCTCATTTGGAAAGAGAGTCGACCTCATTCGCACTTCTCTTCAAAAAGCTGGCTAAAAACCTAAATAGCGTTGACCTAATCCATATTTGGTGTCGACCTTATCTAATTACTTCACTTCAGTGCAGCATAGGAAAGCCACTAGTGTCGACCTTATTTCCGAGTAGTGTCGACCTTATCTAGTTATTTCTCCTTAGCTCATCACTGAAAGAACCATTAGTGTCGACCTGATTCTTGAGCAGTGTCGACCTTAAAGACAGTACTGAATTCTTCACTTGATTCAAATGAGTTATTTCTATGATACAAATGCCAAGTGTCAGATGTTTATGGCTTTTTACTTAATTTAGGACATCATCAAAACCAGGGACACAACAATATAAGCAAACGTTACAAATCGGTAACTCAAAGCATGAAGAGTACAGTAGCAGCAAGCAAAACTGGAGTAATTTTGTGTATTAATGGTTGTGCACGTTTGTATAGGTTCATTATGGCACTGAGTGTAGGATTGAATTCAGAAAATAAATAGATCTAGAAGGGGGGGGGGGGGTTGAATAGATCTATCACCAAAATATGCGGAAGCTTAGGCAATTCAAAGATCACTTCGATTTATAGATCAATTCGAACAGAAACTATGACTGATCTGATGTGAGTATGTGTGAGTTGTGTGAATAAAATGTGTGAAGCAGTTGTACAAGTAGTGAGAGCGAAATCCTATGCAAACATCTAGCGTAGAGACAAGAAATCAAACCATTGCACAGAGGATTTTTAGGTGGTTTGGAAATCACACCTGTGATTCCTACATCCGCCCCTCACATAGTGAGGCTTCACTACTCAAACCCGAGTACAACACACACCAGAGCACGACAATTCCAAAACACCTTGAGCACGACGGCTCAACACACAACGGGAGCATGACGACTCCAACCTAAGCACGACGGCTCAACACACAACCGTGAGTACGAAGACTCACAAACCTGAGCACAACGGCTCACAACACACAGTGAGTACAATGACTCACACACTGAGCACGAAGGCTCAAACAGAACCGGAGCATGATGACTCCAAACTGAGCACGACGGCTCAAACACAAGCTAGATCAAATCCAAACAAAATCAGATCCTCAAGCAATGATCTGATTCACAGACTCAATCGCACACAGAAATCTGCACAGAACTTCATGTACATATCTCACATATGAAAGTGAGATGAACACTCCAAGAAAATAAGAGAAATAGATGTGGGTTGGATGTTCCTCGGTGAAGAAGTCTTGCAAAAGCTTGAATTGAAGAGTGTCACGCCCCGATATTTAGCAGTGGAATAAATAGCGATATACGTGAACGATATAAATAGAAGTTGATGACCAGTCTGTCCCCATGTAATTTTAATTAATTACATATATATTTTGATGATTAACAAAACCAAACAAAAGTTTATCAATTATATCTAATGAATATTTCATAAGTCTTAAGCACAGGAAAAATACCAAGGTCAAACAAGCCAATAAAGGTATGCATTACTTCTCTGAAGCCTTAATCTTTTCAACATGATATTTCTTTAAGGCCATAACGATTACTTTATAAGCATATTGATTTCAATAAGAATTATCATAACGATTTCCTTATAAGACTGAAAAGTCATGTTATTTCAAACAAGTCGATGTCACAACGACTCTATAAGTTACCGTAACGATTTCATTAGACCCCGTAACGACTTGCTCGTCACAACGACTCTATAAGTCACCATAACGATTTCTTTAGAGCCTGTAACGACTTGCTCGTCACAACGACTCTATAAGTTACCGTAACGATTTCTTTAGAACTCGTAACGACTTGCCTGTCGCAACGACTCTATAAGTTGCCGCAACGATTTCTTTAGAAACTCGTAACGACTTGCCTGTCATAACGACTCTATAAGTTATCATAATGATTTCTTTAGAAAGCGCAACGACTTGCTTGTTGTAACGATTTCATAAGTTACCGTAACGACTTCTTTAGAACTCGCAACGACTTGCTTATTGTAATGACTTCATGTTCCATAATGATTTCTTTAGAGTTCATAATGACTTGATAAGTGTTCACAACGATTTGTTTTGTATAACGATTTATTAAGTGTTTCACAACGACTTCTTCTGTATCACAACGACTTGGTCAACCTGACTTATTCATAACGATTTCATAAGTCATATAGTCATCGATTTCATATCTTCATATCTTATTCATCTTAAAAGTGTTGACTAGTCAAAGTCCACGTAGACATCTCTCTGACGCACCTGCATTTAATGAGACCTGAACGTATCTCTGCATGTATGCAGACCATATCGTGCCTACTCTGATAACGTCCTTTAGACTTAAGCTATTTGGCATTACTATTTCCATGTCTATTGCTACTAACGTTGACTGACATCAGAGACAGCTTAGCTGTCTGCTATTTGAGTTTGACATTTGTGCAGACCTCTGATCCAGCTTCACGGTACAACGTTAAACAAATAGAAGCCAACGGATATCTTTGAAGATCTCATCTCTTTGCGTGCTCAAGTGATCAAAAGACTGTTGACAGGAAGCTTCCAAGACTCCAGATGTCATTTAGTCTAACGACTACTCGAAAGAGAGACAACGGACACTTCAACGTCTACATTTCAAATTGAAGATATAAATTGAAGTCAGAAGAACAGAAGAAACAGAGATCGCACATTCAAGCATTCAAATTCTTCTGAAGAAAGTTTAGAGCCAAGAACCTTCATTCCACTTAGCTTTTGCTCTTTTGCTCTCCACTAGTTTGTGAAAATCTTGAGAGAGCCTGTATAGTTCTGAGAGTGTGCCTTGTCTAAAATCTCTTTGCTCTCAGTTTTAGTTGCTTCTGATCCTTGCTTATCAAAAGCTTGATCTAGGGGCTTAGATTTCATTCACTCTCTTTGTGTTGTTCCCTTCGGGTATGAAGGAAGACCTGGCGGTATCCAGGGTGTTGTTCCCTTCGGTTGTGAAGGAAGAGCTGGTGTGGTATCCAGGGTGTTGTTCCCTTCGGGTGTGAAGGAAGACTTGGTGTGGTATCCAGGGTGTTGTTCCCTTCGGGTGTGAAGGAAGACCTGGTGTGGTATCCAGGGTGTTGTTCCCTTCGGGTGTGAAGGAAGACCAGCTGAGCTGGGTGTTGTAGCGTCCTTAGGGGGACTGTACCCTAGTTAGTAAAATCTTGAGTTGTTGCTCAGGGACTGGACGTAGGACTCCTAAGGAGAGGAGGTCCGAACCAGGATAGTCCTTGTGTTGTGTGATTGTCTTCTTTGTGTGTTTGTTATTTCAACTAACTGTCACTAACCTACTTTGAGGAACGTTTGTGTGAATGTTTTTAGTTACATGTATCTTCTACATTAATTTTTTAAAGACCCATTCACCCCCCCTCTGGGCTCGTCAACTGGGCAACAAGTGGTATCAGAGCCAGTCTCTTCGACAAAGAAAGAAGATCCAACGATCTGAAGAGTAAAGATCCATGGCAGCCCAAGGTAGCATTGAAGGTCAGTCTGTCAACCGACCCCCTCTCTTTGATGGTGAAGACTACCCTTACTGGAAAACCAGGATGGAATACTTTCTACAAGGCCACGACTATCAAATTTGGTCAATAGTAGAAGAAGGTGACCTGGTTGTCACAAATGAGAAAGCTCAATGGACAGATGATGACAGGATGAAAATCTCTTTGAATTGCAAAGCTAAGAGCATTCTTTGCTGTGCCTTGAGTAAGAAGGAATTCAACCGAGTTTCAGCTTGCAAATCCTCGATGGAAATGTGGGAAAAGCTCAGGATTACTTATGAAGGTTCAAACAAGGTAAAGGAGACAAGAATCGACATTCTTGTCACCCAATATGAAAGATTTCAGATGCAGTCAGGTGAGTCAATCACTCAAATGTTTAGCCGATTCACTGATATCACCAATGGCTTAGCCAACCTAGGGAAGACATATGAGATTGCAGATATGGTAAGGAAAATTCTCAGATCCTTGCCATCCTCATGGACAGCTAAGGTCACAGCTATAGAAGAAGCTAATGACTTGAAAAGAATGTCAGTGGAAAAGCTCATTGGGTCCCTCATGGCCCATGAGATCAACATGGAAAGGCTAGGAGAGTCATCTAGTAGAAAGAAGCACTCAAATGCCTTGAAAGCAGAAGAAGACTCACCAGAAGCCAACTCAAGTGAAAATGAAAGCCATGAGGACAGTGAGAATGAAGAAGCAATGCTCTCTAGGAGATTGCAACGAATCTTGGCCAAGAAGAAAAAGTTTCAATCTGACAGAAGGCACTTTAAGAAAAACAAGGACTTCAAAAAATCAGATGGTAAGGAAATGAAGAAAGGAGAAACCATCTGCTACGAATGTAAAAAGCCTGGACACATCAAAGCTGATTGTCCTAAATTCAAGAAACCAGATTTCAGGAAGAAAGAGAGCTCCAAGAAGTTCAGAAAGTACAAGAAGAAGCCAATGACAGCAGCATGGGAGAACAATAGTGACTTAGACAATGAATCAAGCTCATGCAGCGATGAAGAAGAAGCCAACTTGGCCTTCATGGCAGATGTTGATGAAAAGGTAACCTCTGACTCCTCCTTCGATTCATGTAATGATTCTGATTCTGATAACTTAGAGGAAGCATTTAATGAATTGTATAATAAGTACAAAGAAGTAACTAAACTATTAAAAGCAAGTAAGAAAAATAACACCTGTTTAGAAAACACTAATTCTGATTTAAAAATAGAAAATGAAGAATTAGAAAAACAAATAACTGAACTGAAAAGAAGAAATGAATTGTTATGTGAAGACCTAAAAGCTAAGAATGAACAAATAACAAAATTGGAAAAACAGGAAAGCACAGATGAATTAAAAAAGGAAATTAAAAACTTAAATGAAGAAAATAATAAACTATCAAGCACACTAGAGAAATTTACTAATGGTAAAAACTCTCTAATATTAAAAGGTGCTAGAAGATGAGGTATGGGTTAGGATATACACCCCCAGATAATGAAGAAACCATAATCTACCCTAAAACATATCCAATACCAAAATTTGTACCTGAACAAGATATAGCATATAAATCTGATTTCAAGTATATAGAAAAGGTAACAAATATATCTTGCTGTGATCACTGCAACAAATTAGGACATATCGTAACAACATGCCCAACAAAACATAAAAAATGGATAATAAAAGGTAAAATTAATGATACTAACCAATCAGGACCCAAAAGAATTTGGGTACCTAAAGCTTGATGTTTTTATTTCAGGTTAACCCTCGAGCATCCAAATGGTACTTAAATACTGGGTGCTCAAGACACATGTCAGGTAACCAGAAATTGTTCTCTCTTCTCCAAGCTGAAGAAGGAACAGTCACTTATGGAGATAATGGGAAAGGAACAGTGATAGGCAGTGGGTCTGTGAATAACAAAGGAAAAACTGTCATAGAAGATGTGTTATTAGTCAAGGGATTGAAGCGCAATCTTATCAGCATCAGCTAGCTGTGTGATAGAGGTCATCAGATCAAGTTTCAAGAATCAAAGTGCAGTATAGTGAAGGATGGAGCAGTCATCTTTGAAGCAAATAGAGAAAAGAATTTGTATGTGCTCTATCTTGAAGAACTCAAAGAGGAAAATGTTTGTCTGGCAGCAAGTAAAGACAAATCTACTGAATTATGGCACAGACGACTTGGACATTGCAGTTTAGATGGCATGAGGAAATTGCTAAAGAAAAATCTTATAGAAGGTCTGCCAAAGGTCAGTGCAAAAATGGAAGGTGTATGCGGACCCTGTGCTAAGGGAAAGCACACTAAAAGCTCCTTCAAGTCAAAGACGGTGGTGACCACCTCAAAACCCTTAGAGCTCCTACATATGGATATATTTGGGCCAATGAGGACTACCAGTCTTGGAGAAAAGAACTTTGGATTTGTCATAGTTGATGACTATTCAAGATATACATGGGTATCATTCCTAGAGCACAAAGATGACACCTTTGAAAACTTTGTTAGTTTCAGCAAGAAGGTGCAGAAAGATCAGAAGTTCAGCATTGTGTCTATTCGATCAGATCATGGTGGTGAATTTCAAAATGAAAGGTTTGCTATATTCTGTGATGATCAGGGAATTGAGCATAATTTCTCAGCACCAAGGACACCACAGCAAAATGGTATTGCTGAGAGGAAGAACAGAACTCTATTGGACATGACAAGAACTATGCTCTCAGAATATGATCTGCCAAGATATTTTTGGGCTGAAGCAGTCAACACAGCAAGCTATATTGTCAACCGAGTGATGATCAGGCCAATCCTGAAAAAGACTGCATATGAACTGTTCAAAGGGAAGAAGCCAAAGATCAACCATTTCAGAATCTTTGGATGTCCCTACTTCATTCACAACAATGGAAAAAGGGGCATTGGTAAGTTGGATGCCAAATCAGATGAAGACATCTTCATGGGGTACACTTCTAAACCCAAAGGCTATAGAGTGTTTAATAAACGTACCTTATTGATTGAACAATATGTGCACATTATTTTTGATGAAACTAACCCTTCTTTGAGAAAGGAAGTAGATAGTGACAATGATGATGCAAATGAATTGTCCAAGAAACTAAAAGATACATCAATTGAGGACAAAGATGATCCGCCTCTGGAAGAATTGCAACAAGAAGAAATCACTCATGAAAATCTTCCAAAGGAATGGAGATACAAGAAAGATCACCGACCTGAAAACATCATTGGTGATCCATCCATAGGGGTAAGAACAAGAGGTAATGTTATTCCTTGTGATTATCTAGCTTTTGTTTCTCAAATAGAGCCTAGGACAGTCAATGAAGCTCTTTCTGATGAATCTTGGATAGTAGCCATGCAAGATGAATTAAATCAATTCAAGAGAAACCAAGTATGGTCACTTGTTCCTAGACCATCAGACCATCCAGTCATTGGCACCAAATGGGTGTTAAGAAATAAACTGGATGAAACTGGTGCAATTTTAAGAAACAAGGCCTGATTGGTAGCTCAAGGCTATTCTCAAGAGGAAGGCATAGATTTCGATGAAACCTATGCACCTGTAGCTAGACTTGAGGCCATTAGAATATTACTTGCATATGCATTTGCTTTGAACTTGACATTATTTCAAATGGATGTTAAATCCGCATTTTTAAATGGTTTTATAAAAGAGAAAGTTTATGTGGAACAACCTCGGGGTTTTGATGACATAGAATTTCTCAATCATGTTTTCAAACTTCATAAGGCATTATATGGTTTAAAGCAGGCACCTAGAGTCTGGTATGAAAGGCTTAGCTCTTTTCTTTTAAACCATGGTTTCAGTAGAGGTCAAGTAGATAGTACTCTTTTCATAAAATCAAAGGTCAAACACATTCTATTAGTCCAAATTTATGTAGATGATATTATCTTTGGATCTACTGATGAATCCCTTTGCAAGTACTTTGAAAAGTTGATGCAGGGAGAATTTGAAATGAGCATGATGGGAGAACTTAATTACTTCCTTGGATTACAAATCAAACAAGGAAAGGAAGGAACTCACATCTGTCAAGCAAAGTACACAAAAGAACTCTTAAAGAAATTTTGATTCGAAAATACCAAGCCACTGTCAACACCAATGAGCACATCAACAAGGATGGACAATGACAAAGATGATAAGAAAGTAGATTAAAAGATCTACAGAGGTATGATTAGTTCACTACTTTATTTAACGGCTAGTAGACCATATATACTATTTAGTGTATACATGTGTGTTAGATATCAAGCTGATCCTAAAGAATCACATTTAATTTTGGTAAAAAGAATATTTAGATATTTAGCAAGATCTCATGACTTAGGTCTATGGCATCCAAAACACTGTGAAATTAACGTAGTAGGTTACTCTGATGCTGACTATGCTGGATGCAAATTAGATAGAAAAAGCACCAGTGGTGGTTGTCAATTTCTTGCAGGATGTTTAATATCTTGGTCTTCAAAGAAACAAAATTCAGTAGCACTATCCACTGCTGAAGCTGAGTACGTAGCTGCTGGAAATTGCTGTACGCAACTCTTATGGATAAAGCAACAACTTGAAGACTTCGGATTAAACATTAAATCTATCCCACTGCTGTGTGACAACACCAATGCCATTAATCTCACCAAGAATCCAGTTCAGCACTCAAGGACCAAACATATTGAGGTTAGATATCATTTTATTTGTGATCATATTGCAAATGGAAATATTGAAATATCTTTTATTGATACAAATGGCCAATTAGCAGACATTTTCACAAAAGCCTTACCTGAAGAGAGATTTACATCTCTTAGAAGGGAATTAGGCATGTGCAATTTGTGATAAAAGTTTGCTTACAAATGGCACATTAAATTTCAGAATTAAGTACTTTTTCCCTCCATGGCATTAAGCAAAAGAAATTCAAATTATTCTTTGTAACCGCTCTCTCATTGAAGTCGGTTTGAATAGTCAACACCTTTTATCCGTTTCCACCGCCTTTTGATGCCTCACTTTTCACATCGCATTAATTTATTCATAAAATCAATGGCAGAATGATTCGTATCTCATCGTCTACCTTTTCCCCTTTTTTCATCTTGTCGCATGAGCCGATGCCCTAGCAACTCCTATCTTAACTCTCTGTAAATTTGAACCTTCCTCCTCCTTCCCGCAAAATTTCTTGAGGGTTCCTTCTCTTCACCTTCCGTCTCAACCCTCCAGCGCCTTTCTCACCTGAATCCATGGCCGCACCAGTCATCGCCGGCAGTTTGGGTGGCTACAGCGCCGCGTTTCTCACTCCTGAGCAGAAGGAGAGGTTTACTTTTGTGAAGACAAAGCTTTGTGGCCATAAAGAAGTCGATGTCGCTAATCTGAAGAAAAGTGGAATGGGCAGCGTGGTAGATTTGATCAATCAGATGCAGTGGACAGAAATTTCCACCTTTTCAGAGGTCAATTATCCGGACTTGGTAAAAGCTTTCTTCGTGTGTATGAAAACAGAGGAAGTTGGGTCTCTAGTTTCTTCAGTAAAGGGAATCATGATTTGGATAGACCCTGAGTTGCTGAAGATGTTGTTTAATGTGAAGACCTCCGGATTTGAGAATTATCGGGCCATGATTCAAGCTGAGGGATGGTAAGATCGATATAAATCAACTATCTGCCCTCAACCGCCTCCTTCATTTTATTGTCTGTCAAATCTTAGTTCCCAGAAGTGCAACTTTTTCATCTTGCACAAAGGCCGACTCAGACATGATGTACTGGGCCTTTCAAAATAAGGAGATAAATATGACCGCAGTGATAACGGAAAGAATGAAATTTGCCAGAGATCAGATTTGGGACACCAAGAGTAAGTTCAATGTGTCCCTGCCTTATGCCCATCTACTTACCAAGATCTTCAAACACTTCGGTGTTGATCTTTCTGGGGCAATTGTAGAGAAAATGGGCCAAGCAATCAGGTCCAGGAACTTGAAGAAGAGTGACTTCTCTGTGGAAAATGGTGTCTGGGTCAAGGCTTCAGTTGCTGAAGGTGAAGCCATCATTGACGACACGTCAGTTGTTCATCAAGAGATGGGATCAGTAGATATGATTCCAGAATTGCCAGTGGAATCAGTTTCAGTGCCAGTAGTTGAAGCAGCAGAATCATCAAGCCCTCTTTAGCAGAAGTTTAGTCTGAAAGTGCAATAGAAGAAGAAAGAGTGTCTGTAGCAGCTTCAGAATTTCCAGAAGAATCAGTTCAAATCTTTGCAGAGAGGAGAATTGAGGATATTCTCCCATAAGACATTATTCCAGTTGAGGACCCACTACCATCAACTGTAGTTGCATCTATTCTTTCAGACATCATTGATTCGATTCCTTTCACCTCAAGTGCTCCTGAAGCTTGTGGGAGTGTTGCTGAAGAGGCTGTGGCATCAGGCCACTTTGATGTTCAAATGGAAGATGTACCAGTAGAGTTAGAGCAGCCAGATGGTCAGGGTGACTCTGTATTGGCGGATGCTCCCATTTAGGGGGAGCAGGTATCAAATGAAGAAGAAGCTCCTGCTCAGGGGGAGCAGTCAACGGACATTGAAGCAGAAGAAGGAGATCACCTTGATCAACCAGTGGGCTCTGCACTAGAAAATGATAATATCCCTCGTGGCTCAGAAGATGTCAGAGAAGGGGAGACAGCTAGCTTCTTCAGTTCAGATGATGATGAGCCTTCTCCAGCTTCAGAGGCTCAGAATAAAGGGAAAAAAGTAGAATCTGAAATTCCAATGTTGTCAAATACTCCCTTTGAAAGGCCAGTAAAGTAGAAGATTATAATTAATCTGAAGCCTGTAATAGAGAGACTTGATGCTCAAGGACAAATCTTATGTACTCTTCAGGCAGACACCAATTCAATCTTCATGAGCCAAGCTTCAACCTCCAAGGAATTGGCGAGTGTCAGAAATGCCATGAAGTGGTTTAATAAAGAAATGGGCAACATGAAGGAGATGCTAGAGAAAATTCTGAAGGTGGTTGGAGATCACACTCCTCCTCCTCCTCCTGCTGACCAAGCCCAAGAATCAGGGCCATCCGGGCTAGCACCAGAAGCAGCAGCAGCAGAACTAGAATGCCAGCCGATCAGGTTACAGGGCCACCAGGGCCATCTGAGAAAGGGTCAGGGCCATCAGGGCCGTTGGTGAGTGAGTCTGTGCAGTCAGAGGCAAATGAGTTTCTGGCATCCAAGCCCCCAGCTCCCTCTTCTCCCTCTCACACACCCATTCCACCATCACCACCCTCAGCTCCTACAGCTCCTCCTGCTCCTCAGACTTTCAAGAAGCCCCAATCTAGACCTATTTCTTCTCCCACTCCATTTCCTTCTCAATCAACCTCAACTCCTGCCTCCTCTACTTCCATTCCCTCTCCTTCTCCTATACATGAGGCCCCTCCAGCATCCTCAGCTGGAGCATCCTCCTCCTCCTCTGGTCCCTCCCTTGGACCAGTTGGTGACCTCCCTACTTCTTCTCACTCTTTTCTTCATCCTACTCCTCCACCCTCTTTCATCACTATCATACCTGAAAGAGCTCAACTCAACTCTCCCTTTATGGAAAAGATAAAGGATGAGTTTGAGGAAGGGATCCTCAGATCTGTGTTGAAAGTTGGGGAACATATTCACAGGGCAGATCCTTCTAGTCCTGCCCCAAGAAAAGGAAACTTACTTCTACTTCCTCCTCTTCCTCTGACCCCAAATACCCACCTTTGTGGTTTTCTCTCACAGTGGGCAACAAACATAACCCACTGTATAGGGAATACCTTTCCAAAGTTGTCTTTGCCACCATCATCAACCTTCCCTTTCAAAATCTCACAGATCATTTGAACACCATTCTACCCTACACTTCTCTTTCAAAACCCGAAAAGTCCAAAATCTTCTCTCTTGCTCACTCCAAATCTGAAGAGCAGTGGGGCAAAAGTCACAAGGATCTCCTAAAGAAATTCATTCTTGCCAAATCTGCCAGATTTCCTCCAAGGGACCACTCCCTGACCCTATCTGAGTGGTTCAGGATGTATCACCAAGAGCTTTGGGCTCCCTTCATTCAAAAGAAAATTAAGATGGTCAGGCACTATGTGTTGTTCAACAACTACAGATATGTCCATCGTCTCCCTGAAGTTCAGCTCTGCCAGTTCAAAAGGGCCATTTCAGCTCTCTCTCCAGATATCTCTCATACTTCAGATGTCCAGGTAGATTTTGCTACCCTTCAAGTACCAGAAGAAATAGCCCTTCCCCAAATTCATTTCCTTGTCATGGAGTCCTCTGTAGGATCCATTATCTTTGAACGGTTTGCCAGAGTAATGGGCAGAATTAAAGTGCAGAAGGGCTGCCTGGTTGCTTTTCCTAGATTCTTATTTAGGGAATATCACCAGGGGCATGTAAGTGCTGAAGTTCTAGCCCCTATTCTGTCTGAATGTGAAAGACTCACATCTTCTGAATGGTCCAAGTTCTACCCCCTGTCAACTCAGCAGCTGTTTGACATCAATGAAGCTCAGGCCAAGGAAGGCAAACTCGCCATTTCTCCAGCTATTTTCCTCGATATGAACTCCATTCATCTTGTTGATGACCCCTTCAAAGTCTGGGAGGAAAGATACAAAGTCTATGTGGCTCTTCACAAGGCTCTCAGAGATAACCACAACCACTATACTGTAACAATGGACCAATTCCTCTCCTGTGCCAGCTTTGGGACTCGACGTTTCCTTAAGATGAACATGGACAAGGATGCATATGCTGATCTTCTCTACCAACACCTAGATCTTCATCTCAAACGGGTGGCTTCCACTATGGGACCATCCTACTCTATACCTTTTGGAGTTTTTAAAACCCATTTTGAAGAACAGGAAGCACAGGCATGGGAAACCATCTCCCATTTTGCCTCTCTTTTGTCTCCTGCTTTCTACTTACCTGTACCTCCACAGAATTAATAAAATCTCTTTGCTTATGTGGACCAATCTTTCTCTTCTTTTCTTTGTCTCAGATTACTCTTTTTTCTTTTTGCTTAATGACAAAAAGGGGGAGAAAATACTTAGCATGTCTGAAATATTAAAGAAAACTAGCATGTCATTTCTTTAGAACAAAATTCAGATACTTTTTATCCATGCTTATTGTTCAGTTTTATCATCACCAAAAAGGGGGAGATTGATGACCAGTCTGTCCCCATGTAATTTTAATTAATTACATATATATTTTGATGATTAACAAAACCAAACAAAAGTTTATCAATTATATCTAATGAATATTTCATAAGTCTTAAGCACAGGAAAAATACCAAGGTCAAACAAGCCAATAAAGGTATGCATTACTTCTCTGAAGCCTTAATCTTTTCAACATGATATTTCTCTAAGGCCATAACGATTACTTTATAAGCATATCGATTTCAATAAGAATTATCATAACGATTTCCTTATATCCGCATAGCTTTTCTACCGGTCTTGAGCTACCTTTAATCTTTGCTGAATTAGCTGAATTTTACTAGAAGTTTCTTGCACAATTTTAGGTCCAACCAAGTGTTTATCACTAGCCTCTTCCTAACACAAAGAAGATCTATAGGGCCTACCATTCAAAGCCTCAAATGGAGCCATTCCTATTCTTGCATGGAAACTATTATTATAGGCAAACTCCACAAGAGGTAAATGATTCTCCCAATCAACCTTCCAATCTAGAGCACATGCTCTCAACATGTCTTCAGGAGTCTGGATAGTCCTTTCAGATTGTTGATAATTACATAATTATTGATGATAATCATGATATTTTATTATATAATGGTCCTTAGTTTGACATTAATCCATTACTATTTTATTACAAAAATGATAAATTGATTAAATCATTGTATGTGCTTTGTTTGCAGGATAATGGGTCACTCAACAAGGACTTGCTAATGGACCAAGATGCATTAAGAGATAATGAGGAGAGAGGAGAGATTCTAATTTTAAAATATTTTTTCCTTTCCCTCTCTCTCTTTATTTTCAATTTTTAAAACTCTCTCTCTCATTTTAAAATCCCTCTCTATTTTAAAAAACACTTCCCTTAATTCTCTCTTCTTTCTATCTATATTTTAAAAATATCTTCACCTCTTCTCTCTATTATTCCCTTCCTCCGCTCTTTCTCTCTTCCTTTTCCTCTCTCTCCCCCCTGGGCTGCGAATCATCCTCCTCTTCTTGTCTCTTCACACGGTTCCCCTCTTCCTTCTCTTCTTCCTCTTTTTCCTTCCCTTCTTCCTCTCTCTCCATCTCTCTGGCTCGGTCTCTCTCTTCAGTAGAAGCAGCAGCAGCAGGCCACCGTGTCGGTCCGCCCGCGGCAGGCCGCCCAGGTCCGCAACAGGCCGCATCTGCGTGACCCAGCCCTCGCGCCCGCCTACGCGCTGCCCGCGCCCGGCACGTCACCGTACCCCAGCCCGCCTGCCGCACGGCCACGTGCCCTTGCGCGACCCCGCAAGCCGACTGATCCCCTCTCTCCTCTCTACGTGCATGCATGCACGTAGAGAGGCGCGGCTCTCTCTCTCTCATCTCGTGTGTCACATCTCTCTCTCTTTTCTCTCGCGTCTCTCTATCGTCTCTCTCATCTTTCTCTAGTCTATCTCTCTTGTTCTCTCTCCTTCTTCTATTCTCTCTCATCTCTCTTGATTTTCTATTCTCCTAAATTGTGTTCTTGATTTAATTTTAATGTTTGAGCACTCTTTTGTTAAACTCTTTTGCTTGTTAGTGGAATTTAAATTTAAGCTTTGTTAATTTAGTTTCTTTCTATCTCTATTTCTCTCTTTTAACTACTCTTCTTAGATTAGATTTATTTATCAAATTAATCTTTGGATTTAGTTCTAAAATTCTCAACACATTTTTCTAATCAAAGAAACTCAAGGTTTTCAAAGTTTAATCTTTTTCCTCGTGGATTCGACTCGGTCTCATCACTTAACTATTGTTAAAATATTTTGTGCAAGCTGATTATTTATGATTGATATCCACGTGTTTAACGACGCATTTGTGGGTTATCAGTTTTTGGCACCATTGCCGAGGAATTAGATTTTTAGTTTTGATAATCTTGGTGTCTTTTGTATATATTCATGCTAACATTTTCTTTCATTTTGTAGGTGTCAAATAAAAATTGAAAAAGCCTGAAAATTGCAGAAATAATAAAAAAAATCTATCAGAAATCTGTCGCTGGAAGCAAGATCTGTAAGTAAAAGGGTCTGTTTTGAAAAAAATCCGAAAATTGCAGAAAAAAAAGTCAGAAAAAGGTAAGTTGAGGTGAGGTTCCTTCTCTCTCTCACTCTTACTATTTGTGTTAATTTCCAAAAGAACGAGGGGTTGCGTTTGAGGTAAGTACCCATAAAACCCTCTTGATTGAGTTTCCTTTTCCTAGTTAACATGTTTAAAAAAATTTTTTTCAATCACTTGAATCCAATAAAAAAATGTCATGTCAAGATTAGAAACTTCCATCATTAGGACATGCATTATTTAGACTTTCATCTGTAGGTGTTTTTCTTTTTGAAAAGTTTCCTTTCTTGTCGAAGATTGCGGGAGGCAAGGTGAGAATCTCAGCTTTCTAAAAGGCATGATCATGCATTGTCATGCTTGCATAGAACCCCATGCTTGATTTTGTGGTGTGCACATCATGTCTAAAACATCTTAAGGGCAAGCCCATCAATAAGATAAGGTGGGGATTTCATCACCCTTCCTTGGACCAAAAACAACCACCATTGCACTCACTAACCCAAGCCCAATAAAAGAAAGTAGAAACTTTACCTAGGGGTTCACTTCGAGACTTAGGCCCACTATCAAGTTTGGAGACTGGTGTCTAAGGCTAGAGGTTCAAAGGCAAACGCCTAAGTGGACAAGTGGTTACTTAATTAGGTCCCTGCGGGAGCAGGGGGAACCTCCCACTTTCCCACCTCTTACCTAGCCAGTTAATGGGCTTGAGGGTGGATTTAAGATGGGCCTCAGTTGATTAGTGAGAAATCAAATTTTTTATGTCATTGGGAACCATAGTTGTCATAGGATTAATTGTTTGCTAACTTATTTGAAAAAAAAAATCAAATCTTTCAAAACAAAAAAAAAATAAAAAAATAAAAGAAAAGAAAGGAATTTATGTGGGTTGGTAATAATGGTTACGAAATTGGCACATCAATTGGGCAAATTGGGTCAGCCCATTATGGTATTCACTCTCAACCTAACCCACCTTATTCATCAAACCCTACTTACCAAGCCAATGGTTCTAAATGGACTCAAGTCCATCATCTTCATGGTCACCCAGTTACAGACCACATGCATAATTCAGGATGGAGGAAATATGTTAACCCACTTTACACCTCATCTCCTCCCTCAACCCAAGAACAGACCAAAAAATTTCAAGTGTTATCCACACCCACTCCTTTCTCAAAAGTTGACCAAGGTGTCTGTCTTGATAAATTGAGTTTACTCTACCAAGATCCTCAAGGAGAGATTCAAGGACCCTTTCTGGGTGCTGAAATCATATCATGGTTTGATCAAAAATTTTTTGGCATTGATCTGCATGTGTGCTTAGCAAATGCTCCTGAAGGCACACCTTTCCAACAACTTGGAGAAGTAATGCCACATTTGACACTTAGAGATCAATCTATTTTGGCTCAAACCCAAAGTCCACCTATCCACAACTTTCAACAATGTGCCCAATTCCAAATTGATATTCATGACAAAAGCCATCACGAGTGACAACGTGCATATCCACAGCCCACTCATACAACTCCCTCGCAATCAAGACTCTTTGATGATCACATTGGGCAATTTATGCAAAAATTTCATGATAATGAATAAGTCTTTGAGCAAGCATTCACCCAACAACAACAAGAATTAGAGCTATCCTTTGTCAAAACTGACCTCCTGATTGCTCAACTCATAGAAATCAAAAGGAGGAAAGATGGCCAATCACCATGTCTGTGATACCCCAAAATTTTATTCATTTTATATTGTGCATGTATAATTATTTATTGTGTGTATAGTGTGTGTATTTAATTGTGCGTATTATAATTTTTATATTCCTTATGAACTCATGCATGTATATATATATATGATATTTTCATGAGAATAGGCAATTAGCTAAATTGATATGTATTGTGTATACTAAAATACTAGGCTTGTAATACTTAAGTAATACTATGCATGCTAATCTAACTACCGATGTGCATATTATGTTTATCTATTTCAGGCATAATGTATATAATTATGTTGTAAATGCCTATATATTTATGCATATGATAATTCAAGTATGTGCATGCAAGGATTTCTTTTGTTGTATAGATTATTCATAGATAACTTATTCCAAACTGTATCTTAATAATATTATGTATGCATTATCTAAATCTTGAAGTGCATACCATTCTGCCTATTCCATGGAGGTTGTGTGTAAAAATATACATATATGTATGTCACCTTATACATATGATATCTATCTATTTAATCCTATGTACATCAATTCATCTATAGTATGTGAATAATACATACATAACATTGTGCATGTAATAGATAATTTGCTATGGGCCATGTAAGTATATGTATGCTATTTTCATACAAGTATAAAGCATACATAATTGTGCATGCATTATCTAGTTATCAATGTATGTAAATCTCATGCGTATGGTGCGTGTTGTACGCATAGTAAGAAATTATTATCATGCACTTTGTAAATAATCATGAGTTTATTTCCAAACATGTAATATATATTTAAACGTGTGTGAATTATCTAATTATTGAGGTGCCTATTGTATTTAATTATTTTAATGCACATAGTTAGTGCTATGGATGTGCGTATGTATACATACATGTGTTATCCTTGTTTAAATAATAATTATCTACCTTAAGCGTGTTAAATTATTTAGGGTATGTAAAGTACTTGGATGATAATATGCATACAATATTTAACTAATAATGGACACATTTTAATCATAAGTTCATGCGTAATGTATGTAATTATGCAATGTGTACGTATGTGTGCATATATGTATGTATTGATGCATATTGTTCTTAATTATGATTAGTGTAAATTGTAATTAATTAAATATTACATAATGCAAGTATTTTATGTGGTAATGATATATGGAATTATTTTTGCATGTACTAAATTATTTTAGTGCTTTTATACATTAAATTTTAGGTTTTCTGGAGTTTCGGCTGCACAATGCTGCTGGCGGCCAGGACCTGGACGCCAAGGCACTGTTGGCGGCCAGACCTGGATGCCAAGACCCAGTGGGCGGCCACCCCCTGGACGCCAACCACAGTCTGGCGGCCAGACCTTGACGTCAACCTGTCAGTTGACTACAACCGATGTTGACATTAATATCCTGCTGCGTAACGGTTCCAGAATTGTTAATGTCCGTGTTATGGCTAGTTTCAGATTAGGAAACCCTTCCTAAACCTTTGGTAACCTACCCTAATGCGTACCCCAACCCTTGAACCTATAAAATACCCACTCTGGGATGAGGGAAAGGCTTTCAACATTTGGTGAAAACCCTAGCTCCGAGATGGTGAAAAGCTGATCTTTAGAAGGCCGGATCCGTCAACTGGAGGTGTTCCCCGAAGTGCTACAACATCTGGAGGATAGCCTATACATAGAGGAAGAGATTCCAACTCCGAGGAGCCATCTACATCGACAGGAGAAGAAGATCTAAAGCGTTTCCAAGCACCTTTTTGACAGGGCCGAAAAGGGCTTCATCGACGATTCTGATCTTTGTAGATTTTTTTAAGAGGCAAGTAAACCTAGATCTTGATCCTATACATGTCCCCTAAGTCCTAGGTATTTTTACGGATTTTTCCTCGCGTCCTGGAACCCCGAATTCGCCGTTGTATGAAAATTCGTATGTATGTGCTGCTGGGAGCAAGTAGAAGGCAACATAGGTTGCAGTCAAGTTCTTTAGAAGAAGTTGACGACAACATCCCTTGACGTCTACTTCTTCAGAACCTGAAAGTGTTACTTTTTCATCTTCTTTTGCTGTTCAAATGATTTCTGGACATGGTTATACTCTGAAAATTTTATGGGTAATTGTATACTGTCAGTAAGTCATATCATGAGGTTGCCTAAATTTTTTATGAACCATGTTAATTATTAAAATTCAGTGACTGAGTAATGAGCATGAAATGAACATGTTTAAATCCAGTATAAATGGATTTTGTTGTGAATTAGTTTTCATAAATTTTCCATGACAGATTGAATGTTGGTATTAGGTTTCTATTCTGTTAATGCCTAAACATATTGATATGTCTCATGCTTAATGATATTTCGATAAATATGTCTGAATTCTAGATTTAATTGTAGAAATTATGTTTACTGTTCGAAAAATCTGAAAAATTGCATATGTGACATACTTACTGCTAATGACCTATGATAAAAATGTAAAATCAAATTGAGGACAGAAAGTACCGTTATTAGTTAAACCATGGAAATTGTTCATGTTAGATGTATTAAATTCGATCTTATGCAATTCAGTAAATATACATCATGTTTAGGATTGTAAGGTAAGATGTTTTAATTTTGAAAACACTAGTACCATGATTGGGTTAACTAAGACATGTGAAATTGATAATTTAGATGTGTAAAGTGATTAAGTATTATATGAAAAATATGTGGATAGGGTGAGAAAATGTGAATAAGCAAATGAGTGATAATTGGGCCAAGAATGACACTGCTACCCTAGAGGCTTCGAGAGCTCTACATAGAAAAGACCCTATGGAAGGCTCTACATTGTAAAAGTTTGTCTTAAAGGCATTGGGAAAAACCAGGAGGTGGACAAGTACCACTGGATAGGGTGGAGAGAGCTTCTCCCGGTCTGCGCAGTTACCAAGATTCACCACTTCATTGCCTAGGTGGTGGGTATGTGATATGAGTTGTGTTATGAGTTATGTGTTATGAGATGTGATGAGTTATGAGTATGAGATATTTGTTTGTGTCCTCTAAAAGGTAGTTAGGACTATGTGTCATGACATTTTAAGTAACTGGAATATGTATAAAGTGTAAGATTATATGCGAACGTGGCACATGATGAGTGCAAATGATATGATATGTGATAAATGAAAACCCAAGAGTAAATGATGTGAAGAATATGTGAAAGGATATGTAAGAGACAGTTAATGTTATTGAGAGTGTGCTTGCATGTGGAAACCGATGTAGTAATGCATAATGTTCATGTTTTCATGCATTAATTACCTCATTTGAAATATCATGCTTATCATCATGTCATGTAGTTTATTGTTCTTCATGTAATAGTGTATGTGAATAAACATGAGTAACTATGTTATTTATGCAACATGAAAGATAAACATGTAGAATTGTGAATTGAATAAGATAACATATGAACAAATGTAAATCCATGTAATTGAATGTAATTCATGTCAAAACAGCAAGTAAAGTGTAGTTATGAAGGTGATAAATGTATGTAATATTAATTAGATTCCATGCTAGATGTGATGTTTGCTTAGTACAAAGTTTCATGCTTTAGTGCTTATTGTTGCCAACCAATTTGACCATGTTTTAACTTCTCAATTCATGCTATAAAATATGAAACCATGTGTATGAGATGTATGTACATTTAAAACAGCAAGCAAAATGTGAAATTAAATATGAAAAGTGCATGTGAAAAGTGAATAGTTATCATATTAGTTTGTTCATTCCTTTATGTCTAATTCTATGTTCTAGTTGTAGAAATATGTCATGAAATGAATTAATGTGGAAATGAAGGAATCATGTTATGTGTTGAGTGTAGAAAATATGTACAAGTGTATAATAATAGTATCCATGATTTAGAATAAACATATGAGAGAATGAAGCATGTCTAGGTGATTAAAAATGTGTTGATAGCTAAGAGTATGTTCTATGTGTTTGGGAGTTTAAATAGTAGTATATATTCATGAGTGTTTAATAGCTTAATGTGAATGTGATATGTTTAAGATTAAGTCTTTGTTTTACTTGCTGAGTCTTTGGACTCACCCTTGCTTCGGCGTACAGGTTGACAGGTATCCAGTGCTAGAGGGAGAGACGCTATCTTGGAGGAGAGGCTATTGAGGAGCAAGTAGTAGTTGTATTTTCCTTTCATAGTTGAATAAAAATGTTATTTGGACAATGTAGCTCTTTCACCATGTAATAATGTGGACATTGTCGTTCTATTTTTTTGCACTATATAGATTGTGGAATATGGGATGGTGATGAACTAAGTTAAATTGTTGTATTTATTCCGCTGAAATCAATTGCTATCTACGTACTTTTCAACCTATCGGCTAGTGTTGGGTTTTATCCCACTGTAATGACGCTCTTTATACCGACGGGGATTGGTATAATCGTACCGGTATGAGGAGGGTCGTTACAATGTCAACCCATTGACAATCATGAACATCATTACCTTAATTGTGACCAACAATTTGACTCTCAAATTCCATTCGAAACTTCTCAGTCTAATATGATTGTGGACATGCCCCCTTGGAAAATGAGAGATAATTTTAATGAGTCAAATCAAGAGGAGATAGGTGCCACTAAAAATCAATCCATCATCTTGGACCAACTTGAAATTGACCATCAAGAAGACTCCATCCATAAGGTCATATTTTAGGAAATCTCTAGTGAGTTAGCTGAACTCAAGTTGGGGGGAGAAGAGAAAGAATGTCATCTAGATGTTGGGTCTGAGTTTGATGTGACATTGTTTCAAATGGGTGACAAAGAAGATGTGAGTGTGGAGAAAGAGCTGGGTGTAATCATCAATCATTCTTCTTGGGTAAGAGAAGAATTAGAAATTCTGCCTGAAGTCCACATTGACTGGGTCTCTCTTGATTTCGAGAAAGATGTGGAACTCCTATCTCTCCCTGACCCTGGCAAATCCAATATGTTCGTGGACAGGCTACTACTAGCTGATTGGTCAACTACACTTGAACCTTTTAAGCATCCTTGTGCTGAATGTCATTTCATTCCGGATCATGCTCCTATCTTTGACACAAGTTAGCCTGTGGAGTTCAAGCAATCCTCTCAGAATTCAACTCAATCTGACATCAACATCATTAAAGAGGATCTGAAAATGGAAGTGGTGGGTGAGAATAGTGAAAATAATAAAGTCCAACTTGAAGGGCTCAATGCATATATAGATCTTAATAAGGAAGAGGAATTTTTTACAATTGATGATACAAATGTCAACATCACAAATGAGGGTGAAAGTAAAGTCCGCATTGAAGTGCTCAACACATATAAGGATCTTAAGTGTACAAATGAATATTTCTTAATTGAAGATATGATCTTGAATGCCCCAATTTCTCTATCCTTTACTGATTTAATGGGTACGTTTGGACCACTTGACCCACCATGGTTGGTGATGCCTTATAAAGAAAAAAATTGGCGTCAATTGATTGGGGGTGTTATGTGAGCCTATTACCTCCATGTGTCTGGCTGAAGACATTAAACTTAGTGCTTGTTGGTAGGTAACCCAATATTTTTAGGAAAATTGATTTCTATTGATTTAGTTTTTATTTTGTGTCTTAGGTGTTTGGAGTCCCACTATCCTTGGATGAAGCTATTGTGCAACCACCCTCATGTGATCACCAGGTTGTGTCTCTCCATTCTTAACTTACATTGGCTTTATTCTATTTCATTACTTTTATGACATTGAGGACAATGTCATTCAAGTTGGGGGGAGAGACAAATTGTATTTCAAATTTTTGTCCCTAACATTGTGCTTCATGTTTCATATTTCATACAAGATTTCTTTTTTTTTTTCTAGCTTGACTCACAGTGTGTACTTGTGAAAGTGGTGAGTTAAAGGGTAAGTTAACTAATTATGTTCTTAGCAGCCTCCTCAAGATACATTTGAAATTCCATTAGTCCATTAAAAGGACTGAAAAGTCATGTTATTTCAAACAAGTCGATGTCACAATGACTCTATAAGTTACCGTAACGATTTCTTTAGACCCCGTAACGACTTGCTCGTCACAACGACTCTATAAGTTACCATAACGATTTCTTTAGAGCCCGTAATGACTTGCTCGTCACAGCGACTCTATAAGTTACCGTAACGATTTCTTTAGAACTCGTAACGACTTGCCTGTCGCAACGACTCTATAAGTTGTCGCAACGATTTCTTTAAAAACTCGTAACGACTTGCCTGTCATAATGAATCTATAAGTTATCATAACGATTTCTTTAGAAAGCGCAACAACTTGCTTGTTGTAACGATTTCATAAGTTACCGTAACGACTTCTTTAGAACTCGCAATGACTTGCTTATTGTAACGACTTCATGTTCCATAACGATTTCTTTAGAGTTCATAACGACTTGATAAGTGTTCACAACGATTTATTTTGTATAACGATTTGTTAAGTGTTTCACAACGACTTCTTCTGTATCACAACGACTTGGTCAACCTGACTTATTCATAACGATTTCATAAGTCATATAGTCATCGATTTCATATCTTCATATCTTATTCATCTTAAAAGTGTTGACTAGTCAAAGTCCACGTAGACATTTCTCTAACGCACCTGCATTTAATGAGACCTGAACGTATCTCTGCATGCATGCAGACCATATCGTGCCTACTCTGATAACGTCCTTTAGACTTAAGCTATTTGGCATTACTATTTCCATGTCTATTGCTACTAACGTTGACTGACATCAGAGATAGCTTAGCTGTCTGCTATTTGAGTTTGACATTTGTGCAGACCTCTGATCCAGCTTCACAGTACAACGTTAAACAAATAGAAGCCAACGGATATCTTTGAAGATCTCATCTCTTTGCGTGCTCAAGTGATCAAAAGACTGTTGACAGGAAGCTTCCAAGACTCCAGATGTCATTCAGTCTAATGACTACTCAAAAGAGATACAACGGACACTTCAACGTCTACATTTCAAATTGAAGATATAAATTCAACTCAGAAGAACAGAAGAAACAGAGATCGCGCATTCAAGCATTCAAATTCTTCTGAAGAAAGTTTAGAGCCAAGAACCTTCATTCCACTTAGCTTTTCCTCTTTTGCTCTCCACTAGTTTGTGAAAATCTTGAGAGAGCTTGTATAGTTCTGAGAGTGTGCCTTGTCTAAAATCTCTTTGCTCTCAGTTCTAGTTGCTTCAGATCCTTGCTTATCAAAAGCTTGATCTAGGGGCTTAGATTTCATTCACTCTCTTTGTGTTCTTAGATTTCATTCACTCTCTTTGTGTTGTTCCCTTCGGGTATGAAGGAAGACCTGGCGGTATCCAGGGTGTTGTTCCCTTCGGTTGTGAAGGAAGAGCTGGTGTGGTATCCAGGATGTTGTTCCCTTCGGGTGTGAAGGAAGACCTGGTGTGGTATCCAGGGTGTTGTTCCCTTCGGGTGTGAAGGAAGACCTGGTGTGATATCCAGGGTGTTGTTCCCTTCGGGTGTGAAGGAAGACCTGGTGTGGTATCCAGGGTGTTGGTCCCTTCGGGTGTGAAGGAAGACCAGCTGAGCTGGGTGTTGTAGCGTCCTTAGGGGGACTGTACCCTAGTTAGTGAAATCCTGATTTGTTGCTCAGGGACTGGACGTAGGACTCCTAAGGAGAGGAGGTCCGAACCAGGATAATCCTTGTGTTGTGTGATTGTCTTCTTTGTGTGTTTTTTATTTCAACTAACTGTCACTAACCTACTTTGAAGAACGTTTGTGTGAATGTTTTTAGTTACAGGTATCTTCTAGATTAATTTTTTAAAGACCCATTCACCCCCCCTCCGGGCTCGTCAACTGGGCAACAGAAGTATCATAGTTGAGTAGCGCAGAGTCACAATTAAACATAACAACACATTTGAGACCATAATATTGTCATCAAAAGTACTCTTTATTCCATTTCAATCCACTAGTTACAACCTTACATAAGAAGAACCAACTGAAGGGTCCATTATTCAAATAAAAACTTCATGAAAAAGTTTTACTATTACATAGACTACTCAAATATCTATTCCTAAATTGTCGACTCCTCATAAGATGGGTGCTCTTCACTCTTGCCCTGCCCCATCGGAGTCCACTGGATCCTCATCACTACCTGAAAAGGACAAGATGATAGGGTGAGCGAACTAGCTCAGTAGGATTTACATCTCAATGTGCGGGCACTAATATACATGATTGACATTTTAAATGGGCAGGATAAGAACGTGAACATGATGACAATGCATGCATTTTCTAACAAGTCAGATAGCTAAATATAACAAATATCATATCAAATCAATTGTTGAACTTCATACGCAATGGACAGGTGAATCAAGAATAGAATCATATCATAAGGAATTGACCATATTCACACGGATATCTCATATTCACATGATCAAACGTATCATATTAAACTTATCATATCAAACGAAGGCACATTCACACAAATCTTGCACACGTATCAGTGCCATGCCAAGCACCACAAGTCCATAGTCCCGCGGTTATAAGTACATTGGGACGCTCCTCCCCAAGACCAGACAAGGCCCCTATTGCACAGGCATTAGTCAAATGGACCGAAGTCCCACGTTGTGCCGAACAAACATATACATATTATGGTCATGGAATTTCAATAACAAGCTCATTGTAATAAGGACATGATCATTTGTAGAGTCAAGGTAAGACGATAGCTCAAGAGATCAATTGGACAGCATAACGACGTATCTTATGTTTCATAATTCATTAATGTCTTGACAAGAGGATGACTAATGACAGATCGTACACGGTACAAGTGCTCTCTATCTTCAGGGTACTTCATGGTACAACTAGCTCGGTCTCTATGAGGGAATCCATAGAGTACAGAGACTTACGGAGGTCTTAAGAAAAAGATCGCTAGTCTGCCAATACAGAATGACCAGAAGAGAGCTCCCAATTCCCTAAGAAGGGTGTGCCTAATCGTCCAAATGTGTAAGTGACGTGTCACGGATCTTTCCTAAACATGTATGCAATTGATGAACGAATAATGGAACATCAGAAAGCACATAAATAAAGAAAAATCCACATGCAAATCATGATATAAAACTTAACTAAACAAGTCCATTCTAATCATGTATTCATCACATTATCATATCACATATTTATCATGATAATTTCATATCAAGCTAGATCACAAGAAGATAATCAAATGATCATAAGATCCATCACATATACACATTAGAATCATATTCATGTCATTACCATTTTCAAATTGGTTGATTTCTTTTAGGCCAATGCACACTAAGTGACTTGCTTACAGACTAAGAGATTAAATATGTTGACTGACTAGCCAAAAAGTAAAGTCTCGGGTCGGTCTTTGAATTGCGTCCTACACAGTAGACGCTTTTCATAACACGTTGTTCAGTTAAACATGGCTAACTATGAAGAATGTAAATCATGGCGGCTTACCTAGTTGCCTTTTACCTTGAATCGCGATGGGATACCATGTTGCGTTCATGAGAGCATTTAAATACTAATATAAAAATCGGTGAAAAACTTTGAGTGGGAAATCATGTCAGATCACATTGGGTATACCCGTCACAAATCAGACTAGCGCTGAATTCCACATGGCGCGTAGTCCCACGCAGACATTTGACTGGTCAGATTGAGAATCACGTCAGATCTCACAGTCACATTTTACCGAATCGCGACGGCCAAGGCCGATGTGATACCAGGCGCTAGAATCGCGTCACATGGTTTGGTCGCGATTGAAACTTCAAACCGAAAACGAACGAATAAGCAGCGATTCTCTTACAATGCTTATATCTATATATATATTGACATTTAGACAAAACACTCAACATGAAAGATGACGAGGAAAACTAGTAGAAGGACTTTCATGTTGTAGGTTGGATCTAATTCGGTCTCAAATCATGTGCAACACATGAAGAACTTAAAAAGCCCTAAATATGCACAACTTAGGGAAAATGCCTAATACTCGACGGATACACCATGAAAATTGGGAAAATCAAGTGCATATGAAACTAGACATGCAACACTACGAGATGATATAGGTTTCGTTTAGTCTTGGCCCGAGATAACCTACCTTTGGATGAATGTAAGAGACGTAATAGCCCAGTCGATGCAGCGCGAAGTTGAGGAAGAACCACGGTTTTCCCCAGTCGTTCTCCTCTCCTCCTGCACCCTAGCTCGCCTCCACACGACCCAACACGATGGTAAACCTTTCCTAAGAGTCTCTTCACGTTTATTTATACATTTAGGGTTTATTCAAGTCCTAATGGGGCTAGGGGAAGGTGGCTGCGGTTTATGCATGGGAAATTGCCATATTTTGGAATTCTCCTCCCAATAGAGGTAGGAATACCATTAGGAATGTTCCTAGCATGGTTATGCATGAATTGGATTGCCATCCATGGCTAATCCCCTATATTTTAACCCTAATTTGCCCTTCTTAATTTCTGCATAATTATAAGTACGAATTTTTGTGTATTTTCTTGCTTCATTTTATTCTTGGGCCAAAAGGGATCCATTGGCCCAATTTTAATAATGGGTCATCAATACACGATGTTGGAAGTCTCTCCAACATGTTTATTTAATTTATGATCACGTTATATTTCCGCGTTAATGGTTTTCCGACTCAGTTTCCTAATTTAGGTAATTAGTTACATTGCGACATACACAAGACCAATCAGATTTATTCGTTGCATGAATTTCTTCGTAGAACGCTTAGAGATAATGTCTGGGGTTGATTTATAATTTTTACCAAATTTTCTGATGTGTTCTCTCATGTACGATAGTGGTATGTAAGTTCTGTAGTTCCGATAATGCAGAAATTATTTATTTCTAATTTTTCAATTTACTAAATTTCCGGGGTGTTACATCCTCCCCCACTTAAGAAAATTTGGTGCCTAAATTTACACATAACGATATAGTTTCGTACCTGAGAATAGTTCTGGATGATTCTTTTTCATTCTTTCCTCCGTTTCCCAGGTAGTGTTTGTAACTCCGTCTCGAGTCCATTAGAACTTCACCATAGGTATGGTACGATTCCTGAGTCGTTGAAACTTCTTATCCAGTAGCTTGACCGGCTTCTCTTCATAGGTCAGGTCCTCCCGAATCTCCAAGTCCTCATGGTTAATCACATGGTCGGCATTGAATAAATACTTCCTCAGCATGGATTTGTGGAATACATTGTGCACATTTGCCAGTTGTGGAGGTAGTGCAAGTCTATACACCACCTGACCAACCCTTTCCAGGATTTTGAAAGGTTTGATAAATCTAGGACTCAACTTTCCCTTGATCCCAAATCTTTGAATTTCCCTTGATGGTGACACCTTTAAGAATACATGATCGCCAACTTGGAACTTCAGCTTTCTCCTTCTTTTGTCTGCATAACTCTTCTGCTTGGATTGTGCTTCTTTAGACGTTCCCTAACGATCTGAAACTTCCCGACAGTCACTTCAATTAAGTCGGGTCCAACCCACTGGTTCTTCCCAACCTCTTCCCAACAAAGGGGTGATCTGCAACTCCTGCTATATAAGGCTTCAAATGGTGCCATCTTGATACTTGCCTGATAGCTATTGTTGTATGCAAACTCCATCAGGTACATCTGATTATCCCATCGTCCTCTAAAATCTAATACAAGAGCACGAAGCATGTCCTCCACAATTTGATTGGTTCTCTCAGTTTGTCCGTCAGTCTGAGGATGAAAGGCAGTGCTAAAATTTAGTTTGGTACCCATTGCTACTTATAAACCCTTCCAAAACTGTGAAGTAAATCTAGGGTCCCGATCTAATATTATAGTGGATGGAACCCCATGTAATATGACTACTTCCTTAACAGAAAGTGCAGGCAACACATCTACTGACCAGGTGCTCTTAATTGGCAAGAAATGAGCTGACTTAGTCAATCGACCTACTATCACCCATATTGCATCCATACCACCTCTAGTCTTGGGTAACCCCATGATGAAGTCCATACCGATGCTATCCCACTTCCATTCCGGAATTTCCAGTGGTAGCAATCCACCGGCCGTTCGGAAATGCTCAGCCTTGACTTTCATGCATGTTAAACAATATGACACATGGTCTGCCACATCCCCCTTCATGTTCGGCCACCAATAAAACCTTTTCAAGTATTGATACATCTTTGTTGATCAAAGATGAATTGTGTACTTTGACTGATGAGCTTCATTTAACAGTTTCTTCTTTAGTTCCCTATGATCTTGGACACTTGTTCTACCTCAGAATAGTAATCTCCCATCAACTGATAGAGAAAAGTCTGTTTTTTATTTTAGCTTCTCTCTGATCTCAACTAATAATGGATCTTCTCCCTGTTTCTCCTTGATTTCGGCCAGTAGGTCAGACTGTATTTAGAGATTGGAAATCATCACTTGTTTCTCCTTCCTTCTCATGTCTAAATTCAAACTTGCAAATTGCTCTAGTAACTTCCATTCGCCCAGCATCATACTAGCTAGCATAGCTCCTGGTTGTCTACTTAGAGTGTCTGCCACTACATTGGCTTTCCCTGGGTGATATTGAATGGAAAAGACAAAGTCCTTGAGATATTCTAACTGCCTCCTTTGCCTCATATTGAGTTCCTTCTTCGAGAATAGGTATTTCAGACTCTTGTGGTCAAAAAAGACTTTGAATTGCTCACCATAAATGTAGTGCCTCCATATTTTTAGGGTGAACACTACGGCTGCTAATTCCAGGTCATGTACAGGATAGTTTACTTCGTGGATCTTCAATTGTCTTGAGGCATAAGCTATTACCCTTCCTTGTTGCATTAAGACACATCCCAGACATGTTCCAGAAGCATCTAAATAAATTTTAAATCCTCCCTCTTCAGTGGGTAAGGCGAGGACAGGGGCAGTAGTCAGAACTTCTTCAAGCTATTAAAGCTCTCTTCACATTCATCGGTCCACACAAATGGATTTTCCTTCCGGGTCAGCTTGGTTAATGGTACTGCAATCTTGGAGAAATCCTTTATAAACCTTCGATAATATCCTGCTAATCCCAAAAAGCTCTTGATCTCTATGACGCTTGTCGGTCTTTCCCACTTCACCACAGCCTCAACCTTTGATGGATCAACAGCGATACCATCCTTGGTTACCACATGCCCCAGAAAGGATACCGCCTCAAGCCAGAATTCACATTTACTTAGCTTGGCATACAATTTATTCTCCCTCAGAATTTGCAATGAAATCCTCAAATGCTCCTCATGCTCTTCTTTTGTCTTGGAATAGATTAATATATCATCAATGAATACCACCATAAATTAATCAAGATATGGGCGATAAATGCTATTCATCAACTGCATGAAAACTACAGGGGCATTTGTTAGTCCAAAAGGCATAACAATGAATTCATAATGCCCATGCCTGCTTCGGAAGGCTGTCTTGTCTATGTCCTCTCCTTTGTTCCTCAATTGGTGATAGCCGGATCTGAGATCTATCTTAGAGAAATATCTAGCTCTAGATAGTTGATCAAATAATTCATCTATCCTCAACAAGGGATATTTGTTCTTGATGGTTAACTGGTTTAATTGCCTGTAATCTATACACAGCCTCATCGACCCATCTTTCTTCTTGACAACGAGGATAGGTGCACCCCATGGTGATGTGCTTGGTCAGATAAATCCTTTCTCCAGTAGTTCCATCAGTTGCTCTTTTAACTCCTTCAGTTCTGCGGGGGACATTCTATATGGTGTCCTAGACACTGGTGCTGCTCCAGGGACCAACTCAATGGTAAAGTCGACCTCTCGCTTAGGAGGGATTCTTGGCAAGTCTTCGGGAAAAACATCAGCGTACTCGCTGACAATATGGATGTCCTCAATTTTTACTTCCTTCTTTGTAGTGATAATGGCAGCAAGAAATGCCATACAACCTTTCCTCATCATTCTCTTGGCTTGTAGTGCAGAGATGAGGGACAATCTCCTACGGTTTCTATCTCTTGAGAACACTAGCTTTGGGAAATGACTAAATGTTATCTGGCTTTTCTTACAATTGACACTAGCCCCAAGTTCAGGCAAGCAGTCTGCTCCTAGTATCACATTATACCCCTCCATGTCCATGCATATTAAATTTTCAGGTAGGTTTTGGGTTTCAATCAACACTTCACTAGATGACAAATGGTTTCTAAGATTGGTGCCAGGACCAATCGGGGTTGACACAACTATACCAGATTTCATTGGGATGGGTTTTATAGGCAAAGTGTCAGCAAATGTTTGAGATATGAAGGAATGAGTGGCTTCCGTATCAAATAGAACAAATGCAGGACGAGAAAGAATAGTAAGTGTACCTTCCACAACACCTCCTTCTTTTGCAGCTTCAGGTTCCTGGATAGCTTGTAAGCGGCCTTGCCTCCTTTGTCCATTTAGACGCTTGTCCTGAGGGGCTTGTTCTTTAAGCATTGGGCAGTCAAAGATCCTATGGTCACAACTTCCACAGCGCAGACATCTCCGTTGCGCTCTCCAGCATTGTTTAGACCGGTGACTAGCTTTATCACAGTGTTTGCACCTTTCGCCAGTTGCCACTACTATCTGCTTGCCTAACTCCTTCGGCTTCTTATCAGCTGGTTCATTTAAACCACCACTGGGCCTTTTCTTCCCAATGGTCAGTTGATACCTTCCAGTAACAGACACTTGCTCTATTTTCACAGACTTCCCCTTGATTCTTTCAGCTGTCTCCATGGCATCTTCTAGTAACTACATTTTCTTTATCATATCATCATAGGTTTGAATGTCCATTGGCACCAGTTGTGTGATGTACTGGGGCCTCAAGCCATTCAGAAAGCATTTTGCCTTCATTCTTTCTGTCCCAATCAAGTGAATGGCATATCGGGACAGATGAGAGAATTGGGCCTCATATTCAGCCACAGTCAGTCCTCTCTGCTTTCAAGCCACAAACTCGGCTGCTTTCCATTCTTGAACCCTCTCAGAAAAGTATTTGGTGTTGAAGCATTCAATGAACTGAGCCCATGTCAGTTGCTGACCATCCAGTGTTGCATCCACTGACTCCCACCATGCCCTGGCATCCTTTTCCAATTGGAAAGTCACCAACAGTACTTTGTTTTGGTCCGTGCATTGTATGACCCTGAATATTCTTTCAATTTCCTTAACCCAGTGTTCAGCAACATTTGGGTCAGTACTTCCTTCAAACCTAGGTGGATCCATACCCTGGAAATTTCGATGGAGATCACCGGCTCCACGATTACCCCCACCCTGGGTGGCATGCATTATTGCCTAAGTCAAGTTTTGTAAAGTTTGTTGCATGTTTCTAGCCTGGGCTCGTTCAGCGGCCATTGAGGTAATAAGTACCTTTAAGAGAATAATGTAAGTTAGACATCTAATTACAACACATGTGACTCCTACTCCCATAGCTCTACCCAAGCTCACATTAGGTATGATAGATTTTGACTCGTGTGATCTAGTTTCATTTCATATTCCAATTTCCTTGGACCTGAAAGGTTCAGACTTTGAAACCAACTGTCACGCCCTGATATTTAGCAGCAGAATAAATATCGGGATGCGTGAACGATACAAATAGAAGTGTCACAGTTGAGTAGCGCAGAGTCACAATTGAACATAACAACACTCTTTATTCCATTTCAATCCACTAGTTACAACCTTACATAAGAAGAACCAACTAAAGGGTCCATTATTAAAATAAAAACTTCATGATAAAGTTTCACTATTACATAGACTACTCAAATATCTATTCCTACACTGTCGACTCCTCATAAGACGGGTGCTCTTCACTCTTGCCTTGCCCCATCGGAGTCCACTGGATCCTCATCACTACCTGAAAAGGACAGGATGATAGGGTGAGCGAACTAGCTCAGTATGATTTACATCTCAATGTGCGGGCATTAATATACATGATTAACATTTTAAATGGGCAGGATAAGAACATGAACATGATGACAATGCATGCATTTTCTAACAAGTCAGATAGCTGAATATAACGAATATCATACCAAATCAATTGTTGAATTTCATATGCAATGGACAGGTGAATTAAGAATAGAATCATATCATAAGGAATTGGCCATATTCACACGGATATCTCATATTCACATGATCAAACGTATCATATCAAACAAAGGCACATTCACACAAATCTTGCACACGTATCAGTGCCATGCCAAGCACCACAAGTCCATGCTCTCGCGGTTATAAGTACGTTGGGGCGCTCCTCCCCAGGACAAGACAGGGCCCCTATTGCACATGCATTAGTCAAATGGACCGAAGTCCCACATTGTGCCGAACAAACATATACAAATTATGGCCACGATATTTCAATAACAAGCTCATTGTAATAAGGACATAATCATTCGTAGAGTCAAGGTAAGACGATAGCTCAAGAGATCAATTGGACAGTATAACAACATATCTTTTGTTTCATAATTCATTAATCTCTTGACAAGAGGATGACTAATGATAGATCGTACACGGTACAAGTGCTCTCTATCTCCAGGGTACTTCATGGTACAACCAACTCGGTCTCTATGAGGGAATCCATAGAGTACGAAGACTTACGAAGGTCTTAAGGAAAAGATCTCTAGTCTGCCAATACGTAATGACTGGCAGAGAGCTCCCAATTCCCTAAGAAAGGTGTGCCTAATCGTGTAAATGTGTAAGTGACGCGTCACGGATCTTTCCTAAACATGTATGCAATTGATGAACGAATAATGGAACATCGGAAAGCACATAAATAAAGAAAAATCCACATGCAAATCATGATAGAAAACTTAATTGAACAAGTCCATTCTAATCATGTATTCATCACATATTCATATCACATACTTATCATGACAATTTCATATCAAGCTAGATCACAAGAAGATAATCAAATGATCATAAGATCCATCACATATACACATTAGAATCATATTCATGTCATTACCATTTTCAAATGGGTTGATTTCTTTTAGGCCAATGCACACTAAGTGACATGCTTACAGACTAAGAGATTAAATATGCTGACTGACTAGCCAAATGGTAAAGTCTCGGGTCGGTCTTTGAATTGCGTCCTACACAGTAGACGCTTTTCATAACACATTCTATAGTTAAACATGTCTAACTATGAAGAATGTAAATCATGGCGGCTTACTTGGTCGCCTTTTACCTTGAATCGCGACGAGATACCCCGTCGTGTTCATGAAAGCATTTAAATACTAATATAAAAATTGAAAAAAAACTTTGACCGGGAAATCATGTCAAATCACGTTGGGTATACCCGTCGCAAATCAGACCAGAGCTGAATTCCACGCGGCGCGTAGTTCCACATAGATAGTTGTCTGGTCAGACCTAGAATCGCGTCAGATCTCACAGTCACATTTTACCGAATCGCGACGGCCAAGGCCGATGCGATACCACGCTTTGGAATCGCGTCGCCTGGTCTGGTCGCGATTCAAACTTCAAACCGAAAACGTACGAACAAGCAGTGATTCTATTACAATGCTTATATCTCTCTATCTACTGACATTTAGACAAAACTCTCATCATGAAACATGACAAGGACAACTAGTAGAAGGACTTTCATGTTGTGGGTTGGATCTAATTCGGTCTCCAATCACATACAACACATGAAGAACGTAAAACTCCCTAAACATGCGCGACTTAGGGAAAACACCTAATACTCGACAGATACAACATGAAAATTGGGCAAATCAAGTGCATACGAAACTAGAATTGAAGCACTACGAGATGGTATAGGTTTTGTTTAGTCTTGTCTTGAGATCACCTACCTTTGGATGAATGTAAGAGACCTAATAGGCCAGTCGATGCAGAGCGAAGTTGAGGAAGAACCACGGTTTTCCCTAGCCATTCTCCGCTCCCCCTGCACCCTAGCCCACCTCCACACGACCCCAACATGATGGTAAACCTTCCCTAAGTGTCTCTTCATGTTTATTTATACATCTAAGGTTTATTCAAGTCCTAATGGGGCTAGGGGAAGGTGGCTGCGGTTTATGAATGGGAAATTGCCATATTTTGGAATTATCCTCCCAATAGAGGTAGGAATACAATTAGGAAGGTTCCTAGCATGGTTATGCACGAATTGGATTGCCATCAATGGCTAATCCCCTATATTTTAACCCTAATTTGCCCTTCTTAATTTCTGCATAATTACAAGTACGAATTTCTACGTATTTTCTTGCTTCATTTTATTCTTCGGCCAAAAGGGATCCATTGGCCCAATTTTGATAATGGGTCATCAATACATGATGTTGGAAGTCTCTCCAACATGTTTATTTAATTTATGATCACGTTATATTTCCGCGTTAATGGTTTTCCGACTCATTTTCCTAATTTAGGTAATTAGTTACATTGCGACATACACAAGACCAATCAGATTTATTCGTTGCACGAATTTCTTCGTAGAACGCTTAGAGATAATGTCTGGGGTTGATTTATAATTTTTACCAAATTTTCTGATGTGTTCTCTCATGTACGATAGTGGTACGTAAGTTCTGTAGTTCTGACAATACGGAAATTATTTATTTCTATTTATTTCCATTTTTTCAATTTACAAAATTTCCAGGGTGTTACAAAGAGCCTTGAATGAATTCATTGGAGATCCTCTTTAATTCCTGATGCTCTTCTCCAGTGGCATCTGAATTGCCGGTACTTCTTCTTCTTTTGTTCTTCAGCTCGATCTGCTCTCTTTATCAGCACATCACAGCTTGGCCTTGATCACCACGTCCCTTTTGATGTAATTGCTGGAGGGCTGGAGGCTCACAGGATTCGAATTTCTCTCTTGGGCTCTTCTTGGCTTCAGAACAGAGATGACATTTTTTATAGCCTCCGTGCAGTCCCTTTTACGTGAAGGGGATGTGCTCAGAAACCTAAAGTGCACCCTGGGCTACCACATGTCCAAAAGGTCTTCATCATATTGCCATTTAGATGAAAGGGCAATTTTATAATTATAGCATCTCTCATAATGACCTCAGAATGAAATCACAACCATTGGATTATACCTCTGCACAATTCTGGGTTTGCACAGAAAGAGAGAGTTGACCTCATTCTTTAAGAGAGTCAACCTACTGACCAACATCAGTCCAAGGCTTACTGGTCAGAACACTAGTGTCGACCTGACAGACATATAGTGTCCACCTGATCAACTGGTAGAGTCGACCTGATCAACAGATAGAGTCGACCTACAGTGTATTCCTCAAAAACTGGTTCACTAGATGGATGCTAGTGTCGACCTCACTCTCAGCTAAAGTTGACCTAACTGGCAGCTTGTTCTTCAGGAACTTGCTGGGCAGACTTTGAGAGTCGACCTGTCTATCAGATAGAGTCGACATGTCTGTGACTTTTTCTTCAGGGGCTTGCTGGGCAGTCTGGTAGAGTCGACCTGTTTGTCAACTAGAGTCGACCTACTTTTTTCAAAAAACTTTGTAAACCTGTATGAATGAAGAGTAGACCATCAAAACATGTCATTAACAATAAGATATGAAATGTTAAATATCAAGAACATGTTTGAGCATTATTGTAATATATTAAATATGTACAATATGTCATCATCAAAATCAAAATATGAGTGATGTTCATTAGTCATCATCATTAAGAAATTCCAAAACACACTCAACACAACATTCTCCCCCTTTTTGATGATGACAAAACAAATGCTCAAACTTGGTCTCTTCAGGCTACCCTTGTCTGCAAACACTCCCTCAACCTACACTTTCTTCAGTATTATACCAATGTACCAATCTCTCCAAAAATTTCTACCCTGATGCATACTCCAAAAATTTCTCCCCTATTATCTCACCAGACTAAAATCTCCCCCCTTTGACTCTCTGTAATTTCTCCGTTGACTTACACCAATTTTATTTCTCCCCCTTTGACAGCATCAAAAAGATAGAGATGAAAAATGTAAATGGAAGGAGTTCAGAAAAAGAAGTGGTGAAAAGAGATGTACAATAATGATCAGAACAAATGAGGCAAAATGATATTGACATATGAGAGATTTTATTATGGTTTGTGATTGTGCATGAAAGTTTAATCACAAAGACACACTCAACACAAGGTATAGCAAAATATAATTATCTAAATGTAGTTAAAATAATGATGAAAATGTGAGTTACATTGACCTATGTGAGTGAACAGAAGTATTCAACAAGGAAGTTAGAAGCTTTAAATGTAACACAATGTAGAATAAGAAATCTAAACTCAGTGAACATGGACTTTATTCAGGTCTGAAGCTTTTCTATCCAGTTTATTTGAATTTATTTCATTTTAACTGGGAAAGGATACAAGAATAAATTAGTTAAATCTCACTTTTCAGTGCAAGAGATCACATTTATCAAATGCAAGATCTCCTGATTACTCAGTGGTTTAACTTTCATTATCTTATACAGAGTTGAAAAATTTGTTTTCCACTTTTTGACGCGAAACAAATCACTTTTTGGGTGAAATGACCCAGTTACTCAGTGGTTCAAGAATTTGCATTGCTCTGTTTGTATCTTTCTAGATTGTTGTTCATTTTCTTTTAATGTTATGTAGGATTTTGTTTGCTTTGACCATAAAAGCATGAATATGAATGTAGAGAAATTATTCTAAAACATATGGTAAAAGTAAAGCTTAAACTTGCATATGTTAAATATTAATGCCACTCATGTGCCTACAAATGTTTTGCAAATCATTTTAAAGACAAGTGTTTTGCAAATATTAAGATGGCACAACTTTGATATGAAAATGAATCTTTGAAATTAAACTAAATGCACAATGAGTTTATTTTAAATGTTTTAAGTCTCTCATATGAAAATAGCATCAAGACTCAAAAAATTCTGAAAAAACTCGGGGCTTAAGATTGACAGCCAGTGTTAAGAATTCTGATACCAGATAAGAGAAGAATTGACAAAGAGCATTGTTTTTGATATTAAAAGATTCCCCCTATCATGTAGCTCCCCCTATCAAGGTGAACAAGAAAATTATTGAAGAAGGAAGAAGTCAGTGAAGTGAAAGTAAATATTTGATATCAAAGTGAGAGTAGAATCAACATAAATGTTTTATTGAAAGTCAAACCTCCCCCTCAACAGTTGCATATAAAGGCACTTGATACTTGGAGGAGACATATACTCACGCATAGTGAAAGTGTCCTGACAAGTCTGACATGTTTTTCTACAAATCACTATTTGATATACCAAGAATGACAATGCAATGTGAGAAGTGGGAATTTATTTACAAGTGCAAAACTTTTTATTTTTTAAATTTGAAAGACTCAAAGATTTTATTTGCAAACAGAAGATGGAATAGATCAATGATGTGGAAGTTTGCGCAAACCAAGCTCTCTCCTTAAAGATGAAAATCTGTTTTCAGGAAGTGGCTTCGTAAAAATATCAGCAATCTGTTTTTCAGTTTCAATGAAGTGAAGTTCAAAAGATTTCTTAGCAACCTCATCTCTGAGAAAATGGTGCCTTATTTCAATGTGCTTTGTTTGTGAATGCTGAATTGAGTTTTTAGACAGATTAATAGCACTAGTGTTATCACACAAAATAGGAATACAACCCAATTTGTGATTATAGTCTAGGAGCTAGTGTTTCACCCAAAGTAGTTGAGTGCTACAACAACCAGCCGCAATATATTCAGCCACAGCAGTGGACAGAGCTACTGAATGTTGCTTTTTAGAAGCCCAAGAAATTAGACATCCACCTAGATATAAACACAAACCACTAGTACTTTTTCTATCAAGCTTACAACCAGCATAATCAGCATCACAATAAGCAATTAAGTCTAGTTCGCAACAAGCAAGATACCAAATTTCAAGTTCACATGTTCCAACAAGATATTTAAAAATTCTTTTGACTGCTAAGATGTGACTTTCTTTAGGATTAGCTTGAAATCTAGCACACATGCACATACTAAATTGAATGTTAGGTCTAGAGGTAGTGAGATAGAGAGCCAATCATACCTCTGTAGGTCTTTGGATCTACTGACTTACCAAGTGAATCTTCCTGTAATCTTACATTTATTGCCATTGGTGTGCTTGAGCGCTTGAGGTGCTGAAAGTAAAATCTTTTCAAAAGTTCTTTCACATACTTTGTTTGACTTATGAAGATCCCTTCACTGGTTTGATGTACCTGCAATCCCAAAAAAATTGTAAGTCACTCATCAAACTTATTTCAAATTCATTCTTCATATGATCAGCAAATTCAGTGCAATGAGCTTTGTTTGTAGACCCAAAAATTATGTCATCAACATAGATTTGGACAGTAATGATTTGATTATTAACAATTTTGGTAAACAATGTTTGGTCTACATTACCTCTTGTGTAACCTTTATTCAGCAAGAATGAGCTCAAGCGGTCATACCAAGCTCTTGGAGCTTACTTAAGACTATAAAGAGCCTTATTAAGTTTCAAAACATGATCAAGAAATTTTTCATTTTGAAAAGCAGGAGGTTGTTCTACAAAAACATTTACTTTGATGTAGCCATTCAAAAAAGCATTTTTTACATCAATTTGATAAACTTTGAATTTCAAAGATGATGCAAAAGCAAGAAATATCGTCACAGCTTCTAGTCTAGCTACAAGGGCATATGATTCTTCAAAATCAATACCAAACTCTTAATTGACAACTAGTCTAGATTTATTCCTAACAACCTGCCCATTTTCATTCAATTTATTTCTGAATACCTGTAAGGCCTTGGGCCTTATTGGACTTTTAATGGGCCTTCTTCTGGAACAGTGCCTGATGACGTCAAGGGATGTTGACGTCAACAGTGGATTGACGTCAAGTGTGTTGACATCAACAGTTGGGTTGACGGAAAGGGTGTTGCCGTCGACTAGGTCTTGGCGTCAATCGATATTGACGTCTACCAAAGATTCCAGAGTTTTCTCATACATGAACTTGACGACAATCAATGCTGACGTCAAGTTCTTGTCGGTGTAAGTTGACAGCAAACATGTTGACGTCAACCTGCTCGACCTGTGTTTTTAAGGGCGACCCGAGGCCCCTTCTTCCTCACTTCTCTCTCTCCTTCCCACCATCTTCACCCATCTTCTTCTCCACTTCTTCTAGCGGCCGACGGTAGTTCGTGGGAAGGCTATGGTGCTCGTGGCGGAGGCGGAATGGGCGGGAAACGGGGTTTGAAGGATCGTCCTCGCGGTGGAGCTCCGGGATAATCGACGAGATTTGAAGTTCTTTTGGGAGTTTTATTGCGTTTTGAGGTAGGGACTCTGCCCCGTGACTCCCCATTGTTGGAATCTCATGATGGTTGTGTGTGATTTATGTGAAAATCATGGTTTTTGGGGAGGGTTTCTCCATGCCGGGTTTTGGGGTGAAACCGCTGATCCAAGTGTTGGATCGTTGTTTTCTGGATTTACACTAGTGTTTTGTGATGAGGGAGAGCGTTTCCCATCATCAATTTGCGGTTTCTTGGGCTTGATCACCCGTAGGAACGGCCTGGGGCCGTTTCAGCTGCTGGATGCTAAAGAACTTAACGTCAACATCGGTTGACGCCAAGTTCTTCAGGGAGGAACTTGGCGGCAAGATCCCATGTCGTCAAGATGAGGTAAACGACAAGCTTGTTGCTGTCTAAAGAAGGTAGACGACAAGGGTGTTGTGGTCTACCCTAGGGTTGGCGGCAATCGATGTTGCTGTCAACCCCACAGGTGTTGGATCTCTTATTTTGATGATACTCAAATATGATTCATTAATATACTGAAGTCATGCTTATTATGCTTACATTTATATCTCACAATGTTTCTGTCATGTATAGCTCAAGAAAAAGTCATATATGCTCAGTAGTGTCGACACAGTGCCTTGTGGTGTCGACACTAGCTCACTGTCCCAGAAGAAGAATTCTAGAGAAATACCCAGTAGTGTCGACACAGTGCCTTGTGGTGTCGACACTAGTTAACTGTCCCAGAACCAGGATTTTAGCAAGTACCCAGTGGTGTCAACACAGTCCAGCTGTGTGGCGACACTAGTACACTGTCCCAGGATCTTGTTTCTCAGCCAGGAACTTGTGTGTCGACACATAACAGTGTAGTGTCGACACAGTTTGGATAATTCTCTAGATCTAAAATTACCAAGTCATGTGGAGGATTTCGGTAAGGGCTTTTTGGGCGGGAATTCCTATGCTCCCAATTCCCAAGATATTTTGTGGATCCTTGGGGCTATAAATACTCCTTTGTCACTTGGGTTTTAAAGAGGCATCCATCGGGACACACATCTGCTCTTCATGCTCCAGGGTATTCCAGCCGACGTCTGAAGAAATCTTCATCCTGGCGAATTGCTCCGAGTTCTGAAGGAACAAAAGCTTTGAGCACCTTGGATGATCCATTTGGTGAAGAATTTTGAGCCATCAGAGTCTTCTTCCTGGAGCTGAAGTAGAAGAACTGATTTGTACTTTTGAAGCAGAAACAAGGACCTTCGAACCAGTTTTCTTCAACTTTGGGTTTAAATTGATTTGTCTGGTTCTTCATCTCAAACTTATCCTATTGAAGTGTGTATTGTGAAATTGGTGCAATCCTTGTGCCCAATTTCTTGTGTGTGATTGAATATGAGATTTCTGAATCTCAGAGTGTGTGTGTTGTTGTGCGACTTTTCTGAACTGGCAAGATAAGCCACATTTGAGTGTGTGTGTGGATGGTGGATGTAGGATACACTGTTGTGTAATCCGAACCACCCTAAATCTCTTAGTCTTTGTGGTTTGCTTATCTCTTGCGTTAGATGCTTGATAGGCTCATTAGCATCTCATCATCTAACTGGTCTAATTTGTTTAGAAGTGTCATTGATCTTTAGATTTCATAGTGAATTTAATTTCTCTAAAATCATATTCGAAGTGAATTTTTAAAATTCTAAGAAATCTATTCAACCCCCCCCCCTTCTAGATTTCCTATAGCAGTTTTTTCGCAACATTTCATTTGGTATCAGAGAAGGTTGTCTTTGCACTTTAAGTGTTTGATCTAATGATCAAGAGTTTATTGCTATGGAAAACACTAAGGGGTTTATTGCTGAGGGTCATTTAATTTCTAGGCCTCCTTTTTTCGATGGATCTGACTATGCTTATTGGAAAAACAGGATGCAAGTGTTCCCTAGAGCACAAAATTATGAGCTCTGGAAGATTGTCGACAAGGGACCTGATGGACTTCCTGAGGATGAAAGAGTCTTTGGACTAAGGACCAGATCAACAAGTCTACACTCAGCTGGAGTGCCATGAACATGATGCAATGTGCCATCCATCCCAAGGAGTACTTCAGAGTCTCCTTATGTAAGTTTGCTAAGGAGATGCAGGACAAGCTACAGTTCATTTATGAGGGAACTTCTGAGGTTAGAGAGACCAAGGCAAGTATCTTAGTCTCAGAATATGAAATGTTCAGGATGAAAAGTGATGAAACTATTTCTGAGATGTTTGCTAGATTCATGCTTTTGGTTAATGGCCTTAAAGGTCTAGGAAAAGACTATTCTAATAGTGATCTTGTTAGGAAAGTTCTTAGATAACTTCCATTAGCCTGGCACACAAAAGCAACTGTAATTGAGGATTCAAAAAATTTGTCAACCATGCAATTGGATGAGCTAATAGGTTCACTCATGACATATGAGATAAGTCTGAAAAGAAATGCATCTATGACTACATCTAAGAAACCTATTGCCTTAAAAGCTTCATCTAGTTAAAAAATTATTGCTGATCAATCTGATGAATATGATGAGTCTTCTGATGAACAGAATGATGAAGAATTGGCCTTACTGACAAGGCAATTCAGAAAATTTCTGAGAAAGAAAGGGAAAGGTAAGTTTAAACCTTTTGTCAAAAAAGATGTTTAAAAAAATGATTTCAATAAAAAATTGGAAACCAATAAAAAGACTTACATTATTTTCTATGAATGCAGGAAGTCAGGACACATGAGAGGAGAGTGTTCTGATCTGAAAAAGAAATTGAAAAATCAAATGTTCAAAAAGACAAGGGCAATTCTAGCCACATGGAGTGACGAGGATTAAGAAGATCAGGAAGAAAATGAATCAGAAGAAGAAGAAGTGACTTATCTCATGGCAAGACATGAAGAAAATAATGAGGTAAGTTCTTCATTTGAAAATTTCTCAACTGATGACTGGGAGGAAGCTTATGCTGTTTTGTTTGAACAATTGTGTGAACTAAAATCTGAAAATAAAACATTGAGAAGAAAAATTAATACCATAGTGCAAAGTCCACAAGATTCTGAGCAAACAAATTTGCTGACTGATGAAATTAATAACCTGAAAAAGGAAAAAGAATGTGTGAATGAACAACTTGATGTAATCAAGGAGAGATGTCAGTCAATTGAAAAAGAAAAATAGATCTTAATGAATGAAAATAAGAAACTCATAAATGAAAAGGAAGTGATGCAAGAGGAATTGAAAACTGTCAAAAAAGAACTGGATGACAAAAACGAGACCTTGACAAGACTTGTCAAAGGCAAACAAAACCTGTATGCTATTTTAGGAGTTCGGATGAACCCTACCAAGCATGGTCTAGGTTATCAGTCTGAAAGTAATAAGAAAATTGGACAAACATTGATAACCTCATTTGTTCAAGAAATCACTTCCTATGATAATTCTGAAAAGAACTTCACGGAAAAATCAGAAGCAAACTTAAAAACAAAAATTCAAAATCAGGTCAAAATTTTCAAAATACAATTTAAACATGAAAAGACTCAAGGTAACGATCAACAGAATTTAAAATCCAGTTTGAGACCAACCTCAATTCCAAAGAACAATAAAAGCTCTTAAGTTGATTCAAAATCATACATCAATAAGAATAAGGGTTTCACACCATAAGGAATCATGATGTGCACTATATGCAAGAAATCTGGACACACTGATGAAAATGCAGATCAATAATGAATTCAAAGAAAATAAGGCAAATCTGGATTCCAAAGCATCTTGTTGCTGAGCTGAAACAACTTATGGGACCCAAAGCAATTTGGGTACCAAAATTATCTTTCTAAATTTGTTTTGCAGGAATGTCTTATAGCCCACAAGAAAGATAAATGGTACATTGACAGTGGCTGTTCAAGACATATGACTGGAGATAAGAAAAAAATTTCAACATTGATTGAAAAAGATGGTGGACAAGTAATTTTTGGAGGTAAGAACAAAGGGCAAATCATTGGAACAAGAAGAATTGGTAAGAATCCTTCAAGCTTAATTGAGAATGTTTTACTTGTTGAAGGTCTTGATCATAATCTCTTGAGCATAAGTTAACTATGTGACAAAGGCCTTAAGGTAATTTTCAATTCTGAATCATGTGAAATTGTTGAAAAAGATTCTGGAAAAATAAAATTTCTTGGCCAAAGAATTAATAATGTTTACTTGATTGATTTGAATGATCATCAACATGAAAATCTTTGTCTTGTTGCCAACCAGCATGATCTATTCCAACTGTGGCATAGAAGGTTAGGTCATGCTAGTGAAAATGTTCTGAATAAGTTGCTAAGATATTCTCTTGTAAATGGTTTACCAAAAATGAAGAAAAAGAAAAATGCAATAATATGTGCTTTATGTGCCCAAGGTAAACAAACCAGGAAATCATTCAAATATGTTGCACCATTAATCACTTCCAAACCTTTTGAATTGTTGCATATGGACTTATTTGGTCCAACTAGAACACTCAGTCTTAGTGGACATAGATTTGGATTTGTGATTGTGGATGACTTTTCTAGATTCACATGGGTGTATGTTCTATCTCACAAGAGTGATACTTTAGAAAATTTCAAAGAATTTGTTGATAAAATTGAAAATGCAAAATAAATAAAATCCACTCCATTCTTACTGATCATGGAGGAGAATTTGACAATAATTTGTTTTTTGATTTTTGCAGGAATAAAGGAATTGATTACAAGTTTGCTTCTCCAAGGACTCCTGAACAAAACATAATTGTTGAAAGGAAGAATAGGACTTTAGTGGAGATGGTAAGAAGATTGTTGATTGAAAGTTAGCTTCCAAGAAAATTTTGGGCAGAAGCCGTCAACACTTCATGTTATGTCCTCAATAGAGTAATGGTAAGACCAGTCCTTAAGAAAACTTCCTATGGACTTCTGAAAGGTAAGAAACCTCACATTGCATATTTTAGAGTCTTTGGATATAAAGTTTTCATTCATAATAATGACAAATATGATCTTGATAAATTAAAGAAAAGTAATGTAGGCATCTTTATAGGATATTCTGAAAATTCGAGGTCATATAATGTTTAACAGTGAATCAAACAGTGTGGAGGAAACTCCTCATGTCATATTTGATGAGAATAATGAAAAATCTATTGACCTTAATTTGTGCAGGAATCAAGAAGAAGATATTGACATTCTTATAAAAGAAAAAGATCAATCTATGGAGAATGAAGAGGTTGCTGAACCTGAAGCTGAGTCGACACCACAGAACATTGAGTCGACACCAGAGCAGGTAAGTGCAGCAAAAAGATAAAATTTCAAATACTTTAAAGACCATCCACTTGAGAATGTAGTTGGAGATGTTCATGACAGAGTCCATACAAGATCTCATTTCAGAAATGTCATTGAACAAGATCATATGGCTTTTATATCTCAAATAGAACCCAAAAATATTGAAGAAGCACTAAAAGATAATTCTTGGATAGAAACAATGCATGATGAATTGAATCAATTCAAAAGAAATAATGTTTGGAGTCTAGTTCCCAAAAATCTTGAAAACTCAATAATTGGAACTAGATGAGTGTTTAGGAATAAATTGAATGAAGAAGGAAAAATTGTCAGAAATAAAGCAAGACTGGTTACTAAAGGATATAATCAAGAACTTGGAGTTGATTTTGAGAAATCCTTTGCACCAGTAGCTAGATTAGAAGCAGTGAGAATTCTATTAGCATATGCATGTTCCAAAAACTTCAAATTGTTTCAAATGGATGTGAAAACTGCCTTTTTAAATGGTTACATAAAAGAATAAGTGTTTGTTGCTCAACCTTCTGTATTTGAAGATCTTGATAAACCTAACCATCTGTATAAATTGCATAAAACTCTTTATGGTTTGAAATAGGCTCCAAGAGCATGGTATGATAGATTGAGCAGTTTTCTGGTTGGTAAGAATTATTCCAGAGGTAACGTGGATCAAACTCTGTTCACAAAATCAGTCCACAATCATATCATTGTAGTTCAGGTGTATGTGGATGATATTATTTTTGGATCTACTAATCCTTCACTGTGCGAAGAATTTTCAAATCACATGCACAGTGAATTTAAAATGAGTCTTATGGGAGAATTAGAATTCTTTCTTGGTTTGCAGGTCAAACAACTTGAGGACGGGTTCTTTATAAATCAAGCCAAATATATTAAAGAATTACTCAAAAGTTTTCACTTTGAACAAGCCAAACTAGCATCAACTCCCATGAGTACAAGCATCAAATTGGACAAAGATGAAAAAGGTAAATTGATTGATGCAAAGCAATACAGAGGTATGATTGGATCTCTTTTATATCTTACTGCAAGTAGGCCTGATATTCAATTTAGTGTATGTCTTTGTGCTAGATTTCAGTCTAGTCCGAAGGAAAGTCACTTGCTTGCAGTTAAAATGATTTTTAGATATCTCTGTGGAACTTGTGATTTGGGTTTTTGGTATCCAGTTGGATGTCATGCTAATTTGATTTCATATCCTGATGCTGATTATGTTGGATGTAAGCTTGATAGGAAGAGTACTAGTGGTTATTGTCAATTCTTAGGAAATTGCATGATAACATGGGCTTCCAAAAAGCAACACTCAGTTGCACTATCTACTGCAGAAGCAGAATATGTTGCTGTAGGAAGTTGTGCAAATCAAGTGTTGTGGATTAAAAGTCAATTGCTTGACTACAACATTGATATTGGATGCTCATCTATTTTGTGTGACAATATTAGTGCAATCAATCTTTCCAAAAACCCAATTCAACACTCTACAACAAAACACATTAAGATCAGGCATCATTTTCTAAGGGATGAAGTTGGAAACAAAATCATTGAATTAGAATTCATCCCCACTGAAAAACAAATTGTAGATATTTTCACAAAATCATTGGCTGAAGACAGATTCACATCTCTGAGAAGAGAACTTGGAATATGCAACATGGAATAAGAATAGAAAAACTTTTTTATTCTTTATGCTAAGATTATGAGGTATATCAAATAGTGGTTAGTGGAAGGACAAGTTATGCTTGTTTGAAAGATATCATTATGTGTTGAGGAAAATCCTCTGCCAAGTACCCATGATCTAAAATGTGTAAGAATCATTCAGTTTTTGAAATTATTTAAAAAAAAAAAATTGTTGTGATTGCTGTTAATGTGCTTGAAACATGATTGGTCATGTATGTTTGTTTGATGAAATTGAGTGCTGAAATTGAGTATGCATTGTTTGAATACTGAATTACTGATGCACATATTGAGAGGGAGCACCTCTGCTTGAGAAACAAAGGTAAGGTCTGAGATTTCAGTTCAAAAGAATCAAGATTGTTTACAAATTCTTTTGAGAGTAGGTTGTTGAGACTGATCAAGAAAATGTTGAGGTGATGTGAGTCTTCTGTGAAACTTCTATCAAGTTCATGTTCATTCTTGAAGCCATCAATTCCTTAACTTCTAATTCATCAAATTTACTTGATCATCTTAATCACTCTTTCATTGAAGAAGCAATTCTTTAATTTTGATGAAAAATAGATGAGATCAATAACTCAGGGGGAGCTAAAGACTTCATTGCCATTTTCTCTCATCAAAACCAAAGTTAATTCAGTGTGTTGATGAATATCTAATACATGAAATGTTCATTAATTCTTCTGAAGAAAATAAGGATTGATTTCTTAATTGCTATAACATGTTCTTTTAGTCAACACTCTCTTTTACTTTGAACTCCTCAAGTAACTTGATTTCTTTTATGGATTTTTGCTCAATTGTGTATTGATCTTACACACTTCTTTCAAGACTGATAAAAGGTAAAGTTGTGTCAAAAGTTTCAATGTTCATTTTCAAGAAGATTTTATGACAGAGCAATGGCATAACACTGAGAAACTGCACATCTTCACAAAAAGTGAAGTGCCATGTATGTCATGAGGTGCTGTGTTATCTCTGTTCTAAGGGGTAAAATCAAAATAAAAAGAATCAATGTCAACTGAGTAACTGGAAATATTGGCGTCTGATAAACGTATATTTCCATGTAAAAAGGTTTTCATTCACCTCTTGAAACAGGATAATTGGTAAATCTTTAGTAGCGAAGGATTCTGGTGGGTAAAAAGCATGTATACTTGAGTGAAAAAGATTTACTATATTTGAATGTTCATTGCTTAAAAGTTAAAGAAAATTCAATGAAAGAAAATGAACAATGCCTTAATCCTAAAGAAATCACATTACTTTTGGTTAAGAAAAGTGTAAAAGATTGAGAATGATTGTGTAGAAGATTTTATATCACTTTAGAAATCATTTCAATCCTTCAGGATTTCTTAATGATAAATTTTATGCTAGATATCTTTCAACCTAGTGAATAAATGATGGGAATATGATGAAAAATTGGAAATGATCTCTTTGACATTTTAAAATCCCTAAATAATTGATTTTAGATATGACTCATCATATTAAAGATATCCCTTCTCATTCCTATTTCAAATCTGTCGATTTCTATCAAGTGAGGTCGACACACTCTTCTTTTGTGTCGACACCAAAAGCTTGTCAGGTCGACACACTCTCTTTATGTGTCGACACACCTGGGCTTGACCGGTGGCTCATGTTTAGGGTATTTGGACCGCAGGTACATTTTATCCCCCATCTTGAGGGATTAAATCTCTTTTTCTATGCCCTAGGTCCCATGTCGACCCTACCATTTGCTTTTTTCAATCTACTTGAACTCTTCCCTCCTTCCAACTTCCAAGGAACCGATTCCCTGCATTTTCGTTTCTTCTTCTCCAACCTTCCATCCTTCTTCTCTTCTCATCCTTCCCTTCATCATGGCTCCCAAACAGTCTCCAAGGAGAGGGGCAAAGTCCAGGACGGCTGCAAAAGGCATTGTCATTGATGAGCCTCAACCGGAGAGAAGAAGCAAATTTCACCATGATCCGTCAAAGAGAAAGAGTGAGGTGTCTCCTTCAGGAACCCCATCTAAGAGGGGAAGGGCATCTTCTCTGAGCAAAGGCAAGTCTCCCATGCCCTCTCGTTACCCAAGAAGGAAGCTTCTACCGGATTCTAGTGATTCTTCTGAAGCAAACTCATCCTCGGAGTCTTCTGACTCATTTGAGGCTCAAGTAGTCACCCCATCTCAAACCGTAACTGAAGGTTGCTATATTCTCAAGCCTAGGGCTGTGGCTTTAGATGATGAAGCTCTTGCAAATGCTTTTCCAGAGCTTATACCCTTATTTCAGTTTCAAGGGTGGTTGATGTTTATCTCAAAATTTAGAATTTTCTATCCACGTTTAGTTCAAGAATTCTATTTGAACATGGTGGATGATCTAGAGTGTTTCAGGTCTGAAGTCAAGGGTGTATCTATTCTTTTCACTCATGATTTAGCTTCTAATCTTTTCCACTTTACAAATGAAGGTGAGGATTGGAGTGATTTTGAATTCAATCTTCATGAAGCCTACACATTGCTTATTGGTCTTCCTCATGATTCAATAGATTCAAGGTAAACCGATGTCACAAGATTCAATACCAACACCTTTCCTCTAGTTCTCCGTTTGGTACATCACATTCTTACCACAATTATCACACCACAGGGTGGTGGCAGGAATAGATTGACAGATATTCAGAGATTTGTGATGTATAGCATGAAGAAGAATGTGAAAATCAATTTGAATTTGATCATGACTCAAATTATGTCTGAAACCATAAGGAAAGATCTTCAGAGATCCTTACCCTATGCTGCACATCTCACAGCTGTGTTCAAGCACTTTGGTATTTCATTTGGCAATGAAAAGGTTCAGAAAATCCCTCAAAATAATATATATTGTTTGCATCACTTGCTAAAGTTCACGAGGTTCAGAGTTGAGGGAGATCAAGTGTTAAGAGGGCCAGTTGTAGAGCCTGAACCACATGTTGAACAAGTGCAAGAAGAAGTTGCTCCAGCAGATGCAGCACCACAAATTTATCCAGTGGACCAGCCACATGTTGAGGTTGAAATTCCTTTTGAGCCACAAGCTGCGTCTTCTCCTCATGCATCTCCACTTCCATCAAATATACCTGTCCATCCAACCTTTCTCACCCATCATCAAAGTTCAGCCTCCACTTCAGATAGTGGACCTTCCATTCCACCTCAGCTATATACATTTCTACAAACTCAGTTTGAAACTCTAAATTCCTCCATATCAGAAATGTCTAACAGATTTGAACTTCGGATTTAGAGATTAGAAAATTCTGTGAATGGTCAGTTTGTGAGACAACATGAAACAGTTGAGCATGCAACTAGAAGATTCAACAGACTAATTGGCACTTTGGGTGATGCTTGCACCCAAGTTAAAGAACTTCAGCTCAAGACTCAAGCAGTTCTAGAAGGAATTTTGCTTAATACTCAACAGGGACTGTTCAATAGTCAAGAAGCTGTAACTCAAGTGTCCAAAACTCGATTGTCCTTTGCTCATCTGGTTGATGATATGGATGGTATGAAGACTTTGATTGCTCACATTGATCAAGAAATGGCAGATCTCAAGTCTGATTTTACAAATTTCATGCAACATGGCACAATTCCCAGCTCATCCTCCTCATCTCACCATGCAACTCACAGTCTTGGTGTCTTTCAAGAGAATATGTATGAAAATCATCAAAGAATGGAAGATATTCTGCACACGAGACTCTCCACTATGCAAACTCAAATGAGAACAAGCTTGAATGCTATTGAAGCAAGGATGAAGACCATGGAGACCATCTTGCTCCCTATTCCTCCTCCTCCTCCACCTCCTTCTACATGATATCTTTTGTTTTGATGATGTCAAAGGGGGAGAAGGGGATTTAAATTTTTGGATGTTAAACTTTAAACTTCTTTTTGGGATACATCTTGATATGAATGCTAACATATTTCGGTTGATGGATGCATTGTTGGATGCTTGTATGTATGATTTTTCTTTGGAAATGACAAATGAATGACATGTTTTGCTTGCAAAGGGATGACAAATTGTGGATGTCATTGTTATGCTTATGACATGCTATGAAATTATGAATGGATGATTTTTAAAATCACATTTGTGAGAAATTCAAGTTAACTTAATGAATCATAGTTGCCATCATCAAAAAGGGGGAGATTGTTGGATCTCTTATTTTGATGATACTCAAATATGATTCATTAATATACTGAAGTCATGCTTGTTATGCTTACATTTATATCTCACAATGTTTCTATCATGTATAGCTCAAGAAAAAGTCATATATGCTCAGTGGTGTCGACACAGTGCCTTGTGGTGTCGACACTAGCTCACTGTCCCAGAAGAAGAATTCTAAAGAAATACCCAGTAGCGTCGACACAGTGCCCTGTGGTGTCGACACTAGTTAACTGTCCTAGAACCAGGATTTCAGCAAGTACCTACTGGTGTCAACATAGTCCAGCTGTGTGTTGACACTAGTACACTGTCCCAGGAGCTTGTTTCTCAGCCAGGAACTTGTGTGTCGACACATAACATTGTAGTGTCGCCACAGTTTGGATAATTCTCCAGATCTAAAATTACCAAGTCACGTGGAGGATTTCGGTAAGGGTTTTTTGGGCGGGAATTCCTATGCTCCCAATTCCGAAGATATTTTGTGGACCCTTGGGGCTATAAATACTCCTTTGCCACTTGGCTTTTAAAGAGGCATCCATCGGGACACATCTGCTCTTCATGCTCCAGAGTATTCCAGCCGACCTCTGAAGAAATATTCATCTTGGCGAATTGCTCCGAGATCTAAAGGAACAAAAGCTTTGAGCACCTTGGATGATCCATTTGATGAAGAATTTCGAACCATCAGAGTCTTCTTCCTGGTGCTGAAGCAGAAGAACTGATTTCTACTTTTGAAGCAGAAACAGGGACCTTCGAACCGGTTTTCTTCAACTTTGGGTTTCAATTGATTTGTCTGGTTCTTCATCTCAAACTTATCATATTGAAGTGTGTATTGTGAAATTGGTGCAATCCTTGTGCCCAATTTCCTGTGTGTGATTGAATCTGAGATTTCTGAATCTCAGGGTGTTTGTTGTTGTGCGATTTTTCTGAACTGGCAAGATAAGCCACATTTGAGTGTGTGTGTGGATGGTGAATGTAGGATACACTATTGTGTAATCCGAACCACCCTAAATCTCTCTGTCTTTGTGGTTTGCTTATCTCTTGTGTTAGATGCTTGATAGGCTCATTAGCATCTCATCATCTAACTGGTCTAATTTGTTTAGAAGTGTTATTGATCTTTAGATTTCATACTGAATTTAATTTCTATAAAATCATATTCGAAGTGAATTTTTAAAATTCTAAGAAATCTATTCAACCCCCCCATCTAGATTTCCTATAGCAGTTTTTCCGCAACATTTCAACAGGTAGGTCCCAGCAGGCTGAGCCCTTTCCCATAGTCCGAGGTGTTGACACGCAGTGTCCGCCTCCAGGCGCGGTGTGCCGGACATTGAGAGCATCTCCGTCTGTGCATGTACTGAATTTTACTGTGCTTGTGTTGTGTTGTGTTGTGTTTCCCAGACATTGAGGTGAAGGCTCCGTCTGGATGACTAGCGTTGAGCTATTCCTCTGGTGAGCCTGGACGTCGAGTGCGACTCTGTCCTATGCGTGCCCCTTGTGGTGGTTACGAGCAGGTTTCCGTGGGGCCCCTTCTCCACCGTTCGAGTCCGACATAGGGGATAACCAGTCGAGGACCAGACGCAAGGGAGAGCGTCTGAGTGTGCACACGTGGCTAGGGTTGGAGGACTCTGTGGTGTCAAGGCGCCAAGCCATAGGCCCTAGCTGGTCCTACCTTATGTGTGTGTGTGTGTGCTTGTGTGTGTGTACTTGTTGTACTGTTGAGCCTGAGAGGTTCCAGTTTCTTGGCGCACTCCTGCGAGGAGTTGCGTGCCATGCCACCGATTTCTATGTGTTGTGCAATGTGTTTTACTTACTGTTGCTTTACTTCCTGCATTGCTTTTTAGTACTGCTACCGGTGGGGGTTAGTGTCCCTACTGGGTCTCTTCTTGAGACTCACTCCCTTCCTTTTTAGGTGGTTCGTCGTCGGCTCCATGTGCTGAGGAGCCTGGTCACTCTGGTGCTGGTCCTGCTTAGCTGCTATGAGTAGTACTTAGTTATGTACTCGCTGTACTCTTTACTTTTGATGGGTTTGCTCTGAGTTGTACTATTTGATATATTATATAATGGAATGTTCAAAAAATTTATAGCGTATACATTTTCTTATATGTTCTCCTCAGACGTTCTCTTTTTAACCTTTCAAGCTTCGGCTCGTGGGTGGCGGGTCAGGGTTCGGGTTACTGGTAATTCGGATCCTGGGTCGTTACAGAATACCCATATAGTACCAATCACAGATTGATCACTAGGTCTGGGTACTAATTCCCACACTTGATTTCTGTCAAATTGATGAAGTTCATCATGCATTGCATTGATCCAATCCTCACTGGTTAGAGCTTCACCGATAGACTTAGGTTCAATTTGAGAAATTAGTGCCACTGGGTCTTCATTTATTGCATTTAGAAAGGATGATCTAGTCCTAACTCTATCATGCACATTACCAACTACATTCTCAATTGGATGATCTCTTAAAAGTCTATTATTTTTAGGAATTACCTCTTGGGGTTCATTCAGTTCTGGAACAATATTACCTCATCCACTTGTGGTAGGTGATTGATTGTCTATATTTTCAAATGGATCTCCATTCTCTTCAACAGTTGGTGAAGATTCGACAATGAAGTCATCTTCTTCATTACTTTGAGGAACCCTGCAAGATGTAGAGTCAACAAATTGATATAAATTTTCATCAAAAACTATATGTGGAGATTCTTCCATAGTTTTATTCTTGAGAATGTAAACTCTATAAGCTCTAAAGATTTCTAAATAACCAAGGAAAATGGATTCAAGACTTTTGACATCAAATTTATCAAGATTTACTTTATTGTTGTTATGTATAAAGCACTTGCAACCAAAGATTTTAAAATAGAACAAAGTTGGCCTTTTGTTTTTCAAAAGTTCATAGGGGGTTTTTCTGATTTTTGGTCTGACCAATGCTCTGTTCAATATGTGATTTGCTGTGTTCACAGCTTCAGCGTAGAAGGATTTGGGTAATTTACTTTCCAAGAGCATAGATCTAGCCATTTCCACAAGGGTTCTATTCTTCCTTTCCACAACTCCATTTTGTTCTGGAGTTCTTAGAGAAGAGAATCTGTGGAAAATGTTCAGTTCAACACATAAATTAGAAAAAATTCTTGTTCTCAAATTCACCCCCATGATCTGTCAAAATGGATTTAATTTTATGTGAAAAACCTATTAAGGCAGTGGTACAGAATTTCCTGAATTCTTGACAAGCATCACTTTTGTGGGATAGAAATATAACACAAGTGTATCTAGTAAAATCATCAATGATGACAAATCCATATCTTTTGCCACTAAGACTGAGAATTCTTGTTGGCCTAAAAAGGTCCATATGAAGTAACTCTAGTGGCTTAGAAGTGAGTACATCATTGAAAATTTTAAAAGATTTTCTGGTTTGTTTTCCTTGAGCACATATCCCACAAAGTTGATTTTCAATATTTAGAAAAGATTCAGGAAGTCCTTTAACCAAATTTAGCCTTAAGAGTTTATTTATTGTGTTAAAACTTGCATGACCAAGTATTTTGTGCCATGTCCATGCAATTTCACTCTTATTAGCAACCAAACAGATGTTTTCAGCAAAGTTTTTATGAAGATTGATCATGTAGACATTGTTTTCTTTTTTTTCAAAGAATTTTATTTTTTCAGATGAAGAATCAAGAATTTTACAGAAGTCTGATTCAAAAACAACTTTGTGACCCTTGTTACACAGTTGGCTAATGCTCAAAACATTATAATGCAAACCATCAACTAACAGAACATTTTCAATGGATTTTGAGGAGGATTTACCAACCTTTCCAGATCCAATTACTTTTCCTTTGTTTTTACCTCCAAAAGTAACAGATCCGCATTCATTTTCAATCAGTAATGAGAACTTTGTTTTGTCTCCAGTCATGTGTCGTGAACACCTGTTGTGTCCCTAGTTTTGATGATGTCATAAATCAAGTAAAATGTCATAAATGTCTAACACAAGTTATTTGTATCACAGGAACAATCATAAAGATGAAGTCAACTCATTTGCATCAACGGAAGAGTTACTAAAGTTCAGTGATGTTCATAAGGTCGACTCTATACAGAGGTTAGGTCGACACTCAATGAGTTTTTCATTGCATAGATATTCAGAGTTTCATATGAGGTCGACACTACTCGAAGAATAGGTCGACTCTAATTGCTTTTCTGACTAGCACTGAAGAGGAAGAATCAGATAAGGTCGACACCATATATGAATTAGGTCGACACTAGTCAAATTTCCTGTGAGCTTTTGAAGAGAAGTGTTGGCTGAGGTTGACTCTATTTGAGGATGAGGTCGACTCTACCAGACTAATAGGTCGACTCTGAAGAAAGGTCAGGTCGACTCTATCATCAGATTAGGTCGACTCTATGATGCTCTAAGGTCGAGTCTACATCACATTCAACCAGTCAAAATCATAGTCATTTGGATGAGGTCGACTCTGGAGGGCATAAAGTCGACTCTACTGAAGACTTTACACTGATCCAAGTTAAGTCTCATGGATGTGCGTCGACTCTATAATCTAGATGTGTCGACTCAATGACACTTATTCTACAGAGACATAATGAATCTTCCAGCGCATAAGTGATGGGCATGTGACCCAAGGTCCAACGATTTGGACTTCGAGTACACGTCACATGGTTCTGGAAGATACCACCTTTTGGCAGCAAAAGGATCTCCCAAGTTTTTGAGATTTTGTTGAGGGGCCCACTGAAAAGATTCTGCGAATCAGATCAAAAGAGGCTAGTCGTGCCTTCTTCCAATATGAAGACCTGCTGCTGATCAACTGGAACAGAGGTTCAAAATTCATCTTAGATTCAGAGGCAATTGATCCGTGTGCTGCAACCAGAAGATGAATTCAATGAACTCAAGCATGAAGAAGTTGCAATCGGAGCTCAAGGAGTTTTCTGACCAGATCTAACTCCGGAGCAGAGCGTTTGACATTTCTGAACTTCTTCAGACTTTCGTTTTGTTTGTTTTTCTCAATATCTTCAAGTCATCACTCTGATTGGTTGTCTACTTTGATTAAAGTAGACGATGTTGATCCTACACTTGCTGTGTTTGGATCGTGAGATTTGGATCAAATCTTGAAGCTGTAAATCAACGGTTTGTTGAAGCTGTGTATCAGCAGTTTTGTAGAAGCTGTGAATCAGCGGCTGTGTGAGAGTCTCACACATTTGATTTCATAGTGAAGCCTCACTGGTTTAGTGCGAGGTGGACGTAGGTCTCCACACTAGAGCCGAACCACCTTAGAAATATTGCTCGTTCTTGTATGGTTTGTTCTCTGCATAGATTGTTTTCATTAGATCAAATCCTAATTTTGAGGTTTTATTTTCTAACTGGTTTTTAAATTAGTCGATATCTATTCACCCCCCTCTAGATATTCCTTCTACACTCAACACGTGGTATCAAAGCTAGGCTCTCCAATTCATTTGGTTTTACAACAAGGAGAGATCTGTATAATATGGAGTCTAGAGGTTATATTGTTGAAGGTCATTCTATGAATAGCCCCCCTTACTTTGATGGTACTAACTATGCATATTGGAAAACTCGTATGCAAGTATTTTTGCGAGCACAAGACCATCAAATATAGAGGGTGGTTAGCAATGGACCTTACGAGCTGTCTGAGGATGAAGAGAAGTGGACTCAAGAGGAGATTAAGAAGTCAAATGCTAATTGGAGTGCGATGAACATCATGCAGTGCTCACTCCATCCAACAGAGTTCTCAAGGGTATCATGATGCTCGAGTGCTAAAGAAAGTTGGAATCGCCTAATGGTGATCTATGAAGGTGTGTCAGAGGTAAAAGAAACAAAAGCAAACATGTTAGTTTCAGAATATGAAGCATTTAAAATGAATCATGATGAAACAATTTCTCAAATATATGGAATATTAACTCTGTTAACAAATGACTTAAAGAATCTAGGGAAGAATTTTATAGAAAAAGAACTTGTTAGGAAAATCCTTAGATCTTTAACTCCTATTTGACATACCAAAGCAACAGTAATTGAAGAATCTAGAAATTTGTCTACAACTACTGTTGATGAGTTAATTGGTTCATTAATGACTTATGAGTTGGGATTGAAAAGAAGTGAAGAAGATGTTAAGAAGAAGAAGCCACTTGCTCTCAAGGCAAGTCCCAGTACTAAGGAGGCTACTGAAGAAAGCGAGTCATCTACTTCTGAAGATGATTCTGGTGAGTTTTCTCTAATTACTAGAAAATTCAGAACATTTTTGAGGAAAGAAGAAAATGGTTTTCTGAAAATGAAATCATAGTCAAATAATTTCTCAAAGCCCAAACAAAATATAAATAAGAAATCTGATAGATTAGTTTGCTATAATTGCAGGAAATTGGGACATGTGAAATCTGAATGTCCTGAATCTTTGAAGAAAGCACAACCTAGATGGACGAAGAACAAACAAAAAGCTATGGTTGGGACGTGGAGCGAGGAAGAAGATGATAAAGATGAATAAAGCTCTGAAGCCAAGGAAACATAATAAAAAATCTGTCTGATGGCCAGAGGAGAAGAAGGAGATGAAGAAGAGGTAAATTCTCCTTTCAAAGATTTTTCCCTAAATGATTGGGAGCATGTATACTTTAAATTGTTAAACCAATATGATGAGCTTAAAAAGGAAAATAAAATGCTTAAAACAAAAATAAATCATTTTTTTCATAACACCTCAGTGAAAGAGAAAGAAAAAGAATTGATTCAAGAAATCAATGCTCTAAAAGAAATTGTCAGTGAATTGAAAATAAAAAATACTGAAAATGTCAATGAGATAGCTCTTGCTGCTGAAAAGAATGATGCTCTAAACAGTGTGAACATTGAAATGAAAAAAAGAACTTGGAATTCTTCAAAAAGAGGTGACTAAAAGACAAGAAGCATTGGAGAAATTTGTGAGTGGTAAGAATAACCTTGAAGCTTTGCTTGGAACCAAAGTTAACTTTAACAAAGAAGGGTTAGGCTTTAATCCTTCAAAGAAGAAAGAAATAGGGTTGAAAACCATCACATTTATTTCTTCAACAAATTCAGAAACTTCCACTTTAAGAAAAGAAGTAAATGGAAAGAGCACTCAAAAAATTGAGGAAAGATAAACAACAAAAAATTATGACATTGGAAAGTCGAACAAAAAGAATAAAACAAGTGCTGGAATTAAACCTATACCACAGGGGAACAAAAATTGGAAATCACCTGATTGGGCAGGTCGATGCTATGCTTATGATAGGTCGACACACTCACACACTAGACCACAGAATATGGTTAGGTGGACTCATGATAGGCCAACACCTTCACATGTCTGGTCATAGAATAGATGGACTCATGGTAGGTCAACACCTACTTACATAAAATCACAAAAATGTCTAAGTGGAGTCATACAGGTCGACACTATCCCTACAGAGTGTCGACACATTTCTATGGTTTTGCTAAATTTGATCGATATCTTAAAAGGTTTAGCAGTCAAAATAATTTTTGGTTTCATCCAAGAAACACTAGTGGGAAGTATGAAAGAAAATTCATGAAAATGAAGAAAAATAATGTATAAAAAATTCTTGAAAATAATAGAAAAAAACAACAACATGAAATCAGGAACATAATCAAATCCACAGTGAAGAGGCAAGCCTGGATTCTGAAAAGTCTATTTTCTGATGTACTTGATCTAGGTGATGTGAAGGGACCCAAATGTACTTGGGTTCCAAAGTGTTTTCTTTGATTGATTTTGCAGGTATGTCTTACAGCCAAGAACAACAAGTGGTACCTTGATAGTGGCTGTTCAAGACATATGACTGGAGACAAAGACAAATTCTGTCTTCTGTCTGAAAGAAAGCAGGTCATGTTACTTTCGGTGGAAATAACAAAGGTAAAATTGTCGGTTCAGGTAAAGTTGGTAAAAATCCTTCTAATTCAATTGATAATGTACTCTTGGTGGAAGGATTAGAGTACAACCTTCTGAGCATAAGCCAATTGTGTAACAAGGGTCACAAGGTAATCTATGATTCCTTTGGTTGTACAATTTTTGAACCGAATTCAAATTGTGTGAAGTTTTCTGGAAAAAGAATTAATAATGTCTACATGGTTGATCTGGATGAACCTGGAAACACCAATTTATGTTTAACTGCCAATAAAAATGATCTTGCATATTTATGGCATCATAGACTAGGTCATGCTAGCTACAACATGTTACATAAATTGGTTAAATTCAACATGGTGAAAGGCTTACCTGAAATTTCTTGTAAACAAAACTTCAAAATTTGTGAAGCATGCACACAGGGTAAGCAAACTAGAAAATCTTTTAAAAGTAGATCTGAAAGTCAATCTTCAAAACCTTTTGAGCTTATTCATATGGATCTGTTTGGACCCACAAGAACAAATAGTCTAAATGGAAAACGGTTTGGGTATGTACTTGTTGATGACTTTTCTAGATTTACTTGGGTTTTCTTCCTTGCTCACAAGAGTGATGCCTTTACGGAATTTCATGATTTTTACAAGAAACTTGTTCAGAAAGGAAAGTTTAAAGTAATTTCTATCATGTCTGATCATGGTGGTGAGTTTGAAAATGCTGACTTTGAAAAACTTTGCAGGGAAGAAGGGATTTCCCATAGATTTTCATCACCAAGGACTCCTGAACAGAACGGAGTTGTAGAGAGAAGGAACCAAACACTCGTGGAAATGGCAATGACCATGCTGATTGAGAGTGGACTGCCAAAACAATTATGGGCAGAGGCAGTAAACACTTCATGCTATATTATAAATCATGCAATGGTAATGCCTCTTAGCAAAAAGACTCCTTATGAATTGTTGAAATGTAAGAAACCTTCCATTGCTCATTTTAAAGTGTTTGGTGCAAAATGTTTTATCCTGAATAACCATAAAAATGACTTGGACAAATTTGAACATAAAAGTGAATTGGGGATCTTTCTTGGCTATTCTGACCATTCAAGAGCATATAGAGTTTTTAATGTAAATGATGAAACTGTTGAAGAATACCCTCATATCACATTTGATGAACTTGATGATGGTTTGTGCTGGAAAAAAGAAGATGGAGAATTTATGGAAGAAGAGGAAGTAAAAGACAAGGAAGGGAAGGAATCAGCAGGAAAGAAAATTTTAGATGATTGTAATGGATAAGAGTCAGCAGATGTAAATGAAGACAGAGATCAGCTGAACATAAGGATGTTAAGAGATCATCCTCAGGAAAGTATCATTGGTAATTTACTTGATCCTCCTAGGACTAGATCTCATTTTAAGATTATTTCTGAACTTGATCAAATGACTCTTGTTTCTCAAATCGAACCTAAAAACATTGAGGATGCCATAAAAGATGTTTTTTGGATTAATGCTATGCAAGAAGAACTGAACCAGTTTGAAAGAAATAATGTTTGACATTTGGTTCCAAGACCTTCTTCTCAAAGTGTCATTGGAACTAAATGAGTTTTTAGAAATAAAACAAGTGAAGAAGGCAAAATAATTAGAAATAAGGCTAGGGTTGTTGCAAAAGACTATAATCAAGAATTTGGAATTGACTTTGAAGAGTCTTTTGCTCCGGTAGCTAAGCTTGAAGCAATTCGGATTTTTCATTCTTTTACATATGCTCATGGCATTAAATTACAGCAAATGGATGTAAAATGTGCATTTTTGAATAGTTTGATAAAGGAGGAAGTCTGTGTTGAACACCCTCCTGGATTTGAATGCACTGACCTTCATAATCATGTTTTCAAACTAGACAAAGCTCTGTATGGCTTGAAGCAAGCTCCCCGGGCATGGTGTGATCGGTTAAGCTCATTCCTTACAAGTAAAGGGTACTCAAGAGGTAAGGTAGATCAAACCATTTTTACAAAAGTACAAGGAAAGGATATCTTGCTGGTCCAAATATATGTTGATGACATTATATTTGGATCAACAAAATCCTCACGGTGTAAGGAATTTTCTGAATTGATGACTAGTGAATTTGAAATGAGCCTAATGGGAGAACTAAAATTTTTTCTTGGATTTCAGGTTATTCAAACAAAGGAAGGAAATTTTATAAATCAGTCAAAGTACATTCAAGATTTGCTAAAGAAATACAAAATGGAGAACACAAAAGCTATGGCAACCCCAATGAGCACCACTGTGAGTTTGGATGCCGATTTGAAAGGTAACTTGGTAGATCCAAAAATCTATAGAGGTATGATCGGATTCTTGCTTTACTTGACAACATCTAGACCAGATATTCAATTTTCAGTGTGCATGTGTGCAAGATTTCAAACTAGTCCTAGAGAATCCCACATGAGTGCTGCAAAAAGAATTTTCAGATATCTTGCAGGAACTCATGAGTTGAGACTGTGGTATCCTGCATCTAGTAAATTTAATTTAATATCTTATTCAGATGTGGATTATGCTGGTTGTAAATTGGACAGAAAGAGTACTAGTGGCTATTGCCAATTTTTGGGAGGGTGTTTAGTCTCTTGGGCTTCCAAGAAACAACACTCGGTTGCTCTCCCTACCGTAGAGGCATAATATGTTGCTGCAGGAAGTTGTGGCACTCAAGTGTTATGGATTAAACATCAACTTCAAGACTACCAAGTAGATCTTGGATGTGTCCCTATTATGTGTGATAGCACTAGTGCAATTAGTTTAGCCAAAAATCCAATCCAGCATTCTAAGACCAAGCGCATAGAAATCAGACATCATTTTTTGAGAGATGAAGTAAGCAAGAACTCTTTTGAATTGCATTTTATTGAGACATCAAAACAAATTGCTGATATCTTTACAAAACCCTTGTGCAATGAAAGATTTTCATGCCTAAGAAGAGAACTTGGTCTATGCTTGCTTGACTCATGACTGATTGCTTGAAACGTTGCATGTAAATGTTTGCTTGTATAATTGCTTGTCATGTGATAAAAATTTGCTGCTGGTTGATAATCTTCTTGCAATTTTTGACAAAAGTGATGAGATGGAGGTTGGTTGAATGATCAGGCTCAGTGAATCAGTTGGTCAGTTAAGTTGGATGAATTGAATTCAGTAAGTGTGCAGTCTGTGAAGGTTAATTCTTTCAACTTTCTGAATGTTTGACCAGACATAGGTGGACTCTATTGGCAAAAGAGTCGACACTATCTTTCTTCATTATGAACTTTTGCCATTCTTCTCAATTCATACTCTTTGATTTCGCTTTAGAAAATAAAATTCTCTTGTTCTTGCAAATAAATTCTTGCTTCTCACATTGCATTGACCTTCTTGGTATATCAAATGGTGATTTAAAGAAGGGCAAGTCAGACTTGTGTAGATTTTTTCACTATGCGTGAGTATATGTCTCCGCCAAGTATCAAGGGCCTGTTTATGCAATTGTTGAGGGGGAGTCTTGTTCATTTTCCTCCTTGATTCTAAAGATTCATTTTCTGAGGGGGAATAATTCCATTATGAGAATTGTAATTTTAGGCAATTTCTCAAGGGGAGTTAATCTTATACTCTTAAACACCTTTATCTCTGAAAGTAAATGGATATAGTTTGTAAATTATAAATTTCTAAATTTAGCCTTGAAATTCTTTGAAAACTTTAAAAGGTTAAATAACAGTTGCAGAAATTAATGTATCAAGTGAGAATTGCATTTTATTGGATTCTGAAATCTTCATGAAAAATGGTCACTCTGGTTAGATTTTAAAACATCTGGGCTATATTGTTTTAAAAGTCTTCTTGATACAGAAAAATATTCAAGAACTGTTCATAAATAAAATATTTTTTGATGACAGAACAATGACTAGGCTATGAGAAATTGCAACTCCTGATAAAATCAGTTGAAGAAATTGTATGTCATGGTGAGCTAGTTAATTCTGTTCAGGGTTAATAAAAATTTCTGTTTGTGCATACTGAGTAACTGGGGATTCCTGTGTCTAACCAACATGTATCCTCACATGAAAAGTTGCACATAACCCTTGAAATAAGATGATTGCCCTACTTGAGTAATCAGGAGCTCTGGTGTGTGAAAAGCATGGGCTCTTGCATGAAAAAGAAAGGAAAAATCTGATTGTTCATCTTTTTATAAAAATGCAAATAATCAGTCTAATTGTAGTTCAAAAGTCTGAAAATTTCAATCCAGATGTTTTTTAACTCAATGTACCTTGTTTTGTTTTTTCATCTATCCGAGGTTATCATTTTACATGGTTTGAGTAAGATTTTATAAGATTGCAAATTTTCACTTGAAAGATTCTTTTCTCTTCTGTTATTTCTTTCTATGATTCTTTCAGTGTTTTTAATGGTTAAACTAGAGTTTATAACTTTCAAACCATTAATTTCACTAAAATGAGAATTAGGTGATGAAAGAGCATAATTTTTTTTAACATTCTCAAGATTACCCTAAAATACAATTAATCATGGTGTTTTTGCTCCTTTCTCAAATGTTGTCCAAGCATTTTCATGAATTCTATTTCATAGAGTTGAATATTTTTTAACATTCTCAAGATTACCCTAAAATACAATTAAAGTGTATGGCCTAGGGTAGGTCGACGCTTGAAGTGTCGCGTGTCTTCGAAAACTCAACTCTAAAGCTTGTTTGGCCTCGTTTTGATCACAACTGCTTTCATCTTCTTCATATGTTCTCAAAATCTCCTTTCTGCATCTGCAACTCTCGCTCTTCGATTCACCAATTCTCTGTTCATGGCTCCTAAAATGCAAGCCCGTCGAGGAGGAAAATGGAAGGAGTTAGTGTCTGCATCGTTTGAATGGCGCATAAAGGCGAGGAATGATCCTGATAAGGGCAAAGAGCCTCTGGAGAAGAAGCCCTCAATTTCGTCCTTCTCAAGCCGACGATTCTCTCACCCGTGTTCACCCAAGGAAAAGACATTCTCCAAGGGTAAGAAGAAACAAAAATTTGTTGATTTGAGCAGCTCTGATGAAGGAGACGAAGGCTTACAAGCATCACTGAATGAGAATCCCCAAGAAACTCTTGAAAAAAGCCCTAATGTCCAGGGTTCAGGATGCTTTTCCAATGAATAGAGATCAGAGGAACATGATGGTTCTCCGTTGAAGGACACCAGTGCTAGTATTCTAGAAAGGTCTGATGATTTTGAAGAGGAACATATCCAGAATGACCAAGATGAGGATGAGGTTGAACTCAAAAAAGCAGCAAGCGCTGATTCGAGAGGTCAGAATACTATTCAACCATCTGAATCTAATTTTGGAGAAAATGAGTCTGAGTATGAAGGCTCATAGGCACAAGAAGTAGTTCATCTGACTACTGAAAATAAGCAGATTTTACATCCTAGAACAATTGATGTTCATGGTGAAGGTATGAACACTGTATTTTCTGATCTTCTAGAGATGATAGACTTTCAAGGATGGACAGACTTCATCAGTGTGCATAGAATTTTTTATCCTGTTTTAGTCCAAGAATTTTTCATAAATCTGGTTAACAAGGAGGATACCCTGGAGTCTAGGGTCAGAGGAGTATCTATTGCACTCACAAATGGTGTTGTGAGTCAATTTTTGGATATTCCAAATGTGGGCCATAATCCTCAAGAATACACCTTCTGTGCTCATGAGGCTTATACTATGCTGACTGGTTTGTCTCATAATAAAGAGAATATCTTCCAGACAAGGGTGCCTATATTGAATGCGAATAGATTTCCTCCTATTAACAGAGTGCTACATCATTGATGTACCACTATTTTGACCCCTCAAGGAGGAGGAAGACACAAGATTACCAATCTGCAAAGGTTTTTAATATATTGTTTAATCAACAAAGTGAAAGTCAACTTGTCAACCATTTTTTGTCAGTTGCTTCATGAAGCAACTAGACCAGAGCTGAGGAAGAGTTTACCATATGCAGCACATTTCTCCACAATTTTTTAGAAGATGCATGTTCCTTTGGACAATACCAAAGTCCAGAAGATTGCAAAGTACCACATTTACGATTTGGTTCATATAGTTAACTTTATGAAGTTGAATCTGGAACCTTAGGTGGAGAGAGAACCTACTGCACCTCAAGAGAATGTCAATGAAGATTTGGATGTGGATCAGCCTCATCATGACTAGAGAGAGTAGAGAGCTCATGATGAATTTGAAGGAATTCAGTTGGATGAAGCTCTGCCTGTCCCTTCACCCTCTCTTATACCTAGATTTGATGATCAAGGTGTGGATCAGCCACATTTCTCACCTACTCATCCCACCTCTCATGAGCCCTCTGTTGCTGAGCAGGTTAGGCCTTCTACCTCTTCTGTTGAAACTCCCATTCCACCACAGCTTCTCCAATTTCTACAAGATCAATTAACTGTTGTAAATGATTCTATTAGCCTTCTGAATATCAAGATTGAACAACAGTCCTTGCAGTTTGAGAACATGTTGGAAGAAATAGACATAATGCTCAGTGAGAATATTGAGAGACAAGAGCAGACTGCTAGATTTACTATTGTTAGATCAGATACACTCATAAAGAAAATTGGGGAAGTCTTCAACACTGCTGTCTACACTCAAGCTGAAATTTTTGATAAAGTACAATCAGTTGAAGAAGCACTGCAAAGAGGATCAGAAAGGCTTAATGATATTCCAGATTTGGTTACCACAGTTCATCAAATCACTAACATGATGAATATTCTTAGAGATTATCACAACGAGATGTCTCATAATCTCAAACTTGTGAGACTTGAGTTTAACCAAGTATGGAAGCTTCATGATGTGACTGACACAGCTGAAAGCAATCAAGCAACTTCCTTTGCAACTACTCCTCCAATGCCTCATGGAGTTGATAATATTCCAGTTGTCCCAGATACTCATTTTGACAGTCTGCAAGATTTTCTAAACACAAGGTTCAATGCTGTTCAGTTTTATCTACGGGACAATTATGATGATTTGCATATTAGAATGTCCAGAATTGAGAGTAGACATCTCCAACAGCAGCCACCACCACCTCCTTATGATCAGTGATTGTCCTCTTTTTGATTATGTCAAAGGGGGAGACAACTATCATAGATGTTTGATGTTTGATTTTGTACTTTGATGTTTTGTCTCTTGTAATTCACTCTTATCAGTAATGAAATGAAATCATCAAAATATGTTTGTGTGAAATGCTTCTGTGTGAACTTGTGTGGACTGATGTTTTTGCATAATAACATGTTAGTACTTGGGTTTCATCTAACATTCCAAACTTCTATGATTAAATGTTGCCATCATAAAAAAGGGGGAGATTGTTGTGTCCCTAGTTTTGATGATGTCATAAATCAAGTAAAATGTCATAAATATCTAACACAAGTTATTTGTATCACAGGAACATTCATAAAGATGAAGTCAACTCATTTGCATCAACATAAGAGTTACTAAAGTTTAGTGATGTTCATAAGGTCTACTATATACAGAGGTTAGGTCGACACTCAATGAGTTTTTCATTGCAAAAATATTCAGAGTTTCATATGAGGTTGACACTGCTCGAAGAACAGGTCGACTCTAATTGCTTTTCTGACTAGCCTGAAGGGGAGGAATCAGATAAGGTCGACACCAGATATGGATTAGGTCGACACTAGTCAAATTTCCTGTGATCTTTTGAAGAGAAGTGTTGACTGAGGTCGACTCTATTTAGGGATGAGGTCGACTCTACCAAACTAATAGGTCGACTCTGAAGAAAGGTCAGGTCGACTCTATCATCAGATTAGGTCGACTCTATGATGCTGTAAGGTCAACTCTACATCACAGTCAGCCAGTTAGAATCACAGTCATTTGGATGAGGTCGACTCTAGAGGGCATATAGTCAACTCTACTGAATACTTTACACTGATCCAAGTTAAGTCTCATTGAAGTGCGTCGACTCTATAATCCGGATGCGTCGACTCAATGACACTTATTCTACAGAGACATAAAGAATCTACCAGCACAGAAGTGATGGGCACGTGACCCAAGGTCCAACGATTGGGACTTCGAGTACACGTCACATGGTTCTAGAAAATACCACCTTTTGGTGGAAAAAGGATCTCCCAAGTTTTTGGGATTCTGTTGAGGGGCCCACTGAAAAGATTTTGCGAATCAGATCAAAAGAGGCGAGTCGTCCTCTGCAGTTGGGTATCGAGCACAGAGGGAAAAAGTGCAGTGATCTAAGAGTGCAAAAAGTGCAGAGAGCAAGAGTTTGAGTTCAGGGAGAGCAACAGACTTCAGAATAGTCATTTGATCAAGAGGAGAGGTCATTGGATCGTGCCTTCTTCCAATATGAAGACCTGCTGCTAATCAACTGGAACAGAGGATCGGAATTCATCTTAGATTCAGGGGCAATTGATCCGCATGCTGCAACCAAAAGATGAATTCAATGAACTCAAGCATGAAGAAGTTGCAATTGGAGCTCAAGGAGTTTTCTAACCAGATCTAACTCTGGACCAGAGCGTTTGACATTTTTGAACTTCTTCAAACTTCTGTTTAGTTTGTTTTTCTCAATATATTCAAGTCATCACTCTGATTGGTGTCTACTTCGATTGGAGTAGACGAAGTTGATCCTACACATGCTGTGTTTAGATCGTGACATTTGGGTCAAATCTTGAAGCTGTAAATCAGCTGTTTGTTGAAGCTGTGTATCAGCGGTTTTGTAGAAGCTGTGAATCAGTGGCTGTGTGAGAGTCTCACACATTTGATTTCATAGTGAAGCCTCACTGGTTTAGTGAGGGGTGGACATAAGTCTCCACACTGGAGTCAACCACCTTCAAAATATTGCCCGTACATGAGTGGTTTGTTGTTCTCTACTTAAATTGTTTTCGTCAGATCAAATCCTAATTTTGAGGTTTTAATTTCTAACTGGTTTTTAAATTGGTCGATATCTATTCACCCCCCTCTAGATATTCCTTCTACACTCAACAACACCCATTGTCAAGAAACCACACATTGGAACTGGGTGCACGACCTTCCTACACAAATCAGATCAGAGAAGAAAAGATTTTGGTACCGAAACATTGTTGGGGCCATCAGTTTGTTTTAGTAAAAACAACAAGTCTTTTCCGATCCACACTTGAGTTGTTTTTGGCTTTTGTTTTATTCCAGAAACGATTTCCCTTTTTGGTATTTTAACATTCTGATTTGGAATGAGAACACCAGTATTTTTCCTTTCATGAGCAGTGAAATTATGCATTGTGGTGTGATTATTTATGTATGGAAATCTAGACCAAAAATTCTGTTGATATCTTGGAAACGTTGGATAGAAAGACTGTGAATGGTACCAATGAGGATTGTGATGCCATTGATTCCAAGAATTGATCTAATTGGATTGATATGAAGTCTTGGATCTCCAATAATCATCATGAAAGTGTGTTTTTATGTTTTTATAATTTTTCAGATTTTTATTTAAATTTTTGTGAAATTTTCTTTTATTGTTAAGAAACAGATAGGTCGACCTATGATGAGGTAGTGTCGACTTAGTGACCGCAGATTTCAACATATGGTCCATTGGTGTCAACCTGTCTGCAGCATGTGTTGACCTGTTTTGTTTCTTCTGATTGGATTCTTTATTTTTATTTTGTTTTTTGATTGTTTCAAATGTTTTCTTTGACATTTGTTTATTTTTGATTTCTGGACTAATACTTTTCACAAATTTTATCAAAGGAATCTTCGAAGGTTTTTCTTTCTTTTTAGCAGGTTTGTTTTTCAATGATTTTTCTATGGTAAAACCTAGTCCATGTTTTTCAGCATTCATCCTTAGTCCTAACAAGGCACCAAGATTTTGTTTTCCATTTGTGAAATTTTTTATTACTTGATCCTTTTTAGTCAGCAACTTCTTAATTTTCTGAATTTCATCTAAAGCTTATTGTTTTTCATTTTGTTGCAATTTCATTCTTTTAGAAAGTTTTTTAAAGTCATTGTTGGCCTTTTGAGATGCAATGTTAAATTCATCCATTTCATTTAGAAGTTCTTCCTTTTCATCATGAAGTTCAGATATTTAATTTTCTAGTTCAGAAATTTTTCTATTTAATGAAGTATCAAGCATGACATTTTCAATTTTCTTTTTCAAACATTTGTTTTCCTTTCTCATTTCAGAATATTTTTCAACTAAAGCAGCATATGCATCTTCCCAATCTTCAATGGTATATGGTTCAAAAGAAGAACTCACATTTCCATCATTGTTGTTAGCCATAAAGCATAACTCCTCATTTTCTGAGCTTGAGGAGTTCTCTCCTTCATCCTCACTTTGGTCTTCATTCGACCAAGTTGTTAGCATTGCTTTTGGCTTCTTCATTTTGTTGTTCTTCTTGTACTTGTCTTTCTTGACTTCAGGACACTCAGCCTTCATGTGTCCAGCTTTGTTGCACTTGTAGCAAATAACACATTCATCAACTTTTTGATTTCTGCCAGCAATAAAGTTTGAAGAAGAAACATTCTTTTTACCAGAAGAATATTTTTTCTTTCCATTGAAATTTTCTTTTCTTGATTTTACAAATTTTCTGAATTGCCTAGTCATGAGGGCAAGTTCATCCTCATCAGACTTAGACTCTTCAGAACTTTATTTTTCTTGACTTTTCTCTTTGTTGCTTGATGAAGCTTTAATTGCTACTGGTTTTGCTTTAAGCATATGTTCTTTAGTTGTAGCACCCCGAAAATTTTAACTACATAAAAACTCAAATAAATGGAAATAAATAATTTCCATAATATCAGAGTATTTAAAACATACATATCAATATCGTATGTTCTAAAACACATCGAAAAATTCCGTAAAAACCATAGATCAACCCTAAACATTATTACTAAATGTTTCACAAAGAAATTTGTGCCAAGAAAAATCAGATCATCCAAGTTTAAAGTGTTTCGCGACTTATTATCGTAATTCATGAATAAGTCGTAAAATCATTATCACACGTACGTGGATGAGTCAGAAAATTAAATAAAAATCATATATGGACTTTAAATAATATCCTATAATGACCCATCAAGAAATTTGGTTCAATAAAAATCATTTGGGCTAGGTTTAAGAGTTATTGCGACCGATTATCTAAATAAGGAAACAAGTCGGAAAACCGTTAACACGGAAATACGACGCAATCAAAAATTTAATAAAAGTGTTGGAGAGATTTCTAACATTATATATTAATGACCCAATATCTTAATTGGGCCAATGGACCACATATGACCCAAAAATCAAATGCAGCAAGAAAATGCATAGAAATTCGTAACTCTAAATAGGCTGAAATTAGAAAGAGGCAATTTGAGTTGAATTGGGATGCAATCATGCATTCATGGCAACCCAAATTCGTGCCTAACTATGAGGGGAGGTTTCCTAATGCCTCACACACTCAATGGGAGGAGGAAATCATCAAAAATAGGAAACCAAACATGCCAATCCCGAAACCCTCCTTTCCTAGTTATAATAGGACTCCTAAACACCATGGTTACTTAAATACTCTTCACCCAAACCCTAGGAACGAATTTAGAACTTGCTAGGGACGTGTGGAGGAGCTCTTGGTGGCTGAGGAGCTGTGGAACGACCACAAGAAGCCGTTCTTCTTCCCCTTCTCGTCTGCTGCGACCTGCACAAACCACTCTCTTGAAATCGACCGAAGGTGAGTCAAACCTAAACCAAACCTTGCAAGGCCTATACCCCTGGAAAGAGGGTCAAGTCTACGTTTTAACCCAAGTGGAATGCCCAAATTCCATGCAGTATACATGGAGTAGTAAGCGTTTTCCTCCAAGTGGTCTGAAAACGGGTTTTCTGGAATAATGGGACTTCTTCAACCCAAAAGGTAGGTTTTCTCAGGCCAAATCTTAACATATCCTATACCAATGTGTAGAGCATCAAGTTAACTTTCATTTTCCACTGGTTTCATCGAATTGCATTTAGTAGATCTTGATTTATAAGTGTTTTTCCAAAGTCGCGCACTGTTAGAGCTTTTCCCGTTCTTAATATGTTGCACGTGTTTCAAGACCGAATTAGAGAAAACTCATAACATGAAAGATATTCTACTAGTTGCCCTCGTCAGGTTTCATGTTGAACATTTTGTCTAAATCTCATTAGTTAGAGAGTTATTAGCATGTTAAGAGGGTTGCTGCATAAAACTACGTCTTCAAGTTACCCTTGGTCTGACATTGTGTTCCCCATGATCAAAACCTATCGAAACCATCTTTATTGTTCAATTCCGATTTACTGGAAGTACCCTAGTATGTCTAGGTTATTTTAAAACTGGTTTCGTTATTTTTCACGCACCGTGCAATTTGTTCTCTATTTTAGAACAACCCTATGTCAAAAGAAGGAAAGACAGGTCCGCAATCCAAGGCACTGTCCTTGCTCTATCCGAGCCAGGCACGGACCCTGTGAACATGACGGCCCGATATGTCGCTTTTAGAGGGTTGATTGCGACATACCCCTTGTTGCTTTCTCAAGGCGACATGCGCTCTGTCGCTATCTACCTGCCTGATCTGACTTCCCTGTCGCGATGCTTACACACCTGTGTCGCCTTCTGGGCCCGACCTGTCGCCTTTCTTACATGTGCCTGTCGCGATCTGACCCGGACCTGACAACACCCTGTCGCCTTCCTTATATGGCTATGTCGCAATCTCAGGATTTTTACCGGAAACCATGTGTTTTCTTACAAAGTTTTCCGCATATACCCGAGGTCTGTATAAATGTGATATTTGCTGTGTATGTTACCTGTCTTGGGTCTGATCATTACATGATTGTTGTTTAATGGCTTAAAAGTGATTAACCCATTTAAAAAGTTTTAATTACATGGATGCTATTCTAAGTGCTCCTTAAATGTTATGATCCATTCATGTTTCTTGTGATTTAATCTTCCTACTGTTCTACCATGTTTAAATGATAAGAGTTATCATAAAATCTTGCAAACCATGATGAGTTAAAGTGTGTAGTTTTATTCCATGTTATATTGTCAAGTGCTTCCTGCGAGTTTGAGAGCGATGGTTTGTGAATTGAGACACACGTACCGCACTACACACTAGCACTATTAGGCAGCCTTTCTTGGGAAATTGAAAACTCTCTACCGGTCATTCCGAATCGGTAGACTAGCGACCTTTTCACCAAGGCCTCCGTAAATCTCCTCTGACCATGGATTCCCACATGGCCGACTAGTTGGTTGTACCTTTGAAGTTCCCTGGAGATAGCACGCAATTCCTTTCTCTTCTTGTTCTCGTGAGTGAGACTTACAAACTGGACTAAAGCCATTAATGTAAAGATTGAACGAAAGTATAAATCGTACCGTTATGCTGCCGAATTTATCTCTTGACCATTGTACTCGTGAAATCATGTTCCATTACTTATTACTTGCTCTCCTCATCATCATGAACATGACATTACACATGCTTACTTATTAAAACTCTCATTGGCCATTATAAATGACTGTGGGTATCTACATTTAAAAATTTAAGTGAGATGCTGACAGGGCACGGCGTGTGTCCAAGGCTCCAATCTAGCCCCATTGACGGCGAGTCATAGATATACTGTTAACCATGGGGTATAATGATTACTGGCGTTGCATCTGCGCTAGAAAAATCGTGTGTGCGTGTTGAATGATAGATACAATACCACATACACGTGACCTAGTGTACATTCTTGATGGATCTTTTCTCGATGTACATTAGTGTTTACGTGCCTGATTAGTGTTACTTGATCATGCTCGTGCGTGCTTGCTTGCTTGCTTGCGTGATATGTCCATCCTGCATTTATTGCAATTTACATGATATCTTGCGTGCTTGTACAAAGTGATCTATTTCTAGTTCTCTCGTCATCTTGTTCATCAATCTTGTTCTATCATGATCTCTCTCTCTCTAGCTTGTTTTATATATCATGTTTTAACGTGTTTTATTCGTACTTGCATATCATTCATCGTACTTGCCTAGTTCTAAAATGTTAATCACTTATATCATTGCCAGCACATTGAGATATAAATCCTACTGGGCTAGTTTCCTCATTCCCTACTTTTACCCAATCTAGGTGACCATGAAGTGCAAGAGGAAGAGCAAGTCGAGGATGGGAATGCGTCCGAGTGAAGAGCGCTCCAAACATGAGTCTATCTATAGTTAGTTTATTTTGAGTCTTAGAACAATGTAGTAGGAAGTGAGGTATTATGTACTTTCGCTTTTATTGAGTCTTAGTCCTGTAATAGTTTCCATTTGAAATACAATGAGTTGAGATTTGAATAAGAGATCAATTGAGTTCAATATTTGGGCCCTATGATAATGTATGTTATCATACATTTAGTGCGTGCTAGCTAGAGGCTTATTTGCCGACTGTTCACATCTCGAATTATCGACTCGAATTCTTCGACTTAATATCCGCTGCGTAATTCTCGGGACGTGACATTAGTTCTTTTCAAATTTATTTCATAAGTCATTAAATATCCTATGAGTTCATCCAATTTTTTTTTGGATAAATCCTTAGAATCTTCAATCACTGTAGCCTTTGTGTGCTAGATAGATGATAGAGAGCGCACAATTTTTCTTACCAGATCAACATCAGTGTACTCTTTACCTAGTGCCTTCAGTCTATTGACAATTGTCATAAACCTAGCAAACATTTCAGAAATTGACTCATCAGTTTTCATCATAAACAATTCATATTCAGAAACAAGTATGTTTGCTTTGGTTTCCCTAACTTGAGATGTTCCCTCATACATTAATTCAAGTTTATCCCACATTTCCTTTGCGGATTTGCACATGGATATTCTTGAATATTCTTTAGGGTGGACAGCACACTAAAGCATGTTCATGACACTATAGTTAAGAGTAGCTTTCCTAATTTGCTCTCTAGTCAAATTTTCATCATCTCCCTGATTTTCATAAGGACCCTTGTCAACTATTTTCTAGATTTCATAATTTTGAGCCCTTAGGAAAACTTGCATATGATTCTTCCAATAGGAGTAATCAGACCGATTAAAAAATGGTGGTCTATTAATAGAATGGCCCTCAGCTACAAATCCTCGAGAATCCATCAGTTAAAATAAGAGACAGTGAATAGGCAAGCAAATAGTTCAAGCAGTCAGAACACACAGACCAAACAGAGGCAATCAAATCAGAACAGAAACAGATATTAACCCGCTTTAATACCAATTGTAAGATCAAATTCAGAGAATAAACAGATCTAGAAGGGGGGGTTGAATAGATCTATCACCAAAATATGCGGAAGCTTAGGCAATTCAAAGATCACTTCGATTTATAGATCAATTCGAATAGAAACTATAACTGATCTGATGTGTGTATGCGTGAATAAAATTTGTGAAGCAGTTGTACAAGTAGTGAGAGCGAAATCCTATGCAAACATCTAGCGCAGAGACAAGAAATCAAACCATTGCACAAAGGATTTTTAGGTGGTTTGGAAATCACACCAGTGATTCCTACATCCACCCCTCACATAGTTAGGCTTCACTACTCAAACCCGAGTACAACACACACCAGAGCACGATGACTCCAAAACACCTTGAGCACGATGGCTCAACACACAACTGTGAGTATGACGACTCACAAACCTGAGCACAACGGCTCACAACACACAGTGAGTACAACAACTCACACACTGAGCACGATGGCTCAAACACAACCGGAGCATGATGACTCTAAATTGAGGACTACGGCTCAAACATAAGCTAGAATAAATCCAAACAAAATCAGACCCTCTAGCAATGATCTGATTCACAGACTCAATCGTACATAGAAATCTGCACAAAACTTCATGTACAGATCTCACATACAAAAGTGAGATGAACACTCTGTTGGATCAAAATGGCAAACAAACTGTCCTAGAGGGGTGGTGAATAGGACTTTTTATCTTTAAAAAATTTCTTCTAAAAAACACAACACTAAATGGATATGTTAGTACTTAGTGTGATGTGTGTGATTCAAGTGTAAACTAGGCGGAAACAATCACACAAAGAAATGCACAAGGATTTTATCCTGGTTCGGCCCTTCCCACATGGAAGTCCTACATCCAGTCCTCAAGTCAACCACTTGAGATTTCCACTAACAGCCAACAAATTGGCCTTCTCTCACCCTTGAGAGGAATTACAAACCCACTTGCTCCCAAGCAAGTCTTCCCTAAACAGGGGTACAATGACTGCCTTTCACAAGGCCTTCCCTTCACAGGAGGGGCAATGCAGAACTACCTTCTGCAGAGATTACAAAGGAAGAAGAATTAAAACACTTGTGTGTTTGCCTCAAATCTGAGCACAAACACACACTGACTTCAGTAGGATTAAAAGATCAAGAACTGAAACTAAATCCTATCTAAAGCAACAAGGGTGGACTTGAAGAAAATATGACAATTATAATTCCCACCCAACACAGAACTTCAGAAGAGAATTTTCTAAAGTGGAGCTCTCCGATTGTTGCTAGCAGGAAGGCTTGAGAGAGAGCTTTGAATGATTCAAATGAAGCTTTTCAGGAGAATTGGCTTGTATCACTTCTCTGTATCTGGTGTGTATGTGTTGTATATATTTGTAGTCTCTCTATTGAGCTTCTTTTATAATCTTCAAAATATAGCCGTTTGAAGAAGATAGTCGTTGGAGCTTGGTGACTGTTTGCAATTTAGTCGTTTGAGGAGAGTTTCTGGGATCCTTTGGATCTTGAAGACTTTGTCCAGGAGATCTTGAAACTTGCATCTTCCCAATGTCTTCAGAAGAGGAGCAGTTGTCCACAGCTAGAAGATAGGCTCTTGTAAAGCTGGTCTGAGAGAAAGACATGCTAAACATAGGCTCCAATTAATGCTTGTTACAAGGACAAGACAAAGAGAAACGTATCTCCATACCTTTGTGGTAGGTGGGTCAGTTTTAGTACGAAAGAAAGTATGGAACCTAGTATCCCACAAACTTTTTAGAAAAGAAAAGCAGACAGACAGATTATGCTGAAAAGGTGAAGCATGGGTCTGTCAATGGTAGGTGAGACAGTTAGATGCCATGCGCCTGAGATATTCATAAATGCTTTGTGTCTTATGAGTCTAATAAACTGAAGCAAGGACATCAAGACTTATAGAGCTCAGAAAAGAGCATTTTAGAAAAAGTTTTGCACAAGATAAATATTTTAAATATAATATGTCATGTCCTGTCAGAAGAATATTAAAATAATATTCTGAGGTTTCAGTAAGATACAACAACCATCTTACAAAGAAGTTATGTCTAGAATATTTAATAATCAAAATAGATTTGATAGTCTTTTATATTTCAAGATAGAACTCACAATGAGGTAAAAAGTACAAGCACAAAATTGACAGTGAAGTCGAATGCATAAGAATAGATAATTCGACTGAAGAAATAGGAGTGATTCAACTTCAGGGAAACAAGGTAATTCGACTACAGCAGTCGAATACTATGTATTGATTTCTAAGGTCTTCGGCTGTGGCAGTCGAAGATATCAGTCAAATCAAGCGTAAGAAAACATTCGGTTGTATGAGCTGAAGGTAGCAGTCGAATGGAGTGCTAAGGATTTATGAAGCATTCGACGGTACCAGTCGGAGTCATCAGCCGAATACAGAGTAAGGAAACATTCGGCTGTATGAGTCAAATGTTATGCAAAGTTGTGGACTTAGAAACTTTTCAAGACTTTTGACTGAGTTTCTGAAGGAGTCGGATTTTGCAGTCGAAGGCATCAGTCGAATTCAGTAGGCCATAGAGGTAGTCATGTGGCCTTAGAATTTTTTGAGTGTTCATGAATTTTATCTGTATAGAATTTTGTGGTATATCTATTTTGAAAAACATATATTTAAAGATTTGTCATAGCAAAAACATTGTTTATAAATATTAAGAAAATCTCTAAATTTCTTAGGGGTAGTTGCTCAACAATTCTCCCCCTTTTTGTTAATGACAAAAATATTTAAATAGACAGTATCAAATAAGCTTCTATTATACCTTTTCTCAAATAAGCTTTTATTATACCTTTTCTCCCCCTTTGTGGCATTAACATAAAGGATAGCAAAACACAAGATAATGCAAAGGCTGGAAGAGAGAGATTTCATTCATATATAATAAAAAAAAGAGTTTAGGACCTAACTGAAAGGGGTAGATATATGGATTGAGGGATCATAGCTAAAAAGGGTTGGATGAGCTCCCAGAGCTTCATCTCATTCTTGGTAAAAGAGTTGTCAAACAAGTTAGGATCAACATTGTAAGTTGGATTGGTGGAGGGTAATTTCTTAACGGATTTGATGTGGAGCTTCCGGTACCATCCAACTTTATTGTAATATTTGTGTAGCACCCTGGAAAATTTAATAAGTAAAAATCTGAATAAATGGAAATAAATAATTTCCATAATATCTGATTATTTAAAACATACGTACCTCTATCGTAGGTGCTAAAACACATCGTAAAAAATCCGTAAAAATTATAAATCAACCCCAAACATTTTTACTAAAAGTTTCACAAAGAAATTTGTGCCAAGAAAAATCGGATTAGCCAAGTTTAAAGTGTTTCGTGATTTATTATCGTAATTCATGAATAAGTCGAAAAATCATTATCACACGTACTTGGATGAGTCAGAAAATTAAATAAAAATTTTATATGGACTTCAAATAATATCCTATAATGACCCATTAAGAAATTTGGGTCAATAAAAATCATTTGGGCTAGGTTTAAGAGTTATCGTGACCGATTATCCAAATAAGGAAACAAGTCGGAAAACCGTTAACACGAAAATACGACGCAACAAAAAATTAAATAAAAATGTTGGAGAGACTTTAAACATTATATATTAATGACCCAATATCATAATTGGGCCAATGGACCACATATGGCCCAAAAATCAAATGAAGCAAGAAAATGCATGGAAATTCGTAACCATAAATAAGCTGAAATTAGAAAGAGGTAATTAGGGTTTCATTGGGATGCAATCATGCATTCTTGGCAACCCAAATTCATGCCTACCCACCCATGGAGGTTTCTTGATGACCAAGACTCCCTAATGGAGAAAGAGATCTTCAAATTATGGAAAGACACAAGCCAATCCCGCAACCATTCTTTCCTTGTTGCATTAGGACTCCTAAAACCCATAGATGCTTAAATACTCTTCACCCAAACCCTAGGGACAAGTTTAGAACTTGCTGGGGTCGTGTAGAGGAGCTCTTGGTGGCTGGGGAGCTGTGAATCAACCATAAGAAGCTCATCTTCTTCCCCCGTTCGTCTTCTACGACCTGCACAAACCGTCCACTTGAAGTCGATCAAAAATAGGCCAAACCTAAACCAAACCTTGCAAGGCTTACATACCTGAAAAGAGGGTTGAGTCTACGTTCTAACCCAAGTCGAATTCCCAAATTCCATGCAGTATACACGGAGCAGTAAGCGTTCTCCTCCAAGGGGTCGGAACACAGGTTTTTTGGAAAAATGAGACTTCTTCAACCCAGAAGGTAGGTTTTCTCGGGCCAAATCTTAACATATCCTATACCAATGTGTATAGCATCAAGTTAACTTTCATTTTCCACTGGTTTCATTGAATTTCAATGAGTAGATTTTGAATTATAAGCGTTTTGCCAAAGTCACGCACTATTAGGGATTTTCCCGTTCTTTATATGTTGCATGTGATTCAAGACCGAATTAGAGCAAACCCACAACATGAAAGCTTTTCTACTAGTTGTCCTCGTCATGTCTTATGTTGAAAATTTTGTCTAAATGTCAATAGTTAGAGTGTTATAAGCATGGTAAGAGGGTTGCTGCACGAAACTATGTTTTCAGGTTGCACTTGGTTTTACATTTGTGTTTGACTTAATTAAAGCCTGTCAAAACCATCCTTGTTTTCTAATTCCGATTTACTGGAAGCACCCTTGCATGTCTAGGTTGGTTTAAAACTTGTTTTGTTATTTTTCATGCACTGTACAATTTGTTCTTAATTTTAGAACAACCCTATGTCGAAGTAGGGAAAGTCTGGTCCGCAATCCAAAGCACTATCCTTTCTCTGTCGGATTCAGGCGCAGACCCTGTGAACGCGACGGCCCGATAGGCCGCATTCTGAGTCTGGTCACGATAGCACACCCGTCACTTTCTGAACGCGACGAGCGCACCGTCGCTATCTCACTGCCTGATCTGACTGCCCCGTCGTGTTCTTCACATCCCATTGTCGTGTTCTGGTCCCGACACGTCGCGACCCTCACTGGGGTCCATCGCGACCTGACCTTCGGGTCTGACAGCCCTGTCGCCTTCTTCATATGCACCCGTCGTGATCTGCCTGCCTGATCAGACAAGCCTGTCGCGATCCTTACAAGGCCCTGTCGCGATCTGATCTGACCCTATCGTGATCCTTACTAGGGTCCGTCGTGACCTCAGGATTTTGCATAAAACCCGACTTATTTTGTTTGTAAATCTTACCTCTATACCCAAGGTCTGTTTAATATGATTTTAATGTGTAAATTGTCTGTCTTGGGTCTGATCATTACATGATGTCTATTTAATGGCTTAAAAGTGTTTAACCCATTTAAAAAGCCTTAAATACATGAATATTATTTTAATTGCTGTCTTAATGATATGATCATTCATGAAACTTGTGATTGACTGTTGTTACCGTTCTAGCCTGATTGATAATTATTATCCATAAATCTTGCAAACCCATGTATAGTTAAATGCATTGTCATCGCACACCTTCATGTTAAGTATTTTCCGTGAGTTTGAGACCGATGGATTGAGAATTGAGACGTGTACATCACTACGGACTTGCACATCTAGGCAGCCCTTTCTTGGGAATTTGGAAGCTCTCTACCGGTCATTCCGAATCGGTAGACTAGTGACCTTTTCTCCAAGGCCTCCGTAAATCTCCTCTAAACATGGATTCCCACATGGCCGACGAGTTGGTTGTACCATTGAAGTTCCCTGGAGTTAGCGTGCACTTCCTCTCTCGTCTTGTTCTCGTGAGTGTGATTTACAATCTAGACTAAAGCCATTAATGTAAAGATTGAACTAAAATATAAATCGTACCGTTATGCTGCCGAATTTATCTCTTGACCATTGTTATCATGAAATCATGTTCAATTACTTATTACTTGTTCCCATCATCATCACGAGCATGACATTACACATGCTTGCTTATTGAAACTCTCATTAGCCATTATTAATGACTGTGGGTATCTACATTTAAAATTTTACATGAGATGCTGACAGGGCACGACGTGTGTCCAAGGGCTCCAGTCTAGCCCCAATGATGGAGAGTCATAAATATACTGTTAACCATGGGGTATAATGATTACTGGTGTTGCATCTGCGCTGGGAGTCTTGCTTGCTTGTTGAATGATAGATACAATAACCACATACACGTGTCCTAGTGTACATTCTTGATGGATCTTTTCTCGGTGTACATTAGTGTCTACGTGCCTGATTAGTGTTACATGATCGTGCTCGTGCGTTCTTGCTTGCTTGCTTGCGTGATATGGCCATCCTGCATTTATTGCAATTAGTGATATATTGCGTTCTTGACATCAAGTGAAATCTTGCGTGCTTGTACAAAGTGATCTATTGCTAGTTCTATCTTGTCATCTCGTTCTAAATCTCATCCTATCATGATCACTCTATCTAGCTTGTTTCATGTATCGTGTTTTAAAGAGTTTTATTCGTACATGCATATCATGACATTCATCGTGCTTACCTAGTTTTAAATTGCTAATCACTTATATCATTGCTCGCACATTGAGATATAAATCCTACTGGGCTAGATTGCTCATCCCCTACTTTTACCCAATCTAGGTGACTATGAAGTTCAAGAGGGAGAGCAAGACGAGGATGGGAATGCATCCGAGTGAAGAGCGTTCCAATTATGAGTCTATCTATAGTTAGTTTATTTTGAGTGTTAGAACAATGTAGTAGGAGGTGAGGTATTATGTACTTTTGCTTTTATTGAGTCTTAGTCCTGTATTAGTTTATCTGAGACAAAATGAGATTTGAATACAATTTCCATTAAGTTCAAATTTGGGCCCCATGATGATGTATGTTGTTATACATTTAGTGCGTGCTAGCTAGAGGCTTATTTGCCGATTGTTCACGTCTCGAATTATTGACTCGAATTCTTCGAACTAATATCCGCTGCGTAATTCTCGGGACGTGACAATTTGTCACTGTCGATTCTTATCTTGAGGGGAAGAAACTTTTTAGTTGCAGCCAGATGGAGAAACTCATGGAGAGTGATATTCCAGTAAAGACCATTTGACACAGCTGCATCTTTGGCTTGATAGTAAATAAGATATCTCTGTGCCCATCTATGACCAATGTTTTTTTCGCAAATCCATGAGACTCTTAGAGTGAAATTCATCAGGAGAGAGTTTCATTTTCTGACACTGAGAGTTGTAGGAGGGATACGTTGCTGCCCATTGCTCAGGGGTGAATCTCTTAGATTCAGCAAAGCTCAACTGAATGTCAAGAAGGTGATGAGAGTTCTTGGATAGCTGGAGAAAGATAAACCTTTGGAAGCTCAACTTGGATTTGTACTTGATTTTGAATCTAGTGGCAATTCTGATGAATCTATTGAATACAGCTTCAACAAAGGTTCCTCTGTAGGAAACAACTCCTATGAGGGGAAGATAGAGACTGGAGGGCAATGCCACTGTCATAGAAGGGACAATTTCCCTTTGACCTCTTAACAGATTTTCATATTGCCCCTTGGATACATCAGGCAATCCCAATTTGAATCTTTCAAAATTGAAAGTCCTCATTTCTATGTACTTGGCGTGAGATGCCTTGAGATGGATTGCAAACAGTGCATGGAACCTTAGAGAAAGATGGTGCTCAACAGTCAAGAAATGGTTCCTGGATTGGGTTTCTTGAAATTTGGCTGCCCTTGCTGGTTAGAGATCAACAAATTCTTTGGGTGTGAGCCAGTGACTCTTCTGAGAAATAAGCTGAAGATCTGGAATGGAAAGTTGTGAGGTTTTCAGCAAAACAGGAAGCCAATGTTCAAAAGTGAACCCTGGCATTCCATGGACTTCAAGAAATGCTTTAATGGAAAGATATTCTCTGAACAGGTTCATGTTTTGTTCAGAGTGATAAACAAAAGCATACCAAAATGGTGGAAGTAATAAGGAGGGTTTGTCTCCTAATTTAGGTCCACTAGAAGCTGAAAGCTGGATACTAGGAAGTATCTCAACTAGATGAAGGAGGGTTTTCTTGGAGTCAGTTTTGGAAGCAGTGGGAAGAGAAGAAAAGTAGTGTGGGGTTTGAGTGGAGAGATTTAGAGTGATCACCTTAAGAGGTTTGGCTTCATGTTTCATAGGATAGATAGAGAACTGGACATTGTGATAAAATGGATCTATGGGAATAGCTACAGGAGGAGGATCCGGAGAAGTGGAGTGTGAAGGCTGTGCAGGAGTTGATGTTGAGGGTGCAGAGGTTTGAGTTGCAACTGGAGTGGGCTCAAGATGAGGGTTAACAGGTGGAGCAGGTGGAAGATTAGGCCTGGAAGAAGGAAGAGGGAAGACAAGGTCACCCTTTTTGACTAGTCTTCTCTTCACTTTTCTCTTGAAGGTTTGGAGGTTCTGAGAGGACTCAAGGGTTCTCTTGGCCTTGGATTTCTGACCTTCATGCTTGGGAGTTTCTACAACTGCTGCCACACCTTCTGGCTGCTTCTCAAGCATTGGCTCTTGCTTCTGCACATCTTGAGACTGATAAGCTACTACTGCTAACTGGGCTTCTTGGTCTTGAACTTGCTGCTGCTCAGCAGACTGCTCATCTTTCTGTTGGGATTCATCCATCAAAGGCTGCTGCTCAGCCTGAATCTCAGGTTCTTTTTCAATTTCAACTGGTTGCTCAATAACTGGATCTTCAGGTGCAGGCACTTGAGGATCTACTTGTTGTTCTTGCTCTTGAGCAGGGACTTCTTCTTCTGGCTGCTGTGAGGAAGTAGGCCCTGATGGCCTAGAAGTGCCCTGTTGGCACACTAACTGAAGCAATAGATCTTTCATTTGCTTGACCTCATCAGACAAGCTGTCAAACTTGACATCAATCAACTCTACTTGCATTTGGAGTACAGAAAGGTTCTCATGCTGACTTCTTACTAAATCCAAAAGTGTATTAAGACTATTGTTGCTCTCCCGCTGAGACCTTGGTCGGGTCTCAAACTGAGAAGGAGAGAAGTGAGGATCTCTTTCTTCAAAGGAATGTTCCAAGGGGGTGGAAGCAGGAACATCTTCAGATGCTACTCCTTTGCCTCTAAGGTCTCTTAGAACTTCACTGATAGTATCTTCAGGAGCATCTTGCACTGGAAGGGAGAAGACATTATTGAACTGATCTTCTTGCTCAGGGATCTGAACTGAGGCTTCAGATCTGATTTGAACTGCAGGGGCTTCTAATCTTTCATCTGATGCTGGAACTTCATGTGTGAGTAGAGAAACAAGAGGTTCATCAGGAATGATTTCATGCTCACACTCTGGCACAGTATCCTTGAACCATAAATTTTTTTTCTTACCCACCAAGGAATAGTGACTTCTTCTTAATTTAAAAATGCCAATTTTCTCTTTGGTTCCTACCAATAATTCTTTAGATAGATCTAGTAAGAATCTTTTGAAAATTAGAGAGAGAAGAGATCCATAGGGAAGGGATTCCTGTAGGTCTTTGGATGTAATCATTTTCTCTAAAATTACTACTGGCAAATTTACTTGGTGCCTTTGAACTGCCCAAAATAAAAGATTTCCATCTCTTGCAGTAATAGAGTAGTGAGTTCCTACTGTAGGAGTCACAATGTTGGTGATCACTGAGTGGATTAATCTCTTTTCAGCAAACAACTCATTTCCTTGAAGTCCCCTTTCGCTGATAGTCCCCAGACTGCCAATAATCCCCAATTTCCGCTTTTCTAAGGGAATGAACTCACTAAGCCTGTGTCCAGAACTTGGACAATCCAACATCTCAACCAACAACTCTTCAGAAATGGTGATCTTTGTACCTTTGACATATCCTACCACAGTATTTCCGGATGAAACTTGTAGTGAGGCATAGAATGATCTAATTGCATTTGCTACAAAGGGCTCAGAAATCTGACAGAGCTTGGTCCATCCCATAGAATTCAGGGTCTCTTCTACCCAAGAAAGATTTTCACTCAGATGGGAAAACTCAACAGCCTTTCCAGGACAGCTTAGTATCTTGGCCAGGCATTGGAGTTGATCAAGGGTCAATTGGACAGACTCTCGAACCCTAGATGAAGCCATCTAGAAGATAGGAATAGAAAAGGCTTAGGGAATCATCAAAGGAGAGAGAGTAATACACAAGAGAGATGAAAGAACCTACCTTTCTTCCAGAGAGATGAGGTTTCTGATGGTTCCTAGGAGTCCTTCGCCGGAGAACAGTGAAGGCGCGAAGAGCAGAAGAGGACAGATTTCGAAAGGGTGTCTTCAAAAGGGAGAAGGGGTTTGCTTATATGGAAAGAGAAAAGTAACTGGCCTTAGATTTTAGGATGAACGGTCGGGGAAAAGTGATTTGACCGTTAAGACATGAAGGGACGCGTCTTAATGAGGTGTCAGTTACATATTTTTAAATGTTAAGCACCTTTTCACGATTTCTTAGAGAGTTGAATTATGTATTCGACTGCATCAGTCGAATGCATTGTTTACTTCATCAATCGAATGTAACAATAATACGAGTCGAATGCATGAGTCGAATGTCTGAGACTTAGAAATTTTTCAGGATGATTTTTCACAGACAATTCATACAACAGTATTTTAGCATACAATTCAAGCAGAATTTTGATTTGGTAATTTTAATCAGGGTTGCACATACCTATTTCTCTTCTAATAGATGTGAATCTATCCTCAGGAAGAGGTTTTGTAAAAATATCTACAAGTTGATTTTCTGTAGAAACAAATTCAAGTGAAATATTTCCATTACTTACATGGTCCCTGATGAAGTGATGTCTAACCTCAATTTGCTTCGTTCTTGAATGCTTGATTGGATTCTTGGTCAAATTTATTGCACTTGTGTTGTCACAAAACATTGGAATTTCTTGGAGCTGATGGCCATAGTCTTCCAATTGATGCTTGATCCATAAGAGTTGAGTACAGCAACTTCCAGCTGCAATGTATTCAGCTTCTGTGGTGGATAAAGCTACAGAGTTTTGCTTCCTGGAAGACCAAGATATTAAATAACCTGCAAGAAATTGACAAGTACCACTGGTGCTTTTCCTATCTATTTTGCATCCAGCATAGTCAGCATCACTATAACCAATTAACTTGAAATCTGAGCATCTGGAATACCATAGACCTAAATTACTGGTATTTATAAGATATCTAAAAATTCTTTTAACTGCATGAACATGTGATTCTTTTGGATCAGCTTGGAATCTTGCACATAGACAAACACTGAACATTATATTTGGTCTACTAGCAGTGAGATAGAGCAGTGATCCTATCATTCCTCTATAGACCTTTTGATCTACCTTTTTACCCAGAGGATCACTATCTAACTTAATGCCTGAGCTCATGGGTGTTCCTAAAGGCTTACACTTGTCAAAACCATACTTAAAAAGTAAGTCTGAAATATATTTGGTTTGACAAATGTGAGTTCCTTCCTTGGTCTACTTGATTTGCAACCCAAGAAAATAATTAAGTTCACCCATCATGCTCATTTCAAATTCACTTTGTATTAAATTTTCAAAGAATTTGCAGAGTGATTCATTAGTAGAACCAAAGATAATGTCATCAATATAAATTTGCACAATTAAGATTCCATCTGAAAATTTCTTTATAAATAAAGTGCTATCTACTTTACCTCTTATAAAATCATGTGATATAAGATAAGCACTTAATCTTTCATACCAAGCTCTTGGAGCTTGTTTCAGACCATACAGTATTTTCTTTAAACAAAAAACATGATTGGGATACTTAGTATCTTCAAAACTAGGTGGTTGCTCAACATACACTTCCTCTTTAATAAAACCATTCAGAAAAGCACTTTTAACATTCATCTGAAATAAGTTAATATTAAGAGAACAAGCATATGCTAATAAAATTATAATTGCCTCTAATCTAGCTACTGGAGCATAAGTTTCATCAAAATCTATGCCTTCCTCTTGGGAGTATCTGTGAGCTACAAGTCTGGCTTTGTTCCTAGTGATTACCCCTGATTCATCCATCTTGTTTCTGAAAACCCATCTGGTTCCAATAACTGGATGATCAGTAGGTCTAGGTACAAGGGTCCAAACTTCACTGCGTTGGAACTGATTAAGTTCCTCTTGCATAGCAAGGATCCAAGACTCATCACCCAGTGCATCATTGATTGTCTTAGGCTCAGTTTGTGAAACTAAAGCAGAAAAGTCACAAGGAATTTGCATACCTCTTGTTCTTACTCTATCTTGAGGATCACCTATAATATTTTCTCTTCGATGATCTCGGTGATACCTTATGTTTCTAGGTAGCCCTTCTTGTGGTTCTTCTAGTTGTTGAAGATCTTCTAATGGGGGATCTTCTATTTCTTCATCTTTACCTTCTTCTTCAAGAGATGTCTTTTCTAAATCCCTGCAAAGATCATCAACACATTCTTCTTCTTCTTCTATCCTTTTGATAGAAGGGTTAGTTTCATCAAATAGTATATGCACAGATTATTCTATGGTTAATGCCCTTCTATTGAACACTTTATAACCTCTAGGTTTTGAAATATATCCTAACAGGAAACCTTCATCACTCTTATCATCTAATTTTCCTAAATTGTCCTTACCATTATTTAAAATAAAATACTTACAGCCAAAAGGTCGAAGATGACTGATGTTGGGCTTCTTTTCCTTGTAGAGTTCATAAGGAGTCTTCTTTAGAATGGGTCTGATCATGCACATGTTGATGATGTAGCAGGCTGTATTGACTGCCTCTGCCCAGAAATATTTTGGTAAATTATACTAATTCAGCATTGTTATGGCCATATCCAGTAGTGTCCTATTCTTTCTTTCTGCTACTCCATTCTGTTGAGGTGTTCTAGGTGCTGAAAAATTGTGTTCAATTCCATTTTCTTTACAGAATTCCATGAATTCTTCATTTTTGAATTCACCTCCATGATCAGATCTAATGCTTGTAATATGAAATTTCTGATTTTTCTGAACTTTCTTACTGAGTTTTAGAAATGCTTGAAATGCTTCAGATTTTGCTTCTAGAAAGGATACAGTAGTCATCAACTAATACATAGCCATAGATTTTTCCTCCAAGACTAATTGTCCTCATAGGTCCAAACAGATCCATGTGAATTAATTTCAAAGGCTTAGAAGTTGTAACAATTGTCTTGGACTAAAATGATGTCTTGGTCTGTTTTCCTTTTGCACAAGCTGAGCATACTCCATATTTCTTGATTTTCATTCTAGGAAGACCTTCAACCAGATCATGCTTTATTAATTTCTTGATCACTGAGGTGCTTGCATGACTTAGCCTTTTGTGCCACAACTCAGACTCTTCACTTTTGGTTGTTGCAAGACACAAATTTACTTCTCTTAATTCTGCTAACTGTAGAGTGTACAGATTCTTTACCCTTTGAGCTTCAAAAACTATCTTGTTATCTTTTTGGATGATACACTTATCATTCTGAAAGTTTAATGTATGCCCTTTATCACATAATTGACTAATACTTTTCAGATTATGCTTCAAACCTTCTACATACATGACATCTTCAATTAGGTTCTTTTCTTTAGTACCAATTGTTCCACATCCTAGCACCTTTCCTTTTCCATTGTCACCATAAGTTACTTGACCAACTTCTCTTCTAAATGTTGTAAATAGCCTTCTATCTCCTGTCATGTGCCTTGAGCATCCACTATCCAGATAGCATTTGGATGCCCTCAACCGACCCTGCAAACAAAGCTAAACTGTAACTTTTGGTACCCAAATTTTCTTGGGTCCTTGATGGTTAGTTTTAGGAATCCATCTCAAGTGCCTAGTGGTACATGTGCTAACAGTGTTTCCTAATTGGTTACAATGAGTACAACACAGATAAAAAGCATTTCTCTTATGTGTATTATTGCTGAATTTCTATTTTTGTTTGTAAACATGCTGGTTTACCTTTTTAGGATTTTTGATTTCTTTTTCTGCTACAAACTTAGGAGTTGGATATACATGAGGTCGAATAATTTCTTCTTCGTTTGGTGGAGGTGTATACCCTAATCCATACTTCTTCTTTCCTGACCTAGCTCCTTTGATTCTAAGAAATAATGAGGTTTTGCAGTTGGAAATTTTCTCAATAGTGGCTTTTAGATAATTGTTTTCTTCTTGCAATTTTTCTTCATCTTTAAGTTCCTTAAGATTTAATTCAATTTCCAAGATTTTGCTATTTTTATTTTTTAAGTCTTCGCATAGTAATTCATTAGTTCTTTTTATTTCACTTAAACTTTTGTTTAATCTTTCTGTTTCATTTTTAAGAAAGGTGTTAGCTTTTTCTTGGTTCAGTAGATTTAGTTTAACTATTTTTATTTGTTTTACTACTGTCTTATATTTTTCATAAAGTTCATTGAAGGCATCTTCAAGGCTACCAGAATCGGATTCAGAACATGAAGTCAAGGAGGTTTCCGAGTTTACCTGCTCTAGTCCTGCCATGAGGGCTAGATTTGCCTTCTCTTCTTCATCGGATTCTGAGCTGGAGGATTCTGAACTGGTTCCTTCTTCATTGTCCCATGTTGCTGCCATTGCCTTCTTTTTGAACTTTCTGAACTTGTTTTCCTTGCCTTTCTTTTTGTCGAATTTTTCTGCTTGATCCTTCTTCTTGAGCTTGGGACATGCAGATTTGTAATGTCCTGGCTGATTACATTCATAGCAAGTTGGCTCTTTCTTCTTTTCTTTCTTAAAAATTTTTTTTGAGCCAAACTTCTTCTTCTTTGCCAAAATTCTTTGCAGCTTTCTTGAGAGCATTGCCTCATCATCACTGTCATCTGATTTTTCTTTTGAGTCTTCGGATGAGGAGGAATCTGCAATCTTTAAAGCATTTGAAATTTTCTTTTTCGAGGAATTTTCAGAAAACCTTTCCATGTTAATTTCATGAGCCATAAGGGATCCTATTAATTTATCAATAGACAATTGTGTTAAGTCATGAGCTTCCTTTATGGCGGTAACTTTAGGGGTCCATACATTAGTTAGAGATCTTAGGATTTTTCTAACTGTTTCTTCATTAGTTAGGTCTTATCCCAAGGAACTTAGTCCGACAATTATGTTTGAAAATCTGTTATACATTTGAGTTATATTTTCATTAGGAAGCATTTTGAATTGTTCATATTGGGATACAAGTATATCTATTTTTGTTTGTTTAACCCTATCTGTACCTTCATAGGTTACTTGAAGTTTATCCCACATTTCCTTAGCTATTTTACATGCTGAAAGTCTATTAAATTCTCTTTTAAACAAAGCACAACAAAGATAATTTTTTGCCTTGTAATTTAAAGACATATTTCTTTTGTCTGCAATGGAAAGACCAGAGGAAGAAGCTTCACCAATGATTTAAAGGTCACCTTGTTCTATTGCCTGCCATAAGTCGAAGTCAGTTCCTCTAATGAAGCACTCCATTCGCATCTTCCAATATTGGTAATCTTCACCATGAAAGAATGGTGGCCTTGTGATAGATTGACCTTCATAGTTGTGAGCTTCGGATGCCATTTCTTCTCAAATCTCTTGGATTCTTCTGAGAAGACCTCGCTCTGATACCACTTGTTGGATCGAAATGGCAAACAAACTGTCCTAGAGGGGGGATGAATAGGACTTTTTATCTTTAAATAATTTCTTCTGAAAAACACAACACTAAATGGATATGTTAGTACTTAGTGTGATGTGTGTGATTCAAGTGTAAACTAGGCGGAAACAATCACACAAAGAAATGCACAAGGATTTTATCCTGATTCGGCCCTTCCCACATGGAAGTCCTACATCTAGTCCTCAAGTCAACCACTTGAGATTTCCACTAACTGCCAACAAATTGGCCTTCTCTCACCCTTGAGAGGAATTACAAACTCACTTGCTCCCAAGCAAGTCTTCCCTAAATAGGGGTACAATGACTGCCTTTCACAAGGCCATCCCTTCACAGAAGGGGCAATGCAAAACTACCTTCTGCAGAGATTACAAAGGAAGAAGAATTAAAACACTTGTGTGTTTGCCTCAAATCTGAGCACAAACACACACTGACTTCAGTAGGATTAAAAGATCAAGAAATGAAACTAAATCCTATCTGAAGCAACAAGGGTGGACTTGAAGAAAATATTACAATTACAATTCCCACCCAACACAGAACTTCAGAAGAGAATTTTCTGAAATGGAGCTCTCCAATTGTTGTTAGCAGGAAGGCTTGAGAGAGAGCTTTGAATGATTCGAATGAAGCTTTTCAGGAGAATTGGCTTGTATCACTTCTCTGTATCTAGTGTGTATGTGTTGTATATATTTGTAGTCTCTCTATTGAGCTTCTTTTATAATCTTCAAAATATAGCCATTTGAAGAAGATAGCCGTTGGAGCTTGGTGACTGTTTGCAATTTAGTCGTTTGAGGAGAGTTTCTGGGATCCTTTGGATCTTGAAGACTTTGTCCAGGAGATCTTGAAACTTGCATCTTCCCAAGGTCTTCAGAAGAGGAGCAGTTGTCCACAGCTAGAAGATAGGCTCTTGTAAAGCTGGTCTGAGAGAAAGACATGCTAAACATAGGCTCCAATTAATGCTTGTTACAAGGACAAGACAAAGATAAACATATCTCCATACCTTTGTGGTAGGTGGGTCAGTTTTAGTATGAAAGAAAGTATGGAACCTAGTATCTGACAAACTTTTCAGAAAAGAAAAGCAAACAGACAGATTATGCTAAAAAGGTGAAGCATGGGTCTGTCAGTTGTAGGTGAGACAGTCAGATGCCATGCGCCTGAGATATTCATAAATGCTTTGTGTCTTATGAGTCTAATAAACTGAAGCAAGGACATCAAGACTTATAGAGCTCAGAAAAGAGCATTTTAGAAAAAGTTTTGCACAAGATGAATATTTTAAATATAATATGTCATGTCCTGTCAGAGGAATATTAAAATAATATTTTGAGGTTTTAGTAAGATACAACAACCATCTTACAAAGAATTTATGTCTAGAATATTGAAGAATCAAAATAGATTTGATAGTCTTTTATATTTCAAGATAGAACTGACAATGAGGTAAAAAGTACAAGCACAAATCTAACAGTGAAGTCGAATGCATAAGAACAGATAATTCGACTGAAGAAATAGGAGTGATTCGACTTCAGGGAAACAAGGTAATTTGACTACAACAGTCAAATACTATGTATTGATTTCTAAGGTATTCGGCTGTGGCAGTCGAAGATATCGGTCGAATCAAGCGTAAGAAAACATTCGGCTGTATGAGCTGAAGGTAGCAGTCGAATGGAGTGCTAAGGATTTATGAAGCATTCGACTGTACCAGTCAGAGTCATCAGTCGAATATAGAGTAAGGAAACATTCGGCTGTATGTGTCGAATGTTATGCAAAGTTGTGGACTTAGAAAATTTTCATGACTTTTGACTGAGTTTCTGAAGGAGTCGGATTTTACAGTCGAAGGCATCAGTTGAATTCAGTAGGCCATAGAGGTAGTCTTGTGGCCTTAGAAATTTTTGAGTGTTAATGAATTTTGTCTGTATAGAATTTTGTGGTATATCTATTTTGAAAAACATATATTTAGAGATTTGTCATAACAAAAACATTGTTTATAAATATTAAGAAAATCTCTAACTTTCTTAGGGGTAGTTGCTCAACACACTCCAAGAAAATAAGAGAAATAGATGTGGGTTGGATGTTCCTCGGTGAAGAAGTCTTGCAGAAGCTTGAATTGAAGAGCCTTGAAAGAATTTGTTGGAGATCGTCTTTAATTCCCGATGCTCTGCTCCAGTGGCATTTGAATTTCCAGTACTTCTTCTTCTTCTTTTGTTCTTTAGCTCGATCTGCTCTCTTTCTCAGCACATCACAGCTTGGCCTTGATCATCATGTCCCTTTAGATTTAATTGCTGGAGGGCTGGAGGCTTGTAGGATCTGAATTGCTCTCTTGGGCGCTTCTTGGCTTCAGAACAGAGATGATAGCTTTTATAGCCTCCGTGCAATCCCTTTTATGTGAAGGGGATATGCACAGAAACCTAAAGTGCACCCTGGGCTGCCACCTGTCCAAAAGGTCTTCATCATATTGCCACTTGGATGAAAGGGCAATTTTGTAATTATAGCATATCTCATAATGACCTCAGAACAAAATCACAACCATTGGATTCAACCTCTGCACAATTCTTGGTTTGCACAGAAAGAGAGAGTCGACCTCATTCTTCAAGAGAGTCGACCTACTGACCAACATCAGTCCAAGGCTTACTGGTCAGAACACTAGTGTCGACTTGACAGACACTTAGTGTCGACCTGATCAACTGGTAGAGTCGACCTGATCAACAGAGAGAGTCGACCTACAGTGTATTCCTCCAAAACTGGTTCACTAGATGGATGCTAGTGTCGACCTCACTCTCAGCTAGAGTCAACCTGACTGGCAGCTTGTTCTTCAAGAACTTGCTGGGCAAACTTTGAGAGTCGACCTGTCTGTGACTTTTTCTTCAAGAGCTTGCTGGGCAGTTTGGTAGAGTCGACCTGTCTGTCAACTAGAGTCGACCTACTTTTTACAAAAACTTTGTAAACATGTATGAATGAAGAGTAGACCATCAAAACATGTCATTAATAATGAGATATGAAATGTCAAATATCAATAACATGTTGTTTGAGCATTATTGTAATATATTCAATATGTACAATATGTCATCATCAAAATCAAAATATGAGTGATGTTCATTGGTCATCATTAAGAAATTCTAAAACACACCCAGCACAAGACCGAGGTGACACCATATTGAGGAGGTGGCTGAGAAGACACCTCAGCAGGAGGCTTAAGATGCCTCGCCACCACAACAGGTGCAGCCTGGACCATAGGACCTGCACAACGGTGTTGCACCTCCGCCACCACCCCCTCCCCAAGCAGCACAAGGGTTTGACTGGACCTGTTTTCTTGAGCGGATGGCATAGTTAGTAGCATAGCGCCGTGACGCTCTAGCACCTCTGGGAGGTCACGGGAGGGTGCTGAGGGAGTTCTTGCAGTTTCAACCTCCCCAGTTTGAGGGGCAACTAGACCCAGATGCAGCCCGATCATGGTTATATGTCGTGGAGCAGACTTTCCGTTCCATGGAGTGGGCAGCAGAGGAGAGGGTTCTGTTGGTGAGCTATCAGTTGCAGGGTCAGGCACTGGCTTGGTGGACTTCAGAGTGGGAGACCACTTTTCAGTCTCATCCGCTCAGGCAGATCACTTGGCAGGAGTTTATGGGAGCTTTTGAGAGAGCTTTTTGCCCCTCTTACGTCAGGACTGAGAGGTTGTACTGGTTCCTGGACTTGACATAGGGCGAGATGATAGTGGTTCAGTACAGAGCCACATTTTTAGAGTTGGCATGCTATGCGCCACAGATTATGGCAGATGAGAGCTTGAGGACCCAATAATTTGTGAGAGGTTTGAGGCCACAGCTCAAGCAAGCACTGATAGTTGCTCGCATCACTGACTTGGATGCAGCCTATCAGACAGCGGCAACATTAGAGGCTGACACTTTGCAGACCCGTGGGCAGGCCAGAGTTGTTCAGGCATAGGTGGGTCCGTTCTAGTAGAGGCAATAGCAGAGCAGTTCTCAGAAGACTCCGACGACCACAACTTCTTTTGCGTCTTCTTCTATGGGGACATCATCAAGGTCAGGGTCTAGGAGGAGGTTTCATAGTGATAGGAGGCAGTCAGAGCAGAGTCAGCCTTTAGTGGAGAGTGTCTAGGAGCCTTTTGGGCAGCCTCAGCAGCAGAGCCAACGTTCTATTACTGGCAGGTGTTATCGGTGTGACTAGCAGAGTCACATGGTGCAGGATTTCCCCCTATTACCTCGAGACTCTCAGCAGTAGAGTCAGCCTCAGTTGCGCACTCAGCAACAGATTCCTGTACAGTAGCATCAACAGACTTCGAGTTCGGGCAGACCGAGAACCAGGGCTTGTGTCATGCATATGACTCGAGCAGAGGCGGAGGCGGCTCAGCTCGTGGAAGGTACCGTGACTATTTTTTATTTTGCAGCCAGAGTTTTGTTTGATTCTAGTGCCTAACACTTTTTTGTTTCTGAGAAGTTTTTAGACTCCCTTGGGGCACTCGACATGGGGGTGTCCAGTGAGCATGTTGTGGAGCTGCCAACAAGAGATTTTGCCCTTACCTCGTACTGTGTGGAGGAGGTACCAGTGCAGATACAAGGTCAGAGTTTGCCAGCCCGGTTATTTGCTATGTAGTTGCAGGATTTTGATGTGATTCTGAATATGGACTGGCTCGAGCAGTACGGTGCAGTGGTGGATTGTAGGAAGAAGTGGGTGTACCTTCAGATACCCGGAGGAGCTGTCTTCTACTTTTAGGGTATCGTACCTCTTACTTCTCGATTTCTGATTTCTGCTATGAGAGTGCGGAGGTTGTTGGCTTCTGGGTGCCAGGGTTTTCTTGCTACTGTTGTTCTTGCTGACCAGACAACTCGTGGTGTGGATGACATTCCAGTGGTTTGTGAGTTTCCATATGCCTTTCCAGATGAGCTACTTGGTCTACCACTAGATAGGGAGATTGATTTTACTATTGAGCTTGTTCCTCGCACTGCGCCTTTTGCACAGGCATCGTACCGCATGGCACCAGCAGAGTTGTGGGAGCTGAAGAGGTAGTTGGAGGAGCTGTTGGAGAAAGGCTATATCTGCCCTATCTTTTCTCCCTGGGGGTCTCCAATATTGTTTGTGAAAAAGAAGGATGGTAGCCTGCGATTATGTATTGATTACAGGAAGCTCAATCAGGTGACCATCAAGAATAGATATCCCTTACCTAGGATTGATGATCTCTTTGATTAGCTTCAGTTAGCTCGAGTCTTCTCTAGGATTGATCTGAGGTCAGGCTACTATCAGTTGTGGATCAGGGATTCATATGTGGAAAGGACAGCTTTCAGGACCAGATATGGACATTTTGAGGTTTTGGTGATGTCGTTTGGGCTCACTAATGCACCAGCGGCCTTCATGGATCTGATGCATATGGTGTTCCACCAGTACCTAGACCAGTTTGTCGTGGTGTTTGTTGATGACATTTGGTGTACTCTGCTTCAGAGGAGGAGCATGCCCAGCACCTGAGGATCGTGTAGCAGACTCTGCGAGAGCACCAGTTGCATGCCAAATTCAACAAGTGCAATTTTTGGATGCAACAGGTTCACTTTTTAGGACACGTGATCTCAGGTGACGGAGTTTCAGTGGATTCAACAAAGGTCGTGGTAGTTTTACAGTGGGAGAGGCCCTGTATAGTTACAAAGATATGCAGTTTTCTTGGCTTGGTTGGCTACTACCACAAGTTTGTTAGAGATTTTTCATAGATTGCTGCAGTCCTGACTCGTTTGACGAGGAAGAGAGTACCTTTTGAGTGGTCAGAGAAGTGTGAGTAGAGCTTCATGGAGTTGAAGCAACTGCTTACGTTAGCGCCAGTTCTAGTTTTGGCTTCAGGTACAGAGGGTTTTGAGGTCTGCACAGATGCTTCTGGTGTTGGTTTAGGAGCAGTCCTGATGCAACATGGCAGAGTGGTGACTTATGCATCACGTTAGCTAAAGCCCCACGAGTAGAGCTACCCGGCTCATGACCTGAAGCTTGCAGTCGTGTTTTTGCTTTGAGGATTTGGCGTCACTACTTGTATGGTGTGAGGATTGTGGTTCGCACCGACCACCAGAGTCTGCGGTATGTCTTTTCACAGAGGGACTTGAATATGAGGCAACGACGCTTGATAGAGTACCTGAAGGACTATGACTTCAACATTGAGTAGAAGCCTGGGAAGGCTAATGTGGCTACAAATGCTTTGAGCAAGAAGGCCTAGGTCAGCTATCTCATGTTGAGAGAGTGGCAGTTGTGGCAATCTACAACAGAGGGGTCCTTCAGAGTCTCCACCAAGCGACAACAATCTATGCTATTTGTGCTATTACATTCTCAGCATTACGTGACTCTCTCTGTCATTAGTTACTCTACTCTTTAATACATTAATCACTTAAAGCATACTCATCTATGAGATATTAAGTCCTACCAGACGTTATCACTCATCTTGCGCTATTTGTGAACGTTTCAGGTGAGTTAGAAGAAAAGAACAACACTTACGTGGATGGGTACGAGCAAGAGTGAACCTGACGTGACCATGGAAGCATCCAATTATCTTAGAGTCTTAGCTTAGTATTTTACATTTTAATCACTTGTAATGATGTCAATTAGGCCCTAAGTAATGGATCTGAATTAGTGATTGTAATAGACATTAGTGGAGATTTATGAATGAAATATAGCGATTTTGCATTATTCAATTGTCTAGTGGATTGATGTCTGTTATACGCTCTATACGAGAGAATGCCACACATTCTGATATTCTGCATTGGGGCATGACACTTAAAAGCCTTGGCTGATGCTCATTCTTCCACTTCTTCCCTATCTCGTCTCCCTTGTCCCCTCCGGTGGGAGATCTCCCCCTCTCCCTCTTTTGGTGTGTTTCGAGCAGAATAAAGATGTCTCGGTGTTGTGCGGCTTGCGTGGAGCAAGGAGGAGGTGGCCATTCACACAAGAAGGGCCCCAACGAGTCGATTTCTTCATGTAAAAGTAGGGATGCTTGTTCCCTTCTAGATCTGAGTGGATTGGTGATCTTTCAGGTTGCTAGATGTTTTCCTAGCTTCCCCATGCTCCCCTCCCCCGTGTGGTGTGCATGCTTTGAGTGGGGACCCTTTAGAATGCTGCATCTCGAAGTCTATCTTCAGACTAATAACATGTTAACCTTGGGCAACGTATTACCAGAGAAGGCGCCTACCCATCTTGATGCATTTTTGTCATAGCAGGCCTATCTGACGCTTTCATGTCACTGTGGACGCGAGAAACCACATAAGAGAAGTTAAAGAGTTTTAAAAAGAGTTGAAGAAAAATAATAATAATGAAGGATGGATGGAGAAGATGATGATATAAATATGAAGAGAAAGGAAAGGAGGTTTGTGTGTGCACAAGGATGAAGTGTGATCGTCAGAGACACATGGATCTTGAAGGAAAAGAGAAAAGGAGATCGCATGTACCTTGACTCAAAGAGCGAGAAATTAAGGTTGACTCTTACTCCTCCAAGATCGGTTGATCGACGGAGAAGGCTTTAGCTTTTGGTTATCTTGCAAACAAAGACACAAAAAATAAACAAGGACCACAAAAAAAAAAAAGATATTAGAAGGAGAGAGTTGTGTAGTATCAGTAATTAGAAGAAGAGAAACATAAGAACATGAGAAAGAACACACCTTATGGTGGTTTTTAAACCCCTAGGATGTGTACGTGGGTGTGTGAATGATGAATTGAGTGTGTGAAAGTGCTAAGAAAAAGAAGAACTAGAAGAAGATGATGAAAAGAGAGGGCATGCAACTATGAGCAAAACAAACAAAAGAGAAAGAGAAGGGAGAGAGAGGGTGTGACGGCCCTTGATACACCGGTACGGTCATACCGACCCACGTCGGTATAGCGAGTGCTGCCACAGTGGGACATTTACCCAAACGATCCATACAGCTGAGATACACGCAAATATAGAACAGAGTAGCGGAAGTAAAAGAGCAATGTCTTCATTCATTCATCATCCACATTAAACATACATGCAGTTTGCAATTAACAGAAGGAACTAAGAGTTCACATAATCTAAATTGCTGAAATTAAATACAAATGTCCACACTTATACATCATTCTCATGGTACTTCTAGTACAATGTTCAAAGTTACATACTATGAAATACACAATTCTCAAAGAACTCCAAAAACTAGCTAGTCTCCACGCTCGGAGTCCGTCTCCACCGTCTCCTTAAGCGGTGTCGTGTCACCAGCTATACCTGTACGCCGAAGCAAGGAGTGAGTCCAAGGATTCAGCAAACAACACTACTCATGATGTACACTTATAAGTCCTAGTGGTTTCTACATGCACATTACAATTAGCCACACATAGCATGTTAGTCATTTCAAGTTGTCAACCTATCATGAAAGTTCTACAATTTTATACATAACTCATGCTTTCAGATTTCTAAAATAAACTTCACCTATCACATGGTCTCTATTCAATTTACTCATGAAACTTTAATCTTTAAGGAATCACAACATGAGAGCTATCAACATGAACTTTTACATACATGGAAGGGAAACACAACTAGCATGGATTTTACACATTCTTAAACACATACATGAACCTTTTCACATGCTTTAGGTTGCTGATTTCATATAGTTTCATGGCTGAAAACCTATGCATGAGAGCTACAATAATGCATAAAACATGTCACATCAACAACCATTCATGCTATCTTGTGCCCGTGTTCACTAATTATCCCTAACATGGATTCTAAGCATCCTTGCACATTAAACATAATGATAATAACATGAATTTACTGAATTCACATGGTTTCAGATTTGTATCACATAGGTTTCAATAACACATTTCCGCATCTTTAGTTTCACATTTTTATTTGCACAAGTTTTCTCTTTCACATGGTTCACTTTACACATACACATTCACATGTCACTAACACATTTACACATGGTCACATACACATTTCACATTACACTTTACACATTTTTAGGTGCCGTGACACATAGTCCAAACCACCAAAGAAGGACATATACACATCACATTACACATAGACGCCATCTAGGCATTCCAATGGCGACTCTTGGACTACGCAGACCGGGAGAGCAAGTCTCCACCCTAACCAGTGGTACTTGTCCACCTCCAGGATTTCCCCCTAATGCCCTTAGGGTCACTTAACACATTGAACTTTCTCAGGGGGACTTTTCCCTTATACAGCTCCACTGCCCTCTATGGAAGCAGTGTCACATTGGCACAGTTACACATTTACATTTTTACCATTTTTACACTTGGTTTTACACATAACACTTCATCTTATTCAATTTCTCACTCACATGAATACCTCTGTTTTTCCTAACATGGTACTACAGAATTTCAAGAGTTTAACACACAGTAAACACACTGATCATGCTGGGTTTAAACAAAATCCAATCACCTTACGATCATATGCACGAATTATCATATTTCACATGAAAAACACATAACTTTTTATTTACTGATCCAAATGACCTGAAATTTTAACCACATGCTGTTTTCGGGTTCAAGGTCATACCCTCAATTGTGCAGATTTTTCTGAGCTAAATAGGATTTACAAAAAATAAAACGCCTAATTAGCATGCTATTAACAACTTAAGTTAACATGGGTCTAACACATTTTGCAAATTAGCCACTTGCTGTTTATACATAAGCTAATCACATATGCATGAACTGAGAATATAAAATTTCCCTAATTCACACATCTATGGATTGAACACTACAAATCATTATTGCATGCTTCTATTTCATCGAACCGAGCTTATTTACAAATTACACAAGCATGGATAAATTACCATAATTTGCAAACACATATGCTGACCCACTAATCTTCATGATCAGACCAAAACCAAGGCATTCATACACATTCTAATCAGGAAAACTAAATTTGTAAAATCAACAATTCATGCTCACAAGTTTAAGGAACACCATTTCCCACATCCACCAACACACACCACATTCATCCACACACCATAATGCACAATATACATAGAGTATAAGGTTTACCATATATCCTCATCACATAAAACATACCGAAATTAATGCATAAGAAGGACAGAAGAGCTCACTGTTCTGTCCAGAAGAACACGGCGGCGGTCTCTGGCCGCTGACTCAGGGTCAGCGGCATGGTCGATGGACGCCAAGCTCATCACAGGCGTCTAGGGACCTTGCCGTCGAACCAGGTCTGTGCAGAAACACAGACCCGAGCTCTGAATCTTGGGTGAATTGGAGGGTCTAGGACTCGAGGAAAAATCCATAAAAATCATAAAACCAACCTAGACTCATAAGCGAACATCAGGAATAGGTCACTCGCCTTTCTAAAATTCCTCCAAGGGATTTATGGCTCGGTGAAGACCTCCTTGGGCAGTCCCAAGAAGTTGCAGAACTCCCTCCAAAGATCACTTCCTCCGGGTTCTTGGATGAGCTCCACTGCAAGGGGTCGATGGGGAAGCCTTCTCCTTTGCTCCAGCTTCTTCCTTGGCGCAGTAGATCTTTAGATCAAGCTCCAAGAGGGTCGGATTTGAGGGTGGTAAGATGGGTTTTCTCACAGCTTGCTCCTAGGGTTTTTCTTCCTCTATTTCTCCTCTTGCAAGGTGAAGTGAGGAGTGGGAGGGACCAAATTCGGGTTCTGATCTAAGGAGATCCCCTCACCCACTCACCATACCGATTTGACAACCTGAGAGCCATTGGGGGACATCCCCCAATGGTGGCCATACCTTGCTCCCGGATTTTCTGGCTCTGCAACGCATGCAGGTCAGAGAAGTTGGCGTCCATATCGCTGGACACCGGGATGAGTATTGGCGTCCAGGTCTGGACGCCGACACCAGCTAAACGGCCTGGGCTTGACGCCAAGGTGGCCTTTGGCCAGAACTTTAAATTATGCAGAAAACCATGCATACCAGGCAGATATACATGCAATATGTATACGGTATTGTATCCATACTATCATCATGCAATACATACATTATTTATGTTTAATATAAACACATGTACACGTAATTATACTAATTAATGCGTACGTAAACATGTACATACATACACAAATACAAACATACACACCTAAATGCAAATAATGCGACGGAAATTAGAGGGCCTTACACCCTCTCCCCCTTAAAGAAACTTCGTCCTCGAAGTTAGAACGACACTACTCAAACAAAAGGGGATACTTCTTCTTCATCGCATCCTCAAGCTCCCACGTAGCCTCCTCACGTGAGAAGTTCCGCCATAGAACTTTCACCGACGCGATACTCTTGTTCTGGAGATGCTGAACCTTCCGGTCAAGAATGGCTACTGGTTGCTCGACATACGAAAGATCTGGCTGGATCTCCACTGGCTCATGACTAATCACATGAGACGGATCTCGGACATACTTCCTGAGCATAGATACGTGGAATACAGGGTGAACGCTAGCCAAAGCTGGGGGTAAAGCTAGCTCGTACGCCACGTTGCCCAAACGTCTGAGAATCTCATATGGGCCAATGAACCTAGGGCTTAGCTTGCTATGCCTGCCAAATCTGACAACTCCACGAGTAGGCGATATCTTCAAGAAGACATGATCGCCAACCTCGAACTCCAAATCCTTTCTCCTATTGTCGGCATAACTCTTCTGCCTATCCTGTGCCGCAACAAGCCTTTTCCTGATAAGCTGAATCTTATCCGAAGTTTCCTGAACTAACTCCGGTCCGATCAACTGCCTATCACCAGTCTCCTCCCAACATAAAGGAGATCTGCAGGGCCTACCATACAACGCCTCGAATGGAGCCATACCGATACTAGCATGAAAGCTGTTGTTGTATGCGAACTCCACAAGAGGTAAATGACGCTCCCAATCATCCTTCCAATCCAGAACACACGCTCTCAACATATCCTCGAGAGTCTGGATAGTCCTCTCGGACTGTCCATCGGTCTGGGGATGAAACGCCGAACTGAGCTTAAGCTCCGAACCTAACGCATCCTGAAGACCCTTCCACAATCTCGAAGTAAATCTCGGATCTCGATCCGAAATGATCGACTTCGGCACACCATGCAATCTAATGATACCACTAACATACAGTCTAGCTAAGCTCTCTACTGACTGCTTCTTCTTCATAGGCAAGAAATGAGCAGTCTTCGAGAATCTATCTACAACTACCCAAATCGAGTCATTGCCCCTTCTAGATCGAGGAAAACCCAAACGAAGTCCATAGTGACAGATTCCCACTTCCATACGGGGATATCCATCCTCTACATAAGGCCGGATGGTCGCTGCCGCTCGGCTTTCACCTGCTGACATACTAGACAACTAGACACATAATCCGCAACATCCTTCTTCATGCCGGACCACCAAAATGATCTCTTCAGGTCTTGATACATCTTAGTGTTACCCGGATGAATAGAGAATCGCGATCTATGAGCCTCCGCTAACACATGCTCACGGACATCTACCACATCGGGGACACAAACACGGTGCTGAAATCTAATCACACCGTCCTCATCACGAGCAATGCCCGCCTTACCCACTAACTCTAACAATCTAGGATCGGCTTTCTGCTGCTCAATCACCTCATCCAAGACTGAGGATCTAAGGGATAGCTGAGCTACAAAAGCCTGACACAACGATGGCTCTAACTCGGTCATAGAGCACACTGCATCCTCCAACATCTTCCAATCCTGCTGGAGCGAAGACCTCTTTCTACTAAGAGCATCTGCTACGACGTTCGCCTTTCCAGGATGATACTGAAGGTCGAAGTCATAGTCCTTCAAGAATTCAATCCATCTTCTCTGCCTCAGGTTTAATTCCTTTTGGGAGAAAAGATACTTCAAGCTCTTGTGGTCGGTAAACACCTCAAATCTGACACCATAAAGATAGTGCCTCCAGATCTTTAGTGCATGAACCACTGCTGCGAGCTCTAAATCATGAGTCGGATAGTTCCTCTCATGCTCCTTCAACTGACGAGAAGCATAAGCCACTACCCTCTCTTGCTGCATGAGCACACAGCCTAAACCAATCTGAGATGCATCCGTATAAATGGCAAAACCTTCTAGACCACTGGGCAATACCAATACCGGAGCAGAAGTAAGCTTAGCCTTCAATAGCTGAAAGCTGCGCTCACATGCCTCAGACCATACGAACTTCTCACCCTTTCTGGTCAGCTTTGTCAAAGGTGCGGCGATGAATGAGAAACCCTCAATGAATCGCCGATAATAACCAGCTAACCCAAGGAAACTACGAATCTCCGAAGGGGTCCTGGGAATCTCCCAATCCATAACTGCCTGGACTTTTGCTGGATCAACTGCAACACCAGCGCCGGAGATAACATGCCCGAGAAAATGAACCTCGCGCAACCAGAACTCGCACTTGCTGAACTTCGCATACAGCTTGTGCTCACGGAGAACCTCTAAGACTAACCTCAAATGCTGACGATGTGTGGCCTCATCCGGAGAATAGACCAACACGTCATCAATAAACACGACAACAAAGCTATCTAAATACGGACTAAACACCCGGTTCATGAGATCCATGAACACTGCAGCGGCGTTGGTCAATCCGAAAGGAAGAACCAAAAACTCATAATGTCCATAACGGGTTCTAAATGTCGTCTTGGACACATCCTCACTCCTAATCCTCAACTGATGATAACCAGATCGCAAGTCAATCTTGGAAAAGACTGATGCCTCTCGCAACTGGTCAAACAGATCATCAATCCGAGGTAAGGGATACCTGTTCTTCACAGTCACCTGGTTTAGCTTCCTATAATCAATGCACAACCGAAGTGACCCGTCTTTCTTCTTGACGAATAATACAGGTGCGCCCCAAGGGGAAACACTAGGGCGAATAAATCCCTTATCGAGCAATTCTTGCAATTGCTTCCTCAACTCGGCTAATTCTGCAGGGGCCATCCGATATGAGGCCTTCGAGATAGGAGAGGTGCCTGGAAGCAACTATATAGTGAACTCTATCTCCCTATCCGGTGGCAATCCAGACAAGTCGTCGGGAAAGACATCTGGAAACTCCTGCACCACATCGATCTCTGCAAGAGTCAGTGACGAACCAGCATCGGGTACTAGCATAACGCTGGCAAGAAATGCGTCACAACCCTTGTTCACCATGCGCATCGCCTTCATGGCAGAGATAACTAACTTTCCCGCTAAGTTCTTTGGCAAGGGATGAGAGAACTCATCCTCACCAAGAATGCGGAAAACAATCTTCTTCCTACGACAATCCACTAACGCGTGGTGCTCCTCTAGCCAATCCAGACCAAGGATACAATCATAGTCCTTCATCTTTAGCAAGAAGAAACACCCATCTAGGAATCTATCCTCAATGCACACAGGTAACGATGGAATGCACTTCCTAGTCGATACCGTACCCGCAGGGGTGTGCAGAGACAAAGGGACCTCTAACTCCTCAGACTCTATGCCTGACTCTAGGGCTAACTGCCTAGCGAACCGCTCGGAAATGAACGAGTGAGTAGCAACCGTATCAAACAAAACCCGAGCGTGCACACCGAAAAGTAAAACTGTACCTTCGGTGACATGCTCCGCCTACTCGGCGTCCTCACGAGCTAACGCAAACACTAGAGCCGGGGCTCGAGGCCTTCCTGGTCGTCCTGTAGCTGGCGCGGCTGCCGCTACTGCTGGTACTGGTGCTCCACGCTGAGCTTCCTGCTGAAGTCTTGGGCAATCCTTGATCTTGTGGTCGCTGCTTCCACACTTTAAGCATCTACCCGCTACTAACCAGCACTCGGAACCTCCATGGGTCTTCCCACAATGGGGACACTCTTTCTTCGCACCGGGGGAATGTACAGAAGGTACCTGAGAGTTGCTGACTGCCATTTGTTTCTGCGGTGTCTGGTACACCGTTTTCCTCTTATCCTGCCACTGGAATGTCGCTGCCGGCCTCTTCTGCGAAGCCTTCTTCTCCTCCAGATACTACTCCATTTCTCCCTCCTGTCTGCAGGCTGCGCTGAGGGCCTCATCTAGCGTGCGGTGGTCGAACGCCACGAGTCTCATCCTCAGTGATGGTTTGAGACCCATCACGAAATTCTTGGTCTTCCTGCGCTCATCCTCTACTATATGCGGTGCATATTTAGAAAGTTCAGAAAACCTTGCCTCGTATTCCAGAACGGTCATTGATCCTTGCGTCAGGGAAAGGAATTCTTGCTCCATCTTGTCCTGGATATGCTCTGGGACGAACTTGGCTCGGAAGAGCCTCACGAACGCGTCCCATGCCACATCAATTGCTCCGTCCTCGAAGCGCGTACGTAGTAGGGAGGACCACCATACATCAGCTCTCTCCTGCAACACACCTTCATAAGCACCAACTAACAAATTCTAACTTGACAAACATCATATAAGCATAACTAAGCATACTTGTAGCATGTAGGTGGCTAAGGTCACCTTGTCCTCATCAGGACACCTGATAGCTCGGAAGATTTTCTCCGTCTCCCTCATCCAGCTTTCTGCCATTAGCGGATGACTCTCCCCCTTAAAAGAGGGTGGGGCCATCCTCTTGAATCGCTCCATGATGGAGGGTCCACCATGGTCCTGAGCTGGGGCCTAAGCCTGCTACATTAAACAATAACAATATAAAATAAACATAATATCATGCAATTTAAATAGCAAACTACTAGGTTGTTTTATTATTCTACCTGGGCCTCCAACTGGGCCTGGAGTGCTGCCTGGGTGTGGGCCTGCATCTATATGGCTTGCACCAGACCTTGCATCAATACTCCATAGTCCACTGGCGGTGGTGGGGGAAGCACAGGGCCTCGCGGTGCTGGGGCCTGTTGCTCCGCCTGATCATCACGCCTCTGCTCGTCGTCGCGAGCTGGCACAACTCCACGTCGTCCACGGGAAGCCATGGATGTAATAAAATTTCAGCCACCAATTAGAGCTAGGTTACTAAATTTTCTATCCATTTCTTATCTATTTTTCACTTCTTATTAGTGTTTTCTGCACATGTGGACATACTTAGCATGCAATGGGGATGATGACTTAAGTATATTCATGTGCAATCTCAACCGGTCGCCCTGATACCAATCTCTATGACGGCCCTCGATACATCGGTACGGTCATACCGACCCACGTCGGTATAGCGAGTGCTGCCACAGTGGGACATTTACCCAAACGATACATACAGCTGAGATACACGCGAATATACAACAGAGTAGCGGAAGTAAAAGGCCAATGTCTTCATTCATTCATCATCCACATTAAACATACATGCAGTTTGCAATTAACAGAAGGAACTAAGAGTTCACATAATTTAAATTGCTGAAATTAAATACAAATGTCCACACTTATACATCATTCTCATGATACTTCTAGTACAATGTTCAAAGTTACATACTATGAAATACACAATTCTCAAAGAACTCCAAAAACTAGCTAGTCTCCACGCTCGGAGTCCGTCTCCACCGTCTCCTTAAGCGGTGTCGTGTCACCAACTATACCTGTACGCCGAAGCAAGGAGTGAGTCCAAGGACTCAGCAAACAACACTACTCATGATGTACACTTATAAGTCCTAGTGGTTTCTACATGCACATTACAATTAGCCACACATAGCATGTTAGTCATTTCAAGTTGTCAACCTATCATGAAAGTTCTACAATTTTATACATAACTCATGCTTTCAGATTTCTAAAATAAACTTCACCTATCACATGGTCTCTATTCAATTTACTCATGAAACTTTAATCTTTAAGGAATCACAACATGAGAGCTATCAACATGAACTTTTACATACATGGAAGGGAAACACAAGTAGCATGGATTTTACACATTCTTAAACACATACATGAACCTTTTCACATGCTTTAGGTTGCTGATTTCATATAGTTTCATGGATGAAAACCTATGCATGAGAGCTACAATAATGCATAAAACATGTCACATCAACAACCATTCATGCTATCTTGTGCCCGTGTTCACTAATTATCCCTAACATGGATTCTAAGCATCCTTGCACATTAAACATAATGATAATAACATGAATTTACTGAATTCACATGGTTTCAGATTTGTATCACATAGGTTTCAATAACACATTTCCACATCTTTAGTTTCACATTTTTATTTGCACAAGTTTTCTCTTTCACATGGTTCACTTTACACATACACATTCACATGTCACTTAACATTTACACATGGTCACATACACATTTCACATTACACTTTACACATTTTTAGGTGCCGTGACACATAGTCCAAACCACCAAAGAAGGACATATACACATCACATTACACATAGACGCCATCTAGGCATTCCAATGGCGACTCTTGGACTACGCAGACCGGGAGAACAAGTCTCCACCCTAACCAGTGGTACTTGTCCACCTCCAGGATTTCCCCCTAATGCCCTTAGGGTCACTTAACACATTGAACTTTCTCAGGGGGACTTTTCCCTGATACAGCTCCACTGCCCTCTACGGAAGCAGTGTCACATTGGCACAGTTACACATTTACATTTTTACCTTTTTTACACTTGGTTTTACACATAACACTTCATCTCATTCACTTTCTCACTCACATGAATACCTATGTTTTTCCTAACATGGTACTACAGAATTTCAAGTGTTTAACACACAGTAAACACACTGATCTTGCTTGGTTTAAACAAAATCCAATCACCTTACGATCATATGCACGAATTATCACATTTCTCACGAAAAACACATAACTTTTTATTTACTGATGCAACGGACCTGAAATTTTAACCACATGCTGTTTTCGGGATAAAGGTCATACCCTCAATTTTTCAGATTTTTCTGAGCTAAATAGGATTTACAGAAAATAAAACACCTAATTAGCATGCTATTAACAACTTAAGTTAACATGGGTCTAACACATTTTGCAAATTAGCCACTTGCTGTTTATACATAAGCTAATCACATATGCATGAACTGAGAATATAAAATTTCCCTAATTCACACATCTATGGATTGAACACTACAAATCATTATTGCATGCTTCTATTTCATCGAACCGAGCTTATTTACAAATTACACAAGCATGGATAAATTACCAAAATTTGCAAACACATATGCTGACCCACTAATCTTCATGATCAGACCAAAACCAAGGCATTCATACACATTCTAATCAGGAAAACTAAATTTGTAAAATCAACAATTCATGCTCACAAGTTTAAGGAACACCATTTCCCACATCCACCAACACACACATTCATCCACACACCACAATGCACAATATACAGAGTATAAGGTTTACCATATATCCTCATCACGTAAAACATACCGAAATTAATGCATAAGAAGGACATAACAGCTCACTGTTCTGTCCAGAAGAACTCGGTGGGTCGATGGACGCCAAGCTCATCACAGGCGTCCAGGGACCTTGCCGTCGAACCAGGTCTGTGCAGAAACACAGACCCGAGCTCTGAATCTTGGGTGAATTGGAGGGTCTAGGACTCGAGGAAAAATCCATAAAAATCACAAAACCAACCTAGACTCATAAGGGAACATCACGGATAGGTCACTCGCCTTTCTAAAATTCCTCCAAGGGATTTATGGCTCGGTGAAGACCTCCTTGGGCAGTCCCAAGAAGTTGCAGAACTCCCTCCAAAGATCACTTCCTCCGGGTTCTTAGATGAGCTCCACAGCAAGGGGTCGATGGGGAAGCCTTCTCCTTTGCTCCAGCTTCCTCCTTGTCGCAGTAGATCTTTAGATCAAGCTCCAAGAGGGTCGGATTTGAGGGTGGTAAGATTGGTTTTCTCACAGCTTGCTCCTAGGGTTTTTCTTCCTCTATTTCTCCTCTTGCAAGGTGAAGTGAGGAGTGGGAGGGACCAAATTCGGGTTCAGACGTAAGGAGAGCCCCTCACCCACTCACCATACCGATTTGACAACCTGAGAGCCGTTGGGGGACATCCCCCAATGGTGGCCATACCTTGCTCCCGGATTTTCTGGCTCTGCAACGCATGCAGGTCAGAGAAGTTGGCGTCCATATCGCTGGACGCCAGGATGAGTATTGGCGTCCAGGTCTGGACGCCGACACCAGCTAAACGGCCTGGGCTTGACGCCAAGGTGGCCTTCGGCCAGAACTTTAAATTATGCAGAAAACTATGCATACCAGGCAGATATACATGCAATATGTATACGGTATTGTATCCATACTATCATCATGCAATACATACATTATTTATGTTTAATATAAACACATGTACACGTAATTATACTAATTAATGCGTACGTAAACATGTACATACATACACAAATACAAACATACACACCTAAATGCAAATAATGCGACGAAAATTAGAGGGCCTTATAGAGGGGCTGGTATTGTGAGGGCTGAGAGGTGCTGGAGACTCCTCCTTGTCACTGCTCTGGCAACGCTCCGAAAGCAACTCCTTCTTGGACTTACCACATACATTCTACACAAGTATAACACATAAAGCAATTTACCACATGATTAATGTAAGTATCATCAAGTACTAAATAAACAAGTCTATGACATGCTAACTACACATGGATTTAGTAAAACTCATGGTACCCATCATAACTCATTTTATGACACATTTCGAAGTATCTAAATCATGAAACTAATCAATATTTACTAGATAAACTAGCACGACATCTACCATATTCAATATGCTCATATGTCACAATTTTCACCTTTTGCTTGCTGTTTTAACATAAATATAACTTAATTACATGGTTTCACATTCTTACGCATGGAAGTACATTAACCCATCACTTTCACATGATCACATTGCACATGCACACTTATTCAAATCTTTACACATTTTCTTCCGTGACACATAGTTCGAACCACCATAGAGAAGGACACATCACACACATATCACATACTCGTCACATAGGCAAGATAATGACGAATCTTGGTAACTACGCAGAACTAGGAGAAGCACTCTCCACCTTAACTAGTGGTACTTGTCCACCTCCAAGATTTCATCCCGATGCCCACAAGATATCAAAACACATTGAGCCTTCCCATAGAGACTTTTCTATAGTGTGGCTCCACAGCCTTCTAGGGTAGCAGTGTCAATTTTGGCACATTAATCACTTAATCTCACTAATCACATGTATCACACAATTCTTATGCATTTAATGGTCGATTCACATGCTTTAGGACACCACAAATATTTTAGATTAAAGTAGTAGTCATTACTATTTAACAGTGTTAAAACATGTTTAACAAATCCTAATCATGGTACTAATCATCAGTAAATACTACTTTTAACTAATCATGCTTAACATGGTCATTCCTGACTTATAACTGGAAATAGTGGTCACTGGTGTCAGAACATGCTCAAATTTTAATCACAGATCTTATACATGGAGTATATTAGATGTCTAATTTTTCAGAATTTTCATGACATTATATCTATTTTAAACATTTAAAAGATTTTTTGGCAAATAATAAGATAATTTATTTAAACATGGTAGACAGGAAACCAATGACTCTACCTATTCTAAAACATGCACACAAGAACCCTAAGTTCATGGAAAAATACTGATACAATAATACGTCACACACTTAATTTATCCCGAAGTAAACCTAATATGGCATGCTCATTTACACATGACAAAATTTCTAAAATTTACAAATATGATCAAAAAAATATCATAAATTCGTCACTCAATCTATTAAATGTACCTAACAAGACAAAGATTCCAAAACCCATGCACACATTCGAAATCTCTGAAAGACCACATCACATATGTTAAAACACATTTATAGAAAATCTAAAGAACTTAACGGCAAGGGGATTGCCGCCAAGGGTGGTTAATGGCATGATCGATTGCTGGCAACATAAAAACTTGACATCAAGGATGTTTCCGTCAACATCTTGTTTGCAGAAAGTGCAAACCGAAACCAAACAAAAGGAGAATTTGAGGGTCGAGGATGCGAGATAAAAATCTCTAAAATTCGTAAAACCCTGGGTGATAGGTATAGGGATGAAACCCCTAAGTTACTTGTCTCAAGAAAACTCTGTGAAGATCGAATTAATGTGATGAAGACCTCCTCGGCCTAGCCAAAGAGGTGATCTCCACAGACTTGATTCAACCTCCACGACCTGGCAGACGACCTCTCAGTGATGAGAGGGCCTCTCCACGTTATGAAGGGCCTCCCTCTTGCAGAAAAACATCGGTGCAGCTTTTGGTTCGCCGGATCTATCACCATAAAACCCTCTCTTTTCCTCTCTCTGAAATCCAATAACCCTAGCTGAGCAAAATTCCTCTCTTTGCATAGATGACTTAGTTTTATAGGGGTTTGGGTCGTGGTCAGCATAGAAAAGAGAATCCCAACCCGACGTGGGGTTTCCATGTTTATCCACGGAAAAATCGGGACGATTTCAGGGAAAGAAACCCAAACGCAACCAACGTCCAATTTGTTGCCATCTACATGAAGTATATGTTAATCAAATTTGACGTCATGATTCTCAAGCCAGACTGTAAACGACACATAGCATGCCGTCAACTAGCGGTCAACGTCACAAGATGTTGACGTCAAGAAGAAATTCGGCCAGTAATTAAAACATAACAACAAGTCATAAAATGCACAGAAAACTAGGGTCTTACACCCTCGCCCCCTAAAAGAAAACTTCATCCCCGAAGTTAGAGCAAGAGTACTAACCGAACAGATGTGGATGCTGCTTGTTCATGGCCTCCTCAAGCTCCCATGTAGCTTCCTCCCATGAAAGGTTCCTCCAAAACACCTTCACGAAAGTTATAGCCTTGTTCTTGAGATTCTGAACCTTGTGATCGAGGATAGCTATTGGTCGTTGCATGTATGACAAATCTGACTGAAGTTCCACTGGCTCGTGGCTGATAACATGTGACGGATCTCGCATGTATCTTTTGAGCATAGACACGTGGAACACAAGATGTACACTCGCTAGTGCTGGGAGTAATGCTAGCTCATATGCCACACTGCTCATCCGCCTGAGTATTGATGATCAATCTGTCCTCATGTACTTTTAATTAATTATATATTTATTTTGGTGATTAACAAAACCATGTCAAAGATTACTGACACATATTCCATAAGTCTTGAGCACAGGAAATACTACAAGAAAATCAAGCAAATTTGGTAAGTATTACCTTTCTGAAGCAATATTAAGTTCAGCATGAAATTTCTCTAAGTCCACATCGACTTTCCTTATGCTACAACGATTTCAGTAGAACTGTGAAGATTTCATCATAACGATTTCATAAGTGCCTTAACGATTTCTTCATAAATTTGAAACATCGTTTAAAGTTAAACAGGAATCGTTATCGTAACGATTTGCTCATCGCAACGACTCCTTAAGTTATCGTAACGATTTGCTCATCGCAACAATTCCTTAAGTTATCGTAACGATTTGCTCATCGCAACGATTCCTTAAGACATCGTAATGATTTGCTCATCATAACGATTCCTTTAGTCATCGTAACGATTTGTTTATCGCAACGATTCCTTTAATCATCATAACGATTTGCTCATCACAACGATTCCTTAAGACATCATAACGATTTGCTTTGCGCAACGATTTCTTTAGTGTTCATAACAATTTCTTGTTGAACACAACGATTTGCTTCATGCAACGATTTCTTAAGTGTTCACAATGATTTCTTCATTAAACACAACGATTTGCTTCATGCAACGATTTCTTAAGCGTTCATAACGATTTCTTAAGTGTTCACAATGATTTCTTCATTAAACACAATGATTTGTTCTCCACAACGATTTCTTTAGTAAACGTAACGATTTGGTTATGTCCTACAACGATTTAGATGAATTGACTTGATCATAACAATTTTATAAGTCATAAATGTATCGATGTCTTATGTACAACGATTTGCTACTGGTCTAAACATTGAATGGTCAAAGTCATCACACATATCCTTCTGACACCTTTGCATTTAATGTAGACTGAGCGTATCTCTGCATGCATACAAATGATAACGTCTACCATTATGCTTACTCTGTGTATATCTTTTAGAACAAGCTATTTGGCATTACTATTTTGGTGAATATTCACATCAACGTTTACTGACAACAAGAGACAGCCTAGCTATCTACTGTTCTAGCATTTAATGTATGCAGGGCCCTACAGACATTCTGTCATACAACGTTGGACCATATAGACGCCAGAAGATCCTATCTCTTTGCGTGCACAAATGGATAAAAGACTGTTGACTAGAAGCTTCCAAGTATCAAGTAGTCTAACGTCTACCAAAGCTAGAGACAACGGATACTTTAACGAATACTTTTCAAATTGAAGATATAAATAGAAGACAGCAGTTCCAAAAAGGAATGTATGTGACTTACCAACGTATACTACAAGCAAGTCTTAACGAATCTTCTGTCAATCGACCCCCTCTCTTCGATGGTGAAGATTATGCTTATTGGAAAACCAGGATGGAGTATTTCCTGCAAGGTTTCGATTATCAAATCTGGTCCATAGTAGAAGAAGGCGATCTCCTAGTCACAAATGAGAAGGCTCAGTGGACAGATGATGACAGGAAAAAGATTTCCTTGAACTGTAAGGCTAAAAGCATTCTATGCTGTGCTCTCAGCAAAAAGGAGTTCAATAGAGTGTCAGCCTGCAAATCTGCAATGGAAATGTGGGAAAAGCTCAAAATTACCTACGAAAGCACAGACAAGGTGAAGGAGACAAGAATTGACATTCTTGTTACACAATATGAGAGATTTTAGATGCAATCAGGTGAGTCCATAACTCAAATGTTCAGTAGATTTACTGATATTACAAATGGGTTGGCTGGTCTAGGAAAAACTTATGAGATTAGAGACATGGTAAGGAAAATTCTCAGATCCCTACCATCCTCATGGACCCCAAAGGTAATGGCCATTGAGGAAGCCAATGATCTAAAAAGGATGTCCTTGGAAAAACTCATTGGGTCCCTTATGGCCCATGAAATAAACATGGAGAGATTAGGAGAGTCCTCAAGCAAGAAAAACCACCCCAATGCTTTGAAAGACGAAGAAGAATCATCAGAAGCAGGCTCAGATGACAGTGAAGGCATTGAGGATAGTGAAAATGAAGAAGCAATGCTATCAAGAAGACTGCAACGAATTCTAACTAAGAAAAAGAAGTTTCAGTCTGGCAGAAGGTTCTTCAAGAGAAATAAAGAATTTAGGAAGACAGAAGGAAAGGATCTGAAGAAAGGAGAACCAATATGCTATGAGTGCAAGAAGCTTGGACATATCAAGGCAGAATGTCCAAAGCTTAAGAAAGATGGACACAAGAAAAAAGACAACTTCAGACGATTCAAGAAGTACAAAAAAAAGGCAATGGCAGCCGCTTGGGAGAACAGCAGCGACTCAGACACTGAGTCAAGCTCAAGCAGTGATAAAGAAGAAGCCAACCTGGCGTTCATGGCAAATACAGATGATAAGGTAACATCTGACTCCTCTTTTGATTACTGCAATAATTCTGATTCGGATAATTTAGAGGAAGCATTCAATGAACTATATGATAAATATAGAGATATATCTAAATTATTGAAAGCTAGTAAGAAAAACATTGCTCGCTTAGAAAACACAAACTCAGATCTAAAATCAGAAAATGAACAGCTAGAAAAATAGTTAACTGAACTTAAAAGAAGAAATGAGTTATTATATGAAGATCTAAAAGATAAGAATGAACAAATAATTAAATTGGAAAAACAAGCAAGCTCAGATGAACTGAAAACAGAGATAAACTCATTAACAGAAGAAAATAAAAAGTTATCTAGCACATTGGAAAAATTCACAAATGGTAAAAACTCCCTCATATTAAAAGGTGCTAGAAGATCAGGTAAGAAGAAAAATGGATTAGGATATACACCCCCAGATAATGAAGAAACCATAGTTTATCCTAAAATGTATCCAACACCAAAATTTGTACCTGAACAAAACATTGCATACAAAGCAGATTTCAAATATATAGAAAAAGTAACTAAATTATCTTGCTGTAGTCACTGTAACAAGTTAGGACATATCATAACAACATGCCCAACAAGACACAAGAAATGGATAATCAAAAGCGAAATCAATGATACTAACCAATCAGGACTCAAAAGAACTTGGGTACTTAAAGCTTAGTGTTTTCATTTTAGGGAGGCCTTAGAGCATCAAAATGGTACCTGGACAGTGGGTGCTCAAGGCATATGTCAAGGAACAAGAAAATTTTCTCTCAACTAAAAGCTGAAGAAGGAACAGTTACTTATGGAGACAATGGAAAAGGCACAGTTATTGGTACTGGATCAGTTGGCAGTAAAGGAAAACCCATAATTGAAGATGTTCTTTGTGTAAAGGGTTTAAAGCATAACCTTATAAGCATGAGCCAATTTTGTGACAAGGGTCACCACATAAAGTTTCAAGAATCCAAGTGTATTATCATGAAGGATGGAGCAGTTATTTTTGAAGCAAATAGAGAAAAGAATCTGTATGTTCTGTATCTTGAAGAACTGAAAGATCAAGATGTCTATTTGGCAGCAAATAGAGATCAATCAACTGAATTATGACACAGAAGATTAGGACATTGCAGCTTAGATAGTATGAGGAAATTATTAAAGAAAAGCTTAGTGGAAGGTCTACCAAAGGTTAGCACAAAAATGGAAGGTATTTGTAGACCATGTGCAAAAGGAAAGCACACTAAGAGCTCCTTCAAGTCAAAGACCGTGGTAACCACCTCAAAACCCTTAGAACTTCTTCATATGGATTTGTTTGGGCCAATGAGGACCACTAGTCTTGGAGGAAAGAATTTTGGGCTTGTCAAAGTTGATGACTTCTCCAGATTTACATGGGTATCATTCTTAGAACATAAAGATGACACATTTGAAAACTTTGTCAGTTTCAGCAAAAAAGTTTAGAAAGATAAGAAATTCAGCATTGTTAGTATTCGATCAGATCATGGAGGAGAATTTCAGAATGAAAAATTTTCAAAGTTCTGTGAAAATGAAGGAATTGAGCACAACTTCTCAGCACCAAGGACACCACAGCAAAATGGAGTTGCTGAGAGGAAGAACAAAACTTTATTGGATATGGCAAGAATAATGTTGTCAGAATATAATCTGCTAAGATATTTCTGGGCTGAAGCAATAAACACAGCAAGCTATATCATCAACAGAGTAATGTTCAGGACAATCCTAAAGAAGACTGCCTACGAGCTATACAAGGGAAAGAAGCCAAAGATCAGTCACTTCAGGACATTTGGATGTCATTGCTTCATCCACAACAATGGAAAAAGGGACATTGGTAAGTTAGATGCTAAATCAGATGAAGGTATCTTCATGGGGTACACTTCTATACCTAAAGGCTATAGAGTATTTAACAAGCGAACTTTATTAATTGAACAATCTGTTCATATCATTTTTGATGAAACTAACCCTTCCTTGAGAAAGGAAGAAGTTAGTGATATTGATGATGCAGATAAATTGTCTGAAAAATTAAAGGACACATCAATTGAAGACAAGGATGATCCACCTCTAGAAGACATGCAACAAATGGACATTACTCATGAAAATCTTCCAAAGGAGTGAAGATACAAGAAAGATCACCCACCTGAGAACATTATTGGTGATCCATCTATAGGGGTAAGAACAAGAGGTAATGTAATACCTTGTGATTACTTAGCATTTGTTTCTCAAATAGAGCCTAAGACAGTCAATGAAGCTTTTTCTGATGAATCTTGGATAATAGCCATGCAAGATGAACTTAATCAATTCAAGAGAAACCAGGTATGGTCACTTGTTCTCAGACCATCAGACCATCCAGTTATTGGCACCAAGTGGGTGTTCAGAAATAAATTGGATGAGACTGGTGTGATCCTAAGAAACAAGGCCAGACTGGTGGATCAAGGCTATTCCCAAGAGGAAGGCATAGATTTCGATGAAACCTATGCACCTGTAGCTAGACTTGAGGCTATTAGAATTTTATTAGCATATGCATCTGCTTTGGATTTAAAATTATTTCAAATGGATGCCAAATCTGTATTTTTAAATGGCTTTATCAAGAAGTTTATGTTGAACAACCCCCGAGTTTTGATGACTCAGTTTTTCCAAATCATGTTTTTAAACTTCATAAGGCATTGTATGGTTTAAAGCAAGCACCTAGAGCCTGGTATGAAAGACTTAGTTCTTTTCTATTAAATCATAGTTTCACTAGAGGACAGGTAGATAGCACTCTATTTGTAAAATCGAAAGATAAAAGCATATTACTTGTACAGATTTATGTAGATGACATTATCTTTCGATGTACTGATGAATCCCTTTGCATGTATTTTGAAAAGTTGATGCAGGGAGTGTTTGAGATGAGTATGATGGGGGAGCTCAATTATTTCCTTGGATTACAAATCAAACAAGGAAAGGAAGGCACTCACATCTGCCAAGCAAAGTACACAAAGGAACTCCTGAAGAAATTTGGTTTCGAGAACGCAAAGCCACTGTCAACACCCATGAGTACATCAACGAGGATGGACAGTGACAGGGATGGTAAGAAAGTAGATCAAAAGATCTACAGAGGTATGATAGGTTCATTACTTTATCTAACAGCGAGCAGACCTGATATTTTATTCAGTGTATATATGTGTGCTAGATATCAGGCAGATCCTAGAGAATCACATCTAATCTCAGTAAAAAGATTTTTTAGATACTTATCTAGAACTTATGACTTAGGCCTTTGGTATCCAAAAACATGTGAAATTAACTTGGTAGGATACTCTGATGCTGACTACGCTGGATGCAACGTAGATAGAAAAAGCACCAGTGGATGTTGTCAATTCCTTTCAGGATGTTTGATATCATGGTCCTCCAAGAAGCAAAACTCAGTGGCACTATCAACTGCTGAAGCTGAGTATGTTGCTACCGGGAGCTGCTGTACACAACTCCTGTGGATCAAGCAACAACTTGAGGAGTATGGGCTTCACATCAAAACAATTCCTCTGCTGTGTGACAACACAAGTGCTATAAATCTCACCAAAAACCCAGTACAACATTCAAGGACCAAGCACATTGAGGTTAGATACCATTTCATTCGAGATCATATAGCTAATGGTAATTTAGAAATATCTTTTATTGATACAAATGGTCAGTTAACAGATATCTTCACTAACGCCTTACCCGAAAAGAGATTCACATCTCTTAGAAGAAAATTAGGCATGTGTCATTTGTGAAAAAATCTCTGTTTATACTGATATATAAATTTTCAGAATTTAAGGTATCTTTCTCTCCATGGAGTTAAGCAAAAGATATACTCAATTATCCTATTTTGACGGTCACTCTTGGAAAAGTCCTTTTGAAAAGTCAAACTTGTTTGTCGTTTCCTCCCGCCTTTTGGCGCTTCACTTTTTGATAAAATATTCATTTATTTACTCCAAAATCGATGTGGGAACGATTCATCTCCTACCTTTACCTTTTTCCTTCTTTCGTCTGGTTGCCTTAGCCGATGCCCTAACGATTCCGACATTGACTCTCTGCAAAATTTGAAGTCTCTCACTTCTTCCTGCAAAGAATTTCTTGAGGAATTTCACTCCTCTCCCCATCTCCTCCTTCCTGAAAAACTACTCCACCCAAATCCATGGCCGCGTCCGTCGTTTTCGGCAGTCTTGGGGGCTATGGCACTGAGTACCTCTCACCTGAGCAGTAGGAGAGGTTCACATTTGTGAAATCAAAGCTTTGTGGCAATAAAGCAATGGATATTGCTGATCTTGAGAAGAACGACATGCACAACATAGTGGCTGCCATGAGCAGAATGTAGTGGTCAGTCATCTCGACCTTTTGAGAGGTAAGCTATCCAGACCTAGTGAAGGCGTTTTATGTGTGCTTGAAATCTGAGGCAGATGGGTCCCTGACATCCTTAGTCAAGGGAACCCCGATCAAGATTGATCATGAACTCCTGAAGACCTTGTTTGGTGTGAGCACGACCGGTCACAGTGGAATCCACACTGTGGACACCCAGGTCAAGGGTCTAGGAATTATTGGTCCTGAATTCCAGTTAAAAGATGGGAAAATAGACATAAATCAACTGAATGCATTCAACCGTCTCCTTTACTTTATAGTCTGTTAGTTACTTGTTCCTAGATGTGCTACTTTTTCAACCTGCACCAAGGCAGACTCAGATATGATGTACTGGGCCGTTCAGAACAAAGAGATCAACATGGCCGAAGTAATGATGGAAAGGATGAAGTTTGCCCATGATCAAATCTGGGATACCAAGAGTAAGTTAAATGTATCCCTGCCTTATGCTCATCTGCTCACCAAAGTTTTTAACATTTTGGAGTATATGTGTCTGGCGCTGTTGTAGAAAAGATGGGCCAAGCAATTAGGTCCAGGAATTTGAGGAAAAGTGGATTTTCAGTGATCAACGGAGTATGGACCAAGACCTCTGTGGCTGAGGGTGAACCCATTATAGGGGAAGCCCAAGACGTCCAGCTAGAGGCAGCAGCAGTAGGGTCAGAGGGACCATCAGCAGTTGCAGAACCAGCAGCAGAAGAGGCCGCAGTGTCTAGAGCTTCACAGAGTAGCTGCAGATAGAGAAGATTCAATGGAAACTCTAATAGCTCAAGGAGATGTAGCAGTGGAAGATTCTGACAGAAGATCAGAGGATCCTCTACCCACCTCCACAGTGGCATCTGTGCTTCGAGAAGTATTGGAATCCATTCACTCCACCCCAGTGATTCGAACAACTGGTGGGAGTTTAGTAGAAGAGGTTGTGGCATCTGACCACATTGAAGATACTGTGATGGTAGATGCTCCCATTCAAGGGGAGCAAGAAAGAATTGTGGAAGATGCTCCTATTCAGGGGGAGCAAGATATTGCGAACGAAGCAGCATACTGAAGATGCCCCTGTAAATGAAAGGCCAAATGAAGTTCATGTTGTGGTCGAGGAGCAAGTGGAAAGGAGAAGCAAAATCAAGAAAATTGCTCACAGAAAGCAGAGGAAAATGCAAGAGAAAGTGAACTTCAAGCCTATCTTGAAGAGGTTGGATGATCAAGGTGAGATCTTGAGCTCAGTGCAGTCAGATGTGAGTTCTGTTATTGTTCGCCAGGAATCAATTTTCAATGATTTTTCTCAGATAAGAAATGCCATGAAGTGGTTTAATAAGGAAATGGGCACTATGAAGATGATGGTGTCTGAGATTTTGAAGGTAGTAGGATCTACAGATTCTACTCCTCATCCTTCTATCCCTCAGAGCACTACAAGCGATGTTCCTAGGCCATCAGGGCCCTCTCTTCAAGAGTGTGGGCCTCCAGGCCAAAGTCAAGGTATTTCAGGGCCATCCGGGCCCATTGTTGTTGATCCAGAGGAGCAGCCATCAGGGACTTCAGTTGATGCGCCAGCAGGGCCATCAGGGCCAAGTATTGCAGCACAATTTTCAGAGAGTTTCCCTATTTTAGATGCTGATGTCAGTAAGGGGACTGAGCCATCAGGGCCGGAGATAGCAGAAGGCCAGCAGTCAGCAGAAGTGGTTGGACCTCCTGAGCACTCATTTGTTGAGCCATCAGGGCTAATGATCTTCGAGGCTGGGCAGCAGGATGTAGAAGAGTCAGCAGTTGCTCTTGACGCCCCTGAGTCTTCATCCCTTGCAACTCCAGCCCCTTCCTCACCACCATCCTCTTCCAGAACCTCCAACTCCACCCACCTTCAAACAACCCTTGCCCCGCTCAATTTCCTCACCAACACCCTTTCCATCTCAATCTTCCCTCTCTCCTACCTCTTTCCCAACCCGTCCTCTTTCTCCATCTATTACTAAAGACCCACTAGCCTTCTCATCAGCTGGGGCATCCTCCTCATCTGGTCCTTCTTCCACCTTTGAGCCAAGGTCACTTCTTTATCCTCCTACTCCACCTACATCAATTACTTTCATACCTGAAAACCCACAACTTGGCAGCGCCCTTCTCACCCAAGCTGAGGATGAGTTTTAACGCTTAACACTGACCTCAATTCTGGTAGTTGCCAATCATGTCCACAAGACTGCTTCTCCCAGTCCTGCTCAGAAAAAGAGGAAACTCTCCACCTCTATCTCTCTACCCTCTACACCCAAATTTCCTCCTCTTTGGTTCTCCCTCACTGCTGAAATCAAAAGGAGACCAATCTATCGAGAATATCTATAGAAATGCATTCTCTCTACAATTTTTGGCATTCCCCATCTTAACCTTACTGAACATCTTCACATTGTTCTTCCCTATTGCCACATGTCCAAAGCAAACCAATCCAAAATCTTCCATTCAGCTGAGTGCAAGACTGAAGACCAGTGGGCAAAAGGGCACAAGACTCTATATAGTAAATACCTCAAAGCCAAAGCAGACAACATTTCTCGTCGAGATCACCCACTCTCCCTCTCTGAGTGGTTTGTCTTTCATCATCAAACTATCTGGGGCCAGTTCATTCTTAAGGAAATTAGATTAGCAAGGCATTTTCAGCTCTATAATGATTACTGCTATCTGAATAAGCTCCCTGAGGTTCAGTTTAGTCAATTCCATGGTGCCCTTGCTCTCCTCTGGACTGAACATCCAGTCAATTGCTCCTTCCAAGTAGATTTCACAAGCCTCAAAATGCCTGAAAATGTTTTTCTTACCAAGCTACATTCCCTATGTTGGGTTCTCATATTGGAGAATGTTGGGTTACAACAAGTGCTTAAATGTTTTTGATGATGAGCAATACTAATTGATGTTATGTGAAATGTTCACACATGGTATGTTTGTTTTTGATGATGAACATTTCATGAACAAGACAAAATTGATGTGTTATGAATGTGTGAAACATGATGAGAATGACAATTGGATGCAAATGAAACACATGTTTTATATGTTCATTATATCTCACTAATTATGTCTTTTAATGTAGGTGTGAATGTACACAAGACAAAGCCCAAAATCCAAGTGCAAAAGATCAAGACAAGTTGCTGAAATAGTAAACTTGTCAACAGATGATAGTGCATCTTGTTGGGTTGAATGTCTAATTCATATCATTTCCCTCCTATTTTGATGATGACAAGAAGTGTTCTTAAAGAAATTTAATTGGAACATGTCAAAAGCATCATACCTGAAAGTCATGCTCAAAAAGCATTTTTCAAACCACATTTATCATTTGTGGTAATGATAAATCATTTAACTAATGATATATGTGTTTATTTTTCAGGTACAAACTTTTTATGCAAAAGATGTGTCGACACACCCATCAATGGTGTCGACACATCATCACAGACTCAAAGAGAAATTGTGCAAAAATGTCAAGAGTGTGTCGACACATGTCAAGAGTGTGTCGACACGAGTGACAGTTTTCCAGAGATCAAGGGTACCCAGGTCGACACACTGCCAGGGCAGGTCGACACTAGACCCAGTTCCCAGAACAGCCAGGTTGAGGAATTGGGACAGCAGGTCGACACACTCCCAGGGCAGGTCGACACTAGACCAAGTTCCCAGAACAGCCAGTTTGAGGAATTGGGACAGCAGGTCGACACACTCAAGAGCAGGTCGACACGGGACCTTTCTCCCAGAACAGATTTTTCTATCTTTGGGACAGTGTGTCGACACAACCACCAGGGCAGGTCGACACACTACGGAAACTTTTCATCCTAAGAGCTGATGGCTGCCACGTGTCCTTCTAGGGCGATCAGAATCTTCCTTGGGAAGCGTGCCCTTGTACCCCAAAAGGGTATCTTTGGAATCCTAAGGGTATAAAAGGCTCCTTTTGGCCTCCCTTCGAAAGAGAGAGACCCAACTAACCTCTTAGAGTCTCCTGAAAAATTCCTGGCGGCCATAAGAGTTCGTGTCTCCCTCCTCTGCCTTCCTGGAGTCTCCTGAACACCTCTTCTCACCAATTCAAGGTGTGAGAATTGTGGTTTGATCTTTAAAGAAGCCTCTGAAGCATCTCAAGGAAGCAGATCAGGTAGAAGCCATCGTTGGAGAAGAATTCAAGGAAGGTCCAACCTCCCAGATTGCAGAGCATCGTCTTGGACTTCATGTTTACAAGCTTCTTCCCAATTCAAGCTTCTACAAGGGAGTACACTTGAAGAACGAAGCCATTCAATACATTTTACTTTACTTCTGTTCTTCTGAGATATCTCTTGAGATTATGCAAGTGCTTCTGCATAATTCTCATTAGTGTTCTCAAATTTCGACTAGATCTGTTGCTAGGAGATCTTGTCTTAAGTTGGTGTCTAGCAAGTCTATGTGTGAGCCTTGTGCTCAGATTGTTGTGAGCCGGTGTGCTCAGTGTTGAGTTGTCAAACTCAAGTGTGTGTTGAGCAGTCTTGCTCAGTTGTTCTAGAGTAGTCTTGCTCTAGAAGTGGTGTGAGTTGTAAGCTCTTCAGTGTTGGAGTTGTCAGGCTCCAGTGGGTGTGTTACCCAGTTGTGTTAGTGAATCCTCACGGGTTGTGAGGGGTGGATGTAGGAATCACATGGGTGATTTCCGAACCACCTAAAAATCCTTGTGCATTTGTGTTCTGTGGTTTGACTGGTTCATCCGCTAGATGCTTGCATAGGACTCGTTTCTAATTCACTTAATCAACTTGATTCTCATCTAAGTTTTTCAACTCACTCCAATCTAATCAGATCAGTAGCTTTTCACTGATATTATTGCCTCTGATTCTAAATAGTTTTAAAATTATTTAAGCTTCCGCAAAAGTGGCTAAGATCTATTCATCCCCCCCCTTCTAGATCTTTTCCACACATTTATTTCGATCCTTCAATTGGTATCAGAGCGGGTTTATATCGATCTGATTTGAACTGAGCAGCTTTTGTTTCTGAGTATTGAGTGTTTGTTTGTCTGTCTGTCTGGTTGTTTGTTTGCCTGCTTGCTCAACTACTTCTCCTTGCATTTACTTAAGTGTCATGGACTCAAAGGGTTTATAGCTGAGGGCCATTCCATAAATAGGCCACCATTCTTTAATGGTTTGGACTATTTTATTGGAAGAACAGAATGCAAGTATTCTTAAGGGCCCAGAACTATGAGATCTGGAAAGTAGTTGAGGCTGGTCCCTATGAAAACCAGGGTGAGGAAGAAACCTGGACGAGGGAGCAAATTAGGAGAGCTACATTGAATTACAGTGCCATGAACATGATTCAATGTGCTGTCCATCCCAAGGAGTATTCGAGAATCTCTATGTGTAAATCTGCCAAAGAGATGTGGGATAAACTCGAACTACTCTATGAGGGAACATCTCAGGTCAAGGAGACCAAGGCAAATATATTAGTTTCAGAATATGAACTTTTCATGATGAAATCTAATGAATCTATTTCTGAAATGTTTGCCAGATTTATGGTGATTGTCAATGGACTCAAGGCTTTGGGTAAGGAGTATACTGATGCAGATTTGGTAAGAAAAATTTTGCGTTCACTTTCTTCAATTTGGCATACCAAGGCCACTGTTATTGAAGATTCAAAAGATTTATCCAAAATGTCTTTGGATGAATTGATTGGATCTTTAATGACGTATGAAATAAACTTAAGAAGAAATGAAGATCTTATCATTAAGACCAAGCCTATGGCACTCAAAGCCTCTTCAAGCAACAAAGATAAAAATCAGGATAAAACAAGTTCTGAAGAGTCTGAGTCAAATGAGGATGAGATTGCCCTCATGACCAGACAATTCAGGAAATTCTTGAAATATAGGAAAGGGAAAATGACTGGGAAAAAGAAATTTCCCCCAGGTAAGAAGAATATTTCCTCTTCCAATTTCAATAAGAATCATAAACCTGATGAGAATTATCTGTTACAGGTGCAACAAGCCAGGACACATGAAGGAGAGTGTCCTGAGAACAAAAAGGAAAAGCACAAAAGATTCCAGAAATACAAGAAGCCCAAGGCCATGGTAGCCACTTGGTCTGATGAAGACACAAGTGAGGAAGAAGAAGAGAAGAAGTCCTCCAGCTCAGAGAGTGAGGAAGTTTGCTTCATGGCCAACAGCACAGATGGAAAGGTAAATACTTCCTTTGAAGATTATAGTGTTGAAGATTGGCAGGATGTGTATGCTGAATTGGTAGAAAGATACTCTGAAATGAGAAAAGAAAACAAACACATCAAAAAGAAAATTGAAAATCTTTACCATAACCAATCTTCAAACAATAGAACCTGTGAACTGGAATCTGAAGTAACAGAATTGCTTGAAGAAAAAGAAAATTTACTGAACCAAATTGATGAATTAAAGCTTGCTTCTCAGAAGGCCTCCCAAGACTTCAGAAATTTAAATGAAAAGCTGGAAATTGAAAAACAAGAAAAACAACAGAAAATCGAAGAAATTGAAATTCTTAAAAACCAGCTAAAGGAAAAGGAGGAGGTTATCCAAACCTTCACAAAAGGCCAAGATAACCTAGAGGCATTGCTAGGATCCAACAAGACAACCACATCTCATGGATTGGGATTCAACAAAAAGAAATCAACAAAAGATAAATCTGGTGAGAAAAAGGGAAAAGCACCATTAATCAACTTTGTTAAAGGTCCCAATCTGGAAAACACTGAAATCCAACAAACAGCAAACAAAACCCCAAACAAAAACCCAAACAAAACTCAAAACAAATCAAAAATTCAAAAACAAAAGAAGACTGTCAGGTCGACACAGTCCCCTGACAGGTCGACCTGTTCAACACCAAAAACCATAATCAACTCAACTAAAAATTCAAATAAAAATCTGAGAAATAAGAAAAAGGGAAAAGAAATGATCCATGAAAAACCTTGGACCTCCAAGACAGCTCCTCAAGAAAATTGGATTAATCCTTGGAACCAATGGTATGAAAATCCCTGTTGGTATTATCCTCAATACCCTTATCCAAATTTCTGGATGTACCAACACAATCCATGGATTCCACCTCCTTCTATGAACTCAAATTTTCAAATGAAAAACTCCCCTCCTACCAAAAACAAAGATCTTGGTGCTTTCATTCCTAAAAGAAAGAACAAACAGAAAAATGCTGAAAACACCAAAGTAACAAAACAAAAATCTAAAACAAATCAAATTTGGGTGAGAAAGGATTTGCTGTCTATGTTAAATCATTCTGATGGTCCCAACTCTGGTTGGGTACCAAAATCTTCTCTCCACTGATCTTGTTGCAGGGAAGTCGTGCACCCAACACAAATGTATGGTTTCTTGACAGTGGGTGTTCACGACATATGACTGGAGATAGAGCCAAATTCTCATTCCTGCTTGAAAAGGAGGGAGGGTCAGTCACCTTTGGAGGTAAAAATAAAGGAAAGATCATTGGATCTGGTAAGGTTGGTCAAACTTCTTCAAACTCTGTAGATAATGTCTTGTTAGTTGATGGACTTGACTATAATTTGCTCAGTATCAGCCAACTATGTGACAAAGGTCACAAAGTTGTGTTTGAATCTGATTTTTGCAAGATAATAGATTCATCAACTGATAAAATCAAATTCTTTGGAAAAAGAGAAAACAATGTCTACATGATCAACCTTAATAAAAACTTTTCTGAAAATCTTTGTTTTGTTGCAAATAAAGATGAAATTGCATGGACTTGGCACAAAAGACTTGGCCATGCAAGCTTCAGAACAATGAATAAGTTGTTAAGATTGAATTTGGTTAAAGGTCTTCCTGAATCCTTTTCTAGTGTTGAAGGTCAAATTTGTGGGATCTGTGCTAAAGGAAAACAAACTAGAAAATCCTTTAAAGTCTTCAATGATGTACTCACATCTAAGCCACTAGAACTTCTTCACATGGACCTCTTTGGGCCAACAAGAGTTCTAAGCTTGAGTGGCAAAAGATATGGATTTGTAATCATTGATGACTTTACTAGATTTACCTGGGTTATTTTTCTATCTCACAAAAGTGATGCATGCCTTGAATTCAGGAACTTTTGTACCACTGTCTTAACCACTTATCCATATAAAATCAAAAACATCTTAACTGATCATGGGGGTGAATTTGAAAACACATCCTTTTCTGATTTTTGTGCTGAATTTCAGATATTCCACAAGTTTTCTTCACCAAGAACTCCAGAACAAAATGGAGTTGTGGAAAGAAAGAACAGAACTCTTGTGGAAATGGCTAGAACCATGCTTCTTGAGAGTAACTTGCCCAAATCCTTCTGGGCTGAAGCTGTGAACACAGCAAATCACATACTCAATAGAGCATTGGTCAGACCAAAAATCAAGAAAACCCCCTATGAATTATTGAAAAACAAAAAGCCAACTGTTTCCTATTTTAAAGTCTTTGGGTGCAAATGCTATGTACACAATAATAACAAAGAAAACCTTGACAAGTTTGATGCTAAGAGTCAGGAAGCTATCTTCCTTGGCTATTCTGAAGTGTCAAGGGCCTTCAAAGTGTACATAATGAAAACCAAATCTGTTGAAGAATCTCCACATGTTATTTTTAATGAAAACTCCTTTTCCACTAATGATTCTAAATCTTGCAGGGAAAAACAAGACAATGAAGAGGATGACCTCATTGTGGATTCTTCACCAACCGTTGAGGAGAGTAATAACATTGAAGAAAACCTGAACAACAACTCACAATCTCCAAATGGTTCAGGTAATACTGATTCAGAAGTGGGTACCTCTCAACAGGTAATTTCTGAACCTCGATTTCTAAGAGATCACCCATTAGACAGTGTAGTTGGCAATCTAAATGATAGAGTTAGGACCAGATCATCCTTTTTGCAAAACATTGAAGAAACTCACTAGCTCTAATTTCCCAAATTGAACCCAAGTCAATTGATGAAGCCTTATCCAGTTCTGATTGGATTAATGCTATGCATGATGAACTTCATCAATTTGAAAGAAATCAAGTGTGGGAATTAGTGCCTAGACCTAGTGACCAAACAGTGATTGGCACTAGATGGGTTTTCAGAAATAAATTGAATGAAGCTGGTCAAGTAATAAGAAACAAAGCTAGGCTAGTTGCAAAGGGGTATAACCAAGAATTTGGAATTGACTTTGAAGAATCTTATGCCCCTGTAGCTAGACTAGAAGCTGTGAGAATTTTCCTTGCTTTTGCATCCTCCATGAAATTCAAAGTCTTTCAAATGGATGTTAAAAGTGCATTTCTAAATGGATATATAAAGGAAAATGTGTTTGTTGAACAACCTCCTGGATTTGATAATGAAAAATATCCTAACCATGTTTTCAAGCTTAATAAGGCACTCTATGGTCTTAAACAAGCTCCAAGAGCTTGGTATGATCGTTTGAGTTCCTTTTTACTTGAAAAAGGATATTCTAGAGGTAATGTTGATCAAACATTGTTCACTAAAACAGTAAAAAATCAAATAATTGTGGTCCAAATTTATGTTGATGACATAATTTTTGGCTCCACCAATAAAGGCCTTTGCACTGAATTTTCAAATCAAATGCAGAATGAATTTGAAATGAGCTTAATGGGAGACTTAACATTCTTTTTGGGGTTGCAGGTTAACCAAACGAATGAAGGTATCTTCATCAGTCAAACCAAATATGTCAAGGAGCTACTGAAAAGGTTTGACTATCAGAACCTAAACATTCAAGCACACCCATTGCAATAAATGCTAAGCTAGAAGAAGACCCATCTGGTAAGTCAGTAGATCCAAAGACCTACAGAGGTATGATTGGCTCTCTGCTCTACCTTACTACTTCTAGACCTGACATTCAGTTTTGTGTGTGCTTATGTGCTAGATTCCAATCAAATCCTAAAGAAAGTCATATGCTTGCTGTGAAAAGAATTTTTAAATATCTTGTTGGAACATGTGACTTAGGAATTTGGTATCCTGCTGGTTGCAAGTTAGAATTGTTTGCCTATTGTGATGCTGATTATGCTGGGTGTAAGTTAGATAGAAAAAGCACAAGTGGCTTGTGTGTATTTCTAGGTGGGTGCCTTATTTCTTGGGCTTCTAAGAAGCAACATTCAGTGGCTCTGTCAACAGCAGAAGCTGAATATGTTGCAGCAGGTAGATGTGGAACTCAGATTCTCTGGGTGAAACATCAACTTCTTGATTACAACCAAGATTTAGGGTGTGTACCCATCCTATGTGATAACACAAGTGCAATCAATCTTTCTAAAAACCCCATTCAGCATTCTAGAACAAAACACATTGAAATCAGGCATCATTTCTTGAGAGATGAGGTTGCAAAGAAATCTTTTGAACTCCATTTTATTGAAACTGAAAAACAAATTGCAGACATATTCACAAAACCCCTTCCTGAAAATAGATTCTCATCTTTAAGGAGAGAACTTGGTCTTTGTAAATGTCCATCCTTCTGATCTCTCTTAAAGTTTGGGTTGAATGCTATGCTTTGTCTAAGGGGGAGTTCTTTGTATTTCATAACTCCTTGCTTCCTCAAGATACATTGCTCATATCTCTCTCTATTCCAATTCCATTTCCCTTTTTACAATAAATTCTTCACTTCTGATTGTGTTGAAACTTCTTGGTATATCAAATAGTGATTTGGAGAAGGACAGGCTATGCTTGTCTAGACACTTTCACTATGCGTGAGAACATATCTCCGCCAAGTACTAAGAAGTCAATATGCAATAGTTGAGGGGGAGCTTTTATTGTTCAAAGAGAATGTCTTTTCTGATTTCAAAACTTGCACAGTTTTAACCTTCATTTCTTTCTGATAATGAATTCTTCAACTCTTATTGTATTGAAATCTCTTGGTATATCAAATGGTGACTTGGAGAAGGACAGGTTATGCTTGTCTGGACACTTTCACTATGCGAGAGTATATGTCTCCGCCAAGTACCAAGAAATGAATATACAATTGTTGAGAAGAAATCTTTGTTATCCAAAAAGAAACATTCTTTCTGATTTCAAAAAATGCATATCTTTATTGTGATGAAAAATGATTGAAATCATCATCTCAGGGGGAGCTAGAAAATTCACAAGTCATCTTTTTGCAAATTTCAAAACCCTTCTTGCATTTCATCAATTCCTTGCATGATGTCCTCATTCTAAATTCTAGAGTCTCAAAGTGAACCTTGAGTGATACATTATATTTTTTACTAATCAACTTTCCACTATGTCTCTCAATCCACAGAAACTCAGATCTCTTCCTAAACTAAATTACAATTTGTGTCTTGAACTTAAAACATTTCCTTGTTTGCAACTGATGGCTGGATGTATTTGAATTCTATCTTACAAACTCTCCAAAATCTTGTAAAATTCAACAGAGCAATGACATCTGTGCTGAGAAACTGCACACCTTCACAATGAATGAAGTGCTATGCATGTCATGAGGCATTCTTGTTAACTCTGTTCAAAGGGGATCCAAATTGAAAATAACCTCAAAATTTAAGCAATTATGTGCTATGCTTTTTGATGATGACTGAGTAACTGGAAATATTGGCGTCTAAAAAACGTATATTTTCATGTCAAAAGGTCATCATTTACCCCTTTGAGACTTGACAATGACTAAATCTTGAGTATCCAGGGACTATGGTGTGTAAAAAGCACTAGTACTTGAGTGAAAGAGATTTACATCATTTGATAGTTTGTTAAAAGAACAAAAATATGAAAATTATTGGAGATTTGTTTAGAAAGAATCATCTTCTCCTTCATCAAGTTGTTCTTTAAGTTTGTGTTTTACTTTCAACACAACTGTGTTTAGTCTAGATGATATCTTTAATTCTTGAAAATTGAGAAACATGGCAGATTTTGGTTGATTGTAAGATACATTATATCCCTCAATTTATCATTTTGTTGATTCAAGTCTTGGAATGCTAATATCCTGTTGGAAATTGTATGAAATACTTGAACTATAATGAATTTTTGCAAAATACAACAAATGAATTTTTAGGCCTCTTAAAAATCCTTCAAATGATAATTCCTCTCATTATTTATCATTATAAAGATGTCCCCAAATTTCTCAAAAATTTCCTCTCAAAAATTCTCATTTCTCTCAAAGGCTGTGTCGACACAATCCTCTCTTGTGTCGACACATAATTCCAGTCAGGTCGACACACCCTTCCTCATGTGTCGACACTGCTTTCTTGCCAGAACTTTTTCAAATCTTTCGGGTTCACCTTAAACCCTTGTTGTTCCTGCGGGGCAGTGTACCTCTGCATCCCTTTTTGGGCGTCAGGTCGACCCGACGGCCAAACTCTCACCATTCCGGCAAGAAATTTTCACCATCTCTCTCTAATCCTCAATCACCTCACCAATCTTCCATCTCCTCTCTCATTCCACTCCTTCCTTGCACCATGGTCCGCAAGTTGGGTCCCCGCCGTGGCGCAAGGTCTCAGGCTTCTTCAAGGCAGGTTCCGGCACAGGTTCTGGTTGAACAGATTGAAAGAAGAACCAAGCGAAGAAATGATCCTGCAGAGCTTCCAGGATCCTCTTCTGCACCTCTCAGAGCTTCAAAGACAGGTAGGACCTCCAATGCTGGCAGAGGTAGACAAAGTTCAAACCCTAGATCAGATATTTCGGGCGATTCTACTGAGTCTCAATAGGATATACCCTCAGAATCTGTCAGTGCTGCTAAACTGATTTTGAAGCCTAGAATTCTTGACCTTTCTGACACCCAATTAGCAGACTCTCTCCCTGAAATTCAAACCTATTTCTCCTTTCAATCTTGGATACCTTTTATTTCTGAATTTCAAGTATGCTATCCAAGGTTAGTTAGAGAGTTCTACAAAAACCTCACTGCACAGAAGAAGGTTTTAAATCCAAAGTCAAGGGGATAGAGATAGACATGCCAACTGATGTAGCAGCCTCCATTTTCAAAGTGCCAGATGAAGGGGCTGACTACCATGAATTTGAATTTGACTTACATGAAGCCTACTCAATCTTGACAGGCCATCCTGCAGATCCATCAGATGCCAAACAAACCTATGTGACAAGGTTTAATGCCAACTCATTTCCACCTGTGTTAAGGGTAATTCACCACATCTTGACAACCATAGTTACCCCTCAAGGTGGTGGGCGGGATAGACTGACAGATATCCAGAGATTCATACTCTATTGCATGGTCAAAGATATCAAGGTCAACCTTCATGTGATTCTTTATCAAATCATTTCTGAAACTACAAGAACAGACTTGAAGAGATCACTTCCTTATGGAGCACATCTGACCTCAGTGTTCAAGCACTTTGGTGTGCCATTGGAATCTGAAAAATCCCAGTCCATTCCCAAGTCAAATATCTATACATTCAAGAATATCCAGAAGTTCATGGGATTTAGATTAGAGGGAAATCAAATTAGAAGAGGACCAGCTGTGGTTGAGGCTCCTCCAGTTCAAGAAGAACAGCCTCAAGACCAAGGGGAACAGCCCCAACCTCAGGAGGACCAGCCTCAGGCTCCAGGGGATCAGCCCCAAGTACAGGAGGAACAGCCTCCAGCTGAAGGGGACCAGCCCCTAAGTCAAGAGGATCAGCCTCCTATGCATGAGGATCAAGCTCTTAATGAAAATGTCAGTCCTTTTCATGATCCTCTCTCACCTCAGCTTCCTCATTTTTCTCCACAACCCTCATTCCAACCATCCACATCTTCTGGTGGGCCTCCTGTTCCACCAGAATTGATATCTTTCCTAAATGACAAATTTGAATCCTTCAACTCCTCACTTCAATCCATGTCCTCATCTTTTGAGCTACGGATTCAAAGACTGGAAAACACAGTTTCTGCCAAATTTATTGAGCAGAAGGCAGCTTCTGATTATGCAGCTCAGCGATTTAACAGACTCATAGGAACTCTGGGAGATTCCTATATTGAGCTAAAAGAACATCAGGACAAGTTAGAGAAAGTTCTTCAGGGAATTTTGGCCAATTCCCAAGCAGATGTCTTCAACACCAACCAAACATTGCATGAGATTTCCAGCACCAGACTATCATTTGCTCATTTTGTGGATGATTTGGAAAGTATGAGAAATTTCAATGAGCACATTGACAAGCAGCTCACAGATTTGACCAAGGAGTTCAAAATCATGCAAAGACCTGGTTGGTCAGCTGGGTCATCAAGTTCTCAACATGCTTCAGATGAATTGAAAAGAACTCAGAGCACCTTGATAGAACATTCTGATAGAATGGAGCATTATCTTCACACTCGGCTGACAACTATCCATGAACAGATAAAGTCAAGCATGAAGTCAATGGATAAGAGATTGTCAGATATTGAGATGCTTCTAGCTCCAATTCCTCCTCCTCCTCCATCTTCTACCTAATGTACATTTTTTTGATAATGTCAAAGGGGGAGAAGATTGAATGAATTGTAATGATCTTTTGATCTTTGAATGAAATGAATGAAATGAAATGGTTGAATTGTAATGATCTTTTGATCTTTTGAATGAAATGAATGACATGAAATGGTTGTTTGGCTTCAATACAAATTTCTGTCTTTGTGTGTGAATACTTGTTCAATTGTTGACTTGTGTGCACAAATCTTCTAATTCCAAGTAACGTTGTATCTCACAAAAATATCATCAATTGTTACTGAACAATATCAAAAGGACATTGACAAGTATGAACAAAAGAAAAACAAAAACTTAATCAATAAAAATTGCTTAAAAAATCACACTTCATCAAAACCACATTCAAATATGGATTTAATGTTGCCATCATCAAAAAGGGGGAGATTGTTGGGTTGAATGTCTAATTCATATCATTTCCCTCCTATTTTGATGATGACAAGAAGTGTTCTTAAAGCAATTTAATTGGAACATGTCAAAAGCATCATACCTGAAAGTCATGCTCAAAAAGCATTTTTCAAACCACATTTATCATTTGTGGTAATGATAAATCATTTAACTAATGATATATGTGTTTATTTTTCAGGTACAAACTTTTTATGCAAAAGATGTGTCGACACACCCATCAATGGTGTCGACACATCATCACAGACTCAAAGAGAAATTGTGCAAAAATGTCAAGAGTGTGTCGACACATGTCAAGAGTGTGTCGACACGAGTGACAGTTTTCCAGAGATCAAGGGTACCCAGGTCGACACACTCCCAGGGCAGGTCGACACTAGACCCAGTTCCCAGAACAGCCAGGTTGAGGAATTGGGACAGCAGGTCGACACACTCCCAGGGCAGGTCGACACTAGACCCAGTTCCCAGAACAGCCAGTTTGAGGAATTGGGACAGCAGGTCGACACACTCAAGAGCAGGTCGACACGGGACCTTTCTCCCAGAATAGATTTTTCTATCTTTGGGACAGTGTGTCGACACAACCACCAGGGCAGGTCGACACACTACGGAAACTTTTCATCCTAAGAGCTGATGGCTGCCACGTGTCCTTCTAGGGCGATCAGAATCTTCCTTGGGAAGCGTGCCCTTGTACCCCAAAAGGGTATCTTTGGAATCCTAAGGGTATAAAAGGCTCCTTTTGGCCTCCCTTCGAAAGAGAGAGACCCAACTAACCTCTTAGAGTCTCCTGAAAAATTCCTGGCGGCCATAAGAGTTCGTGTCTCCCTCCTCTGCCTTCCTGGAGTCTCCTGAACACCTCTTCTCACCAATTCAAGGTGTGAAATTGTGGTTTGATCTTTAAAGAAGCCTCTGAAGCATCTCAAGGAAGCAGATCAGGTAGAAGCCATCGTTGGAGAAGAATTCAAGGAAGGTCCAACCTCCCAGATTGCAGAGCATCGTCTTGGACTTCATGTTTACAAGCTTCTTCCCAATTCAAGCTTCTACAAGGGAGTACACTTGAAGAACGAAGCCATTCAATACATTTTACTTTACTTCTGTTCTTCTGAGATATCTCTTGAGATTATGCAAGTGCTTCTGCATAATTCTCATTAGTGTTCTCAAATTTCGACTAGATCTGTTGCTAGGAGATCTTGTCTTAAGTTGGTGTCTAGCAAGTCTATGTGTGAGCCTTGTGCTCAGATTGTTGTGAGCCGGTGTGCTCAGTGTTGAGTTGTCAAACTCAAGTGTGTGTTGAGCAGTCTTGCTCAGTTGTTCTAGAGTAGTCTTGCTCTAGAAGTGGTGTGAGTTGTAAGCTCTTCAGTGTTGGAGTTGTCAGGCTCCAGTGGGTGTGTTACCCAGTTGTGTTAGTGAATCCTCACGGGTTGTGAGGGGTGGATGTAGGAATCACATGGGTGATTTCCGAACCACCTAAAAATCCTTGTGCACTTGTGTTCTGTGGTTTGACTGGTTCATCCGCTAGATGCTTGCATAGGACTCGTTTCTAATTCACTTAATCAACTTGATTCTCATCTAAGTTTTTCAACTCACTCCAATCTAATCAGATCAGTAGCTTTTCACTGATATTATTGCCTCTGATTCTAAATAGTTTTAAAATTACTTAAGCTTCCGCAAAAGTGGCTAAGATCTATTCATCCCCCCCCTTCTAGATCTTTTCCACACATTTATTTCGATCCTTCACATCTGTCAACAGATGAATAGTGCATCTGTCGCATCTGTCGACAGATGATTTTCGCCTGTCGACAGATACACACCATCTGTCGACAGATGATTTTCGCCTGTCGACAGATACACTCAGAAATCTATTTCCAGAAAGCCCAGTCTTCCGGTTCTTGCAAACCTGTTAGCATCTGTCGACAGCAGCAAGTCGGCTGTCGACAGACGGAGTTTTGGGAAGATCTAATGGCCAGGATATGATCTATATTTTGGTGTTTCCTTTTAGCACGACTCTCTATGCTTGGACACCACTATATATGGATCATATGAGGTTATTTTCGCAGCAAGGAGCCACCATACCAAAACCCTAAGCAAAGGTCAAGATCAAGGCTTTCTTCCTGCTGCCCTGCTTCATCTCTCTGCCCAGAACAAAGAAGAACAACCTTCCAAGCGGAGTTGAAGCCGGTTCGTCCGTGGTTCAAGCTTCTCCATCAAGTGATACCTGTCAAGACGAAGCTTGGAGTCTTCTGGACGACCAACGAGAAGAGATCTACATCGGGATTTGATTCTTCATCTCAAAACTCTTCTCCTTTCACTACTTTCATATATCTGTGTGTGTGCACTGATTTGAGATCAGTACGTGGATGTTGTGGAAGTGTGGATTGTTGTTCTGATTGCGTGTTTGCATCAGACAACGTGTGTGTGGTGTGTTGGTCAGATCAAGGCTAGAGGATCTGATCTTTTGTGGACTCGATCTAGCGTGTGTGTGTGTGTGGTTAAGCCGGTGTGCTCGTGTGTGTGTTGTACTCAGTTCTTGAGTAGTGTGTCCTCACTGTGTGGGGGGTGGACGTAGGAATCACATGGTGTGTTCTCCGAACCACCTAAAAAATCCCTTGTGCACTGTGGTTTGACTTGTGGTTTACACTGTATTGCGCTAGATGCATGCATAGGGATTTCTTCTACACACTAACTGTTAGTTTGCTCACACACATTGCATCAGATCAAAGGGGTTTTAATTGAGTAGATCTTTTAATCCGAAGTAATTTTCATATTGCTTAAGTTTCCGCTGCAAATCTATTCAACCCCCCTTCTAGCTTTGCCAATACCGAATATCCGATCCTAACACCCTAGTTTTTGATTCCTCTGCTGGCTCTCATGCGTTTGAAAGATTTGCTCGTGTAATGGGACGACTATCAGCTAAGCAGGGTCGCCTCCCCTCATTTCAGAGATTTATCTTCAGAGAATATCACTTGGGCCACCTCTCCTCTGAAGTTCTAGCTCCTTTAATTTCTGAATGTGAAAGGCTTTCTCCCACAGACTGGGAAAAGCACTACCATCAATCTTCTCTCTAATTGGAATCTATAAATAGTTCCTTGGTTAGGGCAGGCAAGCCTCGTCTATCTGCTGAAGCCTTCTTGGACCTGAATTCCATTAATCCTGTTCAAGAACTGTATGTTCAATGGGCTTCCAGGTATTCAACTTACATCTATTTGAAGAAGGACCTGCATGATCACTAGCTCTTCTATCCTATCACACTTGATTGTTTCCTTCAGCGTGCCAGTTTTGCAAAGAGTAGCTACTTCAAATTTATTCTTGACAAGGATCAGTATGCATTTTTCTTGGAAGATCAACGACAGCTTTACATTAAGCGCATGATCCCTTCCATGGGTGACTCCTTTTTAATAGAGTCTAGGGTTTTCCAACAACTTTTTGAAGATCAAAAGCTTAAGGCATGGACTGTTATTTCTCAGCATGCCTCTCTTTTTTCTCCTCTGGTCTATCTTCCTGTACCTCCTCAGAATTAATCAATACATTTTGTTTGGGTGCTTTTCAATCTTTTCTCTTCTTCTTTGTCTCCGTTTATCTTTTTCCTTCATGACAAAAAGGGGGAGAAATTTCCTTCGCATTTTTGACATACAAAACTTTTATTTTCAGAAATACAAAGTTAGGTCACTTATGCTTATTGATAAGTTTAGTTTTGTTTTGTCATCACTAAAAAGGGGGAGATTGATGATCAGTCTGTCCTCATGTACTTTTAATTAATTATATATTTATTTTGGTGATTAACAAAACTATGACAAAGATTACTAACACATATTCCATAAGTCTTGAGCACAGGAAATACCACAGGAAAATCAAGCAAATTTGGTAAGTATTACCTTTCTGAAGCAATATTAAGTTCAGCATAAAATTTCTCTAAGTCCACATCGAGTTTCCTTATGCTACAACGATTTCAGTAGAACTATAAAGATTTCATCATAATGATTTCATAAGTGCCTTAACGATTTCTTCATAAATCTGAAACATCGTTTAAAGTTAAACATGAATCGTTATCGTAATGATTTGCTCATCGCAACGATTCCTTAAGACATCATAATGATTTTGTGACGGCCCTCGATACACCGGTACGGTCATACCGACCCACGTCGGTATAGCGAGTGCTGCCACAGTGGGACATTTACCCAAACGATACAAACAGCTGAGATACACGCGAATATACAACAGAGTAGCGGAAGTAAAAGACCAATGTCTTCATTCATTCATCATCCACATTAAACATACATGCAGTTCGCAATTAACATAAAAGAACTAAAAATCCACATGATTTAAATTGCTGAAATTAAATACAAATGTCCACACTTATACATCATTCTCATGATACTTCTAGTACAATGTTCAAAATTACATACTGTGAAATACACAATCTCAAAGAACTCCAACAACTAGCTAGTCTCCGCGCTCGTGGTCCGTCTCCACCGTCTCGTCAAGCGGTGTCGTGTCACCAACTATACCTGTACGCCGAAGCAAGGAGTGAGTCCAAGGACTCAGCAAGCAACACTACTCATGATATACACTTATAAGTCCTAGTGGTTTCTACATGCACATTACAATTAGCCACACATAGCATGTTAGTCATTTCAAGTTGTCAACCTATCATGAAAGTTCTACAATTTTATACATAACTCATGCTTTCAGATTTCTAAAATAAACTTCACCTATCACATGGTCTCTATTCAATTTACTCATGAAACTTTAATCTTTAAAGAATCACAACATGAGAGCTATCAACATGAACTTTTACATACATGGACGGGAAACACAACTAGCATGGATTTCACACATTTTTAAACACGTACATGAACCTTTTCACATGCTTTAGGTTGCTGATTTCATATGGTTTCATGGCTGAAAACATATGCATGAGAGCTACAACAATGCATAAAACATATCACATCAACAACCATTCATGCAGTCTTGTGCCCGTGTTCACTAATTATCCCTAACATGGATTCTAAGCATCTCTGCACATTAAACATAATGATAATAACATGAATGTACTGAATTCACATGGTTTCAGATTTGTATCACATAGGTTTCAATAACACATTTCCACATCCTTAGTTTCACATTTTTATTTGCACAAGTTTTCTCTTTCACATGGTTCACTTTACACATATACATTCACATGTCACTTACACATTTACACATGGTCACATACACATTTCACATTACACTTTACACATTTTTAGGTGCCGTGACACATAATCCAAACCACCAAAGAAGGACATATACACATCACATTACACATAGACGCCATCTAGGCATTCCAATGGCGACTCTTGGACTGCGCAGACCGGGAGAACAAGTCTCCACCCTAACCAGTGGTACTTGTCCACCTCCAGGATTTCCCCCTAATGCCCTTAGGGTCACTTAACACATTGAACTTTCTCAGAGGGACTTTTCCCTGATACAGCTCCACTGCCCTCTACGGAAGCAGTGTCACATTGGCACAGTTACACATTTATACATTTACCGTTTTACACTTGGTTTTACACATAACACTTCATCTCATTCACTTTCTCACTCACATGAATACCTCTGTTTTTCCTAACATGGTACTATAGAATTTCAAGAGTTTAACACACAGTAGACACACTGATCATGCTGGGTTTAAAAAAAATCCAATCGCATTACGATCATATGCACGAATTATCACATTTCACATGAAAAACACATAACTTTTTATTTACTGATTCAAATGACCTGAAATTTTAACCACATGTTGTTTTCGGGTTCAAGGTCATACCCTCAAATTTTCATATTTTTCTGAGCTAATTAGAATTTACAGAAAATGAAACGCCTAATTAGCATGCTATTAACAACTTAAGTTAACATGGGTCTAACACATTTTGCAAATTAGCCACTTGCTGTTTAAACATAAGCTATTAACATATGCATGAATTGAGAATACAAAATTTCCCTAATTCATACATCTATGGATTGAACACTACAAATCATTCTTACATGCTTTCATTTTATTCTACCGAATCGGATTTATTAGCACGTTACACTAGCATGGATAATTTACCAAATTTGCAAAACACATATATTGACCCACTGACTTTCATGATCAGACCAAAACCAAGGCCTTCATACAATTCTAATCATGAAAACTAATTTTGCAAGAATCAACAATTCATGCTCACAAGTTTAAGGAATACAATTTCCACATTCACCATCACACCACATTCATCCACACACCACAATGCACAATATATAGAGTATAAGGTTTACCATATATCCTCATTATGTAAAACATACCGAAACTAATGTATAAGAGGGACAGAACAGCTCACTGTTCTGTCCAGAAGAACTTGGCGGCGGTCTCTGGCCGCTGACTCAGGGTCAGCGGCATGGTCGATGGACGCCAAGCTCATCACAGGCGTCCACGGACCTTGCCGTCGAACCAGGTCTGTGCAGAAACACAGACCCGAGCTCTGAATCTTGGGTGAATAGGAGGGTCTAGGACTCGAGGAAAATTCCATAAAAATCACAAAACCAACCTAGACTCATAAGGGAACATCAGGGATAGGTCACTTGCCTTTAGAAATTTCCTCCAAGGGATTTATGGCTCGGTGAAGACCTCCTTGGGCAGTTCCAAGAAAGTTGCAGAACCCTCTCCAAACGATCTCTCCTCCGGGCTCCTGGATGATCTCCACGCCGAGGGAATGTCGGGGAAGCCTTCCTCGTTGGTCCAGCAACCTCCTTGCAGCAGGGGGACGCCGGATCAAGGTCCAGAGATGTGGATTTTTGGGTGGCAAAAATGGGTTTTCTCTCAGACTTGCTCCTAGGGTTTTTCTTTCTTCTTTCTCCTCTTGCAAGGGTGAAGGGAAGAGTGGGAGAGTCCAATTCGGGTTCAGGATTTAGGAGGGTCTCTCTCCCACTCACTAGGGTGATGGGACACCCTCAGAGCCGTTGGGGGACATCCCCCCAATGGTGGCCATGCCTTGCTTCAGAAGCTTGCAGCTCTGCTGCGCATACAGGTCAGAGAAGTTGGCGTCCATATCGCTGGACGCCCGGATAAGTGTTGGCGTCCATGTCTGGACGCTGACACCTGCTAAACGGCCTGGGCTTGACGCCAAGGTGGCCTTCGGCCAGAACTCCAAATTATGCAGAAAACCATGCATACCATGCATATATACATGCAATATACATATGGTATTGTATCCATACTATCATCATGCAATACATACATTATTTATACTTAATATAAACACACGCACACGCAATTATACTAATTAATGCGTACGTAGTTATGTACATACATACACAAGTACAAACATACACACACAAATACAATTAATGCGACGGAAATTAGAGGGCCTTACAGATTTGCTCATCACAACGATTCCTTTAGTCATCGTAACGATTTGCTTATCGCAATGATTCCTTTAGTCATCATAGTGATTTGCTCATCACAACGATTCCTTAAGACATCATAACGATTTGCTTTGCGCAACGAATCCTTAAGTGTTCATAACGATTTCTTGTTGAACACAACGATCTGCTTCATGCAACGATTTCTTAAGTGTTCACAACTATATCTTCATGAAACACAACGATTTGCTTCATGCAACGATTTCTTAAGCGTTCATAACGATTTCTTAAGTGTTCGCAACGATTTCTTCATTAAACACAACGATTTGTTCTCCACAACGATTTCTTCAGTAAACATAACGATTTGGTTATGTCTTACAACGATTTAGCTGAATTGACTTGATCATAATGATTCCATAAGTCATAAATGTATCGACTTCTAATGTACAACGATTTGCTACTGGATAAAACATTGAATGGTCAATGTCGTCACACATATCTTTCTGACACCTTTGCATTTAATGTAGACTGAACGTATCTCTGCATGCATGCAGACGATAACGTCTACCATTATGCTTACTCTGTGTATATCTTTTAGAACAAGCTATTTGGTATTACTATTTTGGTGAATATTCACATCAATGTTTATTGACAACAAGAGACATCCTGGCTGTCTACTGTTCTAGCATTTAATGTATGCAGGGCCCTAAAGACATTCTGTCATACAACGTTGGACCATATAGACGCCAGAAGATCCTATCTCTTTGCGTGCACAAATGGATAAAAGACTGTTGACTGGAAGCTTCCAAGTATCAAGCAGTCTAACATCTACCAAAGCAAGAGACAATGGATACATTAACAAATACTTTTCAAATTGAAGATATAAATAGAAGACAGCAGTTCCAAAAAGGAATGTATGAGACTTACCAACATATACGACAAGCAAGTCTTAGCAATTCAAATCTTCTGGGAGAATCCAAGAGCCAAGCGTCTCATTCCTGATCTGTCTCAAGCGCTTTAGCTCACTGTGCTGCAATAGAAATCTTGAGAGAGAGCCTGTGTAGTTCTGAGAGAGACCATTGTGTAGATCTCCTTCTCTCAGGGCTATTTTGCTTCAGATCGTTGCTTGTTAAAGCTTGATCTAGGGGCTTGATTTCATTGCTCATCTTTACTGTGTTATTGCCTTCTGTGGTGAAGGAAGACCTGGTGGGGTATCCAGGGTGTTGTAGTTCCCTTCTGTGGTGAAGGAAGACCTGGTGGGGTATCCAGGTTGTTGTAGTTCCCTTCGTGGGAAGACTAGCTGAGCTGGGTGTTGTAGTGTCCATAGGGGGACTATACCCTTGTTAGTAGAATCCTGAGTTGTTGCTCAGGGATTGGACGTAGGACTCCTAAGGAGAAGATGTCTGAACTAGGATAATTCCTTGTGTTGTGTGATTGATTTCTTGTGTGAGTATTGTTTATACTAACCTTCATCGAAGAACACCTTTGTGTGTATGTTTTAAGTACAGGTACTGACTAAGTAATTTTTAAAAGACCCATTCACCCCCCCTCTGGGCTTGTCAACTGGGCAACAAGTATCTCAAACAGGCCAATAAACCTCGGACTTAGCTTGCCATGCCTGCCAAACCTGACAATGCCTCAAATTGGTGATACCTTGAGGAAAACATGCTCGCCAACCTCGAACTCCAAGTCCTTCCTTCTGTTGTCAGTGTAACTCTTTTGCCTATCCTGCGCTACAGTCAATCTTTGCCTGATGAGTTGGATCTTATCTGAAGTTTCTTGAACAACCTCAGGTCCTACTAGGTGCCTATCTTCTGTCTCCTCCCAACATAAAGGAGACCTACAGGATCGACTATACAACGCCTCGAATGGAGCCATGCCTATACTAGCGTGAAAGTTGTTGTTATAAGCAAACTCCACAAGAGGTAGGTGACGTTCCTAGTCACCCTTCCAATCCAGAACACATGCTCTCAACATGTCCTTGTGCGTCTGAATTGTCCTCTCAGATTGACCGTCTGTCTGAGGATGGAAAGCCGAACTAGGCTTCAACTGAGAACCCAACACCTCCTGGAGACCCTACCATAACCTCGATGTAAATCGCAAGTCTCTGTCTGAGATAATGGACTTCGGCACTCCATGCAATCTCACGATGCTGCCCACATATAGCCTCACCAAACACTCCACAGACTGCTTCTTCCTCATAGGCAAGAAATGAGCAGTCTTAGAGAATCGGTCCACGACCACCCATATTGAGTCATTGCCCTTAACTGATTTGGGCAAACCCGTTACAAAATCAATGGTGATTGCTTCCCACTTCCACACTGGTATCTCCATCTTCTGCATTAGGTTCGATGGTCTCTGACATTCGACCTTAACCTGCTGACACACCAAACATCGAGACACAAACCTTGCCACATCCTTCTTCATGCCTGACCACCAAAAGGACCGCTTCAAGTTCTGGTACATCTTGGTGTTGCTTAGATGAATGGAGAACCATGACCTGTGAGCATCTGCCAGCACTTGCTCTCTAACCTCCACAATGTCTGGTACACATACTCTGTGCTGAAATCTGATAACGCCATCCTCATCATGAGTAATGCCTGCCTTACCGACCATCTCCTGAAGTCTGGGATCTGCTCCCTACTGCTCCATAACCCTATCCAACACAGTGGATCAGATGGACAACTGTGCCATGAATGCTTGGCACAACTGCGGCTCTAACTTGGTCATAGCACATGTTGCATCCTCAAGCATCTTCCAATCTTGCTGAAGTACAGACATCTTCTTGCTGAGTGCATCTGCCACGACATTCACCTTCTATGGATGGTATTGAAGCTCGAAGTCGTAGACCTTTAGTAACTCGATTCATCTCCTCTGCCGCAGGTTCAACTCCTTCTAAGAGAACATGTACTTCAGACTCTTATGGTCTGTGAACACCTCGAACCTGATACCATAAAGGTAGTGTCTCCAGATCTTCAGTGCATGGACCACAACTGCTAACTCCAAGTCATGGGTCAGATAGTTACGCTCATGCTCCTTTAGTTGATGAGAAGCATAGGCAACTACCTTACCATGTTGCATCAGAACACAACCAAGGCCTATCTGCGAAGCATCTGTGTAGCACCCCAGAAAATTCAGTCATTTAAAACTTGAAATAAATGGAAATAAATAATTTCCATATTATCAAAGTAGTAGAAACATACGTACCATTATCATATGTGCAAGAACACATCGGAAAATTCCATAAAAATAATAATTCAACCCTAAACAATAGTCCTGAATGATTCACGAAGAAATTCATATGACAAAAAATCCGATTGGCCAAGCTTATGACGCATTGTGACCAATTATCATAATTAGGAAATAAAGTCGAAAAACCATTATCGTGGGTAGATGATGTGATCACAAATTAAATAAAAATCATGGAGAGACTTCAAACAACATGTAATGATAACCCATTATCAGATTTGGGCGAATGGAGAACTTCGGGCCCAAGAATAAAATCAAGCAAGAAAATACATTAGAAATTCGTAACCCTAATTGGACAGAAAATAAGAAGAGGCAATTAGGGCAAATCCCAAGACAATTAGCCTTACTTAGCAACCCAAATTCATGGCTAGCCATGGTATGATCCTTCTTAAAGCCTTACGCACTCTAATTGGGTGAGAAATCCTCAAAACATGGAAAGGGCCACACCCAAAACCGCAACCCTTATTTCCTAGTTATGTTAGGACTACTAAACAACCCTAACTAGTTAAATACTCATCCTAAAACCCTTGGGGACACATTTGCCATTAGTTGGGGTCGTGAGGAGCAGAGCTTGAGCACCAGAGGAGGAGGAAATCGCCCCCAACCAGAGCTCTTCTTCCTCACCTGTGTTCTGCATTGACCTGCAGAAGGCTCTTCTTAATCTCATTCAAATGTAGGTTATCTTGGGCTAAACCTAATCATATAACATACCATCATGAAGTTCATCAAGTCTACTTTCATGTGCATGCGTTTTCCAAAATTTTTATCGAGCATACATGGAGTATTAAGCGTTTTCCAAGTGTAGCACCTCAGAAATTTTAATTACATAAAAATTCAAATAAATGGAAATAAATAATTTTCATAATATTAGAATATTTAAAACATGCGTATCATTATCGTATGTGCTAAACCACATTGTAAAATTCCGTAAAAATTATAAATCAACCCCACACATTATTCCTAAGTGTTCCACGAAGAAATTCGTGCAATGAAAAATCCGATTGACCAATGGTACATCACATGGTGACCGATTATCCAAATAAGGAAACAAGTCGGAAAACTGTTAACACGGAAATTCGACGCAATCATAAATTAAATAAAAATGTTGGAGAGACTTTCAACATTATATATTAATGACCCAATATCATAATTGGGCCAATGGACAACATTTGGCCCAAAAATCAAATGAAGCTAGAAAATATATCGAAATTCGTAACCATAAATAGGCTGAAATTAGAAAGAGGCAATTAGAGTTGAATTTGGATGAGATCATGCACTCTTGGCAACCCAAATTCTTGCCTAGCCATCCTTTGGGATTGCTTGATGGCCAAGACACTCCAATGGAGGAAGAAATCCTCAAATTAGGAAAGTAATATGCTAAAACCGCAACCGTTGTTTCCTTGTTACAATAGGACTCCTAAACATAATAGATGCTTAAATACTCTTCACCAAACTCTAGGGACGAGTTTTACAACTTGTTGGGGTCGTGTGGAGGAGTGCTGGGTGGCTGGGGAGCTGTGGAACGACCACAAGAAGGTCATCTTCTTCCCCTGTTCGTCTGCTACTGTAGCAACCCGAAAAAATTAATACTTAAAAAAAATCCAAAATAATATTTTCTTTAAAACAAAATAATAGAAACATACGTATCACTATCATATGTGCAAGAATACATCAAAAAAATTTCTTAAAAATGATAAATCAACCCGAAACATTATTTCTACGTGTTCCACGAAGAAATTCATGCAACAGAAAATCAGACTGGCCAAGTGTACGTTACAATGTGACGAATTATCCAAATTAGGAAACTAAGTCGAAAAACCGTTAACACGGAAAGATAACGCACCCATAAATTAAATGAACATGTCGGAGAGACTTCCAACATCATGTGATGATTAACCATTATCGGGTTTGGACCAATGGACCTCTCATAGCCCATGAATAAATTCAAATAAGAAAATGCAATAAAATTCATAACTCTATTATTCTCTAATTAAAAAGGGAAAACCTATAAGATAAATTCCAATAAATAATAGGCTTGGTTAAATGGACCCATTAGAAATTAATGGGCCAAAATAAGGATTTTAAAAAGAAGAATAATGGAAAAATAACCAAAAGTCGCAACTTAAATATTACTTAAATAGATAAGAGGTATTTAATACATTAAATAAGCAATTTGGGTTGGAATTGGATTCCTAAACCTACCCTAGTTGCTTGGCCACGAATTTAGCTCCCTTCCCAATCCAAATAGATGTTCTAATACTTAGAAAGGGAAGAGGAAATAGGAAATTCGGAATTAAATAGGAGTTAGAGTCCTATTAGGAAATCGAAAGCAAAGAAGCATAAATACTCTCTTAATCGCCCAAGGCCGGCCCTAGCTCATTGCTGGGACTTGCTGAAGATGGAGAAGAAGCCAAGGAGAGGAGGAATTCATGGGGAGAAGGCTTCATCAAGCTTTATCCTGAGTTCTTCAAGTTCTAGCCCTAGAAGAGTAAAACGACTAAAGGTAGGCATTCTCACGAGCAAAACCTAATTAATTTCGTCTATAGATTGTTCCATGTACTAGGAACCAAACTCTCAAGTTTCATATTTTTCTATCGAGCCAATCTTTTATGGTTCATTTTTGAAATTCTGTAAAAAACAATGAACCTGACCCTTCTTCTTTATTCTTGATCTCCATGTATACTCAACCTCGTGCTCTCAAATTTTAACTGGAGTTACTGATGGATGTTAGTCATCTTTTGGCCCTAAAAGCCCTAATTTTTATCCATCCTTCGTTACGAATTAAATCTTGCATGATCTCGACAATGTACTGTCGCGGTTTAACCTTGACTTGTGTTACAAGTTCCATACCTCTTTGTGGAGTCGTTTTTAGATCAAGTGTTCAACAAAGAACTTGTTACCTCATGAGTCTACTTTCATTTGGAACTATTTTCCCCAATTTTTGTTGACTGTAGTGAGAATATTAGTCCAAACATTAACACTGTGTCAGATTCACGCAGTCAGTCACAATACGTTTTATTACCTAGTCAAACGACCTTTGTTTCTCAATTATGTGCTACTGTACAAAGTATTGGAAGTAATCTAACTAACAAAGGTGGTTTCACTCGATTTGGATTACCCTAGCATTTGTTTTGATTTTTCAAACCCACAGGTGTCAAACCCAATCCAAGTCGGAGTTGGAAATAGGTAGAAAAAGCAACCCAAACGTCATTTACAGGTAGCGACAGGTCGACACGTCGCTACCACAACGCGACAACATCATGGTCGCGACCCATACCAAAAATCAGACCGTTTCGTGGTTTTCTTCATAAGGCAACAAGTTCATGGTCGCGTTCACTTTCAGAAGGCAACATGCAAATTGTCGCATTCTGCCTGTGTCCACTTAATCGGCTATAACGTTTTCTATAGACCTCGGATTGATGAGCCATTTTCTTTGCTGGATTCCTCATTCAAAGGGCTTCAATTTAGTATATTCATGTGTGAGATTTTCAAGAAAAATCAATGAGTTATGAACTTAGGAAGTGAAGGGATGAGACTGCATTTGCCATCTAAAAGGCATACATCTTGGTTTCCGTCGTTTGGCGTCGTTCTTTGCATGTGTGAGTTTGAACTCTTCTAGTAAGGTTCTAGAAAGTATTAACATGCATTTATCAACCCATATCAAAGTTAAAACATAATTACATAATTTTTAATTGATCTTAAGTTCATGATCATGCTCTCTACTTGCTGATTATTCACTTCTTGCCTTGTTATCAAACTTGCTAAAAACACATGTTATAAAATGGAGTCATGTTGAATGATTTAAAATGCAATAACACGACATCTTTCTATCCATGGCTTCTCTTACACTCACACACACTTGAATCATCCAAACATGGCTTAACTTGGCATGAAAATATCTCATATTGTATTTGGTTAATTTATTGCAATAATGTACATTAAATTGCTCTATTTTAAATGAACTTGTCTTCATTTCTCACGTTGTTTGGGAATACCGTTACCGACACTCCACTGTTCTAGAATTCCTCTAGAAAGTCGAGCACTTGTTTCTATATACACACTTTTCTTGGCTTGTGGTGAACTCTCCGTCGGATATTCGCCGGACTAGTGAGCCCTTGACCAAGGCCTCCGTAAGTCTCCTCTGTCCATGGATTCCCACATGGTCCACGAGCTGGTTGTACCCTCCCTAACACCTATGATACCCTTTAGAGATCGACAAGATCCAAACAACCTTAGTTGCTCTAAATCTTATCTTGAATAACGCTGGACCTCTGGACCTGTGTGTAACATGGCCAGCGGAAAGGTAGTGTATTCCACCTGACTGCCAACACCAAGTGCGCGTGTTGTGCAACTATTACTATCGCCAGTTTACTCGACATTTCACGTGCAACGACCATACGATCTCATCTATACTCTACTCTATAACGACCCAGAATCTGCATTACCAGTATGTAACCAATAACCCAAATTCTGACCCGCTAACCCACGAGACAAGCTCGGAAGGGTAAAAAGTGAACGTCCGAGGAGACTATATATAAGAAGATACACACCATGTAAAGCTGTAAAATTTCACTATACATGAACATAACATGTACAACTCAGAGTCCGAGCAAGTACAGAGTACAGAAGTACAACAAAAAGTACTACACACTGCAGCTAGGGCGCACCAACACCAGAGTGGCTAGACTCGCCTGGAACGGGAGTCGACGACGACCCACCCGAAAGGGAGGGGAGTGAGTCTCAAGAAAAGAGACCCAGTTAATTATGCATAAGCACAGGCAGAGCCACACTCTAGGCCTGGCATAATGTGTTAACAGGGCGGACATCACACATCAACACCTTGAAACAAAAAATAGGACCAAAGCTTGCTGGGACACAGGATATTAATGGCAACATCGATTGTCGCCAATATTGATGTAGATGGCACTCACCATGCCGCTAACACTTAACTAACGGCAGTCGACCTTGTCGTCTATATCAACTTTGAAGATCTTAGCGTCAACATATGTGGACGTTAAGTTCTTCAGTCCCCTAGACCCAGAACAGCATCGGGTCAGTCCAATTGGGTAGAATCACCCAATCAGAACACCTGTTGATGGAGGGAAATACTTCCTCACATCTTCTAACACTATCAGAACTTCAGAAATAAACGATCCAACACTTGGATCGCCCAAAACACCCAAAATCCTGGCATGGCATAACCCAACCCTAAAATGCAATTAGCATACCAATCTACACAAATAAGCATGCTGATTCATTAAGGAGGGTTAAAGGGGTTAAGTCCCTACCTTAGAACGTCTTAAAAACTCCTAAACAGCCACCAATCGCGCCGGAACCCCTTGAAGTCTCCGCACGAATTACACCAAATCTTCGCGTTTCCCACTCGATCTAACACCGCCACACGTACCAGGGCCTTCCCACGAACTCCCATCAACCATCAGAAGTGGTGGAAACAGACAAAGGCAGAAGTGGAGGGAAAGAGAGGAAAGGAGATGAAGAAGTTCTGCTCTCGGGCTGCCCTATTTCTACAGGCGCGACCAGTAGGCGTCCGCATGCCTCGCCGCCTACTGAACCGCCAAAGCGTTGACGTACGAACCGCTTGCCGTCGAGTTCAACAACAAACGTCCACATCTCTGGACACTACCTCCTAGTCAACGGCTAGCCCCCTGCCGCCAATCACAAGTCAACGACAATATCCCCTATCGTCAACCACAACCGAACCTCTACAAGACCCAATATGGATCCGCTAAGACTCGAGACCTTACAACCCTCCCCCCTTAAGGAATTTTGCCCTCAAAATTCAAACAACATAAAGAAGGAAGACTCACCAAAGAGGTACAGAAACTGCTCACGCATTTCGTCCTCTCGCTCCCATGTCGACTCACCACCTGAGTGCCGCTGCCACACAACACGAACTAAAGGGATTGCCTTGTTCCTCAACCTCTGAACTCGGCGATCCTCAATATGCAACAGAAACTCTGGTACAGTCAACACTGGAGTCACCTCAGACCACTCTGAGCTCTGGAGAACGTGAGACTCGTCAGAAAGGTACCTCCAAAGCATCGACACGTGGAACACATCGTGGACTGCTGCCAACTTTGACGGAAGCTCAAGTCTGTACGCCAAACCTCCGACACGCTCAGAAATGGTGAAAGGTCCAATAAAGCGAGGACTCAACTTTCCATGCCTACCAAGCCTCACCACTCTCTTCATTAGAGACACACGAACAAACACCTGGTCTCCTACCTGAAACTCGAGCGGTCGTCTGCGCTGATCTGCATAACTCTTCTGCCGACTCTGAGCTGACAGAAGCCTCTGCCTCACAAGCTGAACTACCTCAACTGCCTACTGTACTAACTCTGGCCCTGTGACAATCCGTTTGCCAACCTCGAACCAGTCTAGAGGAGTGCGACACGGTCATCCGTACAAAACCTCATATGGTGCCAAACTGATACTGGAGTGATAACTATTATTATATGCGAACTCGACTAACGGAAAGTGAGCTGTCCACGATCCCTGCCACTCTAGACAACAAGCTCTAAGCATGTCCTCTAATGTTTGGGTAGTCCGCTCTGACTGACCATCTGACTGAGGGTGGTAGGCGGAACTAAAAGCCAACTCTGTCCCCAAAGCTCTCTGGAAACTGCGCCAGAACCCAGAAGTGAAGCGAGGATCCCTGTCTGACACAATAGAGATCGGCACTCCGTGCAAAGGAACAATCTACTCTACGTACAACGCGGCCAACCTACTCAGACCCCAACTAGTCTTGATAGGCAAGAATCTAGCAGTCTTCGTCAATCTGTCCACAAGAACCCAAATGCTGTCAAAACCTTCAACTGTCCTCGGCAAACCACAAACAAAGTCAGTCGTCACATGGTCCCACTTCCACATCGGAATCTCTAACGGCTGCACAAGTCCTCCTGGACGCTGATGTTCGGCCTTCACCTGCTGACAGACCAAACACATAGCAACAAAAGCCGCTATGTCTCTCTTCATCCCAGGCCACCAAAACTGACGTCTCAATCTGTGATACATCTTGGTCGACCCTGGATGAATCGAGTACCTAGAACCATGTGCTTCCTGCAGCACAACTCTCCTGACAGACTCCTCAACAGGAACATAGAGTCTATCTCAAAACTTAACAGTTCCGTCCTCGCGAAGCTCAACCTCTGGGAGAAGTAACACACTGTGTAACTCAGGATCTGCCTGCTGAGCCTCAACAACCTGTCTCACAATGGCGGAAGCCGCCAACAAACTGCCCAACACACATAGACGAGGACTGGACGAAACTCTGAAAGACCCTTCTGCCGCAGACTGCCACAACTTCCACTCTCTAAGCATCAGATGACTCATCTGTGCTTTCCTACTCAAAGCATCTGCAACTACATTCGCTTTTACAGGCTTATACTCAATGCTAAAATCATAGTCTTTTAGATATTCCATCCATCGACGCTGTCTCATATTCAGATCCCTCTGAGAAAACACATACCTCAAGCTCTGGTGGTTGGTACGGTCTACAAAACTCACTCCGTACAGGTAAAGATGCCAAATCCTCAAAGCAAACACCACAGCTGCAAGCTCTAGGTCATGGGTCGGGTAACTCTCCTCGTGGGGCATAAGCTGGCGAGACGCATAAGCCACCACCCGGCCTTGCTACATCAAAACCGCACCCAGACCAACACCTGAAGCGTCTGTGCAAACCTCAAAACCCTCCTCACCTGAAGGTAACGCAAGGACTGGCGCTGACGTAAACAGTCGCTTCAACTCCATGAAGCTCTGCTCACACTGCTATGACCACACAAACGGAACCCCCTTTATCGTCAACTAAGTCAAGGGTGCAGCAACCTGAAAAAAGTCCCGAACAAACCTGCGGTAGTAACCTACCAAGCCCAAAAAACTACGAATCTCAAACACAGATCTGGGACTCTCCCACTGCAAAACTGCCTCGAAGGCTGGATCCACAGAAACTCCCTCACCTGAGATCATGTGCCCCAAAAAGTGAACCTGTTGTAGCCAAAACTCACACTTACTAAGTTTGGCATACAACTGGTACTCTTGCAAGGTCTGCAACACAATCCTCAGGTGCTCGGCGTGCTCCTCCTCCGAAGCGGAGTACACCAGAATGTCGTCAACAAACACTACGACAAATTGGTCCAAGAACTAGTGGAACACCTGGTGCATCAGATCCATGAAGGCTGCTGGAGCATTGGTGAGCTCAAACGGCATCACCAAAAACTCAAAATGTCCATATCTGGTCCGAAAAGCAGTCCTCTCAATGTCGGAATCTCTAATCCGCAACTGATAGTAGCCCAACCTTAGGTCAATCTTCGAAAAGACATGAGTAGACTGAAGCTGATTAAAGAGATCGTCAATCCTAGGCAAAGGATACCTATTCTTGATGGTCAGTTGTTTCAGCTTCCTATAATCGATACACAATCTCAGGCTACCATCCTTCTTCCGTACAAACAAAACAGGTGACCCCCACGGAGAAAAGCTAGGATGAATATAGGCCTTCTCCAACAGCTCCTCAAGCTGCCTCTTTAGCTCCCTCAACTCTGCTGGTGCCATACAGTACAGTGCCTGTGCAAATGGTACAGTGCCAGGAAACAACTCAACAGAAAACTCAATCTCTCTCTCTGGCGGTAGACCAGGTAACTGTTCCGAAAAAACATCTGGAAACTCACACACTACGGGAATGTGCCCCACTCCCGTGGTAACCTGGTCAAGGGTAATAGCAGAAACTAGAAAACCCTGGCAACTAGAGGCAAGCAACCTCCCTGCCCTCAAAGCAGAAACTAAAAAGTGAGAAGTAAGAGGTACGATACCCTGGAAGTAGAACGCCGCTTCCCCAGGTATCCGCAAGTGCACCCTCTTCTTTTGGCAATCCATCACTGCACCATACCGCTCTAACCAGTCCATACCCAAAATCACATCATAATTCTGCAACTGCAAAGCAAACAAGCGAGCTGACAACCACTGATCCTGCAACTGCACAGGTACCTCCTCGAGACAGTAAGACGTAAGGACAAAGTCCCCTGTCGGCAACTCTACTGCTAGCTCAACAGACTCTCCCGAACTCAACTCTCCAAGGGAGTCTAAAAACTCCTCAGACACAAAAGAGTGAGAGGCACCGGAATCAAATAAAACTCTAGCTGTATAACAAAAAACTGTAACAGTACCTTCCACTAGCTGAGCTGCCTCCATGTCTGCACGGGTCAAGTGAGTAACACGACCTCTACCTCTCGACCCACCAGAACCTCCGGCCTGCTGACGCTGCTGCACGAGTGCCTGCTGCTGCTGCACTCGGTGCTGTGACTGAGTCTGCTGCTGCGGCACACGAGGTAACAAAGGGCAATCTCGCACCATGTGACCCATCTGGTCACACCGGTAACACTGACCAGCAAAAGAACGTGGTACCTGCTGCAAAGGCTGCCCTACCGGCTGCTGAACACTCCCAACAGACTGCTGTCTCTGCTCTGCCTGCTTCCTATCACGCCGAAACTTCCTTCAAGATCCTGACTTCGCCGTCGTCCCAGTAGAAGTGGACACGTAGGAAGTCGTAGTCCTCGGAGTCGTCTGTACACTACCCTGCTGCTGCCATGGCTGAGTAGGAACTACCTGTGTCTGAGCCTCTGTGCTCCAAGCACGGGTCCGCAAAGTGTCATCCTCCAATGCTACTGCTGTCTGATAGGCCGCATCCAAGTCTGTGACACGAGCAACTATCAGCGCCTGCCTGAGCTCTAACCTCAGGCCCCTCACAAACTACTGAGTCCTCAGACTCTCATCTGCCATAATCTGCGGAGCATAACACCCTAGCTCTACAAATCTGGCCCTGTACTGCACTACAATAGAGTCCCTCTGCTGCAAGTCCAGAAACTGGTACAACCTCTTCGTCCGAACGTAAGTAGGACAGAAGGCTCTCTCAAAAGAAATGACAAACTCCTACCACGGAATTTGTCTAAGTGGGCGAGACTGAAAAGTAGTCTCCCACTCAGAGGACCACCAAGTCAACGCCTGCGCCTGCAACTGGTAACTAGCTAACAACATCGCTCCTCGGGAACACACTCCATAGAACGGAAAGTCCGCTCCACAACATCCAACCACGCCCGCGCAATGTCTGGATCAGGCGGGCCCAAAAACTGGGGAGGCTAAAACTGTAAGAACTCCCTCAACACCTTCCCAGTACCACCCTGGGGTACCGGCGCATCACGGTGTTGAGCTACAAACTGAGCCATCCCCTCAAGAAATCGAGTCAAGTCTAATCCCTGAGCTACCTGAGGAGGAGGTGGCGGCGGTGGCGGAACAATGCCACTCTGTGTGTCCTGTGGCAAAGGCTGCGTCTGCTGCGGTGGCGGGGCGTCTCCAGCCTCCTGACGAGTCGCCTGCTCAGCCACTCCCTCTCTAGGACGTCGCCTAGGTGCCATAGTACTATACACAGAGCAAAAATACACTCATAAATACACTAACTAACTCCAGGTTAAATAGCTGCAACTGTACTCTTTGTACTCTAAGTTAACATGATGGGTATTTCCTTTTATATATCTCATCAGACCAGGCTCTGATACTAAACTGTAACGACCCAGAATCCGCATTAGCAGTATGTAACCAGTAACCCGAATTCTGACCCGCTAACCCATGAGACAAGCTCGGAAGGGTAAAAGGTGAACGTCCGAGGAGACTATATATAAGAAGATACACACCATGTAAAGCTGTAAAATTTCACTATACATGAACATAACATGTACAACTCAGAGTCCGAGCAAGTACAGAGTACAAAAGTACAGCAAAAAGTACTACTCACTGTAGCTAGGGCGCACGAACACCAGAGTGGCTAGACTCGCCTGGAACGGGAGTCGATGACGACCCACCTAAAAGGGAGGGGAGTGAGTCTCAAGAAAAGAGACCCAGTTAATTATGCATATGCACAGGCAGAGCCACACTCTAGGCCTGGCATAATGTGTTAACAGGGCGGACATCACACGTCGACACCTTGAAACACAAAACAAGACCAAAGCTTGCTGGGACACAGGATATTAACGGCAACATCGATTGTCGCCAATATTGATGTAGACGACACTCACCATGCCGCTAACACTTAACTAACGGTAGTCGACCTTGTCGTCTATATCAACTTTGAAGATCTCAACGTCAACATATGTGGACGTTAAGTTCTTCAGTCCCCTAGACCCAGAACAGCACCGGGTCAGTCCAATTGGGTAGAATCACCCAATCAGAACACCTAATGATGGAGGGAAATACTTCCTCACATCTTCTAACACTACCAAAACTTCGGAAATAAATGATCCAACACTTGGATCGCCCAAAACACCCAAAATCCCGGCATGGCATAACCCAACCCTAAAATGCAATTAGCATACCAATCTACACAAATAAGCATGCTGATTCGTTAAGGACGGTTAAAGGGGTTAAGTCCCTACCTTAGAACGCCTTAAAAACTCCTAAACAACCACCAATCGCGCCCGAACCCCTCGAAGTCTCCGCACGAATTACACCAAATCTTCACGTTTCCCACTCTATCTAACACTGCCACGCGTACCAGGGCCTTCCCACGAACTTCCATCAACCATCAGAAGTGGTGGAAACAGACAAAGGCAGAAGTGGAGGGAAAGAGAGGAAAGGAGAAGAAGAAGTTCTGCTCTCGGGCTGCCCTATTTCTACAAGCGCGACCAGTAGGCGTCCGCATGCCTCGCCGCCTACTGAACCGCCAAAGCGTTGACGTCCGAACTGCTTGCCGTCGAGTTCAACAACAAACATCCACATCTCTGGACGGTAACTCCTAGTCAACGGCTAGCCCCCTGCTGCCAATCACAAGTCAACGACAATATCCCCTGTCGTCAACCACACCTGAACCTCTACAAGACCCAATATGGATCCGCTAAGACCTGAGACCTTACATACTCACTCGTCTATTCACGTTCACTCTACTATCTCGTTTCTCTCGTCTATTCATCTAGTACTCTCTTAAGACTCTTTGAGCTGTGTGGCTCCTACTATTTTGTATTGTTCATGACTGTCTAGCGCTATAATATGGGTCTTGTGACTCTACTGTATCCAATGCATACTGTGCAAGGCACGGAGAGTGTCCGAGGGGCTCCAATCTAGTCCTGGGGGCAGAGAGCCACCTAAAAATACCTGCAGGGGCTATAGACGGTGTTCTGCATTGCACCGGTTCTGACTATACTGTATTGGCTAGACATCTGACTATTATCCTTTTAGTCTGAGGAGTTTAGACATACTGTGATATTACTGTGCTATCACAAACTGTTATACTATTAGTCTGAAGAGTTCAGACATACTATGCGATTACTGTGCTATCGCAGATTGTTACTGAACGGCTACTGTCCTAGAAGTGACTATTTCCGAATTCTACTAGTGCACCGTCGTGCAACTATACACACTATCTCGTTACACGCTATCTTGTCATACGCTCTACTTGCTCTACTTGATACATGCTATCTTGGGTTATTGCGTACTATCGTGACTTAATCGCATTCAAAGTGCTCTACTCTCTCGTTGTCTAATGACAATAAAAGTGCTATACTCTCTCGGCTATCTACGGATAACCAAAGTGCCATTACTATTTCGATGGACAAAAGTTAATCAAAAGTGCTATACTAATTCGATTGATAAGGAAATCAATCAAAGTGCAATTTACTCTTTACATGACCATCTACTATCATCTCTTCTTGCTATACATGTTGCTTGCTATTCTTGACAATATCGTTACTTTCTATTGTTGTTATTGTTTTCTATCGTGACTTGACTTTAGTCATCGTGCTATACTTGATTCATCTGCTATTTGAACCATGTTACTTGTGCTATTACTTTCTCGACTTTACATGACTCTCTCTATCATTAGTTACTCTGCCATTAAAGCATTAATCACTTTAAGCCTGCTTGATCCTGAGATTTAAGTCTTACTGTGCGTTATCGCTCACCCTTCGTTATTTGTTATTGTGTTTCAGGTAAGTTGGATGATGACGTTATACGTACCAATGGGACGGGACCAGAGTGATGAATGACCTGGAGTCAAGTCATGAAGTTGCCCTAGTACAATGGAGTCTAGTAGTTATTGCTTTAGATTTCTTTTCAATGTAATGATGTCATTGAGCCCTATGTATTGGCCTCGAATTAGTGGTTGTAATGGTCTTAGTGATTTTATAATGAAATGAAGAGTTTAGATCAATTATTGTTCCTTAGTTGCTCTGATGTTTATGAAAGTATGTGCAATTGTCGTTACCATACTCGTTGTTCACATTCTCCTCCGATTTATTCTGCTGCTAAATTGCAGGGGCGTGACAGCTACGACCTATGCAACTCGTCCCCTTGGACTTGAGCAAAGGTAGGGTAAACCTAAACCCCATCGTGCAAGACTTACACCCCTGGAAAGAGGGTTAAGTCTACGTTCTAACTGTAGCAACCTGAATTTTTGAACAAAAATAAAAATATACATAAGATTAAAATTTTTGATTTTATTAGAAAAAATCAATTAAAAGAAAGTAAATGACATAGGAAATTAATGGAAAGAGAGATAAATAAAACCCATTAAATGAAAAGAAGTATTGGGCTTATTTAAATTGACCCAATAGAATTTAGTGGGCCAAAATAGGAATTTTTAAAAGAGGAATAATGAGAAATTACTCTAAATTTGTAACTAAAATAATTCTTAATTATAAAAGAAGCATTTAATGCATTAAAAAGAAGTTTGAGTTGGAATGAGATTCCTAAACCTACCCTAATGGGTTGCCCACGAAATTAGCTCCCATCCTAACCCAATTAGGAGATCTCATGCCTAAAAAGGGGAGAAGGAATTAGGAAATTCGGAATAAAAAGGAATTAGAGTCATAGTAGGAAATAGAATGGGGAGATGCTTAAATACTCTCCTAAACCTCTCATGGCTGGCCCTAGCTCGTGCCAAGAGGTTGCTGGATCAAGAAGGAAGGCCAAGAGGAGGAGAATTCGTGGAGAAGAGGGATCTCCCAAGTTCTTCAAGTTCTTGCCCTAGATAAGAGAAATGACTAAAGGTAGGCATTCTCACGAGCATAAACCATGAAACTATTTCTGTACGATGTCTCGTCTATCAGGAATGAAAGCCCTTTGGTTTCATATTTTTCCATCGAGCAAATCATAAGTTCTCAATTTTCCAAATTCTGTGAACTCCATGACCCGGAACCCTTTTTACAAATTCATATCTTCATGCATACTCGTCATCATGCCATGAGATTTTTACTGTAAGAACTGATGGATGTTAGTCTTCTTTTGCCCCGGAAAGCCCTAATTTCCATCCATCCTATCATGTGAATTAATTCATTGATGTCATCTGTGTACTGTTCTAAGTACTTCATGAATACCATGACCAGAGCATGTCGAAACCCTGTTTGCTTTTCAAATTCCTATTTACTAGAAGTACCCATATATGTTTGGATTTATTTAAAACTGGTTTCGTGATTTTTCATGTACTATACAATTTGTTCTTAATTTTAGAACAACCATGTGTCAAAACCTGGAAGGTCTGGTCTGTAATCCAATGCACTATACTTTCCCTATCGGACTCTGGCACGGTCCCTGTGATCACGACGGCCCGATAGGTGGCGTTCACAAGGCCGTTGCGACAGTACCTCTATCGCGATCAGGTCGCGACAGTTCTTGTCTTCGCGATCTGCTGCCGGTCCCGTCCCGTTCCCTTCAAGCCCCTGTTGCGATCCAAGCGCCTGTTTGACCGACCAGACGCGATCTCTAGTGCACCCTGTCGCGTTCTGTCCTGAGCCCATCGCGACCCTTACTGGGCTGCATCGCGATCTCAGTTTTCGGCTCGAAAACCAGTCATTTGCAAATCTGATTGTTCCACCATAATCCCCATATCATACTAACTGTCTTGCACACAGAAAAGATGAAATGTTAAATTATTGAATATATTCTAAGAAATTCAAGTTAACTACATGACCTCTCATATTCCATGATTTTCTATTACACGTCGCACACACTTTGACACCATCCAAATATGGCTAAATTGGCATGAATATGATACATAACATATCGGGTAATTTTGCTATTATTTGTCTTATTTTAAAAGAACATGTTTACGACTCTTGCGATGTTTTGAACACCGATCTCGACGCTCCACTGTTCTAGAACTCCTCTAGAAAGTCGAGCACTTGCTTCTATATATACACACTTTCTTGACTTAGACGAACTCTCCGTCGGATATTCCTTCTGTCGGACTAGTGAGTCTTTCTTCAAGGCCTCCGTAAGTCTCCTCTGTCCATGGATTCCCACATGGGCGACGAGCCGGTTGTACCCTAACACCTATGATACCCTTTAGGGATCTATATGATCCAAACGGCTATTAGAAGTTCACCCTCGTCTTAAATTATGCCGGACCTCTAGGCTTGTGCTTAACATGGCCAGCGGAAGGTTGTGAGTTCTACCTGACTTCCAACACCACGTGCGCATGTTGTGCAACTGTTACTATCGCCTGTTTACTCGACGTGTTACGTGCAATTTCCACTAGTTCTCATCTATACTCTACTCGCTCCTCTACTCACGTTCACTCTACTATCTAGTCTAGTCATCTAGTGCTTTCATCTACTTCTTGGTACTCTATATTGGCCATTGACTGATTGTCTAAAGATAATCAATATAACTAATGTCTGGCAATATATAAAGGGCCCGATCTGGTCCTGGGATGTGCGCCCGGAAGTGCTAGTGCCCATGGGAGTTAAATGATTAGAGTGTTTGGCATTACACTCGAGTGCTATCTATCTCGACTATCAAAATGACAATCAAAAGTTCTATATTCTCGCGTTGTCCATTGACAACCAAGTGCTATGCTATACTCGTTGTGGTATGCTACGCTCGTTGTGCTATTTGTACTATGACCATCTTGCTATACTTGACATTGTGCTCTCTTGCTATTATTGTGCCATTCCCGACACTTGTGCTATTTTTGGAAAGTCCATATTTTGAAAAGTTTTACCATTCTTTCACGTGCTATCCTACTATCTTTTGCAATACGTGACTCTCTTGCTCTATCGTTAGTTACTCTGCCTTTTAATGCACTAATTACTTAAAGTCTGCTTGACTATTGAGATTTAAGTCCTACTGGGCGTTATCGCTCATCCATCATTATTTGTCGTTGTGTTCTCAGGTGAGACCGAGGATGAACAATACACTCAAGAGGACGGGAGCGACCGGGAGTGATGTCATGAGTACCCTAGTGTCCTATTACTATGTTTAGCGTTGTAGTAGTTAGGTTTGAAGTTTAGTCCTTTACTTTTATTTCAATGTAATTGGGCCCTTTAGATTGCCTCTGATATTAGTGGTTGTAACTAGACATTGGAAAGTTATTAATGAAATGAATTTGCTTTAGTATTATTCATTGTGAAATGGTTTGATGTCTAATACTCGCTCTATACCTTGTCTTGCAACTGCCTCGCGTTCTGATATTCTGCGTCGGGGCATGACAGTTTTGTGGTATCAAAGCCTATGTTATTCTTAAGTATAGGATGATCTAGGTTAACCTGCCTTGACTAGAGTCAATTATCCACCTATGTGAGTTGAGGTTAGAGCCAAGGGTAACTAGCTAAAATAAACTCACACACGCACGAATTAAATTTTGCATCAGTATCATAATAGTAAGTTATTTTTGTAGGAACTAAGCGACAAAGATTACTGCTGAACGTGCTCAAATGAGGGGCATGCAACAAACCATCCAAGAACTGACATGCGCCATTGTGTAAGCTACTCAAAGAGGTGGAAATCGTGGTGCAGACGATCTGTATCGCAACTTCAGAATTCTGAACCCACCTAGGTTCAGTGGATCCACGGATCTGGATGAAGCTGAGCATTGGCTCCAGGAGACGGAAAGAATTTTTCGTGTCATGCAATGTGCAGCGGGGGACAAGCTGCTACTGGCTACATTTCAACTGGAGAAGGACGCTCACGCTTGGTGGGAGTCAGTGGAAGCTACTAGAGAGAACGGTCAATTCACTTTGACCGAATTTAAAGAAGCCTTTAACTCAAAATATTTCTCCGAGCGTGTCCAAGAAAGGAAGGCTACAAAATTTGCTGCTCTGAAGCAAAGGAGTCTGACTGTGGCTGAATACGAAGCTCAATTCTCAAGACTGGCGCGCTATGCGACACACCTGGTAGCTACTGAAAGGATGAAGGATAAGCGCTTTCTAAATGGCCTTAAGCCCCACTACATCACTCAACTCGCACCTCTCGACATTCAGACTTATGCCGAGATGGTAAAGAAAGCCCAACTGCTGGAAGACGCTACGGACTTCACCGACCATATCAAAGGGAAGTTCGTCAAGAAGGAAGTGACCTCGGGTCAGTCATCTGCTAAGCCTACCAATGGCAAGAAGCATCCCTTCAACATCACAGAGGGATACAGCCAAGAAATGAAACCCAAGGTTTTCGTACCCAACACTCCAACAAAAAGCCATTGCAAACACTGTGACAAGCCAGGTCACACCGCTGATGAGTGCTGGAGAAAGGCTAGCGCATGTCTGCGCTGCGGAAGTCGCGAGCACTGCATCCCCGAGTGCCCGCTACTAAAGGAGAATGAGAGACGCCCTAATGCGCCTAAGAAATAGGGCCGACTGCAAGCCCTACATGATGAGGAACCTGCTATGGAAGGTAGTGTTGTAGAAGGTACCCTTCAAGTTTTCTCATTATCAACATTTGTTTTATTTGATATTGGAGCCACTCATTCATTTATATCTCAAAACTTTGCTGATAATGTGAATGCTAAACCTACATCTATGGGTTGTGAGTTCTCTGTCACAACGCCACTAGGAGAAAAAGAGAAATTGAACAAATACTTTCCATCTGCCGATGTAATGATAGGAGACCATAACCTAAAGGCCGACCTGGTGTGTATGCCCATGGAAGGCTATGATGTAATTTTGGGAGCCGGCTGGTTGTCCGCATATGGGGCATGTGTCGACTGTAAGAAAGGGAAGGTTACCTTTAGTGACTTTCCTAAATTGGCATTCTCTGGGATTAGACATAAGAGACGGATGTCTCTAGTCTCCGCCATAAAAGCCTACAACATGATGAGGAAAGGTTGTATTGCTTTCCTAGTAGTCGTAGTTGTGGAAAAAAAGGGTGCTAAGATAAAGGACATTCACATAGTTCAGGATTACCCCGATGTGTTCTCAGAAGATCTGCCAGGGATTCCCCCGGAACGTGATGTCAACTTCGCCATAGAGTTGATCTCTGGAGCTGCCTCGGTATCGCGTCAACCGTACCGGATGACACCTTCCGAACTCAAAGAGCTGAAGGCGCAACTGATGGAGCTACTAGAAAAGGGGTTCATCCGACCAAGTACTTCCCCATGGGGAGCACCTGTACTGTTCGTCAAGAAGAAAGATGGATCGATGAGGTTGTGCACTGATTATCGTCAACTCAATCAGCTCACCATCAAGAACAAATACCCATTGCCTAGGGTCGATGAACTATTCGACCAAATATCTGGAGCGCAATATTTCTCCAAGATCGATCATCGATCTGGCTATCATCAAATGAGGATCAATGATGATGATATATCTTCAAAACGGCTTTTAGGAGCAGGTATGGACACTATGAATTCGTCGTTATGCCTTTTGGTCTAACCAATGCTCCTGCAGCCTTTATGCAACTCATGAACAACATATATCGGCCATACCTTGACAAGTTCGTGGTCGTCTTCATCGATGATATCCTCATTTACTCCAAGACCAAGGAAGAGCACAAAGAACGCCTGAAGATAGCACTACAAGTCTTGCGAGACAACAAGCTGTACACAAAGCTTAGCAAGTGCGAATTCTGGCTCGAAGAAGTGTCCTTCTTGGGCCATGTCATCTCCAAAGAAGGCATCTCCATTGATCCCTCCAAAGTCGAAGTTGTACTCAACTGGGAGAGACCAACCAACGTCACCAAAATCAGAAGTTTCCTAGGAGTGGCTGGTTATTACAGGCGGTTCATCAAGGACTTCTACAGGATTGCCGTTCCTCTCACGCGTCTAACACGAAAGGAGAATCCCTACTCCTGGAGTAAAGAGTGTGAAAATAGTTTCCAAACTCTTAAAGACCGTCTTACCTCAGCACCTGTTCTCGCTCTGCCTATAGAGGGAGAAGGTTTCTCTGTCTACACCGATGCCTCGGGAATTGGGCTAGGTTGTGTACTAATACAAAAAGAGAAGGTGATTGCCTATTCTTCAAGACAACTGAAGACACATGAAGTCAACTACCCTGTACATGATCTCGAGCTGGCTGCTGTGGTCTTCACCTTGATGATTTGGAGACACTACTTGTATGGAGAGAAATTCACTGTCTACTCAGACCATAAAAGTTTGATGTATTTATTCTCCCCGACAGAACTCAATATGAGACAGAGAAGATGGCTGGAATACCTCAAAGATTTCGACTTCAACATTCAATACCATCAAGGCAAGGGAAACGCCGTGGCTGATGCTCTTAGTAGAAAGCCGATGGCATCTATTTCGAGTCTAGTCCTTGGCGAGATGCAACTACTAGAACAATTCGTAAGGTTAGACTTAAATATTGAACATAGGGATGACCGAGTCTTGATTGCAAATAACAAGATTCAATCCGACTTGTTGGAAGAGTTCAAAGCTCAACAAGACGATGATCCATTTTTAGTTCACATCAAGGAAACTTTAGCCAAAAGACCGGACTTTGCAATGACTGAAGATGGAAGGCTTGTCTTTCAGGGAAGGACATGCATCCCCGACAATGAAGAACTGAAAAGGAGGCTAATGGATGAAGCTCACAAGACAAAGTACACTATTCACCCGGAAGGTACCAAAATATATCAAGATATGAAAAGAACATTTTGGTGGCCGAACATGAAGAGAGAGATAGCCGAGCATCCTGCTCACTGCCTTACATGTCAACAAGTAAAAGCGAAACATCTGCGCCCTGCTGGTGTATTAAGACCGCTAGACATCCCAGAATGGAAGTGGGAAAGCATTGGCATGGACTTCATCATGGGTTTACCCAAGACTCGTGTTGGACTCGACGCCATATGGGTCATAGTTGACCGACTAACAAAACCCGCCCACTTTCTACCTATAAAGGGCAAGTGGTCAGTGGAGGTACTAGCTGCCTTATATATCAAGGAGATAGTAAGACTGCACGGAGTTCCATCATCTATTATCTCGGATCGAGATCCGAGATTTACATCTCATTTTTGGAAAGTTCTGCAAGGTGCACTGGGTACTAAACTCAACTTTAGTACCGCATTCCATCCACAAACTGATGGGAAAACTGAAAGAACCAACCAAATAGTGGAAGATATGTTGAGAGCTTGCATTATTGACTTCCAAGGATATTGGAACGAACATCTATCCCTTATTGAGTTCGCCTACAACAACAGTTACCAGGTGAGCATCAAGATGGCACCGTTCGAAGCACTCTACGGAAGGAATTGTAGATCTCCTGCATGCTAGAATGAGGTTGGAGAACAGCAATAGTTAGGCCCAGACATGGTGCAACGTACCACAAAGAACATTCAGGTAATTAGAGACCAGCTCAAGATTGCTCAATCCAGACAGAAGAGCTATGCCGACAAAAGAAGGCGGGATGTGGAATTTCAAGTGGGTGATCATGTATTCTTAAAAGTGTCACCTACTCGTGGTATTCAAAGATTAGGTGTAAAGGGAAAGCTTAGCCCTAGATTCATCGGTCCTTTTGAAGTACACGAAAGGATTGGTGAGGTTGCATATCGACTGGCATTGCCACCGGATCTGGCATGTGTACATGATGTGTTCCATGTCTCCATGCTCAGGAAGTATGTCTATGACCCCACACACATCATTCGCCACGAGAAGCTGGTGCTGAACAAGGATGTGACGTACGAAGAGAAGCCAGTCAAGATACTGGAATGGAAGGTACTACAGCTCAGGAACCGTCCCATCCACGTGGTGAAGGTCTTATGGAATAACTGCGGAGTGGAAGAAGCCACATGGGAACTGGAAGGAATCATTAGACCCAACTACCCCAATCTTTTTGGTAAGACATTTCCTCCCTTATGATCATTTAAATTTGGGGACCAAATTTTTTTTAAGAGGGGGAGGATGTAGCAACCTGAAGTTTTGAACAAAAATAAAATTTACATAATATTAAAAATTTTATTTTATTAGAAAAAATCAATTAAAAGAAAATAAATGACATAGGAAATTAATGGAAAGAGAGATAAATAAAAACCATTAAATGAAAAGAAGTATTGGGCTTATTTAAATTGACCCAATAGAATTTAGTGGGACAAAATAGGAATTTTTAAAAGGGGAATAATGAGAAATTACTCTAAATTCGTAACTAAAATAATGCTTAATTATAAAAGAAGCATTTAATGCATTAAAAGGAAGTTTGAGTTGGAATGAGATTCCTAAACCTACCCTAATGGGTTGCCTACGAAATTAGTTCCCATCCTAACCCAATTAGGAGATCTCATGCCTAAAAAGGGGAGAAGGAATTAGGAAATTCAGAATAAAAAGGAATTAGAGTCATAGTAGGAAATAGAATGGGGAGATGCTTAAATACTCTCCTAAACCTCTCATGGTCGGCCCTAGCTCGTGCCAAGAGGTTGCTGGATCAGGAAGGAAGGCCAAGAGGAGGAGAATTCGTGGTGAAGAGGGATCTCCCAAGTTCTTCCTCGAGTTCTTCAAGTTCTTGCCCTAGAGAAGAGAAACGACTAAAGGTAGACATTCTCACGAGCATAAACCATGAAACTTTTTTCTGTAGGATGTCTCGTCTATCAGGAACGAAAGTCCTTTGGTTTCATATTTTTCCATCGAGCAAATCTTTAGTTCTCAATTTTCCATGTTTTTTGAACTCCATGACCCGAACCCTCTTTACAAATTCATATCTTCATGCATACTCGTCATCATGCCATGAGATTTTTATTGTAAGAACTCATGGATGTTAGTCTTCTTTTGCCCCCGAAATCCCTAATTTCCATCCATCCTATCATGCAAATTAATTCGTTGATCTCATCTGTGTACTGTTCTAAGTACTTCATGAATACCATGACCAGAGCATGTCGAAACTCTGTTTGCTTTTCAAATTCCTATTTACTGGAAGTACCCATATATGTCTGGATTTGTTTAAAACTGGTTTCATGATTTTTCATGTACTGTACAATTTGTTCTATATTTTAGAACAACCCTTTGTCAAAACTTGGAAGGTCTGGTCTGTAATCCAATGCACTGTACTTTCCCTGTCGGACTCTGGCATAGACCCTGTGATTGCGACGGCCTGATAGGTCACGTTCAGAAGGCCGTCGCGACAGTACCTCTGTCGCGATCAGGTCGCGACAGTTCTTGTCGTCACGATCTGCTGCCGGTCCCGTCGCGTTCTCTTCAAGCCTCTGTCACGATCCAAGAGCCTGTTTGACCGACCGGACGCGATCTGTACCGTAGCCGGTCACGTTCTGTCCTGAGCCCATCGCGACCCTTACTGGGATGCGTCACGATCTCAGTTTTCAGTCCGAAAACAGTCATTTACAAATCTGATTGTTCCACCATAATCCCCATATCATGCTAACTGTCTTGCACACAAAAAAGATGAAATGTTAAATTATTTAATACATTCTAAGAAATTCAAGTTAACTACATGACCTTCCATATTCCATGATTTTCTATTACACGTTGCACACACTTTGAAACCATCCGAATATGGCTAAATTGGCATGATTATGATACACAACATATCTGGTAATTTTGCTATTAATTGTCTTATTTTAAAAGAACTTGTTTATGACTCTTGCGATGTTTTGAACACCAATCTTGACACTCCACTGTTCTAGAACTCCTCTAGAACGTCGAGCACTTGTTTCTATATATATACACTTTCTTGACTTAGACGAACTCTCGTCGGATATTCCTTCTGTCGGACTAGTGAGTCTTTGTTCAAGGCCTCCGTAAGTCTCCTCTGTCCATGGATTCCCACATGGTCGATGAACCGGTTGTACCCTAACACCCATGATACCCTTTAGGGATCTATATGATCCAAACGGCTATTAGAAGTTCGCTCTCATCTTAAATCATGTCGGACCTCTGGGCTTGTGCTTAACATGGCCAGCGGAAGGTTGTGAGTTCCACCTGACTGCCAACACCACGTGCACGTGTTGTGCAACTGTTATTATAGCCTGTTTACACGACGTGTTACGTGCAATTTCCACCAGTTCTCATCTATACTCTACTCGCTCCTCTATTCACATTCACTCTACTATCTCGTCTATTCATCTAGTGCTCTCATCTACTTCTTGGTACTCTATATTGGCCATTGACTGATTGTCTAAAGTTAAACAATATAACCAATGCCTGGCAATATATAAAGGGCCCGATCTGGTCCTCAGATATGCGTCCGAAAGTGCTAGTGCCCATGGGAGTTAAATGATCAGAGTGTTTGGCATTAAACTCGAGTGCTATCTATCTCGACTATCAAAATGACAATTAAAAGTGCTATATTCTCGCGTTGTCCTTTGAAAACCAAGTGCTATGCTATACTCGTTGTGCTATCCTATGCTCGTTGTGCTATTTGTACTATGGCCATCTTGCTATACTTGACATTGTGCTCTCTTGCTATTATTGTGCCATTCCCGACACATGTGCTATTTTTGGAAAGTCCATATTTTGGAAAGTTTTACCGTTCATTCACGTGCTATCCTACTATCTTTTGCAATACATGACTCTCTTGCTCTATCGTTAGTTACTCTGCCTTTTAATGCACTAATTACTTAAAGTCTGCTTGACTATTGAGATTTAAGTCCTACTGAGCATTATCGCTCACCCTGCGTTATTTGTCGTTGTGTTCTCAGGTGAGACCGAGGATGAACAATACACTCAAGAGGACGGGAACGACTGGGAGTGATCTCATGAGTACCCTAGCGTCTTATTACTATGTTTAGCGTTGTAGTAGTTAGGTTTGAAGTTTAGTCCTTTACTTTTATTTCAATGTAATTGGGCCATATAGATTGGCTCTGATATTAGTGGTTGTAACTAGACATTGGAAAGTTATTAATGAAATGAATTTACTTTAGTATTATTCATTGTGCAATGGTTTGATGTCTAGTACTCACGCTATACCTTTCTTGCAGTACATTGGGAGTATTAGGCGTTCTTCAACAAACGGTCAGAACGAGGGTCTTCTGAGGAACAAAACTTCATCAACCCAGAAGGTAGGTTTTCTCGAGCCAAACCTTAACAAATCCCATACCAATGTGTAGAGCATCAAGTTAAATTTCGTTTCCTACTGATTTCATCATTCTCCATTTAGTTCATCATGAGTTATAGGCGTTTTGCCAAAGTCCCGCATGTTAGGGTCTTTTCCTGTTCAAGTCAATTTATCACGCATCTCTATGTCATTTTAAATTATTTAAAAATCATAGTTTGCATCTATTCCATGTTCCCTACAACTTTCATGTTGAGACTTTTGTCCGAAAAGCCCTAGTTTAGAATATATAAGCATTGCATGGATCAAACCCCCCCTAAGTGTAGTTTTTCTGCGTTTTCGGTTTGAACCTTGAACCGCGTCCGGTTTAGAGGACGCGTTTCAAGCGTCTGGTATCGCTTCACTTCTGGGCGACGTGATCCTCTGAAAGGCATCCGCGCCACCCGACGCGTTTAATGCGTTGACCCGTCAACACTGCGTGGGTCTTCGCGCTCGCCTGGGAGTCAGCGCTGGTGTGAACCGCGACAGCAAACCCCGACGCGTTTCAGGCAGTTTTCCCGCCCAAGCTTTTATAAAATGGATTTCCTTGAACGCGTCTGTTTCCCCCGATGCATTTCAATCATGAAGGGGGCCATCAAGGTGGACGTGATTTTGAATCTTCACTGTTTTCGCTGGTTTCACCGTGCACTGTGTTTTGAAGTGCGTCCACTGTGTAGGATGCGTTTTTACATGCTTACCCGAGGTCAGTTTAACATGGTTTCCCATGTGTAATTTGCATATCTTGTGTCTGATCATTACATGATGTCTGTTTAACAGTTTAAAAGTGATTAACCCATTTAAAAGCTATAATTACACGAACATTATTCTAATTGCTTTCTTAATGACGTGATCATCCATGAAACTTGTGATTCGCTCTTATTACTACTCTAGCTTGATTAAAATGATAATTTGATATCTTAAAATCTTGCAAACCATGATTAGTTAAAGTGCATAGTTGTATTCCATGTTATCATGTTAAGTGCTTTCTGCGCGTTTGAAACCGGTGGATTGTGGATTGAGAGGCGTACATCACTACACACTTGCACATCTAGACAGCCCTTTCTTGGGGATTTGGAAGCTCTCTATCGGTCATTCCAAATCGGTAGACTAGTGACCTTTTCTCTAAGACCTCCATAAATCTCCATTCTTCGTGGATTCCCACATGGAGACCGAGTTGGTTGTACCATTGAAGTTCACTGGAGATAGCTTGCACTTCTTCTCTCATCTTGTTCTCGTAAGTGTGATTTACAATCTAGACTAAAGCAATCAATGTAAAGACTAAACTAAAGTATAAATCGTACCGTTATGCTGCCAAATTTATCTCCTGACCATTGTTCTCATGAAATCATGTTCAATTTACATATTATTTGTTCTCATCATCATCTTGAACATGACGTTACACATGCTTACATCTTGAAACTCTCATTGGCCATTATTAATGACTGTGGGTATCTACATTTAAAAATTTAAGTGAGATGCTGACCGGGCACGGCGAGTGTCCAAGGGCTCCAGTTTAGCCCCAATGACGGAGAGTCATAAATATATTGTTAACCATGGGGTATAATGATTACTGGCGTTGCATCTGCGCTAGGAGTCGTGCGTGTCGTGTTGAATGATAGATACAATAACCACATACATGTGTCCTAGTGTACATTCTTGGTTGATCTTTCCTTGGTGTACATTAGTGTCTATGTGCCTGATTAGTGTTACACGATCGTGCTCGTGCGTTCTTGCTTGCTTGCTTTCGTGATATGGCCATTATGCATTTATTGCAATTAGTGATATCTCGTGTTCTTGAAAGCTATTTAAATCAAGTGAAACCTTGCGTGCTTGTAGAAAGTGATATATTGCTAGTTCTATCATGTTATATCCTTCTAGATCTTGTTCTATCATGATCACTCTATCTAGCTTGTTCATGTATCATGTTTTAATGAGTTTTATTCGTACATGCATATCATGACATTCATCGTGCTTACCTATTTCTAAATTGTTAATCACTTATATCATTGCCCGCACATTGAGATATAAATCCTACTGGACTAGTTTGCTCATTCACTACTTTTAACCATTCTAGGTGATTATGACATTCAAGAGGAAGAGCAAGTCGAGGATGGGAATGCGTCCGAGTGATGAGTGTTCCAAATATGAGTCTATCTATAGTTAGTTTATTTTAAGTGTTAGAACGTGTAGTAGGAAGTGAGGAACATATGTAATTTCCCTTTTTATTGAGTCTTAGTCCTGTAATAGTTTCCATTTGGAATACAATGAGTTGAGATTTGAATACAAGATTAGTTGAAAGCAATATTTGGGCCCTATGATGATGTATGTTGTTATACATTTTGTGCATGCTAGCTAGAGGCTTATTTGCCGACTGTTCACGTCTCGGGATATCGACTCGAATGGTTCCGCATTATTAATATCAGCTACGTAATTCTCGGGATGTGACACCAAGGGTCGTGCATGTTTAGGGCTTTTCATTTTCAAGTCATTTCTCACACATCTCGAGGCCAAATCATGTGAAACCAAAGCCGTAGTTCTCTTCTTCTCCTCGTACCCAACAAGTTTCATGTTCACACTTTTGTCCCAAGAGCCCTAGATCACGAGATATAAGCGTTGCATGCATAGTTGTACAGTTTTCATCATTTTTGGGCAAGAACAAGAAACACGATGACACCAGACGTCACATTCTTCTTTGCATGAACGCGACGTACTAAACCATCGCGCTCAACTGAAACATGACCGTACCCTACGTCATGATTTTGCCTTTGACTTGACCGATCTGACACCTCAAACTATGCGCTGCATGGGTTTCGGTGGCATGCATGAACGCAACATAGTCTCACGTCGCGATTTAGAACATTTTCCCGCTTGTGTCTCTCGTCCTGTTTTTATATTATTAAATTGAAAACACCACTTGAATGCGAAGTGTTGATACGTCGCGATTCAAGGGTGATTGCGACATGATGCCTGTCGCGTTATGAATGCGACAGACAGGACCATTGCATTTTAAACATGAAGGTGACGGTCTAGACCATCATGATTTAATATTTTATAGAATACTCGTGTTTCAAAACTATGTACGGTCTTCTTAAATGCAACGACTGTGTCTGTCACGGATTTAAAAGTCTACCAAAGACCTGTTTTACTCTGTCTAGAGTGTAAGGTTTGCATGTTAGGGTTATGGCTTGTGTGTACAAGCTGTCCAGTGGCTTAAAACCTATTAACCCAAGAAAAAGCTATAACAACATGAATATTCATTCTATTTACTCTTTAATGATATGATCGAATTCTTGCAAACTATTGATTGATCATCTTGCTCTTCTAGCTTGTTAAAGTGAATAATTGGTATGTTAAAATGCTGCAAATCATGTCTAGTTAAGTGCATGTTTCAATCTAATGTCCTCATGTTACTTTCTTTTTGCGTTGTTTTAAACCGGTGGAATGTGGATTGAGACACGTACTACACTACACACTTGCACTTTTAGGCAACCCTTTCTTAGGGGATTGGAAAGTCATGGCCAGTCATTCCGTATCGGCAGTCTAGTGACCTTTCTCTTAAGACCTCCATAAATCTCCGTACTCCGTAGATTCCCTCACGGACACCGAGTTGGTTGTACCTTCGAAGTTCCCTAAGGATAGAATGCACTTCCTCTCTCATCTCGTTCTCGTGAGTGTGATTTATAATCTTGACTTAGGCCATTAACATAAAGAGTGAACTAAAGTATAAATTGCACCGTTATGCTACCGAATTTATCTCTCGACTATTGTTATCATGAAATCATGTTCACATGGCTTGCTATATCTTGACATCTTCATCATGAACATGATATTAAAACTGCTTACATCTTTAAACTCTTGTTGCTGGCCATTAATGACTATGGGTATCTACATTTGAAATTAAGTGAGATGCGGATCGGGCACGACGAGTGTGCAAGGGCTCTAGTCTATCCCCAATGACGAAGAGTCATAAATATACTGTTAACCATGGGGTATAATGATTACTGGCGTTGCATCTGTGCCGGGCATACTTGCATGTTGAATGCTAGATACAATAACCACTTACATGTGTCCTATTGTGCATTTCAAGGTGGATCTTTCCTTGTTGTACTTTAGTGTCTTTGTGCTTGATTAGTGTTACATGATCGTGCTCGTGCTTGCTTGCTTGCTTGCGTGATATGGCCATCCTGCATTTTTTGCAATTAATAAAATCTATTGACATCAAGTGATATCTTACGTGCTTGTGCAAAGTTTTAAGACCCGGCCCTCTTGGGCCCTTGGCCCCGTCCGCCAGGGGGGGCCGTTGTGACAGTTTTGGTGACACGGCACCCATGGTCGTCGCGACATGGTCGCGACGGGGGTGGGCGTCGCGTTCCTGTCACGATGTCTGGAGGTGTCGCAACTGCTTTTCTGACAGACGTGACCGGTGTCCTGTCTGTCAGAACGGTCGTGTCGGGTGGCAGGTGTATATAGTGTTGACGCGACCTGTCAGGCCGTCGCGTTTGCTTTTCTGGTCTTCGAGGTTTGACCGCCTTTTGGGGGTCGCACCAGGGGTGGCCATCGTGACATGGTCACGACGCTTAGGAGTATCGTGACATGGTTGTTGTCGCGTCGGGCCGACCCGTCGCGTTCTGAGGGCCATCAGTTTAAAAACTGAGGCTACGCCGCATTCTCCCCCGCTCGCCCTCTCTCTCTTCCTCTTCTTCCCTCTTCTCCCCCTCTCGATCTCTCTTCTGTTTCCTTGCCGGTTCTTCATGCTTGAGGTGCTCATGCTGAGCTGGTGCCGTCCCGTTCTTGCAAGGGACGTGTGCATGGTGGTTGGAGCGAGGAGGAGGTGGCCATTCTGACATGAAGGCCTCAGCGGGTCGGCTCTACATGTGGAGGCAAGGACTCTCGACTCCTCTCGCCCTAAGCATGCTTCCCTTCCCGTTGAGATCGTGCTTTTCCCCGTGGGTTGGGTTGTGGGGGTGTGAGGACCATGCTTGTGTTTGAGTGAGGTTTTACCACCGAACGTAGATCCTGGTTAATCCATGCTTTTGTGGGGTTTAAGGGTGGTTTGGATGATTTATGAGCTTTCCTACATGTTCTCCATGGTCCCCTCCCCCTGTGGTGTGGTTGTACATCATTTTTAGGGCGGTCTCTAGAAGGGTTGTCCCGAAACACCCCTCGGCTGAAGACGCGACCAATATTGTTGCGACGGTCTGGCCGGTCGTGACATGATCGCGACGCTCTTAGGTGTCGCGATCTGGTCACGACGGCTAAGGCCGTCGCGATAGTGTCACCACAGGTCCGGGCGTCGCGATAAGGTCGTAACGGACCTATGGGTCACGACCTCAGTAGAGACATGTTAAGTCCTTGAAAAGTCCATTTTCTGTGGAGTCTTCACTGTTTCTACTTTTTACTGTACCCGTGGCACCTGTGCTAGTTCCCTAGTACGGTCCTACACTAGTCGTTCACCTGGTGCTCGGTACTTGAGGGCTTGTCCCATGAGAGGTTGTTATCGTTGCCTGGGACCCCCATCTCCGCGCGTCTGTTGATGGAGTACTCCGGGCGGCGGGCGTGCTCAAGTTGCGGACTCTAGAGTAGAGGGGAAAATGGTGGTTAGGATAGCGGCGTTGAGTCGTTTGCAGAGCTCTTGTGGTTGGTCTGGGATGCTGAGGTCGTTTGGATTCCTTCCCGGCGCAGGCCAGTTAGTCATTTTTCTCACTGCCTCGCCCTTTGTGGCTCCGGAACCACCTAGAGACGCCAGGCGTGGGACCGTAGTCCGGCCAGACTATGATGGTTACTATTGCGTGCTTTGTGTCCTGCCTCACTCTGACGAGACGTGGAGGTTTGGACCTGGGTCGAGGATAAGATGTCAATGGACGCACCTAACCGGTTGACTAGTGGTAGTGTTTTCTGTAGCTAGTGTTTCTTGTCCAGGCGGGGTTTCCCCCTATCTGTGTTGCTAGCCATGTGGTGGTCACGACAAGCAGTCGTACGGAGTTTCTGACCGTGTTGTACTTCCGTACCATTGCTAGTAATAGCTTGCTTCCGCACTTCCATTTGTATGTAGAAGATAAACTACTATTATTTAATTAAGTACATAGTTTTGACTACCAGTTAGAGCCAGTAGGAGATTGGTAGTCCCTACTGAGCTTCTGTTGTGAAGCTCATCCCTTTCTTTCCCAAGTGAGACTTCTCAACAGCAGTAGGGCGCGTGCCGGGCGAACGAGACAGGGAGTTGGTCCTGGTCCCCGTAGCTAGTAGTGATTCCCCCTTCTGAGTGTATGTCACCCTCGGGGTATGCACCTAAGGGACTTGTTATCCCCTGCCTTTACTTGTACTACTTGTGTGTCTTGGGACTATACTTAGACCGGTACATAGCGGTCTCGCTCTTCTTTCTATTTCCGCGTGTGCACTTTTAGCTTAGCAGTTGACATTTATTTCCCTTACATATTCTGTTAGACTTATGTTATAGCCCTTCCGGGTCTCTGGATCTGTGGGTAGCGACCGCGAAAATTTGGTCCTCGACGTGGGCTAAGGGTCAGGTTCTTGGAGTTGTTACCGTTGGTATCAGAGCGAGAATCAGATAGGACTTGTAGTGGATTTAAACTGAAACAGGAAGTCCCAATAGTAGTAGAAGTACACTACTAGTCGCCCAAGTTGGTATCGTTAACCTTGTTGGTTGTGTGTCGTGCAGGATATGGCTCCGCACAGGCGTAAGTAGGCCAGAGAGCTGATAGAGCAGCATGATGCGTCAGATATGCACGTGCAGGGGCAGGTCCAAGAGGAGGTGTCAGCAGAGGAGTCATTAGCACTGCCTTAGGGTGCACCGATAGCAGCAGCAGCAGGAGGGCAGTAGCAGCAGGAGTACCAGCCTCAGCCGCAGTAGTACGCAGATTGGTTTCCCTTGACAGAGCAGTTCTTTAGGAACTTGTACCAGGGAGCGTGGCATCTTAGGCAGGCGGCAGCGGGAGGTCAGCCTCCAATACCTCCCCCAACGGTACCGGAGCAGCATGTAGATCCAGAGGTGGAGCAGCCAGCAGTTCCGCAGGCGTCGGGTACTGGTAGTACCCAAGCCGGTCGGAGGAGGACGACTGTCACTGAGGATTGGACCGCCCTCTTGGAGAGGTTTTTGCATCTCTGGCCACCGATGTTCTTCGGTGAGTATGATCTAGACAAGGTAGAGAGTTGGGCGCACGAGATGGAGCGCACGTTCGAGACTATGGAGTGCGCCGAGGAGGACCAGGTCAGACTGGCAGTGTATCAGCTCAAGGGAGCAGCCCATGAGTGGTGGAGAGTTCAGTGGTAGACTCACTTCCATGGGCAGTGTTTGGATCAGATCACTTGGCAACGGTTTTTGGAGGTCTTTCACGGCGAGTACTTCCCTGACTACGCTCGACGAGAGAGACGAGACCAGTTTCATGAGTTGGTGTAGGGCGATCTCACAGTTACTCAGTACCACCATAGGTTCGTCCAGTTGTTGAGGCATGTTCCTCATGTTGCAGGCAGTGAGCAAGCTTGTGCAGAGAGGTTCATTGCAGGACTGAGGCCAGATTTGAGGTGGGGCGTGACAGCTCACATGTGCGCCACCTTAGGAGAGGCCGTGGCTAAGGCCACCACCTTGGAGAGAGAGACCTGGCAGCCCCAGCAACAACAACAGTAGGGAGGAGCCTCTTCCTGGTCCACGCCGTACCAGTGTCTCGCAGGTAGTCGCGGTAGCGCGACTTCTTCTTCTTTGGGCTCGGGCAGTTCCGGCAGCTCCGAGATTCGCTCGAAGTTCAGGCAATTATCTACTCGTCGGGGTGGATGGAGCCGGCAATAGAGGCGTCAGTCGCGTTTTGCAGAGCAGTCAGTCTAGCAGGGATCTGAGCAGGGCAGGCAGAAGGCATGTAGCAACCTGAATTTTTCAAAAAATAAAAATGCAATAGTATAAAAAAACAATTAAATTAATTAGAAAATCCAAGAAAAAAGAATTAAGTAAAACTCATTAAACGAAAAGGAGTAATGGGCTTTGTTAAATAGACTCACGAAAACTTATTGGGCCAAAATAGGGATTGTTAAAAGGGAATAACAGGAAAATACCCTAAATTTGTAACTTAAATATTACATAAATAATAAAGGGGTAATAAATTATTAAAATAAGTGATTTAGGTTGGATTTGGATTCCTAACCCTACCCTAATAGCTTGGCCACGAATTTAGCTCCCATCCTAACCCAAATAGGAAGTGGAAAGCTTAGAAAGAGGAGAGAAAATAGTAAATCCCGGAATTAATAGGAGTTAGAGTCCTATAAGAAAATAGAAAGGGAGAAAGCTTAAATACTCTCTTAAATCCCCCATGGCTGGCCCTAGCTCATTGCCAAGGGTTGCTAGACATGGAGAGGAAGCCAAGGAGGAGGAGAACTCATGGGGAGAAGGCTGCTCAAGCTCTCAACCCGTGTTCTTCAAGTTCTAGCCCTAGAAGAGGAAAACGAATCAAAGGTAGGCATTCTCACGAGCAAAACCTAATTAAACTTCTCTGTATCCAAGCATCCGAAACAAAACCCCTTTCGTTTCATAATTTTTCGTTCACCTAATCTTTTATGTTTCATTTTTGATGTTCTGCAATCCCCTTGACTCCGACCCATCATGTTAAATTTATATCTTCTTGAATACTCTATCCCATGCCACGAAATTTTTACTGGTGATACTGATGGTTGTTAGGAATCTTTCTCCCCTGAAAGCCCTAATTGTCATCCACCCTACCTCGTGAATTAATTCAATTACCTTGACTGTTCACTGTTCTCTGTTCTTCTTGAATACTCATGACTTAAGCATGTTGAAACCATGTATGTTTTCAAATTCCAATTTACTGTAAGTACCCTCGTATGTCTAGATCAGTTTGCAGATGATTTCATAATTTTTCATCGATTGTACATTTAGTTATGAATTTTTTAATCACCCTATGTCAAAATAGGGAATGCTTGGACCGTAATCCAAGGCCTATCCTTTTTCCCGCTCGGTCTTAGGCGCAGAACCTGAGAACGCGACGGCCCGATAGGCAGCATTCTCAAGGCCGTCGCGACACAGTACCTGTCGCGATCTGATCTATAGGATCGAATAGGTGGATGGATCAGATCTAGAAGGGGGGGTTGAATAGATCTGACACCAATTACTGCGGAAGCTTAAGCAATTCAAAATTAATTCGAATCAGAGATCAATTCAGACAAAAAATTTACTGATCTGAAATGTGGGTGTGTGTAGATGATGTGTGAAGCAATTAAACACTTAGTGTGAAAGCAAAATCCTATGCGAGCATCTAGCGCAAACAAGCAGATAAAACCATTGCACAAAGGTTTTTTAGGTGGTTCGGAAATCACACCAGTGATTCCTACATCCACCACTCACACAGTGAGGCTCCACTAATCAAAAGAGTACAACTCACACCGGAGCACGACGACTCCAAACACCCTTTAGCTCGACGGCTCAAACACACAACCTGGAGCACAACGACTCCAAAAACTGAGCACAACGGCTCAAACCACAACAGGAGCACAACGACTCCAAATTGAGCATGACGACTCAAACCACAAAAGGAGCACAATGAATCCAAATTGAGCATGACGGCTCAAACCACAAAAGGCTAAACAAACATAAAAGAAATCAGATACTCTAGCAATGATCAGATTCACAGACACAATCGTACATAGAAATCTGCACAGAACTTCATGCACAGATTTCACTGACGAAAGTGAGAAGAACAATCCAAGAAATGGGTAAAATAGATGTCGATTGGATGTTCCTTGGTGAAGAAGTCTTGCAGAAGCTTGAATTGAAGAGTCTTGATGGAATTCGATGGAGATTCTCTTCGATTGGCAATATTATGCTTTAATGGCATCTGAATTGCCAGAAATTTTTCTTCTGATGCTGCTCTTCAGTTGGATCTGCTCCCTTTCTCAGAACATCAAAATTCTCTCCAGAAATTGGCCTTGATTCCCATGTCCTTCCTCTTGAAAGGATGGTCTGCAGCTTCTGGAGATGGAGCAAGGCACTGGAGAGACCCGTTTTTGCCGCCAAAAGCTTTTCTGGGAGTTGTATGGGCTGGCTTGCTTTTGGAGTACGAGGATCATGGGTATTTATAGCCCCATATGTCCATGAGGTGCCTTGGGGTGCATGGGCACAGAAATTTAGGTCAAATCCCTTGATTCCTAAGTAGCCACGTGTCCAGAAAAATCTCCATTTTGAGCTTTAGTCGAAGTGTGTCGACACACAGGCAGACTGTGTCGACACCACTGGCTTCAACTGTTTTGACTGCTTCCTGGGACAGTCACCTAGTGTCGACACACAGGTGGACTATGTCGACACCACTGGTTGATTCTCTCAGAACATGCTTCTGGGACAGTCATCTATTGTCGACACACAAGTGGACTGTGTCGACACCACTGTGACAAATTTGTGTAAGCCTGAAAATATAAAGTGTAAACCATTAATACAAGATATTATCATTAAAATGTGAGATATTAAACATCAAAAAACATGTTGTTTAAGCATTGTTGTGATATGTATAAAATGTATTAACATGTTCAATATGTCATCATCAAAATCAAGGTATGAGTGATGTTTATTGGTCATCATTAAAATACAACTTTAGGAAATTCCAAAACACACTCAACCCAACATGATCGCGACAGGCTACACCGTCGCGTTCTGGCCACCTGATCTGACCAACCAGTCGCAATCCTCAAACGACCATGTCGCGTTCTAACCGACCCTGTTGCGACCCTTACAGGGGTACGTCGCGATTTGGGATTTTTGCATGAAACCCTCTATTTCTGCAAGTTTTGATTTTCTACAGTAATACCATGTCCTGTTAAATCTTTTTAACTTAGTAAATGAAGCTGTTAATCTTGGATATATTTTAAATAATTAAAATCCTTCACATGACTTTTCATGTCCATGGTTTTACATGACACATGCACACACTTTGAACCATCCAATATGGCTTAACTTGGCATGAAAATATCTCATAATACATCCGGTAATTTATCTCAATTTTATATTTAAAATTTCCCTATTTTAAATGGACTTGTCTTCGTTTTCTCGCGTTGTTTGGGAATACCATTACCGACGCTCCACTGTTCTAGAATTCCTCTAGAACGTCAGGCACTTGTTTTTATATACACACTTTCTCTTGACTTGTACGAACTCTCTGTCAGATACTCCTTCTGCCGGACTAGTGAATCCTTGTTCAAGGCCTCCGTAAGTCTCCTCTGTCCATGGATTCCCACATGGTCGATGAGCTAGTTGTACCCTAACACCTATGATACCCTTTAGGGATCAACATAATCCAAACGACTATTAGAAGTTTGCTCTTATCTTAAATCATGCTGGACCTCTGGACCTGTGCGTAACATGGCCAGCGGAAGGCTAGTGAATTTCACCTGATTGCCAACAGCAAGTGCACGTGTTGTGCAACTGTTACTATCGCTTGTTTACTCGACGTGTTACGTGCAATGCCCCTTAGTTCTCATTTATACTCTACTCGCTCGTCTATTCACGTTCACTCTACTATCTCATCTATTCATATAATGCTCTCATTTATTTCTTGGTACTCTATATTGACATTTGACTGATTGTCTAAAGATAGACAATATATCCAATGCCTCGCAATATATAAAGGGCCCGGTCTGGTCCTGGGATGTGCGCCCGAAAGTGCTATTTGTCCATGGGAGTTAAATGACTAGAGTGTTTGGCATTACATTCGAGTGCTATCTATCTTGACTAAAGTGCTATATTCTCTTGTTGTGCTATTGATATACTTGTGTTGTTTGTGCTATGGCCATCTTGCTATTGTGCTATACTCGACACTTGTGCTATATTTGGAAACTTGTGCCATTTCAATCTCGTGCTATTCATGATATCTCTTACATTACTTGACTCTTTTGCTCTATCATTAGTTACTCTGCCTTTTAATACATTAATCATTTAAAGCCTGCTTGATCATGAGATTTAAGTCCTACTGGGCGTTATCGCTCACCTTGCGTTATTTGTCGTTGTGTTCTCAGGTGAGACCAAGGATGAACCTGACACTCAAGAGGACGGGAATGACCAAGAGTGAAGTCAAGAGTACCCTAGCGTCTTAGTATTATGATAGAGTCTTAGTTTAGTCTTTTGCTTTATTTCAATGTAATTGGGCCCTATAGAATGGCTCTGATATTAGTGGTTGTAACTAGACATTTGGAAGTTATTAATGAGAAGAATTTGCTTTAGTGTTTATTTCTTGATTCAATGGTTTGATGTCTAGTACACGCTCTGTACCCATTTATTTGCAACTACCTTGCGTTCTGATATTCCGCGTCGGGGCGTGATAGTTTTGTGGTATTAGAGCCTATGTTGTTCTCAGTATAGGATGACCTAGGTTGACCAGCCTTAACTAGAGTTAATTATCCTACCTATGTGAGATGTGGTTAGAACCATAGGTAACTAGCTAAAATGAACTCACACACGCATGAATTAAATTCCACGTCAATATCATAACAGTAAGTTACTTTTGTAGGAACTAAGTAATCAAGATGACTGCTGAACGTGCTCAAATGAGGGGCATGCAACATGTAATGACCCACTTCCACCCGGTACGGTTATACCAACCCACATCGGATGAGAGCAAGCCACTACAGGGGAGAAAACCCCAACGATATACAATGAGCTGAGATATACACGAATAGAAATGAATAAGGCAACATAAATTGTCAACTCTTATTCCATCAACATTTTTAAATTCACATACCACAGTCTATATAGTCCATGAAATAAATAACATAATCATAAACATCCACATAGCCAATCTTCCAATTACAATAATACTAAAGTTCAAATTACACATTTCATCACCTACCAGCAATTGAAATACAAGTTTTCTGTTTAATCTTCACGTCCCTTGTTGGATCTTGCCACGTTCTCAACTTCTAAATCTCCTGAAATGTTAAGCAAGGGTGAGTCTACACAATAGACTCAACAAGCAACTTAAAAATCACAAACCATACACTTATCACACATGCTTTCTAACAATTTTAACATTTTACTAACTTACTAGAATCTAACATTTAATCTCCTATATGTTCACGCTATAATATACGGATTAAACATGGAATCATTTAAACAAAACTATAATAACACATGGCATCTTTTCAATTTATAACATGATACTAACACATGTTTATCAAATAATTACTATCACATGGACAATTTACAAAATCCTACACATGGTACTAAACAAAATGTTATGTTTATCATTTAACATGGATCATATTAACACATTTATTTACCTTTTTCATGACATGTAGCATATGGATTCCACTTATGAAACAAGCATTTACATAAAATCATGTAGTCATTGTTATGTAGTATGTAAACAAATTCAATTAATTCTTTAACCTACCTTATTCAACACTCAATTAGTCATCATGTAGCAAGTGATCATTTAAACATGCAATGAATATTACATATAGCAATTGACATGTAGTTCATATGGCATGTAATCATGTAGTCATATAGCATGTAGCGTTTAACATATAGTCATGTAGTCATTAAACATTTAGTTGCCAAGACATAGCACACACTATTATAGAGATCATATAGCACATTGTCATATAGTCATTCGCTTATCACCTAGGCAAAACGGTGATGAAGTCCTGGTATTTGTGCAAAACTGGTGAAAGCCCTTCCCACCTTTCCAGTATAACTTGTCTACCTCTAGGATTTCAATCCGTTGCCCACAGATTCATTTAGTCATTTCATATAGTTGAACTATTACCATAGGGGCATCCATGGTGTAGTTCCCTGAAGGAACTCTCTATAGTAGCAATGTCTTATTGGCCAAATCAGAAATGTAATAACATATATGTATTCATGCAATGATGAAACTATCACATGAACTAACATTTTCATATAACTATATCATGCTCTTTTGTATATTCATACATAATTATTAAGATGACAAAACCATTATCACCTATCATATTTTCTCACTTCTGAAATTTAATCCTACTGTGAAACAACAATCTATCATGGTACTACTTTTATCTCAAATTCAACATGCATATACGTTATTATGTCCATTGATTTCTATATGTATTTATCATTCAGAAAATCATAGCAATATGTAGAGAGCTCAAAATAATATCAAATTTTAACTACAAGATTAATATAGTATAAGAGACATATTTGTAATTTATCAAAAATTTTGAAGCAGTAAAAATATTTTTAATTTTACACATAGATTTCAGACAATTTGCAAGACATTTCAATTTGAACATGGTAGATAGTAAATAATTCATTCTCATAGGTATAAAACATGCACATCATTGTACTACTTCATCAAAATTTCTGAAAACAATAACATTCAACGTGCATACTTATTCTATATTTAAATCTATCATATCATGGTGTAAAAGCACTCTGAAATTAATAGAACCCTGTACAGTACATAGAATTCTACAAAATGTTAACCACAATTTAGACACGACACAGGAAACATATCTAAAAATTTTCATAATTTTTGGAGTATAAACACTATTTTTATTAATTAACACATATTACATGGAATTACTATGAAAAATCATTTAGGTATGGTTTACAGTGATATGTTGGTTCTAGCAGATCTAAAACATGAGAACAGTCATTTCAAGATTACCAAAATTTTCTTAATCCATAACATGCAATAAAACTATTTAATCTAAATTATCACAGTCAAAACCTAGTTATTCTCAATTAATAGAAATTCTTCTAATTACTATCATGCTTAGAAATTTGTTGGATTTTCATGATATGACCTACTGATCACATTAGACTACACACAAAATTTACAGCATGCACACATACTCAGATGTCCAATAAACACATTAAATAGATCAAACAACATTTCTGAAAACCCTGAAGAACTTGACTAGAAGGGATGTCGTCGTCAACAGTTAACTGCACAATCCCCTGCCGCCAACTCAAGATCTTGACTGCAGCAGATGATGTTGCCAACTTCCTGCCAGCACACTATGCAGACAGCACTCAATACAAAGGGGAAATTGGAGGTTCCAGAACACAAGGAAAAATCTGTAAAAATACGAAAACCCTAGAGGACAAGTCCATGGATTGAGATCTTAAGCTACTTGCCTGGGAAAAATATAAAAAGGATCTAGATTTGTCGGTGAAGCCCTCCTCGGCCCTGCCAAGAAGGTGCTCAAACTCTTGTCAGATCTAGTTCTCCTGTTGATGAAGATGATTCCTCGGAGTTGGGACTTCTTCTCCTATGTATAGGCTATCTCCCAGTTGCTGTAGATCCCCGGGGAACACCTCCAGTCGCCGGATCTATCCCTTCAAACATCAGCTTTTCTCCACCACTATTGCTAGGGTTTCACAAGAGTAAAAAGACTTCCCTTCGCCCTAAGGTGAGTATTTTATAGGGTTGGGGTTTGGGGTACACAATAGGGTAGGTTTCCTACGCATTAGGATGGGTTTCCTAATCTAGAACTGGCCAAAACGTGGGCGTTAACAAATATGGAACTGTTACACAGAAGGGAACTTGACGTCAACATCTTGTGGAGTCAACTTGGAGTTGGCGTCCAGGCCTTGTGCCGCCAACAGTGACATGGCGTCCATCGATCTGGACGCCAAGTATTGTGCTTGGCAGTTGGCGGCAGTGGATCTGGCCGCTAACAGGGCACTTCATCTAGAAACACAACCAAACATTAAAATAATTGCACACTTTCATCACAAAAATTTAATATGTGCAAAATAAATTCATATACCTTAACCATATAAAGTACATATATTACATATTTTTTATTTCAATATAACTTATACTAATCTCAATTAAAGATAACATGCATGCACGCTCAAAGATATACATGTTCAGAATAACATACATATATATATATATATATATATATATATATATATATATATATATATGTACACACACTCTACATAATTATATGGATTATGCATGAACCTATAGATACAATATGCACATCCTTAGTTATACACCACATGCTCATTTAAACACACAGAAATAAACATATATATATATATATATATAATGTATAGTAATAATTACATATTATAATAATTACATATTATATGCACCACACTTCTTCAATTCAATATACGTAGGATTTAAATAAGTTCTATGATGTATAAAATTAGCTAAGCACTCATCCACAGAAAATAATGTATATACATACACATATACACATGAGTAATTAAATAATTATATTATGCACAATTTAATACACACTATATAAGCAACAACAACAAACATCACATACATAGAATATAGAGTGAATAAAATTCGGGGGCCTCACACAACAGACCATTCAAGAACTGACTAGTGTAATTATGCAAGCTACCCAAGGAGGTGGAAACCGCGGCGGTGCAGGCGTGCTGCATCGTAACTTCCGGAGCTTGAACCCACCTAGGTTCAATGGATCCACGGATCCGGATGAGGCCGAGCATTTGTTAAAGGAGACGGAAAGGATTTTCCATGTTATGCAATGTGTAGCGGGGGATAAGCTGCTACTAGCTACATTCCAATTGGAGAAGGACACCCGCACTTGGTGGGAGTCAGTGGAAGCTACTAGGGAGAACGATCTATTCACCTGGTCCGAATTCAAGGAAGCATTTAATTTCAAGTACTTCTCGGAGCGCGTGCAAGAAAGGAAGGCTTCCGAATTTGCTGCTCTTAAACAGAGAAGCCTGACTGTGGCCGAGTATGAAGCCCAGTTTTCAAGATTTGCACATTATGCTGAACACCTGGTGAATACTGAAAGGATGAAGGCTAAGCGCTTTCTCAACGGCCTTAAGCCACAATACATCACTCAACTGGCCCCTCTCGACATCCAGACCTCTGTCGATATGGTAAAGAAAGCTCAACTACTAGAAGATGCTACGGACTTCACTGACCGTATCAAAGGGAAGTTTGTAAAGAAGGAAATGACATCTGGTCAATCATCTTCTAAGCCGAAAAATGGCAAGAAGCGTCCCTTCAACATCATGGAGGGACCCAATCAAGAGAGGAAACCCAAAGCTATTGTCCCCAACACTCCAGCGAAAGGCAACTGCAAGCACTGTGACAAGCCAAGTCACACGACTGCCGAGTGCTAGAGGAATGTCGGCACATGTCTGCGCTGTGGAAGCCGCGAGCACCGCATTCCTGAGTGCCCGCTGCTGAAGGAAAATGAGAGGCGCCCTAATGCGCCTAAGAAACAGGGAAGGCTGCAAGCCCTACATAATGAAGAACCCACTAAGGAAGGAGGTGTGGTAAAAGGTACCCTACAAGTTTTCTCCCTATCAGCTTTTGTTTTATTCGATATTGGAGCTACTCATTCATTCATATCTCACAATTTTGCTGATACCTTGATTGTTAAACCTATATCCATGGGTTGTGAATTTGCTGTCACAACACCACTAGGGGAGAAGGAGAAATTGAACAAATACTTTTCATCTGCCGATGTAATGCTCGGAGACCATAACCTAAAAACCGATCTGGTGTGTGTGCCCATAGAAGGCTATGATGTGATTTGGATTCCCAGATTGGGTTGGCCGTTGAAATGACGGATCAAAAAAAAACCCAAGTCTAAAGGATCCAAAATATTTTCTTATTAAACTTGAGGAATAATTATATGTTTTAAATTTAAAATTTTGAAAATAATGTTTGTATATTAATTTTTATTAATGTTTCTCATATTAATTTTTTTTAATATAGGATCCTGCGGCACCTGACGATCAAGAGACGGGGACGGCCGACGATCCAGCAGACTATGCATGAATATTAGTTATGTCTTATGATTTTATGTTTCGTTGTGAGTACCTTCTATTGTGAAATGCATGAATATTTTAGCAGGTTTTGTAATTTATTATTGTTAATTTTTGTATTTTTTTTTAAAAATATTACATATTTCCGACGGGTTTTCCGACGGAATGTGTCAGTCGGAAATTTTAGTTGGGCGATGGAATATATCCGTCGGTATTTTTGTCGGAAGTTCTGACGGAATAATTTCCGACAGATATCTTCGGTCAGTAGTTGCCGACGGATATTCCGATCGATGTTCTGACAATTTTCGGTCGGAATTCACTGACCAATTTTTCGACAAAGTTTTTCGACAAATTTCCATCGGAAGTTACCGACCGCTTGTCCGACCGAATATTCCGTCGGAAATTCTGACGGAATACCGACGGATGAGGTAGCCGTCGGTAATTGCTGACAAAAATTTTCCGACGGACGTCTTCCGACGACCGTTCGACGGAAGGTTGTCGAAAGGGGCTTTTTCCGACGGATTACCGTCAGATTTTTGATGGATTATGTCCGTCGGAAATGCCGCATTTTCTTGTAGTGTGGTTGTCCACTTATGGGGTAAGGGTCGACTGTAAGAAAGAGAAAGTTACCTTTAGTGACTTCCCTAAGCTGTCATTCATTGGGATTAGACATAAGAGACGAATGTCTCTAGTTTCTGCCATAAAAGCCCACAACATGATAAGGAAAGGTTGCATTGCTTTCCTAGCAGCCGTAGTAGTTGAAAAGAAGGGTTCTAAGATAGAAGATATCCACATAGTCCAGGACTTCCCAGATGTGTTTCCCGAAGATCTTCCCGAGATTCCCCCTGAATGTGATGTCAACTTTGCCATTGAGTTGATCTCTGGAGCTGCCCCGGTATCACGTCAACCGTACCAGATGTCACCTGTCGAGCTAAAGGAATTGAAGGCGCAACTGATGGAGATATTAGAGAAGGGGTACATCATACCAAGTACTTCCCCATAGGGAGCACCTGTGCCATTCGTTAAGAAGAAAGATGGATCGATGAGACTATGCATCGACTATCGTCAACTCAATCAGCAAACCATCAAGAACAAGTATCCATTTCCTAGAGTCGATGAACTTTACGACCAAATATCTGGAGGTCAATATTTCTCCATGATCGACCTTCGATCTGGCTATCACCAAATGAGGATTAGAGACGACGATATTTTCAAAACGACTTTCAGGAGCAGGTATAGACACTATGAATTCGTCGTTATGCCTTTTGGTCTAACCAATTCTCCTGCAGCCTTTATGCAACTCATGAACAACATCTACCAACCATACCTTGACAAGTTTGTGGTCGTCTTCATCGACGATATTCTCATATATTCAAAGACCAAAAATGAACACGAAGAACATCTAAAGATAGTACTGCAAGTCTTGCGAGACAACAAACTATACGTAAAGCTGAGCAAGTGTGAATTCTGGCTCGAAGAAGTGTCCTTCTTGGGCCACGTCATCTGAAACGACGACATCTCTGTTGATCCCTCCAAAGTCGAAGCTGTACTCAATTGGGAGAGACCAACCAACGTCATAGAAATCAAAAGTTTCTTAGGACTGGCTGGCTACTACAGGCGGTTCATAAAGGACTTCTCAAAGATCGCCGTTCCACTCACGTGTCTGACACGAAAGGAGAATCCCTACTTCTGGAGTAAAGAGTGTGAGAAGAGTTTTCAGACTCTAAAAGACTGTCTTACCTCAACACCTATTCTCGCTCTTCCAATAGAGGGAGAAGGTTTCTCTGTCTACACCGATGCCTCAGAAATTGGGCTAGGTTGTGTATTGATGCAAAAGGAGAAGGTCATTGCCTATTCTTCAAGACAACTGAAGACGCATGAAGTCAACTACCTTGTGCATGATCTAGAGTTGGCTGCCGTGGTCTTCGCCTTACAGATCTGTAGACATTATTTATATGGAGAGCAATTCACCATCTACTCAAATCACAAGAGCTTGAAGTATTTATTCTCCTAGAAGGAACTAAACATGAGACAGAGAAGATGGCTCGAATACCTAAAAGATTTCGACTTCAACATCCAATACTATCCAGGCAAAGGAAACATCGTGGCTGATGCTCTTAGTAGAAAGCCAATGACATCTGTATTGAGTCTAGTTCTTGGCGAGATGCAACTACTGGAATAATTCGCAAGGCTAGACTTGAGTATTGAACATAAGGATGATCGAGTCTTCATTGCCAACATCAAGATTCAATCTGACATGCGGGAAGAAATTAAACCCCAAGAAGATAGCGATCCATTCTTGGTTCGCATCAAGGAAACCTTAGCTGAAAGACCAGACATTGCTATGACCGAAGATGGAAGGCTAGTATTTCAAGGAAGAACATGCGTCCCCGACAATGAAGAACTGAAGAGAAGTTTAATGAATGAAGCTCATAAGACAAAGTTCACTATTCATCCTGGAGGTACCAAAATGTATCAATACATGAAAGGGAGGTTTTGGTGGCCGAACATTAAGAGAGAGGTAGCCGAACATGCTGCTCACTGCTTTACTTGCCAACAGGTAAAGGCGGAACGCGTGCGCCCTGCTGGCATACTCAGATCCTTAGATATTTCAGAGTGGAAATGGGAAAGTATTGGCATGGACTTCATCATGGGATTACCCAAGACTCGTGGTGGACTTGATGTCATATGGGTCATTGTCGACCGATTAACCAAATCCGCTCACTTTCTCACTATAAAGAGTAAGTGGTCGGTAGAGATACTAGCTGCTTTATATGTCAAGGAAATAGTGAGACTGCACGGAGTTTCCATCATCCATTGTCTCGGATCGAGATCCGAGGTTCACGTCTCACTTTTGGAAGGGACTGCAAAGTGCACTTGGCACTAAGCTCAACTTTAGTACTGTCTTTCACCCACAAACGAATGGACAAACTGAAAGAACCAACCAAATTGTTGAAAACATGTTGAGAGCCTGCACTATAGACTTCCAAGGTTATTGGAATGAGCACCTATCTCTAATTGAGTTCACCTATAACAACAATTACCAGGAGAGTATCAAGATGAAACCATTTGAAGCACTATATGGCAGAAACTATAGATTTCCTGCAAGCTGCAATGAGGTTGGAGAATAGCAATGGTTAGGCCCGGACATGGTACAACGTACAACAAGGGACATACAAGTCATTAGAGACCGGCTCATAATTGCTCAGTCTAGACAAAAGAGCTATGCTGACAGGAGAAGGAGAGATTTAGAATTTCAAGTCGGTGATAATGTACTCCTAAAGGTATCACCTACCCGTTGTATCCAAATATTAGGTGTCAAAGGAAAGCTCAGTCCTAGATTCATCAGTCCTTTTGATGTGCTTGAAAGGGTTGGTGAGGTTGCATATCGACTGGCATTGCCACCGGATTTGGCATGTGTACACAATGTGTTCCATGTCTCCAAGCTCGGGAAATATGTGTACGATCCTACACACATCATTCGCCATGAGAAGTTGGTATTAAACAGGGACATGACATACGAAGAGAAGCCAGTCAAGATACTAGAACGAAATGTGCACCATCTCAGGAACAGTCCCATCCATGTAGTTAAAGTACTGTAGAACAATTGTGGAGTGGAAGAAGCCACATGGGAACCAGAAGGAATCATCAGACGAAACTACCCCGATCATTTCGGTAGACATTCTCTCCATTATGATCATATGAATTTGGGGACCAAATTATTTTAAGAGGGGGAGGATGTAGCAACCTGAATTTTTCAAAAAATAAAAATGCAATAGTATAAAAAAGAAAATTAATTAAATTAATTAGAAAATCTAAGAAAAGAGAATTAAATAAAACTCATTAAACGAAAATGAGTAATGAGCTTTGTTAAATAGACTCACGAAAATTTATTAGGCCAAAATAGAGATTTTTAAAAGGGGAATAATAGGAAAATACCCTAAATTCGTAACTTAAATATTACATAAATAAGAAAGGGGTAATAAATCATTAAAATAAGTTATTTGGGTTGGATTTGGATTCCTAACCCTACCCTAATAACTTGGCCACGAATTTAGCTCCCATCCTAACCCAAATAGGAAGTGGAAAGTTTAGAAAGAGAAGAGAATATAGGAAATCCCGGAATTAATAGGAGTTAGAGTCCTATAAGGAAATAGACAGGGAGAAAGCTTAAATACTCTCCTAAATCCCCCGTGACCGGCCCTAGCTTAATGCCAAGGGTTGCTGGACATGGAGAGGAAGCCAAAGAGGAGGAGAACTCGTGGGGAGAAGGCTGATCAAGCTCTCAACCCGTGTTCTTCAAGTTCTAGCCCTAGAAGAGGAAAACGAATGAAAGGTAGGCATTCTCACGAGCAAATCCTAATTAAACTTTTCTGTAGATTGTTCCAAGCATCAGGAACAAAACCCCTTTCGTTTCATAATTTTTCGTTCACCCAATCTTTTATGTTTCATTTTTGAAGTTCTGCAATCCCCTTGACTCTGACCCATCATGTTAAATTTATATCTTCTTGAATACTCTATCCCATGCCACGAAATTTTTACTGGGGATACTGATGATTGTTAGGAATCTTTCGCCTCTTAAAGCCCTAATTTTCATCCACCCTACCTCACGAATTAATTATTTTACCTCGACTGTTCACTGTTCCCTGTTCTTCTTGAATACTCATGACTAAAGCATGTCGAAAGCATGTATGTTTTCAAATTTTGATTTACTGTAAGTACCCTCGTGTGTCTAGATCAAATTGCAGATGATTTCACAATTTTTCATCGACTGTACATTTAGTTATACATTTTTGAATCACCCTATGTCAAAACAGGGAAGGCTTGGACCGCAATCCAAGGCCTGTCCTTTTTTCCGCTCGGTCTCAAGCGCAGAACCTGAGAATGCAACGGCCCGATAGGCCGCATTCTCAGGGCCATCGTGACACAGTACCTGTCGCGATCTGATCGCGACATGCTACACCATCGCGTTCCAGCCGCCTAATCTGACCAACCTGTCGCAATCCTCAAACGACCCTGTCGCGACCCTTACAGGGGTACGTCACGATATGGGATTTTTGCATGAAACACCCTATTTCTACAAGTCTTGATTTTCTACAGTAATACCATGTCCTGTTAACTCTTTTAAACATAGTAAACGAAGCTGTTAATCTTGGATATATTTTAATTAATTAAAATCCTTCACATGACTTTTCATGTCTATGATTTTACATGACACATACACACACTTTAAACCATCCAATATGGCTTAACTTGGCATGAAAATATCTCATAATACATCTGGTAATTTATGTCAATTTTATATTTAAAATTTCCTTATTTTAAATGGACTTGTTTTCATTTTCTCGCGTTGTTTGGGAATACCGTTACCGGCGCTCTACTGTTCTAGAATTCCTCTAGAACGTCGGACACTTGTTTCTATATACACACTTTCTCTTGACTTGGACGAACTCTCCATCGGATACTCCTTATGCCGGACTAGTGAATCCTTGTTCAAGGCTTCCGTAAGTCTCCTCTGTCCATGGATTCCCACATGGTCGATGAGCTGGTTGTACCCTAACACTTATAATACCCTTTAGAGATCAACATGATCCAAACGGCTATTAGAAGTTCGCTCTTATCTTAAATCACGTTGGACCTCTGGACCTGTGCGTAACATGGCCAACGGAAGGGTAGTGAATTCCACCTGACTACCAACACCAAGTGCGCGTGTTATGCAACTGTTACTATCGCTTGTTTACTCAACGTGTTATGTGCAATGTACCTTAGTTCTCATCTATACTCTACTCGCTCGTCTATTCACATTCACTCTACTATCTCGTCTATTCATCTAGTGCTCTTGACTATTTCATGGTACTCTATATTGGCCTTTGACTGATTGTCTAAAGATAAACAATATAACCAATGCCTGGCAATATATAAAGGGTCCGGTCTGGTCCTGAGATGTGCGCTTGAAAGTGCTATTTGCCCATGGGAGTTAAATGACTAGAGTGTTTGGCATTACACTTGAGTGCTATCTATCTTTACTATCTAAATGACAATCAAAGTGCTATATTCTCTCATTGTGCTATTGATATACTTGTGCTATTTGTGATATGGCCATCTTGCTATTGTGCTATACTCGATGCTTGTGCTATATTTGGAAACTTTTGCTATTTCAATCTCGTGATATTCATGCTATCTCTTACATTACTTGACTCTCTCGCTCTATCATTAGTTACTCTACCATTTTAATACATTAATCATTTAAATCCTGCTTGATCTTGAGATTTAAGTCCTATTGGGCATTATCGCTCACCCTACGTTATTTGTCGTTGTGTTCTCAGGTGAGACCGAGGATGAACCTGACACTCAAGAGGACGGGAATGACCAAGAGTGAAGTCAAGAGTACCCTAGCGTTTTAGTATTATGATAGAGTCTTAGTTTAGTCTTTTGATTTATTTCAATGTAATTGGGCCCTATAAAATGGCTCTGATATTAGTGGTTGTAACTAGACATTTGGAAGTTATTAATGAGAAGAATTTGCTTTAGTGTTTATTTCTTGATTCAATGGTTTGATGTCTAGTACACGCTTTGTACCCGTTTATTTGCAACTACCTCGCGTTCCGATATTTCGTGTCGGGGCGTGACAAGGCAGTTTGATACACTTGTGGTTTGCCGGGCCACATTAGGAGGGATTGCCCGATGGGGCAAGTCCAGCAGCCACAGCATCCAATGCAGTATGCGCAGCAGCTACCGCAGTACTAGTACCCTCCTCAGCAGCAGGCACCTCGTCAGCAGCAGCAAGGGCAGTACCATTTGCAGCCTCACCAGTTTCAGCAGCATCAGCAGTTCCAGCCATACCAGCAGTTTCCCCAGCACCAGTAGCTGCCGCAACAGCAGCAGCCCCAGCAGGCGCCACAACGTGGGCGTGGTCATAGTCATGTGATGGCACTCACCAGGGAGAAGGCCGAGGCATCGAACCTGGTTATAGGTACCTTGCCTATCCATGGTAGAGCTGCTCGTGTTTTGGTTGACCCCAGTGCTTCTATTTGTTTTGCTTTCGAGGAGTTTTACGAGTCTTTGGTTCATCACACTACTGAGTGGCAGTGTGATGTGATGGTCGATCTTCCGTCCGGTGATTTCATGCATTCTATCGGTTACCTAGAGGGTGTCATAGTTGAGGTCCAAGGACACCAGTTGTCGGCTGAACGCGCAACATTGTTGACTGTGCACTCTCGTTGTTCAAAGTTCATTGCACAGATCAATATGCACACTTCCTTTAAACTGTCTCACAAAATTAAAACAACAAAGATGAACTAGCATGGTGGTGAGAACATGTCATATCCACGGAGAGGCTGAATAGAGCTTGAATTAAACTACTTTGACTTGACACCATTCGACAATGCATTAAAAGTGAATATGTAAATGATGCCGATCTAATCCCACACACTCTCGACAGATCAGACTTAATGAAAGAACAGGTAGAATTGAAAACCAAAGAGTTGGTATCACTATACCCTCTCCATTGAGGGATCAAACAAACCGTGAGAGATGTAAACTAGGCACATACGGATGCACCTCTAAATCTGAAATGATTCGGAAAGATGACAGAACACGAATTCTCAAAGAACATTATTAACCCAATGTACCCCTACAGCTCAGGGGATCAGACAGAAAATAAGAACATGAATCTACGGTACTACTCAAATAAGCACCCTCAAGACAGAAATTCTCAATGCATTAAACTAAACTACAACTCTTGATGATAGATCAAATTAAACATCCTTCATACTGAGAACAAAATGAGCTATAAGCAATTAAGATCACTGTACCCTCTCAACTCGAGGGATGGAGAACACTTCAATAAAGAAAATAATAAAGAAAATTTAAACTGCACATCATGCTCCCAATCTGTCCAAAGCATAGCACTAATGAAATAGAAAACTCATATTAACAATTGCACTAGATAACCTCCAGAACATAAAGAAATGGGAAATTGCTAAATCCTCCTCACAGCAGTACATAAGAACAGTAGAAATGGAAGAACAAATAGCAAAGACAAAAGCCCGGACCCCAAAACCCTCTGAAATCAGATCTTCTCTCACAAGGGGGATCAGAGATAGAGATATCCAACCGGAAATGGCACAAGGTCCTTGTAAAAACCTTCACCTCCGCCAAACAACCAACTCACCCCAGATGAAGAACAAATAAGAAATAGAATGTAACAATTGCACTGGATCAAAACTATCTAAACACAGAAGAAATGGATAATTTAAACACAAAAGAAATATAACACTCCTAGCAGCAAACGACAGCAACAAAGAAAACCCAAGAACAAATTCCGAACTCCCTCTGATCTGAACAACACAGAAGAATGGGAAAGAACGAATTCCCCTGGATCAAACTCCAATAGCTCAAATGCTTAACACCAGCCCCAACAACTCACAGCTCTGATCTCCTGATGAACACAGAAGACGATGCCAGCCATCGTCCTCATCAAAGCAGCTATCACAGAAAAAGAAAATTCAAATGCCTACCTCTGCTCATAGCAAGAATGAAGTCATGAACATATTGAACTGAAAACTCCAAAAAAAAAAAGAACTCCTCCAATCGAACCAAAGAACAGATGCTGACAAGAAATTACAGAAGAGAAATGGCAGAAGAATAATCTAAAAATTGAACTCCATGCTCTGCTGAATACAGGAAAGAAGGAATAGAAGAAAATTGCAAGAAATAAAATCCCTAAAAATTTCTACTAGCGAACCCCAAGAACAAGAAGAACTCAAAATTTTCCAAAATTTCCACTGGCTAGCCTCTTACAGAACTGAAGAAAGGAAAATGATAGAAAGAAACTAAAAAAAAAACTAAAAACTCCCAACCAGCTCTGGAGAAGAGGACCTTGGGGTCCTTATATAGGCTTCCATGTGCCATCGCTCACAGCTTCTTCACGCACAGCCTCTGCACCAGGATTGCCAACGTAGCAGCCACCTCAGCACTGCCCAGCCTCCAGCGCACACAGCAGAGCTCCTCTCTGCTTCACACACATCGCACTACCTCCCATTCCTTTATCCTGCATCACACAGATTCCAGTAGCTCGCCTCCTTCTCGCCCAAATAGCCAGATCTGTACACCTCAGCCACCTGGTCCATCCGCCTCCAGCACACACACGACCATCCGCCATTCGCCAGCACAGCTGGAGCGCTCTAGACCGCCAGGTCCTCCCGATCACACAGCACACATGACCCAGCCATGCTGCCCTGTGCATCTGCTTCCTGCATGCCCCAGCTGCCTAGCCGCACACAAAAGCACCATCTCAGCCCTGGCCTAGGCTCCAAATCCTGACTAGCAGCCACATCAAGTATAGTCGCGCCCCTTGCCCATCTCAGCAGCTCAAACCTCCAATCTGCTTGGCCCAGCGTCCCTCCGCCATCAGCACGATCCGGCTGCACCAGCACACATCGCCTTGGTGCTTTCATACCTCAGCCTCCATCCAGTCGCAGCATGCATCACCCAGTGCCATCGCTAGGACTCCTCCCAGCATCTCACCAAAGCTCCAAACCCCAGCGCCGCCCTGCTTCCAGTAATCTGATGGAAGAAGAAAAAGGTTAAAAGATGATATACGTGGCCAGTTAGGGTGAGATGAGAGGTATTATAAAAAATATTTTTATTGATTTAATGTGCTTGAGTGAAATATGTATCAATTTTATTTATTAACAAACTAAAATCTATCTAAAAAATATTTACAAAAATAGTATTTTAACAAAAATTGTTTACAAAATATCTTTTATTTTATTTTTAAGTAAACCTAATTAGTCGATCTATGATTTATTGAATGAAAAGTCTAACCATGTGTATTCTAACCTAATATGTTCAAAAAAACTTATTCAAGGATGAAATGAAAATTAAAATTGAAGGATCGAGGAAAAGGTATGGATAAGATCTAGAAGGGGGGGGGGATGAATAGATCAATGCCACTTTTTGCGGAAGCTTAAGCAATTTAAAATACTTTTAGAATCAGAGACAATTTTAATCAGTGAAAAACACAGATCTGATGAGATGATAGGTAAGTTGATAAAATAGATGTGAAAACCAGTTGATTAAGTGAATCTTGATCGATCCTATGCAAGCATCTAACGGATGAAAGAATCAAACCACAAATAGACAAGTGCACAGAGATTTTTAGGTGGTTCGGAAATCACCCATGTGATTCCTACATCCACCCCTCACACCCAGTGAGGATTCACTAAACACTTGGGTAACACACCCACTGGAGCCAGACAACTCCAACACTTGAGTTTACAACTCACACACCTCTAGAGCAAGACTACTCTAGATCCCTGAGCAAGACTGCTCAACAAACACTTGAGTTAGACAACTCAAACTGAGCACGACGGCTCACAAATAACAATGCTAGACACCAACACACGACATGGATCTTCTAGCAGCAGATCATGTCAGACATGAGAACATTCATGAGAGTTATGCAGAAGCACTTGAACAATCTCAAGAAGTCTCAGAAGAACAAAAGTACATTGAGAACAGTGTTAAGAGGCTTTGTTCTTCAGTGTACTCCCTTGTAGAAGCTCAGATTGGGAAGAGGCTTGAATCCTTGAAGTCCCAGCCGATGCTCTGCACTATTGAAGTTGGGGATCTTCCTTGAAGTCTTCTCCAACAGATGCTCCTACTTGATCTGCTTCCTTGAGGAACTTCAATTGCTTCTTCAGGGATCCAACTCCAATTCTCACAATCGAATTGATGAGAATTGGTCTTCAGAAGGCACCAAGAGAGCAGAAGAGGGAGATGAGCTCTTCTCGCCGCCAAAGGGAACTTTTTTGGAGGCTTGGAGAGTTCGTTGGGGTCTTCTCATGATGGACGGCCAATTGGGGGCCTTATATACCCAAAAGATTCCAAAGATACCCTTTGGGTGCAAGGGCACACGATCCTAGGTTGATACCCCATCGCCCTAGGCTGACACGTGGCAAACATCCAATTTAAGTTGCAAACTTTCCATAGTGTGTCGACCTGCCCTGGTGGTGGTGTCGACACACTGTCCCAAATCTTGAAACAGGCTGTTCTGGGAACTGATCCAGTGTCGACCTGCTTTGGTGTTGTGTCGACCTGCTGTCCCGGTTCTGAAAACAGCTATTCTGGGAACAGGATCTAGTGTTGACCTGCTCTGGTGTTGCGTCGACCTACTGTCCCCAATTCTGAAAACTGTTGTTCTGGGAACAAGCTCTGGTGTCGTCCTACCCTGAGAGTGCGTCGACCTGAGTAGTCTGATTTCCGGAATCTGCAACTCCTGTCGACCTGCTTTCTGACTAGTGTCAACACAGTCTTATCATTTCTTCAGCTTTTTGCCTTTGAGACTGAGGTGTTGTGTCGACACCATTGAGTGGTGTGTCGACATACTTTTACAAAAAAATGTTTGTACCTGAAGAATAAACACATATATCATTAGTAAAATATTTTATTATAAGTGCAAATGATAAGTGTGCTTTGAAACATGGTTTTTGAATATAATTCTCAGGTAAGGTGTGTTTATCATGTTTCAATTATTTTGCATTAAAATCACATTTGTCATCATCAAAATAGGAGGGAAAAAGATATGAAATTACACTCAACCCAACAAAAATCAAACTGCACACTATTTACAGACAAAAGATGTCTAAACTTAATATATGTATGAAAATTAACGCTAAAAATTTAGTAATTATCACTCCCCCCTACTTGAACATTGCTAGTCCCTTAGCAATGAATATTACTCCAAATGTAGGACTAGAAGGTACAATGTCTCATGCGAAACAACCATCAAGTAAAAGATTAATGTAAAGACATGTCTTTCCTAATTGTAAAGACTTATGGCAAGAAATTAGTGGACAAATGGTAGCTCACTTAAGAGTTCACATCAGCCCTCCTAGAGCTCCTCTGCCTCGGCTAATATTTGAGATTAGATTAATTCGAGGGAGAAGAAAAGAATTGTGGAATAAGATCATTGCTCAGTCAGATCAGGTTGTTTCTCTCAGTTCCATTCTGCCCAACTTCCTTGAGGATTATTTCCCTGAGTTGAGGACTTTGCCCCTTTATTTGCACTTTGTGCACTCAGAATTTCTTTATTTCTTTTTCATCCACAACGCCACACAACCCATCACTTTTCAAGAGTAGCGAGTCCAACTTTACTCAGATCCGGGGCATTTTTCATGGATGATTTTTTTTTCTTTTGCTTTTTCTTTTGCTTTTTGCTTTTTTTTTCTTTTTCTTTTCTTTTCCTTTTTACGGAAGGATGAACAGTCAGGTTCCTTGCTCACATGCCTTCACTTCCTTCGTAATTCATTTACGGGGAGGGGAGAAAATCAATCACCTCTCTCCTACTAGCCTTAACAAATTTGCTTCATTCGGGTTCAGCTAGTCTAAGTGGCTGTGTAGTGTGTGTATGAAACTTCCTGCCATAAATCCTTACATAAGGTAGACAGGTAATACATGTAATTCTCTATTAGAGGCTATCTGACATGGATGATTGCAAAGGAGTGTGACAACCACAAAATTTTAATGGTTAAAGATCATACACCTAGTCTGGGATGCGCAAAGCCACACATTTTTATTCAAAGATGAAACATTGTGAAATTTTTATTTGCGTATGTACAAGCTCAAGAAAAAGAAATGAAGCAATGGTTGGGATGAGGACTATGAATGCATGCTTATTCTACCTCTCCCCCCTACTTATTGACAGGAAAAGAAAGTAAGACAGGGAATTACCTGATGAAAGAAATTTGTACACTTGGGTTGCCTCCCAAGAAGCGCTAAGTTTATCGTCTTCAGCCAGATGCAATTAGGCTTCATTTGGCTCAGCTAGCTTGGTAGAATCAATTTTTACAGAAGATGGGCTTTCAAAGAAATGATTTAACCTCTGCCCATTAACAGTGAATGATTGTCCCGTTTTAGGGTCAAGAATGATGACAGCACCATTGTCGTAAGCTTTGACAACAGTGTAAGGACCATCCCATCAGGACTTCAATTTTGTCGAAAACAGACGAAGTCTAGAATTAAACAACCAAACCTTATTATGCACTTGAAAAGTTTTTCTATGAATGTGTTTATCATGGAATGCTTTGGCCTTGACTTTATAAATCTTGGAACTTTCATAGGCTTCGTTTCTGAGCTCTTCTAGTTCATTCAGATGCAGGGTCCTTTGTTGACCAGCTTGGGCTAAATCAAGATTTACCTGTTTGATAGCCCAATAGGCTCTATGCTCAAGTTCTACCGACAGATGACAAGATTTTCCAAAGACAACCGGTAAGGGGACATTCCAATGGGAGTTTTGAAAGCAGTTCGATAGGCCCACAATGCATCATCTAACCTTTCTGACTAGTCTTTCCTATCAGGCCTAACCGACTTCTGAAGAATGTTCTTAATCTCCTTGTTTGAAACTTCTACCTGGCCACTGGTTTGCGGATGGTAAGGTGTTGCCAGCTTATGGGTGATCTCATACTTCCTTAGGAGGGTCCTAAACTGAGTGTTAATGAAATGAGGTCCTCCATCACTAATGATTGCTTTGGGCCTCCCAAATCTAGAAAAGATGTTTTTCTGAATAAATTTGATAACCACCTTATGATCATTGGTCTTTATGGCAATGGACTCTATCAATTTGGACACATAATCAACAACAACTAGAATGTACGTCTATCCAAATGATGGTGGAAAAGGTCCCATAAAGTCTATCCCCCAAACATCGAAAATTTCCACAACCAGAATGGGATTAAGAGGCATCATATCCTTCTTAGAAATATTTCTCATGGTTTGACATCTAGGACAGGCCTTACAAAATTAGTGAGCATCCTTAAACAACGTAGGACAAAAGAAACCAGAGTCTAAGACCTTAGTAGCGGTCTTCTTTCCTGAAAAATGCCCTCCACAAGCAAGAGAGTGGCAAAAGTGGAGGACACTTTGATGCTCACTCTCAGGGACACATCTTCTTATCACTTGGTCTGGTCCTATGAAAAATAGCTCTGGTCCTCCCAAATAAAATACTTGTCCCTAGCAAAGAATCTCTCTCTTTCATTTTTGGTCCAATCTTCATGTACTCATCCAATGACTTTGTAATTCACAATGTGAGCATACCATGGAGATGAAATATTGGAGACAGCTAAGATGTGCTCATCTGGGAAAGCATCTCTAATAGGCATAGAGTTCGCGGCAATTATTCTGGACAAATGGTCAGCTACCACATTCTTGGACCCTTTCTTATCATGAATTTCCAGATCAAACTCCTGTAACAAGAGGATCCATCTGATAAACCTAGGCTTAGCATCCTTTTTGGCAAGCAAATGCCTCAAGGCATCATGGTCAGTGAAAATAATGATTTTGGCTCCTAAAAGGTAGGATCTGAACTTCTCTAAGGCAAAGACAACAGCTAGGAGCTCTTTCTCAGTGGTTGTGTATCGAATCTGAGGGTCATTCAATGTTCTGCTTGCATAATAAATCACTACAGATCCTTTATCAGTTTTCTGGCCCAAAATAGCACCTACAGCAAAGTCTGAAGCATCGCACATTATCTCAAATGGTAATGACCAATCTGGAGATTGTAGAATTGGAGCCTTGGTAAAAATGTCTTTTAAGTCCTCAAAAGATTTATGACAAGCTTCGTCAAAAATGAAAGGAGTGTCTTTCAACAAAGAAGTCAATGGGCTTGCAATTTTGGAAAAGTCATTGATGAACCTCCTATAGAATCCAACATGACCAAGGAAGGATTGAATTTGTTTGGCAGAGTTGGGAGGAGGCAATTCGGAAATGAGATTTACCTTGGCTTTATCTACCTCTATCCATCTCTCTGAGACAATATGCCCTAAGACAATCCCCTCCTTAACCATGAAATAGCTCTTTTCCTAACTTAAGACAAGATTGACATTAATGCATCTTTTGAGCACTTCGGTCAAATGGTCGAGTCATTTCCAAACACAGAGAAATCATCCATAAAGACTTCTAAGTAGTCCCCAACCATGTCTGAGAAAATAGACAGCATGCAACGTTGAAAAGTTGCGGGGGCATTGCACAGCCCGAAGGGCATGCATCTAAAGGCAAAGGTTCCAAATGGACATGTGAAAGTGGTCTTTTTTTGGTCCTCAGGGTGAATAGCCACTTGGTTATACCCTGAATATCCATCAAGGAAACAAAAGAATTTTTGGCCTGCAAGTTTCTCTAAGATTTGGTCAATGAAAGGCAAGGGGAAATGGTCTTTCTTGGTCATCGCATTCAATTTGCGATAGTCAATGCACACTCTCTATCCTGTAGCCAGCCTAGTGGGAATGAGCTCACCCTTTTCAGTTTGAATTACAGTTAGTCCTGATTTTTTCAGCACAACTTGAGTTGGACTAACCCACTGGCTATTAGAGATGGGATAAATGAATCCATCATCTAACCATTTGACAATCTCCCTTTTAACAACTTCTTTCATGTTGAGATTAAGCCTTCTTTGCATTTCTATTGAGCTTTTGGCATTATCTTCTAAGTATATGCGATGTGTGCACAGTGAAGGACTTATCCCTCTCAAATCATCAATTGTCCAACCTATAGCTTTCTTATGACTCTTCAAAATATCAATCAATTTCCTCTCCTTCCCTTCCTCAAGATCACTAGCAATTATAACGGGCCAAGTCTCATTCTCTCCAAGAAAGATGTACTTTAAATTAGCAGGGAGTGGTTTTAGCTCAACCTTAGGAGGACACTCTAAATGAAATGATGGCTCATTATTATGCAATATGGAACTGAATTGTCCTTCCTCTCCCTCAAACCCTAGAGTACAGGGTTGGTCTACTGCTTCTTCCACACAAGATTCTTCCAAGGTGTCTACCACTAGACAACTCTCTCCTTGGTCATGGTGCCTAGATGCCCTAAAAATGTTGATACTAACCCGCCTATCCCCAAATGATATGTCCATCATCCCGATAGCACAATCAATATTGGCTCTAGCTGTGGCCAAAAAAGGTCTTCCAAGGATAATGGTGGACTGAGTTAAATCTTGGGGAGTGTTCATGTCCAGAATGATGAAATCGGCAGGGAAGTAACAATCATTGATTTTTATAATCACGTCCTCAACTAAGCCATTAGGAGTGGTGACAGAACGATCGGCTAGTTGAAGGACAACAAAAGTGGGTTTCAACTCTCCTAGCTTGAATTTCTCAAAAATGGCAGAAGGTAGGAGGTTGACACTGGCTCCCAAATCTAAAAGGCCGCTCTCTAAAGTGACTCCACCGATGGTGCAAGGAATTAGTGGAGTGCCTGGATCTTTGAGCTTTTTAGGGAGTTGGTTTAAGACAATGGTACTCACAATTTCTGGAAGAATTATTGTTTCAGTTTTGTTTCTCACTTCTCGTTTTGGAGTACACATTTCTTTTAAAAATTTGGCATAAGCAGACACATGCTTGATGGCATCAAGGAGAGGAATGTTGATGTGAACTTGCTTAAACAGTTCAAAGAGTTCTTCATTACCAGTTGGTTTATTTTTGAATTTTGGCTTTAAAGCTTCAGGAAAAGGGACTCTTGGAATGTAACAGCTTGGGTCTTCACTCATCTTGGTTTTGTCTAGAGGCTCTTCAATTATTTTCTCCTTTCCCTTGGATTTTTCTTTTTTAGAATTTTCTTCAATCTCTTCCTCAATTTCAATTTCATTTTCATTTTCTTTATCCTCATTTGACATGTGTGGGTGAGGATTTGTTCTGATTTTTCCACTTCTTAAGGTAGACACAGTTTTTGCATTTTCTACCTAAGGGCCCCTAGCTTGGGCAGGAGGATGATCCTGTTGTATAGATTGATTTTGATTTTGTGGTGCAGGAATGTTCTGAACAAAAGCTTGTTGTGTGTTTTGTGGTGGAGGGGCATTTGGTCTAGCAGGTGGTGGTCTGTACCCCTGGGCCTGATGGTATTGCTGGTTCTGATAGAATCCAGGAGGGCTATTCCTTGGGTTTGCTACAGCTTGACTGGGCAGCTGACCGGACTCCCTCTTTTGACATACATCAGCAATTTGGGACTCTATCCTTGCCAAATTTTGTTGAAAATTTTGATTTTGAGTTTGTTGTTCTTGCACAGTTTGGCATAGAGTCGCCATCATGTTTTAGAGTTGGTTCATTTTATCATCCCAATTAGGTTGAGGAGGTGGTGGTTGATATGAAGGTTGTTGGAAATTTGTATGAGCAAATTGATTGGAATTTTGACTTCCTTGGAATTGTGGAGGTTTTGAGTTAGAAGATTGGCCAAATCCCGAATTCTGATTGGGATAGGATTGACCGTACATGGATTGCTTGAAGGTAGGTTGGGAAACTTGTTCAGTTTGATTTTTCCATGAAAAGTTTGGATGGTTTCTCCAACCAGGGTTGTATGTGTTAGATTATGGATCATAGGAGGGTTTGTAGAAGCCTAGAGTAGCTTGGACTTGTTCCTGAATGAAAGGGGGTAATTGGGCAGTAGTGGGACAAGCACTGGTGGGATGAGCTGGGCTAGCACACATAGCACAAGTTTCAGGTTGTTGAGAAATTTTGGGTGTGGTTTGCCCAGTCAAAGATAATAATTGATCGAATTTTTGTTCCAACTTCTGCTCCAATCTCTGGTCAAGTCTAGCAATCAGATCTTCTACCCTAGAGTCTGGTTCTCCTCTTCCTCTTATTTCATACATCCCTACCTTCTTTACAGGTCCTAACGCTCTCTCATAAGAGTAGAATGAGGCATGATTGATAGAATTTTCACTCAATGTTTCAAAAAGATTATATGTCTCATCCTCGCTCTTAGTCATGAATGCTCCTCCACACGAAGCATCAACCATTTGCCTATTTGATTCAGTCAGTCCTTCATAAAAGGCTTGAACAATTTGCCACCTCGACAGACCATGATGGGGGCATTTTCTAAGCAACTCCTTCAATCTCTCCCATGATTCATGCATTAATTCTCCCGGGTGTTGGGAGAATCCAGTGATTGCTCTCCTCATTGTATTGGTGCGGCCATTGGGATAGAATTTCTTCAAAAACTCTTGCTGCATTTCTGGCCAAGTTGTAATGGTTCTCCCTATGGTCCCTAACCAATGTTGGGCCTTGTCTTTCAAGGAGAATGGGAATAAGGTCAATCTTAAGGCATTTTCATTGAAGTTTTGGATCCTTACAGTGGAACAGTTCTCTAGGAACTCATCTATATGCCTATAAGGATCTTCATTGGGATTGCCATAAAAGGATGGCAACATCTGAATGGTTCTAGGTTTGATCTCAAAATGATTTGCCAGAATTTTCGGCCTGATACAAGTAGCAGGTTGATAGTTAGAAGGAATAAAGTATTCCTTCATCTGTGTGGGTGCAGCCTCTTCTAAATTTCTAGAAACTTGGTTCTGGTTTTGGTTGGCCATCCTATGAAAGAATCTTTCAATCTCGTCTATAGGTTGAACCAAATCTAAGTCCTGGGAAGGTCTACCAAGCATGCACAGTGGAAAAGCCCTCTATTTAAGATTTTTGATTTTTTTAGATTTTTATTGATTTTTGAGTTTTTATGACAAACACAAACAATTAAACACTTTCAAAAAAAATTATCCTAAACTCAAAGTGTTCCTTGGACTTATGTTATTTTTCTCAAAATCAGATTTATGCTTGCTTAAATCCAATCCTAACTCTTCTTGTACCGACTAGGTAAGAGGTGGAGTAGAGGGAGGCCCCCCTTACTTTCGCAAGGACCCAATTAAATAACCTCTAACTCACTTAAGCGTAAGCTTTTAAACCTCTAATCCTAGACACCAAACTCAAAGAGAAGTCTTAGATTTAAGAAAAAATAAATCAAATTATGAACCCTAGGGCCAAGTCTAATGGTTTTTATTGAAAGTTTAGGACAATGCGAGAATGTGAAAATTGTTTGTGATTTTTGGGCAAAGGAAAGGGTGATGAAATCCCTCACCTTATCTTTTTATTTCTAATGGGTGAAGTCCTTAAGTAGTCCCATTTAAAAATATGAAGTGCACATATCAGATTCAAACAATGGGTTGTCTAATGCTAAGTCTAATGCATGAAACGAGTGATGGAAGTCCTACCTTTCCCCCGCACTCTTCAATGCAAGAAAAGAGATGACAATTAAAATGACAATTAAGATGATGAATGTCCTAAAACATGAGATTCTAATCTTGAAAAATGAAATTTTTATTTACAAACAAACGGCTAAAATGAAAGAGCGATTTGGAAATTTTTTTAGATTTTAGATTTTTTAATTTTTATTTGGTTTTTGAATTAAATGAAATGAAGCTAAGAAAATATAAAGTGGTATTGTATAAACTAAATCCAAACAATTCAAACCACCAAAATGCCAATTATTACATGCCAACAAGAAGGAAATCTCTGTACATGAATAGAGAGTACATGAAAACCTCACTACAAGCTTCTCTCACACTCCCCTATCTAAAAGACTGAATTAAAAACAAGAGGGAAAAGAAATCAGCAAGCTCCTCCAATGGGCTTCAAATGTCAAGCCCAATCTCCAAGTTCCTCTCCTTGTGCAAATATGAAATGAAAGCCCAATAACAAGTCAATGTAAAACCAATAGAAATGAAATCAAATCAAAGTAGATCTAAATCAAACACTAATGCCTCCCCGGCAATGGCGCCAAGATGAACGCGCGACATTGTTGACTGTGCACTCTCGTTGTTCAAAGTTCATTGCACAGATCAATATGCACACTTCCTCTAAACTGTCTCACAAAATTAAAACAACAAAGATGAACTAGCATGGTGGTGAGAACAGGTCATATCCACGGAGAGGCTGAATAGAGCTTGAATTAAACTACTTTGACTTGACACCATTCGACAATGCGTTAAAAGTGAATATGTAAATGACGCCGATCTATTCCCACACACTCTCGACAGATCAGACTTAATGAAAGAACAGGTAGAATTGAAAACCAAAGAGTTGGTATCACTATACCCTCTCCATTGAGGGATTAAACAAACCGAGAGAGATGTAAACTAGGCACATACGGATGCACCTCTAAATCTGAAATGATTCGGAAAGATGACAGAACACGAATTCTCAAAGAACATTATTAACCCAATGTACCCCTACAGCTCAGGGGATCAGATAGAAAATAAGAACATGAATCTACGGTACTACTCAAATAAGCACCCTCAAGACTGAAATTCTCAATGCATTAAACTAAACTACAACTCTTGATGATAGATCAAATTAAACATCCTTCATACTGAGAACAAAATGAGCTATAAGCAGATAAGATCACTGTACCCTCTCAACTCGAGGGATGGAGAGCACTTCAATAAAGAAAATATTAAAGAAAATTTAAACTGCACATCATGCTCCCAATCTGTCCAAAGCATAGCACTAATGAAATAGAAAACTCAAATTAACAATTGTAGTAGATCAACTCCAGAACATAAAGAAATGGGAAACTGCTAAATCCTCCTCACAGCAGTACAGAAGAATAGTAGAAATCGAACAACAAAGAGCAAAGACAAAAGCCCGGACCCCAAAATCCTCTGAAATCAGATCTTCTCTCACAAGGGGGATCAGAGATAGAGACATCCAACCGGAAATGGCACAAGGTCCCTGTAAAAACCTTCACCTCCGCCAAACCACCAACTCACCCCAGATGAAGAACAAATAAGAAAGAGAATGTAACAATTGCACTGGATCAAAACTATCTAAACGCAGAAGAAATGGACAATTTAAACAAAAAAGAAATATAACACTCCCAGCAGCAAACGACAGCAACAAAGAAAACCCAAGAACAAATTCCGAACTCCCTCTGATCTGAACAACACAGAAGAATGGGAAAGAACGAATTCCCCTGGATCGAACTCCAATAGCTCAAATGTTTAACACAGCCCCAACAACTCACAGCTCTGATCTCCTGATGAACACAAAAGACAATGCCAGCGATCGTCCTCATCACAGCAGCCATCAAAGAAAAAGAAAATTCAAATGCCTACCTCTGCTCACAGCAAGAATGAAGTCCTGAACATACTAAACTGAAAACTCCAAAAAAAAAAAGAACTCCTCCAATCGAACCAAAGAACAGATGCTGACAAGAAATTACAGAAGAGAAATGGCAGAAGAATAATCTAAAAATTGAACTCCATGCTCTGCTGAATAAAGGAAAGGAAGAACAGAAGAAAATTGCAAGAAATAAAATCCCTAAAAATTTCTACTGGCGAACCCCAAGAATAAGAAGAACTCAAAATTTTCCAAAATTTCCACTGGCTAGCCCCTTACAGAACTGAAGAAAGGAAAATTACAGAAAGAAACTAAAAAAAAACTAAAAACTCCCAACCAGCTCTGGAGAAGATGACCTTGGGGTCCTTATATAGGCTTCCAGGTACCATTGCTCACAGCTTCTTCGCGCACAACCTCTGCACCAGGATTGCCAACGCAGTAGCCACCTCAGCACTGCCCAGCCACCAGCGCACACAGCAGAGCTCCTATCTGCTTCACACACATCGCACTACCTCCCATTCTGTTGGCCTGCTTCGCATAGATGCCAGCAGCTCGCCTCCTTCCCGCCCAAATAGCTAGATTTGTACACCTCAGCCACCTGGTCCATCCGCCTCCAGCACACACACGGCCATCCGCCATTCGCCAGCGCAGCTGGAGCGCTCCACACCACCAGGTCCTCCCGATCACACAGCACACATGACCCAGCCATGCTGCCCTGTGCATCTGCTTCCTGCATGCCCCAGCTGCCTAGCCGCACACAACAGCTGTGATACCCCAAAATTTTATTCATTTTATATTGTGCATGTATAATTATTTGTTGTGTGTATAGTGTGTGTATTCAATTGTGCATATTATAATTTCTATATTCCTTATGAACTCATGCATGTATATATATGATATATTTCGTGAGAATAAGCAATTAGCTAAATTGATGTGTATTATGTATACTAAAATACTAGGCTTGTAATACTTAAGTAATACTATGCATGCTAATCTAACTACCGATGTGCATATTATGTTTATCTATTTCATGCATAATGTATATAATTATGTTGTGAATGCCTATATATTTATGCATATGATAATTCAAGTATGTGCATGCAAGGATTTCTTTTGTTGTATAGATTATTCATAGATAACTTATTCCAAACTGTATCTTAATAATATTATGCATGCATTATCTAAATCTTGAAGTGCATACTATCCTGCCTATTCCATGGAGGTTGTGTGTAAAAATATACATATATGTATGTTACCTTATACATATGATATCTATCTATTTAATCCTATGTACATCAATTCATCTATAGTATGTGAATAATACATAGATAATATTGTCCATGTAATAGATAATTTGCTATGGACCATGTAAGTATATGTATGCTATTTTCATACAAGTATAAAACATACATAATTGTGCATGCATTATCTAGTTATCAATGTATGTAAATCTCATGCGTATGGTGCGTGTTGTACACATAGTAAGAAATTATTATCATACACTTTGTAAATAATCATGAGTTTATTTCTGAGCATGCAAAATATATATTTAAACGTGTGTGAATTATTTAATTATTGAGGTGCCCATTGTATTTAATTATTTTAATGCACGTAGTTAGTGTTATGGATGTGCATATGTATACATACATGTGTTATCCTTGTTTAAATAATATTTATCTACTTTAAGCGTGTTAAATTAATTAAGGTATGTAAATTACTTGGATGATAATATGCATACAATATTTAACTAATAATGGACACATTTTAATCATAAGTTCATGCGTAATGTATGTAATTATGCAATGTGTACGTATGTGTGCATATATGTATGTATTGATGCATATTGTTCTTAATTATAATTAGTGTAAGTTGTAATTAATTAAATATTACATAATACAAGTATTTTATGTGGTAATGATATATGAAATTATTTTTGCATATACTAAATTATTTTAGTGCATTTATGCATTAAATTCAAGGTTTATCGGTGTTTCGGCTGCCAAGACACAGTGGGCGGCCAGACCTGGACGCCAACCCCCAGTGGGCGGCCAGAGCTTGACGTCAATTGCCAGGTTGACTACAACCGATGTTGACGTTAATATCCTGCTGCGTAACAGTTCTAGAATTGTTAATGTCCGTGTTTTGGCTAGTTTCAGATTAGGAAACCCTTCCTAAACCTTTGGTAACCTACCCTAATGCGTACCCCAACCCTTGAACCTATAAAATACCCACTCTTGGATGAGGAAAAGGCTTTCAACATTTGGTGAAAACCCTAGCTCCGAGATGGTGAAAAGCTGATCTTTAGGAGGCCGGATCCATCAACTGGAGGTGTACCCCGAAGAGCTACTACATCTGGAGGGTAGTCTATACATGGAGGAAGAGATCCCAACTCTGAGGAGCCATCTACATCGACAGGAGAAGAAGATCTAAGGCGTTTCTGAGCACCTTTTTCGTAGGGCCGAAAAGGGCTTCACCGACGATTCTGATCTTTGTAGATTTTTTTTAAGAGGCAAGTAAACCTAGATCTTGATCCTATACATGTCCCCTAAGTCCTAGGTATTTTTACGGATTTTTCCTCGCGTCCTGGAACCCCGAATTCACCGTTGTATGGAAATTCGTATTTATGTGCTACTGGGAGCAAGTAGAAGGCAACATAGGTTGCAGTCAAGTTCTTCAGAAGAAGTTGACGGCAACATCCCTTGACGTCTACTTCTTCAGGACCTGAAAGTGTGCTTTTTGATCTTCTTTTGTTGTTTAAATAATTTCTGGACATGGGTATATTCTGAAAATTTTATGGGTAATTGTATACTGTCAGTAAGTCATATCATGAGGTTTCCTAAATTTTCTATGAACCATGTTAATTATTAAAATTCAGTGACTGAGTAATGAGCAGGATATGGACATGTTTAAATCTAGTATAAATGTATTTTGTGATGAATTAGTTTTCATAAATTTTCCATGACATATTGAATGTTGGTATTAGGTTTCTGTTCTGTTAATGCCTAAACATATTGATATGTCTCATGCTTAATGATATTTCGATAAATATGTCTTAATTCTAGATTTAATTGTAGAAATTATGTTTACTGTCCGAAAAATCCAGAAAATTTCATATGTGACATACTTATTGATGATAACCTGTGATAAAAGTTTAGACCTCAATTGATGACAGTAATTATAATTTCTAGTTAAACCGTTGAAATTTCATATATTAGATGTGTTGAATTTGATCTGGTATAATCCTGCAAATATACAGCATGTTAGGACTGTATTGTAAGATGTTCTATTTATGAAAATAGTAGTTTCATGATTAGGCTAATCAAGACATGTGCAATTGACAAATAAGATACTTAAAGTGATCAATTAATATATGTGAACAATGTAAATAAAGTGTAAGAATGTGATAAAGTGAATGTGTAATAATTGGGCCAAAGAATGACACTGCTACCCTAGAGGCTTCGAGAGCTCTACATAGAAAAGTCCCTATGGAAGGCTCTACATTGTAAAAGTTTGTCCTAAAGGCATTGGGAAAAACCCGGAGGTGGATAAGTACCACTAGATAGGGTGGAGAGAGCTTCTCCCGGTCTGCGCAGTTACCAAGATTCACCACTTCATTGCCTAGGTGGTGGGTATGTGATATGAGTTGTGTTATGAGTTATGTGCTATGAGATGTGATGAGTTATGAGTATTAGATATTTGTTTGTGTCCTCTAAAAGGTAGTTAGGACTATGTGTCATGGCATTTTAAGTAATTGAAATATGTATAAAGTGTAAGATTATATGCGAATGTGGCACATGATGAGTGCAAATGATATGACATGTGATAAATGAAAACCCTAGAGTAAATGATGTGAAGAATATGTGAAAAGATATGTAAGAGACAGTTAATATTATTGAGAGTGTGCTTGCATGTGAAAACCGATGTAGTAATGCATAATGTTCATGTTTTCATGCATTAATTACCTCATTTGCAATATCATGCTTATCATCATGTCATGTAGTTTATTGTTCTTCATGTAATAATGTATGTGAATAAACATGAGTAGCCATGTCAATTATGCAACATGAAAGATAAACATGTAAAATTGTGAATTGAATAAGATAACATATGAACAAATGTAAATCCATGTAATTGAATGTAATTCATGTCAAAACAGCAAGTAAAGTGTAGTTATGAAGGTGATAAATGTATGTAATATTAATTAGATTCCATGCTAGAGGTGATGTTTGCTTAGTACAAAGTTTCATGTTTTAGTGCTTATTGTTGCCAACCAATTTGACCATGTTCTAACTTCTCAATTTATGTTATAAAATATGAAACCATGTGTATGAGATGTATGTATATTGAAAACAGCAAGCAAAATGTGAAATTAAATATGAAAAGTGCATGTGAAAAGTGAATAGTCATCATATTAGTTTGTTCATTCCTTTATGTCTAATTCTATGTTCTAGTTGTAGAAATATGTCATGAAATGAATTAATGTGGAAATGAAGGGATCATGTTATGTGTTAAGTGTAGAAAATATGTACAAGCGTATAATAATAGTATCCATGATTTAGAATAAACATATGAGAGAATGAAGCATGTCTAGGTGATTAAAAATGTGTTGATAGCTAAGAGTATGTTCTATGTGTTTGGGAGTTTAAATAGTAGTATGCATTCATGAGTGTTTAATAGCTTAATGTGAATGTGATATGTTTAAGATTAAGTCTTTGTTTTACTTGCTGAGTCTTTGGACTCACCCTTGCTTCGGCGTACAGGTTGACAGGTATCCCGTGCTAGAGGGAGAGACGCTATCTTGGAGGAGAGGATATTGAGGAGCAAGTAGTAGTTGCATTTTCTTTTCATAGTTGAATAAAAATGTTATTTGGACAATGTAGCTCTTTCATCATGTAATAATATGGACATTGTCGTTCTATTTTTTGCACTATATAGATTGTGGAATATGGGATGGTGATGAACTAAGTTAAATTGTTGTATTTATTCCGCTGAAATCAATTGCTATCTACGTACTTTTCAACCTATCGGCTAGTGTTGGGTTTTATCCCACTGTAATGACGCTCTTTATACCGATGGGGATTGGTATAATCGTACCGGTATGAGGAGGGTTGTTACAACAGCACCATCTCAGCCCTGGCCTAGGCTCCAAATCCTGACCAGCAGCCACATCAGGTATGGTCGCGCCCCTGGCCCATCTCAGCAGCTCAAACCTCCAATCTGCCTGGCCGAGCCTCCCTCCGCCATCAGCACGATCCGGCTGCACCAGCACACATCGCCTGGGTGCTTTCATACCTCAGCTTCCATCCAGTCGCAGCATGCATCAGCCAGTGCCATCGCCAGGACTCCTCCCAGCATCTCACCAGAGCTCCAAACCCCAGTGCCGCCCTACTTCCAGTAATCTAATGGAAGAAGAAAAAGGTTAAAAGATGATATACGTGGCCAGTTAGGGTGAGATGAGAGGTATTATAAAAAATATTTTTATTGATTTAATGTGCTTGAGTGAAATATGTATCAAAATTTATTTATTAACAAACTAAAATCTATCTAAAAAATATTTACAAAAATATTATTTTAACAAAATTTATTTACAAAATATCTTTTATTTTTTTTTAAAGTAAACCTAATTAGTCGATCTATGATTTATTGAATGAAAAGTCTAACCATGTGTATTCTAACCTAATATGTTCAAAAAAACTTATTCAAGGATGAAATGAAAATTAAAATCAAACTGCACACTATTTACAGACAAAAGATGTCTAAACTTAATATATGTATGAAAATTAACGCTAAAAATTTAGTAATTATGACCGGCCATGTTGTACGCGTTTCAGCTTCGTGACTTTGACGTCATCCTAGGCATGGACTGTTTTGATAGGTTGCAGAATTTCCTATATGGTAATCTAGAAGGGGGATTGAATAGATTACTGCCGATTAAAAACGTTTATCACCTTCTTTTCTTTGAAACACGGATTATCAAAATAATGTCAAACTTTAAACTATGTGTGGATGTGTGTGACTTGAAGAGAAATAGAAAATAGATTATCAAACCTGCGTAGTGACGCCGTGCCTACCAAACATCTAGCGTAAAATCGTTCAAACCACTAGACACGCAGATTTACGTGGTTCGGAATACACAACTCGTGTATCCTACATCCATGGGCCACACACACACGCAGAACAACTTGCTTATGAGCTAGTTCACAAACTACAACTCACACACGTGTTATCTGATGTGCAACCACGATCAGATCAACACCCACACACGTGTATCAAGCACAAGGACTGCTTGAAACACAACACACACACACGGATATGGTGAAATAGAAACAGAGAAGCGTTTAAGAGTTGAAGAACAAATCCAATTGTAAACTCTTCTTGTGAACGTCTGACTGGGCTTCAAGCTTCCTCTTTTAGGTCACAACATGATGGAGACACTTGAATCCACGACGTTCAGACTTCACCTTCCGCTGGAGAGACTTCTCTTCTTGGTTCTGAGCAGTAGGTTGAAGCAGAGTAGCAAAACAAAACATCTTGTGAGAACTCTTTAGGGTTTTTGCTTGGAGGCTGCTTCTCTACGAAATTTCCTTCAAAGAGGTGTTTAAATATAGGAGTTCTCACATGGAGAAATGTGAGAGTTGGAAACACCTCCTAGGATAACTTAGAAACTTTCCGTAGTTTGAATTGTACTCTGTCTATCGATTGGTCTTGGCCATCTGTCGACAGGCGACAGTAAGACAGAAGTATGGATCTTCAGCTCTGTGAGATATGTCGACAGTCGAAGACCATCTGTCGACAGATGTGCTCTTTTATGTAAACGACAGAAGTCTGGATGTTCTGGACTGTGAGATCTGTCGACAGCCGATCTGTCATTTGTCGACAGATGAAGACTTTCTGAACTATGGGTCTTCTGGCAGACCACACCTGTGAGATCTGTCGACAGGTCTTTTGTGTCTGTCGACAGGTGACCTTGTTTTTTGCTTTTTGTGATCTTTTTCACTTGCTTGGAAAGAGCTTGACTTTGTGCATTTGTACCTACATGATGAAACATGTAAAAATAAGTATTTTGAATACACAAACAATCAAATATTGCATTAGTTTCCTTTTCATGTGTTACATGTATCAAACCTTAATTGAAGTTATTCATTATCAAAAACATGTTGTTATAAATGTTAGAATGAAAACCCAACATTCTCCCCCTTTTTTATGATGACAAAATTTATCAATTAATGCACATTGAGGTTTCTCCCCCTTTTGACAACATCTAAAAGCATTCATCGGACAAACATATAGACAAACATGGAACATGGCACTGTGAATTCATTGAAGTTAAGGAGGCATACACAGTACAAAAAGTTGTTTGACTGAGAGTAAACATGAAAGAGAAAGAAAATACATGACCACAAAGTGAAATAAAAAGACCATAAGACTCAGACAAGACAGTACATAGACACTACGTGAAGACCCATTCCTAGACATAAAGCCTCTCTAGGTAGCATCATCAGCAGGCGGAGATGGAGCCTGACGAGTGTTATGCATCTCTGTCTGAAGCCTTGTAATACGGAGCTGGAGCTAGACTTGAGTGTCTGCAAGTGATTCCAGACTCGAATCCACTGTGTCCAATCATGTATTCAGCTTCTCAAATCCAGTGGACATCTGTAGCTGTAAGTGTGCAACCAAATCTCTATTGGATGGTTGAGGTTGAGCATCACTAACAATCTCAACGCCCGGCACACCATGTGATCCAGACTGGGAGTCTTCATCCTCGTCATCTTCAGCATCATCAGCAAGATTCTCATCTTCGTCTTCAACATTCTCCCCTACGGCATCAGCAGGTGCTTTACCCTTAAGCTCCTGGGTAACAATTCCATCAACAAGCTTGTATCCCATGCGATGTGCTGCAGTGAGATCAAAGCTGTTGCGAGAATTTAGCTCTATGCACTCGCTGTCTGGAATGTCAATGCCGATGAACCTCATCAGGGAGCTAAGTGGACAGGCAAAGGGCATTGACCTCCGGGGTTGGTAGAATGTTTTTTTGTTAAGACTAAGCATCAGAAGTGGGAGATTAATGGGTTCACAACTGAGGAAGAAGGTGAAGAGAGATTTGTGAACATCGGTGACCAACTCCCGACTGCCATGTTTAGGCGCAATCATGGTAGTGAATATGTGGTGGATCATCCTCATCAATGGAGGAAATGAGTTTGCATTGAGTTTAGAGATTTTCTTGGTGCCATCATAATCCTCAAGTGTGAGGAGAGGGTAGTAGACAGAGGCATCCGGTTTGTGGCTTAGGATATCAACTCCAGAATTGGGGATTTGAAGGGCTGTGCAAAGAAGATTTTCAGTGAGTTGAAAAGTTGTGCCCTTGACGGTGGTAAAAAAACGATTATCTGGAGTGAAGCCAAGGTGGTTGTAGAAGTCACGAATGGCGGAAGGAGAATACCGCTTGTGATGGTAGAGAAATGGAGTCCAGCCCTGATTATCGAATAGGGGTTGGAGATTAGGAAACATGTCAGCCAAAGACTCAAACTCTACATACCGTTGCTGGACAAACTTGGTATGCGTCCCCTTGGAGTGGGTGAGGTGAAGATGGGGAGGCACCACAAGCTCGGGAAGATGATCGTCCCGATGCTTTATCCTGCGCTCAGCCTCAGCCCCGTCGGCCCGAGAAGAGGAGGGACGGCGGCCAGAAGCCAGTTTCTTCGATGGCCTGGAAGACATGAGGAAGGCTAGAAGAATAAGGATGAGCGTGAGAGAGAGACGTGGGTGAGGGCTCGGATGAGAGGAAGGAAGACCGGAGGAAGTAGGGTTTTCTCGTCCAGACAGGGTATGGAGATATGGAGTGGAGGTGTAGAGGGGTTTTGGTGGTAGGAGGGGAAGGGGTCCTGTGGATGCCTTTTTATAGAAAGAGGAGGGTATTTTAAAAGGCAAGCCCCACCAAAAAAGCCCCAAACGGCGTGCCAGTTGGACTTCACAAACCGGGTCTGCCGTCGGCTGTCGACAGATGACAGGGGATCTGTCGACAGATCCTGCAGAGTTTCTGCCAGTGATTTTGATGTGGATTTTGAAGAAAGAAATGGGAGCATTGGTTACATGAGGCATATTTGTAAGGTGTAAGATGGGTAAACACATATTGTAACCTATCATTGTCATAGACATTAAGGCTCTCCCACTTACCTAAATGGTTTAAACATAATACCCAAGGGACTTAAAGTTAAAGCATTAAGAGAACATTTTCCATACGTTGAGAAAAGACACCATTACCCTTTGGTTGATTAAGGACATTGTAGACCAACACTATCCCAAGTTTATGAGGATCAAATGATGATTGAAATAAATGTCTAAACTTCTGGATAGCCATAGACACTATATGACCTTTAGATATGAGACATTTTGGAGGCTTCACACTATTTCATTTTTTATTTTTTTTGCTTTCAAGAAAAGAATACAATGGGAAAAGTGATATTCAAGATAACTTCACACCTTTTGACATGAGGATAGACATGACAAGTTCCCGTACCCCCAGTTACTCAGTCGAAGTTTCCATTATACCGTTGTATAGAGATAATGAGTTTGCTTTTTGACGCGAGGGCAAACATTTGTGATGCCCGTCTCCCCGGTTACTCAGCAAGACCCATCATAGCTCTACCGTTATCCCAATTTTTATTTTTAAATGACGTTGTGTATATTTTTTCTGAAATAGGTAGCTTTTCTCCATTTTAGCTTAAACTTAAGATCAAGGAGATGTATATCATGATCCTTCAGTTCAAAACATAAAGTTCAATGACCATAAGATTTTTCAATTGTATTGAGAATGGTGTGAGTCTATAAGGAAATTATTCAATGGAGTTTAGGTGTTAATCCTCTAAGATAGTTCAATGTTTTCAAAATGATGTAACTTAAACCCAAGCATGAGTAGTATGTCCAAATCATGGTGGTTTAGGGGATAGCATCAATATCATGTGTATATGATGAAGTTAAATATGTATATCCACCCAATAAACACCTTAGTGAAAGTACATGAACCTGCTCAACAAGTAGGTTGTGAAATAGGCATGAATTACTTGAAGAGTTGGTGTCTATCGATAGCTAGAGAAGTGCCTGTCGACAGATCACATAGACATAAGAAAGGCCAGTTCGGGCAGGGCAGAACCTGTGAGATCTGTCGATAGATAAGTTGTCTTATGTCGACAGATTGCACAGACATACGAATTAGAGTTCTGTGAGGCCTGATCTGTCGACAGATGGAGTGGGAGCTGTCGACAGATGCCTGTGTAAAACTGGTTTAAGGTTAGAATGAAGAGTGAGATGATCATGACAAGTGAGGGAATTGAAAATACACATGGAATGAGTGATTCTCCTCTCATGAAGGACATCTAACCTAGACTTGCTCCCCCATAGTGTGTGCTCATGTGAAAACAAGCAATTGAGTATTCAAGACACACTATTCCAACTGGACCAACCATGTGAGCACACCAAGCTTTCAGGAAGATAGATTGTTAAGATTTTCAATGTTTCACTGAAGTGGAGAATGGGCAAATTGTAAAGAAACTCATCCCTATATAAAGTACATACCCCTTACATGCATGTCAACTATGGATACGTGGCAGAGGATCTTTCCTCTACGCATAATGAGAGTTTCCAAACAAGCTTTACATGTTCTTCCACAAACACTATTTAATATACCTCATAGTTGGTACACACAAGAGACATATGCTCAGTATATGGATAAGTTTCACTGCAATTTACACAAGCCCAATTCTCTTCTCAAAGTGGTGAATCTATCTTCAGCTAGAGGTTTGGTAAGGATGTCAGCCAATTGTTTTTCTCTGGGTATGAAACTGATTTCTAAGGTTTTGTTGGCTACCTCATCTCTCAAGAAATGGTGACGGATTTCTATGTGTTTTGTCCTAGAGTGTTGAATGGGATTCTTTGATAAGTTGATTGCACTGGTGTTGTCACATAGGATAGGTGTGCATCCAATATCAATGTTGTAGTTGCACAATTGACTTTTTATCCACAACACTTGTGTCGCACAACTCTCTGCAGCAACATATTCTGCCTCTGCAGTGGAGAGTGCAACCGAGTGTTGCTTCTTGGATGCCCATGAAACCATGCAACGGCCAAGGATTTAACAATAGCCACTAGTGCTTTTCCTATCAATTTTATATCCAGCATAGTCAGCATCAGAATATGAGACCAAGTCAAAGCTACTACCTGCTAGATACCAAAGACCCAAATCAAACGTACCTGAGAGATATCTGAAAATTCTCATAACAGAAATTAAGTGGCTTTCCTTTGGACTAGATTGGTATCTAGCACAAAGGCAAACGCTGAACTAGATGTCCGGTCTACTTGCAGTAAGATAAAGGAGTGAGCCAATCATATCTCGAAATTGTTTGGCATCTACCGATTTACCTTTCGCATCACTTTCTAACTTAATGCTTGTGCTCATGGGTGTTGAGGCATGCTTAGCTTGTTCAAATTGAAACTTTTTCAGTAGCTCATTAACATATTTTTCTTGGTTGATGAAGAATCCGTCTTCCAATTGTTTGACCTACAAACCAAGAAAAAATAGAAGCTCCCCCATAAGACTCATCTCAAATTCACTGTGCATATGTTTGGAGAATTCTTCACACAGTGAAGGATTTGTAGAACCAAAGATAATGTCGTCCACATAGACTTGAACAACAATTATGTGATTGCGGACTTTCTTTGTAAAGAGAGTTTGGTCTACCTTACGTCTTGAGTAGTTTTTGCTTACCAGAAATGTGCTCAGCCTGTCGTACCAAACTCAGGGTGCCTGTTTCAAACCATAAAGAGCTTTGTGCAATTTAAATACATGGTTTGATTTATCATGATCCTCAAAGCCAGGTGGTTGAGAAACGTAGACTTCCTCTGTTATGTAGCCATTCAAGAAAGCATTTTTGACATCCATTTGATACAATTTAAATTTGATTGAGCATGCATATGCTAACAAAATTCTAACTGCTTCTAGCCTAGCTACAGGTGCAAAAGATTTTTCAAAGTCTACACCAAATTCCTGATTATATCCTTTTGCAACCAGTCTAGCCTTGTTTCTCACTACTTTAGCCTCTTCATTGAGTTTGTTTCTAAAGACCCACCTTGTACCTATGACAGACATTTCAGGGGTTTTAGGAATTAAACTCCATACATTATTTCTTCGGAATTGCCCAAGCTCCTCATGCATAGCATCAATCCATGAGTTTTCTTTTAATGCTTCTTCAACATTTTTTGGTTCCACTCGAGATACAAAAGCTAAATGATCATGTTCAACTATTTGATTAACCTGAGACCTAGTTTGAACTGAGTCATTTATGTCACCAATGACAATCTCAAGTGGATGAGCTTTAGAGTACCATACATTAGTGACTGTTGAAGGCCCGGGTTGATATTGCATTTGACAAGGTTGTTCTGGAGGTTGGGTGGCTGGAGGACTTTCAGCTTGAGGTTGATCTTGTTGTTGTGGATCTTGTGCAGGTACTTCTTGTTCATTTCTGAACAGCTGTCTGTTATCTTCATCATCGTACCTTCGAAGATATCCACTTTTAATCTTGACAGTTGTTATAGAGATTGCATTTGATTTTCTCTGTACTTCTCCAAGTCTTGTATCTTCAGTTTCATCTTCAAACCTGTAAAGATTAGAATTGTTAGACTTGGTTTGAGATTCATCAAATACAACATGTGGAGTTTCTTCCACTTTTCTTATTTTAAGATTGAACACCCTATAGGCTCTAGAGTGTTCTGAGTATCCAAGAAAAATACGTTGATCGCTTTTGGCTTCAAACTTTTCCAAATCATTTTTATCATTGTTATGTATGAACACTTTTGAGCCAAAAACTCTGAAATACCCAATAGTGGGTTTCTTACCTTTCAGTAGTTCGTAGGAGGTTTTCTTGAATACTGGTAAGACGACCCTCATTATACCGGTACGGTTATACCAACCCACGTCGGTATAGAGAGCGTCATCACAGTGGGACATTTACCCAACGATAACATTCAGCTGAGATACAAGTGAATATAAGAACAGAGTAGCGGAAGTAAAAGAACCACTGTCTTCATTTAATTCATCATCCACATTTAACATACATGATTCGATAACATTTAGAGAACTAAAAGTCCACATAATTTAAATAGCTGAAAATCAAATACATAGATGTCCATACTTATACATTCTTCCATGATAATGCTAGTACAATGTTCAATTTACATACTATGAAAATCATAAAATGTCACAAGTACTCCAACACTCTAATCTCCGCACTCGGAGTCGGTCTCCAACGTCTCCTCCACAAGTGTCTCGTCACCAACTACACCTGTACGCCGAAGCAAGTAGTGAGTCTAAAAGACTCCGCAAGTAATTCTACACATACCGTACATGCACATATCATAGTAGGTTCTACATACACGTTCACAAGACACAACATGTAGCATGCTTGACATTAAATTTTACAACCTATGATAGTGAATCTACAATTTAACACATGGACTATGCTTTCAGATTTCCAAAAATAGAATCACCTATCACATGCCTTCTATTAATTTCTCACATAAAAATTTACCTTCAACCAACTAAGACATGAAAGCCATTAACATGAATTTTCGAGCATGCATGAAAAGAAACATACCTAACATGGAATCTACACATTCCTACGCATATACGTAACCATTTTACATGCTTTCAGCTTGCTGGTTTTACATGCTTTAGCAACCATAATCTAACACATGAGAGCTACAACAACGATTAAATCACAACATGTGAACAACCAAGCATGGAAGTTGTTTATATATTCTTAACAGTTATCCCTAGCATGGATTCTAGGCATTTTGCATACACGAACATGATCATAAGATAGTAAAGCTACTGTTTAAGCATGATTTCAGATTGTCATAACATGAATTACAAACTCACATCCTCACATTTTGGTTTCACATTTTTACACAATTTCGAATTCGCATATTTCACACTTTACACATGCACTTTTACACATTGTTCACATTCACATTTTTCACATGAACACATACACATTTACACATTCACATTTAGTGCCGTGACACATAGTCCAAACCACCAAAGAAGGACACAACACATCACATCACATCACATAGACGCCATCTAGGCAATACAATGGCGACTCTTGGACTGCACAAAGCGGGAGAACAAGTCTCCACCCTAACCAGTGGTACTTGTCCACCTCCAGGATTTCCCCCTAATGCCCTTAGGGTCACAACACATTGAACCTTCTCAGGGGGACTTTTTCCTGATACGGTTCCACTTCCCTCTACGGAAGCAGTGTCACATTTGGCACAAGTTACACATTACACATTTTACTGATTTTAACACGTATGTTTACACATGTCACTCTCATTCCATTCACTTTCTCACTCACATGCACACTTCTCTATTTTTCCTAACATGGCACTACAATTACAGAAATTTAGTGCTCTAGAAATTTCACTAATCAAGTTGCTATATACAAAATCAAATCATTTTTACAAGGGCACGCTTTAGTTTCACATTTTTACATGGAAAATTCATATTGCATCATATACTGGTCCAAATGACCTGAAATTTTATCCACAGGCTAATTTCCGATTTAGGGTTCTTCATGCAAAATTTCAGAATTTTCTAAGCTAAAACGAAATTACAGAAAATCTAACATTAATTCCACATGCTATCCGCAATTCGATTTAACATGGAGTTGAACACAAGAACAATTTTAACAACTCACTGTCTGAGCCCTAACAGACATGGAGCTACAGAATTTATTCCTAAAATTTGTGGGCAAAACATGATTTACCGAAGATTTATCATGACCTACGCATGATTTCTATTTCCCAAACAACATTTTCTCTAATTCACACAAGCATGGAAAAAATCTCAGAATTCATAACAGAGACTGACTAATACATGCATGACCCATAAAATGTAGGACATTCAGACTCGTCCTAAATCATACAAACAAAGGGTTGACAAGATTAGCAACTCATCATACATGTATTTCCATGGAATAAATAAACTCTATCATTTACCACCTTGCACAAAAATCCATCCACACACCACATTCACTAGTATACATAGTACATAAAGGCTACAATATATCCTCATCACGAGAAACACATCGAAAATAGTTGTATAAGAGGAGAGAACAGTTTTCTGTTATGTCCTGAAGAACTTAACGGCAATCCTTGGCGGTCAAAGGTAGTTAACGGCACAATCGCTGGACGCTAAGCATGATCTTAATGGCAAGGGATATTGTCATTAAGGTCAGGTCTGTGCAAAACACAGACCGAGCACAAAGATGGGGTGAATTTGGGGGTCTAGGACACGAGGGAAATACATAAAAATTGTAAAACCATCCTAGACACATACATGAACACTATGGGTAGGGTACTTGCCTTTTAGGTATACTCCAAAGGGATCAAAAGGCTTGGTGAATCTCTCCTTGGGCTGTCCCAAGAAGTTCCCAACCAGCCTCCAAGATGACCTTCCTCCGGGTTCTTGAGCAAGCTCCAATGCAATCCGTGGTCGGGGATGCCTTCCTCGATGATCCAGCAAGCTCCTTGATGCAGCAGGTGGCCGGATGAAGCTTTAGAACTTTAGATTTTGGGTTGCAAAGGTGAGGGTTTCTCACAGTTTGAAAATAGGGTTTCACTCCTTTCTCTACTTCCTCTCTTGCAAAGGGGCAAAGAGAAGGCTTAGGGTTGTAAAAATGGGTTTGTATATAGGAGAGGGGGTTCTCCTATCACGCAGGGGTGACAAGATGGCCTTTCAGATCGTTGGGGACAGCTCCCCAATGGTTGGGGTGGCTTCCTTCCGAAATTTCTGGCTCTGCAATGCATGCAGGTCAGTAATATTGACGTCAACATCGGTCGTCGCCTATTTAAGTGTTGACGTCACATGAGTTGACATTGACAAGACTTGGCGTCTAATAGGTTGACGCCAACTGGCCCTTCAGCCAGAAGTCAAAACATGCAGAAAACCCATGCATATTACGTAGATATACATGTAATATCTATATGGTATTGTGCACACACTACCATCAAGCAATACATACATTATTTATACCTAAATTATACACATACACACATAAGTATACTAATTAATACATACGTAGATACATACATACATACACAAGCACAATATTCACACACACGACACAAAAAAATGCGATGGAACTTCGAGGGCCTTACAACCGGTCTTACCATGGCTCTATTAAGAATGTAGCAAGACGTGTTTACCGCTTCTGCCCAAAAGGTTCTTGCTAGTTGATTCTCGACCAGAAGCGTGAGCCATCTCCACCAATGTTTTGTTCTTTCTCTCCACCACTCCATTTGTTCTGGAGTTCTTGGAGAGGAGAACAAGTGCTCTATCCGTGGAGCCTGCAGAATTCAGTAAAGGAGTTGTTATCAAATTCTCCCCCGTGATCAGTGCGGATGGAGCATATTTTGTTGACATTTCCATGCTCAATCTTATTGAAAAAATCTTCAAAAACTTGCAGTGCTTCATTCTTGTGAGCAAGAAATTTCACCCATGTGAACCTAGAAAAGTCATCTACAATAACAAAGACAAATCGTTTGCCATTGACACTCAACGTTCTTATAGGTCCAAATAGGTCCATGTGTAAAGTTCATAAGCTTTAGAAGTACTCACCGGTGCTTTTGATTTGAAGGATTTCCGGGTTTGTTTTCCCTGTGCATATGCATTACAGAAATTTTGATTCTTGTTAAAGGAAATTTCAGGAAGACCACTTACCAATTTAACCCTCATGATCTTGTGCAATACATTATAGCTAGCGTTACCGAGCCTACGATGCCACAATGTAAGCTCATCCTGTTTGTTTGCTACAAGACATAGATCATTATTTTCTGGATCATCTAAGTCAACCATGTAGATGTTGTTTATTCTTTTTCCAGAAAATTTCAGACTTCCTGTTTCCTTATCAAGAATTTGACATGAATTGGATTCAAAGACAATTTTATGACCCTTATCACACACTTGACTTATGCTAAACAAGTTGTGATGAAACCCATCAATAAGTAAAACATTGTCTATGGAGTTAGAGGCAAACTTACCAACCTTACCTGAGCCGATGATCTGGCCTTTGTTGTTACCTCCAAAAATCACTTGACCTCCGTCTCTTTCCACAAGCAAACTGAATTTTTCTTTATCGCCCGTCATGTGACTCGAGCAGCCACTATCCAGGTACCATTTGTTTTGATTGTGGGCTGCTAGGCATTCCTGCACATGTGGATCAGACAAGAGGTTTTGGTACCTAAATTACTTTGGGTGCCGTTGTATCATTCATGCCAAATAGTAAATGCTTAGGTATCCAAATCTGTTTGACTTTCAATTTATTTGGATTGTTCCAGCATTGTTTTTCATTATGCTCGACCTTTTTTCTAATTTTGCATGATGAAGGTTTGTGAACAATAGTGGGCATGATATTCTTGGGAGCATGCATTGGCATCTTACCCTTTTGTTGTCCTGTCAATTTGGGCTTGGGAGCATGCTTTTTGTTCTGTCTTGGGCTTGTTACAAATTCTTTAGATTGACCAGGAACAAACTTGATCAACTTAGGTTCTTGTTTCTTACCCTTTGAAGGGGTTTGTTTACCCGAACTTGGGCTGGAATCAATGAAATCTGTTAGCAGATTTTTGCCAATTACCTTTGGCTTTGCATTTTGAAACCCAATCCCATGTCTTGCAACAAACACTTTTGAACCTAGAATTGCATCCAGATTCTATTTACATTTGACAAAGCCAGATAGATCTTTTGACTTATCTTTTATTTCCTTTTCAGCTTGTTCGAATCTTTATTTTAGATTAGCATGCTCATTTTTAAGAACATCAAGAGAGTTCATTAGATCATCTCTTTCCTTTTGAACTTCTTGAAACTTATGTTTCATGCTATCCAATTCATCACTGTGTGTTTGTTCATCAATCTTCATCATTTCAATTACCTTATTCAAGGATTCAATTTCTTCATTATTGTTTGACCCATGAACAAGGGAATTGATTTTCTTCTTGAGTGCCTTATTTTCAGACTTGAATTCACAGAATTTTTCAAATAGAACAGTATATGCTTCTTCCCATTCAGTAGTAGAATATGTTTCAAAGGAAGAATTTACCTCGTTGGAGTCATCACTCCTTGCCATGAGACACTGAATCTCATCATCTCTTGAGGTAGCTTGACTGTCCTCGTCCTCATCTTCATCACTCCAAGTGGCCACCATTGCCTTGGCCTTCTTGAAGGTGAACCTGTCCTTCTTCAGCTTCTTTTTGAGCTCGGGGCACTCTCCTCTCATGTGCCCTTGCTTCTTGCACTCATAACAAACAATCTCAGATTTTGTTAGAATCGACTTTATTAGCAAAGTCTTTCTTTTGGAAAGGTTTAGAGTTACCTGTACCTCTCCTCTTGTATTTCAGGAATTTTTTGAATTGTCTAGTGAGCATAGCCATTTCGTCATTCTCACTCTCACTGGACGATTCAGTCACATCACTTTCCTGACTTATCTCCTTTTTGGAAGCTGAAGAACTCTTCCTGGAAGCCTTCAAGGCAAGTGACTTCCTAGGATTTTCTTCAGTTTCCTTTCTTTTGACATTCAGTTCATAAGTCATCAGAGAGCCAATCAATTCATCTACTTTCATTTTTGAGAGGTCTTTGGAATCTTCAATGACCGTGGCTTTGGTGTTCCATGAGGATGGAAGAGACCGAAGTATCTTCCTCACCAAGTCAGTCTCTGAGTATTCCTTTTTAAGACCTTTCAATCCATTTATAATTATCATGAATCTAGCAAACATGTCAGAGATGGTTTCATTATTATTCATTTTGAACATTTCATATTCTGAAACCAACATGCTTACCTTTGATTCTCTTACCTCAGACGTACCTTCATAGATCAGCTCAAGCTTGTCCCACATCTCTTTGCTGAGGTGCATGTGGAGACTCTCGAGTATTCCTTCGGATGGACCGCACACTGCATCATGTTGAGGGCGCTCCAATTGAGTGTCCCCTTGGCGATCTAGTCCTTAGTCCAGGTATCCTCATCCTGAGGCAATTCATATCCTCCTTTTCTGACTATTTTCCATAGTTCGAAATTTTGTGCTCGTACAAACACCTGCATTCGATTTTTCCAATACGGATAGTCAGTGCCATCAAAGAAGGGTGGCCTGGTCACTGAGTATCCCTGGGCCATATACCCCTTGTTAGATTCCATTTGACCGTGAATCTCCTGATCGTAAGATCAACAAGATAAAGCAGTAAATTGGAGAAACTCTGCTCTGATACCAATTGATAGGTTGCGGAATTCCCTATATGGTAATCTAGAAGGGGGGTTGAAAAGATTACTACCGATTAAAAATGTTTATCACCCTCTTTTCTTTGAATCACGGATTATCAAAATAATGTCAAACTTTAAACTATGTGTGGATGTGTGTGACTTGAAGAGAAATAGAAAACAAATTATCAAACGTGCGTAGTGACGCCGTGCCTACCAAACATCTAGCGTAAAATCGTTCAAACTACTAGACACGCAGATTTAGGTGGTTCGGAATACACAACTCGTGTATCCTACATCCATGGGCCACACACACACGCAGAACAACCTGCTTATGAGTTAGTTCACAAACTACAACTCACACACGTGTTATCTGATGTGCAACCACGATCAGATCAACACCCACACACGTGTATCAAGCACAAGGACTGCTTGAAACACAACACACACACACACAGATATGGAGAAATAGAAACAGAGATGAGTTTAAGAGTTGAAGAACAAATCCAGTTGTAAACTCTTCTTGTGAACGTCTGACTGGTCTTCAAGCTTCGTCTTGTAGGTCACAAATTGATGGAGACACTTGAATCCACGACGTTCAGACTTCACCTTCCTCTGGAGATACTTTTCTTCTTGGTTCTGAGCGGTAGGTTGAAGCAGAGCAGCAGAACAAAACTTCTTGTGAGAACTCTTTAGGGTTTTTGCTTGGAGGCTGCTTCTCTACGAAATTTGCTTCAAAGAGGTGTTTAAATATAGGAGTTCTCACATGGAGAAACGTGAGAGATGGAAACACCTCCTAGGATAACTTAGAAACTTTCCCTAGTTTGAATTGTACTCCATCTGTCGACAGGTCTTGGCCATCTGTCGACAGGCGACAGTAAGACAGAAGTATGGATCTTCAGCTCTGGGAGATCTGTCGACAGTCGAAGACCATCTGTCGACAGATGTGCTCTTTTGTGTAAACGACAGAAGTCTGGATGTTCTAGACTGTGAGATCTGTCGACAGCCGATCTGTCATCTGTCGACAGATGAAGACTTTCTGAACTATGGGTCTTCTGGCAGACCACACTTGTGAGATCTGTCGATAGGTCTTTTGTGTCTGTCGACAGGTGACCTTGTTTTTTGCTTTTTGTGATCTTTTTCACTTGCTTGGAGAGAGCTTGACTTTGTGCATGTGTACCTACATGATGAAACATGTAAAATTAAGTATTTGAATACACAAACAATCAAATATTGCATTAGTTTCTTTTTCATGTGTTACATGTATCAAACCTCAATTGAAGTTATTCATCATCAAAAACATGTTGTTATAAATGTTAGAATGAAAACCCAACATGGTTGGAGGCTCACTCAGGTGTAGTTGATTGTCAACAGAAGACCGTTCGATTTGAGATACCTGGAGTGCTTGTTCTCCGCTTTCGAGATATCTGGTCTGTCCGTCGACCTTTTATTTCCTTCTGTAGAGCTCGTCGTTTAATCCGTGATGGCTGTGTAGCATTTCTCGCTTCAGTTTGTTCCTTGGACCCTAGCGGGTCATCGGTTTCTGATATGCCTGTTGTTTGTGAGTTCCCTGATGTTTTCCCGGAGGATCTACCTAGTTTGCCGCCTGAGCGGGTGGTAGAGTTCTCCATTGAGCTTTTGCTCGGTACGATGCCTTTGTCTAAGGCACCTTATCGGATGGCTCCGGCGGTGTTGCGCGAGTTGAAGCGCCAGTTACAGGAGTTGCTGGAGCTGGGCTTCATTCATCCGAGTCGTTCGCCGTGGGGAGCGCTTGTTTTGTTCGTGAGGAAGAAGGATGGTAGTTTGCATTTGTGCATCGATTACCGGAAGCTGAACCTGGTAACAATGAAGAACAAGTATCCGTTACCGAGGATCGATGATCTGTTCGACCAGTTGCAGTCAGCCAGGGTGTTCTCAAAGATTGACTTAAGATCCTGTTACTACCAGTTGCCGATCAGAGAGTCTGATGTTGGCCTGACAGCTTTTCGTTCGAGGTACGGTCACTTTGAGTTCATCGTGACATCGTTTAGGTTGACGAATGCACCCGCAATTTTATGGATTTGATGCATAGAGTATTCAGTGAGTACCTAGACTGGTTCGTGGTCATCTTTGTGGATGACATTTTGGTCTACTCGGCTTCTGAGGAGAAGCACGAGGAGCATTTGAGGATCGTGCTAGAGACCTTACGGAGTCACCAACTATACGCCAAGTTAGACAAGTGCGAATTTTGGCTGAGGGAGGTGCACTTTCTCGGGCACGTGATCTAAGGTTCTGGTGTGGCAATGGACCCTGCCAAGGTGGAGGCATTGTTTTTGTGGGAGCAACCCGCATCAGTGTCAAAGGTTCGGAGCTTTCTAGGTCTGGCAAGCTACTACCGGAGGTTCATCCAATATTTTTCTAGGATTGCAGAGCCGTTGACCAGGTTGACGAGACAGGATGCCAGGTTTATTTGGTCAGAGGACTGCGAGCGGAGTTTCTAGGAGCAGAGGACGAGGTTTGTTGAACCACTATATATTTTAACCTTATATTTTGTGATAACAAAATTTATGATTAATTAAATATTATTAAATACATTTAATATCATATTTTCCTGATAAATATAAATTTATGATATTTTTGGTGATAACAAAACTTATGATTAATTAAATATTATTAATTATATTTAATATTATGTTTTTCCTAATAAATATAAATTTATGGAATTATCGCTGTGTGTTTTACACTAAAAAGCTAAATCGATGTCCATTCAATAAACATCGATTTCAGTTCACAAAGTGCCACATCGATTTGCTTGAAAATATGGATTTCACTGCAACATTGATTTGCTTCAAACATGGATTTGATAAGTGAAACATAGATTCGCTTGAAAACATGGATTTGCTTCAAACATGGATTCGCTTCAAACATGGATTTCGTAAGTGAAACATCGATTTTCTTGAAAACATGGATTTGATCACTTAAACATGGATTCCCTTTATATTTCAAAGTGTCTTTTGGCTTATAGTGAAAAACTCATATATTATTGATTTGTGTAATCTTCTATCTTTCTGACAGAAGATCTTTTTGCTTATCTTTCTAGATCTCTTCTTTCCTGCCAATAAAAGGGGGTTACTTACTACTTCTGGGTGGCAACAGGAAACATTGAGGTATGAACCTTTTTGATAGAAACACTATTTTATCTAAACACTCTCTTCTATGCTTGCAGACCTCGTAGACCACAAAATATCAGAAGAAAGAGAAGATGAGCAACAGCTAGAACTCCAACAGATTTATTCAAAGCTGCTCATATAAAAGATAAAGCAATGCCGAAGAAGAAGATAGAGCTTTCCTGATGATTTTTTAAGAGTGTACATCCAGGAAGAACCTAAACGCCACATACACTCAAAGGAAAAGACGCCACATACACTCAAAGGAAAAGAGAGAAAGAGCCCGAGCCCAAGAAGAAGTGTTCAAGCAACTGAAGCACTCAAGCTTCAAGCTCATTCTCCTCTCTTCACTCTCTCTGTGTGCATCTTTGTAATCTGGGGGAGAGAGTTTTTTCGCTGAGAGTTCTTTTAGTTGGTTTGCATTTGTTCCAACTCTCACCTTTGTTCTTTCTTTTCTAAGAAAGATCTTTGTCCAGCTGTAGGACTGTATATAGTGTAGAACCTAGCTGGGGGTTAAGTCTAGTAGAACCACACTGGGGTTTGTACCAGAAGGTTGGCTTCTTATCCTGTAATAGAAGTGGGCTGCCTTCTTACTCTGGAAAGAGACGAAGACTAGCTGGGGTGCTGGGTGTTGTATTGTCCTTGATGGGGACTGCACCCTTGGTTAGTAAAATCCCAAGAAGTTGCTTGGGGATTGGACGTAGGACTTCCATGTGGGAAGGGCCGAACCAGGATAAATTTATCGTGTCCTCTGTGTGATTGTTTATTTGCTTCCACACCGCTACTCTCTATCACACTCAACTAACCAAACTTTCAAGTGATAATTTTCTGTGTTTAAGTTTATGTTTCATATTTCAGAAAAACATATTCACCCCCCCTCTAGGTTAGCTTGCTTCCGTACCAAAAGGGCCAACAAGTGGTATAAGAGAGATGTTCTCTAATCATTCAAGAAGATCCAACGATCTTAGAGAAGATCCATGGCAGGTCAAGGATTTGCTGAAGGTCAATCAGTCATCAGACCTCTACTCTTAGATAGAGAGGATTACCAATACTGGAAAATGAGAATGGAATGCTTCATTCGATGCACAGACTTTGATTTGTGGCAGGTAATAGAGGTAGGTGATTTTGTCGTTGTCCCTGCTGCAGGAACTGCTGCCATTACAATAGCTGATAAGAATAAATTATCTCTAAATTTTAAAGCAAAGAACTATTTATGTTGTGCTTTATCCAAAAAGGAATTTAGTAGAGTATCTGCATGTAAATCTACTAAACAAATGTGGGATAAACTGCAGATACTTATGAATTAACAGATAAAGTAAAACAAACTAGGATTGATATTCTTTTTTCACAATACGAACAATTTAAAATGCTTCCAAACGAAAACATTACTACTATGTATAATAGATTTTCAAGCATAGTAGTAGGTTTAAATTCTTTTGGTAAAACTCTTTCTAATAAGGAAACTATTAGAAACACACTTAGTTCTTTAACTCTTTCATGGACACCTAAAGTAACTGCTATTGAAGAAGCCCATGACTTAACCAAACTTTCTATTGATAACTTAATAGGTTCCCTCATGGCACATGAAATTATTATGGAGCGACTATCTGAAAGCTCATCAAAGAAAAAATGTACTAATGCTCTTAAAGTTGCAGCTGCTCCTTCCACTTCTTCTTCTTGAAGTTCTAAAAATACAGATTCTGAAGAAAGTGATGTAGATGATGTACTGTCCAAACTTCAAAAAATTCTCAAGAAAAAGAAAAATAGATCAAGAAGAATTCAAAAGAAAGAGAAAAAGGAGAAAGAACCAGTCTGCTATGAATGCAGAAAACTTGGACATCTGAGACCAGATTGTCCAAGAATTAAGAAGACTGGTCAACCAGAAAAATCCAAGAAGTAGCACAATAAATTCAAAAGAAAAGTCATGGCGGCTGCTTGGGAAAATGAAGAGACCACAAGCTCATAATCATCAAGCTCAGAATCAGAGAAAGAGCAGGTAAGTATAGCCCTCATGGTAGGACTAGATGAGGTACATTTTGACCTTTCATTTAGCTCTTGCACTGATTCAGGATCAGAATCTGAAGACTTAGAAGAAGTCTTTAATGAACTATATGGAAAACATAAAACTGTGGTAAAAGAATTAAAGAATATGAAAAACAACACTATTTGCTTAGAAAATACCAATTCTGATCTTAAATCCGAATTGGAGCAGTTAGAAAAATAATTAAAGGACAGTAAAGATAACATTTATCTTTTGAATGAAGATTTAAAAATAAGGACAATGAAAAATTAGAGTTAGAAGAAAAATTAAAAATTCTAATTGAAGAAATCTTTATTTAAAAGAATCAGTGAGGAAGTTAACTAAAGGAAAAACATCTCTGCTTTATGTTTAAAAGGGTCAAAATCAAGAAACAATAAACAAGGTCTTGGATACAAACCTCCTGAAAAAGGAAAACAAGTCATAATTCCTGAAAAATATCCATTACCAAAATTTGTAAAAGAAACCAAGTTGCCTAAGAAAAAGGCCCCTATAAAAGAAAAATTTCCAAAAATTGTGTTCTAAATAGACCTCATAAAAACAATAAGAACTGCAAAATAGATTATATTCATTATTGTTCTCATTGCAATAAATTAGGATACATAGTAAACACCTGTACAACAAGGCACCTAGTATGGATCCCGAAAGGATATTTTTATGCATCTAACCATCAAGGACCTAAAAAGATTTGGGTACCTACTTCTGAATAGTTTATTTGCAGGATAGCCTTAGAGAATCAGGAACAAAGGATGCTCAAGGCACTGGTGACTGCCAGCTCTTCATCCACCTCATATCTAAAGAGGGAGTAGTCATTATTTTTTTTTTAAATTTAATATTACTAACAATTATTTGCAAGTCTCATTCAGGTGGAGTCTCTCATTCAGGGGGTGCACAGACTAAGGGGGAGTTACTCATTAATGTCAATCATTCTTGAACCCCTCAATGGTAAGAAATTTTTACAAAGGGGAGAGAATGCATGGTAAGATCCTTCCTTGTTTGGTTAGTGACAAAAACGGGGAGAGTATGCATTATCTATGAATTTTCTGTATTTTTATGCTTTAAGTATTTTTGTCAGAAAATTCTCATAAATTTTGTCATCACCAAAAATGGTGAGATTGTTGAACCACTCTATATTTTACCCTTATATTATGGTGATAAAAAAATTTATGATTAATTAAATATTATTAAATACATTTAATATCATATTTCCTGATAAATATAAATTTATGATATTTTTGGTAATAACTAAACTTATGATTAATTAAATATTTAATATTATGTTTTTCCTAATAAATATAAATTTATTGAATTATCGCTGTGTGTTTTGCACTAAAAAGCTAAATCGATGTCCATTCAATATACATCGATTTTAGTTCACAAAGTGCCACATCAATTTGCTTGAAAACATGAATTTCACTACAACATCGATTTCCTTTAAACATGGATTTGATAAGTGAAACATGGATTCGCTTCAAACATGGATTTGATAAGTGAAACATGGATTCGCTTGAAAACATGGATTTGCTTCAAACATGGATTTGATAAGTGAAACATGGATTCACTTCAAACATGGATTTCATAAGTGAAACATCGATTTTCTTGAAAACATAGATTCCCTTTATATTTCAAAGTGTCTTTTGGCATCTAGTGAAAAAGTCATATATTATTGATTTGCGTAATCTTCTAACTTTATGACAGAATATCTTTTTGCTTATCTTTCTAGATCTCTTCTTTCTTGCCAACAAAAAAGGGGGTTACTTACTACTTGTAGGTGGCAACAGGAAACATAGAGGTATAAACCTTTTTGACATAAACACTCTTTTATCTAAACACTTTCTTCTATACTTGCAGATCTCGTAGACCACAAAATATCAGAAGAAAGAGAAGATGAGCAACGGCTAGAACTCCAACGGATTTGTTCAAAGCTGCTCATATAAAAGATGAAGCAATGCCGAAGAAGAAGAGAGAGATTTCCTGAAGATTTTTTAAGAGTGTACATCCACGAGGAACCTAAACGCCACATACACTCAAAGGAAAAGAGAGAAAGAGCCCGAGCCCAAGAAGAAGTGTTCAAGCAATTGAAGCACTCAAGCTTCAAGCTCATTCTCCTCTCTTCACTCTCTTTGTGAGCATCCTTGTAATCTCGGGGAGAGAGTCTTTTCGCTAAGAGTTCTTTTAGTTGGTTTTCATTTGTTCCAACTCTTAGCTTTGTTCTTTCTTTTCTAAGAAAGATCTTTGTCCAGTTGTAGGACTGTATACAGTGTAGAACCTAGCTGGGGGTTTAAGTCTAGCAGAACCGCACTGGGGTTTATACCAGGAGGTTGGCTTCTTAACTTGTAATAGAAGTGGGTTGCCTTCTTGCCCAGGAAAGAGATGAAAACCAGCTGGGGTGTTGGGTGTTGTATTGTCCTTGAGGGGGACTGTACCCTTGGTTAGTAAAATCCCAAGAGGTTGCTTAGGGACTGGACGTAGGGTTTCCATGTGGGAAGGGCCGAACCAGGATAAATTATGTCCTCTATGTGATTGTTTATTTGCTTCCGCACCGCTACTCACTATCACACTCAACTAACCAAACTTTCAAGTGATAATCTTCTGTGTTTATGTTTTTGTTTTAGATTTTAGAAAAACCTATTCACCCCCCCCCCCCCCCCCCCCCCGACTCTAGGTTAGCTAGTTGTCGTAGCAAAATGTCCAACAAGGTTGACTTCAGCGCCAGTGTTGGTGTTGTCGTTAGGTAGCAGAGGTTTTGTGGTCTACACCGATGAGTCGAGATCAGGTTTGGGTGTCGTGCTGATGCAGCATGGTGGGGTCGTTGCCTATGCTTCTCGGCAGCTCAAGAAGCATGAGGAGAACTACCCTACCCATGACTTAGAGATGGCAGTAGTTGTTTTCGCTCTGAAGTTGTGGAGGCACTATTTGTATGGAGAGGCGTTCGAGATCATCACCGACCATCAGAGTTTGTAGTACATTTTCACTCAAAGGGATCTGAACTTGAGGCAGCGCAGATGGATTAAGTATTTGAAGGACTACGACCTTACCCTCTCCTACCACCCAGGAAGGGCTAACGTCGTGGCAGATGTTTTGAGCAGGCGTGTTCGCTTGAGTTCGATGATGGTCAGAGAGTGGAGGCTGTTCTAGGAGCTGTCCCAGGGAGTGTTCTTCTCGTCGAGGCACAAAGACCAAGCAGTGATGACCGGCTTGTCAGTTCATCCGTCAGTGTACCGTTAGGTGTTGCAGGTGTAGGTGGTAGACTCAGAGTTAGCAAATATTTTGTAGATTCCAGATGTTGAGCTGGACGAGGACAGTGAGGTTAGATTCAAAGGCAGGCTATGTGTTCCTTGTGATGCGCACCATGCGCTTTTGTCAGAGGCCCACCGGTCGAGGTATGCTGTTCATCCTGGTTCCACTAAGATGTACCAGAACTTGAGGAGGTTCTTCTGGTGGCCAGAGATGAAGAGGGGCATGGCAGAGTTTGTTGCTCGGTGCCTTACCTGTCAGCAGGTGAAGGCTGAGCATCAGCATCCTGGTTGTGAGCTATAGTCGTTGCCCATTCCCAAGTGGAAGTGGGACGACATCACCATCAACTTTGTGGTTGGTTTTCTCCGTAATCCATAGAGGCATGTTGGCATCTGGGTGATTGTTGATCGGTTGACCATGTTGGCACAGTTTCTTCCAGTTAGAATGTCTTGGTCAGTGGACACGTTAGCCAGGCTGTACGTGGATAGAGTTTTTCCGTTGCACGGAACCCCAGTTTCGATCGTCTCCGACAGAGATCCGAGGTTCACATCGGGGTTTTGGCGCAATTTGCAGAGAGCTCTTACTTCAGAGTTGAGGTTGAGTACATCATATCACCCGCAGTTAGATGGGCAGTCAGAGAGGACCATTCAGACCTTGGAGGATATGCTAAGAGTGTGCTGTTTAGACTGGAGTGGCACCTAAGACTCGCACCTTCTGATGGTAGAGTTCGCTTATAACAATAGTTATCACTCGGGCATCAGAATGGCACCATATGACGCTTTTTATGGTCGCCCATGCAGAACACCACTTCACTGGTTCAAGGTTGGAGAGAGGCAGCTTTTGGGACAAGAGATGGTGCAGCAGTGTGCAAACACAATCAGGTTTGTCAGGCAGAGGCTTTAGGCAATGCATAGTCGACAGAAGAGCTTTACAGATGTCCGCAGAAGGCCGTTACAATTCAGTGTAGGTGACCTTGTTTTCTTGTGGGTTTCACTGACCAAGGGAGTCATGAGATTTGGCAGGAAGGGAAAGCTCAGTCCCCGGTACATTAGGCCTTTCCATATCATATAGAGGATCAACGAGGTGGCTTATAGGTTGAGTATTCTGGCAGAACTAGTAGGTGTGCACAGTGTCTTCCACATTTCACAACTCAAAAGGTATGTCGCAGATCCGTCACACGTGTTGGACTACTCTCAACTTGAGGTAGCGCCAGACTTGTCAGTGCCAGAGTACTCGGTCAGAGTTGTCGACCGCAGAGTGTAGCAGTTGCGTCGGAGGCAGATTCCGTTGGTCAAGGTCATTTTGGAGAACCGCATTGGTGGCGAGGCCACCTGGGATTGCGAGGATGAGATGCGAAAGCAATTCCCCTATTTGTTTGATTGATTGGTATGTAATTCTTCCTATACGACATTCTGATTTGAGACTGAGTTTATTTCAATTTCAGGGACGAAATTTCTAAATGTTGGTGGGATGTAAGAGCCGGACCACTTGGGCCCTTGGCCCCGTCCGTCAGGGGGCCCTGTCGCGACAGTTTTGGTGCTGCGGCACCCATGGTCGTCGTGACATGGTCGCAACGGGGGTGGGCATCGTGTTCCTGTCGCGGTGTCTGGAGGTGTCGAAGCTGCGTTTCTGATAGATGTGACCACTATCCTATCTATCAGAATGGTCGTGTCGGGTGGCAGGTGCGTACAACATTGACACGACCTATCAAGCCGTCACGTTTGCTTTTTCAGTCTTTGAGGTTTGACCACCTTTTTGGGGTCGGGCCGGGGGTGGCCGTCGAGACATGGTCGCAACACCTAGGAGCGTCGCGACATGGTTATTATCGCGTCGGGCCAAACCGTCGCGTCCTGAGGGCCATCGGTTTAAAAACTAAGGCTACGCCTCATTCTCCCCCACTCGCCCTCTCTCTCTTCCTCTTCTTGCCTCTTCTCCCCCTCACGAGCTCTTCTCTGTTTCCTTGCCGGTTCTTCGTGCTTGAGGTGCTCGTGCTGTGGTGGTTCCATCCCGTTCGTGCAGGGGACGTGTTCATGGTGCTTCGAGCGAGGAGGAGGTGGCCATTCCGACGTGAAGGCCCCAACGGGTCGGCTCTACTCGTGGAGGTAGGGACTCTCAACTCCTCACGCCCTAAGCATGCTTCCCTTCCCCTTGAGATCGTGCTTTTCCCCGTGGGTTGGGTTGTGTGGGTGTGAGGACCATGCTCGTGTTTGAGTGAGGTTTTCCCATCGAGCGTAGATACTTGTTAATCCATGCTTTTGTGGGGTTTAAGGGTGGTTTGGATGATTTATGAGCTTTCCTACATGTTCTCCATGCTCCCCTCCTCCTGTGGTGTGGTTGTACCACGTTTTTAGGGCGGTCTCCAGGAGGGTTGTCCCAGAACCCCCATCGGCTGAAGACGCGACCACTATAGAGGCCGCGATTTTGTAGTGACGGCCTAGCCGGTTGCGACATGATCGCGACACTCTTGGGTGTCGCGACCTGGTCACGATGGGTTGGGCCGCCACAATAGTGTCGCGATAGGTCCGGGCATCGCGACAAGGTCGTGACGGCCTGATGGGTCACGACTTCAGTAGAGACAAGTTAAGTCCTTGCGAAGTCCATTTTCTATGGAGTCTTCGTCGTTTTCGCTTTTTACTGTACCCGTGGCACTTGTGTTAGTTCCCTAGTACGGTCCTACATCAGTCGTTCGCCTGGTGCTCGACACTTGTGGGCTTGTCCCGTGAGAGGTTGTTACTGTTGCCTGGGACCCCCGTCCCCGAACACTTGTTGAGGGATTACTCCGGGCGGCGGGCGTGCTCGAGTCATGGACTCTGGAGCAGAGGGGAAAACGGTGGTTAGGACAGTGTCGTTGAGTCGTTTGCAGAGCTCTCGTGGTTGTTCTGGGACGCCGAGGTCGTTTGGAGTCCTTCTTGGTGTAGGCAAGTCAGTCCTTTTTCTCACTAGCTCGCTCTTTGTGGCCCCGGAACCACCTAGAGAGGCCAGGCGTGGGACTGTAGTCCGGACAGACTATGGCGGCTACTGTTGTGTGCTTTATGTCCTGCCTCCCTCTAACTAAACGTGGAGGTTTGGACCTAGGTCGAGGATAAGAAGTCAGTGGACGCACCTGACCGGTTGACTAGTTGTAGTGTTTTCCGTAGCTAGTGTTTCTTATCCAGGCAGGGTTTCCCCCTGTCTGTGTTGCTAGCCGTGTGGTGGTCACTATGAGCAGTCGTACGGAGTTTTCGACCGTGCTGTACTTCCGTACCGTTGCTAGTAGTAGCTTGCTTCCACACTTCCGTTTGTAGGTAGAAGATTAACGGTTGTTATTTAATTAAGTACATAGTTTTGACTACCTGTTAGAGCCAGTAGGAGATTGGTAGTCCCTACTGAGTTCATGTTGTGAAGCTCATCGCTTTCTTTCCCAGGTGAGACTTCTCAGCAGTGGCAGGGCAAGCACCGGGCGGAGGAGACGGGGAGGTAGTCATGGTCCCCGTAGCTAGTAGTAATTCCCCCTTCTCAGTGTACGTCACCCTTGGGGTATGCCCCTATGGGACTTGTTATCCCCTGCTTTTACTTGTACTAGTTGTGTGTCTTGGGACTGTACATAGAGCAGTACACAATGGTCTCGCTATTCTTTTTGTTTCCGCATGTGCGCTTCTAGCTTAGCAGTTGATGTTTATTTTCTTTACATATTATATTAGACTTATATTACAGCCCTTCCGAGTCTCCGGATCCGTGGGCAGTGGCCACGAAAATTGGGTCCTCGGCATGGGCCGAGGGTCGGGTTTTGGGGTCGTTACAAAAGTGATCTATTGCTAGTTCTATCTTGTTATCTCGTCCTAGATCTTGCTCCCCCATTATCGTTCAATTTATCTTGTTCATGTAACGTGTTTAATGAGTTTAATTCGCACAAACGTATCTTGATATTCGTGCTTACCTAGTTCTAAATTTTTAATCACTTATATCATTGCCCACACATTGAGATATAAATCCTACTGGGCTAGTTTGCTCATCCCCTACTTTTAACCTTCTAGGGGACTATGAAGTTCAAGAAGACGAACAAGTCGAGGATGGGAATGCGTCTGAGTGAAGAGCCTTCCAACTTATGTGTCTATCATTAGTTAGAATGAGTGTTGGATTGATATAGTAGGAAGTGAGAATATATGTAATTTTCCGTTATTTGAAGTCTTAGTCCTGTTATTCAACAATGGAAGAGTTGTATTAGTGTTATTTTAAAACAATGTGTTGAGATTGAATACAAGATTAGTTGAGTTCATTATTTGGGCCCTATTGTTATGTTGTGATGATACACATTTAGTGCTTGCTAGCTAGAGGCTTATTTGTCGACTGCTCACGTCTTGGCATATCGACTTTAATTAATTCTCTCGAATATTTCCATTACGTAATTCTTAGGACGTGACAATCTAAGTAGATCGTGAAACCATCGACACCACTAGGCAATATCAACACGGCTGCAGATGATAGCCTTGTCTTCAGCTTCTGGACACTGCTCTCACACTCCTCGAACCATACATACTTCACCCCTTTCCTGGTTAACTTGGTTAAAGGCGCTGCTATGGAGGCAAAGCCTTCTATGAATCGTCTGTAATACCCTGCTAGACCAAAAAAGCTCCTAATCTTAGATGGTGTCCTCTAAGTCTCCCACTCTATCACTGCCTGCACCTTTGCTGGATCAACAACAATTCCAGCCCCTGAGATGACATGCCCAAGAAAATGAACCTCGCGCATCCAGACGTCACACTTGCTGAACTTGGCTTATCACTTGTGCTCACGGAGGACCTCTAGAACTGTCCTCAGGTGCTCACAGTGTGTAGCATCATCAGGGGAGTAGACTAGCACATCGTCTATGAACATTACCACAAAACTGTCCAAGTATGGCCTAAACACCCTGTTCATGAGATCCATGAACGCTACAGGGCGTTAGTAAGACCAAAAGGAAGCACAAGGAACTCGTAGTGTCCATAACGCGTCCTGAATGTAGTCTTGGAAGCATCCTCATCCTTGATCCTCAGTTTATGGAAACCTGAGCGCAGATTGATCTTGGAGAACACATACGCATTCTGGAGCCGATCAAACAGATCATCAATGGGTGGCGAAGGGTACTTGTTCTTCACCGTCACTCTATTGAGCTTCATGTAGTCTATGCACAGCCTGAGAGAACCATCCTTCTTCTTCACGAACAGTACAGGTGCGCCCCATGGTGACACACTAGGACGAATAAACCCCTTATCGAGCGACTCCTGCAACTGCTTCCTCAGCTCAGCTAACTCGGTAGGTGCCATCCGGTAGGGAGCCTTAGAGATAGGTGAGGTTCCTGGAAGCAACTCAATAGTGAACTATATCTCCCTTACTGGTGGCAATCCAGACAGATCATCAGGAAACACATCTGGAATCTTCTACACAACTTCGATCTCCTATAGGGTAGGTGATTGATAGGCCTCAGGGATCAAGGCCACACTGGCAAGAAAAGTGTCACAACCCTTACTCACCATCCTCATTGCCTTCATGGCAGAGATCATAAACTTTCTCACCAAATTCCTAGGCAAAGGATGTGAGAACTCATCCTCTCTAGGAATGCGAAAAGTAATCCTCTTCCTCCTATAATTGACCAAGGCATAGTGCTCCTCAAGACAATCCAGACCAAGTATAGCATCATAGACTATCATCTTGAGCAAGTAGAAACACCCAAACAAATCTTACTCTTCAATGCACACGAGTAAAGATGGAATGCACTTCCTGGTCGCTACAGTACCTGCTAGGGTATGCACTGATAGAGGAACCTCTAATTCTTCTGCCTTAACTCCAAACTATGCTGCTAACCGCCAAGTAAACCGCTTGGAAACAAACGAGTGTGTAGCACCCGTATCAAACAATACTCGAGCCTGTACACCCATAACTAAAATAGTACCTTCTGTGACATTCTCTACCTGTTCACCATCCTCACGAGTGAGTGCATACACTCGGGCTTGGGCCCGTGGCCTTTTCAGCTTCCCGGTCACTGGTGCCACTGCTGTTGCTGGGGCTGGAGCTCCTCTCGGTGGAAACTGTTGAAGTCTCGGGTAGTCTTTGATCTAGTGCTCTGTGCTACCGCACTTCAAGCACTTCCCTGCTAGCTTCCAGCACTCTGAGCCACCATAGTCCTCCCACAATGAGGACACTCCTTTTTGTTGCTAAGCTTGAAGTTGGTCGCCTGGGCTATAGCCACTGACCGGTTCGAAACTGCTGTATGCTACGGCTGCTGGTACACGACTGCCTTCTTCCTGTCCTACCTCTGGAACGGTGCCGCCGACCTTTTCTAGGTCGCCCTCTAGTCCATCTCGCTCTCCTGTCTACACGCTATGCTGAGAGCCTCGTCTAAGGTTCGGTGATCGAAAGCCACTAGTCTCATTCTGAGTGATGGTCTGAGCCCCATCATGAACTTCTTTGCCTTCCTACACTCGTCTGCGTTGATGTGGAGAGCGTACTTGGAAAGCTCAGCAAACCTAGCCTCATACTGCAAAATAGTCATGGAACCCTGTGTAAGAGAAAGAAACTTATGTTCCATCTTGTCCTGAATATGCTCGGGAATCAACTTGGACTTAAATAGTCTGGTGAACTTGGCCCAAGTCACATCTAGAGCTGCATCCTTGTACCTGGTACATAGCATAAAGGCCCACCAAACATTGGCTTTCTCCAGCTAGATACAACCCATAAGCACTAACAAACTAAAACACCCACATGCAAGCACATATACTCTAAGTACCTGTAGCATGTAGGTCTCCATGCTCACTTTATCTTCTTTCGCACACCTGATAGCACGAAAGATCTTCTCCACCTCTCTCAACCAACTCTCTACTAAGAGGGGCTGACTCTCCCCATTAAAAGAAGGTGGAGACATCCTCTTAAAATGGTTCATGATGGACGGACCACCATGTCTAAACTCCTAGGGAACTGGAGCTGGAGCCTGCAACAACATGTAACTTATAAGATATCATACAACAACAAAACAGACTACTCCTACTTGACAACGCCAACCTGCGCCTACAATAGAGCCTACAATGCTACCTGAGTTTGTGCCTGCGTTTGCATCGCCTGGACCCGGCCATGTATGAACATGCCATAGTCCACTAGTGGTGGTGGTGGGAGCACCGTGGGACCCTGGTGTGTTGGGGCCTGCTGCTCACTCCTCTCCTCACGTCTCTGCTCATCCTCCTGAGCCTGATCACTGTGCCTACCACGACTTGCCATTACCTATAAAACAAATATCTTAATTAGGATCTAATTTCTTTAGTCCTAACCATTTTCTTAACTATCTTTAATTCATTATTAGATGTTTTCCACATACATGGACTAATTCTATAAAGACTTTGAAATATTGTGTGGATGATGACTTATTTACGTACAATCTCGACCTGTTGCTCTGATACCAATCTATGTAACGACCCCCATTATACCGTTACGATTATACAAATCCACGTTGATATAAAGCACGTAGTCATAGTGGGACATGTACCCAACACAACATAGTAGGTGGAGATGTACATAAATAGCAAAGGAAAGTACAACGGAAATGTAAGTAATTCTTATTCCATCATTACCACACACATCCCATAGTCTATACAGTAGCAAAATAAATATATCAAGTCCACAATTAGTCAAGTCCAATAGTCCATATCACAACAACTTTGTATTACGTACTAGTAAAGAAAAGTACAAGCTATATGAAAAGTTCTCGGGTCTTGGCAACTCCTCTCGCTCGGAGTCGCTTCTCGCTATCTCCTCCTCTATCTCTAGGACACCTGCCTCACCTGTATAGTCAAGCAAGGATGAGTCTTCAAAAAAGACTCAGCAAGCAACCTATTGTTACCTCCAAACACTTACCACATACATTCTACACAAGTATAACACATAAAACAATTTATCACATGATTCATGTAAGTATCAACAAGTACTAAATAAACAAGTCTATGACATGCAAACTACACATGGATTTAGTAAAACTCAATGTACTCATCCTAACTCATTTTATGACACATTTCCAAGTATCTAAATCATGAAACTAATCACATATTTACTAGAGAAACTAGCATGACATCTACCACATTCAATATGCTCATATGTCACAATTTTCACCTTTTGTTTTCTGTTTTAACAAAGATATAATTTAATCACATGGTTTCACATTCTTACACATGGAAGCATATTAACCCATCACTTTCACATGATCACATTGCACATGCACACTTATTCATATCTTTACACATCTTTTGCCGTGACACATAGTACGAACCACCATAGAGAAGGACACATCACACACATATCACATACCCATCACCTAGGCAATATAGTGACGAATCTTGATAACTACGCAGAACTGGGAGAAGCACTCTCCACCCTAACCAGTGGTACTTGTCCACCTCTAGGATTTCATCCTGATGCTCACAGGATATCACAACACATCGAGCCTTCCCATAGGGACTTTTCTATAGTACGGCTCCACAGCCTTCTATGGTAGCAGTGTCAATTTCGGCACATTAATAACTTGATCTCACTAATCACATGTTTAACATAATTCTTATGCATTTAATGGTCTATTCACATGATTTAGGACACCACAAATATTTTAGATTATAGAAGTAGTCATTACTGTTTAATAGTGTTCAAACATGCTTAACAGATCCTAATCATCAGTAAATACTATTTTAACTAATCATGATTAGCATGGTCATTACTGACTTATAACTGGAAATAGTGGTCACTGGTGTCAGAACATACTCAAATTTTAATCATAGATCTTATACATGGATTATATCAGATGTCTATTTTTTTAAAATTTTCACGACTGTATATCTATTTTGAACATTTAAAACAAATTTTGGCAAATATAAGATAATTTATTTAAACATGACAGATAGGAAACCAACGACTCTATCTACTTTGAAACATGTACACAGAAACCCTAAGTTTATGAAAAAATAATGAGACAGTAATACATCTCACACTTAATTTATCGTGAATTAAACCTAATTTGGCATGGTCATTTACTCATGATGGAATTTCTACAATTTCCCAATATGATCAGAAAAATATTAAAAATTCATCACCCAATCTACTAAATGTACCTAACAAGACAAAGATTCCAAAACCCATGCACACATTCGAAATCTCTGAAAGATCACATCACATATGTTAAAACACATTTCCGAAAAATCTAAAGAACTTAACGACAAGGGGATTGCCGTCAAGGGTGGTTAACGTCATGATCGATTGACGTCAACACAGGAACTTGAGGCAAGGTGTTGCCATCAACCTCCTGTCTGCAGAAAGTGCAGACCGAAACCAAACAAAAGGAGAATTTGAGGGTCTATGACACAAGACAAAAATCATTAAAATTCGCAAAACCCTAGGTGATAGGTATAGGGATGAAACCCCTAAGTTACTTGCCTCTAGAAAACTCCTTGAAGATCGAATTAGGGTGATGAAGCCCTCCTCGGCCAAGCCAAAGAGGTGATCTCCACGGGCTTGATTCGACCTCCATGACCTGTCAGACGACCTCCCAGCGATGAGAGGGCCTCCCCACGTTATGAAGGGCCTCCCTCTTGCAGAAAGAATGTCTGTGCAGCTTCTAGTTCGTCGGATCTATCACTTCAAAACCCTCTCTTTTCCTCTCTCTGAAACCCAATAACCCTAGCTGAGCAAAAATCCTCTCTTTGCAAAGATGACTTAGTTTTATAGGGGTTTGCTTGGTCATCATAGGAAAGGGAATCCCAACCCAACGTGGGGTTTCCATGCTTATCCACGGAGAAATCGGTACGGTTTCATGGAAAGAAACCCAAACGCAACCGGGGAAGTTGACATCCAATTTGTTGTCGTCTACATGAAGTAGACGTCCAGATGATCAAGGCAGACTATAAACAGCGCATAGCATGCCGTCAACCAGTGGCCAACGTCATAAGATGTTGGCATCAAGAATAAATTGGCTAGTAATTAACACATAACAACAAGTCATAAACTACACAGAAAACTAAGGCCGTACATCGCGCATATAGAAACACGTCAGCAAAGGCAACGCAATTAAGAAACTTCCATAATTCGATTGGAATTCTGAGAAATAGAAAGTATTGAAAAGTGTTAGGTAGACATGATATGTATTTCGGATTATCATAATTGATTGGGACACTTGCCATAAATCCAAAAATGGAACGCTTAAAATGTGCCCACTTGACACGACACCTTTAATGATAATTGATTACAGTGAGGCAAGTTGGTCATACTAATTAGGAAAGTCCAAAATTACATCGACTTAACCTTCCTTGAATCAATTTGGCAATAATTTGTTTCCAAAATCTGAAAATGAAGTTACCAAAAATGATTTAGGAAATATGAAGTGCGTCGACGTGGCATGCTGCTTATTTCCTTACCAATCGGAACAAGAACAACAATCAGAACAATAAACACATCAGATTGACCTAAAACATATTTTCTTCATTAATCAGAACAAGAAAAGCGTTAGGTTTACATGCTGCGTATTTTTCAAACCAATCGGAACCAGAAAGGCATCGACTTCACAAGACACATATATTGTTCAGCAATTGGTACGTGTATCTGCTTCAGCAATAGGAACAATTAATGTGTCGACTTGACCGGATGCGTATATCATTCAGCAATTGGTAGAAGAAATACGTCCAGTATACCTGACGCGTATCTCAGGACCCTCACATTGCTAGAAAAACTCCTAGAAAATACTAAAAAAAAAGAGAGGAAAACACTCAAATGATTAATGAGGAAAGCCACTTTGGGACATTGCAATATAACATGAAATTTACTTAATATGAAGGGAAAAAATGGCCTACAGGTGCCCCACCTTCGCGTATGCTTTGCAAGGGAGTGGAACGAAGAGACACGAAATGGAATGAAGTCAATGAAGGGGAGAGAAGTGGAAGGACTTCTAAGTAGACACGAAGATGTGATGTGACACACCTTCGACAACATACTATAGGAGTCTTTCTTTAGCTCAAAATGGAGCAGCTTAAAAAAAGCTTCAAGGAATAACCCATTGTTTGGACGAAAAGAAGAGATGTCCACGTGGGCACGAAAGGGGAGAGATCAACTTCCAACGTGGTGGAAATACTCCATGAAACAATCCTGCAAGCTTCACCGTTGAGGAGCATTTACTAGCCTGTGGATGTACTGTAGCCAAGGTGAATCTAAGGAAAAAGAACGAATTAATATAGGAGTGCAACAAAGGGGTTCACAAAAAGCAGACTGAAAACAACAACAAGATGAACTAAATACTTGACTCAAAATGGAATATTTTATGTTAATTGGAATTAAGAATAAATGGTTCTCATCATTTAAGCATGAGAGTACTCTTCCAGCAATATGCTTATAACCTATATAATGCATGCTAGGCTAAAACAAAAAGTTAACACAGAGAAAAAATATAAAATAATTACGGATAATATTGCTATGGTGTTGAGTTAAGTCAGGACACCAAATACTCCAGGCGTGGGTCTATCGTCCTCTTTTGATGTAAGCAACGACCTATCCGCATGACTAAGAATCCTTTGAAATCATCATTATTTTTTATGAAGGGGAACTCAAACTTCAAATTCATCAAAGCCACATGGTCCTCGATGTGCTCTATAGAATAATAACATATAGTACAATGCACTGTGCAAAGACTATGTACAAAATATTATCTCGTTGGGACTATTAATATGCCACAGCATGCAGAATTGAAGCATGGGCGTCTCAGTGGACTTGGCATCCTGGTGGGACTAACTTCCAGACTTGTGCTCAAAATCCATCAGCACTGACAAGCATAATGAATAAACAAACTTGAATGGATAGCTTGTAAGAAACGTGTCAGGATGACTGGACGCTCTTTACCTCTTTAATCGCGTTGACAGATGCTGACGAGTATTACCTTGTTCATAGCCTGACTGGGAAATGGACAATAGCTTCAAATTAGCGTCGTTTGTGGCTGACTTGATTTACATCAGTGCTACCTATTCTGTCCGAGAGCTACTCTAACCCCTTGATTTATAGTTGTAGTGCTACTTGGACCTTTCCTCAGACCATGCAAGACCTAAGGTCTTATAAATAAACCTTTTTGGCCACTCTCCAAGTATCTAAACCTCTCCAAAGCTCAAGAATCAAAGATGAAAGAGAGGAGAAGGAGGGAGAGCTTAAGCTACCATGGGGGATGATGATGCTCCATCAAGCAAGAGGCCAAGACTCAATGCCTTCACAAGATTGAACAAGGTGGGAGGGCATATCAGTGGCTTGATTCATGGAAAATTGGTGAGCATATTTGATTTTTGCAATGGAGGTCTTGATGTTCATATTGTGTTCTTTATGTTCTTATTGTTCTTATTCCTCTCTCTTTTTTGTGTTTTTCTTATATCTTCCTCTCAACTACTCACAACCTCTACGACTACCCACTCTTCTGGGGCTCTAGAAGATATATGAAGCTCCCATGGCTCCAAAAACTCACATCCAATATCATCCTCGACATGAGAAAAATCCTCTCTAAATGGAACCTTTAAAGCCTTGCTATCCATGCCAAACACTACCATGAGACCTACCTAGATTGGGTGGCCTTAGGAGAACTAGTGCAACTATGGTACCCTCAAACCCACACCTTCATTTTAAGCACTTTTGAAGTGACAATTTTGCTTGAGGAAGTTGAGTTGTTTTTAGGCTTAAAGTGGATTAAGCGCGGAGAGGAGGACGAGATGGAGGTCATGCCGAGGAGATTTTCTACGAAGATGGTGCTAGCAAGCTTCATGTAGAGCAAAAGGGACATTGAATCCATCCAAGAAACACAAGGAGTTAACATGCAAAAGATAGTGGCTTGGACCATCAAAGCATTGACAAAGGATATGATCAAGGAGAAGCTTGAAGGAGTGATGAAAGGCTTCACTATATGCATTGTAGGCACCCTTTTTGTTTCCATCGGCGGACAACATCCTTGAGGAAGAGCATTTGAGTGTGATATGCGGCATATGGAAAGGAGACAGAGTGGGACAGGCTGTGCTAGCCTTTCTCTACAGCGGACTCATGACCGAAAGCCTTGGTAAGCCTCCCTATAGTTCCATGTTGCTATTTTCTTGTTGGACTGATCTACAATTTAAGTTCGGACTTGAGGACATGACAACAAGCACCTCCAAAGGCCTCTCAAGACTCTTTACCAAAAGCCTCCTCTACTGCATGGATACTTTAGTTGGACTAGAAGGGCATGTGATCAACTGTGTACCTCAGCTCAAGACACAGATTGATTGGTGCGAGCACCTCCAAAGCATGGCCCAAAATATGTTCATGTGCGTGCCAAATCCACTTCTATTCAAAGATCTCCGCATGAGGCTAGCACTCGGTGTGGAACTATGATTGATAGGAACAACCAAGTTCGTTCTCTACAATGCACAATGTTGCCTCTCTCAGCTCGGACTCCCATGGTGCACCTTCGAAGGATCATCTCACCTCCCGCTGATCAAAACAAGGGAAATCGGGACCAACGGTGATGGAGAAGAGGTGGACACAATCAAAGCAATGTAGAAGGTGTGCAACTTTAGGCGACCAGTCCCTAATGTGGAAGAGGAGAGTGAATATTGGAAGAGCTATGTAACAGATCTTAGGCGATTGAGGCCAAAAACTGCCATATGTAAGTGCCATTGATTTTATCCTCAATAAAAAATGATCATTATCCTTAATTTGGCCAAATATCCAACTTTCAGTGATTGCATCTCTCAATATCATGTGATTTTTCCTTAAACATGCAAGCTCTGAATTACATCAGACACAGACGACACACATCTCTTCTTAATATGCATCTAGTCAACCAGACGTGGTTAAAATATTCCATAAAAAGTTAGAAATTGGATCCTCAAAATTTGAGCCGTTAAGAAAAACCACGTTCACTTACCATGACACTATTAAATTTAATCCTTTAATTTAAAATTTATCCTCAAATTCAGTGCCAATGTAAAGATGGCCCTTCAAATACTTCGACTCAAGTGGATGTGTATAAACATTAATCTCATTGTCTGTAGCTAATGCGTTTCAACTAAAAATTGAATGCCCAATAAACCTGTCCAAGAGCGCTTCACTTCGTCTCTTTTGACACTTTCCCTCTCTCAAGCTCTCTCTTGCTTCTCACTCTCGAACTTCACACTCTTACTCTCTACTTTAACCCAACCTCATGATGAAGACCTCGGAGACCAAGCGTCGGCGAGGGGTAGGAGAAACGGCGACGGCCGTGGAGGAAGAGAGATAAAATGATGATGCCGATGGAAGGAATGGAGGAGGTGGTGGAGATGGCACCGGAGGCGAAGGAACCGCCGACCACGACTGTGGAAGCAATGGAAACACTAGCGACCAAGGAAGAAAGGGAAACATTGGCGGCCGACGAAGAAAGTGAAGAGGAAGATGGTGGCATGTTGTAGGAGTAAGTGTCGGTGGTGTGGCTCCGACGACGACTGGTGGAGCAAAGGGGACGACAAGGCCCCCCTCGCACCGACACAATATGTTCCCTTGATCCTTGATTTGTGATTTGTTATGAATGAGAGGAAGAGAATGGCCATCAGTGACCGGAGATGTGGGAGGGTGAATCCAGTCGACACCGATCTACATGGTTCAGATGGTTGAAATGCATCAGGTTAAGCCGACACAGTTTAGAGAATGAACGACATCTTCTGGTTCCGACGAGATTCAGAGAACCACCCGAGACCTAAAATTCTTCCTTGTTTAGCTCTGTTTTAAGTTATTTCACTATGTTCACTGAGGCTGATGAATGCTTTATTCTTGTAGGGAGTTAGGAGGTTTCGGATCTCGTGGCCCCTCATGGTAGCGGCATACTGAGGGCTTCCCGAGTTCCAGAGGGAGTGGATCAAGAGGATGGTGCTTCGTCCAGTATTGGAGATGGAGCCGATATACATTGATGTGGCGTTGATCTAGGTTTTGAGGCAGTGGTGGGATAGAGAGAGCCTGACATTACTTATGCTGTGGAGGCATATGGTGCCCAACCTCGAGGATGTGACCCGCATCATGGGACTACAGGTAGATGGAGAGGCAATCAGTGGTGGGTGACGTACGCTGTCTACAATAACTTTTCCTAGGACCTCTTGGGGGTGGAGCCCATAGTAGCAGATGAGTTTTGTTTGTAGAGGAAATGGAAATCTAGGGGGGTGAATAGAATTACCCCTTAAAAACTTAAGAATACATAATTGAAAGAACTGAAGATTCAGAAGAATAGAAACACATCAAACCACACACGACACAAGGTTTTTTAGGTGGTTCTGTAACACCCCACTTAGACCCGACCCAGTTATACCAACTCTCATTGCGTCTAGGGGACATGTTACATGGGGAACACACCCAAACATATATCAAATGTAGGTTGATTCATTCACAAATAAAGAATAATGCAGCGGAAATAAAGCACAACTCATAAACTTTAATAATCAAGTCCATAGTCCATCACAAGTCCACAATACTATATTTTGTTCAATTACAATGTTCATAACATAATCAAATCCTCACATACAATTATCTCTCAAACACACAATCTAAGTCAATCCTCTCGCTCCGAATCCTATCCCGCTATCAAAGTCTCGGGATCCGCTGTCTCACCTGAAATGTTAAGCAAGTATGAGTCTACAATGAAGACTCAGCAAGCAACCCAAAAATGGATTACCAATCTAACATATAGCAAAAGGTTTCAAAATACGTTAATACATATAAAATTCAGAAATCATACTACTTACATTATGTACATTTATCTTTCACAATTTAAACCACAAGTGAATACAATTGCTACTAGGATAAAGTATGATTCCAAGACATGATCTTAACTACACAATGTTTATTCTTACTAAAAGATTTCAGATCTGAACATGATGATATGGATTCAAGATATAACATGGTACAATTTATATACATGGTTCCAAGAAATTGCATATTAAGCATGACTTCATATCATTCACTCAAATAGAAATAAAACAAGTGTTACATGAAATCTTTATAGAGCTGAAAACAACCTTCGATCATAGCATATACATATGTACAAATTTCCTTTTTTGCCAAGACAGCCCAAACCACCCATTAGAAGATAGATACACATATGACATATACTCATCACCTAGGCAATTAGTGCTAGAGTTTTGGTTATTGCGCAATACTGGGGGAAGCCCTCCCCACCTTAACCAGTGGTACTTGTCCACCTCCAGGATTTCTTCCCGTGCCCTCGGGAACATATAACATATTGAACATTTCTATAGGGTCATTACTATGGTCTTGTTCCAAATTACTTCTATGATGGCAGTGTCTTATTGGCCATATACATATTCATGTACAAATTTCTTCAATTTAAAATGCAACATACCACATTGCCAAATCATATGCATATGATCAGATACTGATAGGGACTGATTTCATATTTATCACATGCTGTAATTTTGAACATTTTTCCACAATCTATTTCAAATGAACTCAATTCTCATAGCAATAATCAGACATAAATAGTTAGAATCATCTAAAATTCTTAGAATTTTGTTAGAATGTGCCTCTACTATCATCAATCAAATGAGAAATTATTGAAAATTTTCTGGCATAAAATCTAATTTTCACAATATTCACATTAGTGCTACAAAGAGAGAAAAATCAACTATAATGAAACTATCAATCAACCTAATTCATTATTTTTAATGCACACATATTATAACCATACAAACCACTATTCAAAATCTTATGATTTTTGAAGTCTAGAAACTATTTATCAATTTAAAATAGTACTACTACTCTATGTACTTTAGTCATGGAAATTATAGAAAACAGTCAATTTCAGATTCCAGATTTAACAACGAATGGTACATCCCTATCATGTATTACTACATAAAAATCACAATTTTTTTATCACGAGCATGCATCACATGCAAACTTTTCTATTAAATTTAAGCTTAATTTCAGAATCCACAAATGTACCCTACAGAAATTACCCAAATTTATACTGTATCAAAAGGTTGCTTTATGAGTACTACACCTTTTTCAGAAAGTCCATTTGAAGTCTAGGCTTGAAATTATAAATCCAAATATCAAAATAGGTCAAAATGGTAAACAGAAGAACTAGACGGTGAGCCTGTTGCCGCTGACTTCAGTAGACGGCAACAAGGTGGACGTTAAGTTCATCCTTGATGGTAGTCAAGGTGGATGTTAACCTGACAGGAAAACTGAACTCATCTGGGACTCATGTAACCCCAAAATTTGACTGTTTTCATCTTTTTAAAATTCTGTAAAAATTGAAAAAGGGTAAAATATAGAGTTGGGAACCCGATCCCTAGGTTACTTGCCTCTAAAGAACCAAGAGATTCATGGATTAAGCCGATGAAGCCCGCCTTGGCCAACCAAGACAGTCCTTTTGGGTTGAAACCCTAGATCCGCCAATCCCCGATGGTTTGTACACCTTGGAGACGCCTCTAGCCTTCAACAACACCAGTCCTCAACTTGCAGAAGCTCGGTCAAAGCCTCCACGAAGATTGAATCGTCGGTTCTTCCTTCCCCTTTCTTAGAAGCTTGGAGAAGGCACCCAAAAACTGGTTCTAAGAGATTAACCCTCCCTTTTTATAAAAGGGATGGCCTCTCCAAACCAAACCCTCAAGCCCAGATCCGTAACCCCCAAGGTAACCATAAAACTAGCTCTTACCATAACTCTACTAGAGCTGGACTGCGAGAATCTCGCTGTCAGTTCCAGAAGAAGTAGACATCAAGATTTACTGCCATTTACACAGAGTAAACGTCAATCGATATGGACATTTACCTGGAGTTGACGGCAAGGATGTTGCCGTTAACTTGCTGTTGACGGTAGTCTATGCTCCCGTTAACTTGTTGTTGACGACAGTCGATGTTGCTGTCAGAAACACAGGTCAACCTGCATCCACCCGAGAACAGACCATTCTACACTACAAGCCACAAAACCATATACATACATTCACATAATTTTCTAAATGCATAATAAAATAAATATCAATTGAAATTTAAAAGCTATTAAGAAATTTTAGGACATTACAGGTTCAGCTCCTAGACAGAGACCTACATCCACCCCTCACTTCAACCAAGTGAGGCTTCACTGAGACAAAATCAAACGTGTGAGACTCTCACACAGTCACTGATTCACAACATCAAAACAAACATGACTCACAACTTGTCCGCTGATTCACAGCTTCAAAATAAATGCTGACTTACAGCTTGTCCGCTGATTCACAGCTTCAAAATAAATGCTGACTCATAGCTTGTCCGCTGATTCACAGCTTCAAAATCTCACAGATCTCACAATCCTCACACTCTCAGGTACAGGATCTACACTCCTAACTCTAGTAGAAGCAATCAAACAAAATATATGGATATTGAAGGAAGAAGAAATTTGCACAAGACAAATTGATGATTGAGGAGAGTTTTATCAAACACTTTAGTAGCAGTCTGGTGGTGGATCTCTTGATTTGATCAATTCATCTATCCAAGCTTGAATTGTAGCTCATCAGACTTGAATTCATTGCCCTTTTAATTCCTAGAGCACTTGAAAGGTGATTGCCTTGAATCATGAGAATTTCGATGCTCTACCTTTACTTTAGCAAACATGGCTATGGCGAAGCTTCATCAAGCGCCGCATCATCGCAACAGTCTTCCTCTCCAGAAAGAATCCTCTCAGAGGTGTTTTTCACTTTACTACTATGGATCTCTTCTTATTTTCTTCTTTTTTCTTGCTACACCACATTTTCAGAATGGACACCCAACACCCTTTTTTATCAGCATCCGGGAATCTCCAAGTGGGACCCTACAAATCCCCAATTTGTTGGCGGAGTTTTTGTCTGCAAAAGTACTCTTCTATAATCTTGTCTAATGTGCCAAGAAATCTACAATGATTGGGCCTCAGATCATGTTCCCATAGTTGACACGCTAGCACTTGCGTCTTTTCGTTGGAAGAACAAGTTATGATATGTGTCGATGCATCTTGTGCACTGCGTCAACGAACTTTAGTATACTTGATTACTTCCCACTGAATCTATCACTTATGTCAACCTCATGGCAGAATTGCATCGACGTTCTGTGTTTATGTTTAGAACAGGCTCACTGGATGGACTATTTATGTCGACCTGATTTCTATCTTGCGTCGACCTCTTGTATTCTTCTCAGTCTAGCTCTTACTGGAGGAACTACCTGCGTCAACCTGATTTAGAATTTACGTCGACACATGTTTGGTCATTTTGCAATTGATAGTACCTATTATTAGTCTAAACTTATTAGAGCATATTTATTTAATTATGTGAATTATTTGTAATAGTTAGACATGGTCTTTGACATCATCAAAAAAAGAGACTCAACAATGTCTCCCTTTTTTATGATGTCAACTATGATATATAATTTCTATTGAAAAAATGTGCAAGTACTCATACAAGCCAATTCATCACAATTTCATCCATAACATTCAGATACATAAAATCAACAGTGACATGGGAACAAACATTAAGTTGTATTGGGAATAAACATCAAGTTGTATTATATTTCAAAAGTTCTTACACACAAGTAAAATGCAAAAGACATGACATTCGTGTGTGTGTGTGTACCCAACCCAATCTATTGCATTAAATATGATATTAAAATTTATATTCTCTCCCCCTTTGACATCATCAAAGAGGGACCTGATACTCTATGACACTTATGGCTCTAGAGGTGCAGAAGAACTGGCAAAGAGTTTAGCTTCAATCCTTGCCAAACGGGCATCAAGACCATCATAGTTGTTGCCAAGGTAATGCTGCACAACATGAAGTTTTGTATGCAGAGTTTCTTTCATGATCTCTAAACTACTTGAAACTAGTGCAAGCAGTTAGTCTTTGGCAAAATCTGTCTTCATTTATTGAAAGTGCCCAGCCAGTGCGATGTTGTAATCTCTCAGCATGTTTAAACTTTCATCCATCTAACTATAAGAGCATTTGAGAGATTGGAATATCACCACCTTCTGTTAACATTGACTCAACTATTTGTAATTCGTCAAATATGTGTGAGTGAGAGCAGGCAACATGATTAAACATTTCAGCTATTTTTCTAATAAGCATGTTTATCCTGATCTTTGCAAATCCAGTAGTTTGCTTTTGTTTATCAATGTTTACCTCCATTTGCTTTTCAAGCACTTCCATTATTTCTTCAAACTTGCTGGTCTATTGGTCAATCTTATAATTCAATTTCTCCATTGAATCATTCATCTTGTCAAATTGGTCTTCGAGAAATTGAACCAACTGAGGTAGAATAACAAATTCAGCGGATGAGGTGGAGATATTAGCTGGCTGAACAAGAGTTGTGTCTTCTTGAGTGATGTTTTCTATCCTTTGTTAAGGTACTGCCTGATCATGATCATCATCTAGTGGTAGAGGACTATAGGGTGCTTTCTCATAATAAGGTGTTGATGGTTGTTGGCCTTCTGACTTTTGATATCCTTTAGTAAGTGGCTGGTCCACTTGAGGCTCTTCTTCAATTTGTTCCACAACTGGAAGAGGTTGGGGAGGGGGTGGTCCTCTGACCAGCTTGTTTCCCTCTAGCTTGAATTTCATGAATTTTATGATATTTTCTAGGCAGTAAATGTTGTCCTTTGGAATAGACTAAAATTTCTCATTTTCAAATGGTATTTGTGCCTTTTTGAAAATTGCAGTCAAGTGAGCAGCATAGGGCAAACATCTTCTTAATTCTCTCCTTGTTGTCTCATGCATAATTTGACAAAATAGCTCAGCCATATTAACTTGAATTTACTGTAAGAGGCAGTAAAGCAAGAATCGTTGAACTCCAATAATCCTACTTATTCATCCTTTTTGAGGTGTTAAAATGGTTGTGAGCATATGATGAAGCATTTTTTTTCAAAGGAGGGAATCTATTGGCATTAAGGCATGAAACCTTTGTTTGTTCAAAATTATCCTTGTCATGCTCAATTCCAGTCATTAGTGTATATACTTCATGAAGGCAAAATGTGAACTGATTGTATTCCTTTCCAACAATTGGAATATCCAAAGATTCTCCTACAAACTTGAGAGACAAGTTGATGGGATCCCCTTTGACCTTAGTTACTAGAGCATTTTTACTGCCTTTCAAATTTGCATAGAATTGTTGTACTAATTTTGGATATAAAATATTATCTACACTAATGAAATTAGTCCATCCTTGAAATTCAAAGAGTCAAGTAATTCAGAAAAAGCTGAATTTATACTTTCATCTGCAATATCAACTACTATGGGCTTAAGGATTTGGTGATATTCTATTGCGCCCTTGGTTGATGGAACCACACTCTCTTCCTCTTCTTCACTGTCTGATTCTTTAGCTTTTGTATCATTGACTCCCATTCCATTATTTGATGATCAGATCATCCCCATGTAATTATAGTCAATTACATATTTATTTTGGTGATTAATAAAACAATATCAAAGTTTTCTAACATGCATTCTATAAGTCTTAAGCACAGGAAATAAACAAGGAAAATCAAGCACATATGGTAAGTACTAAATACTTCTGTCAATAAGCCAGGTAAGTGCATTTCTTTAAGTCCACATCGACTTCTGTTGAAAGTCACAACGATTTCATAAGTGTTTTAACGATTTCCTTGTAAGACTGGAAAGTCATGTTATTTCAAACAAATCGATCATGTAACGATTCTATAAGTCATCGTAACGATTTCTTTAAAGCTCGTAACGACTTGCCTGTCGCAACGATTCTATAAGTAATCAAAACGATTTCTTTAGAACTCGCCACGACTTGCTCGCTGTCACGATTTCTTAAGTAATCATAACGATTTCTTTAGATCTTACAACAACTTGCTTGCCGTAAGGATTTCTTAAGTAATGATAACGATTTCTTTAGAACTCGCAACGACTTGCTCGCCGTAACGATTCTATAAGTAGTCATAACGATTTCTTTAGAACTCAAAACGACTTGCTCGCTGCAACGATTCTATAAGTAATCATAACGATTTCTTCAGAACTCGTAACAATTTGCTTTTCATAATGATTTCTTTAGAACTCATAACGATTTGCTTATCATAACGATTTCTTCAGAACTCGTAACGATTTGCTTTTCATAACGATTTCTTCAGAACTCGTAACGATTTCTTCAAAACTCATAACGATTTACTTTCCATAACGATTTCTTCAGAACTCATAACGATTTCTTCAGTGAACACAACGGCTTGCATTTTGTAATGATTTGTTAAGGGTTTTACAAAGATTTATTCATTGAACACAACGATTTGCTTTGTGTAACAATTTGATAAGTAGTCACATTGAATACTTCAGTAAATGTAACAATTTGCTTTGATTCATAACGACTTGGTCAAACTGACTTGATAATGATTTCATATCTTACATCGACTTGATACTCTCTTTCTCTAAGAAGCGTTGACTAGTCAAAGTCCACGTATATATCTCTCTAACACCCCTGCATTTATGAGATCTGAACGTACCTTTGCATGCATGCAGACGATATTGTCCATTATCGTGCTTACTATGTATATGTCTTTTAGATTCAGCTATTTGGCATTACTATTTTGGTGAATACTCACGTCAACGTTTACTGACACCAAGAGACAGACTAGATGTCTACTGTTGTAGCATTTATTATGTGCAGGGTCCTGAAGACATTCTATCATACAACGTTGGATCTTATAGACGCTAGAAGACCCTATCTCTTTGCGTGCTCAAATGAATAAAAGATTGTTGAAGCTTCCATATGTCAAGCAGTCTAATGTCTACCAATCTAAGAGACAACGGTTACTTCAATGGCCGTATTTCAAAAGAAGATCTAAATACAAGACAGAAGAGAAGAATAAAGACAACGAGTGGAGAACAAGCATCTCGCATTCAAGCATTCAAATTCATCCAGAAGTCTAGAGCCAAGAATCTAATCTCTCATCATATTTAGCTCTTTGCTTTCGGTGCTATAATAGAATCTTTAAGAGAGCCAGTGTAGCCCTGAGAGTGTGCATTTGTTTAGACCTTTTACTCTCAGTGCTCGTTGCTTTAGATCTTGACTTGTAGAAGCTTGATATAGGGGCTTGAATTCATTCTATTCTCTTGGTGTTGTTCCCTTCGGTTGTGAAGGAAGACCTGGTGGGATCCAGGGTGTTGTTCCCTTCGGTTGTGAAGGAAGACCTGGTGGGGTATCCAGGGTGGTGTACTTCCCTTTGTGTGAAGGAAGACCAGCTGAGCTGGGTGTTTGTTGTGCCCATAGGGGGACTGTACCCTAGTTAGTGGAATCCTGAGTTGTTGCTCAGAGACTGGACGTAGGACTCCTAAGGAGAGGAAGTCCGAACCAGGATAATTCTTGTGTTGTGTGTTTGTTTTCCTTGTGTGATTGCCTTTCGAACTAATAGTTACTAACCTCTATCGAAGAACGTTGTTGTGTGAATGTTTTTAATTTACAGGTACTAACATTTATTTTTAAAAAGACCCATTCACCCCCCCTCTGGGCTTGTCAACTGGGCAACAAGTGGTATCAGAGAGAGTCTCTTTGACAAAAAAAAGATCCAATGATCTGAAGAGTAAAGATCCATGGCCGCCCAAGGTCACAACGAAGGTCAGTCTGTCAACCGACCACCATTGTTCGATGGAGAGGATTACACATACTGGAAAACAAGAATGGAGTATTTTCTGCAAGGCCACGATTATCATATTTGGTCCATAGTAGAAGAAGGTGATCTCCTGGTCACAAACGAGAAAGGTCAATGGACAGATGACGACAGGAAAAAGATTTCCTTGAATTTTAAAGCGAAGAGTATATTGTGTTGTGCACTGAGTAAAAAGGAATTCAACAGAGTGTCAGCCTGCAAATCCACAATGAAGATGTGGGAAAAGCTCAGAATCACCTACGAAGGCATAGACAAGGTGAAGGAAACAAGAATAGATATTCTTGTAACACAATACGAGAGATTTCAAATGCAGTCAGGTGAGTCCATAACCCAAATGTTCAGTAGTTTCACATATATCACAAATGGGTTAGCTGGACAAGGAAAGACCTATGAAATGGGAGACATGGTCAGGAAAATTCTTAGATCTTTACCATCCTCATGGACTCCAAACGTAACAGCCATTGAGGAGGCTAATGATCTAAAGAGAATGTCATTGGAAAAGCTCGTTGGGTCACTTATGGCCCATGAGATCAATATGGGAAGGCTAGGAGAGTCCTCAAGTAGAAAGAAGCACTCCAACGCTTTAAAAGCTGAAGAAGAATCACCATAAGCAAGCTCAGATGAGAGTGAGAGTGCTGAGGACAGTGAAAATGAGGAAGCAATGCTCTCTAGAAGATTGCAACGGATTCTAGCTAAGAAGAAGAAGTTCCAATCTGGTAGAAGGCACTTCAAAAGAAACAAAGATTTCAAGAGACCATATGCAAAAGATTTGAAGAAAGGAGAACCCATCTGCTATGAATGCAAACAACCAGGACACATCAAAGCTGAGTGTCCAAGATTCAAGAAGCCGGAGTTCAGGAATAAAGAAAGCTCCAAGAAGTTCAGAAAATACAAGAAGAAGGCGATGGCAGCAACATGGGAAAACAGCAGTGACTCAGACAGTGAGTCAAGCTCCTGCAGCGATGAAGAAGAAGCCAACTTGGTCTTCATGGCTAATACTGAAGAAAAGGGCAACACTCGAGCATCCAAATGGTATTTGGACAGTGGATGCTCAAGGCACATGTTAGGGAACCGGAAGCTATTCACCCATCTCCAAGCTGAAGAAGGAACAGTCACCTATGAAGACAATGGGAAAGGCACAGTCATTAGCAGTGGTTCCGTGAGCAACAATGGAAAGATAGTCATTGAAGATGTACTGCTAGTCAAAGGGATGAAGCACAATCTAATTAGCATCAGCGAGCTTTGTGACAGAGGCCATCAGATTCAGTTTCAAGAGTCAAAGTGTAGCATATTAAAGGATGGAGCACTAATTTTCGAAGCCAATAGAGAGAAGAATCTATACACACTCCATCTTGAAGAACTCAAGGATCAAGATGTCTGTCTGGCAGCAATCAATGATCAATCTACTGAATTGTGGGACAGAAGACTAGGTCATTGCAGCATAGATGGGATGAGAAAATTACTAAAGAAAAATCTTGTGGAAGGACTGCCAAAGGTTAGTGCAAAAATGGAAGGTGTCTATAGACCTTGTGCTAAGGGAAAGCACACCAAGAGCTCCTTCAAGTCAAAGATAGTAGTAACCACCTCAAAACCCTTAGAACTCCTTCACATGGATCTATTTGGGCCAATGAGGACTACCAGTCTTGGAGGAAAGAACTTTGGATTTGTCATAGTTGATGATTACTCAAGATTCACATGAGTGTCATTCCTAGAGCATAAGGATGACACATTTGAAAACTTTGTCAGTTTCAGTAAGAAAGTTCAGAAGGATCAAAAGTTCAGCATTGTGTCTATCAGATCAGATCATGGTGGTGAATTTCAGAATGAAAAATTTGTTAAGTTCTGTGATGATCAAGGAATTGAGCACAATTTCTCAGCACCAAGGACACCACAGCAAAATGGAATTACTGAGAGAAAGAATAGAACTCTATTGGATATAGCAAGAACAATGCTATCTGAATATGATCTGCCAAGGTATTTTTTGGCCGAAGCAATCAACAAAGCAAGCTACATTATCAACAGAGTTATGATCAGACCAATCCTGAAGAAGACTGCATATGAACTGTTCAAAGGAAAGAAGCCAAAAATCAGTCATTTCAGAACCTTTGGTTGTCCTTGCTTCATCCACAAGAATGGAAAAAGGGACATTGGTAAGTTGGATGCCAAATCAGATGAAGGCATCTTCATGGGGTACACCTCAAAACCCAAAGGCTATAGAGTATTTAATAAACGCACTTTACTAATTGAACAGACTGTACATATTATTTTTGATGAAACTAACCCTTCCTTGAGAAAGGAAGAAGATAGTGATAATGATGATGCAGATGAGCTGTCCAAGAAACTAAAGAATACATCAATTGAGGACAAGGATGATCCACCTCTGGAAGACATGCAACAAAAGGAAATTACACATGAAAATCTTCCAAAGGAATGGAGATACAAGAAAGATCAACCACTGGAAAATATTATTGATGATCCATCTGTAGGGGTAAGAACAAGAGGTATTGTAATTCCTTGTGATTACCTAGCTTTTGTTTCTCAAATAGAGCCGTGGACAGTCAATGAAGCTCTTTGTGATGATTCTTGGATATTAGCCATGCAAGATGAACTAAATCAGTTCAAGAGAAACCAAGTATGATCACTTGTTCCTAGACCATCAGACCATCCAGTTATTGGCACCAAATGGGTGTTCAGAAACAAGTTGGATGAGGCTGGTGTAATCTTAAGAAACAAGGCCAGACTGGTAGCTCAAGGCTATTCTCAAGAGGAAGGCATAGATTTTGATGAAACCTATGCACCTGTAGCTAGACTTGAGGCCATTAGAATACTACTAGCATATGCATCAGCATTAGACTTAAAACTATTTCAAATGGAAGTCAAATCTGCATTCTTAAATGGTTTTATAAAAGAGGAAGTTTATGTGGAACAACCCCCGAGTTTTGATGACACAGAATTTCCTAATCATGTTTTCAAACTCCATAAGGCTTTGTATGGTGTAAAACAAGTGCCTAGAGCCTGGTATGAAAGACTTAGCTCTTTTCTTTTAAACCATGGCTTCAGTAGAGGTCAAGTAGATAGCACTCTCTTCATAAAATCTAGGGTCAAACACATATTATTAGTGCAAATTTATGTAGATGACATAATCTTTGGTTCTACTGATGAATCCCTCTATAAGTATTTTGAGAAGCTTATGTAGGGAGAATTTGAAATGAGCATGATGGGAGAGCTAAATTACTTCCTTGGACTACAAATCAAACAAGGAAAGGAAGGAACTCACATCTTCCAAGCAAAGTACACAAAGGAACTCTTGAAGAAATTTGGATTTCAAAATACCAAGCAACTGTCAACACCAATGAGTACATCAACAAGGTTGGACAGTGACAAAAATGGTAAGAAAGTAGATCAAAAGGTCTACAGAGGTATGATCAGCTCATTACTTTATTTAACAGCTAGTAGACCTGATATTTTATTTAGTGTTTGCATGTGTGCTAGGTATCAAGCAGATCCTAGAGAATCGCATTTGACCTCAGTAAAAAGAATATTTAGATATTTAGCTAGAACCCATGACTTAGGTCTATGGTATCCAAAATTGTGTGACATCACTTTAGTAAGATACTCTGATGCTGACTATGCTGGATGCAAAGTAGATAGAAAAAACACCAGTGGTTGTTGTCAATTTCTTGCAGGGTGTTTGATATCCTGGTCCTCAAAGAAACAAAATTCAGTAGCACTGTCTACAGTTGAAGCTGAGTACATGGCTGCTGGAAGTTGCTGTACACAACTCCTATGGATAAAGCAACAACTTGAAGATTTTGGATTAAATATCAAATCAATTCCACTATTGTGTGACAACACCAGTGCTATCAATCTCACCAAAAATCCAGTCCAACATTCAAGGACCAAGAACATTGAGGTTAGATATCATTTCATTCGTGATCATGTTGCAAATGGTAATATTGAAATATCGTTTATTGATATAAATAATCAGTTAGCAGATATCTTCACAAAAGCCTTACCTGAAGAGAGATTCACATCTCTTAGAAGGGAATTGGGCATGTGTAATTTGTGAAAAGATTTCTGTTTGAAACTGGTACAAAAATTTTCAGATTTAAGTAAAATTTCCCTCCATGGATTTAAGCAAAAGAAATTCAAATTATCTCTGTTGGTCACTCTCTTATTAAAGTCGGTTTGACTAGTCAAACTTATTTGTCGTTTTCTACCGCCTTTTGGCGTCTCACTTTTCGCAAAGCATTTATTTATTTACAAAATCAATGTGTGAACGATTCACCACCCATCTTCTACCTTTTTCCCTCCTGAGTCGATGCCCTAATGTCTCCGACATCTCTCTCTACTTATTTGAAGTTTCGCTCCCCTTCCCGCGAAAAATCTCTTAAGGGCTTTCACCCCTTCCCTCATCTTAACCCTATAGAAACCTTCTTCACCTAATTCCATGGCCGCGTCCGTCATCTCTGGAAGTCTTGGGGGCTACGGCGCTGATTTCCTCACTCCTGAGCAGCAGGAGAGGTTCACCTTTGTGAAGACTAAGGTCTGTGGAAACAAGGCAGTGGACATAGCAGATCTTGAAAAGAATGGTATGCACAGCGTAGGAGCAGCTTTGAGCAGGATGCAGTGGATGGGAATCGCTGTCGTCTCAGAGGTAAGTTATCCAGACCTCGTGAAGGCCTTTTTTGTCTGTTTGAGAGCAGAGGCAGACGGGTCCCTAGTTTCATCTGTCAAGGGAACCCTGATTAAGATAGATCATGACCTATTGCACCTATTATTTGGGGTGAGGACCTCAGGGCACAGTGGGGTTCACACCGTGGACGCCCAAATTAAAGGTCTTGGTATTGTAGGACCGGGGTTCAGACTGAGGGATGGAAAATTAGACATTAATCAGTTAAATGATTTCAACCGCCTCCTTCATTTCATTGTTTGCCAAATCTTGGTTCCTAGAAGTGCAACGTTCTCAACCTGCACCAAGGCTGACTCAGACATGATGTTTTGGGCCATTCAAAACAAGGAGATTAACATGGCCAATGTGATAATTAAACGAATGAAGTTTGCTCGTGACCAGATCTGGGATACCAAGAGTAAGCTTAACGTGTCGTTACCCTATGCCCACTTGCTTACAAAGATATTCAAACACTTAGGTGTTGATTTGTCTGGGGCAGTAGTTGAGAAGATGGGCCAAGCTATTAGGTCCAGGAACTTGAGAAAAAGTGGTTTTTCATTGGTCAATGGGATTTGGTCTAAGACCTCTGTGGCAGAAGGAGAGGCCATTGTAGAAGATGTCCCAGAAATACAAGAAGATGTGCCAGAAGCCTCAACAGAGCCAGCAGGAGCCGCATCGGTAGCAAATGTTGAACCATCAGAACTTGCAGCAACATCTGAATTGGCAGCAGCAATGCCAGCAGAATCACAACCTTCAGTAGCTCAAGCAGAAGAACCAGTGGAAGGTGCAGCAACTCCTTAGCCCACTTCCAGTGTAGCGTCTATCCTTAGAGAGGTGCTGGATTCTATCCATACCACTCCAGTCATTCCAGAGGCTCATGGAGTGTCAGTTGAAGAAGTTGTGGCATCAGGCCACATTGAAGAAGAGGAGCAATCAGCTGCTCCAGGAGATACTGTTTTTGAAGATGCTTTCATTCAGGGGGAGGAAGACAGGATCATAGAAGATGCTCCCATTCAGGGGGAGCAAGGGAATGAGGACCTCACTGCATCTCAAGGGGTGCATACAATAGATGCCCCTGTCCATGAAGAACAGACCTAAGCTCATCAGGATTCTGTTGATAGGAGAGGCAAGAGGATTGCTCACAGAAGGTGAAGGACATCAGAGAAGCTGAAATTGAAGCCTATTCTGAAAAGATTGGATGCACAAAATGAACTCTTATCCTCAGTCCAATCAAATGTAAGTTCAATCATTGTTCGCTAGGAATCTATTTCCAATGATATGTCACAAGTAAAAAGTTCTCTGAAATGGCTTAATAAGGAAATGTGCAGCATGAAGGCAACACTATCTGAGATTCTGAAGGCAGTGAGTTCTCCACCTTCTGGCACTCAGAGTGTTTCAGAAGCTGTTCTCAGGCCATCAGGGCCAACAATCGCAGAAGAGGGCAGTGTGCTAGTCCAAGTTCAGACTCAGCAGCAAGCCGAAGTACCCGGACCATCTGATGAGAATGCAGGGCCATCAGGGCCATCTCTCAATGTAGAAGCTTCAGTATAGCCTACTGTGGATGAAAGGCCATCAGGGCAGAATCTTGAAGAGGAGCCTCATGTGGCTTTTTCAGTGGCAGATGAAGTACCCTCTGAGGATCAAGGGCCAGCAGAACAGGCTGAGGGTCTGTCATCCCTGGAGATTTCGGCAGCAGTTGGAGAGGCACAGGTTGTAGTTCCCGAGCCTTCCACTCTTCCTACTCCAACCCCTCCTTCTCCACCGACCTCATCCACAGCTCCTCCAGCACCCCCTGTTCCCAAAAGGCCATGTTCACGACAAATCTCCTCTCCCACTCCTTTCACTTCTTCCACCACTCCTTTACCTTCCTCCTCTGTTGAAGTTCTTCTCGGATCTTCTTTAGCTGGAGCTTCCGCATCTGGTCCCTCCTCCTCAGGACCAAGTAATCTTCCCACCATCTCTCCTGACTCTTTGATTCATCTACCAGCACCTCCATCTTTCATCACTCTCATTCCTAAAGGTGCCCAACTCACCTAAAGTGAGATCCATGGCATTAAGGATGAATTTGAAGAAGCAATTCTCAAATCTGTCCTAGCCACTGGAACTCACTCTCACAGGACTGGTATTTCCAGCCCGGTCTCCAAAAGAAGGAGACTTACTTCCACCCTTCCTATCTCCTTCGATCCTTGCTATCCACCACTGTGGTTTTCCCTAGCCATAGCAAATAAGCACAAACCCCTTTATGAGGAATATCTTCAAAAGGTGGTTTTTTCTCATATTTTTGGTTTACCTTTCCAAAATCTTTCCAACCATCTTACTACCATTTTCCCTTACACTTCTCTTTCAAAGGCTCAACAGTCCAAAAATTTTTCTGTGACTGAAGCCAAAACTGAAGAGCAGTGGGCTCAGACCAACAATGCTTTGTACTCCTAATTTCGAAGAGTAGAAGCTGCCAGATATCCTCCCAGGGACGCCCCTCTCCCTCTGTATGAATGGTTCTAGATCCATCTCAAGAACCTGTTTGGACCCTTCATTCAGAAAGAAATTAAGTTCATCAGGCATTATCAAATGTTCTGCAATTACTGCTATGTAAACAGCTTGGATGAACCTCAGTTGGGGCAGTTTCGTGCAGCTATCACAGCTCTGCGGTCGACTCATTATGAACCTCTTCAGGTGGACTTTGCTACATTGAAGTTCCCAGACATTGTGTTCCTTCTACCTCTCCATTCCTTGATCATGGATTCATCGGTTGTTACACTTGTCTTTGAGAGAGCTGCTAGAGTCATGGCCAGGTTGCATGTACATGAAGGCCGTGATCTTTCTTTCCAAAGATTTGTGTTCAAACACTATCTTGAGGGGCAGATTTCAGCTGATATCTTTGCTCCCATTCTCTCAGAATGTGAATGCCTGACCTCTGATGAGTGGCTCAAGCACTATCCGTTGTCTGCTCAGCAGCTTTCTGATCTGAATGACTCCCAGGCCCGGGCAAATCTACCTCCTCTGACCCCTGGTGACATTCTGGATGCAAATTCTCATCACCTCATCAGGCATACATTCGTAATTTGGACTGAGAGATTCAAGATATTTCATGATTTGTAGAAGGAGCTCTGGTCTCATCATATCTTCTATCCTATCAAGATGGAGAAGTTTCTTCTCTTTGCCAGCTTTGGGTCCTTCTCCACTTTCAAACTAGCCTTAGGATTGGATAAATATGGGGACTTTATTTTTGACCAGTGGAAACTTCATCTCAAGAGGATGGCTCCCACTATGGGACCCTCCTATAAAATTGAGATTGGAGCTTTTCAAGCTCATTTTGAAGAGCAGGAAAGATTGGCATTTCCTGTCATCCGACAGTTTGCCTCCTTGTTGTCTCCTACCTTCTATCTCGATCCTTCTCTTCGACCTCAAGATCAATAAAAAAATTCACTTCCCTTGTCTTCATAAATTTCTTATCTTTTCTTTGTTTCAGATTACCCTTTAGCTTAATGACAAAAAGGGGGAGAAATACTTATGTCTGAAACATACTATATGCATTTTTTTTACATACTTATTGTTGAGTTTTGTCATCACCAAAAAGGGGGAGATTGATGATCAGATCATCCCTATGTAATTATAGTTAATTACATATTTATTTTGGTGATTAATAAAACAATATCAAAGTTTTCTAATATGCATTCTATAAGTCTTAAGCACAGGAAATAAACAAGGAAAATCAAGCACATATGGTAAGTACTAAATACTTCTGTCAATAAGCCAGGTAAGTGCATTTCTCTAAGTCCACATCGACTTCTGTTGAAAGTCACAACGATTTCATAAGTGTTTTAACGATTTCCTTGTAAGACTGTAAAGTCATGTTGTTTCAAACAAATCGATCCTGTAACGATTCTATAAGTCATCGTAACGATTTCTTTAATGCTCGTAACGACTTGCCTGTCGCAACGATTCTATAAGTAATCATAACAATTTCTTGAACTCGCAACGACTTGCCTGTCGCAATGATTCTATATGTAATCATAACGATTTCTTTAGAACTCGCAATGACTTGCTCGCTGTAACGATTTCTTAAGTAATCAAAATGATTTCTTTAGAACTCGCAACGACTTGCTCACCGTAATGATTTCTTAAGTAATCATAACGATTTCTTTAGAACTCGCAACGACTTGCTCGCTGTAACAATTTCTTACATAATCATAACGATTTCTTTAGAACTCACAACGACTTGCTCGCCGTAACGATTTCTTAAGTAATCATAATGATTTCTTTAGAACTCGCAACAACTTGCTCGCCGTAACGATTTCTTAAGTAATCATAACTATTTCCTTAGAACTCGCAACGACTTGCTCACCGCAATGATTCTATAAGTAGTCATAACTATTTCTTTAGAACTCACAACGACTTGCTCGCCGCAACGATTCTCTAAGTAATCGTAACAATTTCTTCAGAACTCATAACGATTTGCTTTTCATGACAACTTCTTTAGAACTCATAACAATTTGCTTATCATAACGATTTCTTCAGAACTCGTAATGATTTGCTTTTCATAACGATTTCTTCAGAACTCGTAACGATTTCTTCAGAACTCATAACGATTTGCTTTTCATAACGATTTATTCAGAACTCAAAACGATTTCGTCAGTGAACACAATGACTTGCGTTCTGTAACGATTTGTTAAGGGTTTTACAATGATTTCTTCATTGAACACAACGATTTGCTTTGTGTAACGATTTGATAAGTAGTCACATTGAATCCTTCAGTAAATGTAACAATTTGCTTTGATTCATAACGTCTTGGTCAAACTGACCTGATAACGATTTCATATCTTACATCGACTTGATACTCTCTTTCTCTAAGAAGCGTTGACTAGTCAAAGTCCACGTATATATCTCTCTGACACTCCTGCATTTATGAGATCTGAATGTACCTCTACATGCAAGCAGACGATATCGTCCATTATCGTGCTTACTTTGTATACGTCTTTTAGATTCAGCTATTTGGCATTACTATTTTGGTGAATACTCACGTCAACGTTTACTGACACCAAGAGATAGCCTAACTGTCTACTGTTCTAGCATTTATTATGTGCAGGGTCCTGAAGACATTCTGTCAAACAACGTTGGACCTTATAGACGCTAGAAGACCCTATCTCTTTGCGTGCTCAAATGAATAAAAGATTGTTGAAGCTTCCATATGTCAAGTAGTCTAACGTCGACCAATCTAAGAGACAACGGTTACTTCAACGGCCGTATTTCAAAAGAAGATATAAATACAAGACAGAAGAGAAGAATAAAGACAACGAGTGGAGAACAAGCATCTCGCATTCAAGCATTCAAATTCTTCCAGAAGTCTAGAGCTAAGAATCTGATCTCTCATCATCTTTAGCTCTTTGCTCTCGGTGCTATAATAGAATCTTTAAGAGAGCCAGTGTAGCCCTGAGAGTGTGCATTTGTTTAGATCTTTTGCTCTTAGTGCTCGTTGCTTCAGATCTTGACTTGTAGAAGCTTGATCTAGGGGCTTGAATTCATTCTATTCTCTTGGTGCTGTTCCCTTCGGTTGTGAAGGAAGACCTGGTGGGATCCAGTGTGTTGTTCCCTTCAGTTGTGAAGGAAGACCTGGTGGGGTATCCAGGGTGGTGTACTTCCCTTTGTGTGAATGAAGACCAGCTGAGCTGGGTGTTTGTTGTGTCCATAGGGGGACTGTACCCTAGTTAGTGGAATCTTGAGTTGTTGCTCAGGGACTGGACGTAGGACTCCTAAGGAAAGGAAGTCCGAACCCGGATAATTCTTGTGTTGTGTGTTTGTTTTCCTTGTGTGATTGCCTTTCGAACTAACAGCTACTAACCTCTATCGAAGAACGTTGTTGTGTGAATGTTTTTGATTTACAAGTACTAATCAATTATTTTTAAAAAGACCCATTCACCCCCCCTCTGGGCTCCTCAACTGGGCAACATTATTTTCTTCAGAAACATAACCTTCTTCAACACTACCAGTCACAAGATTATCTATTTCCTCATCCTCATTTGAGCCAGAGTTAGCCCTAGATGCAGTTACTAGAGATATGAAGATGGAATCCTCTGCCTCAGAATTGGATTCTTCAATCTGACCTTTCTCTGACCAATGGTTTTCCTCTTCGTCAGAGCTACTGAGATTGACGTATTCACTCTTATTTTCTATTTTTAACAGGGCCTTCTCCTTAGTTATTCTTGGGTGAGAGAATCATCGACTTGAGAAGAATGGTGTCGGTGCTTTTGTCTTCTACGGAGTCAGATGTGCTGTAGGATCATTTTTTAACTTGGTTCTGCCATCAGAGGGCTCTCTTAACACTATTGTTGGTTGTGCGACCTTTGCCTTCTCACCTCTTCGAGGTTGAAGTTTGAGTACCATTGCAATAGGGACAAAGTCTGGATCCTCTCCACCCTGCGCAGGATGGAGTCGAGTAAGTACAAAGGCGCACATGGGGCTATTTTGGTTTTTTTTTTTTTCAACCCTTGGTTTTTTTCTTTTAAAAAAATAAAAACCAAAACACTCTTTGTACTGACCAGACTCCAACTTGTGCGGGGTGGAGAGGATCCGGACGGAGCAAACGAATGCCTTGCCTGAGAGGAAAGAGATGCTTCTCTGGAGATGAAGGATTACTTTGTAGGAGAAGAAAGGTTCTTCTAGAGGCGGGAGAGGGAAGAGATGTGAGATAAAAATGAATAGTAGGTAGATGTGTCGAGTGCGATTTAAGGAATTTGAAGAGATTACGTTGACCTACCCTAGCAAAAGGTACAATGAACTGATGGTTCACCAGAACTTAAACATGAGCCATAGTAAAGTGAGCCAAGGTGCGTCGATGTAGCAGTTCAAGTGTGTCGACCAAGGATAAAAAAGTTGACAGAAAGTATTCAATCATGAGGAATATGATCTTATTCACTCTTTTAGGAATTATTAAGGAATTAAAGTCATCTTTTTGAACTTCATTTAATTGCCCCCCCCCCCTTTTTTTAATTAATGGTTTGAAAATTATAAACATTAGTTTGACAATTATAAAAAGCTAAAAAATAATCTTGAGGATTATTAAATAGAGATAAAACACATGAAATACTTGCCTTCCCTTTATTACGATATTCCATTATTTTTAAGAATCTTTCGGAAAAAATTCAATTAGTATTGAAAATAAACAACTAGAAAATTTCCATAGGCAAGAATCATAAATTTCACTTAAGGATTTTTTTTTTATGAGCAACTTTGAAAAGAGCATTCAACCATATCATAACATTTTCATGCAAGAGCTCATGTTTTTTATACACCAGAGTTCATGATTACTCAAGTTCGATAGACATCCTACCACTAAGGTTGTGTGTAACCCTTTTGACGTGAGGTTACATGTTGTTTAGATGCCAAAATCCCCAGCTACCCAATTTATCACAAGAAAATATTCAATGTCATTAACCCCTCAGAACAGAGATAACCAGGTTCTTCGTGACATACATTTATGTTCACATTTTATGAAGAGATGCAACTTCTCTGAAACAAAGTCATTGCTCTACCAAGACAAGTTGTTTTTCATGATTTTTATTCTTAGCCTACTTCATGACTATTGATGTTTAGGAATAATACTCATTTTGTTATTTTTTCTACCAAAGAGGCCTTATATCACATGAATTACAGAATTATGGGAAATAGAATTTTCAAGGTGTTTTAAAACTATTTCATAACCTTTGATATTTTCCAAAAGTTTTAAAATTCAAACTATGAATTTATAAGCCTCAAACCACTAGAATATTTCAGGAGTAATTGACAAGTGAAAAAAAAACTGTAACTCCCCCTGAATTGATGCCCTTGACCAAAATTCATCAATTCATGAATAATTTATCTAAATGAACGAATTTATTAAGAACAAAGACAATTTAATCAAAGCAGGATTTTGAGTGAGTCAAATATCAAGGATTGACAAAGATCGAGTATCACCAGTGAGTGTGTCGACACAACATCCAATAGTGTCGACCTTATTCAGACCAGTTCTCAATTTTTTTGAACTTCTCTGCATTCTCTGACATTAACCTCTGTATGTCCATAGCTCATTCAACTTAGCCAACACTTTTGCCACAATTCGAACTAGTTTTACACTTTTCATAGAAACTTTTAATTCTCCAAGCATGAGTTCATGACATTTTTTAACTATTGAAAGAAAATTCTCCCCCTCACTGTGTGCATTGTGAAAGAATAAATAATGTGCGATGACCATGAATGGAATAGTTCATACAAATTGTATCATATATCACATGATTACATGGCGAAGAAATTTTCTCATGCATAGTGAAAGCTTCCAGACAAGCCTGACTTGTCCTTCCACAAATCCTCATTTGATATACCAAAGATTTAAAATATATAATACATCTTGTTTTTAATCAAATGAACAAGTTTCAGTCAATCAATCAATCAATTAATCAATAATACAATGACCAAGTTCTCTTCTTAAGGATAAAAATCTTTCATTGTAGAGAGGTTTTGTGAAAATATCAACAATTTGTTTTGATGTTTCAATAAAATGCAGTTCAAAATATTTTTTGCTAACTTCATCTTATAGAAAATAGTGTGTAATTTCAATATGCTTAGTTCTAGAGTGTTAGATTGTATTTTTGCCAAATTTACAGCACTAGTGTTATCACACATAATTGGAACACATCTAAGATCTACTTGGTAGTCTTAGAGTTGATGTTTAATACATAACACTTGAGTACCACAGCTCCCTGCAACAACATATTCTGCCTCTATAGTAGAGAGGGAAACCAAGTGTTGTTTCTTAGAAGCCCAAGAGACTAAACATACTCCCAAAAATTGGAAATAGCCACTAGTACTTTTTCTATCCAATTTACACCCAGCATAATGTAACGACCCTCTTTAAACCGGTACGATTTTACCAATCCACATCGATATAAAGTGCGCTGTCACAGTGGGACATATACCCAACACAACACAGTAGGTAGAGATGTACATAAATAACAAAAGAAAGTACAACGGAAATGAAAGTGACTCTTATTCCATCATCAATCACACATTCCATAGTCTATATACTAGAAATGAAAGTAAACCAATGTCCACAATTATACAAGTATATAATAACTTCTTTGTCCCCATACTAATGAAAGATAGTGTAGTCTAAGCAAGAATTCTCCACAAGCACAGCTACTCCTCTCGCTCGGAGTCACTCCTCACAATGTCCTCCTCTAGCACGGGGATACTTGTCTTACCTGTATGTTAAAGCAAGTATGAGTCTTCACAATGACCCAGCAAGCAACCCATTGACACATCCTTACACATATCACATTCATGCTATCTTCTAAATGATAAGAGAAGTATGGCACATGGTTTATGTCAAATAAGCAAGTACACATGGATAACCTATAGCATGCTTTCTACATATGGTCTTTAACTTGAATCATGGTGTCAATTTCAATTCATATCATTTCATATTTCTAAACAGATAGTTCATGGAATTAAGCACATGGTTACTAACAAACCTAGCATGATATCTAACACTTTTCACATGCTTTTATATCACATAATCGCATCTTTTACTTGTTATTTTAATATAAATAAAACATATTCACATGGTTTCACATCACTTCACATAGTAATATATTTACACATCACTTTCACATGAACATTTTGCACATTTACACATGTTTCACACTTTTACACATTAATTTACCGTGACACATAGTCCGAACCACCATAAAGAAGGACACACATATCACATAACACATACCCGTCATCTAGGCAATATAGTGACGAATCTTGGTAAATGCGTAGAACCGGGAGAAGCCCTCTCCACCCTACCCAGTGGTACTTGTTCACCTCCAGGATTTCATCCTGATGCCCACAAGATATCATATACACATTGAGCCTTCCCATAGGGACTTTTCTACTATACGGCTCCACAGCCTTCTATGGTAGCAGTGTCAATTTCAGCACATATTTGACTTAAACACATTATCTCACTTAATCACATGATTAATATCATTTACATGCACTATTTGGTCCATTCACATGAAAATTATTTAGACATATATACTTCAGTTTACAGAACTTGTCATGACTGTCTAACAGTATTAACTCATTCATAACAGTACCTAAACATGCTGCAAATCACTAAAAATACATTATTTTAACCAAACATGCTTAACATGGCTTTAATACCCTTTATAAGTGCAACAATACTTACAGATATCAAAATAGTCCCAAATTTTAACTACAAACTCTATGTATGGATTATATCATAGGGATAATTTTTCAAAATTTTTGTAACAGTATAACTATTTTTAACATTTAATATAGATTTCATACAATTTTAGCAAGATATTACATTTGAACATGATGGATAGTAAACAACTGGTTCTCATAGTTTTAAAACATGTAAGCAGTAGCCCTAAGTTCATGAATTGTTTTTGAAACAATAACATGCATCAAATCTAATTATCTCGAATTTAAATCTAGCAAATCATGTATATGTCTCCATAACAGAAATTATATTAAATGAAAGCATGATCAGAAATCCGATAGAAATTTATGGTTTGACCCTAAGACAATACCTGAACATCCATAATTTTTCCAGCATGAGCAAACATCCAGAAATCAGAAAAATCATATCACAGAGATTAAATCACAATTCTGTAAAAACCAGAAGAGCATGGCGGCAAGGGTCTTGCCGTCAAGGGGGGTTAACGGCACAATCGGTTGCCGTTAACTGAGGAACATGGTGGTAACAAGGTTTTCGTCAACCTCCTGTCTGCAGAAAGGTGCAGACCGACCACAAACAAACATAGAATTTGGGGGTCCAAGACACGATGTAAAAATCCGTAAAAATGCCTAAACTGTAGGGGTTATGTCTAGGGATGAAACCCCTAAGTTACTTGCCCTTAGAAAAACTTCAGAAGATCTAATTTGGTGATGAAACCCTCTTCGGCCAAGCTAAGGAGGTGTTTCCTTCAGCCCCAAATCTGATCCTCACACTTGCACAGATGATCTCCCAGAGTCAGGGGAGCTCCTTCACCTCCAGAAGAACCTTCCAGTCGAAGAAGATTGTCAGAGAAGCCTTCCAAACGCCGGATCAAGCCTCTCAAAGTCTGCCTTTTCTCTCACCCGAACCCTAGAAATCTCTTTCTGAACCAAAGGGTCTTTCCTAGCTGAGATGTCTAGGTTATATAGGCTAAGAGTCGGGGTAAACCTAGTATTAGGAGTCCTGACCGTTGGGGATTGGGTTTCCTAAACAATCTCCAGAGAAAACGAGACGGTTTCAGATCTGGAATCCCAAACACAGCTGGAGAAGTAAATGGCCACTTTTCTGCCATCAACAGGAAATAGGCGTCAATCGATGTTGACATCTAGATCCTCTTGCCATACAGCCAACGGCACAAAAGTTGCCGTCAACCTGCCATTAACGTCAAGTGATGTTGACGTTAAACAGAGATTTTGGGTAGAACACAAAAACATCAAACATACATATATACACAAAAATAAATAAATATTATATGCACAGAATTTGAGGGTGTTACACCTAATCTGCATCTGAATAAGAAATTAACTTATATTCACAAGATACAGAATACCATAATCCCAACACATGAGTTCATGCAAGATAATTGAAAATTCTTTTTACAGCACTCATATGAGATTCTTTAGGACTAGCTTGAAATCTAGCACACATGCACACTGAGAATTGAATATCAGGTCTAGATGAAGTAAGATAGAGCAAGGATCTAATCATACCTTTGTAAATTTTTGCATCTACCATGTTACCTTTCATATCCGCATCTAGACTAGTTGTGGTGCTCATTAGAGTTGCCATAACCTTGATATTTTCCATATTGTATTTTTTTCAGCAGCTCCAGGACGTATTTTGATTGATTGATGAATGTTCCCTCCTTAGTTTGTGCAATCTGTAGTCCAAGAAAATATTTTAGTTCTCCCATTACGCTTAGGTTTTGTTGAGTCAAACACAATATCATCAACATAAACTTTTACAATTAGGATATCATTTTTCTGTACTTTTGTTAAAAGGGTTTGATCAACCTTACCTCTTATGTATCTCTTACTAGTAAGAAATGTGCTCAGTCTGCCATACGATGCCCGGGGTGCCTGCTTGAGTTCACAGAGAGCCTTATCAAGCTTGAACACATGGTTTGAAATTCAGAACATTCAAAACTGGGAGGTTGTTTAACAAAAACTTCTTCTTTTATTGGACCATTCAAAAAGGCAGTTTTAACATCAATTTGTTGAAGATTTATGTTATGAGCACATACAAAAGCAAGCATCTTTTAAAGCTTCTTCAACATTTTTGGGTTCCTTTGAGAGACAAGAGCCATTTGATTTGTAATAGTATGGTCGTTCGAATTCGGGTTTATCGGGTCTATGTGTAGAGCTCTTGACTAAGAGATGGTCAATGGGCTGTTTTCGTGGTTTGTGTGCACAGGGTGAGTAGTGTGGGCTAGTTATCCCAGCCCATTTGCACTGTTGGTTCAGTGTCTGTGATCGCGACGGAGGAAGGCGACGAGATATGAATGTGGCGGCCTTGCTGGACGCGATTCCAGGAACCGCCTCGGTGACACGTGGCTTGGGTTTCCGTTTCGCGTCAGACAGGGGGGACGCGTTTAAACAGTTTAAATGTGGCTTCTACCCTGGACGTGATTTCAATTAGAGTTTTAAGTGCTTCGTTTCGGCCAGACAGAGCAGAGGAGGCTCTGTCCGGTGCAAGGGAGGAGTTGTTGCGGCTTCTCCGGTGTTTTTCGATGGGTTCTAGCTTCCGGCGGTCCGTGCGGCGCAGGAACCACGCAAGGACGACGCTCGGAGTGTGGGTGTGCCATCGGCGAGGAGGTTTTGGCATCTTCCAGTTGGTAGGGAGACTTCCTACCTTGTGTTACTATTTTAAAGCATGTTTGGTTTGGGTTAAGGGTTGGAGCATGTGAGGGTGGTTTGCCCTTATTGTGTTTTGCATGTTTACTGCTTTGCACGGATAGGATATTTGGTTTTGTGATGATTTCTCCCGTGTGGGAGTGGGGGGTTCGGCCTGTGAGCTGACCTCCCTGTGAGCACTAAAACACGGCCAGGACAGCGGACGCGTTCATGTGAACGCGACGTGCCGAACTGACTCGTTCTACTTTTCGTTATGTTTGTTGTGTCGGTTGTTGGGTCGTGACCTTGTGGTCTGTCGCGTTGGCATTAAACGTGGCAACAAGGTCGGATGCGATTATAGGTTGACCGACGGTTTGACCAGCTTGGGTGTGGTGGCGTCGTGTTGGGCCGTCGCGACCTAGTTGCGACACTAAGGCCTATCGCGACAGCCTTTTGTATAACGTCTGAAGTGGGCTGACGCGACATGGTCGCGATCCATGGCCCTGCTTCTACAAGGTTTGGAATGGCGTCCAAACTGGTCGACATGTTTTGTAAGGCGTCGACTGTTGTCGACGTGTTTTGGCTTCTGTGGTGGTTTTGAATTGGGTGTTGGGCAATGAAGGTCTAGTGTAGACCTAGCCCGGGTCTGTGGTAATGTTTAATGGTTAATGTGTATAGATCTTACATGTGGTCTTGGCGGTCATGTGATGACCCCGTTAATGAGTGGTAGTCTGTAGGATGGCTTGAGGGTCACAGGGTGACCGATGATAAGCCATTCCTTACACATTAGTACTGTGTGTTGTGTATGTGTCGGCATTGGTTGGCTTGAAGGTCACATGACGATCATTGACAAGCTGAGCTCGACACTTACATACTGTGGTTTTTGATACAGAATCGTATATCGTGCTTTGTGTGCTTATCGAGTCTGGTGGTCCAGCGCCTAATCCGGAATGCCTCTCTAGTCGGTTACCCTAGCACCAGGTGCTTAGGGCTTGTCCCGGTACGTGTGTACCGTAGAGGTCTGAGTCGTCTTCCTGGACACCCTCCTCTTGTGCTTGACTAGTACGTCTAGCTGAGGCGAAAGACGACTAGGGGCAACGACTTGTGTTTGTGGGTGTGCAGTCACTTGTAGCGCGCTCGTGGTTGGGGGACGAAAACCAGTAGTCGACACTAGTCCCCAGCTAGTGCTGTTCTAGTGCCTCACTTTAGGGTTCTCGGCCGGAGTCCTTGAATGTGTCAGGCTTGGGCCTGCGGGGTGTGTGACCTGTAGGTTGTGGTGGTTAGTTAGTCTCCACTGTTCTTGGCTGTTGTTGTGGAGCGGCAGTTGGACCTTCCGTTCGTGGCTGTGAGACTAGGAGGTAGTTCTTGTGCTTTGTTGTCCTGGTTGGATACTGGCATCATGAACCAGTAGTCCATTCCCGAGTGGTGGCGTCGTCACCGTACCAACTCGTGTTTGACCACTGGTTGTGGTTTGTGTGTGAACCGCTAGTTAAAGTATATTCGTGAAACTAATAACTATTGTGGTGTGCCCTGGGGGTGGCACAGTTTTGTGGTTCAATGTTGTACCTCGTGGTAGCAGCAACATGTACCCCTCGTGGCTCAAATCCCGCAACTAGGTGTTAGGATATGATGAAACCTTGTTTACAAGAATTCAGTTGGTGAATTACGTCCTGTGCCACCCTGGGCTCTGCTAGGGTTTGGCACCGCCGGAGTTCCTCCGGCGTTGACCGCCGCCGCCATGGGGTCGCCAGGGGCGACCCTGGCCTGCCCTCCTTCTCGGCCGGCCTGGGGAGGCCTTCCCCCCTCTCTGGTTGGTGTGCCTGCCTCGTCAGTTCTCCATGCAGACACATCCGCGCCAGGGCACGTCGACTGCATGCGCTCCATTAATGCTGATGATGGCCCATCTGTCTCCAACAACGATGCCGCGCTACCTCCTCAAAAAACCTTTGCTCAGATTCTAATGGCATCAGTTATTCCTCCTTCTCTACCCATCAAGATTCACAGCCCAGCTTGCACAGACTCGGGAGAACCAGCGGTCTTCTTCTCTCCTGATGAGGTACGATTATCCTGTGAACCCATTAAGCATGTGATCATTGCTCGTACACCTGTGGGAAGGCCTTCTTTCCAGGAAATCAGACTGCACCTAGCCCAGCGATTTGGTTTTGCTAAGGAGTTTATCATCAGCGCCCTAGATGGTCGACACTAACTTCTGCGATTTCAAGGTAAAGAAGATTATCTCAAGGTCCTTCTGAAGGAGACGCTATTTGTCATGGGATATTTATTCCAGTTTTTCCAGTGGTCCATGGATTTCTCACCGGATGAAGACTCTTCTGTGGTTCCGGTGTGGGTGGAGATGCCTGGTCTTCCGGCTAACTTCTACAATGACCCCATGTTGCGATCTATTGCGGGTACCATTGGTCAGGTTCTTCAGATTGATAGAGACACGGCTACCTTATCTCACACTCATGCTGCGCGCGTCTGTATCCAACTGGACATCGCAAAAGATCTACCAGAGAGGGTGTGGATAGGCTTCGGTTCACATGGTATCTGGCAACCTCTTTTCTTTCCAAATCCTTCGGCTTTCTGCAAATCCTGCAAGAGGTTAGGGCATATTGATTCAAAGTGCAAGAAAATCTCCCTGGTGATGAGCCACCTGCTCGTAATGCCTCACGCGCAAGGCAAACATGGCGTCCTGTCCCGACACCTACACATTTGCAGAGTCGTGGAAAGGCTCCTATTGTGGATTCTGAGGATACTCGTTCCTTTCCTTTACCTTCAAACAATACTGTGATGAGAACTGAGCAGGTCGATACTTGTATCCCTATCCAGAACCTTGTTGCACCTTCTATGGGTATATATGTTATCCAGGGAGATGATCCCTCTCAACTTGAAGGTTGTGATATTGATGGTAGATCAGACATTGATCGGGGTATTCATGATGCTAATGTTATTGATCCTTCTACAGTAGATCCTGTGGTTTTGCCTGTGGAGAGTTGTCCCGCTGTCATGGGGAATGATGGATACAATTCAATGGAAAATGAAAATGCTGAAATCAACAATCTGGAAAGGTCTACTAATCAAGAGATATGTAAGCCATCTCACCGGGTCATGTCCCTTCCTCGTTCTGACACCCCTCCTCCTATGGAAGCTCCTGCCTTTACTGCTATTCTTGTTAATTTTGTTGGTACGGAAGGCCTGGCTGACAGGGTGGCTGATGGAGTCAAGACAAGATCATCTTTACACAGGTGTGCCTCGGTTAATAATACCTCTAATTAGTTTTCCATAAAGGCTATGATATGGAACATTAGAGGTATTGGTAACGGATCCTCTATCCATCGTCTAAAACTTCTTATTCGTCAGCATGGTATTACGTTTTTAGCTATTATTGAGCCTAAGTTACATCATGATAAACTTGAAAATTATAGATTGAAGCTGGGTATGGATTTCTCTCTTGTTAATTCTACTGATAAAGGGCGCATCTGGATTTTTTGGAAATCTGATATTTCGGCCCAGCTGATCTCTTCTTCGGATCAATTCATCACTGTGCGCACCTGTTCTTCTGTGCATAGAGATGCCTTTATTACCATTATGCATGCTAGCTGCTTGTTAAATGAGAGAAGAAATCTCTGGGATCACATTGTTGATTTCTCTGCCTCTTGCACCTCTCCGTGGCTTATTGGAGGTGACTTCAATAGTATTCTTGATGTTGAGGAAAAGAGGGGTGGTAGGAACGCATTCCAACGATCCATGTTTGACTTCCAAGCTTGTGTAGCTGCTGCTGGCCTTGAGGATGCAGGTTTTTCTGGAAGTCGTTTTACCTGGCATAATGGGCAAGCATTGAATAACATCTGGGCAAGGCTTGATAGAGTGCTCTTAAATGGTGAATGGCTTATTGATTACCCGGGTATTCAGGTTCAACACCTCTCTCGTGCTTCCAGTGACCATTGTCCGCTGATTGTATCTATTATCCAAACTTCTCAACATCAGCCTTCCAGATTTTGTTTTCAACAAATGTGGACAAGTCATGAAAGATTCCTGGCAGATGCTAATCAGAGTTGGCTGGCTGCTCCACAGTCTTCTTACCCCTTGATCAACCTCATGATGAAGCTAAAGTTTATGAAAACTTTTTTTCGGAACTGGAACAAATATGTTTTCAAAACATTACAGATAATGTTTTGATTGCGGAAGATGAATTTAACATTGCCCAGTCCAGGTTTGATGATGACGCTTCTCAAGTGAATGGCGATCTGCTTTCTGCTGCGCGCCAGGTTTTGGTCCGCACTCACCACCAGCAAGAAATTTTCTGGAGGCAAAATTCCAGGTTGCAATGGCTGAAGGAGGGTGATGGTAATACCAGTGCAATTTCTCGTAGAAGGAATTCGATGATTAACCAAATACACAATGATGATGGGGTAACGATGGTGAATAAATCTGATATTGCAGGATTATTTGTCTCTCATTTTTCTAAAGCCTTCACTTCTGGAACTCACAGTATTAATCAGGATCTTCTTGACGTTATCCCTTGCATTGTGGACAATGCACAGAATGATATGCTTTGCAGTGTGCCGTCCACTGAGGAAATCAAAAAGGTTGTCATGTCTATGTCCCCTGACAGCGCCCCGGGGCCAGATGGGTTTACTGGACACTTTTTTCACCTGTGCTGGAGTTTTAATGACACAGATACTTGTCAAGTTGTGTAGGCTTTTTTCTGTGGCCATCCGCTACCTAAAGGATTCACCTCCTCCTTAATTGCTTTGATTCCAAAATCTGATATGCCTAAAAACTGTGCTGATTTCCGCCCCATTAGTCTTTGTAATTTATTTTACAAAGTCATATCTCGGATCATCAATGATAGGATTTCACAGATTCTGCCTCTTTTAATTTTAGAAGAACATGGTGCCTTTGTCAAAGGGAGGAGTATTTCTGAAAATGTCTCTTTAGCTCTGGAAATGACTTAGCATCTGGGCAGAAAGTGCAAAGGTGGTAATGTTATTCTTAAACTGGACATGGCTAAGGCCTATGACCGTCTTGAATGGGATTTTCTCTTTGTTGTTCTCCAGAAATTCGGCTTCTCCTTTCGGTTCATTTCTCTTATTGAACCTCTTCTCTCGAACTGGTGGTTTTCAGTCCTTCTAAATGGTGAAATACATGGTTACTTTAAGTCTTCCAGAGGTATACGTCAAGGGGATCCTCTTGCCCCGGCTCTTTTTATCATCGCCCAGGAAGTTCTTAGCAGAGGTATCTCATCCTTATTTCGTGGGAGTGCTGGTGGAGCTTACCATACTATGAGACGTTGTCCCCCTGTTTCTCATCTCCTTTTTGCCGATGACACTTTGATTTTCTCAAATGGGTCGGCCAGGCATATGAAGAAGCTGATGGCTTTTCTCAAGGATTATGAGGCATCTTCAGGTCAGCTTATTAATGTGGCTAAAAGTTCTTTTATCATTCATGCTAAGGCTCCATTGTCTCTTAGCCAATCTTTGTGCCATATTACTGGTTTTGTTCGAGGCTCTCTCCCTTTCAAATACCTTGGTGTCTCCATATATTCTGGCAGAAGGAGACCGTTGTACTTTTCTCATATCATTTCTAAAACGGCTCTAAAGTTGCAAGGGTGGAAACAAAATTTCCTTTCTACTGGTGGTAGGCTTATTCTCCTGAGACATGTCCTCTCTGCTATTCCGATATACACCATGTCTTCTTTGTCTATCCCCAAGACTGTCATTAACTCTTTTCACAAGCTGCTAGCCAATTTTTTCTGGGGCTCTTATGAAGGATCTCCGAAGAAGCACTGGGTCTCTTGGAATATTATTGCTCAGCCTAAAGAATGTGGGGGCCTTGGAATTCTAAATATTCAGGATATGCAGATCGCCCTTAGGACCAAGCTGTTATGGAAGGTGATTTCGGGCAGTTCTCTTTGGGGCGATTTCTTCAAAGCTAAATACCTTCACAACATACATTATTCTGAAGCCTCTTATGATCTGATGCATGCCGCTGATAGCCGCCTTTGGAGGCATGTCTCCTCAATCGTTGCATCTAATCATCAGGTTCTCGTTGCTAATCTGGATTCTACTGCTAGTTTCTGGTTTGATGTTCGGACCGGGTCTGTTCCCCTTCATAAGTTCATCCCAGATAATGTATGGCGGAACATACAAGGGAAATACCTTTCAATAAAGGATGTTTTCCACGAGCCGGGAGGTGTCCACTTGTTGTTAGCCCGCCATTTATGCCCGGCTATTGTTCTTAATAACTGTATTGCGGTGGTTGGGGATGCTGACAAGTGGATATGGTGTCCGACCCCAGATGGAACATTTACATCTTCTTCTGTGCGGAAAATTAATCAACTTGTCATTAGTTCTGGCTGGGACAAGATTTGGTGCCTGGCTGCCCCCCTTAAGTGGTCCATTCTTGTTTGGCGTCTGGCCAACGGATGTGTTCCCAATGACGACATTCTTGCTAGCTGTGGTATTCCACTGTATTCAAGGTGCTCCTGTTGTTCTTCTCCTAGCATTGAATCTGGTACCCATTTATTTTTCCACAGTGAGGTGGCTAAGGCAGTTTGGGGGTCTCTCTTTGATGTTCTAAAATTCCACAACTTGTCAGTTCTTAATCCAATGCATGGTGTTATATGTTTTCTTGATGCTCAGCCTACCACCTCTTCCATGGGGAACCTCATTCGTTTCATATTTCTCGCTGTTATATGGGAGTTGTGGTGCAGCAGAAATCGATCCAGATATGACTCTATCACCATGAACAGCACTCATGTGCTCTCTAAGATTCGGTTGAATGTGCAGGATGCTATTAGCGCCTCTTTACTTGTCTTCAAAGGCCTTGCCTTAGCTCAGATCAGACTCCTATCTCAGTGGGGCATTCATGTTCAGCAGTCTCCTAATCTGATCCCCAAGGTTGTCCGGTGGTTACTTCCCCCTACGGGGAGACTCAAGCTTAATGTAGATGGTGCCTTTAAGAGCTCTATGGGTACTGCTGCTGGTGGTGGTGTTCTTCGAAATGATCGTGGGGACATTATCCTCTGTTTTGCTCACCGATACCCCCATGTCCGCTCGAGCCTTGAAGCTGAAGCCCTTGCGCTTAGAGATGGGATCTACCTGTGCTACAATCATGGTTTCAATACCATCTTTATTGGGTCTGATTCCATGGTTCTCACTCAAGTTATTAAAGGGCGGTTTAGATGTCCTTGGAGAATCTATCTTCCTGTTAATGACATTCTTACTAAATGTCAGTCTATTCATGTTTCATTTTGTCATGTTTTTAGGGAGGCCAACTAGGTTGCGGATGCTCTCGCGAACTTTGGTTGCTCCTCTCTTTCTGTTTGTAATATTTGGTTTTCTTGGGCCGATCTTCCCCTGCTGTAAAGGGTCCTTGCCGTTTTGATAAGGCAGGACTCCCGTCCATTAGGCCTTGATGTATGTTTATGTGTTATTAATAAAATTTCCCTGGGAGCAGTGTGGTGGTGGAGTGGTAACTTCATCCCCTCCCTGAGGGGGTGGGCACTCTCCCTCTGCCTCTTCTAGGTATTCACATTAAAAAAAAAAAACATGTACCCCTCGTGGGTAGAGTTGTGTTGTGGTACGTAAGTCCGACCTCAGCTGGTGTTGAGGCAAGACCGTGCATACTGTGGAGGTCTTGTGGTGTGACGCTCGACGTGTTAAGAAGATGGTTTCTGTTGACGATGTGATTTACGGGTGTTAGCTAGTTGTCGCCAATCCCGATGCTCCGTGTGTGATGGTTAGCCTGTGAGAACGTAGCCTAGGAAATGTATTTTCCGGTGAGGCTTGTGGTCGAGGTGTTTTAGTTGAAGGGTGGACTAGCGGTGTTAAGCTAGTCTTGTGTTTCCCTTTACTTTTCAAGGACCAGGGTTTAGCCCGTGTGTTTATGATTAGTTGTAGTTTAACATGCTTGCATGTGCATGTTATGTTTCGGCTACCGATGTTGCCATTGAGACCGTTTGGGTTGAGGTCTCTTGTATAGTTGTTGTGTTTTCTTTGTGGGAGGTCCGTACTGAGCCAGTGACTTGTAGTGGCTTACTCCCTTACAGTCTATTTCAGGTGTTGGCCGACTTAGCTGGCGTTGGCAGACTTCGGTGTGGTTTACGCAGAGTAGTGTAGACTTGTACCACCAATAGTAGAGTTGTTTAAGCTTGTGCTCCATCGGGATATGCCCCAAGTAGTTGTACTCTCTAATTGGACATGTAATATTGTAACTGTAGACTATTGTACATTGTGGTTTACAGTTATAAACACTTCTACTTTCCTGTGTTATATACTGTAATTGTGGTCTTTTATATTCGTACTGGACACGTGTTAGTGATATCCCTAGCGAGACTTCGGTCCAATCGCGAGGGACGGATCTGGATATAGACCCTTATTGGGTATAAATGTCCAAGGCCGTTACATGATTCATTTCTTCAATAACCTTAAAATGAGATCTAGTTTTTGTAGAGTCATGTAGACTACCAATTATGCTATCTAGAGGATGATCTCTAACCATTATGATATCTATTAGCATCTTACCTTTATTAGTAGTTGATGATTCTTGTTCATCATGCTTACTTGGATTCTCATTTAAGCTTGAAATTTCCTGTTGAGGATCTTGTGACTCCTTGCTTTCCAAAAATTCCCCATCATCTTCTTTCCTGCACATGTTGTCATTAAATTCAACAAATGTTATATGATGAGATTCTTCTGTTGAACCACTCCTATATTTTATCTTTTATTTTGGTGATAGCAAAACCATTTTTAACTTAATAATATCATCAATATATTTCATATCATGTTTCTTCTATGAATACAATATGTTCTTGCATTATCACACTAAAGTTTAACTTTGTCATATCTCATGTTTTGGTTAATACAATTGCTTAATTAATGTGTGCATAAATTACCATGTCATGACCCCAATTTTTAGTAGCGGAATTAATCGGGAGTGCGACGAACAAGTAAGCATTCAGAAGCCATAGACAAATGACTAATATCGATAGGGCCCATAATTCAATAATCAAACTCTTTTATTCATCATAAACGATTATTACAATCTCGAATGTCAAAATAAGAACATCTCTCTACTACTAGTCTCATCTATCTCTCAAAGAAAGGCAAGATTACAATTATTACCAATCTTTCACTAACTAGAATAAAGAGAGACTCTCTAAAGTGTATTTCACACTTGATGCACAAGTCCCATCATTAAACATACTCCTCATCTTCACTACCTGAAATGTTAGGAAGCAAGTATGAGCAAACTAGCCTAGTAGGATTTACATCTTGATGTGCGGGCAATGACATAAGTGATTAACACTTTAAGAACTAGGCAAGCATGAGTAACAAGCTAAATCATAAGTACGATAAAATGGATGACAAAGTACTAGCATGATATCATGTAGACAGGAACGTGTCAAGACAGTAGAATTTAGACAGTTAATGTTTCATGTTCTTTTCACGAGATGAGCTAGCACTTTGTTTCAGTCAAGTAATAACAGGTAGTAGAAATAATAGTAATTGAATAGTAGCAGTGTAATAGGAGAGCATTAGCAAGACAGTAGCAATTCAGTAACAATCAAAATAGTGGTAGTACAGTAACATTGTAGTATGTCTAAATTAATAGACAAACATTAACAATATAACAGTCAGATATCTAGCTAAATCAGAACAGTCAGAACCGGTGCAAATGTCGACACTGTCATTAGCCCCTGCAGGTATTTTCGGGTGGCTCTTTGCCCCCAAGACTAGATTGGAGCCCCTCAGACTCTCTCCGTGCCATCAGTAGTATGCATTCAAGTCCAGTAAAGTCGCAAGACCCACTTTAGGGCTAGATATTATAGAATTGTACAAAATAGTAGGAGCCACAATAGCTCAAAGGATCCCAAGAGGTTACTTTCAAGAGTTCAATAATGTCATGTCAGGATGTCCGAGAACATTAGTACAATCATGTCAAGGGACAATGTTCACTAGCAATCCAAGACTATCATATCAAGAGCGAGTTCAAGAGCATGTAACACGAACAAGATTGTCAAGAAGGTTAATGACTATCAAGTCAATAACAATGGTTCAAAGTGTCATAAGTAGTGTCATGTCAATAATGATTTCAAGCAAAACAAGTCATGTTGTAACGACCCTCTTTATACCGGTACGATTATACCAATCCACGTCGGTACAAAGAACGCCGTCATAGTGGGACATTTACCCAACACTATACAATAGGTTGATATGTACCTAAATAACAATGAAAATATAGCGAAAATAAAATGTAATTCTTATTCCATCATCATCCACACATTGCACAGTCTATATAGCAATGAAAGAAATAAGAATGTCCACTTTATTACAATTCCAAATGAAATACATTGCCTATCACATTGTCCATATGATTAACCTCATTACATACTATGAAATAAGGCAAACTATTTAGCAATCTCCACAAGCAGCTACTCTTCTCGCTCAGTGTCGCTCCTCCCTATGGCTTCCTCAAGTATGGGGACACCTGTCTCACCTATATGCCGAAGCAGGTATGAGTCTTCTAAAAAGACCCAGCAAGCAATCTAAAGATAGTATCCATACACATATCACATACATATGCTAGTCTTTTAAACCATAAGGAAATACATGGTACACGCTTCATATCACTTTAACAAATAAACATAAACAACCTATACATGCTTTCTATACATGATAATTAACTTGATTCATGTTGCAAGTCACAATATATATCAATCTTATCCTTAAAATAAGCAAACATCCATGAATGACCTATAGCATGTTTTCTACACAACATATCACATGATTCATGGTTCAAGCACTATTCATATCATTTTAGATCATGGAAATATGTACAAGGTAATTAACAATCCTAGCATGATATCGAACCAATTGTACATGCAAATATAACACTTTTTCACACATTTAGCTTGTTGTTTTAATGTAATATTATCATATTCATATGACACTAGCACATGGATTATATTAAACTATACAACATGATACTAAACATGATATCACAATTAACCTAAATCATGTTAACACATGTATGACATGAACATATGCACTTTTGCCTTGGTTTTCACATGCATTTACTATCACATTAATATTCACTTTCACTTACACATGATTTCACATAGTTTTCATATAGTTTTCACTTGCACATTCACATGTCACATCACTTGCGCTTACCACGTGCCACATTCATATGTCACTTTACACATTATTCACTTTTTACACTTAATTTGTTGTGACACACAGTCCTAACCACCATAACAGTGACACACATATACATAACACATATCCGGCACCTAGGCAATGTAGTGACGAATCTAGGTACTGCGTAGATCGGGAGAAGCCCTCTCCACCCTAACCAGTGGTACTTGTCCACCCCCAGGATTTCATCCTAATGCCTTTAGGATAACACATACACATTGAGCCTTCCCATAGAGACTTTACTATAGTACAGCTCCACAGCCCTCTATGGTAGTAGTGTTAATCTCGGCACAATTTTTACACATTATCTCATTATCACATGTTTCATTCATTTACATACACACTTTACTCATTTACATGCACTTTAACATAATTACACATGCTTCAGTTTACAGAACATGATATCCTTGTTTTACAGTGATAATTAAATCATAACATAATTCTAATCATGCTGCTAATTACTGAATTCCACATAATTAAAATGAACATGCTTAACATGGCCAATCTCCCTTGTTAAACTAATAACAACACCTACTATTGCCAAAACAACATGAGATTTTTATCACAGGCTTCACACAGGTTATACATCACACACCTAAATTTTCAGATTTTTCAAAACAATAAACTAATTTTAACAATTAAAATAATTCGCATGCAGATTTATCAAGAAATCCATTAAAACATGGTCCACATCAATACAGTCATGCCTAAGAGTCCCAAAACCTGAAGACAGTAATCATATGATCATGTAAAATTTATGGAACCCTAACTTGAAACAAATCAATTTATTTAGAATTTAACACAAGTAGATCATGCTCATTTTCTAATTATAGAAATTACCCTAATTTATATTATGCTAAATTTTTTTACAAATCCTCATGATATGACCTAGAGTTTGTACCTGACCAGTCACAAATTTTACAGCATACACATATATCCAGAAATCTGACAAACACATCACAGAGATCAAAACAACCATTCCGTAAAACCTGAAGAACTTGGCGTCAAAGGGGTTGCCGCCAATCGGGGTTAACGACACACAATGCTACTGCCTACTATGGATCTTGATAGCACACAAATGGCCATCAATATCATGTCTGCAGAAGTGCAGAAAGAACGCAATACACAAGGGAAAATGGAGGTTCCAGGACATGAGAAAATTCCGTAAAAATGCCTAGGACCTAAAAGACATGTGTAGGGATGAAATCCATAGATCACTTGCCTTATAGAAAATCTACAAAGGTCTAATTTAGCTGAAGAAGCCCTCCTCGGACAAGCCAAGAAGGTGCTCAAATCTCCTCCTGAATCCGATTTGCTTGCCAATGTAGATGGATCTCCAGGGTTGAGGATGCTTCCCCAATGCTTGGAGTTTCTCCCAGTCGATGTAGATCGCCAGAAGACCTCCCCAATTCATCGGATCAAGATTGCAAAGATCAGGTTTTTCCACAGAAAACCCTAGTTTTCTCAAGAGCTCGAAAAGACCTAATCTCGCCCAAAGCTAGGTTTTTTATAGGCTAAGGGGTCGGGGTACGCATTAGGTTAAGTCCCCTACCGTTAGAGCTAGGTTTCCTAATCTAGAACCACAAGAAACGCAACTGTTTCTAGATCTAGAATCGCAACTTGACTGGGAAATAGACGTCAACATTTGCTGCCACTAACATGAAATCAGCATCCATTGATCTGGACGTCAACCTCACCTTGCCATGCAGTCAACGACACACATGTTGCCGTCAACATGCAATCAACGTCAATGTCTGTTGACGTTAACTGGCATTTCGACCAGAACACATAAAATTAAACAAACATGTGTTCACACATTAACTACATACATTATACATGATAAATAATTTAATGTGTACAGAAAATAAATAGATATCTTATGCACATAAATAATAAATAAATAAATAATATATATATATATATATATTTACATGTGTACACAACATAATTAAATTCAATATGGACATTAATAATTAGATACTATATTCACAACATTATTTAAATACAATATGCATAGGATTTAAATAAATACAATATCTACAGAATTAGCTAAGTACTTATATTCATAGAAATAAATAAGTATTTACATACATATATATACATATATACATACATATGCACATGAGTAATTAAATAATTATAATATGCACAAAATTAATACACATACTATGTACATAAACAAGTAAATACCACATGCACAAAATATAATATAGACAAAATTCGAGGGTCTCTGTCACGTCCCGAGCGTTACGCAACAGATTTTAATAATAATACGGAATAATTCGAGTCGATATCCCGAGACGTGAACAGTCGGCAAATAAGCCTCTAGCTAACGCACACTAAATGTATAACCACATACATCATCATAAGGCCCAAATATTGAACTCAACTAATCTTTTATTCAAATCTCAACTCATTGTATTCCAAATGGAAACTATTACAGGACTAAGACTCAATAAAAGCAAAAGTACATAATACCTCACTTCCTACTACATTGTTCTAACACTCAAAATAAACTAACTATAGATAGACTCATAATTGGAATGCTCATCACTTGGACACATTCCCATCCTCGACTTGCTCTCCCTCTTGAACTTCATAGTTACCTAGATTGGGTAAATGTAGGGGATGAGCAAACTAGCCCAGTAGGATTTATATCTCAATGTGCAGGCAATGATATAAGTGATTAACATTTTAGAACTAGGTAAGCACGATGAATGTCATGATATGCATGTGCGAATAAAACACATTAAAACATGATACATGGACAAGCTAGATAGAGTGATCACAATAGAACAAGATTTTTGAACAAGTTGAGAAGAAAAAACTAGCAATAGATCACTTTGTACAAGCACGCAAGATTTCCCTTGATGTCAAGAACGCAAGATATCACTAATTGCATTAAATGCAGAATGGCCATATCACGCAAGCAAGCAAGCATGCACAGGCACGATCATGTAACACAAATCAGGCACGTAGACACTAATGTACACCAAGAAAAGATCCATCAAGAATGTACACTAGGACATGTGTATGTGGTTATTGTACCAATCATTCAACACGCACGCACGACTCCCAGCTCAGATGCAACGCCAGTAATCGTTATACCCCATGGTTAACTGTATATTTATGACTCTCTGTCATTGGGGCTAGACTGGAGCCCTTGGACACTCGCCGTGCCCGGTCAGCATCTCACATAAATTTTAAATGTAGATACCCACAGTCATTAATAATGGCCAATGTGAGTTTCAATAAGTAAGCATGTCTAATGTCATGTTCATGATGATGATGAGAACTAGTAATAAGTAATTGAACATGATTTCATGATAACAATGGTCAAGAGATAAATTTGGTAGCATAACGGTACGATTTATAATTTAGTTCAATCTATACATTAATGGCCTTAGTCTAGATGGTAAGTCACACTCACGAGAACAAGAAGAGAAAGGAAGTGCACGCTATCTCTAGGGAACTTCAATGGTACAACCAACTCGTCGACCATGTGGAAATCCATGGTCAGAGGAGATTTACGCAGGCCTTGGAGAATAGGTCACTAGTCTACCGATTCGGAATGACCGGTAGAAAGGTTCCAAATTCCCAAGAAAGGGTTGCCTAGATGTGTAAGTGTGTAGTGATGTACACGTGTCTCAATTCACAAACCATCGATTTTAAACTCCCGGAAAACATTTAGCATGATGACATGACATGAAACTATGCACTTAACTAAACATGGATTGCAAGATTTTAAGATAACAAATTATCATTTTAAGAAGATAGAACCGTACAAAGAGTGAGTCAAGAGTTACATGAATGGTCACGTCATTAAGAAAGCAATTAGAATAACATTCATATAATTAAAACTTTTAAATGGGTTAACCACTTTTAAGCCATTAAATAACCATCATGTAATGATCAGACCCAAGACATGCAATTTACACATTAAATATAATATTAATCAGACCTCGGGTATAGCAGTATGATTTGCAAAATAATAGGTGGGGTTTCATGCAAAATACTGACGGCGCGACGGATCTCAGTAAGGGTCGCGACGGGTCGGGACAGAACGCGACAAGGGGATGTGAAGAACGCGACAAGGAGATCAAAACAGGTAGAGAGATAGCGACGGGGTGCTCGTCATGTTCAGAACGCGACGGGTTTGCTTTCGAGACATGACCTCAGAACACGGCCTATCGGGCCGTCGCGTTCACAGGGTCTGCGCCTAAATCTGTCAGAGAAAGGACATGTTCTTAGATTGCGGTTCAAGGAGTTCCTTATATTCACACAGGGTGCTTCAAAAATAGAGAACAAATTGTACAAAGCATGAAAAATCATGAAACTAGTTTTAAACCAAGCTAGACATGCAAGGGTGCTTCCAGTAAATCATAATTAGAAAACAAGGATGGTTTCGACAGGCTTTAATCAAGTCAAACACAAACGTAAAGGCCAAGCGCAACCCGAAAATGTAGTATCATGCAACAACCCTCTTACAACGCTTACAACTCTCTAACTAATGACATTTAGACAAAAATGTTAAACATAAGAAATGACGAGGACAACTAGTAAAAAAACTGTCATGTTAAGGGCTTGCTCTAATTCGGTCTTGAATCACATGCAACATATAAAGAACGGAAAAAGCCCTAACATTGCGCGACTTTGGCAAAACACTTATAATTCAAAATCTACTCATTGAAATTAGATGAAACTAGTGGGAAACAAAAGTTAACTTGATACGCTACACATTGGTTTAGGATATGTTAAGGTTTGGCCCGAGAAAACCTACCTTTTGGGTTGATGAAGTCTCATTTTTCCAGAAAACCCGTGTTCAGACCACTATTTGAAGAACGCCTAATACTCCGTGTATACTGTATGGAATTTGGGCATTCCACTTGGGTTAGAACGTAGACTTGACCCTCTTTCCAAGGGTATAGGCCTTTAAAGGTTTGGTTTAGGTTTGGCCTACCTTTGATCGACATCAAGTGGACAGTTTGTGCAAGTCACAGCAGACGAACGGGGGAAGAAGATGTCCTTCTTGTGGTCTATCCATTGCTCCCCAGCTACCAAGAATTCCTCCACACGACCCCAGCAAGTTGTAAACTCATCCCTAGGGTTTGGGTGAAGAGTATTTAAGCAACCAAGGTATTTAGGAGTCCTATTGTAACTAGGAAAGAAGGGTTGTGGGATTGGCTTGTGCCCTTCCATAATTTGAAGATCTCCCCCTCCATTAGAGAGTCTTGGCCATCAAGCAACCTCCATGGGTGGGTATGCACGAATTTGGGTTGCCAAGAGTGCATGATTGCCTCCCAATTAAACCCTAATGACCACTTTCCAATTTCAGCTTATTTATGGTTACGAATTTCCATGCATTTTCTTGATTTATTTGATTTTTGGGCCATATGTGGTCCATTGGACCAATTATGATATTGAGTCATTAATATAAAATATTGGAAGTCTCCCCAATATTTGTCTTTAATTTTTGGTTGCGTCGTATTTCCGTGTTAACGGTTTTCCGACTAGTTTCCTAATTTGGATAATCGGTCTCAATAACTCTTAAACCTAGCCCGAATGATTTTTATTGACCCAAATTCCTTGATGGGTCATTAGAGGATATTATTTGAAGTCCGTATATGATTTTTATTTAATTTTATGACTCATCCAAGTACGTGTGATAATGGTTTTTCGACTTATTCATGAATTACGATAATAAGTCACGAAACACTTTAAACTTGGCTAATCCGATTGTTCTTGGTACGAATTTCTTTGTGAAACATTTAATAATAATGTTTGGGGTCGATTTATAATTTTTACGAAATTTTTCAGATGAGTTTTAGCACATACGATAATGATATATATGTTTCAATACTCCGATATTATGGAAATTATTTATTTCCGTTTATTTTTAAAAAAATTATGTAATTAAAATTCCGGGGGTGTTACACCTTCCCCCACTTAAGAGAATTTGGTCCCCAAATTCATGTATAGAAAGATATTGTACAAGTGAGGTGTACTTACTTGTGAATAGCTCCGAGTATCTTTTGCACATTGCTTCCTCGGTTTCCCACGTGTCGTCTTCGTCCATACGTTGATTCCATCTAGCCCTTACCAGTGGGATGATCTTGTTCCTTAATTGGCGCAGTTCCCGGTCCACGAGCTTAATTGGCTTCTCTTGATATGTTCCGTCTTTGTTGAATTCCAGGAGCTCGTACTCTATGACATGCCACGGATCCCGTACATACTTTTCAACATGGATATGTGGAACACATTGTGTATTCCATCCATTTATGGTGGTAAAGCGAGACGATATGCCACCTCACCGATTCTTTCAAGGATTTCAAAAGGCCCGACAAACCTTGGTGATAGCTTGCCTTTAATGCCAAAACGCCTGATCCCACGACCTGGAGACACTTTCAAGAATACATGTTCACCAACCTGAAACTCCAGGTCTCTTCTTCTATTATCTGCATATGCTTTTTGTCTTTGCTGCGCCACTGCTATTCTTTCTTTAATAATCTTTACCTTCTCTGTGGTTTCCCTTATCATCTGTGGTCCTAGCATTTGTTTTTCGCCAACTTCATACCAGTATATTGGAGATCGGCAACTCCTGCCATAGAGTGCTTCAAATGGTGCCATTTGAATGCTAGCTTGATAGCTATTATTGTAGGCGAACTCCACCAGAGGTAAGTGTTCGTGCCAGCTACCTCCAAAATCTAGGACACATGCTCTAAGCATATCTTCAATCACCTGGTTGGTTCTCTCCGTCTGACCATCTGTCTGTGGATGGAAGGCCATGCTAAATTTTAGTTTAGATCCCAAGGAGTAGTGCAGTCCTTTCCAAAAGTGGGATGTAAACCTAGGGTCTCTATCAGACACGATAGACACCGGTACTCCATGTAATCTGACTATTTCCTTCACATACAATGCAGCCAGAACATCTACTGACCACTTATTCTTCACTGGCAAGAAGTAAGCTGACTTAGTTAAGCGGTCGACTATAACTCAGATACCATCGAATCCACCTCTAGATTTGGGTTGTCCGAAAATAAAGTCCATCCCTATACCTTCCCATTTCCATGCCGGGATTTCTAGGGGTTTGAGTTTATCTGTGGGTCCCAAGTGCTCTGCCTTGACCTTTTGACTTGTTAAGCATCAGGCGACATATTCTGCCACCTATCTCTTCATATTAGGCCACTAAAAGCTTGTTTTCAAATCTTGATACATTTTGGTAGTTCCAGGATGAATGGTATACCTGATCTTGTGAGCCTCATCCATAATCATTTTCTTTGTCTCCGCATGGTCGGGTACACAGACTCGATCCCAGAACAATAGTCTTCCATCTTTAGTTAATGAGAAAACCGGCCTCTGGTCTAGATTAGCCTTAATCTCCACAAGTACCGGGTCATTGTCTTGGAGTGTTGTGATGTCCTCCAATAGTGTAGGTTGTGCTCTAACACTAGCAACAAGGCATCCTTTCTCTTAGATGTCAGCATCATAATTTAACTTGGCGAAGTCTTCTAATAACTTCCATTCGTCCACCATTAAACTTGACAATGTGATCATTGACTTTCTACTTAGAGCATCTGCCATAGCATTTGCTTTTCCTGGATGATATTGGATCATGAAGTCTTTGTCTTTGAGATACTCCAACCACCTCCGCTGTCTCATATTCAAGTCCTGCTTAGAAAACATATACTTCAAACTTTTATGGTCAGAAAACACAATGAATTTCTCACCATATAGATAATGACGCCTTATCTTCAAGGCGAAGACTACAACAGCTAGCTCCAGATCATGTACATGATAATTGTCCTCGTGCTTCTTCAATTGTCTAGCCGCGTAGCATATAACTTTCCCATTATGCATCAGCACACAGCCTAGGCCTATCCCAGATGCATCGGTGTATAATGTGCGGGCAATGATATAAGTGATTAACATTTTACAACTAGGTAAGCACGAGGAATGTCATGATATGCATGTGCGAATAAAACTCATTAAAACATGATACATGGACAAGCTAGATAGAGTGATCACGATAGAACAATATTTTTGAACAAGATGACAAGATAGAACTAGCAATAGATCACTTTGTACAAGCACGCAAGATTTAAACTTAATGTCAAGAACACAAGATGTCACTAATTGCATTAAATGCAGGATGGCCATATCACGCAAGCAAGCAAGCATGCACAGGCACGATCATGTAACACTAATCAAGCACGTAGACACTAATGTACACCAAGAAAAGATCCATCAAGAATGTACACTAGGACACGTGTATGTGGTTATTGTATCTATCATTCAACACGCACGCACGACTCCCAGCGCAGATGCAATGCCAGTAATCATTATACCCCATGGTTAACTGTATATTTATGACTCTCTGTCATTGGTGCTAGACTGGAGCCGTTGGACACTCACCGTGCCCGGTAAACATCTCACTTAAATTTTAAATGTAGATACCCACAGTCATTAATAATGGCCAATGTGAGTTTCAATAAGTAAGCATGTCTAATTTCATGTTCATGATGATGATGAGAACTAGTAATAAGTAATTGAACATGATTTCATGATAACAATGGTCAAGAGATAAATTCGGCAGCATAACGGTACAATTTATAATTTAGTTCAATCTTTAGATTAATGGCCTTAGTCTAGATGGTAAGTCACACTCACGAGAACAAGAAGAGAAAGGAAGTGCATGCTATCTCCAGGGAACTTCAATGGTACAACCAACTCGTCAGCCATGTGGAAATCCATGGTCAGAGGAGATTTACGGTGGCCTTGGAGAATAGGTCACTAGTCTACCGATTCGGAATGACCGGTAGAAAGCTTCCAAATTCCCAAGAAAGGGTTACCTAGATGTGTAAGTGTGTAGTGATGTACGCGTGTCTCAATTCACAAACCATCGATTTTAAACTCACGGAAAACATTTAGCATGATGACATGACATGAAACAATGCACTTAACTAAACATGGATTGCAAGATTTTAAGATAACAAATTATCATTTCAAAAAGCTAGAACTGTACAAAGAGTGAATCAAAAGTTACATGAATGGTCACGTCATTAAGAAAGCAATTAGAATAAAATTCATGTAATTAAAACATTTAAATGGGTTAACCACTTTTAAGCCATTAAATAACCATCATGTAATGATCAGACCCAAGATATGTAATTTACACATTAAATATAATATTAATCAGACCTTGGGTATAGCGAAAAGAATTGCAAAATAATAGGTGGGGTTTCATGCAAAATATTGAGGTCACGACTGGTCGGGACAGAACGCGACAAGGGGATGTGAAGAACCCGACAAGGGGATCAGAATAGGCAGAGAGATAGCGTGGGGGCGCTCATCGCGTTCAGAACACGATGGGTTTGCTGTCGCGATAAGACCTCAGAATGCGGCCTATCGGGCCGTCGCGTTCACAGGGTCTGCCCCTGAATCTGACAGAGAAAGGACATGTTCTTGGATTGCGGTCCAGGACTGCCTTATATTGACACATGATGCTTCAAAAAAAGAGAACAAATTGTACAGAGCATGAAAAATCACGAAACCAGTTTTAAACCAACCTAGAAATGCAAGGGTGCTTCCAGTAAATCATAATTAGAAAACAAGGATGGTTTCGATAGGCTTTAATCAAGTCAAACACAAACGTAAAGGCCAAGTGCAACCCGAAAATGTAGTATCATGTAGTGACCCTCTTACCATGCTTACAACTCTATAACTAATGACATGTAGACAAAATGTTCAACATACGACATGACGAGGACAACTAGTAGAAAAACTTTCATGTTGAGGGCTTGCTCTAATTCGGTCTTGAATCACATGCAACATATAAAGAATGGGAAAAGCCCTAATAGTCCGCGACTTTGGCAAAACGCTTATAATTGAAAATCTACTCATTGAAATTTGATGAAACCAGTGGGAAACGAAAGTAAAGTTGATGCTATACACATTGATATAGGATATGTTAAGGTTTTGCCCGAGAAAACCTACCTTTTGGGTTGATGAAGTCTCATTTTTCCAGAAAACCCGTGTTCAGACCACTGTTGGAAGAACGCCTAATACTCCGTGTATACTGCATGGAATTTGGTCATTCCACTTGGGTTAGAACGTAGACTTGACCCTATTTCTAAGGGTATAGGCCTTGCAACGTTTGTTTTTGGTTTGGCCTACCTTTGATCGACTTCAAGTGGACGGTTTATGCAGGTTGCAGCAGACGAATGGGGGAAGAAGATGTCCTTCTTGTGGTCGATCCACAGTTCCCCAGCCACCAAGAATTCCTCCACACGACCCCAGCAAGTTGTAAACTCGTCCCTAGGGTTTGGGTGAAGAGTATTTAAGCAACCAAGGTATTTAGGAGTCCTATTGTAACTAGGAAGGAAGGGTTGTGGGATTGGCTTGTGTCCTTCCATAATTTGAAGATCTCTCCCTCCATTAGAGAGTCTTGGCCATCAAGCAACCTCTATGGGTGGGTATGCACGAATTTGGGTTGCCAAGAGTGCATGATTGCCTCCCAATTAAACCCTAATTACCACTTTCCAATTTCAGATTATTTATGGTTACAAATTTCGATGCATTTTCTTACTTCACTTGATTTTTGGGCCATATGTGGTCCATTGGACCAATTATGATATTGGGTCATCATTATAAAATGTTGGAAGTCTCCGCAACATTTTTATTTAATTTTTGGTTGCGTCATATTTCCGGGTTAACAGTTTTCCAACTAGTTTCCTAATTTGGATAATCAGTCACAATAACTCTTAAACCTAGCCCGAATGATTTTTATTAACCCAAATTCCTTGATGGGTCATTAGAAGATATTATTTGAAATCCGTATATGATTTTTATTTAATTTTATGACTCATCTAAGTACGTGTGATAATGATTTTTCGACTTATTCATGAATTACGATAATAAGTCACGAAACACTTTAAACTTGGCTAATCCAATTTTTCTACGCATGAATTTCTTTGTTAAACATTTAATAATAATGTTTGGGGTCGATTTACAATTTTTACGAAATTTTTCCGATGAGTTTTAGCACATACGATAATGATACGTATGTTTAAATACTCCGATATTATTGAAAATATTTATTTCTATTTATTTTTGAATATTTTATGTAATTAAAATTTCCGGGGTGCTACAGTCTCCCACATGTGAACATGATTTCATGATAACAATGGTCAAGAGAGAATTCAGGCAGCATAATGGTGCAATTTACACTTAGTTCAATATTTGCATTAATGGCTTGGTCTTATGTGTAGAGAATCACACTCACGAGAAGTAGACGAGAAAGGAATTGCATTCTATCTTCTGGGAACTTGAAGGGTACAACCAACTCGTCTCCATGAGGGAATCCACAAAGTAAGGATATTTACGGAGGTCTTGTTGGAAAGGTCCCTAGTCTACTAGAACGAAATGTCCAGTAGAGTGTTTCCAATGCCTCAAGGGAGGGCTACCTATTGTGCAATTGTGTACTGTAGAACGTGTCTCAGGATCCATAATCCATTGGTTTAAAACATAGTGGAAAACAATTAACATGAACGCATGACATGGAAACAACCCAGATTTCAATAACATGATTTATGTACTTTTAACACAATATACTTCCAGGTTAATATTAAGCAAGATAATGAAGATAAAATATAGCAATCACATGATAGATGGAATCAAGCAATTCATTTGGAACAATTAGAATAGAATTTCATGTTATTATAGCTTTTACATGGATTGATAACTTTTAGGCCACTTGACAGACTCAACAATACTTTCTAGTAATCATAACATGCATTATATACAATCTAGACTGACTGTAAAAGTCTCAGGTAGGCTTTAGAAATCGTGACGGGTTAAGTCATCACGGATCTCTATGGTTCATATAAAAAAATATGGTTTTCTAGGATGTAAAGTGGTTCTGGCTGAAAATGACAACGGGTTGAGTCGTCGCGGTTCACAAATGACCGAAAATCGAAATAGCATGCAAAACGAAGCATATGGGGGTTAGGGTTAACCAATAAGCGATGTTTGGTCAATTGGACATCATCAAAAACATGTCAAATTCACGATGGATTCAATCATCACCATTAAACATGTCAAATTAGCGATGGATTCAGTCGTCGCCATTTAAGGTACTGAATCGCGACCACTACATTGGTCGCGATTCAAACAGGCAGACACATCGTAGACTGGGTTGTGTGATCTCGTGTTTTGGCTCAAAAATCAAGGTTCCAGAGGTTATATGATTAAATACTCAACATGAAACTTGTTGAAATTTTGGAGAAGAAGAAACCTATGGCTTTGGTTTCATGCAATTTGACCTAGGGATGCATGAATAATGAGGTTAACAAGAAAAGCCCTAAAACTACTCGATGATGGGAAAACGCTTAATACTCTTAACATACATGATAAAAATTGGAAAAAATAGGGGCAAATGAAAGTAGACTCAAAGAGATTTCAAAGGGTATATGTCATGCTAAGTTTGAGCCTAAGATCACCTACCTTTGATTGCTCCTAGGAGAAGTCTTCTACACAGATTGTACAGAGCACGAGTTGAGGAAGAAGCCTTGGGTTGGGGACGAATTCCTCCTCCTCTGTTGCTCTTGCTTGCCTCCTCACGACCACAACATATGGTAAACTCGTCACCAAGGAGCTTCGGGAGAGTATTTATAGATTTAGGGTTGTTTGGAATACTAATGTAACTTGGAATTGGAAAATTCCGAGTTTGGTTAATCCTTTTCCTTTATTTAAGGATTCCCATCCCAATATTAGTGGAAAATATATTAGAAAACCTCTTATTATAGTTATGCATGAATTTGTGTAGTTTTAGGAGTCCATTAAACCAATTTTTAGCCATAATTGATCTTTTCAAGTCAAAGCCAATTAAACCTACGAATTTTCATGATGTTTTCTGACTTTAATTTATTCATAGGTCATAAGTTGTCCATTGATCCAAATCCTATGATGGGCTATTAACACACATTGTTTGGAGTCTACCCATAATTTTATTTTAATATTAGAATCATTATGTAAATGTGTTAATGAGTTTTCCGACTTATTCCTTAATTACGATAATAAGTCACAAAACACCTTAATCTTGGCCAATCGAATTTGTCTTTGTACGAATTTCCTCATGGGTCATTTGGGAATATTATTTAGAGTTTAACCATTATTTTTACGAGATTTATGAATGTGTTTTTCTATGTATGATTATGGCATGTATGTTTTTACCATTATGAGAATATTAAATTATTATTTCTAATTTTCTCAAAATAAATTTTTCGGGGTGCTACATACCATAAGATGATCCCACACTTCTTTGGTGGTGGCTGCAACTTCGCGACATTCTCGGATCGTAGCTTAGTGGATTTAGTGGCCAGTATGTGGCCCAATACTGAGTTTGTGAATGGTTTGTAAAGGTTGTGGGGGTTGGGGGCTTGGAATCCAGGCCAAACCAACCTCTGGTGCGACTTTTATAAACGTGACCAACATAGGCATCTTGATTTTGAGAATCGCGACTACCAAGGTCGTCGCGTTTTGAAAGCCGCTACCTCGGGTGCTCGTCTGCATGCATGTCATGTGTCGCATGCCGGGGCGTCACTTTGAATTGCGACGGACATATCCGTCATGATTTAAATGCGACGACGCGACCCATCATGATTTTGATTGTGTGTGGAGGTCGGCCAACCCAAGCCGAGCAGTGCAGGAAACACTGCTCAACCGTGGGGAGGGGTTGTGTGGAGGTTTTCATGGCGATTCGGAGGTTCCAGCGTGCAGTTCAGCGTGTTTCCAGCGCGAGGAGGTTGTGCAGAGCACGGGAAACACCAGAGCAACGCCGTTTTACACATTCTTTATGTTCTTCATCTGGTAGGGTTTAACACCCCATATAAGAATATGTTAAATGGACTAAATCAACAAACTACTAACAACTCAGACTAGTTATTTTCAGAGCTCGAGTAGGAAAAGAATTCTGAAGTTAAGCGTGCTCTGTTGGGAGTAGTCCCAGGATGGGTGACCTTCCTGGGAAGTCTACCAACTAGTATGGTTGTTGGGCCAGTTTGTTGGTTGGGTCGTAACAAATGGTATCAGAGTCTTGCCCAGCCGGAAGTGTACGAACTAAATGACACACAAGGCAAAGTGCTACGCTATGGGAGCCACCTATTGAGGCCATAATGGCACAAAGTGCCACATAGTGGGAGCCACCTCTTGAGCCTGTGGGGGCCACCTCTATAATCCTGTCTGCTTGGGGTTCTCTTATATAAGAGCGGTAGATTGTAACACCCCATATAAGAATATGTTAAATGGACTAAATCAGCAAACTACTAACAACTCAGACTAGCCATTTTCAGAGTTCGAGTAGAAAAAGAACTCTGAAGTTAAGAGTGCTCAGTTGCGAGTAGTCCCAGGATGGATGACCTTCTTGGGAAGTCTACCAAATAGTATGGTTGTTGGGCCAGTTTGTTGGTAGGGTCGTCATATAGGAAAATTCTTCTCCTTTTTGATTAAAATTGACCATGTTTAAAAATTTAAAGGTGTATAATGGATTAAGGGATGTAGGATGCATGTGTAGGACTTTATTTCATTGCAATATATCATGTATAAGGGTTGTGCAGGGTGGTTTGAACATCTCCCGGAAGGGGTTGGGGTAGGATTTTTGCAGATGAAATGCGACGGAACCAGAGGTCTCGTTTCAGTCTTTAACGCGACAGTTTTATCCATCGTGATTTAGACTTCAAATAGAGACCTTTGTCTTTGTTGCGATTTAGAAGACTACTACTCGAACCCTGGTTTGTCTACATGGTGCATTTAGTTGCCTTCATGTATGGGTCCGTATGAAAGTTGGTTTGCATGCAATGGTTAGTAAGCAGTGCATTGGCACTTGTAGTAAGAGGAATTATCGAGTTTGTGTGTTTTTACGTGTGAGGCAAGTCGGGTATACAACGCCGCCCGTGGTTACCTCTCGAGTCGGGTAGCCTAGGTTCTCTGTGAGCCAGGCACGTAGTGCTCGGGGTTTTGTCCCGGTACTTGTGTACCGCTAGGGTCTATATCATCTTCCTGGACACCCTCACTCCGTAGTTTGAGTTTTACGTCCGGTTGAGGGAAAGACGACAATGGGATAGTGGCTTGTGTGTTGTGGGTGTTCTTAGTCGCATGTAGCGTGCTCTTGGTTGGGGGATGGACACCGGTAGACGTACTAGTCCCCAGCTAGTCCTTTTACAGTGCCTCACTTTAAGGAGCACGAGCCGGAGTGCTTAAAGGTATGGAGCTGCAGCCGCGTGAGTTGTAGTTGTGGTGTGGTGTGGTCTCTATAGCTTGTTGGTTCCGTTGTGGTGGAGTGGCAGATGGACCATTCATCCTTGGCTGCGAGGCTGAGAGGTAGACCTGTGTTTCTTGTCCGGGTCTATAGCTGGTGTCGCGAACCAGTCTTCGTCACTCGTGTCTGGTGTTACCCTTCTTTAGCTCGTACTCCTAGGCGTGGTTTTCCGTTTATTTATAAAAGTTGAATTCATGTTGTTAGCTTAATTTTATTTATAAATTGTGATTATAATATCATTCTCAGGTAAAGTTGCTAGTTATATATTTAACTTTGTTTTACTCCTACTTCTATTGTGTTTTGTGGTTTGCAGCTTTTGAGAGGAATTTCCCTACTGAGCCAGTGACTCGTGAGACACACCCCTTATTCCTTTCAGGCGAGGGAGAGCAGGAGGTTTCACATCCGTCTAGTCTAGAGCCGCATCGCAGCAGTGTTGGGTCCACGCCACCAGCAGTGTAATTTACTTTCTGTTGTACCACGGGGTATCCCCAGGCTTCTGTATTTGAGTTTGACTTTTGTTGAAATCTGGCTATGTAAATCCTTTGAAAATATGTGTGAGATGTTCAATCTTATAAATATTCAGTGTGTTCTTTTATACTTCCACAGACATGTGTGTTGGTATCCTTGGCGAGACTTTGTCTTGTTCGCGGGAGGCGGAGTCGGTTCAAACTCGTTATTGGGATTAACGGGTTTGAGCGACGTGGTCCGTCACAGTTGGTATCAGAGAAAGGTCTGTGTAAATATGAAATAACTGGGAGATTACATAGCTTGATTTCTATATTAATCTACTACTAGTAGTTGACCCTGGTTTTGTATTGATTTGTTAACATATATGTGGTTGAAATGTTCTTTGTGCAGGAATTTAAGATGGTTGATAGAAGAGACTGGGGAGGTGGGGGAGATGAGCCGGAGGAAACAACACATCAATTGATTGAGAGGGTATGGGAAAGCATCACGAAAATAAGAACAAGGTTGGACTAGCAGGGTCCAGTTTAGCCAGCAGTAGCAGGGCTTCCGATTGTTGACGAGGTAGAGCGAGTACCAATTATACCACCCCCACCACCACCAAGAGTGGAGGTACCCCTTGTGGTACCTGTGCCATCAGCGGTACCAGTGAGACCAGCAGAAGAACCAACCATACTGATCGAAAGATTTTTGAGGTTGCAGCCACCTACTTACACAGGGGGAACCAATCCAGACATAGCTGAGCACTGGATACATGAAATAGAGAGTTTTCGTTACTATGAGGTGTCCATCAGTGGACATAGTGATTTTGGCTACTTATGAAGTACGGGGTTTTGCACAAGAATGATGGAGGTTGAAAATGCAAACACTTTTGTAGGTAGAGCAGAGGATACTATTACATGGCCAGAGTTTATGGAAGTATTCAATGATACATTTTTCCCAGTACAAGTTCAGCAAGCCAAGAGGGAGCATTTCAAGACTTTGCAGTAAGGGAATTCTTCAGTTCTGGAATATCATATGAGGTTTATGGCACTAAGTAGATATGCACCGAATGTTGTAACAAATGATGCAATGATAGTAGAATATTTTATTCATTGACTGCATTCAGAGTTGCAGAATGCAGTGATACCACTTATGTGCAGGACTGTGGAGGAGGCAGCGCGGAGGGCAGCCATTCTGGAGAGGTCAGTTCGGACCTGTCAGTCGGGGGATTCGTTTAGTTTTCGGCTACCACAACAATCCTCAGGAGTTAGTAGAGGGAAGGCGCTGATAGGGTCATCATCTTCGGGATTCAGCAAGTGGGGTTCGAAATTGAAAAAGATATTTAGAGGAAGAGGAGGAGGCCGCCAGCAGATTTTCCAGCATGGGCAGGGTTATAGGCCGGAGGTGGAAGAATCACAACAAAATACATCAAGGCAGCCTATAATTCCACCGGGCTATAGGTGTTACAATTGTGATCAACCAGGACATTTGATTCGAAATTGTCCTTACCCAAGGGAGTATGGGTATGGTAAAGGAGTGTAGTAGCAACAACAATAGCCCCAGCAGCCGCCAGTAGCACGAGGTAGAGGAGCACCACAGCAGCGTGGTCGAGGCCAGGTTATAGCCATTACCCGGGCACAAGCAGGGGCTTCCAACCTGATTGAATGTATATTGCCTATTTATGAATTTTCAGCAAGAGTTTTAATTGATCCAAGTGATTTGCACTCTTTTATTTCTGAAGAATTTATAGATAATATGGTGCATCCATTAGAGGAAAGGTTGTGTGAGTTAGTAGTGGAGACTCCTTTAGGTGATTTCATGCTCACTTCATGCTATATAGATGAAGTTCCTATTATGATACAAGGGAACCAATTGCCTGTCAGATTATATGCTTTACAGTTAAGGGATTATGATATATATTTAGGAATAGACTGGTTAGAAGCCTATGGAGAAGTGGTTGACTGTAGGAGAAGAGGGTTAGATTTTGTCACCCTAATGGAGCTGTATTTGAATTACAAGGTATTTCGTTTTACACTTCCAAGTTTATAATTTCAGCACTTAGGGCTAGGAAGCTGTTAAATGCAGGTTGCGTAGCTTACCTAGCATCAGTGAGTTTGGTTGAGTCTGGTAAGTCAGTTGAAACAGTTCCAGTAGTCAGGGAATTTGCAGATGTGTTCCTAGATGATTTACCAGGTTTAGCTCCACACAGAGAAGTGGATTTTACAGTGGAATTGCAGCCAGGTTCTATGCCAATTTCCAAAGCACCGTATAGAATGGCACCAGTAGAGCTTAAAGAATTGAAAAAGCAGTTATAGGAATTACTGGAGAAAGGTTTTATCAGGCCAAGTCACTCACCATGGAGAGCTCTAGTGTTATTTGTGAGAAAGAAAGATGCAAAATTTAGAATGTGTATTGATTATCGCAAATTGAATCAGGTCACTATTAAAAATAAGTATCCATTGCTAAGAATTGATGATTTATTTGATCAGCTTCAATCAGTTAAAGTGTTTTCTAAAATTGACTTGAGGTCCGGATATCATCATCTGAGAATTAGAGAGGAAGACATCGATAATACAACATTCAGAACTAGGTATGGGCATTATGAGTTTGTGGTTATGTCATTTGGGCTAACCAATGCACCGACAGCCTTTATGAATTTAATGAAAAGAATTTTTCATCCATATCTGGATCAATTTATTATAGTTTTCATAGATGATATACCGGTATACTCAGCGTCAGAAAATGAACATGCAGCACACTTGAGAATCACTTTGCAGACTTTGCGAGAGAACCAATTGTATGCTAAGTTTAGTAAATGTGAGTTCTGGTTGCATGAGATTAAGTTTCTGGGGCATGTAATTTCAGCAAAGGGTGTTGCAGTTGATCTAGAAAAGGTTGAGGCAGTCATGAGATGGTAAGCACCGAGAACAATTATAGAAATCAAAAGTTTCCTGGGTTTTGTAGGATACTACAGACGTTTCATACAAGATTTTTCTATGATCGCAGCACCAATGACAAGATTAACTAGGAAGGATGTACCATTTGTTTGGTCAGATGATTGTCAGAGAAGATTTATGGAATTAAAGAGGAGACTTACATCAACACTAATATTGTCATTAGAAGTAGGCAATGGAGATTTTGTGTTGTACACAGATGCATCTAGAAGAGGACTTGGAGCTGTTTTAATGCAACATGGAAAAGTTATAGCTTATGCATCTAGGAAGTTGAAGCCAACAGAAGGGAACTACCCAACACATGATCTGGAATTGGCAGTAGTTGTGTTTACTTTAGAAATATGGAGGCATTATCTTTATGGCGAGAGGTTTGAAACTTTCACAGATCATAAGAGTTTGAAATACATCTTCTCTCAGAAAGATTTGAATCTTTGTCAGTGCAGGTGGGTAGAGTATTTGAAAGATTATTATTTTAGTTTGGCTTTCCACCTGGGTAAAGTAAATGTGGTAGCAGATGGATTAAGCAGAAAGGCATATCTATGTCAGATGATGATTAAGGAATGAAAGTTATATGAGGAAATAGCAGAAAAGTCTTTATATGTTCCAAACAGTCAGCAGCGAGCGGTGTTAGCTAACAGCACTGTTGAACCATCGTTGTATTGGCAGATTGTTGAAGCTCAAAAGACAGATGGAAATCTAGAAGAGATTGTTAAAATGGAAGGGATTACAATTGATGATAATTGTGTAGTCATGCTTAGAGGCAGATTATATGTCCTAGTGGAAATGGAAGTAAAGCAGAGAGTTCTAGAAGAAGCACACAAATCCAGATACACCATTCATCCGGGCAATACTAAAATGTATCAAGATTTGAGAAGGCATTTTTGGTGGCCACATATGAAGAGAGAGATAGCAGAATTTGTAGCAAGATGCTCAGTTTGCCAACAGGTAAAAACAGAACATCAGAAACCAGGAGGACTACTTCAGTCGTTACCAATTCCACAATGGAAGTGAGACGACATTGCTATGAACTTTGTAACGAGACTACCCAGGACATTTACAGGACACAATGGTATATGAGTGTTTGTTGACAGATTGACCAAGGTAAGCAGATTATTAGTGGTGAGTATGTCGTGGACGATGGATAGACTGGCTAGGATATATGTGGACGGAATTGTACCGTTGCACGATATTCCGAAGACAATTGTTTCTGATAGAGATTCAAGATTTACATCTAGTTTTTGGAGGAGTCTACAGAGAGTGGTTGGCACTGAGTTGAGGTATAGTTCGACATTTCACCCACAAACGGATGGACTGACTGAAAGAACCATTCAAACGATTGAGGACACGCTACGAACTTGTTGTTTAGTGTGGGGAGGCAGTTGGGAGCACCATATGGGAATGGTGGAATTTGCATATAATAATAGTTATCACACAAGTATTGGAATGGCACCTTATGAGGTATTGTATGGCAGGCCATGTAGAACACCGTTGAACTGGCATGAAGTTGGAGAAAGGTAGGTAATGGGTCCAGAATTGAATCAGCAAACCACAAAAATGGTCATATTTATTAAAGAGAAATTGCAAGCAGCCCAAAGCCGACAGAAGAGTTATGCAGACATCTGATGCAGGCCACCTCAATTTGAAGTTGGAGATTATGTTTTTTTTACGATTTCTCCTACCAAGGGTGTATTGAGATTTATTAAGAAAGGTAAGTTAAGTCCGAGATATGTGGGCCCCTTCCAGATTTTAGAAATAATCAGTGAAACATCATATAGAATAGATCTCACAGAAGATTTCACAGATGCACATGATGTTTTCCATGTTTCTATGTTGAGAAGGTATATTAAGGATTCATCACAGAAAGTCAGCTATCAACGAGATGATCTAAAGCCAGACATGTCTATGCTAGAGTACCCAGTACAAATCACAGGCCGTAGGACACAGAAATTGAGAAATAAGAAAATTGAATCTGTAACGATTAGATGAGAGAACAGGCAAGGAGGAGAAGATACATGGGAATTAGCAGAAGAAATGTTTAAAGCATATCGTTACCTATTTGACTAAGCTTTTATTTCTTTTTAGATGATAGTATATTGTATAGTGATTAATGCATTGCGTGTTTAAATTCATTATAGATTTCGAGGCCAAATTTTATTTTTCAATGACAGTAATGTAACATCGCGACTTTCTTGGATCGTAGTTTAGTGGATTTAGTCGCCAACATGTGGCCCAATACTGAGTATGTGAATGGTTTGTACAGGTTGTGGCGGTTGGGGGCTTGGAATCCAGGCCAAACCAACCTCTGGTGCGACTTTCATAAACGCGACCAACACAGGCGTCGTGATTTTGAGAATCGCAACCACCAAGGTCGTCGCATTTTGAAAGTTCCTACCTGGGGTGCGTGTCTGCATGCGCGCCGCGTGTCGCATGCCGGGGCGTCACTTTGAATTACGATGGACATATCCGTCACGTTTTAAACGCGACGACGCGACCCGTTGCGATTTTGATTGTGTGTGTAGGTCGGCCAACCCAAGCCGAACAGTGTAGGAAACAATACTCAGCCCCTGGGGAGGGGTCGTGTGGAGGTTTTCTTCACAATCCGGAGTTTCCGGCATGCGGTTCGGCATGTTTCCGGCGCGAGGAGGTTGTGCGGAGCGCGGGAAATGGCAGGGCAGTGCCGTTTTACGCGTTCTTTATGTTCTTCATGTGGTAGAGGAATTCTTCTCCTTTTCGATTAAAATGGATCATGTTTAAAGATTTAAATATGTAAAATGGATTAAGGGATGTAGGATGCATGTGTAGGACTTTATTTCATTGCAAAATATCATGTATAAGGGTTATGCAGGGTGGTTTGAACATCTCCCGGAATGGGTTGGGGTAGGGTTTCTGCAAATGAAATGTGACGGAACTAGATGTCTCGTTTCAGTCTGTAACGTGACGGTTTTATCTATCACAATTCAGTCTTCAAATAGTGACCTCTGTGTTCGTCACGATTTAGAAGACTGCTACTCGAACCCTGCTTTGTCTACTTGGTGCTATGAGTTGCCTTCATGTATGGGTCCGTATGAAAGTTGGTTTGCATACAATGGTTAGTAAGCAGTGCATTGGCACTTGTAGTAACCAGAATTACCGAGTTTCTGTGGTTTTGCATGCGAGCCAAGTTGGGTATACAATGCCGCCCATGGTTACTGTAATCACAGGAATTGATCCCCAAATAAAGATGATTAAAATTAATAAAAGGACCCTAATCGCCACCAAAGTACTTGTAGAAGATGATATTATGAAGAACAAGTGCTAACGACCTTGAAAAGATGGAAAAAAGTGCAGAAGGAACCTGGTTCACAGAACGCGACAAGAAGGTTGTCGCCTTCTTAAGAATGAGACCAGATGCCTGCCGCCTTCTTAAGAATGAGACCAGATGCCTGTCGCCTTCTGCAACAGAAGAGGGAGATTGCTGTTCTTCGTCTTCCTGCTCCTCAGCCGGCCAAGAGGCAAGAGCCTCGTTCCTGTACTATCTTATTTAACCTGCCAAGAACATCAAAACAAAATAAAACCCATTAGCAACTCATTTGGTGAAGTATCTATCCCAAAATAATCAAAGAACATGAAAGATATAGAGGGAACTCACATGGTGTGATGTTTTAACCCCTTTAGATGTTTAAAATAGGTGTGTGTGGAGTGATCTAATGCAAAACTATGAAAAGAAACAGATCTAAACGTGCATGTATGAAGAAAAAAATATGAAGAATAGGAGAGAGAAAGTGTAGAGGTGATGAAAATGCCCTGGTGGGCACTTCCTGGTCATCTAGAGGTTGAGAGGTCTTCTGGAGGTTCGTAGCTCTCTGGGAGAGGAAGAAGCAGACGCCAACCGTTCTCAAAATCGTGCCCTATTGACACTTTTATAGGCCATTATTCTTGAACGGGATGGGAAAGGAATAATGAGCTGGAATTTGAGTTTAGGCAACTGTGCTTGTGCAAGGAGAGTCATAATGTGGAAAGTGTTGGTCCTATTGAACAGCAACAAACTAACCTAGAGGGGAGGTGAATAGGTTTTTCTGAAATCTGAAATAGAAACTTGAACATAAAAAATTAACACTTGAAAGTTTGGTTAGTTTAGTGTGATGAAGAGTAGCAGTGCGGAAGAAAAAAACAATCACACAAAGGACACAAGGAATTTATCCTGGTTCGGCCCTTCCCACATGGAAGTCCTACGTCCAATCCCCAAGCAAACTCTTGGGATTTCACTAACCAAGGGTACAGTCCCCCTCAAGGACACTACAACACCCAGTACCCCAGCTGGTCTTCTTCTCTTTCCCGGGCAAGAAGGCAGCCCACTTCTTTTACAGGCTCAGAAGCAAACCTCCTGGTACAAACCCCAGTGCGGTTCTGCTAGACACAAACCCCTAGCTAGGTTAACTACTGTATAGAGTCCTACAGCTGGACAAGGATCTTTCTTAGAAAAGAAAGAACAAGACTGAGAGTTCTACAATATTGGACTCTAGCCAAAAACTCTCAGTAAAAGACTCTCCCCCCAAGAATTACAATGACCACAGGGATAATGGAAGAGAAGAAGGCTTGAATGTGATGAAGACTTCTGCTTTAAACAGCTTCTCTAGATCTTTGGCTCGAGCTCTTCTCTCTTTCTTTTGAGTGTAAGTGGAGTTGAGGTTCCTCACTGGTTGTACACTCCTTCAAAGATTTTCAGGAAAGCTCTCTTGTTGTTCTGCAGCCAAGCTTCTTTTTATATGAGCAATTTGAATAGATCCGTTGGAGTCCTAGCCGTTGCTCATCTTCTCTTGATTTGTCTTAATCAGACTCTGGTGGTCTTCGAGGTCTGTAAGCATAGAAGAGAGTGTTAGCACAAAAGAATGTTTATGATAAACTGTGCATAGCACTGTGTTTCTACTAACATGCTGAAAATAGAAGGTCATATCTTTTTCTGACAAGACTCTAAAATACGCATGCAGCTTTTTCTGTCAGAGGATATTTGACATTTCATTTAGGCACCAAACATATTTGAAACATCTGAATATAAAGGAAATCAATGTGAGAAGCAAATCGTTGTTCTCACTTAACAAATCGTTATAGCTATCAAATTGTTATGAACCTTAACGAATCGTTATGAGAACCAAGTCGATATGAGGGCGAACCGTTGTTCTAACTTATGAAATCGTTATGATGATCAAATCTGTTGGGTTTTTCATATATCATGTTTTTGATGATCACATTAACATCCTTGAACATTGATTTAATGCAAAATTGATGTGCTAACTAACATGAAAAACACCATGAAAGTGATTGAGTTATACATTGCTAAATCATACAATGTATATCACTAACAATGTATTTGCATGTAGGTGCACAAGCATGAAACATGGAGCATTGAAGAGGCATTGAAGAAATGAGCAAAAAGCACAAATATCTGTCAAAGAGGTGTATCTGTCGACAGATGCAATCTACCTGTCGACAGATTCACACAGTCATTCCAAGACAGAGCTCAGGTTTGCATCTCTGAGTGCATCTGTCGACAGATGAAATGTACCTGTCGACAGATACACACAGTCAACCCAGGACAGAGCTCAGGTTTTCTATTCCTGAGTGCATCTGTCGACAGATGCAAACTGCCTGTCGACAGATACACTCAGAAACTCAATTTCCTGAAACCCAGTTCTCAGCCTGAGTGCGCCTGTCGACAGATGCAAGTGCACCTGTCGACAGACGACGGAAACATGAGATTTTGTGTTTCCAAATCCGGCCCCACTTGGGTGTTTCCTTCCTCCACGACCCCCACCTTTACCTAACACTATATAAGCATCCTTTTGGAGCCAAATTCGCAGAGAGCAGCCTCCCATCCAAGAGCCTCCAAGGGACCAAGAGGAAAAGCCCCAAATTGCTGCTCTGCTTCAACTTTCCGCCCAGATCGTCGTGGAATCACCATCTATGCGGAGCTGAAGCCGGATCGTCATCAATTCAACCTTCTACATCGATCAATCTACATCCAATCGAAGTTTGAAGAGCGTTTGGACGATCCACGAGAAGAATTCCAACCGGATTTGTTCCCTAATTCCTAATTCTTCTCCATTTCATAATTTCCATTCCATCGTGTGTGTGTGTGGTTGTGTTTCGAGCATCCCTTGTGCTTGATTCACGTATTTGTGGTTGTTCTGATCGTGCTTCATCAGACAACGTGTGTGTGGTTGAGTTGTAGTGTTGAATTCGCTCATAAGCAGTCGTTTCTGCGTGTGTGTGTGGACGGTGGATGTAGGATACACGAGTTGTGTACTCCGAACCACCTTAAATCATCGTGTTCTGTGGTTTGTTCGCGTTTTGCGATAGATGATTGGTAGGCACGGTGTTCATACGCACGTTTGATTCCCTGTTCTCTTTTAGATCAACTCAAGCGGTCTCATACTTAATCGAATTTGAATCAAATTTCATTAAGATCGTGTAGCATCGAAAAGAAGCCATCAATAGTTTAAAATTGCCGTAATCTATTCAACCCCCCCCCCCCTTCTAGATTACCGTATTGTGTATTTCCGCATAACTCTTCAATTGGTATCAGAGCGGGTTTCTCCGATTTACTGTTGTTCGTCATTGATCTAGCGATCAGGAGATTTTCGATCTTATGGATTCTAGCAAAGGGTATATGGCCGAGGGACATTCAGTAACCAGGCCACCCTATTTTGATGGCACTGACTATCCTTATTGGAAAAACCGTATGCAGGTATTTTTGAGAGCTCAAAATTACGAGCTGTGGAAGATAGTCAGCAAGGGACCATACGTGTTGCCCGAGGACGAAGACACCTGGACGAAAGACCAAATAGCTAAAGGAACTCTCAACTGGAGCGCACTAAACATGATGCAATGTGCGGTGCATCCAAAGGAGTTCTCAAGAGTCTCCACATGCTCAACAGCAAAAGAGATGTGGGACAAGCTTGAACTCATTTACGAAGGTACGTCCGAGGTAAGGGAAACTAAAGTTAGCATGTTAGTGTCTGAATATGAAATGTTCAAGATGAAAACTGATGAAACCGTATCAGACATGTTTGCAAGATTCATGCTAATAGTTAACGGGCTAAAGGTCTTAAGAAGGAATACTCTGAAAGTGACTTAGTAAGAAAGATCCTTCGTTCTCTTACTTCATCTTGGAATACTAAGGCCACTGTCATTGAGGATTCCAAAGACCTTTCCAAAATGAAATTGGATGAACTAATTGGCTCTCTAATGACATATGAAATCAACATCAAAAGAAAAGAATTAGAAGAAAATCCTAGGAAGTCAATTGCTCTAAAAGCATCCAATAAAACATCAACAAGTTCCAAGAAATCCATTCAACAAGATAGTGATGAGCAAGAAACGTCTAGTGAGAGTGATGATGATGAAATGGCAATGCTCACTAGACAATTCAAGAAATTTCTCAAGTTCAAGAGGAGAGACACAGGTAACTCCAAACCCTTTCCTAAGAAAAATTTTTCACAGAAATATGAGTCCAACAAAAAATCTGACATTGTTTGTTATGAATGCAAGAAACAGGGGCATATGAGAGGAGAATGCCCGGAACTCAAGAAGAAGCTGAAGAAAGAAAAATTCACCTCCAAGAAGGCCAAAGCAATGTTGGCCACCTGGAGTGATGAAGATGAAGATGAAGATGCACAAGAAACATCTGATGATGAAGAAGTGAAATGCTTGATGGCCAGGAGTGATGACTCCAGCGAGGTAAATTTCTCATTTGATGATTTCACTGCAAGTGAATGGGAGGAAGCATACACTACTTTATTTGAAAATTTTCGTGAATATAGATCTGAGAATAGAGCATTAAAAAAGAAATGCAACTCCCTTGTGCATGATAAGAACAATGATGAACGAATTGCATTCCTGACAAAAGAATTAGAAATGATGAAAGTTGATGAAAAGACTCATAATGAAGAAATGGATTGCTTGAAAATGAAATTGCAAGAAATACAAAAAGAAAAAGACTGTTTAAGCCATTCCATTGAATTCCTTCAAGAAGAACAATTGGAAACCAAGAAAAAGTTGGAACAAACTGAAAAGGAATTGAAAGAAAAATCTGAGGACTTAATGAAATTTGTAAAAGGGAAGCAAAATCTAGATGCGGTTTTGGGCGCCAAAATACATGTAACCAAGCATGGATTAGGATATCAACCTGTCAAACAAAAGAAAATAGGAGAGTCATTGATAACTTCATTTGTTGATCCTAGCCCAAGCACAACCAAGCATGCTCCCACAAAGCATAATTCAAGAAAGTCTCAGACCAAGCCAATACTACACAAACAAAATGTTCCCAACAAACAAAAGAAAAAGCCACCTGTCGACAGATACAATGGTGCCTGTCGACAGACAAGAACAGTTTCAATGAATAAACAGTCTATCAAGCAACAAAAAATTGAAAAGAAAATTCCTTCATGCAATGTGTGTAAAAAGATTGGTCATGATGAAAAACAATGTTGGAATAATCCAAAGAAACAAAAAGTCAAACAAGTTTGGATTCCTAAACATCTACTTTGTTGCATGAATGAAATTTTGGGACCCAAAGTAATTTGGGTACCAAAACCTCTTGTCTGATCCACATTTGCAGGAATGCCTAGCAGCCCAACATCAAAACAAATGGTACTTGGATAGCGGCTGTTCGAGGCACATGACGGGCGACAAAGGTAAATTCTGTTTCCTAGTGGAGAAAGACGGAGGACAAGTCATTTTTGGAGGTAATAACAAAGGCCAAATCATTGGCACAGGTAATGTTGGTAAGTGTACCTCCAATTCAATTGAAAATGTATTGTTGGTTGATGGCCTTAATCACAATTTGCTTAGCATAAGTCAATTATGTGATAGAGGTCACAACGTCATTTTTGAATCAAATTCATGTCAAATTGTTGATAAAGAAACAGGAAGTGTGAAATTTTTTGGAAAAAGAGTGAATAACATTTACTTAGTTGACTTAGATGATCCAGAGAATGACAACTTGTGTCTTGTTGCAAATAGACAGGATGAATTGACCTTGTGGCATCGTAGGCTTGGCCATGCGAGCTACAACGTGTTGCACAAGATCATGAAGCTCAAATTGGTAAGTGGACTTCCTGACATTTCTTTTAGCAACAATGAAAGTTTTTGTGATGCATGTGCACAGGGAAAACAGACCCGGAAGTCTTTCAAATCTAAAGCACCGGTAAGCACATCTAAACCATTTGAACTGTTGCACATGGACCTTTTTGGACCAACTAGAACTCTAAGTCTCAATGGCAAACGTTTTGGTTTTGTCATTGTAGATGATTTTTCTAGGTTCACATGGGTCAAATTCTTGGCACACAAAAGTGAAACACTTTCAATCTTCCAAGAATTCTTTAACAAGATTGAGCATGGCAATGTGAATAAAATATGCTCAATCCGCACCGATCACGGGGGAGAATTTGATAACAATGCATTTTCTGATTTTTGCAGGCACCAAGGGATTGAACATCTGTTCTCTTCCCCAAGGACTCCAGAACAAAACGGAGTAGTGGAGAGGAAAAACAGAACATTGGTGGAAATGGCTCGCACTCTTCTGGTTGAAGGCCAACTCTCCAAAAGATTTTGGGCAGAAGCAGTGAACACTTCGTGCTACATTCTAAACAGAGCCATGGTAAGACCTGTGATAAAGAAAACCCCCTACCAGTTGTTGAAAGGTAAGAAACCCAACCTTGGGTACTTCCGAGTTTTTGGCTCAAAGGTATTTATTCATAACAATGATAAATCTGATTTAGATAAATTTGAAGCCAAAAGTGATCAAGGTGTTTTTCTAGGCTACTCAGAACACTCTAGGGCATATAGGGTGTTTAACAATAAAACACGCACTGTGGAAGAAACTCCACATGTCATCTTTGATGAGACTTATGCCAAATCTAACTGTTTGAATATTAACAGGACTGAAAAAGAGGATGAAGGAACATCACTTAAGGATCTTCAAGTCAAAGCAAAAGACAAATCTGAAGAAGATTCCAAGACCAAAGGTGGATATCTTCACAGGGACTACGATGAAGATGATGAAATAGCATTCAGAAAACCAGATGAAACACTTGAAGAGAATCCACCAGAAAGTGAACCTCCTGAAGATCGACACTCACAAGATCAAATTCCTCAAGGACAAGAACTCCCGGCCCTTCAACAATCACAAATGTGAGGTATTCCAAAGATCACCCACTTGATGATGTGATAGGTAGTTTAAATGATTCTGTTCAAACACGGTCTCAAGTAAGAAAAATAATTGAACATGATCTTTTTGCTTTTGTTTCTCAAGTGGAACCCAAAAATGTTGAAGAAGCCTTAAAAGACAACTCATGGATTGATGCTATGCATGAGGAACTTGGTCAATTTCAAAGAAACAATGTATGGAGTTTAGTTCCTAAATCCCCTGAAATCTCTATCATAGGAACTAGATGGGTGTTTAGGAATAAACTTAATGAAGAAGGAAAAGTGATCAGAAATAAAGCAAGACTCGTAGCAAAAGGATATAGTCAAGAATTTGGTGTAGACTTTGAAGAATCCTTTGCTCCTGTAGCCAGGTTAGAAGCAGTCAGAATTTTATTGGCATATGCATGCTCCCATAAGTTCAAACTCTATCAAATGGATGTTAAAACTGCTTTCTTAAATGGCTATATCAAAGAAGAAGTCTATGTCTCTCAACCACCAGGTTTTGAAAATTCTGAAATGCCTAACCATGTGTATAAATTGCACAAAGCTCTTTATGGTTTGAAACAGGCACCTCGAGCTTGGTATGATAGACTAAGCAATTTTCTGGTAAGCAAGAACTACTCAAGAGGTGAAACAACATAAAGACGGATTCTTCATAAATTAAGAAAAGTATGTCAAAGAGCTTCTCAAACGATTTCAATTTGAGCAAGCTAAACCGGCCTCCACCCCAATGAGCACAAGCATCAAATTGGAAAATGATGAGAAAGGTAAACCGGTAGATGCAAAGCACTTCCGAGGTATGATTGGCTCACTCCTTTATCTTACTGCAAGTAGACCGGATATTCAATTCAGTGTTTGCCTTTGTGCTAGATATCAATCTAGTCCAAAGGAAAGCCATTTAATTGCAGTCAAGAGAATTTTCCGATATCTCTCAGGCACATGCAATTTGGGTTTTTGGTACCCAGCAGGCAGTAGCTTTGATTTGATTTCATATTCTGATGCTGACTATGCTGGATGTAAAATTGATAGAAAAAGCACTAGTGGATATTGCCAATTCCTTGGCGGTTGCATGGTTTCGTGGGCATCCAAGAAACAACACTCGGTTGCACTCTCCACTGCAGAGGCAGAATATGTCGCTGCAGGAACTTGTGCAGCTCAAGTGTTGTGGATCAAAAGTCAGTTAGCTGACTATAATGTTCAAATTGGATGCACACCTATCCTATGTGACAACACAAATGCTATCACCCTTTCAAAAAACCCTGTCCAACACTCACGGACTAAACACATAGAAATCCGTCATCATTTCTTGAGAGATGAAGTTGCCAATAAAACCTTGGAACTTATTTTCATTCCCACAGAAAAACAATTGGCTGATATTTTCACCAAACCCTTGTCTGAAGATAGATTCACATCCTTAAGAAGAGAATTGGGTTTGTGTAAAATGCAATGAAACTGGCTATCCATATTGGAGTACATGCTCTTTATGTGTGAATGACTATGTGGTATATCAAATGGTGAACTGTGGAAGAACAAGTTCGGCTTGTTTGGAAACTATCATCATGCGTGAGAAATATTCTCCGCCAAGTATCAATAGTCCCATTCCATATAAAGGCCCTGTACTTCACATAGGATTTTTAGTTTCCTTACATTTTATCATGTTAACTCCATGAAACAATGTTTTTTCTGTGACCATGTGCTTGTGTATGACCTCCTTTCATAACATGTTTGTCTTGTAACAAGTGCTTGTGTGAATCCTTGCTTAGATGTTGTGTCAACACGTGCACACACTATGGGGGAGTAAGTTAAGGATTGTTGAGTATTTTCTTGAGGAAACTCTTCCAATATCTACTTGTGGAATTCTCACTTCCTTGAACTCAATGAGCAATCAATCTGAAACCAGAAAAATCCACTCTGTTCATATCTGTCGACAGACACATTCCATCTGTCGACAGATACACTCAGTCTTGTTCTGGCAGAAACCTCAATTTCTCAGTCTGTGTGCATCTGTCGACAGACAGACTTCTTCTATCGACAGATACACCCATTCTTCTTTATTGTTCAACTCCTTCTTCATATGTTTCAAGAAAGTGTTCCTTACTTGATTTAAAGGTAAACCTTGGTTTGTTTGTGTGCAATATAACCTTTTCATATCCACTTCATGTCAAAGTCGTGAACCAAGTCTAAATGTTCTTTGATGCAATACTTGATCGAGGTCTTTTTAGATCATTTTGAACACAATGAGCAAACCAAATGATTTTTAAACATCTCTGTTGAATAACTCCCTTGTCGTTAAACATGAATCCAAAATGATTTGAAAAATCAGAAAGCTCTTGAATTTAATGTCCTACATTACAACTTGCCTAAAGAAATCTCATGTACTTGACAAAAAGCAAAAACAATAATAAAAAAAAAAGGGAGAAAAGCTACCTATTTCTTCGGTTCAATCAACAACTTTGTTTTTCATTTGTGGGATGGAGGTAGAGCAATGATGAAAATCACTAAGTAACCGGGGACATGGGCATCACCAATGTCAGTCTTCGCGTCAAAAGGTTATTTCATTATCTCTATACAATGGCTTGACGGACACTCACATTGAGTAACTGGGGGTATTGGCATCACAAATGTCTACCTTCACATGAAAAAGTGAAAGTGCTCCTCATTGCCACTCTTTTCCATCTTCGTTGTTTAAAGATTCAAAAATCATACCAGAAATAGAGTGAAGCCTCCGAAAATTTTTTATGTCAAGTCCAATGTGTTTCTTCGGTAAGACGTTCTTGTGGCCATTTAATTCAATTGTCATCTGACTATCATCTCTATTAAGATGCATGTTTTTCTTCAACGGCCTTAATCAAAAGAGTTATTTAATTTTCACTGGCTATTGTGAAATGTGTTCTTCATGATCTAATTAAAGAACTTATCGGTTTTAATTCAAAATCATTTTAGATTTGTGTCATGTCTTCATCTTAATGGATATGAATTTTTGTCTTGCACATACACCCATTTGCCTTAAAACAACAAATGAACACTTGTCCCTTTGAAAAATTTTGACAAAAATCAAGTTTTCACCAAAAAGGAGCTATCTGTCGACAGATAGACTGTCATCTGTCGACAGACGATGGCGCAGATCCATTTTTGAACCAAACCCTCACGCCGGTTCACATCCTTTTCGTGGGGCCTCTCTTTTAAAACCCTCTAAACCCATTCTAAGGCCACCCACGACCCATTCTCACCCTTCCTCTCTTGTTCCCTCCTCCTCCTCTCCAAACCCCCTCTCGTTCCCTCTTCAGGGCTCTGTCTCCGACGATCCTGCTCCTCGTCTGGGATCCCTCCACTCTCCCTTCACACCATTCTCATCCTTCCTCCTGCGATGGCACCCAAATCGAAGCTTCTTGCTCGCCGTCGTCGCGCTCCGACGGACGCCGGAGAAAACTCCAGGGCTCCATCCGAACGCCGCAGCAAGCATCGTGAGGATCGGTTGCCGTAACTCATCGTTCCTCAAGGTCTCCATCTAATCCGACCCATCGGCACCTTCAAGAAGATTGTCCAATCCCGGTATGTGGACTTCGAGTCCTTAGCACCGATGTTCCCCTCACTCCTACCTTATTTTGACACTCAAGGGTGGACATCCCTCCTATACTCCCACTTGCAATACTCTCCAACTGCTGTATCCGAGTTCTACAATAACTTAGGGCTTTCCGATCAGGGAGATATCTACTCTTCGGTGAAAGGCACTCGTTTTCGCCTCACCGCAAATCTTCTCTCCACAGCCCTTGAAATTCCAAACTCAGGAGTTGAAATCTTCAACTACAATCCCTCTGCTTCTGAGTACTATGAGCTTCTCACGTTGGAACCTTATGACACTACCAAGGAGATTGCTCGTCTCAACGCCAACTCCTTTCCTCCCTTGATCCGGATGATCCATCACATCTTCACTACCTTGATCGTCCCGAAGGATGGAAGTCGAGAGTTAGTCACCGAGGTCCATAAATCCCTATTCATATTTTTCCTCAAGTGTCAAGAAATCAATCTTCCTGAACTCATGATAAGCCTCATCCGTCGGTGTTTCTCTAATACCAAAAGATCAATGCCATATGCTTGCCCCATCACTTCTCTTCTTATTTTCCTTGGCATTCCTATCCCTCCAAGTGAGCTCATCTCACTAAAATCCCGAAGTGCCTTTGACCTCACTGCCGCCAACCGCATGGGCTACAAGATTGTAGACGTGTCGTCACAAGGACTCTCAAGGGAAAGGAACCACAAGGAGCTGAAGTGTCAACTGGTGTGAAGATGATGAAGCAAATGAAGGCAGTGATGAAGACCCTCAGGATGAGCAAATGCCTGACCAAGCTCAAGAGTTTGATGATGTACCTGTGCCTCCACAACAATCCATTCGTGATTACTTGGCACAAATCCATCAAGAAATGATCTCAGGATTTGCTCACATGACGTCAAGATTTGATCAAGTGTCGCTCGCCTCAACACTTTAGATGACCGTCTTGACCACCTCTACTCCGAGAGAGATGAATCCCGTCACCCTCCTCCTGCTGGACGTGACGATGAATAGAGGGTCTCAGGGTCATTAGAGGTCACTAAGAGTCTTAGATGGGAATTAGTCTCACTTGTCTTGTCATCTTTTGCTTGTTCATGTTATTTCCCTTTCCTTTTATTGAGTCATGTAATGATTATCAAATGTACTGTGAAATTTCAATGATCAATCAATGAAAACTCAGTTCATGTTTATTTGTCTCTAAATGTGCATGACTTGACCTTTTGCATGTTGTCAAAAAGGGGAGAACATCAATATATGCATCAATTGAATGTTTTTGTCATCATCAAAAAGGGGGAGATTGTTGGGTTTTTCATATATCATGTTTTTGATGATCACATTAACATCCTTGAACATTGATTTAATGCAAAATTGATGTGCTAACTAACATGAAAAACACCATGAAAGTGATTGAGTTAAACATTGCTAAATCATACAATGTATATCACTAACAATGTATTTGCATGTAGGTGCACAAGCATGAAACATGGAGCATTGAAGAGGCATTGAAGAAATGAGCAAAAAGCACAAATATCTGTCAAAGAGGTGTATCTGTCGACAGATGCAATGTACCTGTCGACAGATTCACACAGTCATTCCAAGACAGAGCTCAGGTTTGCATCTCTGAGTGCATCTGTCGACAGATGAAATGTACCTGTCGACAGATACACACAGTCAACCCAGGACAGAGCTCAGGTTTTCTATTCCTGAGTGCATCTGTCGACAGATGCAAACTGCCTGTCGACAGATACACTCAGAAACTCAATTTCCTGAAACCCAGTTCTCAGCCTGAGTGCGCCTGTCGACAGATGCAAGTGCACCTGTCGACAGACGACGGAAACATGAGATTTTGTGTTTCCAAATCCGGCCCCACTTGGGTGTTTCCTTCCTCCACGACCCCCACCTTTACCTAACACTATATAAGCATCCTTTTGGAGCCAAATTCGCAGAGAGCAGCCTCCCATCCAAGAGCCTCCAAGGGACCAAGAGGAAAAGCCCCAAATTGCTGCTCTGCTTCAACTTTCCGCCCAGATCGTCGTGGAATCACCATCTATGCGGAGCTGAAGCCGGATCGTCATCAATTCAACCTTCTACATCGACCAATCTACATCCAATCGAAGTTTGAAGAGCGTTTGGACGATCCACGAGAAGAATTCCAACCGGATTTGTTCCCTAATTCCTAATTCTTCTCCATTTCATAATTTCCATTCCATCGTGTGTGTGTGTGGTTGTGTTTCGAGCATCCCTTGTGCTTGATTCACGTATTTGTGGTTGTTCTGATCGTGCTTCATCAGACAATGTGTGTGTGGTTGAGTTGTAGTGTTGAATTCGCTCATAAGCAGTCGTTTCTGCGTGTGTGTGTGGACGGTGGATGTAGGATACACGAGTTGTGTACTCCGAACCACCTTAAATCATCGTGTTCTGTGGTTTGTTCGCGTTTTGCGATAGATGATTGGTAGGCACGGTGTTCATACGCACGTTTGATTCCCTGTTCTCTTTTAGATCAACTCAAGCGGTCTCCTACTTAATCGAATTTGAATCAAATTTCATTAAGATCGCTGTAGCATCGAAAAGAAGCCATCAATAGTTTAAAATTGCCGTAATCTATTAAACCCCCCCCCCTCTAGATTACCGTATTGTGTGTTTCCGCACATCTCTTCAAAATCGTTGTGGCAAACAAATCGTTATGAGCCTTAACGAATCGTTATAGAAGGCAAATCGATGTCGGGGAAAATCGTTGCGCTCACTTATCAAATCGTTATTAGCCTTAACGAATCGTTATGGCCACTTAAGGAATCGTTGCGAAGGCGAATAGATGCGGTCACTTAAGAAATCGTTACAAGACCCAAATCGATGTGAGCTTTAATGAATCGTTATGAAGGGCAAATCGTCACGCTCTCTTATCAAATCGTTATAAGCTCTAAACGAATCGTTATAAGTCCTTATAAAATCAATTAAAATCAAAACGTTGTAGCGCTTATAAAATCGATCAAACTAAATCGTTATAGCGCTTATTAATTTGGCACTTGAACTGAAATCGATGTATATATGGATTACACATCGATTTTGTCATTTTAGTGCGCCTTATTGCATCAATGGGGGACTTAGCATTTTGATATGTGATTGATGCGACACAAATGAACTAAAATGTTCAATTTATGTTACATCATAAATTTTGTTAGCACCAAAATATGAAGGTAATAAAGAGTGGTTCAACAATCTCCCCATTTTTGGTGACGACAAAATTTATGAGAATTTTCTGATTTAAAATACTATGGAAACTATAGAAAATTCATAGGACATACATACTCTCCCCCTTTTTGTCACTAACCAAAAAGGAAGGATCTTACCATCTATTTCTCTCCCCCTTTGAGAGAATTTCTTACCATTGAGGGGTTCAACATGTTGATTGTCGATAATGAATAACTCTCCCTTAATCTGTGCTCCCCCTGAGTGAGACTCCCCCTTAATGTGAGGCAAGTCAGATCCTGTTGTTTGTCAAGTCTTCAAGATTTTTATCTGCATAGAGCTTTAATAGAGAAAACTTGCAAACATTGTTACCAAGTAGCAACATAAACACATTCAATCCTTGTGACTCCTTTCCCTTCAGATATGATTTGAGTGAAGAGTCTGCAGTCACTCTTGCCTTGAGCATCCTTGATCCTGATGCTCCAAGGCTATCCTGTAAACAATTTATTCAGAAGTAGGTACCCAAATGTTTTTGGGTCCTTGATGGTTAGATGCATAAAAGTATCCTTTCGGAATCCAAATTAGGTGCCTTGTTGTGCAGGTATTTACGGTGTGTCCTAATTTATTACAATGAGAGCAACAATGAATGTAGTTTATTTTGCAGTTTTGATTGCCCTTGATTTGAACAAACCTTTTAGAAACCTTTTTATTTTGATGCACCTTGGATATATCAGGTATCTTTTTCTGAGGTGTATTGGTTTGTTTTACAAATTTTGGTAAAGGATATTTACCTGGAATTGTCGCTTGTTTATCTGTTTCGGAAGGTATGTATCCAAGGCCTTATCTATTATTTCCAAATTTTGACCCTTTTAAGCATAGGGCTAAAGATGTTTTTCCTTTAATTAACTTTCCAACAGATTCTTTTAAATAAAGATTTTCTTTAGTTAGAGTTTTTAATTTTTCTTCTAACTCTAATTTCTCATTATTCTTGTTCTTCAAAACTTCATTTAAAAGATGATTATTATCTTTACTGTCCTTCAGTTGTTTTTCCAATTGTTCCATTTCTGATTTAAGATTAGAATTAGTATTTTCCAGACAAGTAAGGTTCGTTCTTTATATTTTTCAATTTTTTTACAACTACCTTGTGTTTATCATAAAGTTCATTAAAGACTTCTTCCAAGTCTTCAGATTCTGACCCTGAATTTGTGCATGAATTAAAGAATGAGTGAGAATGTACCTCATCTAGTCCCACCATGAGAGCTAGATTTACCTGCTCTTTCTCTGATTCTGAGCTTGTTGATTCTGAGCTTGTGGCCTCATTATTTTCCCAAGTAGCTGCCATGGATTTTCTTTTAAATTTCTTGTGCTGCTTCTCGGGCTTCTCGGTTTGACCAGTCTTCTTGAGTCTTGGACAATCTAGTCTCAGATGTCCAGGTTTTTTGCATTCATAGCAGACTGGTTCTTTCTCCTTCTTCTCCTTTCTTTGGATCCTTCTTGATATGTTTTTCTTCTTCTTTAAAATCTTCTGATGTTTGGACAATACTTCATCCACATCACTGTCTTCAGAATCTGCATCTTGGGAACTACAAGAAGAAGGAGTAGCTACAGCTTTAAGAGCATTAGTACATTTTTTCTTTGATGAGCTTTCAGATAGTCGCTCCATATTTATTTCATGTGCCGTGAGAGAACCTATTAAATTATCAATTGACAATTTGGTTAAGTCATGGGCTTCTTCAATAGCAGTTACTTTAGGTGTCCATAAAACAGTCAAAGACCTAAGTATCTTTCTAACAGTTTCTTCATTGGAAAGAGTTTTACCAAGAGAATTTAAACCTACTACTATGCTTGAAAATCTATTATACATAGTAGTAATGTCTTCGTTTGGAAGCATTTTAAATTGTTCGTATTGTGAAACAAGAATATCTATTCTACTTTGTTTCACTTTATCCGTTCCTTCATAAATTATTTGCAGTTTATCCCAAATTTCTTTAGCAGATTTGCATGCAGATACTCTACTAAATTTCTTTTTTGATAAAGCACAACATAAATAATTTTTTTGCTTTAAAATTTAGAGATAGTTTACTTTTATCAGCAGGTGTAATGGCAGTAGTGCCTTCAACAGGAACAATAACACAGTCACCTACCTCAATTACTTGCCACAGATCAAAGTCTGTGCCTCGAATGAAGCATTCCATTCTCATCTTCCAATATTAGTAGTCTTCTCCATTAAAGAATGGAGGTCTGGTGACTGATTGTCCTTCGGCATATCCTTGAGCTGCCATGGATCTTTGCTCTAAGATCGTTGGATCTTCATTGAATGTTCAAAGACCCGCTCTGATACCACTTGTTAGTCCTTTTGAACGGCATCAAGCTAACCTAGAGGGGAGGTGAATAGGTTTTTCTGAAATCTGAAATAGAAACTTGAATACAGAAAACTAACACTTGAATGTTTGGTTAGTTTAGTGTGATGAAGAGTAGCAGTGTGGAAGCAAATAAGCAATCACACAAAGGACACAAGGAATTTATCCTGGTTCGGCCCTTCCTACATGGAAGTCCTACGTCCAGTCCCCAAGCAAACTCTTGGGATTTCACTAACCAAAGGTACAGTCCCCCTCAAGGATATTACAACACCCAGCACCCTAGCTGGTCTTCTTCTCCTTCCAGGGCAAGAAGGCAGCCCACTTCTTTTATAAGCTCAGAAGAAAACCTCCTGGTACAAACCCCAGTGCGGTTTTGCTAGACACAAACCCCTAGCTGGGTTAACTACTGTATACAGTCCTATAGCTGGACAAGGATCTTTCTTAGAAAAGAAAGAACAAGACTGAGAGTTCTACAATATTGAACTCTAGCCAAAAACTCTCAGCAAAAGACTCCCCCCAAGAATTACAATGACCACAGGGAGAATGGAAGAGAAGAAGGCTTGAATGTGATGAAGACTTCTACTTTAAACAACTTCTCTAGATCATTGGCTCGAGCTCTTCTCTCTTTCTTTTGAGTGTAAGTGGAGTTGAGGTTACTCACTAGTTGTACACTCCTTCAAAGATTTTTAGGAAAGCTCTCTTGTTGTTCTTCAGCCAAGCTTCTTTTTATATGAGCAATTTGAATAGATCCATTGAAGGGATCTGTTGGAGTCCTAGCCGTTGCTCATCTTCTCTTCATTTGTCTTAATTAGACTCTGGTGGTCTTCGAGGTCTGTAAGCATAAAAGAGAGTATTAGCACAAAAGAGTATTTATGATAAACTGTGCAGAGCACTGTGTTTCTGCTAACATGCTGAAAATAGAAGGTCATATCTTTTTCTGACAAGACTATAAAATACTCATGCAGCTTTTTCTGTCAGAGGATATTTGACTTTTCATTTAGCCACCAAACATATTTGAAACATCTTAATATAAAGGAAATCGATGTGAGAAGCAAATCGTTGTTCCCACTTAACAAATCGTTATAGCTATCAAATTGTTATGAACCTTAACGAATCGTTATGAGAACCAAATCGATATGAGAGCGAACCGTTGTTCTCACTTTTGAAATCGTTATGATGATCAAATCGTTATGGCAAGCAAATCGTTATGAGCCTTAACGAATCGTTATAGAAGGCAAATCGATGTGAGGGCAAATCGTTGCGCTCACTTATCAAATCGTTATGAGCCTTAACGAATCGTTATAGCCACTTAAGGAATCGTTGCGAAGGTGAATCGATGCGGTCACTTAAGAAATCATTACGAGACCCAAATCGATGTGAGCTTTAATGAATCGTTATGAAGGGCAAATCATTGCGCACTCTTATCAAATCATTATAAGCCCTAAACGAATCGTTATAAGTCCTTATAAAATTAACTAAAACCAAATCATTGTCGCGCTTATAAAATCGATCAAACTAAATTGTTATAGCGCTTATTAATTTGGCACTTGAACTAAAATCGATGTATATGTGGATTAAACATCAATTTTGTCATTTTAGTGCGACTTATTGCATCAATGGGAGACTTAGCATTTTGCTATGTGATTGATGCGACACAGATGAACTAAAATGTTCAATTTAAGTTACATCATAAATTTTGTTAGCACCAAAATATGAAGGTAATAAAGAGTGGTTCAATAGAAAGGAGGTTCTGAGGAAGGTTTCCTCCGAGTTTGGCAAGATTTAGAGACCTCTAAACTTACCAAAAGTCGGATTATTCATGAATAGTAAGGGTCAGAGTATAAATAGAAAAGCCACGTTGCATGAGTCTGTGAAGGAAACCAGAACGCGATAGGCTCTGTGTCGCTACCAGGTCGTGATGCCTTGATACGTCGCCTTCCATTGAAGGAAGTCTTGGAGCATTTTCTGGCAGATATTCAAGGATTAAAAGGCCAAATGAGAACGCGGCGTATCGAGGTGTCACCTTCTTGAGGTAATCGATTACTTTTTGAAGGTAATCGATGGAGGCATGAATGCGACATGAAGGGAGACGCCTTCTTAATATGAACGCGACAGGGACATTGTCGCCTTTAGAATCTTTCAGCATATGACTTATTCAAAGTGTCTTATTTCCTTGCATGGGTATTAGATTGACATACAGTTTGAAACGTTGGATTCTCAACTCAGAGAGCTACAAGATGATGATGAAGACTAATTGATTTGACCAGAAAGAGCCCACCAGGGTGATGAACTAATAGGGAGATACCATGATCGGACAAAGCCAGCTTGGCGATGATGAGACAACATGGGGCGTCAATGATGTGACAACGAATTTGGCTCAGCTTATGGGTCAAGAATGGGTGTCTACAAATTGCCCCTTCCTGATGCCTGCTTTGCAAGGAAGTGGAGAGATAGTGGAGCGGAGATAGATGGCATGAGATCACGATGTAGTGGAATGAGATGAAAAGCAGGAATCAAGGTAAAGAGACATCCATTATGAACAAATATGCAGTGATAATTATTCGGCGATCTTGGAACATGGCTAGAACAGAGTGCACGGATGGCTCTGCTCTGGGATGAATAAAGATTAAAAGAAAAGAAATGATCAACCTCTTGATGAAGAGGTACCCGGGCCATGTTAGGCTTGCAGGTTTTGTTCATTAGGGGAGTTGTGTTGTCCCAGTAGGTTGATTCGACTCTGACCATCGAGCGGTTCGCGGCTAATGAGCGGATCAGTGGGGAATGAGGATAATTGATATACGGAATGGGGATGTGAGGAATCCTGAATAGGAACCATACTGGCAAACTGGACTGAGCAACTAGCTCATAGAGAACTTTCAAATTCGGAATGGAATGGTATTCCTTGTTTGGAAAATGAAGATCTGGTTGGACATCATTGTGAAGCTGACTTTGACTAATCATGAAATGTGAAGCTCAAAGTCTACATGATGCATGCTAGGCTAAAAGAAAAGAAATCATAAAATAAAGATGCAAAGAAAAGGAGAAAATAACAAATACTCAAGAATAATATTGATAGACAAACTGAGCAAGGGTCAAGACACTTCGCATCCCCGGCGTGCGATATAATCCGTCGTCCCCAAGCCATACCATATAACGGCCTATCCAACGATTAACAGTGCGCACTTAGATCATGCTCGTTTTTGTTGAAGGGGAACTTAGATCTCAGAACACACTGAGAACCAGCCGGTCCTTGAGATGATAGATTAGAGTACATACCATATATTAATGCAGAGATTAGGGTGAGAAATACTTACCTGAACTTACCTAACGAGCCATCTTTTGAATTTCTATTTTTATGATTTTTTGTGAAATTTCTGAATTTTATAATTTTTATGAATTTTCAAGATAAAGGATAAAGAACAAGATAAAGAACTCAATTTGCACTAAAACAATTAAACAATTTAAGGCATAAGTGCAAGAAAACATCTCAAGTTGGCAAAACAATCATGATAATGTAAGGGAACAAGCCAACAGACATCATACACAGAACACGACAAGGTCCTTGTCGCTACCTTGATGATAACATGATGAAGATCTTATCGCGACCAGGTGGCGACGTGTCGATAGGTCACGACCATAGTTTCTACATCCAGAACGGAGATGGCAACTTGAGAGCACCCTGTTTGCTTCCTACTTGGACTTCTAAGGCTTCCTATTTTGGTTCTAACTCTTTTTAATCTTTCTAAACCTTCTCTCACCATGAATAGGAGTGTTAGATGCCTATAAATAAGGGTGTGGAGGCCAAATTCGGAGTTCAGAACCCCTCTCCTTCTCCTCAAGCTCTCAAGTCTCTCATGGCCATGAAGAGAGCCCCAAGTGCTTCCATGAGTGGTGAGGCTTCCTATGATGGTCCCAAGTGCGCTCAGACATCCTACAGCGAGCTAGTGAGGCTGACGGAGGTTCCAAACCACTTGAGCGACAATGCCAACATGAGAGAGGTATGTAAAGTGGTTTTTCAGTTCTGTGAATTTCAACTCCGAATTTATATGTTAAAGCACTTCCTTCTTCTTCTCCTATCTTTTTCTTTTTCTTCTCCTTTCATAGCTCTTTCCTAGCTCCCGCCGATACTCTAAACTCAATTGGCTAGCACCCATGATCAAGGTGCTACCCATACATGTGATCTGCACTTTGAGAGAGTGGGGTTTAGTGGGGATCTTGATAGCCGCCCACAACTACCATAAAATCTCCTTTGATTGGCATAGCATAACCATGTTGGTAGAGTTATGGCACCCACAAACTCATACATTCCTTTTTCCCAAATTTGAGGCTATCGTCTTATTAGAGGAGGTTGAGGCTTTGATGGCTTTACCCAAGACTACACGGGGAGATGAGCACAAGACATGTTACACCATTGAGCCTATTGATCCTAAACTCATCTTAGGTGAATTCATGATGGATCCTAAAGACGTATATACCATGATTACCCTCAACATATTCACCTAATCCCCTTGTCTAAGTGGGTCATATCTCATTGTAAGAATAAGTGCAGGAATTACCAAGAAATAGCCAAAGCTGTGGCTATATGCTTGTGTGGGGTGGTTCTCTTCCCGTCCAGAGATCACCTCATAGACCATGCAAACTTGAGCACCATTAGAGGGGTATGACGAGGACTTTCCTTCTCTCATGCGGTATAAGCCTTCCTTTATGCGGAACTCACATTGGTGGCTTTGGGGGGCCCACTCTATGGCTTTGTGGGACTCACATCGGTGGCATTGGTTCTCTACAACCCGCATAGGTTCTATCTTCAAGTCGGGAAGCCTCAGACGAAGCTACTTCAACCACCACACTAGTCTCCTATGAAAGCGAGGCGCTTGGGAGACCCAGAGGACGAGCAGGCCGTACGGAGCGAGCTAGTGATGTGGCCCGTGTGTGCCATTAACGCTCTACCACCCACGGTGCACTAGGAGCGCGAGACATATCAGGCGTACCTAAGAGAGTATAGAAGGATCCGGCCACGTGGGGACCGTGAGCTTGCGAGAGAGACTTGAGTATATTTTTTGAATCGTTTTTTTTTGAGAGATTTGATGTATTCGAAGCATGAGATTGATGTATCAGACATTTTGATATGACTTTCAGCTTTGATATGATGTATCTATTTGAAATTAGCAATGAAAATGCGAATTTTTGAGAGTTCTGTGCACAGACTGAGAAGGAGGCAGGTTGGACGTCGCGACCAGGAACGTGACAAGTCAATGGTCATGACCCTACTTGATAAGGTGATAGGAACCCAGTCGTGACCTGAAGTGAACCCGACGCCTAACTTGTCAGGATCACAGGCCCGAGGCGGTTGGAATTCCCAGCCCCACGAATAGCTCCTTCTCTTCCTTCTTTCGCTTCTCTCTCTTCTCCCTTCCCTTTCTCTGACAACCAAACCTTCTCCCTCTCTTTCCCCCTCCGAAGAGCCTCTGTCGGTGGCAACATCCCTTCTTCCTCTTCCCTTCCTTCTTCTTCTATTCTTTCTCTCCTTGTTTAGTCCGAGGCCATGGAGGGTGGTGGAGTTGATGGAGATGGTGGTGGTGACTGGCCGACATGGTCCAAGAGGACCATCAGCCGGCGATGAGCAGGTGAGGAGCCCTCCACGGCGAGGGGAGAGGAGGCACTGGCCATCCCCATGGAGGTGGACCCCACGGAGACGTTGGACGAGGAGGAAGCTGTCGGCCCCAAAAAGGTAGGTGTCTGATACCCTAGCCCATGTGCGATTGGTGGTGTGAACGAGGTGGACAAGGTGCAAGGCACCTGTGTAGGGCCTTTGGCCCAAGGTGGAACCACCGACAAACGGCCATTGGCCACTGTCGGTCACCCTGTGAACACGATAGGAAGGCTGTCACTTTAACAGGGTAGAACGTGACACACATGGTGTCGCATTCAAAAGGCGACGGCTCGACACGTCACCTTCAGAAACACTAACGTGACACCCTTTGTGTCGCGTTCAGAAGGCGACAGTACCCTTGTGTCGCATTCAGAAGGCGACAATACCCTTGTCTGGGGAGTACCAAGGTAACCGAGCGTTGTACCGCTCCTGCAGCGTTGGCAGTTTCGCCGCGACGAGCGGTCCCTGCACCTACAGGTGATCCTCCTCCAGGACGCCCTAGACACCGTCCCTTTCAGACACATGAGTACTTCTCTACTTGCAGCCTTTCTCTTCTTCTCATTGCAAGCGACTAATGATTTTTTGTATGTGATGTGCTGGTTGAGTGGACTCCCTACGCTGGAGATGAGGACGCCGACCAGCCGTAGGTGGAGCAGGGCTGCCCCTACTTTGGTAGGGAGATCTAGCTTCATGCATTCAACACAGTGGTACCACTCCACCTCCAGCTGGTCACGAGGACGCTAGGGCTCCACCAGGCGGTGGTGGAGTTCTCGACCCGACAGAGGCTGAGAGAGAGACCGGGCCGTAGCTTCCGTGGCATCTAATAGGTCACGGACTGGAGGGAGTGGGCCCGAGAGCAGCTCTGTGACTGGTGACAGCGGTGCCGAATGGTTACTTCTGAGGCCACCTGTCACGCCCCGACGCGGAATATCAGAACGCGAGGTAGTTGCAAGTAAAGGGTATAGAACGAGTAATAGATATCAAACCATTACACAGTGAATAATACTAAAGCAAATTCATTTCATTAATAACTTTCCAATGTCTAGTTACAACCACTAATATCAGAGCCAATCTATAGGGTACAATTACATTGAAATAAAGCAAAAGACTAAACTTAGTTACTACAACACTAAGCATAGGGCTAGGACGCTAGGGTACTCATGACATCACTCCAGGTCGTTCCCGTCCTCTTGAGTGTATTGTTCATCCTCGGTCTCACCTGAGAACACAACGAAAAATAACGCAGGGTGAGAGATAATGCCCAATAGGACTTAAATCTCAATAGTCAAGCAGGCTTTAAGTAATTTGTGCATTAAAAGGCAGAGTAACTAATGATAGAGCAAGAGAGTCATGTATTGCAAAAGATAGTAGGATAGCACGTAAACGAATAGTAAAACTTTCCAAAATATAAACTTTCCAAAAATAGCACAAGTGTCGGGAATGGCACAATAATAGCAAGATAGCACAATGTCAAGTATAGCATGATGGCCATAGTACAAATAGCACAACGAGTATAGCATAGCACATTGTTGTCAATGGACAACTCGAGAATATAGCACTTTTGATTGTCATTTAGATAGTCGAGATAGATAGCACTTGAGTGTAATGCCAAACACTCTGATAATTTAACTCCCATGGGCACTAGGACTTTCGGGCGCACATCCCACGACCAGATCGGGCCCTTTATATATTGTCAGGCATTGGTTATATTGTTTATCTTTAGACAATCAGTCAATGGCCAATATAGAGTACCAAGAAGTAGATGAAAGTACTAGATGAAATAAACGAGATAGTAGAGTGAACGTGAATAGATGTGTGAGTAGAGTATAGAAGAAAACTAGTAGACATTGCACATAACACGTCAAGTAAATAGGCGATAGTAACAGTTGCACAACACGTGCACGTGGTGTTGGCAGTCAGGGGGATCTCACAACCCTTTCGCTGGCAATGTTAAGCACAAGCCCAGAGGTCCGGCGTGATTCAAGACAAGAGGGAACTTCTAATAGCCTGTTTGGATCATATTGATCCCTAAAGGGTGTAATATGTGTTAAGGTACAACCGGCTCGTCGACCATGTGTGAATCTATGGACCGAGGAGACTTACGGAGGCCTTGAACAAGGATTCACTAGTCCGACAGAAGGAATATCCGTCCGAGAGTTGGTCCAAGTCAAGAAAGAGGGTAATTATAGAAACAAGTGCTCGGCGTTCTAGGGGAATTCTAGAACAGTGGAGCGTCGAGATCGGTGTTTCAAAACAACGCGAAAAATCGAGGACAAGTTCATTTATAAGTAAGGCAATTTAATTGCATATATTACAAGATATATTATGTCACATGTTCATGCCAATTAAGCCATATTTGGATGGTTCCAAGTGTGTGCATGTATCATAGAAATCATAGATGGAATTTAGTCACGTGTATGTATTTTAAATCACCTATAAGTGTTCAATTTATATTGAATGAATTTACTGCGGGTATAACTGGAATAAAAGGGTATAAACACAATAGATGATTAGAGCATTGCAAATCAGGGTTTTTTTTGTAAAAACCTATGAACGCGATGCACCTCAATAAGGGTCGCGACGGGTACAGGGCAGATCGCGACAGGTGTTTATACGGATCGTGATGGGTCTGTCAGACCAGGCACAGTGATCGCGACGGCGATGCCTGTCGCGTTCAGAACGTGACTGACAGTCTGTCACAACTAGACACCAGATCATGACCTATCGGGCCGTCGCTATCTGGTGGTCTGTACCCGAGTCCGACAGGATTCAGACATGACTTTGGATTACGGGCCAAGCTGAGTGTATTTGATACAGGAGAGTTTAGAAAATAAGAACAATTAGCACAGTCAATGAAAAATCATGAAACCAAGTTTAATCGTCTCTGGACATGCAAGGGTACCTCCAATAATTAGGAATTTGCAAACAACGAAGGTTTCAATATGGTTTAATCAAGGTAATCATGGATCACATAGAACAGTACACAGATGAGATCAACGGATTAATTTGCATGATAGGATGGATAGAAATTAGGGCTTTCAGGGGCAAAAGAAGCCTAACATCCATAAGTTCTTACAGTAAAAATCTCATGGCATGAGGACGAGTATGCATGAAGATATGAATTTGTAAAGAGGGTTCGGGGTCAAGGAGTTCACAAAACTTGGAAAATTGAAAACTAAAGGTTTGCTCGATGGAAAAATATGAAACCAAAGTGCTTTTGTTCCTGATAGACGAGACATCCTACAGAAAATGTTTCATGATTTATGCTCGTGAGAATGCCTACCTTTGATCATTTTCCTCTTCTAGGGTTAAGAACTTGAAGAACTTGGTGAAGAACTTGGGAGATCCTTCTTCTCCACGAATTCTCCTCCACTTGGCCTCTCTTCCTAGTCCAGCAACCTCTTGGCACGAGCTAGGGCCGACCATGAGGGTTTAAGAGAAGTACTTAAGCTTCTCCCTATTCCCTTTCCTAGTTTAAGTTTTACTCCTATTAAATTCTGAATTTCCTATTTTCCTCTCCCCTTTTTAAGCAAGAGATCTCCTAATTGGGTTAGGATGGGAGCTAATTTCGTGGGCAACCCATTAGGGTAGGTTTAGGAATCCCATTCCAACTCAAACTTCCTTTTTAATGTATTAAATGCTTCTTTTATAATTAAACATTATTTTAAGTACGAATTTAGAGTAATTTCTCATTATTCCCCTTTTAAAAATTCCTATTTTGTCCCACTAAATTCTAATGGGTCAATTTAAATAAGCCCAATACTTCTTTTCATTTAATTTGTTTTATTTATCTGTCTTTTCCATTAATTTCCTATGTCATTTAGTTTCTTTTAATTGATTTTTCTAACAAATTTTAATAGTATGTAAATTTTTAATTTTGTGCAAAAATTCAGGTTGCTACACCACCAGTGATGAGGACTACTTCCGTGCCTTTGCACGAAGGTACGGGGCCCAGATGTACAGGGGGACCCGACACCCAGTGAGTGTTACTAACTTAGCCTTTTCTAAATATTTCAATCATTAATTCCTTGGCTAACTTGACTTGTGTTTGCAGCTCGACCCTGAGGGTCAGATCGCCTCCCTCGAGGGCATCCTCCACTCCACCATCTAGCAAAGGGATGACCTCCAGCAGATGGTGACCGAGCTGGTGAGTGCTCTACTACATGTCTCTCCTGTTCATAACATTAGTTAACTGACTCCTGTGTTTTTCTCTTGCAGCGTGCTGAGCTGGAGCGGGCCCAGCAGATGGTGCGTAGTGCTTCCACCTCTCAAGACGAACCTAGCCGCTCCATGCTGGAGGGTTGGTTGGCGTCGATAGTGGCACGGGCGGAGGAGGCCATGACCCAGCTACGCGAGCGAGTGAGTTACTAATTTCATGCCCCCTGTAACTTATTTCTTTATTGACACATGTTTTGACTTGCAAGAGGCTAAGCTGAGAGACGCTCTAGTACGAACGATAGTGCTAGAGACGGAGATGGCGGAGTTGCGCCTATGTCCCCAGGCAGACGAGACGATGGGACTGTGCCGAGAGGTCGACGAGCTCCGCTCGCAGCTGGGGACCGAGCGACAGATTGTACTGGTGCTCAGGGCGGAGATGAGGGGGTTGGAGAGGGCCCTATCGCTGGTCAGTCGTAGCCGCAAGTCGGCCAGTAGGAGCGGTGCCCCTAGCGGCTCACCGGGGCACTACCTGACTGGTTCCTCCAAACGACGGAGGAACGAGGTCATTCTCTCCCAGGTCGGTCAAAGTGTAGGGTCAAGCGTCGTAAGGGCGAGGTTATGAACCTTAAGCATACCCTGACAAGAGGAAGTCTCAAATAGGGACGGTCAAATATGAAAATAGCAAGAGTAAAGAAACAAAGAAAGAAAAGAAAATACCTGATAGAATAGGGGCATGGCAAAGAGTGGCAAAGTCCCTACGGGAAGCTCATGAGCCCGGTCGTATGCATGCCCCAGATAGTACAAACCTATAAGAAAAGACCACAAAGTCCCTACGCAACAAACCTAATCTTTGAGGGGTATGCTGCGTGAAGAAGCCAAACCCAGCATCCTTAAACCTACATTAGACTTTCCTTAAATAGTCTTCCACTTCCCTCTATAAGATCGGGTCATCCCTTAGGTGTGGCCTAAGTAGCTGCACTATCAAATAGGGGGAGCCGCCCATGGTATGTCACCTCCAAACGCACGTCTTACCTTAGTAAAGTCCTTGGCGAAAAGGGGAAGTGATCGAGATTCCTAACCAGCAGTTTGAATTGGTCTATGTGTTGTGGCCCAAAGAGCGAGTACCTTCCATCTCGCACATGTTATTTTACGAAGGGCTAACATCAACTTTAGGTGCCTTTCAAAACTCCAAAAAACCAAATATTTCAAAAACTAAAAAAAAATCAAATATATCAAAACTAAAAAAAAATCAAATATTTCAAAACTCAAGAAAATCAAATATTTCAAAAGTCAAAAAAATCAAATATTTCAAAATTCCAAAAAAATCAAATATTTCAAAACACCAATAATCAAATGTTTTCAAAATCCAAAAAAAAAATTTACTCATTCATTCATGCATGTCATTTATTTACATATTTCTTTTTTGCCTATTTAATAAGGCTTAGCCCCTTGACCATTTATCAAGATTGGTCACTCGTCATGCTCAAGGCAAGGGGCTAAGTCGAGGAACGGATCTAACTTGTCTTCATGATTTTCCTAAGTGTGCAAGTCACAGCAGAAGAAAGAAAGTGGCACTCCTATGTCACTTGTCACTGTCACACAGTCACAGTCCATAGACAAAAGGATTCCATTCTATTTCACTGTATATCTACATCATAATACATGATAAACAAAAAAAGGCAAAAAAGTACAAGTCCTCAACCACTCTCCCTTGTACCCTCAGGCGGGTGAGAAGGTGGAGGAGCCATCTCCCTCGGTCCCATCGTGCTCCCCTCGGCTGCTCCCTCGCGTCGTCTCCCCTCCATTTGCACTGCTTAAGCAAGGCCTATGTAGCTACGATATCTACTAAGTATAGCTGTCTGGGCTTGCCGTGTGTGTGTGTTGGTCGCAACTTAGAGCAACCCTTGACTACTAGGGAGGGGACTTCAGACTCTTAACATGGAGTTATCCCTAATCTAAGTGTTGTGGCCTCACACCTATAGAATTAGTGATAGAATGTTTTGAGGTAGAACCCTTTCCATGGATGTGACAATTCTATGCCCTCGACATTGACTAGGCGGTAAACATTTCCCGAATACACCTCTTTCACAACATACGGACCTTCCCAATTTTGTTGTAATTTAGACCCTGGACCTCCTAGTTTGATAAAGATGTGTTTCAAGACCATATCACCCTCTTGGAATTTTCGTTCAATTACCTTCTTTTCAAAAGACCTTGAGATTCACCGTTGATATGAGGGCACGTGATCGGCCACCATTAGCCGCATTTCATCTAAGATTTCCAATTGGACTAGCAATGCCTCTCGACGTTCGTCGAGATTAAGTTCCTTATCAAGTTGGACTCTTAGTGAAGGGATCAGGATCTCGTATGGGACTACTGCCTCGATCCCATAAGTGAGAGCATATAGTGTTTGTCTCGTGGGAGTACGGACTGAGGTACGGTAAGCCCATAGAGTCTCTATTAACATTTCTGGCCAATCAGCGAATTTATGCGATTCACTAGTTTTCTTTAAGATTTTAAGAAGGGTTTTATTAGTTGCTTCAGCTTGGCCATTGCCTTGTGGGTAATATGGAGATGAAATGATGTAGAGTGATGTTGTATTTCTTATAGAGATCCTGAAGTTCTTGTGAGATGAATTGCGGCCCATTGTCTGTGACGATGCTGCTTGGCACTCCGAACCGCAAAATGATGTTCTTCATGATAAAGTGGCACACTATGGATGCTTTGATTTCTATGAACACTTTTGCATCTACCCACTTGGTGTAATACTCAGTTGCTATTAGGATACAGGAATTTTTTTTGGTTTGAGCATTAGAATCACCAAGGGGGCCAACAATATCAAAAGCCCACATGGAGAATGGCCAAGGTGTGGAAAGTGGATGAAGTGATGATGAAGGAGCATGAATTTTATCAGCATGGAGTTGGCATTTGGCACACCTATGAACGTAGATGGCACAGTCTTCTTCTATGGTTGGCCAGTAGTAGCCTTGCCTAATGATATTTTTATCAAGCATCTGACTGTTGACATGCCCTCCGCATTCACTAGCATGGGCTCCTTCTACCACTTTCTAAGCTTCGTCATTATTACGACATCTCAAAAGAACTCCATTAAGAGCCCGCATGTACAACACTTATGTGACGACTGTGTACCTTAGGGCAGCTCTTCTTATGGCCTTGCAATCCTCGGAGTTTGCCCCTTCAGGATACAACCCATCCTTATAGTACTGCGCAATCTCAAAGTACCACAACAATTCCTCTTCATCTAGGATCTCCTCAAGCTTAGCTAGCATGATCTGTTGCACTCCTCTCCTCCTAGCCCTTTCTTCTAAGGTTGTCCTAAGATTCATGAACCAAGGATCTTGAGGAGATGGAACATTGAGCCATTGGACGACAATTGTCTCAGTCTGATGGCTCAGAGGGAAGGATAGAGAAGAGGCTAGTGACGCCAAGGCGTCAGCCATGATGTTTTGTAAGAGAGAAGTGTGGACATAGATAAGCTTGCGAAATTGCCTTGCCAACAACGTGATCAAATCTTGATATCGTTTAAGCTTTGGGTCACGAGTGCGGTAAGTCGAGAGCACCTGCCGCAGAACAAGCTAAGAGTCTCCTATGATTCTAAGGTGGGATGCACCCAAGATATAAGCATGTTTAAGACCAGCTAGGAGAGCTTCATAGTCATACATGTTGTTAGTGGAAGAGAAGGTGAGTTGAAAGGCGATGGGGATGGTAATACCCTTCGGGGTGAGCAGCACGGCTCCAATGCCTCGTCCCTGAGAGTTGAGCGCACCATCAAAATTTAGGGACCAGAAGGGATCTTTGGAAATGATCGAGAGCTCTTCATCGGGAAATTCCTCTCGGATGGAATTGCTGTGAGGTAGTGGCAGATGGGCAAGGTGCTCAGCGATGACATATCCTTTGATGGCCTTTTGGACCATAAAAGAGATGTCAAATTGGGAGAGGAAGCTCTGCCAATGCACAAGCTAATCAGAGAGGACGGGTTTTTCTAAGAGGTATCTGAGTGGATCCATCCTCGAGATCAGCTTGACCTCGTGGGCAAGAAAGTATTTCTTATGTTTTTGGACTACCCACACCAGCGCGGCATAAGTTTTGTCCGCGGTGGTGTATTTGGCTTCTGTGGTGTTGAAAAGTCTAGAAAGATAGTATGCTGCCCTTTCTTTTCCTGATTCATCGTGTTGTGCAAGGACAACACCTAGGGAGTCCTCAATGACTGAAAGATATAGGATTAGTGGTTTTCCAGATACAAGAGGTTGCAAAACTAGGGGATTCATGAGATACCTTTTCAAATCATCAAAGGCTTCTCGGCACTTGTCATTCCACTCTAACTTTGCCCCTCCTTTCAAAAGATCATAGAATGGGCGGCATCTTTGTGAATGTTGTGATATGAATCTTCTAATGAATTGCAAATGCCTTATCAAACCTCTTAGTTGTGAAATATTCTTTGGAGGCGGCATTTCCGCAATAGCCTTTGCCTTGTTTGGATCGATCTAAATTCCCTGCTTACTGACTATAAAGCCTAGCAACTTTCCTGATGATACCCTGAACACACACTTCTTTGGATTCATTCTCAGTTGATACTCCCTTGTTCTTTGCAACACCTTAGTGAGGATCTCGAGGTGTTCTCTCCTGGTTCTTGACTTCACAAAAATGTCATCCACGTACACTTCTACATAGATGTGCATCATGTCGTGGAAGATGGCCATCATCGCCCTCTGATAAGTAACCCCTGCATTCTTTAGCCCAAATGGCATGACTACATAACAGTATGTACCCCAGGGCATGGTGAAGGAGGTTTTGTCTTGATCTTCAAGAGCTAGACGGATTTGGTTATAACCATAATATCCCTCCATCAATGAGAGGGTCTCATACCCAGCAGTGTTATCAATCAGTACATCAATGTGAGGAAGCGGGAAGTCATCCTTTGGACATGCCTTATTTAAGTCCCGGAAGTGAATACAAATTCTGACTTTTCCATCCTTCTTCATGACCAGGACTATATTCGCCACCCAGTTCGGATAAAGCACTACCCTGATGAATCTAGCCTTGTGGAGCTTGTCCACCTCTTCTTTCATTTTCATGGCCATCAGTGGGTGGAATCTTTTGAGTTTTTGCTTTATGGCATTTGCCCCTTCTTTTAACACAAGTCGGTGCGCCACTAATGAGGGGTCTAGACCGGGCATGTCCTCATATGACCATGCAAATGTGTCTTTATACTCCCTTAGGATTTGCACCAGTTCCTCTTCTTCATCAGGTGGGAGATTCGCTGCAATCATCACAAGCCTGGGCTCTTCTTTTGTTCCAAGATTGACTTCCTTAGTAGGTTCATCCACCGCTGTTGTAGGCTCATCAAATCTTCTTACCCCAATAGAGTACATCTCGGCGATGTCGCCTACTTCACTATCCTCTTCATCAATTGGGTTCTCATCATTCATGATTTTATAGACACCAAATCCGTCGTCTACAAACACCCCATCCTTTGCAATCTCTTATTCTAACACCACCGCCTCTTTTGTGAACTCCTCTATTAGCAACAGTGCTTAACATCGCCGTTCTAACTCTTGAAGGTATCTTAGGGGAATAGCCTTGCCTCGCTGCTTCCTAGGGCGATGTTTGGACTTAGTGGGTGGTGGATTGACCTGACTCTCTACCCTAGACTCGCCTAAACTAAGACTAGACTCTCCTAACCTAGACGACTCTACCTGACTAGACGACTCTATAGGACAAGTTGAAGACATGGGGTCCTCGATGAGGATGGATCCTAATGAAAGAGTGGAAGGGGAAGCCCCAGTAGAGGGGTGCCCCTGATCAAAAAGGTGAAGGAGGTATGCTGGCTCCTCGACCTCAACATGCATTTCAAAATTGGCAATTTTTTTCTTTTGGACCAATGGAAAGCATGCAACATGAGAGAGTGATCTCGTAGTTGCTTGGATCAGATTGTAGGGTAGTGAGGACTGAGTGTGGAAGGCCTGGAGTGAGGATGTTGCACGCGGCTGCAAAAACATGGGGAGATAGGTGAATGATTATGGGAGGGGATGGAGGAATAAGACTTGGAAGGAGAGAGCATAGGAGTGATGGGTTAATGGCCAAGCAGGTGACCCTCCATAGCTCGTCCACCGTCTTCCCTTCTTCATAAGGAATATCCGGCTCTCTCACGTCCGTGGCATCATTCATCAATTGACGCTTGGACGTAATGGATGTAGGAGGCTCTAACAGTTTGGCTGTAGCTGGCGGCCATGTTCTTTCTTCCTTCCAGAAATGGCGGCTGAAGGCTATAGTGATGTTCTCCATGTCAAACCAGTGATACCATTCAGCCTCTGGGTCTCCTATCTTCCTTCTTTTCCCTCGGCAGAGTGTTTCCAATGCCTTGTATGTAAGCACAGGGGCCATGTGCCGAGAGAAATTTTTGCCATGTACATCATGCTATGAGAGCTCTACCTCGACCACCATGGTGTTATATCCGAGTTGAGTTGAGCCTTTTATGAAATGACACCACACTGTCCATGTGAGTGGTTGGCGGTCAGCCTTAAGAGTGGACGTGCTGGATGACCACGGCTTGGACTTCTCCCTGTACCCAAGTCCCCATTGGCTTTTCATTACAATGTCTGGGATAGGCTTGGTGATTCCTTGCAGCTCTGCCCCAAGGCCTTTTCCTTCCTCATAGCCTAGCTTCATCATAATCTGCCACCCTTTAGTGTTTAATGGCTCCTTCATTTTGACAGCGTTGACTTGTGTGGGACTGGCCTCTTGCTTGGAGTGGAATGAGTAGGCCCAAGGGTGGTTAATGCCCAGCACTGAGACAATGGGCTTGTTGGCGGGCTATACAGCTGGAAGTAGGGTATCATTGATGGCATTAACCGTGTGAGCAGTGGCTATGCTTTTGACTTTGATAACCCATCATTGGAAAGGGAACTTCAAACATTGGTGTGCAGTGGACGGTATATCCCCCAGTGCTTCTAACCATGAGCACCCTAGGATAGCTTTGAACATGGGGTCGATATTAAGTACATAGAAATTGACAGTGACAGCTAGCGGCCCCAATTCGGCTTGTACAGTCACCATGTCGTGGCAGGATCTTCTAGAGTTGTCATATGCGGCTATGGTGGTTGGTGTCGGTCTTAGCAGTCCTTCTGACACATCACACGCCCTTAGAGTGATGACCAGTCAGTCCCCATGTAATTTTAATTAATTACATATATATATATATATATATATATATATATATATTTTCTTATGATTAACAAAACCAAACAAAAGTTTATCAATTATATCTAATGATTATTTCATAAGTCTTAAGTATAGGAAAAACACCAAGGTCAAACAAGCCAATAAATGTATGCATTACTTCTATGAAGCCTTAATCTTTTCAACATGATATTTCTCTAAGTCCATATCGACTTCTATTGAAGGCCATAACGATTTCTTTATAAGTATATCGATTTCAATAGAATTACTGTAATGATTTTATAAGTGATCGCAATGATTTCCTTATAAGACATAAAAGTCATGTTGTTTCAAACAAGTCGATGCCGCAACGACTCTATAAGTTACCGCAATGATTTCTTTAGAGCTCGTAACAACTTGCTCGTCACAACGAGTCTATAAGTTATCGCAAGGATTTCTTTAGAGTCCGTAATGACTTGCTCGTCACAACGACTCTATAAGTTACCGTAACAATTTTTTTAGAGCTCGTAACGACTTGCCTATCGCAACAACTCTATAAGTTATCGCAACGATTTCTTTAGAGCCCGTAACGATTTGCTCGTCGCAACAACTCTATAAGTTATCGCAACGATTTCTTTAGAGCCCGTAACGACTTTCTCATCACAACGACTCTATAAGTTACCATAATGATTTCTTTAGAAACTCGTAACGACTTGCCTGTCATAACGACTCTATAAGTTATCGCAACGATTTCTTAAGAAAGCGCAACAACTTGCTTGTCGTAACGACTTCATAAGTTACCATAACGATTTCCTTAGAGTTCATAACGACTTGATAAGTATTCATAACGATTTCTTTAGAATTCACAACGGCTTGCTTTGTATAATGATTTGTTATGTATTTCACATCGATCTCTTCAGAAACACAACGATTTGCTTTGTGCAATGATTCATTAAGTGTTCATGATATATCTTCTGTCACATAACGATTTGCTATGACTCATAACGATTTCATAAGTCATATAGTCATCGATTTCATATCTTGATATTCATCTTAAAAGCATTGACTAGTCAAAGCCCACGTAGACATCTCTCTGACGCTTTTGCATTTATGAGATCTGAACGTATCTCTGCATGCATGCAGACCATATCATGCCTACTCTGATTACGTCCTTTAGACATAAGCTATTTTGCATTACTATTTTCATGTCTATTGCTACTGACGTTGACTGACATCAGAGACAACTTAGCTGTCTGCTATTTGAGATTGACATTTGTACAGACCTCTGAACTAGCTTCATGGTACAACGTTAAACAAAATAGAAGCCAACGGATATTTCTGAAGATCTCATCCCTTTGCGTGCTCAAGTAATCAAAAGACTGTTGAATGGAAGCTTCCAAGACTCCAGATGTCATTCAGTCTAACGACTACTCAAAAAAGAGACAACAGACACTTCAACGTCTACATTTCAAATTGAAGATATAAATTCAAGTCAGAAGAGCAGAAGACCAACAAGATCGCGCATTCAAGCATTCAAATTCTCCTAAAGAATGTCCATAGCCAAGAACCTTCATTCCACTTAGCTGTTGCTCTTTTTGCTCTCCACTAGTTTGTGAAAATCTTGAGAGAGCCTGTATAGTTCTGAGAGTGTGCCTTGTTTAAATCTCTTTGCTCTCAGTTCTAGTTGCTTCAGATCCTTGCTTGTCAAAAGCTTGATCTAGGGGCTTAAATTTCATTCACTCTCTTTGTCTTGTTCCCTTCGGGTGTGAAGGAAGACCTGGTGGTATCCAGGATGTTGTTCCCCTCGGTTGTGAAGGAAGACCTGGTGTGGTATCCAGGGTGTTGTTCCCTTCAGTTGTGAAGGAAGACCTGGTGCGGTATCGAGGGTGTTGTTCCCTTCGGTTGTGAAGGAAGACCTGGTGTGGTATCCAGGGTGTTGTTCCCTTCGGGTGTGAAGAAAGACCAGCTGAGCTGGGTGTTGTGGCGTCCCTAGGGGGACTGTACCCTAGTTATTGAAATCCTGAGTTGTTGCTCATGGACTGGACGTAGGACTCCTAAGGAAAGGAGGTCCGAACCAGGATAAATCTTGTGCTGTGTGACTGTCTTCTTTGTGTGTTGTTATTTAAACTAACTATCAATAACCAACTTCGAAGAACGTTTGTGTGAATGTTTTTAGTTACAAGTATCTTCTAGATTAATTTTTAAAGACCCATTCACCCCCTCTCTGGGCTCGTCAACTGGGCAACAAGTGGTATTAGAGCGAGTCTCTTCGACAAAGAAAGGATCCAACGATTTGCAGAGTAAAGATCCATGGCAGCCCAAGGTAACTTTGAAGGTCAGTCTGTCAACTGACCCCCTCTCTTCGATGGTGAAGATTATCCTTACTGGAAGACTAGAATGGAATACTTTCTACAAGGGCACGACTATCAAATTTGGTCCATAGTAGAAGAAGGTGATCTATTAGTCACAAATGAGACAGCACAATGGATAGATGATGACAGGAAGAAGATTTCCCTGAATTGCAAAGCAAAGAGCATCCTTTGCTGTGCTCTAAGTAAGAAGGAATTCAATAGAGTTTCAGCCTGCAAATCCTCAATGGAAATGTGGGAAAAGCTCAGGATTACTTATGAAGACACAGACAAAGTAGAGGAAACAAGAATTGACATTTTTGTCACTCAATATGAAAGATTTCAGATGCAGTCAAGTGACTCCATAACTCAAATGTTCAGCCGGTTAACTGACATCACAAATGGACTAGCTAGTCTGGGGAAAACCTATGAGATGGGAGACATGGTAAGGAAGATACTTAGATCCTTACCGTCCTCATGGACCCCAAAGGTCACAACAATAGAAGAAGCTAATGACCTAAAGAGAATGTCTGTAGAAAAGCTCATTGGGTCCCTCGTGGCCCATGAGATCAACATGGAAAGGCTATGAGAGTCCTCTAGCAGAAAGAAGCACTCCAACGCCTTAAAAGCTGAAGAAGATTCACCAGAAGCAAGTTCAGCTGAAAGTGAAAGTGATGCAGATAGCAAAAATGAGGAAGCTATGCTATCTAGAAAATTACAGCAAATTTTGGCTAAGAAGAAGAAATTCCAATCTGGAAGAAGGCACTTCAAAAGGAACAAGGAATTCAAGAAGTCAGATGGAAAAGAAATGAAGAAAGGAGAACCCATCTACTATGAATGTAAGAAGCCAGGACACATTAAAACTGAGTGTCCAAAGTTAATGAAGCCAGAGTTCTGGAAGAAGGACAGTTCCAAGAAGATCAGAAAGTACAAGAAGAAGGCGATGGCAGCATCATGGGAAAACAGTAGTGACTCAGATGGTGAGTCAAGTTCCTGCAGTGATGAAGAAGAGGCCAACTTGGCCTTCATGGCAAATACTGAAGATAAGGTAACTTCTGACTCCTCTTTTGATTCATGCAATGATTCAGATTCTGATAGTTTAGAAGAGGCTTTCAACGAACTGTATGAAAAATATAAAGAAGTAACCAAATTATTAAAAGTAAACAAGAAAAACATATTTTGTATAGAAAATACAAACTCAGATCTAAAATCAGAAAATGAGCAATTAGAAAGTCAAATAACTGAACTTAGAAGAACAAATGAATTGTCATGTGAAGACCTAAAAGCTAAGAATGAACAAATAACTAAATTAGAGAAACAAGTAAGTTCAGATGAACTTAAAACTGAAATGAAAACACTAACAGAAGAAAATATACAATTATCTAGCACATTAGAAAAAATCACTAATGGTAAAAACTCTCTCATATTAAAAGGTGTTAGAAGATCAGGTAAGAAGAAAAATGGATTAGGATATACACCCCCAGATAATGAAGAAACCATAATTTATCCTAAAACATGTCCAACACCAAAATTTGTACCTGAACAAGATACAACATACAAAGCTGATTTCAGATATATAGAAAAAGTAACCAAATTATCCTGATGTAGTCACTGTAACAAGTTAGGACACATCATAACGACATGCCCAACAAGACATAAGAAATGGATAATAAAAGGTAAAATAAATGATACTAACCCATCAGGACCCAAAAGAATTTGGGTACCTAAAACCTGATGTTTTTATTTCAGGACATCTCTCGAGCATCCAAATGGTATTTGGATAGCGGGTGCTCAAGGCACATGTCAGAAAACCAGAAGTTATTCTCTCATCTCCAAGCTGAAGAAGGAACAGTTATTTATGGAGATAATGGGAAAGGAACCCTGATAGGCAGTGGCTCTGTGAATAACAAAGGAAAAACAGTCATAGAAGATGTGCTACTAGTCAAGGGATTGAAGCACAATCTCATTAGCATTAGCCAGCTGTGTGACAGAGGCCATCAGATCAAGTTTCAAGAGTCGAAGTGCAGCACACTGAAGGATGGAACAGTTATCTTTGAACCTAATAGAGAAAAGAATTTGTATGTGCTCTATTTTGAAGAACTCAAGGTTCAGAATGTTTGCCTGGCAACAAATAAAGATAAATCTACAGAATTATGGCACAGACGACATGGACATTGCAGCATAGATGGCATGAGAAAACTGCTGAAGAAGAATCTTGTGGAAGGTCTACCTAAGGTTAGTACAAAATTGGATGGTATATGTAAACCTTGTGCTAAGGGAAAGCACACCAAAGGCTCCTTCAAGTCAAAGACGGTGGATCTATTTGGGCCAATGAGGACTACCAGTCTTGGAGGAAAGAATTTTGTATTTGTCATAGTTGATGACTACTCAAGGTTCACATGGGTATCTTTTCTAGAGCAAAAAGATGACACTTTTGAAAACTTTGTTAGTTTCACTAAGAAGGTCCAGAAAGATCAGAGGTTCAGCATTGTGTCTATCCGATCAGATCATGGTGGTGAATTTCAAAATGCAAAGTTTGCTAGATTTTGTGATGATCAGGGAATTGAGCAAAATTTCTCAGCACTAAGGACACCACAACAAAATGCTATTGCTGAGAGGAAGAACAGAACCCTATTGAATATGGCAAGAACTATGCTCTCAGAATATGATCTGCCAAGATATTTTTGGGCTGAAGCAATCAACACAGCAACCTACATTATCAACCGAGTAATGATCAGGCCAATCCTGAAGAAGACTGCATATGAACTATTCAAAGGGAAGAAGCCAAAGATCAGCCACTTCAGGACTTTTGGATGTCCTTGCTTCATTCACAACAATGGAAAAAGGGACATTGGTAAGTTGGATGCCAAATCAGATGAAGGCATCTTTATGGGGTACACCTCTAAACCCAAAGGCTATATAGTATTTAACAAACATACTTTATTGATTGAACAGTCTGTACATATTATTTTTGATGAAACTAACCCTTCCTTGAGAAAGGAAGTAGATAGTGACAATGATGATGCAGATGAACTGTCCAAGAAACTAAAAGATACATCAATTGAGGACAAGGATGATCCACCGCTGGAAGAATTGCAACAAGAAGAAGTTACTCGTGAAAACCTTCCAAAGGAGTGGAGATACAAGAAAGATCACACACTTGAGAATATTATTGGTGATCCATCCATAGGGGTAAGAACAAGAGGTATTGTTATTCCTTGTGATTACCTAACTTTTGTTTCTCAAATAGAGCCTAGGACAGTCAATGAAGCTCTTTCTGATGAATCTTGGATAGTAGCCATGCAAGATGAATTAAATCAATTTAAGAGAAACCAAGTATGGTCACATGTTCCTATACCATCCAGTCATTGGCACCAAATGGGTGTTCATAAATAAACTGGATGAAACTGGTGCAATCTTAAGAAACAAGGCCAGATTCGCAGCTCAAGACTATTCTCAAGAGGAAGGCATAGATTTCGATGAAACCTATGCACCTGTAGCTAGACTTGAGGCCATTAGAATATTACTTACATATGCATCTGCTTTGAATTTAACACTATTTCAAATGGATGTTAAATTCGCATTTTTAAATGGTTTTATAAAAGAGGAAGTTTATGTGGAACAACCTTCGGATTTTGATGACACAGAATTTCCTAATCATGTTTTCAAATTTCACAAGGCATTATATGGTTTAAAGCAAGCACCTAGAGCCTGATATGAAAGGCTTAGTTCTTTTCTTTTAAACCATAGTTTCAGTAGAGGTCAAGTAGATAGTACTCTTTTTATAAAGTCATAGGTCAAACACATTCTATTAGTCCAAATTTATGTAGATGATATTATCTTTGGGTCTACTGATGAATCCCTTTGCAAGTACATTGAAAAGTTGATGCAGGGAGAATTTGAAATGAGCATGATGGGAGAGCTTAATTACTTCATTGGACTTCAAATGAAACAAGGAAAGGAAGGAACTCACATCTGTCAAGCAAAGTACACAAAAGAACTCTTGAAGAAATTTGGATTCGAAAATACCAAGCCACTGTCAACACCAATGAGTACATCAACAAGAATGGACAGTGACAAAGATGGTAAGAAAGTAGTTCAAAAGATCTACGAAGGTATGATAGGTTCACTCCTTTATTTAACAGCTAGTAGACCTGATATTTTATATAGTGTATGCATGTGTGCTAGATATCAGGCACATCCTAAAGAATCACATTTAATTTCTGTGAAAAGAATATTTAGATATTTAGCAAGATCTCATGACTTAGGTCTTTGGTATCCAAAACATTGTGAAATTAACTTAGTAGGTTACTCTGTGCTGACTATGCTGGATTCAAATTAGATAGAAAAAGCACCAGGGTGGTTGTCAATTTCATGCAGGATGTTTAATATCCTGGTCTTCAAAAAAACAAAATTCAATAGCACTATCTACTGCTGAAGCTAAGTACGTAGCTACTGAAAATTGTTGTACACAACTCTTATGGATAAAGCAACAACTTGAAGATTTCGGATTAAACATTAAATCCATCCCACTGCTGTGTGACAACACCGGTGCCATTAATCTCACCAAGAATCCAGTTCAGCACTCAAGGACCAAACATATTGAGGTTATATATCATTTTATTCGTGATCATATTGCAAATGGAAATATTGAAATATCCTTTATTGATACAAATGGCCAATTAACAGACTTTTTCACAAAAGCCTTACCTGAAGAGAGATTCACATCTCTTAGAAGGGAATTAGGCATTTGCAATTTGTGATAAAAGTTTACTTACAAATGGCACACTAAATTTCAGAATTAAGTAATTTTTTTTCCCTCCATGGCGTTAAGCAAAATAAATTCAAATTATTCTTTGTAACCGCTCTCTCATTGAAGTCGGTTTGAATAGTCAACACCTTTCGTCGTTTTCCACTGCCTTTTGGCACCTCACTTTCCACATCGCATGAATTTATTCATAAATTCAATGACAGAAAGATTCATATCTCATCGTCTACCTTTTCCTCTTTTCATCCTGTCGCATGAGCCGATGCCCTAACAACTCATATCTCAACCCTCTGCAAATTTTAACCTTCCTCCTCCTTCCCGCAAAATTTCTTGAGGATTCCTTCTCTTCCCCTTCCGTTTGAACCCTCCAAAGACTTTCCCACCTGAATCCATGGCCGCACCAGTCATCGCCGGCAGTTTGGGTGGCTACAGCGCCGAGTTTCTCACTCCTGAGTAGCAGGAGAGGTTTACCTTTGTGAAGACGAAGCTCTATGGAAATAATAAAGTCGATGTTGCTAATCTGAGGAAAACTGGAATGAGCAGTGTGGTAGATTTGATCAATCAGATGCAGTGGACAGGAGTCTCCACCTTTTCAGAGGTCAGTTATCCGGACTTGGTAAAAGCTTTCTTCGTGTGTATGAGAACAGAGGAAGATGGGTCCCTAGTCTCTTCAGTAAAGGGAACCCTGATTAGAATCGACCCTGAGTTGCTGAAGATGCTGTTTGTTGTGAAGACTTCCGGATTTAGTGGGGTTCACACCGTGGACGCCCAAGTGAAAGGTTTGGGAATTGTAGGGCCGGGCTTCAAGCTAAGGGATGGCAAGCTGGATATAAATCAACTAACTGCTTTCAACTACCTCCTTCACTTTATTGTTTATCAAATCCCACTTCCCAGAAGTGCAAGATTTTTATCTTGCACAAAGGCCGACTCAGACATGATGTATTGGGCCATTCAAAATAAGGAGATAAATATGGCCACAGTGATGATGGAAAGAATGAAATTTCCAGAGATCAGATTTGGGACACCAAGAGCAAGTTAAATATGTCCCTGCCTTATGCCCACCTACTTATCAAGATCTTCAAACACTTCGGTGTTGATCTTTCTGGGGCAGTTGTAGAAAAAATGGGCCAAGAAATCAGGTCCAGGAACCTGAAGAAGAGTGGCTTCTCCGTGGAAAATGGTGTCTGGTTCAAGGCTTTAGTTGCTGAAGGCGAAGCCATCATTGACGTCACGTCAGTTGTTCATCAGGAGATGGGATCAGCAGATATGACTCTAGAATTGCTAGTGGAGTAAGTTTCATCTCCAGCAGTTGGAGCAGCAGAATCTTCAGGCCCCTCTTTAGCAGAAGTTCAGTCTGAAATTGTAGTGGAAGAAGAAAGGATATCAGCACCAGCTTCAGAATTTCCAGAAGAATTAGTTGTAAATTTTGCAGAAAGGAGAATTGAAGATATTCTCCCAGAGGACATTTTTCCAGTTGAGGACCCACTACCCTCAACTATCGTTGCATCTATTCTTTCAGACATTATTGATTCAATTCCTTTCACCTCTAGTGCTCCAGAAACCAGTGGCAGAGTTGCAGAAGAGGTTGTGGCATCAGGCCACATTGATGAACCAATGGAAGATGTTCAAGTAGAGGTAGAGCACCCAGCTACTGAAGGTGACTCTGTGATGGAAGATGCTCCCATTCAGGGGGAGCAAGTATCAAATGAAGAAGATGCTCCTATTGAGGGGGAGCTATCAAAAGAAGGTTCAGCAGAAACAACTCCAGTTGTTGATGGTCAGGAGGAAAGGCATAGAGATTCTCAAAATCTGGATGACAGAGAAGGAGAGATTGCAAGCTCTTCGAGCTCAGATGATGATCAACCTCCTCTAGCAAAAGAAGGCAAGAAGAAAGGAAAAGAAGTTGCCTCTGAAGTTCCTCTCCTGGCTGATACACCTTTTGAGAGGCAGGTTAAGAAGAAAATTGTCATAAATTTGAAACCAGTGATTGAAAGGCTGAATATGCAAGGTGAGCTCTTATGTACTCTCAAGTCAGATGTAAACTCTATATTTTTGAGCCAAGCTTCAGCCAACAAAGAATTGGGACAAATCAGAAATGCTATGAAATGGTTTAATAAAGAAATGAGTAGCATGAAAGGCATGCTCTCGGATATTATCAAGGCAGTTGGAGTTCAAGCTCCTCCTCCTCCAGAAGCTCAGGAGCCTAGATAAAATGTGTCTGGGCCATCAGGGCCAGCACCAGCAGCAGCAGCAGCAGCATCAGAACCAGCAGCAGCACCAGAAGAGGTAGGGCCAACAGGGCCAGCTGATCAGGTTGAAGGGCCAACAGGGCCATCTGAGCAAGGGTTAGAGCCATCAGGGCCATTGGAGAGTGAGTTTGTGCAGTTAGAGGCAGAAGAATCCTTGGCATCCAAGCCCCCAGCTCCCTCTTCCCCCTCTCACACACCTATTCCTTCAACTCAACCCTCAGCTCTTACAGCACCTCCTGCTCCTCGAACGTTCACGAAGCCTCAATCTAGACCAATTTCTTCTCCTACACCATTTCAGTCCACCTCATGTCCTGCCTCCTCTACTTCCATTCCTTCTCCTTCTCCTATATATGAGGCCCCTCCAGCATCCTCAGCTGAAGCATCCTCCTCCTCCTCTGGTCCCTCCCTTGGACCAGTTGATGACCTCCCTACTACTTCTCACTCTTTTCTTCATCCTACTCCTCCATCCTCAGCTGAAGCTTACTTCTACTTCCTCCTTCTCCTCTGAACCCAAATACCCACCTTTATGGTTTTCTCTCACAGTGGACAACAAACATCCCTCACTGTACAGAGAATATCTCTCAAAGGTTGTTTTTGTAACCATCATTAACCTTCCATTTCTTGATCTCACAGATCATTTAAACACCATTCTACCCAACACTTCTCTTTAAAAATCCGAAAAATCTAAAATCTTCTCTCTTGCCCACTCTAAAACTGAAGAGTAGTGGGGCAAAGGTCACAAGGATCTCCTAAAGAAATTTATTCTTGCCAAATCTTCTACATTCCCTCCAAGGGACCACTCCCTGACCTTATCAGAGTGGTTCAGGATCTACCATAGGGAGCTTTGGGCACCCTATATTCAAAAGGAAATCAAAATGATCAGGCACCTCATGCTATTCCACAACTACAGATATATTCATAGACTTCCAGAGGTTCAGCTCGGTCAGTTCAAAAGGGCCATTTCAGCTCTTACTCCAGATATCTCTCAAACCTCAGATGTTCAGGTAGATTTTGCTACCCTCCAAGTATCTGAGGAGATAGTCCTTTCTCAAATTCACTTTCTAGTTATGGAGTCCTCTGTAGGATCCATCATCTTTGAACGTTTTGCCAGAGTAATGGGCAGAATTAAAGTATAGAAAGGCTGCCTGGTTGCTTTTTCTAGATTCCTGTTTAGGGAATATCACCAGGGGCATGTAAGTGCTGAAGTTCTAGCCCCTATTCTGTCTGAATGTGAAAGGCTGACATCTTCTAAATGGTCCAAGTTCTACCCCCTGTCAGCTCAGCAACTATTTGAAATCAATGAAGTTCAGACCAGAGAAGGCAAACCAACCATTTCTCCAGCTACTTTCCTAGATATGAACTCCATTCATCTTGTTGATGACCCCTTCAAGGTCTGGGAGGAAAGATACAAAGTGTATGTGGCTATGCACAAAGCTCTCAGAGATAACCACAACCATTATCCTGTCACCATGGACCAATTTCTCACCTGTGCCAGCTTTGGGACTCGTCGATTTCTCAAGATGAACATGGACAAGAATGCATATGCTCATCTTCTCTATCAGCACCTAGATCTTCATCTCAAAAGGATGGCTTCCACCATGGGACCCTCCTACTCTGTATCCTTTGGAGTCTTCAAAAAATTTTTTGAAGAGCAGGAAGCACAGGCATGGGAAACCATCTCCCATTTTGCCTCTCTTCTGTCTCCTGCCTTCTATTTACCAGTACCCCCCCAAAGTTAATAAAATGACCTTCTTTGTATACTCCTGTTCTCTTTCTCTCTTCTTTCTTTGTCGAAGATTGTCTTTTTGCATAATGACAAAAATGGGGAGAAAAATTTATGTCTGAAACATCTATATGCATTTTTTCATCCATGCTTATTGTTCAATTTTGTCATCACCAAAAAGGGGGAGATTGATAACCAGTCTGTCCCCATGTAATTTTAATTAATTACATATATATATATATATATATATATATATATATTCTTTGATGATTAACAAAACCAAAAAAAGTTTATCAAATATATCTAATGAATATTTCATAAGTCTTAAGTACAGGAAAAACACCAAGGTCAAACAAGCTAATAAAGGTATGCATTACTTCTCTGAAGCCTTAATCTTTTCAACATGATATTTCTCTAAGTCCATATCGACTTCTATTGAAGGCCATAACGATTTCTTTATAAGCATATCGATTTCAATAGAATTACCGTAACGATTTTATAAGTGATCACAACGATTTCCTTATAAGACTGAAAAGTCATGCTGTTTCAAACAAGTCGATGCCGCAACGACTCTATAAGTTACCACAACGATTTCTTTAGAGCTCGTAACGACTTGCTCGTCACAACGACTCTATAAGTTATCGCAACGATTTCTTTAGAGCCCGTAACGACTTGCTCATCACAACGACTCTATAAGTTACCGTAACGATTTCTTTAGATCTCATAACGACTTGCCTATCGCAACAACTCTATAAGTTATCACAACGATTTCTTTAGAGCCCGTAACGATTTGCTCGTCGCAACAACTCTATAAGTTATCGCAACGATTTTTTTAGAGCCCGTAACGACTTGCTCGTCACAACGACTCTATAAGTTACCGTAACGATTTCTTTAGAAACCCGTAACGACTTGCCTGTTATAACGACTCTATAAGTTATCACAACGATTTCTTTAGAAAGCGCAACGACTTGCTTGTCGTAACGACTTCATAAGTTACCATACCGATTTCCTTAGAGTTTACAACGACTTGATAAGTATTCATAAAGATTTCTTTAGAATTCACAATGTCTTGCTTTGTATAATGATTTGTTAAGTATTTCACATCGATCTCTTCAGAAACACAACGATTTGCTTTGTGCAACGATTCATTAAGTGTTCATGATATATCTTCTGTCACATAACGATTTGCTATGACTCATAACGATTTCATAAGTCATATACTCATTGATTTCATATCTTGATATCTTATTCATCTTAAAAGCATTGACTAGTCAAAGCCCACGTAGACATCTCTCTGACGCTTTTGCATTTATGAGATCTGAACGTATCTCTGCATGCATGCAGACCATATTGTACCTACTCTGATTACGTCCTTTAGACATAAGCTATTTTGCATTACTCTTTTCATGTCTATTGCTACTGACATTGACTGACATCAGAGACAGCTTAGCTGTCTGCTATTTGAGATTGACATTTGTGCAGACCTCTGAACTAGCTTCATGGTACAACGTTAAACAAAATAGAAGCCAACGGATATTTCTGAAGATCTCATCCCTTTGCGTGCTCAAGTAATCAAAAGACTGTTGACTGGAAGCTTCCAAGACTCCAGATGTCATTCAGTCTAACGACTACTCAAAAGAGAGACAACGGACACTTCAACGTCTACATTTCAAATTGAAGATATAAATTCAAGTCAGAAGAGCAGAAGACCAACAAGATCGCGCATTCAAGCATTCAAATTCTTCTAATGAAAGTCCAGAGCCAAGAACCTTCATTCCACTTAGCTGTTGCTCTTTTTGCTCTCCACTAGTTTGTGAAAATCTTGAGAGAGCCTGTATGGTTCTGAGAGTGTGCCTTGTTTAAATCTCTTTGCTCTCAGTTCTAGTTGCTTCAGATCCTTGCTTGGCAAAAGCTTGATCTAGGGGCTTAAATTTCATTCACTCTCTTTGTGTTGTTCCCTTCGGGTGTGAAGGAAGACCTGGTGCTATCCAGGGTGTTATTCCCTTCGGTTGTGATGGAAGACCTGGTATGGTATCCATGGTGTTGTTCCCTTCGGTTGTGAAGGAAGACCTGGTGTGGTATCCAGGGTGTTGTTCCCTTCGGTTGTGAAGGAAGACCTGGTGTGGTATCCAGGGTGTTGTTCCCTTCGGGTGTGAAGGAAGACCAGCTGAGCTTGGTGTTGTAGCGTCCTTAGGGGGACTGTACCCTAGTTAGTGAAATCTTGAGTTGTTGCTCAGGGACTAGACGTAGGACTCCTAAGGAAAGGAGATCTGAACTAGGATAAATCTTATGTTGTGTGACTCTCTTCTTTGTGTGTTTGTTATTTAAACTAACTATCACTAACCAACTTCGAAGAACGTTTGTCTGAATTTTTTTAGTTACAGGTATCTTCTAGATTAATTTTTAAAGACCCATTCACCCCACATCTGGGCTCGTCAACTGGGCAACATAGAGTGCTCAGTGGGTAGACATTTATTGACGCCTAGTGTCGACCAATGCTGCCTCTACCGCTACATGGTTGATGACCAAGGTGACACAGAGCGAGAGCCTCCTGGCTTCTGAGGGTGCTAGCTCATTTTCAGAAAATGTAATGGGCGGCCCATGGGTTACCAAGGCTAGTACACTTGGTAGTTTGTCGGCAACCATGTCCTCATTCACCACTACCCTTTGTAGGAAATTTCTCAACGCTTCTTTGTGCTCTTTGGATTTCTTTATCAATTCTAGTATTGAGATTTGGCTGGCACATGATCCAGATGTTTGAGGATGTCATAGTGTGTGCCGGGCAGCGGCTCAATCACCCCCTCTTGTTGTTGTTCTTTTTGAGGCTATTGCTGAGGTGGTTGCAGGACTTGTTGGAGATTAGTTTGGCTAGTTGAGGTTGTGGAGATGGGTGGATACAGGCGACAGAAGACTCGTTCACTCCACAGGGTAGTCAGTTGGGTGACGGGTTGTCTGGTGGAAGATAAAGTTGCGGCGGAAGGTTGATTTAGCCCAGGTGGTGGTATGATGATGGGTGTGGTGGTGGCTATGACAGATGGTGGTGGCATGGAGACAGGTGGTACGAGAGGTATGATTGGTGGCACAATAATGGATGATCTAGCAACTGGCGTGGGTGTTAAGCCGATGGGCAGTATGATGGTGTTGGCCTGGGAAACTAAATGAGGGATTGATTGAGGGGCCATGGCGGCCAGTTGTATTGTCTGAGGTAGTTGAAGATATTGGCGGTTAATAGCCATCATCTGCTAAACATCGGGTTTATCATCGTATGTCCAGTTTGCTTGAGGAGGGGTATGGTGACAATGAGATTCACCTAGGCCAGTGGTTGTGGTGGATTGGTTGCTGGCGGGTGGTTTGGTAATGGATTTTGGACAATCCCTAGGTTTTTCAACGGTTGTTGTTGCTGTTGCTGCTGAGGGGGTGGCTGGCGATGTTGACTTGTTGCTGTTGCTGCCTTTGTCTTTCTTTGATATCCCTGATCACTCTTCGGGGAGCTGTCTAGTCTAGCCTATTCTACTCGTGGAGATCATATACCAGATCCTTGAATATGAAACAATGCTCAATAGTATGCCCTGGCTGCCGGTGGAACGTGCAGTACCTCGACTGGTCCACACTCATGTTCAATGGCCTTCCCGGAGGTAGTTGGATGGCATTTGTGGAGATCAAGGCCATGAAGATGTTGGGGAGCATCTCAAGAAGTGGTGGGTATTGAGTTCCCCTTGGACGTAGGGGACGCCTTTCTTGGGAGCCATCAAGAGGTGGTACTTGATGGTATTGGCGTTGCTGGCCTTGTGGGGGGGTGGTGGGATTCTGACCCTGGGCCTTATATGTGATGACACGATCTTTTTGGATCTATGTTTATTGGTTTTGGAGTGGTTCTCATGACCAAGAGGTGGTCATTAGGCCATAGACGTGGTTTCCATGCGTTGTGGGCGGGAAGTTCTAGCCCAAATAGCCCGTTGGTTCACTGGTTGTGAACACGACGGAGGAAGTCGTCGCGATTTGAAACACGACGGTCTCTCCCGTCGCGATTCATAGAACCGCCTTTGTGTTTTAGTGGCGCTTTTGGCTTCGAATGGTGATGGTTAGGGTCGTCGCGTTTAAGAGTTAAACGCGACGTCTGACTACGTCGTGATTTTGAACCGAGGTTTAATTGCTCTGCTTCGCCCAGACAGAGTAAAGGAGCTCTGTTCGGAAATGGGGGAGGGTGTTGTGGCACCTCCTGTGGTGTTTTCCAGACGATTAGGCTATCTAGCGGTTCGTGCGGCGTGGATTCCATGCAGGGATGGCGTCCGGAGCGTAGATGTGCCGGCGACATGGAGTTTCTGGTGTTCTTCGGGTTCTTCACGATTGGTTTGAAAGGGTTTACCGGGGTGGAGGCATGTGTGGGGGGTTTGCCTTATTGAGGACAATTCATTTAATGCTTTAGTCTGTTATTTGTATCGTTTATGTGTTGGTTATCCTGAGGAGAAGGTGGGGTTCAGCTGTGCAGCTGACTCCACAGTCGCGTTTGAAACGCGACAGGCTTAACTGTCGCGTTCATGGTATGAACACAACGCAATGAAACGTCACGTTTCCAATTGGTGAGCTATTCCGATTGGCGTAAACGCGACCATGAGGGTCATCGCGTTTACACTGATATTGTTTAATGGTTAACGGTGGTCATGAACACGTTGCTTTGGTACGTCGCGTTCATGAGTGTGTTAACTGACTTGCGTTGTCGTGATGCATCGCGTCGTCGCGATTTGAACTCCAACTGTCAGGTTTGGCTTAAATGTGACGTATCGGGCCATCGCGATTCTGTCGCAACAATCGGCTCTGTCGCATTAGTGTTTTGAATTACGTCTGGATAGGTCGTCACAATTTGAAAGGCGACACATGTGTCCATCGCGTTTTAGCCTCCGAGGGGTGAGTTGTGTGCTTGGTCAGTGAGGATCATGTGTGGACCTAGCCCTGATCTTTTGCTGTCTTTTAAAGATTACCTAAGGTGGTTAATGTTAGTAAAGCATGTGTACGGTTAAGAGTTGTTGTGGGATTAGTTAGTGAATCGTGTGATTCATGTTAAGTATGTTATTGTGATCAATTAAGTGGTTAATGTATTATTGTGGTTTGGTATTGCCGTAGAGGTCGTGGGATGACCAATGACAGGCAAGGTTAATGTATGATATTATTGTTCATATATGTATCGGTGTAGGATGGCTTGAGGGTCACATGGTGACTGGTGACGAGCTAATCCTGACACTTGTATACCATGGTTTGCAAATAAAGGTTTTATAAGTATGTATATCGTGGTTTGTGTGTTGCTGAGTCTGGTGGTCTAGCACCTATTCCAGAATACCTCTTCAGTCGGGTACCCCAGGTTCCTTGGTGAGCCAGGCACGTGTGTTGTGCTCGGGGCGTGTCCCGGTATGGTGTGTACCACTGAGGTCTGAGTCGTCTTCTTAGACACCCTCACTCCTGTGTTTGAGTTCTACGTCTAGCTGAGGGAAAGACGACTAGGGGCAGCAACTTGTGTTTGTAGGTATGCAGTTGCTTGTAGCGCGCTCGTGGTTGGGCGGACAGACACCAGTAGAGGTACTGGTCCTCAGCTAGTCTTGTGTTTCCAGTGCCTCAATTTAGGGAGCTCGGGCCAGAGTCCCTAAAGGTGTCAAGCATGGGCCTGCAGCTGTGTGGTCTGCAGGTGTGGTGTTAGTTGGTCTCCACTGTTCTTTAGCTTGTGGTTGTGGAGCGTGAGTTGGACCTTTCATCTGTGACTGTGAGACTGAGAGGTGGTTCTAGTGTTGTGTTGTCCGGGTTGGATACTGGAATCATGAATCAATCACCGGTTGTGGCCTGTATATTGTGACTCGCTAGTTGAGATTTTACCCGTTGGGGTGTGCCCTAGTGCTGGCACAGTTGTGGTTGTGGTTCCTTGGTGGTACCTTGTGGTAGTAGGTACCTATACCTTACGTGGGTAGCTTGTGTTATGGTACGTTGTGTACCAACATCTTCAGGTGTTGAGGTGAACTTGTGTTTTGTGGAGGTCGTGTGGTGTGACCTTCCACACGTTGTGTTTTACCATTCTTCAGGTAAGCTTCCTATTATGGTTTTAGTTTGTGGTGGATTGGCTTCCTGATGCCTGTCCTGTTACCCTACGTGGGTAGGTTGCCTGTGAAGCTTGTAGCCTACGCAGTAGTTTGCCAGTGGGGCTTGTAGCTTAGGTGACCAGTTGTTGTAGTGGCTTACCTGTGAGGTATGTGGCCTAGGCGTTACAGTTGTTGGGCGGACTAGTGATGCTGTGCTAGTTTTGTTGTCCCTCTTATCTTTTGAGATTTGTGCTAGCTAGTGAGATTATGTTTTAGCTGTTGTTAATCATGATTGTGCTGATAATGACATGGTTTGGCTATCGTTGTTTCTAGTGAGACCCTTTGAGGTTAAGGTCTCTTTAGTTTCGGGTGTTGTTTTGGGAGGACCCTACTGAGCCTGTGACTTGTTGAGGCTCACTCCCTTACAACACTTTTCAGGTGTTAGCTAGCTTTGTGTGGCTTACGGAGGCGTGACAGACTTCTACCACAAGCAGTAGAGTTAGTTGTGTTGTATGAGCTTGCGCTCCCTCGGAATATGCTCCAGGTAGTTGTACTCCTTCTTGGACATGTAATAATGTGTTGGGACAGCTGTACATTGTTGTATACAGATATGAGCACATGTACTTTCTTGTGTCTTATAATGTTGTTGTTACCTTTTATATTCTTACTGGACACTTGTATGAGATATCACTTGTGATACTTTGGTCCGATCATGGGAGGTGGACTTGGATAGGGAGCGTTATTTGGTATAAATATCCAGGGCCGTTACAGTATAGGTTTGACGGTTGTTATTCTGGCCGGCAGGGTTGAAAGCATTCACGGTGCTGCCTGGGGATGACTTGCTTCTGCAGTGTTTAGAGTTCCTTCTTGATAGATGCCCACTCAGGCATCATGTCGGGAGCAGCAAAGGGTTGAGCATACAAGGACGAGGTACGGGATGCTGGCCTGGAACGTGGCTCAAGTTGCTGTGGTGGATAGAAAGGGAGATAGGAGGGAGACCGGGGCCACGACTCACATGGACAATAGTGCTCAGATTCAAAGGGGGTGAATTGAATGGCTCGTGTGCGGATGGGAGTGTAGTCAGCTTGTTTCGTGATGATACAGGGGGTGGAAGTAGATGCCATGGGGCGAGAAGCGCCCGCTCTGGGTGAAGGTGATGAGACGGTCTTTCCTTTGAGTGCCGTCATGAGATCTTGAATTTGTGATTGATCAAGCTGAGGAATTAAGCGCATGAGTTGAGAAGCTTGATCATCCACCTGAGGGGGATGGACAAGTTGTGATGGGCCATCATCGTCGGAATGGTGACTCTCACTAGCGTGGACTGTAGCGACCCAGGGCTGGGCCGACTCCTTAAGGAGATCATGAGGAAGAGACTCCTTCTAGTGTCGAGAGGTATAGAAAGCAGCATCCTGATTCTCATCATTATAGACCGAGTTCAAATAAGGCCCCATATTTAGAAAGTGAGAGTTTTTGATACACTAAAACAAGGGACGTCTGTCCAGACTAAATAGACAACATTTCCTAAACAGACACCTATTTTCCTAAACAAACAATCCTATGCAAACAAAAGAAAGAGAAGATGTTTCACCCAAAGCAAGAAATTAGCAATGATGATGGTTTCTTTTATTTGGTTCAAGTTTGCCTTTTAATGGATTGATTATTTTAGCATATTCCCTCAAAGGATGGGTTTCCTAAAGGGAGAAGGCTTCCAACTTCGGGTTTGACTAGGATTTTCACAGACTCACAAATGCATGAATCCTGACTCTACGGTGGCAACGGGTACACCCAGCTCAGCGGCTGTGTGGGAATCCATGGTCAGCAGGAACTTACAGAGGCCCTCAAGCGAGTGCTCTAGTCGGACACAAGGAATATGTGGCCAAGAGAGCTAACGTTACCCAAGAGGACAACCTAAACTACAATATGGAAATATGTATGCCCCTATGTGCACCAGAGTGCATGCAAGAATCTAACCTAAAGCTAACAAAGAGAAAACTAGGCCGACTTGCTCTCAGAAGCAGAAGGAGACAATCAACTTGTCGCCACCTGATAGTGACAGGAAGAGCATCGCGTTCTTTTTCGCAGTGGACAAAGGTCAAGTGGGACCTGGTTACGCATGAAAAATCAAATAATCCTATAGCATAGATGACTGATTGACTCTTATAAGAATGGATTAGGCACAAAATAACTCAAAGTATGGATGGAGTGCTCAAAATAAACACAAAAAACTCAAAATAGATGAAATCATCAAACTCACAAGATCGTGACGACCTCCCTGTCGCCTTCTATATCGCGACGCCTCTCTTGTCGCCTTCTCACCCAGTGTAGTAGAACTCAAAACAATAGTGAAATAAAACGTAAAAACACTAAATCTAAATAAAAACCATACACATGGAAGACTGAGACAGAAACAAGTACGATAGGCACTAGATGTCCCACCGTGATCGCCAGAAGGTGCATTCACGAGAATTGATCCCCAAATAAAGATGATTGAAATTAATAAAAGGACCGTGATCGCCACCAAAGTAGCTGCAGAAGATGATATTATGAAGAAAAAGTGCTAACTACCTTGGAAAGATGGAAAAAAGTGCAGAAGGAACCTGGTTCACAGAAGGCGACAGAAGGTTGTCGCCTTCTTAAGAACGCGACCAGAAGCCTGTCGCCTTCTACAACAGAAGAGGGAGATTTTTGTTCTTCGTCTTCCTATTCCTCAGTCGGCCAAGGGGCAAGTGCCTCATTCTTGTACTATCTTATTTAACCTGCCAAGAACATCAAAACAAAATAAAACCCATTAGCAACTCGTTTGGTGAAGTATCTATCCCAAAATAATCAAAGAACGTGAAAGATATGGAGGGAGCTCACGTGGGGTGTTGTTTTAAACCCTTTAGTGATCTAATGCAAAACTAGGAAAAGAAACAGATCTAAACGTGCATGTATGAAGAAAAAAGCATGAAGAATAGGAGAGAGAAAGTGTAGAGATGAAGAAAATGCCCTGGTGGGCACTTCCTGCTCTTCTGGAGGCTGAGAGGTCTTCTGGAGGTTCGTAGCTCTCTGGGAGAGGAAGAAGCAGATGGAAACCGTGCCCTATTGAGACTTTTATAGGCCATTATTCTTGGTGGGATGGGAACTGAATAATGAGCTGGAATCCGAGTTTAGGCAACTATGCTCGTGCAAGGAGAGTCAGAACGTGGAAAGGAGGTTCTGAGGAAGGTTTCCTCCGAGTTTGGCAAGATTTGGAGACCTCTAGACCCACCAAAATTCAGATTATTCATGAATAGTAAGGGTCATAGTATAAATAAGAAAGCCACGTTGCATGGGTCTGTGAAGGAAACTAGAACGCGACAGGCTCTATGTCGCTACCAGGTCGCGACGCCTCGATACGTCGCCTTCCATAGAAGGAAGTCTTGAAGCATTTTCTCACGAATATTCAGGGATTAGAAGGCCAAATGAGAACACGACATATCAAGGTGTTTCCTTCTTGAGGTAAACGATTACTTTCTGAAGGCAATCGATGGAGGCATGAACGCGACATCAAGGGCGGTGCCTTCTGAATATGAACGCGACATGGACATTGTCGCCTTCAAGATCTTTCAGCATATGACTTACTCAAAGTGTATTACCTCCTTCCATGGGTATCAGATTGATATACGGTTTAAAATGTTGGATTCTCAACTCAGAGAGCTACAAGATGATGATGAAGACTGATTGATTTGACGAAGAAGAGTCCACCTGGGTGATGAACTAATTGGGAGATACCAAGATCGGACAAAGCTACCTTGGCGATGATGAGCCAACATGGGGTGTCAATGATGTGACAAGGAATTTGGCTCAACTTATGGGTCAAGAATGGGTGTCTCCAGTTACCTCTCGAGTCGGGTACCCCAGGTTCTCTGTGAGCTAGGCGTAGTGCTCGTGGTTTTGTCTCGGTACTTGTGTACTACTAGGGTCTGTGTCGTCTTCCTAGACACCCTCACTCCATAGTTTGAGTTGTACGTCCGGTTGAGGGAAGGACGACAATGGGACAATGGCTTGTGTGTTGTAGGTGTTCTTAGTAGCTTGTAGTGCGCTCTTGGTTGGGGGACAGACACCGTTAGGCGTACTAGTCCCTAGCTAGTCCTTTTCCAGTGCCTCACTTTAAAGAGCTCGGGCCAGAGTCCTTAAAGGTGCCAGGCATGGAGCTGCAGCCGTGTGAGTTGCAGTTGTGGTGAGGTGTGGTCTCCATAGCTTGTTGGTTCCGTTGTGGTGGAGCGGCAGCAAGACCTTTCGTCCTTGGCTGTGAGGCTGAGAGGTAGACATGTGTTGTTTGATCGGGTCTGTAGCTGGTGTCGCGAACCAGTCTTTGTGACTCGTGTTTGATGTTACCCATCTTTAGCTGGTACTCCTGATCGTGGTTTGCCGTTTATTTATAAAAGTTGAAGTCATGTTGTTAGCTTAATTTAATTTATGATTTGTGATTATACTATCATGCTCAGGTAAAGTTGCTCGTTATATATATAACTGTGTTTTAGTCCTGCTTCTCTTGTGTTTTGTGGTTTGTGTCTTTTGAGGAGAATTTCCCTATTGAGCTAGTGACTCGTGAGGCTCACCCGTTATTAATTTTAGGTGAGGGAGGGCAGTGTTAAGCAACTATCCCTTAAGAAAATTTATTTAAGACTTTAAATTACTTTAACATGGTGATTTTGCTATGACAAAACTTTTTAAAGACTTTCTACAATCAAATATACTGGAATATATCACAGAGAAGATATTTTGTACAATACTATATCAACACTATCTTGAAAATTTTCTAAGTCCACAGAATACACTATGTATCATACTGTCTCCGACTTTGGACTCCGACTCCAAAAAGTCGAAAATTTGAAACCCACTTTGGAAATCGAAGTATGGACTCCAACTCTGAGAAGTCGACTCCTAGACTCCGACTCCTAAAAGTCGAAGTAAGGTAGCGATTGATGAACACCTGAGAGAAGTCGAAGCCCCCACTCCGACTTCTAAAAGTCAAAGTCTCTGTATTGTTTTTCCAACTCCTAAGAAGTCGAAGTATGACCTATTGATGCCTTTCACTCCGACTTCATGAAGTTGAATTCTATGGTCTCACTGGGACTTCTGTAGAGTCGAATTTCAGTCTGTTTCTCATGATTCTGACTCCGGCTCCAAGATAGTCTCTACCACATTTTCTATGCAAATATTATTTTATAGTTTCTTGAAATCATTATTGTTTGGTATTTTATTTGCTTAATGAGATTTTCTGCAAAACACATAGTGCATGTATATCATATAGAATAATATCTAGTCATGTTACTATTATTTAAATGTATTCTGACAGATAGGATATATTATACTCAAAACAACCACAAAAATTATATGTGAAAATGTCTGAAATATTTATTCAAATTGGTCTTTTGCTTTATGTCAGAAGTTCAAGTTTTCTTTTCGTTCAGCAGATGTCTTGCAGTTAATGCCATTAGACACATGGGGTATCTGACAGAGGCTTACCTACCACTATCATAACCTCACTTTACTTTTTGATGCAGCTGTCTGTCTGTCTTTTGTTGCCCTGAACATCTGTCTGTCTGAGGCTTCTGTACTTTACATATATTTCTGACTTACCTAACTAAAAAAGTATGTAGGTATCCTTTCTTTTGTCTTGTCATTGCTGTGGAACATTTATTCGCCACGTTTTCAGCATGGAGCTTTCACAGAACATTAATTAAAGCTGTGAAGCTACAAGCATGATCTAAAGCCGTTGGAATGCTAAAAAGCTTAAGAACTAATGGATAATCTAAATCTCATCTGCATCCAAAGGATCATAGGTCACTCCTCAAATGGCTATATCTCCAACGGATAGTTTCAAACGGAAACATCCTCTGAAGCATATATAGAAGCCGAAGTTTGAACAAGACACTAACACTAAGCGTGTGAAAACATATAGCAACTCATTCAACTCACTCATGCCTTCTGCTAGCAAGAGCCTCCACAAGCCTTCTACTGAGCTGCAAGATAGATAGCTTCCTCAGTCTGAAAATTTCCAAGCTCTCCTCTTCACAGAAGTCTTGTTTGTTTTGGGTGGAATTTGTGTAAGTAGATATTCTTCTAGTCCACCCTCCTTGATTTAAAAAGGATTTATGCTGTAATTTATATTTGTATTACTTTCTGAATGCCCTATGTTTGCTCACCCTTCAGAGCAAACACACAAGTGTTTTTCAATTCTGTTTGTGTAACCCGTAGGAGGTTTGTTCCTGCAGTGCCCCTCTTGTGAATGGAAGACCTTGTTAAACGTAGTCTTTGTACCCCTGTTGAGGGAAGACATGCTTAGGAGCAAGTGGGATTGTAATACTTCTCAAGGGTGAGAGATGGCCAAGTATTCTTGGCAGTTAGTGAAATCTCAAGTGGTTTTCTTGAGGACTAGATGTAGGACTTCCATGTGGGAAGGGCCGAACCATGATAAAATTTCTTATGCAATTGTGTGATTGTTTCCACCAATTTACACTTAAATCACACACTACACTAAACACTAACAATTCTATTTTACTGTTGCCTAATTTAAGATAAAAATTTTAAAAGCTCAAGAAGTCCTATTCACCCCCCTCGAGGACATTATTAGTGCCATCTCGATCCAACAAGTGGTATCAAAGTCTAGTCTTCTCAGAAGAATCAAAAGATTTGAGAAGAGATGACAGCTGAAACTCACAACTATGATGGTCAGTCTGTTACAAGGCCACCATTCTTTGATGGTGAAGAATATCAGTACTGGAAGATGCGGATTGAATGCTTCATCAGAGGCATAGATTTTGATCTGCGGCAGGTAATAGAACAAGGTGATTTTACTATTCTTGGTGAAGTTACCTCTCCTCTCTTCACAGCTGATAAGAGGAACATGTCTTTAAATTATAAGGCTAAAAATTATCTATGTTGTGCTCTATCTAAAAAAGAATTCAATAGATTATCTACTTGTAGAACTGCTAAAGAAATGTGGGATAAACTACAAGTCACATATGAAGGAACTGATAGAGTAAAAAAAACTAGGATATATATTCTTGTCTCTCAGTATGAACAATTTAAAATTGTTAGGATCAGATTTTCGGTAATGACAAATCTAGAAGGGGGGGTTGAATAGATTTGCAGCGGAAACTAAAGCAATTTAAAAATTACTTCGAATTAAGATATCTATTCAAATAAAACCCCACTGAACAGATGCAATATGTGTGATTAGTGTGTGTGAGCAAATCAATTAGTAGTGTGAGAGAAATCCCTATGCATGCATCTAGTGCAATATAAAGTCAAACCACAATTCAATCCACTGCACAGAGGATTTTTAGGTGGTTCGGAAATCACCTCCAGTGAATCCTACGTCCACCCCTCACATAGTGAGGCCACACTACTCAGAACCATGAGTACAACACACACTGGAGCACGACAACTCCAACACCCTTGAGCACGACAACTTATTACAGAACCGGAGTACGACGACTCCAAACCCTTTGAGTACTACGACTCAAACAAAACTCAGGAGATAGGCACAACGACCTACTCCATAAACCACTTGTGAGTACGACGACTCATAAGCATATGAGCACAATGGCTCTAGATCGCTAAGGCTCCAAACCAGAGCACTACGGCTCCAAACCATTGAACCACGAAGGATCCATGTTCTGCTAGAACAAGCTCAATTAGAAAATAGATCCTCTAGCCCGATCTATCTCAATACAATGATAAAAATAGAACTGATAGAATTAAGTGATCTGTGTAAATTACATACACATATCACACAATGAAAACTGGATGAAGACTGCAAGAAAATAAATGAAATAAATGTGACTTGGATGTTCATTCATGAAGAAAACTTGCAGAAGCTTCGATTGAAGATGTTTGAAGGAATTCGATGGAGTTCTTCTTCAATCCATGATGCTCTGCTTCAGTGGCATCCGGATTGACTGTTCTTCTTCTTCCTTTGTTGCTCTTCTACTCCTCAATCTGATGGTGCTGCTCTGCTCCCTTTCTGGATGTAGATACTTTATCCACTCCCCTCGTCTCTTCTCTTTTTCTTCACATTCTACTTCCAAACAGCACTGCTCTTCTCCCTTTCTGGACGTAGACTCCCTTTTTCCCTTTTTGCAGCCGCCACACCCTTTTTTGGAGATGTCTCGTCTCTCTCTCTTGAAGTACAAGAATCATGGGTATTTATAGCCCCATGTGTCCATGTGGTGCCTTGGGGTGCGTGGGCTCATAAATCTAGGTCAAATCCCTTGATTCCTAAGCAGCCACGTGTTCAGAAAAAATCCTATTTTTGAGCTTTAGTCAAAGTGTGTCGACACATAGGCAGACTGTGTCGACACCACTGGCTTCAACTGTTAGAAGATGATCAGCAGCAAAAAGAGCAGTAGAAAGAGATGTCAGTAGAAGTTGAGCCTGAGCAGCAGCAGCAATAGCCCCCTCAGGAGTCTGGGTCTAAGCGACCTCTAGAGTCTCAGGATTTTGGAGATACATGCCAGGTCCAAGGTCAAAACTTTTAGGAGGAAGGTTAGAAGGAAACTCCATAAGAATGGTCAGCTTGTTTTCCCTCCTCAACCTTTGATCATTTCCTCTCCTCCCACTGGTCCAACTCCTCCTGCTCCTACTTTTACCACTGCTCCTACACCTTCTATGTATGAACAACCTCCTCCATCTTCCTCTCATCCTACTGCCCCCACTGCTCCTACACCTCCAGCTCCCAGTGCTGATGAGCAACAACCTCCACCTCCTCATTCTACTTCATTTGATCATCCTCCTAAAATCTCTTTACCAGAGGATCATCCCCTTGCTTTCGACACTATTAATTTTTCAATTTATCCTTTGAAATACAACTTCAAGCCTTCCAAGGCAAGCATACCCATTCTCCACACTTCAGCTCCTCATTTCTTTTCTTCTCTCCCTACATCCTCTACACCCTCCTCTGGCAGATCCACTCTTTCCCTTGCAGAGATTGTATCAAGTGTGGTACTCTCATCTAAAGGTGGATGCCAATTAAAAGAAAATCTTGCTAAACTACTTCCTCCTTTTTGGTATACCTTTGTCTATGACTCAAAACAATATATGAACCTGTTCAAAGAATTCTTGTCTATCAAGCATTCCTTGAAGTCCATGAAATACCTGGATTCACCTTTGAGGACTGGCTTCCCTCCCTCCTCCATACATCCCAAGTACTGTTGGCTGATATCAATCTCATTACTCAGAAAAGCCACAGTCTGTCTTCCAAAGACTTCCTTGAACTCTATCCTGGTAAAGCCACCAGATTCCAAAAAACTCAGGCTAAGAACCAACTTTTGGATATCTTCCTTCACCTGAACCATAGATTTTTTGACCTGTTTGGTACCATCCTTAGAGAGTTGCAGGCCAAGTACACAAGGATGAAGCAATTTAATGTAGCTAGGTTCAGAATGGGCCTGTCTGATGTGAACAAAGGTCAATGGGAACATATCAACCGTGGTCAAAGGTAGATTTCCCCTTCTATGACTATTGGACTCTCTTCTGGTCCTCACCCAAGTTTGGTTGGTGCCATTTCTGCTACGAAGAACTTTGTTCAGCTAGTTTTCAATAGACACATCCGAATAGCTAAAAGGTTCAGGATCAAGTACAATTTGAGATTGTCATTCCATAGGTTTGCTCTTATGCAAGCTCCTCAAAACTCCCTGCACATGTTAGATTTTTAGATTTGTTTTGCTGAGTCTGAGAGGTTCTCAGAAGATCAATGGGTAGCTGCATACCCCGAAGATCATACAGATTGTCAGAAATTGAAGATTTCTATTCTTGAGTATCTCTGCAAAGAATATGAGACTCTTTGGAAGTCTATTGCCCATAAGTGGAAGCAAAGGTACTTAGTCTATTATCAAGCCAAGGAAACTGCAATCCATCAGGGCCTGCACTAGAACATCACAGTTCATGAGTTTCTCCACTTAGTAGCCTCTAAGAAGTCTGTACCTCTTAGGTCTCTTTTGCGCCCTAGGAATTATCATAAGAGGCTTAGCTGGTTCCATAGAAGACATGTCAAGTCTTATAGGAAAATCCCCTCCATAGGTCCTTCCTATAAGATAGAATATGCTAAGTTTGAGAACTTCTTTCTTGAAAATGAGAAGATGCTTTGGGCTCTTCTCCAACCCTTCTTTGCCCAAATCCCTCCTTCCCTATATTTACCTAGTTCCTTATTAGCTTCCTAGATGTAATATGTACTTGAATATTTCATATATATATCAATACAGTTCTGTTCTACATTTCTATGGATATCTCTCTCTCTCCTTGTATCTTACCTTTTCTGTTAATGCCACAAAGGGGGAGAAAGAAAGTAAGAAACAAATAACTCAATCTACAGAAGAACATACTTTTGCAAAATTAAAATTTCTTTTTTCACTGTCTATTTAAAAGTTTTTGTCATTAACAAAAAATGGGAGAATTGTTGAGCAACTGTCCGTTAAGAAAAATTATTTCAGACTTTAAATTATTTTAACATGGTGATTTAGCTATGACAAAACCTTTTAAAGACTTTCTAACATCAAATCTACTGGAATATATCACAGAGAACATATTTTGTATAATACTGTATCAACACCATCTTGAAAAATACACTGTGTTGGGTATGACAATACTGTATCCACAAAATATTGTATCCACAAATTATTTTAACATGGTGATTTAGCTATGACAATACTGTATCCACAAAATACACTATGTATCATACTGTCTCCGACTGTGGACTCCGACTCCAGAAAGTCGAAGCATTGAAACCCACTTTGGAAATCGAAGTATGGACTCCAACTCTGAGAAGTCGAATCCAAGACTCTGACTCCTAAAAGTCAAAGTAAGGTACTGATTGATGAACACCTCAGAGAAGTCGTAGACCCCACTCCGACTTCTAAAAGTCAAAGTCTCTGTATTGTTTTTCTAACTCCCAAGAAGTTGAAGTATGACCTATTGATGCCTATCACTCCGACTTCATGAAGTCGAATTCTATGGTCTCACTGCGACTTCTGTAGAGTCTAATTTCAGTCTGTTTCTCATGATTCTGACTCCAACTCCAAAAGAGTCAAAGTACATATCTTTCTGACTCCGACTAAACACCACCACCTGCGGACCACACGGTCGCAGGACCATGCCTAGCACCTCTAGAGACCCTGGCCTGGGCCCTCTAGAGTGAGGCACTGGAAAAGGACTAGCTGGGGACCAGTATCGACTACTGGTGTCCGTACCCCCAACTACGAGCGCGCTACAAGTGACTAAAGACAAACACAAGTGTCACTGTCCCACTGTCGTCTTTCCCTCAGCCGGACGTACAACTCAAACACAACACTGAGGGTGTCCAGGTCAGACGACACAGACCTCGACGCTACAACACAAGTACCGGGACAAAGCCCCGAGCTAACAGCCTGGCTCACAGAGAACCTGGGGCACCCAACTGGAGAGGTAACCACGGTAGGCATCGTACTACTTGCCACGTACACAAAACCACGTGCACATCACACAAACCACGTGAAGACTCACGTAAACCACGTGCACTAGTAGTCCACTACATGTGAACACCACGTAAACACGTAAAGAACCAACCAACTGCGTACCCAGTATGCTAGTCTCAAAACCACGAGCACTAGGTGTACCACAATTATCGTTGCACCGCTCGATATCAATAAATATTCAATATATCAATATTTAAACCAAAAGCATGCTGGAGGCAACATCGACTGTCGTCGATGGGATGTAAACGGAAAGATATCTGGCCGTTAAGCTCCAAGCTGAAGAACCTGGCGTCAAACAATGTTGACGCCAAGCTCCTCGGCTACCAGTTCTCACAGAAACCCTAGGCCGACTGCACAAGTTTCCTCGGCCGTAAAACCAGCGGGAAAACGCGAGGAAACACTTCCTCTAACATACATGAATTCTAGTTAACTCAAAATGGCATGTTTCCATTGTTAAATTGCTCAAACCACCCATGTACCCCGGATGGATACCATTACCCGAAAACACAATTATCATGCTGATTCATGTTTTCCAATTGCATTATCACAACATATAGAAACTAAAGGGATCATTCCCTACCTCAATACATGCTTAAACCTCCTAAATTCTCCCGATCCACACCGAACCCTCCGCGAGCTCCTACGGTAATTGCACCACGGTCCGGCATTTCCTTGGCCGATTCGTCACCACCTCACGTTCCACGATCCTCCAATTAGCCTTCCGCAACCATTGGAAGCATTGGGGAAGCAAGGGCATGAAGATAGGGCAAGAGAGAGGGAGAATGGAGTGAGGGAGCTGCTCTCAGGTAGACCTATATTCTGCAGGTCGCACAGGTTGGCGTCAACAAGGCTGTCGCCAATCAGGCCGCCAAGGCTAAACGTCCATATTCTTTGTCGCCAAGTTCATAGAGTAAACGCCAACGTACATGGACGCCAACCAGTCAACGACCACACCTGCCCGTTAACTCCTAATTAACTGCAGTAGGTTCTATCTTATCTCAGAACCCAACCTGTACCACACCTGCACACACCACATGACTAAACCACACTGGCCTCATAATGGCCACCATAACCAATACACACATGATCCATAAGGTTCCGAAAAGCACGCAACGTTACATTTCTATCATCTAAAAAGAAATTTTCGACCTCGAAATTCATAACACAACTCAAATACCATCCACTTAAATATACATATTTTTACAAGTACTATCATCTAAAAAGAAATACTAAAGCTTATTCAAACAGATAAGGATACCCTTTAGCCATCTCCTCGGCTAATTCCCAGGTATCCTCACCACCCAACCTATTTTCCCATCGCACTTTAACTAGCTCGATTTCTTTACTTCTCAACTTCTTTATCTTTCGATCAGTGATCTGCACCGGATACTCTGGCATGGTCATATCCGGCCTCAGGTCACCACCTTGATAACTGATTATTTGAGCTGGATCTTCAATACACTTTCTTAACATAGAAACATGAAATATATCATGGACATCCGCAAAATCTGCTGGCAAATTCAGCTTATAAGCTGTTTCCCCAATTCTCTCAATTACCTGGAAAGGTTCTACATACCTTGGGCTAAATTTTCCAGTCTTACCAAATCTCATAATACCTTTACTTGGGGAAACTCTCAAGAAAACAAAATCTCCCACTTCAAACTGAAGTGGTCTCCTTCGGTTATCTACATAACTCTTTTGCCTGCTTTGAGCTGCTTGCAATTTTTCCTTAGTAAGCTTCACTATTTCTGTGGTTTGTTAAATCAATTCAGGACCCACTAATTGCCTTTCTCCCACTTCATGCCAGTTCAATGGGGTTCTACATGGCCTTCCATATAAAGCTTCATACGGTGCCATCCCAAGACTGGTATGATAACTATTATTATAGGCAAACTCAACCATTCCCAAATGATGCTCCTAGTTACCTCCCCAAACTAAACAACAAGCCCGCAACATATCTTCAATCGTCTGGATAGTCCTCTCTGTCTGACCATCTGTCTGGGGATGATAAGCAGAGCTGTATCTCAGCTCATTGCCAATTACTTTTTGCAGACTTCACCAAAAACCAGAAGTAAATCTTGGATCTCTGTCAGACACAATAGTCTTCGGAATACGATGCAATGGAACAATTCTTTCAACATAAACCTTTGCTAATTTATCCACTGTCCAAGACATACTTATTTCCACTAATCTGCATACTTTGGTCAACCTGTCAACAAATACCCATATTCCATTATGTCCGGAACTCGAACATGGTAAGCCTGCCACAAAGTCCATGGCAATATCATCCCATTTCCATTGTGGGATGGGCAACGGTTGTAATAAACCTCCAGGCTTCTGATGTTTTGCTTTAATCTGTTGACAGATAGCACATCTTGCAACAAACTCTGTTATTTCTTTTTTCATATGAGGCCACCAGAAATGCTTCCTCAAATCGTGGTACATTTTAGTACTACCCAGATGGATAGTGTACCTGGATTTATGAGCCTCTTCCAACACTCGCAGCTTCACCTCTCTTTCAGCTAGAACAATCAACCTACCTCTGAGCATAACCACACAATTATCATCAATGGTAACTCCTTCCATTTTTACAATTTCAGCTAAACTTACATCTACTCTCTGGGCCTCAACAATCTGCCAATACAAGGACGGTTCTACAGCACTAGTAGCTAGTACTGCCCGTCGCTGACTACTGGGCACATACAAGGAGTTCTTGTAAGGCCCTCGAATTTCCGTCGCATTATTTGTATTTGTATGTGTACATTTGTGCTTGTGTATGTATATACATATTTACGTACGTATTAATTAGTACAATTACGTGTGCATGTGTTTATGCTAGATGTAAATAATGCATGTATTGAATGGTGATAGTATGGATACACTACCATATACATATTGCATGTATATATGCATGGCATGCATAGTTTTCTGCATGTTTTAGAGTTCTGGCCAAAGGCCAGATTGGCGTCAACCCCTAGCCGTTGAGGTGGTGTCAGCGTCCACCGATGGACGCCAACACTAATCCTGGCATCTAACGATGTGGACGCCTATTTCTCTGACCTGCATGCATTGTAGAGCCAGAAATTCCTGAAACAAGGAAGCTCACCCATTGGGGAGCTGTCCCCAACGGCTCTGAAACACATCATATCACCCTGTGAGTGGGAGAGAAGTCTCTCCCATATATCCAACCCGAATCTGCTCCCCAACCCCTCTCTCTTCACCCTTTTGCAAGAAAGAAACCAGAAGAGAAAAACCCTATTCTGAACTGTGAGAAAACCCCATCTTTGCAGCCCAAAATCTGAGCTTCTGAAGCTTTGTCCGGTGTTCTACTGCAACTGGAAGCAAGAGGGATCATCGAGGAAGGCCTCACCGACATTTCCTTGCTGTGGAGATCATCCAAGAGCCCGAAGGAAGGAGATCATGGAGGACATTTCTGCACTTCTTGGGACTGCCCAAGGATGGCTTCAGCAGCACTTTTGACCCCTTAGGAGTGTTTCTAAAAGGCAAGTGACCCTAACATAAGGTTCCCGTATGAGTCTAGGATGGTTTTAACATTTTTGTGTATTTTTCTTCGTGTCCTTGACCCCCACATTCACCCTATCTTGAGAGCTCGGGTTTGTGTTCTACACAGACCTGTATTAACGGCAAGGTCCCTGGACGCTGAGATCATGATTGGCGTCCATCGACTATGCCGCTGACCTTGAATTAGCGGCCAGAGACCGCCGCCAAGTTCATTTCGATAGAACAGTAAACTGTTCTGCCCTCCTATACGATTATTTTCGATGTGTTTTCCGTGATGAGGATATATGGTAACCCTATACACTATGTATATTGGTAAATGTGGTGTGTGGATGAGTTATGATGTGTGGTGGTGAATGTTAGAGATTATTATCCCATGAAAATTCAAGCATGATTTGTTAATGATTCTTGCCAATCCATGTTTTATGATTAGGACTAGTCTGAGTGCCCTAAGTTTTGTCAGATCATGAAGTTAGTGGATTAGTATATGTGTACTCAAATTTCGATAAATTGTCCATGCTTGCATAAATTGCTATCAATTTCGGTTCGGTAAATAAAAAGGCATGCAAGAAAGAATTGTTGTGATCGATCTATGGTTGTATGATTTAGGGTAATTCCGTATTATCAGATCATGCATATAACAGTTAGTCTTTGTTCAGACAGTAAGTGGCAAAAATGTATGATGGTGTTAAACTCTATGTCAACTTAAATTATGAATGGCATGCTAAATAGGTATTTGATTTTCTGTAAATTATATTTAGCTCAGAAAAATCAGAAAAATTGAATGTATGATCTTGAACCCGAAAATAGCATGTGGTTAAATTTCCAGGTCATTTGGACCAGTATATAAGGAGTTATGCACTTTTCCATGAGAAATATAAAAATTTATACATGTCATCGTAAAGTGATTAGATATCGTTTAAACCGAACCTGATAGGTGAATTTACTGTGTGTTAAACTCCTGAAAGCTGTAGTGTCATGTCAGGAAAATAGAGATATGCATGTGAGTGAGAAAGTGAATGGGATGAAAAGTGATATGTGTAAAACCATGTGTAAAATCGGAAAAATGTGTAAATGTGTAACTGTGCCAATGTGACACTGCTTCCGTAGAGGGCAGTGGAACTGTATCAGGGAAAAGTCCCCCTGAGAAAGTTCAATGTGTAAGTGACCCTAAGGGCATTAGGGGGAAATCCTGGAGGTGGACAAGTACCACTGGTTAGGGTGGAGACTTGTTCTCCCGGTCTGCGCAGTCCAAGAGTCGCCATTGTAATGCCTAGATGGCGTCTATGTGTAATGTGATGTGTATATGTCCTTCTTTGGTGGTTTGGACTATGTGTCATGGCACCTAAAATGTGTAATGTGTATGTGTTCATGTGTTAATGTGTAAGTGAACAATGTGAAATGTGTATGTGCAAAGTGCAACCATGTGAATTTGAAACTTGTGTAAAGAAAATGTGAAACTAAAAATGTGAGAATATGACATTGAAATCCATGTGAGACAAATCTGAAACCATGTGAAATCAGTAATTTCATGTTGTTATCATCATGTTTATATGTGCGAAAATGTCTAGAATCCATGTTAGGGATAATTGATGAGCCCGTATACAAAATAGCATGATTGGTTGTTCACATAGTATGTTTTAAACAATATTGTAGCTCTCATGTGTAGGTTTATAGCCATTACACCATGTGAAACCAGCAACTTAAAGCATGTGAAAATGTCTATGTATGTGCTTAAGAACATGTAAAGTTCATGCTAGTTGTGTTCTCCCTTCATATATGCACTGTGTTCATGATTGTAGCTCTCATGTCTTGGTTCTTTAAAAGTAAAATTTCACGAGTAAATTGAATAGAAAGCATGTGATAGGTGAGTTTTATTCTTAGAAATCTGAAAGCATGATCCATATATTAAATTGTAGAACTTTCATGATAGGTTGCAACTTTCAAATGACTAGCATGCCATATGTTGAAATTTGTGAATGTGCATGTAGAAACCGCTATGACTTATACGTGTATGTTATGAGTAGTGTTGCTTGCTGAGTCGTTAAGACTCTCTCCTTGCTTCGGCGTACAGGTATAGACGGTGACGAGACTCTCGTGGAGGAGACGGTAGAGACGGACTCCGAGCGCGGAGTTTCGATTGTTGGAGCAGTGTACCCCTTTTGTGTTTTCATAGTATGTATAAGTGACATTGTACTAGAAATCATGAGAAAATTGTATAAGTGTGGACATTGTGTATTAAATTTTCAGCAATTTAATTATGTGAACTTTTAAGTTCTTTAATGTCATTGCAATTTCATGTATGTTAAATGTGGATGATGAATGAATGAAGACAGTAGTTCTTTTTACTTTTTCTACTATGTTCGTATATTCGCTTGTATCTCATCTATTTGTATCGTTTGGGTAAATGTCCCACTGTGATGACTCTTGTTATACCGATGTGGGTTGGTATAACCATACCGGTATAATGAGGGCCGTCACAGAGATTGGTATCAGAGCGACCGGTTGAGATTGCACATGAATATACCTAAGTCATCATCCCCATTGCATGCTAAGTATGTCCACATGTGTAGAAAACACTAATAAGAAGTGAAAGATAGATAAGAAAATGGTTAGAAAACTTAGTAACCTAGCTCTAATAGTGGCTGAAATTTTATTACAGCCATGGCTTCGAGGGGTAGGCATGGTGGAGCGTCGGCCCGTGAGGACGAGCCGCGACGTGACAAGCGGGCAGAGCAGTAGGCCCCGGCACCGCCAGGTCCTGTACTTCCCCCACCGCCGCCTGTGGATTACGGAGTATTCATGCAAGGTCTGGTGCAAGCCATGCAGACGCAGGCTCATACCCAGGCAGCACTCCAGGCACAGTTGGAGGCCCAAGTAGAATAATGAATCAACTAGTAGTTTCTATTTAAATTGCATGATATTGTGTTTATTGTGTATTGCCTATTGTTTAATGTAGCAGGCTCAGGCACCAGCTCAGGACCATGGTGGACCTCCCATCATGGAGTGATTCAAGAGGATGACCCCACCGTCTTTTAAGGGGGAGAGTGATCTATTAATGGCAGAAAGTTGGTTAAGGGAGACAGAGAAAATCTTCCGAGCCATCAGGTGCCCTGATGAGGATAAGGTGGCATTAGCCACCTACATGCTACAAGTAGACTTTTAATTTTGTATGTTTGTATGTTCTGCTTAATTTAGAATTTGTTAGTTGGTGTTTATGAAGGTGTATTGCAGGAGAGAGCGGATGTATGGTGGTCCTCCCTACTACGTACACACTTTGAGGACGGAGCAGTAGACATGGCGTGGGACGCGTTCGTGAGGCTCTTTCGAGCCAAGTTCGTCCCAGAGCATATCCAGGACAATATGGAGCAGGAATTTCTCTCCCTGACGCAAGGCTCCATGACCGTGCTGGAATACGAAGCAAGGTTTTCTAAACTTTCTAAGTATGCACCGCATATCGTAGAGGATGAGCGCAGGAAGACCAAGAAGTTCGTGATGGGACTCAAGCCATCACTGCGGACGAGACTCGTGGCGTTTGACCACCACACATTGGACGAGGCCCTCAGTGCTGCCTGCAGGCAGGAGGGAGAAATGGAACAATATCTGGAGGAAAAGAAGGCTTCGCAGAAGAGGCCGATAGCGACATTCCAGCGGCAGGATAAGAAGAAAACGGTGTACCAGACACCGCAGCGATCTGTGACAGTCAAAAACTCTCAGGTACCTTCTGTACGTTCCCCTGGTGTGATGAAAGAGTGTCCCCATTGCGGGAAGACACATGGTGGTTCTGAGTGTTGGTTGGTAGCGGGTAGATGCTTGAAGTGTGGGAGCAGCGACCATAAGATCAAAGACTGCCCAAGACTTCAGCAGGGATCTTAGCGTGGAGCGCCAGCCCCAGCAGTAGCGGCAGCCGCGCCAGCTACAGGAAGACTAGGAAGGCCTCGAGCCCCATCTCGAGTGTTTGCTTTAGCTCGCGAGGACGCCGAGTAGGCAGAGCATGTCACCGAAGGTACGGTTTTGTTTTTAGGTGTGCACGCTCGGGTTTTGTTTGATACGGGTGCTACTCACTCGTTCATTTCCGAACGGTTTGCTAGGCAGTTATCCCTAGAGTCAGGCGTAGAGTCAGAGGATTTAGAGGTCCCTTTGTCTGTGCACACCCCTGCGAGTACGGTATCGACTAGGAAGTGCATTCTGTCGTTACCTGTGTGCATTAAGGATAGAATCCTAGATGGGTGTTTCTTCTTGCTTAAGATGAAGGACTATGATGCTATTCTTGGTCTGGATTGTCTAGAGGAGCACTACGCGTTAGTGGATTGTCGTCGAAAGAGGATTGTTTTTCGCATTCCTGGTGAGGATGAGTTCTCTCACCCCTTGCCAAGGAACTGGGCAGGAAAGATGGTCATCTCTGCCATGAAGGCGATGCGCATGGTAAACAAGGGTTGTGACGCATTTCTTGCCAGTGTTATGCTAATTCCATAAAACTTTTCTGACATTCACCGGACCACACAAAAGGCACACCTTTTCTGGTCAACTTGGTCATAGGTGCCGCAATCTTAGAAAAATCTTGTATAAAGCGCCTATAATAACCTGCCAATCCCAGAAAACTTCTAATCTCAGTAATTGTCTTAGGCACTTCCCATTTCATCACTGCTTCCACTTTACTTGGGTCCACTGCCACTCCTTTAGCTGAGATGACATGACCTAGAAATTGAATTTCTTTCAACCAAAATTCACACTTATTGAATTTGGCAAACAACTGTTTATCTCTTAACAATTGCAAGGTAAACCTCAAATGAGTTGCATGCTCCTCTTCAGATGCTGAATAAATCAGAATATCATCAATAAAGACCACAATGAATTGGTCTAAATATGGATGAAAAATTCTATTCATCAGATCCATAAAACCTGCAGGAGCATTGGTCAGCCCAAATGGCATAACCACAAATTCACAGTGACCATATCTAGTTCTGAATGTTGTTTTATCTATATCCTCCTCTTTAATTCTCAACTAATGGTACCCAGACCTCAAATCAATTTTAGAAAATACCTTTGATGATTGCAATTGATCAAATAGATCATCTATCCTCGGCAATGGGTACTTATTCTTAATGGTCACATCATTGAACTTTCTATAATCAATACACATAAGAAAACTTCCTTCTTTCTTTTTCACAAATAATACCGGCGCTCCCCACAGGAAATGACTCGGTCTAATGAACCCTTTCTGCAACAGCTCTTGTAATTGCTTTTTGAATTCTTTAAGTTCTGCTGGTGCTATCCGATAAGGAGCTTTAGAAATCAGCATGGTACCTGGCAGCAACTCAATGGTAAAGTCCACCTCACTATGTGGAGCTAAACCAGACAAATCTTCAGGAAAAACATCAGCAAATTTCCTAACCACGGGAACTGCTTCCACTGACTGATTAGCTTCTACCAGACTTACCGAGGCTAAATAAGCCACACATCCAGCATTTATCCACTTTCTAGCTCTAATTGTAGAAATTAGAAACTTAGAGATATAAAAAGGCATACCATGATATTCAAATATTGCACCACTAGGATGACAAAACCTGATCATTTTCTTTCTGCAATCTAGCATTGCTCCATAAGTCTTAAGCCAATCCATACCCAGAATAATATCATAATTTGTCAACTGCACGGCATATAACCGACCCGGCATCTGGTTCCCTTCAATCATAACAAGAGCTTCATCTATATATCTCGAAGTGAGCAGGAACTCACCTGAGGGAACCTCCACTACTAACTCACAAGGCTTTTCCTTTAAAGGATGAGTCATGCAATCCAGAAAATTTTCAGAAATGAAAGAATGAGAGGCACCCGAATCAAATAAAACTCTTGCTGAATAATCATAAAGAGTTAAAGTACCTTCTATCATATTCGATGCCTCCGCCTATGCTCGGGTGATAGCCATAACCCGGCCTCTTCCTCGCTGCTGCGGTGTTCCTCTACCACGACCTGCCTGTGGCTGCTGAAACTGCTGCTGCTGCACACCTCTTCCATACCCATACTCTCTTGGATAGGGGCAATTACGAATCAAATGCCCCAGATGATTGCTATTATAACATCTATACCCTAGTGGAATAATGGGCTGCCTGGCAGTACTCTGCTGCGACTCCTCCACATCTGGTCTACCACGACCTTGCTGAAATTGTTGTCGACCACCCCATCCTCTTCCTTTACCTTTAAATGCTTGCTTCAGTTTCTGGCCCCATTTACCAAAGCTTGATGAAGAAGGTCCTCCTGATGCTTTACCCTTACTCGCACCCACTGACTGCTGCGGTAGCCGAAAACTACCTGAGCCTGACTCGCCCACCTGACGAGTCCGAATAGACCTTTCCAACGTAGCTACCCTCTGAGCTGCTTCTTCCATTGTTTTACACATGAGGGGTACTATTGCATTCTGTAACTCTACTCTCAAACCTCTAATGAAATACTCAACCATCATATTATTATCTGATACTACATAAGGTGCATATTAGCTAAGTGCCATAAATCGCATTTGGTACTCTAAAACTGAAGAGTTACCTTGCTGGAGCGTCCGAAACTGCTCTCTCTTTACTTGCTGCACTTGAATCGGAAAGAATGTATCGTTAAATACATCAAGAAATTCCAACCAAGTGATAGCCTCTTCTGTTCTGCCTGCAAAAGTGGTCTGCATCTTCAATCGCCACCATTCTAATGCAAAACCCCTCAACTGATAGGCAGCTAGCACAACTTTATCTACTACTGGACATCTCATGGTCGCAAAGACTCTTTCAATCTCATGAACCCAATGTTCTGCTGTATCTGGATGCGGCCCTCCTGAGTAAGTAGGCGGCTGCAATCTATGAAAATTTTCAACTTGCATTACTGGTTCCTCTACTATTAACACTGGCGGTGGTGGTGGCAAGGGTGCTACAAAAGGCACCTCTACTTCTGGTGGAACTGGAGCTATAGGTACAGCCTCTCCATCCCCAGGTGGCACTGCAACCGGTGGTATTGGCGCCTGCTGATCCATCCTCCTTTGGATATCAATGAGGCTCTCCCAGATCCTCTCTATCATACGCTGAGTGCTCTCCTCTGGATCATCTCCTCCACCACCCTAATCTCTTCTATCAGCCATTTCAAATTTCTACATAAACAAAACACCAAACAAAAACAAAACAACAAATTATCAGAAACCAGGGCCCCTACCAGCAGTGTACAAAGACCGAAATAAGGCTATATATCTTTCCAGTTCCCTTATATTAACATGGACCTTGCTCTGATACCAACTGTGGCGGAATGCCTCGTTCAAGCCCGTTAAACCTATAACGTACTTGATCTGAGTCCGCCTCCCGCGAACGGGTCGTAGCCTCGCAAGGGATACCACACCACAGTTCATGTAAACACAAAGGAACACACCATTTCACATATATATATTTCACAAGTTTACATAGCCATATTTCCACAAAACTGAAGGAAACTACAAGAGCCTGGGGCATACCCCGAGGTACAACTGAAGAAAGTAAACAACTAACTACACTACTACTGCTACTACACTACACCACTGAGGCTACACTGCTAGAGGTACTGACCCTGCACCACTACAACGCGGCTCTGAACTGGACGACGGTCGAGAAACGTCCTCCTCGCTCTCACCTGTAGGGGTAGGGGTGAGCCTCGCTAGTCACTGGCTCAGTAGGGAACTCCCCCAACACCGAGCAAAACCAAAAACACAGGTACAAAAGTGGTATACACTACCAACAATTTATAGAACAGCTAAGCAGGATATGAAAGCTATAAAAGTGCTCACCATCTGCCGACTATGAAAAACAACTGTAATAATTAAACGGCAAACGAGTACAAGTGTACGAGTTAATGTAGAGACCGCCAAACACGAGCCACGTGAACTGGTTCACGACAGCAGAGACTGACTCAGACAAGCTAACACAGGTCTACCTCTCAGTCTCGCAGCCATGGAGGAAAGGTCCAGCTACCACTCCACGTGAAAAGGTCAAGCAACTTTGGAGACCAACTAAACACCACCACCTGCGGACCACACGGTCGCAGGCCCATGCCTAGCACCTCTAGAGACCCTAGCCCGGGCCATCTAGTGTGAGGCACTGGAAAAGGACTAGCTGGGGACCAGTGTCGACTACTGGTGTCCGTACCCCCAACTACGAGCACGCTACAAGTGACTAAAGACAAACACAAGTGTCACTGTCCCACTGTCGTCTTTCCCTCAGCCGGACGTACAACTCAAACACAAGAGTGAGGGTGTCCAGGTCAGACGACACAGACCTCGACGGTACAACACAAGTACCGGGACAAAGCCCCGGGCTAACAGCCTGGCTCACGGAGAACCTAGGGCACCCAACTGGAGAGGTAACCACAGTAGGCGTCGTACTACTTGCCACGTACACAAAACCACGTGCACGTCACACAAACCACGTGAAGACTCACATAAACCGCGTGCACTAGTAGTCCACTACACATGAACACCACGTAAACATGTAAAGAACCAACCAACTGCGTACCCAGTACGCTAGTCTCAAAACCACGAGCACTAGGTGTACCACAATTATCGTTGCACCGCTCGATATCAATAAATATTCAATATATCAATATTTAAACCAAAAGCATGTTGGCGGCAACATCGACTGTCGTCGATGGGATGTAAACGGAAAGATATCTGGCCGTTAAGCTCCCAGCTGAAGAACCTGGCGTCAAACGATGTTGACGCCAAGCTCCTCGGTTACCAGTTCTCACAGAAACCCTAGGCCGACTCCACAAGTGTCCTCGGCCCTAAAACCAGTGGGAAAACGCAAGGAAACACTTCCTCTAACATACATGAATTCTAGTTAACTCAAAACAACATGTTTCCATTGTTAAATTGCTCAAACCACCCATGTACCCCGCATGGATACCATTACCCGAAAACACAATTATCATGCAGATTCAAGTTTTCCAATTGCATTATCACAACCTATAGAAACTAAAGGGATCATTCCGTACCTCAATACACGCTTAAACCTCCTAAATTCTCTCGATCCACACCGAACCCTCTGCGAGCTCCTACGGAAATTGCACCATAGTCCGGCGTTTCCTTGGTCGATTCGTCACCACCTCACGTTCCACGATCCTCCAATTAGCCTTCCGCAACCATTGGAAGCATTGGGGAAGCAAGGGCATGAAGATACGGCAAGAGAGAGGGAGAATGGAGTGAGGGAACTACTCTCGGGTAGACCTATATTCTGCAGCTCGCACAGGTTGGCATCAACAAGGCTGTCGCCAATCAGACCACCAAGGCTAAACGTCCATATTCTTTGTCGCCAAGTTCATAGAGTAAACGTCAACATACATGGACGCCAACCGGTCAACGACCACACCTGGCCGTTAACTCCGAATTAACTGCAGTAGGTTCCGTCTTATCTCAGAACCCAACCTGTACCACACCTGCACACACCACACGACCAAACCACACTGGCCTCACAATGGCCACCATAACCAATACACACATGATCAATAAGGATCCGAAAAGCACGCAACGTTACATTGAAGGATCAAGATGTATGTCTAGAAGCAAACAAAGATCAGAATGCTGAGCTATGGCACAGAAGATTGGGTCACTACAGCTTAGATGGAATCAGGAAGCTGATCAAACATGATTTAGTGGAAGACCGGCCCAAGATTAGCTCTAGAACTGAAGGTGTCTATAAACCCTGTGCAAAAGGAAAGCACACAAAGTCATCTTTCAAGTCAAAAATAGTTGTAACCTCCTCCAAACCTCTAGAACTGTTCCATATGGATTTATTTGGGCCAATGAGAACCACCAGCCTAGGAGGAAAGAATTTTGGATTCATAATAGTTGATGATTATTCAAGATACACATGGGTATCATTTATGAACGATAAAAATGACACATTTGACAGTTTCGTTAAGTTCAGTAAGTTAGTTTAGAAGGACAAGAAGTTTAGTATAATAAGCATTTGTTCAGACCATGGAGGGGAATTCCAAAATGAAAAATTTGCAGAATTTTTTGATGATCAAGGAATTGAGTATAAATTCTCAGCACCAAGGACACCACAGCAAAATGGAATAGCTGAGAGGAAGAATAGAACATTACTGGATAAGACCAGAACTTTGTTATCTGAATATGATCTTCCAAGATATTTCTAGGCTGAAGCGATCAACACAGCATGCTACATTTTAAATAGAGTGATGATCAGGCCAATTCTGAAAAAACAGCGTATGAACTTTACAAGCAGAAGAAGCCCAAGATCAGTCATTTCAGAACATTCGGTTGTCCATGCTTCATCCACAACAATGGGAAAAGAGACATAGGTAAGTTAGATTCCAAATATGATGAAGGAATCTTTATTGGGTATATTTCTAAACCTAAAGGTTATAGAGTTTTTAACAAACAAAGTTTATTAATTGAACAAACTGTTCATGTTATCTTTGATGAGTCTAACCCTTCCCTGAGAAATGAAGTCGATAGTGAGTCCACCCCCACCACCACCAGAAGTGGAGGTACCCCTAGTGGTACCTGTGCCATCAGTGGTACCAGTGAGACCAGTGAAAGAACCAACCATACAGATTGAAAGATTTTTTAGGTTGCAGCCACCTACTTACACAGGGGGACCCAATCCAGACACAGCTGAGCATTGGATACATGAAGTAGAGAGAGTTTTTGTTACTATGAGGTGTCCATCAGCGGACAGAGTGATTCTACCTACTTATCAGCTACAAAGTTTTGCACAAGAATGGTGGACGTTGAAAATGCAAACAACTTTCGTAGGTAGCGGGGAGGATACTATTACAATGCTTGAGTTTCTGGAAGTATTCAATAATACAATTTTCCCAGTACAAGTTCAGCATGCCAAGAGGGAGTAGTTCAGGACTTTGTAGCAAGGGAATTCTTCAGTTCTGGAATATCATATGAGCTTTATGGTACTAAGTAGATATGCACCATATGTTGTGACAAATGATGCAATGATAGTAGAATATTTTATTTGTGGACTGCGGTTAGAGTTGCAGAATGTGTTGATACCACTTATGTGCAGGACTGTGGAGGAGGCGGCGCAGAGGGCAGCCTTTCTACAGAGGTCAGTTCGGACCAGTCAGTCGGGGGGTTTGGGTAGTTTCCGGCTACCACAGCAATCCTCAGGAGTTAGTAAAGGGAAGGCACCAGCAGGGTCATCTTGTTCGGGATTCAGCAAGTGGGGTTCGAAATTGAAAAAGATATTTAGAGGAAGAGGAGGTAGCTGCCAGAAGATTTTCCAGTAGGGGAGAGGTTATAGGCCGGAGGTGGAAGAATCGCAACAAAATAAAGCAAGGCAGCCTATAATTCCACCGGGCTATAGGTGTTACAATTGCGATTAGCCAGGACATTTGATTCAGAATTATCCTTACCGAAGGTAGTATGGGTATGGTAAAGGAGTGCAGTAGCAATAGTAACAGCCCCAGCAGCCACTAGCAGCACAAGGTAGAGGAGCACCACATCAACGTGGTCGAGGCCGGGTTATGGCTATTACCCGGGCACAAGCATAGGCTTCCAAGCTGATCGAAGGTATATTGCCTATTTATGAATTTTCAGCAAGAGTTTTAATTGATCCAGGTGCTTCGCACTCTTTTATTTCTGAAGGATTTATAGATAATGTGGTGCATCCATTAGAGGAAAGGTTGCGTGAGTAAGTAGTGGAGACTCCTTTCAAGTGATTCCATGCTCACTTCATGCTACATAGATGAAGTTCCTATTATGACAAGGGAACCAATTGCCTGTCAGATTATATGCTTTATAGTTAGGGGATTACGATATAATTTTGGGAATGGACTGGTTAGAAGCGAATGGAGCAGTGGTTGACTACAGAAAGAAGAGGGTTAGATTTTGTCACCCTAATGGAGTTGTATTTGAATTCCAAGGTATGCCATTTTACACTTTCAAGTTTATAATTTCAGCACTTAGGGCTAGGAAGCTATTAAATGCAGGTTGTGTAGATTACCTAGCATCAGTGAGTTTGGTTGAGTCTGGTAAGTCAGTTGAAACAGTTCCAGTAGTTAGGGAATTTGTAGATGTGTTCCCAGATAATTTACCAGGTTTAGCTCCACACAGAGAAGTGGATTTTGCAGTGGAATTGCAGCCAGGTTCTATGCCAATTTCCAAAGCACTGTATAGAATTGCACTGGTAGAGCTTAAAGAATTGAAAAAGTAGTTACAGGAATTGTTGGAGAAAGGTTTTATCAGGCCGAGTTACTCACCATGGAGAGCTCCAGTGTTATTTGTGAGAAAGAAAGATGGAAGTTTTAGAATGTGTATTGATTATCGAAAATTGAATGAGGTCACTATTAAAAATAAGTATCCATTTCCAAGAATTGATGATTGATTTGATCAGCTTCAGTCAGCCAAAGTGTTTTTTAAAATTGACTTGAGGTCCAGATATCATTAGCTAAGAATTAGAGAGGAAGACATCGATAAAACATCATTCAAAACTAGGTATGGCCATTATGAGTTTGTGGTTATGCTATTTGGACTAACCAATGCACCGACAGCCTTTATGAATTTAATGAACATAATTTTTCATCCATATCTGGATCAATTTATTGTAGTTTTCATAGATGATATACTGGTATACTCAGCGTCAGAAAAGGAACATGCAGCACACTTGAGAATCAGTTTGCAGACTTTGCGAGAGAACTAATTGTATGCTAAGTTTAGATATGGTTGTGGCAAAGCTTCATCAGGTGCAACATCATCTCAACAATCTTCCTTTCTAGAAATAATCCTCTCGGGGTGTTTTTCACTCTTCTGCTCTGGAGCTCTTCTTCTTCTCTTCTTTGTCCTTGCTTCACCACATTTTCAGAATGGACATCCAACACCCTTTTTGATCGGCATCCTGGAATCGACAAGTGGGCCCCTACGAATCACCAATTTATTGGGGGAATTTTTGCCGCCAAAAGGTACTCCTCCAGAACCATGTCTAATGTGCCAAGGAATCTCCAAGTATTGGGCCTCGGATCATGTGCCTATACTTGAAACCCTGGAACTTGCACCTTTTCACTAGAAGACCAAGTTATGATGCGTGTCCAGGCATCTTGTGCACTACATCGATGCACTTTTGCATACTTGATTATTTCCCACTGAATCCATCACTTGTGTCAACCTCATGGGAGAATTGCATTGGCGTCCTGTGTTTATCTTCAGAATAGCCACCACTAGGTCTCACCCAGACCTTCCTCGCGGTCCAACAAGGACACAAAATGTACGTGGAGAAACATCAACATGAAAAAACACCATCCACTGCCACCACTAGGTCTCACTCAGACATTCCTCGCGGTCCGAGAAGGACACCAAACTCACGTGAAGCCACAAAATTGGGAAACTACAAGCTTCACAATGCGACACATCGCGACAAAAGCACAGAAGACGTAGGAGGTTAAGTCGAAACCGAGCACCTCACAAGGTCGACAAACCATGTGGTCAAGTACTAGCAAGCCAATAGGCCTTACTGTCACCAAGCGAATTAATAGGAAACTCCGTCATCGGGTTCCAGACTCACCTAGTTGCTTTGGATAGATTGCTCTTGCTTTTTATTTTAGATCACTCTTGTATCTTTCTATGTGGATCTCTACATCTGTCTTTCTATTTTTCTATTGTTCTATTTGTATTTTCTTCATACAGACTTTGACTTCTTATACAACCTTCAAAGTCTTTAGCTATCTATTGGAAAGTAGATGTTTGATTTATATTCGTTGTGACACAGGAGGAGCTTGAGAAGTCTATCTTCGGGCTCTTCTTCTTCTTCTCAACGGCTTCTTGGCTATATGGGTAGCTACATGCTCCTGTTGATAGCCGCAATAAATGTCTGCAAGCACCATACCCATGCAAAGTCTTTTCTCTTTTTCATGGTTTGTCTTGTATTGAATAAAATATTAGACAGTGAAAATAAAAGCAGATCATCTAAAAGATATTTATCTATTTCAGAGAAAAGTACTATCCATAAAGTATATGATGGTAGGCGAGCATTAAAAGAGAACTAGATACCTACTTGGCGCATAGTGTGGCTACAAATGTCTAAACATAAAACATGGAAACTTGTCAATTTAAAGGACACTAATGAACGACTAGCAAGGTAGATAGTTATCAAGGAACATTCTTAAAATATAATACTCCAGGTGTATTCTCATTTATAAATAATAAATTTGAACGCAGAGAACAAGATAAACAAGATGTTCAAAAGTACTTGTTGGAGTTCAGAAATCATGATTAAAAAGAAGAATTCAATAGGAGCATAACAACAATGGGTAGGAATATCATAGCAATCGATAGGAACATAACAACAATCGATTGGAGCTTTAGTCACCAATCGACAGAGCTTAGTCACCAATCGTTTGAGGACTTCTTCAACAATCAATTGGGCTATCTTCTCCAGTCGATTGAAGACCTCTTCCACAATCGATTGACCTTATATAGCAATCGATTAAAAGCATATTAGTGCAAAAACATTGACTATACTGGAGTCATAGTGGAATTTCGACTGTTGAGCTATATCCACAAGTTGATATCAAACTTCGATTTGTTGGCCCACTCTCTACAGCTGAAGCTGAGTACGTGGCTGCTGGAAGCTGCTGCACACAACTCTTATGGATAAAGCAACAGCTTGAGGACTTTGGATTAAATATCAAGTCGATCCCGTTGCTATGTGACAACACCAGTGCCATTAATCTCACCAAGAATCCAGTCCAGCACTCAAGGACCAAACATATTGAGGTTAGATATCATTTTATTCGTGATCATGTTGCAAATGGAAATATTGAAATATCTTTTATTGATACAAATGGCCAATTAGCAAACATTTTCACAAAAGCCTTACCTGAAGAGAGATTTACATCTCTTAGAAGGGAATTAGGCATGTGTAATTTGTGATAAAAGTTTGCTTACAAGTGGCATATTAAAGTTCAGAATTAAAGCAATTTTTTCCCTCCTTGGCGATAAGCAAGAAAAAAATTCAACTTTTATTGCAATAAATTCTCTCTCATTGAAGTCCAGTTGAACGGTCAAAATCTTTTGTCGTTTTCTCCGCCGCTTGGCGCCTCACTTTCCACGTAGCATTAATTTATTCATAAAATCGATGTCAGAACGATTTGTGCCTCATCGTCTACCCCTTTCCCCTCTTTTAGCCTGTTGCTCGAGCCGATACCCTAACAACTCCATCTCAATCCTCTTCAAATTCGAATCTTCCTCCTACTTCCCGCAAAATTTCTTGAGGACTCTTTCTCCTCACCTTCCGTCTCCACCCTCCGTGATCTTTCCCACCTGAATCTATGGCCGCTCCTATCATCGCCGGCAGTTTGGGTGGCTACAGCGCCGAGTTCCTCACTCCTAAGGAGCAGGAGAGGTTCACATTTGTGAAGACGAAGCTCTGTGGCAACAAAGCAGTAGATGTAGCTAATCTGCGGAAAAGTGGAATGAGCAGCTTAGTAGAGTTGATCAATCAGATGCAGTGGACAGAAATTTCCACCTTTTCAGAGGTCAGTTATCCGGACTTGGTAAAAGCCTTTTTTGTGTGTATGCGAACAGAGGAAGATGGGTCTCTGGTTTCGTCAGTAAAGGGAACTTTGATTAGAATAGACCCTGAGTTGCTGAAAGTGTTGTTCAATGTAAAGACTTCCGGATTTAGTGGGATTCACTCTGAGGATGCTCAAGTGAAAGGTCTGGGAATTATAGGGCCAGGATTCAAGCTGAGAGACGGCAAGATCGACATAAATCAACTATCAGCCTTCAATCGTCTTCTCCATTTTATTGTCTGTCAAATCCTAGTTCCTAGAAGTGCAACGTTTTCATCTTGCACAAAGGCTGATTCGGACATGATGTACTGGGCCATTCAGAATAAGCAAATAAATATGGCCGCAGTGATAATGGAAAGAATGAAGTTTGCAAGAGATCATATTTGGGACACCAAGAGTAAGTTAAATGTGTCCCTGCCTTATGCCCATCTACTCACCAAAATTTTCAAACACTTCGGTGTTGATTTCTCTGGGGCAGTTGTAGAGAAAATGGGCCAAGCAATCAAGTCCAGGAATTTGAAGAAGAGTGGTTTCTCTGTGGAGAACGGTATTTGGTTCAAGGCTTCAGTGGCCGAGGGCGAGGCCATCATTATCGACACTGCAGTTGTTCATCCGGAGATGGAATCAGCAAATATGGATCCAGAACTGCCAGTGGAGTCAATTTTAGCTCCAGCAGTTGAAGCAGCAGAATCTTCAGGACCCTCCATTACAGAAGTTTAGTATGAAAGTGCAGTAGAAGAAGAAAGGGTGATTGCAGAAGCTTCAGGATTTCCAGAAGAACCAGTTCAAACCTTTGCAAAAAGGCGCATTGAGGATCTCCTCCCAGAGGACATTACTCCTGTTGAGGACCCACATCCCTCAATTGTAGTTGCATCGATTCTGGCAGACATCATCGATTCTATTCCTTTTATTTCCAGTGATCCAGAAGCAAGTAGCTGTGTTGCTAAAGAGACTGTGGCACCAGGCCACATTGATGAGCAGATGGAAGATGTTCCAATCAAAGTCGAGCACCAAGCTGCCCAAGGTGACTCACAGGTGGAACCTGCTCCCAGTCAGGGGGAGCAAGTATCAGATGCAGAAAATGCTCCTATTGAGGGGGAGCTATCAAAAGAAGGTCATGAAGGTGCATCTCCAAATGTTGAGAAGGTTGAAGAGCAAAGAGATTTTTCCAATCTGGATGACAGTGAAGGAGTGACTGCAAGCTCTTCGAGCTCAGATGATGATGTCCCTCCCCCAGAAAATCAAAGTAAGAAGAAAGGAAAAGCGGTTGCCTCTGGAGCTCCCCTCCTGGCTGATTCTCCATTTCAGAGGAAGGCTAAGAAGAAAATTGTCATACATTTGAAGCCAGTAATTGAGAGGTTAAATGTTCAAGGTGAACTTCTATGTTCTCTCCAGTCAGATGTCAACTCTATTTTTATGAGTCAAGCTTCGGCTAACAAAGAGTTGGCCCAAATCAGAAATGCTATGACTTGGTTCAACCAGGAAATGCGCAGCATGAAAGGGATGCTCTCAGATATTATCAAGATAGTTGGAGCTCATGCTCCTCCTCCTCAAGAAGAAGCAGTTTCACCAAGAGCAGCAGCAGCATCAGAAAATGCAGGGCCAACAGGGCCAGATGTTCTAGATGCAGGGCCAACAGGGCCAGATATTCCAGATGTAGGGCCAACAGGGCCAGATGTTGAGGATGCGGGGACATCAAGGCCATCTGTGCAAGATTCCAGACCATTGGAGAGTGAGCCTGTGCAGTTAGAGGCAGAAGAGATCTTGGCACCCAAGCCCCCAGCTCCCTCTTCTCCCTCTCACACTCCCATTCCTCCCACTCCACCATCAGCTCCTACAGCTCCTCCTGCTCCCCAAACATTCAAGAAGCCTCAATCTAGACCCATTTCATTTCCTACTCCATTTCAGTCCACCATTCCTTCTCCTTCATCTGAGGCCCCTCTTGGATCCTCAGCTAGAGCATCATCCTCCTCCTCCGGTCCCTCCCATGGACCCACTGATGCTCCTCACACTACTTCACATTCTTTTCTTCATCCTACTCCTACACCATCTTTCATCACTATCATACCTGTACATGCTCAACTCAGTTCTCCCTTTATTGAAAAGATAAAGGATGAATTTGAGGAAGGGATCCTCAGGTCTGTGTTGAATGTGGGAGACCATATTGACAGGACAGATCCTTCTGTTCCTGCCTCCAAGAAGAGGAAACTTACTTCTACCTCTTCCTCTTCCTCTGAACCCAAATACCCTCCTTTGTGGTTTTCTCTCACAGTGGCCAACCACCATAACTCACTGTATAGGGAATACTTTTCTAAAGTTGCTTATGCCACCATCATCAACCTTCCTTTTCAAAACCTTACAGATTATCTGCACACTATTTTTCCTTATACTTCTCTTTCAAAAACCGAAAAATCCAAAATTTTCTCTCTTGCTCACTCCAAATCTGAAGAGCAGTGGGGCAAAGGTCACAAGGATCTTCTCAAGAAGTTCACTCTTGCCAGATCTGTCAGATTTCCTCCAAGGGACCACTCCTTGACTCTCTCTAAATGGTTCAGGATGTATCACAAAGAACTCTGGGCACCATTCATTCAATCAGAAATCAAGATGATCAGGCATTTCATGCTCTTCAACAACTTCAGATACATTAATAAACTTCCAGAAGTTTAGCTCTGTCAGTTCAAGAAGGCCATTTCAGCCTTGTCTCAAGTTCCAGCTCACTCTTCAGATATTAAGGTAGACTTTGCTACTCTTCAAATACCTGAGGAGATAGCCCTGCCTCAAATTCACTTTCTAGTTATGGAATCCTCTGTAGGATCCATCATCTTTGAGCGTTATGGTAGGGTTTTGGGCAGAATTAAAGTACAGAAAGGATGCATGGTTTCCTTTACTAGATTCCTCTTCAGGGAATATCACCTGGGCCATGTCAAGGCTGAAGTTCTCTCCCCTATCTTGTCTGAATGTGAAAGGCTCACATCTTCTGATTGGTCCACATTCTACCCTCTGTCAGCTCAGCAGCTGTCTGCACTCAATGAAGCTCAGGCCAGGGAAGGCAAACCAGCTATTTCTCCAGCCACGTTTTTAGATATGAACTCCATCAATCTTGTTGATGACCCCTTCAGGGTCTGGGAAGAAAGATACAAAGTGTATGTGGGTTTGCACCAAGCTCTCAGAGCTAACCACAATCACTATCCGGTCACCATGGACCAGTTCCTCTCTTGTGCCAGCTTTGGCACCTCTCGGTTTCTCAAATTCAACATGGACAAAGATGCCTATGCTGATCTTCTCTATAGGCATTTAGATCTTCATATCAAACGGATGGCTTCCACCATGGGACCATCTTACTCTGTCTTTTGGCGTTTTTAAGTCTCTTTTTGAAGAGCAGGAAGTTCAGGCATGGGAAACCATCTCCCATTTTGCCTCTCTGTTGTCTCATGCCTTCTATTTGCCTGTACCTCCGCAATGAATGCCATGACTCTATGTGTATTTTCTCTTTCTCTTTCTCTATTCTTTCTTTGTCAAAGTGTTTCTTTTTGCATAATGACAAAAAGGGGGAGAAAAGTACAAAAAATTTAGATATTTTTTTTATGCTTATTGTTCAGTTTTGTCATCACCAAAAAGGGGGAGATTGATGATCAGTCTATCCCCATGCAATTTTAATTAATTGTATATATATACATATTTTGATGATTAACAAAACCAAACAAGAAATTATCAATTATATCTGCTGAATATCTCCTAAGTCTTAAGTACAGGAAAATTTACCGAAGTCAAACAAGCCAATAAAGGTATGCATTACTACTCTGAAGCTTTTATCTTTTCAACATGAGATTTCTCTAAGTCCATATCGACTTCTGTTAAAGTTCATAACGATTTTCTTATAAGACTGAAAAGTCATGTTGTTTCAATCAAGTCGATGTCGCAACGACTTGCTTGTTGTAACGACTTCATAAATTATCACAACGATTTCTTTAGAACTCGCAACGACTTGCTTGTTGTAACGACTTCATAAGTTATCATAACGATTTCTTTAGAACTCGCAACGACTTGCTTGTTGTAACGACTTCATAAGTTATCACAACGATTTCTTTGATTCTCGTAACGACTTGATAGCCGCAACGATTTCTTTAGTTCTCGTAACGATTTCTTTGATACTCGTAACGACTTGCTAGCCGCAATGATTTCTTTAGTTCTCGTAACGATTTCTTTGATACTCGTAACGACTTGCTAGCCGCAACAATTTCTTTAGTTCTCATAACGATTTCTTTGATACTCGTAACGACTTGCTAGTCGCAACAATTTCTTTAGAGTTCATAACGACTTGATAAGTGTTCATGACTCACAACGATTTCTTTAGAGCTCATAACGACTTGATAAGTGTTCATGACTCACAACGATTTCTTTAGAGTTCATAACGACTTGATAAGTGTTCATGACTCACAACGATTTCTTTAGGATTCATAACGACTTGCTTTGTGTAACGATTTGTTAAGTGTTTCACATCGACTTCTTTAGAATCAAAATGACTTGCCATAATTCATAACGATTTCTTATATCCCCTGTCATAGAACGATTTGCCATAACTCATAACGATTACATGAGTCATATAGTCTTCAACTTCATATTTTGATATCTTATTCATCTTAAAGCATTAACCAGTCAAATCCACGTAGACATCTCTCTGACGCTTTTGCATTTATGAGATCTGAACGTATCTCTGCATGCATGCAGACTATATCTTCCTTTATCGTGCTTATTCTGATAACGTCCTTTAGACTTAAGCCAGTTGGTATTACTATTTTCTTGTCTATTGCTACTGACGTTGACTGACATCAGAGACAGCCTATCTGTCTGCTGTTTGAGCTTGACATCTGTGCAGACCTTTGATGTAGCTTTATTGTACAACGTTAGACAAATAAAAGCCAACGGATCTCTGTGAAGATTTCATCTCTTTGCATGCTCAAGTGATCAAAAGACTGAGACAGGAAGCTTCCAAGACTCCAGATGTCATTCAGTCTAACGGCTACTCAAGAGAGAGACAACGATCTCTTCAACGACTAGATTTCAAATTGAAGATATATATACAAGACAGAAGAATAGAAAAAAATAATGATCGAGAGACTATTTTTCAAATTCTTCTGAAGAAAATTAAGAGCCAAGATCCTTCACTCCGTTTTTGCTCTTTTGCTCTCTTGCTCTCCGCTAGTTCTTGTGAAAATCTTGAGAGAGCCTGTTCAGTTCTGAGAGTGTGAATAGTTCTTAATCTCTTCGCTCTCAGTTCTAGTTGCTTCAGATCCTCTCTTATCAAAAGCTGGATCTAGGGGCGTGAAAGTCTTTTTCATTCTTCTCTGTGTTGTTCCCTTCGGGTGTGAAGGATGACCTGGTGGTATCCAGGGTGTTGCTCCCTTTGGTTGTAAAGGAAGACCTGGTGGCATCCAGGGTGTTGTTCCCTTCGTGTGTGAAGGAAGACCAGCTGAGCTGGGTGTTGTAGCGTCCTTAGGAGGACTGTACCCTAGATAGTGCAATCCTGAGTTGTTGCTCAGGAACTGGACGTAGGACTCCTAAGAAAAAGGAAGTCTGAACCAGGATAATCCTTGTGTTGTGTGATTGTCTTTATTGCTTAATTGTTATTTAAACTAACAAGTAACTAACGATGTTCGAAGATCGTTTGTGGGATTGTTTTTGGTTACAGGTATCTCCTAGATTGAATTTATAAAAACCCATTCACCCCCCCTCTGGGCTTGTCAACAGGGCAACATTAATGAAGTACAAATCTTAAGCTTTTGGGAAGTTCCAAGAATTTAAGAATGAAGTTGAGAAGCAAATTGGAAAAAGCATTAAAATCCTACGGTCAGACCGAGGAGGTGAATACTTGAGTACAGATTTCACGCAATTCTTAAAGGATAATGGTATCCTTTCTCAATGGACTCCTCCCTATACACCACAGATGAATGGTGTATCGGAAAGGAGGAATCGCACCTTGTTGGACATGGTACGATCCATGATGAGCCGTTCACAGTTACCAGTTTCCTTATGGTGATATGCGCTAGAGTCAGCGGCATATCTGCTGAACAGGGTTCCCAGTAAATCTGTGTATTCCACTCCATATGAGATATCGAAGGGTAGAAAGCCTGATTTTAAACATGTTAAAATTTGGGGCTGTCCTACCCACGTGAAGAGACACGACCCAGATAAACTGGAATCCAGAACCGATAAGTGCAGGTTTGTTGGATACCCAAAAGAAACGTTTGGGTACTACTTTTACCATCCTGGTGAACAAAGAGTGTTTGTCGCTAGGAGAGCTGTCTTCTTGGAAGAGGAGTTCCTTACCCAAGAGGACAGTGGGAGTAAGGTAGATCTAGAAGAGGTTCTAGATCCACAAACTATGCAAAGTCCACTAGTTGAAACATCGGTTCCGGAACCTGTTCAGGAATATACACACATTCGGCGTAGGTCTGGTAGAGTACCTAGACAGCCTGAAAGATATGTTGGACATATCAGTGAAGGCATGTCTTATGATGAGGATGATGATCCAAAGACCTACCAAGAGGCTGTTGATTGTCCTCAGTCATGGAAATGGCGAGATGCCAGGAATTCTGAGATGTAGTCCATGTACACCAACCAACGTTGGAATTTGGTAGACTTGCCCGAAGGTATTGTACCTATTGGGTGCAAGTGGATCTTTAAGAGAAAGATCGGTGCAGATGGATAAATCGACACTTATAAGGCAAGGTTGGTGGCAAAGGGTTATCGTCAAAGGCAAGGAATTGACTATGACGAAACTTTCTCATCAGTTGCCATGATAAAGTCGATCAGAATTCTTTTCGCCATTGCTGCATACTTTGATTACGAGATCTGGCATATGGATGTAAAGAGTGCTTTCCCCAATGGAAACATTAAGGAAGAAGTGTATATGATACAGCCTGAGGGTTTTACATCCAAAGAGTGTCTAGATAAAGTATGCAAGCTTCAAAGGTCCATCTATGGATTGAAGAAAGCTTCTCGTAGTTGGAACATAAGGTTTGATGAGGCTATCAAATCTTATGACTTCATTAAGAATGAAGATGAACCATGTGTGTATAAGAAAATCAGTGGGAGTGCTATCACTTTTCTCGTACTTTACGTTGATGACATCTTACTCATTGGGAATGATGTAGGGATGCTATCATCAGTAAAGGTTTGGTTGTCAAAGAACTTCTCCATGAAGGATTTGGGAGAAGCATCCTACGTATTAGGAATACATATCTATAGAGATAGATCTAAGAGGATGCTTGGCTTGACCCAATCCATATACATAGATACCATTGTCAAAAGGTTTGGCATGGAAAATTCCAAGAGAGGTCTCATACCTATGAGACATGGGATTATTCTCTCTAAGGAGCAGTCTCCTAAGACTCCTGAAGAGAGGGCAGCCATGGATAGAGTCTCCTGTGACAACAATGGGGCCATTGCGCAAGCGAAAGAGCCACGGTCTCATCAGAAGTCGAAGCACATTCTGAGGCGATTTCACCTGATCAGGGAGATTATCACTAGAGGAGATGTACTGGTGGAAAGAGTTCCTTCAGTCGACAACATTGCAGATCCATTGACAAAGCCTCTGTCTCAAATTGTGTTTGAGCGCCACCTAGAGTCTATGGGTTTAAGACATAAAGGTGATTGGCTTTAGTCCAAGTGGGAGATTGTTAGTTATGGGTGTCCTCAAGCAAATCATAACTTATACAATCTTGTTCTTTGATAATGATAATAAGGCTTTTATATTCATTATGTGTAACTCATTTATCGTTTCATTATGAAGTCCATGAATATACGCAATGGATATTAATTATGATGAGATCATAACAATGAGATTAATATCCTTTAAATGTATATTCTTAATTGTTCCTAGTCGGGGGATATCTGAGAAGGACATCGGATATCCGGTTAGGCTAGTACAGGTTGCACCTGCTCATATGATGAGGGTGGCTGGTCTCATAGTCACCTGTGTGGGGACACTAAGGTGGATCTGTAGGTGCTCATTAGAGAATGAGTTCACTCAACTGATCCATTATGAATCACTGGATGGTAATGTTACCTAACTGTCAACCAGCTAGATTCATTGTCACAGTGGCGTGATTGGTCCTTAGACCTGAGACACCAAGGACACCTTGTTGGTGGACTTCTGGGTTTTGACCTTGACTTATAGATCTCTAGCCATGAGGTCTTAATCAGTTAAGTGTTCAGATCTAGCGGAATACCTTCGAAGGTGATTGTGTGGTCAATATGGGATCGCTCGCTCTCAGTAATGGGAGAGTGAATGCTCTACGGAAGGATGCCTGATAGTCCCTGGCCAGGGCAAGACTACTTATTAGAAAAGGAGTTTTCTGATATTGTTATGCGGCATCTAACGCAAGTGAGTACACACATTAGGATTTGACAGTTGACCATACCCTAAGTGCACTCGGGAGCATTGTACGAGCGAAGGATTATAGTCACGTGGTAACTGATGATACAAAAGGTTCCTTGAATGGGTTGCTGAACCCCAATCGATGTCTAAAGGCAATCGATGTTTTTCAAAGGCAATCAATGTTCTAAAGGCAATCGATGATTAAGACAATCGATGTTTAAGGCAATCAATGTTTGAACATAACAATAATCAATGTTTAAGTGGTCAGCAATCAATAGACACTTCAACAGGCGACGAAAATGGTCAGTAATCGATAGGTTCAAAGGCAATCGATGTTCAAGTTAAACAACAATCGATGTGAAAGTTGGACTGCCACTTCGACTGGTGAAGATACAATGTTGTTAGTCGAATTGGAACTTTGTATAGGACTTCAGATAAATGCGAAGTGGGACTTTGATTGGAATCATTTTAAAGCAATGAAAATCATGATATTTCTTATAAAAATAATCTTAAAATTGATAATAAATATATTCATGTTATTTATGATAATGATGAGGTTTTGTTATCACCAAAATAATGGGATAAAATATAGGAGTGGTCCAGTAATCGATTATCTAGGTGTCGGAGTAAAACTTCGACTGTCAACACTTGTTCACTAGTCGATGTCTCACTTTGACTTCACAAAAGTTGGAGTCTTACATGATAGTATTAATTGTGTAGTTAGAAAACTTTTATTGGTTGTAGTTAAGCATGTGTCGACCAGTAAAGGATATTTGAATTTTCATTTGGCACCAAAGTCATTTGTTCATTAATCGATGCAGAGAAGAGTAAGTTATCAATAATTGATGTACAATATCAGTATTGAACACCTATAATATTAATTGATGCATTTTAACATTAATCTAAATGCAAATAAAGCAAGTGTTTAGTAATCAGAAGGATTATGACACCAATCGATACAGTATAACATAGTGTTCATTAATTAATGCAGAATAGCAATAATCGGAAGGCAAGTGAACCTTTGTTCACTAATCGGAACACTCTAAACATCAATCGGAACAACAATAACACCAATCGATATGTTGTTCAACAATTGGAACAACAATAACACCAATCGATGTGGAACAACAATAATACCAATTGATATGTTATTCACCAATCGAAACAACAATAACACTAATCAGAACAATACTTGATCAATAATCGATAGAAAGCTTACTTCACTAATCGATAGAAAATCTTCTGTAATCGATTATTCACTTAACCAGTAATCGATATAGAGCTTGTTCACCAATTGATAAGCAATTTGTTCACCAATCGATAAACAATTTGTTCTCTAATTGATATAGCGCTTAGTCTTTAATTGATAGGCATTTTGTTCCTATTGTGGACTTAGACATCATTTGGTAACACTTTAAAAGCGTAGTAGATTCCAATCATTTAATGATTGAAAATCTATTTTTTCTCCCTCTAGTTATCAAACAAGTAAAATGGATTTTGGATTGTGTAAAAGCATATTTTAAGAGAGAGGAGTGAGATAGAGAGAAAAAATGTAATGATGATGTGTTGGATTTTGTGCTTTAAAAGTTGGTGTAAGGGTGTAGCACCCCAGAAAAATTATTAAATAAAAATTTGAATAAATGATTTCCCTAATATCAGAGTATTTAAAACATACGTACCACTATCATACCTACAAGAACACATTGGAAAATTCCGTGAAAATTATAAATCAACCCCAAATATTATTCCTAAATGTTCTACGAAGAAATTCATGCAACGAAAAAATCTGATTGGCCAAGTGTACGTAACACGGTGACCAATTATCCAAATTAGGAAACAAGGTCGGAAAACTGTTAACACGGAAATATGACACGACCATAAATCAAATAAACACATTGGAGAGACTTCCAACATCACGTATACATGACCCATTATCAGAATTGGGCCAATGGACAACATTTGGCCCAAGAATAAAATGAAGCAAGAAAATACATAGATAATTCGCAACCCTAAATGAGCTGAAATTAAAAAAAGGCAATTAGAGTAAAATTGGATGCAATTAGGCTCTCTTAGCAACCCAAATTCGTGCCTAGTCATCCTTGGGGGTTTCCTAATGGCCAAGACACTCTAATGGGGTGAGAGATCCTCAAAACATAGAAGGGGGCATGCTAAAACCGCAACCTTTCCTCTCTTGTTGCAGTGGGACTTCTAAAAGCCTTAGATGCATATATACTCTCCATAAAACCCTAGGGGACGATTTTACCATCTTCCTAGGTTGGTGTGGAGGAGTTCTTGGTGGCTGGGGAGCAGGAGATCGACCACACCAAGCTCTTCTTCTTCCCCGTTGTGTCTGCATTAACCTGCACAGACAGTCTTCTAGGAGTCAACCTAAGGTAAGCCAAACCCTAACCACACTATGAAAAACATATACCCCTAGAAAAACGGTCAAGTCAAGTTCCTAATTGAACTGGAATACCCAATTTTCATGTAGTAGGCCGCGTGTATTAAGCGTTCTCCAACAAGTGGTCTGAACGAGGGTTTTCTGGAGAACGAGACTTCTTCAACCCAGAAGGTAGGTGTTCTCGGGCAAAATCTTAATAACTCATATACCCTTGTGTAGAGCATCGAGTCTACTTTAATTTCCAAGAGGTTTCATCAAATTTCATTGAGTACATCTTAAGTTATACGCATTTTCCAAGCGCCGCGCACTATTAGGGCTTTTTTCATTTTTAATTTGTTGCACGCTATTTGAGACTGAATTAGATCCTTCCCACAACATAAAAGTTCTTCTACTAGTTGTCCTCATCATGTTTTATGTTGAACATTTTTTCTAAATGTTAGTAGATAGAGAGTTATAAGCATTGCAGGATGATTGGTTCCTGTTTCTCACTTTTCGGTCTGAAGTTTGAATCGCGGCCGGTCCAGGCGACGCGATTCCAGTGACTGGTATCGCGTCGTGATGATCAGGTTATCCCCATGTAATTTCAATAAATTACACATCTATTTTGGTGATTAACAAAACTATGATAAATGTTACTAAAATATTTTCTATGAAGTCTAAGCACAGGGAATAAACCAAAACAAGCCAATCAAGTAAGTATTCATCACACTACAACAATGTGGGTTCAAAGCATCAATATTTGTCTAAGTACACATCGATTTCTACTATAGGTCATAACGATTTCCTTAGTTCCATAATGATTTCATCAGTACAAGGATTCACTATGTGTTATATTCGTTAAGTGATTGCAACGATTTGCTTTCACAACGATTCAGTAAGTGATCGCAATGATTTGCCCTCACAATGATTCGTTAAGTGATCACAACGATTTTCCCTCACAACGATTCGGTAAGTGATCGCAACGATTTTCCCTCGCAATGATTCGTTAAGTGATTGCAACGATTTGTTAAGTGATCGCAACGATTTGTCCTCACAACAATTCGGTAAGTGATCACAACGATTTTCCCTCACAACGATTCGTTAAGTGATCACAACGATTTTCCCTCACAACGATTCGTTAAGTGATTGCAACGATTTGCCTTCGTAACGATTTGAAAAGTATTCACAACGATTTGCTTTCTTAACGATTCGTTAAGTATTCATAATGATTTGCTTCCATAACGATTCGATAAGTGATCACATGGATTTCTGAAGTGTGAACAATGATTTGGTCTCACATCGATTTCTTAAGTAAAGAACAATGATTTTCTCATAACGAGTTGGTTCATAATGATTTACTTATGTAGTCACAACGATTTACATGAATATCAACTCATTTGTATAACGATTTCATCAGTCATGCATATAACGATTTCATGGACTATAACAATTTGATTTTCGAGCTAATTTTGAATAATGTTGAAAAGTCAAAGTCTTCACGCATATCTTTCTGTCAGCTATGCATTTATGGAGACTGAACGTATAACTGCATCCATGTGGACAATATCTTCTAGTCTCATGCTTATTCTGTAAACATCTTTTTAGAAGAACAGAATGGAACTTCTGTTTCTGTATAAAATCAATCTAACGTTGACTGACAATAAGAGACAGCTTAGCTGTCTATTGTTTAAGCTTATAATATGTGCAGGTCTCTGTCAGCACTCGTCATACAACGTTCGACAAAATAGAAGCCAAAGGATATTACATAAGATCTTCTCTCTGTACGTACATGAAGGCCATTGAACGGAGAGCTCTACAAGACCATGCAGTCTAACGTATAACAGAGATTAGAGACAACAGACACTTCAACGTTCAATTTTCAAAATAAAGATATAAATAGAAGACTGAAGCTCCAGATGAAGACATCATCTAGAACAACATCTGTGACACAACGTTTACAACCTTCTGTGAGCTTTCCGAAGAGCGAAGCAAAGAATCCCATCTGTTCTAGCTCTTGCTTTTTGTACTAAGTGTAGATCAGTGAGAGAGCCTTTAGTTCTGAGAAGAGTTCTTTGTTGTAGATCCTTTCTTTCTCAGTTCTTAGCTTCAGATCAAGCAGTGTTCTATAAGCTTGATCTAGGGGCTTCATCCCTGAACACTTTTCTTGTGTTGTTCCCTTCATTATGAAGGAAGACCTGGTGGTATCCAGGGTGTTGTTCCCTTCAGTGTGAAGGAAGACCTGATGGTATCCAGGGTGTTGTTCCCTTCAGTGTGAAGGAAGACCTGGTGGTATCCAAGGTGTTGTTCTCTTCAGTGTGAAGGAAGACCTGGTGGTATCCAGGGTGTTGTTCCCTTCGTGTGAAGGAAGACCAGCTGGGGTGCTGGGTGCTGTAGTGTCCTTAAGGGGGACTGTACCCTTGTTAGTGAAATCCTAAGATATTGCTCAGGGACTGGACGTAGGACTCTTAAGGAGAGGAGATCCGAACCAGGATAATTCTCTGTGTCGTGTGATTGCTTTTGTGTGTTTGATTTTACCTTCACTAACACTAACAATCTGCGAAGTGTGTTTTTGTGACTATTCTGTGAACAAGTTTTATGTATTAAATATTTTTAATATCCCATTCCCCCCCCCCCCCCTCTAGGCTACATAATTGGGCAACAAGTGGTATTAGAGCGAGTCTCTTCGACAAAGATGAAGATCGAACGATCTGAATAGTAAAGATCAAATGGCCGCCCAAGGTCACTCCGAAGGTCAGTCATTCAACAGGCCACCGGTGTTCGATGGAGAAGATTACACCTATTGGAAAACAAGAATGGGATATTTCCTACAAGGATTCGATTTTCAAATATGGTCCATAGTGGAAGAAGGAGATCTAGTTGTTCTAAACAACAGAGACAACTGGACAGAAGATGATAAAAAGAAGATATCTCTCAACTGCAAAGCTAAGAGCATATTATGTTGTGCACTTAGCAAGAAATAATTCAATAGAGTTTCAGCCTGCAAATCAGAGATGGAGATGTGGGAGAAGCTAAGAATCACATACGAAGGTACTGATAAAGTAAAAGAAAGCAGAATAGATATTCTGGTAACACAATACGAGAGATTTCAGATGCAGTTAGGAGAATCTATTACACAAATGTTCAGCAGATTTACCGACATCACCAACGGGTTAGCTGGATTAGGAAAAAGCTATGAGATGGAAGACATGGTAAGGAAAATCCTCAGATCCCTACCATCCTCTTGGACTCCCAAGGTGACAGCAATAGAGGAAGCAAATAATTTGAAGAGAATGTCTTTAGAGAAACTCATTGGATCCCTTATGGCCCATGAGATTAACATGGAAAGGTTAGGAGAATCTTCTAGCAGAAAGAAGCACTTCAATGCTCTCAAGGATGAACAGCATGGATCAGAAGAATCGTCAGATGAAAATGAAAGCTTAAGTAATAGCGAAGATGAAGAAGCAATGTTGTCTAGAAGACTGCAATGTATATTAGCCAAGAAGAAGAAAATGTATCAGTCTGGGACGAGATATTTCAAGAAGAACAAGGATTTCCGAAAGCCAGAAGGAAAAGATCTGAAGAAAACTGAGCCCATATGCTATGAATGTAAGAAGCCCGGACATATCAAAGAAGAATGTCTAAAGCTCAAGAAACCTGAATTCAAGAAGAAAGACAGTTCCAAGAAGTTCAGGAGATACAAGAAGAAAACAATGGCAGCAACTTGGAGCAATAGCAGTGACTCTGACAGTGAGTCCACCTCTAGTGAAGAAGAGGAAGGAAAGGTCAACTTAGCATTCATGGCCAACACAGAAGAAAAGGTAACCTCTGACTCTTCCTTTGATTCCTGTAATGATTCTGATTCAGATAATTTATAGGAAGCATTTACCGAACTGTATGGTAAATATAGAGAAGTATCCAAACAACTAAAAGCCAGTAAGAAAAGTATCGCATGTCTAGAGAATACTAACTCAGACTTAAAATCAGAAAGTGAACAAATAGAGAAACAAATCTCTGAACTCAAAAGAAGAAATGATTTATTATGCAAAGATCTGAAAGATAAAAATGAACAAATAATCAAACTAGAAAAACAAGAGACAGTGGATGGATTAAAAAATAAAATTAAAATGCTAACAGAAGAAAATGAAAAAATATCAAGTACGTTAGAAAAATTTACTAATGGTAAAAACTCCTTAATATTAAAAGGTGCTAGACAGTCAAGTAAAAAGAAGTATGGAGTAGGTTACACACCCCCAGATAATGAAGACACAACAGTATACCCTAAAACATATCCAACTCCAAAATTCGTACCTGAACAAGATACTTCATATAAATCAAATCGTAAATATGTTCCATATGAAAAAGTAACTAAAACAACATGTTGCAGTCACTGCAACAACCTAGGATACACAAAGATATCAAGTCCAACTAAATATAAAAGATGGATAATAAAAAGGAAAATTGATGACACTAACCAACCAGGACCCAAAAGAACTTGGGTACCTAAAGCTTGATGTTTTCATTTCAGGAAAACCCTCGGGCATCCAAGTGGTACTTGGATAGTGGATACTCAAGGCATATGTCAGGAAACAGAAGGCTGTTTACCCATCTAGAAGCTGAAGAAGGCACAGTCACCTACGGAGATATTGGAAAAGGGACTGTGATAGGCATCGAATCAGTGAGCAACAAAGGCAAAACAGTTATTGAAGATGTCCTATGTGTTAGAGGACTGAAGCACAACCTCATCAGCATCAGCCAGCTATGCGACAAGGGACATCAGATCAGATTTCAAGAATCCAATTGTAGTATCTTGAAGGATTGAGCAGTTATCTTTGAAGCCAACAGAGAAAAGAACCTATATGTGCTTTACCTTGAAGAACTGAAAGATCAAGATATCTGCTTAGCAGCAAGCAAAGAACAGTCAATCGAGTTGTGGCACAGAAGATTAGGGCACTGCAGTTTGGATGGCATGAGAAAGCTGATCAAGAGAAGCCCGGTGGAAGGTCTACCAAAAGTAAGCTAAAAAATAAACGGTGTCTGCAAACCATGTGCGAAAGGAAAGCATACCAAGAGTTCCTTCAAGTCGAAGACTGTGGTAATCACCTCTAAACCCTTAGAACTCCTTCAAATGGACTTATATGGGCCAATGGAGACCACCAGTCTAGGAGGAAAGCAATATGGATTTGTTATAGTAGATGATTACTCCAGATTCACATGGGTATCATTCATGGAGCATAAAGATGACACTTTTGAGAACTTTGTAAGCTTCAGTAAAAAGATATAGAAAGACAAGAAGTTTAGCATTGTTGGAATCCGATCAGACCATGGAGTAGAATTCCAAAATGAAAGATTTGCAAATTTCTGTGATGATCAAGGCATAGAGCATAATTTCTCAGCACCAAGGACACCACAACAAAATGGAGTTGTTGAGAGGAAGAACATAACCCTGTTGGACATGGCAAGAACAATGTTGCCAGAATATGATCTGCCAAGATATTTTTGGGCTGAAGAAGTTAGCACAGCAAGTTTCATCATTAACAGAGTAATGATCAGGCCCACACTAAAGAAGACAACCTATGAACTGTACAAGGGAAAGAAGCCAAAGGTCAGTCACTTCAGGACATTTGGATGTCCATGCTTCATCCACAACAACGGCAAAAGAGACATTGGTAAGTTAGATGCCAAATTAGACGAAGGCATCTTCATGGGGTATGCTTTTAAACCTAAAAGATATAGAGTGTTTAATAAGCGCCCTTTATTAATTGAGCAGTCAGTACATGTTATTTTTGATGAAACTAACCCTTCCTTGAGAAAGGAAAAAGATATTGACAATGATAATGCAGATGAATTGTCGAAGAAACTAAAGAATACTTCAATTGAGGACAAGGAAGATCCACCTTTGGAAGACCTGCAACAAAGTGATATCTCTCATCAAAATCTTCCAAAAGAGTGGAAACACAAGAAAGATCACCCACATAAAAACATTATTGGTGATCCATCTGTACGGGTAAGAATGAGAGGTAATGTTATTCCATGTGATTATCTAGCTTTTGTTTCTCAAATAGAGCCTAGGACAGTCAATGAAGCTCTTACTGATGAATCTTGGATTTTAGCCATGCAAGATGAACTGAATCAGTTCAACAGAAACCATGTATGGTCACTTGTTCCTAGACCATCAGATCATCCAGTAATTGGCACCAAATGGGTTTTAGAAATAAATTGGATGAAGCTGGTGTGATCTTAAGAAACAATGCCAGATTGGTAGCTCAAGGCTATTCCCAAGAGGAAGGCATAGATTTCGATGAAACCTATGCACCTGTAGCTAGACTTGAGGCTATTAGGATTTTACTTGCATATGCATCAGCAATAGATTTAAAATTATTTCAAATGGATGTGAAGTCTGCTTTTCTAAACGGTTTTATTAAGGAGGAAGTTTATGTAGAACAACCTCTAGGTTTTGATGATGTTGATTTTCCCAACCATGTTTTTAACTTACACAAAGCTTTATATGGTTTAAAACAAGCACCTTGGGCCTGGTATGAAAGGCTTAGCTCATTTCTACTAGACCATGGTTTCACTAGAGGTCAAGTAGATAGTACATTATTTGTCAAATCTAAGGTCAAACATATTCTGCTTGTTCAAATATATGTTGATGATAAAATATTTGGTTCTTCGGACGAATCCCTTTGCAAGTATTTTGAGAAGCTCATGCAGGGAGAATTAGAAATGAGCAAGATGGGGGAGCTTAACTACTTCCTTGGACTGAAAATCAAACAAGGAAAGGAAGGCATCCACATCTGTCAAGCTAAGTACATCAAAGAACTCTTGAAGAAGTTCGGATTCAATAATGCCAAGCCACTGTCAACACCTATGAGCACCTCAACAAGGATGGACAGTGACAAGGATGGTAAGAAAGTAGATCAAAAGATCTACAAAGGTATGATAGGTTCATTACTTTACTTAACGACAAGCAGACCTGATATTTTATTCAGTGTATGCATGTGTGCTAGATACCAAGCAGATCCTATAGAGTCTCATTTAATTAGTGTTAAAAGAATTTTTAGGTACTTAGCTAGAACTCATGATTTAGGTCTTTGGTATCCAAAATAATGTGAAATTAATTTAGTAGGTTACTCTGATGCTGACTACGCTGGATGCAAAATAGATAGAAAAAGCACCAGTTGTTGTTGTCAATTTCTTGCAGGATGTCTAATATCATGGTCCTCAAAGAAGCAAAATTCAGTAGCACTGTCTACAGCTGAAGCTGAGTATGTGGCTGCTGGAAGCTGCTGTATACAGCTTCTATGGATTAAGCAGCAACTTGAGGATTATGGGCTGCATATCAAGACAATCCCCTTATTATGTGACAACACCAGTGCCATAAATCTCGCCAAGAATCCAGTACACTAGTTAAGGACAAAACACATTGAGGTTAGATATCATTTTATTCGTGATCATGTAGCTAATGGAAACATAGATATTTTCTTTATTGATACAAATAATCAATTAGCATATATCTTCACAAAGGCCTTACCTGAAGAGAGGTTTACATCTCTTAGGAGGGAATTAGGCATGTACAAATTGTGAAAGATTTATCTGTATAAAACTAAAATATAAATTATCAGAATGTTAATTATTTTTCCTCCCTCGATTTAAGCAAATTTCCACAAAGATTCTTGTGTTAAGTCATTTCTGGCGATTCGCTACTTTACAAGCGTTTATTCCTATCGAATCAGTCATTTTGTTGTTTTCTGCCATGAAGGTGGCTCCTGTTTCGAAAAAATCATTATTTCTTTGATATACCCAAAATCCATCTGGTAACGATTCACATCCCTTTATCATCCCCTTCTTCCTACAAGAGGCGATACCCTATCAACTCCGGCACCGACTCTCTGAGCTTTCAAGATCCAAAACACCTTCCCGCGAGAAATTTCTCTTGGTTTTCTGCTCCTCTCCTCACTCCAACCCTTCAGAATCTTTCCCCATCAAATTCCATGGTCGCACCTATTGTTTCCAGCAGCGTCAGGGGATATGGAGTCGAGTTCCTCACAGCAAAGCAGCAGGAAAGGTTCACCTTTGTAAAGATGAAGCTCTCTGGAAACAAGGCAGTGGATATTGCAGACTTGGAAAAGAATGGGATGCACAACATCGTGGCAGCTATGGAAAGGATGAAATGGACAGAGATTGCAACCTTCTCTAAGGTAAGCTATCCAGACTTGGTGAAGGCGTTCTATGTTTGCTTAAGAACTGAGGCGGACGGGTCCTTGACGTCATCTGTCAAAGGTACCCAGATAAGAATCGACCATGCGCTTTTCAGGTCTTTATTTGGTGTTTGCACCACTGGTCACTGTGGGATTCACTCTGTGGATACCCAGGTAAAGGGACTAGGGATTATAGGTCCCGAATTTCGGTTGAAGGATGGAAAACTTGATATTAATCAAATGAATGCATTCAACCATCTATTGCACTTTGTAGTATATCAAATTTTGATCCCAAGAAGTGCTACATTCTCCACGTGCACAAAGGCAGATTCGGACATGATGTTTTGGGCCATCCAGAATAAGGAGATAAACATGGCTGAAGTTATTTTGGAGCGAATGAAGTTTGCCCATGCTCAGATATGGGACACAAAGAGCAAACTAAATGTGTCTTTGCCATATGCCCATCTGCTCACCAAAATATTCAAGCATTTTGGCTTAAATTTATCTGGAGCAGTAGTAGAGAAGATGGGGCAAGCTATCCGCAGTACAAATCTAAGGAAAAGCGGATTTTCTGTGGTAAATGGTGTATGGAACAAAACTTCTGTGGCTGAGGGTGAGGCCATAATTGGCGAAGCCCAAGAAGTCCAGGAAGAAGTAGGAGAGGCTGCAGCCTAAATAGCTCAAGAAGAATTAGCAACAGCAGCAGCACATGTACCTATTGTCCAAGAAGAACATCAAGAAGGTCATAGTTCAAAGTCTGCAGTGGTTCGAGAGGAATCAGTCTAGGCAGAAGTTTTAGTAGCAATAGTCCAGGTAGCAGCACCAGCAGAAAGAGCAGCAGCTCTATTTGAAGAAGCACCACCAGCAGCCGAGGTCAGAGTAGAAGAATCTATGACCATTGGCAGCCTAATTGAAGAAATTACTCCAGAGAATATTAAGCCAGTTGTGAGAACATCTGAAAATCTAAACCCCACCATTATTGTGGCATCCATTCTTAGAGATGTGCTGGAATCCATCTCTAGCACTCAAGGGGAGCCTGAATGGTTCAGTGAATCAGTAGCTCCAGAAGTTGTGGCATCAGGCCATACAGATGAGATCTTCATGGAGGAAGCTCCTAGTCAGGGGGAGCAAGGAGTTACTCATGAGAAAATATCAGTGGAAGATGCTCCTATTGAGGGGGAGCAATCTATTGATGAGGAGGCAGCTCCTCAGGGGGAGCACACTGAAAGTGTTCCCATGGATAATGAAGAGCATGTTGAATTCGAGGAGCCCATTGCAAGGGCACATAGAAAAAGGAAAAGAGTAGCTCATAGGAAGCCAAAGAAGAACTAGCTGAAGGTCAATTTCAAGCCTATCATCAGAAGGTTGAATGAGCAAGGCAGAGCCATCACATCTATGCAATCGGATATTCAGTCCATCTCTATCAACCAAACTTCTACAGCTAATGAAATTGGAACTTTGTCCACTGAAGTGCACAGCTTAAGAGATGATTTTAAAATGTTTAAACAGTTATGTCGATGGATGAAATGTGAGTTCGACAGTGTCAAGAAGCTCATCTCTTCAAGGGAGCAATCCTCCTCTGCCCCTCCTATTCCCCCTCTTGCTGATCCAGTTAGCAGTTCAGGGCCTTCTTAGGCCAGGCAACAAGAAGAAGAGGCCGGGCCATCTGGTATAGCAGAAGATTGGCCATTAGGGAAAATTGTGGTAGAACCAGCAAGGCCAACTGGGCCTCAAGCAGTTCAGAAGGAATCAGTAGGGCCATCAGGGCCAGTCAAGGTTGTTTCAGGGCCAACAGGGTCAGTGGTCTCCGAGGATGTGTAGTCAAGTGTGGAAGAGCTAGCAGTTGCTTCTGAAGCCCCTGAGCCTTCATCCCTTGCAACACCAGCCCCTTCTTCACCACCATCTTCTTCTACAGCACCTCCAGCTCTACCTACCTTCAAACAACCTGTACCAAGAACGATCTCATCTCCAGCACCTTTTCTCTCTGAACCTCATTCGTCTCCTATCATGCCTACTATCATTTCCACATCCATTTCTCCCTCTCCTCCTATTATTGATCCTCTAGTTTCTTCATCAGCTGGAGACTCTTCCTCCTCTGGTCCCTCATCAGCCGGGGCATCCACTATTCTTTCTCCTAGATCATTTCTTCATCCTCCTACTCCACCTACATCTATTACAATTACTCCTACTAATCCACATCATGCCAGTGTTTTTCAAAATAACTTTGAGAATGAGTTGGAACGCACCACACTCATCTCAATCCTAGTAGTTGCATCACATGTTCACAGGACTGATTCTTCTAGTCTTGTTTCTAAAAATAGGAAAATTTCAAAAACTCTTGCTCTTTCATCTGAACCCATGTTTCCTCCTCTTTGGTACTCCCTCTTAGTTGAAAATCGAAGGAGACCAATTTACTGCGAATATCTCCAAAAATGTACTCTCGCCAACCTTTTTGGCATTCCTTTTCTCAATCTTTCTGATCACCTTAACATTGTATTTCCCTACTGCCACCTTTCCAAAGTCGACCAACTCAAAATCTTCAAGTTGGCTGAATGCAAGACTGAAGATCAGTGGGCCAAAGGGCATAAGTCTCACTACAACAAGTACCTTCTTGCCAGATCAGACAGCACCTCTCGACAGGATCATCCTCTCACCATTTATGAATGGTTTGTATTTCATCATCAAGCACTTTGGGGCTCTTTCATTCTCAAAGAAATTAGAATCACCAGGTGTGTAAGGCCCCAAATTTTCTTTTTCCCGCTTATATTTTATGTATATGATGTTTACTTGTTCTTGCATAAATAGCATGCATAAAAATGGTGCATAATATAGAAGTAAATTTTGCATGTGTATATGCGTGGATGTATATTATTATCGTGAATATAAGTAATTGGCCAATTTTGTGTATAAGGTATCTATTTAAATATTACACAGGTACTACCTAAATATTGAAGTATACCTTATATTACCCATTTCATGGATATTGTGTGCGAATATATGAAGTGCATATGTGCATGTACGTATGTAGGTTATCTTATGCGTGTGATAATTGTATACCTAATTCTACATACATAACACCTTGGTATACCTATGTATGCATGTGTATGTTTAGTTGTAAACGTTGTCCAATTGCATGGTGTAGTTAATGTGTATATTGTACTTCGTACATTGCATGTACGTATGGAGTGCAAGCAAGAACTATTTTATTGAATAGATTATTCCTAGCTAACTTAATTCATATTGCCTCCTAATGATTTCTGAAACCCTCGCAATTCTTGTCACTTTATTTCACCGCATGTTGAGTCATGCTTATGTAAAAAATCATGTACGCATAGGAAGATATCTACGTACGTATTAGCTAGTTGTGCTTATGTATGCATGTGAATAATTATATGGTAAATATGGGTTGAATGCATGGTGTGATAGTGTGTATACTACGTTACATACATTGTATGTATATATGTGTAAGTTGATCATGATTTCTGCATGATTTTAAGTTCTGGCAGGAGGGCCAATTGGCGACAACATGGGTGGACGCCAATTATATTTCGGTGTCCATATCGATGGATGCCAAGACTTAAGTAGCTGTCCATATAGGTGGACATTTACTTCTCTGACCTGCATGCGCAGCAGGCCCAAATTTCTGGGGACAAGCAACCCCACCCATTGGGGAGCTGTCCCCATCGGCTGTGAAAGCCTCACATCAACCCCTGCGTGGGAGGAGAGGTCTCTCTCCTATAAACCAACCCCTCCTTGCAACCCCATGAGCTCTCTTTGCCTCTTTGCAAAGAGGAGAGAAAAACCCTACCTTCTGGGAGAAAAACTTGACCTTGCATGCCTTGATCCGGCGGATTGGAGCTTCATCCGGCCATCTACAGCAACCAGGAGCTAGCTGAAGCATAGAGGAAGGCTTTCCCGACCCCAACCTGCTGAGGAGATCGACCAAGAACCAGGAGGAGTGGTGTTTTGGAGGCTTCTTGGGACTGCCCAAGGAGGGCTTCAACAGAAATATTGATCTCTTTGGAGGTTTTTAGAAAGGCAAGTAACCTATAGATCTCAATCCTATACATGTGCCCTAGGTCCCAGCATTTTTCTGGATTTTTCCTCGCGTCCTGGATTCCCCCTCTCTCCTTGTGTTGGGAGCTCGGGTCTGTGTTTTGCACAGACCTGAACTTGACGGCAAAAGCCATTGCCGTCGATATCTTAGCTTGGCGGCCAACGATATTGCCGTTAACGTGCTATTAGCGTCCAGACTATGCCGTTAAGCTCTTCAGGGTAGAATAGTGAACTGTTCACCCTTCTATATGATTAATTTCCGAAGTGTTTTCGAATGACGATATAATGTAATCATATATGTTATGTAAAACAGACCATGGGATGCATGTGATATTTTCTGTGCTTTTTGGTGAATGGCATGGATTGTTAAATTATTGAAATACATGTGGGAAAAATGGATTATGCATGGTCACCTACTGTCTACATGATTCCTGAGGAATTAAATTCCCTAGATTTTTCTATACCATGTGTAAATGTATCAGTCCATGTCCTGAAATTTTGAGAATTTTTCCATGACTGTAGGATTTACTGAAATTTATGTTTTGGAAATAGAAGACATGCGTAGGATTTTGTAAAATTTACAGTAAATTGTGTGTTGTGCAATAAATCAATGGAAAGTTTCTGTGATGATGAGTATGTTAGGATTAGGGTTGTGAACTATTAAATCTGATGTTCATGTTATGTTCCATGTTAAATTGAATTATGAATAGCATGAAACTGAATGTTTTAATTTCTATAAATATAATATGATTCAAAAAAATCTGAAAATTTGCATGTACAATTATAATCCTGAAAATTGTCTGTGGTTAAAATCTCATGTTATTTTGATGACAATAAGTATTGTTATGGATTTTTAATGAGAAAAATGACTATGTGAGCATGTTAATTGTGACTTGATGTGATTCAGTAAATTTCAGTATGATTAAATGTATATTATGATTATTTGGCAGTTGCAACAGTGAGGTTAAAATTAGTAAATGAGGACTTATCTGTGTGTGAATTATGTATGAGTGTGTGCATGGGATGTGAGAGAACAAATAGTATAGGTGTGTAAAATGGTTAATGTGACAAGATAAACAAATATGCCCATAAGACACTGCCACCCTAGATGCTTGGAGTTGTACTGTAGTAATGCCCCTACGAGAAAGCTCAATGTGATATATGATACCCTAGAGAAGGGTCTTGATAAAGTGTTATACCCTGGCAAATGGTCTTGTGAAATCCTGGAGGTGGACAAGTTCCACTGGTAATGGTGGGAAGGGCTTTCCCCGGTTTCTGCAGGAACTAAGACTTATCACTATGCCGGTGATTAACTATGTGAATGTGAATGTGTGTGTCATGTGATCGTCTACGTGGTGGTTTGGGTTGTGTCTTGGCATTATGTGAAAATGAGCGTAAGTGTGATGTGAAAAGTGATATGTGTTCATAGCACAAGGTATGTGCGAGATATGTGTAAATGTGGCACATGTTATGTGCAAAAAGTGAAATGATAAGAAGTATGTGAATGTGAAAGAGGAAATAATGGGGAATGTGTATAAGTATTGTGTGATAGAATAAAAGTGAGTGTATGTGAAAGCCAAGTTTAATCATATGGTTGTATGTAATGAGAAAATAGTATAAGTGTAAATGACAATAGTGTTAGCTGATATTTTGTTTATTGATGTGTATGAATGTGTGTGTGTATGTGTTGATGTATTAATTGTCAAATGCTAAAAGTCAGCTTGCTATTAGTACCCAAAATGTAAGTATATGCTTTCATGTTCATGAAATTTGAATTATTGGATGTACATGTGTTTAGTATTATGTTGTGTAGTTAAAAGTGATCCCTATGCAAAGGTAATATGAATGTGATAAAATTTGCATAAAAATCAGCAAGCTAAATGTGAAGTAAGGTGTCATGATTGCATGTAAAGTGAGTTAAAAATGCTAGGAGGGCAACCTATCTTGTATATGTTTCCATGGTTTAGTTGTGCAACTTTACAATGACTTGGATAAAGTATGAAAACGTGTGAGTGTGTATTTTACTCATGTTAATGACACCATGATGTTAGTGATCTTGTTTAGATATTTTTTTTACATTTGTTTAGATAATTGTTTAATGAAATTGTTTAGGTTATAGCGTGATCATGCATGATTTAACTGCTGAAATTTTATTGTGTTAATTGATAAAAAGCATGTATGTATTGAATCTTAAGTTACTTGCTGAGTCTATTGTGTAGACTCACTCTTGCTAAACATTTCAAGAAATTAGCACCGGAGGAGCTAGCAAGATTTGAAGTGGAGTTGGACTAAGTGGTTGAAGATTTGTAATTTATCTTTCTTAGTATGTAATGCTACAATTGAATTTGAATTTTGATCAAATGTACTTGGAGTCGGCTATGTATTTGGAAAATATTACACTTATGTTATCTCCTGTTGAACTATACAGACTGTGGTAAGTGAATTTAAAAGTTGATGGAATAAGATTCATTTAAATTCCGTTGCATTTATTCGACTCTATTTGTGTATATCTCAGCTCACTTGTTACTTGTTGGGGTATTCTCCCCTATAGCGGGTTGCTCTCATCTGACGTGGGTTGGTATAACCGTACCGGGTGGAAGTGGGTCGTTGCAGAGATGGGATCAGAGCCATTGGGTTGAGATTATACATAAATAGCCGTCACCTAAATCACATCTCTAAGTCTTTGAAGTGGATAGCCAGATCCAATAAATAATTAAAGTAGTAGTAGAAAAGTGATAAGATAAATGCATGACAATATGTTAGGCATAAGGATAAATGGAGTTTAACTTAGTGTTTATTTTGTAGCAATGGCTGGAAGGACTCGACGTTCGAGCTTGCCTATTCAAGATGTGGAATTAAGTAGGACTGACGGAGAGCAACATGAGGCACCAACACCTCAAGGATCGCCTGCGCCACCCCCGCCACCATTGGCTGATTATGGTATGGTCATGCAAGGAATTGTACAAGCAATACAGACTCAAGTGCAAACACAAGAGGCTCTTCAAACTCAGTTTCACGCTCAGGTTCCAGCACCAGTTCAGCAGGACCGTGGTTTAGGAGGTGTATCAGTCATGGAAAGGTTCAAGAGGATGGCTCCACCCTCTTTGAAGGGGGAGAGTGAGCCGTTAGTTGTAGAAAGTTGGCTCAGGGAAATCGAAAAGATATTTAGAGCCATCGGTTGTGCAGAGAATGACAAGATCAGTCTGGCGGCATACATTCTTCAGGAACGAGCGGATGTGTGGTGGTCTTCCGTTCTTCGCACGCGGGTTGAGGGAGTGGAGCTAGTGGTTACTTGGGGATATTTCGTAAGGATGTTTCAGGCCAAGTATGTTCCTGATCATATACAGGACAAAATGGAGCAGGAATTCTTAGCATTGACTCAGGGATCGATGACAGTTTTGGAGTATGAGGCTAGATTTGCAGAGTTGTCTAGTTATGCACCACACATAGTTGTTGATGAAAGGCGCAAGGCAAGGAAGTTTGTAATGGGGCTTAGACCATCATTGAGAGCCAGACTGGCAGTGTTTGACCTTAGAACTATGGATGTAGCTCTTAGCGCAGCGTGCAGACAAGAGAGTGAAATGGAGTTGTACTTGGCAGAGAAGAAAGCACGATTAGGAATGTTGCCAGAACCATTTCAATGGCAAAAGAGGAAGATGAAGAAGCTCATGAAAGGACAGCAACCAACTATGGTACGAATAGAATCAACCTTTCAGCCAGTAGTTTCGACCGACAACGAGAAGCCCGTATGTGTGCATTGTGGCAAGCGCCACGGCGGAGACGTATGCTGGATGAGGTTAGGAAGATGTCTCAAGTGTGGTAGCAAGAACCATCGGATTAAAGACTGTTCGAATAAGAAGAAGAGGTTTATTCCCCGAGATGTTCAAGGAGTAAGGAAGCCACCGGTAGGAATTTAGGCACCGGTCTAAGTGGACTAGAAGCGGCAACGAGATGTCATCAAGGGTACGTGATCCGATCTTCGAGGACGAAGATCTCTTCAAGGGGGAGAGGGTGTAAGGCCCCGAATTTTCTTTTTCCCACTTATATTTTATGTATATGATGCTTACTTGTTCTTGCATAAATGGCGTGCATAAAAATGGTGCATATTATAGAAGTAAATTTTGCATGTGTATATGCGTGAATGTATATTATTATCGTGAATATAAGTAATTGGCCAATTTTGTGTATAAGGTATCTATTTAAATATTATGCAGGTACTACCTAAATATTGAAGTATACCTTATATTACCCATTTCATGGATATTGTGTGTGAATATATGAAGTGCATATGTGTATGTACGTATGTAGGTTATCTTATGCGTGTGATAATTGTATACCTAATTCTACATACCTAACACCTTGGTATACCTATGTATGCATGTGTATGTTTAGTTGTAAACGTTGTCCAATTGCATGGTGTAGTTAATGTGTATATTGTACTTCGTACATTGCATGTACGTATGGAGTGCAAGCAAGAACTATTTTATTGAATAGATTATTCCTAGCTAACTTAATTCATATTGCCTCCTAATGATTTCTGAAACCCTCGCAATTCTTGTCACTTTATTTCACCGCATGTTGAGTCATGCTTATGTAAAACATCATGTACGCATAGGAAGATATCTACGTACATATTAGCTAGTTGTGCTTATGTATGCATGTGAATAATTATATGGTAAATATGGGTTAAATGCATGGTGTGATAGTGTGTATACTACGTTACATACATTGTATGTATATATGTGTAAGTTGAACATGATTTCTGCATGATTTTAAGTTCTGGCAGGAGGGCCAATTGGCGACAACATGGGTGGACGCCCATTATATTTCGGCGTCCATATCGATGGACGCCAAGACTTAAGTAGCCGTCCATATAGGTGGACGTTTACTTCTCTGACCTGCATGCGCAGCAGGCCCGAATTTCCGGGGACAAGCAACCACAGCCATTGGGGGGCTGTCCCGATCGGATGTGAAAGCCTCACATCAACCCCTGCGTGGGATGAGAAGTCTCTCTCCTATAAGCCAACCCCTCCTTGCAACCCTAGGAGCTCTCTTTGCCTCTTTGAAAAGAGGAGAGAAAAACCCTACCTTCTGGGAGAAAGACCTGACCTTGCATGCCTTGATCTGGCGGATTGGAGATTCATCCGGCCATTTACAGCAACCAGGGGCTAGCTGAAGCATAGAGGAAGGCTTTCCCGACCACAACCTGCTGAAGAGATCGACCAAGAACCAGGAGGAGTGGTGTTTTGGAGGCTTCTTGGGACTGCCCAAGGAGAGCTTCAACAGCAATATAGATCCCTTTGGAGGTTTTTAGAAAGGCATGTAACCTATAAATCTCAATCCTATACAAGTGCCCTAGGTCCCAGCATTTTTCTGGATTTTTCCTCACGTCCTGGATTCCCCCTTTCTCCTTGTGTTGGGAGCTCGGGTCTATGTTTTGCACAGACCTGAACTTGACGGCAAAAGCCATTGCCGTCAATATCTTAGCTTGGCGGCCAACGATATTGCCGTTAACGTGCTATTAGCGTCCAGACTATGCCGTTAAGCTCTTCAGGGCAGAACAATGAACTATTCTCCCTTCTATATGATTAATTTCCGAAGTGTTTTCAAATGAGGATATAATGTAATCATATATGTTATGTAAAACAGACCATGGGATGCATGTGATATTTTCTGTGCTTTTTGGTGAATGGCATGGATTGTTAAATTATTGAAATACATGTGGGAAAAATGGATTATGCATGTTCACCTACTGTCTACATGATTCCTGAGGAATTAAATGCCCTAGATTTTTCTATACCATGTGTATATGTATCAGTCTATGCCCTAAAATTTTGAGAATTTTTCCATGACTGTAGGATTTACTGAAATTTCTGTTTTGGAAATAGAAGACATGCGTAGGATTTGTAAAATTTACAGTAAATTGTGTATTGTGCAATAAATCAGGGGAAAATTTCTGTGATGATGAGTATGTTAGGATCAGGGTTGTGAACTGTTAAATCTGATGTTCGTGTTATGTTCCATGTTAAATTGAATTATGAATAGCATGAAACTGAATGTTTTAATTTCTATAAATGTAATATGATTCAGAAAAATCTGAAAATTTGCATGTGCAATTATAAACCTGAAAATTGTCTGTGGTTAAAATCTCATATTATTTTGATGACAGTAAGTAATGTTATGGATTTTTAATGAGAAAAACGACTATGTGAGCATGTTAATTGTGACTTGATGTGATTCAGTAAATTTCAGTATGATTAAATGTATATTATGATTATTTGGCAGTTGCAACAGTGAGGTTAAAATCAGTAAATGAGGACTTATCTGTGTGTGAATTATGTATGAGTGTGTGCATGGGATGTGAGAGAACAAGTGGTATAGGTGTGTAAAATGGTTAATGTGACAAGATAAACAAATATGCCCATAAGACACTGCCACCCTAGATGCTTGGAGCTGTACCGTAGTAATGCCCCTACGGGAAAGCTCAATGTGATATATGATACCCTAGAGAAGGGTCTTGATAAAGTGTTATACCCTGGCATAGGGTCTTGTGAAATCCTAGAGGTGGACAAGTTCCACTGGTAATGGTGGGAAGGGCTTTCCCCGGTTTCTGCAGGAACTAAGACTTATCACTATGCCGGTGATTAAGTATGTGAATGTGAATGTGTGTGTCATGTGATCGTCTATGTGGTGGTTTGGGTTGTGTCTTGGCATTATGTGAAAATGAGCATAAGTGTGATGTGAAAAATATATGTGTTCATAGCACAAGGTATGTGCGAGATATGTGTAAATGTGGCACATGTTATGTGCAAAAAGAGAAATGATAAGAAGTATGTGAATGTGAAAGAGGAAATAATGGGGAATGTGTATAAGTATTGTGTGATAGAATAAAAGTGAGTGTATGTGAAAGCCAAAGTTAATCATATGGTTGTATGTAATAAGAAAATAGTATGTGTAAATGACAATACTGTTAGCTGATATTTTATTTATTGATGTGTATGAATGTGTGTGTGTATGTGTTGATGTATTAATTGTCAAATGCTAAAAGTGAGCTTGCTATTAGTACCCAAAATGTAACTATATGTTTTCATGTTCATGAAATTTGAATTATTGGATGTACATGTGTTTAGTATTATGTTGTGTAGTTAAAAGTGATCCCTATGCAAAGGTAATATGAATGTGATAAAATTTGCATAAAAATCAGCAAGCTAAATGTGAAGTATGGTGTTATGATTGCATGTAAAGTGAGTTAGAAGTCATGCTAGGAGTGCAACCTATCTTGTATATGATTCCATGGTTTAGTTGTGCAACTTTACAATGACTTGGATAAAGTATGAAAACGTGTGAGTGTGTATTTTACTCATGTTAATGACACCATGATGTTAGTGATCTTGTTTAGATTTTGTTTTACTTTTGTTTAGATAATTGTTTAATGAAATTGTTTAGGTTATAGCGTGATCATGTATGATTTAACTGCTGAAATTTTATTGTGTTAATTGATAAAAAGCATGTATGTATTGAATCTTAAGTTACTTGCTGAGTCTATTATGTAGACTCACTCTTGCTAAACATTTCAGGAAATTAGCAGTGGAGGAGCTAGCAAGATTTGAAGTGGAGTTGGACTATGTGATTGAGGATTTGTAATTTATCTTTCTTAGTATGTAATGCTATAATTGAATTTGAATTTTGATCAAATGTACTTGGAGTCGGCTATGTATTTGGAAAATATTGCACTTATGTTATCTCCTGTTGAACAATACAGACTGTGGTATGTGAATTTAAAAGTTGATGGAATAAGATTCATTTAAATTCCGTTGCATTTATTCGATTCAATTTGTGTATATCTCAGCTCACTTGTTACTTGTTGGGGTATTCTCCCCTGTAGCGGCTTGCTCTCATCCGACGTGGGTTGGTATAACCGTACCGAGTGGAAGTGGGTCGTTGCAAGGTGCTTCCAGCTTTACAATGATTTTTTGTTATCTACGCAAGCTACCCGAAGTTCAGTTTGGCCAATTCCATGGGGCTCTTGCTACTCTTCGATCTGAAGGTCCCATTAATTGCCCCTTCAGAGTGGACTTCACCACTGTGAAGATGCCTGAAGTACTATTTCTCCCGAAGTTACACTCCTTGGTCTTGGATTCCTCCGTTGGCTCTCATGCCTTTGAAAGATTTGCACGAGTCATGGGTAGAATCTCAGCTCAGTATGGTCGCCTTCCCTCCTTTCAGAGGATTATCTTTCGCGAATAACATCTGGGCCACATCTCTTCCGCAGTGCTTACTCCTTTGATATCTGAATGTGAAAGGCTCTCTCCCACAGATTGGGAGAAGCACTACAATCAATCTGCTCTCTAGTTGGCATCCTTGAACAGCTCCTTGGTCCGAGCAGGCAAGCCACCTCTCTCTGCTGAAGCTTTCCTGGACTTGAATTCCATCAATCCAGTTCAGGAACTATTTGTGCAATGGGCTGCATGGTACTCCGCTTTTATTTCCTTGCTAAAAGACCTGAAGGATCATCACCTCTTCTATCCTGTTACCATTGCTCACTTCCTTCAGCATGCCAGTTTTGGGAAGTCCAGCCATTTTCGGTTCACCCTTGATAAGGATCAGTATGTGCGTTTCTTAGAAGAGCAACGACAGCTTTACATTGAGCGCATGTGTCCTGAGATGGGTGTATCCTTCACTATAGATTCTAGCATCTTCCAACAAGTTTTTGAAGAACAGGAGATTAAGGCTTGGGACTTATTTCCTGGCATGCCTCTCTTCTTTCTCCAAATTTCTATCTCCCTGTACCCCGTCAAGACTAATACAATCATTTTTTTATGCTCTCTCATTTATCTTTTCTCTTCTTCTTTGTCTCTAGCGTTTGATCTTTTTGCTTCAATGACAAAAAGGGGGAGAAATATTGTATTTCTGAAATACATTCCCTATGTTATTTCAACAATCATACTTAGAATTATTTCCGATAATGTGTGCTTATTGTTAAGTTTTGTCATCACCAAAAAGGGGGAGATTGATGATCAGGTTATTTCCATGTAATTTAAATAAATTACACATCTATTTTGGTGATTAACAAAACTATGATAAAGGCTACTAACATATTTTCTATGAAGTCTAAGCACAAGGAATAAACCAATGGAAAACAAGCCAATCAAGTAAGTATTCATCACACTACAACAATGTGGGTTCAAAGCATCAATATTTGTCTAAGTACACATCGATTTCTACTATAGGTCATAACGATTTCCTTAGTTCCATAACGATTTAATACTTACAAGGATTCACTATGTGTTATATTCGTTAAGTGATTGCAACGATTTTCTTTCACAACGATTCGGTAAGTGATCGCAACGATTTGCCGTCACAACGATTCGTTAAGTGATCGCAACGATTTTCCCGCACAACGATTCGGTAAGTGATCGCAACGATTTGCCATCACAACGATTCGTTAAGTGATTGCAACGATTTGCTTTCGTAACGATTTGTTAAGTGATCGCAACGATTTGCCCTCACAACGATTCGGTAAGTAATTGCAACGATTTGCCCTCACAACGATTCGTTAAGTGATCGCAACGATTTGCCCTCACAACGATTCATGAAGTGATTGCAACGATTTGCCTTCGTAACGATTTGATAAGTATTCACAACGATTTTCTTTTGTAACGATTCGTTAAGTATTCATAACAATTTGCTTCCATAACGATTCCATAAGTGATCACATCGATTTCTTAAGTGAGAACAACGATTTGGTCTCACATCGGTTTCTGAAGTGTGAACAACGATTTGGTCTCACATCGATTTCTTATGTAAAGAACAACGATTTCCTCGTAACGAGTTGGTTCATAACGATTTGCTTATGGAGTCACAACGATTTACATGAATATCAACTCATTTGCATAACTATTTCATAAGTCATGCATATAACGATTTCATGGACTATAACGATTTGATTTTCGAGTTAATTTTGAATAACATTGAAAAGTCAAAGTCTTCACGCATATCTTTCTGTCAGCTGTGCATTTATGGAGACTGAACGTATCACTACATCCATGCAGAGAATATCTTCTATTCTTATGCTTATTCTGTAAACATCTTTTTAGAAGAACATAATGGAACTTCTGTTTCTGTATAAAATCAATCTAACGTTGACTGACAATAAGAGACAGCTTAGCTGTCTATTCTTTAAGCTTATAATTCATGCAGGTCCCTGTCAGCACTTGTCATACAACGTTGGACAAAATAGAAGCCAAAGGATATTGCAAAAGTCTTCTCTCTGTACGTACATGAAGACCGTTGAACGGAGAGCTCTACAAGACCATGCAGTCTAACGTATACCAGAGCTTAAAGACAACAGACACTTCAACGTTCAATTTCCAAAATACAGATATAAATAGAAGACTGAAGCTCCAGATCAAGACATCATCTAGAACAACATCTCTGACACAACATTTACAACCTTCTGTGAGCTTTCCGAAGAGCGAAGCAAAGAATCCCATTTGTTCTAGCTCTTGCTCTCTGTACTAAGTGTAGATCTGTGAGAGAGCCTTTAGTTCTGAGAAGAGTTCGTTGTAGTAGATCCTTTCTTTCTCAGTTCGTAGCTTCAGATCAAGCAGTGTTCTATAAGCTTGATCTAAGGGCTTCATCCCTGAACACTTTTCTTGTGTTGTTCCTTTCAGTGTGAAGGAAGACCTAGTGGTATCCAGGGTGTTGTTCCCTTCAGTGTCAAGGAAGACCTAATGGTATCCAGGGTGTTGTTCCCTTCAGTGTGAAGGAAGACCTGGTGGTATCCACGGTGTTGTTCCCTTCAGTGTGAAGGAAGACCTGGTGGTATCCAGGGTGTTGTTCCCTTCGTGTGAAGGAAGACCAGCTAGGGTGCTGGGTGCTATAGTGTCCTTAAGGGGGACTGTACCCTTGTTAGTGAAATGCTGAAATATTGCTCAGGGACTAGACGTAGGACTCCTAAGAAGAGGAGATCCGAACCAGGATAACTTTCTGTGTCGTGTGATTGCTTTTGTGTGTTTGATTTTACCTTCACTAACACTAACAATCTACGAAGTGTGTTTTTGTGACTATTCTGTGAACAGGTTTTAAGTATTAAATATTTTTAATATCCCATTCACCCCCCCTCTGGGCTAGCTAGCTGGGCAACACGTCGGCCTTGGCCAACGCGATTAGTCGAAAGGTTTCCACTCATAGCGACATGATTTAGCACGCCATGTGCCTCAAACTGTGTGCCGTTGACCTATCAGAAGACCTTTGAATCGCGACCGCATAGGCCGTCGCGATTTATCCCATTTTCCCGCCAAAGATTTTCCACCGATTTTTATATTGCTGTTTTAAACGCACTTCATGAACGCGACGGGGTATCCCGTCGCCCCCGTCACGATTCAAACATTAAGGCGTCGCCATAGGCCGACGCGATTTACACCTGTACATGTGAACATTGTTCTGACTGTACACAGCGTTAGTAAATGCGTCGACTATAGCCGACACAGATTTCCAAGCCTCCCCGAGCCTTGTTTTACATGGTATTAAGTGCATGATTTGCATGTCCCGGTTCTAATCAGTTCATGAGGTTTGTTTAATGGCTTAAAAGTAATTAACCCATTAAAAGCTATAATTACATGAATGTTATTCTAATTGCTCGTTAATGATGTGACCATTCATGCAACTATTGATTTACTCTTCCTACTATTCTATCTTGCAAAAATGTGAATTTTTATATTTAAATATTGCAAATTATGTTTAGTTAATTGCATATTCTCATTTCATGTTAGCATGTTAATTGTTTTCCGCAAGCTTGGAACCAATGGAATGTGGATTGAGATACGTGCATCACTTCACATTTGCACATCTAGGCATCCTTTTCTTGGGGGATTGGAAGTTCTCTGCCGGTCATTCCGTATTGGTAGACTAGTGACCTTTCTGCTGAGACCTCCGTAATTCTCCATACTCCGTGGATTCCCTCATGGAGACCGAGTTGGTTGTACCATTGAAGTTCCCTAGAGATAGTGTGCACTTTCTTTCTTCTCTTGCTCTCGTGAGTGTGATTTAAAATCTAGACTTAAGCCATTAATGTAAAAAGTGAACTAAAGTATAAATTTCACCGTTATGCTACCGAAATTATCTCTTGACTATTGTTATCGTGGAATAATATTCACATTTCACGATACTTGTTCTCATCTTCATCATGAACATGACATTACACATGCTTACATCTTGAAACTCTTATTGGCCATTAATGACTGTGGGTACCTACATTTAAAAATAGTGAGATGTTGACTGGGTACGAAGAGTGTCCAAGGGCTCCAGCCTAGCCCTAATGACGGAGAGTCATAAATATACTATTAACCATGGGGTATAATGATCACTGGCGTTGCATCTGCACTGGGAGTACTTGCGTGTTGAATGATAGATACAATAACCACATGCACGTGTCCTAGTGTACATTTCAAGGTGGATCTTTCCTTGGTGTACATTAGTGTCTTCGTGCTTGATTAGTGTTACATGATCGTGATCGTGCTCGTGCTTGCTTGCTTGCATGATATGGCCATCCTGCAATTATTGCAATTTAAAGTGATATCTTGCATGCTTGTTACATGCCTCACTATTGATAATATCTTGCTCGTTATATCCTTCTAGATCTTGCTCTATCATGATCACTCTATCTAGCTTGTTTCCTGTATCATGTTTTAATGAGTTTTATTTGTACTTGCATATCATGACAATCGTGCCTACCTAGTTCTAAATTGCTAATCACTTATATCATTGCCCGCACATTGAGATATAAATCCTACTGGGCTAGTTTGCTCATTCCCTACTTTTAACCATTCTAGGTGACTATGAAATACAAGAAGAGGAGCAAGTCGAGGATAGGAATGCGTCCGAGTCATGAGAGTCTATCCCTAGTTCATATTTGAGTGTTAGATTCATGTAGTAGGAAGTGAGGATCTATGTACTTTTCCTTTTATTGAGTCTTAGTCATGTATTAGTTCATTTGAAACAAGGAAATGAGATTTGAATACAATTTCAATTGAGTTCAATATTTGGGCCCTATAATGATGTTGTGTTGATATACACTTAGTATGTGCTAGCTAGAGGCTTATTTGCGACTATTCACGTCTCGGAATATCGACTTGAATTATCCGAATTAATATCCGCTACGTAATTCTCGGGATGTGACAAATGGAGCTTTTTAGGAGATTTGAGATTTCAAAAAAGTGAAACCCCTAAAAGTGTTACCAAACGATGCCTTAGTGCATTACTTTTTACTGCTGTAGAAATTAACTTATTTCTTGAACATAAATTATCTTGAAAAAATATATTTATGATAATTATGAGTGAAAAATATATTTAAATAGATTTATGATATGTATGATAAATATGAGTTTTTGTTATCACTAAAGCAAAGGGATTTAATATATGAGTGGTTTAATAATCTCCCTTTTTTTGGTGATGACAAAACTCATGTGAATTTTTTGAAATTAAGATATTCAATACAAACAATAAACAAAAAATTCATAGATTAAATATTCTCTCATTTTTTGTCAATAACCAAAAAATAAAACTTCTTACCATTGTCATTCTCCCCATTTTTAGGTTGCAGGAACTTGTTACATTTCTTTGTGAGGGAGGGAGTGGTTCAACAATGAGGAGGTATTGTCTCCCCTTTCTGAAGTTTAGATTTGACTGGCTCCCCTTGAATGTGATGCTCCCGCTCAGTATATGGCTCCCCCTTAGTTGATGCTTGGCAGATCTTCACATGTTCTTCTTATTTGTCAACCAATTTGACATCGTCTGTCAACAAGTTTCTTTTGTGTGTCAACATCTTTCCTTTGTCTTTCAACATTTAAACCATGTGTGTCAACATGTGCACCTCGTGTGTTGACTTGTACATTTTCTTTCGACAGCCAAACTTTGGTCTGTCGACCTAAACTGTTTCAAATGCTTTTCCAGAAAGCTTCTTTTGAACTTATTGTTTTCTGATCATATCAAGTTGTTGTTTTGACAACACTTCAAGAAAATTCTCTGCATTGGTCTTACAAAAAAAACAACAAATAAAAATCTTGTAAGAAACTTATTAGTAGACAATAAACATAATTTAAAACTTATAAAAGAAACATGAATTAAAAGGAAATTATTTGTAACTTTTTTCTCTTCTGATTAGTGTGAAGTGAAGTGTTGGTAGTTACCAGTTGGATGCTTTTTAGCATCCTCTAACCATACTCATTTGAGTGCCTTCTTATTGGTTTGTCCATCAAAATCAGATTGACATTCTTTTCATCTTGTCCAGAGCTTGAGCTGTCTGAGGAGTTCCCATATTGTTGTCATGGTCTTTCTTTTATATTTCTTGTTCTTCTCCTTTTTTCTTTTCTTCTTTTCTAACTTTTCAGACCTTCTAAGCTTTGGACAGTCCTGCCTTAGATGTCCAGGCTCCTTGCATTCATAGCACATTGGTTCCTTCTTCTTTTTCTCTTTCCTCTTGGCTAAGATTTTTAGATAACTTTGATGACCAGTCTGTCCCCATGTACTTTTAATTAATTACATATATATTTTGATGATTAACAAAACCAAACAAAAGTTTATCAATTATATCTAATGAATATTTCATAAGTCTTAAGCACAGGAAAAATACCAAGGCCAAACAAGCCAATAAAGGTATGCATTACTTTTCTAAAGCCTTAATCTTCTCAACATGATATTTCTCTAAGTCCATATCGACTTCTATTGAAGGCCATAACGATTTCTTTATAAGCATATCGATTTCAATAGAATTATTATAACGATTTCCTTTCTGGATGAAAAGTCATGTTGTTTCAAACAAATCGATGTCGTAACGATTCTATAAGTGATCGCAACGATTTCCTTATAAGACTGAAAAGTCATGTTATTTCAAATAAGTCGATGTCACAATGACTTTATAAGTCACCGTAATGATTTCTTTAGAGCCCATAACGACTTGCTCGTCACAACGACTCTATAAGTTACCGTAACGATTTCTTTAGCCCATAACGACTTGCCTGTCGCAACGACTCTATAAGTTGTCGCAATGATTTCTTTAGAGCCCGTAACGACTTGCTCGTCACAACGACTCTATAAGTTACCGTAATGATTTCTTTAGAAACTCGTAACGACTTGCCTGTCATAACGACTCTGTAAGTTATCGCAATGATTTCTTTAGAACTCACAACGACTTGCTTGTTGTAACGATTTCATAAGTTACCGTGATGACTTCCTTAGAACTCGCAACGACTTGCTTATTGTAACGACTTCATAAGTTACCATAACGATTTCTTTAGAGTTTATAACGACTTGATAAGTATTCATAACGATTTTTTTAGAATTCACAACGACTTACTTTGTATAATGATTTGTTAAGTATTTCACATCAATTTCTTCAAAAACACATCAATTTGCTTTGTGCAACGATTCATTAAGTGTTCATGATATATTTTCTGTCACATAACGATTTGCTATGACTCATATGGATTTCATAAGTCATATAGTCATCGATTTCATATCTTGATATCTTATTCATCTTAAAAGCGTTGACTAGTCAAAGTCCACATAGACATCTCTCTGACACTTTTGCATTTATGAGATCTGAACATATCTCTGCATGCATGCAGACCATATCGTGCCTACTCTGATTACGTCCTTTAGACTTAAGCTATTTTGCACTACTATTTTCATGTCTATTGCTACTGACGTTGACTAACATCAGAGACAGCTTAGCTGTCTGCTATTTGAGATTGACATTTGTGCAGACCTCTGAACTAGCTTCATAGTACAACGTTAAAAAAATAGAAGCCAACGGATATTTATGAAGATCTATCTCTTTGTGTGCTCAAGTGATCAAAAGACTGTTGACTGGAAGCTTCCAGGACTCCAGATGTCATTCAATCTAACGACTACTCAAAAGAGAGACAACTGACACTTCAACGTCTACATTTCAAATTGAAGATATAAATTCAAGTCAGAAGAACAGAAGAAATAGTAGAGATCGCATATTCAAGCATTCAAATTCTTCTCAAGAAAGTCCAGAGCCAAGAACCTTCATTCCACATAGCTTTTGCTCTTTTGCTCTCCACCAGTTTGTGAAAATCTTGAGAGAGCCTGTGTAGTTCTAAGAGAGTGCTTAGCTTAAATCTCTTCCTCTCAGTTCTAGCTGCTTCAGATCCTTGCTTGTCAAAAGCTTGATCTAGGGGCTTGAATTTCATTCACTCTCTTTGTGTTGTTCCCTTCGGGTGTGAAGGAAGACCTGGTGGTATCCAAGGTGTTATTCCCTTCGGTTGTGAAGGAAGACCTGGTAGTATCCAGGGTGTTATTCCCTTCGGATGTGAAGGAAGACCTGGTGTGGTATCCAGGGTGTTGTTCCCTTCGGTTGTGAAGGAAGACCTGGTGTGGTATCCAGGGTGTTGTTCCCTTCGGGTGCGAAGGAAGACCTGGTGTGGTATCCAGGGTGTTGTTCCCTTCGGGTGTGAAGGAAGACCAGCTGAGCTGGGTGTTGTAGCGTCCTTAGGGGGACTGTACCCTAGTTAGTGAAATCCTGAGTTGTTGCTCAGGGACTGGACGTAGGACTCCTAAGGAAAGGAGGTCCGAACAAGGATAAACCTTGTGTTGTGTGATTGCCTTCTTTGTGTATTTGATATTTAAACTAACAGTCACTAACCTACTTCGAAGAACGTTTGTGTGAATGTTTTTAGTTGCAGGTATCTTCTGAATTAATTTTTAAAGACCCATTCACCCCCCCTCTGGGCTCGTCAACTGGGAAACAAGTGATATCAGAGCGAGTCTCTTCGACAAAGAAAGGATCCAACGATCTGAAGAGTAAAGATTCATGGCAGCCCAAGGTAGCATTGAAGGTCAGTCTGTCAACCGACCCCCTCTCTTTGATGGTGAAGACTATCCTCACTAGAAGACCAGGATGGAATATTTTCTACAAGGCCATGATTATCAAATTTGGTCAATAGTAGAAGAAGGTGACCTGGTTGTCACAAATGAGAAAGCACAATGGACAGATGATGACAGGAAGAAAATTTCCTTGAATTACAAAGCTAAGAGCATCCTTTGTTGTGCCTTGAGTAAGAAGGAATTCAACTGAGTCTCAGCCTGCAAATCCTCAATGGAAATGTGGGAAAAGCTCAGGATTACTTATGAAGGTACAGACAAAGTAAAGGAGATAAGAATCGACATTCTTTTCACTCAGTATGAAAGATTTCAAATGCAGTCAGGTGAGTCAATCACTCAAATGTTCAGTCGATTCACCGATATCACCAATGGTTTAGCCAGTCTAGGGAAGACTTATGAGATTGCATATATGGTAAGGAAAATCCTTAGATCCTTGCCATCCTCGTGGACACCAAAGGTCACAGCTATAGAAGAAGCTAATGACCTGAAGAGAATGTTAGTAGAGAAGCTCATTGGGTCCCTTATAGCCCATGAGATCAACATGGAAAAGCTAGGAGAGTCATCTAGCAGAAAGAAGCACTCAAATACTTTGAAAGCAGAAGAAGATTCACCAGAAGCCAGCTCAAATTAAAGTGAAAGCGATGAGGACAGTGAAAATGAAGAAGCAATGCTCTCTAGGAGATTGCAACAGATCTTGGCAAAGAAGAAAAAGTTTCAATCCGGCAGAAGGCACTTTAAGAAGAACAAGGACTTGAAAAATCAGATGGTAAATAAATGAAGAAAGGAGAAACCATCTGCTACGAATGTACAAAGCCTGGACACATCAAAGCTGATTGTCCAAAATTTAAGAAACCAGAATTCAGAAAGAAAGAGAGCTCTAAGAAGTTCAGAAAGTATAAGAAGAAGGCAATGGCACCAGCATGGGAGAACAGTAGTGACTCAGACAGTGAATCAAGCACATGCAACGATGAAGAAGAAGCCAACTTGGCCTTCATGGCAAATGTTGATGAAAAGGTAACCTCTGACTCCTCCTTCGATTCATGTAATGATTCTGATTCAGATAACTTAGAGGAAGCATTTAATGAATTGTATGATAAGTACAAAGAAGTAACTAAACTATTAAAAGCAAGTAGGAAAAACAATACCTGTTTAGAAAACACTAATTCTGATTTAAAAACAGAAAATGAAGAGTTAGAAAAACAAACAATCGAACTTAAAAGAAGAAATGAATTACTCTGTGAAGATTTAAAAGATAAAAATAAACGAATAACAAAATTTGAAAAACAGGAAAGTGTAGATGAATTAAGAAAAGAAATTAAAAACTTAAATGAAGAAAATGATAAATTATCTAGCACATTAGAAAAAATCACCAATGGTAAAAACTCCCTCATATTAAAAGGTGCTAGACGATCAGGTAAGAAGAAAAATGGATTAGGATATACACCCCCAGATAATGAAGAAACTATAGTTCATCCTAAAACATATCCAACACCAAAATTTTTACCTGAACAAGATATAGCATACAAAGCTGATTTCAAATATATGGAAAAAGTAACTAAATTATCCTTTTGTAGTCACTGCAACAAGTTAGGACATATCATAACTACATGCCCAACAAGACATAAGAAATGGATAATAAAAGGCAAAATCAATGATACTAACCCATCAGGACCCAAAAGAATTTGGGTAGCTAAAACTTGATGTTTTTATTTCAGGACATCTCTCGAGCATTCAAATGGTATTTGGATAGTGGGCGCTCAAGACACATGTCAGGAAAACAGAAATTATTCTCTCATCTCCAAGCTGAAGAAGGAACAGTCACTTATGGAGATAATGGGAAAGGAACAGTGATAGGCAGTGGCTCTGTGAATAACAAAGGAAAAACAGTCATAGAAGATGTGTTATTAGTCAAGGGATTGATGCACAATCTCATTAGCATCAGCCAGCTGTGTGACAGAGGCCATCAGATCAAGTTTCAAGAGTCAAAGTGCACCATAGTAAAGGATGGAGCAGTCATCTTTGAAGCAAATAGAGAAAAGAATTTGTATGTGCTCTACCTTGAAGAACTCAAAGAGCAAAATGTTTGTCTGACAGCAAGTAAAGACAAGTCTACAGAATTATGGCACAGACAACTTGGACATTACAGTATAGATGGCATGAGGAAATTGCTTAAGAAAAGTCTTGTGGAAGGACTACGAAAAGTCGGTGGAAGGTTGGAAGGTGTCTGTAGACCGTGTGCTAAGGGAAAGCACACTAAAAGCTCCTTCAAGTCAAAGACGGTGGTGACAACCTCAAAACCCTTAGAGCTCCTACATATGGATCTATTTGGGCCAATGAGGACTACCAGTCTTGGAGGAAAGAACTTTGGATTTGTCATAGTCGATGACTATTCTAGATTTACATGGGTATCATTCCTAGAGCATAAAGATGACACTTTTGAAAACTTTGTTAGTTTCAGAAAGAAGATCTAGAAAGATCAGAAGTTCAGCATTGTGTCTATCCGATCAGATCATGGTGGTGAATTTCAAAATGAAAAGTTTGCTAGATTCTGTGATGATCAGGGAATTGAGCATAATTTCTCAACACCAAGGACGCCACAACAAAATGGTATTACTGAGAGGAAGAACAGAACCCTATTGGATATGGCAAGAACTATGCTCTAAGAATATGATCTGCCAAGATATTTTTGGGCTGAAGCAGCCAACACAGCAAGCTACATTGTCAACCGAGTGATGATTAGGCCAATCCTGAAGAAGACTGCATATGAACTGTTCAAAGGGAAGAAGACAAAGATCAGCCATTTTAGAACCTTTGGATGTCCTTGCTTTATTCACAACAATGGAAAAAGGGACATTGGTAAGTTGGATGCCAAATAAGATGAAGGCATCTTCATGGGGTACTCTTCTAAACCCAAAGGCTATAGAATATTCAATAAACACACTTTACTAATTGAACAGTTTGTATACATTATCTTTGATGAAACTAACTCTTCCTTGAGAAAGGAAGTAGAAAGTGACAATGATGATGCAGATGAACTGTCCAAGAAACTAAAGGATACATCAATTGAGGACAAGAATGATCCTTCTCAGGGGGACTTTTCCCCGATATGGTTCCACTGCCCTCTGTGGAAGCAATGTCACACTTGGCACATTTACACATTTAAACATTTTTACCGATTTTACACATATCACTTTTCATCTCATTCACTTTCCCACTTACATGCATATCTCTGTTTTTCCTGACATGGCACTACAGATTTCAAGAGTTTAACACATAGTAAATTCACCAATCAGGTTGGGTTTAAACAATATCAAACCACCTTACGATAACATACATAGATTTTTACATTTCACATGGAAAGTACATAACTCCTTATACACTAGTCCAAATGACCTGAAATTTTAACCACATGCTATTTTCGGGTTCAAGATCATACATTCAATTTTCCAGATTTTTCTGAGCTAAATGGAATTTACAGTAAATAAAAAACCTATTTAGCATGCCATTCATAATTTAAGTTGATATGGAGTTTATCACCATCATGCATTTTTGCCACTGACTGCATGATCTGAGAATACAGAATTACCCTAAATCATACAACCATAGATTGATCACCACAAATCTTTCTTGCATGCCTTTTTATTTACCGAACCGAATTTATTAGCAATTTATGCAAGCATGGACAATTTATGAAAAATTGAGTATACGTATACTGATCCACTAATCTTCATGATCTGATAAAACTTAGGGCATTCAGACTAGTCCTAATCATAAAACATGGATTGGCAAGATTATCAACAATCATGCTTGAAATTTCATGGGAGAATAATTTCTAACATTCACCACCACACATCACACTCATCCACACACCACATTTAACAGTATACATAGTGTATAGGGTTACCATATATCCTCATCACGGAAACCATATCGAAAATAGTTGTATAGAAAGGGCAGAACAGGTCACTGTTCTCTCCAGATGAACTTGGCGGCGGTCTCTGGCCGCTAACTCAGTGTCAGCGGCATGGTCGATGGACGCCAAGCATAATCCCAGCGTCCAGTGACCTTGCTGTCAATGCAGGTCTGTGCAGAACACAGACCCGAGCCCTCAAGTTGGGGTGAATTTGGGGGTCAAGGACACGAAGCAAAATACACCAAAAATGCTAAAACCGTCCTAGACTCATACGGGAACCTTATGGTAGGGTCACTTGCCTCTAGGAAATTGCTTCAATGGATCAAAAGTGCTGGAGAAGCCCTCCTTGGGCAGTCCCAAGAAGGTGCAGAATGTCCTCCAAGATCTCCTTCCTCCAGGCTCCTGGATGATCTCCACAGCAAGGAAACGTCGGGGAGGTCTTCTCCTTTAGTCCAGCTAGCTTATTGTCGAGGAAGATGGCCGGATCCAACTTCAGAGGGTCATATTCTTCGGTGCAAAGAGGGAGGTTTCCTCACAGCTCAGAAGCTAGGGTTTTTCCTCTTGTTTCTCTCTTGCAAAGGGTGAAGAGAGGGTTGGGGAAGGCAGATCCGGGTTCAACATATGGGAGAGGCATCTCTCCCACTCACAAGGTGAGAAGATGGCTCTCAGAGCCGTTAGGGACAGCTCCCTAATGGGTGAACTCCCTTGTTTCCGGAATTTCTGGCTCTGCAACGCATGCAAGTCAGAGAACTAGGCGTCCACATCGCTAGACGCGAGGATTAGTGTTGGCGTCCATGTCTGGACGCTGACACCACCTCAACGGCTAGGGGTTGACGCCAATCTGGCCTTCGGCCAGAACTTTAAGATATGCAGAAAACCATGCATGCCATGCATACATACATGCAATATGTATATAGTAGTGTATTCATACTATCACCATTCAATACATGCATTATTTACATCTAGTATAAACACAAGCACACGTAATTGTACTAATTAATACGTACGTAAATATGCATATACATACACAAGCACAAATATACACACACAAATACAATTAATGCGACGGAAATTCGAGGGCCTTACAATATTAGTCGAAATTTATGTAGATGATATTATCTTTGGGTCTACTAATGAATCCCTTTGCAAGTACTTTGAAAAGTTGATGCAGGGAGAATTTGAAATGATCATGATGGGAAAACTTAATTACTTCCTTGGACTACAAATCAAACAAGGAAAGGAAGGAACTCACATCTGTCAAGCAAAGTACACAAAAGAACTCTTAAAGAAATTTGGACTCGAAAATACCAAGCCACTGTCAACACCGATGAGCACATCAACAAGGATGGACAGTGACAAAGATGGTAAGAAAGTAGATCAAAAGATCTATAGAGGTATGATTGGTTCACTACTTTATTTAACAGCTAGTAGACCAGATATACTATTTAGTGTATGCATGTGTGCCAGACATCATTTTATTCGTGATCATGCTGCAAATGGAAATATTGAAATATCCTTTATTGATACAAATGGCTAATTAGCAGACATTTTCACCAAAGCCTTACCTAAAGAGAGATTCACATCTCTCAGAAGGGAATTAGATATGTGCAATTTGTGATAAAAGATTGCTTACAATTGGCATATTAATTTTCAGATTTAAGTTATTTTTTTCCCATGTTTTTAAGCGAAAGAAATTCAAATTACCCCTTGTAACCGCTCTTTCATTAAAGTCGGTTTGAATAGTCAACACCTTTTGTCATTTTACTCTGCCTTTTGGCGCCTCACTTTCCACCCCATTATTTATTCCAGAAATTAAATGCGATAACGATTCATCTCCCGTCTTCAACTCTTTCCCTCTTTATCTGCTTGTGCGAGCCGATGCCCTAACCTCTTCAACAACGACTCTCGACCCTTTGAAAATTTTCTCCCATTCCCGCAAAAAAAAACTTTTGAGGGCTTTCACTCCTTCCCTCATCTCAATCCTGTAGAAACCTTCTTCACCTGATTCCATGGTCGCATCCATCATCGCTGGAAGTCTTGGGGGCTACAGTGCTGAGTTCCTCACTCCTGAGCAGTAGGAGAGGTTCACCTTTGTGAAAACTAAGGTCTGTGGAAACAAGACAGTGGACATAGCAGATCTTGAAAAGAATGGTATGCACAGCGTAGCAGCAGCATTGAGCAAGATGCAGTGGTTAGGAATCACCACCTTCTCAGAGGTAAGTTATCTAGACCTCGTGAAGGCCTTTTTTGTCTGTTTGAAAGCAGAGGGAGATGGGTCCCTAGTTTCATCTATTAAGGGAATTCTGATTAAGATAGATTATGACCTATTGCACCGGTTATTTAGGGTGAAGACTTCAGGGCACAGTGGGGTTCACACTGTGGACGCCCAAGTTAAAGATCTTGGTATTGTAGGACCGGAGTTCAGACTGAGGGATGGCAAATTAGACATTAATCAACTAACTGCTTTCAACCGCCTCCTTCACTTTATTGTTTGTCAAATCCTAGTTCCCACAAGTGCAACCTTTTCATCTTGCACAAAGGCCGACTGAGACATGATGTATTGGTCCATTCAAAATAAGGAGATAAATATGGCCGCAGTGATGATGGAAAGAATGAAATTTTCTAGAGATCAGATTTGGGACACCAAGAGCAAGTAAAATGTGTCCCTGCCCTATGCCCACCTACTTACCAAGATCTTCAAACACTTCGGTGTTGATCTTTTTGGGGCAGTTGTAGAGAAAATGGGCCAAGCAATCAGGTCCAAGAACCTAAAGAAGAGTGGCTTCTCTGTAGTAAATGGTGTCTGGTCCAAGGCTTCAGTTGCTGAAGGCGAAGCCATCATCGACGACACCTCAGTTGTTCATCAGGAGATGGGATCAGCGGATATGATTCCAGAATTTCCAGTGGAGTCAGTTTCAGTGCCAATAGTTGGAGCAGCAGAATCATCAGGCCCCTCTTTAGCAGAAGTTCAGTCTGAAATTGCAGTGGAAGAAGAAAGAGTATCAGCACCAGCTTCAGAATTTCCAGAAGAATTAGCTGTTAATTTTGCAGAAAGGAGAATTGAGGATATTCTCCCAGAGGATATTATTTCAGTTGAGGACCCACTACCCTCAACTGCGGTTGCGACCATTCTTTCAGACATTATTGATTCAATTCCTTTCACCTCTAATGCTCCAGAAACCAGTGGCAGAGTTGCAGAAGAGACCATGGCATCAGGCCACATTGATGAACCAATGGAAGATGTTCAAGTAGAGGTAGAGCACCCAACTGCTCAAGGTGACTCTGTGATGGAAGATGCTCCCATTCAGGGGGAGCAAGTATCAAATGAAGAAGATGCTCCTATTGAGGGGGAGCTATCAAAAGAAGGTTCAGCAGAAACAACTCCAGTTGTTGATGGTCAGGAGGAAAGGCATAGAGATTCTCAAAATCTGGATGACAGAAAAGGAGAGATTACAAGCTCTTCGAGCTCAGATGATGATCAACCTCCTCCAGCAAAAGAAGGCAAGAAGAAAGGAAAAGAAGTTGCCTCTGAAGTTCCTCTCCTGGCTGATACACCTTTTCAGAGACAGGTCAAGAAGAAAATTGTCATAAATTTGAAACCAGTAATTGAAAGGCTGAATGTGCAAGGTGAGCTCTTATGTACTCTCCAGTCAGATATAAACTCTATATTTTTGAGCCAAGCTTCAGCCAACAAAGAATTGGGACAAATCAGAAATGCTATGAAATGGTTTAATAAGGAGATGAGCAGCATGAAAGGCATGCTCTCAGATATTATCAAGGCAGTTGGAGTTCAAGCTCCTCCTCCTCCAGAAGCAGCAGCAGCACCAAAAGAGGTAGGGCCAACAGGGCCAGCTGATCAGGTTGAAGGGCCAACAGGGCCATCTAAGCAAGGGTCAGGGCCATCAGGGCCATTGGAGAGTGAGTCTGTGCAGATAGAGGCAGAAGAGTTCTTGGCATCCAAGCCCCCAGCTCCCTCTTCTCCCTCTCACACACCTATTCCTCCAACTCCACCCTCAGCTCCTACAGCACCTCCTGCTCCTCAAACATTCAAGAAGCATCAATCTAGACCAATTTCTTCTCCTACACCATTTCAGCCCACCTCATCTCCTCCCTCCTCTACTTCCATTCCTTCTCCTATACATGAGGCCCCTCCAGCATCCTCAGCTGGAGCATCCTCCCCCTCCTCTGGTCCCTCCCTTGGACCAATTGATGACCTTCCTACTACTTCCCACTCTTTTCTTCATCCTACTCCTCCACCCTCTTTCATCACTATCATACCTGAAAGAGCCCAACTTAACTCTCCCTTTATGGAACAAATAAAGGATGAGTTTGAGGAAGGGATCCTCAGGTCTGTGTTGAAGGTTGGGGAACATGTTCATACGGCAGACCCTTCTAGTCTTGCCCCCAAGAAGAGGAAGCTTACTTCTACTTCCTCCCTCTCCTCTGAACCAAAATACCTACCTTTGTGGTTTTCTCTCACAGTGGACAACAAACATCCCTCATTGTACAGAGAATATCTCTCAAAGGTTGTTTTTGCAACCATCATTAACCTTCCATTTCTTGATCTCACAGATCATTTAAACACCATTCTACCCTACACTTCTCTTTCGAAATCCGAAAGATCCAAAATCTAATCTCTTGCCCACTCTAAAACTGAAGAGCAGTGGGGAAAATGTCACAAGGATCTCCTAAAGAAATTTATTCTTGCCAAATCTGCCAGATTCCCTCCAAGGGACCACTCCCTGACCTTATCAGAGTGGTTCAGGATCTACCATAAGGAGCTTTGGGCACCCTATATTCAAAAGAAAATCAAAATGATCAGGCACCTCATGCTATTCAACAACTACAGATATATTCATAGACTTCCAGAGGTTCAGCTCAGTCAGTTCAAAAGGGCCATTTCAGCTCTGACTCCGGATATCTCTCAAACTTCGGATGTTCAGGTAGATTTTGCTACCCTCCAAGTACCTGAAGAAATAGTCCTTACTCAAATTCACTTTCTAGTTATGGAGTCCTTTGTAGGATCCATAATCTTTGAACAGTTTGCTAGAGTAATGGGCAGAATTAAAGTTCAGAAAGGCTGCCTGGTTGCTTTTTCTGGATTCCTATTTAGGGAATATCACCAGGGGCATGTAAGTGCTGAAGTTCTAGCCCCTATTCTGTCTAAATGTGAAAGGCTGACATCTTCTGAATGATCCAAGTTCTACCCCCTGTCAGCTCAGCAACTATTTGAAATCAATGAAGTTCAGGCCAGAGAAGGCAAACCAGCCATTTCTCCAGCTATTTTCCTAGATATGAACTCCATTCATCTTGTTGATGACCCCTTCAAGGTCTGGGAGGAAAGATACGAAGTGTATGTGGCTATGCACAAAGCTCTCAGAGATAACCACAACCATTATCCTGTCACCATGGACCAATTTCTCACTTGTGCCAGCTTTGGGACTCGTCGATTTCTCAAGATGAACATGGACAAGAATGCATATGCAGACCTTCTCTATCAACACCTAGATCTTCATCTCAAAAGGATGGCTTCCACCATGGGACCCTCCTACTCTGTATCCTTTGGAGTCTTCAAAACTCTTTTTGAAGAGCAAGAAGCACAAGCTTGGGAAACCATCTTCAATTTTGCCTATCTTCTATCTCCTGCCTTCTATTTACCAGTACCTCCACAAAGTTAATGAAATGCCCTTCTTTGTATACTCCTGTTCTCTTTCTCTCTTCTTTCTTTGTCGAAGATTGTCTTTTTGCTTAATGACAAAAAGGGGGAGAAAAACTTATGTCTGAAACATCTATATGCAATTTTTCATCCATACTTATTGTTCAGTTTTGTCATCACCAAAAAGGGGGAGATTGATGACCAGTCTGTCCCCATGTACATTTAATTAATTACATATATATTTTGATAATTAACAAAACCAAACAAAAGTTTATCAATTATATCTAATGAATATTTCATAAGTCTTAAGCATAGGAAAAATACCAAGGTCAAACAAGCCAATAAAGGTATGCATTACTTTTCTAAAGCCTTAATATTTTCAACATGATATTTCTCTAAGTCCATATCGACTTCTATTGAAGGCCATAACGATTTCTTTATAAGCATATCGATTTCAATATAATTATCATAACGATTTCCTTTCTGGCTGAAAAGTCATGTTGTTTCAAACAAATCGATGTCGTAACGATTCTATAAGTGATTGCAACGATTTCCTTATAAGACTGAAAAGTCATGTTATTTCAAACAAGTCGATGTCACAACGACTCTATATGTTACCGTAACGATTTCCTTAGAGCCCATAAAGACTTGCTCGTCACAACGACTCTATAAGTTACCGTAATGATTTCTTTAGAGCCCATAATGACTTGCTTGTCGCAACGACTCTATAAGTTGTCGCAACGATTTCTTTAGAGCCCGTAACGACTTGCTCGTCACAACGACTCTATAAGTTACCGTAACGATTTCTTTAGAAAGTCGTAATGACTTGCCTGTCATAACGACTCTGTAAGTTATCGCAACGATTTCTTTAGAACACGCAACGACTTGCTTGTTGTAACGATTTCATAAGTTACCGTAACGACTTCTTTAGAACTCGCAATGACTTGCTTATTGTAACGACTTCATAAGTTACCATAACGATTTCTTTAGAGTTCATAACGACTTGATAAGTATTCATAATGATTTCTTTAGAATTCACAACGACATGCTTTGTATAATGATTTGTTAAGTATTTCACATTGATTTCTTCATAAACACATCAATTTCCTTTGTGCAAGGATTCATTAAGTGTTCATGATATATCTTCTGTCACATAACGATTTGCTATGACTCATAATGATTTCATAAGTCATATAGTCATCGATTTCATATCTTGATATCTTATTCATCTTAAAAGTGTTGACTAGTCAAAGTCCACGTAGACATCTCTTTGACGCTTTTGCATTTATGAGATTTGAACATATCTCTACATGCATGCAGACCATATCGTGCCTACTCTGATTACGTCCTTTAGACTTAAGCTATTTTGCACTACTATTTTCATGTCTATTGCTACTGACGTTGACTGACATCAGAGACAACTTAGCTGTCTGCTATTTGAGATTGACATTTGTGCAGACCTCTGAACTAGCTTCATAGTACAACGTTAAACAAATAGAAGCCAATGGATATTTCTGAAGATCTATCTCTTTGCGTGCTCAAGTGATCAAAAGACTGTTGACTGGAAGCTTCCATGACTCCATATGTCATTCAGTCTAACGACTACTCAAAGGAGAGACAACGGACACTTCAACATCTACGTTTCAAATTGAAGATATAAATTCAAGTCAGAAGAACAGAAGAAATAGTAGAGATCACATATTCAAGCATTCAACTTCTTCTCAAGAAAGTCCAGAGCCAAGAACCTTCATTCCACTTAGCTTTTGCTCTTTTGCTCTCCACTAGTTTGTGAAAATCTTGAGAGAGCATGTGTAGTTCTGAGAGAGTGCTTAGCTTAATGCTCTTCATCTCAGTTCTAGCTGCTTCAGATCCTTGCTTGTCAAAAGCTTGATCTAGGGGCTTGAATTTCTTTCACTCTCTTTGTGTTGTTCCCTTCGGGTGTGAAGGAAGACATGGTGGTATCCAGGGTGTTATTCCCTTCGGTCGTGAAGGAAGACCTGGTGGTATCCTGGGTGTTATTCCCTTCGGTTGTGAAGGAAGACTTGGTGTGGTATCCAGGGTGTTGTTCCCTTCGGTTGTGAAGGAAGACCTAGTGTGGTATCCAGGGTGTTGTTCCCTTCGGTTGTGAAGGAAGACTTGGTGTGGTATCCAGGGTGTTGTTCCCTTAGGGTGTGAAGGAAGACCAGCTGAGCTGGGTGTTGTAGCGTCCTTAGGGGGACTGTACCCTAGTTAGTGAAATCCTGAGTTGTTGCTCTGGGACTGGACGTAGGACTCCTAAGGAAAGGAGGTCCGAACTAGGATAAACCTTGTGTTGTGTGATTGTCTTCTTTCTGTATTTGATATTTAAACTAACAGTCACTAACCTACTTCGAAGAACATTTGTGTGAATGTTTTTAGTTACAGGTATCTTCTAGATTAATTTTTAAAGACCCATTCACCCCCCCTCTGGGCTCGTCAGCTGGGCAATAAACATCTTCTTCACTATCACTATTCTCACTGTAGTGGCTTCATCCGAAGTGGTTTCTTATGCTTTCAATGTGTTAATTATTTTTCTTGTTGACTTGCTTTCTCTTAATCTCTCCTTATTGATCACATAAGCCATTAATGACCCAATATGTTTTTCCAATGATATTAAGGAGAGGTCATTTGTTTCTTCTATAGCTATCACCTTTGGTATCCATTGCATTATAAGAGAACGTAGGATTTTCCTAACCAAGTCTCCCTGATTGTATATATTTCTTAATGCTGCAAGTCCATTGATTATGTCAGTAAATTCACTATACATTCGAGTAATGGACTTACCTGGTTCCATTTGGAGCTTCTCATATTGAATAACTAGAATATCAATCCTGGATTCTTTTACTTTGTTAGTCCCTTCGTAGGTGAGCTTTAACTTGTCCCACATCTCTTTTGTTGTCTTGCAAGTAAATATTCTATTGAATTCTTTCTTTGATATTGTGCAGCAAATGAAACTTTTTTTCTTGTTGTTTAAAGATTTCGTCTTTCTGTCTTCATCAGTCCATTCTTCCTTGGGCTTTGATATTTAGATGTCACCATTTTCTATGATGCTCTAGAGTAGGTAGTGGTAGCCTTGTAGGAAGAACTCCATCCTTGTCTTCCAATAAGTGTAGTCGTCACCATCCAACAGTGGAGGCCGGAATATACATTGCCCTTCTGTAAATTCTTGAGTTGTCATTGACATTTGTTCTTAGATTGTTGGATCTTTTGATTTCTTGAGAGACCTACTCTGATACCACGTTTTGGTATTAGTGCTTTCAGAGACACCTTTGCTCTAATACCACTTGTTGGTCCCTTCGGTTTGGCAGCAAGGAGTCACCTAGAGGGGGAACAAAAGCACAAATGAAACAATCTATGAATTCTAAGTGTCAAAGCCAAAATCAAATTAAAAACCCCAAAAGATAAATCCAGCATGAATGAATTCATCAGACAGGTCGACAGGATCTGAAGGATGTTGAAAGATTTTTCAGTCATCAGAAAATTGGCAAGAAGGTCATATCACAAAAATTCTTGTCATGCAAAGTGTATAAAACTTTGGTCATCTTGATTCCAATTGTAAAACCTGGCCCTCTCGGGCCCTTAGCCCTATCCTCATGGTCGTGATGGACCCCCTGGGCGTGACATTGTCACGCTAGAGGAGCCGTTCACGACATACTTTTGGTCGCGGCACACCTAGCCGTCGCGTTCTTGTGGCGACAGGGGTGGCCGTCGCGTCCTTGTCGCGGCGTCTAGAGGCGACGTGACTCGGTTCTGACCATTCTGACTGTTGTCCTTTCTGTCAGAACGACCTTGTCAAGTGTCAGGTGCATAGAACATTGATGCAACCTGGCAGTCCGTTGCATCTTGGGGGCCGTCGGTTCAAAACCAAGGCAGGCGACCCTTTCCCCCTTCTCCTTCCTTTTCCTCCTTTCTTCTTCTTCTTCTTCCTTCTTCCTCCCCTGAGCTCTCTTGTGTTCTCCGGCTTGTTCGTGGTTCTTGTGGCGAGGAGGTGACGTCCCCGTGGTGTAGGCGACGTCCGTTTGGTGCTAGGAGCAAGGAGGAGGTGGCCATTCCGGCGTGAAGACCCCAATGGGTCGGCTCTACTAATTGGGGTAGGGACCCTTTGTCTTCCTCTCATTCTAGCATGCTCCCCTTCCCCTTGAAATTCTTGTCTCTCCATGGTATTGGGGTTGTGGGGTGTGTGAGATCCATGCTCGTGGTTGGAGAGGTGTCCTTCAAGTGTAGATTTCTATGTATTGCATGTTTCGTGGGGTTTGAGGGTGGTTTGGTTGTTTTACATGCTTTTCTACATGTTTCCCATGCTCCCCTCCCCCTGTGGTGTGGTTTGTACCGATTTCTGGGTGGTCCTTGGGAGGACTGTACCGGGACCCCTCTCGACTAAGATCACTATCGGCCCAAGGGTCGCGATGATGTCGCGACGCATGTGCCGACCGCGATAGCCTTGGCTGCTGCGGCGGGCATGGGCACCATGACATCATCGCGATAACCAGGGGCATCACGAAAAGGTCGCGGCCAGCCTTGGTGACGCAATAGTGTCGCGACGGCTTGAGGCATCGCGACAATATCAGATACAGGTAAAGTTCTAGAGGAGTTCCATTTCTCATGGAGTCTTCGCCGTTTCCGGTTCTTTCTATACCTGTGGCACCAGTGCTAGTTCCTAGTACGGTTCTACATTAGTCATTCGTCCGGTGCTCGGCACTTGAGGGCTTGTCCTGTGAGAGAGGTTGTTATCGTTTACCTGGGACCCCCGTCCCTAGGCACATGTTTAGGGAGTGCTCCGGGCTACAGGCTTGCTCGAGTCACGAACTCTAGAGCGGAGGGGAAATTGGTGGTTAGGACAGCGACGTTATGTCATTTGCAGAGCTCTCTTTGTTGGTCTGGGACGCCGAGGTCATCTTGGGTGTTCTTCCCGGCACAGTACAGCTAGTCCTTCTTCTTACTGCCTCACTCTTTGTGGCCCCAGAACCACCTAGAGATGCCAGGCATGGGACCGTAGTCCGGCTAGACTACGACAGTTACTATTGTTGTTACTTGTGTTCCTGTCGCCACTCTGACGAGACGTGGAGGTCTGGACCTTGGTCGAGGGTAAGACGTCAGTGGACACTCTTGACTGGTTGACTAGTGGTAGTGGTTTCCGTAGCTTATGTCTCTTGTCCAGGAAGGGTTCTTCTGTCTGTGTTGCCATCCGTATGGTGATCACGACGTGCAGGTCGTACGGAGTTTCTGACCGCGGTGTCTTTCCGTACCATTACTAGTTAGTCAGCTTTACTTTCGCACTTTCTTGTGTAGTTTAGAATATATATAACTATTGTTATTTACTTTGATTATATATATTCTTTCCCACCTGTTAGAGCCAGTAGGAGATTAGTAGTCCCTACTGAGCTTCTGTTGTGAAGCTCATCCCCTCTTTTTCCAGGTGAGACTTCAGCAGCGATAGGGCGCGCGTTGGGCGGAGGAGGCGGGGCGGTAGTCGTCGTCCTCAGAGCTAGCAGTGGTATCCCCTTTTAGTTTTACTTCACCCTCGGGGTATGCCCCTAAGGGATCTATTCTTCCCTTCTTTACTTGTACTCATTGTGTGTTGGGACTATACCTAGAGTGATATGCTGCGGTCTCGCTCTTTCTTCTACTTCCACGTATGTGCTCCTAGTTCAGTAGTTGATGTTTACTTCCTTTCCATATTATGTTAGACTTGTGTTATAGCCCTTCCGGGTTCCCGGATCTATGGGTGGTGACCGCGAAAATCGGGTCCTCGACATGGGCCAAGGATCGGGTTCTCGGGGCCGTTACAGTTGGTATCGGAGCGAGAGTCTGATAAGACTTATAGTGGATTTATACAACAACAGGAAGTCCCAACAGTAGTACAAGTACACTTCTAGCTAACTGAGTTAGTGTCGTTAACCTTATTGGTTGTGTGCCGTGCAGGATATGGCTCTGCGTAGGCGTAGGCAGACTAGAGAGCTGATGGAGCAGCAGGGTAAGTTAGATATGCCAGCGCCAGGTCAGGTTCAAGAGGATGAGTCAGTAATGGAGTCTGTGGCACAGCCTTTGGAGGCAGCGGCAGCAGCAGCAGTGGGCGAGCAACAACAGCATTGGTGTAAGGCCCCACCTCAGCAGTGTGGGGATTGGTTCCCCATGGCCGAGCAGTTCTTTAGGAATATGTTTTAAGGAACATGGCAGCCAGGGCATATGGTAGTGGGAGGTCAGCCGCCAGTACCTCCCCTAGTAGTACCATGGCAGTAGATAGATCCACAGGTGGAGCAGCCAGTAGTTCAGCAGGCGTCGGGTACTGGGAGTACCCGGGTCGGTAGGAGGAGGATAGCTGTCACTGAGGACAGGACCGCCATCTTTGAGAGGTTCTTGCGTCTCCAACCACCGATGTTCCTCGGTGACTATGATCTAGATAGAGCTCAGAGTTGGACACACGAGTTGGAGCGTACGTTCGAGACCATGGAGTGTGTCAAGAAGGATCACGTGAGATTGGCAGTGTATCAGCTCAAGAGACCAGCCCATGAGTGGTGGAGAGTTCAGAGGCAGGCACACTTCCTAGGGCAGCAATTGGATCAGGTTTCTTAGCAGTGGTTCTTAGAGGTCTTCCACGACAAGTATTTTCCTGACTATGTTCGACGTGAGAGACAAGATCAGTTTCATGAGTTGACTCAAGGTGATCTGACAGTTGCTCAGTATCACCAGAGGTTCATCAGGTTGTTGAGGCATGTTCCTCATGTTTCCAATAGTGAGCAGGCTTGTGCTGAGAGGTTTATTGCAGATCTGAGGCCAGATTTGCGGTGGGGTGTGACCGCTCACATGTGTGCCACTTTGGGAGTGGCCATAGCTAAGGCCACCGCCTTGGAGAGAGAGACCTGGCAGCCTCAGCAATAGCAGCAACAGGGAGGAGCTTCCTCTAGGACCACACCGTACCAGCATCCCGTAGGTAGTCGTGGTAGTGCGATGTAAGGCCTTGGGCCTTATTGGACCCTTAATGGGCCTACTTCTGAAATAGTGTCTGTTGACATCAAGGGTGTTGACGTCAATAGTGGGTTGACGTCAAGGTGGTTGATGCCAACCGTGGGGTTGACGGTAAGGGTGCCACCGTCTATTAGGTCTTGGCGTCAAGCGATGTTGACGTCTATCGAAGATTCCTATGTCTTCTCGAACATGAACTTGGCAGCAATCGATGTTGACGCCAAGTTCTGTCGGTGCAAGTTGACGGCAACAGATGTTGACATCAACCTGCCTGGCTTATGTTTTAGGGGTGACCCGAGGCCCCTTCTTCCTCACTTCTCTCCCTTTCCTTCCCATCACCTTCACCCCTCTTCTTATCCACTTCTTTCAGCGGCCGACGGGGGTTTATGGGAAGGGTGTGGTGCTCGTGGCGGCGGCGGATCGGGAGGGAAACGAAGGTTTGAAGGATTGTCCTCGTGGGGGAGCTTCGTGACAATCGGTGAGATTTGAGGTTCTTTTGGGAGTTTTATTGTGTTTTGAGGTAGGGACTCTGCCCCGTGACTCCCCATTGTTGCAATCTCATGATTGTTGTGTGTGATTTGTGTGATAATCGTGGTTTTTGGGGAGGGTTTCTCCATGTCGGGTTTTGGGGTGTAACCACCGATCCAAGCATTGGATCGTTGTTTTCTGACCTTATACTAATGTTTTGTGATGAGGGAAAGTGTTTCTCATCATCAAACAATAGGTTTTTGGGCAAGATCGCTCGTGGGAATGGCTTGGGGCCGTTTTAGCTGCTGGAAGCTAAAGAACTTAACAACAACATCGGTTGATGTCAAGTTCTTTAGGGTAGAACTTGGGAGCAAGATCCCTTGTGGTCAAGTTGGGGTAAACGGCCAGCCTGTTACCGTCTACTTTCTGTAGACGGCAAGGGTGTTGTCGTCTACCCTAGAGTTGCAGCAATCGATGTTGCCGTCTACCCTACAGGTAGGTTCCAGTAGGCTGAGCCCTTTTCCGTAGTGCGAGGTGTTGACACGCGGTGTCCGCCTCCAGGCGTGATGTACTGGACTTTGAGAGCGTCTTCGTCTGTGCCTGTACTGAGTTTTATCATGCTTGTGTTGTGTTGTGTTTCCCAGACGTTAAGGTGAAGGCTCCGTCTGGATGACTGGCATTGAGATATTACGTTGGTGAGCCTAGACGTCGAGTGCGACTTCGTCCTGTGCGTGCCCCTTGTGGTGGTTACGAGATGGTTTCCGTGGGGCCCCTTCTCCACCGTTCGAGTCCGGCGTAGGGAAAAACTGGTCATGGACTAGACGTGAGGGAGAGTGTCTGTGTGTGCACACGTGGCTAGGGTTGGAGGACTCTGTGGTGATGAGGCGCCAAGCCATAGGCGCTGGCTGATCTTACCTTGTGTGTGTGTGTGTGTGTGCTTGTGTGTGTGTACTTGTTGTACTGTTGAGCCTGCGAGGTTCTAGTTTCTTGGCGCACTCCTAAGAGGAGTTGCGTGCCACGCCACCAGTTTCTATTTTTTGTGCAGTTGTGTTTACTTGTTGTTGCTTTACATCTTGCACTGCTTTTTAGTACTGCTACTGGTGGAGGTTAGTGTCTCTACTGGGTCTCTTCTTGAGACTCACTCCCTTCCTTTTCAGATGGTTTGTCGTCGGCTCTAGGTGCTGAGGAGCCTAGTCACTCCGGTGTTGGTCCTGCTTAGCTATTGTTAGTAGTACTTAGTCATGTACTTGTTGTACTCTCTACTTTTGATGGTTTTTCTCTGAGTTGTACTATTTGACATATTATATAATGGAATGTTCAAAAAATTTGTAACGTGTACATTTTCTTATATGTTCTCCTCAGACGTTCTCTTTTTACCCTTCCGAGCTTCGGCTCGTGGGTGGCGGGTCAGGGTTCGGGTTCATGGTTGGTAACTGGTAATTCGGATCCAAGGTCGTTACAGTTGGTATTAGAGCTTGGTATGTCGAGACATATAAGGAAATGTCCCAAGATAACTCAGAGCATGAAGAGTATAGTAGCAGCAAGCAAGACTAAAGTTACTTTGTGTATGGATTTATGTGCATGTCCTGTGTAGATCCATTATGGCACCTAGACGACGTCGTGTTGAGGTGGCAGAGCAGGCACCTCAGCAGAAGGATCGAGATGCCCCGCCGCCACCGCAGGCGCAGCCAGAACTACTGGATGCACACAGTAGTGTTGTACCGCCGCCACCACCTCCTCCTCAGGATGCACAAGGGTTTGAATGGACCCATTTTCTTGAGGGGATGGCGCAGATTGTTGTTCAGCACCGCGATGCTCCAGCACCTCAGGGAGGTTCTGGGAGGGTGCTGAGGGAGTTCTTGCAGTTTCAGCCTCCTCAGTTTTAGGGACAGCCAGATCCAGATATAGCTCGATCGTGGTTGGACGCGATGGAGCGGACTTTCCGTTCCATGGAGTGCGCAGCGGAGGAGAGGGTTTTGTTGGCTAGCTATCAGTTGCAGGGGCAGGCGCTAGCCTGGTGGACCTCAAAATGGGAGATCACTTTTCAGTCTCGCCCGCTCAGGCAGATTACTTGGCTGGAGTTTGTGGTGGCTTTTGAGAGAGCTTTCTGTCCCACATATGTCAGGACTAAGAGGCTGTATCAGTTCCTAGATTTGACTCAGGGCGAGATGACAGTGGTCCAGTACAGAGCCAGATTTGTGGAGGTAGGGTGCTATGAACCGCAAATCATGGCAGATAAGTGTCTGAGGACCCATCAGTTTGTGAGAGGATTGAGGCCAGAACTCAAGTAGGCCCTGATAGTTGCTCGTGTCACTGACCTAGACGTAGCCTATCAGACTACGACAGCACTTGAGGCCAACACCTTATGGACCCTTGGGCAAACCAGAACAGTTCAGGCATAGGCAAGTCCGTCCCAGCAGAGACAGTATCATAGTAGTTCCCAAGAAACCCCGAGGAGCACGAACTCGTATGTAATGCCCCTCTTAGACCCATTACAGTTATTCCAACTCTCATTGGATCTAATAAAGGTATTACAATGGAATACATCCAACAATAGACGGTACAGATTGAGATATACATATATGATAATTCAATTCCAATAATATGCAAGGGAATATGGAACCAAATGTTTGTAACCAACATCATATTCAAATGTAAAGTCTAAACATAAAGGAAAGATAACAATAGTCCAAATTAAATACATATCCTGATCTCAAATGCATAAAATAAAGTACAATTTATTCCTCACATACAATAACACTCTAAATCTCTCATGTAAAGCTAAGCCTCCACGTCCTCACACTCAGAGTCAGTATGCACTAACTCCTGAGTATCCTCTGGCTCTCCTGAAATGTTAAACAAGCATGAGTCTACAGGACTCAGCAAGTCACATGAAAGATAGTTCAAACATTATGTATATAATAGATTTAAAACATGGTATACATATATCATTCACAACTTCGATATCATATAACATTTCCTACTAACATGATTTATAAGTCATTTAGCAATCAATCTTTGCATAGTATGTTCAATTATCTTGGAAGTAAAACTTTTCATGTGATGCATATAATTCACATCTTGTATTCTAACAATTGAGCTAACATGTTCCTATACATGACATGCCATCAATTTTCATGGCATATGCTTATTATCATGCAACATGCAACTAGTTTTCATGCAGCAAATAATCATTTAAACATGTAGCAAGTGGTCATGTAGCATGTAAAACAATTGACATGTAAATCATATAGCATATATCATGTAGACATTATTCATGTGGACATTTATCATGTAGTCATTTAACATGTAGACATGTAGCATGTAGTCATGTAGTTCATTTTTCATGTAGACATTTATCATTTAGTTGTCAAGACATAGCCCACAGTATAATAGAGATCAGTAGTCATATAGCATTCACTTATCACCTAGGCAATGTAGTGATGATGTCATGGTATTTGCGCAAAACTGGGGAAAGTCCTTCCCACCTTAGCCAGTAGAACTTGTCTACCTCCAGGATTTCAATTTGTTGCTCACATATTCAATAGGTTATTTTCATGTAGGTGAACTATTACCATAAGGGCATCCATGGTGTAGCTCCATGTAGGAAATCTCTAAAATACCAATGTCTTTATTAGCCATTTTACTTTAATATATGCATTATAATGTATGCAATCATCAATCTACATTTTATGCAATTCGATCATGCCTTTTCCATGCACTAAATACAACATTATGCAATTAGATTTTCTTCAATTTCTAAATCTTAACTTTCCTATAAAACAGACAACCTATCATGGTACTAATCATATCACATTCATTCATGAACATTTTCTCATGTTTAAATGAATTCTATATGCTATTTAACAATAAACAATTCATTACAATTCGTACAGAAATCTAAAATCCCCGAAATCTTCAAAGTAATTCAGACTCAGACTATGCACATGTAAAATTTCACATTTTTCTGAATTCTGTAACTATTTTTTTATAACTAATTTCCATCAATTTAAGATAACTAATCATGATACAACAGTGAGGAATTCAATATATCTCACAGTAATATAGTCTTCAAACATAATCATTTCAACATGAATCGTGCTCACCTCTTTTTACTTTTCTTTTATCATTTCCATTAACATCAGAGAACAACTACTTATATGCACATATAGACTATACATCATTACAACGACCTGCTCATGGTATAATAGTGACAAAACACACAATTCATCATCTGGCCGAAACCTCATACAAGCATGGATCACAACTAAGCCATAAAAATCGAATTTTCTGAAATTCACTGCACTAATAAATTTAACATCAACATATGTGGCGTTTACTTGCAGTAGACGTCCACATATCATGTCGTTAACAACCTGTAGACAGCGGCACATAGAGTCGTGATCATATAGTATAGGTCGGAAAACATGTAAGGTTTACATGAAATAGACGGCGATCGATTGTGTCGTTTATAAAATCTAAACGGCACACGATCTGGACGTCAAGTTCTTTCGCCCAAAAAAATTAACATAAAATAACGAGAATTCTACCCTTTCCCACGCATCAATTTCATGCTTTAAAAATCTGTAAAAATGATAAATATACAATCTTATATGTCCTAAACTAATCCCACATGTTACTTTCCTCTTTCCCTCCTTCTGGAGCGACGAATCAAAGCCCGAAGAAGCCCGCCTTGGCAGCAAGGCAGTCCCCTTCATCGATTTCAACCGCTCCAAATCCGCCTCCAACGTAGTTCCTCCACTTGTTGAAGCTACAGATCTCGAAGTTGAACCAACCTCCTTGTTCTAGAAACCTTCAAATCGCACACACGAGCTCTGCAAAACCCTTCCTCGGCCCTCCTTTCTCTCTTCCAAAACTAGGGCGAAAACCTCCCCTAACTGCGAAATCCGATCTTATAATGATCTCCCACGCATTAGCCAACCCTAATCCTGACCCTTGGATCCTAAACGCTCGGATCTGCCCAGTAATACCTCCTAGAAAAGGCCGATTTCTCTCCCCCGGAACAGTAATATCAAAAACAGGCAAGTCAGGTTAACGTCAACAGAAATTGCCGCCAACCATGATGTAGGCATCCATCGACTATGTCGTCTACATTCTTCCCCGAAAAACCAAATATTTTGGAAAATAATAAACGACAGAAGAAGTTGTCGTTAACAAGAGATAAACGGCATACGATCATACCGCCAACAATCCTTAACGCCAACGAATGTTGACGCCAAGTTCAAAAGAAAACAACACTCAAATACATGCAGAAATAAACACACAATTGCAATATAAATTTAAGAAAAATTCTTGGGCACTACATCCTCTCCCCCTTAAAATAATCATCATCCTCGAAGATTGAGTTAGAACACTCACCAAACAAGGACGGATAAAGCTTCTTCATCCTTGCTCCAAGCTCCCACGTCGCTCCTTCACGCGAGAAATTCCTCCATAAGACTTTCACAAAGGGAATAGACTTTGATCTCAATTCTTGCACCTTCCGATCTAGAATCTCTACAGGCTGCTCCTCGTAGAACAAATCTGGCTGAAACTGCACTGGCTCGAAACTAATCACATGAGCCGGATCTCTCACATACCTCCTCAACATGGATACATGGAAAACCGGGTGCACTGTTGCCATGGATGTTGGTAAAGCTAGCTGATATGCTACATTCTCGATCTTCTTCAAGATCTCAAAGGGACCAATGAACCTCGGATTTAGCTTACCTCTCTTTCCAAACCTCACTACACCCTTGGTTGGCGAAACCTTAAAAAAAACATGATCTCCTACCTCAAAAGACAAGTCCTTTCTCCTCGAATCCGCATAACTCTTTTGGCGATCTTGAGCTGCCTTTAATCTCTGCACAATCAACTGGATCTTTGTTGAAGTCTCCTGCACCACTTCTAGTCCAACCAGATGCTGATCTCCTGCTTCTTCCTAACACAACGGGGATCTACAAGGTCTCCCGTACAAAGCCTCAAAAGGTGCCATACCTATGCTCGAATGGAAACTTTTATTATATGCAAATTCCACAAGAGCTAGGTGGGGCTCCCAATCTCCTTTCCATTTCAGAACACAAGCCCGAAGCATATCCTCCAACGTCTGAATAGTCCTCTCGGACTGTCCATCCATTTGTGGATGAAATTCCGAACTCAATTTCAACTGACTGCCAAAAGCCTGCTGCAAACTCTGCCAAAATCTAGATGTAAATCTCGGATCACGATCTGAGATAATTGACTTCAGAATCTGATGCAGCTTCACAATGCCATCAATATAAAGTCTGGCCAAGCTCTCCACGGATTGCTTTTTCTTCATGGCAAGGAAATAAGCACTCTTCAAAAATCTATTCACAATCACCTAGATGGAATCATTCCCTCTAGCCGATCTAGGTAATCCAGACACAAAATCCATGGTAACTTGTTCCCACTTCCACTGAGGAATGTCCAGCTTCTACATCAAACCTGAAGGTCGCTGACGTTCTACCTTCACTTGGTGACAAATCAAGCACTTCGCCACAACATCAGCAACATCTCGCTTCATGCCAGACCACCAGAAAGAATGCTTCAGATCTTTATACATCTTCCCACTGCCCGGGTGAATATAGAACTGTGATCTGTGCACTTCCTCCAAAATCTCCTTCTTCAGATCAGCATCATTAAGGACACACACCCTATGATCCAGGCGAACCACACCATCTTCATCTCGAATAATGTCAGCCTTTCCAACCAACTCCTGCAATAAAGGGTCATCTTTTTGCAAAGCAATAACCCGATCATGAATAGAAGAACTAAGTGACAACTGAGCCATGAACATACTACACAACTGAGGTTCTAAAACAGCCAAAGAACCCAAAGCATCTTCTAACATCTTCCAATCTTGCCTCATCAATTGCCTCTTTCTGCTCAACGCATCCGCCACTACATTGGCCTTCCCTGGGTGGTAAGAAAGCTCAAAATCATAGTCCTTTAATAATTCTATCCACCTCCGCTGCCTCAGATTCAACTCCTTTTAGGAAAAGAGATATTTGAGACTCTTGTGGTATGAGAAGAGCTCAAATCTGACTCCATACAGATAGTGCCTCCAAATCTTCAAAGCAAAGACCACCGCTGCCAATTCCAAGTCATGAGTTGGATAATTGCGCTCATACTCTTTAAGCTGCCTAGCAGCATACGCCACAACTCGACCTCCCTGCATAAGAACACAGCCATGCCCAATCTTCGAAGCATCCGTGTAGATAGAGAAAGAATACACACCATTGGGCAACACAAGCACTGGCGCTGAGGTCAAATGAGTCTTCAGCTCCTGGAACGCCTTTTCACAAGCTTCTGACCATTCAAACTTCACTCCCTTCTTGGTTAACCTCGTCAAGGTAGCCGCAATAGAAGAGAAACCCTCAATAGATCTTCTATAATAGGTAGCTAAGCCGAGAAAACTCCTGATGTCTGCAGATGATCTCAGTGTCTCCCAGTCAAGGACAGCTTCCACTTTAGCCGAATCCACAGACACACCATCGCCAGAAATAACATGCCCTATGAAATGGACCTTCTTCATCCAGAAGTTGCACTTTCTGAACTTAGCATACAACTTGTGCTCCCTCAAGATATCCAGCACAATCCTCAAATGCTCTCTATGAGTCTCCTCATCAGGTGAGTAGATCAGCACATCATCAATGAAGACCACTACAAAAGAATCGAGATACTGCCAAAATACCCTATTCATTAAGTCCATGAAAACTGTTGGAGCATTTGTCAAACCAAAGGGCAAGACAAGAAACTCATAATGACCATATCTTGTCCTAAAAGCCGTCTTAGCAGAATCCTCCAACTTAATTCGGAGTTGATGATAGCCAGAACGAAGATTGATCTTAGAAAACACCGAAGCTCCTCGCAACTGATCAAACAAATCATCAATACGAGCTAAATGATACTTGTTCGTAATAGTCACCTGGTTAAGCTTACGATAATCAATACACAGCCTCATCGATCCATCCTTCTTCTTCACAAAGAGAATAGGTGCTACCCATGGCGATACACTCGGCCGAATGAAACCCTTATCAAGCAATTCTTGCAGCTGCTTCCGCAATTCCACCAACTGCCCTGGTGCCATACGATAAGGAACAATGAAAATAGGTGTTATGCCAGGTACTAACTCAATGCCAAACTCGATCTCCCTTGCAGGGGGCAAACCAGACAAATCCTCGGGAAAGACATCGCTGAAATCTCAGACTACATCAATGTCTTCAATAGACAAGACCTTCTTCAAATCGTCGTACACTACCACACTAGCAAGAAAGCCAACACAACCCTTGCTCAATATTCGGGCTGCCTTCAAAGCAGAAATCACGAACTTGCCTGTCACGCACCGACGCGGAATATCGGTGCGCGAAGGCAGTTGCAAGAAAAAAGGTTTAGAGCGTATACTAGACATCAAACCATTGTACATTGAATAATACTAAAGCAAATCTTTCTCATTAATAACTTTTCAAATGTCTAGTTATAACCACTAATATCAGAGCCATTCTATAGGGCCCAGTTACATTTCAATAAAGGGAAATAACTAACTACAACTCTAACATAACATAATGACTCGAGGGTACTCCTTGCTTCACTCTTGGTCATTCCCTTCCTCGTGAGTGTATGTGTCATCCTCGGTCTCACCTGAGAACACAACATCAAATAACGTAGGGTGAGCGATAACACCCAGTAGGACTTAAATCTCAGGCTCAAGCAGGCTTTAAATAATTAACGCATTTAACAGTAGCGTATCTAAAGATAGCAGGTACAAGAGAGTCAAAATATAGCAAGTGATAGCACTACAGGTAACAGGATAGCACAATAGCACGAGATCGAGTAGAGTTTCCAAAAATAGCACAAGTATCGAATATAGCACGAATAGCAGGATGGCCATAGCACAACTAGCACAAGTATGGTAATAGCACGATGAGTATAGCACTTGTTTGTCATTCTAGACATCGAGAGAGTATAGCACGTTTTGTGTTTTGATTGTCATATAGATAGTCGAGATAGATAGCACTTGAGTGTAATGTCAAACACTCTGATCATTTAACTCCCATGGGCAATAGCACTTTCGGGCGCACATCCCAGGACCAGATTGGGCCCTTTATATATTGCCAGGCATTGGTTATATTGTTTATCTATAGACAATCAGTCAATGACCAATATAGAGTACCAAGAAGTAGATGAGAGCACTAGATGAATAGACGAGATAGTAGAGTGAACGTGAATAGACGAGCGGGTAGAGTACAGATGAGAGCTAATGGACATTGCACGTAATGCGATGAGTAACAGGCGATAGTAACAGTTGCACAACACGCGCACGTCGTATTGGCAGTCAGGTGGAATTCACGATCTTCCCGCTGGCCATGTTATGCACAAGTCTACAGGTTCGACGTGATTCAAGGTAAGAGCGAACTTCTAATAGCCGTTTGGATCATATTGATCCCTAAAGGTGTAATCAGTGTTATGGTACAACCTGCTCGTCGACCATGTGGGAATCCATGATCAGAGGAGACTTACGAAGGCCTTGTGCAAGGGTTCACTAGTCCGGCGAAATGAATATCCGACGGAGAGTTCACCACAAGCCAAGTAAAGTGTGTATATAAAAATAGGTACTCGACGTTCTAGAGGAATTCTAGAACAGTGGAGCGTCGATATTGGTATATAAACAATGCAAGAAATGAATACAAGTCCTTCAAAATAGGGCAATTTATATACTTTATTGCAATAAATTTCCAGATACATTATGAGATATTTTGTGCCAGATTTCAGCCATATATGGATGGTTCATGTGTGTGCATGTGTAAGAGAAATCATAGATGGAAAAGAAGTCGTGAATATGTATTTTAAATCATTCAATGTAGCTCCATTTTTTTTAAAACAAGTTTTTACTAGGGGTATAACAATAAAAAGGCGTACTGTATAACTGTATAACAGAAATAATTTTTATGGGTTTTCATCAAAAACCTGTGAAGGCGACATAGGCCAATGAGGGTCACGACAGGTACTAGGCAGATCGCGACAGGAGCATGTAAGGATCACGACAGGGCTTGCGAATCAGGTACTGGAAACGCAACGGCTTACCTGTCGCCTTCTTGGTCGCGACGGGTAGGCTGTCGCAATCAGACGCCAGAAGGCGACATATTGGGCAGTCGCGATCTGGTGGTCTGCGCCTGACTTTGACAGGAGTCAGACCAAACATTGGATTGCGGACCAGAACATTCAAATTTTGATACAGGGTCATTTAGAAAATCATAACTAATTATATACATGATGAAAAATCACGAAATTAGTGGCAAATCGAACTAGACAAGCGAGAGTACTTCCAGTAATTAGGAATTCGAGAGAGATCATGGTTTGAACATGGTTTGAGAATGAACAAGAACGAGTAACATAGAACATGACACAGGGAGCAAGATGGATTTAATTCGAGTAACATGCTCAACAGAAATTATGGCTTTTGGGGTCAAAAGATCCCTAACAAGATCAAGTATTTACAATAAAAAGTTCGTAGCATGGGATCAAATGTACAAGGAGATAAGAATTAAACATGACGTCTCAGGGTTATCATGATTGCAGATCTTCTAAAATCAAGAACAAAAGATTGGCTCGATGAAAAAGAGTGAAACAAGAGGGCTTTTGTTCTGATGTATGGAACAATCTACAGATGAATATAATTGAGTTTTGCTCGTGAGAATGCCTACCTTTGACTCGATTTATCTTCTAGGGCTTAGAACTCCAAGAACGAAGGAAGAAGCTCCAAGAACTCCTTCTTCCCATGAGATCTTCTTCTCCTTGGCCTCTTCTCCACGTCCATCGACCTTTGGCAATGAGCTAGGGTCGGCCAAGAGGGTTTAAGAGGTGTATTTATATAAATACAAGTTCCTATTCCTACTACTACTCAAATTCCTCTTAATTACGAGATTTCCTAACTCCACCTTTCCTCTCTTGCTTTCCAATCTCTAATTGGGTTAGGATAGTATCTAAATTCGTGCTAGACTATATGGACTAGGTTTAGGAATCCAATTCCAACTCTAATTGTCACTTTTATTACTTTAATAACCCCTTTCCAATTAGGAGATAATTAAACTCAGAATTTAGGGTATTTTCTTTTATTTACTATTTGTAAATTCATATTTTGACCCAATAAATTCTAGGGGATCCATTAAGCAAAACCCATTACTCTTTTTCATTTAATCCGTTTTATTTAATGCTCTTTTCATGTAAATATCCATTTAGCTAGGTTTTTAATTTATTCTTTAATTTTTATTTTTCTAAAAAATTCAGGTTGCTACATTGCCCGACATGTTCTTGGGTAAGGGATTAAGAAACTCCTCCTTACCAGGGATCCGAAAAATAATAAGCTTCTTCCTGCAATCCATAAGGGCATAATGCTCCTCAAGCCAGTCTAAGCCCAAGAGAGCATCATAATCCATCATCTTCAGCAAATAGAAACTACCTTCTAAAACCGGTTCCTCAATGCTCACATGAAGTGAAGAAAAACAATGCCCGGTCAAAATAGTTCCTGCTGAAGTATGCACAGACAAGGCAACCTCCAACTCTTCCGAAACTTGACCATTCTCCTTCATCAAAACCTTGGCAAATCCCTCGAAAATAAAACTATGCGTAGCACCAGTATCAAACAAAACTCTAGCATGCATTCCTATGATCAAAATCGTATCTTTTGTGTCATTCTCTGCCAACTCTGCCTCGTCTCTTGCCAAAGCGAACGCTCGAGCCTGAGCCCTCAGTCTCCCTACTGCTCTCGGTGCCAGTCTAGCTGCTGTTGGTACTGCTGCTGCTGTAGTCTGCTGCGCCATCTTCGGACAATCTCTGATCTTGTGGTTCATGTCACCACACCTCAAGCACCTCCCGGAAGTCACCCAACAGACCTCACCTCCATGGCGCTTCCCACACTAAGTACGCAAGGGCTTTTTTGCAATTTTGTCTTCGCCTGGTGTCGGTGCAGCCAATCTCGCTGGTACCACTGCTCTCTGCTGAAAAGTTGGGGCCTTCTTCTTCCTATCGTAACACTGGAATGCTGATGCTGGCCTCTTCAAGGAAGCCCTCTTCTCCTCCAGGTATACCTCCATCTCTGCCTCCTGCATGCAAGCTGCTGACAAAGCCTCCTCCATCGAACGATGCCCTATAGCCACTAGTCTCGTCCTCAAGGACGGCTTCAACCCCATGATGAACTTCTTTACTTTCCTCCGCTCATCTGCCACAATGTGGGACGCATACTTGGACAGCTCCGCAAACCTCGCCTCGTACTCAAGTACGCTCATTGACCCCTGGGTCAATGTCAGAAACTCCTGCTCCATACGGTCCTGCACATGCTCCGAAATGTACTTCGCCCTGATTAGACGGACGAACTCAGACAAAGCAACCTCCAAAGCTCCATCTGCAAACTGTGTACGTAGCACTGAGGACCACCACACATCGGCACATTCCTGAAAAAGAATGCAAATACAGCTAAGGGTACACCCCAAACAACACACATAGACCTTCTTAAACCATTATTTACCTGCAGCATATATGTAGCCAAAGTCACCCTCTCCTCTTCCGCGCACCGAATAGCACGAAAGATCTTCTTCGTTTCCCTGAGCCAGCTCTCTGCTAAGATTGGATCACTCTCCCCCTTAAAGTAAGGCGGGGTCATCCTCCTGAAGCTCTCCATCATGGATACTCCTACAAAGCCTGCCTCTTGAGCAGGTCCCTGCGCCTACATCCAAGTCAAGCTCTTAGATTAATTTTTCTATTTAACACCTTGACTAACACTTATTATCTACCAACCTGAACCTGCACTTGTGCTTGTAAAGCCGCTGTCGTCTGAGCCTGAGTCTGCATTGCGTGCACCAATCCTTGCATTAATGCTCCATAATCCACAGGTGGTGGTGGGGGTGGAAAAGGTACACCAGTCTGGTCCTATGCCTGCTGAGCTAGAGCCTACAATCCTCCTGCTGACCCCTCGTCCTGGGTCGGAACAGCTCCTCTACGTCCCCGGGTAGCCATAGTGATGATCAGTCTGTCCCCATGTAATTTTAATTACCTATTTATTTTTATTATTATTTTTTGGTGATTAACAAAATTCCTTCAATGATTTCTAACATATATTTCATAAGTCTTAAGTACAGAAAATATACCAAGGTCACACAAACCAATGTTGGTAAGTATTACCTCTCTGAAGCTTTTATCTTGACAATATCATATTTCTCTAAGTCCACATCGACTTCTGTTGAAAGTCATAACGATTTCTTTATAAGACTAAATGGTGTTTCAATCAAGTCGTTCCCGTAACGATTCCTTAAGTTATCGCATCGATTTCTTTAGAACTCGCAATGACTTGCCCGTCGTAATGATTCCTTAAGTTATCGCATCGATTTCTTTAGAACTCGTAACGACTTGCCCGTCGTAACGATTCCTTAAGCTATCGTATCAATTTCTTTAGAACTCGCAACGACTTCCTTTAGTACTATAACGATTTGAATTCATAACGATTTCTTAAGTGTCTGAACGACTTTTTACTGTGACATTGTTTGATTTCAAACAAATCGTTCTCACAACGATTCTATAAGTCATCGCAACGATTTCTTCAGAACTCGTAACAACTTGCCCGTCGCAACGACTTCGTAAGTTATCATAACGATTTCTTTAGAATTCGCAACGACATACTCGTCGTAACGATTTCTTAAGTTATCATAACGATTTCTTTAGAATTCGCAATGACTTGCTTGCTATAACGATTACTTAAGTTATCATAACGATTTCTTTAGAATTCGCAACGACTTGCTTGCCGTAACGATCTCTTAAGTTATCATAACGATTTCTTTAGAATTTGCAACGACTTGCTTGCCGTAACGATTTCGTAAGTTATCATATTGATTTCTTTGGTACTCGCAACGATTTGCTTCTTGCAAAGATTTTCTTTAAAGCTCATAACGACTTTATAAGTATTCATAACGATTTCCTTGTTGATCACATAAACTTGCTTTCTATAACGATTTGCTCTCTATAATGACTTGTTAGTATTCATAATGATTTCATAAGTCATATAGACAACGACTTTATGGTTTATATCAACCTGACATTTACCTTATCTCTTAAAGTGTTGAATAGTCAAAGTCTTCTCTTATCTATCTGACTGTTGTGCATTTAATAATGGCAGAACGTATCTCTGCATGCATGCAGATGATATCCTTTTCTTATTATGCATATTATGTCAACATCTTTTAGAACAAGCTACTTGGCTTTGCTATTTTGGTGAATACTCACGTCAACGTTTACTGACACCAAGAGACAGCCTAGCTATCCACTGTTCTAGCATTTATTATGTGTAGGGACGTGAAGATATTCTGTCATACAACGTTGGACCTTATAGACACCAGAAGACCCTATCTCTTTGCGTGCTCAAATGGATAAAAGATTGTTGAAGAATTTCAAGCAGTCTAACATCTATCAACTTAAGAGACAACGGTTACTTCAAAAGAAGATTTAAATACAAGACAGAAGAACAAAATAAGCAAGTAACCGAGTGGAGATCAAGTATCTTACATTCAAACATTCAAATTCTTCTGCAAGAAGTATAGAGCCAAGAATCTCATTCATCATCATCCTTAGCTCTTCGCTCTCTGTGCTGTAATAGAATTTATAAGAGAGCCCGCGTAGTTCTGAGAGTGTGCCTTGTTTAGATCTTTTGCTCTCAGTAATTGTTGCTTCAGATCTTGGCTTGAAAAAGATTGATCTAGGGGCTTGAATTCATTCTATTCTCTGTGCGGTGTTTCCCTTCATGTGTGAAGGAAGACCTGGTGGGATCCAGGGTGCTGTTTCCCTTCGGTTGTGAAGGAAGACCTGGTGAGGTATCCAGGGTGTGGTTTTTCCCTTCTGGTGTGAAGGAAGACCAGCTGTGCTGGGTGTTGTTGTGTCCATAGGGGGATTGTACCAGTGTTAGTGAAAACCTGAGTTGTTGCTCAGGGACTGGATGTAGGACTCCTAAGGAAAGGAGGTCTGAACCAGGATAATTCTTTGCGTTGTGTGATTGATTCTTTGTGAGTTTGTTGTTCATACTAACTGTTACTAACCAACATCGAAGATTGTTTTTATGTATGTTTTTACGTACAGGTGTCACCTAGATAGATTTTTAAAGACCCATTCACCCCCCCTTTGGGCTAGTCAACCGGGCAACAAGTGGTATCAGATCGAGTCTCTTCGACAAAGAAAAGATCCAACGATCTGAAGAGTAAACATCCATGGCAGCCCAAGGTCACAACGAAGGTCAGTCTGTCAACCGACCACCATTGTTCGATGGAGAGGATTACACATACTGGAAAACAAGAATGGAGTACTTTCTGCAAGGCCGCGATTATCAGATATGGTCCATAGTAGAAGAAGGCGATCTTCTAGTCACAAATGAGAAAGCTCAGTGGACAGACGATGATAGGAAGAAGATCTCGCAGAATTGTAAAGCAAAGAGTATTCTGTGTTGTGCCCTTAGTAAAAAGGAGTTCAACAGAGTCTCAGCCTGCAAATCCGCAATGGAAATGTGGGAAAAGCTCAGAATCACTATGAAGGCACAGACAAGGTAAAGGAAACAAGAATAGACATTCTTGTAGCAAAGTACGAGAGATTTGAAATGCAATCAGGTGAGTCCATTACCCAAATGTTCAGTAGATTTACAGATATTACAAATGGGTTAGCTGGACTAGGAAAGACCTATGAAATGGGAGATATGGTCAGAAAGATTCTTAGATCCTTACCATCCTCATGGACCCCAAAGGTCACAGCTATTGAAGAGGCTAATGATCTGAAAAGGATGTCTTTGGAAAAACTCATTGGGTCCCTTATGGCCGATGAGATCAATATGGAAAGGCTAGGAGAGTCCTCTAGCAGAAAGAAACATTCAAATGCTCTTAAAGCAGAAGAAGAAGTGTCGATGAGTCATCATCTAAAAATGAGAACTCAAGTGGCTGTGAAGATGAAGAAGCCATGCTATCAGAAAAGGTTGCAACGCATTCTAGCAAAGAAGAAGAAGTTCCAATCTGGTAGAAGACACTTCAAGAGAAATAAAGACTTCAAGAAACCAGATGGAAAGGATCAAAAGAAGAGTGAGCCCATATGCTACGAGTGCAAAAAGCTAGGACATATTAAAGCTAAATGTCCAAAGCTCAAGAAGCTTGAATTCAGGAAGAGAGAGAGCTCCAAGAAGTTCAGGAAATATAAGAAGAAAGCTATGGTAGCTGCATGGAGCAACAGTAGTGACTCAGACAGTGAGTCAAGCTGAACCAGTGATGAGGAAGAAGCCAACCTGGCTTTTATGGCGAATACCGAAGAAAAGGAAACATCTAACTCATCCTTTGATTCTTGTAATGGTTCAGATTCTGATAGTTTAAAAGAAGCATTCAATGAATTATACAGTAAATATAGAGAAGCAACAAAATTGTTAAGAGTAAGCAAGAAAAATAATACTTGTCTAGAAAATAAAAACTCCGATCTAAAATCAGAAAATGATCAATTAGAAAGCCAAATAACTGAACTTAGAAGGAGAAATGAACTGCTATGTGAGGATCTAATAGTTAAAAAATGAACAAATAATAAAACTAGAAAAACAACCAAGCTCAGATCAACTGAAAATTGAAATTAAGACACTTACAGATGAAAATATTAAGTTATCTAGCACATTGGAAAAATTTACAAATGGTAAAAATCCTTTAATATTAAAAGGTGCTAGAAGATCAGGAAATAAAAAATATGGATTAGGATATACACCTCCAGATAATGATGAAACCATAATCTATCCTAAAATATACCCGACTCCAAAATTTGTACCCGAACAAGATATAGCATACAAAGCTAACTTCAAATATATAGAAAAAATAACCAAATTATCCTGTTGTGGTCATTGCAAGAAGTTAGGACATATCATAACAACATGCCCAACAAAACATAAGAAATGGATAATCAAAGGTAAAATCAATGATACTAACCAATCAGGACCGAAAAGAATTTGGGTACCTAAAACTTGATGATTTTATTTCAGGGTAACACTCGAGCATCCAAATGGTATTTGGACAGTGGGTGCTCAAGGCACATGTCAGGAAATCAGAAGCTATTCACCAATCTCCAAGCTGAACAAGGAATAGTTACCTATGGAGACAATGGGAAAGGCACAGTAATTGGCAGTGGTTCTGTGAGCAACAAAGGAAAGATAGTCATTGAAAATTTATTACTTATCAAAGGGTTAAAACACAACCTCATCAGCATCAGCCAGCTTTGTGACAGAGGTCATCAGATTCAGTTTCAAGAGTCAAAGTGCAGCATACTAAAGGATGGAGCCATAATCTTTGAAGCCAATATGGAGAAGAACCTGTAAGCGCTTCATCTTGAAGAACTCAAGGATCAGGATGTTTGCCTGGCAGCAAATAAAAGCCAGTCAACTGAACTGTGGCACAGAAGACTTGGTCATTGCAGCATAGATGGCATGAGAAAATTTCTAAAGAAAAATCTTGTGGAAGGTCTGCCAAAAGTCAATGCAAAAATGGAAGGTGTTTGTAGATCCTGTGCTAAGGGAAAGCACACCAAAAGCTCCTTCAAGTCGAAAACGGTGGTAACCACCTCAAAACCATTAGAGCTCCTTCATATGGATCTATTTGGGCCAATGAGAACTACTAGTCTTGGAGGAAAGAACTTTGGATTTGACATAGTCGATGATAACTCAAGATTCACATAGGTATCATTCATAGAGCATAAAGATGACACATTTGAAAACTTTGTTAGTTTCAGCAAAAAAGTCCAGAAGGATCAGAAGTTCAGGAATGTTTCTATCCGATCAGATCATGGTGGTGAATTTCAGAATGAAAATTTTGCTAAATTCTGTGATGATCAGGGGATTGAGCATAATTTCTCAGCGCCAAGGACACCACAGCAAAATGGAATTGCTGAGAGAAAGAATAGAACTCTATTGGATATGGCAAGAACCATGCTATCAGAATATGATCTGCCAAGGAATTTTTGGGCCGAAGTAGTCAACACAGCAAGCTACATCATCAACAGAGTAATGATCAGGCCAATCCTAAAGAAGACTGCATATGAACTGTTCAAAGGGAAGAAACCAAAGATCAGTCACTTCAGGACATTTGGATGTCCTTGCTTCATCCACAACAATGGAAAAAGGGACATTGGTAAGTTGGATGCCAAATCAGATGAAGGCATCTTCCTGGGGTACACCTCTAAACCCAAAGGCTATAGAGTATTTAATAAACGCACTTTATTAATTGAACAGTTTGTACATATTATTTTTGATGAAACTAACCCTTCCATGAGAAAGGAAGAACATAATAACAATGATGATACAGATGAACTGTCCAAGAAACTAAATAATACATCAATTGAGAATAAGGATGATCCACCTCTGGAAGACATGCAACAAAAGGAAATTACACATGAAAATCTTCCAAAGGAGTGGAGATACAAGAAAGATCATCCACCTGAGAATATCATTGGTGATCCGTCTGTTGGGGTAAGAACAAGAGGTAACATGATACCTTGTGATTATTTAGCATTTGTTTCTCAAATAGAGCCAGGACAGTCAAAGAAGCTCTTGGTGATGAATCTTGGATCTTGGCCATGCAAGATGAACTAAATCAGTTCAAGAGAAACCAAGTATGGTTACTTGTTCCTAGACCATCAGACCATCCAGTTATTGGCACCAAATGGGTGTTCGGAAACAAATTGGAAAGACTGGTGTAATCTTGAGAAACAAGGCCAGATTGGTGGCTCAAGGCTATTCCCAAGAAGAAGGCATAGATTTCGATGAAACCTATGCACCTGTAGCTAGACTTGAGGCTATTAGAATATTACTTGCATATGCATCAGCATTAGACTTAAAACTATTTCAAATGGATGTCAAATCTGCTTTCTTAAATGGTTTTATAAAAGAGGAAGTTTATGTGGAACAACCCCCGGGATTTGATGACTCAGAATTTCCTAATCATGTTTTCAAACTTCATAAAGCTTTATATGGATTAAAGCAAGCACCTAGAGCCTGGTATGAAAGGCTTAGTTCTTTTCTTCTAAACCATGGCTTCAGTAGAGGTCAAGTAGATAGTACTCTTTTTATAAAGTCAAAAGTCAAACACATACTGCTAGTTCAAATTTATGTAGATGATATTATTTTTGGTTCTACTAATGAATCCCTTTGCAAGAACTTTGAAAAGTTGATGCAGGAAGAATTTGAGATGAGCATGATGGGGGAGCTCAATTATTTCCTTGGATTGTAAATCAAGCAAGGAAAAGATGGCACCCACATCTGCCAAGCAAAGTACATAAAATAACTCTTGAAGAAATTTGGATTCGATAACACCAAGCCATTGTCAACACCAATGAGTACATCAACAAGAATGGATAGTGACAAAGATGGTAAGAAAGTAGATCAATATATCTACAGAGGTATGATAGGTTCATTGCTTTATTTAATAGCTAGTAGACCTGATATTCTATTTAGTGTATGCATGTGTGCTAGGTATCAAGCAGATCCTAGAGAATCACATTTAATCTCTGTAAAAAGAATATTTAGATATTTAGCTAGAACTCATGATTTAGGTCTGTGGTATCCAAAATCTTGTGAAATCAATTTAGTAGGATACTCTGATGCTGACTATCCTGGATGCAAAGAAGATAGAAAAAGCACCAGTGGTTGTTGTCAATTTCTTGCAGGGTGTTTGATATCCTGGTCTTCAAAGAAACAAAATTCAGTGGCACTATCTACAGCTGAAGCTGAGTACGTGGCTGCTGGAAGTTGATGTACACAACTCCTATGGATAAAACAACAACTTGAAGATTTTGGATTAAATATCAAATCGATTCCACTATTGTGTGACAACACCAGTGCTATCAATCTCAACAAAAATCTAGTCCAACATTCAAGGACCAACCATATTGAGGTTATATATCATTTCATTCGTGATCATGTTGCAAATGGTAATATTGAAATATCCTTTATTGATACAAATAGTCAGTTAGCAGATATTTTCACGAAAGCCTTACCCGAAGAGAGATTCACATCTCTTAGAAGGGAACTGGGCATGTGTAATTTGTGAAAAGATTTCCGCTTGAAACTGGTACAAAAATTTTCAGATTTAAGTAAATTTTCCCTCCATAAATTTAAGCAAAATAAATTCACATTTTCCTTCCTTGCCGCTCTTTTATTAAAGTCTGTTTGAATAGTCAAACTCTTTTGTCGCTTTCTACCTCCTTTTGGCGCCTCACTTTCCACAGCATTTATTTAATTACAAAAATCGATGTGGGAACGTTTCATCTCCCATCTTCTATCTTTTTCCTCTTTCGTCTGGTTGCCTAAGCCGATGCCCTAACGACTCAGACATCGACTCTCTGCAAGTTTGAAGCTCTTCTCTCCTTCCCGCGATAAATTTCTTGAGGGCTTTCCCTCCATCTTCCACTTCAATCCTCCAGAAAACCTTCTCACTTGAATCCATGGCCGCATCCCTCATTTCCAGCAATCTGAGTGGTTACAGCGCCGAGTTCCCCTCTCCTGAGCAGCAGGAAAGGTTCACGTTCGTGAAGACCAAGCTGTGTGGAAATAAAGCAGTAGATGTTGCTGATCTTGAGAAGAACGGGATGCACAGTGTTGTAGCAGCCATAAGCAGGATGAAGTGCTCAGTTATTTCAACCTTCTCTGAGGTAAGCTATCCAGACCTCGTGAAGGCATTCTTTGTTTGTGTCACGCCCGAACGCGGAATATCGGAGCGCGAAGGCAGTTGCAAGAAACGGGTATAGAGCGAGTACTAGACATCAAACCATTGCACATTGAATATTACTAAAACAAATCTTTCTCATTGATAACTTTTCAAATGTCTAGTTACAACCACTAATATCAGAGCCATTCTATAGGGCCCAATTACATTGCAATAAAAGGAAAATGACTAACTAAAACTCTAAGATAACATAACGACTCGAGGGCACTCCTGGCTTCACTCTTGGTCATTCCCTTCCTCGTGAGTGTAGGTGTCATCCTCGGTCTCACCTGAGAACACAACATCAAATAACATAGGGTGAGCGATAACGCCCAGTAGGACTTAAATCTCAGGCTCAAGCAGGCTTTAAATAATTAACGTATTTAATGGCAGAGCATCTAAAGATAGCATGTACAAGAGAGTCAAAATATAGCAAGAGATAGCACAATAACAAGAGAGCGTGTATAGTTTCCAAAAATAGCACAAGTATCGAGTGTAGCACGAATAGTAGGGTGGCCATAGCACAACTAGCACAAGTATAATAGCACGACGAGTATAGCACTTGTTTGTCATTCTAGACATCGAGAGAGTATAGCACGTTTGTGTTTTGATTGTCATATAGATAGTCGAGATAGATAGCACTTGAGTGTAATGCCAAACACTCTGATCATTTAACTCCCATGAGCACTAGCATTTTCGGGCGCACATCCCAGGACCAGATCGGGCCCTTTATATATTGCCAAGCATTGGTTATATTGTTTATCTTTAGACAATCAGTCAATGGCCAATATAGATTACCAAGAAATAGATAAGAGCACTAGATGAATAGATGAGATAGTGGAGTGAACGTGAGTAGGTGAGCGAGTAGAGTATAGATGAGAGCTAATGGACATTGCACGTAATACGCCGAGTAATCAGGCGATAGTAACAGTTGCACAACACGCGCACTTGGTGTTGGCAGTCAGGTGGAACTCACGACCCTACCACTGGCCTTGTTATGCACAGGTCCAGAGGTCCGGCGTGATTTAATACGAGAGTGAATCTCTAATAGCCGTTTGGATCATATAGATCCCTAAAGGGTATCATAGGTATTAGGGTACAGCCGGCTCGTCGACTATGTGGGAATCCATGATCATAGGAGACTTACGGAGGCCTTGTGCAAGTGTTCACTAGTCCGGTCAGAAGGAATATCCGACGGAGAGTTCACCACAAGCCAAGAAGAGTGTGTATATAAAACAGGTGCTCGACGTTCTAGAGGAATTCTAGAACAGTGGAGCGTCAGTATCGGTATATAAGCAACGCAAGAAACAAATACAAGTCCTTTAAAATAGGGCAATTAATATTCTTTATTTCAATACATTACCGGATACATTATGAGATATTTTCTGCAAGATTTCAGCCGCAATTGGATGGTTCATGTGTGTGCAAGTGCAAGAGAAATCATAAATAGAAATAAGTCGTGAAGATGTATTTTAAAATTATTCAATATTGCTCCATTTTTAGGTAAGGTTTTTACTGGGGGTATAACGGTAAGAAGGCGTAAGGATTATTTAGAAAGCGACAAAAATATTTTTTTTATGGGTTTTTATGCAAAACTCTGAGAAGGCGACATAGGCCTGTAAGGAACGCGACAGGGTCAGGGCAGAACGCAATAGGGCCTAAAAAGGGTCGCGACATGGCTTGCAGATCGGGTTCTGAGAATGCGACGGCTCACCTGTCGCCTTCTTGGTAGCGATAGGGAGGTTGTCGCAATCAGGCCCCAGAAAATGACATATCGAGGTGTCGCCTTCTGGTTGTCTGCGCCTGACTCCGACAGGAGTCAGACCAGACATTGGATTGCGGGGCCAGAATATTGAAATTTCGATACAGGGTCGTTTAGAAAATCATAACTAATTATATAGTCAACGAAAAATCCTGAAACTAGTTGAAAATTAAACTAGACATGTAAGGGTACTTCCATTAAATCGGAATCTGAGAGAGAGCATGGTTTGAACATGGTTTGAGCATGAACAACAACGAGTAACACAGAACATGACATAGAGAGCAAGACTGATTTAATTCAAGTAACATGCTCAATGAAATTTAGGCTTTTTAGAGGCAAATGATCCCTAACATCATGAAGTATCTACAGTAAAAATTTCGTAGCATGGGATCAAGTCTACATAGAGATCAAGAGTTAAGAAGAGGGCTCGGGGTCAAGAGAGTTGCAAAACTTCTAAATTCAAGAAGAAAATATTGGCTTGATGGAAAATTATGAAATTTGAGGGTTTTGTTCCTGATGTATGGAACAATCTACAGACGAAATTTTAGGATTTTTGCTTGCGAGAATGCCTACATTGACTCGATTTCCTCTTCTAGGGCAAGAACTTGAAGAACGAGGTTGAGAGCTTGAAAGGTTCTTCTTCCCATGAAATCTCCTCCTCCTAGGCCTCTCCTCCTGGTCCAGGAATCCCTTGGCACGAGCTTGGGTCGGCCAAGAGGGTTTTAGGAGAGTATTTAAGCTTCTCCTCTTTCTATTTCCTAATAGGACTCTAATTCCTCTTTAATTCCGAAATTTCCTTACTTCCTCCTTCCTTCCTTGCTTTCCAATCTCTATTTAGACTAGGAAGAGATCCAAATTCGTGCTAACCCATATGGGGTAGGTTTAGGAATCCTATTATAACTCAAACTAGCTATTTAATGCATTAAATACCCCTTTTCTATTTAGGTATTAATTTAGTTACGAATTTAGGGTATTTTCCTATTATTCTCCCTTTGTAAATTCATATTTTTGACCCAATAAATTCTAAAAGATTCATTAAGCAAAGCCCATTACTCTTTTCCATCTAATGGGTTTTATTTAATGCTCTATTTAAATATCCATTTAGCTAGGTTTTAAATTCTTTATTTAAATTTTTATTTTTCGTAAAAATTCAGGTTGCTACAGTTTGCTTGAAATCAGAGACAGATGGATCTATGATGTCTTCAGTCAAAGGAATCCCCATAATGATTGATCATGATCTTCTGAAGATGTTGTTTGATGTGAGCACAACCGGTCACAGCGGAGTCCACTCTGTGGATACAAAGGTAAAGGGTCTCAGAATTATTGGACCTGAGTATCGTCTAAGAGATGGAAAAATAGATATCAATCAAATGAATGCTTTCAACCGTCTCTTTCACTTTATAATATGTCAGATAATCGCTCCCAGAAGTGCAACATTTTCAACCTGTACAAAGGCAGATTCTGATATGATGTTCTAGGTCATACAAAACAAGGAGATAAACATGGCCGCTGTAATGTTAGAAAGGATGAAATTTGCTAGTGATCAGATTTGGGATACCAAGAGCAAGCTCAATATTTCTCTACCCTATGCTCACCTGCTTACCAAGATTTTCATGTTTTTTGGTATTCATTTGTCAGGAGCAGTTGTTGAAAAGATGGGCCAAGCTATTAGATCCAGAAATCTAAGGAAAAGTGGTTTCTCAGTTGTAAATGGCATTTGGTCTAAGACCTCCAAGGCTGAGGGAGAGGCCATTGTGGAAGAAGTTCAGGAAGTTCAGGAAGAAGTGCAAGCAGCAATCGCAGAACCAGTAGTTGTAGCCCCAGCTATGCCAGAGCAAGAAGAATTAGCATCTGCAGCAACCCCTGTCTTGGAATCAGCAGCAGAAGAGTCAGCAGCAGCTGTAGACTCTCAATTTGTAGAAGAATTTCCAGAAGAATCAGCAAGAATAGCTGTGGAGAGTTCTAATGAAAGAATTGAGGACATCTCTCCTGAGGAAATTATCCCCTTTGTGTCTACAACAGCAGACCATCTACCCACCTCAATTGTAGCCTCTATACTTAGAGGGGTAGTGGACTCTATTCTCTCCACCCCAGTCACTTCAAAGACTGGTGGTTGATCTGTAGAGGATGTTATGGCATCTGGCCACATTGTAGAATCTGTAGCAGCTGCACCAGTTCAGGAGGAGCAATCAGGTGCTCCAGAAGATGTATTGATGTAGGAAGCTCCTATTCAGGGGGAGCAGCCTTGTGAAAGACAAGAGGTCTCAGAAGAAGCAGCACACACTGATATGCCTATGGGCAGTGTGCGTGCTGAAGGAATCATTGCCAGTTCACAGGGTGATGGCACTCAGGGGGAGGAACATGTCAATCCCCCAGGTAATGATGCTAGAGACGGGGAGACAGCCAGCTCCTCAGAATTACATGATGATCAGCAGCCTCCAGCTTCAGAGGCAAGGGAGAAAGGAAAAGAAGTGGTTTCCGATGTTCCACTCTTAGCAGATACTCCTTTTGAGAGGCAGGTGAAACAGAAAATAGTAATAAATTTGAAGCATGTTATTGAGAGATTGGATGTTTAAGGTACAATCTTATGTTCTCTCCAATCATATGTAAATTCCATTTTCATGAGCCAAGCTTCATCTTCCAAGGAGATTTCAAGTATCAGAAATGCCATGAAATGGTTCAACAACGAGATGGGAAGCATGAAGACAATGCTCTCTGAGATTCTAAAGGTGGTTGGAGCTCAAGTTACTCCTCCACATCCACCTCCTGCAACTTAAGTTCCAGAATCAAGGCCATCAGGGTCATCTGTTCCAGTGTTCGGACCATCAGCAGCAGCAGCAGCAGAGGCAGAGGTCAATGAGCAAGGTTCTTCTGGGCCAGCTGAGCCGGATAAATGGCCTCCAAGGCCTGCTGAGAAGATGTCAGGGCCATCAGGGCCATTGGAGTTTGATCCTGTGCAGAATTTGGCTGAAGAAGCAGTTTTTGTTCCCGAGCCTCCAGCTCCCACTTCTTCCTAAACACCAGTTCCTCAATCTCCACCTTCATCCTCCACTGCACCTCCTGCCCCACAGACTTTCAAGAAACCTCAACCTAGACCCATCTTCTCACCAACACCCTTTCCCTCTCAATCCACCTCCTCTCCTGCCTCATCTCCTGTTTCTTCCACCATTGTTTCACTTTACCATCCTCTCCACCTGAGCTTCCACCAGCATCCTCTTCTGCAGGGCCCTCTTCTTCTGGCCCTTCTACATCAGACACTTTTACTCTTCCCATTGAAACTCTTGACTCTATTTTCAATCCACCTACACCTCCCTCCTTCATTACCATTATTCCTGAGGGTGCCCAACTCAGAAATGTGGAAATCTAGGATATCAAGGATGAATTTGAAGTAGCAATACTACGTTCAGTCCTGGCTGTTGGAACCCACACTCACAAGACAGGCTCTTCTAGTCCTGTCTCTAAAAAGAGGAGACTCACCTCCACTCATCCTGTCTCTTCTGAAACATGCTATCCTCCCCTGTGGTTTTCCCTCTCTATCTCCAACAAGCAGAAACCTATCTATGAAGAATATCTTCAAAAGGTAGTTTTTGCCCACATTTTTGGCCTTCCTTTCCAAAATCCTTCTGAACATCTCACCACTATCTTTCCTTATACCCATCTCCCTAAGGCTCATCAGTCCCAAGTTTTCTCTATGACTGAAGCCAAAACTAAAGAGCAGTGGGCTCGGAGCCATAAAGATCTGTACAGTCAATTCCATCGAGCGCAAGCTGCCAGATTTCCCCCTAGGGAAGCTCCTCTTCCCCTTTCTGAATGGTTCCAGATCCACCATAAAAATCTATTTGGCCCCTTCATTCAGAAAGAAATCAAATTTATCAGGCAGTATCAGATGTATAGTAACTACTGCTATGTACATCGCCTCCCAGAATCTCAGTTGGGTCAATTTCGTGCAGCCATCAGGGCCCTCAGTTCAAGCGTAGCTCATACTGAGTCCCTTAAGGTTGATTTTTCCACCTTGGTTATTCCTAATATAGTGTTCCTTCCCCCTCTCCATGCCTTGATTATGGAATCTTCTATGGGAACACTTATCTTTGAGCGAGCTGCAAGGGTAATGGCTAGATTATTTGTGTAAGATGGCCGTGACTTATCCTTCCCCAGATTCGTCTTTCGGCAGTATCTTCAGGAGCATATCAAGGCAGATGTTCTGGCCCCTATTCTCTCTGAATGCGAGTGGTTGTCTCCTGAAGAGTGGCAGAAGCTTTATCCGTTGTCTGCTCAGCAGCTCAGCGATCTAAATGCCTCTTAGGCTAGTTCAAATCAACCTCTCTTGTCTCCTGGTCAATTTTTGGATGCCAACTCCCTTCACCTCATCAGGGACTCCTATCTGACCTTGGTCGAAAGATACAAGGTTTTCTTTGCCTTAAAGCAAGAACTTAGGTCGCTTAAGATTGACTATCCCCTCAACATTGAAGCTTTCCTTCGGTTTGCCAGCTTTGGGTCCTTCTTAACTTACAAGTTAGCCCTTGGCCGTGTTAAGTATGGGGACTTCATTTCAGATCAAAGACAGCTTCATATCAAAAGGATGGCTCCAACTATGGGACCCTCCTATCAAATTGACTTTGGGGCCTTTCAAGCCTTCTTTGAAGAGCAGGAATGCCAGGCAATCCCTGTACTAAAGCGTTTTGACTCCTTCTTATCCCCTGCTTATTACTTATCTGTAAATCCTCAAAACTAATAAATATATGTTGGTTGTCTACCCTTCCATCTTTTCTCTTCATTATTTGTCTCAGAGTATCTTTTTGTTTAATGACAAAAAGGGGGAGAAAATTAGCATGTCTGAAATACATTCCGGAAATATACATGCTTATTTTTAAAGTTTTGCCATCACCAAAAAGGGGGAGATTGATGATCAGTCTGTCCCCATGTAATTTTAATTACCTATTTCTTTTTATTATTATTTTTTGATGATTAAAAAAATTCCTTCAATGATTTCTAACATATGTTTCATAAGTCTTAAGTACAAAAAATATACCAAGGTCACACAAACCATTGTTGGTAAGTATTACCTCTTTGAAGCTTTTATCTTGACAATATCATATTTCTCTAAGTCCACATCGACTTCTGTTGAAAGTCATAACGATATCAATAGAGCTATAAAGATTTCTTTATAAGACTAAATGGTGTTTCATTGAAGTCGTTCTCGTAACGATTCCTTAAGTTATCGCATTGATTTCTTTAGAACTCGCAACGACTTGCCCGTCGTAACGATTCCTTAAGTTATAGCATCGATTTCTTTAGAACTCGTAACGACTTGCCCGTCATAACGATTCCTTAAGCTATCGCATCGATTTCTTTAGAACTCGCAATGACTTCCTTTAGTGCTAGAACGATTTGAATTCATAACGATTTCTTAGGTGTCTGAACGACTTCTTTACTGTGACATCGTTAGATTTCAAACAAATCATTCTCACAACGATTCTATAAGTCATCACAACAATTTCTTCAGAACTCGTAACAACTTGCCCGTAGTAATGACTTCGTAAGTTATCATAACGATTTCTTTAGAATTCGCAATGAGTTGCTCGCCGTAACGATTTCTTATGTTATCATAACGATTTCTTTAGAATTCACAACGACTTGCTTGCCGTAGCGATTTCTTAAGTTATCATAACGATTTCTTTAGAATTCGCAACGACTTGCTTGCCCTAACGATTTCTTAAGTTATTATAACGATTTCTTTAGAATTTGCAACGACTTGCTTGCCGTAACGATCTCTTAAGTTATCATAACGATTTCTTTAGAATTTGCAACGACTTGCTTGCCGTAACGATTTCGTAAGTTATCATAATGATTTCTTTGGTACTCGCAACGATTTGCTTCTTGCAAAGATTTTCTTTAAAGCTCATAATGACTTTATAAGTATTCATAATGATTTCCTTGTTGATCACATAAACTTGCTTTCTATAACGATTTACTCTCTATAATGACTTGTTAGTATTCATAACGATTTCATAAGTAATATAGACAACGACTTTATGGTTTATATCAACGTGACATTTACCTTATCTTATAAAGCGTTGAATAGTCAAAGTCTTCTCTTATCTATCTGACTGTTGTGCATTTAATAAAGGCAGAACGTATCTCTACATGCATGCAGATGATATCATTTTTTATTATGCATATTCTGTCAACATCTTTTAGAACAAGCTACTTGGCTTTGCTATTTTGGTGAATACTCACGTCAACGTTTACTGACACCAAGAGACAGCCTAGTTGTCCACTGTTCTAGCATTTATTATGTGTAGGGTCCTAAAGACATTCTGTCATACAATGTTGGACCTTATAGACACCAGAAGACCCTATCTCTTTCCGTGCCCAAATGGATAAAAGATTGTTGAAGAATTTCAAGCAGTCTAACGTCTATCAACTTAAGAGACAACGGTTACTTCAACAGCCGTATTTCAAAAGAAGATTTAAATAAAAGACAGAAGACCAGAATAAGTAAGTAACCAAGTGGTGATCAAGTATCTTGCATTCAAACATTCAAATTCTTCTACAAGATGTCTAGAGCCAAGAATCTCATTCCTCATCATCCTTAGCTCTGCGCTCTCTGTGCTGTAATAGAATTTCTAAGAGAGCCTGTGTAGTTCTGAGAGTGTGCCTTGTGTAGATCTTTTTGTCAAAGTAGTTGTTGCTTCAGATCTTGGCTTGAAAAAGCTTGATCTAGGGGCTTGAATTCATTCTATTCTCTTTGTGGTGTTTCCCTTCATGTGTGAAGGAAGACCTGGTGGGATCCATGGTGTTGTTTCCCTTCGGTTGTGAAGGAAGACCTGGTGAGGTATCCAGGGTGTGGTTTTTCCCTTCTGGTGTGAAGGAAGACTAGCTGTGCTGGGTGTTGTTGTGTCCATAGGGGGACTGTACCCGAGTTAGTGAAAACCTGAGTTGTTGCTCAGGGACTGGATGTAGGACTCTTAAGGAAAAGAGGTCCGAACCAGGATAATTCTTTGCGTTGTATGATTGATTCTTTGTGAGTTTGTTGTTCATACTAATTGTTACGAACCAACATCGAAGATTGTTTTTGTGTATTTTTTTACGTACAGGTGTCACCTAGATCGATTTTTAAAGACCCATTCACCCCCCCCCCCCTCTGGGCTAGTCAATCGGGCAACACATAGTCTGCAAAACAAACATCCATTTTAATGACCTATTATTCTATATAAACTTTGGACTAATTCTTTATGCAGACTTAAGATATGAACACAATGTTGATATTCCATTTATGTACATGCTCAACCTGGAACGCTCTGATACCAATCTCTGTAATGCCCCTCTTAGACACAGTACAGTTATTCCAACTCTCATTGGATGTAATAAAGGTATTACAGTGTAATACATCCATCAATAGACGGTACAGATTGAGATATACATAAATGATAATTCAATTCCAATAATATGCAACGGAATATGGAACCAAATGTTTGTAACCAACATCATATTCAAATGTAAAGTCTAAACATAAAGGAAAGATAACAATAGTCCAAATTAAATACATATCCTGATCTCAAATTCATAAAATAAAGTACAATTTATTCCTCACATACAATAACACTCTAAATCTCTCAAGTAAAGCTAAGCCTCCACGTCCTCACGCTCAGAATCAGTGTGCACTAACTCCTGAGTATCCTCTGGCTCTCCTGAAATATTAAACAAGTATGAGTCTACAAGACTCAGCAAGTCACATGAAAGATAGTTCAAAACATTATGCATATAATAGATTTAAAACATGGTATACATATATCATTCACAACTTCGATATCATATAACTTTTCCTACTAACATGATTTCTAAGTCATTTAGCAATCAATCTTTGCATAGTATGTTCAATTATCTTGGAAGTAAAACTTTTCATGTGATGCATATAATTCACATCTTGTATTCTATCAATTGAGCTAACATGTTCCTATACATGACATGCCATCAATTTTCATGGCATATGCTTATTATCATGCAATATGCAACTAGTTTTCATGTAGCAAGTAATCATTTAAACATGTAGCAAGTGGTCATGTAGCATGTAAAACAATTGACATGTAAATCATATAGCATATAACATGTGGACATTTATCATGTAGTCATTTAACATGTAGACATGTAGCATGTAGTCATGTAGTCCATTTTTCATGTAATCATTTATCATTTAGTTGCTAATGTTGGATCGAAATGGCAGATTCACAGTCCTAGAGGGGAGGGGGGGTGAATAGGACTTTCTAACTTTTCAAAATTCCTCTGAAAATCACAACACTAAGTAGATGTGTTAGTACTTGGTGTGGTGTGTGTGATTCAAGTGTGAACTTGGCAGAAAACAATCACACAGAAAATTGCACAAGAGATTTATCCTGGTTCGGCCCTTCCCACATGGAAGTCCTACATCCAGTCCTCAAGCCAACCACTTGAGATTTCACTAAACTGCCAATCAACATGGCCTTCTCTCACCCTTGAGAAGAAATTACAACACCCACTTGCTCCAAAGCAAGTCTTCCCTAAAATAGGGGAAAACAAGACTGCCTTATACCAAAGGCCTTCCCTTCACAAGAGGGGCAATGCAGAATCAAACTTCTGCAGAAAAATACTACAGAAATTAAGGAAGAAACTCTTGTGTGTTTGCCTCAAGAATGAGCACAGAACACACACTTTCCAGCAGGATTGAAAGATAAGGAGTTTAATCTAAATCCTAGCTGAAGCTACTTGGGTGAACTTTGAAGTAAAAGCAATTACAGTTGCCACCCAAAAGACAGATCTTCAGAACAAGAATTTCTAAAGAGATTCTCTCAAATGAGAACTTGAGCAGGAAGGCTTTGAGAGAGCTTGAAGAATGCATGATGAGATTTCAGGGAATTGTGTTGAACACTATGCCTTGTTGTTGTTTTTTAAGAGCTTTCTTCATTTTTTTATAGTCTTCAAAAACTAGCTGTTTGGAGAAGATAGCCGTTGGAGTAAGATGACTGTTGTGTTCTTAGCCGTTTGGAGATAGTCTTGGCGATCCTTTGGATCTTGGAAGTTTTATCCGAAGGGTCATGAAAATTGTCTCTTTCCAAGGTCTTCAGAAATAGGAGCAGTTGCCACAGCTAGAGGATAGGCTATTTAAAGTCCTGAGTTGAGCAACCCATGCCAAACATGTGCTCCAATAAATGCCTGTTTAGTAAGGACAAGACAAAGACAAAAGCATCTCTATACCTTTGTAGTAGGTGGGTCAGTGGAGTACAGCAAACAGTATGGAACCTAGTATTCTTAGTCATTTTAGAAAATAAAGTAGACAGACTAAAAGGTAAAATATGGGTCTGACAGTGGTAGGTGAGATGGTCAGAAGCCATGCGTCTGAAACTTACATAAATGCTTTGTGTCTCTTAGAAGATATAGATTGAGGCAAAGGACACTAAAACTATAATACTATAAATAAATTGCAAAGAATGTTTTGCATAAATTCGAATGTACTGAATTTTGTCAGAAGAAATATATTAAAATAATGATCATGAAATTTGTCACTGATTTTATACTTAAGAAATTTTAAGTTTCAACAAGGAACTAATAGAAATATTTCCTGATAGGTAGAACTGACAACAGGTACAAGTTCACAACTAACAGAGTAGTCGAATGCAGTAGAATAGGTAATTCGACTTAAGAAGTAAGCATGATTTGACTACAGTAGGAACTATGTAAATCGGCTACAATAGAGCAACCATCAGTCGAATGTAGTGTATGACTATGAGTCGAGGTGGTGAGTCGAATGATGTTTAACTGTGAGTCGAAGTCTTGAATCAAATACATTGTAAAAGACATTCGATTGCATGAGTCGAATACAGTGTAAAAGACATTCGACTGTATGAGTCGAAGTCATGAGTCGAATACAGTGTAAAAGACATTCGACTGTATGAGTCAAAGTCATGAGTCTAAGACAGTGTAAAAGACATTCGACTGTATGAGTCGAAGTCATGAGTCAAATCCAGTGTAACGATGTGGACATAGAAAGATTTTCAAGACTTGTGACTGAGCTTCTAAATGAATCGAATTAGTCGAATATATCAATCGAATTCAGTAGGCTATAGAGATAGTCTGTGCCTTAGAAAATTTTGAGCATTGCATCTGTCTAGAAATTTTTTTGATATATCTATATTATGGAAAATACATATTTAGGGATTTTTCATGGTAGAAGCAAAATATGTATTTAAACATTTGTCATAGCAAAATCATTATTATTTAAAGACTTAGAGGTAGTTGCTCAACATCCAAGACATAGCCCGCACTATAATAGAGATCAGTAGTCATATAGCATTCACTTATCACCTAGGCAATGCAGTGATGAAGTCATGGTATTTGCGCAAAACCGAGGAAAGTCCTTCCCACCTTAGCCAGTAGAATTTGTCTACCTCCAGGATTTCAATCCGTTGCCCACGGATTTAGTAGGTTAATTTCATGTAGGTGAACTATTACCATAGGGGCATCCATGGTGTAGCTCCATGTCGGAAATCTCAAAAATAGCAATGTCTTTATTGGCCATTTTACTTTAATATATGCATTATCATGTATGCAATCATCAATCTACATTTTATGCAATTCTATCATGCCTTTTCCATGCACTAAATGCAACATTATGCAATTAGATTTTCTTCAATTTCTAAATCTTAACTTTTCTGTAAAACAGACAACCTATCATGGTACTAATCATACCACATTCATTCATGCACATTTTCTCATGTTTAATTGAATTCTATATGCTATTTAACAATCAGAAATTCATTACAATTCGTGCAGAAATCTAAAATCTCTGAAATCTTGACAGTAATTCAGATTCAGATTATACTATGTACATGTAAATTTTCACATTTTTATGAATTCTATAACCATTTTTTTATAACTAATTTCCATCAATTTAAGCTAACTAATCATGATACAACAGTGAGGAATTCATGCAATTTCTATATAGGTACTAGGTACAACATGTATGCAGTATATCTCACAGTAATACAATCTTCAAACATAACCATTTCAACATGAATCGTGCTCACCTCTTTTTACTTTTCTTTTATCATTTCCATTATCATCAGAGAATAACTACTTATATGCACATATAGTCTATGCATCATTACAACGACCTGCTCATGGTATAACAATGATAAAACACACAATTCATCACCTGGCCAAAACCTCATACAAGCATGGATCACACCTAAGCCATAAAAATTGAATTTTCTGAAATTCACTGCACTAATAAACTTAACGGCAACATATGTGGCATTTACTTGCAGTAGACGTCCACATATCATGTCGTTAACAACCAGTAGATGGCGGCACATAGCGCCGTTAACATATAGTATAGGTCTGAAAACAAGTAACGTTTACATGAAATAGACGGCGGTCGATTGTGTCGTTTATAAAATCTAAACGGCAAACGATCTGGACGTCAAGTTCTTTCGCCCATAAAACACAGAAAACACAACATGAAATAACGAGACTTCTACCCTATCTCACGCATCAATTACATGCTTTAAAAAACTGTAAAAATGATAAATATATAGTCTTATATGTCCTAAACTAATCCTCCATGTTACTTGCCTCTTTCCCTCCTTCTAGAGCGACGAATCAAAGCCTGAAGAAGCCCACCTTGGCAGCAAGGCAGTCCCCTTCACCGATTTCAACCGCTCCAAATCCGCCTCCAACGTAGTTCCTCCACTTGGTGAAGCTCCATATCTCAAAGTTGAACGAACCTCCTTGGTCCAGAAGCCTTCAAATCGCACACACGAGCTCTGCAATACCCTTCCTCGGCCCACCTTTCTCTCTTCCAAAACTAGGGTGAAAACCTCCCCTAACTGTGAAATCTAGTCTTATAAAGATCTCCCACGCGTTAGCCAACCCTAATCCTGACCCTTGGATCCTAAACGCTCGAATCTGCCCATTAATACCTCTTAGAAATGGCCGATTTCTCTCCCCCGGAACAGTAATATCAAAAACAGGCAAGTCAGGTTAACGTCGACAGAAATTTTCGCCAGCCATGATGTATACGTCGATCAACTATGTCGTCTACATTCTTGCCCGAAAAACCAAATATTTTAGAAAATAATAAACGACAGAAGAAGTTGTCGTTAATAAGAGATAAACAGCATATGGTCATGCCGCCAACAATCCTTAACGCCAATGAATGTTGACGCCAAGTTCAATACAAAACAACACTCAAATACATGAAGAAATAAACATATAATTGCAATATAAATTTAAGAAAAATTCTAGGGCACTACATCCTATACGTCCTTTTCCGCAGGGATGTCACCAAGGATAGGTTTCCGGAAGAGGTTCTAATGTGACAGGAGGCAGGCAGAGTAGAGGCAGCCTTCAGTTAACAGTGTACAATAGTCTTTTGGGCAACCTCAGCAGCAGAGCCAGCATTCTTTCGCTGGTCGGTGTTACCGGTTGGGTCACATGGCACGGGACTTCCCCCTGTTACCTCGAGACCTGCAGCAGTAGATTCTGCCCCAGTCTCGTACGTAGAAGCAGGTTCCTGTGCAGCAGCATTAGCATACCATGAGTTTAGGCAGGCCGAAGACCTAGGCTCGTGTCATGCACATGACCCGAGCAGAGGCAGAGGAAGAGGGCAGCTCATCTTGTGGAAGGTACTATGACTATATTTGGTTATGTAGCTAGAGTTTTGTTTGATTCTGGTGCCTCCCACTCTTTTGTTTCTGAGGAGTTTTTAGACTCTCTTGAGGAGCTGGACATGGGAGTGTTCAGCGAGCTTGTTGTGGAGCTACCGACGGGACATTTTGCTCTTACCTCCTACTATTTTGAGGAGGTACCAGTGGAGATGCACGGTCAGTGTTTGCCAGCCCAGTTGTTTGCTATGCATTTGCAGGATTTTGATGTGATTTTGGGTATGGAATGGCTCAAGTAGTACAGTGCTATGGTGGATTACAGGAAGAAGAGGGTGTACCTTTAGATACCCGGAGGAGCTGCCTTCTACTTCCAGGGTATCGTACCTCTTACTTCCCGCTTTTTGATTTCTGCTTTGTGGGCAAGGAGGTTGTTGGCTTCTAGGTGTCAGGGTTTTCTTGCTACTGTCGTGCTTGTTGATCAGGTTTGTTGGGGAGTGGAGGACATTCCCGTAGTTTGTGAGTTTCCAGATGAGTTACCTGGTCTACCACCACATAGGGAGATTGAGTTTACCATCGAGCTTGTTCTTGGCATCACACCTTTTGCATAGGCACCGTATCGCATGGCACCAGCAGAGTTGCGAGAATTGTAGAGGCAGTTAGAGTAGCTATTGGAGAAAGGCTATATCCATCCTAGCTTTCCTCCTTGGGGGTCTCCAGTGCTGTTTGTGAGAAAGAAGGATGGTAGCCTGTGACTGTGTATTGACTACAGGAAGCTAAATCAGGTGACCATCAAGAATAGGTATCCTCTACCTAGGATTGATGATCTCTTTGATCAGCTTCAGTCAGCTCGAGTTTTCTCCAGGATTGATTTGAGGTCAGGCTACTATCAATTGCGGATCAGAGATTCTTATGTGGAGAAGACTGTCGTCAGAACCAGATATGGCCACTTTGAGTTTTTGGTGATGCCATTTAGGCTCACCAATGCACCAGCGGCCTTCATGGATCTGATGCACAGGGTGTTTCACCAGTATTTGGACCAGTTTGTCGTGGTGCTTGTTGATGACATTGTAGTGTACTCTGCTTTAGAGGAGGAGCATGCCTAGCACCTGAGGATCATGTTGCAGACTCTACGGGAGCACCAGCTGTATGCCAAGCTCAGCAAGTGCGAGTTTTGGATGCAGCAGGTTCACTTTTTGGGGCAAGTGATCTCAGGTGACGGAGTTTCGGTTAATCCAGCGAAGGTCGAGGTAGTTTTGCAGTGGGAGAGACCCTATACAATGTCAGAGATCCACAGTTTTCTGGGTTTGGCTAGTTACTACTGTAGATTTATTAGAGGTTTTTCGCATATTGCTGCACCCCTAACTTGTTTGACGAGGAGGGGAGTACCATTCGAGTGGTCGGAGCAGTGTGAGCAGAGCTTCATATAGTTGAAGCGAATGCTTACGTCAGTGCTAGTCCTGGTGTTACCGTCAGGGTCGAAGGGTTTTGAGGTCTGCATAGATGCTTCCGGCGTTGGCCTGGGAGTAGTACTGATGTAGCATGGCAGAGTGGTGGCTTATGCATCACGTCAGCTAAAGCCCCACAAGGAGAATTTCCCGACCCATGACCTAAAACTTGCAGCTGTGGTTTTTCTTTGAGGATTTGGCATCATTACTTGTACGGAGTGAGGTTTGTGGTTCGCACCGACCACCAGAGTCTGCGGTATGTCTTTTCTCAGAGCGATCTGAACATGAGGCAGCGTCGTTGGATGGAATATCTGAAGGATTATGATTTTAGCATTGAGTATCAGCCTGGGAAGGCGAATGTGGTTGCAGATGCCCTGAGCAAGAAGGCATGGCTGAGTTACCTCATGCTAAGAGAGTGGCAGTTGTGGCAGTCGGTAGTAGAAGGATCCTTCAGAGATTCCACCAGACGACAGCAGTGTGTGTTAGGCAGTTTGTTAGTAGCTCCAGCTATCGTGAGATAGGTTATTGAGGCCCAGCAGATAGATCCCACGTTGCACAGAGCGTTTCTTCTCCCAGAGGTTGAGCTGCATGACGACGGGACTGTTAGGTTCCGGGACAGACTCTATGTACCTAATGAGGAGTCTGTCAGGAGAGCAGTTTTGTAGGAGGCAGACGAGTCTCGATACTCGATTCATCTAGGGTCAACCAAGATGTACCACAGCCTAAGACGACAGTTTTGGTGGCCTAGGATGAAGAGAGACATAGTAGCTTTTGTTGCTTGGTGTTTGGTCTGTCAATAGATGAAGGCCGAGCACCAGTTACCATTGGTCGAGTTTGCATATAATAACAGTTATCATTCTAGTATCGGCATGGCACCCTATGAGGCCCTGTACGGACGACCGTGTCGTACTCCTCTTGACTGGTTTGAGGTGGGCGAGCGAGTCGTCACTGGACCAGAGTTAGTTCAGCAGTCAGTGGAGGTAGTACAACTTGTCAGACAGAGGCTTGAGACAGCTCAGAGTCGACAGAAGAGTTATGTCAATCAGTGCAGACGACTGCTTGAGTTTCAGATTGGGGACCAGGTGTTTGTCAGAGTGTCCCCTATGAAGGGGGTGATGAGGTTTGGTAGACGCTGGAAGTTGAGTCCGTGTTATATTGGACCCTTCATCATTACCGAGTGTGTCAGAGGTTTGGCATACCGACTTCAGCTTCCGCCAGAGTTGGCAGCAGTCCACGACGTGTCTCATGTGTTCATGTTGAGGAGGTATCTTCCAGATGAGTCTCACATTCTCCTAAGTACAGAGTGGACTGAGGTGACACTAGTGTTAATAGTACTAGAGTATCCACTGTATATTGAGGATCGCCGAGTTCAGAGGCTGAGGAACAAAGCGATTCCACAGGTCCGTGTTGCTTGGCAGCGACACTCAGGAGGCGAGTCAACCTGGGAGCGGGAGGACGAGATGCATGAGTAGTTTTCGTACCTCTTCGGTGAGTTCACTTCCCATTGCATTGTTTAAATTTCGGGGATGAAATTCTTTTAAGGGGGGAGGCTGTAAGGCCTTGGGCCTTATTGGACCCTTAATGGGCCTACTTCTTGAACAGTGTTTGTTGACGACAATAGTGGGTTGACGTCAAGGTGGTTGACGCCAACCGTGGGGTTGACGACAAGGGTGCCGCTGTCTATTGGGTCTTGGCCCAAGCGATGTTGACATCTACCGAAGTTTCCTGAGTCTTCTCGAACATGAACTTGGCGGCAATCGATGTTGATGCCATGTTCTGTCGGTGCAAGTTCATGGCAACAGATGTTGACGTCAACCTGCCCGGCCTGTGTTTTTAGGGGTGACCCGAGGCCCCTTCTTCCTGACTTCTCTCCCTCTCCTTCCCACCACCTTCACCCCTCTTCTTCTCCACTTCTTCCGGCGGCCGACGGGAGTTCGTGGGGAGGCTATGGTGCTCATGGTGGAAGCGGATCGGGCGGGAAACAAAGGTGTGAAGGATCGTCCTCGTGGGGAGCTCTGGGATAATCGACGAGATTTCAGGTTCTTTTGGGAGTTTTATTGTGTTTTGAGGTCAGGACTCTGCCCCGTGACTCCCCATTGTTGCAATCTCATGATTGTTGTGTATGATTTGTGTGAAAATCTTGGTTTTTGGGGATGGTTTCTCCATGCCAGGTTTTGGGGTGTAACCGCAAGTCCAAGCATTGGATTGTTGTTTTCCAGCCTTATACTAGTGTTTTGTGATGAGGGAAAGTGTTTCCCATCATCAAACGGCAGGTTTTTGGGCAGGATTGCCTATGGGAACGACCTGGGGCTGTTTCAGCTACTGGAAGCTGAAGAACTTAACGTCAACATCGGTTGACGTCAAGTTCTTCAGGGTAGAACTTGGCAGCAAGATCCCTTGCCATCAAGTTGGGGTTAACAGCTAGCCTGTTGTCGTCTACTGTCTGTAGACGGCAACAATCGATGTTGTCGTCAACCCCACAGGTAGGTCCCAGCAGGCTGAACCCTTTTCCGTAGTGCGAGGTGTTCACACGCGGTGTTCGCCTCCAGGCACGGTGTGCTGGACGTTGAGAGCGTCTACGTCTGTGCCTGTACTGAGTTTTACCACGCTTGTGTTGTGTTTCCCAGATGTTGAGGTGAAGGCTCCATCTGGATGACTAGCGTTGAGCTATGCCACCGGTGAGCCTGGACGTCGAGTGCGACACCATCCTGTGCGTGCCCCTTGTGGTGGTTACGAGCCGGTTTCAGTGGGGCCCCTTCTCCACCGTTCGAGTTCGGCGTAGGGGAAAACTGGTCAAGGACTAGACGAAAGGGAGAGCATCTGAGTGTGCATACGTGGCTAGGGTTGGAGGAATCGGTGGTGTCGAGGCGCCAAGCCATAGGACCTAGCTGGTCTTACCTTGTGTGCGTGTGTGTGTGCTTGTGTGTGTGTACTTGTCGTAATGTTGAGCCTGTGAGGTTCTAGTTTCTTGGCGCACTAGTACGAGGAGTTGTGAGCCACGCCATCAACTTATGTGTGTTGTGCAGTGTGTTTACTTACTGTTGCTTTACTTCCTGCACTGTGTTTTAGTACTGCTACCGGTGGGGATTAGTGTCCCTACTGGGTCTCTTCTTGAGACTCACTCCCTTCTTTTTTAGGTGGTTCGTCGTCGGCTCCAAGTGCAGAGGAGCCTAGTCACTCCGGTGCTGGTCCTGCTTAGCTTCTGTGAGTAGTACATAGTTATGTACTTGTTGTACTCTTTACTTTTGATGGGTTTGCTCTGAGTTGTACTATTAGACATATTATATAATGGAATGTTTTAAAAATTTTTAGCGTGTACATTTTCTTATATGTTCTCCTCAGACATTCTCTTTTTACCCTTCTAAGCTTCGGCTCGTGGGTTGCGGGTTAGGGTTCGGCTTACTGGTTAGTAACTAATAATTAGAATCCTAGGTCGTTACGTGTGACTTCTTCTTCTCCGGGCTCGGGCAGCTCCGAGTTGTGCTCGAAGTTCAGGCAAATGACCACTCGCGGGGGTGGACAGAACTGGCAGAAGAAGCGCCAGTCGAGGTTTGCAGAGCAGTCGGTCCAGCAGGGAGCTGAGCAGGGCAGGCAGGAGGCAGTTTGTTACACTTGTGGTTTACTGGGCCACTTTAGGAGGGATAGCCCGATGGGGTAAGTCCAGCAGCTGCAGCAGCCAGTGCAGTACACTCAGTAGTTGCTACAGTACCAATACCTTTCGCAGCAGCAGGCACCCCGTCAGCAGCAGCAGGGGCAGTACCAGTAGTAGCCTTAGAAGTTCCAGAAGTATTCGCAGCCTCAGCAGTTTCAGATGTACCAGCAGCAGCAGCATCAGTTTCTACAGCACAAGCAGTCGTCGCAGCAGTAGTAGCCCCAGCAGGCGTCGCAGTGTGGGCGTGGTCATGGTCGTGTGATGGCTCTCACCTGGGAGGAGGCCGAGGCGTAAAACCTGGTCGTACGTACTTTGCCTATCCTTGGTAGAGCTACTCGTGTTCTGGTTGATCCTGGTGCTTGTCTTTGTTTTTTCGAGATGTTTTACGAGTCGATTGTTCGTCACACACCTGAGAGGCAATGCGACGTGATGGTTGATCTTCCATTCTTTTGGTTACCTTGAGGGTGTCACAGTTGAGGTCTGGGGACACCAGTTTCCATCCAGGTTGTACGCGTTGCAGCTTTGTGACTTTGACGTCATCCTTGGCATGGACTGGTTGGAGGCTCACTTGGCTGTGGTGGATTGTCAGCAGAAGATTGTGCGTTTGATATACCTGGAGCGCCTGTTCCTAGCTTCCGAGGTATCCGGTCTACCCGTCGACCTTTTATTTCTTTCTGTAGAGCTCATCATTTGATCTGCGATGGTTGCGTAGCATATCTTGCTTCTGTTTGTTCTTTGGAGCCTAGAGGGTCTTCAATTTTTGATGTACTTGTTGTTTGTGAGTTTTTTGATGTTTTTCCGGAGGATCTACCTGGGTTACCGCCTATGCAAGAGGTAGAGTTCCCCATTGAGCTTTTGCCTAGTATGATGCCTTTGTCTAAGGCACCATACTGGATGGCTCCGGATGAGTTGCGCGAGCTAAAGCGCCAGTTGTTTGAGTTGCTTGAGGTGGGTTTCATCCATCAGAGTCGTTCGCCATGGAGAGCGCCAGTGTTGTTCGTGAGGAAGAAGGACGGTATCTTGCGGTTGTGCATCGATTACAGGCAGTTGAGCCAGGTCACAGTGAAGAACAAGTATCCGTTGCCCACGATCGATGATTTGTTTGATCAATTACAGCCAAACATAGTGTTTTCGAATATTAACTTGAGATCGGGTTACTACCAGTTGAGGATCAGAGAGTCAGATATTGGCATGACAGCTTTCCGCTCGAGGTATGGTCACTTTGAGTCGTCGTGATGCCGTTTGGGCTCACGAACGTGCCAGCAGCTTTCATGCATTTGATGCACCGAGTGTTCAGCGAGTTCTTGGACAGGTTTGTGGTCATCTTTGTAGATGACATTTTGGTCTACTCTACTTCTAAGGAGGAGCACGAGGAGCATCTGAGGATCGTGTTGGGGACGTTGCAGAGTCACCAACTTTATGCCAAGTTTGACAAGTGCGAATTCTGGCTGAGGGAGGTGCACTTTCTTGGACATGTAATCTCAGGTTATAGTGTGGCAGTGGACCTTACCAAGGTTGAGGCAGTGTTGTCTTGGGAGCAGCCGACTTGAGTGTCAGAGGTTCACAGCTTTTTGGGTTTGGCAGGCTACTACAGGAGGTTTATCTAGGAATTTTCCAGGATTGCAGAGTCATTGACCAGATTGACCAGACTTGAGGCTAGGTTTGTTTGGACAGAGGAGTACGAGTGGAGTTTTCAAGAGCTGAAGATGACGTTGACTTCAGTGCCAGTGTTGGTCTTGCCATCAGGTAGCGGAGGTTTTGTTGTCTACACAGACTCTTCGTGTCACGCCCCTCCAATTTAGCAGCGGGATAAATCGGAGGGAGACGCGAACAACGAGTATGGTAACGATAATTGCGCATACTTTCGTAAACATCAGAGCATCTAATGAACAATAATTGAAATAACTCTTGATTTCATTATAAAATCACTAAGATTAATACAACCACTAATTCGGAGCCAATACATAGGGCTCAATGACATCATTACATTGAAAAGAAATCTAAAGCAATAACTACTAGACTCCATGGTACTAAGGTAACTTCATGAGTTGACTCCAGGTCGCTCATCACTCTGGTCCTGTCCCATTGGTGTGTGTGACGTCAGAGTCCTACTTACCTAAGGCACACAAGACAAATAACGAAGGGTGAGCGATAATGCCCAGTAGGACTTAAATCTCAGGCTCAAGCAGACTTTAAATCATTAGTGCATTAAATGGCAGAGTAACTAAAGATAGAGCGAGTCATGTAAAGTCGAGAAAGTAAGAGCATAAGTAGCATGGTTCAAATAGCAGATGAATCAAGTATAGCACGATGGTTAAAGTCTAGTCACGATAGAAAACAAAATAACACGATGGCACATAGTGGCAACGTCCAGCAATATCAAGCAACATGTATAGCAAGAAGACAGAAAGTAGTTGGCCATATAGAGAGTAAATTGCACTTTGATTGATTTTCTTATCAATCGAATAGTATAGAACTTTTGATTAACTTTCTTGTCAATCGAGATAGTAATTGCACTTTGGTTATCCGAAGATAGCCAAGAGAGAGTATAGCACTTGTTTGTCAAAAGACAACGAGAGAATATAGCACTTTGTGTTGATTGTCTTAGATTAATCTTGATAGTATGGAAATTGGATGTAATGTCGACATCCTGATCATTTAACTCCCATGGGCAAATGGCACTTTCAGGCGCTCCCCCAGGACCTGATCGGGCCCCATTGTCCTGGCATTAGTTATATTGTTTATCTTTAGACAATCAATTAATGGCCAATTTGAGAGTACCAAGAAATAGATAAGAGCACTAGATGAATAGACGAGATAGTAGAGTGAACGTGAATAGATGAGCGAGTAGAGTCTAGATGAGAGCTAGTGGACATTGCACGTAATACGTCGAGTAACCAGGCTGTAGTAACAGTTACACAACACAGGCACTTGGTGTTGGCAGTCAGGTGGAAATTCACAACCCTACCACTGGCCTTGTTATGCACAGGTCTAGAGGTCCGGCGTGATTCAAGACGAGGGTGGATTTCTAATAGCCGTTTGGATCAGATAGAGCCCTAAAGGTGTAATGGGTGTTAGGGTACAACCGGCTCGTCGACCATGTGGGAGTCCATGATCAGAGGAGACTTACGGAGGCCTTGTGCAAGGGTTCACTAGTCCGGCGAAAGTAATATCCGACGGAGAGTTCACCACAAGCCAAGTAAAGTGTGTATATAAAAACAGGTGCTCGACGTTCTAGAGGAATTTTAGAACAGTGAAGCGTCGATATCGGTATATAAACAGCGCAAGAAATGAATACAAGTCCTTAAAAATAGGGCAATTAATATACTTTATTGCAATAAATTACCAGATACACTATGAGATATTTTATGCCAGAATTCAGCCATATATGGATGGTTCATGTGTGTGCATGTGTAAGAGAAATCATAGATAGAAAAGAAGTCGTGAATATGTATTTTAAAGCATTCAATATAGCTCCATTTAAAACAGGTGTTTTTGCTGCGTGTATGACTGTTAAAAAGGCGTAACAAATTTTATGGGTTTTCATACAAAATCATGTGAACGCGACATAGGCTAGTAAGGGTTGCGACAGGGTCAGGGCAGATCGTGACAGGGCCTGAAAAGGGTCGCGACAGGGCTGCCAGGACAGAAGGCCAAAATGCAACGTAGGGTACTGTCGCGTTCAGAAAGGGAGAAGGGAAGCGTCGCGACAGGCTTGAGAACGCGACCTGTCGGGCCGTCGCGTTCTCAGGTCCGTGGCCTGAGTCTGACAGAGTTCTGCTCTGTCTTGGATTGCGGTCTAGAAATATCAGATTTTGATACAGGGTCGTTCAGAAAATCATAACTAATTGTATACACGATGAAAAATCATGAAACCAGTGGCAAATGAAACTAGACATGCAAAAATACTTCCAGTAAATAGGAATTTGAGAGAGAGCATGGTTCATATACGGTTTGAACATGGCACAGAGAGAAAGATTGATTAAATTCGATCAGCATGCTTAATGAAATTTAGGGCTTTTAGGGGCAAAAGATCCCTAACAACATGAAGTATCTACAGCAAGAATTTCATAGCATGGGATCAAGTATTCATAGAGATTTGAATGAAACATGATGTCTCGGGGTTATCATGTTTGCAGATCTTCTAAAATCAAGAACAAAAGATTGGCTCGATGAAAAAGAGGGAATCGAGAGGGCTTTTATTCCTGGTGGTTGGAACTACCCACAGACGAGTTTAATTTAATTTTGCTCGTGAGAATGCCTACCTTGACTCGATTTCCTCTTCTAGGGCTAAAACTTGAAGAACGGGGTTGAGAGCTTGAAAGGTTCTTCTTCCCACAAAATCTCCTCCTCCTTGGCCTCTCCTCCTAGTCCAGCAATCCCTTGGCACGAGCTAGGGCCGGCCATAAGGGTTTTAGGAGAGTATTTATGCTAGTTATGTTTCTAATTCCTAATAGTACTCTAACTTCTATTAAATTCTGAATTTCCTCATTTCCTAACCTCCTCCCAAGCTTTCCACTTCCTATTTGGGTTAGGATGGGAGCCAAATTCGTGGCCAACCTATTAGGGTAGGTTTAGGAATCCAATTCTAACTCAAACTTCCTATTTAATGCATTAAATACCCCTTTTCTATTTAGGTAATAATTTAGTTACGAATTTAGGCTATTCTCCTATTATTCTTCTTTTAAAAAATCCTTATTTTGGCCCACTAAATTCTAATGGGTTCATTTATCAAAGCCCATTATTTATTAGATTTTATCTTTTGGGATTTCCCTTTTAATTAGGGAATAATAGAGTTACGGATTTTATTATATTTTTCTTACCTGATTTATTCATGGACTATGAGAGGTCCATTGGTCCAATTCTGATAATGGGTAATCATTTCATGATGTTGGAAGTCTCTCCGACATGATCGTTTAATTTATGAGCGTGTTATCTTTCCGTGTTAACGGTTTTCCGACTTAGTTTCCTAATTTGGATAATTAGTCACATTGTGACTTACACTTAGCCAATCGGATTTTTCGTTGCACAAATTTCTTCGTGGAACACTTAGGGATATTATTTGGGGTTGATTTATAATTTTTACGAAAGTTTCCGGTGTATTCTTGCACATACAATAATGGTACGTATGTTTCTACTATTTCAATTTAAAGAAATTGTTATTTTGAATTTTTTTTTAGTATTAAATTTTTCGGGTTGCTACACTTCGAGATCAGGTTTGGGTGCAGTGCTGATGCAACAAGGTGGGGTCGTTGCCTATGCTTCTCGACAGTTGATGAAGCATGAGGAGAACTACCCGACCCACGACTTAGAGTTTGTTGAGTTGATTGTGAAAAAGAAATCATTTCCCCTCATATTTTCATGATGACAAGTTGTGATTTTAATGCATAACCATTGGAACATGTAAAATACATCACCTGAAATTACAATATTCAAAAAGTATGTTTCCAAGCACATTTATCCTTGATATTCATGATAATATATTTATCTAATGATTTATGTGTTTATTTTCTCAGGAACAAACATTTTCTGCAAAGGTAGTGTCGACACAACCAACCTTGGTGTCGACACAATGGTTCATAACAAAGGCAGAAATGTGAAGAAAAGTCCATCTGAGGTCGACACGAGTCCAGAGCAGGTCGACACCACCCCATCTCAGGTCGACACCAAATCAGGCAGTGTCGACACTAGATGCCTTTCCCAGAAGGCCAGTTTTGCTGTCTGGGACAGCAGGTCGACACTAGAGGTGATCAGGTCGACACTAGATGCCTTTCCCAGAAGACCAGTTTTGCTGTCTGGGACAGCAGGTCGACACCACCTGATCTCAGGTCGACACTAGAAACCTCTTCAAGGGAACTGTTTGGCCAGTCTGGGACAGTGTGTCGACACACCTCAAGGGCAGGTCGACACACTCCGGAATCTCTGTGACTTAAGATTCCCCCTGGACACGTGGCACCCCAGGGAGATGTCAGATCAACATTGGATCATGTGCCCACGTACCCCAAGGGTATCTTTCAGATATTTAGTGTATAAATACCCTCCTTAAGGGCACTCATCCCAAGAGAATCTCAAAAGAGCCTCCAGAAACCTCCAAGCGGCGGCCAGAGAGTCTCTCCTCCCTGTTCTTGCTCTCTCTTGTGCTCCAAACCTAAATTCACCCTTCTCCAAGCACAAGGATCGAAGTCTGATCAACATGAAGCACTAGCATCAACTTCAAAGGAGCAGTTCAAGTAGAAGCCTGCAATCGTGAAGCTCTCAAGGAAGATCCCAAGATCAAAAGTGCAGAGCATCGGCCAAGGGACTTCAAATGATCAAGATTCTTCCATTTCGGCCTCTACAAGGGAGTTTTTCTTGAAGAACAAGAACTGTCAACTAGAGTCTAAAGTCTTTCTTGTCTCTTTCTGGCTATTCTAGAAGTTGTGCATAATTGTTGCATCAATCTTCTTGAATTGGCCTTAATAGATCAGATCATTGCTAGAGGATCTGCATCTTGTTGTTTTTATTCTAGCATGTGGTTGTGAGCCTGTGTGCTCAGGTCTTTGAGTCGTCGCACTCATGTTGGGTTGTTGAGCAGTCTTGCTCAGAGTCTAGAGTAGTCTTGCTCTAGGTAGTGTGTGAGTTGTCTAACTCACTTGTGGAGTTGTCAGGCTCCTGTGTGGGGTGTGTAACCCCGGTTGTTAGTGGATCCTCACTATGTGTGAGGGGTGGATGTAGGAGTCACATGGTGTGATTTCCGAACTACCTAAAAATCTCTGTGCATTGGTCTCTTTGTGGTTTGAAATTACTCTTCGATAGATGAATGCATAGGATCGTTTGAATCTACCTAATGAACCTGTTTTCACTCTCCAATTGTTTTAACTCACTCAATATCTTCTCAGATCTGTGAAATTTACTTTTAATCTAACTCTGATTCAAAGGTTTTTCAAAACTGGTTTAGCTTCCGCATTAGTTGTTCTAGATCTATTCAACCCTCCCCCCCTTCTAGATCTTGTCCACACCTTCTATCGAACCTTCAATTGGTATCAGAGAGGGTTTACACTTGATCTGATCTGATTTGAGCAGTTTCTGAGTGTTCTGTGTTGCTTGTTTGCTTGATTGTTTGTTTTGCTGAGTGTTTCCTTCCTTGCACCTTCTGTTTAATTAAATGGATTCCAGAGGATTCATAGCTGAGGGCCATTCCATAAATAGGCCACCATTCTTTAATGGAACTAACTATTCATATTGGAAAAATAGAATGCAAGTATTTCTAAGAGCCCAAAATTATGAAATCTGCAAAGTAGTGGAAGTAGGTCCCTATGAAAACCAGGGAGAAGAAGAAATCTGGACTAGGGAACAGATAAGAAGAGCAACATTGAATTATAGTGTCATGAACATGATTCAATGTGTTGTTCACCCCAAAGAGTACTCAAGAATCTCTATGTGCAAATCTGCCAAAGAGATGTGGGATAAACTTGAGGTACTCTATGAGGGGACATCTCAAGTTAAAGAAACCAAGGCTAACATACTTCTCTCTGAATATGAGTTGTTCATGATGAAATCTAATGAGACAATCTCTGAAATGCTTGCCAGGTTTATGATCATAGTCAATGGACTGATGGCCTTAGGTAAGGACTATACTGATGCTGACTTGGTAAGAAAAATCTTGCGTTCTCTCTCTTCAATATGGCACACTAAGGCCACTGTCATTGAAGATTCTAAAGACTTGTCCAAAATTTCTTTGAATGAGTTGATAGGATCCTTAATGACATACAAAATTAATCTAAAGAGAAATGACGAACACATAATCAAAACCAAGTCAGTAGCATTAAAGGCCTCATCTAGTAACAAAGATAAAAATCAAGAGAAAACAAGTTCTGATGAGTCTGAGTCCAATGAGGATGAGCTTGCCCTCATGACCAGGAAATTTGGGAAATTCCTAAAATACAGAAAAGGGAAATTCTCAGGGAAAAAGTGTAAGGCCCTTGATTTTCACCTTGTTTGTTAAGTATATGTATGTGTGTATAAGTGTATACTATTGATGTATGATTATTGTGTATAAGTATTTATTGATATAAATTGTATGAATTAGTATTATTGAAATGTGCATAGTATATTCAAGTACATATATGTATGTATATATATATATATATATATATATATTTATATATATTTAAGTGTGTAGTATTATAAATTCTGCATAATTAATGTGAGTTTTGTCGGCCAGTCGGCGTCCACATCGGCTGACGCTAACCATGGGTAGGCGGCAATATCGATGGACGCCCATTTTTGGATAGGCGACCATGTATATGGACGCCAATATCCCAGATCTGTTACGTTTTCTGATCCGGAAACGCCTCCGAAAATTGAGCATCTTGTTTGGGAAACCCTTCCCAACGGCTCTAAGACCTGCCCCTTTAACCGATCCGACCCCCAACCCTTTATAATATCCAAATTTCGGCCAGATCCATCCCTTTGGCTCTTGGGTCAAAAACCTATCTTCTCTAAGCAAAACCCTAACTTGAACCTGAAAGATCCGGCTTCGGGAGGCTTCTTCTGGCGATCTACATCAACTGGTGTCAACCTTGAACATCCGGGAACGACTCCCCACGCTGGTGTGCTGTGAAGATCAACAGCAGATCCGAAGAAGGAGGGATTTGGAGACTCTTTGGCACAGGCCGAGGAGGGCTTCTCCGGCTTAAATCGTCGTTGGTAGATTTTACAGAAGGCAAGTACCCCATACGCATTAACCCTACATGTGTCTAGTATGTCCCAGGATTTTCTCAGATTTTTCTCGTGTCCTGGAACCCCCCTTTCAAGTGATTTATTGGCTTTCAGTCTGTGTTCTGTAGACAGGATATTAACGGCAAGATCCCTTGCCGCTAATATCATGTGTTGGCTGCATCATCTAATGCCGTTAACCTATAGACGGCCACCCCCTTGCCGTCGAGTTCTTCAGACTGCAACAGTGAGCAAGTCTATCCTTATATGAACTAGTTTTCGAGTTTTTCCGCATGAGGATATACGGTAAATTTTACAAAATATGTAAATATATATGTTCGGATGTACTGTAAGTTATTGTGCATTTTTGAAATTTTCACTAATTATTAGAATTTTTGGAATGTGTTACCAATAGAATGTTAATCTTGAAAAATGTCGTTCATGAATTATGTGTAGAAATTAAGTGTCATAAATTTTCTGTACATTGTTCATAAGATCTGATGCCTGATATAAAAATTTGAGCAATTTATAATATCTGGAAAGTTTATTAAATTTTCTGAACTGAAAAATAGTTAACATGTCTATTCAATGCATAAAAGTTAAATCCCTGAAAATTGTGATAAAGTTTGTACTGTCAGTATTCATGTATGAAATAAATTATGAATTCGAATAATGAAAAATTGTATCAGTTTGACTATTTTTATAGTTGATATCATCATTGTTAGAATTTTCAGAAAATATGTGTAACTCAGAAAAATGCAAATTTTGGTATTCATGATGGTTAAACTGTGATGGATTTCTGGTTAAATTTCTGTACTGAACAGATGACAGTAGCTATATAAACTTGTTTTATGTTAGGTATTAATAATTAATACATGCTAATATGATAAATGTTTAATTATGCAAAAATTTCAGCATGATTAGGATTGTTGTAAAAATCTGATTAATACTGAAAACAATAGTACCATGCTAGGTAATACTGAAGAAGGTAAATGTGTGAACATGAGATGAATGCGTGATTATTTTGTGTTTAGAATGTGTTGAAATTGAGAAAATGTATTAATGTGCCAATGTGTAACACTGCTACCTTAGAGGGCTGTGGAACTGTACTATGGTAAAGTCCCCACGGGAAGGTTCAAAGTGTGTGATGTCCCATGGGCATTGAGATTAAATCCTGGAGGCGAACAAGTATCGCTGGTTAGGGTGGAGAGTGCTTCTCTGGGTTCTACGCAGTAACTAAGATTAATCACTGGAATGCCTAGGTGATTGATATGTGATGTGATTAGTGTGTGTCCTTCTAAAGTGGTTTGGGCAATGTGTCACGGCATTAAGTGAAAGTCAAATTGTGTTTAAGTGAAAGTGAAAATGTGTAAATTGTGAACCTGTGTAAGTGAATATGTGTTCATAAAATTCTTATGAAAGCATGCAAAATGATAAGTTTCTTATGAATGTGACATGATAGTAGTAAAACAGCGAGCTTTTCACTAATATGAATGTGTTATCTATGTGTACAATTGTCTTAGAATTCATGTTAAATTAGTTGTTATGAAATGTGTAAATATTGTGTAAAATGATCAACATGTGGCTTATGAATGAAATCAGTTTAGTATAGTGAAAAGTGTAGAAAGTATGTGATAGGATTTGTTTATTATATATAAAAACTAAATCCTCTGTGAAAAATGTGTAGAAATCATGAATAGACTTTTATTTGAGAAATTGTCACTTCCATGCATCATGTGTAAATGATGTAGCTTAAGAGTATGGATATTACTTGATGCATGTATGTTTAGTGTGCTGGTGTTACTTGTTGAGTTCTTTTGAACTCATTCTTGCTTCGGCGTACAGGTGCAGACGTTTCTACTTCTTCTGAGGAGATCGTTAGGAGCGACTCAGAGCGAGAGTAGGAGATATTGTTGTGGAGTTAGCATTCGAAATTTTCATTTCTTCATAGTATGTAATAAAGACTCTGCGTAGTCTCTTGTGGACAATGTATTTATTTTATTTCAGTTATGGAAAATTAGCTCTCTTTCTTTCTATACGGACTGTGAATAGAATGTGGATGATGGAATAAAATTTCTTTTCAGTTCTTTAAATTCTGCTGTCATGAGATATATTATATTTGTGTATGTTTCAGCCTATCGTACTAGTGTTGGGTAAATGTCCCACTGTAGTGATACCTTTTATATCGACGTGGGTTGGTGGAACCGTACCGATATGAGAGGGTCGTTACAAAAAGAAATTCCCATCAGGTAAAAGAAATATTTCCTCTTTTAATGTTAACTCAAATAAGAATCAGAAATCTCATCTTAATGTCATTTGTTACAGGTGCAACAAACCAGGACATATGAAGGGAGAATGTCCTGAGAACAAGAAGGAGAAGCACAAGAAAATTCACAAATTCAAGAAGCCGAAGGCTATGGTAGCCACTTGGTCTGATGAAGACTCAAGTGAAGAAGAAGAAGAAGAAAAATCCTTAAGCTCTGGAAGTGAGGAGATATGCTTCATGGCAAACAGTTCGGATGGAAAGGTAAGCACCTCTTTTAAAGATTTTTCTGTTGATGATTGGCAGGATCCTTATGCTGAATTAGTTGAAAAATATACTGAAATGAGAAAAGAAAATAAGCATCTCAAAAAGAAAATTGAAAACATTTATCATAACCAATCTTCAAACAAAAGAATTTGTGAACTTGCAAATGAAGTAATAGAATTGAATGAAGAAAAAGAAAATCTTTTAAATGTGATTGATGAACTAAAGCTAGCTTCTCAAAAGGCCACCAGTGAATTCAAAGACTTATCTGAAAAGCTGGAAAAAGAAAATTAAGATAAACAACAAAAGATTGAAGACATTAAAACTTTGGAAAACCAGCTAAGACAAAAAGATAAAGTCATTGAAACATTCACAAATGGCAAAGATAATTTGGAGGCCTTGTTGGGAACAAATATGAAATCAATCTCTCATGGACTAGGATTCAACAAACAAAAAATCAAGAAAGATAAATCTGGTAAGAAAAAGGATAAAGCACCCTTAATTAAATTTGTCAAAGGTCCTAGTCTTGAAAATAGTGAAATCAAACAAAAATCAAGCAAAACACCAAAAAATCCAAAAACACAGAACAAAAACAAGGCAACCAAGTCGACACAGTCACCTGACAGGTCGACACCAGTCCACAAGAAGAAGGCTTCTGTGGCTGTTGTGTCGACACCAGTCAAGGACAGGTCGACCTGCTCAACATCCACCAAGACAAACCACAAAACAAAAAATTCAAATAAAAATCTGAAAAATAAGAAAAAGTCAAAGGAAGTCATTAATGAAGAACCTTGGACCTCCAAGACAGCATATCAAGCTGATTGCACTAATTCTTGGAGCCAATGGTATCATAACCCAAGTTGGTATCATCCTCAATTTTTCTATCATAACATTCTGATGTACCAACAAAATCCTTGGATTCTACCTCCTCATTTGAATTCTCATGCTCAAATGAAAAACACCCCTCCTACCAAAAACAAAAATACTGGTGTTTTCATCCCAAAAGAAAAGAAGAAAGTGAAAAAGACAGAGAACACCAAAGTAATAAAACAAAAGTCAAAAACAAGTCAAATTTGGATGAGAAAAGATTTGTTAACATTGTCCAAACTTTCTAATGGTCCCAACTCTGTTTGGGTACCAAAATCTTCTCTCCACTAATTGATGTTGCAGGAAGGTCGTGCACCCAAATCAAATGTGTGGTTCCTTGACAGTGGGTGTTCACGACATATGACTGGAGATATAGCCAAATTTTCTTTCCTGCTAGAAAAGGAGGGTGGTTCAGTGACATTTGGAGGTAAAAAATAAAGGAAAGATCATTGGATCTGGAAAGGGAAAAACAAGATAGTGAAGAGGATGACTTCATTGTGGACTCTTCACCAACTGTTGAGGAGCTTGAAGACACTGGTGAGATCTTGAACACTAATTCACCATCTTCAAGTGGATCAGGTAACATTGCTCCAGATTTAAGTTCCCCACAACAGGTAATTTCTGAACATCGAATTTTGAGAGATCACCCATTAGATAATATTGTTGGCAATTTGAATGATAGAGTTACGACTAGATCATCTTTCATGCTTGCTATTAAAGAAGACCCACTAGCTTTAATTTCCCAAATTGAACCAAAGTCAATTGATGAAGCTTTATCAAGTTCTGATTGGATTAATGCCATGCATGATGAAGTTCATCAATTTGAAAGAAATCAAGTATGGGAATTAGTACCTAGACCTAGTGACCAAACAGTCATTGGCACTAGATGGGTCTTCAGAAATAAACTGAATGAATCTGGTCAAGTCATAAGAAATAAAGCTAGGCTAGTTGCAAAGGGGTACAATCAAAAGTTTAGAATTGATTTTGAAGTGTCATATGCCCCTGTAGCTAGACTAGAAGCAGTTAGAATTGTCCTTGCTTTTGCATCCTCCATGAAATTCAAGGTTTATCAAATAGATGTTAAAAGTGCATTCTTAAATGGATATATCAAGGAAAATGTTTTTGTCGAACAACCTCCTGGATTTGAAAATGAAAAATATCCTAACCATGTTTTCAAGCTTAATAAGGCTCTATATGGTCTTAAACAACCTCCAAGAGCTTGGTATGACCGTTTGAGTTCTTTTTTGCTTGAAAAATGATATTCTAGAGGAACTGTTGATCAAACCTTGTTCACAAAAACAGTCACTAATCAAATAATTATTGTCCAAATTTATATTGATGACATAATATTTGGATCAACCAATAAAGGCCTGTGCAATGAATTTTCCAATCAAATCAAAAATGAATTTGAAATGAGTTTGATGGGAGATCTAAAATTTTTCTTGGGATTGTAGGTTAACCAAACTCATGAGGGGATCTTCATCAGTCAAACCAAGTATGTCAAAGAACTTCTGAAAAGGTTTGACTTTCAGAACCTCAAGCACTCCAACACACCAATTGCTATAAATGCTAAACTAGAAGAAGACTCAAATGGTAAGTCAGTAGACCCAAAGACCTACAGAGGTATGATTGGTTCTCTACTTTATCTTACAACTTCTAGACCTGATATTCAATTCAGTGTGTGTTTGTGTGCTAGATATCAATCAAATCCTAAAGAAAGTCACATGCTTGCTGTTAAAAGAATTTTCAAATATCTTGTTGTAACATGTGATTTAGGAATTTGGTATCCTGCTAATTGTAAGTTAGATTTGATTGCCTATTGTGATGTTGATTATGCTGGTTGTAAATTAGATAGAAAAATTACAAGTGGCTTGTGTTTGTACCTAGGTGGGTGCCTAATCTCTTGGCCTTCTAAGAAGCAACATTCAGTAGCTCTGTCAACTGCAGAGGCTGAGTATGTTGCTGCTGGTAAGTGTGGAACCCAAATTCTTTGGGTGAAACATCAACTTCTTGATTACAACCAAGAGTTAGGTTGTGTTCCCATCCTTTGTGATAACACAAGTGTAATAAATTTGTCTAAAAATCCCATTCAACATTCCAGAACTAAGCATACTGAAATTAGGCATCATTTCTTGAGAGATGATGTAGCAAAGAAATCTTTTGAACTCCATTTCATAGAAACTGAAAAGCAAATTGCTGACATTTTCACAAAACCCCTTCCTGACAATAGATTCTCATCCTTAAGGAGAGAACTTGGTCTTTGTAAATGTCCATTGGGATTGGGTTGAGTGTTAGGCATTTCCTGAAGGGGAGTTCATTGCATCATCATACTCCTTTGCTTCCTTGATTCATCATGTCTCTCTCCACTTCATCTCTAATTCATTTGGTCAATGAACACTTCACCTCACATTGTGTTGAACTTCTTGGTATATCAAATGGTGATTTGAAGAAGGACAAGTTCTGCTTGTCTAGACACTTTCACTATGCGAGAGTATATGTCTCCTCCAAGTACCAAGAAATGAATATGCAATTGTTGAGGGGGAGCTTTTGTTGCTCAAAAAGAATTATTTCTGATTTCAAAAACTTGCACATCTCTATTCTGATGAAAAATGGTTGAAATCTTCATCTCAGGGGGAGCTAAAGAATTCACAAGTTATATCCCTTGCAAAATTCAAAACTTCTTCTTGCATTACATCAATTTCCTTGCATGATGTCCTCATTCAGGTGTCTGGAGTCTCAAAATGATCCCTTGAGTGATCTACTACAGTCATTTGTCAACTCTCACCTATATTCTTCAAAACTACAGAAATTCAGATTTTTTTCTAAGACTGGAGAATAATGTGTGTCCTGATCTTAAACATGTTTTTGTTTGCAATTGATGTTGGATATAGATGATATCTTATTGTCAAAAACTCTCCAAAATATGTCCATTCAACAGAGCAATGGCACATGTGCTGAGAAACTGCACACCTTCACAATGAATGAAGTGCCATGTAAGTCATGAGGCACTAATGCTATCTCTATTCAAAGGGGATTAAAAATTAAAAATCAATGCAAAACAAAATAAAAATGCCCAATTTTTTATGATGACTGAGTAACTGGAAATATTGACGTCTAACAAACGTATATTTTCATGTCAAAAGGTCATCATTTACCCCTTTGAGACTTGATAATGGATAAATCTTTAGTATCCAGAGACTATAGTGTGTAAAAAACATTAGTTCTTGAGTGAACAAGATATATCTCATTTGATAGTTTGTTACAAAACAAAATATATATATCATTGGAGAATTTGTTTGAGAGAATGATTCTTATCCATCATCAAGTTGTTCCTTAAAAATGTTTGTTGTCAACACACTTGTTTTTAAGTCTAAAAGTTTTTTTTTATCTCTTTGGAATTGAAGAATATGGTAGTGTGAAGTTGATTATTAAATGTTCTATATCCCTCAAATTATCATTTTCATGACTCAAGTCACTGAATGCTCATATCCTGTTGGATATTTTGTAAAACTTGAATTGTGTTGAATTTTTGCAAAATTTAACAAATGAATTTTTTAGTATCTTAAATATCCTTTAAATGATCATTCCACCTATTGATTATCATTATACAGATGTCCCAAAAGTCACATAATTTTTCCCTACTCAAAATCCAAAATTTTCATCAGGCCAGGTCGACACTAACCCATCTAGTGCCAACCCTTTCAGTCAGGTCGACACTACCCTCCTTTAGTGTCGACACTGACCCTTGCCAGACCCATTTAAACCGTGGGCACCGGTTAAGAACATGTTGTTCCTGCGGGATAGGTTATCCAAAACCCCCTTTCTTCTTCTCCTGGTCGACCCGACGGTGGGCATTCTTCTGGTTTCCGGCAAGGGTTTTGATCTCTCCCCATCTCCTCTCTCCTCCATCTCATCTCCATTCAATTTCTCTCATTCCTCTCTCTCTCCAGCACCCGATTCCACTCTGCTCTCATGGCACCAAAGCAGCATCCTCGCCGTGGAGCCAAATCAAGGGCCTCTGCAAGACCAATTCTAGCCGATGAGGTTCCTTCCACTGAAAGGAGATCAAAGCGTCAACATGATCCTACTAAGCAGCCAGGGTCTGTATCTTCTAAGAGAAGTCGGGCTTCCTCTTCAGGTCAAGGGTCCATGTACCCTAGGAGAAAAACCCTAGATTCCTCTCCTGACATCTCTGAGAAGTCCTCATCCTCATCCTCATCCTCATCATCAGAGTCCTCCCAGCCCTCTAGGAGACCCCCTTCCAAACCCCTCAGTGCCGGGAAGACCATACTGAAACCAAGGGCAGTAGATTTGGATGACAATGAATTGATAGCTGCATTTCCTGAAGTCTTGGGCTTCTTCAATTTTCAATATTGGCAGTCCTTCATATCAGAATTCAGAGTCATTTACCCTAGGCTTGTCCAATAGTTTTATCAGAATTTGGAGTGCACAGATGAATGGTATAAGTCTAAGGTCAAGGAAGTTGATATTGACATGCCAACAGCCACAGCTGCCTCAATTTTCAAAGTCCCAGATGAAGGTGAAGACTACCATAACTTTGAATTCAACCTTTATGAAGCCTACACCATTTTGACTGGTTTGCCTGCAGATGAGTCAGACATTAAGCAAACCCATGTAACCAAATTCAACACCAACACCTTTCCCCCTGTCTTGAGGCTTACCCATCACATGCTCACTACCATAATCACACCTCAAGGTGGTGGGAGAGATAGGCTGACAGACATCCAACGGTTTGTTCATTTCTGTATGAGCAAGAATCTGAAGATAAACCTTCATGTAATCATGTACCAGATAATCTCTGAGACCACCAGGGCAGACTTGAAAAGATCACTTCCATATGCAGCTCATTTGACTGCAGTATTCAAGCACTTTGGTGTGCCTCTAGAGAATGAGAAATCAGAGAAAATCCCTAAGTCAAACATTTACTACTTTAAGCATGTGCAGAAATTCATGGGATTTAGAATTGTTGGTGATCAAGTGAGAAGAGGGCCAGCTGCAGTAGAGGCCTCTGTAGTCCAAGAGGATCAGCCTCCAATGCAAGAGGACCAGCCTCCAGTGCAAGAGGAACAACCTCCAATGCAAGAGGACCAGCCTCAAGTGCATGAGGATCAGCCTCCTTTGGCAGCTCAAGCTAATGACCCATTTATTGCCCCTCTTTCAGCTCACCTTCAGCCTCCCTCCCCCATGAACTTTGACACTGAAATACCATCTTTTTCTCCACAACATCCAGTTCATGCATCCTCATCCTTTGGTGGACCTTCTGTTCCACCAGAGTTGCTCTCTTTCCCAAATGACAAGTTTGACACATTGAACACATCTATTCAGACCATGTCAGAAACCTTTGAGTTGAGGATTCAGAGATTGGAGAACACAGTATCTGCTAAGTTCATTGAGCAAAAGGCAGCCTCAGACTATGCTGCCCAAAGGTTCAACAGGTTGATTAGGACAATGGCAGATGCTTCAGTTGAGCTGAAGGAGCACCAGAAAAAGGTGGAGATAGTTCTTCAGGGAATTTTGGCAAATTCCAAAGCTGATGTCTTCAACACCAAGCAAACACTACATGAGATCACCAGCACAAGACTTTCTTTTGCACATCTAGTGGATGACTTGGAGAATATGAAGAATTTCTCTGCTCACATAGATGAAGAAATGTTTGCACTCAAGCAAGAATTCAAAGTGTTGAATAGGCCTGGTTGGTCATCTGGTTCATCTTCCTCTTCACAGCCAAGGCCAAATGACTTCCATGCACTTCAAGCTTCAATGACAGAAAATTCAGAAAGAATGGAGCATCTTCTGCACACAAGACTCTCCACTCTTCAAACTCAAATGAAATATAGTATGACTTCAATGGAAAAGAGGCTATCAGATATTGAGCAAATTCTGTTACCCATTCCTCCTCCTCCTCCTCAGTAATGTAACTTCTTTTGATAATGTCAAAGGGGGAGAAGTCTGTTTGAAATTGTAATGTTCACATTTTAAATGAAATGAAATGAATAGAAATTTCTATGCCCATTATTTGTGCCTGAATGTGATTGAATGTGATTGCAAATCTTATGAATGAATTTGAATGTGATGAATGCTTGTCAAGCTGCTTGACCTGTGTATTTCAAATGTGTATAAATCTCAATGTCACTAAAACATGTTCAAAGGTCCTTCACAAGTACAAATAAAAGAAAAATGAAAATGCTTAAAATCACATTTCATTGAAAATTTTCAATTCAAAATGAACTTAATGTTGCCATCATCAAAAAGGGGGAGATTGTTGAGTTGAGTGTGAAAAACAAATCATTTCCCCTCATATTTTGATGATGACAAGTTGTGATTTTAATGCATAACCATTGGAACATGTAAAATACATCACCTGAAATTACAATATTCAAAAAGTATGTTTCCAAGCACATTTATCATTGATATTCATGATAATATATTTATCTAATGATTTATGTGTTTATTTTCTCAGGAACAAACATTTTCTGCAAAGGTAGTGTCGACACAACCAACCTTGGTGTCGACACAATGGTTCAGAACAAAGGCAGAAATGTGAAGAAAAGTCCATCTCAGGTCGACACGAGTCCAGAGCAGGTCGACACCACCCCATCTCAGGTTGACATCAAATCAGGCAGTGTCAACACTAGATGCCTTTCCCAGAAGGCCAGTTTTGCTGTCTGGGACAGCAGGTCGACACTAGAGGTGATCAGGTCGACACTAGATGCCTTTCCCAGAAGACCAGTTTTACTGTCTGGGACAGCAGGTCGACACTAGAGATCTCTTCCAGGGAACTGTTTGGCCAGTCTGGGACAGTGTGTCGACACACCTCAAGGGCAGGTCGACACACTCCGGAATCTATGTGACTTAAGATTCCTCCTGGACACGTGGCACCCTAGGGAGATGTCAGATCAACATTGGATCATGTACCCACGTACCCCAAGGGTATCTTTCGGATATTTAGGGTATAAATACCCTCCTTAAGGGCACTCATCCTAAGAGAATCTCAGAAGAGCCTCCAGAAACCTCCAAGCGGCGGCCAAAGAGTCTCTCCTCCCTGTTCTTGCTCTCTCTTGTGCTCCACACCTCAATTCACCCTTCTCCAAGCAAAAGGATCGAAGTCTGATCAACATGAAACACTAGCATCAACTTCAAAGGAGTAGTTCAAGTAGAAGCCTGCAATTGTGAAGCTCTCAAGGAAGATCCCAATATCAAAAGTGCAGAGCATCGGCCAAGGGACTTCAAGTGATCAAGATTCTTCCATTTCGGCCTCTACAAGAGAGTTTTTCTTGAAGAACAAGAATTGTCAACTAGAGTCTAAAGTCTTTCTTGTCTCTTCCTGGCTATTCTCGAAGTTGTGCATAATTGTTGCATCAATCTTCTTCAATTGGCCTTAATAGATCAGATCATTGCTAGAGGATCTGCATCTTGTTGTTTTTCATTCTAGCATGTGGTTGTGAGCCTGTGTGCTCAGGTCTTTGAGTCGTCGCACTCAAGTTGGGTTGTTGAGCAGTCTTGCTCAGAGTCTAGAGTAGTCTTGCTCTAGGTAGTGTGTGAGTTGTCTAACTCACTTGTGGAGTTGTCAGGCTCCTGTGTGGGGTGTGTAACCCAGGTTGTTAGTGGATCCTCACTGTGTGTGAGGGGTGGATGTAGGAGTCACATGGTGTGATTTCCGAACCACCTAAAAATCTCTGTGCATTGGTCTCTTTGTGGTTTGAAATTACTCTTCGATAGATGAATGCATAGGATCGTTTGAATCTACCTAATCAATCTGTTTTCACTCTCCAATTGTTTTAACTCACTCAATATCTTCTCAGATCTGTGAAATTTGCTTTTAATCTAACTCTGATTCAAAGGTTTTTCAAAACTGGTTTAGCTTCCGCATTAGTTAGCCTAGATCTATTCAACCCCCCCCCTTCTAGATCTTGTCCACACCTTCTATCGATCCTTCAGAGTTGGCAGTAGTGGTGTTCGCTCTGAGGTTGTGAAGGCACTATTTGTACGGCGAGGTGTTCGAGATCTTTACAGATCATCAGAGTTTGCAGTACATCTTCACTCAGAAATATTTGAATTTGAGGCAGCGTACATTGATAGAGTACTTGAAGGACTATGACCTTACCCTCTCCTATCACCCGAGAAGGGCTAATGTCGTAGGGGATGCTTTTAGCAAACGAGTTCGCCTGAGTTCGTTGCTAGTCAGAGAGTGGAGGTTGTTTGAGGACCTGTCTTAGGAAGTTTTCTGCCCTTTGATGTACAGAGACCGTGCAGTGATGACCAATTTGTCAGTTCGCCCGTCAGTGTACCATCAGGTGCTGGAGGCACAGCTAGCAAATACAGAGTTAGCAGAAGTTTTGTAGATGCCAAACATTGAGTTGGACGAGGACAGTGAGGTCAAGTTCAAAGGTAGATTGTATATTCCTTGTGATGCGCAGCAGACACTGTTGTCTGAGGCACATCGGTCGAGGAATGCTGCTCATCTTGGTTCCACCAAGATGTATCATACTTGAAGAGGTTCTTCTGGTGGCCAGGGATGAATAGGGGTGTAGCAGAGTTTGTTGCTCGTTGCCTTATCTGTCAGCATGTGAAGGCGTAGCATCGGTATCCTGGTGGTGAGCTGCAGTCGTTGCCCTTTCTCGAGTGGAAGTGGGACGACATCACCGTGGATTTTATGGTTCGATTACCCCGTACTCCGCAGAGGCATGATGGCATTTAGATGATTGTGGACCGGTTGACCAAGTTAGCACATTTCCTTCCAGTCAGGATGTCTTGGTTAGTGGACAGGCTTTCCAGATTGTACGTGGACTGAGTTGTTCCGTTGTACGGAACCTCGGTTTCCATTGTCTCCGACAGAGATCCGAGGTTCACTTAAGAGTTTTGGCGCAGCTTGCAGAGAGCTCTTGGCACAGAGTTGAGACTGAGTTCAGCGTACCACCCATAGTCACATGGTCAATCAGAGAGGACTATACAGACTTTGGAGGATATGTTGAGAGCATACTGTTTGGACTGGAGTGGCACTTGGGAGTTGCACCTTCTGGTGGTAGAGTTTGCATACAACAATAGTTATCACTCGAGCATTGGAATGGCACCATACGAGGCTTTGTATGGTCAGCCATGCAGGACACCACTTCAAACCAGTGATAACTATTGGGTCTTTCCCTATTATAGAGAGGATCGGCGAGGTCGTGTACAGGTTGTGTCTTCCAGCAGAGTTAGCAGGTGTGCACGAGGTCTTTCACGTATCGCTGCTGAGGAGGTATGTTGCAAATCCGTCGCACATGTTAGATTACTCGCAGTTAGGGGTTGCACCGGATTTGTCAGTACCAGAGCACCGAGTCAGAGTTGTGGACCACAAAGTGCAGCAGTTGCATAGGAGGCAGATTCTGCTGGTCAAGGTTGTCTGGGAGAACAACATTGGTGGCGAGGCCAATTATGAGCACGAGGATGAGATGAGAGAGCAGTTTCCATACTTGTTTGAGTGATCGGTATGTTGTTTTTTCCTTGTACTACTTTCCGTTTTGAGACCGAGTTTCTCTTAATTTCACAGATGAAATTCTTTAAGGGGGGTAGAATGTAAGACCTTGCCCTCTCGGGCCCTTAGCCCTGTCCTCATGGTCGTGACGGACTCCCTAGGTGCGACATTGTCGCACCAGAGGAGCTAATCACAACATGCTTTTTGTCGCGGCACACCTAGCTGTCGCGTTCTTATGGCGACGGGAGTGGGTGTCGTGTCCTTGTCACGGTGTCTGGAGGTGGCACGACTAGGTTCTGACCATTCTGACCGTTGTCCTTTCTATCAGAACGGCCTTGTCGGGTGTCAAGTGTGTACAACATTGATGCGACCTAGTATTCCGTCACGTTAAGGTTTTCCCGGTCTTTGAGGTTTCACCACTTTCGGTGTCGCGCCGGGGTAGGTGGTCACGACAACGTCGCGACCTGTAGGTCGATCGCAACAAGGTTGTTGTCGCGCTGGCCCGACCCGTCATGTGATAGGGGCCGTCGATTCAAAACCGAGGCAGGCGACCATTTCCCCCTCTCTCCTTCCTTTTCTTCCTTTCTTCTTCTTCTTCTTCCTTCTTCCTCCCCCGAGCTCTCTTGTGCTCTCCATCTTGTTCGTGGTGCTCGTGGGGAGGAGGTGACGTCTTAGTGGTGTAGGCAACGTCCGTGTGGTGCTAGGAGCGAGGTGGAGGTGGCCATTCTGACATGAAGGCCCCAACGAGTCGGCTCTACTCATTGAGCTAGGGACCCCTTGTCTTCCTCTCATACTAGCATGCTCCCCTTCCCCTTGAGATTCTTGTCTCTCCATGGTATTGGGGTTATGGGGTTATGGGGTGTGTGAGCTCCATGCTCGTGGTTGGAGAGGTGTCCTTCGAGTGTAGATTTCTATGTAATGCATGTTTCGTGGGGTTTGAGGGTGGTTAGGTTGTTTTACATGCTTTCCTACATGTTTCCCATGCTCCCCTCCCCCTGTGGTGTGGTTTGTATCAGTTTTGGGGTGGTCCATGGGAGGACTGTACCGGGACCCCTCTCGACTGAGATCGCGACTGGCCCAAGGGTCGCGATGATGTCGCAACACATGCGCGGACCACGACAGCCTTGGCTGTCGCGGCGGGCATGGGCATTGTGACATCATCACGATGACTAGGGGCATCACGAAAAGGTCGCAATCAGCCTTGGCGTCGGGACAGTGTCGTGATGGCCTGAGCCGTCGTGATAGTATCAGATACAGGTAAAGATCTTGTCGAGTTCCATTTCTCATGGAGTCTTCATCATTTCTGGTTCTTTCTGTACCCGTGGCACCAGTTCTAGTTTCTAGTATGGTCCTACACTAGTCGTTCACCTGGTGCTCGGCACCTGAGGGCTTCTCCCGTGAGAGTGGTTGTTACCGTTTACCTATGACCCCTGTCCCTAGGCGCCTGTTGAGGGAGTGCTCTAGGTGACAAACGTGCTCGAGTCACAGACTCTGGAGCGGAGGGGAAAACAGTGGTTAGGATGGTGATCTGAGTCATTTGCAGAGCTGTCTTTGTTGGTCTGGGACACCGAGGTCGTCTTGAGTGTTTTTCTTGGCATAGTCCAGCTAGTCCTTCTTCTCACTTCCTCACTCTTTGCGGCCCCGAAACCACCTAGAGATGCCAGGCGTGGGACCGTAGTTCGGCTAGACTACGGCGATTACTGTTGTGGTTACTTGTGTTCCTGCAGCCACTCTGACGAGACGTGGAGGTCTGGACTTGGGTCGAGGGTAAGATGTCAGTGGATGCTCCTGACCAGTTGAGTAGTAGTAGTGGTTTCTGTAGCTAGTGTCTCTTGTCCAGGTAGGGTTCTTCTATCTATGTTGCCAGCCATGTGGTGGTCACGACGTGCAGGTCGTACGGAGTTTCTGACCGCAGTGTCTTTCTGCAACATTACTAGTTAGTCAGCTTTGCTTCCGCACTTTCTCGTGTAGTTTAGAATATAAATAACTGTTGTCTTTTACTTAGATTATATATTTTCTTTCTCGCCTGTTAGAACCAGTAGGAGATTGGTAGTCCCTACTGAGCTTCTGTTGTGAAGCTCATCCCCTCTTTTTCCAGGTGAGACTTCTCAGCAGTGGCAGCGCGCACGTCGAGTGGAGCAGGCGGGGCGGTAGTCATCATCCCCGTAGCTAGCAGTGGTATCCCCTTTCAGTTGTACTTCACACTCGGGGTGTGCCCTTAAGGACTCTATTCTTCCCTTCTTTACTTGTACTCGTTGTGTGTTGGGACAGTACCTAGAGCGATACACTGCGGTCTCGCTCTTCCTTCTGCTTCCGCGTGTGTGCTCGTAGTTCAGTAGTTGACGTTTATTTCGTTTACATATTTTGTTAGACTTGTGTTATATCCCTTCCGGGTCCCCGGATCCATGGGCGGCGAGTGCGAAAATCGAGTCCTCGGCTTAGGTCGAGGGTCAGTTTCTCGAGGTCATTACACCAATTGTTGGCACAACATGAATATGTGTAGAATCAAGCAGGTTTGGGTTCCAAAGCATATTATTTGTGAATTGAAAATTTTATTGTGACCCAAATTAAGTTGGGTACCAAAATCTTCTATATAAATTCCTTTGCAGGAATGCCTTACAGCCCACAAAAAGGATAAATGGTATTTCGACAGTGGCTGTTCAAGGCATATGACAGGCGACAAATGAAAATTTTCTTCATTAGTTGAAAGGGATGGAGGACAAGTAATTTTTAGAGGTAAAACAAAGGCCAAATCCTTGGCACAGGAAAAGTGGGTAAGAACCTCTCAAACTCCATTGAAATGTGTTACTTGTCAAAGGACTTGATCATAATTTGCTTAGTATTAGTCAATTGTGTGATAATGGTCTAAAAGTAATTTTTGATTTTGATGCATGTGAAATCATTGAAAAAGAAACTGGAAAAATCAAATTTCTTGGTCAAAGGATAAATAATGTCTATCTGGTTGACTTGAATGAGCAGAAGAATGACAATTTTTGTTTGGTTGCAAATCAGCATGATCTTTTTCAACTGTGGCATCATAGGCTAGGTCATGCTAGTGAAAATGTTGTGAAAATTTTGATAAGGCTCAATCTTGTAAATGGACTTCCTAAAATAAAGGGAAAGAAAGATGTTAGTATCTGTTTTGCATCTACTCAAGGAAAATAAACAAGAAAGTCATTTAAATCTCTTGCACCCTTATTAACCACAAAGCCTTTTGAGTTACTACATATGGATCTTTTGGACTTACTAGGACACTCAGTCTTAGTGGCCATCGCTTTGGGTTTGTTATTGTTGATGACTTCTCTAGATTTTCTTGGGAGTTCTTCCTGTCTCACAAGAGTGACACATTTAAGAATTTTCAGAATTTCTTGAATAAAAATGAGTAGGGAAATTTGCTCCATTCACAATACCATGGAGGAGAATTTGACAACAATTTGTTTTTTGAATTCTGCAGGAGCAACGGAATTGAGCACAAGTTTGCCTCACTAAGAACTCTGGAACAGAATGGAGTAGTTGAACGGAACAATAGGACACTGGTTGAAATGGCCCGCACCTTTCTAGTTGAAAGTAAACTTCGAAGAAGCTTTTGAGCAGAGGTTGTAAACACTTCATGTTACATTCTCAACAGAGTCATGGTAAGACCAGACCTAAAGAAAACTTCTTATGGGTTTCTCAAAGGTAAGAAACCTCACATTGTCTACTTTAAAGTTTTTAGATGCAAAGTTTCCATTCATAATAATGATAAACAAGATATGGAAAATTTTGAAAAAGAAAAGTGATGTAGGTATCTTTCTAGGCTATTCTGAACATTCAAGGTCATATAGAGTCTTTAATAATGAATCAAGAACTTGTTAGATCAGGGTGGAGCTTTAGATGTCCTAGAGGGGGGTGAATATGACTTCTTGCACTTTAAAAAAATTATCTGAAAATAGATAACACTAGATAGTAATGTTAGTACTTAATGTAGTGTGTGTGAAACAAGTGAAAAGCTTGGAGGAATCAATCACCCAAAGTGCACAGTGTTTTATCGTGGTTCGGCCCGTCCAAATGAAGTCCTACATCCAGTCTCCAAGAACTCCTTGGGATTTTCACTAACTGTCAAGAACACTTGGCCTTCTCTCAACCTAAGAGGTATTACAACCCACTTGCTCCCAAGCAAGTCTTCTCTTCACAGAGGGTATTACAACTACCTACAACTGTAGGTCTTCCCTTCATAGAGGGGCACTACAAGGAACAAACTCCCTGCTGGTTTCTTACACAAAAATAAACACAGTGTGTCTGCTCAGAAGAATGAGCAAACACAGAAGATCAGAATGAGATTACATATGGAATTGAAAGATCTAACTCTCTCTGACTCAAAGGTGGACTGAGAAGAAAATCTACAATAGCAAAAAGGGCCACCCAAAGGGAAAGAATTCTGAATGCAAGAAAGCTTGGAAGTCAAGACTTGAAGCAGGCTCTCTTCAGATCTTGAGCTCTTTTCTCTTTTCTTGCTGAGTGTTGAATGTGGTCGTGAATTTGCTTTCTATGTTTATTGCAATTAAAACTCTGTTCTTGAAATTCAAACTTTAGTTATATATATAGTCTTCAGAAATTTCCCGTTTGGAATGGCTTTTAGAAAATAGTCGTTTGAATTTGAACGTTGGGTCTTGAGACTTGAGACAGCTGAGATGTGATTATCTGGAAGTATGTCTTCTATCTTTGAGTCTCAACAGCTTCAGTCTATGCGGATAGCTGCATGGCTGTTCTTTAGATATCTTCTCCTGAATTTCTGCAAGCACCATACCAAGGCTTTCCATTTTCTTGGGGTTAGTTTTAAGAGATTTAAAATAATGTCAGAAGGTAAGGGACAGGTAGTTGCTTAACAGATATCTATCAGTTCTAGACAAACAGTATGTCCTTTGAACAGTACAAGGTTATGTGAGGATTCAAGAGGAATGGACACCTACTTGGCGCACAGTACAGCTGCAAAGGGAACTTTTTCTAAAAATCTGGAGATTGGATATTATGATGTATGCTAACATATGTTTTTGAGAGACACATTGTGACGGACCGGGGTATTTATGCCCATTAAGGCTCCATATCCAGATCCGCCTTTCGCGAACGGACCAAAGTCAAGCAAGGGATAGCTCACACAAGTGTCCAGTAAGAATATAAAAGACAAACCACAATAGTATAAGACACAAGAAAGTACATGTGCTCATATCCACATATAATAATTTACAACGTCCCATTACATGAATACATGTCCAATTAAAAGGTACAAATACCTGGGGCATACCCCGAGGGAGCACAAGCTCACACAACACTAACTACTACACAACTGTTGGTGGTACAAGTCTGACACAACGCCGCTGTAAGCCAAACACTCGGCAAGCCCTGAAAAGAACTGTAGGGGAGTGAGCCTCAACAAGTCACAGGCTTAGTAGGGGCTACCCAAAACAACACAGTAACCACGGACACCCACCAATAGCCAAACCATTTCATGCTCACAACATATATATTTAAATAACACTTTACACAGTAATTGATAAACAAATGCATATTCCTTATAAAGAAAAAGGAACCACAGGCTAGTCTGCTCAACAACTGAAATGCCTAGGCCGCAAGCCTCACATGCACATTATTCCAACGACTGGTTGCCTAAGCTATAAGCTTCACAGGCAAATCTCAAGTACGTGGGTAACAGAGCTGTTAACCAAAAGCTTGCCCTTTATACCCAAACCACAATATGTCGGAAACCACGCACACCAAGTAACATGATCGGCTACAGTGGGCCAATCCATCACACATAAAAACCATATACGGTAGCTTACCCGAGGGAGGGTGAAGCACATTGTGTGGAAGGTCACACCACACGACCCCCACGAAACACAGTTCCACGTCAACACCAGAAAGACTGGTATACAACGTGCCACCACAAACCATTACCCACACAGGGTACAGGTACCTATTACCACAAGGCACCAGCACGGAACACCACAAGTAACTAGTGTCATAACAGAGCACACCATAACGAACTAAACCACATTTGGCGAGTCAACACTCACCAACCATAACCGAAACTGTGCCACCACTCGGGCACACCACAAACCACAACCGTAGTCACAACTGTGCCAACACCAGGGCACACCTCAAACGAGTCAAACCTCGACTACGAGTCACAAACTCACGAACCACGAAAAATACCAAAGCACGAGTCGGAATGGAACGACGTCACCACAACCACAACTGGAGCTAACAAAGCACGAGTAGCGAAGAATGACGCCACCACACGGGAACAGTATACTGGCTGATCAGGCCAGTATCCAACCCGGACAACACAACACAAGAACAACCTCTCAGCCTCGCAGTCACGGACGAAAGGTCCAACTGCCGCTCCACGAGAACAAGTCAAACAACTATGGAGACCAACCAACACCACACCTGCAGACACACAAATGCAGGTCCATGCCTAGCACCTCTAGGGTCTCTGGCCGGAGCACCCTAAAGTGAGGCACTGGAAAATAGGACTAGCTGGGGACCAGTGTCGACTACTGGTGTCCGTACCCCCAACTACGAGCGCGCTACAAGCGACTGCACACCCACCAACACAAGCCGCTGCCCTACTGTCGTCTTTCCCTCAGCCGGACATACAACTCAAACACAAGAGTGACAGTGTCCAGGAAGACGACACAGACCTCAACGGTACCACACTGTACCGGGACAAACCCCGAGCACAACAAACACATGTGCCTGTCTCACAAAGAACCTGGGGTACCCGACTAGAGAGGCATTCTGGAATAGGCGTCGGACCACCACACTCGGCAAGCTCAAACCACGATATATATACAAACACTTTTTGTTATCGATCAAGGTACACAAATTACCATTAAGGATAGCTTGTCCTAGTCACCCTGTGACTCACAAGCTAACTTGCACAACTACATACACTAACCATATTAAAGTTAACACCGCAGTTTGTCATTGGTCTCATGGTGACCTTCACTGGCACACTAAACATACGAGCACGACCACACTTAATAATCCATCTCCTAAAGAATCATAGCTAGGTTCCAACAGGAACCTCATCGCCGCAACACACAGACTGACCTCACTAATTATTAACCATAATAACGCACGGTATGCCATGAACACACAAACCATATACACGGCATCCAAACCTCGTAGATATCACGTGTATAATACCTCACGACGAATATATCACACATTATCTATGTAAACAAGATGTCCAACACATGGACAATATACAATAGAAAAACAAGGGGAAACTCTCCCCCTTACATGTATATACCATAATTAAACCAGAGAAGCAAGATCCAATACTTGGATCGATCAAACCACCCAATTTCCCATCATGTATAACCCTTAATCCCAAAAACTCAATTAACATGCAATCAATACAAACAAACCATAACCAATCAACCATGAGGCATCCAGGGGTCCAGTCCCTACCTCAGAAACGCGATTAAACTCCCGAAAAACCTTGAATCACGCCGAAGCCCTAGGAACTCCCTGTGAACACCGCACTCTAATTCGTCATTCCCCGCCTGATTTGCCGCTACCACGTGCACCACGGCTGCCCCTCGTACTCCCTTCGACCACCAGAACTCGTGAAGAAGCTCAAGAGTGAAGGTGGGCGAAGAGGAGGGAAGAGAGTGGGGAAGGAACAGGGCTCGGGTCAGCCATAAAAACATAGATGTGTCAGGTTAACGTCAACCTTTGTGTCGTTAACCCAACCGCCACCCAACTAGGCGTCCTCATCTTTGGCCGCCAAGTTCATACAACGGAACACACTTGAACCATGGTAGACGTCCACACCGATGGACGCTAAAACCATGTCAACGGCAACCCATGGCCGCCAACACAAAGTCGACGTCACCCACCTAGACGCCAACCAACTGTTGATGTCCAGCATACTGAACACCAACATAGACCCATAACCAAACCCGGTAAGGATCTAATAAGAAACACACAACACTAATGGGCATCACATTGGCCACCAAACCCTCTAAACCTGGATCCACGGGGATCCGGAAAACACGCGACGTTACACACATGGTGTCACGCCCCGATATTTAGCAGCGGAATAAAAACGTCAAGAGCGTGAGCGATACAAGAGTGCGTATCACAGTCGAGTAAATCAGAGTAACAACTAATTGTAACACAAGATATAAGACAATGATATTGCCGGCCAAACAACCTTTATTTCATTTCCAGTCAACTAGTATAAACATCTTACATCATCAGAGCTAATAACAGAGCCCAATATTGTATCTCACATACATATGACTCAATAAATGGAAACCTAACTATTACAACTCTTGAACTCTAATCTTGCAGGCTGGCTAGCTATATGGACGGGTGCAGTTGAGCAGCTCATCACTCGTCCCCAGTCCCATCATTCTCTAGTTCCTCATATTCATCACCTGAAAATATTAAGGAAAGTAGGTGTGAGCGCACTAGCGCCCAGTATGATTTACATCTCATGGTGCGGGAATGCTTTTACGTAATTAACATGTTAACAATGGCAATACTATCATGCAATGCTCATGGCAATAACGCTAGTGACAAAACCAAATCATAACATGTACGAGAATGGTTCAATAACGATTCTTATGTAGGACGGAACGATTATCAATGAGGAAGATGACAGTTCGATCACTTGACATGTAGGGAGAAATTCAATAGCATGTAGTATGTGCACTAGATTTCTCAAGTTGAATTCTGTAGAACACCGATGGACAATAACAATGACATGTAGGATTCAATAACAATGACATGTACAATAGGATTGACCATTTCACATATAACAGTTCAATTAATCAATCATTCAATCATTTAAATAACAATTTGGAAATTACCCAGATCAATATTGCATTCATTTTGGTGATTACCGGACACGTCATTTGGTTATATACCCTCGCGATTAAGTATTTCGGGTGCTCCTCCCAGGACCAAACAGGGCCCTATTTGCACAGGCATAGTTGTGAACTGAAGTTCCAATAGTTTCTGGTAATTCTATTCATTCATTTATGGCCACATGAATTCCAAGTAATGGACAATGATGAACTAATGATCATGTCAATGATGATAGAGAACAATGCAAGGGGACATGATCCAGATTAATTTTGGTAGTACAACGACTTATTCTTATTGGTTCAATCTTTACATTTAATGGCTTCATTTCAATGTTATCAAATCACTCTCACGAGAAGAAGATAAGAAGAGAGGTGCATTCTATCTTCTGGGTACTTCATTGGTACAACCAACTCGGTCTTCATGAGGGAATCCATGAACTACAGAGATTTACAGAGGTCTTAGAGAAAAGGTCTCTAGTTTACCGATACGGAATGACCGATGGAGAGCTTCCAAATCCCCAAGAAAGGGTTTCCTATATGTGCAATGTGACGTGTAGAGCGTGTCTCAACCCACAGTCCACCGGTTAAAACATTACGGAAAGCAAGTAACAAACATGCATGACATGTATGCAATGCAATCTATTTGATGGTTGCAGTACTTTTAACATTTATCACTTTTCAATTATGGATAGGACAGATTACGAACATAACATATCTCAATCATATGATCACATGGTAGACGACATTAAATCAATCATTGTGCTTAGAATAGATACTTAAATCATTATGATTTCCTGTAGGTTATTCACTTTTAAGCCAATGCATAACTATATGACATGATGATACATAAGAATATGCATAAACAAGACTGAACAGTACATTAAAACAGTCTTGGGTCGGTTCTAAAATCGCGTCCAACACAGTGGACTTTTTCATAACACGATGTACAGTCAGATGTAACTAATTGTGAAGGGATCAAATCGCGTTGGCCTACATGGCCGCGTTTTAACTTGAATTGCGTCGGGGATGCCAATGCGTTCAAGAAAAACATTAAAATAACAATATAAAAATTGGGCGAAAATGTTTGAGCAGGAAACTGGCTAAATTACGTCGGGTATTCCCGTCGCAGTTCAGACCGGCAAAGAAACCCACGCGGCGCGAAGTCTCACGCGCGCCATTGACTGGTCAGATGATGAATCACATCAGACCCCATGGACGTGGTTCACTTAATCGGGTCGGCCAACGCCGACGCGATACCAGGCGCTGAAATCGCATCGCCTGGACTAGACGCGGTTCAAACCTCAGACCGAAAACGCAGCAATCAGGCTGCGACTCTCTTGAAATTCATATAACTATTTATCTACTGACATGTAGACAAAAACTTCAACATAAAACATGACGAGGACAACTAGTAGAAGATCTTTCATGTTGGGGACTAGATCTAATTCAGTCTAAAATTGCGTGCAAAATATGAAGAACGTAAAATGCCCTAATCATTCGCGACTTAGGGAAAACGCCTAGAAGTCGACGTATACACCATGAAAATTACGCAAATCAAGTGCGTATGAAACTAGACATGCCACACTACAAGATGGTATGGGTTTTTTTTACTCTTGGCCTGAGATCACCTACCTTTGTGAAGATCTAAAGCAAATCGTGGTTCTGGACGTAGCAGAGGATGTAGGGGGATGAAGCTTCTGTTCCCAACCGTTCCTCTCCCCCTCTAGTGCCCTAGCTCTCCACTACACGACCCCAACATGATGGTAAAACTTTCCTAAGAGTCTCTTCACGTTTATTTATACATCTAGGGTTTATACATGTCCTAATGGGTTAGGGAAAGTGGGGTTGCGGTTTATGCATGTATAGTTGCCATAATTTTGAATTCTCCTCCCAATAGAGGTAGGAATATCACTAGGAAGTCTCCTATCATGGTTATGCATGAATTGGATTTCCATCCATGGCTAATCCCTCAAGTTTTAACCCTAATTTGCCCTCACAATTTACTACATAATTACACGTACGATTTTTGGGTATTTCCGTTGCTCCATTTTATTCTTGAGCCAAAAGTGATCTATTGGCCCAATTTTGATAATAGGTCATTAATATATATTGTTGGAAGTCTCTCCAACATGTTTATTTAATTTATGGTCGTGTTATTTTTCCGGGTTAATGGTTTTCCGACTTAGTTTCCTAATTTAGGTAATTAGTCACTTTGTGACGTACACTTAGCCGATCGAAATTTTCGTTGCACGGATTTCTTCGTGGAACATTTTAGGAATAATGTTTGAGGTTGATTTATAATTTTTATGAAATTTTCTGATGTGTTCTCTCATGTACGATAGTGGTACGTAACTTTTATCATTCCGATAATGCGGAAATTATTTATTTCAATTTATTTCTTTTTTTTTTCAATTACAGAATTTCCGGGGTGTTACATTCTCCCACATTTAAAAAAATTTGGTCCCCAAATTTATACATAACATTATAGTATCATACCTGAGAATAGTTTTGGGTGGTTTTTCTTCATGCTTTCCTTTGTTTCCCAGGAACCGTTGGTGACTCCATCTTGACTCCATTAAACCTTCACCATAGGTATTGTACGATTCCAGAGTCGTTGCAACTTCTGATGCAGTAGCTTGATCAATTTCTCCGCATAGGTCAGGACCTCCTGAATCTCCAAGTCCTCATGGTTAATTACGTGTTCGGCATTGAATAGATACTTCCTCAACATGGATATGTGGAATACATTGTACATGTTTGCTAGTTGTGGAGGTAGTGCAAGTCTGTAAGCCACCTGACCAACCCTTTCAAGGATTTCAAAAGGGTCAATCAATCTAGTACTCAATTTTCCCTTGATCCCAAATCTTTGGATTCCCCTTGAAGGTGAGACCTTCAAGAAAACATGGTCTCCCACTTGGAATTCCATCTCTCTCCTTCTTTGGTCTGCATAACTCTTATGTCTAGACTGTGCTATCTTCGGACGTTCCCTGACAATCTGAACTTTTCGGACAGTTACTTTGATTAAGTCTAGTCCTACCCATTGGTTTTCTCCAACCTCCTCCCAACAAAGAGGTGATTTACAACTCCTGCCATACAAAGTTTCGAACAGTGCCATTTTGATACTTTCCTGGTAGCTATTGTTGTATGCAAACTCCATAAGATACAGCTGGTCATCCCAACATCCTCTAAAATCAAGCACAAGGGCACGAAGCATGTCCTCCACAATTTGATTGGTTCTTTCGGTTTGTCGATCCGTCTGAGGATGAAAGGCAGTGCTAAAGTTCAACTTGGTTCCCATTGCTGCTTGTAAACCCTTCTAGAAGTGTGAAGTGAATCTAGGGTCCTGATCAGATATTATATTAGATGGCACCCCATGCAGTCTAACTATCTCATTGACATAAAGTGCGGCCAACACATCCACTGACCATGTGCTTTTTATTGGCAAGAAATGAGACGACTTAGTCAATCAGTCTACTATTACCAATATTGCATCCATACCATCTCTACTCTTGGGCAATTCCATGATAAAGTCCATCCCGATGCTATCCCACTTCCATTCCGGAATTTCTAATGGTATCAATCCATCGGCAGTTCGGAAATGCTCAGCCTTAACTTTCATGCATGTTAAACAATATGCCACATGATCGGCCACATCCCTCTTCATATTTGGCCACCAATACAAACATTTCAAGTCTTGGTACATCTTCATTGATGCAGGATGAATTGTGTACTTTGACTGATGAGCTTTATTTAATAGCTTCTTCTTGAGTTCCCCATGATCTGGGACGCATGTCCTACCTCGGAATAATAGCCATCCATCAGCTGATAGAGAAAAGTCTGGTCGTTGTTCTAGCTTCTCCCTGATCTCAATTAAGAATGGATCCTCTCCTTGTTTCTCCTTAATTTCGGCCAGTAGATCAGATTGTGTTTGGATATTGGAAATCATGACTTATTTCTCCTTCTTTCCCATGTCTAAATTCAAACTTGCAAATTACTACAATAACTTCCACTCGCCTAGCATCATACTAGTTAGCATAGCTCCTGGTTGTCTACTTAGAGCGTCTGCCACTACATTGGCTTTTCCTGGGTGATATTGGATGAAAAAGTCAAAGTCTTTGAGATACTCTAACCACCTTCTTTGTCTCATGTTAAGCTCCTTCTGTGAGAAGAAATATTTCAAACTCTTGTGGTCAGAAAAGACTTTAAATTGCTCCCCATAAATGTAGTGCCTCCATATTTTCAAGGCGAACACTACGGCTGCTAACTCCAGGTCATGTACAAGGTAATTCACCTCGTGGGTCTTCAATTGTATTGAGGCATAAGCTATTACCTTCCCTTGTTGCATTAGGACACAGCCTAGACCTATTCTGGAAGCATCTAAATAGATTTAAAATCCTCCTTCTTCAGTGAGTAAGGCGAGGATAGGGGTAGAGGTTAGACACTTCTTCAAACTATTAAAACTTTCTTCACATTTATCGGTCCACACAAATGGATTTTCTTTCCGGGTCAGTTTGGTTAATGGCACTGCGATCTTTGAGAAATCTTTTATGAATCTTCTATAATACCTTGCTAATCCCAGAAAACTTCTGATCTCTGTAACACTGGTTGGTCTTTCCCACTTCAATACAACCTCCACTTTTGATGGATCAACAGCGATACCATCCTTGGTTATCACATGCCCCAAAAAGGATACCTCCTCCAGCATAAATTCACATTTACTTAGCTTGGCGTACAATTGATTCTCCCTCAGAATTTGAAATGCAATCCTCAAGTGTTCCTCATGCTCTTCTTTTGTTTTGGAATAGATCAATATATCATCAATGAACACTACCACAAATTTATCGAGGTAGGGGCGATAAATACTATTTATCAGCTGCATAAAAACTACAGGAGCATTTGTTTGTCCAAAAGGCATAACAATGAATTCATAATGCCCATACCTGCTTTGGAAGGCTGTCTTGTGTATATCTTCTCCTTTGATCCTCAATTGATGATAGCCGGATTTGAGATCTATCTTAGAGAAATATTTAGCTCCACACAATTGATCAAATAATTCATCAATCCTTGGCAAGGGATATTTGTTCTTGATTGTCAATTGGTTTAATTGTCTGTAGTCTATGCACAACCTCATTGACCCATCATTCTTCTTGACAAAGAGAACAGGTGCGCCCCATGGTGATGTGCTTGGTCGGATAAATCCTTTCTCCAGTAATTCCATCAGTTGCTCCTTTAGCTCCTTCAATTATGTGGGGGACATTCTATATGGCGCCCTAGATACTGGTGCTGCTCCACAGATCAATTCAATGGTAAAGTCAACCTCTCGCGCAGGAGGAATTATTGGCAAGTCTTCAGGAAATACATCAGCGTACTTGTTGACAATATGGATGTCCTCGATCTTGACTTCCTTCTTTGTGGTGATAACAGTAGCTAAAAAGGCTATACAACCTTTCCTTATCATCCTCTTGTCTTGTAGTGCAGAAATGAGGGACAATTTCCTGCGGATTCTATCTCCCGAGAACACTAGCTTTAGGTGTTGACTAAATGTTACCCGACTTCTCTTACAATTGACACAAGCCCCATGTTTAGACAACCAATATGCTCCTAGGATCACATCATAACCCTTCATGTCCATGCATATTAAATTTGTAGGTAGGTTTTGAGTTTCAATCAATACTTCGCTAGATGGAAAGCGGTTTCTAAGTTTAGTGCCTGGACCAATAGGGGTTGATACGACTATCCCAGATTTCATTGGAATGGGTTTTACATATAGGATATCAGTGAAGGTCTGGGATATGAAAGAATGAGTAGCTCCCGTATCAAATAGAACAAATGCAGAACGGGATAAAATAGTAAGTATACCTTCAACCACACCACCTTCCTCCGATGTAGTTCGTTCTTGTACTGCCTGCAGCCTACCTTGGCGCTTCTTGCCTCCTTGAGCTGTCTGTGTTTAGTTCATCATGCGCTAACAGGCCGAGATCTTGTGATTCTGGCTTTCGCAGCGCAAGCACCTCTTCAGTGCTTTCCAGTAGTCCTCAGACTTATGACTAGTCTTGTCACAATACTTGCATGGTTCTTTGTTGGTGGAGGCTTGTTGATTACCTCCATCCTTGAACTTCTTCACCAGCTAGTTTCTAGCTTGGCCCATCGGCCTCTTTGTTTCGACCACAGCTGGTGGCCTCTTTGATCCAATTCCCTACTCTCTCTTGATCATGCTATTCTTGATATTCTCTGTTATAGCTAGTGAATCTTCCAGTAACAGTGCCTTCCTCACCATCTCCGAGTAAGTCTGCAGGTCCATCGGTCCTAGTTGTGTGATGTATTAGGGCCTAAGACTGCTCATGAACCTCTTAGCCTTCAATCGCTCGGATTGGACCAAGTGTGGGGCATAACGAGCCAGTTTAGAGAACTGGGCCTCGTACTCAACTATGGACAGACTTCGTTGCTTCAAGTTGGCAAATTCTGCCACCTTCCTTTCTTGTACCCTGTCGGAAAAGTACTTGTTGTTAAAGTACTCCTTGAACTGCGCCCAAGTGGCCTGGGCATCACCTAGTGTAGCCTCGATCGACTCCCACCAAGTGCGTGGTTCCCGCTATAGCTGATAAGTAGCTAGAGTAACCTTGTTCTCATCAGTGCAACCCATTACACGAAATGCATGCTCAATTTTTTTGATCCAGTGTTCTGCTTCGTCTGGGTCAGTGCTACACTCGAACTTAGGTGGGTTCATGCTCCTGAAATTCTTGTGGAGATCTCCCTGAGTCTCCACTCTACCCTGAGTGGCCTGTAGTTGTGTCTGGGTTAGTGTGTTGATTGTCTTCCTGTTTGCCTAGAACTTAAGGGAAAGCCTAGGCTCTGATACCAACTGTCACGCCCCGACATTTAGTAGCGGAAAATAAACGTCGAGAGCGTGAGCGATACAAGTGTGCGTATCATAGTCGAGTAAATCAAAGTAACAACTAATTGTAACACAAGATATAAGACAATGATATTTCCACCTAAACAACCTTTATTTCATTTTCAGTCAACTAGTTTAAACATCTTACATCATCAGAGCCAATAACAAGGCCCAATATTGTATCTCAAATACATATGACTAAATAAAAGGAAACCTAACTATTACAACTCTTGAACTCTAATCTTGCAGGCTGTCTAGCTATATGGACGGGTGTAGTTGAGTAGCTCATCACTCGTCCCCAGTCCCATCATTCCTTAGTTCCTCATATTCATTGCTTGAAAATATTAAGGAAAGCAGGTGTGAGCGCACTAGCGCCGAGTAGGCTTTACATCTCATGGTGCGGGCATGCTTTATGTAATTAACATGTTAACAATGGAAATACTGTCATGCAATGCTCATGGAAATAACGCTAGTGACAAATCCGAATCATAACAAGTACGAGGATGGTTCAATAACAATTCTCATGTAGGATGGAACAATTATCAATGAGGAAGATGACAGTTCGATCACTTGACATGTAGGGAGAAATTCAATAGCATGTAGCATGTGCAATAGATTTCTCAAGTTGAATTCCGTAGAACTCCGATAGACAATATCATGTAGGATTCAATAATAATGACATGTAGGATTAAATAACAATGACATGTACAATAGGATTGGCCATTTCACATATAACAGTTCAATCAATCAATCATTCAATCATTTAAATAACAATTTGGAAATTACTCAGAGCAATCTTGCATTCATTTAGTTGATTGTCGGACACCTCATTGGGTTATATACCCTTGCGATTAAGTATTTTGGGTGCTCCTCCTAGGACCAAACATGGCCCTATTTGCACAGGCATAGTTGTGAACCGAAGTTCCAATAGTTTCTGGTAATTCCATTCATTCATTTATGGGCACATGAATTCCATGTAATGGACAATGATGAACTAATGATCATGTCAATGATGATAGAGAACAATGCAAGGGGACATGATCCAGATTAATTTCAGCAGTATAACAACTTATTCTTATTGGTTCAAACTTTACATTTAATGGCTTGATTTCAATGTTATCAAATCACTTTCACGATATGAAGATAAGAAGAGAGGTGCATTCTATCTTCCGGGTACTTCATTGGTATAACCAACTCGGTCTTCATGAGAAAATCCATGAAGTACGGAGATTTACAGAGGTCTAAGAGAAAAGGTCGCTAGTCTACCGATACAGAATGACTGATAGAGAGCTTCCAAATCCCCAAGAAAGGGTTGCCTATATGTGCAATGTGACGTGTAGAGCGTGTGTCAACCCACAGTCCACCAGTTAAAATGTAACGAAAAGCAAGTAACAAACATGCATGACATATATGCAATGCAATCTATTTCATGGTTGCAGTACTATTAACAATTATCACTTTTCAATTATGGACAAGACAGATTACGAACATAACATATCTCAATCATATAATCACATGGTAGATGACATTAAATCAATAATTGCACTTAGAATAGATTTTAAAATCTTTATGATTTCCTATAGGTTATTCACTTTTAAGCCAATGCATAAATATAAGACATGATGCTACATAAGAATATGCATAAACAAGACTGGATAGTACATTCAAACAGTCTCGGATCGGTTCTAAAATCGCGTCCAACACAGTGGACTTTTTCATAACACGATGTACGGTCAGATGTAACTAACTGTGAAGGGATCAAATCGCATCGGCCTATATGGCGGCGTTTTAACTTGAATCGTGTCGGGGATGTCGACTTGTTCAAGAATAACATTAAAATAACAATATAAAAATTGGGCAAAAATGTTTGAGCGGGAAACTAGCTAAATCGCGTCGGGTGTTCCTGTCGCTGTTCAGACCGTCACAGAAACCCACGCGGTGTGAAGTCTCACGCGCGTCGTTGACTGGTGAGATGCCGAATCACGTCGGACCCCACAGACATGATTCACTTAATGGCGTCGGCCAAGGCCGATGCGATACCAGGCGCTGGAATCGCGTCGCTTGGACCGGACGCGATTCAAACCTCAAACCGAAAATGCAGTAATCAGGCAGTGACTCTCTTATAATGCGTATAACTCTTTATCTACTAATATTTAGACAAATCCTTCAACATGAAACTTGACGAGGACAACTAGTAGAATATCTTTCATGTTTGGGACTAGATCTAATTCGGTCTCAAATTGTGTTCAAAATATGAAGAACATAAAAAGCTCTAATCATACGCGATTTAGGGAAAACGCCTAGAACTCGACGTATACACCATGAAAATTAGGCAATTCAAGGACGTATGAAACTAGACATGCCACACTACAAGATGGTATGGGTTTTGTTTAGTCTTGGCCTGAGATCACCTACCTTTGTGAAGATCTAAAGCAAATCGTTGTTCTGGACGCAGTAGAGGATGTAGGGGGATGAAGCTTCGGTTCCCAGCCGTTCCTCTCCTCCTCTGGTGCCCTAGCTCGCCTGCACACGACCCCAACACGATGGTAAAACTTCCCTAAGAGTCTCTTCATGTTTATTTATACATCTAGGGTTTATACATGTCCTAATGGGTTAGGGAAAGTGGGGTTGCGGTTTATGCATGTATAGTTGCCATAATTTGAAATTCTCCTCCCAATAGAGGTAAGAATACCATTAGGAAGGCTCCTAACATGGTTATGCACAAATTGGATTGCCATCCATGGCTAATCCTTCGAGTTTGAACCCTAATTTGCCCTCACAATTTACCACATAATTACAGGTACGAATTTTGGGTATTTCCGTTGCTCCATTTTATTCTTGGGCCAAAAGTGATCTATTGGCCCAATTTTGATAATGGGTCATTAATATATAATGTTGGAAGTCTCTCCAACATGTTTATTTTATTTATGGTCGTGTTATTTTCCTCGTTAACGGTTTTCCGACTTAGTTTCCTAATTTGGGTAATTAGTCACTTTGTGACGTACACATGGCCGATCGGAATTTTCGTTGCATGGATTTCTTCGTGGAACATTTTAGGAATAATGTTTGAGGTTTATTTATAATTTTTATGGAATTTTTCGATGTGTTTTCTCATGTACGATAGTGGTACGTATGTTTTATCATTCTGATAATGCAGAAATTATTTATTTCAATTTATTTCTAATTTTTTTCAATTACTGAATTTTCGGGGTGTTACACATGGCATTATGAAAAGATAAACTATGAAACTAATATTTAGAAATGACATGAAACATTTAACAGAAGAATAGTGAAGTACAAAGCTTATTTAACTATTAGTATTCAGATGACACATAGAAGGTAACATGGTGCACATCATGTGTTCATTTAGTTCATTGAATAGTTCATAAGAATTAAAACATTAATTGCGCTAAGAATACATTAACATTTCTGAAAAATAATTAACAGATACTTAAAAAACATCTAAGTATTGATGATCAAGGAAGTTAATGTTATACTTCGACTTTCAAAGAGTCAGAGTGCTACAACAGTCTAATAATATCATACTTTGACCATTGACGAGTCGGAGTTGTAACGACCCTCTTTATATCGGGACGATTATACCAATCCCCATCAGTACAATGGGCATCATTACAGTGGGATAATAACCCAGCATTTAACAATAGGTTGATATGTACGTGGATAGCAATTGAGTACAGCGGAAATAAAATAAATAACTCAACTTTATTTCATCACCATCACACATTCCACAGTCTATATAGCGAAAAGAAATGACAATGTCCACATTATTACATGATAAAAGAACTACATTGTCCATAATATTGTCCATACAATTTAACATTATTCATACTAAGAAAGGGAAAAGTACAACTACTAAGCGCTCCACAAACTACTCCTCATGCTCGAGAATGCTCCTCGCTATGCCTTCCTCTAGTACGAGATACCTGTCTCACCTATACTCCAAAGCAAGTATGAGTCTAAAGACTCAGCAAGTAATCCAAAGACTCAACTTTACACACATGTTAACTATTACACAATTGAGAAAACACATACTATCTCTTCACAATAAAGGCATTACATGGCACATGCTTTAAACAACCATCCACATATCTAGACCACTTAAATATACTTTAGATTAACATGCACTCATTCTAGATCATGGTTACTAACATGAAATTCTATTAACCCAAAGCTCTACTAGCACATGTACATAATAACATATATCTACGCATGCTTCCTATACATGACACCTAATTTAACTCATGATTCAACCCATAACTTGTGTCAATCATACTTTACATATACAAACACCTATACATGCTTACTACTCCTCACATGTAACCACATGTAACAAGATTTATCAACCCAATCATTATCCCTTTTATGATACAATTTTACAACTAGAGCATAGGTTTAAGTACAAAGTAAAGAGTAACTTAGCATGATTTCTAATCATGTTTCATATGTACTATTCACATTTAATTACACATTTCATTTTTTCTTTTAATATAATTAAATCTCATTACACATGATTTCACATTTTATAACATGAATTGAAGATTTAAAACATATTAGAGTTAGATGGCAACAATAAGCAATTAAAGCATAGAACCTAAACCTTCTTTCATGTGTTAACATTCCTATCCACACTTTACTTGCTGTTTTGACATGAATTAAACTCAATTACATGGAATTAGATTTATTCACACTTTATCTTATTCATTTAGCAATTCCACATGTTCATCTCTTACGTTGCATAATTTCCATGTCTACATGTGTATATTCACATACACGATTACATGAAGATTAATAAACTACATGGCATGATACTAAACATGATATTGCATTTGAAGTATTAATACATGAAATTATGAACATATGCACTATTATATTGGATACACATGTAATCATAATCTCATTCATATTTGCTCTCCCTTACATATCTTTTCACACGTTCTTCATATTATTTATTCTTGTACTTTCACTTATCACATAACATATCATTTGCACTCACCACATACCATATTCACATATTATTGTACACTTTATTCATATTTTGTCGCTTAAATTGTCATGACACAGTGCTAACTACCTACTAGAGGACGCACGCACCCATTTCGCATAGCACATATCTCATTGCACATAGCTCATCTCATAGCACATCACATCGCATCTCATAACACATACCTGCCACTTGAGCAATCTAGTGGCGAATCTTGGTAACCGCGCTGACCGGGAGAAGCTCTCTCCACCATATCTAGTAGTACTTGTCCACTTCCAGGTTTTTATCCTAATGCCATTTAGGATATACTTTTCACAACGTTGAGACTTCCATAGGGACTTTTCTATGGTACAGCTCTCGAAACTCTATGGTAGCAGTGTCAATTTTGGCCCAATTATTACACATTCACTTTATCACATTTTCTCACATTAATCACATATTTCACATATACTATTTAATCACTTTACATGTATTATTTAACAATTGCACATGCCTCAATTAACCTATCATGATACTACTGTTTTTAGTAATAAAACAACTCATATTACAGTCCTAGTCATACTGTTAATTACTGAATCACACAAGGTTACATTTAACATGCTAAATATGACTAATTTACATGGTTTAATTAATAAATGCACTTGTTGTTATCAGAATAGATCCAAATTTTTATCACAAGATATAACCAATAAACATATCACCTTTTCAATTTTCCAGGTTTTTTCGAATAGTAAATATAATTTTACTAATTAGGACAAGTTTTAGGCCTATTTATCATGAAATACAGTAATACATGAGTTACAACCAACTAGTCATGCTTAGAAGCTCAAACACAGGGAAACAGTCATCATATGATTATATAAAATTTCCAAACCCTAATACACACCAAAGCTAATTATTCAGGATTTAACATATATAAATCATTCTTCTCTCATTAATGCAGAAATTTAAATAATGAACACCATGTATAAAAATTCACCATGACCTCATGATGTGACCTAATGACTCCATATGACTACCCATAAAATTTATAGCATGCATACTCATTTAGAAGTCCAAATAATGCAGTTTAAAGATCAAACAGTGCACTTTTAAAACCCTGAAGAACTTAACTACACAGGATGTGGCCGCCCACTGTAAACAGCACACTCTGGGGCCGCCTACACAGGATCTTGCTGTCAGAGGATGTGGCCGCCAAGCTCCTGCCAGCAGACCATGCTGACAGCAGATCAAAACCAGGGGAAATTGGAGGTTCCATGACACGAGGCAAAATCCGAAAAAAATGCTAGGACTTAAGGGGACATGCATAGGGTTGACATCAATGGTTTACTTGCCTCTAAATAAATCTTAGAAGATTAAACTTAATCGATGAAGCCCTCCTCGGCCCTGCCAAGAAGGTGCTCAGAAACTCTTCAAATCCGATTCTCCTGTTGATGTGGTTTGATCCTCGGAGTTGGGGATGCCTCCTTGATGGTTGAACTATCTTCCAGTCATTGTAGACCTCCAGGAAACTCCTCCAGTCGCCGGATCGAAGTCTTGGAAGTTCAGCTTTTCTCCACATGAACCCTAGCTTTTCCCATCACCCAAGAAAACTTGGCACGACCAGAATAGGGTGTTTTTATAGGGTTGGGTAGGTTGGGTACGCACTATGGTAGGTTGCCTACGGTTACACAAGACTTTCCTAAACTGGAACCGACCAAACGCGAGCGTTACCAAATCTGGACCGGCCTGCACACGGGGAACTCGGCGTCCACCTTTTGTGCCGCCAGTAGGGGTACTTGGAGTCCATCGATCTAGACACCAACCTTGGCCTGGCAGTCAGCGGCACACTGTCCTGCCGCCAACTGTGCACTTCGGCCCAAACAAACATTTACATCAAAATAGTTACACAATCACATCATACACCATTTAATGGGTACTGAAACAAGTAAATATCAAATCTATCAAGTTAAACATATGCATACATACATGTACTCAATGTAATTACATCCAATATGCATGTTTCTAAATAATATAACACGTACATCAATAGTAAGATAATGCATGCACACTTAAAGATATACATGTACGAAAAATAACTCACATGTACTTACAAGGTAAATGACAATACTTACCTATCATACGCACAATATTATTCAAGTACCATATATATATATATACTATGAACAACTTAATGTGTATAGAATTAGATAGATATCACATGTATAAGATGAGCATACATATATACATATGTACAACGTATACTTACACACAATATCCGTGGAATAAGTAGTATAATACGCACTTCATTAGTAAGATAGTACATGCACAGTATTATTGAGATACAACATGCATAATGGGGTGTTTGGGAGCAACTTTTTTTAAAAAACTATTTCTATCTAAAAATTAATGTTGAGTTCTCTTTTAACTTTAAATTTAAAATTATGAGAATGTGATATTATCTGTTTGGTAAAAATAATAAAATTTTAAATTTATTTTGAAGTGTTTGGGACAGGAGGGGCAGCCACCAGAGTGGGGCAAGGGGCGGGCGCACAGGGGAGGGGGAGCCGCCGGGGGTGGGGGTGCATAAGGTAGGGGGCATGGGGAGGGCACAGTGGTGTTGGGGGGGGGGGGGTGCTGGGTGGGGGAGGGGAGGAGGAGGTGTTGGGGGGGGGAGGCCCCAGGGGGTGGGGGCTGCTAGGTGGGGTGGGGGTGGGGGGGGAGGGCGCAGGGGGTGGGGTGGGTGGGGGGGGGGTGTGTTGGGTGGGGTTGGGGGGGGGGGGGGGTGGGTAGGGGTGTGTGGGGGGGGGGGGGTTGCTGCTGGGTGGGGTGGAGGGGGGGGTTGCTGCTGGGTGGGGTCGGGGGGGGGGAGGGCGCAGGGGTCTGTGGGGGGGGGGTGCTGGGGGGGGGGGCGCAGGGGTGTGGGGGGGGAGGTGAGGAGGGCGCAGGGTCTGGGTGGGGGGGGGGGGGAGGGGAGGAGGAGGTGGGGTTCGGGGGGGGGGGGGGGGGGGCAAGGGTGTTGTGGGGGGGGGAGAGGAGGAGGAAATAGTGTTCCTAAAATAAAACAGGGTCAGACTTGTTTTTTTTTAGGGAGAGTTACATAGGAAAAAAAATTTGTTCTAAAAAAAAACTGCTTGCCAAACGTGTCTTCATGTATGTCTTCTCTCTTTTTAAAATTTAGAGAAAAACAGGTAAAAAAAACAGGAACCAAACCACCTATAAGGTTAAATAAGAATAATCTATACAACCATAATTACTTGCATACACACACTTAAGTTGACATATACATATATGCATATATATATATAATACACATCTACACAACGTGTTATATATATGTACATGAAATAAGTAAAACAATATGTGAATTTATACTCATTAATGCATAAAATGAACTCACATATAAACCTATAAGATGTATAGAAAAATTTACATAGTGCATGCACAAGATTAATTAAATATACTATGTATAGTTTCTAAATAAGTACTACACGTACAAGATAGTTAATTACTTACATTCACAGAAAATAATGTATTTATATACTTACATATGCACATGAGAAATTTAGAATTGAAATATGCACATTTTATACATACACTATATACATAAATAGGTAAAAACACATGCATAATATAAAATGAATGAAATTTCGAGGTATCACTGGAGTACATCTAGTAAACTTTAAGAAAGACTTCGACTGTAGAGAAGTCGGAGTAGAATCAACATCAATCGATATCAGACTTCGACTTATCAAGAGTTGGAGTGAGTCTTTGGTTCGTTTAACAATAGGTATCTAACTTTGACAGTTTGACAGTCAAAGTGGGGCCATTGGACTTCAACTTTTTGAGAGTCGGAGTAACGTCAGTTCAACACCCACTTCATTTTCTTAGGAGTCGTAGTGGTACCAGTTTGTTCAGCAAACGTACAATACTTCTACTTCATGGGTGTCGGAGTCAGTATGATATATATGTATACATGTGTACTTAGAAAATTTTCTTAATGAAAGTTGATAGTGTGTCGACACTTAGGCTTAGTGTGTCGACACCAATAGACTGTAAGGATTATATGTATATTAATTTTTCATACAAATAAAGTCCGTTATAATTAAAATAAATTTGTTTAGGAGATTACTAAAAGATTTTGTCATAAACAAAATAATGATCAAGCAATTGTAAGAGAGATGCACTACAATCTTTTAGACATAAATCAACTATTTGTAAAAGATAATTGTTCAATAGAACCGTGGAAAAACTCAACATATCATCTTTGATGAATATTATGAGAATACTGATGACTCTAACTCTGTAGAAAGTAAGAAGATGATGCATACATCATTGTGAAGGAATCAGATCAACTTAAAAAAACTCCAAGTGTATTGGTGAATCGCACTCATATTTGTAAAACCATAGAGAGAAGCTCTGGGGATTGGCGTACCCCTAGTGGTTCTCCCTTTGGTTTCTTTCCCTTGATGGCCAGCAATGGCCGTCCAAGGGATGGGGGGGGGGGGGGGTGGCCCTCCCCCTTTGCTCCTTCCCTTGTTGTTCCCACTGATCTTGCTCTAGTTCCACAGGCTGCTGTTGTATCATCGGTTCCTTCTCCTACAATTACTGCCAAAGATCCCTCCTCTTCTGCATGGAAATCTGGCGCCAATATTTCCTCTTTTGCAGAGGTGGTCCGACAGTCCATGGCAACTCCTGCCATCCCCATTTTTGTTCACCCTCCAGCATGCACAGATATGGGTGCTCTTGCTGTGTTCTTTTCTTTGGAGGAGATTGCAGCTTCTTGCAGGCCACTTGAGTATGCTATCATCGCCCACACTCCTCATGGTTGGCCACCTTTTCTTGATATCAGGACACACCTTGCACAGAGGTTTCAGTTCAAGGATTTTGCGCTTAGTGCTCTCAATAATCGTCATTTACTTATCAAGTTTCTATGTCGAGAGGATCTCATTCAGGTATTATTAAAAGGCTCTTTGCCCATATAGGGCCGGATATTTAAGTTCTCTCAATGGTCGTTAGATTTCTTCCCAGAAGCTGACTCTCTTGTGGATCCATTGTGGATCGAGTTCCCTGGAACTCCCAGTAAATTTTTTCTTCGATTTCATGATCAACTTAATTGCCGAGGTGTAGGTTCTGTTCTTTGTGTTGATAAAGACTCTATTTTCCTATGTAGATCACATGCAGCTCGGGCTTGTGTGGTTCTGGATGTGTCAAAAAAATCCCAGAACAAATGTGGATCGGGATTGGCTCACACTATAGGAAAACCAGGCTTTGCTTACGTCCAAACACCGTAGGTAGATAACCAAAAACCGTAAGCATAGTCTTTGCTTATGGTGTTACCCTACGGTTGGGTTTCGTCGGCAGAAGACCGACGGCAAAGGCCTAAGGCTACGGTGTTTTAAACTCCGTAAGTATAAAGCTATATTGACGGTGTTGGTAGACGTAAGTAACACCATAAGGAAATCTATTTTTGGCTACGGCGATGTTAACCGTAGTCATATTTTTTGTAAGGATAGACTCAGTGATGCCGAATATCCCTACGGCATTTTGAACTGTAAGAATGTGTCCCTACGGCCACGTACACCATAAGAAAGTATGTTTCCCTACGGATCAATATACCATAAGTAAATATGTTTACCTACGGCCACGTACACCATAACCAAGTATGTTTACCTACGGCCACATAGACCATAAGTATGTTGTGTTCAGCAAAAAAAAAAATAGCATTATATTTAAATGGATCCACATTCACCTATATTCACAAACAATTGGATCAACATGTACACATCCACATTAATCCACACATTCACATTTGGATCAATCAACATACACATCCACCTTTAGTTCCACACACACCATCCACATCCACATTTAGTTCCACACATACACATCCCACCTTTAGTTCCACACACACATCCACATCCACATTAGTTCCACACATACACATCCACATACACATTCACACCCACTCATTCACAATGCACAACACCTTAATAATATAAAACACATTAAAGTTAACAAACAATAATGTTAATAAAAGATGACATAAAACATCATTCTTCGCATTCACATGCTAGTGCTAAAGTCTGTTCAGAAGAGCAAGTTAATTGTTAGTAGATGAAATTGTCCACATGTGGTGAGAGAAGATTTGTGAAGAGCTTACTTTGTCCTTGGAGGAAGACAGGTTTCAGCAGACATATTTCCTGCAAAAGCAACAATAGGTGTTCAATAAGTACTGTGTGAGGAAAACCAGAGCAAAAGAAACAATATGCTTAACAAACAGTAATGCAAGAAATATGATCTCCTCTGGTATGCTAGATGTCACAATTGTCACATGGTAACATAGCCACCTATGGCTAACACTACACAAGATCAAAGTATGATCTCCGCTTCCTGTCACTATGTTTCATCATCTGCCAAGTTCATGCTAAAGGAAAAAGAAGAAAAGCCCACCCAAAACTGAGCCCGGACCTCTCTAGCTCGTGTTCTTCCACTGATGAGATCAGATCCCACCTCACCCAGCGGTTTCACTTCAAACTGGACTTCATGATCAGTGCGATGGATGCAAAGCACCTACTGCTGCGGTTCCAGGATAATGAGGACTTCCCCCAGCTACTGCTGTTCATGAGGAAAGTGACATATGCAGGGACATACTGGATCTCAGCCAACACTTTTGTTTCCACATGTGTATTTGATTGTATTCACTCCGGCCAATCTTTGACATGTTATTCCTGTGCTAGTGTTTAATTTCTTTTCAGGATCAAGTTCATAATTGTGCATTTGGCATTGATCAACATAGGACTTGATAGTATGAAGTTTTAAAAGTAGCATGAAGAATTAATGATACTTGATGAGCTCATGTTCCCTCTAAGTACTCTTTTTTTGGAACTGTGTCTTCGGGGTGGATAATTGCATAAGGAAGTAGAATTATAGGATTAAATAATGTATTTTAGTGATTATGCATGTTTTATCTTGTTGATTTTGTTTTAAAAGTGGAAAGACTCATATTCATGTAGAATCATGGCCTTCAATACATTTGTAGTTACTAATTTTCTTCCAATATCTACTTTCTAATCCCTACTTTAACTGTAAGCCAGTGGGTATACCATTTGAGCTTGGACTTGGGTATACCATAAAACCAAAGTATCAGCTACCTCAGGTGATTGAAAAACTCTCACATAAAACCCATGTTAATAATGGTTGATCTTTGTGATAAAAAAAACTTACAAGTTTTGTAACCACACATAACACTGTCTACATAGAGTTCCAGCTCAAAATGCAGAATCAAAACTCTACAAGTTTATGTAACCACACATAACACTGCCTTTCACCCAACCTAGAATGGGTGAAAGACAGTAAAATCTCAGATGCAACTTACCAAAGAGGGTTGAGGTGAAGATCAATCATCCTCAAACTCAACCTATTACATGTAAAAATGTAATTAACATCAGAGTTGACAATTAACAACATATAAATAAGAATGAGATAAATGTAAATAAACTTACATATTCTCTGAACCATATTATGTGACTCCCAACAACATCGTTCATATTTTTTCTATCTGCATCTTTGATAAACAAAGATGCAGTCGGGTCATGGGCTATGAGTATAGAAACCTCATAGTACTCACCACCTAACTTCTTCCCCATGACCACATTATCATTATCATCAGAGATAAGAATGCCGCTGGCAACTACTTCTCCAGAGAAGTTTAGGATCCTCACCCTCCTCCCCGCCAATGAATCCTGTTAAAAATTTTGAATATGGATGTCAGATATACATGCATTCCAACATATTAACACACTTAGATTTCATTTACCTTTTTCTTTTGAGTATGACAAACACTTGCAGAATCTGAACAAGTAAATGTAGATTGTCAACATTAAGCAATGTTAATAATGAAGTAAGTCAACAGAAACTAATTACCTCATTATTCCCACGAGACTCAATTTTTTTCATTCTTTCTTCGAGAGCTTCAATTTTTTCTTTTAGGCTTTCATTGTCCTGTCGCAGCTTTTGTTCACTTCTTGAACCCCACAAGCTCTTTGGGGTAGGGCCCGTGCCTGTGCCACAGATTCTTCCAGTTCTGTCCCGTCCCATACCTTGCTCATAAGCGTCCCCTACGCTTGCAATTGAGCTTGATGTAGTTGATTGTTGCGTCAGCTTAATGTCTCGAATTTGATCCTACAATTTGAATGAAAAAATATGAATTTGCAGCACTATAGTAAAAAGAATTATGTCAACAAAGAGCTTCCATGCATAATGAGAATAATGTTAAACATTAGACAATTAACAAAGCTAATTCATTATACAATCATTCCAGCACTCTCGTCATTAACTGGACCGCCAGCTTTCTTCATACGGGTCCTTATGAATAAGTCCCCACGATCAAGAGTGGCCCCAGTTTTTAGAAACTACAACATTGTACAGAAGATAACTTAGAAATAAACATAATTATTTTGAATTGATCAACTAAGATGCATATAAGACATTATATATGTTACCTCATCGTGGTATATGTCAGCAAAACTTTTACTACCAGCGCAGTGAAAAAATGTGTGATTGGACTTATTTTGCTTGTTTGTTTCACTACGTTTTTATAAATCAAAATGATAACTATTAGAATAATTATTTTGTATGACTATATTTAGACTAATTGTAATCCAATTCCAATTACCTTGAATTCCTCTGAAGACCATATTTGAACAAGTTTTTTCCATTGATCTTCAACCACTCTTCTGTCTGAACAAGCAAAGTGTTGTTGCGCTTTTTGATATGGCGTGAAGAACTTTATCCTCAAGTCATACTTCCAAGACCTCCATTTCTGATCTAGATGCTTCATTACAAAATCTCGCAAGCTGATGGGAACATCAAATTTTCTCTGTATTTAAAAAAAAATAGTTAGATATAATCAAGTGGAATAGAAAATTAAACAAACACATGTGTTACATCACCTGGATATAATCCCAAACATCGTCCTTGTTAGACGATGGCATTACCCTTCAAGAAATGCAATCGATCGGCAGTTTATCCCCCATCCTTGCTACAATCCCCAAAAATTGTTTTAGTAGTTGCCCCCCCTCTCCTAGTGGCTGCCCCAACTGATTAACATTCACTGGTATGCGTTCATTACTTTGCAATCCATGTACAGATCTTAACAATGTTGGGCCTCTCTTAACCTTCTTAGATGTGGAGGCAGACTGAGCATCTATGTGAATTATTTTCCCTTGCAGGTCCTCTCCAAATTTTTCATACTCTTCTCTTGAGAACCAATCAGCTGTCAGCTGCAAAAAGAAGATATTCAACCAATGAACAGAAGTAATATATAGTTTGACAAAAGAAATATTAACATTATTCAACTTACAAAAGATGGGTAGTCATTTCTGCCAAAGGATGTAGGAGCAGCAAGTATGAAACGGAATATGAAATAAAGAACCATAAATCCACATTATGTGCTCCCCTTTTGTTGGGGCACCTACAACATGAAAGATATTAATGATACTTTTATTCCGTTTACATATGCAATTCAAACACCTCAAATTTAAAAGATTACCTTTGGCACGTGTAGATCAATTACTTTCATCTCATCGGCCAGTGCTGTCATCCCTTTCCCTTCGTATGCAATCTTTAAAAAACTGCACCATCATACCAAACATACTTTATATACATATATATGATTCAAAATATATATAAAAAAACTAGAAGATATTACTTTTTCAACTCATTTTCGATCCTAGTGTGTTCCCCCATATGAAGGGAGTCAAGGAGCATAAGGAACGGCATGTCATTATCCTCTTGCATACATATGACAACAACCTACCAATGATTCCTACAAATTAACAAAAAATTAAACAATGATGATTTGTTGCTGAATTAGTGATGGATACTTAATACATAAAAAGGTTTAGGCATACCATGTGCAAATTGGAAGTAGAGAGTATGACTTCTCCAGCAAAGAATTCTTCTGTACAATTGATTTAATTCTATTCACACCATCAGAAGTCAATCTACAAAAGTTAAACCATAAACTATCGAATATCTCAAAACGCTCTAAAAGCGTTGATGGAATCACCCCCCACAAATACCTGTAAGTTCAAAAGTAATTAAAACACAACATGCTAGCCTTGGAAAAAATATTAAAGAAAAAACTTACAACACACAAATACTCACTCCACATGTTCTTGAAATATTAGGGTGTCCAGCATCTCTGGCTCCCCATCATACACTTCTTTCATTGTTTTTTTTTTGCCTTTTTTGCGTCGGTGTCGCATGATGGCCTTGTTTTCTTTTTTGGCGAGTCTTCTCTGTCTTCTTTGGAATCTACCACCGCAAATCTCTTCCGTCAGCCCCTTCAAATTGCAAATAACATGTTAACATCAAGCAAAAAAAAAAATAACACTTAACATATTCAGTTAGAAAAATAACACTTAACCATTAGGCTTACATTTTAATGTCGTCTCTCTTCCTTGGCAACTTGTAAACTGCAATATTAAGAATTTGACGAATGAGAGGGTAAAACACAAGTAATATAACAAAGTCCCTTCTCTTATAATACTAAGAAAAACAAAGACTGTACTCCAGAGACTAGAGGTTTCTTTCAAAATAAGTCGTAAGGCTTAACACAATGAATATTGACCAAAAAATGGGAAGGCATGTATGTGTTTGGGAAGGCTCAATAACATATGTCTTCAGATTGAGATTTCTACACCATCAATGTCGTCTCTCTTCCATGTGATGTTTATGTCATAAAAAAAAACAACATCATCATCAATCTTTACATCTTTTGCATCATTTTCAGTAACTTCTTCATTTTGCATGTCAAAGTAATTTCTCGGCTTTGTTTTCCTCACAACAGACCATCCTTCCATTTTGGGATCCTCCACATACCATACTTGTTCCACATAAGAGGCCAAAACATATGGTTCACTTGTACGTAATTTATAGTGTAGGTTGACCAATGTGAAACCTTCATCTGTCATTACTCCTCGCTGAGTATCAACCCAGTCACACTTGAAAAGTAATACCTTTCTTTGATCGTAATAGTTCAACTCTAATATTTCTTGAAGAACACCGTAATATGTCACCTCATCTCGAATAGGAGCCTTGTCTTAACACTGGAAAAACTTGAGGTTTTTGCAGACATAACAACCCCACTATTCTGTGTCTTCCTATGAAGCTCAATATGCTGAGTCTGAAAACGGAACCCATTACTAAACATATGTTAAACTTCTTCCCCACATTCAATGGTCGATCTTTCAGCACAATTGTGTTTGCATGTAACCCATTCCTGTCATTGTCTTCTAAAGATTTGACCTAAAAAAAAAGGGTTACATGTCGGTTATCAGTAAAACACATGTGATGTGCACTAAATAAAATGTTATATATGTTTACTTACTTTACACTTAAACCAATCTGGAAACTGTAATGTATGACATCGCTCAATTTCCATTTCACTTGCTCGTGGTCTTGTTTTCCTAATTTCTTCAAGATGCATACTACATACAAATTGTGGACAATACATTAACGATCTTCTCTTGAGAAACAATACTTTAAGGGTGTTTCATTTGACTTACCTTATGTAAGGAGATATGTCCTCACAATTAAATAGTACATAGAGATTAGCTTGGTTCAACTCGTCATTCCTAAGATGACAAACGGTTCCACCACCTAAACATCGACCATTTCTTGAAAAAATATCCCATCCTTTTTGTGTCATTTCTTCAGCCCCTTCATCTTCATTTCTTAAAGGTTGGTTAAGTCATGTCCCAACATCATCATATAGATATCTCGAAGAAAAGATAAGAGTCTCCTCTGCTATATACCCTTCTGCCATTCACCCCTCTGGATGTGCCCTATTCCGTACATAGGACATAAGTTTCACCAAATACCTAGTGGAGATTCAAAAAAAAATCAAGTATTAATAGCAGTAGTGTACAATTGTCAGGCACAAGTATAAGATTAACACAAACCTTTCAATGGGGTACATCCATCTGTACTGAACTGGGCCAGCAAGCCTTGCTTCGTCAGGTAAGTGGATGAGAAGATGTACCATTATATCAAAAAAGCTTGGCAGGAAGATCATCTCTAATCGACACAATATGTTTGCAATTTCTTGTCTAGGCTTATAGAAATCACTTGACGATGAAGTCTTCGAACATATTAGACAAAAAAAATTACATACATCATTAATTGCATATCTCATCTCCCTTTGTGTCACTCCCCTCATTGCTACTGGAAGCAATTGTTGCATGAGGACGTGACAATCATGACTTTTTAAACCCCAAATTTTCTTAGGATCATTGGGATTTACATGCCTTGATATGTTTGATGCATAGCCATCTGGAACTTTCACACTTTTCAAAACAATGCAAATCGTATCCTTCTCCATCTTGCTCAAAGTGAACATGGTAGGTGGCAATAGCAATCTGTTAGAATCCAGAGTTTGAGGTTGAAGAGTGGCCCTTATACCCAAATGTTGGAGATCAAGTCGAGCTTTCAAACCATCTTTTGTTTTAGCATCAACATCTAACAAAGTTCCAATAATACTATCACAAACATTCTTCTCGATATGCATGACATCGAGATTATGTCTTAATAGTAAAGACTTCCAATATGGTATGTCAAAAAAAATGCTTTTCTTCTTCCAATTGGTATGACACTCAAAGATGGATGATGAAGTTGCAGCTTCCTTTCGTTTTCTTCTCACCCCCTACTTTAAATTTGGGAACTTTCCCAAAAGTAAATTTACGTGGATGCAACTGCTTAAGTATATCAACCCCAGATAACACACTAGGTCTGCCTCTAATTTCTTCTTTTCCATCAAACCTTCGTTTCATAGAACGAAACTTATGACCCACACCTAACCATCGATGATGATTAGTGTAACAGAATTTTTTACTACCTTTTAACCATAATGATTATGTATCTCCACTACATGTAGGGCAAGCTAATCGACCTTTAGTGCTTCAACCAGACAGATAACCATATGCAGGAAAATCAATAATTGTCCAAAGTAGTGCAGCACGCATAGAAAATATTTCACCCTTATAAGCATCGAATGTTTCAACTCCGTGCCAAAGAATTTGTAATTCTTCAATAAGTGGCTGAAAGTAGACATCAATATCATTTCCCGGACCTTTAGGACCCGGAATGAGCAACGACAAAAAAATACTTTGTGGCTTCATACACAACCATAGAGGTAAGTTGTATGGTGTCAACAACACAGGCCATGTACTATGACTCGTACTCATTATCCCAAAGGGGTTGAAACCATCACTTGCCAAGCCTAGGAGCACATTACGAGGTTCTAAACCAAAAGCATCAATCGCATCTAATGCTTTCCAACAAGGGGAATCAGCTGGGTGCCTTAGAATGCCATCTTCTTGGCGTTGATCACTATGCCAACACATGGTTGCAGATGATTTACTGCAAGTGTATAATATCTGCAGTCTTGGAATCAATGGAAAATGCCGAAGAACTTTCTTTCCAACCTTAATCTTCTTATTATGACCACTTCTTTCAGTTCCTTTCATCCATCTACGTTCTCCACATTGAGGACAATGATCATAAGACTCATACTCTTTCCGGTACAAAATACAATAATTAGGACATGCATCAATTTTGTGATAGTCATATCCCACTGTACCAATGATTTTTTTCAATTCATAGTAAGTAGCTGGCAACACATCACCTTGTGGAAGAGCCTCTTTCAACAGCTTCAGAAGCATGTCAAATGATTTGTTGCTCATTTTGCCTCTGCATTTTATGTTGAACAATCTGACTATAAATGAAAGCTTGTTGAATGTCTTGCAACCAGGGTACAAAGGCCGTTCCACATCTGGTAACAACTGTTGAAATTCACCATATTCTCCTTTATTATCATCCATTGACTTCACTTCTGGATGTTTTGAATTTTCCTCACCAATGACATCCTCCAACATCGAATGCAGACCAACATCCTTCGGAAGTGTTGTACGTGTAAAATCCGTAAGCATGTGACTGGAAGAAGAACTACTCCCATGGAACTTCCAAAATTGTTTGTCCTTAATGACTCCATATTGAAACAAATGTTGTCTTACTATTTCCTTTTCATGTTTCAAGAGGCATACACACTTCAAACAAGGACACTTAATCTTTGTTGATGGAGCAAAGTGAGAAGAAGCAAATTGAACGTATGTGTCAACTCCATCCATATATTCCCTTGTATTCTTCAATTTATCCATCCAACTCCAATCCATAACATCTAACTACAAAAAAAATTCATTTACATTATATTCTTCACACTAGAAATGTTGCAAGATGTCCAATGAATTGTCTCACGATAGGACAAGGTAGAGTAGATGGCAAAGAACATGCCAAAAAGTTGAAAATAGAGTGTCCCAAGGCATGACTCAACTACGGTATGATATATCACTGTTATTGTTTTGATATAATTAGCACATGACACTAAGATTAATAGGACAATAAAAAAGGAGAGCCAGAGCACAAAACATACAATGAGAATCATTGAAATGGCAAAGATGTTCTCCATTCTTACCACAGAGAGAAAAGTTCTCCATTCTTACTCCTAGATCACCATTAAAGGAGGGCCATTGCAATTAATCAAAGACAAGTTGCTAGGAGGTGAGGGATTACACAGTCTATAATATTCCTTTTTGGGCCAATAAAAAAGCATACTTAATAAAAAGTTGGTTGGTATGAACTGATTTAATGCTGGTTTTATGAGCACAGTTTGCAGGCCAACTGGTGGTGGCCGCTCTGTGCATGCATGCTTTCCTGGTACTAGATGGACTGTTTCCTCTTCTGAGAAGAGAATTCATACGATATGTCAAACGTACGATTTTTAAAGGGCTCTTCTTTTGTGGCTCACTAAACTCTTCATGAGAGAGTAAAAACTATATATAAGTAGAAGAGAGTGGGCTAGGACAGTGGCTATTTATGCAAGTGTATATATATATATATATATGTGTGTGTGTGTGTGTGTGTGTGTGTTTTACTTTACTTTGGCTCAACGCCAGGAGTATTATACTACTTACCCTGCCAGGAATCGGAATGTCTAGCACAGTGTTAACTGGAAAAGTGGCATTTCAATGTACAGAGATTTATAAAGAAAGAAAAGAAACAGCATGAGACAATGTACACCGGATACGGCAAACAGATGGGTTTTTCTTTAAAGAAACTAAAGATAATCGGCTAATATAAAGGAGGCCTCTTTGATGAAGAATGCGGCGGAACAGTAAGTGATTGCAAGGCTCATGTTTTTTGTTAGCATGCAGAAGCAAACAGATGGAGACCTTTTTTAAGCTGCTGATCTCCCATCATGAAGCTTAATAAACTATTGGGGATCACAGTGAAATGTTGCATAAAAAATGGGATGACACAAGCAGAGATACTATTAAAACTTGACCAGACTCCTAAGAACTGGGGAAGAAACCATTTTTCTATTAAACAAGCACCCGATTTCACAACATCAGAAGAAAAAAAAGGAAGATTGTTCCTGAAACTGGCGCATAAACAAGGGGATTTGAAGTACCCAAGACGGCACACAGGCAGTTCTTCGGACTAGTCTTAAAAAGTCCCTAAACTCAATCCCATGTAGAAAAGATCGATCCCTTGTGTACTGCAGGAGGATGTCCAATGAAAGGGCCGAAATCCGGCCGAGGGGTCTTGCAATAAGCATTTATCTATATGAAATCTTGACCCTTTTGATGATGCGGCAAACACATTCAACCCAACCCAACCACGAGGGAGACAAAGAAGCTAAGAAAACGGAAAAGAGTACTCACCTTCGCCGCGATGGACTCACCTTTGGTGATCAATCAGCCCACAACTTTGCAAAAAACAAAGCACATACAGCAGCACATCGTTCGTGAGAAAACGGGCGATGGGGGAAGAGCAGTCGGAGAGGCCAAACACCCGCTACGAAGCGGAGGAGGAAGAAGGTGATGGGGTCGGCAGGAGACGCCCGGTGGCGTGGAGGACACGCAGAGGAATAGGGGAAGGAGGAATGGGTGGCCGGAGTTCCCCTGCTGTCGCCGCAAGTTCGCCGCCTGCAAGTTTGCCGCCATTGCTTTCCCTAAACCGCTGACGGCGCCTTCTCCGCAAGTTCTGCCGCGAAGCCTGCCTGCTACCGCCTCCTGCTACCGCCTTCTCCGCAAGTTCGGCAGGAGACGCCACTGCTTTCCCTTTCGCCGTTCTTGCCCTTTCGCCGCTGCTGCCCCTTTTCCCTTTCGCCGTTGTTGCCCTTTCGCCGGCAGGAGGTAAGGAGAGTGGAGAGGTCGAAGGAGGTGAGTGGAGGCCAGGGGTCGAAGGAGGGGTTTTTTCTCCCTTCAATCGGGGCGCGGGACTTCCAAAGTTGAATTGGCGCCCAATTAAAACTCCATAGCTAAATGAAATAGTTATGTGCTTACGATATTACGCCATAGGGGTAGGCATATCTTAAAAGTTTAAGAACAAACTTTGTCTGATGTACTTATGACATGTATAGTCCGTAAGTATAGATATGTCTATCCATACGGATACCTTACGAATATACTGAACCGTAAGCAAGTTTTGTAGACAGAGCTAAGATTTCTTGTAGTGTCAGATGGGTTCTGGCAGCCCATTGTCTGCCCTGATTTGCCTAAATTTTGTTCATCTTGTCATCGGTTAGGTCATATTGCTGCAAAGTGTAAAAAACCAGTAGCTTATAGAGGACATGATCATGGTTTTTCCGGTGGTCCTCCGTCGGTCTCCGACAGTGCTGCTCCAGCGAAGACAGCTGTGCAAGTTTGGCGGGGTATTTCTTTGAAAATAGCAGAGTTTGAAAACTTTTTAAGGGGAATAACAGAGTAGAAAACTTATTTCGTAATGTAGCACACTTTTCACTGTGACCGTATTTGCGTTCAAAAAAAATAAATAAATAGAAAGTCAGACGCGCGTTACACGATTTGCAAGTCGGATGAGATATCACCGACTTGTAAGTCGGCCAAGGGCAGTCCGACTTGCTTGGCCGACTTGCTCCCTGGGAGGGGCTGGCCTCCCAGGAAGCTGATACAAATTAATTAAGATAAAATTTTAATTAATGAGATTAAAGTGATATAAATGGTGTCTAATTAAGATAAAATTTTAAACATAAATTAATTAATAGATGATATAAATTATAATAATTTTAGTTTAATTTTTTAAATTAATTTTTTGTCAGGTAAATATTGTCCCAAAAATTATTAGATTGACTTAATCTCTACATTTTATGATCTAAATAGTTTCTAATTGAGATGAAATTTCAAACATAAATTAATTAAGAGATGATACAAATTATAATAATTTTAGTTTAATTTTTTAAATTAATTTTTTGTCAAGTAAAAATTATCTCAAAAATCATTAGGAAGACATAATCTCAACATCTATGCATCAATAATTTATGATATTTATATTTCTAAAATCATTATTTTTTTTGGTAATTATGATGACTTTAGATTTAACTTTACTTTCGGAACCGAATGTCGTCTCGTCGAAATACGCACAATCAAAGATAGTACCTAATTTTTTTGAGAACAAATTTTACTTGATAAAATTATTTTTAAAAATTAAAATATAATTATTATAATTTATATCATCTCTTAATTAGTTTATGTTTAAAATTTCATCTCAATTAGATACCATTTAGACTCCTTAAGTGCACACAAGGTTTATCGCGGTACGACGAACACTCTATGCACGTCAACGGGACGACATTTGGTTCCAAAAATAAAGTCAAATCTGATGTCATCATAATTACTAGAAAATTATACTGATTCTAAAAATATAAATATCATGAGTTATTGATGCATAGATGTTGAGATTAAGTAGACCTAATAAATTTTTGGGACAATTTTTAGTAGACGGAAAAAATAATTAGAAAAAATAAAATAAAATTAATATAATTTGTATCATATCTTAATTAGTTTATGTTTAAAATTTCATCTCAATTAAACACAATTTAGACCCTTTAAATACATTAGATGTGAGAGAGAAGTGAAAAAAAAAAATTAACAGATTTAGCGGACCGTACCGGACCGGTCATCAACGTGTCGTGGCACACTTGGATCACCCCATTGAGGTGAGCCGATTGTGACTGGGCTCGTGGTACGGTTCGCACATACCACAGTGGTTTTCCGTGGTACGGCGAACCATGTGTATTTTCTTTAATTGTGCGTACTTCGACGAGACGACATTCGGTTCAGAAAGTAAAATTAAATCTAGAGTCATCATAACTACTAAAAAAAATAATGATTTTAGAAATATAAATATCGGAAATTATTGATGCATAGATGTTGAGATTAAGTCGATCTAATGATTTGTGGGATAATTTTTACTTGACAAAAAATTAATTTAAAAAATTAAAGTAAAATTTTATAATTTGTATCATCTCTTAATTAGCTTATGATTGAAATTTCATCTCAATTAGACACCATTTAGATCATTAAATGTAGAGATTAAGTCGATCTAATAATTTTTGGGACAATATTTATCTGACAAAAAGTTAAACTAAAATTACTATAATTTATATCATCTCTTAATTAATATTTGTTTAATTTTTTTATCTTAATTAGACACCATTTACATCACTTTAATCTCATTAACTAAAATTTTATCTTAATTAATTTGTATCAGCTTTGTGGGAGGCCAGCCCCTCCCAAGGAGCCCTTGGCCGACTTGCAAGTCGGTGATATCTCATCCAACTTGCAAATCGTGTTTGATTTTTTATTTTATTTTATTTTTAACGCAAATACGGTCACGGTCAAAAGTGTGCTAATTTACGAAATAAATTTTATACTCTGTTATTTCCCTTAAAAAATTTTCAAACTCTGTTATTTTTTAAAAAATCCCGTTTGGGGTCAGTTTCCAAAACTGCTCACATTCCGAGTGACAGCCAAGTTGAAGAGGTTGCTGGCCCTTCATTGCCACCCGTCGCACCTATTGGAGTAGTGGCACTTGAAGAGGTGCCTTCTGATGTGCATGATCGTGTTAATATTACAGGTGGCGATATTCCTCTTAAAGAGTTGCTTCCCAGCTCGCTTCATACGTTGCCAGTAGACCCCCATCAATAATTATCCTCTCAAGGACCACATGGTGCTCATGATGACTCCAATGATGATATTAATAATTTAGCACCCCATGATAATTTTGGGGGTGATGGTTCCCACCAAGAGTTTGTTATTCCTGCTAAGTCCATTCGTGATTCAGGTTCACAAGGTTGCCAAGTTGATTATAATATTATTAATGCTAGGAATAATTCCCATGTATCCATTGGATTACCTGTATCTATTCCTGACGCCTATGAAGCAATTCCTGAAGCCCAGCATGATCAAATGCTAGGCCAGAAATATTTAGTGCACACCGAGGTGTGCACTAAAGTGGGCACACCCACTAGGGGTGTGCCATTTGGCAAATGGCACACCCCTAGTGGGTGTGCCCAACTTAGTGCACACCAAGATGAGCACTAAGTATTTCTCATGCTAGGCAGCCCTGAAGCTCTTCTTTCTCACGTGAGCAGTTCCATGCATGTGCATGAAACCGTACACGTGGCCTCAAGTCCTTCGCATGTAGATGTGCCAGAGCCTTCATCGAAGACTGCTGCTTCCTCTCATGACGTTCCTGTGTTTGCTCTCAACGCTGGAGCTCCAGCTTGGTTTCCAGCCTCTATAGCCCCTGCTACACATGTTTCGCCCTCCGGGGTGACAGCTTCACCATCATCTAGCGAGGCATCACCGTCCCCTCTACGTATGTCATTTGCCAATGCCCTGTGCAAGAAGATGAGACAATTTGATATTTATAGAACGCAAGCCAGCCTTGAGGAGGATGATCCTCCACCTCGTCGCTCTCATCGTATGGCGCCTCCGCCACCGGTTCCAGCTGCACCTCCTCTTGTGGTTCCTCCTCCCCATCCGGAGGTGGTTTTAGATTGCCTCCCACATCAGCATCAGTCCATATCTTCTCTTGTTGGAGGGAAGGAGGTGACTGTTCTGATCCATGAACGTGTCCGCACTCGAAGCTTTCACCGCCAAACCAACTCATTCGGTGCAATTCATGATCGTGAACTAGACTGATCACCCTTGATGTATTTCTTCTTTTTTGGGTAGAATCTTAACTTTCCCCTCTACCTAGGGTATCCCTTTGTGCCACGGTTATATTATACCTTTCTTTATATTTTTTATATATATAAAAAAATTGTCTAGCTGATCCTCGGATCTGTCTAGGGGATTGCCTTATTTAAAAGAAAAAAAATATCAGATCAACTTTTGGAAACAGAAGAATCACCTAAAGATGAAGAAGTGTCGACACACATCACCAGTAGATCGACACCTGACAAGACCTTGTCAACAGACAGAGTTGGTATATCGATAGACATCAACCTCAGGTATTCTAAAGATCATCCAGTAGAAAATATTCTTGGCAATGTTCATGATAGGGTCCACACTAGATCACACTTCAAGAATATAATTGAACAAGACCACATAACATTTATTTTTCAAGTGGAACACAAAAACTTAGATGAAGCATTAACTGATGTATCTTGGATAGAAGCAATGCATGATGAATTACACCAATTTGAAAGAAATAATGATTGGAGCCTAGTTCCCCAGCCCACTAAAAACTCTATAATTGGGACTAGGTGGGTGATTAGAAATAAACTTAATGAAGAGGGCAAAGTGGTTAGAAATAAGGCTCGCTTGGTTGCAAAGAGTTACAACCAAGAGTTCGGTGTGGACTTTGAAGAGTCTTTTGCACCGGTTGCCAGGTTAAAAGCAGTTAAAATACTTCTTGCATTTGCATGCTCAAGTAAATTTAAATTGTTTCAAATGGATGTTAAAACAACCTTTCTGAATGGAATAATAAAAGAAGAAGTGTATCATGTGTCTGAACCACCTGGTTTTGAAAATGCTGACAAGCCTAACCATGTGTACAAGTTACACAAAGCTCTCTATGGTTTGATGGTATGATAGGTTGAGTACTTTTCTATTTGGTAAGAAATACACATGAGGTAATGTTGATCAAACCCTTTTTACAAAGCATGTCAATGATCACATTATTGTAGTTCAAGTGTATGTTGATGGCATTATCTTCGGTTCCACCAATCCAGATTTATGTGTGGAGCTTTCTAACTTCATGCATAATGAATTTTACATGAGTTTAATGAGGGAGCTTCATTTTTTAATCAACTTGATGAGGGGATATTTATCAACCAAGAAAAGTACATCAAGGAGCTGCTGAAAAGATTTAATTTTGAACAAGCAAAGCCAGCATTCACACCAATGAGTACAAGCTTCAAAATTGATGCCGATGAAAAAGGTAAAATGGTAGATGCTCGAAAATTCAGAGGTATGATTGGCTGACTTCTATATCTCACTACAAGAAGACCTAATATTCAATTTTTCTATCTGTCTATGTGCTAGATTTCAATCATGTCCTAGAGAATCTCATATGTTTTTTGTGATAAGAATTTTTAGATATTTGAATGGAACTATTGATTTGGGTTTGTTGTATGGAGAACAAAGGCTGAATATGTTGTTTTAAGGAGTTGTGCAGCTCAAGTGTTGTGAATAAAGAGTGAATTACTTGACTATCACATCAATCTTCGATGCACATCCATTCTATGTGACAACACCAGTGCTATCAATCTGTCCAAAAATCCAATTCAACGTTCTAGAACAAAACACATGGAAATCAGACATCACTTTCTCAGAGATGAAGTAGCCAAACAAAATATTGAACTTCAATTTATTGAATCAAACAAACAATTGGTTGATATCTTCACAAAACCATTGGCTGAAGATAGATTCACAACACTAAGAAGATAAATTGGCATTAGCAAAATGCAATAAACAAACTTGATCTTCTACTTTGAATAAATTATTGAACTATGGTTGTTTGCTTTTATCCTAGATTTTCTTTGCATCTTATCACTCATTGACTGAATGCCAAATGTGTGCATAATCATGTGTGAATTATTTGCACATCATAGATTTCATTAATGCACATGTTAAGGGGGACTGATTGTTTTTGCTCTTATCAACTAAGCAAAAGAGCCAGTATGGATAGTTTGTCATGAGAATAGTGCCAATTTGATCAGATTTGATGAGAAATGTGGTTGTGAAATTTGAAGAGGGACGGAACAGTTGAATTTACTAAGAGATAGGTCGACACATATTTGGTCTTGTGTTGACACCAGCTCCTCGTTTTGGGAATGAATTTGAGATCTCAACATCTTGTGTCGACACACATAGGATCATGTCTTTGATTGATCTCTAAACTCACTCATCATTCTCTAAAACTCCTGCCAAATTCATTCATTTGGTCTTCTTACATGTTCAGAGAGAAATGTCTTCGATTTGATAATTGTTTACCATGTCAATAATTTAGGGGAGTTAAAGAATTTACTGTTCTTTCTTATGTCACCCCAAAATAGTTCACTGGCTTGGAACTTATAAATTTAAAGCTTGATCATTAAATTTCTGAAAACAACCACAGAGTGGACATTTAATAGCCTTAAATTACTCTACAAGTCCACATTCTTTTATTCTATGAAATTCAAGAGTAATATAATTTCTTTGATTGAAAAACTTCAAACTAAGTGTTGTTCTTAAACATCTATTTTATAATTTGAGAAAGGTTAAGATTGTATGCAATAAAGCTTATTTTTTCTCTTGGCAGGGCAATAGCTTGAATATTGAGAAACTACAACCCTTCACACTTGTGATGAGCAATGTATGTCATGAAGTGCCTTGCTATCTCTGTTCTAAAGGGTATGTTGGCCCACTTGGTACAGTGGCAGCAAGCTATCTAGAGGGGTGGGGGGGGGGGGAATAGATTCGCTGCGGAAATAGAAACTTAAACACAAAAGTCACCACTTGAAAACATTGATTAGTGAATGCAGTTATGTGAGGAGATAAAGAGTAGCAGTGCGGAAGCAAATAAACAAATCATACAAATGAACACAAGAATTTATCCTGGTTCGGCCCTTTCCACATGGAAGTCCTACGTCCAGTCCCCAAGCAAACTCTTGGGATTTCACTAACTAAGGGTACAGTCCCCCTTAAGGATGCTAACACAATCAGCTTCTGCTGGTCTTCTTCTCTTTCCCTAGCAAGAAGGCAGCCCACTATTTCACCTCAGCCAAGTGATTCTTTTACGAGCTCAGAAGCAACTCACTAGTACACACCTCAGTAGGTCTTCCCTTCTAACCAAGGGGAACACTATGTATAGTCCCACAACCAGACACATGATCACCCAGCAACCCTGGTCTTCTCTTCTCAACAAAAGAGGAACACTTCTGATCATAGAAGCAAGAACCTGAAGCCCCTAGATCAAGCTCAAGATAATCAGTGAGATGCTTGATCTGAGACTGAGCCTAAGAAGGAAAGAGTTTACAATGACGATTCTTCTTAGGCTAACCCTCAGCTCTCTCTCTCAATTACATAGAGACGCACAAGGAGAGAATGAGGAAGGAAGAGAGAAGATTGCTTGAATGCTGCAACTTGTATGGGCTCGATCTCTTCCTCTCTACTTGCTTGAGTGTGTATGGAGTTTGAGCTTCTCACTGGATGTACACTCCTTGAATGATTTTCAGATTTTGCTCTCTTATTTTTTTCTTCTATCTATTCTTCTTCTTCCTTTGCCGTTTATGTGGAGTAGCTTAGAACATATGCTTTTACTGATAGCCGTTGCTCTTCTTCATCTTCTTCTTCTTTGAGTCTAACGGCTTCCTTCTTCTATCCACTGGCTACTTGGAGTGGAGGAGGATGTTCCAGCTGCTGTGCACTTCCATGGTTGCCAACAGCTGGTCCAAGATGTTGACTCTGTGTAGAGGTGGACATGCAGACATTAAACGTAAAACAAATGTTAGACTCGTGAAGTCCTTTATCAGATGGCTCATACCTCTTTTTGCTTTCTATCTATATGTCCTACAGATAGTCAGAAATGGAATGGGGATGCTTTTCTTTTGTTGCAGGAGGAGAGAGATCCTATCAGAGAAGCAGAAAGATCTTCAGTCACAAAAATGATAAGTTAATCATATGAACTATGTTTGAACTTTCATTGAGCGCCAAAGACAATTTGAAACATTTGAAATATAAAGGAAATCGATGTTTAAGTATAATGGAGTCGATGTGAAAGACAATCGATGTTTCAATATAATTCATGTATGAAGTCAATGTTTGAACATAATCGATGTTCAAGTGAAACGTAATCGATTTTTCAATGGAGTGGATGTTCTAGAGAAGTCGATGTTCAACAGAAGTCGATGTTTGAGTGAAACCAATGTTGAACAGAGTCAATGTTTAAACTAAAATCGTTGTTTGAATGAAATCGATGTTCTAATAAAATCGATGTTAAATAGAGTCGATGTTTAAGTGAAATCGATGTTGAACAGAGTCGATGTTTAAACTGAAGTCGTTGTTTGAATGAAATCAATCTTCAATAGAGTCGATGTTTAAGTGAAATCGATGTTGAACAGAATGAAATCGATGTTTACATGGAGTCGATGTTTAAGTGAAGTCGGTGTTGAATAGAAGTCAATGTATTTGTATGGAAATCGTTGTGGCACTTAGTCAGTAATCGATGTGTATTGAACAACCATCGATTTGGCTTTTCAGTACAAATCAAGAAGCGATAGTGCCATAAATTTATTTATTAGGAAAATATGATATTAAATATATTTATAATATTTAGTTAATCATGAGTTTTGTTATCACCAAAATATAAGGGTAAAATATAAGAGTGGTTCAATAGGGTTAATTTAAAAGCTGTAAAAACTAAATGTTAAGTTAGTAACTGAGAATCACTACAAGAAAATTGGCCATTAGGGGCATTTAATAAATGCCTCTATATACAGTAGCAAATGTCTCTATAAGTTTTTGGGGCATTTCTAATATATTTAGGGGCACTTCTCAAAGTGCTTCAAGAAGCCGTGTCCCAAAAGACTTTTTGGGGCACTTCCTTGTAAATGCCCCCAGAAGTTCTTATAGGGACATTTTTAAGTGCCACTGATTATTATTAATAGAGGCACTTCATTAGTAAGATGCCCCTACAATTTTGACTATAGAACCATTTGATGGTCTATAAATGCCCCAAATATGAAACATTAGGGGCACTTCTTCCCAATATAACAAATACAAATGGAGGCATTTTTCACATACAATTTGTTCTCAATAAAGGTGTTTATTTGATTGAAGTGCCTCTATATATAGGTCTTGGGACATTTCTTGCTCATTTTTTAGTGATAACAAATTCCCCTAAACTTCAGATAAAAAGTAAATTATATTTCATTTGATAACAGGCCAAAACCTATTTTAAAACATACATCCACAGTTGCCATACTCTTTGACAAAAAAATTAACCAATATATATCAAACTTTATTTATATAAATGTGTCCATACATTCACTTGACCTACTAGATAATAATGTGCATATACAAGTCATATACAAAAAAGACTGTCGGGCACTATATACATCTCCCATGCTAGGTGATTCTGAGTCATCCTCAAAAGAAGAGCTTTTCTCATTGCCTCCTGTATAAATTTAAAGACATATATGAATGAATTCCTTTTCATTAATAGAATTTTCCAGGAGAAATTGACTTTGAGAAGCTCAAATCTCTTCATGCCATAGGTGGAAGTTGACAAGGCTACAGGGTGATTGCACCTTCTATCAAATGGGACAGCCAACTCCTCAGACAACTTCTTGCCTACCCAGCAATGGCGGAACGCTTCTGCAAATTTCACCATAGATACATACTGGTACTGGCAATCAGATGGGTACCAATATTGTTGCTGATCCTTCTTAGATGTAACCTAACAACAGAAGATTAAGGAAAATGAAAACATGCCAGATAGCAATATATATGCCAAGTAATTAATAAAAACAGATAATACTCACTTCTTGCAGAAATCACCAACAATTTTCCATTCAGGGCACCTAAAGCCCATCATTTCAAAGAAATCCAGAGCAGCTTCATGAGGTCCCTGGTCTACAATCTGTCCCTCACAGATAAGAATAATGTCATCATAAAGTTCATAAATTTTAGGAGCTGGTTGCAATAGAGATATGACTGTTGTTCTATCAAGTGCATGAGTCGAGTGCCTAAGATACTTGATGATCTGGTATGTTGTTGAACTGTCAAGGCCGGTTGATATTTTTGTGGACCGATCACATATATGTGGTCGGATTGTTAACCACTAACATCCCTTTTGCTTATTGACCATCTTCTTCTCCCGTCATGAAGAGCAACCATACTATATTTCCAATTAACCGTGGGTGAGCATCACATCTGTATGGCTACGGACAGAGAGCACTCTGAGCAGATGCAACAGGTATAACTTGAAAATCAACTTGAGAAACAAAACAACCAAGGCAGAAGGTCCAGTGCGAAGAACCATACAGAATAGAAAAGCACCTGTGCTCAAGAAGACTGTCCCACTCAACATCTTCCATACAAGATGCATCCACTTTTAGAAGCCTGTATAAAAAAAATCAACAGTGCCAAAATCATTATCTTATCGTAAACAAGTTGGAGGACTAAGATGTTTGAGTAACTACAGGATTAAGATGCTGAAATTTTACTAAATCTGTGTATCAGGGAAAATTAAATTCCATCAAATCCTATAGAAAAAATTGGGGAGATTGCAACAGTACACAACTAGACACTTTTCTCTCACTATTTTGGATACTCCTAAAACAATGTAAAAGGTTCAAAATTTTGCCTGGAGTTGAGCAGATGTCTTAAGACTTCAACATATCTGTTATTCTCATTTTAAAACCTACATCTGTCAACTTGATTTCATGCTTCAATATAGCAGGAACAGGAAATGAATTATTGAGAAATAAGGGGTTCCCTAAGATTAATAAAAAAATAAAAACTTACGAGATAATCACTATTTTGTAAGCTTGTGCATGCAGCATATACCCAATAATATTTAAAGATGGAACCTAACTTGTGCATGCAGCATATACCCAACAAAATTCAGAGTGAAAGAGTATTAAGCCTCTATCAGGCAGTAATCATCAGTATCAGCCCATAGACCTTGAGTAACCAATAGGGGATGTCAACTGCTTATACCTGAAAATCTCCAAATATACCAATTACTTTTATTAGAGATAAAATGTTCAACAAACAGAAAGTAGGAAGGAATCTTACTAAATTGCAAAGCATACAATAAGTACACATTAGTTCCAACTTGTCACAATACTTAGGACTCTCAAGACATACATGGCATTAAGTTGATAGTGAGAATACAAGTTAAATGAAATGATTAAAAAGTAAGAAATATGAAAAAGAATTCGCACAGAAAAGCCTAGCATACGGTAAAACGACAAGACAAATGGGTCACTGGGATAGGTAATGCTGACAACTTCATTTACAAGCATTACCCAAGAAACTCCCTTTACTAAATGAACATTGGAAAACTTTTCAAATTATTCAACAGAGATGAGATACTAAATAAGAGATCTCACCTTTCCAATAGCATCTTGAAGTTGATAGAATATTGTTTCCCCTAATGAATCTTCAATCAAAGCAGAAATCTTGTGAGGCTCGTCTTCTCCTTGTGACATGTTCAGCTCTGAAGATGTCATGGTTTCCATAGAAAAAACCTGAATAGATAGGTGCCCCCCCTGTTTGTTGAACAAAGGCATTGGACTGAAATGCTTGAGAGGTCATAGAAGGGATCTGCATTTTGGTGCTTTCAGATTGCTGAATGCTGTCCATATTACTGGGCCAACTGCTTACCGCCTGTGAAATTTTTGACCTGTTCTTCTCTGACCTGTTCTTCTCTAGTTTCTTTCGATGTTTTGGTGACTTTTTCTCTTTATATACCTGTTATCATTGTCAGCAATTGTAAAACATGCACATCTAAACTCTAGCAACTGGCTGGTAAATATATCTTCCAAAGCAACCAATATTAGAAAGTTCAAAACATAGTATTTGTACCTAAGTGCTGATGAATAAAATCTTTGTTTCTCTATCACCAGAGAAAAATTAATATAGAACAAAAGCAATGGACATAAATTATACACCAACGCAAATGATAGACAGAGAGAAGCGACCACAGTAGTAATGAAGCAGGAAACTTTGATCTCCTCACCCCCATCAACAACATAATAAATCTGGGAATGCTCTGGGATTATATGACATATTATAGTCTAATGCATGGATATTTCTAGAGGAATCAACCTTGCAACCACAGAAGCAAATCCATGGTGCTCCTACAACTTTGGCAAATAGAAGGGCACAAGGATAAAATGTACTGAAAGGGCCAGTGAGTGGCAGTAACACCTTAGCAGTAACATGACCGTGGACTTCACAATTGGCATTGTTGAGTAGAGAATGATGTTCAATTTGCCTAGTGATTGCTGCAGTATTATCTGCCATCTGCTAGTCTCAATAAAAAAATGTTGCTTACAGAAGTATAAGTCAGCACTAAATGATGCATTCAGCATATGGATTGTTCATGAACCTGACAAGTTAAGGAATCTTCACCATGTGCAGATATACTTACAGACTTACAGCTATACATTGAAAGCAAAAGAACTGAAAACATTTGATTCATTATGGTGAGGAGACTTACTTCCACAAGAAGTCTTTTAGATACAAGTAGTTTACATATGTCATGTCTATTATCTTAATATTTTAGCTTTGAAAAACTTACAGGCAAAGAGAAAGGTGAAGCCATTGCACTAATCGAATATGTGGATGGAGAAAGGAGTTCCATCAGCATCACCAATAATTTCATGTCCAAAGATGGAGCCATTATTTCTGCAAAATGCCAATTATGAGGATAGTGTGTCAGCAGGACATGGAATACAATAAAGTTGTATCTTCTCTAATTGATAACTCTGGAGATGCTCAAGGATGAGAAAATAACCATCCAAAGAAATCAGCTTAATGTTGAATGCCGCATATTATCTGAAAATTCTGTCAAGGTCATCGAAGTCTGCAATATTACCCCAATCACAGTTGAGAAAGCTTTCACCCTCTGTCTCCATGGTCATTACCAAACATATCAGGTTCAGTGTCCAGCTGCATGAGACCAGAAGCTGGCAAGCTACGTGAATCCTTAAATGAAAGCTCCCTATTTTTAATAACACCAATGGCATCACAAAGTTCAGTGACCAAGTTCTCTGTCACTCTATCCACATCAGGTGATGTAGCACAACCATCGATAAACTTTGATGAGATGGAATGCCGATGATTGCCATCCATGTAACCTTTACCAAATGCAGAATTTAGTGAAGGTAGGTCAGGCCATGGATCGATGTCAAATCTTGGAGCAAAAATGTCTTCATTTGTATTAAAATTGGAATTGCTATTACAATTGGAGCCACAAAAAAATCATTTATAGAGTCAGACTTTCGCTCTTCTGCAATGATTAAATTGGCAGTAGTTTGTTCATGTCTCTGTGTTTTATGGTGCTCATCAATTAGGATGAGATTGTCATCATTGCTTCCTTTAGGATATGGCACAATATGGTCTTCAGTCACATTATATAAATATGTATAGTAGGAAAAAAACATTCTAGATAATGCTGACTGCCATGGATGCATCCTTACATATAAAGATATGTTGAATAACAACTAGCAATAAAAATATTGGTTCTCAGGTCGTATGTCAAAGAAGGTTTAAAACAACGCTATAATATCCATGTACCTAAAAATAAAAAAACTCATGTCTCTCAACTATCTATTATGTACATAAAGAAACCAAAATGTGGGACTAAAAGAAAAGAATGATTCATATTATGTCCCTTCAAAACATCATCTTCAAGCCCCTTTCTTTTCAACCTGCGAAGCAATGACAAATAAAAAGTAACTTGTAAATTTGAAAGAGTTTAATCTCATTGATCAAAGTAAAAATTTAAAAGAGATGAAACTCTTACATGTGTTTTTAGCCAAGCTATTGTTTTGCCTGTGGCATCTGTAGCAACCTGAATTTTTTAGAAAAATAAAAATTTAAATAATAAATTAAAAACTCAGCTAAAGGGGATATTCAATGAAAAAAGCATTAAATAAAACCCATTAAATGGAAAAGAATAATAGGCTTTTCTTAATGGATCCTCTAGAACTTATTCGGTCAAAATATGAATTTAAAAATAGTAAATAAAAATAAAATACCCTAAATTCGGAGTCTTAATATCTCCTAAATAGAAAAGGACTCTTTAAGCATTAAAAGAGCCAATAAGAGTTGGAATTGGATTCCTAAGCCTACCCCTTATGATTTAGCACGAATTTAGATCCCATCCTAACCTAAATAGAGGTTGGAAAGCAAGAAAGGAAGGTTGGAGTTAGGAAATCTCGTAATTAAAGAGCAATTAGAATAGAAGTAGGAATAGGAACCCATACATGCATAAATACATCTCTTAAACCCTCTTTGCCGACCCTAGCTCATTGCCAAAGGTTGTTGGACATGGAGAAGAGGCCAAGGAGGAAAGGATCTCGTGGGGAGAAGGAGTTCTTAGAGCTTCTTCCTCGTTCTTGGAGATTTTAACCCTAGAAGACAAATCAAGTCAAAGGTAGGCGTTCTCATGAGCATAAACCATGAAACTTTTTCTATAGGATGTCTCGTCTATCAGGAGCAAAAGCCCTCTGGTTTCATAATTTTCCATCGAGCATATCTTTAGTTCTTGATTTTTCATGTTCTGCAACTTACATGACTCCGAACCCTCTTCTTAACTCTTGATCTCCTTATATACTCGACCCCATGCTACGAGATTTTTACTGTCGGAACTGATGCATGTTAGGCATCTTTTGCCCCTAAAAGCCCTAAATTTTATTCATCCTATCTTGTGAATTTAATCGTTATTCTCAACTATGTACTGTTTCATGTTCATCATGAATGCCCATGATTAATACATGTCTACACCCTGATTATTTTCCAATTCCTATTTATTGAAAGTACCCCTACATGTCTACGTCGATTTGCAACTAGTTTCATGATTTTTCGTTAACAATACAATTAGTTGTGAATTTTTGAATCACCCTATGTCAAATAAGATAAGTTCTGGCCCGCAATCCAATGTGTTGTCCTTTCTCTATTCGGACTGGGCGCAGACCCTGTGAATGCGACGGCCCGATAGGGCGCGTTTACAAGGCCATCGCGACAGAGTGCTCTGTCGTGATCTGATTGCGACAGCGCCGATCATCGCGATCTGCTGACCAAGCCGTCATGACCCTCATGCGACCCCGTCGCGACCGGTCTGCCTGAACCGACCCGCCTATCGCGACCTGTACAAGCCCCCATCGCTATCTCAGTTGATACCATCGCGACCCTCATTAGGGTACGTCGCGATCTGGGATTTTTGCAAGAAACCCCTTGTCTTAGCAATGCTTGATTATCTACAGTGTTTGTACTCCTGCTTAACAGTCATATATACAGAAAATAACACTTGTTATAAATTAAACATTTATATATGATTAAAACACATGCACATAATCTTTTCTATCTACAATTTCATGACACTTACACACACTTTGAACAATCCAATTATGGCGTAATTTGGCATGTAATCATTTCATAATACATCTGGTAATTTATGTAATTAAATTACCATATTTTAATATGCTTGTCTATCGTTTCTCTTGATGTTTTGGGAATACCGATATCGACGCTCCACTGTTCTAGAACTCCTCTAGAACGTCGAGCACTTGTTTCTATATACACACTTTCTTGACTTGGACGAACTCTCCGTCTGATATTCCTTATGTCGGACTAGTGAGTCTTTATTCAAGGCCTCCGTAAGTCTCCTCTGTCCATGGATTCCCACATGGTCGACGAGCCGGTTGTACCCTAACACCTATGATACCCTTTAGGGATCTATATGATCCAAACGGCTATTAGAAATTCACTCTCGTCTTAAATCATGCCGAACCTCTCGACCTGTGCATAACAAGGCCAGTTGTAGGGTCGTGAGTTCCACCTGACTGTCAACAACATGTGCGCGTGTTGTGCAACTGTTACTATCGCCTGTTACTCGGAAAGTTACGTGCATTGTCCCTTAGCTCTCATCTATACTCGACTCGCTCATCTATTCACGTTCACTCTACTATCTCGTCTATTCATCTAGTACTCTCATCTATTCCTTGGTACTCTACTTGGCCATTAAATTGATTGTCTACAATAATAACATGACTATGCTTCGCAATATTATAAGGGCCTGGTCTGGTCCTTGGGAGGAGCACCTGAAAGGCTATAACTCGCGGGGGTCTAATGATCTGGGTGATGGCATACACCTAATGCATGAACACACAAGATTCGATCTATGGCAATCAATTAATCAAACAGTCAATTATTGGTTTACTTGAAACTCGTGGTTGAAAGAATATCGACCAACACTTGCTATCGTGACTTGTGCACTGTTGTGCAACTTTACATGTTATCTTGTTATACGACCAATCCAATATCAAAACTTGTCCTGCTATACTCTCGTGCATTGTGCTATTGTCCCTCGTTATCGTGTACCAGTACTTGCTATACGTTTCTCATTATTCTCTCTAGTTATCCTACTTTATAAGACATTAAACATTTAAAGCATGCTTGATCCTGAGATTTAAGTCCTACTAGGCGTTATCGCTCACCCTGCGTTATTTGTCGTTGTGTTCTCAGGTGAGACCGAGGATGAACCATACACTCAAGAGGACGGGAACGACCTGGAGTGATGTCATGAGTACCCTAGCGTCCTAGCACTATGATTAGCATGAAGTAGTTAAATTTGAAGTTTAGTCTTTTGCTTTATTTCAATGTAATTGGGCCCTATAGATTGGCTCTGATATTAGTGGTTGTAATTAGACATTTGAAAAGTTATTAATGAGAAAGATTTGCTTTAGTATTATTCATTTCGAAATAGTTTGATGTCTAGTATTCGCTCTATACCCTTTACTTGCAACTGCCTCGTGTTCTGATATTCCGCGTCGGGGCATGACAGCATCTCCAATAGTTTTGAGTTCACAATAAGGTCGAATAAGTGGTGCTAATGGTTGTATAGGTATTTCAATAGATACCTCACAAAAGAAGTCTCCTAGTTCCACTCCTCCAACTTTCTTTTTTGAATCTCTACTAATAATGATTCCTGAAGCTATTACAAAATCGGCTTCATTCCAACTCTTTAAAAAGACCTCTTTAACAATCTAGAAAAAAAAACTAAATTGATGATTATGAACCAAGTATTAGTATTTTAAAGTTACAAATGAAAATAAGCAATGATATAAACTATTACTAACTCACCTTCTCATTAGATGCTTGAGGATCCTTCCCCCTACTTATGAATAAAGAGGGGCTCTGAATTTGCATTAACAATAGCAAGTTAATAAACAATTTTAACTATGATATAAGTAAGCAATCTTCTACTGACATATTTATATATTACCTCATGATTCCGACCTACATTGCTTACACGTGAAGATGAATTGTCATGTGGTGACCCTATGTCAAGAATATTGTTGCTGGAATTTAGATCCTATTAAATCAACATAAGAGAAGTGAGAAATATTCATGTTAATCAATTACATTAAGTAATAAATTTTTAGAGTACCTGTGTATTTGGCATTGGTAAATTCAAAGCACCTAGCATGCCATTGACATTGATGTTATTTGTACTTCCCCCACCATTTTGTAGCACTCTCACCAAACAATGCCCAAGGCTCTGTACTGTAGTTTGCAACACTTTCATCTCTTCTCGCATTTTTTGTACTTCTTCATCACTAGTAGAAACTCTATCTATAACTGTAACATGGCTGCTTTTATCACCAAATACCTTTGATGGTGTAGGGCCCATCCCAACTATCCTGACCCAGCTATGTCCATCCTCTCCCATGACTTGAGAAAATATATCATTCCTTGAGACTTTCTCCATCATTAGAGAACCCTCAGGTTGTTCAGAATATAATTCTTGAATGTGTGACTTATAAAATTAAAGTAATAAATAAGTGGCTAAAGACAATTACAAGACACAATTGAATAAATCTGACTAAAAGAAATATTTAAAAGAAGTACTTACAATTACTCTAGCAGATTCTTCATCTAGAGGCTTCTCACTCTTACGTGTATGTGTTACCATAATGATATGAGCTCTGGAAGGATCTTCACCATTTGGCATCTTCTTTTTCTAAGGATAAAAATCAATAATCGAATAAGTCATTATTTGAAACCTTTTGTGTATTTACGTAAGTATAGAAACTATACCTCTAGCTCTCGTACCCTTGCAAAACTCTTGGTACCTGAAGTGTGTGAAATATTTAGTTGTGCACGACTTGCCTTATTTTTTATGCTAATGGCATATTGTGAAAGGTGAATAGATTAGTAATAACTCTTGAAAAATAATTATTTCACTTTTCTAATGCACTTCTAGTGCACCTTTGGCCTCTCCATTGGGTGGCACAATGCACCTGTATCTCATTGGCCAATGAAAGGGCACGAAAATGCACTACAAGTGCAATAGAACAAGGGAATAACTATCTCTCATAACTCTTATAATTATTAAAAGGAAAATAACAAATACCTGTCCCTTCTCTGAATTCCAAAATTCGAGAGCTTCCTTAAATTTATCTGAATCAATCCTATTATCTTGGCAAGCTCTCACTCTCTCCTCATCAGCCTTAAAGGGAGTAAAGTAGTTTGCCTTAATCCTTGTTTTCCAAGCTCTTCTTTTGTTTGCAATTGACCTTAAAACTCAATCTTTATGATCTCCATCAAAGTCAAAGCGGCTCTGCATAACAATGTTTGCTTACATGTGAATTGAAAAAATATGAAAATTAAAAGTATTAGTTAGTTTTTTCTTACCTTAACATCCTCCCACATGTCGTCTTTAATTGTTTTGTCCACAAGTCTCCAATCAGTGCCATTTAATAAACCATGTTGCCTTATAATGGTGCCTAGAAAGTTTGACAACTTGGAGGGGTGCTCGTTTATTGGTTGCCCATACTCATTAGTCTTGATAGGTATCTTTTCTCGTTCATTCAATGTCCAAATATCCTTGCAACGTGTTGGCCCACGTGTTCTACAATTATGCGTGACATCTAAAAAGATATAAAACGAAATAGATTTCAACATGTCAATAATATAATACTAAGCATTGTTCAATAAAGATGAGATTAGAGTCATAGTTTATACCATTTTCTTTTTTCGGATTGGATATGTCCTCTTCAAGATGAGGAGAGGTCGACTCACTAACATCTCTTCCCAGGATTAATGGATCTTCTTGTACTTGCTGAAGATTGATATCATCTTGTGAGATTTCTATTGGATCCAAGAAAGAAGACTTAGACCTTGTGATCCTTGTTGAACTTGAGGATGTATGCTTGCTGCACTTCATATTATCTTAGCCTATCAACATGTCAAACATTAAGGATGAAGGATAACAAAGATGTTATTCATGTCAATATAAGTAAGGATAGAAAGAATAATGTTCAATATAAATAACAAAAAAAATGTTATTTATGCCATAAACACTAGAAAAAAAAATCACAAAAGAGTATAGTCTTTATAAATCATCCTCTTCATCAGTCACATCTTCTGCAACATCACCTACTTGTAAGGCCCTCGAATTTTATTGCATTATTGTAATGCATGTAAATAATTCGTTTCGTATATATACGTATGTATGTATCTACGTATGTATTAGTGGTATACTTATGTGTGTATGTGTATAGCTTAGGTATAAATAATGTATGTATTACTTGATGGTAGTGTGTGCACAAAACTATATAGATATTACATGTATATATGCATGATGTACATGGGTTTCTGCATGTTTTAGACTTCTGGCTGAAGGCCAGATTGACGTCAATCCCATAGCCATTTATGTGGTGTCAGTGTCAACCCCATGGACGCCAACACTAATCCCAACGTCCAAAGATATAGACGCCAACTTCTCTGACCTACATGCGTTGCAGAGCCAGAAATTCCAAAACCAAGGCAACTCACCCATTGGGGAGCTGTCTCCCAACGGTCTGAGAGCCATCATGTCACCCCATGCGTGGGAGAGGAGCCTCTCCTCTTCAAAAGAGCCCCATTTCGCAACCCTAGGGCCCTCTTTAACCTTTTGCAAGGGAGGAAGAAGAGAGGAGAAGAAACCCTATTCTCTGACTGAGGAAAACCCCCACTTTGGAACCAAAAATCCGACAACCTGAAGCTTGTTCCAGGGTTCTGCTGCAACAAGGAGCTTGCTGGATCATCGAGGAAGGCTTCCCCGACCTCAACTTGCTGTGGAGACTGCTCAGGAACCCGGAGGGAGGTGATCTTGGAGGGTGTTTCGCAACTTCTTGGGACTGCCTAAGGAGAGCTTCTCCAAGCCCTAGATCCATTAGTGTATTTTTCAAAAGGCAAGTACCCTACTCATAATGTCCCCATATGTGTCTAGGTTGATTTTACAAATTTTATGTATTTTCCCTCGTGTCCTAGACCCCCAAATTCACCCCATCTTTGGAGCTCGGGTCTGTGTTCTGCACAAACCTGACATTGACGGCAATGTCCCTTGCCGCTAAGATTATGCTTAGCGTCCATCGACTATGCCGTTGACATTGAATTAGCGGCCAGAGACCACCGCCAAGTTCATCTGGACAGAACAGTGACCTGTTCTGCCCTTCTATATGACTATTTTCGATATGTTTCACGATGAGGATATACTGTAAATTATTTATATGCTATGTATATTGTGGATGTGATGGATGTGGTGTGTGGATGGATTATCATGAATGATAGGACTTAATTATTTCATGAAGATACTTGTGTGATGAGTTTCAATCTTGTTAAACCATGTTTGCATGATTTAGGACAAGTCTAAATGCCCTAATTTGTGAGGATTATGCATGTGAGGTTCAGTCCCTGTTCTAAATTTCTGAGATTATCCCCATGCTTGTGTGAATTATTGTAAAATTTGTTTAAGAAAAATAGAGATTATGCTAGGTCATGATAAATCTTCCATAAATTAATGGATTGTCTAATAAATTCAAGAATGAATTCTGTATTTCCATGCATGCTAGGGTTTAGCCAGTAAGCTGCTAAAATGATGATTTGTGTACAATTCCATGTTAAGTTGAATTATGGATGGCATGAGAAATGGATGTTTGAATTTCTGAAATTTCGTTTTAGTTCCGAAAAATCTGAAAATTTGCATGAGGAATCCTAAACCCAAAATTAACATGTGGTTAAAGTTTCAGGTCATTTGGACCAGTATTTAATGTAATATGAATTTTCCTTGTAAATTGTGAATTTATGCATGCCAATGTGAAACAATTCGATTTAGGTGTAATCCGACCTGATCGGTGATATTTACCTGAATGTAGATTTTGAAATCTGTAGTGCCATGTTTGGAAAAATAGAGAAATGTGCATGTGAGTGAGAAAGTGAATAGAATGAGAGTGATATGTGTAAACTCATGTGTTAAAAACGGTAAAAAATGTGTAATGTGTAAATTGTGCCAAGTGTGACATTGCTTCCACAGAGGGCAGTGGAACCGTATCAGGGAAACGTCCCCCCTGAGAAGGTTCAATGTGTAAGTGACCCTAAGGGCATTAGGGGGAAATCCTGGAGGTGGACAAGTACCACTGGTTAGGGTGGAGACTTGTTCTCCCGGTCTGCGCAGTCCAAGAGTCGCCATTGTATTGCCTAGATGGCGTCTATGTGATGTGTTGTGTTGTGTCCTTCTTTGGTGGTTTGGACTATGTGTCACGGCACTAAATGTGAAAGTGTAAATGTGAATGTTTAAATGTGCATGTGTTCATATGTTAATGTGAAAGTGAACAATGTGTAATGTGTATGTGTAAAGTGAAATTTATGTGAATTGGAAATTTGTGTAAAGAAAATGTGAGACCAAAATGTGAGGATATGATATGGTAATCCATGTTGTGACAAATCTGAAACCATGTTAAATCAGTAGCTTCACTATGTTAGGATCATGTTTATATGTGTAAAATGCGTAGAATCCATGCTAGGGACAATTAACAAGTATGTGCACAAAATTGCATGTTTGGTTGTTCACATGTTGTATTTTAAATAACATTGTAGCTCTCATGTGTAGGGTTATGGTTGCTAAATCATGTGAAAACCAGCAAGTTAAAGTATGTAAAATGTTCGTGTACATGCACAAGAATGTGTAGATTCCATGCTAGGTGTGTTTTGTTTCACGTACGTAGGATAATCATGCTAAGTGCTTTCATGTTTTAGTTAAAATGCAAAGTAGAATTTCATGAGTAGGAATGATTAGAGAACACGTGATAGGAATTTATCTTGATAAGGAAATCTGAAAGCATGCATCATGTATTTACTTATAGAATTATGATGGTTGGTTATTTATTTCAAACGTTAAGCATGATACATGTTGAGTTTTTGCAATGGTGTGTGTAGAGCCTACTATGACATGTACGTGTATAGTATAAGTGGTGTTACTTGCTGAGTCTTTAGACTCACTACTTGCTTCGGCGTACAGGTGTAGTTGGTGACGTGGCACCATTGGAGGAGACGGTGGAGACGGACTCCGAGCGCGGAGATTAGTCTTTGGAGTACTTTGTGACTTTTGCGTTTCATAGTATGTAAATTGAACGTTGTATTAGCATTATCATGGAAAGAATGTATAATGCTGGACATCTATGTATTAAAATTTCAGCAATTTAAATTATGTGAACTTTTAAGTTCTTTAATGTTATTGCCATTTCATGTATGCTAAATGTGGATGATGAATGAATGAAGATAGTAGTTCTTTTTACTTCCGCTACTCTGTTCTTATATTCACGTGTATCTCAGCTGAATGTTAATGTTGGGTAAATGTCCCACTATGGCAACGCTCGCTATACCGACGTGGGTTGGTATAACCGTACCGGTATAATGAGGGTCGCCACACTACTGCTCGCATTTGTACATTTGGCAATAATTTGTCTACTATTTCCCCATCCATATCTGTCCTAACCAAACTATGGTCATCAAAATCAATTGTATCATTAGCTTCTAAAATCATGTCTTCATTTCCTTCTCGTACATCAAATCCACCACCATCTTGCATGTTATTGTTGATGTCATCCTCTGTTGATGTATTTTCCATGTCAAAGAAATCACGAGGATCTATTCTCCTCACAAAATACCAATCCATATCAAGCAGGTCTTCAATATAAAATACATGTTGAACTTGATTAGTAAAAACAAAAGGCTCATCTAACAATTGTTGACCCTCATGACAAAGCTTTATTAAATTCAAAAGAGTGTGACCAAATTCATCCTTTCTCATTCCCCTTCCTGCATTTAGAACGTCAACCCAATCACATTTGAACAACACAACCTTTCCAGCCTAATTGTAGTGTTGGGTTCTCATATGGGAGAATATTGGGTTTACATGAGAATGTTAAGTTCACATATGGTATGTTTGTTTTTTATGATGAGCAATTCATGAACAATACAAATCGATGTGATGTGAATATGTGAAACATAATGAGAATGTTAAATCAAGCAAAAGTTAATCAAGAAAATCAAATGCTAATCAAGAAATTGATGTGATGTGAATATGTGAAACATAATGAGAATGTTAAGTCAAGCAAAAGTTAATCAAGAAAAGAAAATGCTAATCAAGAAAAAAAATGTTTAACTTGTTCATTTATTTGTTCAATGTAGAAATTGATGTGATGTGAATATGTGAAACATAATGAGAATGTTAAGTCAAGCAAAAGTTAATCAAGAAAAGCAAATGCTAATCAAGAAAAAAAAATGTTTAACTTGTTCATTTATATGTTCATTATATCTCACTAATAATGTTCTTAAATGTAGGTGAGATTCCATGCAAGACAAAGTACAAAACCCAAGTGCAAAAGAATAAGACAAGTTGCTGGAACAAGTGTGCTGTCAACAGATGAATAGTGTGTTGTCAATAGATGAACACTGTAGTATGTCGACAGATCCATACAGTAAACTGTTTCCAGCAAGCCTAGACTTCTGGATCTTGGAACAATATCAGTTCCTGTCGACAGATGAACAGTTTCATGTTGACAGACGAAGTGTAAATCTGAATACGAGATCTCCATGAGTTTCTTATGTGGGTGTTTCCTTATTCCACGTCTCTCTATACTTGAACACCCATATAAAAGCAACTCCTTGGAGTTAATTTCGTACACAAGAAGCCACCAACCAAAACCCTAAGAAAATCCAAGAGAGAAAGCTTCTTCCTACTGCTCTGCTTCAACCTGCCGTCCAAGGAAAGGAAGATCCATCTTTCGAATGGAGGTGAAGCCAGTTTGTCCATCCTTCAAGCTTCTCCATCAACTGATACCTATCAAGACAAAGCTTGAAGTTCTTCCGGACGACCACCACGAAGAGTTCTTCATCAGGATATACTTCTACATCTCTAAACTCTTCTACTTCTACACCTTTCATATCTTTGTGTGTGTGGTAGTGGTTCAAGTGTTCCTTGTGCTTGATCTATGTGTGGATTGTTGTTATGGTTGCGTGTTTACATCAGACAACGTGTGTGTGGTGTGTTGGTCAGATCAAGGCTAGAGGATCTGATCTTTTGTGGACTTGATCTAGCATGTGTGTGTGTGGTTGAGCCGTTGTGCTCGTGTGTGTGTGTTGTACTCAGTTCTTGAGTAGTGTGTCGTCACTGTGTGAGGGGTGGACGTAGGAATCACATGGTGTGATCTCCGAACCACCTATAAAATCCCTTGTGCACTATGGTGTGATTTGTGGTTTGCGTTGTGTTGCGCTAGATGCATGCCTAGGGATTTCGTCTACACACTGACTGTTAATTTGCCCACACACATTACATTAGATCAATGGGGTTTTAATTGAGTAGATCTATTAATCCGAAGTAATTTTAAATTGCTTAAGTTTCCGCTGCAAATCTATTCAACCCCCCCTTCTAGCTTTGCCACAACCGAATATCCGATCCTAACAATTGGTATCAGAGAAGGTTCTCTGTTCATCGGTTGTGTTTTGGGAGATCTGTCTTTGTGTGCTTTACCGCTCTAATTCCTAACAATTGATTCTAAATCTGACTTGATTTGCTTGAACTGATTGATTGCCTTTTGATCTCACTCAATATTTTGTTGATTGGTCTAATCATCTGAAACATATTCAGAAATATGGCTAAGTTCTCAAGCATCATCAATAGACCTATGATAATTGAGTTTGATGACAAGGTTGATGAAATACAGGTCTCCTCTGTGAAAAGATGCAAGTCTAGAAAGGGAACGGAAGAAAAATGCTATATGGCTCATGGCAGCTCAAGGGGCTCTTCCCATTTAGACGACTCTGAAGGATCACATATGTCTGAGAAGTCAAGAAACTCTTAAGAGTCAGGTAAATCTAATTCAGATCCATTTGATGTATCAATATCTTATTCTGATTCAGAGGATGATATCTCCTATGATGAATTGATAGAATGCTATGAGCACTTGTCCAATCAATTTAAGAAGGTAAAATCTCAAAACAAGAAGTTAAAAGAAAAATTAGAGAGGAATGAAATAATAATTGATAATGCTCAAGCATTCTATTAAGAAAATGAAAAACTAAAAATGGAGAATGAAAAATTGGGAAAGGATGTCAAAAACTATGAAATTAAGTTTTCTAAGTTGATAGAAGATCATGATCAGGTGGAATCTAAAATTTTGGATTTGAAAAATCAAAATGAAAAATTGATTGATCATAATGAAAATCTCAAATTTGATAATGATCAATTGAACAAACAAATCTCCAATATGGCTCATGATCATCAAATAAATGAGAAGTACAACCAATTGGTTGACGAAAATAATCATCTTAGAAAGAGAATTGCTGACTTGGAAAATCAAGTTGTTCAAAGTGAAATTGAAAAGAACAAGAATTCTATTGCACGTAAAGAAAAAATTGTTGAGATTCATGTTCAGAAAAATATTCAAGAACAAAATAAAAAATTGAACAAAAATGTTGCAAAAAGGAAGAATCATTTTTCAATTGAAAACTAGAAAAAGAAAATGGAAAAGAAAACAAGAGTCTACAAGGTCTCCATACCTCTTCCAGTAACCCCGAATGTTTCAAGAAAATCTCAACTCCACATCATGCCAAGAGATACCAAAGGGTACCACCTCCTTCTTCTCAACCCAAGAATGATCAAAGGTACTCTAAAGGATCTCAGAGATTCCAGCAAATGCAATCACACTATGGTAAGCTCCAAGTAAGTACTCAACCTGTTTGCTTCAAATGCAATAGACTTGGTCATCTTGCTAAATTCTGCTGGAATAAAAATCAACACTCTCATAAAAATGTCATGTTTGTCCAATGCTTTACATGTCATGAACATGGACATTTGTCTAAGAACTGTTGGCATAAGAATCATGATTTTGTGCATGTTCCCAAGCTCCATGCTCATAATTCCACTAATGAAAGAAATACAGCTATTCAAAAAATAAAATCACTTTGGATTAAAAAATCATTGTTGAATTCTAACATTGACGTCATTGCAGGACCCAAGCAAGTGTGGGTCTCAAAATCAGATTAATGAACAAGCTGAGATGTCTTGCAGCCAAAAATTAGAAATGGATTCATGACATTGGCTATGCAAGGAAAGAAATGATGGAGAACAAAGGTAATTTTTTTTTTGAGACTATGATTGAAGACTGTTCAGGTAAAATCTCTTTAACACTTCAGTTTTGAACTGCAAGAATTGAAATGGATTTTTAATTCCATTTGAGCAATGAAAAATGTGTTTTTCATGCTATCCCCAAATGACAATGCTTCTTAGCAATTGGAGTCATGCTAAATTTGAGAAAAAATGGATCTTTTATGTAGTGACTATTTATTATATCAAATGGTGAAATGTGGAAGGATAAGTCCGACTTGTCTGGAAACTATCATTATGCGTGAGAAATACTCTCTGCTAAGTATCAATAGTCTTCTACTACATACAGATTATCAAAAAATTCATAATCTCAAGAACCTCAATTGATCTCGTTTATACTCTCTTTGTGCAAATTGCTTGACAAGAACATGTGTGAATTGCTTGAATGTTTGTTTCAAGTCCATGCATACATTATGGGGGAGTAAGTCAAAAAGAGTTTTTGAGTGAGTTATTTGAGGGACATTCTTTCACATCAATCTTGCAACATGTATCTCTTTAAAAGAATGAATGTTGGTGCTTTTATGCTTATGGATGTTCTTTTGTGTGCAAATACTTGGTATGTTTGTGTATCTCATTGATTGATTTACTTGAATGATGAGTCATCATATGCACACTCTATGGGGGAGTAAGTTAAGGCTAGGTGAGTGAAATTCATAAGGTATACCCTTCATATTCAATGTGTCTATATCCCTCAATCTTATGGTTCAAATCAGTCTCAATTCAAAGCCTTAAAGTTGAAGTTTCAAAGCCCTTGTCGACAGCCCAAAACAGCCTGTCGACAGATATGCCTTCACAGAACCCAGAACTTCAAAACTGTTTGCATCTGTTGACGGGCTCATGTTTGCTGTCGACAGATACTCACTTCATCCATAAATCTTCATCTTTTCTAATCCTTTCTTTATGAGTGTGTTCATATTATTGATGCAAGTGGAGAATAGGGACTTATTATTCATTGCAACCGTTCATACTCACATAGTATCAAAGACATTGACTTAATCACAATGATTTTGATATAATATTTTGTGTTTGAGTCTAGGTTGTGTCATCTAGAAAACATTGATCAAATCTAATGATTCTAACCTAACTCACTTGAATAACTCCCTTGTAGATAATCATTTTTCTCAAAAGGTTTGATAAGTAAGAAGGTTTTTGAACTTAATGTTTTACATTAACCATTGACCTTAAATAATCATTGACCTTAAATAATCATTGACCTTGATTGTTAAAAATATATATAAAAAAATAGGAGAAAATATACCTATTTCAAACACTCAAAAGTTCATAAAAAGTAGTTGAAATGGGAGAAAGGCAGAGCAATGATGAGTATCACTGAGTAACTGGGGACTTGGGCATCACAAATGTCTGTCTTCGCGTCAAAAAGTCCTTTCATTATCTCTGCACAATAGTATGATGGTCACTTACACTGAGTAACTGGAGGTACTGGCATTCCAAATGTCTAACTTCACGTCAAAAGGTGAAAGTGATCCTAATTACTACTTTTCCCACATTAACTGGACAAAGAAAAAAATTCAACGCAAGAAATAGAGTGTAGCCTCCATACTTTTACATCAAAGACAATGTGTTGTTTATTGTTAATCTCTCGTGTAGACATTACTTTCAAGTACCATCTGAACATCACCCACAAAGGAACATATTTTTCTACAACAGTTTTATTCAAAGGGGTTATCTTATTTTCAATGTTTTTGAACGATGTCTTCTAAATGCTACAATTTGAGATTCCCGAAGTGTTACTTCTTAACCATTGTAGAATTTTATGTGTCTAACTACTAGTGTCTATGACATCTTGCATTGGGTATAAACCAGTTCTCAACCTTAAAATTCTAATTGAACACTCATTCCCCACTCATATCTTTCACAATTCAGTTATGTGGTCACACAGTTCCTTGCTTCATTCTTATCCATTTGTGCATGACTTATCTTTTCGGATGTTGCCAAAAGGGGGAGAAACATCAATTGTAAGTTAATTGTAAGTTTTGTCATCATCAAAAAGGGGGAGAATGTTGGGTTCTCATGTGGGAGAATATTGGGTTTACATGAGAATGTTAAGTTCACATATGGTATGCTTGTTTTTTATGATGGGCATTTCATGAACAATACAAATTGATGTGATGTGAATATGTGAAACATAATGAGAATGTTAAGTCAAGCAAATGTTAATCAAGAAAAGTAAATGCTAATCAAGAAATTGATGCGATGTGAATATGTGAAACATAATGAGAATGTTAAGTCAAGCAAAAGTTAATCAAGAAAAGAAAATGCTAATCAAGAAAAAAATGTTTAACTTGTTCATTATAGTAATTGATGTGATGTGAATATGTGAAACATAATGAGAATGTTAAGTCAAGCAAAAGTTAATCAAGAAAAGCAAATGCTAATTAAGAAAAAAAATTGTTTAACTTGTTCATTTATATGTTCATTATATCTCACTAATAATGTTCTTAAATGTAGGTGAGATTCCATGCAAGACAAAGTACAAAACCCAAGTGCAAAAGAACAAGACAAGTTTCTGCAACAAGTGTGCTGTCAATAGATGAATAATGTACTGTCAACAGATGAACATTGTAGCCTGTCGACAGATCCATACAGTAAACTGTTTCCAGAAAGCCTAGACTTCTGGATCTTAGAACAATATCAGTTCCTGTCGACAGATGAACAGTTGCTTGTCGACAGACGAAGGGTAAATCTGAATACGAGATCTCCATGAGTTTCTTATGTGGGTGTTTCCTTATTCCATGACTCTCTATACTTAAACACCAATATAAAAGCAACTCCTTGGAGTTAATTTCGTACACAAGAAGCCACCAACCAAAACCCTAAGAAAATCCAAGAGAGAAAGCTTCTTCCTGTTGCTCTGCTTCAACCTACCGTCCAGGGAAAGGAAGATCCATCTTTCAAAGGGAGGTGAAGCCAGTTTGTCCATCTTTCAAGCTTCTCCATCAACTGATACCTATCAAGACAAAGCTTGAAGTTCTTCCGGACGACCACCACGAAGAGTTCTTCATCAGGATATACTTCTACATCTCTGAACTCTTCTACTTCTACACCTTTCATATCTTTGTGTGTGTGGTAGTGGTTCAAGCGTTCCTTGTGCTTGATCTGTGTGTGGATTGTTGTTCTTGTTGCGTGTTTGCATCAGACAACGTGTGTGTGGTGTGTTGGTCAGATCAAGGCTAGAGGATCTGATCTTTTGTGGACTTGATCTAGCGTGTGTGCATGTGGTTGAGCCATTGTGCTCGTGTGTGTGTTGTACTCAGTTTTTGAGTAGTGTGTCCTCACTGTGTGAGGGGTGGATGTAGGAATCACCTGGTGTGATCTCCGAGCCACCTAAAAAATCCCTTGTGCACTGTGGTGTGATTTGTGGTTTGCGTTGTGTTGCGCTAGATCCATGCCTAGGGATTTCATCTACACACTAACTGTTAATTTGCTCACACACATTACATCAGATCAAAGGGGTTTTAATTGATTAGATCTATTAATCCGAAGTAATTTTAAATTGCTTATGTTTTCGCTGCAAATCTATTCAACCCCCCCTTCTAGCTTTGCCATAACCGAATATCCGATCCTAACATGTAGTCGAGTTCTATTATGTTTTTCAGCACACCATAATTTGTTATATCTACCACAATAGGATTTCTATCTGAGACACTTGAAAAGCTTGATGTCCTTGCTGTTAGAACAACTCCACAATTTTGTGTTTTTTTATGCATCTCGCGACTTTTGGTACGAAATCTAAAACCATTTATTATGTATCCATCACATCTTCTAGCGATCTCACTTGGACCACGAGCCAAACATGCAATAAACTCACTGACATTCTGACTATTGGAGCTTCGTAACCTTAGAACCTATTTCAGCAGAAGAAAAATCATAATCAATACAACCACAATAGTAGAGATTTAATATATTTATTTTCAATAGTCTTCTGATTGTCACTTACATTGTCCTTAAACCATGTAGGAAACCTTTCATTGTGAATGCGCTCTAGCTCGTTTGGACGTATACGCCGTTGTTGACTTTGTATAATGTTTCTATGTTCCCTACATAATAAAAACTCTAAGTACAACACGAATGAATATATGACCTATAAATAAAAGGAAGAATAAGCACTTACATAAGGTATGTTGCAATTTCTTCATAATTGAATAGAACATATCTATGTGCTTGGTTTAGATCCATTTTATCCAAAACAATAGCATCAACCTTCCCCAATGGGCGTCCTTCTTGTTTAAAGAAAGATGAACCTTCAAGAGTATTTGTCTCATGTGTACTATCATCATTACAAATTGATCTATTAAGTCTTGTCTCCCCACTACTAAGATATCTTGAACAAAAAGTTAGACACTCTTCCACAATATAACCTTCAGCAATTGAACCTTCAAGATGACTTCTAGTACACACATATGACTTTAGTTTAGAGAGGTACCTATAAAGAATCACATAAAAAGATTATAGGGCGTAAAATGCATATGTAAAATATATATACATTCAACTAACCTCTCAATAGGGTACATCCATCGAAAATGAACTGGTCTGCCAATACTTGCCTCTTTTGCTAGATGTATGGATAAGTGCTCCATAGTGTCAAAGAAAGATGAGGGAAAAATCCTTTCCAAATGACAAAGTGTAAGAGAAATTTCTCTTTCCAACCTCTGAAGATCAAGCACGTACATTAAGATTTTTTAAGCATAGCTCTCTAAAGAACTTACTTAGCTCGACTAAGATTGAGCTCACATTTTTTGGTAAAGTCCTTGTGCATATCAAGGGAAGAATATGTTGCATGACAACATGATAATCATGACTTTTGAATCCAGATATCTTTGATTGCTTTACATGCACACATCTGGAAATATTCGCTACATAACCATCTGGGATTTTTATACTTTTCAAGAATCTACAGAAAATTCTTTTCTAATGATCTTTCAATGTGAAACATGCAGTAGGCTTTATTGTTCTGTGGCCATCTGATACAAAATGAAGAGCATGCTTTATACTCATATTCTGCAAATCGAGACGAGCATTGTTATTATCTTTTGACCTGTCTTTATCATTGAATATAGTATTAAGCAAACTTTCACAAATATTCTTTTCAATATGCATCACATCAAGATTATGACATAATAAATTATGCTCCCAATATGGCAACTCAAAGAAGATACTTCGCTTTTTCCAATTGTAAAATGAATCCACATCATCACAATACTTCCTTTTGTTTTTTGTTTTCTTTTGACAAGCCTTCCCAAATGTAAAGGTGAATCCTTACAATTGTGCAAAACATTTAGATCCAGATAATAGTTTAGGTGCACTTCTATATTCCTTCTTACCATCAAATGCTCTATATTCAGATCTAAATCGATGATTATGATCTAAGAATCTGCGATGACCCATATAACAGAACTTCCGACCATAAGTCAAGTAATGAGACCAAGTATCCTTATTGCAATGAGGGCATGCATATTTCCCTTTGGTACTCCACCCAGATAAGTTTGCATATGCAGTAAAATCACTAATTGTCCATAATAATGCAGCACACATTTTGAATGTTTTCTTTCTTGATGCGTCATATGTTTCAATGCCAACTTCCCATAACTCCTTCAACTCCTCTATCAAAGGTTGAAGATATACATCAATGTCATTACTAGGAGCAGAAGGGCCAGGGATAAGCAAAGTCATAATGAAATACAGTTGTTTCATGCACATCCAAAGTGGTAGATTATAAGGCATTAGAATAACCGGCCATGTGCTGTGAGAAATGCTCATTGTCCTAAAGGGATTAAAACCATCAGCTGATAATCCAAGTCTTACATTACTACTATCTGAAGCAAAATCTGGATAATGATAGTCAAAGGTCTTCCAAGCAGGTGAATCTGCATGATGTGTAATGACTATCCTTATACCGGTACGGTTACACCAACCTACATCGGTATAATGAACGCCACTACAGTGGGACATTTACCCAACAATTGTACAATTAGGCTGAAACATACACAAATAATATAACACATGACAGCGGAAATGAAATAACTGGAAAGTAACTCTTATTCAATCATCATCATTTATACATAGTCTATATAGAAAAGGAAAAGTGAATACTTCATAACTGAGAATTTCAATTATTACATTGTCCACATAAGACTACGCAGAGTCTTTTATTACATACTATGAAGAAGAAAATACAATGCTGAATCCAAGACAAAAGTCTCCTACTCCCGCTCCGAGTCGCTCCTAATGATCTCCTCGGAAGAAGTAGAAATGTCTGCACCTGTACGCCGAAGCAAGAATGAGTCCAAAACAACTCAACAAGTAACTCCAACAACACTAAACATACATACATCACCTGACCTTACACATTATCATATAAAGTATGGATTTGATAATGTTTCAAAAACCTAAACATGATTTCTACACAAGCTACACATGATAAGTAATTTATGACAATTTTACAATGACCTAAAACCTATCACATGCTTTCTACACACTTTGCAATATGCTAAACGAAATCCCATTTAACTACATTCACATACTAAGATAATAACCATTTTAAACATGGAGTTTACACATATTACAAAAACATTCCTAGCATGGATTCTATGATCATTTTCACATGGTTAACACATCTACGCACATGAATAGATTCTTGTTTTGACATGGATATATCACATTCATATAAGGAATTATCATTTTACATGTTATACCATTGATTCATATTCTCACCTAATCATTTACACAATTTCACTTATCCAATTCACATGTTCACACTCTCACACACATGCTCGCATATTCTTAATTATATGCCATGACACATAGTCCAAACCACCTCTATAAGGACACACACTTGTCACATCACACACATATCTATCACCTACACATTACAGTGATAAATCTTAGTTACTGCGCAGAACTGGGAGAAGCACTCTCTACCCTAACCAACGGTACTTGTCCGCCTCCAAGATTTCATCCCAATGCCGATGGGATACCACACACATATGAACCTTCCCGTGGGGACTTTACTAAGGTACAGTTCCACAACCCTCTAAGGTAGCAGTGTCACCCATTGGCACATTTACACATTTTCTCTAATCTTTTAACACACACTTAATGCACAATTTTAACACATCCAATTCATGCTCACACATTTACATATTTCAGTATTAACTAGCATGGTACTACTATTCTCAGTATTAAACAGATTCAAAACACGTCTAATCATGCTGAAATTAGTAGATTTTATTAACAACCATATTATCATGTATGAATTGATCAATGCTCACATAAAACCAACATATGTAGTTACTGTCATCATTTCAATACAAAAATTTAACCCCAAACTTCTTACAAGTTACCCATCATGCATACCAAATTTCACATTTTTCTGAATTACACACAATTTATGAAAATTCTAACAGTGTTATTATACAAAGTAAACATAGTCGAACTAGCATGGATTTTCATTGTTTAGACCCACAACTCATTCTACACATGGATACTGATAGTCCTAAACCTATGTCAATTTCTAGGAATTTAACTGTTTCCACACTATTTATCTGAATTTCTACACTAATAAAACATGTTTACTGTTTTACCATTCAGAAAATGTACTAATTTACACAGATATTAAAAATTTCCCAAATTCCTACAGCATGAACTGAAACCTATAAACACTACATAAATTTTTTATGACACTTGGATTCCACACAGATTGCACAAACGAAATTTTACAAGATTAAAACCTATCAACCAGACATTTCAGAAATTCTAGTAATTGAAGCATTCCACCAAAATTCATAAAATCTCACAACATACTCCAACATAGATATTTACATATCATATAAAATTTACCATATATCCTCATGCGAAAAATCTCGAAATTTAGATCATACAGGTCAACCATGCACAATATTGCAGTCTGGCGAACTTGATGGCATGCAGGTGGTCGTTTATTAGGTTAACAGCAACAAAGTGTGCCCCCAACTGAAGATCTTAACGGCAAGGGATCTTTCCGTTAAGTTCCTATCTGTGCAAAACACAGACTGCTCTAAAGAACTTGGTGAAATTGGGGTTCCAGGACTCGAATAAAAATCCATAAAAATTTTTGGGACTTACTAAACGCATGTATGGGTGATGTGAAAGGGTTACTTACCTCTTGGAAAATCTACAAGCAACGATTCAAGCCGGAGAAGTCCTCCTCGGCTTGAGCCAAAGAGTCCTCAAAACTCTCTCGATCCGGGTTCTGCGTTGATCTCCTCTACACACCAGTGTGGGGATGTCGTTCCCGGATGTTCAGAGCCCTCTCCAGTCGATGTAGAATGCCGGATGAAGCCTCCAGTCACCGGATCAAGGGGTTCCAAAATCAGGTTTTCCACAGAAAATAGGGTTTTTGACAAAATGCCTAAAGGACTTAATTGAGCCCTAATCCGTCTCTTATATAGAGTTGGGGTTTTAGGAACGCGCTTGGGTAGGCTTGGTTACCATTGGGGGACGGTTTCCTAAACCAAGGGCGACATTTTCGGAGGCGTTTCCAGATCTGAAATTGTAACAGATCTGGGACATTGACGTCACCATCACAGGCTGCCAATTCTGAGTTGGCGTCCATCGATGTGGCAGCGTCCACACATTTTGACGTCTACTGGCCACCAGAACTAAACTTAAACCTGCAGAAACTTTATGTACACCACACGATTATATATATATATATATATGTATAAATATAATCTACAATGCACACATTCAAAAAATACTTATTCATGCAATGTAAACAAGTAAGTATTATGCACAATAAAATTTATACATCGATGGCATACATTTATACATACATAAGAAATCACCCAAAGATGAAAAATCAAGGGCCTTACAGGATGTCTCATAATACCATCTTTAGTGCGCTCTTCATCATGCCATCTCATAGAAGGAGAGGTCTTTGACGACATGAATAGCTTTTAAAGTCTTGGTATCAAAGGAAAATGGCGTAATACTTTAGCAGCAATCTTTGATTGTTTTCTAGAAGGATCCATGTTTGCATTTTGACCATCTGTTTCAACTTGTATCCATCTTGAAGCACCACAAGTGTTGCATGATTCATCATTAGCTTTCATCTTCCAATATAATTGGCAATCATTAAGGCAAGCATGAATATTCTTATAATCAAGTCCTAAGTCTTTAATAATCTTTTTGACCTCATATAAAGAACTCGGCAATGTTTCTCCATCAGGTAACACTTCCTTCAACAATTCTAACATCATAGTAAATGAATTATCTGTCCATCTGTTGAGACATTTGATCTGATAGAATCTAATAAGAAAAGACAACTTGGTGAATCTTTTACAACCTGGGTATAATTCTTGCTCAGCATCTTTGACCAATTAAAAAAAAAATTCAACTTCAGCATTCATTCCCTGTGGAGAATTTGATGGCCCATGCATAGAAGAACTTGGATTTTGAAAGGCAAAAGTGTCATTCAACATTTCATGCATTCCAGTACCCAGATTTGTATTGCCAGAGTCATCGAGTGTAGTATTTTCTAATGAATAATGTGAATCTTCTCCATGAAAAACCCAATTAATGTAGTTTACATTGAAACCACGACAAATTATATGCTCAAAAACATCTTTTTTGATCATCAGAAAGCAATTGTTACAATTCATACAAGGACACTTGATCTTCCCATCGCTAGAGGCTTTTGAAATGCAAAATCCAAAAATTGCAATGCGCCCTCAACATTCTTCTTACTCACCCTACAACATTTTAGAAACATGAATATATGTCATACTTGCATATTTCAACCATCATAAGGAAAACGAAATAAAAAATACATTATTTTGTATATACCTTGGTTCTTGAATCTAGCTCTTATCCAACATTTTCCTAAAAACTGTGACTATGAATGAATGCAGAGAACAAATATTTAATTTCGACAAGAAAAGGTAATAGAATAGTTAGTAATAGTTAAGTCTAGAGTTGAGTGAAGACATTCTATTTGTTAATATATTTATAAATAATAGCTGCCAAACGCAACTTTTGTACAAGCAAATTTAGCCACCAGTGCTGCCTTGCATGCAACTTCCATACTAAAATATCACAGTGAAGATATTTTGGGAAAGTTCGAAATGTAGAAGATTGTTCAAGGAAGAGTATAAGATTGATGTTTACCAGAATGAACGCGCTTGTTTGAGGTTACGGGCTGGTTGTGAGAAAATTAAAAAGATTCTTAGTGCCAACCTCAGTGTAGAGAGATCTGATCATATATATAGTTGCACAAGCCGAATATGATCACAATGATATCTTCTAACAAATATATATACAATGAAAAGAACATTTAAGAAATCTGAAAGATCACAGTTATTTCAAAAAATCTGAAACCTCATTTAACCTTCAGTGTAGAGAGACTGGATAGATACAGTGCAGAAAGATCTGACCAGAGTTCTCTAAGAAAATAAAATTCAAATGATCTGATCAGTGCAGAGAGATCTGACCAGAGTTTTTCTTTTGTTTCCCTTTCCTTTTGTTTCAATTTTCTCCAGTTTTAATATGCCAATGTACTGAAATATAGGTCAGTAAACAGAAACATATACTGAAATCTTCTACTGTCACTACCGGCTGGCCAATGTAACAATGAGAATAATGAATGCTCTTCAAACAAACCTGGATGGGAAGTCCAAGCAATAGAGAGATCCTGCTTTGGATTACATATTCCTTATGAAAAACATTCACTATATGGTCTGATCTGTGCGTAGGTGAGCTGTAACTAACATGGCTCTGAACATATCAGTCATTAAAATGTTTAGCATACTTGCACTACTATTTCAGATCCGAAGCTAAGGATCTATTAGGTGATGACTGGGTACAAAGACATCGAAGGATTGCTCAGCAGAATGCAAACCATTACAGAAGGGTTGCTTAGGCAATGCTTCAGAGTTGACAACCCTCTCCCTCCTGAAAATAATGTTTCTGTTTTTAAAGCAATTTACATCAACTTGAACCATGCATGTTTCATGCATTGTATGTGTTTGTGACAGGTGAACGTTTTGCTTATCATTTTGTGTTAAATTTTTTAAGTTAATTTTGTGAGTATGTGCCCTTGTATCACTGGAGATCCCCATGTTGAAACTCAGAACCATGGAGAGGCATGAGAGATGATGATGGAAATGAGATGAAGGCAGGGTATTTTCTCTGTTACTATTGAGAACAGAGAGAGTGTAATTTGGGAGTTTTAGAGGAAAAGTAAAATGAGACAACCCTTCTAGATGCTAGAGTTAACTTTGATGCTGCATCTGGCATCTAAACACATTTTGGTGTTATAGAAGAGAGGCATCTACCATAAAAGTCACTGTGTGTTACCTTTTTTATCATGGCTTTAGGATGAAAATAATAAATGATAACTATTCATCTAAATAAATATCACACAACTTGAGAAGTAAGAATAAATTGCCACTTTGGCACTTTGCCCTCTGGAAGACTGGAACAGCTCATCGTCATGTTATTCAAGGGCATATGATTAAGAGAGTCATAACATGATCCTGTTTTTGATATAAAATGCTTCACAGTACCAATTTTGTGTGCTTTGTAGATATGCAATGTTGTTGCAGTTGCTTGCTATTTAAATGCTACCTTGGTGATCCCAAATTTTCACTTCCACAGTGTTTGGAAAGACCCAAGGTTTGTTTTTTATATTCTCAATCAACTTTTATGTTTTTTCTCTATAGCGTCAGACTTGACTTTAAAATCATAAAGCCAAATACCTTGTGGATCCCCCTCATCAAAAAGAGCTAGATACCCATTGGTTGACTTTGAAAAATTGGGCATACTTTCTTAACCTGACCTGTCTTTGTTTTTTGGTCTTTTGTTCACTTTTTTTCTTTTGTCCACCTTATAATGCTCACACATCTTAGAGAAAGAGAGACCAAGGTAAGAAAATAAGTGGCAACCAATTTTTCCTATGCATCGCACGGGTATCTAGAACCCAGCCCCATACAAGCAGTGAACAACCAATTTTTCCTATGTGTGTGGGAGGGCCGGCCTCTTGCACCTTTTGACAGAGGGGGAAAAATGGTCCTATAAAGGTTGCTCATTTTTTCCAATTGCCAATTCAAGGGTAATAACCTAAAAATCTTTAATAACATTTGACGATCATTATGGACACGACTATTCTTTGCTGCTGGTTTAGAATTGACGGTGTGAGTTCCCCAACTCTTTTGAATTATTAAGGTTGTTATTGTTCGGTAAACATTCAAGAAAATAATTTAGTTATTGTCATTGTATTCATTCATTCTTACATTTTTTGTTCAGTCTAGATGCACATTTCGATTCACCAAAAATGTATAACCTGTGACCTGTAATCTCACCAAAGATGCACATTCAGGTTCACCAATTCTATATATGCACATTCATTTTAATCATTGCTAATTTTGTTCCAGGCATTGGGTTGTATTCTCCTCCAAGCTCCAGCATATCCTTGAAAAACATTTCTAGCTCTGCAAATAGCCATAATGCCACTGGCTCTTCTCAGTAACTTGAAACATAATTGTTCTGTGTTAGATTTTGCCTGAATATCCCAAATTTACATCTCATAATTGATCAATGAACCTACACCTTGACACAATCCTGAAAGTTCTCTTTGAGATGTAAGAACGCTATAATAGACCACTTATAACTCCAGGACAAAGGCTTTTGATAAAAGATCATTAGAATCCATGCTTAAATAGAGGTGTGTGCATGAAAGTTGGGTGGGAGAGAACAAAATTGGAATTGTAAATAGTTATGCTACTATAAAACATAGTAAAAGAGATGCACCATAGAAAAGCATGATCTTCCATGTTCCATGTTCCCTTGCTTTCTGAAATTCTTTTCTAATATGCTTTTACATCATTGCTATGTCATTTTAAACAAACATGTATATTTTTTCAAAACATGTATATTTTTCCTGATATCCAGTATTAATGTTCTCTTTGATTTGATTAAGGGTAGAGTCCTGATAAAATTAATCTAAAATCTATCATAACCTCAAACATAGTTGTGATTTTTCATTATGAAAATAATTAAAACTTATAATATAGTATTAATCTATTAACAGAACTATAGTGTCACCAACAATCACAGTGTCACCTTCTTTCACTCCTTGCTTGATGAGAGATCGATTCATGCTGGAACCTTCTGCTGGATTCTTCATACCTAGTCAAACATGGAAATTGCAGATAAATATGATATCACTTGATCACCATCCACATTCAGCAATGATGATATGAAAGTAAGATTATCATCATTGTTTCAGAATAAGACCTTTAGTCTATCAAAATTTGGAATTCATGTATATGCCTAAAAATGTTTCAGGCCATTGCTATATTTCTATACCATATTACAGCTAACTCAAGAAAGAAATATACGATGTAATAATTAAAACATTTTTAAGGTCAAGTACTATGTTCAATCAGGCAGTTGATTTTTTACAGAAACACATGATTAAGTACAATTAGATCAAATAAAATCAATGTTGGAAATTTTCTTTTTGAAGCCCCACATGTATATTTCACTAAAAGCAACAGTGAAAAGGTGCCACATGGGTTGTTTGCCCAGGTGGACTGCACTTCTGCACTTTGCAGAAGTGCAGTAAGTCTTTCTCATATTGCAAAGAATTATTCATCAAGACAGCAATCAAAAGTAATAATTAGCCACATTGGTCAGCTTTAAAAAGTAGTAATATTGTGCACAGAGAAACAGGGAGCAATGGATCAAGAACTTGAGGGGCATCTCAGGCACAGAGAAACCAGTATCTTATGAAAGAATTGTTGAGGTCTTAGAGCATCACCCTAGGGAAAATTTTAGACGAAGAAATATCCCATAGGAAGGGAAAGGGCAATGGAGAAGGATGTTGACCGGCGGCATTGTGCAAGGCCACCGTTCAAGGCTCCAACATCCATCAGGGAAGGGCATGGCATGGGGATTCATGTGTACAAGGATGGCCGAGCAGAGCTTGAACGGTGGGAAGGGAGAGGGCACAGTTCAAGGGGGTTTTGCTCAACATGGAGAAGGAGAGTGGACAGTGGCACTGCACAGGCACTGTGCAAGGCTACTGTTCAAGACTTCAACGTCCAGAAAACGGGGGAATCAACAAGGGGATTTATTGGCATTTCTCTCGTGTAGAAATCAAGTGTAATATAAAATATCGTGAGAGCATGAAACAGTGACTCTACTGAGATCAGATCCAGATGAGGTTATTTCGATGTTGCGTCGCTAATGCCTCTCACAAAAATGAAAAAGAAAAACCACCACAAATGATAACAATTCTGCATTTTAGCAATTACTGAACCGATTCAGCAAATAGAAATTCAGAGTTGACAAGGTAAGAGAAATCACCCACATGTTTTTAAAAATAAGGAAAAACTTATATGAATTAAATAATAAATTTATAATAGCATCAGTTTAGTGACAATGTATAGTAGCATCACTTTTTGAGACACATTATAGATTTTGATCAAACACACAGTGAGAATGGGCACAGACACACGCGCACACACACACACATAGGGTTGGTACTAGGGCCCAGATTCCCTTTCACCAGGATAAAAAGGCTAATGTTATTAGGTAGATTGGCTCACCTCCAAGAACCCAACACAGCATCACCCTTTGTTGCAGCAGATGGGGACTCGACCCCCACCCCCGAGAACAAGAGCGTGAACACCCCTTGATCCACAACAGTGCCTCAACATACACCTCATGCGATATTCTCCTACTCTGGTGCCACCGTGACGGAGGGAGGAAGCCAAAGATCAGAGATGATGCGCCCAGATTCCCTTTCACCAGATTAAAAAAGGCTAATGTGATTAGGTAGATTGGCTCACCTCTAATAACCCAATACAGCATCACCCTCTGTTGCAGCAGATGGCAACTCGAGCCCCCACCATCGAGAACAAGAGCGTGAACACCCCTTGATCCACAGCAGCACCTCAACATACACCTCCAACGATATTCTACTTCTCTGGTGCCGCCGTGACAGAGGGAGGACGTGAAAGGGGGAGATGATGCGTCGTTGGAGGCTAGTGGAGGAGATCGGGAGGAGTCCACGCAAGGAAGAGTGCGAATGCCCCAACCCCTGACAACAAGAGTGCAAACACCCCTTGATCCACAGCAGCACCTCAGCATACACCTCCCGCGACCGCGATGTGTACAACTACTGGTTCTTTGGCTTCTCCGATGCCGCCGTGACGGAGGGAGGAAGCCAAAGGGGCCGGAGGAGATGCGGTGTCGGAGGCTTCCACTCGGAGGCTTGCAGGAGGTTGAGAGGAGTTCACTCGGAGGCCTGCAGGAGGTTGGGAGGAGTCCATGCGAGAAACACGGAAGGCAAGGAGGCAGTTAGAAAGGCTTCTCCGTCGCGGGAACCAAAGTTCCCCTCCCCCCGCGAAATTTAGGAACAATTTTAGGGGCATTTTTTAGAAAACTAAAAAATAAAGAAAAATATGATCAACCATACTAGGGCATTTTATTAAACGCCTCAAGAAAAATTGCCCCTATTTATAAAATAATTGGGGCATTTTCATGAAATGCCTCTAAAAAAATGCCTCTATATATTAGTTTTCTTGTACTGAATATTGGTGTCTGATAAATGTATATTCTTATGTCAAAAGGTTTCCATCAACCCCTTGAGGCAAAATGATGAGTACTCTCAAGTAAGCAAGAACTCCGGTGTGTAAAAAGCTTGTGTTCTTGTGTGAAAAAGGTGTGTTATATCTGACTGCTCATTAAAATTGTTATGCAAGAAAAATACTACAAATAAAAATGGTTCACACCTTATCCAACTCAGATCCTCTAGAATGTTTAATTTCAATACTAGTTAAAGGTTTTCCTAGAAGAACTTTTATGAAATTGCTGAATAAGAATTAAAAGAATGAATATATACAGATGCTTGAAAGGGTATTTTTAATTCTATTAAATTTGCCTAAGGTTTTTTAGATCTTCTAATGGTTAAACATTGCCTTATAATTTTCAAACCATTAAACATAAAAAGGGCAGATAATGAGAAGTTGAAAGTGATCTCTTTAACATATTAAAAATCCCTGAAAACTTTACAATAAAGTCATACTTATCATGTTAAAGATTTTCTCTCTCTACCCCTCTAACAAAATCTTGATTTCATGCTTCAAACAGGTCAACACACCATCTTGTGTCGACACACATTGCTTCAAAATTAAACCCAGGTCTACGCACATTGACTTTTAGGTCGACGCATCAGTACAATATTTCTTGTTTAGGTTGGATGAACCGCTAGTTCATCTCACCATCCGACTGCATCCATGACTCTATTTCACAAAATTCCAACCCTAGGTCAACGCCATACTTTCCAAATCCCTCCATTTGAAATTCCCTCTCTCCTTCTATCTCCGGCAAGAAGGAACCCTAAAGCATCAAGTCTGCAAAATCTCCTCCCCTCCTTCATCCTCCTTCTCCTCCAGTCTCAATGGCTCCTAAGAAAACTCCTCGATGTGAAGCAAAGGCACTTGCAGCCAAAGCGGTTGTCATTCGTGATGAGCCAATAGAAAGAAGATCAAAACAAAAGAACGATCCTACCAAGAGAAATACTGTTGCTATCTCTTTGGGCACATCTCCAAAGTGTGCTAGGGCTACACCGCAATCCAGCAAAGGAAAATCAGTTATGTAAACCAAACGCCCATGATGCACAGTGGTAAGAGATTTCACTTCTTCAGTGGAAACCAGTTCCTCTACAGAAGAAAGCACAGAGAGTCAAAACCCTAATACAGAACCGCAAACTTCATCTGATCAATCTGTATCTTCTTCAGAGGGTAGCCAAGGGACAACAGTGATAGAAATTTGACAGATCTTGAAGTCAGGTTGAATGGTGTGCGAAATCACCTAAAGTAGTAACCTAGAAGGGGGGTTGAATAGATTACTACCAATTAAAAAACAAATTAACCTTTTTTTATATTACGACTGACTTGGTGAAAACTTAAACAGATATGAACCAATTTAAATCTTCGATGTGTATGTAAGATGTGCTTGGGAAGTTTGCAGCGTGACAAGTGTGTGAATAGATGATCGTTCCTACCATACATCTAACGTAAGAACATGCAAACCACAGGACACGATGATTTAAGGTTGTTCGGACTACACAACTCGTGTATCCTACGTCCACCGTCCACACACATACACAGAAAATTGCTTATCAAGCGAGTTCAACCCGACTACAACACACACACGATGTCTGAGGCAAACATGCTCTCAGAACAACCACACACACACGTGGGTTGAGCACAAGGACTGCTCAAACCAACATCACACACACAGATGATGAAAAACAAAGTAAGAAATAAGTTAAGAGTTGAAGAACAAATCTAGAGTAGAACTCTCCAGTGTGCATGTCCAGAAGAACTCCAAGCTTCACGTCAATGAAGATTTGATGGTGATGACAAAGCTTGACTTGAAGACGAACCAGCTTCAACTCCTCGTATGAGACGGATCTCTCTTTGAACGGTCTGGAGTCTTGAAGCAGAGCTGTAGGGAAAAGCCTTCTTTTTTATCTTTGCCTAGGGTTTTGGTGTGGAGGCTTCTTGCTTCGAAAATAGGTCCATATGATCTATATATAGTGTTGTTCATGTCCTGAGAATCGTGTTAGAGGAGAACACCCTAACATAGATCACATGCCTGTCACATGTCTTGACTCAAACTGCGGTTGTCGATAGATGCCTTGTGGCTGTCGACAGGTACTGCTGCAAATTGGGCTTCCAGAACCATGTTTCTGGCTGGAACCCTTGGTTGTCGATAGGCAACCTGATGCTGTCGACAGGCACACTTGATCTGTCGACAGATGAAATTTGTTTGTCAACAACTACTACTTTTTCTTATCTTCGAGTAGCTTGTTTGTTGATGTCTTCACTGGCTGTTGACACATGGCTTTAGGCCTGTCGACAGATAAGTGTTTCTTGTGTATTTTCCAGTTCTTTTGCACTTTGGTTTTGTTGCTTGCCTTCTGCTTTCATTCACACCTACATGAAAGACATTCTTGTTGCCCAGATAGCAAGCCCAGGGGGGGTGAATGGATTGCTAAATGCTCTTTATAAATTGAAACATGTCAATAAAAACACTTAATAGAAAAACACTAAGATTGATAGTTAGTGTTAGTGAGAATAAAGACAAAAAATTAAACATGCAACACAGGAGAATTTTATCCGGGTTTGGACCTCCTATCCCAAGGAGGCCTACGTCCAGTCCCCAAGCAACAACTTGGGATTTCACTAACCAAGGGTACTGTCCCCCTTAAGAACCCTTACACATCCAGCCGTAGCTAGCCTTCTCCTCTAACCCCGAAGAGGTACAAAACACCATCTGATACACAAGTCTTCCTTCCTCAGTTATTCCTCCTTCTCTGCCCATCAAGATTCACGGCCCAGCCTGCACAGACTCGGGAGAACCAGCGGTCTTCTTCTCTCCTGATGAGGTACGATTATCCTGTGAACCCCTTAAGCATGCGATCATTGCTTGTACACCTGTGGGAAGGCCTTCTTTCCAGGAAATCAGAAGACGCTATTTGTCAAGGGATATTTATTCCGGTTTTTCCAGTGGTCCATGGATTTCTCACCGGATGAAGAATCCTCTGTGGTTCCGGTGTGGGTGGAGATGCCTGGTCTTCCGGCTAACTTCTACAATGACCCCATGTTGCGATCTATTGCGGGTACCATAGGTCAGGTTCTTCAGATTGATAGAGACACGGCTACCTTATCTCGCACTCATGCTGCGCGCGTCTGTATCCAACTGGACATCGCAAAAGATCTACCAGAGAGGGTGTGGATAGGCTTCGGTTCACATGGTATCTGGCAACCTCTTTTCTTTCCAAATCCTTCGGCTTTCTGCAAATCCTGCAAGAGGTTAGGGCATATTGATTCAAAGTGCAAGAAAAATCTCCCTGGTGATGAGCCACCTGCTCGTAATGCCTCGCGCGCAAGGCAAACATGGCGTCCTGTCCCGACGCCTACAGATTTGCAGAGTCGTGGAAAGGCTGCTATTGTGGATTCTGAGGATACTCGTTCCTTTCCTTTACCTTCAAACAATACTGTGATGAGAACTGAGCAGGTCGATACTTGTATCCCTATCCAGAACCTTGTTGCGCCTTCTACGGGTATAGATGTTATCCAGGGAGATGATCCCACTCAACTTGAAGGTTGTGATATTGATGGTACATCAGACATTGATCGGGGTATTCATGATGCTAATGTTAATGATCCTTCTACAGTAGATCCTGTGGTTTTGCCTGTGGAGAGTTGTCCCGCTGTCATGGGGAATGATGGATACAATTCTATGGAAAATGAAAATGCTGAAATCAACAATCTGGAAAGGTCTACTAATCAAGAGATATGTAAGCCATCGCACCGGGTCATGTCCCTTCCTCGTTCTGACTCCCCTCCTCCTATGGAAGCTCCTGCCTTTACTGCTATTCATGTTAATTTTGTTGGTACGGAAGGCCTGGCTGACAGGGTGGCTGATGGAGTCAAGACTAGATCATCTTTACGCAGGTGTGCCTCGGTTAATAATACCTCTAATTAGTTTTCCATGAAGGCTATGATATGGAACATTAGAGGTATTGGTAACAGATCCTCTATCCATCGTCTAAAACTTCTTATTCGTCAGCATGGTATTACGTTTTTAGCTATTATTGAGCCTAAGTTACATCATGATAAACTTGAAAATTATAGATTGAAGCTGGGTATGGATTTCTCTCTTGTTAATTCTACTGATAAAGGGCGCATCTGGATTTTTTGGAAATTTGATATTTCGGCCCAGCTGATCTCTTCTTCGGATCAATTCATCACTGTGCGCATCTGTTCTTCTGTGCATAGAGATGCCTTTATTACCATTGTGCATGCTAGCTGCTTGTTAAATGAGAGAAGAAATCTCTGGGATCACATTGTTGATTTCTCTGCCTCTTGCACCTCTACGTGGCTTATTGGAGGTGCCTTCAATAGTATTCTTGATGTTGAGGAAAAGAGGGGTGGTAGGAACGCATTCCAGCGATCCATGTTTGACTTCCAAGCTTGTGTAGCTGCTGTTGGCCTTGAGGATGCAGGTTTTTCTGGATGTCGTTTTACCTGGCATAATGGGCAAGCGTTGAATAACATCTGGGCAAGGCTTGATAGAGTGCTCTTAAATGGTGAATGGCTTATTGATTACCCGGGTATTCAGGTTCAACACCTCTCTCGTGCTTGCAGTGACCATTGTCCGCTGATTGTATCTATTATCCAAACTTCTCCACGTCAGCCTTCCAGATTTTGTTTTCAACAAATGTGGACAAGTCATGAAAGATTCCTGGTAGATGCTAATCAGAGTTGGCTGGCTGCTCCACAATATGTTTTCAAAGACATTACGGATAATGTTTTGATTGCGGAAGATGAATTTAACATTGCCTAGTCCAGGTTTGATGATGACGCTTCTCTAGTGTATGGCGATTTGCTTTCTGCTATGCGCCAGGTTTTGGTTCGCACTCTCCACCAGCAAGAAATTTTCTGGAGGCAAAAATCCAGGTTGCAATGGCTGAAGGAGGGTGATGGTAATACCAAATTCTATCATGCTTATGCAATTTCTCGTAGAATGAATTCGATGATTAACCAAATACACAATGATGATGGGGTAACTGTGGTGAATAAATCTGATATTGCAGAATTATTTGTCTCTCATTTTTCTAAAGCCTTCACTTATGGAACTCACAGTATTAATCAGGATCTTCTTGACCTTATCACTTGCATTGTGGACAATGCACATAATGATATGCTTTGCAGTGTGCTGTCCACTGAGGAAATCAAAAAGGTTGTCATGTCTATGTCCCCTGACAGTGCCCCAGGGCCAGATGGGTTTACTGGACACTTTTTTCACCTGTGCTGGAGTTTTATTGACACAGATATTTGTCAAGCTGTGCAGGCTTTTTTCTGTGGCCATCCGCTACCTAAAGGATTCACCTCCTCCTTAATTGCTTTGATTCCGAAATCTGATATGCCTAAAAACCGTGCTGATTTCCGCCCCTTTAGTCTTTGTAATTTCTTTTACAAAGTCATATCTCAGATCATCAATGACAGGATTTCACAGATTCTGCCTCTTTTAATTTCAGAAGAACAGGGTGCCTTTGTCAAAGGGAGGAGTATTTCTGAAAATGTCTCTTTAGCTATGGAAATGACACAGCATCTGGGCAGAAAGTGCAGAGGTGGTAATGTTATTCTTAAACTGGACATGGCTAAGGCCTATGACCGTCTTGAATGGGATTTTCTCTTTGCTGTTCTCCAGAAATTCGGCTTCTCCTTTCGGTTCATTTCTCTTATTGAACCTCTTCTCTCGAACTGCTGGTTTTCAGTCCTTCTAAATGGTGAAATACATGGTTACTTTAAGTCTTCCAGAGGTATACGTCAAGGGGATCCTCTTGCCCCGGCTCTTTTTATCATCGCCCAGGAAGTTCTTAGCAGAGGTATCTCATCCTTGTTTCGTGGGAGTGCTGGTGGAGCTTACCATACTATGAGACGTTGTCCCCCTGTTTCTCATCTCCTTTTTGCCGATGACACATTGATTTTCTCAAATCGGTCGGCCAGGCATATGAAGAAGCTGATGGCCTTTCTCAAGGATTATGAGGCATCTTCAGGTCAACTTATTAATGTGGCAAAAAGTTCTTTTATCATTCATGCTAAGGCTCCATTGTCTCTTAGCCGATCTTTGTGCCATATTACTGGTTTTGTTCGGGGCTCTCTCCCTTTCAAATACCTTGGTGTCTCCATATATTCTGACAGAAGGAGACCGTTGTACTTTTCTCATATCATTTCTAAAACGGCTCTAAAGTTGCAAGGTTGGAAACAAAATTTCCTTTCTACTGGTGGTAGGCTTATTCTCCTGAGACATGTCCTCTCTGCTATTCCGATATACACCATGTCTTCTTTGTCTATCCCCAAGACCGTCATTAACTCTTTTCACAAGCTGCTGGCCAATTTTTTCTGGGGCTCTTATGAAGGATCTCCGAAGAAGCACTGGGTCTCTTGGAATATTATTGCTCAGCCTAAAGAATGTGGGGGCCTTGGAATTCTAAATATTCAGGATATGCAGATCGCCCTTAGGACCAAGCTATTATGGAAGGTGATTTCGGGCACTTCTCTTTGGGGCGATTTCTTCAAAGCTAAATACCTTCACAACATACATTATTCTGAAGCCTCTTATGATCTGATGCATGCCGCTGACAGTCGCCTTTGGAGGCATGTCTCCTCAATCGTTGCTTCTAATCATCAGGTTCTCGTTGCTAATCTGGATTCTGCTGCTAGTTTCTGGTTTGATGTTTGGACCGGGTCTGTTCCCCTTCATAAGTTCATCCCAGATAATGGATGGTGGAACATACAAGGGAAATACCTTTCAATAAAGGATGTTTTCCATGAGTCGGGAGGTGTCCACTTGTTGTTAGCCTGCCATTTCTGCCCGGCTATTGTTCTTAATAACTGTATTGCGGTGGTTGGGGATGCTGACAAGTGGATCTGGTGTCCGACCCCAGATGGAACATTTACATCTTCTTCTGTGCGGAAAATTAATCAACCTGTCATTAGTGCTGGCTGGGACAAGATTTGGTGCCTGGCTGCCCCCCTTAAGTGGTCCATTCTTGTTTGGCGTCTGGCCAAGGGATGTGTTCCCACTGACGACATTCTTGTTGGCTGTGGTATTCCTCTGTGTTCAAGGTGCTCCTGTTGTTCTTCTCCTAGCATTGAATCTGGTACCCATTTATTTTTCCACAGTGAGGTGGCTAAGGCGGTTTGGGGGTCTCTTTTTGATGTTCTAAAATTCCACAACTTGTCAGTTCTTAATCCAATGCATGGTGTTATATGATTTCTTGATGCTCAGCCTGCCACCTCTTCCATGGTGAACCTCATTCATTTCATATTTCTCACTGTTATATGGGAGTTGTGGTGCAGTAGAAATCGATCCAGATATGACTCTATCGCCATGAACAGCAATCATGTGCTCTCTAAGATTCAGTTGAATGTGCAGGATGCTATTAGCGCCTCTTTACATGTGTTCAAAGGCCTTGCCTCAGCTCAGATCAAACTCTTATCTCAGTGGGGCATTCATGTTCAGCAGTCTCCTAATCTGATCCCCAAGGTTGTCCGGTGGTTACTTCCCCCTACGGGGAGACTCAAGCTTAATGTAGATGGTGCTTTTAAAAGCTCTATGGGTACTGCTGGTGGTGGTGGTGTTCTTCGAAATGATCGTGGGGACATTATCCTCTGTTTTGCTCACCGATACCCCCATGTCCGCTCCAGCCTTGAAGCTGAAGCCCTTGCGCTTAGAGATGGGATCTACCTGTGCTGCAATCATGGTTTCAATACCATCTTTATTGAGTCTGATTCCATGGTTCTCACTCAAATTATTAAAGGGCGGTTTAGATGTCCTTGGAGAATCTATCTTCCTGTTAATGACATTCTTACTAAATGTCAGTCTATTCATGTTTCATTTTGTCATGTTTTTAGGGAGGCCAACCAGGTTGCGGATGCTTTCGCGAACTTTGGTTGTTCCTCTCTTTCTGTTTGTAATATTTGGTTTTCTTGGGCAGATCTTCCCCCTGCTGTAAAGGGACCTTGCCGTTTGGATAAGGCAAGACTCCCGTCCATTAGGCCTTGATGTATTTTTATGTGTTATTAATAAAATTTCCCTGGGAGCAGTGTGGTGGTGGAGTGGTTACTTCATCCCCTCCCTAAGGGGGTGGGCACTCTCCCTCTGCCTCTTCTAGGTATTTGCATTAAAAAAAAAACCACCTGTTTCCAACAGGTCTTCTCTTCACAACCGAAGAAGAACACACAGAGAATTGTGTAAAAAGGTGAAAGGCCCCTAGACCAAGCTTATAAGAGTTTGCTTGATCTGAGGCAATGTCTGAGAAAGACAAAATTTCAATATAAAAATCTCTCAGAACAACAGTTTGCTCTCAAAAGACTACGCAAGAAAAGCTGAGAGCTAAGAGCTTAAAAATGAATGGTGTAATGAAGCGAATAAGCTCTTCTATCTGATGTTTGCAAGTTGCTTTTCAGTTGAATGTGAAGCTCTATCTCTCAAAAACTCTCTTTCTTCATGGAGTCATCAGTCTTCTATTTATCTTCTGCAACATATTTTGACCATTGAAGTAGTCATTCAGATGCCCGTTGCCTCACAGCTTTATGTTCTTTAGAGAGACAGGTCATAGGCATGCAGAGGTGAGCTTGCAGCTACACACACTTGTATTGGTCTTTGCATCCTTCAGGAAAATTTGTTTGAATCTTTTATCCTTTCGACAGGTTGACGGATCCATACTTTACGTGCTTTACTACAAAAGGCCTGCATGCATTGAACACAGATACCTAGACAAACTTTTTGTCTACGTTGTCAATCAACCCTGGAAGTCGTACAGTATAATGATATGCTTAAACTATAAAGGATATACTGTCATCACACAAATCAAGATTCTATGCGATACATCAAATAAGCAAGAGGATTTCTTGTGAAATGATCAAAATCTTAGTATGCGCGGGAAGAATTGAACTCCATGATGTTCAGTCTGTCCCCATGTAATTTTAATTAATTACATATTTATTTTGGTGATTAACAAAACTAAACAAAACCTTATCAAAAAGTTCTAACACATACTTCATAAGTCTTAAGTACAGGAAATATACCAATGTCAAACAAGCCAATATTGGTAAGTATTACCCTTCTGAAGCTTTAATCATTTCAAGTTCATATTTCTCTAAGTCCACATCGACTTTTGTTAAAAGTCACAACGATTTCCTTATGTGAGTATCGATTTCTTTATAAGACTGAAATATCATGTGGTTACAAACAAGTCGTTATCGAAACGATTTCTTTAGAACTCGTAACGACATGCCCATCATAACAATTCCTTAAGTTATCACAACAACTTCTTTAGAACTCATAACGATTTGCTTCGTGCAACTATTTCTTTAGTGCTCATAACGATTTGCTTCACGTAATGATTTCTTTAGCACTCATAACGATTTTCTATTCATAACGATTTCTTTAATGAATACAACGACTTGCTTTCTATAATGATTTCTTCAGTATTCATAACGATTTCTTTAATGAATACAACAACTTGCTTTCTATAACGATTTCTTCAGTATTCATAACGATTTCTTTAATGAATACAACGATTTGCTCTCTATAATGACTTGTTGGTATTCATAATGATTTCATAAGCTATATAGACAACGACTTTATGGTTTATATCGACTTGATATTTATCTTATCTCTTAAAGCGTTGAATAGTCAAAGTCTTCTCTTATCTCTGACTGCTTTGCATTTAATGAAGACAGAACGTATCTCTGCATGCATGCAGATGATATCTTTTCATTATCGTGTATATAGTGTCAACATCTTTTAGAACAAGCTTTTGGCATTGCTATTTTGGTGAATATTCACATCAACGTTTACTGACAACAAGAGACAACCTAGCTCTCTACTGTTATAGCATTTAATATGTGCAGGGTCCTAAAGACATTCTGTCATACATCATTGGACCATATAGACGCCAGAAGACCTTATCTCTTTGCGTGCTCAAGTGGATAAAAGACAGAAGCTTACAAATGTCAAGCAGTCTAACGTCTACCAATCTAAGGGACAATGGTTACTTCAACGGCCATATTACAAATGGAGATATAAATACAAGACAGAAGATTAGAAGAATAGCACAATGATCAACGTACAAGCAATTCAAATCTTCTGAGAGAATTCTAGAGCCAAGAACCTCATTCCTTCTTGTGTTGCTCTTTGCTCTTCACACTATAGTGAAAATCTTGAGAGAGCTCGTGTAGTTCTGATAGTCTACTGTGTTTCTAGATCTTCTACTCTCAGTCCTGCTTGCTTCAGATCTTAGCTTGTTGAAGCTTGATCTAGGGGCATGTTTTTACTGCTTACCTTTGCTGTTGTTGTTCCCTTCTGTGTTGAAGGAAGACCTGGTGGGGTATCCAGGGTGTTGCTGTTCCCTTCTGTTGTGAAGGAAGACCTGGTGGGGTATCCAGGCGTTGTAATTCCCTTCGTGTGAAGGAAGACCAGCTGAGCTGGGTGTTGTAGTGTCCATAGGGGGACTGTACCCTAGTTAGTGGAATCCTGAGTTGTTGCTCAGGGACTGGACGTAGGACTCCTAAGGAGAGGAGGTCCAAACCAGGATAATTTCTTGTGTTGTGTGGTTTTTTTTCTAGTGTGAGTGCTCTTTGAACTAACTATTACTAACCTTCATCAAAGAACATCTTTGAGTGTATGTTTTAAGTACATGTACTAATCAAATAATTTTTAAAGACCCATTCAGCCCCGCTCGGGGCTTGTCAACTGGGCAACAAGTGGTATCAGAGCGAGTCTCTTCAACAAAGAAGAAAGATCCAACGATCTGAAGAGTATAGATCCATGGCAGCCCAAGGTAACATTGAAGGTCAGTCTGTCAACCGACCCCCTCTCTTTGATGGTGAAGATTATGCTTATTGGAAGACCAGAATGGAGTACTTTCTCCAAGGTCACGACTATCAGATTTGGTCAATAGTAGAAGAAGGCGATCTCCTAGTCATAAATGAGAAAGCTCAGTGGACAAATGATGACAGGAAAAAGATCTCCTTGAACTGTAAGGCTAAGAGTATTCTGTGTTGTGCACTAAGTAAAAGGGAATTCAATAGAGTTTCAGCCTGCAAATCCATAATGGACATGTGGGAAAAGCTTAGAATTACCTATGAAGGCACAGACAAGGTGAAGGAGATAAGAATTGACATTCTTGTTACTCAATATGAAAGATTTCAGATGCAATCAGGTGAGTCCATAACTCAAATGTTCAGTCGATTCACAAATATTACAAATGGATTGGCTGGACTAGGAAAGACCTATGAAATGGGAGACATGGTGAGGAAAATTCTTAGATCCCTACCATCTTCATGGACTCCCAAAGTTACAGCCATTGAAGAAGGTAATGATCTAAAGAGAATGTCTTTGGAAAAGGTCATTGGGTCCCTTATGGCCCATTAGATAAATATGGAGAGATTAGGAGAATCCTCCAACAGAAAGAAGCAGTCAAATGCGCTCAAGGCTAATGAAGAGTTGTTAGAAGAATCACTAGAAAACAGTGAGAGCAGCAGGGACAGTGATGATGAAGAAGCTATGCTGTCCAGAAGACTACAACGAATTATAGCTAAAAAGAAGAAGTTTCAATCTGGCAGAAGATTCTCCAAGAAAAATAAAGAGTTTAAGAAGCCGGAAGGAAAAGATCTGAAGGAAGGAGAACCTACATGTTATGAGTGCAAGAAGCCTGGACATATCAAGACAAAGTGTCCAAAGCTTAAGCAAGATGGACACAAGAAGAAAGATAACTTCAGACGATTCAAGAAATACAAGAAGAAGGCAATGGTAGCAGCATGGGAAAATAGCAGCGACTCAGACAGTGAGTCAAGCTCAACTAGTGATGAAGAAGAAGCCAACTTGGCTTTCATGGCAAATACAGATGATAAGGTAACATCTGATTCCTCCTTTGATTCCTGCAATGATTCTGATTCTGATAATTTAGATGATGCATTCAATGAACTATGTGATAAATATAGAGATGTATCTAAATTACTGAAAGTTAGTAAGAAAAACATTACTTGTTTAGAGAATACAAACTCAGATCTAAAATCTGAAAATGAGCAATTAGAAAAACAGTTAACTGAACTTAAAAGAAGAAATGAGTTATTATGTGAAGATCTAAAGGATAAGAATGAGCAAATAATTAAATTGGAAAAACAGGGAGGCACAGATGAACTGAAAATAGAAAACAAATCATTAACAAATGAAAATAAGAAATTATCTAGCACATTGGAAAAATTCACAAATGGTAAAAACTCCCTCATATTAAAAGGTGCTAGAAGATCAGGTAAGAAGAAAAATGGATTAGGATATACACCCCCAGATAATGAAGAAACCATAGTTTATCCTAAAACATATCCAACACTAAAATTTGTACCCGAACAAGATATAGCATACAAAGCTAACTTCAAATATATAGAAAAAATAACTAAATTATCCTGCTGTAGTCACTGCAACAAGTTATGACATATCATAACATCATGCCCAACAAGGCATAAGAAATGGATAATCAAAGGTAAAAATCAATGATACTAACCAATTAGGACCCAAAAGAATTTGGGTACCTAAAACTTGATGATTTTATTTCAGGGTAACACTCGAGCATCCAAATGGTATTTGGACAGTGGGTGCTCAAGGCACATGTCAGGGAATCGGAAGCTATTCACCCATCTACAAACTGAAGAAGGAATAGCTACCTATGGAGACAATGGGAAAGGCACAGTGATTGGCAGTGGTTCTGTGAGCAATAAAGGAAAGATAGTCATTAAAGATGTATTGCTGGTCAAAGGGCTGAAGCATAATCTCATCAGCATCTGCCAGCTTTGTGACAGAGGACATCAGATCCAGTTTCAAGAGTCAAAGTGCAGCATATTAAAGGATGGAGCAGTAATAGAGAAAAGAACTTACATGTGCTCTATCTTGAAGAACTCAAGGATCAAAATGTCTGTTTAGTAGCAAATAAAGATCAATCAACTGAATTGTGGCACAGAAGACTGGGTCATTGTAGTCTGGATGGCATGAACAAGCTTATAAAGAGAAGTATTGTGGAAGGTCTGCCAAAGGTCAGCACAAAAAAGGATGGCATCTGCAGACCTTGTGCAAAAGGGAAGCACACCAAGAGATCCTTCAAGTCAAAGACTATGGTAACCACCTCTAAACCCTTAGAACTCCTTCACATGGATTTATTTGGGCCAATGAGAAACACTAGTCTAGGAGGAAAGAATTTCGGATTTGTTATTGTCGATGACTACTCTAGACACACATGGGTGTCATTCCTAGATCATAAGGTTGATACATTTGAAAGCTTTATCAGTTTTAGCAAGAAGGTTCAGAAAGATAAGAAATTCAGTATTATTAGTATTCTATCAGATTATGGAGGTGAATTTCAGAATGAGAAATTTGCAAAGTTCTGTGAAAACGAAGGGATTGAATAAAATTTCTCAGCACCAAGGACACCACAGCAAAATGGAGTTGCTGAGAGAAAGAATAGAACTTTAATGGATATGGCTAGGACAATGTTGTCAGAATATAACTTACCAAGGTATTTTTGGGCTGAAGCAGTAAACACAGCAAGCTACATTATTAATAGAGTAATGATCATACCAATATTGAAGAAAACCACTTATGAGCTGTTCAAAGGGAAGAAACCAAAGATCAGTCACTTCAGAATTTTTGGATGTCCATGCTTCATCCACAACAACGGCAAAAGAGACATTGGTAAGTTGGATGCCAAATCAGATGAAGGCATCTTCATGGGGTATGCTTCTAAACCCAAAGGTTATAGAATATTTAACAAACGTACCTTATTGATTGAACAGTCTGTACATATTATTTTTGATGAGACTAACCCTTCCTTGAGAAAGGAAGAAGAAAGTGACAATGATGATGCAGCCGAATTGTCCAAGAAACTAAAGGATACCACAACTGAAGACAGGGATGATCCACCTCTAGAAGACTTGCAACAACAAGATATTATACATGAAAATCTTCCAAAGGAGTGAAGATTCAAGAAAGATCACCCACTTGAGAACATTATTGGTGATCCATCTGTAGGGGTAAGAACAAGTAATACCTTGTGATTATCTAGCATTTGTCTCTCAAATAGAGCCTAGGACAGTCAATGAAGCTCTCACTGATAAATCCTGGATTTTAGCCATGCAAGATGAACTTAACCAGTTCAAGAGAAACCAAGTATGGTCACTTGTTCCCAGACCATCAGACCATCCAGTTATTGGCACCAAGTGGGTGTTCAGAAACAAATTGGATGAGGCTAGTATGATTTTACGAAACAAGGCCAGAATGGTAGCTCAAGACTATTCTCAAGAGGAAGGCATTGACTTTGATGAAACCTATGCTCCTGTAGCTAGACTTAAGGCTATTAGGATTTTACTTGCATATGCATCTGCTCTAGATTTAAAGCTATTTCAAATGGATGTTAAATCTGCATTTTTAAATGGCTTTATTAAGGAGGAAGTGTATGTTGAACAGCCTCCAAGTTTCGATGATACAGAATTTCCTAATCATGTTTTTAAACTTCATAAGCCTCTATATGGCTTAAAGTAAGCACCTAGAGCCTGGTATGAATGGCTTAGTTCTTTTCTTCTAAACCATGGTTTCAATAGAGGTTAAGTAGATAGTACTCTTTTTACAAAGTCAAAAGTCAAACACATACTACTAGTTCAAATTTATGTAGATGACATTATTTTTGGTTCTACTGATGAATCCCTTTGCAAGTATTTTGAAAGGTTGATGCAAGGAGAGTTTGAGATGAGCATGATGGGGGAGCTCAATTATTTCCTTGGACTACAAATCAAGCAAGGAAAAGATGGCACTCACATCTGTCAAGCAAAATACACCAAGAAGCTTTTGAAGAAATTTGGTTTTGAGAACACAAAGCCACTATCAACACCAATGGGCACATCTACAAGGATGGACAGTGACAAGGATGGTAAGAAAGTAGATCAAAAAATCTATAGAGGTATGATTGGTTTATTACTTTACTTAACAGCTAGCAGACCCGATATTTTATTCAGTGTATGCATGTGTGCTAGGTATCGAGCGGATCCTAGAGAATCTCATTTAATCTCGATAAAAGAATATTTAGATATTTAGCTAGAACTCATAATTTAGGTTTGTGGTATCCAAAATCTTGTGAAATTAATTTAGTAGGATATTCTGATGCTGACTATGCTGGATGCAAAGTAGATAGAAAAAGCACCAGTGGTTGTTGTCAATTTCTTGCAGGATGTTTGATATCCTGGTCCTCAAAGAAACAAAATTCAGTGGCACTATCTACAGTTGAAGCTGAGTACGTGGCTGCTGGAAGTTGTTGTACACAACTTCTATGGATAAAGCAACAACATGAGGATTTCGGACTAAATATCAAATCAATTCCACTAATGTGTGACAACACCAGTGCTATCAATCTCACCAAAAATCCAGTCCAACATTCAAGGACCAAACATATTGAGGTTAGATATCATTTTATTCGTGATCATGTAGTAAATGGTAACATTGAAATATCTTTTATTGACACAAATGGTCAGTTAGCAGATATTTTCACAAAAGTATTACCCGAGGAGAGATTTACGTCTCTTAGAAGGGAATTGGGCATGTGTAATTTGTGAAGAAATTTCTGTTTAAAACTGGCATATAAATTTTCAGAATTAAGTAAGTTTTCCCTCCATGGCCTTAAGCAAAAGTAATTTAAATTATCATTCTGGGCCGCTCTCTACATAAAGTCTGTTGAGTTGGTCAAACTCATTTGTCATTTTCTGCCACCTTTTGGCGCTTCACTTTACGGTATAGCATTTATTTAACTCCAAAAATCGATGTGGGAATGATTCATCTCCTATCTTCTACCTTATTCCCTCCTTCGTCTGGTTGCCTGAGCCGATGCCCTAACGACTTCGACATCGACTCTCTGCAAATTTGAAGCCCTTCACTTCTTCCCGCGAAGAATTTCTTGAGGGCTTTCACTTCTGTCACCATCTCCTCCATTCTGAAACCCTCCTCCACTCAAATCCATGGCCACACCAGTTGTTTCCGACCATCTTGGGGGGTACGACGCTGAGTTTCTTACTCTTGAGCAGCAGGAAAAGTTCACGTTCGTGAAGACCAAGCTCTGTGGAAATAAGGGAGTGGATGTAGCTGATCTTGAGAAGAACGGCATGCAAAGCATAGTGGCCGCAGCGAGAAGAATGCAATGGACAAGCATTTCGACCTTCTCTGAGGTAAGCTATTCGGACCTTGTGAAGGCGTTGTATGTTTGATTGAAATCAGAGGCAGATGGGTCCCTGACATCTTCAGTCAAGGGAACCACGATCAAGATTGATCACAATCTTCTAAAGACTCTGTTTGATGTAAGCTCGACAGGTCACAGTGGAATCCACACTGTGGATACCCAGGTCAAGGGTCTTGGAATCATTGGTCCTGAATTCCGGTTGAGAGATGGGAAAATAGATATCAATCAGTTGAATGTATTCAACCATCTTCTGCACTTTATTGTTTGTCAAATTCTAGTTCCTAGAAGAGCAACTTTTTCAACCTGTACCAAGGCAGATTTGGATATGATGTTCTGGGCCATACATAACAAAGAGATTAACATGGACGAAGTAATGATAGAGAGGATGAAGTTTGCTCGTTATCAGATTTGGGACACCAAGAGTAAGCTCAATATATCTCTGCCTTATGCTCACTTGCTCACCAAGGTTTTCAAACACTTTGGTGTTGACCTGTCTGGGGCAGTAGTTGAGAAGATGGGCCAGAGCATTAGGTCCAGAAATATTAGAAAAAGTGGTTTCTCAATCATTAATGGTGTATGGACAAAGACCTCAGTGGCTGAGGGTGAGGCTATAATTGGCGAAGCCCCTGAAGTCCAGCCAGAGGAAGTAGTAGCACTAGCAGAAGTGGCAGTAGCAACACCATTGACCGCATCAGAAGCAGAAATAGCAACAACATCAACAGTGACACCAGATGCACCAAAATCAACCTCAACTCAAGCAGCAATTTTTCAGATAGAATTTTTAGCAGAACCACCCGCAGGAGTACCAGCTAAAGATGCATCGGTAGTAGAAGAGGCACTAGAATCATCAGTTGCAGTAGAATTGGAAAAAGAAAGTACAGAGGAAGAAGCTGTGGCATCCGACCACCTTGAAGAAGCAGTTGTAGAAGATGCTCCCAGCCATGAGGAGAAAAATGTACGTGAGCCTCAAATATTAGAATCCGTGGCAGTGGGCCACAATGTTGATGTATCTGTGGATGAAGCTCCCATTTAGGGGGAGCAAGGAAGTGATGCAGAAGATGCTCCTATTGAGGGGGAGCAGTCTGTCAGCCCAAATATCCCAGAAGAAACCTCTGTACCAATGGCAGATACCTCCAGTTTAGGCACTTCATTGGAAGGAAATGAAGGCCTACCTCAGGGGGAGAGCACTGAAAACCCCCCAGAAGAACTTTTCCAAGATGGGGAAACGACTAGCTCCTCAGAATCTGATGAGGATGCCAATATTGATGAAGTACAAGCTCCTGTGAACCAAGCCAAGGAGAACGGGAAGGAAGCTATTCCGGAACTTCCTCTTTTTGTAGATGCTCCATATCAAAGGACCCAGAGGCAGAAGATTGTGATACAACTGAAGCCTGTCATAGAAAGACTAGATGTTCAAGGAGAAATCCTGTGCTCTTTGTAGTCCGATGTAAATTCAATTTTCATGAGCCAGGCCTCCACCTCTAAAGAGATGTTACAAGTAAGGAATGCAATGAAATGGTTCAATAAGGAAATGGGATCCATGAAGGCCTTACTTTCAATAGTTCTGCAAGCCATAAAAGCTCAAGCACTTCCATCCTCTGAGCTTCCTACTACATCAGCTACAGAAATGGAAGGGCCATCTGTGGTTTCAGAAGAATTACCTTTGGAGTCAGGGCCATGAGGGCCCTTAGTTCAGGAGCAAGGGCCATCAGGGCCTCCAGCTGAAGGGTCAGGACCATCCGAGCTGACAGGGAACAAGCAGATTCCAGCAGAAGAACCTGTTGTAGATCTAGTGCCCCCAATTTCTTCTCCCTCTCAAGCCCCTGCTCCTCCTTCCCCTCCTTCAACCTCCACTACTCCACCTGCACCTCCAACCATTAAGCAACCACACCCTAGAATCATCTCCTCACCAATAACTTTTTCCTCTCAATCCACCTCACCTCCTGCATCTTCAACACCCTTTCCTCCACCTCCTCCTATCTTTGAGGTTCCTCCAGCCTCGTCATCAGCTGGAGCCTCCTCCTCTAGTCCCTCATCATCAGCTGGGCCATTTCCTCACACCTCATCTCATCCACCATCCCTTCTTCATCCTCATCCTCCTCCCTCCTTCATCACCATCATCCTTGAAGGAGCTCAAATTGATGGTCCCTATCTGAGCCCCATCAAAGACGAATTTGAGGACACCATTCTTGGCTCTGTTCTCAAAGTTGGCGAGTGAAGCGCGCGACATAGTTGACTGTGCATTTTCGTTGTCTAGAGTACTCACACAAGTCAATATGCGCACTTCCTCTAAACTGTCTCACAAAATTAAAATAACAAAGATGAACTCATATAGTGGTGAGAACAAGTCATTTCCACAGGGAGACTGAATGGAATTTGAATTAAACTACCTTGAATTGAAACCATTCTAATGGGCACATTTCCACCAAAATAACATTGTAATAGAGTCACTTCTATGAACAACACCAATCTAACAACACTACAAACTATGAGATGAATAACAAAATGAAAACACGATGTAATAAACTCTAGATTAAGAAATGATAAAAGACATTAAACTGTAATGCCAAAAATCCGGATCTGATCCCCTTACAAATGTCAAATTATCTATCAATGCTCAACCATTAGAGCAAGAACAGAAGAATTAAACAAATGCAATGGACCGAATTCTAAACAAAACAGAATTTTAAAAAAAAAATGCAACACATTAGATCCATCTGTTCTAAATACGGGAGAAATGAAAATTAAAGACAAACAATGCCACTGGATCGATTTCTCCACACCAGTCTCACAGCTCTCACTAAAACTTGAAATGACGAACTCAAGAACTCTGGAATCGATTCACTGCAATACAGAAGAACAGAAAATTTCTGCAACCCCGAGCACCCCCCCTCCAAGATCTGATCAATGGAGAAATGAAGAAAAAGAAAACACCCGATCTCTCCCACATTAGCCAACAAAAGATTGAAAGAAAACCTCAATTAAAATCACCAATTCTTCGGTTCAAACCAAACGCATAAGAAGAACTCCAAACATAAGAAATAGAAAGAAGAAGAAGAACTCAAAACAATTCCAATTGCCCTCCCCTGGAGTCGAATGATCTCAACAATTGCTGGACAAAGGAAACATATGCTTAATTCTCCAAATCTCGAATCTAGAAAGGAAAAGAAAGAAAACAAATCATAACAGAGCCTCTTACTGGATCACAGAAGCAAACCAATAAATTTGCAATCGCCCTCCGGAGTCTCTCAATCAGATGAACTGAAAAATTTCACACAATTAAACTAAACATACAAGAAATGCTATGAACGCCACTGAAGACATGGAAGAGTTCAACACAGAAGAAATAGCAATCTTCACCAAACGAAATGAGAAATTACACATGATCTAACTTTGCTCAATTGCTCCAATAGGAATGAGAGAATACAGAAATAAATTGGAAGCAGAAATTTCCCCAAAATCCCACTGGCTAACCCCTCTCTTTCCCCTGTTCTAATAAAAGGAAAAGCTCAGAAAGAAACTACAATTCCTCCAGAAATCGAACCTCCTAACCCTCAACAGCAGAAGAACATAAAGAAACCCTCACAATCCTCACAGGAAGAATAGAAAGAAAAAGCTATGAAATCCTCCAGTTCGAACCCCAACTCCATGCTCTGCTAAAACAGAAAATACAGAAAAACTAGAGACGAAAAAAATCCTGAGCATCGAACCAGCCAACCCCCCTCCTAAGAACTGGAAGAACAGGAACTGGAAAACAAACTAAAAATTCTTTAAAAAATTCTAACTCCGAACCCCCGGAGAAGTGGACTCTGGGGTCCTTTTATAGGCCTCAAGGCCCTCTGCACACCTTCTTCCTGCTTCATGGATGCCGTCTCAGCTCTGCACCCGGATCGCCACGCCAGCATCTGCCTCATCTGCTCTGCTCCAGCTCAGCAGGCCGCCGCCACCTCAGCATCGTGCCCAGCTTCTGCACGAACAGCACACACCCACCTAGCCTCAGATCTGGGCGCTTCCCACAGCCAGCACCATCTACACACCACCAGCACCAGGATCGCCAGCGTAGCTGGCCACCAGCTTCAGGTCGCCGCGCCCTCATCTGCAGGCACGCCACCCAGCCGCCAGCTCAGCACACATGGGCGCTGGCCGCCCATGGTTCTAGCCGCCCAGCCCTAGGCGCCGCACCACCTTGCCCTGGCCCTGCACCTTCTTCCCACAAACACACATCCACAGCCGCTCCATCGCCTGCCAGCTCAGCTGGGCTCCCCAGCGCCAACCGCCTCCAGCTCCCTTGCGCAGGCGCCCGCCGCCGCCAGCCGCACAACACCACATGCCCAAACCCATCTGGACACCAGCACTGGCCTCTGCTCCGCACAGCCCAGGTCCAGCGCCAGCCTGCTTGCCAGCCACCCTGCTTCGCGCACACATCCAGATCGGGCCTCAGTTCCGCACCGGATCGGCCATCACACATAGCCGCCAGCCTGGCCACTCACACTTGCTTCCAGATCGGCCACCACCAGAGTACCTGCCGCCAGCAGCCATCTGCATCCGGCCATTTCCACATGCCAGCGCAACCAGCCACCTTCACCTGCTCTGGCCATCGCCAGCCAGAAGCGCCTGCACACCTGGCCGCTCCAAGTTCAGCCGCGCCCTGTAGCTGGGCCGCCATGCTCATCTCCATAGCCCCGTCGCCTGGCCAGCCGCACCATCGCCTGCAAACCCCATCCGCCAAGCATGCACAGCACCGCCAAGCACCAGCCACCTCCACCCCGCACCCAGCAGCTCTGTTGCTTCAAGAAGCTTCTCCCCTTCTGTGGATAAAATGAGAAAAATGGTTAAAAAAATGGTTAAATGGGTATGGGGGTTGTGGCATTATGTGATTAAAAGAGGAGTGTTAAAAGTTTTTTATTTATTTAATGGGTTGGGGTATGTGGCAAGGTTGGATGAGAGATTGATGTAATGGATCAATGGTGATGAAGGGGTATGGTATTTAAGTAAATGCTTTTTATTTATTTAACTAAGATTTAAAATTTGATTTATCTATGAACTAATATTTACAAAAGAGGACTTAAGAAAATGATTTATTTATATACAATGTAAATGAGAAAATATTTTTATTAGTCAAACTATTTAAAAAGTATTTGACTTTATTAAATGAAGATCTAACTATGTGATCTACCCAAAATCTTAACTGAAATGCTCAAAATTTTATTTATGGATGAAATGACAATTAAAATAAAATGAACATCATTTATAGACAATGGTTGTTTAAAATCAACTATATGTACGAAATTTAACGCTAAAAATTAAGTAATTATCACTCCCCCCTACTTGAACATTGCTAGTCCCTTAGCAATGAAAATTACTCCAAATGTAGGACTAGACGATACAATGTCTCATGCTAAACAACCATCATGTAAAAGATTAATGTGGGTACATGTCTTTCCTAATTGTAAAGGCTTATGGCACGAAATTTGTGCACAAAAGGTAGCTCACTTAAGAGTTCACATCAGCCCTTCTGAAGCTCCTCTGCCTCAGCTAGTAATTGAGATTAGATTAATTCAAGGGAAAAGAAAAGAATTGTGGAATAAGATCCTTGCTCAGTCAGATCGGGTTGTTTCTCTCAGTTCCATTCTGCTCATCTTCCTTGAGGATTATTTCTCTGAGTTTGGAGACTTTTGTCCCTTTATTTGCACTTTGTGCGCTCAGATTTTTTTCTTTTCATCCATAATGCTGCACAACCCATCACTTTTCAAGAGTAGCGAGTCCAACTTTACTCAGATCCGGGGCATTTTTCATGGATATAATTTTTTTTCTTTTGCTTTTGCATTTTTGCATTTTGCTTTGCTTCTCTTTTCTTTTCCTCTTTTCGGAATGATGAACAGTCAGGTTCCTTGATCACATTCCTTCACTTCCTTTGCAGTTCACTTAAGGAGAGGGGAGAAAACCAATCGCCTCTCTCCTACTAGCCTTGACAAAATTGCTACATTCGGGTTCAGCTAGTCTAAGTGGCTGTGTAGTGTGTGTATGAAAACTTCTTGCCATAAATCCTTACATAAGGTAGACAAGAGGTACATGTAATCATTTACTAGATGCTATCTAACATGGATGTTTGCAAAGGAGTCTGACAACTACAAAATTTTAATGGTTAAAGATCAGACACATAGTCTGCATAACGCAATGCCACACATTTTTATTCAAAGATGAAACATTGTGAAATTTTTATTTGCATATGTACAAGCTCAAGAAAGAAAATGAAACAATGGTGGGGATGGGGACTATGCATGCTTTATTCTACCTCTCCCCCCCTACTTATTCACAGGAACAGAAAGTAAGACAGAAAATTACCTGATAAAGAAAAATTTTTACACTTGGGTTGCCTCCCAAGAAGCGCTAAGTTTATTTCGTCTTCAGCCAGACGCAATTAGGCTCCATTTGGCTAAGCTAGCTTGGTAGAATCAATTTTTACAGAAGATGGGCTTTCAAAGAAATGCTTTAACCTTTGCCCATTGACAGTGAATGAATATCCAATTTTTTGATCAAGAATAATGACAGCACCATTATCACAAGCTTTGACAACAGTGTAAGGACCATCCCATCGGGACTTCAAATTTCCATGAAGCCTAGAATTAAATAACCAGACCTTATCATGCACTTGAAAAAATTTTCTATGAATGTGTTTGTCATGGAATGCTTTGTCTTTGGCTTTATAGATTTTTGGCTTTGGTTTTGGATTATTCTCTTCCTTAAACTCTAGAGCACATGGTTGGTCTACTGCTTCTTTCTCACAAGTTTCCTCCAAGGAGTTTACCACTAGACAATGCTCTCTTTCATCCTGATGCCCAGATGCCTTAAAAATGTTGATACTAACCCGCTCATCCCCAAATGATATATCCATCATCCAGGTAGCACAATTAATGTTGGCTCTAGCTGTGGCCAAAAAGGGTCTACCCAAGATGACTGTGGACTGAGTTAAATCTTGAGGGGTGTTCATGTCCAGAATGATGAATTCGGTAGGGAAGTAACACTCATTGATTTTTATGATAACGTCCTCAACTAAGCCTTTAGGAGTGGTGACAGAACGATCGGCTAGTTGAAGGACAATAGAAGTGGGTTTCAATTCTCCTAACTTGAATTTCTCAAAAATGGCATAAGGTAGGAGATTGACACTGGCTCCCAGATCCACAAGACTGCTCTCAAAAGTGACTCCACCGATGGTGCAAGGAATTAGTGGAGTGCCTGGATCCTTGAGCTTTTTAGGGAGTTTGTTCAAGATAATGGCACTCACAGTTTCTGGAAGAATGATTGTTTCAATTTTATTTCTCATTTCACGTTTTGGAGTGCACATTTCTTTTAAGAATTTGGCATAAGCAGGCACATGCTTAATGGCATCAACAAGAGGAATGTTGACATGAACTTGCTTAAACAATTCCAAGAGTTCTTCATTACCAGTTTGTTTGTTTTTGAATTTTGGCTTTAATGCTTCAGGAAAAGGAACTCTTGGAATGTAGCAGCTTGGATCCTCATTGGCTTTGATTTTGTCTAGAGGTTCTTCAATCATTTTCTCTTTTCCCTTGGATTTTTCTTCTTCAATATTTTCTTCACTTTCTTCCTCAATCTCAATTTCATTTTCTTTATCCTCATTCAATGTTGACATGTGAGGGTGAGGATTTGTTCTGATTTTCCCACTTCTTAAGGTTAACACAGCTTTCACATTTTCTACTTGGGAGCCCCCAGCTTGGGTAGGAGGATGGTCCTCTTGTATAGGTTGATTTTGAAATTGTGGTGCTGGAATATTCTGGACAAAAGCTTGTTGTTGGTTTTGTGGTGGAGGTACATTTGGTCTAACAAGTGGTGGTCTGTACCCCTGACCCTGATAGTATTGCTGGTTCTGGTAGAATCCGGGAGGGTTGTTCCTTGGGTTTGCTATAGTTTGACTCGGCAATTGCCCGGATTCCCTCCTTTGACATACATCAGCAATTTGGGACTCTAACCTTGCAAAATTTTGTTGAAAATTTTGATTTTGAGTTTGTTGTTCTTGCACAGTTTGACATAGAGTCGCCATCATGCTTTGGAGTTGGTTCATTTTATCATCCCAATTGGGTTGAGGAGGTGGTGGTTGATTTAATGAAGGTTGTTGGAAATTTGTGTGAGCAAATTGATTGGAATTTTGATTTCCTTGGTATTGTGGAGGTTTTGAGTTAGAAGATTGGCCAAGTCCCGAATTTTGATTTGGATAGGATTGACCGTACATGGATTGCTTGAAGGCAGGTTGGGAAACTTGCTCAGATTGATTTTTCCATGAAAAATTTGGATGGTTTCTCCAACCCAGATTGTATGTGTTGGAGTATGGATCATAGGAGGGTTTGTAGAAGCCTTGAGCAGCTTGGACTTGTTCCTGAATGAAAGGAGGTAATTGGGCAGTAGTGGGACATGCATTGGTGGGGTGAGCTGGGCTAGCACACATAGCACAAGTTTCAGGTTGTTGAGAAAAATTGGGTGTGGCTTGCCCAGTCAAAGATAATAATTGATCAAATTTCTGTTCCAACTTCTGCTCCAATCTTTGGTCAAGTCTAGCTATCAGATCTTCTACCCTAGAGTCTGGTTCCCCTCTTCCTCTTACTTCATACATCCCTGCCTTCTTTACAGGTCCTAACGCTCTCTCATAAGAGTAGAGTGAGGCATGATTGATAGAGTTCTCACTCAATGTTTCAAAAAGATTGTATGCCTCATCCTCACTCTTAGTTATGAATGCTCCCCCACACGAAGCATCAACCATCTGCCTATTTGATTCAGTTAAACCTTCATAAAAAGCTTGAACAATTTGCCACCTCGACAAACCATGGTGGGGGCATTTCCTAAGCAACTCTTTCAATCTCTCCCATGATTCGTGCATTAATTCTCCCGGGTGTTGGGAGAATCCAGTGATTTCTCTTCTCATTGTGTTTGTTCGGCCAATCGGGTAAAATTTCTTTAAAAATTCCTGCTGCATTTCTGGCCATGTTGTGATGGTTCTCCCTATGGTTCCCAACCAATATTTAGCCTTGTCTTTTAAGGAGAATGGAAATAGGGTCAACCTTAAGGCATTTTCTGTGAAATTTTGGATTCTTACAGTGGAACAAATCTCTATGAATTCATCTATATGCCTATAAGGGTCTTCATTGGGATTGCCATAAAAAGATGGCAGCATCTGAATGGTACCAGGTTTTATCTCAAAATGATTTGCGGAAATTTCCGGCCTAATGCAAGTGGCAGGTTGATAGTCAGAAGGAATGAAGTATTCCTTCATCTGTCTGGGTGCAGCCTCTTCTAAATTTCTAGCAACTTGGTTCTGGTTTTGGTTGGCCATCCTATGGAAAAATCTTTCAATCTCGTCTATAGGTTGGGCCAAATCTAAATTCTGGGAACGTCTACCAAGCATGCACAGATGAAAAGCCTCTCTATTTATGATTTTTGAAATTTTTTTTTTTTAAGATTTTTATTGATTTTTGATGAATTTTTTTAAACAAACACAAACAAACACTTTCAAATCAAATTAACCTAGACATTAAGTGTTCCTTGGACTTATGTTATTTTCTCAAAATCAGATTTATACTTGCTTAAGTCCAATTCTAACTCTTCTTGTACCGGCCAGGTAAGAGGTGGAGTAGAGGGAGGCCCCCCTTGCTTTCGCAAGGACGCAATTAAGTAACCTCTAGCTCGCTTAAGCGTAAGCTTTTTAACCTCTAATCCTAGACACCAGACGTAAAGAGAAGTTTTAGAATTAAGAAAGAACAAATCTAATTATGAACCCTAGGGCCAAGTCTACTGATTTTTATTGAAAGTTTAGGACAATGCAAGAATGTGAATTTTTTTGTGATTTTTGGGCAAAGGAAAGGGTGATGAAATCCCTCACCTTATCTTTTTATCTAATGGGTTAAGCCCTTAAGCAGTCCCAATTACAATTATGAAATGCAACAAATCAAGTTTGAAACAAGGGTTTTCTAATGCTAAGTCTAATGCATGAAACAAGTGGTGGAAGTCTTACCTTTCCCCCGCTCTCTTTAATGTAAGAAAAAAATGAAATGACAATTAAAATGATGAATGCCCTAAAACATGTGTTTCTAATCTTGAGAGGATGGAAATTTTATTTACAAACAAACGGCTAACATGAAAGAACGATTTGGAAAAATTTTAGATTTTAGAATTTTTTGAATTATTATTTGGTTTTTTAAACTGAATGAAATGAAATTTAACTAAGAAAATATGAAGTGGTACTATAGACTAATGCCAAACCAATCAAACCACCAAGAGGCCAATTATTACATGCCAACGAGAAGGAAATCTCTGTATATGCACAGAGATTACATGAAAACCTCACTACAAAGTTCACTCATACTCTTTCTATCTAAAATTCGGAATTAAAAGCAATTAAAAAAAAATTCAGCAAGCTTCTCCACCAATGGGCTTCAAATCTCCAAGCCCAAATCTCGAAGTCCCACTCCAAGTGTGCAAATCTGAAATGAAAGCCCAATATCAAGTCAATGTAAAACCAATAGAAATGAAATCAAATCAAAATAGATCTAAATCAAACTCTAATGCCTCCCCGGCAACGGCGCCAAGATGAAGCGCGCGACATAGTTGACTGTGCATTTTCGTTGTCCAGAGTCCTCACACAAGTCAATATGCGCACTTCCTCTAAACTGTCTCACAAAATTAAAATAACAAAGATGAACTCATATAGTGGTGAGAACAAGTCATTTCCACAGGGAGACTGAATGGAATTTGAATTAAACTACCTTGAATTGAAACCATTCTAATGGGCACATTTCCACCAAAATAACATTGTAATAGAGTCACTTCTATGAACAACACCAATCTAACAACACTACAAACTATGAGATGAATAACAAAATGAAAACACGATGTAATAAACTCTAGATTAAGAAATGATAAAAGACATTAAACTGTAATGCCAAAAATCCGGATCTGATCCCCTTACAAATGTCGAATTATCTATCAATGCTCAACCATTAGAGCAAGAACAGAAGAATTAAACAAATGCAATGGACCGAATTCTAAACAAAACAGAATTTAAAAAAGAAAATGCAACACATTAGATCCATCTGTTCTAAATACAGGAGAAATGAAAATTAAAGACAAACAACGCCACTGGATCGATTTCTCCACACCAGTCTCACAGCTCTCACTAAAACTTGAAATGACGAACTCAAGAACTCTGGAATCGATTCACTGCAATACAGAAGAACAGAAAATTTCTGCAACCCCGAGCACCCCCCCTCCAAGATCTGATCAATGGAGAAATGAAGAAAAAGAAAACACCCGATCTCTCCCACATTAGCCAACAAAAGATTGAAAGAAAACCTCAATTAAAATCACCAATTCTTCGGTTCAAACCAAACGCATAAGAAGAACTCCAAACATAAGAAATAGAAAGAAGAAGAAGAACTCAAAACAATTCCAATTGCCCTCCCCTGGAGTCGAATGATCTCAACAATTGCTGGACAAAGGAAACATATGCTTAATTCTCCAAATCTCGAATCTAGAAAGGAAAAGAAAGAAAACAAATCATAACAGAGCCTCTTACTGGATCACAGAAGCAAACCAATAAATTTGCAATCGCCCTCCGGAGTCTCTCAATCAGATGAACTGAAAAATTTCACACAATTAAACTAAACATACAAGAAATGCTATGAACGCCAGTGAAGACATGGAAGAGTTCAACACAGAAGAAATAGCAATCTTCACCAAATGAAATGAGAAATTACACATGATCTAACTTTGCTCAATTGCTCCAATAGGAATGAGAGAATACAGAAATAAATTGCAAGCAGAAATTTCCCCAAAATCCCACTGGCTAACCCCTCTCTTTCCCCTGTTCTAATAAAAGGAAAAGCTCAGAAAGAAACTACAATTCCTCCAGAAATCGAACCTCCTAACCCTCAACAGCAGAAGAACATAAAGAAACCCTCACAATCCTCACAGGAAGAATAGAAAGAAAAAGCTATGAAATCCTCCAGATCGAACCCCAACTCCATGCTCTGCTAAAACAGAAAGTACAGAAAAACTAGAGACGAAAAAAATCCTGAGCATCGAACCAGCCAACCCCCCTCCTAAGAACTGGAAGAACAGGAATTGGAAAACAAACTAAAAATTCATTAAAAAATTCTAACTCCGAACCCCCGGAGAAGTGGACTCTGGGGTCCTTTTATAGGCCTCAAGGCCCTCTGCACACCTTCTTCCTGCTTCATGGATGCCGTCTCAGCTCTGCACCCGGATCGCCATGCCAGCATCTGCCTCATCTGCTCTGCTCCAGCTCAGCAGGCCGCCGCCACCTCAGCATCGTGCCCAGCCTCTGCACGAACAGCACACACCCACCTAGCCTCAGATCTGGGCGCTTCCCACAGCCAGCACCATCTGCACACCACCAGCACCAGGATCGCCAGCGTAGCTGGCCACCAGCTTCAGGTCACCGCGCCCTCATCCGCAGGCACGCCACCCAGCCGCCAGCTCAGCACACATGGGCGCTGGCCGCCCATGGTTCTAGCCGCCCAGCCCTAGGCGCCGCACCACCTTGCCCTGGCCCTACACCTTCTTCCCACAAACACACATCCACAGCCGCTCCATCTCCTGCCAGCTCAGCTGGGCTCCCCAGCGCCAACCGCCTCCAGCTCCCTTGCGCAGGCGCCCGCCGCCGCCAGCCGCACAGCACCACATGCCCAAACCCATCTGGACACCAGCACTGGCCTCTGCTCTGCACAGCCCAGGTCCAGCGCCGGCCTGCTTGCCAGCCACCCTGCTTCGCGCACACATCCAGATCGGGCCTCAGTTCCGCACCGGATCGGCCATCACACACAGCCGCCAGCCTGGCCACTCACACCTGCTTCCAGATCGGCCACCACCAGAACACCTGCCGCCAGCAGCCATCTGCATCCGGCCATTTCCACACGCCAGCGCAACCGGCCACCTTTACCTGCTCTGGCCATCGCCAGCCAGAAGCGCCTGCACACCTGGCCGCTCCAGGTTCAGCCGCGCCCTGTAGCTGGGCCGCCATGCTCATCTCCATAGCCCCGTCACCTGGCCAGCCGCACCATCGCCTGCAAACCCCATCCGCCAAGCATGCACAGCACCGCCAAGCACCAGCCGCCTCCACCCCGCACCCAACAGCTCTGCTGCTTCAAGAAGCTTCTCCCCTTCTGTGGATAAAATGAGAAAAATGGTTAAAAAAATGGTTAAATGGGTATGGGGGTTGTGGCATTATGTGATTAATAGAGGAGTGTTAAAAGTCTTTTATTTATTTAATGGGTTGGGGTATGTGGCAAGGTTGGATGAGAGATTGATGTAATGGATCAATGGTGATGAAGGGGTATGGTATTTAAGTAAATGCTTTTTATTTATTTAACTAAGATTTAAAATTTGATTTATCTATGAACTAATATTTACAAAAGAGGACTTAAGAAAATGATTTATTTATATACAATGTAAATGAGAAAATATTTTTATTAGTCAAACTATTTAAAAAGTATTTGACTTTATTAAATGAAGATCTAACTATGTGATCTACCCAAAATCTTAACTGAAATGCTCAAAATTTTATTTATGGATGAAATGACAATTAAAATAAAATGAACATCATTTATAGACAATGGTTGTTTAAAATCAACTATATGTACGAAATTTAACGCTAAAAATTAAGTAATTATCAGCGAGCATATTCATGTCTCTGGTCCTTCTTGTCCTTCCTCTAAGAAAAGAAAAACCTCCTCTTCATCTTTCAATCCATTGTATCCTCCCCTGTGGTTTTCTCTCACATAGGTCACTAAAAACAAGCCTCTCTACAGGGACTACCTCACCAAGGTTGTCTTTGCCACCCTCTTCAATCTTCCTTTCCTAAACCTTTCTGACCATCTTCAAACCATCCTACCCTACACCTCTCTTACCAAGTTTGTAAAAACCAAGATCTTCTCTTCTGCTCAATCCTTATCTGAAGAAGAATGGGCACGCTCAAATAAAGTCCTCTACAACAAGTTTCTCTCTGCCAGATCTGCAGTTTTTCCGCCCAGGGATCACTCTCTCACCTTGTCAGAATGGTTTCTGGTCAACCATCACAACACTTGGGCTCCCTTCATCCAGAAAGAGATCAAGATGATCAGGCAATTCAAGTTGTTTAATGATTATAGGTATCTTCATCGTTTACCTGTAGTCCAGCTCAGTCAGTTCAGGCAAGCCATCCGAAATCTTGGACATGAGTGTGACACTGCAGCAATTCAAGTGGACTTTGCTACTCTTCAGCTACCAGAGGCTACGTATCTTCCTCCCATTCATTCTTTGCTCATGGATACACTTGTGGGATCAGTTATTTTTGAACATTTTGCGAGAGTAATAGGCAGAATCAATGTTTAAAAGGGCAGTGTGGTAGCTTTCCCCTGATTTATCTTTAGGGAATACCACCTAGGCCACATCAGTGCTGAGATTCTAGCCCCGACCTTGTCAGAATGTGAAAGACTGACACCTGCAGGATGGGCCAAGTTCTATCCCTTATGTGCTCAGGAATTATCGGATACAAATGCAAACTTAACCAGGGAAGGCCGCCCTCCAATCTCAGCTGCAACCTTTCTGGACATGAATTCCCTCCACCTTGTATATGATCCTCTTCAAATTTGGGTGGAAAGGTACAAAGTCTATGTCGCCATGCGCCAGGAATTGAAGCATTGGCAGATCTTCTATCATGTTTCCCTTAATCAGTTTCTTGCTTGTGCTAGCTTTGGAAAAGTCACCTACTACAAGATATCCTTGGACAGAGATCCGTACCATGATTTCCTTGAAGCTTAGTTGGTCCTTCACCACAAAAGAATGACTCCCTCTATGGGACCAACTTATTCTGTTGGCCCTGGACCCTTCAAGATGTACTTTGAGAAGCAGGAAGAGCAGGCCTGGGAGATTATTTCTCATTTTGTCTCTCTTTTATCCCCTGCTTATTACTTACCTGTACCTCCTCAGAATGAATGAACTACATTTGCTTGTCTCTACTTATCTTTTCTCTTCATTCTTTGTCTCAGATTATCTTTTTGCTTAAGATACTTAGCATGTATGAAATACAATCTGCAAATACAATCTGCAAATATTCATATTTTTTATGCTTATTGTTAAGGGGAGAAAAATACTTAGCATGACATTCTGCAGATATTCAGACTCTTTTCTCATGCTTATTGTTAAGTTTTGTCATCACCAAAAAGGGAGAGATTGATGTTCCGTCTGTCGCCATGTAATTTTAATTAATTACATATTTATTTTGGTGATTAAGAAAACCAAACAAAACCTTATCAAAAAGTTCTAACACATACTTCATAAGTCTTAAGTACATGAAATATACCAAGGTCAAACAAGCCAATATTGGTAAGTATTACCCTTCTGAAGCTTAAATCATTTCAAGTTCATATTTCTCTAAGTCCACATCGACTCTTGTTAAAAGTCACAACGATTTCCTTATGTGAGTATCGATTTCTTTATAAGACTGAAATATCATGTGGTTACAAACAAGTCGTTATCGAAACGATTTCTTTAGAACTCGTAACGACTTGCTCGTCGTAACGATTCCTTAAGTTATCGCAACAACTTCTTTAGAACTCATAACGATTTATTTCGCGCAACTATTTCTTTAGTGCTCATAACGATTTGCTTCACGTAACGATTTCTTTAGCGCTCATAACGATTTGCTATTCATAACAATTTCTTTAATGAATACAACGACTTGCTTTCTATAACGATTTCTTCAGTATTCATAACGATTTCTTTAATGAATACAACGACTTGCTTTCTATAACGATTTCTTCAGTATTCATAACGATTTCTTTAATCAATACAACAATTTGCTCTCTATAATGACATGTTGGTATTCATAACGATTTCATAAGTTATATAGACGACTTTAAGGTTTATATCGACTTGTTATTTATCTTATCTCTTAAAGCGTTGAATAGTCAAAGTCTTCTCTTATCTGTCTGACTGTTGTGCATTTAATGAAGACAGAACGTATCTCTGCATGCATGCAGATGATATCTTTTCATTATCATGCATATACTGTCAACATCTTTTAGAACAAGCTTTTGGCATTGCTATTTTGGTGAATATGCACATCAACGTTTACTGACAACAAGAGACAGCCTAGCTGTCTACTGTTCAAGTATTTAATATGTGCAGGGTCCTAAAGACATTCTGTCATACAATGTTGGACCATATATATGCCAGAAGACCTTATCTCTTTGCGTGCTCAAGTGGATAAAAGATTGTTGACTAGAAGCTTCCAAATGTCAAGCAGTCTAACGTCTACCAATCTAAGAGACAATGGTTACCTCAATGGCCATATTAGAAATGGAGATATAAATACAAGACAGAAGATTAGAAGAATAGCACAATGATCAACGCACAAGCAATTCAAATCTTCTCAGAGAATTCTAGAGCCAAGAACCTCATTCCTTCTTGTGTTGCTCTTTGGTCTTCACACTATAGTGAAAATCATGAGAGAGCTCGTGTAGTTTTGAGAGTCTACTGTGTTTCTAGATCTTCTACTCTCAGTCCTGCTTGCTTCAGATCTTAGCTTGTTGAAGCTTGATATAGGGGCGTGTTTTTACTGCTTACCTTTGCTGTTTTTGTTCCCTTCTGTGTTGAAGGAAGACCTGGTGGGGCATCCATGGTGTTGTTGTTCCCTTCTGTTGTGAAGGAAGACCTGGTGGGGTATCCAGGGTGGTGTAATTCCCTTCGTGTGAAGGAAGACCAGCTGAGCTGGGTGTTGTAGTGCCCATAGGGGGACTGTACCATAGTTAGTGGAATCCTGAGTTGTTGCTCAGGGACTGAACGTAGGACTCCTAAGGAGAGGAGGTCCGAACCAAGATAATTTCTTTTGTTGTGTGGTTGTTTTTCTAGTGTGACTGCTCTTTGAACTAACTGTCACTAACCTTCATCAAAGAACGTCTTTGAGTGTATGTTTTAAGTATAGGTACTAATCAAATAATTTTTAAAGACCCATTCACCCCCCTTCTGGGCTTGTCAACTAGGCAACACTCCCCAGAATTTTGAAAATATGTTTGAATTGTATGGACATTATCAGGAATATTTGAGAAGATAATAATGAAATCGTTGTCTAAACAAATCGTTATTTGACTAAGGCAAATTGTTGTTCAAGTAAGAACAAATCGTTGTTTGAGCAAATCGTTCTTTGACTAAGGCAAATCTTTGTTCAAGTAAGAGCAAATTGTTGTTTGAGCAAATCGTTCTTTGACTAAGGTAAATCGTTGTTCAAGTAAGAGTAAATCGTTGTTGAAATGGTAAAGAATCGTTATAGCGATCAAATCGTTGTTTAACTTATCAAATCATTACAGCGACCAAATCGTTGTTTCACTTATCAAATCGTTACAACAACCAAATCGTTGTTTCACTTATGAAATCGATGTGAGATCGAAATAGTTATTTTACTTATGAAATTGATGTGCGACCGAAATCGTTGTTTCAGTTATGAAATCGATGTGAGACCGAAATCGTTGTTTCACTTATAAAATCAATGTGAGACCAAAATCATTGTTTCACTTATGAAATCGATGTGAGACCAAAATTGTTATTTCACTTATGAAATCGATGTGAGACCGAAATCGTTGTTTCACTTATGAAATCGATGTGAGACCGAAATCGTTGTTTCTTTTATGAAACCGATGTGAGACGAAATCATTGTTTTTCTTAAGAAACCGATGTTCTATCAAGGAAATCAATGTGTACTTGGAATAAATACATGCTTTAAACTTTAAATAACAGTGTATAATAATTACTTACAGATTTTGCTTGACTAAATTTCTTGTGGAGGAACTTCATAAAGGATTGTTAGAAAATCTTTGTTATGGTTTTGTTAATCACCAAAAAATACATATAAAAAATAAAATATATGGGGATAGACTGATCATCAATCTCCCCCTTTTTGGTGATGACAGAACATAACATGTAATGTGCTAAAATAAACTTAAGTAAATATTCTGGATAAATTTAAAATATGTAGATATGTATTTCAGAGTGTTATTTTCTCCCCCTTTTTGTCATTAAGCAAAAAGAAATGTAAAGAGATAATGAAAGAAGAGAAGAAAGATAAATGGAGCCAATCAACACTATATTGCTTACTTAGGGGGTACAGTAATGTAGAAGGCAGGTGACAAGAGGGAGGCATGGCGAATAATGATGGGCCAAGCCTTGAGTTCCTGCTCTTCAAAGTGAAGTTGGAAAACACGCCAGGTAATAGTGTAGGAAGGCCCCATAACAGGAACCATTCGCTGGATATGGAGTTGCCTTTGAGCTTCTAGAAAGTTGCCATATTCATCCTTGCCAAGAGAAATCTTGTAAGAGCTGGAGGTTCCAAAACTAGCATGTTTTAGGAACTGGTCGATAGAAATTGGATAGAATATTTGGTGCTCCTTCAGTTCCTTTTTGAGAGCAACAAAGACCTTATACCTTTCAACCCAAATGGCAAATGGATCTTGAACAAGATGGATGGAGTTTAGATGCAAAAATTCTTCAGCTGAAAGCGTGGGTTTCCTAGAGTTAAACAATGAGTTGTTTAGATTGGATAGCTGCTGAGCAGATTGGTTGTAGTGTTTCTCCCAATCAGATGAAGAGAGCCTCTCACACTTAGACAAGAGGGGAGCAAACACAATGGATTTGATATATCCCCTATGGTATTCTCTGAATAGGAATTTGTGGAAAGCAAGGGGATGGCCCTTCTGAACTGAGATTATGCCCATGACTCTAGAAAATCTATCAAAAATGATGGGACCTACTTTAGAATGCATGACCAAGGATCGAAGCTTAGGTAGGAACACCACATTTGGTATCTGCAGAGTAGCAAAATCTACTTGGATGGAGGTGTTGACTGGATTTTCTGATCTGAATAAAGCTATGGCTCCTCTAAATTGCCCAAGTTGAACCTCTGGCAGATTGTTGAGATATCTATAATCATTGAACATTTTGGAAGTATCTAACTAGCTTGATCTCCTTCTGGATGAAAAAACCCCAGAAATTCTTATGATGAATGACAAACCACTCACTCAGTGTGAGAGGGTGGTCTTTGGGAGGGAATCTGTCAGATCTAGAAAGTATGAATTTCTTGTATAAGGACTAATGGCCCCGAGCCCACTGATCTTCAATCTTAGATTCAGCCATGGAAATTTTTTTGGACTGATCAGCTTTAGATAGAGGAGAAAGAGGGAGAACAATTTGTAGATGGTCTGTGTGGTTGAGATGAGGGAGGCCACAGACTGTGGCAAAAGTGCATTTCCGAAGGAATTCAGAATAGATAGGTCGCCATCTATTTTCAACAGAAAGAGAGAACCAAAGGGGTGGAAAACGAGGTTCTGAGGAGAGGGCAAGGTCCTTTGAGACTTTCCTCTTTTTAGGAGCATGACTAGAAGATCCTGTCCGGTGAACACGAGAGGAAAGGGAGAGGATTGAACGAAGAATTGCTTCTTCAAACTCATCTTTGATGTCCTCAATGACCACACCCGGAATTCGAGCACCCTCCAGAAAAAGAGTTATGAATGAGGGTGGAGTGGGTGGGTGAAGAGTAGAATAAGAGGTAGGAGGGGGGATAGATGGTCCAGTTGTAGATGGACCGAAAAATGAGGATCCAGCTGAAGAGGAGGCTGGAGGATTCTCAAAAATAGGAGGAGGAGGAATGTGTTGAACCACTCTATGGCTGTCCTTGTATTTTGGTGATAACAAAACTTATGATGATAACTTAATGAATATTTTTGTTTCATCTGTGTCGCATCAATCCCATAGCAAAATGCTAAGTCTTTCATTGATGCAATATATGGCGCACTAAAATGATAAAATCGATGTTTAATCAATATACATCGATTTCTGTTTAAAGTGCCAAAGTATTAAGCGCAACGATTTGTTAAGAAGTCGATGCCATAACGATTTCTTCTTTGAGCGCAGTGATTTGGTAAGAAATCGTTCCCATAACGATTTGTTAAGAAGTCGATGCCATAACGATTTCATAAGTATTCGCAACGATTTGTTAAGAAGTCGATGCCATAACGATTTCCTCTTTAAGCGCAGTGATTTAGTAAGAAATCGATCTCATAACGATTCTATAAGTGAGCGCAACGACTTGCTCTCACAACGATTTGTTCACATCGATTTGTTTATAAATGAGCAATGACTCTTCACATAACAATTTCATAAGTCATGCTCATAACGATTTCTTCATGGATTCTGTTCAAACACAGATTGCCTTTATATTTCAAATATGCCTGGCACTTAAATGAAAAGTCAAATATCTTCTGACAAAAAGCTGCATGCATATTTCAGAGTCTTGTCAAAAAGATATGACCTCTATTTTCAGTATGTTAGCAGAAGCACAGTACCATGCATCGTTTATCATAAACACTCTTTTATGCTAACACTCTCTTCTATGCTCACAGACATCGAAGACCATCAGAGTCTGACAAATGAAGAGGAGATGAGCAACGGCTAGAACTCCAACAGATCTCTTCAACGGATCTATTCTAAAGCTGCTCAATATAAAAGATGGAGCATTGCTGAAGAATAGTAGAGCCTTTTCTTGAATATCTTTGAAGGAGTGTACATCTGTGAGAAGCACCTTCGCGCCACATACACTCAAGGAAAGAGAGAAAGAGCCCGAGTCAAGAAGAAGCAATCAAGCGTCTCAAGCTTTCAAGCTTCCAAGCTTTCTGTCTTCTTTTCTCTCTTCTGTTTCTCTCCGAGCTCATTGTATATCTGGGGAGAGTTTAGGACTGTGAGCTTTACATGAACGTTCATCTTGTAAGGTCTCTCAGTCTGATCTTTCTAAGAAAGATCTGTGTCCAGCTGTAGGACTGTATACAGTTGTTTAACCCAGCGAGGGGTTGGTGTCTAGCAAAACCGCACTGGGGTTTGTTCCAGGAGGTTGGCTTCTTTACCTGTAAGAGAAGTGGGCTGCCTTCTTGCCCGGGAAAGAGAAGAAGACCTGGTGGGGGATCCAGGGTGTTGTAAGGTCCATAAGGGGGACTGTACCCTTGGTTAGTGAAATCCAAAGAGTTTGCTTGGGGACTGGACGTAGGACTTCCATGTGGGAAGGGCCGAACCAGGATAAATCTCCTGTGTCCTTGTGTGATTGTTTATTTGCTTCCGCACTGCACTCTCTATCACACTGAACTAACCAAGCTTTCAAGTGTTATTTTCTGTGTTTAAGATTCTATTTCAGATTTCAGAAAAACCTATTCACCCCCCCTCTAGGTTAGCTTGCTGCCGTACCAAAAGGGCCAACAGAATGAAGGTGGAGGAAGTAGGAGAAGAAGAGGAGGTAGTAGGAAATGGTGCAGGTGAGGAGATGTGTTTTGGAAGGGGTTGTTTGAAGGTGGCGGGGACTGGAGGTGCAGTGGATGAAGAAGGTGGAGAAGGAGGATCTGGAGTCTTAAGAGGTGAAGAGACAAGAGGCTCTGGGGGCACAACAGCAGCTTCTATTGGATCTTCAACTCTTACTTGCTCTGCTTTAGGTTCCACTGGCCCTGATGGCCCAGACTCTTCCATCACTAGTCCTGCTGGCCCAGATTCTTCCATAACTGGCCCTGCTGGCCCACACTCTACCATAACGAGCCCTGGAGGCCCCGACTCCTCAACTGATGGCCCTGGTGGCCTGGTTACTTCTTCAGAAGGCCCTAGTGGCCGGATTGCTTCTTCACTTCTTGTCCATGATGGCCCTGAACTGTCCTTTGGCATGGGTTGAGTGGGAGCAAGAGGGGCAGAAATAGGCAATTGCACCCTCACAAATGCTGAAAGATTTGCGACTAATTGCTTTAGGCTCCCCAACTCACTTTTCATTCCTTGGAGCTCAGTTTTCACTGCTCCAATCTCCTTGGCTCATGTGCTTTGGCTTACAAAGATAGATGATACTTCATTTTGCAGTGAGCACAGGATTTCCCCATGAGCATCTAATCTGTCTATCACAGGCTTCAATTTCACTCTTAGCTTCTTCTTCTTGGATCTATAGTGTGAAGGACCGAGGAAAAGGTGTGGATAAAATCTAGAAGGGGGGGGGGGGATGAATAGATCTATGCCACTTTCTGCGGAAGCTTAAACAGTTTAAAAACACTTTTGAATCAGAGGCAATTTTATCAGTGAAAAACCCAGATCTGATGATATTTGAGTGAGTTGGTAAAAGCAGATATGAAATCAGTTCATTAAGTGAACTTTAAACGATCCTATGCAAGCATCTAATGGATAATGAAATCAAACCATAGATAGACAAGTGCACAAGGATTTTTAGGTGGTTCGGAAATCACCCAAGTGATTCCTACATCCACCCCTCACACCCTGTGAGGATTCACTAAAACAACCGGGTACACACCCACTGGAGCTTGACAACTCCAACACTTACAACTCACACAACTTCTAGAGCAAGACTACTCTAGAACCACTGAGCAAGACTGCTCAACACAACCTTGAGTTAGACAACTCAAACTGAGCACGACGGCTCACAACAATCTGAGCACAATGCTCACACAACTTGAGCACAATGCTCACACAATGGTTGCTAGACACCAACTCAAGACATAGACCTTCTAGCACAGATCTAGTCGAAAATGAGAGCACTAATGAGAGCTATGCAGAAGCACTTGCATAATCTCAAAAGCTATCTCAGAAGAACAGAAGTACAATGAATTGTATTAGATAGCTTCGTTCTTCAAGTGTACTCCCTTGTAGAAGCTTGGATTGGGAAGAAGATTGCACTCTTGAAGTCCAAAACCGATGCTCTGCACTTTGGAATTGTTGGATCTTCCTTGAATTCTTCTCCAAAGAAGGCTTCTACAAGATCTGCTTCCTTGGGATGCTTCAGAGGTTTCTGCAAGGATCACATTCCAATTCTCACACTTGGCTTGGTGAGAATTGGTCTTCTGGAAGCACACGGAGAGCAGAGAAGGGAGACAACCTCTTGCAGCCGCCAGGGAACTTTCAGGAGGCTCTGAGAGGCAGTTGGGTCTCTTCTTTTTGGATGGATGGCCAATAGAGGGCCTTTTATATCCAAAAGAGTCCAAAGATACCTTTTAGGTATAAGGTCACACGATCCTAGGATGATACCCTATCGGCCTGGGCTGACACGTGGCAGCCATCCACTTTAAGTTGCAAACTTCCCGTAGTGTGTCGACCTGCCCTGGTGGTAGTGTCGACACACTATCCCAAATATGAGAACTGATGTTATGGGAAGAAGGTCCCGTGTCGACCTGCTCTGAGAGTGTGTCGACCTACTATCCCAATTCTTCACACTGGCTGTTCTGGGAACTGAGTCTAGTGTCGACCTGCTCTGAGAGTGTGTCGACCTGTTGTCCCAATTCTTCAAACAGGCTTTTCTGGGAACTGGGTCTAGTGTCGACCTGCTCTGAGAGTGTGTCGACCTGGGTGGACTGATTCCTGAAAAACTGCAACTCGTGTCGACACACTCTTGACTTGTGTCGACACAGTCTCAACATTTTTACACATTTTGCCTTTGAATCTGTGTTGTTGTGTCGACACCATTGATGGGTGTGTCGACACATCTTTTGCAAAAAAAAATGTTTGTACCTGAAAATTAAACACATATATCATTAGTTAAATGATTTATCATGAACATCAATGATGAATGTGATTTGAAATATGCTTTTTGAACATTTATTTCAGGTATTGATTTCAATTGAATTGCTTTAAAAATTACCTCTTGTCATCATCAAAATAGGAGGGAAATGATATGTATATGCATTCAACCCAACAATCTCCCCCTTTTTGATGATGACAACAATAAATCCATATTACAATGTGGTTTTGATGAAATGAGATTTTAAGCAATTTTTTGTTATTCACATTTTTATTTTCTTTTTCTTTAAACTTGTCAAAGACCTTTTGATATGTTTTAGTAACAGATGATGATGTACTTGTGGAACACAATGTTACTTGAAATAAGAATTTTTGTACACAAAAGTCAAGCAACTTGACAAGTAATCATTCAATCACATACACAAAAAGATTTTCAATCACATTAAATACACAATTGAGAAAATCATTCAAGCCAAGCAAAACATTTCATTTCATTTAACAAGAGAACCATTACAAGAGAACCATTACAATCATTCCAAAAGATTACAAACATTTGTTCTTTCTTTCTTCTCCCCCTTTGACATCATCAAAAGAGAAATTACATTAAGTAGAAGATGGAGGAGGAGGAGGAATGGGAAGAAGAATGGTCTCTATGTCAGATAGTCTTTTCTCCATGAAATTCAAGCTAGTCTTGATTTGATCTTGAATGGTGGTCATTTTTGTGACCAAAAAGTGTTCCATTCTATCTGAATTCTCGATTAAGGTGGCTTGAAGTCTGGCTAAATCAGCTGCAATGGATTGTGAGGATGAAGATGAACCAGCTGACCAACCAGGTCTTTGAATTATCTTGAATTCCTTGGTCAAATCTGATATCTGCTTGTCAATGTGCTCATTGAAGTTCCTCATGCTTTCCAAATCATCCACAAAATGAGCAAATGACAGTCTTGTGCTGGTGATCTCATGTAATGTCTGCTTTGTGTTAAAGACATCAGCTTGGGAATTTGCCAAAATTCCCTTAAGAACTGTCTCCAACTTGTCTTGATGCTCCTTCAGCTGTAGTGAGGCATCTGCCATTGTTCCAATCAATCTATTGAACCTTTGAGCCGCATAGTCTGAAGCAACTTTCTGTTCTATGAACTTGGCAGATACTGTGTTCTCCAGTCTTTGAATCCTCAACTCAAATGATGTTGACATGGTTTGAATGGAAGAGTTCAAGGTTTCAAATTTTTCATTGAGGAAGGAGAACAACTCTGGTGGAACAGAAGGCCCACTAGAAGATGTGGATGGTTGGAAAGTGTGTTGTGGAGAATCAGAGTGAGTGAAGGAGGGTTGAAACTGAGGTGAGAGAGGGCCATGAACCGGAATTTCACCATCAGTTGGGACTTGAGGCTGATCCTCTTGACCTAGGGGCTAGTCCCCTTTAGCTTGAGGCTGTTCCTCTTGTGCTTGGGGCTGGTCCCCATGAACCTGAGGCTGGTCCTCCTGAGCTTGGGGCTGTTCCCCTTGATCTTGAGGCTGTTCCTCCTGAGCTTGAGGGGCCTCAACCACAACTGGGCCTCTTCTAATTTGATTGCCCTCCAATCTAAATCCCATAAACTTCTGGATATTTTTAAAGGTGTAAATATTGGACTTGGGAATAGATTGGGACTTCTCATTCTCCAAGGGCACACCAAAGTGATGGAACACTGAGGTCAGATGTGCTCCATAAGGAAGTGATCTCTTGAGGTCTTTCCTTGTTGTTTCAGATATAATTTGATAGAGAATCACATGGAGGTTGATCTTGATGTCTTTCACTATGCAATAAATAATGAATCTTTGGATGTCTGTCAACCTATCCCTTCCACCACCTTGAGGAGTAATTATGGTGGTCAATATGTGGTGGATGACCCTTAACACAGGTGGAAATGAATTGGCATTGAAGCTGGTTACATAGGTCTGTTTGGGATCTGATGCATCTGCAGGAAGACCTGTCAAGATGGAATAGGCTTCATGTAGATCAAATTCAAATTCATGATAGTTTGCCCCTTCATCTGGCACTTTGAAAATGGAGGCAGCTTTTTCAGTTGGCATATCTATGGCTATTCCATTAACTTTGGATTCATATCCTTCTTCTGTGCAGGTGAGGTTCTTGTAGAACTCCCTAACAAGTCTTGGATAACAGACTTGAAACTCAGAGATAAATGGTATCCAAGATTGAAAGGAGAAATAGGTTTGAATTTCAGGAAAAGAGTCTGCTAGCTGAATGTCTGATAGGTCTAGAATTCGGGGCTTCAGAATTAACTTGGCTGCACTGACTGACTCTGAGGGAATATCCTCTTGAGACGCAGAAGACTCAGAAGAGGAGGAAGATGATTCCTCAGGGTTTTAAGAAGAATCGCCCGGAATTTCTGTTCTAGGGTTTGGAGGACTACTACCTCTGCCTGAAGATGAGGCTCTACCTCTCTTGGCTGCCCTTTGAGGTGCTGAAGAGGATCCTGGTTGCTCGGCAGGATCATTCCGTCTCTTAGTTCTTCTTTCGGATAGGGCAACGTCTCTGTCTGCCGGAATCGGCCTTGAAGAGGCCCTGGACCTTGCGCCACGGCGGGGACCCAATTTCCTGACCATGGTGCAAGAAAGAGTGGAATTCGGAGAGGAGATGGAAGAGAGGAGAGGTGATGGAAAGAAGGATGAGTGTTTGAGAGAAATGGTGAAGATTTCTTGCCGGAAGAGATGAGAAAGAGGCCGTCGGGTCGACCTGATGCCTAAAAGAGGTGCAGTGGTGCACTGCCCCGTAAGAACAAATATGGCTTATCATGAACCCAAACGGTTTGAAAAATAATCAGGTAAGGGGTTAGTGTCGACACAGGATGAAAGGTGTGTCGACCTGACCGAAAGTGTGTCGACACAGGATGGGATCGTGTCGACACGGCCTTAGAAGAAAAGGTTGAATTTTTGAGAGGAAATTTTTGAGAAATTTAGGACATCTTTAGAATGATGAAGAATGAGAGGAATTATCATTTCAAGGATTTTTAAGAGGCTTAAAAAATTCATTTGTTATATTTTTCAAAAATTCATCACAGTTCAAGTTTTTCAAACAACTTCCAACAAGATATTAACATTCCAAGACTTGAATCAACAAAATGAAAAATTGAGAGATATAATATATCTAACAATCAACTATAAACTACCATATTTCTCAACTTTAAAGAATTAAAGATGTCATCTAGACTAAATGCAATTGTGTTGAAAATAAAACACAATCTCAAAGAACAACTTGATGAGGAATGAAGATGATTCTTTCTAGACATATCTCCAATAATGCTTACATTTTGTTCTTTTAACAAGCTATCAAATGATATAAATCTCTTTCACTCAAGTACTAGTGCTTTTTACACACCATAGTCCCTGGTTACTTAAGATTTAGTCATTGTCAAGTTTCAAAGGGGTAAATGATGGCCTTTTGACATGAAAATATACGTTTTGTAAACGCCAATATTTCCAGTTACTCAGTCATCATAAAAAACATAGCACATTTTGCTTTTGTTTTGAATTTATTTTTATTTTATTTCCCCTTTGAACAAAGTTAGCAATAGTGCCTCATGACATACATGGCACTTCATTCATTGTGAAGGTGTGCAGTTTCTCAGCACAAGTGCCATTGCTCTGATGGATTTAAAAAAAATTGGAGAGATTGTGAGATAGAAATCAAATACATCAAATCATCAGTTGCAAACAAGGAAATGTTTTAAGTTCAAGGCACAAGTTGATGTTTAGCCTAGGAAGAAATCTGAATTTCTGTGGGTTGAGAGATGTAGTTGAAAGTTGATTAGTAAAAAATATAAGAGATCACTCAAGGGTTCATTTTGAGACTCTAGACTTCTAAATGATGACATCATGCAAGGGATTGATGAAATTCAAGAAAATTTTTGAATTTTGCAAAGTCATGACTTGTGAATTTTCTAGCTCCCCCTGAGATGATGATTTCAACCACTTTTCATCAAAATAAGGATATGTAAATTTTGGAAATCAGAAAAGTTTTCTTCTGGGACAACGAGGACTCCCCCTCAACAATTGCATATCCATTTCTTGGTACTTGGCGGAGACACATACTCTTGCATAGTAAAGTGTCCAGACAAGCATAACTTGTCCTTCTCCAAGTCACCATTTGATATACCAAGAGATTTCAGTACAGTAAGAGTTGAAGAGTTCATTATCAAAAAGAAGTGGAAGTGAAAATAAGCAAGTTTTTTGAAATCAGAAAAGGTATCCTCTTTGAACAGTAAAAACTCCCCCTCAACAATTGCATATCAATTTCTTAGTACTTGGCGGAGACATATACTCTCGCATAGTGAAAGTGTCCAGACAAGTATAACTTGTCCTTCTCCAAATCACCATTTGATATACCAAGAAATTTCAACACAATCAGAGTTGGAAAATTTATTGTAAAAAGGGGAATAGAATTGAAAGTGAGAGAGATATGAACAATGTAACTCAAGGAAGCAAAGAATTATGAAATGCAAAGAACTCCCCCTTAGACCATGCATAACACTCAACCCAAACCTTGAGAGAGATCAAGAAGGTGGACATTTACAAAGACCAAGTTCTCTCCTTAAAGATGAAAATCTGTTTTCAGGAAGGGGTTTAGTGAATATGTCTGCAATTTGTTTTTCAGTTTCAATAAAATGGAGTTCAAAAGATTTCTTTGCAACCTCATCTCTCAAGAAATAATGCCTAATTTCAATGTGTTTTGTTCTGGAGTGCTGAATGAGGTTTTTAGATAAATTTATGACACTAGTGTTATCACATAAGATGGGTACACACCCTAAATCTTGGTTGTAATCAAGAAGTTGATGTTTCACCCAGAGAATCTGAGTTCCACATCTGCCTGCAGCAACATACTCAGCCTCTGCTGTTGATAGAGCAACTGAATGTTGCTTCTTAGAAGCCCAAAAGATAAGGCACCCACCTAGAAATAGACACAAGCCACTTGTACTTTTTCTATCTAATTTGCACCCAGCATAATCAGCATCACAATAGGCAAACAGATCTAACTTGCAACCAGCAGGATACTAAATACCTAAGTCACATGTTCCAACAAGATAATTGAAAATTCGTTTAACAACAAGCATGTGACTTTCTTTAGGATTAGATTGGAATCTAGCACATAAACACACACAAAACTGAATATCAGGTCTAGAAGTTGTAAGATAGAGCAGAGAGCCAATCATACCTATGTAGGTCTTTGGATCTACTGACTTACCAGATGGATCTTCTTCTAGTTTAGCATTAATTGCAATTGGTGTGCTTGAGTGCTTAAGGTTCTAAAAGTCAAACCTCTTTAATAGCTCCTTGACATATTTGGTTTGACTGATGAAGATTCATTCAGTTGTTTGGTTCACCTACAATCCGAAAAAGAATGTTAAATCTCCCATTAAGCTCATTTCAAATTCATTCTTCATTTGATTTGAAAATTCTGTGCAAAGGCCTTTATTGGTGGAGCCAAAAATTATGTCATCAACATAAATTTGGACCACAATTATTTGATTTTTTACTGTTTTTGTGAACAAAGTTTGATCAACATTACCTCTAGAGTATCATTTTTCAAGTAAAAAGGAACTCAACCGGTCATACCAAGCTCTTGGAGCTTACTTAAGACCATAGAGAGCCTTATTAAGCTTGAAAACATGGTTAGGATATTTTTCATTTTCATATCCAGGAGGTTGTTCAACAAAAACATTTTCCTTCATATATCCATTTAAGAATGCACTTTTGACATCCATTTGATAGACTTTAAATTTCATGGAGGATGCAAAAGCAAGGAAAATTCTGACTGCTTCTAGTCTAGCTACAGGGGCATATGACTCTTCAAAATTAATTTCAAACTCTTGATTGTACCCCTTTGCAACTAGCCTAGCTTTATTTCTAATTACCTGACCAGATTCATTCAATTTGTTTCTGAAAACCCATCTAGTACCAATCACTGCTTGGTCACTGGGTCTAGGTACTAATTCCCATACTTGATTTCTTTCGAATTGATGAAGCTCATCATGCATAGCATTAATCCAATCAGAACTGGATAAGGCTTCATCAATTGACTTGGGTTCAATTTTGGAAATTAGAGCTAGTGAGTCTTCTTCAATATTTTGAAAGAAGGATGATCTGGTCCATACTCTATCATTTAAATTGCCAACTACACTATCAAATGGGTGATCTCTCAGATATCGAGGTTCAGTAATTACCTGTTGAGAAGTGCCCACTTCTGGAGCAATGTTACCTGACCCACTTGAAGATGGTGAGTTGTTGTTCAGGTTCTCTTCATTATTGACAAGCTCCTCAACAGTTGGTGAAGAGTCCACAATGAGGTCATCCTCTTCATTGTCTTGTCTTTCCCTGCAAGATTTAGAATCATTAGTGGAAAAGGAATTTTCATCAAAAATAACATGTGGAGATTCTTCAACAGTTTTGGATTTTAGAATGTACACTTTGAAAGCCCTTGACACTTAGAATAGCCAAGGAAGATAGCTTCCTGACTCTTAGCATCAAACTTATCAATGTTTTCTTTGTTATTATTGTGTACAGAGCATTTGCACCCAAAAGTTTTGAAATAAGAAACAGTTGGCTTTTTGTTTCTCAACAGTTCATAGGGGGGTTTTCTGATATTTGATCTGATCAAAGCTCTATTTAGGATATGATTGGTTGTGTTAACAGCTTCAGCCCAGAAGGATTTGGGCAGATTACTTCCTATGAGCATGGATCTAGCCATTTCTACTAGAGTTCTATTCTTTCTTTCCATAACTCCATTTTGTTCTGGAGTTCTAGGTGAAGAAAACTTGTGAAATATTTGAAATTCTGCACATAGATCAGAAAACGATGTGTTATCAAATTCACCCCCATGATCAGTTAAAATGTTTTTGATTTTATATGGATAAGTTGTTAAGATAGTAGTACAGAAATTCCTGAATTCAAGGCAAGTATCACTTTTGTGGGATAGAAAGATAACCCAAGTAAATCTAGTAAAATCATCAATGATTACAAACCCATATCTTTTACCACTTAAGCTTAGAACTCTTGTTGGCCCAAAAAGGTCCATGTGAAGAAGTTCTAGTGGCCTAGATGTAAGTACTTCATTGAAGGTTTTAAAAGATTTCCTAGTTTGTTTTCCTTTAGCACATATCCCACAAACTTGATTTTCAACTTTAGAGAAGGATTCAGGAAGACCCTTAACCAAATTCAATCTTAATAACTTATCCATTGTTCTGAAACTTGCATGGCCAAGTCTTTTGTGCCAAGTCTATGCAATTTCATCTTTATTTGCAGCAAAACAAAGATTTTCAGAAAAGTTTTTATTAAGGTTGATCATGTAGACATTGTTTTCTCTTTTTCCAAAGAATTTAATTTTATCAGTTGATGAATCAATTATCTTACAAAAATCAGATTCAAACACAACTTTGTGACCTTTGTCACATAGTTGGCTGATACTGAGCAAATTATAATCAAGACCATCAACTAATAAAACATTATCTACTGAGTTTGAAGAAGTTTGACCAACCTTTCCAGATCCTAAGATCTTTCCTTTATTTTTACCTCCGAATGTAACTGACCCTCCCTCCTTTTCAAGTAGGAATGAAAATTTGGCTCTATCTCCAGTCATGTGTTGTGAACACCCACTGTCAAGGAACCATACATTGGAGTTGGGTGCACGACCTTCCTGCAACAAGATCAGTGGAGAAAAGATTTTGGTACCCAAACAGAGTTGGGACCATCAGAGTGTTTGGGCATTGTTAGCAAATCCTTTCTCACCCATATTTGACTTGATTTTTATTTCTGTTTTGTTAAATTGGTGGTTTTAGTCTTTTTAGGTTTGTTCTTTTTCTTGGGAATGAAAGCACCAACATTTTTGTTTTCAGTGGGAGGGGAGTTTTTCATTTGAGAATTGGAGTTCAGATAAGGAGGTGGAATCCAGGCATTTTGTTGGTACATCCAAGGATTTGGATGAAAGAATTGAGGATTATACCAACAGGGGTTGTTATACCATTGGCTCCAAGGACTGATCCAATCATTTTGAAATGTTGTCTTGGATGTCCAAGGTTCTTTACAAATGATTTTCTTTGTCTTTTTCTTATTTTTCAAATTTTTATTTGAGTTGTTTGAATTTTTTGATGTTGAGCAGGTCGACCTGTCAGGAGACTGAGTCGACCTGATTGTCTTCTTTTGTTTTTGAGTTCTTAATTTGTTTTGTGTTTTGTTTAAGGTTTTGTTTGCTGTTTGTTGAATTTCTGTGTTTTCAAGATTAGGACCCTTGACAAATTTAATTAGTGGTGCTTTGCTCTTTTTCTCACCAGATTTGTCTTTCATGGGTTTCTTTTTGTTGAATCCTAATCCATGAGAGGTGGTTGTCATGGTGGTTCCTAGCAATGCCTCTAAGTTATCTTTACCTTTTGTGAAGGTTTGGATAACTTCATCCCTTTCTTTTAGCTGGTTTTTAAGAGTTTCAATTTCTTCAATTTTCTGTTGTTTTTCTTGTTTTTCAATTTCCAGCTTTTCAGTTAAGTTTTTGAATTCTTGGGAGGCCTTTTGAGAGGCAAGTTTTAGTTCATCAATAAGGTTCAGGAGATTTTCTTTCTCTTCAAGCAAGTCTGTTACTTCAGTTTCCAGTTCACAAATTCTATGGTTTGAAGATTAGTTATGGTAAAGATTTTCAATTTTCTTTTTGATGTGATTGTTTTCTTTTCTCATTTCAGAATATTTTTCAACCAGTTCTGCATACACATCCTGCCAATCATCAACAGTAAAGTCTTCAAAGGAAGTATTTACCTTTCCATCTGTGTTGTTGGCCATGAAGCAAACCTCCTCACTTTCAGAGCTTGAGGATTTCTTCTCTTCTTCTTCCTCACTTGAGTCTTCGTCAGACCAAGTGGCCACCATGGCCTTTGGCTTCTTGTACTTCTGGAATTTCTTGTGCTTATCCTTCTTGTTCTCAAGACACTCTCCCTTCATGTGTCCTGGTTTGTTGCACCTGTAACAGACAATATTTTTGTCAGTTTTGTGATTCTTGTTGAAATTAGAAAAGGGAGTGTTTTTCTTACCTGAGAAAGACTTCTTTTTCCCAGACATTTTTCCTTTTCTGTATTTCAAAAATTTTCTGAATTGCCTAGTCACTAGGGCAATTTCATCCTCATTTGACTCAGACTCCTCAGAACTTGTTTTCTCCTGACTTTTATCATTATTGCTTGAAGAGGCCTTAAGTGCCATAGGCTTGGTCTTAATTATGTGTTCTTCATTTCTTTTTAAGTTGATTTCATATGTCATTAAGGATCCAATCAATTCGTCCAAAGAGATTTTGGACAGATCTTTTGAATCTTCAATGACAGTGGCCTTTGTATGCCAAATTGAAGAAAGTGAACGTAGAATTTTTCTTACCAAGTCTGCATCTGTATATTCCTTACCCAAGGCCTTCAATCCATTTACAATCACCATGAACCTGGCAAACATTTCAGAAATATTTTCGTTAGACTTCATCATGAAAAGTTCATATTCTGAAACTAAAATATTTGCCTTAGTCTCTTTTACTTGAGATGTTCCCTCATAGAGTAATTCGAGTTTATCCCACATCTCTTTGGCAGATTTGCACATTGAGATTCTCGAATACTCCTTGGGATGGACAGCACATTGAATCATGTTCATGGCACTATAATTCAATATAGCTTTCCTTATTTGTTCCCTAGTCCAGGTGTCTTCTTCTCCCTGGTTTTCATAGGGACCCACTTCTACTACTTTCCAGATCTCATAGTTCTGGGCCCTTAAGAATACTTGCATTCTGTCTTTCCAGTAAGAATAGTCCGTCCCATTAAAGAATGGTGGCCTATTTATAGAATGACCCTCAGCTATGAAACCTTTGGAATCCATGACTCTAAAGCAGAAAGAAAATGCTTAGCAACCAAACAAGCAAACACTCAAACACACAACACTCAGAAACAAAAATTGCTCAGATCAAATCAGATCAAAGTAAACCCGCTTTGATACCAATTGAAGGATCGAGGAAAAGGTGTGGATAAGATCTAGAAGGGGGGGGGGGGATGAATAGATCTATGCCACTTTCTGCGGAAGCTTAAACAGTTTAAAAACACTTTTGAATCAGAGGCAATTTTATCAGTGAAAAACCCAGATCTGATGATATTTGAGTGAGTTGGTAAAAGCAGATATGAAATCAGTTGATTAAGTGAACTTTAAATGATCCTATGCAAGCATCTAACGGATAATGAATCAAACCACAGATAGACAAGTGCACAAGGATTTTTAGGTGGTTCGGAAATCACCCTAGTGATTCCTACATCCACCCCTCACACCCTGTGAGGATTCACTAAAACAACCGGGTACACACCCACTGGAGCCTGACAACTCCAACACTTGAGAGCTTACAACTCACACAACTTCTAGAGCAAGACTACTCTAGAACCATTGAGCAAGACTGCTCAACACAACCTTGAGTTAGACAACTCAAACTGAGCACGACGGCTCACAACAATCTGAGCACAATGCTCACACAACTTGAGCACAATGCTCACACAATGGTTGCTAGACACCAACTCAAGACATAGACCATCTAGCACAGATCTAGTCGAAAATGAGAGCACTAATGTGAGCTATGCAGAAGCACTTGCATAATCTCAAAAGCTATCTCAGAAGAACAGAAGTACAATGAATTGTATTAGATAGCTTCGTTCTTCAAGTGTACTCCCTTGTAGAAGCTTGGATTGGGAAGAAGATTGCACTCTTAAAGTCCAAAACCGATGCTCTGCACTTTGGAATTGTTGGATCTTCCTTGAATTCTTCTCCAACGAAGGCTTCTACAGGATCTGCTTCCTTGGGATGCTTCAGAGGTTTCTGCAAGGATCACATTCCAATTCTCACACTTGGCTTGGTGAGAATTGGTCTTCTGGAAGCACACAGAGAGCAGAGAAGGGAGACAACCTCTTGCAGCCGCCAGGGAACTTTCAGGAGGCTCTGAGAGGCAGTTGGGTCTCTTCTTTTTGGATGGATGGCCAATAGAGGGCCTTTTATATCCAAAAGAGTCCAAAGATACCTTTTAGGTATAAGGGCACACGATCCTAGGATGATACCCTATCGGCCTGGGCTGACACGTGGCAGCCATCCACTTTAAGTTGCAAACTTCCCGTAGTGTGTCGACCTGCCCTGGTGGTAGTGTCGACACATTGTCCCAAATATGAGAACTGATGTTCTGGGAAGAAGGTCTCGTGTCGACCTGCTCTGAGAGTGTGTCGACCTGCTGTCCCAATTCTTCAAACTGGCTGTTCTGGGAACTGGGTCTAGTGTCGACCTGCTCTGAGAGTGTGTCGACCTGCTGTCCCAATTCTTCAAACTGGCTGTTCTGGGAACTGGGTCTAGTGTCGACCTGCTCTGAGAGTGTGTCGACCTGGGTGGACTGATTCCTGAAAAACTGCAACTCATGTCGACACACTCTTGACTTGTGTCGACACAGTCTCAACATTTTTACACATTTTGCCTTTGAATCTGTGTTGTTATGTCGACACCATTGATGGGTGTGTCGACACATCTTTTGCAAAAAAAAATGTTTGTACCTGAAAATTAAACACATATATCATTAGTTAAATGATTTATCATGAACATCAATGATAAATGTGATTTGAAATATGCTTTTTGAACATTGATTTCAAGTATTGATTTCAATTGAATTGCTTTAAAAATTACCTCTTGTCATCATCAAAATAGGAGGGAAATGATATGAATATGCATTCAACCCAACATAGTGTGCCTTTCTAGTGAGCAATGGAGTCTTTGAGGCCACATCCTTGCCTTTATAATCAGTACCAGCAACTGGTCCTTTATCAACACTATCATCACCCTCAGAGGTGTTTTCCACAATACCTTCTTGAAATTGAGTATCAGGGGCATTCATTGCGGGCTCCCCCTGAATTTTTGCTTCCTTTTCAGCCACATGCTCCCCCTGAACTGGAGCATTCTCCATCTGAACATCTTCTAAGTGGCCTGGTGCCACATCTTCTGAACTTGCTATAGCTACACTGGCTTCTTCCATAGTGACATCTTCAACAAGATTAATTGGGGTGAGTTCTTCATGAATTTCTTCCTGCTCCCTCTGAATATTTGTAACAGTCTCCAATACTTCTTCAATTACAGATGCAATGACTGTTGAGGGGGTTTCTACTCCAGATATTTGCCCAATGGGGTCAATGTGCTCTAGATCAATCTCTTCTATTCTTCTAGAACTTGCCACTGGTTCCTCACTTCTATCTTCTTTTTCCCTTTCTTGGACCAGTGGAATTTTTGCGACTATAGTAGCTTCACCTATAATAGCCTCTCCTTCTGCCATAGAGGTCTTGGTCCAAACACTCCCTACTAGTGAAAATCCACTCTTCTTTAAATTTCTTGATCGAATGGGTTGGCCCCTCTTCTCCATCACTTCTCTCGTCAAACAATATTATAATGCCCGAATATCCTGGTCAGCAGATGAGCATACGAAAGTGATACATTGAGCTTGTTCTTCTTATCCCATATCATGTCAACAGCATATCTCATCCTCTCAATTATTACCTGTGCCATGTTAATATCCTGATTTTGGATTGCCCAAAACATCATATCTGAATTGGCCTTAGGGCAAGTGGAGAAAGTTGCGCTCCTTGGTACTAGAATCTGGCACACAATGAAATGCAAAAACCCTGTTGAATGCATTCAGCTGGTTGATGTCTATCTTCCCATCCTTCAGCTTGTACTCTGTACCAATGATACCTAAGCCCTTGGCATGGATATCTATACTGTCTACCCCACTGCGACCGACGGTAGACACACCAAAAAGCCTCTCCAATAGATCATAGGTGATGTGGATAGGTGTACCTTTTACTGAGGAGGAGAGGGACCCATCTTCTTCTATCTTCAGGCATGTAAAGAATGCCTTGACTAGGTCCGGATAACTTGGCTTAGAAACTATGACCATTCTTGACCACTTCATCCATTTTATGGCTTCCACGATACTGTGCATCCCATTCTTCTCTAAATTCGCAATATGTACGGCCTTGTTGCCACACAACTTAGTCTTCACTGCTGCAAACCTTTCCTGCTGCTCTGCTGTGAGGAAGACGACGATGTATCCACCAACGGTGCCAGAACTCCCAGAAGCCGCCATGGAAATGAACAAGGAAAGTTTCTGGAGGATCGCGGGAAGGAATGGAACACATGCCCTCAAGAAATCTTGGCGGGAACATAGAATCCTTTGAGATCACACAGAGGGGGGTCTGGAATCGATAGGGTTTATCGCTCTAGGCAAGTCGAAAAAGAAGAGAGAGAGAGAGCTGAAATCGATATGGCATGGATTTCGTGCTATAACGGCAGGACATAAAGGCGCTTTTTGAAATGACAGAGAATTAAATGCAGATAACGACAAAAGAGGAGAAGATAATGGAAACAATAAAGAATTCATCCTGAAAGTCATAGCATTTTATGACGCAAGCAATAAAGTATTTTCTTGATTTTAAGGGAGAGAGAAAACATTATTCTAAAATTTTATTATTTCAGTTATATGCAGAAAAATCTGTTACAAATTACACATGCCTAATTATCTTCTAAGAGAGGTAAATCTCTCTTCAGGTAAGGCTTTTTGTAAAGATATCTGCTAACACATCAAGACTATCCCATATTTGACCTCTATATGCTTCGTCCTCGAGTGCTGAACTGGATTTTTGGTGAGATTTATAGCACTTATGTTGTCGCACAACAATGATATAGTCTTGATGTGAAATCCATAGTCCTCAAGCTGTTGTTTTATCTATAGGAGTTGAGTTGAACATTTCCCAGTAGCTACGTACTCAGCTTCAGCTGTTGATAGTGCTACTGAATTTTGCTTCTTTGAAGACCATGAAATCAAGCATGCTGCAATAAATTGACAACTACCACTGGTCCTTTTTCTATCTACTTTGCATCCAGCATAATCAGCGTCAGAATATCCAACTAAGCTAGTTTCACATGATTTAGGATACCACAAGCCTAGATCATGAGTTTTAGCTAAATATCTAAAAATTCTTTTAACATATATTAAATGGGATTCCTTAGGATCAGCCTGATACCTTACGCACATGCATACGCTAAATTTGTTGTCAGGTCTACTAGCTGTCAAGTAAAGTAATGATCCTATCATGACTCTATACAGTTTTTGATCTACTTTGTTACCTTCTATATCACTATCTAACCTGGTGGATGTGCTCATTGGAGTGGGCGTAGGTTTAGCATTGTCGAATCAAAACTTTTTCGGCAACTCTTTGGTGTACTTTGCTTGACAAATATGTGTACCTTTTTTACCTTGCTTGATTTGTGATCCTAGGAAGTAGTTGAGCTCTCCCGTCATGCTCATCTCGAATTCTCCCTGCATGAGCTTCTCAAAATACTTGCACAAGGATTCATCAGTAGATCCAAATATTATATCATCTACATAAATTTGCTCAAGTAATATGCTGTTGACTTTTGACTTAATAAACAATGTACTATCTACCTGACCTCTAATGAAACCATGGTTTAACAAAAATGCACTAAGTCTTTCAAACCATGCTCTAGGTGCTTGCATTAAACCATATAATGCTTTATGCAATTTAAAAACATGATTTGGAAAATCTACATCATCAAAACCAGGAGGTTGTTCTACATAGACTTCCTCCTTTATGTATCCATTTTAAAATGCTGATTTTACATCCATTTGAAAAAGTTTTAAATTCAATGCACATGCATAAGCAAGTAACATTCGAATAGCCTCTAGTATGGCAACTGATGCAAAGGTTTCATTGAAATCTATGCCCTCCTCTTGGGAATAGCGTTGAGATACCAGTCTAGCCTTGTTTCTAGTGATAACACAACCTTCATCCAATTTGTTCCTGAACACCCATTTGGTGCCAATCACAGGATGATCTGATGGTCTAGAAACAAGGGACCAAACATTGTTTCTCTTGAACTGATTGAGTTCCTCTGGCATGGCTAGAATCCAAGATTCATCAGACAGTGCTTCATTGACTGTCTTAGGCTCAATTTAAGATACAAATGCCAAGTAATCACAAGGAATGACATTACCTCTTGTTCTTACCCCAACCGATGGATCTCCAATGATGTTGTCCTTTGGTTGATCCTTTCTATATCTCCATTCCTTTGGATGTTTTAGTTGTTGTTCTTCCAAGGGTGAATCTTCATTATCCTTCATTGATGAATCTTTCAGTTTGTTGGATATATTTTCTGCAGTTTCATCATAACTATCTACTTCCTTTCTCAAGGAAGGGTTAGACTCATCAAAAAAAACATGAACAGTTTGTTCGATTAATAAACTTTGTTTATTAAAAACTGTAACGCCCTAGAATTTTACTCTTCTATATAGGAGTTAGATTATGTGAGAAATGGATGTTTGTATGTGTAGATATATGTATGTGTATATAAATAAACTATTTGATGTATTGTTGTAAATATAGATATGTATATCTATTGAATATATATATATATATATATTATTGATTTACATTGTATAAATAATATTATTTTAATGTATACATTGTATATTTCATGTACATGCATTGTGTAAATATAATTTTTTGCAGTATTTAAGTTCTGGCCAAACGACCTGTTGGCGTCAACATGAGATGACGTTAATGGGGAGTAAGCGGCCACATTGATGGACGCCAACCCCAGACCGGTGACTAGTGATGTTGACGCTAATCTCCCAAATATGTTGCGTTTTCAGATCTGGAAACGCCTCCGAAAATGTCGCCTCTTGTTTTGCTAACCGACCCCAACGGTCAGGAAACCCTACCTATATGCGTCTCCGACCGTTGACCTTATAAAAACACCCATCTCCGGCCAGATCTAACTCTTTTGACTCCCTTGAGAAAAACCATAGTTCTCATGTGCAAACCCCGAACTTTGAGCTCTGAGATCCGGCGATTGGAGACTTCATCCGGCGTTCTTCTACGACTGGGAGGGAGTCTAAGCATCGAGGAAGACTTCCCTGACTCCGGTGTGCTTTAAGGATCGACAAAGAACCCGGATTTGGAGGACTTTGGAGGCTCTTTGGCTCAGACCAAGGAGAGCTTCTCCGACTTAATCTTTCGTATGTAGATTTTTCTGAAGGTAAGTAACCCATACCCATTGTCCATACATACGTCTTGTAGGTCTCAGGCATTTGTACATAATTTATTTGTGTTCTGGAACCCCCTTTCTATCAAATTTTTGGAGTTCATTCTGTGTTTTGCACAGATAGGAACTTAACAGCAACCTTTGCTGCCGTTAATATTCGAGGTTAGCGGCCACCTATGTTTCCGTCAACCATGTAAGCGGCTACCCCCTTGCCGCTGAGTTCTTCAAGCAAGAACATTGTGATGTTTTCCCCTTTATAATTTATTTTTCGGATTTCAGCGCATGAGGATATACTGTAAATTTTATATGCTATGTAATACTTCGAGTGGATGATGTTGTGAAATTTTGTGGAATTCTTGTTGAAATTTCTATTTATTAAAATTCCTGAAATATATGTCAGACTGTTTTTTTTCAACCTTGAAAGTTACTAATTATGTGATCCTTGGGGAAATTAGATGTTAGAGAATTTCTATACAATGTTTATGGGTATTAGTTCATGCCATGAGAGTTTGGAAATTTTCTGATATCTGTGTAAGTAGTTATATTTTTCTAAACTGAAAATCAGTGAGCATGCATTGGTGGTTTTAAATCTCTAATAAATTGTATGATGTAAAATAAATTCTCATAAATTGCATGTAATATCATGATTGTTGGACACAGAATTTAAAATTGATAAATATGTATATGACAATGTGAACCATGCATAATTGATGACATCATAAATTAGGCAGAATGCATGTTGTAATTATCATAAATTATGTATGACTCTAAAAATATGAAATTAGGTATGCATGATGCGTAACATGTAAAAAGTAGGTGGTTAAATTTTCATGTGAATTGAACAACAGTAGGTACTGGTTTCATCATTATATGTTGAAATAGCTAGTTAAAACATGTTCAGAGTAATTAGTGATAAATTATATAATTACAGTATGATTTATGATTGAATAGTAACTATTTAACTCTGTAAATACTAGTACCATGTTAGGTAACCTGAACCATATACATGTATGTGAATATGGAGTTAATGTGTTAAAAGGTGTGCAAATAGTGTGTGTTTAAAAATGGAAAATGTGTAAATGTGCCATGGGTGACACTGCTACCTTAGAGGGCTGAGCAACTGTACCATAGTAAAGTCCCTATGGGAAGGTTCATATGCGTATGAGATCCCATGGGCATTGGGATAAAATCCTGTAGGTGGACAAGTACCACTGGTTAGGGTGGAGCGTGTTTCTCCCGGTTCTGCGCAGGAACTAAGGTCTGTCACTATATTGCCTAGGTGATGGATATATGTGTGAATGAGATTAGTGTGTGTCCTTCTAAAAGGTGGTTTGGACTATGTGTCACGGCATGTAATGATAATAATGCGAATTTGGGTACATGTGAAATGCAAATGTGAAAATTATGTAAATGAGAAAATTAGCATGTGGACATATGAAATTATGTGTTGATATGTGAAATTTTGAATATGTTTATAAATATGTTAAAAATCATGTCAAAACAGCAAACTATTTATGTATAAAATTGTGTTATGCATGTGAAAATGTCTATAGAATCCATGTTAGGAATATCTCTCCCAATATATGCAATACCATGCTTAACTTATCTTTATAATGTAGCATGAATGGAATATGTGTTGAATTTAGATAGCCTGTTAAAGAATGTGTAGAAAGCTTCTGGTATGTTTCCTTATTGTAAAATGAACATAAACCATGTACCATGTATCATAAATTGTTGTAGTATCATCGTTTAGGTTTTCTTTAAAGATTGTTTAATCCATACTACATGTATTAGTTGTTTTGTTTAAAAAGGTAAAATGTCCATGCGATGTATGTATGCTTAATGTGAATGGAATTACTTGTTGAGTCTTTTAGACTCACTCTTGCTTTGGCGTACAGGTGCAGGTATCTCTACTTCTTCCGAGGAGACAATCCGGAGTGACTCGGAGCGAGAATAGGATATCTTGTGGAAATATCAGCGTTGTAGTTTATTTTCATGAGTATGTAATAAAGGACGAAATGTATTTACGTTGTGGACAATGTGTTTGATTTAAAATTTCAGTTATGGGAACTTTAGTTCTTTCTTGTACTATATATACTGTGGATAAATGTGGATGATGGAATAATAGATTTACAATCAATTCTTTTATTCTGCTGTTATGTGTTCATATTTGTGTACGTCTCAGCCTATTAAATGTGTTGGGTAAATGTCCCACTGTGACGACGCTTTCTATATCGATGTGGGTTGGTATAACCATACCGGTAAAAAGAGGGTCATTACATGGATTGGTATCAGAGAAACAGATTGAGATAGTACATGAATATGCATATACCATCATCTTCATTATATGCTAAGTCTCTACAGATTGTCCACATAGTTAGGAATTAGATAGTTTAGTTCCTAATCGGGATTAAATTGTTTTGCAGGCTATGGCTTCTCGAGGTAGGCGTGGTGTTCCTACTCATGGGGATGAGCAGAGGAGAGAGGAGAGAGTTGAACCCAAGTGTGAGGATTAGGGTGAGCAGCAGGCCCCAACACCCCATGGTCCTGTGCTTCCTCCATCACCACCAGTAGATTATGGAGTATTCATGCAAGGTCTAGTTTAGGCTATGCAGATGCAGGCCCATACTCAGGCTGCACTCCAGGCTCAGCTGGAGGCTCAGGTTAGATCAATAAGATAGAGTAGTCTATTTTATTTAAATTATATGGTTGTTATGTTGGTATATTGTATATGTGTGTCTTATGTCGTTTGTAGTAGCAGGCTCATGTGCCAGTTCCCCAGGCTCATGACCATGGTGGATCCTCCATCATGGAAAAATTCAAGAGGATGGCTCCACCCACTTTTAAGGGGGAGAGTGATCCGTTGCTTGCGGAGAGCTGGATGAGGGAGATTGAAAAGATCTTCCGAGCGATTAGGTGTGCTGAGGATGACAAGGTCACTTTAGCCACCTATATGCTACATGTATGTGTAAATTGTTTATATATTTATTTCTTTAAGCCTAGATTGTCTGGATTGGTCCTTATGGAATGTCTTGGCAGGAGCGAGCCGATGTGTGGTGGTCATCGTTGCTTCATACCCGGTTCGAGGACGGTGCTGTAGAGGTGACTTGGGACGAGTTTGTGAGGCTCTTTCGGGACAAGTTCGTTCCGAAGCACATCTAGGACAAGATGGAGCAGGAGTTTCTCTCCTTGACTCAAGGCTCCATGATCGTACTGGAGTACGAGGCCAGGTTTTCCGAGCTATCAATGTATGACCCTCATATCGTTGTTGATGAACGTAGGAAGGTGAAAAGTTCGTGATGGGTCTGTGGCCATCACTGAGGACGAGGTTGGTGGCATTTGACCATCGTACCCTCGAGGAGGCTCTTAGCGCGGCTTGTCGACAGGAAGGAGAGATGGAGCAGTACCTTGAGGAGAAGAAGGCTTCGCAGAAGAGGCCTGCAGCTCCATTCCAGAGGCAGGAGAAGAAGAAGGCGGCGTATCAGTCACGGCAGCGTACCATAGTATCGGGAAGTCGCCAGGTATCTTCTCAGCATTCCCCCAGTGGCAAGAAGGAGTGTCCTCATTGTGGGAGGGCACATGGTGGTACGGAGTGTTGGAAGATGGCGGGGAAGTGCTTGAAATGTGGGAGCAGCGAGCATAAGATAAAGGATTGCCCCAGAGTTCAACGACATGAAGACCAGGAAGGCCTCGAGCCTCGGCTCGAGTGTTTGCGTTAGCTCGTGAGGACGCCAAGTAGGCGGAGCATGTTACCGAAGGTACGGTTCTTTTCATGTGTGTGCACACTCGAGTTTTATTTGATACGGGTTCCACTCACTCTTTCATTTCCGAGCGTTTTGCTAGGCAGTTAGCTTTAGAGTCAGGATTAGAGTCTGAGGAGTTAGAAGTCCCTTTGTCTGTGCACACACCGGTGGGTATGGTATAGACTAGGAAGTGTATTCCGTCTTTACCGGTGTGCATTGAGGATAGAGTTCTAGAAGGGTGTTTCTTCTTGCTAAAGATGAAGGACTATGATGCAATTCTTGGTCTGGATTGGCTAGAGGAGCACTATGAGTTTTCTCATCCATTTCCAAGGAACTTAGCGGGAAAGTTTGTCATCTCTGCCATGAAGGCAATGAGAATGGTGAACAAGGGTTGTGACGCTTTTCTTGCCAGTGTGGTATTAGTACCCAAGGTTGATGAGTCACCTACTCTTGAGGAGATAGATGTTGTGCAAGACTTTCTAGATGTCTTTCCCAATGATTTATCTGGATTGCCACCAGCTAGATAGATAGAGTTCACAATAGAGTTGCTTCTAGGCACCTCTCCTATCTCAAAGGCCCCTTATCGGATGGCACCTGCGGAGTTAGCGGAGCTAAGGAAGCAGATGCAAGATTTGTTAGATAAGGGATTTATACGCCCTAGTGTTTCTCCTTGGGGCGCACCTGTATTGTTCGTAAAAAAAAAGGATGGGTCACTTAGGTTATGCATTGGTTATAGAAAGCTAAACCAAGTGACTATGAAGAACATGTATCCCTTACCTCGGATTGATGATATGATTGACCAGCCGCAAAATGCATCAGTCTTTTCTAAGATTGATTTGCGGTCTGGCTATCATCAGTTGAGGATTAGGAGTGAGGATGTGTCCAAGACGGCGTTTGAGGGTAGTGTTAGAGGTTCTCTGAGAGCACAAGCAGTATGCAAAGTTCAACAAGTGCGATTTTTGGATGCACGAGGTTCATTTCCTTGGGCATGTTATCTCTGGTGTTGGTGTAGCAGTTGATCCAGCGAAGGTCCAAGCTATATTGGATTGGGAGATTCCCAGGATCCCTTCGGAGATTCGAAGTTTCCTTAGTTTGGTGGGTTTTTATCGGTGATTTACTGAGGGATTTTCATCTCTCGCCGCCCTATTGACCATGCTAACCAGGAAGGGTGAGAAGTTTGTGTGGTCCAAGGAATGTGAGAGTAGCTTCCAATCATTGAAGGCTAAGCTTACTTCCGCTCCGGTATTGGTATTACCTAGTGGTGATGAAGGTTTTCCATTTCTATGGATGCATCTCGGATTGGCCTTGGCTGTGTACTGATGAAGCAAGGAAGGGTAGTAGCGTATGCTTCTCGGAAATTGAAGGAGCATAAGCGTAATTATCTGACTCATGATTTGGAGCTTGCGGCAGTGGTTCATGCACTAAAGATCTGGAGACACTATCTTTATGGTGTCAGATTTGAGGTGTTCACTGACCATAAGAGCCTAAAGTATCTTTTCTCCTAAAAAGAATTAAACCTTAGGCAGAGAAGATGGATTGAGTTCCTGAAGGACTATGACTTTGATCTCCAGTATCATCCTAAAAAGGCGAATGTCGTAGCAGACGCCCTTAGTAGGAAGAGGTATTCTCTCCAGCAGGATTGGAAGATGTTGGAGGATGTGGCATGTGCGATGACTGAATTAGAACCATCATTGTGTCAGGCATTTATAGCTCAGTTGTCCATTAGGTCTTCGGTGTTGGATGAGGTGATCGAGCAACAGAAAGCCGACCCTAGACTCCAAGAGTTGGTGGGCAAGGTAGGCATTGCTCGTGATGAGGATGGTGTGATTAGATTCCATCACCGTGTTTGTATTCCAGACATTGTAGATGTCTGTGAGCATGTTTTAGCAGAGGCTCATAGATCGAGATTCTCTATTCATCCGGGTAACACTAAGATGTACTAGGATTTGAAGAGATCTTTTTGGTGGCCTGGCATGAAGAAGGATGTAGCGGAGTATGTGTCTAGATGTTTAGTATGCCAGCAAGTGAAGGCCGAGTGACAACGACCATCTGGTCTTATGCAGAAGATGGAGATCCCAGTATGGAAGTGGGAAGCTGTCACTATGGATTTTGTAACGGGTTTGCCTCGATCTAGATGGGGTAATGACTCGATTTGGGTAGTAGTAGATAGATTGTCGAAGATTGCGCATTTCTTGCCTATGAAGAAGAAGCAGTCAGTAGAGAGTTTAGCTAGATTGTAGATTAGTAGTATTATTAGATTGCATGGTGTGTCGAAGTGTCGATCATTTCGGATCAAGATCCGAGATTTACTTCGAGGCCGTGGAAGGGTCTTCAGGATGCGTTAGGTTCGAAGCTGAAGCTCAGTTTGACCTTCCATCCCCAGACCGATTGACAGTCCAAGAGGACTATCCAAACACTCGAGGATATGTTGAGGGCGTGTGTTCTGGATTGGAAGGATGATTAGGAGCGCCATTTGCCTCTTGTGGAGTTCGCATATAACAACAGTTTCCATGCGAGCATTGGTATGGCTCCATTTGAGGCTTTGTATGGTAGGTCTTGTAGATCTCCAACGGAGGAGATTGGCGATAGGCAGCTGATCGGTCCGGAGTTAGTTCAGGAGACTTCGGATAAGGTCCGGCTTATTAGGAAGAGGCTTGTTGCGGCACAGGATAGGTAGAAGAGCTATGCCGACAACAGGAGGAAGGATTTGTAGTTCGAGGTAGGTGAGCATGTCTTCTTGAAGATTTCGCCTACTCGTGGTGTAGTTAGATTTGACAGGTATGGTAAGTTAGGCCCTAGATTCATTGGCCTGTATGAGATTCTCAGACGATTGGGCAACGTGGCATATGAGCTAGCTTTACCCCCAGCGTTAGCTAGTGTTATGCTCAGGAGGTATGTCAGAGATCCATCTCATGTTATTAGCCAAGAGCCAGTGGAGTTCCAGCCATATTTATCTTATGTGGAGCAACCAGTAGCTATTCTTGATCTGAAGGTTCAGCATCTCCGGAACAAGAGCATTGCGTCGGTGAAGGTGTTATGGTGCAACTTCTCGCGAGAGGAGGCTACTTGGGAGCTTGAGGATGCAATGAAGAAGAAGTACCCTCAGTTGTTTGAGTAGTGTCGGTCTAACTTCGAGGACGAAGTTTCTTTAAGGGAGAGAAGGTGTAAGGCCCTAAAATTTTACTCTTCTATATAGGAGTTTGGTTGTGTGAGAAATGGATGTTTGTATGTGTAGATATATGTATGTGTATATAAATAAACTATCTGATGTATTGTTGTAAATATATATATGTATATCTATTGAATATATATATATATATATATTATTGATTTACATTGTATAAATAGTATTATTTTAATGTATACATTGTATATTTCATGTACATGCATTGTGTAAATATAATTTTCTGCAGTATTTAAGTTCTGGTCAAACGACCTGTTGGCGTCAACATGAGAAGACGTTAATGGGGAGTAAGCGAGCACATCGATGGATGCCAACCCCAGACCGGCGACCAGTGATGTTGACGTTAACCTCCTATATCTGTTGCATTTTCAGATCCAAAAACGCCTCCAGAAATGTCGCCTCTTCTTTTTGTAACCGACCCCAACGGTCAGAAAACCCTACCAAAATGCATCTCCGACCCTTGACCTTATAAAAACACCCATCTCTGACTAGATCTAACCCTTTTGACTCCCTTGAGAAAAACCCTAGTTCTAATGTGCAATCCCCGAACTTTGAGCTGTGAGATTCGACGATTGGAGACTTCATCCGGCGTTCTTCTACGACTGGGAGGGAGTCTAAGCATGTAGGAAGACTTCCCCGACTCCGGTGTGCTTTAAGGATCGACACAGAACCCGGATTTGGAGGACTTTGGAGTCTCTTTGGATCAGGCTGAGGAGAGCTTCTCCGACTTTATCCTTCGTTTGTAGATTTTTCTGAAGGCAAGTAACCTATACCCATTGTCCATACATACGTCTTGTAGGTCTCAGGCATTTTTACGAAATTTATTCGTGTCCTGGAGCGCCCTTTCTATCGAATTTTTGGAGTTCAGTCTGTGTTTTGCACATACAGGAACTTAACGGAAACCTTTGCTGTCGTTAATATCCGAGGTTAGCGGCCACCTATGTTTCCGTCAACCAGGTAAGCGGCCACCCCCTTGCCGTTGACTTCTTCAAGCAAGAATAGTGTGCTGTTTGCCCCTTTATAATTTATTTTTCAGATTTCTGCACATGAGGATATACTGTAAATTTTATATGCTATGTAATACTTCGAGTGGATGATGTTGTGAAATTTTTGTTGAATTTTCTATTTATTAAAATTCCTAAAATATATGTCAGACAATTTTTTTTCAACCTTGAAAGTTATTGATTATGTGATCCATGTTGAAATTAGATGTTAGAGAATTTATGTACAATGTTTATGGGTATTAGTTCATGCCATGAGAGTTTGGAAATTTTCTGATGTCTGTGTAAATAGTTATATTTTTCTAAACTGAAAATCAGTAAGCATGCGTTGGTAGTTTTAAATCTCTAATAAATTGTATGATGTAAAATAAATTCTCAAAAATTGCATGTGATATCATGACTATTGGACACAGAATTTAAAACCGATAAATATGTATATAGCAATGTGTACCATTCTTAATTGTTGACTTCATAAATTAGGTAGAATGCATGTTGTAATTATCATAAATTGTGTATGACTCCAAAAAATATGAAATTAGGTATGCATGATGCATAACCTATAAATAGTCGGTGGTTAAATGTTCAGGTTAATTGGACAACAATGGGTACAAGTTTGATCATTATATGTTGAAATAGCTAGTTAAAACATGTTCAGAATAATTAGTGATAAATTAGATAATTATAGTATGATTTATGATTGAATAGTAACTGTTTAACTCTCTAAATAGTAGTACCATGTTAGGTAACCTAAACCATGTACATGCATGTGAATATGGAGTTAATGTGTTAAACGGTGTGCAAATAGTGTGTGTTTAAAAATGGAAAATGTGTAAATGTGCCATGGGTGACACTGCTACCTTAGAGGGCTGAGGAACTATACCATAGTAAAGTCCCTACGGGAAGGTTCATATGAGTATGAGATCCCATGGGCATTGGGATAAAATCCTTGAGGTGGACATGTACCACTGGTTAGGGTGTAGAGTGCTTCTCCCGGTTCTGCGCAGTAACTAAGGTCTGTCACTATATTACCTAGGTGATGGATATGTGTGTGAATGAGATTAGTGTGTGTAACACCCCGAAAATTTAGTGATTTAAAAATTTTGGAAATAAAGGAGAATAAGTTACATAAACATATTGGAGAGATTTCCAACACCATGTGTTAATGACCCATTAACAAGATTGGGCCGATGGAGCACATTTGGTCCAAGGATATAAAGTAAATTAGGACAGGAAATTACCCAGAAATTCGTGTATGTAATTATGCCATAATTGGAGAGGGCAAGTTAGGGTTAAAATTAAGGTCATTAGTCATGCAAGGTAAGCCAAAACCGAACCCAACCCCAATTGGTGGTTTCCTAAACCATTGCTACCACTTTTGGGTGAGAGAATCCCAGATTTTGTTGAAAGAGGGAAACATAACTCGTAGCCCCTTTCCTAGTCCCGTTAGGACTCTTAACTACACCCTAAAACTATAAGAACTCGTCCCTAAACTATTGGGGAAGGTTTAGCAACAAGTTGTGGTCGAGAGTAACAAGTTTGGAGCGCTGGGGAAGTGGAGAACGGCTGGGGAAAATCGTAGTCTTCCTCAACCTCGCTCTGCATCAACCCAGAAATCTGCAGAGAGTTCTTAGCATTCAAAGGTAGGTGTTCTCAGGCCAAGATTAATGAAACCAACACCATCATGAAGATCATTGAGTCTAGGTTCATTTGCACTTGGTTTGACTAGTTTTCATTGAGTATATGTTGTGTATTCGTAGTTTTCCCGAAGTCTCACACAGTTAGGGCTTTTTCCCGTTCTTAGTATTACGCACGTGATTCGAGATCGAAATTGACTAAACTTTCTTCATGAAAGTTCTTCTACTTGTAGCATGATCATCTTTTATGTTGGACGTTTTGTCCAAAAGCTTTTCGTTAGAGAGTTATGAGCATGGTAAGAGAGTCTTTGTATGATACTGCGATTTCGGGCTACACTTGACTTTTTGTTCTTCATATGTTTTATCGTGATTCGAGACTGAATTAGATCAAACCCCAACGTCAAAGTTCTTCTACTAGTTGTCCTCATCATTTTTTGTGTTGAATATTTTGTCTAAATTTCATTCGTTAGATAGTTATAAGTGGGGTAAGTAAACCGCTACATGAGATGTGTTTTCGGGTTCCACATGACCTATAAGTTTTGTTCTGGAAGGGCACTAGTGTCGACACTACTTGAGATAATGTCAACACACTGTCCCAAACAAGCCCAAAAGGTGTTCTGGGAAGGCCTCTAGGGTCGACACTACTTGAGCTAGTGTCGACACACTGTCCCAGATTGTCCAGCAGGTAGTGTCGACACTACTTGACCTTTTTGCCTTGTATTTGAAGCACTGTGTCGACACTACCTGAACTAGTGTCGACAATACTTGACCAGTTTTGCATTATTTTGTCTTGTGTTTGATGCATTGTGTCGACACCAGTAAGGGGTGTGTCCACACTACCCTTACAAAAAATTACATAATTTGGGTCTGATCATTTCATGATGTCTACTAGCATGTGCATGATGTTATATGGTATGCATGGACCTAAAATAAATCAACCCATTAAAAAATAGTAATGATATGAGTACGATTCTAATGTGTAATTGTGATTGATCTTATGTCTATTGGATTATCTTGTGATCTTGCTTATTGTCAATTGATAAGATAAAAATATGATATGAATGTGGAGATGAATACATGTTAGTATGGACTTTCTAGTGGAGTTAATGTCATAATTTGCATATGAGTTTCAATAGTTTTATGTTTCCCGGTGTTCAAATAATCACTTGTCAATTGCATACATGATAGGAAAGATCCGTAACTCGTCACTTACATATTTGCACGAATAGGCACACCTTCTTGGGAAATTGAGAGCACATGTTCTGCATATGATCTGTCTTTTGAAACACCCTCATGTCAAGACATTAATGAATTATGAAACATAAGATACGTCGTTATCCTACCTTGTTCTCTTGAGCTATTTGTCATACCTTGACTCTATCAATGATCATGTTTCTTTTACTGCGAGCTTATTATTGAAACTCTGTGGCCATAATATGAATCTGTTTGTTCGGCACAAAGTGGGACTCTGGTCCAAATTTGAACCAATGCCTGTGCAATAAGGGCCCTATCTGGTCCTGGGGAGGAGCACCCCAACGTACTTTTTAACCGTGGGAGTATGGACTTGTGGTGCGTGGCATGGCACTGATACGATATGCAAGATTTGTGTGAATGTGCCTTTGCTTGATATGATAAGTCTGATGTCATCTGATATGATACGTCTGATCATGTGAACGCATGATATCTGTCTGAATATGGCCAATCTTCTGATACGATTCTATTCTTGAAATATCTGTCCACTGTATATATGCATCTCGACTTTTGATCTGAAATGATATCCATTCTACTTTGCTATTCGATCTGTTTAGTATTGCATGCATTGTCATTATGTTCATATCTTGCCTTTTAAAATGTTAATCATGTATACTAGTGCACGCACCATATTGAGATGTAAATCTTACTGAGCTAGTTCGCTCACCCTATCATCCTACCCTTTTTCAGGAAGTGATGAAGAACCAGTGGAGTCCAATGGGGTAGGGCAAGAGTGATGAGCAGCCTCCATATGAGTCGATGGTAGTTTAGAAATAGACAATTGAGTAGTCTATGTAATAGTTAACTTTTCTGGAAGTTTTATTTGAATAATGGACCTTTAGTTGGTTCTTTCTTATGTAAGGTTGTATCTAGTTGAATGGAATGGAATAAAGTATAATTTTGGATGACCATCTTATAGTCTCAAATGTGTTCTTTTGCTCAATCGTGACTCTGCGTTATTCAACTGTGATACGTATGCTTGTATCGTTCACGTCCCCCGGTATTTATTCCGCTGCTAAATGTCGGGGCATGACAGTTGGTATTAGAGCCTTAAACTTTAGGGTCCAAGGGAATTAGAACATAGAATGGAAACTAGATCACACGAGTCAAAATCTGTCTTACCTAATGTGAGCTTGGGTAGAATCATGGGAATGGAAGTCACATGTGATATATTTAGATGGCTGACTTATATTATTATCTTGAAGGTACTTATTACCTTAATGGCCGCTGAACGTGCCCAGGCTAGGGACATGCAATGAACAATACAGAACTTGACTCAGGCTATGCTACAAGTCACCCAGGGTGGAGGTAACCGCGGAGCCAGTGATCTCCATTGGAATTTTCGGAATATGGATCCACCTAGGTTTGAAGGGAGTACTGACCCAGATGTTGCTGAACACTGGGTTAAGGAAATTGAAAGGATATTCAGGGTCATGCAATGCACGGACCAGAACAAAGTACTACTGGTGACTTTCCAATTGGAAAAGGATGCCAGGGCATGGTGGGAGTCGGTAGAAGCAACATTAAATGGCCAGAAACTAACATGGGCTCAATTCATTGAGCAATTCAACACCAAGTACTTTTCTGAGAGGGTCCAGGAACGAAAAGCAGCCGAATTTGTGGCATTGAAGCGGAGAGAACTCAATGTGGCTGAGTATGAGGCCCAATTCTCTCGTCTGTCCCGATATGCTGTCCACTTAATTGGTACAGAAAGGATGAAGGCAAAATGCTTTCTGAATGGCTTGAGGCCCCAGTTCATCACTCAACTGGCGCCAATGGACATTCAAACCTATGCTGACATGGTAAAGAAGGATCAGTTACTGGAAGATGCCATGGAGACTGCTGAAAGAATTATGGGAAGACCCGCGAAAATGGAGCAAGTGTCTTCTACAGGAAGGTATCAGCCAACCATTGGGAAGAAAAGGCCCAGTGGCGGGGTGAATGAACCAACTGATAAAAAGTCAAAGGAGATAGGTAAACAGATAGTGGTGGCGATGGGAGAAAGGTGCAAATACTATGACAAAGCTAGTCACCGGTCTGAACAATGCTGGAGAGCGCAAGGGAGATGCCTGCACTGTGGTAGTCGTCACCATAGGATCTCGGACTGCCCAATACTGAAAGAAGAAGCTCCTCAGGACAAGCGTCTGAATGGACAGAAGAGGCAAGGCCGATTGCAAGCTATCCAGGAATCGGAAGCTACTGAAGAAGGAGGTATCGTGGAAGGTACACTCACTATTCTTTCCCGACCCGCATATGTTCTCTTTTATACGGGGGCTACGAATTCGTTTATATGTCAAACATTTGTTGATACCCTACCTGTGAAACCCGTCCCAATGAAATCCAGAATAGTTGTGTCAACCCCGATTGGTCCTGGCACCAATCTTACAAACCATATACCCTCTAGTGAAGTATTGATTGAAACTCAGAACCTACCAGAAAATTTAATATGTATGGATATGGAGGGGTATGATGTCATACTGGGAGCAGACTGGTAGTCTGAACATGGGGCTAGTATGAACTACAGGAGAAGTCGGGTAACCTTTAGCCATTACCCAAAACTAGTGTTCACAGGGGATAGAAACCGCAGGAGAGTGTCACTTATTTCTGCACTACAAGCCAAAAGGATGATAAGGAAAGGTTGTATGGCCTTTCTTGTTGGTGTTGTCATCACGAAGAAGGAGGTCAAAGTTGAGGACATTCATGTTGTCAGCGAATACGCTGATGTTATTCCAAAAGATTTGCCAGGAATTCCTCCTGAGCGAGAGGTTAATTTTACCATCGAGTTGGCCCCTGGAGCAGCACCAGTATCCAGGGCACCATGTAGAATGTCCCCCGCAAAACTGAAGGAATTAAAAGAGCAACTGATGGAACTATTAGAGAAGGGTTTCATCCGACCGAGTACATCGCCATGGGGTGCACCTGTCCTCTTCGTCAAGAAGAAAAATGGGTCGATGAGGCTATGTATAGATTACAGACAACTAAATCAGTTAACCATCAAGAACAAATACCCTTTGCCAAGGATTGATGAGTTGTTTGACCAATTATCTAGAGCTAGATACTTCTCTAAAATAGATCTCAGATCCGGTTATCATCAATTGAGGATCAAAGGAGAAGACATTCACAAGACAGCCTTCCGAAGCAGGTATGGGCATTATGAATTCATTGTTATGCCTTTTGGACTAACGAATGCCCCTACAGTTTTCATGCAATTGATGAATAGCATTTATCGCCCATATCTTGATAAATTTGTGGTGGTATTCATCGATGATATATTGATCTATTCCAAGACGAAGGAAGAGCATGAGGAGCATTTGAGGATCTCATTACAGATTTTAAGGGAGAATAAATTATATGCCAAGCTAAGCAAATGTGAATTTTTGTTTGAGGAGGTATCCTTTTTAGGACATGTGGTAACCAAGGATGGTATCGTTGTTGATCCTCAAAGGTTGAGGTTGTGCTGAAATGGGAAAGACCGACAAGCGTCACAGAGATCAGGAGCTTTCTAGGATTGGCAGAATATTATCGAAGGTTTATAATGGATTTCTCAAAGATTGTAGTGCCATTAACCAAGCTGACCCGGAAGGAAAGCCTGTTTGTGTGGACCGATGAATGTGAAGAGAGTTTTAACAACTTGAAGAAGTGTCTGACTACTGCTCCTGTCCTCGCCTTACCCACTGAAGAGGGAGGATTTGAAATTTATTCAGATGCTTTTGGAACAGGTCTGGGATGCGTCTTAATGCAACAAGGGAAGATAATAGCATATGCCTCAAGACAGTTGAAGATCCACGAAGTGAACTACCAGGTTCATGACCTGGAGTTGGCAGCTGTAGTATTCGCCTTGAAAATTTGGAGGCATTATATCTATGGTGAGCAATTTAAGGTCTTTTCTGACCACAAGAGTTTGAAATACTTGTTCTCACAAAAGGAGGTTAACATGAGACAAAGAAGGTGGTTAGAGTACCTTAAGGACTTTGACTTTTCCATTCAGTATCACCCTGGGAAAGCCAATGTAGTGGCAGACGCTCTAAGTAGACAACCAGGAGCTATGCTAGCTAGTATGATGCTGGGCGAATGGAAGTTATTGGAGCAATTTGTAAGCTTGAACTTAGACATGGGAATGAAGGAAAAACAAGTAATGATCTCCAATCTCCAGATACAATCCAATCTACTGACCGAAATCAAGGAGAAACAGGGAGATGATCCATTCTTAGTTGAGATCAGGGAGAAGCTAGAACAAAGACGTGACTTCACACTATCAGCTGAGGGAAGATTACTATTCCGAGGTAGAACATGTGTCCCTGATCATGGAGAGCTCAAGAAGAGGTTATTAAATGAAGCTCACCAGTCCAAGTACACAATTCATCCTGGAGCAACAAAGATGTACCAAGACTTGAAAAGGTCGTACTGGTGGACAAACATGAAGAGGGATGTGGCCGATCATGTGTCATACTGTTTAACATGCATGAAAGTCAAGGCCGAGCATTTCCGTACAGCTGGTGGACTGCTACCACTAGAAATCCCAGAATGGACGTGGGATAGCATCGGTATGGACTTTATCATGGGATTGCCCAAGACTAGGGGTGGTATGGATGCATTTTGGGTAATAGTTGACCGATTGACTAAATCAGCTCACTTCTTGCCGATTAAGAGTACATGGTCAGTGGATGTATTGGCTGCACTATATGTTAAGGAAGTAGTTAGATTGCATGGGGTTCCATCTAGCATAATATCAGATCAGGACCCTAGATTTACTTCACATTTCTGGAAGGGTTTACAAGCAACAATGGGTACTAAACTAAACTTTAGTACTGCCTTTCATCCTCAGACTGATGGACAAACTGAAAGGACCAATCAAATTGTGGAGGATATGCTTCGTGCTCTGGTGCTAGATTTTAGAGGGTGATGGGATGATCAGTTGTACCTGATGGAGTTTGCATATAACAACAGCTATCAGGCAAGTATGAAGATGGCTCCATTTGAAGCCTTATATGGCAGGAGTTGCAGATCACCCTTTTGTTGGGAAGAGGTTGGGGAGAACCAATGGGTTGGACCCGACTTAGTTGAGGCGACTTTCAAAAAGGTTCAGATTGTCAGGGAACGTCAGAAGATAGCACAATCCCGACAGAAGAGTTATGCAGACAAAAGAAGGAGAGAACTAGAATTTCAGGTTGGCGAACATGTTTTCTTGAAGGTCTCACCTTCAAGGGGAATACAAAGATTTGGGATCAAAGGAAAACTAAGTCCCAGATTCATAGGGCCATTTGAAATTCTGGAAAGGATTGGTCAGGTGGCGTATAGACTTGCACTACCTCCAAAACTGCCGAACGTGCATAATGTGTTCCACATATCCATGCTGAGGAAGTATTTATTCGTTGCCGACCATGTGATCAACCATGAGGACTTGGAGATTCGGGAGGACCTGACTTATGAAGAGAAGCTGATCAAACTGTTGGATCGGAAGATTCAACGACTCAGGAATCGTACCATACCTATGGTGAAGGTCCAATGGAGTCGAGAGGGAGTTACCAATGCTACCTGGGAAACAGAGGAAAGAATGAAGAAAAACCACCCAGAACTATTCTCAGGTACGAACTACACCATTACGTGTAAATTTGTGGACCATTTTTTTTTTAAGAGGGGGAGGATGTAACACCCCGAAAATTTAGTGATTTAAAAATTTTGGAAATAAAGGAGAATAAGTTACATAAACAAATTGGAGAGACTTCCAGCACCATGTGTTAATGACCCATTAACAAGATTGGGCCGATGGAGCACATTTGGCCCAAGGATATAAAGTAAATTGGGACAGGAAATTACCCAAAAATTCGTGTATGTAATTATGCCATAATTGGAGAGGGCAAGTTAGGGTTAAAATTAAGGTAATTAGTCATGCAATGTAAGACAAAACCGAACCCAACCCCAATTGGTGGTATCCTAAACCGTTGCTACCTTTTTTGGGTGAGAGAATCCCAGATTTTGTTGAAAGAGGGAAACAGAACTCATAGCCCCTTTCATAGTCCTGTTAGGACTCTTAACTACACCCTAAAACTATAAGAACTCGTCCCTAAACTCTTGGGGAAAGTTGAGAAACAAGTTAGGGTCGAGAGTAGCAAGATTGGAGGGCTGGGGAAGTGGAGAACGGCTGGGGAAAATCGTAGTCTTCTGCAACCTCGCTCTGCATCAACCCAGAAATCTGCAGAGAGTTCTTAGCGTTCAAAGGTAGGTGTTCTCGAGCCAAGATTAAAGAAACCAACACCATCATGAAGATCTTTGAGTCTAGGTTCATTTTCACTTGGATTGACTAGTTTTCATGGAGTATACGTTGTGTATTCGTAGTTTTCCCGAAGTCTCGCACAGCTAGGGCTTTTTCCCATTCTTAGTATTACGCATGTGATTCGAGATCAAAATTGACTAAACTTTCTTCATGAAAGTTCTTCTACATGTAGTCACGATCATCTTTTATGTTGGACATTTTGTCCAAAAGCCTTTCGTTAGAGAGTTATGAGCATGGTAAGATAGTCTCTATATGATACTGCGATTTCGGGCTACACTTAACTTTATGTTCTTCATATGTTTTCTCAAGATTCAAGACTGAATTAGATCAAACCCCCAACATCAAAGTTCTTCTACTAGTTGTCTCGTCATCTTTTTTGTTGAACATTTTATCTAAATGTCATTCGTTAGAGAGTTATAAGTGGGTTACGTAAACCGCTGCATGAGATGTGTTTTTGGGTTCCACATGACCTATAAGTTTTGTTCTGGAAGGGCACTAGTGTCGACACTACTTGAGCTAGTGTCGACACACTATCCTAAAACAGCCCAAAAGGTGTTCTGGGAAGGCCTCTAGTGTCGACACTACTTGAGCTACTGTCGACACACTGTCCCAGATTGTCCAGAAGGTTGTTCTAGGAGCTGTCTCTAGTGTCAACACTACCTGAACTAGTGTCGACACTACTTGACCTTTTTGCCTTGTATTTGAAGCACTGTGTTGACACTACCTGAAATAGTATCGACACTACTTGACCAGTTTTACATTATTTTGTCTTGTGTTTGAAGCATTGTGTCGACACCAGTAAGGGGTGTGTCGACACTACCCTTACAAAAAATTACATAATTTGGGTCTGATCATTTCATGATGTCTACTAGCATGTGCATGATGTTATATGGTATGCATGGACCTAAAATAAATCAACCCATTAAAAAATAGTAATGATATGAATACGATTCCAATGTGTAATTGTGATTGATCTTATGTCCATTGGATTATCTTGTGATCTTGCTTATTGTCAATTGATAAGATAAAAATATGATATGAATGTGGGGATGAATACATGTTAGTATGGAGTTGCTTGTGGAGTTAATGTCATAATTTGCATATGAGTTTCAATAGTTTTATGTTTCCCGGTGTTCAAATAATCCTTTGTCAATTGCATACATGATAGGAATGATCCGTAACTCGTCACTTACATATTTGCACGAATAGGCACACCTTCTTGGGAAATTGAGAGCACATGTTCTGCATATGATCTGTCCTTTGAAACACCCTCATGTCAAGACATTAATGAATTATGAAACATAAGATACGTTGTTATCCTGCCTTGTTCTCTTGAGTTAATTGTCATACCTTGACTCTATGAATGATCATGTTTCTTTTACTGCGAGCTTATTATTGAAACTCTGTGGCCATAATATGAATCTGTTTGTTTCGCACAACGTGGGACTCCGGTCCAAATTTGAACCAATGCCTGTGCAGTAAGGGCCTTGTCTGGTCCTGGGGAGGAGCACCCCAACGCACTGTTTAACCGCTGGAGTATTGACTTGTGGTGCGTGGCATGGCACTGATACGATATACAAGATTTGTGTGAATGTGCCTTTGCTTGATATGATAAGTCTGATGTCATCTGATATGATATGATTTGATATGATACGTCTGATCATGTGAACACATGATATCTGTCTGAATATGACCAATCTTCTGATACGATTCTATTCTTGAAATATCTGTCCACTGTATATATGCATCTCGACTTTTGATCTGAAATGATATCTGTTCTACTTTGCTATTCAATCTGTTTAGTATTGCATGCATTGTCATCATGTTCATATCTTGCCTTTTAAAATGTTAATCATGTATACTAGTGCCCGCACTATATTGAGATGTAAATCCTACTGAGCTAGTTCGCTCACCCTATCATCCTACCCTTTTTCAGGAAGTGATGAAGAACCAGTGGAGTCCGATGGGGCAGGGCAAGAGTGATGAGCACCCTCCACATGAGTCGATGATAGTTTAGAAATAGACAATTGAGTAGTCTATGTAATAGTTAACTTTTCTGGAAGTTTTATTTGAATAATGGACCTTTAGTTGGTTCTTTCTTATGTAAGGTTGTATCTAGTTGAATGGAATGGAATAAAGTATAATTTTGGATGACCATCTTATAGTTTCAAATGTGTTCTTTTGTTCAATCGTGACTCTGCGCTATTCAACTGTGATACGTATGTTTGTATCGTTCACGTCCCCCGGTATTTATTCCGCTGCTAAATGTCGGGGCGTGACAGTGTGTGTCCTTCTAAAAGGTGGTTTTGACTATGTGTCACGGCATGTAATGATAATAATGCAAATTTGGGTACATGTGAAATGCAAATGTGTAAATTGTGTAAATGAGAAAATGAGCATGTGGACATATGAAATTATGTGTTGATATGTGAAATTTTGAATATGTTTATAAATATGTTAAAAATCATGTCAAAATATAAAGCTATTTATGTATAAAATTGTGTTAAAGAATATGTAGAAAGCATGTGGTAGGTTTCCTTATTGTAAAATGAACATAAACCATGTACTATGTATCATAAATTGTTGTAGTATCATGTTTAGGTTTTCTTTAAGATTGTTTAATCCATACTACATGTATTAGTTGTTTTGTTTTAAAAGGTAAAATGTCCATGCGATGTATGTATGCTTAATGTGAATGGAATTACTTGTTAAGTTTTTTAGACTCACTCTTGCTTCGGCGTACAGGTGCAGGTATCTCTACTTCTTCCAAGGGGACAGTCCGGAGTGACTCGGAGCGAGAGTAGGAGATCTTGTGGAAATATCGACGTTGTAGTTTATTTTCATAAGTATGTAATAAATGACGACATGTATTTAAGTTGTGGACAATGTGTTTGATTTAAAATTTTAGTTGTGGGAACTTTAGTTATTTCTTGTACTATATAGACTGTGGATAAATGTGGATGATGGAATTATAGATTTACATTCAGTTATTTTATTCCGATGTTATGTGTTCATATTTGTGTACGTCTCAACCTATTGAATGTGTTAGGTAAATGTCCCACTGTGACGACGCTTTCTATATCGATGTGGGTTGGTATAACCGTAATGGTATAAAGAGGGTCGTTACAAAAACTCTATAACCTTTAGGTTTAGAGGCATACCCCATGAAGATTCCTTCATCAGATTTGGAATCTAACTTAACAATGTCTCTCTTGCCATTGTTGTGTATAAAGCATGGACATCCAAATGTTCTGAAGTGACTGATCGTGGGCTTCATTCCCTTGTATAATTCATATGCAGTCTTCTTCAGAATTTGTCTGATCATCACTCTATTTATAATGTAACAAGCTGTGTTGATAGCTTCAGCCCAGAAATATCTTGGAAGGTTATACTCTGATAGCATTGTTCGGGCCATATCCAACAATGTTCTATTCTTCCTCTCAGCTACTCCATTTTGCTGGGGTGTCCTTGGTCCTGAGAAGTTATGTTATATTCCTTGATCATCACAAAATTCTGCAAACATATCATTTTGGAATTCTCCTCCATGATATGAATGAATGCTTATTATGCTGAACTTCTTGTCCTTCTGAACTAACATACTAAACTTAACAAAGCTTTCGAACGTAGCATCTTTATGCTCTAAGAAGGATTCCCATGTAAATCATGAATAGTCATCTACTATTACAAAACAAAAATTCTTTCCTCCCAGGCTGGCAGTTCTCATTGGCCCGAACAAATCCATATGAAGCAATTCCAAAGGATTGGAGGTAGATACCATTGTCTTTGATTTGAAGGAGGATTTTGCATGCTTGCCTTATGCACATGGTTCACAAACACCTTCTATTCTTGAGCTTATCTTGGGCAGACATTCCACTAGATTTTGTTTGATGAGCTTTCTAATTCCATCCAAGCTACAGTGACCCAGTCTCCTATGCCACAGTTCCGCAGTTTGATCTTTATTTGCTGCTACACAAACATCTTGATCTTTTAATTTCTCTAGGTGCAGTACATATAAGTTCTTTTCTCTACTGGCTTCGAACACGATTGCACCATCCTTCATAATTAGACACTTAAACTCTTGAAATTTGATTCGGTGACCCTTGTCACATAGCTGGCTGATACTTATGAGATTGTGCTTGAGTCCTTTGATGCATAAGACATCTTCTATGAGCATTTTGTCTTGACTCCCCACTGATCCACAACCGATCACTGAACCTTTTCCATAATCTCCATATGTTACTCTTCCTTCTTCATCTTTTATGTATGAAAATAATCTTCTGTTACCAGTCATGTGGCTTGAGTACCCACTGTCCACGTACCACTTTGATGCTCTAAGGTTTCCCTGCAATAAATCACTTAAGATTTAGGTACCCAAGTTCTTTTGGGTCCTTGCTGGTTAGTTTTCTCATTTTGTTTTTTTTTAGGAATCCACTATAAGTGTTTGGTTGAACAGGTTATTTTAGTGCGTCCTAACTTGTTGCAATGACTACAACATGATATATTATGTACTATTTTAATTAGTCTATATTTAATGTTAGATTTATATTTAGTATTTTGTTCAGCTACAAATTTTGGCGTTGGATAGTTTTTAGGATGTATGATGGTTTCTTCCTTATCTGGTGGAATATATCCTAAACCATATTTTTTCTTACCAGATCTTCTTGCTCCTTTTAATATTAGAGATGATTTTCCGTTTGTAAATTTTTCAATTGTGTTGGTTAGATATTCATTATCTTTTTCTAGTGTGTCAACTTCCTTTTTATGTTTACTTAAGGTTTTCTAGTTTTCCCGATTTGTTATTTGTTCATTTTTATCTTTTAGATCTTCCCATAACAATTCATTTCTTCTTTTTAATTCAGAGTTTTGTTTTACTAGTTACTCAGTTTCAGATTTTAAATCTGAGTTTGTGATTTCTAAGCATGCATGACTTTTCTTGGTGGTTTTTAATAGTCTACATACTTCTTTATACTTACTGTATAGTTCATTGAAGACACCATCCAGGCTATCTAAATCTGATTCATTATAAGAAGTTAAAGATTAGTCAGAGGTTACCTTTTCATCGATGTTTGCCATGAAAGCCAGATTGACGTTTTCTTCTTCTTCATCGCTGGAGCTTGACTCACTCTCATTGTTCCATGCAGCTACCATGGCTTTCGTTTTATACCTTCTGAACTTCTTTGAATTTTTCTTCTTTTTGAAATCCGTCTTCTTCAGCTTTAGACACTCTGCCTTGATGTGTCCAAGTTTTTTACATTCGCAGCAAATGGGTTCTGACTTATTGACATCCTTGACTTCAGGTTTCTTGAGGTCTTTCCCTTTCTTAAAGTACCTTCTTCCAGACTGATACTTTTTCTTTGCCAGAATATGCTGCAATCTTCTGGAGAGAATGACCTTTTCATCTTCGCTGCTCCCATTGCTTTTATCACTATCTGATTCATCACCAGATGTGTCTTCAGCGGCTTTGAGAGAGTTGCTATGCTTCTTTTTGCTGGAGGATTCTCCAAGCCTTTCTATGTTAATCTCATGGGCCATTAGTGACCCAATGAGCTTCTCAAGTGACTTTTTTCTTAGATCATTGGCTTCTTCTTTGGCTGTCACCTTTGGAGTCCATGAGGCTAGTAGTGATCTCAATATCTTTCTTACCATATCTATGATCTCATAGGTTTTACCAAGCCCAACCAATCCATTTGTGATGTCAGTGAATCTGCTATACATTTGTGTGATGGACTCTCCTGGTTGCATCTGAAATTTTTCATATTGGGCTACCAAGATGTCTATTCTTGTTTCTCTTACCTTGTCAGTTCTCTCATCTGTGATTCTGAGCTTCTCCCACATCTCCATAGCTGATTTACATGTTGAGATTCTGATGAACTCTTTCTTACTCAATGCACATCATAGTATACTTTTGGCTTTACTGTTTAGGGATATCTTCTTTTTGTCTTCTTCTATACAATTTTCCTTACTGTTGAGAACTACAAGGTCTCCTTCTTCGACAATGGACCAAAGTTGGAAATCGAGACCTAGAAGAAAGAACTCCATTCGAGTCTTCCAGTAGTTGTAGTCTTCACCATCAAATAGAGGGGTTTGTTGACGGACTGACCTCATGCATACCCTTGAGCTGCCATTTATCTTTGCTCTTCAGACCGTGAGATCTTCTTTCTTGAAGAGACTTACCTCTGATACCACTTGTTGCCCAAATAGCAAGCCTAGAGGGGGGGGGGCGTGAATGGATTGCTAAACGCTATTTATAAATTGAAACTTGTTAATAAAAACACTTAACAGAAAAACACTAAGATTGATAGTTAGTGTTAGTGAGAATAAAGACAAACAATTAAACACACAACACAGGAGAATTTTATCTTGGTTTGGACCCCCTATCCCAAGGAGTCCTACGTCCAGTCCCCAAGCAACAACTTGAAATTTCACTAACCACAGGTACTGTCCCCCTTAAGGACCCTTACACATCCAACCACAGCTGGCCTTCTCCTATAACCCCGAAGAGGTACAAAACACCACCTGATACACAGGTCTTCCTTCCTCAACGAAGGGAATAATGACCATATGTTTCCAACAGGTCTTCTCTTCACAACCGAAGAGGAACACACAGAGAATTGTGTAAAAAGGTGAAAGGCCCCTAGACCAAGCTTATAAGAGTTTGCTTGATCTGAGGCAATGTCTGAGAGAGACAAATTTTCAATACGAAAATGTCTCAGAACAACAGTTTGCTCTCAAAAGACTAAGCAAGAAAGGCTGAGAACTAAGAGCTTAAAAATGAATGGTGGAGTGAAGTGAATAAGCTCTTCTATCTGATGCTTGCAAGTTGCATTTCAGTTGAATGTGATGCTCTATCTCTCAAAAACTCTCTTTCTTCATGGAGTCATCAGTCTTCTATTTATCTTCTGCAACATATTTTGATCGTTGAAGTAGCCGTTCAGATGCTCGTTGTCTCACAGCTTTATGTTCATTAGGAAGACTGGTTGTAGGCATGCAGAGGTGAGCTTGCAGCTACAAATGCTTGTATTGGTCTTTGCATCCTTCAGGAAAGATTTTCTGAATCTTTTATCCTTTCGACAGGTTGACGGATCCATACTTTACGTACTTTACTACAAAAGGCATGCATGCATTGAACACAAATACCTAGACAAACTTTTTGTCTACGTTGTCAGTCAACCTTGGTAGTCGTGCAATATAATGATATTCTTAAATTGGAAAGGATATCCTGTCATCACACAAATCAAGATTCTATGCGATACATCAAATAAGCAAGAGGATTTCGTGTGAAATGATCAAAATCTTATTATGCGCAGGAAGACTTGAACTCCACAGAATTTTGAAAATATGTTTGAATAGTATGGACATTATCAGGAATATCTGAGAATATAATAATGAAATCATTGTCTAAGCAAATCGTTATTTGGCTTAGGCAAATTATTGTTCAAGTAAGAGCAAATCGTTGTTTGACTAAGGCAAATCATTGTTTAAGTAAGAGCAAATCGTTCTTTGACTAAGGCAAATCGTTGTTCAAGTAAGAGCAAATCATTGTTGAAGTGGTAACGAATCGTTATAGCGATCAAATCGTTGTTTAACTTATCGAATCATTACAGCGACCAAATTGTTGTCTCACTTATCAAATCGTTATAGCAACCAAATCGTTGTTTCACTTATCAAATCGTTGCAGCAACCAAATCGTTGTTTCACATAACAAATCGTTGTGTAACTTATCGAATCGTTGCGGTGATCAAATCGTTGTTTCACTTTTGAAATCGGTGTGAGACCGAAATCGTTGTTTCACTTATGAAATCAATGTGAGATCGAAATCGTTATTTTACGTATGAAATCGATGTGAGACCAAAATCGTTTATTCACTTATGAAATCGATGTGAGACCGAAATCGTTGTTTCACTTATGAAATCGATGTGAGACCGAAATCGTTGTTTCACTTATGAAACCGATGTGAGACAAAATCGTTGTTTTTCTCAAAAACTGATGTTCTATCAAGGAAATTGATGTGTACTTAGAATGCATACATACTTTAAACTTTAAATAACAATGTATAATAATTACTTACAGATTTTGCTTGACTAAATTTCCTGTGGAGGAACTTCATAAAGGATTGTTAGAAAATCTTTGTTAAGGTTTTTTTAATCACCAAAAATGCATAAAAAATTAAATTATATGGGGATGGACTGATCATCAATTTCAAGTAAGATATCATGAATGCACAGATGGTCATATAGTCATTTTCATTTGATCCTATCTTCTCATGTCTTGATCATGTCTTCACAATGTTTACAACATCAGTTATGTCAATCATCAAAAACATCATACTCAAACATGATCATACACATTGTAACCCAACATTCTCCCCCTTTTTGATGATGACAAAAATACAATTAATGTTCTCCCCCTTTTTGACAACCTTAAAAAAGGTAGCTCATGCACAAATAGATAGACAAAAATAAGCAATTGTGAATACATTGATGAAACATGAATTACACATAGTACAAAAAGAAATCCAGTACATGACACAAAAAAGGAAGGATAAGCATGACAAGACTGAACTACCCAGAAACCCAAACTGAGAAAGACAGAACTACATGACCCCACATTGCTCAATTGAACCCTAGACAATCTAAGCCTCATCATTTCCAGGAGCAGTGGGACGACAAAATTCATGAAACTCCGTGGTGAGGTGAGTTACATGCTGTTGTATATGTGCTTGAGAGTCTGCAAGAGTGTCTATCCGGGTGTTGAGCTGATCAAATCATGTAGTAAAAAGTTGAGTCATCTTAGCCGTTTGATCGGCCATGAACTCCCGAAGGTCTTGAGCTGCAGCCTATGGAGCAGGTTCATCAGGAACATCTTTAGCGCCACCCTGAACATCCATGGGTTCCGGATGAGAATCTACATCACTTTCCTCATCATCTTCAGAATTGACCTCTTTTTCTGATTCTTGACCCTTGAGAGTCTGGGTGACTCACCTCGCAACCAATTTGTAGCCCATCTGATGGGCAGTGGTGATATCATAAGCATTGCGGGTTTTGAGAGAGTCGAGCTCACCCGCAGTGAGTTGGATGCCAAGGAAGGATAGAAGAGAAGTGATGGGGTAGGCATATGGCGTTGACCTCTTAGGATTGTTGAAACATTGCTTGATGAGGTCAAGCATGAGATGTGGCAGATTTATCTGCTGGCACTTGAGGAAGAAAAAGAAGAGGGACTTGTGAACCTCGGTCATAAGCTCCCAACTGCCATCTTTCAGAGCTATCAGAGTGGTGAAGATGTGGTGAATCATGCGGTGGAGTGGGGGAAAGGTGTTGGCATTGAGTTTCAGAACCTCCTTGGTGGAATCATAAGGTTGGAGGATAATGAGGGTGAAGTACTCTGAGGCAGGAAGATGGTTGACAAGAACGTCAGCCCCAGAGTTGGGAATTTGTAAGGCACGGCTGAAAAGATTTGCAGTGACTTTAAAGGTAGTACCTTTGATAGTGGTGTAGAGTACCTTATCCACTGTCATCCCCATGTTGTTGAAGAACTCCATCACAATGATCAGGGAGTACTACTTGTGGGATTTGAGAAATGTTGTCCAGCCCTGGGTGTCGAAGAGGGTCTCCAGGCCGGCGAACATGTCCTCCATGGAGACGAAATCCACATACCGTGGCTGGACGAACATTTTGAAGACTCCTCGGACCCTAGTGAGTTGCAAATCTAGGGGAACAATGAGTTCTGGCATGCGATCATCCTGTTGCTTGATCCGGCACTCCGCTGGAGCCCTAGAACCTTCGCCGGCTTCGGACGAAGTGGGGCGTTGACGAGAAGCACGAAGCTTCCTCCGAGATTCCATGGGAGATGTGATGCATAGGAAGGAGATGAGCAATAGATAGGAGGGAGATAGGAGGAAGGCGACAGAGGAAGATCAGAGAAACAAGTTGGAGAGAACGGTTAGGGAAAGAAGAGAGAGTTGTGGTTGAAAATGGAAGGGATCACCTTTTGAGGGAAGGTGAGACGTTGAAGGGTCGTGGGTTGCCCTTTAGACCTATTTAGGAAGGATTTGAAAGAGAAAGGGGCCCACAAAACCGGATAGAATGTCAACCGGTTGAACTCTGGGATGGTTCACATTTTCGTCTGTCTACAGGCGCAATGCATCTATCAACAGATGCAGTGCAAAAGTGTGCCAGAATAGGATTTTGACAGAAATAGGTGGGGAATGAGTGTTCAAATGGCATTTTAAGGATGAGAACTGGTATACACCCATTACAAAGTGTTATACACACTAGCATTAAGGCATTTCAATTTATACAATGGACGTGAGATAATGTTCCGGTAATCTAAAGTTGTAGCATGTAGAAGAAACTTCACAAAAACATATGTGAATAATATAACCCCTTTGAATAAAACCATTGTAGAATTACTAATTTCTTAGTGGCAAGATGTTTAGATGATGATTGAATTTAATATTCAAATGGGCAATTGACAATAAACAAAGATGTGATCTTGATTAACATCATGGAGGCTTCACTCTATTACAGGTGTTGAATGAATTTTCCTTTTTAGGCGGGGTATGTGGTAATCAAGTTGACATGCACCTTTTGATGTGAAGGTAGACATTTGTTGTAGCAACCTGAATTTTTTAGAAAAATAAAAATTTAAATAATAAATTAAAAATACAGCTAAATGGATATTCAATGAAAAGAGTATTAAATAAAACCCATTAAATGGAAAAGAGTAATGGGCTTGCTTAATGGATCCTCTAGAACTTATTAGGTCAAAAATATGAATTTAAAAAGGGAGAATAATAAGAAAATACCCTAAATTCGGAGTTTAATTATCTCCTAATTGGAAAGGGGTTATTAAAGCAATAAAAGTGGCAATTAGAGTTGGAATTGGATTCCTAAACTTACCCCATATAGTCTAGCACGAATTTAGATACTATCCTAACCCAATTAGAGATTGGAAAGCAAGAGAGGAAGGGTGGAGTTAGGAAATCTCGTAATTAAGAGGAATTTGAGTAGTAGTAGGAATAGAAACTTGTATTTATATAAATACACCTCTTAAACCCTCATGGCCGGCCCTAGCTCATGCAAAGGGGTTCTTGGACGTGGAGAAGAGGCCAAGGAGGAGGAGAAATCGAGGAGAGGAAGATCCATCAAGCTTCTTCCTTCGTTCTTGGAGTTCTAAGCCCTAGAAGATAAATCGAGTCAAAGGTAGGCATTCTCACAAGCAAAACTAAATCAAATCCATCTATAGGTAGTTCCAATCACCAGGAACAAAAGCCCTCTCGTTTCATAACTTTTCATTGAGCCAATATTTTGTTCTTGATTTTTGAAGTTCTGCATCCATGATAACCCCGAGTCATCATGTTTAAATCAGTTCTCCATGTACACTTGTTCCCATGCTACGGAAATTTTACTGTAGATACTACTTGTTGTTAGGTATCTTTTGCCCCTAAAATCCCTAATTAGCAAGCATGTTGCTCGAATTAAATCATTCATCTCTGCTGCACCTTGAATCAGGTTGCTTCTTGTTCAACTTGTTAGAACTATGTCGATACCATGATTGTTTTCAAATTCCTAATTACTGGAAGTACCCTTACATGTCTAGATCAATTTAAAGATAGTTTCATGATTTTTCATAGTGTATACAATTAGTTATGATTTTCTGAACTACCCTATGTCAAAAAGGCAAGTTTCTAGACCGCAATCCAAGACATATTAGAACTCTGTCAGGCTCAGGCGCAGACCCTGTGAATGCGACGGCCTGATAGGCCGTATTCACAAGGTCCGTCGCGATAGAGCGCTCTATCACGATCTGATCGCGACAGTCCGCATTGTCGCGATCTGCTGACCATGCAGGCGCGACCCTCATGCAAGTCTGTCGCGATCTACCCTTCTGTCCTGGCAGCCCTGTCGCAACCCTTTTCATGCCCTATCCCTGTCGCGACCCTTACATGGGTATGTCACCTTTTTAACAGTCATACACGTAGTAAAAACACCTGTTATAAAATGGAGCTATATTAAATGCTTTAAAATACATATTCATGACTTCTTTCCCTATCTATGAATTATCTTACTCATGCACACACTTGAACCATCCATATATGGCTGAAATCTGGCATAAAATATCTCTTAATGTATCTGGTAATTTATTGCAATAAAGTATATTAATTGCTCTATTTTAAAGGACTTGTATTTGTTTCTTGCGTTGTTTATATACCGATATCGACGCTCCACTGTTCTAGAATTCCTCTAGAACGTCGAGCACCTGTCTTTATATACACACTTTACTTGGCTTGTGGTGAACTCTCCGTTGGATATTCCTTTTGCCGGACTAGTGAACCCTTGCACAAGGCCTCCGTAAGTCTCCTCTGATCATGGATTCCCACATGGTCGACGAGCCGATTGTACCCTAACACCCATTACACCTTTAGGGATCGATATGATCGAAACGGCTATTAGAAGTTCGCTCTTACCTTGAATCACGTCGGACCTCTGGACTTGTGCATAACATGGCCAGCGAAAGATCGTGAATTTCCACCTAACTGCCAACACCAAGTGCGTGTGTTGTGCAACTGTTACTATCGCCTGGTTACTCGACGTATTACGTGCAATGTCCACTAGCTCTCATTTATACTCTACTCGCTCACCTATTCACGTTCACTCTACTATCTCATCTATTCATCTAGTGCTCTTATCTATTTCTTGGTACTCCCAAATTGGCCATTAATTGATTGTCTAAAGATAAACAATATAACCAATGCCAGCACAATAGGGCCCGATCAGGTCCTGGGGGGAGCGCCCGAAAGTGCCATTTGCCCGCGGGAGTTAAATGATCAGAGTGTTTGGCATTACACTCAAGTGCTATCTATCTCGACTATCTATATGGCAGACTTCCGATTTGAAGGGCCTTTTCATAGGCCAGTGTCATCCTTGTGACTATATGGTGAGTAATTTACTATCTATTTATATCACAAAAACTTGAAGTACTTATTCTCTCAAAAAGATCTTAACACGAGACAAAGGAGATGGCTGGAATATTTAAAAGACTTTGACTTCAACATCCATTACCATCCAAACAAAGGTAATGTTGTGGCTGACGCTCTTAGTAGGAAGCCTATGGCATCCTTATCTAGTCTAATTCTTGGTCTGGTGCAACTGCTAGATCAATTTGCAAGGTTAGACTTAAATATTGAACAATGGAATGATTGTGTCTTGGTTGTTAATATCAATATTCAATCTGACATACTTGTGGAGATCAAAGCTGAACAGGACAATGATCCATTCTTGGTTCATGTTTAGCAGAAAGACCAGATTTTGCTATGACCGAGTATGGAAGACTAGTATTTCAAGGAAGGAACATGTGTACCTAATAATGAAGATCTTAAGAATAAGCTAATGGATGAAGCTCATAAAACCAAGTACACTATTCAACCTAGCGCTAACAAGATGTATCAAGACATGAAAAGAACATATTGGTGGCCAAACATGAAAAGAGAAGTAGCTGAGTATGCTAGTCATTGTCTTACTTGTCAACAAGTGAAGGCAAAACACTAGCACCTTGCAAGTGTACTCAGACCTTTAGAAATTCCTAAGTGGAAGTGGTAAAGTATTGGCATGACTTCATCATGGGTTTACCTAGAACTCGTGGTGGACACGACGCGATATGAGTAATCGTTGATCGATTAACTAAGTCTGCACACTTTATGCCAATTAAAAATAAGTGGACTGTGGATGTGTTGGCCACTCTTTATGTAAAAGAGATAGTGAGAATGCATGGAGTTCCATCGTCAATAGTCTTAGATCGTGACCCAAGATTTACCTCTCATTTATGGAAAGGACTACCATCTGCACTCGGTACTAAACTCAACCTTAGTGCCACTTTTCACCCACAAACAGATGGACATACTTAGAGGACTAATCAAATTGTGAAAGACATGTTAAGAGCCTACACTATAGACTTTGAAGGCTACTGGAATGAGCAATTACCCTTAATTGAGTTCGCCTATCACAATAGCTATCAAGCGAGTATAAAGATGGCTCTATTTGAAGCACCATATGGTAGAAGTTGTAGATCACTAGTATGCTAGACTGAAGTTGGTGAACAACAATGGTTAGGTCGAGACATGGTACAAGCTACGACCAAAGACATTCAGGTTATTCGAGATCGGCTTAAGATCGCTTAATCTAGACAAAGAGCTATGCTGACAAGAGAGGGAAAGATTTAGAATTTCAAGTGGGAGATCATGTACTTTTGAAGGTATCTCCTACTCGTGGAATTCAATGATTTGGAGTCAAATGGAAGCTATGTCCAAGATTCATTGGCCCATTCAAAGTGCTCGCAAGGGTTGGTGAAATCACATACCGATTGGCATTGCCTCCACATTTAGCATTCGTACACAATGTATTCCATGTCCCTATGCTCAAGAAGTACGTGTACGATCCTACCCATATCATATGCCATGAGAACTTAGTGTTACATAAGAACTTGACTTACGAAGAAAAGCCAATCAAAATACTGGATCGAAAATTGCAACAACTCAAGAACTGGTCTACACCTGTGGTAAAGGTTCTATGGAATAACCGTGGAGTAGAAGAAGCCACATGGGAAACCGAAGCAACAATGAGGCGGAACTAACCCGACACATTCGGTAAGACATTCTCCCTAATGATCATATGAATTTGGGGACCAAATTCTTTTATGAGGGGGAGGATATATCAACCAACTATTTTTAAATTAAACAAATAAATAGGAATATTAATGAAATATGATTTAATTAAAACCCAATAAGAAAAAATAAGTAATGGGCTTTAATAAATGGTTCATATAAGAGTTATTGGGCCAAAATAGGAGTTTTAAAATATAGAATAAAAAGAAATACTATAAAATTCATAACTCTAATATTTCCTAATTAAAAAAGGGCAAGTACATCAGTAATATGACTCATATATATCTAAAATAGACTCCTAACCCTATCCCAACTTGTTAGCCATGAAATTGGAGTCTCATCCTAACCCAAATATGAGGATTAATGCTAGGAAAGTGAGATAAATATGGAAATTCGCAGTTGGAGGAAGGTTAGAGTTGTATTAGGAAATAACATTACAAGATGTATAAATACACCCCCAAACCCCACATGGCCGCCCCTAATACTCTTCTGAGATCTCTTGGATGCCGAGGAGAGGCCAAAGGAGGAGGGAATCATGGGGAGAAGGCTACTAGAAGATCTACAAGTCTGTTCTTCAAGTTCTAGCCCTAGGAGTTTACATCGTCGAAAGGTAGGCAATCTCACAAGAAAAATTAAATTAAACTCTACTGTACATTGTTCTTGATCTTAGGAGCAAATCCCTCTCTTTTCCCTAATTTCTATCATCCCTATCTTGTCAATTTTATGTTTGAAATTTTGTTAAGAACATGTACCCGACCCATCATGTTCATCTTAAATCCCTGCCTAAGCATGATCTCGTACCATGAAACTTTTACTGTACATGTTACATGATGTCAGGAATCTATTGACATATTTTTCCCCAATTTCTATCAAGTATTCATCCAAATTAAATCCCTTTCATCACTGTTGTAGACGCGAGATTTGGCCCATCTCCCGCAAGGCTCTTTGGCCCATTAAGCCTCGTTTGACCATTTGTTGACCAGCCTCGAATCCTATGTAGACGGCAGCATCGATGGCCGCCGACTACTGGTTGGCGGCAATAACCCTGGACGTTGACCCAAGTTGGCGTCCACATCCATGGACGCCTGCATGCGGTTAGCGGCCTGATCCCTGGACGTCAACAGGGTTTACCTGGTCTGCGCAACAACCCCGAGATTCCAGCCCACTTGCACCATTCTCTCGGCCATGCAACTCATGTAGCCATTCCCAACGGGCATATGGGCCACCTAGGCACCCCATTGACCCAGTAAAAATCCTACTTGGCCTCTCCCCATTGGTTAGACCTTTAATGCATGGATTGCTAAGTGTGCAAGTGTGTTTCTTCACACTTGAGCATCCAAGGCTCTCAACCCCGAGCTCCATTGTCTATATAACCTCCCTTTGAGCCCTCTGAGCCAAGGGGGAGAGGCTGGACGTCCATATGCTGAATCTTTGAGAGAGGAGAGAGAAAATCTTACCCTACCTTCCACCACTCATCCTCTTCACTCTCTCCACACTTGGGACGTCCAGGAGGCTTGCTTTGGAGCTGGAGGAGTCCTTGCAAGGAGCTACAACATCAACAACGAGGATCTACACCTCCTTCCCTCTCTCTTTTCTTACTTACTTTTTAGCTAGTTTGCATGTTGCACACCCCTTCCCACTCACCCTAGGCACATAGGTCACCTTCCTACACACCTAGAAAGGGGTTTTACAACAAAAAACGGAGGGAAGAAGGGTGGTCATAGCATTTGGCCACCCCTCTTCTCAAGTCCGCAACCGGTACGGGACTTTCCTTTTGGGTTTTTCATACTTCGTTTTGAGCATTTACCACACTCCCTAGAGTCTAATAGTGTCTTTGTTTTGGCAGGAACGACCCGCAGAAGACTACGAAGCTCTTCTCCTTTGGCCAGCCGAAGGAGGAGAAGTTGAAGTCCCACCATCACCCGCAACGCGAGGCCACTACACCGACGTGATCACAGCAACCCCTTGGGCATAGGTAAGGCCCTGGCGATCACCAAATCCCCTTTGTTTCGCTTGTTTGCTTCGTTTTCCTTCTAGTCAACTCAGTCAACCGGAGGGTCAACGTGGTCAACCGGTGACCCCTTCATCGCCAACGAGAGTCCGATGGCGTCCGCAAGCATCCGAGAGATCCGGTGACGGAGCGGAAACGAACCGTCTACAGCTCTCTTCTGGCGATCACGGTGCGACAATCTTTTGCCACTGTGGTCTTACTGCGGCCAGGTAGACAGCAGGAGATCTTGCCGCCTATACAGGTAAACGTCTAGCATTCCTGCCGTTAATTTTCGTTTAGCGTCCATCTCCTTTGTCGTTTATTGTCTATCAGCGTCCGTCGATCATGCCGTTAACTGTTTCTGATGAACTGAGCGTCCATATGCATGCCGTTTATTTCACAGAAACTGTTGTTTTGGTTGTTTTGATCTGATTTTGTTTTCTGTTTGCTTCCTGTTTGTTTCGAACAGTCCTCAGTCACGGGGGGTCCCTTCCTCTCATCTGTTCTAGCCTCCCCTCACATTTTAGGACAGCCATTCTTTGGTCTACAACCTTTTACTCAGGGATTTCCTTTCGGGTAGATCGGGTTGGTTCCAAAGAAAACTCTATAAGTCCCTAAATTCCATGGATTCCCTCATGGTACAGGGCAGGAGGACCTTTACCCTCCCTGTCTAGCTCACCTACTCACCGTGATTCAAGTGAGACTTGAGAAGACGGCCTTTTAAATCAAGTCAAGTAAATACACAACTTTGATCTTTAAAAGTTTGGGGACGTTGTTTGATAACGTTGTTTGGTAGAAATCCATACTTCTGCTGAAAACAATGTAATCACTTCAAGTTAAACCATTTCAAAAAAAAGTAGGTTGTGTGCTAATGGACACGTGGTTGGATCCTGTTAATATGGCTAATGAACCGACATTTGAGTGTGATGATAATGTCAATGAAGTTGTCGGTATGATAAACACTAACAATCAGCCCGAGGAATCAGTCCAATCATCCTCCCAGGCCGACAATGAGGAAGTCAGCTTGAGGGTCAACCCCACTCATCCCCAAAGTACTCAAGAGGACCCCGAGTTTTCCAAACTCATGTCCCACTATTCGCCCGACGATATCATTTCTATGCTTTCCAAGCATACCATTCGGGCAGCGGCTTCTCCTTCCCCTCAAGCCCATTCTCCTTTCCATGCTTCCTCATCTAGGCCCGCTCCTAGGCCTCTCACCCCTTCCCAAATTCCTGTATCCCCTATCCCTATCTCCACTCCTATTCCTCCCACTCCTTTACCTACTTCTACCCAAATTCCTCCACCCATCCACCCATCCTATGTCCAAACCACTCCTCCCGCTCAATTTGAATCCATGACCCGGTCTGAGACAGAGGGTCTTATTCGGAAACTCTTGGTTGAATCTCTGTCCCTTTCCAAGCCTCATTGACTCCAAAACTACTGCAAGCTCCCGAACGCTTACTTCCCTCCGGGTTTCATGGCCCCGAAGTACCACAAGTACGATGGGACCTCTGACCCCCAGTATCATCTAGCCGGATTCACCATGGATTCCCACCGATGGCTGTACGATCGGGTTCTTTTAGTTCACCTCTTCCAACAATCGTTAGAAGGGGAAGCTTTGAGGTGGTTCACCTCTTTACCCGCGTCGGACCTGGTTAATTTCGACATAGTCTCCGAGCAATTCATCTCTCACTTCTCATACATGGCCACTCAAGTCCCTACACTCCCCGACTTGGTGGCAGAAAAGATGAAGGCGAACGAAGACTTTGTCACTTATGCCAACCGATGGAGGTCCATGGCCTCGAGGGCAGATATTCCTATCCCGGAGTCCCAGGCCATAACTATGTTGGTTACCAACACCACCCCCCGCTCTCCATTCCATATTGATGTTGAGTGAGTTCCCCTCATTTGTGCATCTATACAACAGAGCTAGGGTGATTGAAAATCAGATCAAGGACTCCTCTCTCCCACATTTCTTCGAAGGGAAGCCAAAGGCACGTAAGGCTCCCGCGGCACCCACCACCGAGGGGGTGACCATCAATGAGTCCGTCAGTGCCTGCAGCCAACCTTTGAGGCCTCCAACAAATCCTCCCATCCACCTTCCAACCCTCACCAATTCCCATCTCACCCCTCCAAGCCTTACTCTGCCGTTCCTCCTCCTGCTGGCTACACCCGACCTTGCCCCAAAAGGTCACACTACCCTCCTCTCCCTGAGACTCTCGAGGACGTGTTCTTCGCTCTCATGTCCTGCGATGCGATTCAACTCCCCCCACAAAGGGAGAACACCAATTCAAGGGTAGACACCTCCAAGTACTGTCCATACCATAGGACTCATGGTCACTTCATCAACAATTGCTTTACCTTCCGTGACTGGGTCTATGATATGAATGACTAAGGTAGAATCAACTGGGATGACATCAAGGTGGCCATAGCAAAGTCTAGGTACACCAAAAAGGACCTTGGCATTTTCAGTAACCCTCTCCCCAACCACGAAAGCAACAATCCCTCCTCCTCTAAAACCCATGAGAGCGTGCATACCATGGTACACCTAGGACCTCGGGTTGTGAGGAGAGAGCAACAGTGGGGGGTAGAAGGTTTCGACGAATGGTACCCTTGTCCCACGGCCATGTCTCAGGAGCCTTCCATGTCGGTAGATGCCATCCTAGAGGAGAGACCATTAGTGCTCATCCGTCCTCCCCAGGATGCTCATCCCACTATCATCACTCCCCTTGCCAATGAGTCATCCTCCCAACCCCTCCAGCTCATCTGTCCTCAGTCTCAGGAGGCCGTGCATGTCACACTCCGAAACCGGATGGTTCCTCCACCTCCGCGGCCATCCCAAGATGAGGAGGATAATGGGTCTCCACCCCCGGCCGGCACCGAATATGATATTCTTCAACATCTTGATAAAACGCCCGCGACGGTGTCTATTTTAGAATTGATTCGGAGGTCGCCATCACATCAATCCTCTCTCCTCCAGTTCCTCCAAAAGATCATGGTCAATGATGATCTCCCTCCTAGTGGGGTCACCGGCGCCATTCTCTCCCTCACCCAAAGACCCTCAATCTCTTTCTCGGATAAGGTTCTCGCCACCCCCGAGTGTCGTTCGCTCCCTCTTTGTCTCACCATCAACCTCAATGGGGTTTCGATGGACTTCACTCTTATCGACACCGGGGTATCTATCAATGTCTGTCCTATGAAGACTCTTAAGAAATTGGGCTTAGGGGAAGAGAATCTGGAGAAAAGTTGCTCCACCATCGCCGCCTATGACAACTCCAAAAGGGTTGCCAAAGGCAAAATTGCTCTTAAATTAGGAATTGGACCTGTCACTATGTCCACTGAGTTCCTAGTTCTTGACGTCGATCCGGCCTACAAGGCCATTCTCAGTCGTCCTCGGCTAGAACAGACTCTAGGAGTCCCTTCCACCGCCCACCAATGCTTCAAATTTTCTTTCAATGGGCGGGTGATCAAGATCAAGAGCATTCCCATCTTGGAGACCCTCAATGCGGTCACCACTGAGCAAATGCCGCACCTTTTCATTCCGGATAAGGGGAAGAAGCCAGTCATGTCTCTCTTTGACTTCCCCACACCCTGTGAGCTTAGCCAACCTCCCCGGCCTGTTATAGAACCCTATGATCCATGTCCCCCGGGAAAGGGTTGGGAAGTGATAGCCAACATCGGCTATGTTCATGGCCGCGGGTTGGGCACGGATGAAAAGGGAGAGATCCAGAGCGTTCAGGCAATTAGGAGGTTGTTACCCAACGCCGGTCTAGGTTTCCACCCAGACCCTGTCCATCCGGACCCATTTATACCGTATCAACCCCTTACCTGGACTTTGAAGGAGCATTTTGTCCAGGGGCCAATCCAGCTAGGGACCAGGGAGCCCGTAATAGAAGAAATTCCTTGCTCTGAGAGTGAGGATGAAGAAGAAGAAGAGGATGCCCAAATAGAAGACATTTCCGACGATTTTGGCCTCCTCTCTCTTTTTGGCTCTGATCTCCCTTCTCCCCCATCATCATCACCATCATCTCTATCTCCCTCCACTACTGTGTGCTCGCCACACAATTCAGTTCCTCCATCCACCTCTAATCCCTTTCTTTCTCCTCTTGTCCTCTCTCCATCCCTCATCCCGCCAGTCGAGATTACCTTGAGTCAGAAACTCATGGTTCATGGCCTTGACTCCCAAAAAAAAACACCAATTTTGAAAATTGGAAATCCGAGGTCTCCATTGAGCACCCTTCCTCCCTGGAACCTCTTCCGCTCGGCTAGGGGCCGACGCTTTCCGGCTTAAGTTCCTCCTCCTCTTGCCCCTCTAGGGGCACTTCCCCTGTACATAGTTTTGTACATAGCAGTCATGTAAATAGTGGTCTAGATTCTAGTTTAGAGTCAGGTCAAGAGGCTAGTCTAGAGTCTAGTTTAAGTCTATGAGAGTCTAGTTCCTCTCAGCCATGTGTATGCAAGGAGAAGGGTAGGCAAGTTCCTGCCCATTTTGTTATGGCCTTGGCTGAGAGATGTGCTAATTTAAGTCAGGTGCCAGAATTTCTTGAGGACCCTGCTCTCGTAGAATCAGATTTTGAAGAAGGTGACTCCGTAGATGATGGCTTAGGAGTTTATCTATTAGATTTTGATGAGGAGTGTGAGTCGGGAGGTCCTGGGTTAGGAGAAGAGGACCCAGTGAGCTCCTATGTGGATGGCACAAAAAGGTTCGACGAGCCAACCATGGCTGCAAACGAACCCACTAAAGAAGTCAATCTTGGCACCGAAGAATCCCCGAAGACAGTTTTGATTAGTGCCAACTTGAGTGTTGAAGAAGAAGAAAACTTGGTAGCTATTCTTAAAGAAATTTCTGACGAATTTGCTTGGTCTTACGAGGACATGCCGGGACTCGACACCTCTTTGGTTGAGCACCGTTTGGTCCTAAAAGCCGATGCAAAGGCCGTCAAGCAAAAGTAAAGAAGGCTACATCCTAAGCTTGCACTCAAGATCAAAGAGGAGGTTGACAAGTTGCACAAAGCCAAATTTATTAGGGTTGTGCTATATCTACAGTGGGTAGCTAATATCGTCCCTGTAATGAAGAAGGACGGTAAGGTTAGGATCTACATAGATTTCCGTGACCTTAATCGTGCTTGCCCAAAGGACGATTTCCCTCTCCCACACATAGATGTCCTAGTGGACAATACTGCCGGCTTCGAGCTTTTGTCGTTTATGGATGGTTTCTCTGGGTACAACCAGATTCGCTTGGCGGAGGAAGACCAGGAGAAAACTTCATTTACAACGCCCTGGGGGACTTACTGTTATGTCGTCATGCCCTTCGGATTGAAGAATGCGGGAGCAACCTATCAAAGGGCAATGATGACAATTTTTCATGACATGATGCATGTGCACATGGAGGTCTATGTGGACGATGTCTTGTTAAAATCAAAGACTCGACATGGCCATGCTGAGGTCCTCCGGGCAGTTCTCCAAAGGTCTAGAGAGCACAATCCTAAGATGAACCCCAAGAAGTGCGTCTTTGGTGTCTCTTCGGGGAAATTTCTCAGGTTCATAGTAAGTAAGCGGGGAATTGAAATTGATCCTAACAAGGCCAAAGCAATAATCGACATGCCTCCTCCTAGGAATATCAGAGAAGTCAGAGGGCTAATTGGCAGACTCCAGTTTATTCGGAGGTTTATCTCCCAGTATTCAATCCGCGGTAAGCCCTTCTACGAGTTGCTTAGAGGAGAGGCAAAGTTTAATTGGGACGATAAATGTTAGAAGGCCTTTGATGAATTGAAGAGCTATCTTTTTAATCCCCCTGTTCTCGCTCCTCCGGTCCCGAGTCAGCCTTTACTGCTCTATGTGTCAACCACAGAAGATTCAACTGGAGCGGTTTTGGCCCAATACGACCACGAGAAGAAGGAGAGAGCGGTGTACTATTTATCCAAGTTATTCAATGAGGCTGAAAAGAAGTACACCGCCATGGAAAAAACGTGCGCGGCCGTCGTTTGGGTTGCCCAGAAGGTGAAGCACTATTTCTTGGCTCATGAAGTGAAACTTCTGGCGCGTATGGACCCTGTTCGGTACTTGCTTGAGAAGCCTGTCCTGACTGATCGGATGATGAGGTGGCATAGTTTCCTCAATCAATTTGATATCACCTATGTTAACCAAAAGTTAATCAAGGGGCACGCTATTGCCGAGCATTTGGCCCACCACCCCTTACCTTCATACTCTCCCATTGATGAAAGCTTTCCCGATGAAGAGTTAGGAGCCATTATCGATGGTGAATCTTCGTGGGTGCTTTACTTCGATGGGGCGCTCAATTCTAAAGGGTGTGGAATAGGGGCGGTCCTCCTCTCTCCGGAAGGGGTAGTCATTCCGCACGCCTATCAGTTAACCTTCCAAGCCACTAACAATGTGGCTGAGTACGAGGCTCTCCTAGTCGGGCTGAAAATGGATTTATTGCTCGTAGTCAAGGAGTTAAGGATTATTGGAGATTCGCAGTTGATACTCCGACAATCTCTTAGCAAGTACCAGACCCGGGACCCCAAGCTAAAACTATACCAAGACTTGGTAGGAAAAGTAGTCCGGCAGTTTAGGAAGCTCACCTTAGTTCACACTCCTAGGGCCCAAAATATCCTAGCAGATTCACTCGCCTCCCTCGCATCTTCCATTCCCATCCCTTTGGGAAAGTCGTCTGAAATCGTCCCTGTTCAGAGATTAGGAGTCCCTTCCCATGTCGATCCGTGGTTCTCTCAGCTCGTGCGTCCTTCTCCATCCCTTCGGGTCCATGCGCTTTCTAAAGAGCTAGAAATTGACGTTGAAGATGGCCATCCCTGGTATTTTGACATCGAAAACTTTCTCAAAGATGGATCCTTCCCTGATTATGCCACCTCTGCCGATAGACAAGCGATTCGTCGCGTCTCGGAGCGTTACAAGATCATAGGTGGCATTCTCTACAAAAAGTCTCTCAGCGGGGTCTATCTCCGTTGCCTTGATGAATTCGAGTCTCAAGATGTTGTTGAAGCCGCTCACTCTAGTGAATGTGGTGGCCATGTTAATGGTAGAGCAATTGCCCAGAAATTGCTAAGACACTATTATTGGCCCACCATGGAAGAGGACTGTCGCCATTTTGTCCGTCACTGTGCTAAATGCCAATTATACGGTGACAAAATTCATGCTCCTTCCTCTTCTCTTCACCCTCTCATCGCACCATGGCCTTTCGCCATATGGGCAATCGATGTGGTCGGTCCTCTCGCAGATAGAACCGGAGAAGTTCGGAAGAAGTCCTTCATTCTGACCGCCACAGAGTATTTCACAAAGTGGGCTGAAGCAGAAGAGTTCATAGAAGTCAAAGCTTCAATGGTCGTCAAGTTCATCAAGCGCAACATCCTTGCGAGATTTGGTGTACCTCGGGACATCGTCACCGACAACGGACCGCAATTCACTTCACAAGAGCTTCGCGACATGTGTGGTAAATATGGCATCAACTTGCATCATTCATCACCATATTATCCACAAGGTAATGGACAAGCTGAAGCTACTAATAAAACTCTCATTAAAATCATAAAGAAAACATGCAAATCTCACAACAATGCTGACTGGCCAGATCGCTTGGTTGAAGCTCTTTGGGCTTATCGCACCTCGGTTCGAACCCCCATGGGGCAAACTCCCTATGCCTTGACGTACGGATCGGATGCGATACTCCCATATGAGATCTTCGTCCCTTCTCTTAGAGTTCAATTGGATTCCAAACTTGATCCTGATCAACGTCAGGAAGCCTTGTTGGCACAACTTGAACTCTTAGATGAAAGGCGAATGATAGCGGCTGACCATGCACAAGTCTATCGTCAGAGAATTGCACGTTTTTATGCCAAAAGAGTTCTTGAGAGAAAATTCGAAGTAGGTGAATTGGTCCTAAAACGCAAAATCATAAAGGCACCAGGTCCTAGGAGCAAATTGCAAGAAAATTGGGAGGGTCCGTTTGTTGTCAAAGAAGCATACTCAGGGAACGCTTATAGGTTGGTGGATGCCGAGGGAGTTGAGCTAACGCACCCTTTGAACGCAGTCTACCTCAACAAATTCTATCCTTAGTCAGTCAGTCAGTCCGTCAAGTCGGTCATTCATCACTTGTACCCCTGTAGAATGGAAAGACCTACTGAGCAGGGTGTGTACCCCTCTGGAAAAGGGAAGGCTAAGGTAGTCTTAGTAGTCTGTTCCCCTTTGTAAAGGGAAAGCTAGTTGTGGCTAGCGGCTTTTTTTTCCCCTTGTGTAGAAGAGAAGACTGGTAAGTACTGGAGTGTTGTATCTTTGGAAAAGATAGTGAAATCCTAAGCTTGGCTTGGAGACTAGACGTAGGACTTCCATTGGAAGGAAGGTCCGAACCATGATAAAACTCGTGCATCCTTTGTGGTTTGACTAACCTAACTAACGTGTGCTCTTAAGTAAAAGGTAACTTGGCTTCCTCAATGAAAAACACCTATTCACACCCCCCCCCCACTGTAGGTGAAAAGTTTTACTGTCATCGATCCAACAAGTGGTATCAGAGCCGGATCTCTTGAAGAAGTCCAACGATTTCGAGAAGATGGCAACTGAGTTTGGACAAGAAGGTTAGTCAATCAATCGTCCTCCTCTATTTGATGGATGATATTATAACTACTGGAAGACATGCATGGAATTCTTCGTACAAGGTATAAATTTTGACCTCTAGTTAGTTATAGAAGATGGTGATAAAGATCCCTGTATAGAAGATAAAACAAAATGGACTACTGATGATAAGAAATTAATATGTAGAAATTATTGTGCAAAAAGTATTATATGTTGTGCATTATCTAAAAAAGAATTTAATTGTGATTCAGCCTATAAAATGGCTAAAGAAATGTGGGACACTCTGGGAGTTACTTATGAAGGAACTGACAAGGTTAAAGAAACAAGAATTGATATACTTATCACTAAATATGAACAATTCAAAATGGAAGAAAATGAATCCATAACTCAAATGTACACTAGATTTACTGATATAGTAAATGGATTAAATGCATTAGGTAAGAAATTTAGTGAAGGAGAAACAATCAAGAAAATATTAAGATCACTTACCATTAATTGGACTCATAAAGTAATTACTATTGAAGAAGCTAATCATCTATCAACACTGCCTATAGAAAAATTGATAGGATCCATAACGGCTCATGAAATAAACATGGGAAGGTTAAATAAAAGTTCATCGAAGAAAAGAATAACAAATGCTTTGAAAGCAGCACCACCTTTGTCTAGCTGTGATGACACAGGTTCATCAACCTCTGAAGACACTGATGAAGAAGAAGCATTGTTATCAAGAAGGTTACAAAGAATTCTCGCCAAGAAGAAGAAATATCAACTAAGAAAAGAGTACAAAAGGAATAGAAGCAAAACAAGGGAACCAATCTGCTACAAATGCAAACAACCGACATTTCAAAATGGATTGTCCAAGATTGAAGAAGAAGGAATCAGAAGAAACTTCAAGAAAAGACAAAAAGCACAACAAACAAAAATACAAGAAAATATTAAGAAAAGCAATGGTTGTAGCTTGGGAAAATGAAAACTCAAGCTTTAGCTCCTCAAGTTCTGAATCTGAAATAGAAGAAGCAAACTGTGCATTTATGGCACATCTTGAAGAAAAGGTAATATCTGGAACCTCATATAGTTCCTGTTCAGAAAGTAATGATGATGATTTAGATAGTGCCTTTAATGAACTCTATTAAAAATATAAAATAACATCAAAAAATTAAAGAAAACATGCAAGAGGCTTGAACAATCAGAAGAAGAAAATAAAAAATTAATGGAAGTAATAATATCAAAAGATAAAAATATTAAGAAATTGGAGGATCAAATCCAAGAACTAAATATTAATATATGAACAAATAAAACATAAAGAAATAGAACTAATAGACACAGTCAAAAAAAGTGTAAAACAACACACTTACAAACCTTAAAAATGAAAACGAATGTCTAAAAACATCCTTAAGCAAATTAACTAATAAAAAAACATCATTAATGCTATGCCTAAACAGCTGCAGAAAAGGGAATGAAAAATATGGTCTTAGATACATACCAAAGAAAGATGACAAATGAATAAAAAAACATAAGGAATATCCATTACCAAAATTTGTAAAAGAAAAAAAAACTGAAAAAGTAAAATTTCCAACCAACCAAAAGAAAGAAAACTCCAACTAAAAAATATCGCCTATTGTTTACATTGTAATAAACTAGGTCACTCTCGTGCTACCTGCACCACTAAGCACATGTTATGGATACCAAAATAATGTTCAACTAACTCTTCAGGACTCAAGAGAACTTGGGTACCTAAAAGGTTTTAGTAATTCTATTTTCAAGAAAGCCTTAGAGCATCTAAATGGGTTTTAGATAGTGGATGCTCAAGGCACATGACTGGAAACAAGAAATTCTTCTCTACAATCACATCTGATAAAGGGGAAGTAATCTTTGGAAATAATCAGAAAGGAAAAGTAGTTGGTAAAGGAAGTATTTCAACTAAATCAAAATTCTTGATTGAAGATGTACTATGTGTTGAATGCCTGAAGCACAATCTCTTAAGTATAAACCAACTGTGTGACAAGGGTCATCAAATATAATTTTTAGATGATAAATGCGTCATTGCCAAAGGAAGTCAGAAAAATTTTGAAGTTGTTAGACATAGAAATCTATGCATATTACACTTAGAGGATCTAAAAAGAGAAGATGTTTTCCTATCAACTAAAGATTCAGAAGACCTTGATCTATGGCATCGAAGATTGGGACATGCCAGTATTTCAGTGAAAAAGAAACTTCAAAAGTATGATCTTGTCAGAGGTCTTCCAAATGTGAAGACAAACAATTCAAAGATGTGTTTAGCATGCATAAAAGGAAAACATGTCAAGTCATCATTCTAGTAGAAAAACATAGTAACAACCACCAAGCCCTTGGAATTATTACACATGGATCTTTTGTGACCCATGCGTACTACTAGTCTTAGTGGAAAACTGTACAGCTACGTAGTAGTAGATGACTATTCAAGGTTTACATGGGTCTCCTTCCTACAGTCTAAAAGCGATACATTTTCTGCATTTTTAAAGCACAACTGACTTCTGGAAAAGGGCAAAAATTTCAGCATCATAAGCATTAGATCAGATCACAGTGAAGAATTTCAAAATAAATTATTTACTAAACATTATGAAGAAAATGGAATACAACACACCTTCTCAGCTCCCAAAACACCACAGCAAAATGGCATGGCAGAAAGAAAAAATAGAACACTACTTGACATGGCAAGGACTATGCTGTGAGACTACTGTTTGCCGAAATATCTCTGGGCTGAAGTTGTCAACACTACATGCTATATCATCAACCGTGCCATGGTAAGACCCATACTCAAGTAGACTCCATAAGACTTATTCAAAGGTAAAAATCCTACTTTATCTCATTTAAATCATTTTGGTTGTAAGTGCTATATCCTGAACAATAGAAAAGATAACCTAGATAAACTTAATGAACACAGTTGCGAAGGTATATTTTTAGGATATGTTTCTAAACCAAGAGGGTTTAGAGTTTTAAATAGACAAACTTTAACAATAGAACAAATTGTTCATGTAATCTTCGATGAAACTAACCTCTCCACTAAGGAAGAAAAAGAACATGATAGTGATGCAGAAAGCTTAAGCAAGGAACTCGAGGACACATCTGTGAACGATGAAGACACAAAGCTAGATGATTTGTGTCACGCCCTAACGCGGAATATCGGAACATGAGGTAGTTACAAGTAAGCGAGTACAGGGTATATAATAGACATCAAACCATTCTACAAGGTATATAGCTAAATCAAATGAATTTCATTGATAATTCCTCAATGTCTATTACAACCACTAATATTAGAGCCATTCTATAGGGCCCAATCATCATCATTACATTGAATAAAAGTAAAGACTAAACTAAGACTCCAACATAATACTAAAACGCCAGGGTACTCTTGACTTCACTCCTGGTCGTTCCCATCCTCATGTGTGTCTCCTTATATGGAGGACTAGACTTCAGAAGGACTTCAGACTACAAGAATAAGAAAGAGAGATTTGATCTGAAGAAAAACTTCCTGAGTCTTACAAAGAGAACCTTTATAAGGTGAGTTTTGAACAATTGACTCACTGCATGCACAGGCAAGGCTTCAATGCAGCGCCCATGCAATATCTATGGAGAGGGAGCTTGACGTAGCACACTTGCAACTTTTTCACCTCTTCTCTTGTATGTGCATGTGTCTTTCTATTGCTTTCTTGTATTTGGATTGTTATCTCCCACACTGATGTATCTTTTCTTTTCGACTTTCTTTATATTTATAGGTTTCATCTTTGTAGCCATTGCTTGGATTGTTTGAATCTATCCATTGGAGAGATAGTCATTGCTTGATCTTTATTTGAATCTTCCAATTGGAGAGATAGTCGTGCACGTCTTCTTTCGAGAGCGACTTGTTGGTCTTCTTCCAAGAGCGACGTGCATGTCTTTTACATTCACATTGATCAGACAGTCTTTTGTGCTAATTCTATTTCATCCTTTATCCTGAAATATACAAGTTCCAGGATATACTTGATTGGGTTCAGTATGTTAGCTACGGATATGATTATAGGTACTTGTGAGATATTTCAAACACTGACGGCTATCTTTTGTGCACTAGCAATTAATGTTCTGTAGAAAAAGGTTCTGCGACAGACAATATATGTAGTAGGTAGAGATCGTAAGTGCAGATTTGTCAGACGACAATATGGATGTTCTTGTGGCAGATGTGAGAAGATTTCAAATTCGCAGACTTTGACTAATGCTCTCAAGATAAAGATTCATGGGATAAAGCCACAAGATTTTTATATTTGAATATTTTGAAAAGATGAAAGTGAAATACATGCTGACTTATTTCTAATCGTTTGTTCATATAAAGATTTGTATTTTAGAATGTAGTTGTATTTAGAAATCTTATCATGAGTTTACAAGATGAAGAATTTCATGGATATGATATAAAATGTTAATGATGAGAAGATATCATTCAATTTGTATATTCTTCATTTTATCTGTTTAAGATATGATGTTATTTAATCAAAATGATACAACAGATATGATAAAGTGAACTTTGTATATGTCAAAGTAGGCTTCGGATATGACGAAGCTGACTTCAGATACGATGAAGTGAACTTCAGATATGACGAAGTGAACTTTGGTCATGACAAAGTCAACTTTGGATATCATGATTTTAACCTGATCAGTCGAAGTAAGATCTTTGTGTTATACTTCTCATATGACGGAGCTAACTTCGGATATGACGAAGCGAACTTCGGATATGACGAAGTTAGCTTCGGATATGACGAAGCGAACTTCGGTTATGATGAAGTAATCTTCGTATATCACAATTTTAACATGATTAGTCGAAATAAGATCTTTGTGTTATACTTCACATATGATGAAGCTAACTTCGGATATGACGAAGTAAGCTTCGGATGTGACGAAGCAAACTTCGGATATGATGAAGTAATCTTTGTATATCACAATTTTATATATGATCAATTGAAGTAAGATCTTCATGTTTTACTTCGTATATGATGAAGTTAACTTCGGATATGACGAAGTTGACTTCAAATATGACGAAGTGAACTTCGTATATTTCTTAGGCAAACGAAGTTATACTAAGTATTTGAGAAGAATGATTTGTATGTCTAAGTATGCTTTGGAGACTTTTTGTGTGACTTGTCAAAGAGAGAAATATAGTTTTGTTTATAAGTAGATATCTGCTTAATTTGTCATCTTCCAAACTATTATATGTTATGGATTACATTTGTAAATATGCATTGTATATTTTAGACTTAAGTTCAACAAGTCTCTATAGTTTCTTGGCACTTATAGAGGTGAAGCCGCAATTGGACCTATCGTCTGTGGCCACGAGACTGGGAGAGCTTTCTTGTAGTTTCTTGTCCGAAGTAGGTCTTGGACTAGATATCCAACTACCGTGGTCCGAGTGGTAGTGTCGTATGCCATACTTTCTGACTAGGACTTTTCATAGTAATAGTGGTTACTTATATACATTGTACCAGTTGGTTGTGGAGCTATAATGAATTATATTTATATTTATGTTATAGATGTTTTAGTCCAGTTAGCTTGTGGTTAGGGCTCTATGGTGTCTTGAGAATAAGGTTTAGTGTGGTCCTCCTTTCGGTTAGCTGCTCAGTTGCTTTAATGATTATGGTTCATGGTATTTTAGTATTTAATGTTACTATTTAGCTGTTTAGATTTCATTAATTACGTTCCTCTTATGTTAACTGATTTCACAAGGTAGTCCTTGTTATTTATGTTAATTTTATGTTATTTGAGTTGTTTCTTTAAATCGTTATAGTTGAGCTGACTAGTGTGGTTATGAGTTGCCCCTGCTACTTGTGGATACTCATGGGTTTTGTGTATTGTTTTGAGGGTTTTCCTATTGAGGCGATGACTTGTGAGGCTTACACCCCTATAGGCTTTTTTTAGGTGTTTAGCAGCGAGCGTGGTTCTTGAGGGTGGACTTCTACCACCAGTAGCTGGGTGAGTTGTTGCTATTGTTGTACACCTCAGGGTATACCCACGGCTTTATGGACATATAATAATGTAGTGGGACAATGTAATTTTATAAATGTGTATGAGATCATATACTTTATAATGTATCTTTATAATGTGAGGCCCTAAAATTTTATTCATTTATAATTTGTGTTTGTGCACTTGATTGTAGCAAGTATGGTAGGTGTATTTAGTAGTGTGTATTGTAATTCTATATTCCTCATGAATAACATGCATGTATTTTATGATATTTAGGTGAGAATAGACAATTAGCTAAATTGTGCATATTGTGTATATTAAGCATCCCATGCATATAGTACTTAAGTAATGTTGTGCAAGTTTAATCTAGTTACCGGTGTGCATGTGGTATCTATCTATTTCATGCATAATGTACATAAGTATGCTACAACTGTGTGTGTATACTACATATATTATATGTCAAATCAGGTGTGTGCATGCAAGAACTACTTTGTGGAATAGATTATTCCTAGCTAACTTAATTCATATTACCTCCTAATGATTGCGAGGCTCTCGCAATTCTTGTCATTTTATTTTGCCATGTGTTGAGTCACGCTTATGTAAAACATCATGTACACATAGGTAGATATCTACGTACATCTTATCTTAGTGTACTTCTGTATGCATGTGTATGCCTAGGTATAAATGTTGTTGATTGCATGTGTAGTAATATACATGTTATACCCTATACATTGTATGTATATACGTAGTGTAAATACAGTTCTTTGTGTGTTGAGTCATGATGTGTATATATATATATATATATATATATATATATATATATATATTGAATGCGTATGTAGATATTCATGTACGTGTTATTATCTTGACGTACCTACGTATGTATGTGTCGGATTAGTAGTAAATATTGGATGATTACATGGTATAGTGGTGTATACATTATACTACATAGGTTTTGTGTACATGTATGTATGGATTAAGCATGGTTTCCGTATGATTTTAAGTTTTGGCTGAAGGGCCAATTGGCGTCAACATGGATGGACGCCCACGAGGTGTCGGCGTCCATATCGATAGATGCCAAGCCCTAAGTAGCCGTCCATATAGGTGGACGTTTACTTCTCTGACCTGCATGCGCAGTAGACCCAGAATTCTGGGGACAAGCAACCCCAGCCATTGGGGAGCTGTCCCCAATGGCTGTGAAGCCCTCACATCACCATCTACGAGATAGGAGAGGCCTCTCTCCTATAAACCAACCACTCCTTGCAACCCCAAGAGCTCTCTTTGGCTCTTTGCAAAGAGGAGAGAAGAAAACCCTAGCTATGGGAGAACAAGAGAGGACCTGAAGTTGGTGGCCTTTGATCCGTCGACTGGAGGTGCAAACCAAGGAGTTACAACATCTGGAGGGCAGCCCATGCATCCAAGAAGAGATCCCAACCCCGAGGTGCCATCTACATCGACAGGGGAAGAAGATCGAAGGAGTTTCTGAGCACCTTTTGGCAAGGCCGAGAAGGGCTTCATCAACGTATTCGATATTTGTAGATTTTTTAGAAAGGCAAGTAAACTTAGATCTTGATCCTATACATGTCCCCTTGAGTCTTAGTATTTTTACGGATTTTTCCTCGAGTCCTGGAACCCCACATTCACCAAATCCCTGGAGCTCGGTCTGTGTTTTGCACAGACAGGAACTTGGCATCAATGCCCTTGATGCCAAGATCTCCAATATGCGTCCAGCGTTCTTGCCGTCCAAATCCTTGAACGGCCAGACACTGCCGCCAAGTTCTTCAGTGCAGAACACTAAACCGTTCTGCCTTAAGCAATTAATTTCCGAACTTTTGACCCATGAGGATATAGTGAAATTTTTATATGTTATGTAAAATAGCTAATGTAATGTGTGTGAAAATTTCTGTGTTTTTCTGTGGATGGCATAAATTATTGGATTTATTGAAATACATGTTGGGGAAAATGGATTACACATGTTCACCTACTGTCTTCATGATTACTAAGGAATTAAATGCCCTAGATTTTTCTATACCATGTGTATATGCGTCAGTTCATACCCTGCAAATTTGAGAATTATTTCATGTTCATATGATTTACTGTAATTTCTGCAACGAAAATAGAAAACATGAATAGGTTATTCAAAAATGCACAGTAAATTGTATGTTGTGAAATAAATTCAGGGAAAATTTCTATAACGATATTTATGATATATTCAGATCTGTGAAATGTCAAATCTGAGATTTATGTTATGTTCCATGACAAATTGAATTATGAATGGCATGCAACTGAATGTTTTAATTTCTGTAAATGCAATATGACTCAGAAAAATCTGGAAATTTGCATGTGTGATCATATACCTTAAATTAGTCTATGGTTAAATTCTCATGTAATTTGGATAACCGTAGAGTGCTCTATGAAATTTCCATGCGAAAATGAGTGTTCAACGCATGCTAATATGAACATGGTTGATTATGTATGTTTCAACCTGATTAGTGTGAGGTACTGAATGTTCGATTTTTGTTAACAGTATTACCATGTTAGGGTTAACTGAGACAAGTGGAATTTATGGATGTAACATATAAAATGATTCAACAGAATAAGTAAAACATGTGAATAATGTGTGAAAATGCGATAAAGTGAATGTAATGTGTAATAATTGGGCCGAAATGACACTGCTACCCTAGGGGCCTCATGAGCTGTACATAGAAAAGTCCATATGGAAAACTCTATGTGTGAAAAGTTCGTCCTAAAGGCATTAGGGAAATCCCGGAGGTGGACAAGTACCACTAGATAGGGTGGAGAGGGCTTCTCCCGGTCTGCGCAGTTACCAAGATTCACCACTGTATTGCCTAGGTGGTGGGTATGTGATTATGAGTTGTGTTATGTGTTATGCATTGTGAAAAGAGTTTTGAGAATGAGATATTGTTAGTGTCCTCCACTGGTAGTTAGGACTATGTGTCATGCCAATTTGTTTAAGAAATGAAATATGAATAAAGTGTGAAATGATATGTGAATGTGGCACATGGTAAGTGCAAATGATATGATATGTGATAAGCAAAACAAGAGTAAATGATATGATAATTATGTGAAATTGTGATCCATGATATGTTAATGTGAAATAATGTTATAACAACAACCTTAAAGTGTATGAAGTGATAGTGTGCTTGCATATGAAAACTAGTTTACTAGCATGCCATGTTTATGTTTTCCATATGTTAATATCTCAATCGAAATGCCATGCTTAGTATCATATCATGTAGTTTAACATTCGTCATGTAATAGTGTATGTGAGTAAACTTAGACAACCATGATTATTTATGCAACACAAAAAAAATGAACATGTAGACTTATCTAAGGGATAAGATAATATGTGAATAATTATAGATCCATGTAATTGAATGAAACGCATACAAGAACCAAATAAAGTGTGATTATGAACATGGTAAATGCATGAATAATATTTGGATTCCATGCTAGTTGAAATGCTCAATTAGTATAAAAGTTTCATACTTAAGTGCTTATTGATTGCTAAATGGTTTCACCATGTTTTAACCTTCATGTCATGCTATAAAATGTGAAGCTATGTGCATGTGATTTTATTATGTAAAACAACAAGTAAATTGTATAAATAAATACGAAAGGGGCATGTGAAAAGAAAGTAGTCATCGTGCTAGCTTGTTCTTTTTCTTATGCTCAATTTTATGCTCTAGTGGTAGAGATATCTATGGAATGAAATAATGTGTGGACGAACCATGCTATACGTTTAGGTGTATGAAATGTGTACATGTGTATGATGTAATGCTCATGATTTAGAATAGAAATATGATAGACTAAAGCATGCTCGTGTGAATATAATACGTATTGCTAGTTAAGAGTAAGGACCATGAGTACCTTCGTGATTTGATGATAGTGTGCATCTCTTTAATGTTAATGCCTTATTGTGAGTGTGACATGTTTAAGTTTAAGTCTTTGGTTTGCTTGCTGAGTCTTTGGACTCACCCTTGCTTCGGCGTACAGGTTGACAGGTATCATGCACTAGAAGGAAGCTTAGTGAGGAGCGCCAATTAGAAGACTGTTTTGTGGAGCCGCGACTAGTTGTACTTTTCTTTTTCTCAGAGTATGAAATGAATTATTGTATGGACAATGTAGTTCTTTTATCTTGTATTAATGTGGACATTGTCTTTCTATTTCGCTATTTAGATTGTGGAATTTGTGTTGGTGATGGGTTAAAAGTTGAGTTATTTATTTTATTCCGCTATACTCTATTTCTATCCAGGTACATATCAACCTATCGACTAGTGTTGGGTACATGTCCCACTGTGACGACGCCCTTTATACTGATGGGGATTGGTATAATCGTACCGGCATGAAGAGGGTCGTTACATATACAGTGTGGTTGTCTTTGATATTGTTACTGGACATATGTGTGTGATATCCCTTGCAAGACTTCAGTTTGTTCGCGGGAGGAGGGTCTAGATATGGAGCCTTTTGGGCATAAGTATCTAGGGTCACTACACTCTTTCTGAAGAAAAATTTACTTCAATAAGAAAAGAAATAGGCATGTGTAATTCTGAATAACATTGTCACGCCCCGACATTTAGCAGCAGAATAAATATCGGGATGCGTGAACGATACGAATATAAGTATCACAGTTGAGTAACGTAGAGTCACAATTAAATATAACAACATACTTGAGACAGCAATAATGCTAACTATAATACTCCTTAATTCATTTCATTCAACTAATTAAAATCATACATAAATAGAACCAACCAAAGGGTCCATTATTCAAATATAAACTCCATGGAAATGTATCACTATTACATATGCTACTCAGGCATCTATTCCTAATCTTTAAACTCCTCATATGCTGGGTGCTCTTCACTCATGCCCTGTGTAAGGTCTCAGGTCTTATTGGATCCTTATTGGGTCTTGTAAAGGTTCAGGTCTAGTTGACGGCAATGAATATTATCATTGACCTGGTGTTGATGGCCAATGGCTAGCCGTTGACTTGGTGTTGGCGTCCATCGATGTGGATGTTTGCTATTGGTTCTGGGGTGTTCCTGCGATGAACTTGATGGCAACCAGTCTGGACGTTGACTCTTTGGCGGTTCAAGTAGACATCAAGAGATGTGGACGTCTATTTGTTGCGCCTGTAGAATTACGGCAGCCGGTGAGCAGCCATTTCTTTCCTTCTCTCCTTCTCTTTCCCTCCACTTCTACCTTTATCTATTTCCACCACTTCCAGCGGCCGACGGGAGCTCATGGGAGAACCCTGGTACGTGTGGCGGTGTTAGATCGGGTGGGAAACACAGAGATTTGGCGTAATTCGCACGGAGACTTCAGGGGGTTCCAGTGCCATTGGTGGTTGACTAGGTGTTTTTGGGGCATTTTGAGGTAGGGACTTAACCCCTTAAACCCTCCTTAGCAGATTAGCATGCTTAAACTGCGTAGATTAGCATGATAATCGTGTTTTGGGTTGGGTTGCTCATGCTAGGATTTTGGGTGTTTTGGCTGATCTAGAGGTTGGATCGTGGTTTTCCGAAGCCCTAGTAGTGACTGCAGATGTGACGAAGTGCTTTCCTCCATCGCTTTATATTTTTAGGGTGGATTTGCCCTGTTGGACTGGCTTGGCACCGTTCTGGGTCTTGGAGACTGAGGATATTAACGTCCTGACGTTAAGAATTTCAGTATAGATACTAACGGCAGGATCTCTAGCCATTAACCAGGCATTAGCGGCAAGGGATATGCCGTCCATAGCTGGTCAACGACAAGGTGGTGGTCGTTTATATCTTTGTTGGCAGCAATCGATGTTGCTGTTTATTTCTGTGACCCAGCGGGCCTTCAGTCATGTGTTGTGTCTAGGGACGTTGACACGGGGTGTCCATCTGTTGTACGGTGTTTCGGACGTTGAGAGTGTTATCGTCCATACTCACGTTGAGTTACCGTGCCACTGTTTTTGTTTGTCACCTGGACGTAGAGTGACGCTCCATCTAGATGACCGACGTGTGGGGGGTCCTCTGCCGGTCAGCCAGGATGTTGAGAGCGTCTCCGTTCTGTGCGTACTCCTTATGGTGGTTTCGAGTCGGTCTCCGTGGAGCCCCTTCTCTACCGCTAGGGTCAGGCGTAGGGGAAAACCGGTCGTGGACGAGACGTGAGGGAGAGCGTCTATAGCGTGCACACATGGTTAGGGTTGAGAGACTCTGTGGTGACGGGACGCCGAGCTGCAGTCCCTAGCTGAGTCCTACTTACAGTGTGTGTGTGTTGCTGAGCCGCGAGGTTTACAGTTTTTACAGTGTACTCCTATAGAGGAGATGCGTGGTTGTCACTGGTTCTGTTTGTGTGGTCGGAGCAGTGTGAGCAGAGCTTCATACAGTTGAAGCGGCTGCTTACGTCGGCGCCAATCCTTATGTTGCCTTCGGGTGAGGAGGGTTTTGAGGTTTGCACAGACGCTTCAGGTGTTGGTCTGGGTGCAGTCCTGATGCAGCAGGGCCGAGTGGTGGCTTATGCGTCTCTCCAGCTTAAGCCCCACGAGAAGAGTTACCCGACCCACGACCTAGAGCTTGTAGCTGTGGTGTTTGCTTTGAGGATTTGGCGTCACTACCTGTATGGCGTGAGGTTTGTAGTCCGTACCGACCACCAGAGCTTAGGATATGTGTTTTCTCAGATGGATCTGAATATGAGGCACCGTCGTTGGATGGAATATCTGAAGGACTATGATTTCAGCATTGAGTATCAGCCTGGAATGGCGAATGTGGTGGCAGATGCTTTGAGTACGAAAGCACAGATGAGTCATCTGATGCTGAGAGAGTGGCAGTTGTGGCAGTCTGTGGCAGAGGCATCCTTTAGAGTTTCGTCCAGACGTCGGCTGTGTGTGTTTGGCAATTTGTTGGCGGCTCCCGCCGTTGTGAGGCAGGTTGTTGGGGCTCGGCAGGCAGATCCCGAGTTGCACAGAGTGTTGCTTCTTCCAGAGGTTGAGCTTCATGAGGATGGGACTGTTAGGTTCCGAGACAGACTCTACGTTCCTGTTTAGGAGTCTGTCAGAAGAGCTGTGTTACAAGGGGTACATGGTTCCAGGTATTCGATTCATCCAAGGTCGATCAAGATGTATCACAGGTTGAGACGTCAGTTTTGGTTGCCTGGGATGAAGAGAGACATAGCGGCTTTTGTTGCTAGGTGTTTGGTCTGTCAGCAGGTGAAGGCCGAACATCAGCGTCCAGGAGGACTTATGCAGCCGTTAGAGATTCCGGTGTGGAAGTGGGACCATGTGACGACTAACTTTGTGTGTGGCTTGCCGAGGTCAGCTGGAGGTTTTGACAGCATTTGGGTTCTTGTGGACAGATTGACGAAGACTGCTAAATTCTTACCTGTCAGGACTAGTTGGGGTGTGAGTAGGTTGTCCACATTGTAAGTAAAATGGATTGTTCCTTTGCACGGGGTGCCGATTGTTGCCCAGTTGATGAGCCCAGAGTGGGAGTGAATGGGTCTTTTTAAAAATAATCTAGAAGATACCTGTAACTAAAAATATTCACACAAACGTTCTTCGAAGGAGGTTAGTGACTGTTAGTTTAAATATCAAACACACAAAGAAAACAATCACATGACACAAAGGATTATCCTAGTTCGGACCTCCTTTCCTTAGGAGTCCTACGTTCAGTCCCTGAGCAACCACTCAGGTTTTTACTAACTAGGGTACAGTCCCCCTAAGGATGCTACAGCACCCAGGTCGGCTGGTCATCCTTCACACCTGAAGGGAATAACAACACCCTGGATACCCCACCAGGTCTTCCTTCACAACTGAAGGGAAACAGCACCCTGGATACTACCAGGTCTTCCTTCACAACCGAAGGGAAACAACACAAAGAGAATGGAATAAGATCAAGCCCCTAGATCAAGCTTTTTTAATAAGCCAAGATCTGAAACGACTAGCACTGAGAGCAAAGAATCTATGCTAAGCACACTCTCAGAACTACACAAGCTCTCTCAAGATTTTCACTACAGTGAGGAAAGCAAAGAGCGAAAGCTAGGTGGAATGAAGTTCTTGGCTCTAGACTTCTTGCCGAAGAATTTGAATGCTTGAATACGAGATGCTTGTTCTCTACTTCGTTGGGTTGTTCCATTCTTTTCATACTGTCTTTGAATTTATACCTTCTATTTGAAATACTTCCGTTGAAGTAACTGTTGTCTCTTGGATTGATAGACGTTAGACTGTTTGACATTTGGAAGCTTCAACTATCTTTTATCCATTTAAGCACGCAAAGAGATAGGGTATTCTGACGTCTATAGGTCCAACGTTGTATGATAGAAAGTCTTCAGGACCCTGCACACATTAAATGCTAGAACAGTAGACAACTCAAACTATCTCTTGTTGTCAGTATACGTTGATGTGAGTATTCACTAGAATAGCAATCCCAAATAGCTTGTTTTAAAAGATGTATACAGAGTAAGCACAATAATGGACGATATTGTCTGCATGCATGCAGAGATACGTTCAGAACTCATAAATGCAGGAGTGACAGATAGATATATGTGTGACTTTGACTAGTCAACGCTTCAAGAGATAAGATAAAAGTCAAGTTGATATAAACTATAAAGTCGTTGTCTATATGACTTATGAAATCGCTATGAATACTAACAAGTCATTATAGAGAGAAAATTGTTAAAGCAAGTGTATGTGTTCAACAGGGAAATCGTTATGAATGATGACCAAACTGTCCCCATAATAAATATTTCCATTTATTTATATATTAATTTTGATGATTAACAAAATAACACTAATAGATTTCTTGAGCCTTGAGAACAGGAAGCAAAAGAAAAATGAAAGATCAAGACAATCTGGTAAGTCCTATCATTTCTATCCAAGTCCTTGTAACGACTTCTTTGATAAGCAGAACGACTTCCTCTTTGACCGGAAAACTCAAAATCAAATCGTTACCGTAACGATTTCTTTAGAACTCGCAACGACTCTCTAGCCGTAACGATTTCTTTAGACCTCGTAACGATTTCTTTAGAACTCGCAACGACTCTCTAGCCGTAACGATTTCTTTAGACCTCGTAACGATTTCTTTAGAACTCATAACGATTTCGTGTAACGATTTCTTTATTACTTGATAGTCATAACGATTTCGCGTAACGATTTCTTTATTAGTCATAACGATTTCGCGTAACGATTTCTTTATTAGTCATAACGATTTCGTGTAACGATTTCTTTATTACTTGATAGTCATAACGATTTCGTGTAACGATTTCTTTATTACTTGATAGTCATAACGATTTCGCGTAACGATTTCTTTATTAGTCATAACGATTTCGCGTAACGATTTCTTTATTAGTCATAACGATTTCGTGTAACGATTTCTTTATAACTTGATAGTCATAACGATTTCTTGCAACGATTTCTTTAGAACTCGCAACGACTTGCCTGTTGTAACGGCTTCATAAGTTATCACAACGATTTCTTTACAGTTCATAACGACTTGCTATAATTCATAACGATTTCATAAGTTATGAAGTCAGCAAGATTCTTTTTATCGAATTTCTTGATGCATCAGTATAATGCCTTTTTAACAGCGTTGAAAAGTCAAAGTCATATCTTGTCCGTTGACTGCTATGCATTAAATGCTCTCCGATCGTATCTCCCATGCATGCAGACAATATCTTCCATTTCTATGATACTCTGTCTACGTACTTTTTTTTGTGACAGAAAGGAGCTTTGCTATATACTGCAATATCTGTTCCATCTCAACTAACAATAGACAGCAGTCTTAGCTGTCCTCTATTTATTGATGATATGCTTACAGATATCTGACAAGACTCATCTAGACAACGTTGGACACAAGATACAAAGTTCTATGACATCTCTTTGGCGTGTACACAAGGATAAAAGACTGACGATCAGAAGCTTCCTCAGTGACCAGTCTAACGTACACAAGGATAAGAGACAACGGACACTTCAACGTTCGAATTTGAATCAGCAGTTTAAATAGAAGACTCAAGACGAAAAGAAGCTATATAGAACATACTCAACAACGCTTGATTTCAGAAGAAGAAAGAAATCCATCTCCTCGAGTCTTTAGAAGAAAAACAAGAGCGTAGCTTCCACTCTAACATTGTTCTAAGCTCTTAGCTCTTTGTGCTAAAAAATAATCTTCTCTTTTATAAGAGCCTGTGTGGTCCTTGGAGAGGAAAACCTTGTTAAATCTCTCTCTCTCTCGGGGACTTAGGAGCTTCAGTGTGTAGCTGGTCAAGCTAGAGTCTGAAGCCTGTTTCCACACTCTTTTTATTAGATTGTGTTCCCTTCTGGACGAAGGAAGACCTGGTGGTATCCAGGGTGGTTGTTGTACCCTTCTGGACGAAGGAAGACCTGGTGGTATCCAGGGTGGTTGTTGTACCCTTCAGGCTGAAGGAAGACCAGTTGAGGCTGGGTGTAAGGATCCTTAAGGGGGATTGTTCCCTTGGTAGTAAAATCCTGAGGTATTGCTCAGGGACTGGACGTAGGTCTCCTGTGGAGAGGAGTTCCGAACCAGGATAAAAATCCTTGTGTCTTGTGGATGTGTTTTTGTGTGATTGTTGTCTTGTTTGCTCTAACTCTAACCTTGTTATTAAGTTGTGCAATCTTTTCAGCAAACAGGTTTTAATCAAAGATCGAAGTTTTAATAACCCATTCACCCCCCCCCCTCTGGGCTAGCTAGCTGGGCAACAAGTGGTATCAGAGCCCGTCTCTTCGACAAAGAAGAAGATCCAACGATCTGAAGAGCAAAGATCAATGGCAGCCCAAAGCAACTTCGAAGGTCAATCTGTCAACAGACCTCCTTTGTTCGATGGTGAAGATTATACGTATTGGAAGACCAGGATGGAATACTTTCTACAAGGCCACGATTATCAAATCTGGTCAATAGTGGAAGAAGGTGATCTGGTCGTCACAAATGAGAAAGCACAATGGACAGATGAAGATAGAAAGAAAATCTCCTTGAACTGTAAAGCTAAGAGCATTCTATGTTGTGCTCTAAGCAAGAAAGAGTTCAACAGAGTTTCAGCATGCAAATCCTCCATGGAAATGTGGGAAAAGTTAAAGATCACATATGAAGGTACAGACAAAGTAAAGGAGACAAGAATCGACATTCTTGTCACTCAGTATGAAAGATTTCAAATGCAAACAGGTGAGTCTATTACCCAAATGTTTAGTAGATTTACTGACATTACTAATGGCCTAGCAAGTCTAGGAAAGTCATATGAAAATGCAGATATGGTAAGGAAGATTCTCAGATCCCTGCCATCTTCATGGACGGCAAAGGTCACAGCTATCGAAGAAGCTAATGATCTTAAGAGAATGTCAGTAGAAAAACTCATCGGGTCTCTCATGGCCCATGAAATAAACATGGAAAGACTAGGAGAATCCTCCAATAGAAAGAAGCAGTCAAATGCGCTTAAAGCTAATGGGGACTCATCAGAAGAAACCTTAGATAACAGTGAAGATAGCAAAGATAGTGATGATGAAGAAGCCTTGCTCTCAAGAAGATTGCAGAGAATCTTGGCAAAGAAGAAGAAGTTCCAGTCTGGTAGGAGGTACTTCAAGAAAAACAAAGATCTCAAGAGACCAGATGGAAAAGATCAGAAGAGGAATGAGCCACTTTGCTATGAATGCAAGAAACCTGGACATATCAAGGCAGACTGTCCAATGTTAAAGAAAAATGATCACAAGAAGAAGGACAGCTCCAAGAAGTTCAGAAGATTCAAAAAGAAAGCCATGGCAGCTGCATGGGACAACAGCAGCGACTCAGACAGTGAGTCAAGCTCCAGCAGTGAAGAAGAAGAAGCCAACCTGGCTCTTATGGCAAATACCGAGGATAAGGTAACATCTGATTCTTCTTTCGATTCCTGTAATGACTCAGATTCGGATAATTTGGAAAGTGCATTTAATGAACTCTACGATAAGTATAAAGAAGTGTGTAAACTACTTAAGCTAAGCAAGAAAAATATCACATGTCTCGAAAATACCAACTCAGATTTAAAATCTGAAAACGAAGAACTAGAAAAACAAATAGTTGAGCTTAAGAGAAGAAATGAACTATTATGTGAAAACTTAAAAGACAAGAACAGAAAAATCACTGACCTAGAAAAACAGGAAAACTCAGATGATTTAAGAAAAATTGTAAATGAATTAAATGAAGAAAACAATACACTAGCAAGCACCCTAGAAAAATTTACCAATGGTAAAAACTCTTTAATATTAAAAGGTGCTAGGAGATCGGGTAAAAAGAAAAATGGATTAGGATATACACCCCCAGACAATGAAGAAACCATAATATACCCTAAAACATATCCAACACCAAAATTTGTACCCGAACAAGATGTAGCATACAAAGCTGATTTCAAATACATAGAAAAAGTAACTAAGTTATCCTGCTGCAGTCACTGCAACAAGTTAGGACATATTAAAATGACATGCCCAACAAGACATAAAAAATGGATATTAAAAGGTAAAGTTGATGATACTAACCAATCAGGACCCAAAAAGAATTTGGGTACCTAAAGCTTGATGTTCTCATTTCAGAGTATTTGGATGTCCTTGCTTCATCCATAACAATGGAAAAAGGGACATTGGTAAGTTGGATGCCAAATCAGATGAAGGCATTTTCATGGGGTACTCCTCTAAACCTAAAGGTTATAGAGTTTTCAATAAACGTTCCTTATTGATTGAACAATCAGTACATGTTATTTTTGATGAATCTAACCCTTCCTTGAAAAAGGAAGAAATTAGTGACATTGATGATGCAGATGACTTGTCCGAAAAATTAAAGAAAACTTCAATTAAGGACAAAGAGGATCCAACTCTGGAAGAACTGCAGCAAACAGAAATCCAACATGAAGATCTTCCAAAGGAATGGAGATATCAGAAAGATCACCCTCCTGAAAACATCATTGGTGATCCATCTGTAGGGGTAAGAACTAGAGGTAATGTAATTCCATGCGACTATTTAGCATTTGTCTCTCAAGTAGAACCTAAGACAGTCAATGAAGCTTTATCTGATGAATCTTGGATACTAGCCATGCAAGATGAACTAAATCAGTTCAAGAGAAACCAAGTATGGTCACTTGTTCCTAGACCATCCAATCATTCAGTTATTGGCACCAAATGGGTGTTCAGAAATAAACTGGATGAGTCTGGAATAATCTTAAGGAACAAAGCCAGATTGGTGGCTCAAGGCTACTCCCAAGAGGAAGGCATAGATTTCGATGAAACTTATGCACCTGTAGCTAGACTTGAGGCCATTAGGATTTTACTTGCTTATGCATCTGCACTTGATTTAAAACTTTTTCAAATGGATGTCAAATCAGCCTTTTTAAATGGTTTCATCAAGGAGGAAGTTTATGTTGAACAACCTCCAGGTTTTGACGACTCTGAATTTCCAAATCATGTATTTAAACTACATAAGGCTTTATATGGTCTAAAGCAAGCTCCTAAAGCCTGGTATGAAAGGCTCAGTAATTTCTTATTAAATCATGGTTTTACTAGAGGTAAAGTAGATAGTACATTATTTATAAAATCTATGGTTAAACATATACTTCTTGTACAAATCTATGTAGATGATATTATTTTTGGATCTACTGATGAATCTCTTTGCAAGTACTTTGAAAAGCTTATGCAGGGAGAATTCGAAATGAGCTTGATGGGGGAGTTAAGCTACTTCCTTGGATTGCAAATCAAGCAAGGGAAGGATGGCACTCATATCTGTCAAGCAAAGTACACCAAAGAGCTGTTGAAGAAATTTGGATTTGAAGATGCAAAGCCATTATCAACTCCAATGAGCACATCAACCAGAATGGACAGTGATCAAAAAGGTAAAAGGGTAGATCAAAAGAATTATCGAGGTATGATAGGATCATTACTTTACTTAACTGCCAGTAGACCAGACATTTTGTTCAGTGTATGCATGTGTGCTAGATATCAGGCAGACCCTAGAGAGTCTCACTTAATCTCTGTAAAAAGAATATTTAGATATTTAGCTAGAACTCATGATTTAGGTCTCTGGTATCCTAGATCTTGTGAGATAAATCTAATAGGATATTCAGATGCTGATTATGCTGGTTGCAAAGTAGATAGAAAGAGCACCAGTGGATGTTGTCAGTTTCTTGCAGGATGCTTAATATCATGGACATCCAAGAAACAAAATTCAATAGCTCTATCAACAGCTGAGGCGGAATATGTTGCTGCTGGAAGTTGCTGTACACAACTTCTTTGGATAAAGCAACAACTTGAAGATTTCGGCATTCACATCAAATCAATTCCTCTATTGTGTGATAATACAAGTGCCATCAACCTCACCAAAAATCCAGTTCAACACTCAAGGACGAAGCACATTGAGGTAAGATATCATTTTATTCGAGACCATGTAGCTAGTGGTAATTTAGAAATTTCATTTATAGATACAAATGGTCAATTGGCAGATATCTTCACAAAAGCCCTACCTGAAGAAAGATTTACATCTGTTAGAAGGGAACTAGGGATGTGCAATTTGTGAAAGAATTTCTGTGATTTTATTGACATATAAATTTTTCAGATTAAATGAAAGTTCTCTCTCCGTTAAAGTTAAGCAAAACTCAGTTATCTATATGCTTTGACCGCTTCTGTGTAGAAAGTTGTTTGACTTGTCAAACCTTTTTGTCGCTTTCTACCTTTGCCGCCTTTTGGCGCTCCTCCTTTCAATAAAGTAATAGTATTTTATCCAAATCGCTTTGAGATCGATTCGTCTTCTACCTTTACCCTTTTTATTCTCTATCTGTTCACCCAAAGCCGATGCCCTAACGATTTTGGGATCGACTCTCTGCAACTTTCGAAGCCTTCTTCTCTTCCCGCGAAGAATTCCTTCGAGAACTTCCGTCCCTTCCATCATCCTCCCTTCCAGGATCTTTTCTTCTCTGCACCCATGGCCGCTCCGTTGATCTCCGGAAGTGTTGGGGGCTACAGTGCTGAGTATTTATCCCCAAGGGAGCAAGAAAGATTTACGTTTGTGAAGACGAAGATTTGCGGAAATAAGGCAGTAGATGTTCAGAATCTTGAGAAGAGTGGCATGGCCAGGCTAGTTGATACTCTAAGAAGATCGCAGTGGATGGATGTGGTCACCTTCAGTGAGGTAAGCTACCCGGACTTGGTAAAAGCCTTCTACATCTGTCTGAAGTCAGAAGCAGATGGATCCCTTGTTTCCTCTGTCAAGGGTATCCAAATCAGAATAACCCATGAGCTTTTGCATGATCTGTTTGGAGTAAAGACCTCTGGATTTAGTGGCATTCACTCTGTGAATGATGAAGTCAAAGGTCTCGGGATTATCGGTCCAGGATTTAAGTTGAAGGATGGGAAGCTTGATATTAATCAGATGTCCGCGTTCAATCGATTGCTTCACTTTATAGTCTGCCAAATCTTAGTACCCCGTAGTGCTACTTTTTCCTCATGCACTAGGGCAGATTCGGACATAATGTTCTGGGCAATCCAGAACAAAGAGATAAACCTGGCCGCAGTGATGATTGAGCGAATGATGTTTGCTCATGCTCAGTTATGGGAAACAAAGAGCAAGTTGAATGTTTCCCTTCCGTATGCCCATCTTCTGACCAAGATTTTCAAGCACTTTGGAGTAGATCTATCAGGTGCGGTAGCTGAAAAGATGGGCCAGTCTATAAGGTCCAGAAACCTGAAGAAAAGTGGTTTTTCAGTGCAAGAAGGAGTTTGGTCGAAATCCTCTGTGGCTGAAGGAGAAGCAGTTATTGCAGATATTCCAGAAGCAGTAGAAGTAGAGCAAGCAGATCCAGCAGAGCAAGCAGCAGCAAGTCAAGCAGAGCAAGAACCAGTTGAGTCAGCTGTGGGATGCCAATCCGAAGCTCAATTGGAAGAGGGTGCAGCTGGTGTGGCAGATTCCTTGCCCACCACCTTAGTCGCCTCTATTTTAAGAGAGGTATTGGACTCCATTCCCTCCATCTCAATCTCTTCTAAGGCAGGTGGACCTGATGAAGAAGTTATGGCAGCAGGCCATACTGAAGTTCAGTCTGAATTAGTTGCAGATGTTGAGGTACAAGCAGGTACTCAACAAGATGTTGTCTTGGAAGAAGCTCCTGCTCAGGGGGAGCAAGTAAGTATTGAAGTCCCTGCTCCCATTCAGGGGGAGCATGCTGAGATTGAAAAGCCAGAGAATGAAGCTTTTTCTGAGAAAGCTGCACCTACTCAGGAAATTCCAGCTCCAGCCATGGTTGATGCTAGTGAAGGCCCAAGTACAACTATAAATCTTGAGGAGCCTGTCTCTCAGCAAGGTAAGCTGAAAAGAGTTGTTCACAGGAGGTCAAGGAAGGGCCATAGAAAAGTAAAGTTGAAGCATGTTATGGCCTTGTTAAAAGCCCAAGGAGAGATCTTGGCATCAGTTCAGTCAGGCTTACAAGGAATTGTTTCAAATCAAGTTTCAACCTCCTCAGACGTATTCTCAATAAGAAATGCAATGAGGTATTTCAATAAAGAAATGTCTGATATGAAGAATTTGCTGGCTAATCTTTCAAGGTCTAGTGGTGTCCCTCCTGCACCTACTCAGAGCAGTCCAGCTGAAGTTCCTAGGCCACCAGGGCCTCCAGCAGAAGTCTCTCGGCCAACAGGGCCGCCAGTTCAAGGGTCAGGGCCATCAGGGCCATCAGTTGTAAGGTCACCAGGACCAGTGGCAGCCTCAGGGTCTTCAGGACCCTCTCCAGCAGTCAGAGAGAGTCAGGCCAAAGGGAAAGAGCCAGTGTCAGTCTCCAAGGCCCCTGAAACTTCATCCCTTGCCACTCCAACCCTCTCCACACCTTCATCTCCTCCTACTGCACCTCCTGCTCCACCAACCATAAAACATCCCATGCCTCGCACCCAACCTTCCTCATCCTCCACTTCATCTCAACCCTCCTTCTCACCTACTCCAGCTCACATCTCAGCTTCATCCTCATTAACTCCTCAACCTTCACCTATTAAAATTCAAACATCTCATCTTCAACCAACCTCTTCCTTTAATCCTAAACATCTTTTCTATCCTCCTACTCCTCCTAATTCTGTTATCTTTCCTCCAGTTAAGCCTCTGCCTCTTGGTATCTTTGACACCAATGTTCCAGACAATTTTGAAAGGAACACCCTCCTCACCATTCTTTCCACAGCCTCTCACATTCACAGGACTGACCCTCTAAGTCCTGCCTTGAAAAAGAGAAAAACCTCCTCCTCTCTAAGCACTCCTTCTGTTCCTCTATACCCTCCTTTATGGTACTCTCTTACCCTTGATCCTAAGAGAAGACCTATCTACAAAGAATACCTCCAGAAATGCATTCTTTCTACCATTTATGGTATTCCTTTTCTCAACCTATCCGAACACCTGGACATTGTTCTTCCTTTTACTCAGATATCTCAAGCTTTCAAATCCAAAATCTTTGAGGGCACTGAGTTCAAGACTGAAGATCAGTGGGCAGCTATCAAAGGAAATAAGGCTCAGTATTCAAAATACCTGACTGCAAGGGCCGAATCCCTCTCTCTCAGAGCTCACCCACTCACCTTCTCTGAGTGGTTTATCTTCCAGCACAAGAACTCTTGGGGATCCTTCATTTTGAAGGAAATTCGCATTGCCAGAGCCTTTCAGCTGTACAGTGACTTCTGTTACTTGAACAAAATTCTAGAAGTTCAGTTTTGCCAGTTCAATTCGCAGATTACTATGCTGCAATCAGAAACCCCTCTCAACCTTCCTCTTAAAGTAGACTTTGTCTCTTTCAAGGTTGATTTTCCAGTTCTTCTGCCGAAGCTGCACTCTTTGGTGTTTGATTCAGATGCTGGGTCTCATGCTTTAGATATGTTTGCAAGACAGTTGGGCAGGATGTCAGCCAAGCAGGGCAGCTCTCCTTCCTTTTTGCGGTTCATCTTCAGAGAATATCACTCTGGCCGCATGTCCTCTCAGACCCTAGCTCCACTCATTTCTGAGTGTGAAAGACTCACCTCATCAGAATGGGAGCTTCTCTATCGGGCCTCTTATCAGCAATTGGAAGCTATCAATCAAGATCTAGTTAGTCAGAGGAAGCCTGCTCTTTCTGCAGAAGCCTTTATGGATCTAAATTCCATCGCACCCATACCAGAGCTCTATGCTGTATGGGCATCTAGATATTCTGCTTTCTATGCCTTAAAGCAGGATCTATTAAATCAAAAGATTCACTATCCAATTTCCTTGGACAGATTTCTCCATAGGGCCAGTTTTGGCAAGAGTACTTACTACAGATTCTTTTTGGACAAAACCCAGTATGGAAAATTCTTAGAGCAGCAAAGGCAACTCTACATTCAGAGGAACATCCCTTCCATGGGACCTTCCTTCTCAGTTGCTTCTGGCGTTTTTCTACAACTTTTTGAGGATCTTGAGATCAAGGCATGGGCTGTTATCTCACAGCATGCCTCCTTGTTATCTCCTCTGTATTATCTTTCTCCATCTTAATATAAATCTTTCTCTCTTCTTTGTCTCTCAGCTTATCTTTTTGCCTAATGACAAAATGGGGGAGAAAACTAACGTCAATCTGAAACGTATTTCATTTTTTGTATGATGTTTAGTATATTTTGTCATCATCAAAAAGGGGGAGATTGATGACCAAACTGTCCCCATAATAAATATTTCCATTTATTTATATATTAATTTTGATGATTAACAAAATAACACTAATAGATTTCTTGAGCCTTGAGAACAGGAAGCAAAAGAAAAATGAAAGATCAAGACAATCTGGTAAGTCCTATCATTTCTATCCAAGTCCTTGTAACGACTTCTTTGATAAGCAGAACGACTTCCTCTTTGACCGGAAAACTCAAAATCAAATCGTTACCGTAACGATTTCTTTAGAACTCGCAACGACTCTCTAGCCGTAACGATTTCTTTAGACCTCGTAACGATTTCTTTAGAACTCGCAACGACTCTCTAGCCGTAACGATTTCTTTAGACCTCGTAACGATTTCTTTAGAACTCGCAACGACTCTCTAGCCGTAACGATTTCTTTAGACCTCGTAACGATTTCTTTAGAACTCGCAACGACTCTCTAGCCGTAACGATTTCTTTAGACCTCGTAACGATTTCTTTAGAACTCGCAACGACTCTATAGTCATAACGATTTCTTTAGAATTCATAACGATTTCTTTATTAGTCATAACGATTTCGTGTAACGATTTCTTTATTACTTGATAGTCATAACGATTTCGCGTAACGATTTCTTTATTAGTCATAACGATTTCGCGTAACGATTTCTTTATTAGTCATAACGATTTCGTGTAACGATTTCTTTATTACTTGATAGTCATAACGATTTCGTGTAACGATTTCTTTATTACTTGATAGTCATAACGATTTCGCGTAACGATTTCTTTATTAGTCATAACGATTTCGCGTAACGATTTCTTTATTAGTCATAACGATTTCGTGTAACGATTTCTTTATAACTTGATAGTCATAACGATTTCTTGCAACGATTTCTTTAGAACTCGCAACGACTTGCCTGTTGTAACGGCTTCATAAGTTATCACAACGATTTCTTTACAGTTCATAACGACTTGCTATAATTCATAACGATTTCATAAGTTATGAAGTCAGCAAGATTCTTTTTATCGAATTTCTTGATGCATCAGTATAATGCCTTTTTAACAGCGTTGAAAAGTCAAAGTCATATCTTGTCCGTTGACTGCTATGCATTAAATGCTCTCCGATCGTATCTCCCATGCATGCAGACAATATCTTCCATTTCTATGATACTCTGTCTACGTACTTTTTTTGTGACAGAAAGGAGCTTTGCTATATACTGCAATATCTGTTCCATCTCAACTAACAATAGACAGCAGTCTTAGCTGTCCTCTATTTATTGATGATATGCTTACAGATATCTGACAAGACTCATCTGGACAACGTTGGACACAAGATACAAAGTTCTATGACATCTCTTTGGCGTGTACACAAGGATAAAAGACTGACGATCAGAAGCTTCCTCAGTGACCAGTCTAACGTACACAAGGATAAGAGACAACGGACACTTCAACGTTCGAATTTGAATCAGCAGTTTAAATAGAAGACTCAAGACGAAAAGAAGCTATATAGAACATACTCAACAACGCTTGATTTCAGAAGAAGAAAGAAATCCATCTCCTCGAGTCTTTAGAAGAAAAACAAGAGCGTAGCTTCCACTCTAACATTGTTCTAAGCTCTTAGCTCTCTGTGCTCAAAAATAATCTTCTCTTTTGTAAAAGCCTGTGTGGTCCTTGGAGAGGAAAACCTTGTTAAATCTCTCTCTCTCTCGGGGACTTAGGAGCTTCAGTGTGTAGCTGGTCAAGCTAGAGTCTGAAGCCTGTTTCCACACTCTTTTTATTAGATTGTGTTCCCTTCTGGACGAAGGAAGACCTGGTGGTATCCAGGGTGGTTGTTGTACCCTTCTGGACGAAGGAAGACCTGGTGGTATCCAGGGTGGTTGTTGTACCCTTCAGGCTGAAGGAAGACCAGTTGAGGCTGGGTGTAAGGATCCTTAAGGGGGATTGTTCCCTTGGTAGTAAAATCCTGAGGTATTGCTCAGGGACTGGACGTAGGTCTCCTGTGGAGAGGAGTTCCGAACCAGGATAAAAATCCTTGTGTCTTGTGGATGTGTTTTTGTGTGATTGTTGTCTTGTTTGCTCTAACTCTAACCTTGTTATTAAGTTGTGCAATCTTTTCAGCAAACAGGTTTTAATCAAAGATCGAAGTTTTAATAACCCATTCACCCCCCCCTCTGGGCTAGCTAGCTGGGCAACAATGAACACTTATCAAGTCGTTATGAGCTCTAAAGAAATCGTTGTGAGTGCTTAAAGAAATCTTTGTGCAAAGAAAATCGTTATGAGCGCGTAAAGAAAACGTTATGAACACTTAAAGAAATCGTTACGGTAACTTATGAAATCGTTACGATGAGAAAGTCGTTGCGAGTTCTAAAGAAATCATTACGGTAACTTATGAAATCGTTACGGCGAGCGAGTCGTTGCGAGTTCTAAGGAAATCGTTACGGTAACTTATGAAATCGTTACGGCGAGCAAGTCGTTGCGAGTTCTAAAGAAATCGTTACGGTAACTTACGAAATCGTTACGGCGAGCAAGTCGTTGCGAGTTCTAAAGAAATCGTTATGGTAACTTATGAAATCGTTACGGTGAGCAAGTTGTTGCGAGTTCTAAAGAAATCGTTACGGTAACTTACGAAATCGTTATGGCGAGCAAGTCGTTGCGAGTTCTAAAGAAATCGTTATGGTAACTTATGAAATCGTTACGGCGAGCAAGTCGTTGCGTGTTCTAAAGAAATCGTTACGATGACTTATAGAATCGTTAAGACAGGCAAGTCATTACGCTTTCTAAAGAAATCATTGTGATGACTTATAGAATCGTTACAACATCGACTTGTTTGAAACAACATGAGTTTTCAGTCTTATAAGGAAATCGTTAAGATTTTCAACAGAAATCGATATGGACTTAGAGAAATATCATATTGAAAAGATTAAAGCTTCAGAGATGAAATGCATACATTTGTTGGCTTGTTTGAACTTGGTATTTTTCCTGTACTTAAGACTTATGAAATATTCATTAGATATTATTGATAAAATCTAGTTTAGTTTTGTTAATTACCAAAATACATATGTAATTAATTAAAATTACATGGGGACAGACTGATCATCAATCTCCCCCTTTTTGGTGATGACAAAACTGAACAATAAGCATGGATAAAAAATATCTGAAAAAAAAAATTATTGGAATGTATTTCAGACATGCTAATTTTCTCCCCCTTTTTGTCAGTGAGCAAAAAGACAACCTGAGACAAAGAATGAAGAGAGAAAGAAAAATAGGAGTACACAAAGAGATTTTATTAACATTGCGGAGGTACAGGTAAATAGAAGGCATGAGACAAAAGAGAGGCAAAATGGGAGATGGTTTCCCATGACTGTTTTTCCTGCTCTTCAAAAAGAGTTTTAAAGATGCCAAAAGACACAGAGTAGGTTGGTCCCATGGAGGAAGCCATCCTTTTGAGATGAACATCTAAGTGTTTGTAGAGAAGATCAGCATAGGCATCCTTATCCATAGTCATCTTTAGGAAACGACGAGTTCCAAAGCTGGCATAGTTAAGAAACTGATCCATGGACACAGGATAGTGATTGAGATTATCTCTGAGAGCTTTGTGAAGAGCTACATATACCTTGTACCTTTCCTCCCAAACTTTGAAGGGGTCATTTACAAGGTTAATAGAGTTCATATCCAAGAAGGTGGCTGGAGAGATTGCAGGTGTGCCTTCCCTGGCTTGAGCTTCATTTAGAGAAAACAACTGCTGAGCAGACAATGGGTAGAACTTGGACCATTCTGAGGATGTCAGCCTTTCACATTCAGACAGAATGGGGGCTAGAACTTCAGCACGTACATGCCCCTGGTGATATTCTCTAAATAGAAATCTAGGAAAAGCAACCAGGTAGCCTTTCTGTACTCTAATTCTGCCCATTACTCTGGCAAAACGCTCAATGATGATGGATCCTACAGAGGATTCCATAACTAGAAAATGGATTTAAGGAAGGGCCATCTCTTCAGGCACTTGGAGGGTAGCAAAATCTACCTGAACATCTGAAGTTTGTGAGATATCCGGAGTCATAGCTGAAATGGCCTTTCTGAATTGGCTAAGCTGAACCTTTGGAAGTCTATGGACATATCTGTAATTGTTGAATAGCTTGAACTGTCTGATCATTTTGATTTCCTTTTGAATGAAGGGTGCCCAAAGTTCGCTATGATACAACCTGAACCATTCTGATAAGGTCAGGGAGTGGTCCCTTGGAGGGAATCTAGCAGATTTGGCAAGAATAAATTTCTTGAAGAGATCCTTATGACCTTTGCCCCATTGGTCTTCTGATTTGGAGTGGGCAAGAGAGAAAATTCTGGATTTTTCGGATTTTGTAAGAGAAGAGTAGGCTAGAATGGTGTGCAGATGATCTGTGAGATTAAGAAAGGGAAGGTTAATGATAGTTGCAAGAACAACCTTTGAGAGATATTCTATCTACAGTGATTGATGTTTGTTGTCCATTGTGAGAGAAAACCACAAAGGTGGGTATTTAGGTACAGAGGAAATGGAGGAAGTAGAAGAAAGTTTCCTCTTCTTGGGGGCAGGACTGGAAGAGTCTGCCTTATGGACATGTTGTCCAACCTTCAACACAAACCTGAGGATCCCTTCCTCAAACTCATCCTTTATCTTTTCCATAAAGGGAGAGTTAAGTTGGGCTCTTTCAGGTATGATAGTGATGAAGGAGGGTGGAGGAGTAGGAGGAAGAAAAGAATGTGAAGTAGTTGGGAGGTCATCAACTGGTCCAAGGGAGGGACCAGAGGAGGAGGAGGAGGAGGCTCCAGCTGAGGATGCTGGAGGGGCCTCAAGGATAGGAGAAGGAGAAGGAATTGGAATAGAGGAGGCAGGAGATGTGGTGGAATGAGGAGGAAATGGAGTGGGAGAGGAAATTGGTCTGGATTGAGGCTTCTTGAATGTTTGTGGAGCAGGAGGAGCTATAGGAGTAGAGGGTGGAGTTGGAGGAATAGGTGTGTGAGAGGGAGAAGAGGGAGCTGGGGGCTTGGGTGCCAAGGACTCTTCTTCAGCCTCTGCCTGCACAGGTTCACTCTCCAATAGGCCTGATGGCCCTGACACTTGCTCAGATGGCCCTAGAGGCCCTTCAAACTGGTAAGCTGGCCCTGATGGCCTTTGCACATTTACTGCTGCCTCTGCTGGTGCTGCTGTTGCTTCTAGCCCTGCCTCTTGAACTGATGGCCTTGAAGGCCCTGACTCCGGAACCTGGGCTGCAGGAGGTGGAGGAGGAGGAATTTGAGTTCCAACCACCTTGAGAATGTCTCCCAGCAAATTTTTCATGGTGCCCATCTCCTGGTGAAACCACTTCATGGCGTTTCTTATGTTGGAAATTTCCTTTGAAGCTGAAGCTTGGCTCATGAAGATGGAGAATACATCAGATTGAAGAGAACATAGAATAGTTCCTTGGGCATCAAGTCTCTCAATCACAAGCTTCAAATTTATCACAATCTTCTGCCTCATTAGCCTTTCATGTGGAGTGTTTGATAAGAGAGGTACTTCGGGCTCCAGTTCTTTCCCTTTCTGCCCAGTCTCTGAATCTGGAGGAGGCTGATGATCATCAAAGACAGAGGAGCTTACTGTCTCCCCATCTCTGACATCATCCTGATCAAGAGGTAGGTCTTCATCAACTAGTACATCACCCATTGGCTCATCATGGTGAGCTGCTTCTTCTTCTTGATCACCCTTGATTACTCCCCCTGAGCAGGAGCATCTTTTTCCATGAATTATTGCTCCCCCTGAATGGGAGCATCTTCCAAAACAACACTTGTTGGAGCACTAGACTGCTCCTCTTGAACTGTTGCTGCCACTTATTCCTCAATGTGGCCTGATGCCACAACTTCATCTGCAATTCCACCAATCTCTGAGGTGACTGGAGTGGTGAAAACTGAATCTACTACATCTCTGAGAATGGAGGCAATAATGGAGGTGGGCAGATTATCTGCTGCACCTTCCACTGCTTCTTCTACAGGATCTTCTGGAGATTTTGAAACTATTTGGACAAGGGGTGACCCTACATCCTCAACTACTGTTTCTGCTAATTCTGCTGGAAGAGAAGGTACTGCTGGCTCAATCTCTATTCTCTGTTCTACTGCTGCTTGGACTGTTGCTAGCTACTCTACTGCTAGTTTTGCTGCTTCTTCCTGAACATCAGGAATATCACCTATGATGGCCTCTCCCTCGGCCACTGTGGTTTAGACCAAACACCATCTATAACTGAAAAACCACCTTTCCTGAGATTTCTGGACCTGATTGATTGGCCCATTATCTCAAAAACTGCTCCTGCTAGATCAATACCAAAGTGCTTAAAAACATTGGTGAGCAGATGTGCATACGGCAATGAAACATTGAGCTTGCTTTTTGTGTCCAAAATCTGATCTCTGGCAAAAGTCATTCTTTCCATCATCACTGCGGCCATGTTGATTTCCTTGTTCTGTATGGCCCAAAACATCATGTCAGAATCTACCTTTGAACAGGTGGAGAATGTGGTGCTTCTTGGAACCAAAATCTGACACACTATGAAGTGAAGGAGGCAGTTGAACGCATTCAGTTGATTGATGTCCAATTTACCATCTCTTAATCTGTATCCCGGCCCTACAATGCCAAGACCCTTGACCTGGGCATTCACGGAGTGAACCCCACTATGCCATGATGTTGTTACTCCAGACAACTCATGCAATAGCTCACTATCTATCTTAATCTGGGTTCCCTTGACATATGAAACCAGGGACCCATCTTCTTGAGTCTTCAAGCATACATAGAAGGCCTTCACGAGGTCTGAATAACTTACCTCAGAGAAAGTTGCTACTCCGATTTATTGCATCCTGATCAAAGCTTCAACAACACTGCGCATGCCATTCTTCTCTAGATCTGCTATATCTACTGCCTTATTTCCCCAGACTTTAGTCTTCACAAAGGTGAACCTTTCCTACTGCTCAGGAGCAAGAAACTTGGCACTGTAGCCACCCAAACTCTCGGAAACGGTGGATGCGGCCATGGAATCCGTTGAGGAGATTTTCTGGAGGGTTGAGAAGGAAGGAGGAGTGAAAGCCCTCAAGAAATTTTGCGGGAAGATTAGAGAAGCTTCAAACTTAGCAGAGAGTCGATGTCGAAATCGCTAGGGCATCGGCTCAAGCAACCAGACGAAAGGGGGAAAAGGTAAACGATGGGATACGAATCATTCTTTCATCGATTTTATGAATAATTAAATGCACTGAGGAAAGTGAGGCGCCAAAAGGCGGTCAGAAGAAGACAAAAGAGTTTGACTATTCAAACCGACTTCAATGAGAGAGCGGTTACAACAGATAATTTGAATTTCTTTTGCTTAAAGCCATGGAGGAAAAAATTACTTAATTCTGAAATTTAATGTGCCAGTTTTAAACAAAATCTTTTTCACAAATTGCATATGCCTAATTCCCTTCTAAGAGATGTGAATCTCTCCTCGGGTAAGGCTTTTGTGAAAATGTCTGCTAACTGACCATTTGTATCAATAAAAGATAATTCAATATTACCATTTGCTACATGATCACGAATAAAATGATATCTAACCTCAATATGCATGTTCCTTGAATGTTGAACTGGATTCTTGGTGAGATTAATGGCACTGGTGTTGTGACACAACAGTGGAATGGATTTGATGTTTAATCCGAAATCTTCAAGTTGTTGCTTTATCCATAAGAGTTGTGTACAACAACTTCCAGTAGCTACGTACTCAGCTTCAGCTGTAGATAGTGCCACTGAATTTTGTTTCTTTGAAGACCAAGATATCAAACATCCTGTAAGAAATTGACAACAACCACTGGTGCTTTTTCTATCTAATTTGCATCCAGCATAGTCAGCATCAGAATAACCTACTAAGTTAATTTTACAACATTTTGGATACCACAGACCTAAGTCATGAGTTCTTCCTAAATATCTAAATATTCTTTTCACAAAAATTAAATGTGATTCTTTAAGATCCGCTTGATACCTGGCAAACATGCATACACTAAATAAAATATCAGGTCTACTAGCTGTTAAATAAAGGAGTGAACCTATCATATCTCTGTAGATCTTTTGATCTACTTTCTTACCATCTTTATCACTGTCCATCCTTGTTGATGTACTCATTAGTGTTGACAGTGGTTTGGTATTATCGAATCCAAATTTCTTCAAGAGTTCTTTTGTGTACTTTGCTTGACAGATGTGAGTTCCTTCCTTTCCTTGTTTGATTTGTAGTCCAAGAAAATAATTAAGTTCTCCCATCATGCTCATTTCAAATTCTCCCTGCATCAACTTTTCAAAGTATTTGCAAAGGGATTCATCAGTAGAACCAAAAATAATATCATCTACATAAATTTGACTAGTAGAATGTGTTTGACCTTTGACTTTATGAAAATAGTACTATCTACTTGACCTCTATTGAAACCATGGTTTAAAAGAAAAGAACTAAGCCTTTCATACCAGGCTCTAGGTGCTTGCTTTAAACCATATAATGCCGTTTGAAATTTGAAAACATGATGAGAAAATTCTGTGTCATCAAAACCCGGGGTTGTTCCACATAAACATCCTCTTTTATAAAACCATTTAAAAAGCGGATTTAACATCCAATTGAAATAATGTTAAATTTAAAACTGATGCATATGCATGTAATATTCTAATAACCTCAAGTCTAGCTACAGGTGCATAGGATTCATCAAAATCTATGCCTTCCTCTTGAGAATAGCCTTGAGCTACCAATCTGGTCTTGTTTCTTAAGATTACACTAGTTTCATCCAGTTTATTTCTAAACACTCATTTGGTGCCAATGACTGATAATGGTGCTGTTATTAATGATAATCATGTTATTTTATTATCTTATGGACCTTAATTTTACACAAATTCATTGTCACTTTATTACAAAAATGATAATTGATTAAATCCCTACTGTGTTGTATTTGCAGGATTAATGGGCCAAGAAATGAAGTGTCAAATGGGCCAATAAATTTGATTAGACCAAAAGAGAATAATGAGAGACTCTATTTTTTTAAATATTCCCTCTCTCTCTTTCTTTTCAAAAACACTTTCTCATTTTTAAAATCCCTCTCCTATTTACCAAAAATCTCTCTTTCCTTTAAACTCTCCCCATTTCTCTCTTTTCTCTAACACTTTATAAAACTCTCCCTCTCTCTCTCTCATTCCATTATTCATTCCCTCTTCTCTCCCCCCCTCTCTCCTTCTCCTCCGATCTCTTCTTCCTCCTCGTCTTCTTCTCCCCTTCCTCCTCTTTCTCTTTCCCTTCTTCTTCCTCTTCTTTTCTTCTTCCCTTCTTCCTCTCTCCCGTGGTCTCTCTTCTGCTCAGGAGAACAGCAAGCAACAGCAGCAAAGCACCTGCCCGCGCACGTCGCCACGCGACCCATCCGCCCAGGCCCGCCTGCCGTGCCCCGCGTGCGCCTGCCGCCTTCTGCGCATGCCCGAGCGTGCCTGCCCGCGCCTGCCTGCGCGCGCAGCCCCAGCCGCCATCGCGCCTGCCTAGCCTGCCTGCCGCGTGCCCCTGCGCGACCTGCTACGCACCCCTGCGCGACCCCGACAGCCAGCCGCTCCGCCTCCCCCTCCTCCACGTGCATGCTTTTGCATGCACGTAGAGGATGCAACCACCTCCCTTTCTCTATCCTCTCTATCCTCTCACGTCTATCGCCTCTCTCCTATCTCTCTCTCTCCCTCACATGCTCTCTCTCCTCTCTCTCGCCTCTCTCTTCTCTCTCCTCTCTCTCGCCTCTCTCTTCTCTCTCCGCTCTCTCTCTTTTCTCTCTCTCTTCTCTCTCTCTTAATTCTCTATTCTTTTTATTATCATTCTAACAGTTGGTGCTTGTTTTAGTATAACACATTTCTGTTGATTGTTTAGTGGATTATAATTTTGAATAGCATCTCTTGTTATCTCTCTCTCTTTATTTCTATACTTTGCTTAGATTTATTTAACACAACTTAGTTTAAATATTACCACACTATTTTCCTAACTAAAAGCCCAACGTTTTCAACTCTAAAATCTAGTTCTCCGTGGATTCAACTCGGTCTCACCACTTAACTACCGTTTAAATATTTAGTGTAGGCCGATTATTTGAGATTGTTAGTTACGTGTTTAACGATGCATTCGTGGGCTATCAATTTTTGGCGCCGTTGCCGGGGAATTAAAATTTTAGTTTTGATAATCTTGGTGTTATTTGTATATATTCATGCTAACATTTTCTTTCTTTTTGTAGGTATCAAATAAAAAGTGAAAAATCCTGAAAATTGAAGAATCTGTCAGAAAACTGTCGCTGAAAGTCGAATCTGTAGGTAAAAAGTTCTGCTTTGGGAAGAAAAATCCGAAAATTGCAGGAAAAATCAACAAAAAAAAGAGGGGTAAGTGAGGTGAGTTTCCTTCTCTCACTCTTTCCATTTGTTTTCATTTCCAAAAGAACGAGGGATTGCGTTGGAGGTAAGTACCATTAAAACTCTCTTGATTTAGTTTCCTTTTCTTAGTTACCATGTTTAGATAATTAATAAAAAAAAAGAAGAAAAAAAATCAAAAATCCAAAAAAATCAATTACTTGAATCCAATAAAAGATGTCATGTCAAGATTAGAAACCTTCCATCTTTAGGACTTGCATCATTTAGACTTCCATCTTTAGGTAATTTCTTTTCTTTGAAAAGTTTCCTTTCTTGTCGAAGATTGCGGGAGGCAAGGTGAGAATCTCAACTTCTTTAAAAAGCATGATCATGCATTGCCATGCTTGCATAGAAACCCTTGCTTGATTTTGTGGTGTGCACATCATTTCTAAAATAATTTAAGGGCAATTTCCTTAACAAGATAAGGTGGGGATTTGCTCACCCTTCCTTAGCCCACAAACCACAACTTCCTGCATCTTTTGCATTCCCAAGCCCAATAAAAGGTAGTAGACATTGAACCTAGGGTTCACAATGAGATTTTGGTCCACCTATTCCCACTATCAAGTTTTGGAAACTGGTGTCTAAGGCTAGAGGTTAAGTGGCAAATGCCTAAGCGGGAAAGTGGTTCTCTAATTAGGTCCCTACGGAAGTAGGGGGAGACTCCCACTACCCCACCTTTTACCTGGCCAGTGGACATACATGTTAGTGGACTTAGGTTGGGATTAAGTCACGTTGTGAGAAAGCTTACTTTTAAATCCCAGATCCCTAGGTCATTTAGGTTAATTGTTTGCAACTTATTTGTCTCTGCCTAAAAAATAATAATAATAAAAATCTAAAATTACAATAAAAAAAAGAGAGAAAAAGTCATATCTTTCTCATTCACAATCATATGTGGGCCAACCCAGCACATCATATAGGCCATGGCCCAAACCAATTTTCATCTTTCATTCAACGTGGCCCAGCCTACTTTGAAAATACACATTTCTTGTCAGCCCACTATGAAAGTACATTCTCTGGGGTGGCCCAACTCTCAGATTTTACCCAAGATCAGGCCCGCCATACTAGTTTGTTCCATAATGTGCCATCTTTCACCCCAGCAGAAACACAATATTTTCAAGGGCCTTACACCTCCACTCATTACCCAAAAGATGAACAATATGTCTCTCCTACAGAATTGAGTTTTCTTTACCAAGATCCACAAGGGGAAATTCAAGGACCCTTTCTTGGTGCTGAAATCATCTCATGGTTCAATGAAGGATTTTTTGGCATTGATCTGCCGGTGTGCTTAACAAATGCTCCTGAAGGCACACCCTTCCAACCACTCAGAGAAGTAATGCCACACTTAACACATAGAGATCAACATATTCTGGCCCAAGCCCAAAGTCCACCTATCCACAACTTTCAACATTGGGCCCAATGCCAAATTGATATTCATGACAAAAGCCATCATGAGGGACGTTTATATCCACAGTCCACTTATACATCTCCCTCACAATCAGGCCTCTTCGATGATCAATTTGGGCAATTTAAGAAAAAATTCCATGATATCCAACAAATCTTTGAGCAAACATTCGCCCATAAACAACAAGAATTAGAGCAATCATTTGTCAAAACTGACCTCCTGATTGCGCAACTCATAGAAATCAAAAGGAGGAAAGATAATCAATCACCATGTCAAGCCATTGACAAATATGAACATCATTATCTTGATTGTGACCAACAATTTGACTCTCAAATTCCATCCACAAATTCTCAGTCCAACTATTTGTGGACACGCCCACTTGGAAAATGAGAGATAATATTAATGAGTCAAATCAGGAGGAGATGGGTGCCACTGAAAATCAATCCAAAGTCTTGGCCCAACATGAAACTGATCATCAAGAAGACTCCATCCATAATGTCATACTTGAGGAAAGCTCTAGTGAGTTAGCTGAACTCAAGTTGGGGGGAGACGAAAAAGAATGACATCTAGATGTTGGGCCCAAGTTTGATGTGACATTGTTTCAAGTGTGTGACAAAGAAGAAGTGAGTGTGGAGAAAGAGCTGGGTGTAATCATCAATCATTCTTATTGGGTAAGAGATGAATTAGCAATTCTGCCTAAAGTCCACATTAACTGGGTCTCTCTTGATGTTGAGAAAGACATAGAATTCCTACCTCACCCTAACCTTGGCAAATCCAATATGTTCATGGACATGCTATCACTAGCTGATTGGTCAACTACACTTGAATCTTTTAAGCATCCCTATGTTGAAAGTCATATCCATTTCATTACAGTTCATGCTACTATTTTTGACACAAGTCAGCTTGTGGAGTTCAAGCAATCCTCTGAGCATTCAACCCAATCTGACCTCAATATCATGAAAGAGGATCTGAAAATGGAAGTTGTGGGTGAAAATGGTGAAAATAATAAAGTCCGCATTGATTTGTTGAACACATACAAAGATCTTAAGTGTACAAATGAAAATTTCTTAATTGAAGATATGATCTTGAGTGCCTCAATTTCTCTATCACTTAATGATATGAAGGGTATGTTTGACCCACTTGACCCACCATGACTGGTGATACCCTACAAAGAAAAAATTTGGCGTCAATTGATTGGGGGTGTTATGTGACCCTGTTACCCCCATGTGTCTGGCTAAAGACATTAAACTTAGCGCTTGCTGTGAGGCAACCCAATATTTTTAGGAAAATTGATTTCTATTGATTTCATTTTTATTTTGTGTCTTAGGTGTTTGTTGGCCACTATCCGTTGATAAAGCTAGTGTGCAACCACCCGCATGTGATCATCAGGTTGCATCTCTCCTTTCTTAACTTACATTGACTTTATTCTATTGTCATTACTTTTATGCCATTGAGGACAATGTCATTTAGGAGAGACAAATTGTATTTCAAATTTTTGTCCCTAACATTGTGCTTCATGCTTCATATTTCATGCAAGAATTTTTTTAATTTTCTTGCTTCTAGCTTGACTCATAGTGTGTACTTGTGAAGGTGGTGAGTTGAAGGGGTGAGTTAACTAGTTATGTTTTTAGCATCTTCCTCAAAATACATTTGAAATTTCATCAACACAGTAAAGTATTATTTTGAGCTATTCAAATGGATGATGAGAGTTTTACCGAACATTCAGATTGATTGATTGATATTCTACATTCCTATTGATGACCAATCGTGGGGAAAAAGCTACCTGCCTACAAATAAATGTGAAAATGTGTGTAGTAGAAAAAAAAAAAAAAAACATGGAAAATGCCCCTGATCTTAGTAACTGGGCCTGTGGCTCCTAAGGTAAGAGTTGAGGCTCGCGTCAAACGGTGAAGGGAAGTGCAGCACTATGTAAATGAAAAAAAGGATTAGGCAGAGTGAAAGCTACCTGTAATTCGATGATCGAATTTAAGTGGTTTAGAGTTGATACCATCCTTGAGTGAGAAGTAAAAAACCCATGCATCCTCTTATTAATGCTCAAATATTATACAAAAAGTCATCAAATTTTGTGTGTATCTTGAGGAACTGTCTAATGACATGAACTGACATATTTGCCTTTGACACTCTCGACTGGAACTTGAAATTCTTATGACCAAGCATTCTCATTCTTACTTTCTTGTCATGAAGTATGATGTTTTGAACTCTTGTTTGTCCCAATTATTTACTTATGTGCATTGCTAAGGGACTAGCAATGAGTAAGTTGGGGGGTGTGATAATGGTGCAGTTATTAATGATAATTATGTTATTTTATTATCTTATGGTCCTTAATTTTACACAAATTCATTGTCACTTTATTAAAAAAATGATAATTGATTAAATCTCTATTGTGTTGTATTTACAAGATTAATGGGCCAAGAAATGAAGTGTCAAATGGACCAATAAATTTGATTAGACCAAGAGAGAATAATTAGAGACTCTATTTTTTTAAATATTCCCTCTCTCTCTTTCTTTTCAAAAATACTTTCTCATTTTTAAAATCCATCTCATATTTTTCAAAAATCTCTCTTTCCTTTAAACTCTCCCCCTTTCTCTCTTTTCTCTAACACTTTATAAAACTCTCCCTCTCTCTCTCTCATTCCATTATTCTTTCATCTTCTCTCCCCCCCTCTCTCCTTCTCCTCCAATCTCTTCTTCCTCCCTTCTCTTCTTCCTCCTGGTCTTCTTCTCCCCTTCCTCCTCTTTCTCTTTCCCTTCTTCTTCCTCTCCTTTTCTTCTTCCCTTCATCCTCTCTCCCGCGGTCTCTCTTCTGCTAAGGAGAACAGCAAGCAGCAGCAGCAAAGTGCCTACCCGCGCACGTCGCCACATGACCCAGCCGCCCAGGGCCGCCTGCCGTGCCCCACAGGTGCCTGCCGCCTTCTGCGCATGCCCGAGCGCGCCTGCCTACGCGCGCAGCCCCAGCCGCCCTCGTGCCTGCCCAGCCCGCCTGCCGCACGCCCCTGCGCGACCTGCCATGCGCCCCTGTGCGACCCCACCATCCAGTCGCTCCGCCTCCCCCTCCTCCACGTGCATGCTTTTGCATCTACGTAGAGGAGGCAACCACCTCCCTCTTTCTATCCTCTCTCTCCTCTCGCATCTATCCCCTCTCTCCTATCTCTCTCTCTCCCTCACGTGCTCTCTCTCCTCTCTCTCGCCTCTCTCTTCTCTCTCCTCTCTCTTCTCTCTCCGCTCTCTCTCTTTTCTCTCTCTCTTAATTCTCTATTCTTTTTATTATCATTGTAACAGTTGGTGCTTGTTTTAGTATAACACATTTCTGTTGATTGTTTAGTGGATTATAATTTTTAATAGCATCTCTTATTATCTCTCTCTCTTTATTTCTGTACTTAGCTTAGATTTATTTAACACAACTTAGTTTAAATATTACCACACTATTTTCCTAACTAAAAGCCCAACGTTTTCAACTCTAAAATCTAGTTCTCCGTAGATTCGACTCGGTCTCACCACTTAACTGCCATTTACATATTTAGTGTAGGTTGATTATTTGATATTGTTAGTCACGTTTTTAACGACGCATTCGTGGGCTATCAATGACTGGATGGTCTGATGGTCTAGGAACAAGTGACCATACTTGGTTTCTCTTGAATTGATTTAATTCATCTTGCATGGCTATTATCCAAGATTCATCAGTAAGAGCTTCATTGAATGTCCTAGGCTCTATTTGAGAAACAAAAGCTAGGTAATCACAAGGAATAACATTACCTCTTGTTCTTACCCCTACGAATGGATCACCAATAATATTCTCAAGTGGGTGATCTTTCTTGTATCTCCACTCCATTGGAAGATTTTCATGAGTAATTTCTTCTTGTTGCAGGTCTTCCAGAGGTGGATCATCCTTGTCCTCAATTGATGTGTCTTTTAGTTTCTTGGACAGTTCATCTGCATCATCATTATCACTAACTACTTCCTTTCTCAAGGAAGGGTTAGTTTCATCAAAGATAATGTGTACAGACTGTTCAATTAATAAAGTGTGTTTATTAAATACTCTATAGCCTTTGGGTTTAGAGGTGTACCCCATGAAGATTCCTTCATCTGATTTGGCATCCAAGTTACCAATGTCTCTTTTTCCATTGTTGTGGATGAAGCAAGGACATCCAAATGTCCTGAAGTGGCTGATCTTTGGTTTCTTTCCTTTGAACAGTTCATATGCAGTCTTCTTTAGGATTGGCCTGACCATTACTCTGTTGATAATGTAGCTTGCTGTGTTGACTGCTTCAGCCCAAAAGTACCTTGGCAGATCATATTCTGATAACATTGTTCTTGCCATATCCAATAGAGTTCTATTCTTTCACTCAACAATTCCATTTTGTTGTGGTGTCCTTGGTGCTGAGAAATTATGCTCAATTCCCTGATCATCACAGAACTTAACAAATTTTTCATTCTGAAATTCACCACCATGATCTAATCGGATAGAAACAATGCTGAACTTCTGATCCTTCTGAACTTTCTTGCTGAAGCTGACAAAGTTATCTAATGTGTCATCTTTATGCTCCAGAAATGATACCCATGTGAATCTTGAGTAATCATCGACTATGAAAAATACAAAGTTCTTTCCTACAAGACTGGTAGTCTTCATTGGCCCGAATAGATCCATATGAAGGAGCTCTAAGGGTTTTGAGGTGGTCACCACTGTCTTTGATTTGAAAGAGCTTTTGGTGTGCTTTCCCTTAGCACAAGGTCTACAGACACCTTCCATTTTTGCACAGACCTTTGGCAGACCTTCTACAAGATTTTTCTTCACCAATTTTCTCATACCGTCTATGCTACAATGTCCTAGTCGTCTGTGCCATAATTCAGTAGATTTTTCTTTGTTTGCTGCCAGACAAACATTTTGTTCTTTGAGTTCCTCAAGATAGAGCACATACAAATTCTTTTCTCTATTAGCTTCAAAGATGACTGCTCCATCCTTCAGTATGCTGCACTTTGACTCTTGAAACTTGATCTGATGGCTTCTGTCACACAGCTGGCTGATGCTAATGAGATTATGCTTCAACCCTTTGACAAGCAACACATCTTCTATAACTGTTCTTCCTTTACTATTCACAGAGCCACTGCCAATTACTGTTCCTTTCCCATTATCTCCATAAGTAACTATTCCTTCTTCAGCTTGGAGATGAGTAAATAATTTCTGGTTTCCTGACATGTGCCTTGAGCACCCACTATCCATGTACCATTTGGATGTTCGAGGGTTAACCTGAAATGAAATCATCAAGCTTTAGGTACCCAAATTCTTTTGGGTCCTGATTGGTTAGTGTCATTGATTTTACTTTTTATTATCCATTTCTTATGTCTTGATGTGCATGTCGTTATGATATGTCCTAACTTTTTGCAGTGACTACAGCATGATAATTTGGTTACCTTTTCCATATATTTGAAATCAGCTTTGTATGCTATATCTTGTTCAGGTACAAATTTTTGTGTTGGATATGTTTTAGGATAAACTATGGTTTCTTCATTATCTGGGGGTGTATATCCTAATCCATTTTTCTTCTTACCTGATCTTCTAGCACCTTTTAATATGAGGGAGTTTTTACCATTTGTGAATTTTTCTAACGTGCTAGATAAATTTATGTTTTCTTCTGTTAGAGTCTTGATTTCAGTTCTTAGTTCATCTACATTTTCCTGTTTTACTAATTCTGTTATTTGTTTATTTTTATCTTTTAAGTCTTCACATAATAATTCATTTCTTCTTTTAGGTTTAGTTATTTGTTTTTCTAACTCTTCATTTTCTGTTTTCAGATCGGAGTTAGTGTTTTCTAAACAAGTACTGTTTTTCTTACTGCCTTTTAATAGTTTAGTTACTTCTTTATATTTATTATATAGTTCATTAAATACTTCCTCTAAGTTATCTGAATCAGAATCATTACATGAATCAAAAGAGGAGTCAGAAGTTACCTTATCTTCAGTATTTGCCATGAAAGCCAAATAGGCTTCTTCTTCATCGCTACAGGAGTTTGACTCACTGTCTGAGTCGCTACTGTTTTCCCATGCTGCTGCCATTAATGCCTTCTTTTTGTACTTTCTGAACTTCTTGGAGCCGTCTTTCTTCCTGAACTCTGGCTTCTTGAGTTTTAGACACTTAGCTTTAATGTGTCCTATCTTCTTACATTCATAGCAGATGGGTTCTCCTTTCTTCATCTCTTTTCCATCTGGCTTCTTGAAGTCCTTATTCCTTTTGAAGTGCCTTCTACCAGATTGGAACTTCTTCTTCTTAGCTAAAATCCACTGCAATCTTCTAGATAGCATTGCTTCCTCATTCTCGCTATCCACATCACTTTCACTCTCATCTGAACTTGCTTCTGGTGAATCTTCTTCAGCTTTTAACGCGTTGGAGTGCTTCTTTCTGCTAGAGGACTCTCCTAGCCTTTCCATGTTGATCTCATGGGCCATGAGGGACCCAATGAGCTTTTCTACTGACATTCTCTTCAGGTCATTAGCTTCTTCTATTGCTGTGACCTTTGGGGTCCATGAGGACGGTAAGGATCTGAGTATTTTCCTCACCATGTCTCCAATCTCATAGGTTTTCCCCAGACCAGCTAGTCCATTTGTGATGTCAATGAACCGACTGAACATTTGAGTTATGGATTCACCTGATTGCATCTGAAATCTCTCATACTGAGTGACAAGAATGTCGATTCTTGTTTCCTTTACCTTGTCTGTGCCTTCATATGTGATCCTGAGCTTTTCACACATTTCCATTGAGGATTTGCAGGCTGTAACTCTGTTGAACTCCTTCTTGCTTAGAGCACAGCATAAGATTCTCTTAGCTTTGCAATTCAAGGAGATCTTCTTTCTATCATCATCTGTCCATTGCGCTTTCTCATTTGTGACTACCGGATCACCTTCTTCTACTATAGACCAAATTTGATAGTCGTGGCCTTGTAGAAAGTATTCCATTATGGTCTTCTAGTAAGGATAGTCTTCACCATCGAAGAGAGGAGGTCGGTTGACAGACTGAACTTCAAAGTTACCTTGGGCTGCCATGGATATTTACTCTTCAGATCGTTGGATCCTTTTTCTTTGTCGAAGAGACTCGCTCTGATACCACTTGTTGCCCAGTTGACAAGCCCAGAGGGGGTGAATGGGTCTTTTTAAAAATAATCTAGAAGATACTTGTAACTAAAAACATTCACACAAACGTTCTTTGAAGGAGGTTAATGACTGTTAGTTTAAATATCAAACACACAAAGAAAACAATCACACGACACAAAGGATTATCCTGGTTTGAACCTCCTTTCCTCAGGAGTCCTACGTCCAGTCCCTGAGCAACCACTAAGGTTTTTACTAACTAGGGTACAGTCCCCCTAAGGACGCTACAGCACCCAGCTCGGCTGGTCTTCCTTCACACCTGAAGGGAATAACAACACCCTAGATACCCCACCAGGTCTTCCTTCACAACTAAAGGGAAACAGCACCCTGGATACTACCAGGTCTTCCTTCACAACCGAAGGGAAACAACACAAAGAGAATGGAATAAGATCAAGCCCCTAGATCAAGCTTTTTTAACAAGCCAAGATCTGAAGCGACTAGCACTGAGAGCAAAGAATCTATGCTAAGCACACTCTCAGAACTACACAAGCTCTCTCAAGATTTTCACTACAGTGAGGAGAGCAAAGAGTGAAAGCTAGGTGGAATGAAGTTCTTGGCTCTGGACTTCTTGCCGAAGAATTTGAATGCTTGAATACGATATGCTTGTTCTCTACTTTGTTGGGTTGTTCCATTCTTTTCATACTGTCTTTGAATTTATATTATCTATTTGAAATACTGCCGTTGAAGTAACCGTTGTCTCTTGGATTGATAGACGTTAGACTGTTTGACATTTGGTTGCTTCAACTATCTTTTATCCATTTAAGCACGCAAAGAGATAGGGTCTTCTTGTAAGGCCCTCTAATTTCCGTCGCATTATTTGTATTTATGTGTGTATGTTGTGCTTGTGTATGTATATACATATCTACGTACGTATCGAATAGTATAATTATGTGTGCATGTGTTTATACTAAATATAGATAATGCATGTATTGCATGGTGATAGTATGGGTATAATACCGTATACGTATTGCACGTATATATGCATAGTATGCTTGGTTTTCTGAATATTTTAGGGTTCTGGCCGAAGGCCCCTTGGAGTTAACCCCTGGCCGCTGAGGTGGTGTCAGCGTCCAGACCTGGACGCCGATACTAATTCGGGCGTCCAGCGATATGGACGCCAATCTCTCTGGCCTGCATGCGCAGCAGAGCTGCAAGCTTCTGAAACAAAGCAAGCCAACCATTGGGGGTTGTCCCCAACGGCTCTGAAGGTTGTCAAATCAGCCTGGTGAGTGGGAGAGAGACTCTCTTTAGGTCTGAACCTGAAATGGCTCTCCCCACTCCTCCCTTCACCTTGCAAGAGGAGAAAAATTGAGAAAGAAAACCCTAGAGAAAGTCTGTGAGAAAAACCCCTCTTAGCACCCACAAATCCGACCCCCCTGGAGCTTGATCCGGAGATCTACTACTTCAAGAAGGTAGCTGAATCAAAGGAGGAGGCTTCCCCGACATCCCCTTGGCGTGGAGATCATCCAGGAGCCCGGAGGAAGAGATCTTTGGAGGGATTTTTGCACTTCTTGGGACAGCCCAAGGAGAGCTTCACCGAGCCCTGAATCCTTTGGAAGAATTTTTAAAAGGCAAGTGACCTATCCATGGTGTCCCCGTATGAGTCTAGGTCGGTTTTGCTATTTTTATGGATTTTTCCTCGAGTCCTAGACCCTCCCATTCACCCAAGTTTGAGAGCTCGGGTCTGTGTTTCTGCATAGACCTCGCTTGACGGAAAGGTCCCTGGACGCCCAGATCATGCTTGGCGTCCATCGGCCCTATCGCTGACCCTGAGTCAGCGGCCAGAGACCGCCGCCAAGTTCCTCTGGACAGAACAGTGAGCTGTTCTGCCCCTTTGATACATTAATTTCGGTATGTTTTTCCGTGATGAGGATATATGGTAATCCTATACTCTATGTATATTATCAATTGTGGTGTGTGAATGAGTGTGATGCATGATGGTAAATGTAGGATAATTGTACTCCTTTAAACTTGTGAGCATGACTTGTAGATAATCTTGCAAATCCTTGTTCATGATTAGGATTAGTATGAATGTCTTGGTTTTGGTCTGATCATGAAGATTAGTGGATCAGTATATGTGTTTGCAATTTTGGTAAATTATCCATGCTTGTGTAAATTGCTAATAAATCCGGCTCGGTAAAATAAAAGCATGCAAGAATGGTTGTGGTTGTATGATTTAGGGAAATTTTGTATTCTCAAATCATGCATATATTAGTAGCCTCTGTTTAAAACAGTAAGTGGCAATTTGCAGGATATGTTAAACCTCATGTTAACTAAGTTGTGAATAGTATGCTAAATAGGTGTTTTATTTTCTGTAAATTCTATTTAGCTCAGAAAAATCTGAAAATTTGAGTGTATGATGTTGAACCAGAAAACAACATGTGGTTAAAATCTCAAATCATTTGGATCCATAAATAAAAAGTTATGTATTTTCATGTGAAATGTGATAATCTACGTATATTATCGTAATGTGATTAGTTATTGTCTAAAACCGACTTGATTAGTGAAAACTCCTGTGTGTTAAACTCCTAAAATTATGTAGTTCCATGTTAGGAAAAAAACAGAGATGTGCATGTGAGTGAGAAAGTGAATGTGATGAAAAGTGTGAAGTGTCAAACCATGTGTAAAACGGTAAATGTATAAATGTGTAACTGTGCCAATGTGACACTGCTTCCGTAGAGGGCAGTGGAGCTGTATCAGGGAAAAGTCCCCCTGAGAAAGTTCAATGTGTAAGTGACCCTAAGGGCATTAGGGGGAAATCCTGGAGGTGGACAAGTACCACTGGTTAGGGTGGAGACTTGTTCTCCCGGTCTGCGCAGTCCAAGAGTCGCCATTGGAATGCCTAGATGGCGTCTATGTGTAATGTGATGTGTATATGTCCTTCTTTGGGGGTTTGGACTATGTGTCACGGCACCTAAAAATGTGTAATGTGAAATGTGTAATGTGTATGTGTCCATGTGTAAATGTGTAAGTGACAAATGTGAATGTGTATGTGTAAAGTGAACTATGAGAAAGAGGAAACTTGTGTAAAGAGAATGTGAAACTAAAGATGTGAAAATGTGTTATTGAAAATCATGTGAGACAAATCTGAAATCATGTGAAATCAGTGAATTTATCTTATTATCATCATGTTATTATGTGCAATGATGTTTAGAATCCATGTTAGGGATAATTGGTGAAAACGGGCCAAAGATAGCATGATTGTTTGAACACATGATATGTTTTATGCAATAATGTAGCTCTCATGCCTAGGTTTACAGCCATTCAACCATATGAAATCAGCAACCTAAAGCATGTGGAAAGGATTATGTATGTACTTAAGGACATGTGAAATCCATGCTAGTTGTGTTCCCCTTTCATGTATGTAGAATGTTCACGTTGGTAGCTCTCATGTTTTAGCTCTTTAATGATTAAAGTGTCATGAGTAAATTGAATAGAGAGCATGTGATAGGTGAATTTTATGTTAGAAATCTGAAAGCATGATTCATGTGTAAGACTGTAAAACTTTCATGATAGGTTGAAACTTGAATTGACTAGCATGCTATGTGTTGCAAATTGTAAATGTGCATGTAGAAACCACTAGGACTTGTACGTGTATATCATGAGTAGTGTTGCTTGCTGAGTCCTTGGACTCACTCCTTGCTTCGGCGTACAGGTGTAGTTGGTGACGTGGCACCTTCGGAGGAGGTAGCAGAGACGGACTCCGAGCGCGGAGATTAGCTAGCTTTGGAGTTTCTTTGAGATTGTGTATTTCATAAGTATGTAATCAAACATTGTATTAGAGTATTATGAAAAGGATGTATAAATGTGGACATTATGTATTTCCATTTCAGCAATTTAATTTATGTGAACTTTAGTTCCTTTTTGTGTTAATTGCGAATTGCATGTATGTTTAATGTGGATGATGAATGAATGGAGACTGTTGTCTTTTACTTCCGCTACTCTGTTGTATATTCGCGTGTATCTCAGCTGTACGTATCGTTTGGGTAAATGTCCCACTGTGGCAGCGCTAGCTATACCGACGTGGGTTGGTATAACCGTACCGGTATAATGAGGGCCGTCACACTTCTGATGTCTCTAGGTCCAACGTTTTATGATAGAAAGTCTTCAGGACCCTGCACACACTAAATGCTAGAACAGTAGACAACTCAAACTGTCTCTTGTTGTCAGTATACGTTGATGTGAGTATTCACTAGAATAGCAATCCCAAATAGCTTGTTTTAAAAGATGTATACAGAGTAAGCACAATAATGGACGATATTGTCTCCATGCATGGAGAGATATGTTCAAAACTCATAAATGCAGGAGTGACAGATAGATATATGCATGACTTTGACTAGTCAACGCTTCAAGAGATAAGATAAAAGTCAAGTTGATATAAACTGTAAAGTCGTTGTCTATATGACTTATGAAATTGTTATGAATACTAACAAGTCATTATAGAGAGCAAATCGTTAAAGCAAGTGTATGTGTTCAATAGGGAAATCGTTATGAACACTTATCAAGTCGTTATGAGCTCTAAAGAAATCATTGTGAGTGCTTAAAGAAATCTTTTTGCAAAGCAAATCGTTATGAGCGCTTAAAGAAATCGTTATGAACGCTTAAAGAAATCGTTACGGTAACTTATGAAATCGTTACAGCGAGCAAGTCGTTGCGTGTCACGTCCCGAGAATTACGTAGTGGATATTAATTCGAGGAATTCGAGTCGATATTCCGAGACGTGGACAGTCAGCAAATAAGTCTCTAGCTAGCACGCACTATATGTGTATCAACACAACATCATAATAGGGCCCAAGTGTTGTACTCTAGATAAATTGTAATCAGATCTCAACTCATTTTATCAAAATTGGAAACTAGTATAGGACTGAGACTCGATAAAAGGGAAAGTACATAATAACTCACTTCCTACTACATTGTTCTAACACTCAAAATAACTAACTATAGACAGACTCATAATTGCAACGCTCATCACTCAGATGCATTCCCATCCTCGACTTGCTCTTCCTCTTGAACATCATAGTCACCTAGATTGGGTAAAAGTAGGGAATGAGCAAACTAGCCCAGTAGGATTTATATCTCAATGTGCGGGCAATGATATAAGTGATTAACATTTTAGAACTAGGTAAGCACGATAAATGTCATGATATGCATGTGCGAATAAAACTCGTTAAAACATGATACATGGACAAGCTAGATAGAGTGATCATGATAGAATAAGATCTGGAACGATATAACAAGAAAGAACTAGCAATAGATCACTTTGTGCATGCACGCAAGATTTCACTTGATGTCAAAAGTTTACAAGAACGCAAGATATCACTAGTCGCAATAAATGCAGGATGGCCATATCCCGCAAGCAAGCAAGCAAGATTGCACAAGCACGATCAAGTAACACTAATCAGGCACGTAAACACTAATGTACACCAAGGAAAGATCCACCAAGAGTGCACACAGGCCATGTGTATGTGGTTATGTATCTAACATTCAACAAGCAAGAAAGTACTCCCAGCGCAGATGCAACGCCAGTAATCATTATACCCTGTGGTTAACAGTATATCTATGACTCGCCGTCATTGGGGCTAGATTGGAGCCCATGGACACACACCGTGCCCTGTCAGCATCTCATGTAAAATTTTAAATGTAGATACCCACAGTCATTAATAATGGCCAATGAGAGTTTCAAAATGTAGCATGTGTAATGTCATGTTCCTGATGATGATGGGAACAAGTAATAAGTAACTGAATATGATTTCATGATAACAATGGTCAAGAGATAAATTCGGTAGCTAAACGGTAGGATTTATAATCTAGTTCAATCTTTACAATAATGGCTTTAGTCTAGATTGTAATTCATGCTCACGAGAACAAGAAGGGAAAGGAAGTGCACGCCCTTGATGTATAACTGTGTAGTGATGTATGCGTGTCAATTCACAATCCATCGATCTCAAACTCTCGGAAAACACTTAACATGATGGCATGCAAAGATCAATGTATTTAACTACATATGGGTTTACATGATTTTAAGATAATATTTATCATTTAACTCAAGCTAGAATGGTAACAAGAGTAAATCACAAGCTTCATGTATGATCATATCATTGAGAAAGCAATTAGAATAATATTCATGTAATTAAGTACTTTTCAATGGGTTAAACACTTTTAAGCCATTAAATAGACATCATGCAATGATCAGACCCAAGACAGGCAATATTTTGCAAAGGTAGTGTCGACACACCCCTTACTGGTGTCAACACTATGCTCCAAACACAAGGCAAAATAATGAAGAATTGGTCAAGTAGTGTCGACACTAGTTCAGGTAGTGTCGACACTAGAGACAGTTTCCAGAAACCTTCTGGCCAATATGGGACAGTGTTTCGACACTAGTTCAAGTAGTGTCGACACTAGATCAGGTAGTGTCGACACCTTTTGGGCAAAACTGGTCAGGTAGTGTCGACACTAGATCAGGTAGTGTCGACACTAGAGACCTTCCCAGATCACCTTCTAGGCTAAACTGGGACTGTGTGTCGACACTAGTTCAAGTAGTGTCGACACTAGAGGCCCTCCCAGATCAACACATATAGGTCATGTGCAACCCGAAAACACATCTCATGCCGGATTTACTTTCCCTACTTATAACTCTCTAACGAATGACATTTGGACAAAACGTTCAACACGAAAGATGACTAGGACAACTAGTAGACGAACTTTGGTTTCGGTAATTTGATCAATTCGGTCTCGAATCCCGAGAAAACATGTGAAGAACACAAAGCTAAGTGCAGCCCAAAATCACAGTATCATGCAGTGACTCTCTTGACATATTTATAACTCACTAAAGAAAGACTTTTAGACAAGACGTCCAACATAAAGGATGATCTTGACTTCAATTAGAAGAACTTTCATGAAGGATGTTTGGTCAAATTCAGTCTTTAATTGCGTGCATAATAAGAAGAATGGGAAAAACCCTAACAGTGCACGACTTTGGCAAAACGCTTGTAATTCAAAATCTACTAGATGAAATTCGATGAAACCAGTGGGAAATGAAAGTTAACATGATGCTCTACACATTGGTATAGAATATGTTAAGGTTTTTCCCAAGAAAACCTACCTTTTGGGTTGAAGAAGTCTCGTTGTTTCCAGAAAACACGTGTTCAGACCACTTGGAGGAGAACGCTTACCGCATCGTGTATACTGCATGGAATTTAGGCGTTCCACTTGGGTTAGAACGTAGAATTAACCCTCTTTCCGAGGGTATAAGCCTTGCAAGGTTTGGTTTAGGTTTGACCTAACTTTGGTCGACTTCAAGATGACTGTCTGTGCAGGTCGCAGCAGACACAACGGGGAAGAAGAACAGCTTGGTGTGGGGATCTCCTGCTTCCCCAGCTGCCAAGAACTCCTCCACATGACCCTAGCAAGTTCTAAAACTCATTCCTAAGGTTTGGTGAAGATTATTTAAGCAACTATTGTGGTTTAGGAGTCCTATTATGACTAGGAAAGCCAAGTTGCAGTTTTGACAGGTTAGTTCCCTATTTAGGGAGGATTTCTTCCTCCCATAGTGTGTGTGAGGCTTTAGGAAACCTCCCACCATAGTTAGGCACGAATTTGGATTGCCACGAATGCATGATTGCATCCCAATTTAACTCAAATTGCCTCTTTCTAATTTCAGCCTATTTAGAGTTACGAATGTTCCCTGCATTTTCTAGCTTTATTTGATTATTGGGCCAAATGATGTCCATTGACCCAATTATGGTATTGGGTCATTAATATATAATGTTGGAAGTACCTCCAACACTTTTAATTAAATTTTTGATTACGTCATATTTCCGTGTTAACAGTTTTTCGACTTGTTATAGCACGTATGATAATGATAAGTATGTTTTACATACTTGGAAATTATTTATTTCCATTTATTTGAATTCTTTATTTAACTAAAATTTCCGGGGTGCCACACCCTCCCCCACTTAAGATAATTTAGTCCCCAAATTCATGTATAGCAAGTTATTGTACAAGTGAGGTGTACTTACTTGTGAATAGCTCCGGGTATCTATTGCGCATTGCTTCCTCGGCTTCCCACTTGTCGTCCTCATCCATGCGTTGATTCCATCTAACCCTTACTAGTGGGATAACCTTGTTCTTTAGTTGGCACAGTTCCCGGTCCACGATCTTAATTGGTTTCTCTTGATATGTTCCGTCTTTGTTGAATTCCAAAAGCTCGTATTCTATAGCATGCCATGGATCTCGTACATACTTTTTCAACATGGATATGTGGAACACATTGTGTATTCCATCCATTTGTGGTGGTAAAGCGAGACGATATGCCACCTTGCCGACTCTTTCAAGAATTTCGAAAGGCCCGACAAACCTTGGTGACAACTTGCCTTTAATGCCAAAACGTCTGATCCCACGGCCTGGAGACACCTTTAAGAATACATGTTTACCCACCTGAAACTCCAGATCTCTCCTTCTGTTATCTGCATATGTCTTTTGTCTTTGCTGTGCCACTGCCATTCTTTCTTTAATAAGCTTTACCTTCTATGTGGTTTCCCTTATCATCTCTTGTCTTAGCATTTGTTTTTCGCCAACTTCATACCAACATATTGGAGATCGGCAACTCCTGCCATAGAGTGCTTCAAATGGTGCCATTTGGATGCTAGCTTGAAAGCTATTATTGTAGGTGAACTCCACAAGAGGTAAGTGTTCGTGCCAGTTGCCTCCAAAATCTAGGACACATGCTCTAAGCATATCTTCAACTACCTAGTTGGTTCTCTCCGTCTGACCATCTGTCTGTGGATGGAAAGCCGTGCTAAAGTTTAGTTTAGATCCCAAGGAGTAATGCAGTCCTTTCCAAAAGTGGGATGTAAATCTAGGGTCTCTATCAGACACGATAGACACTGGTACTCCATGTAATCTGACTATTTCCTTCACATACAATGCAGCCACAACATCTACTGACCACTTATTCTTCACTGGCAAGAAGTGAGCCGACTTAGTTAAGCGATCGACAATAACCCAGATTCCATCAAATCCACCACTAGATTTAGGTAGTCCGAAAATAAAGTCCATCCCTATACCTTCCCATTTCCATTCCAGGATTTCTAGGGGTTTGAGTTTACCTGCGGGTCGCATGTGTTCCGCCTTGACCCTTTGACACGTTAAACAATGGGCGACATATTCCGCCACTTCTCTCTTCATTTTAGGCCACCAGAAGCTTCTTTTCAAATCTTGATACATTTTGGTAGTTCCTGGATGAATAGTATATCTGGTCTTGTGAGCCTCATCCATAATTATTTTCTTTGTCTCCGCATGGTCGGGTACACAGACCCGATCCCGGAACAATAGCCTTCCATCTTCAGTTAATGAGAAATCTGGCCTCTGGTCCAGGTTAGCCTTAATCTCCACAAGTATAGGGTCATTGTCTTGGAGTGTTGTGATGTCCTCCAATAGTGTTGGTTGTGCTCTAACACTAGCCACAAAGCATCCCTTCTCATTGATGTCAGCATCAATATTTAACCTGACGAAGTCTTCTAATAACTTCCATTCGTTTACCATTAAGCTCGACAACGTGATCATTGGCTTCCTACTTAGAGCATCTGCCATACCATTTGCTTTTCCTGGGTGATATTGGATCGTGAAGTCGAAGTCCTTGAGATACTCCAACCACCGCCGCTGTCTCATATTCAAGTCCTGCTGAGAAAACAGATACTTCAAACTTTTATGGTCAGAAAACACAATGAATTTCTCACCATATAGATAATGATGCCATATCTTCAAAGCAAAGACTACAGTAGCTAGCTCCAGATCATGTACATGATAATTGTCCTCGTGCTTCTTCTAATTGTCTGGACGTGTAGCATATAACCTTCCCATTTTGCATTAGCACACAGCCAAGGCCGATCCCAGATGCATCGGTGTATACTTGAAAACTACCCCCAACAACCGGTAGGGTCAGTACGGGTGCCGAGGTTAGGTGTTCTTTCAATGCCCTGAAACTTTCTTCACATTCATCAGTCCATGCGAATGGATTCTCCTTCCTGGTAAGCCTGGTCAAAGGTACAACTATCTTTGAGAAATCTTTAATGAAGCGACGATAATAACCGGCTAAACCCAGAAAGCTTCTAATCTCCGACACAGTTGTCGGCCTTCCCCAGTTCCTTACCGCCTCCACCTTAGATGGATCCATAGAGATTCCCTCCTTGGATATGATGTGACCAAGGAAAGACACTTCCTCCATCCAGAATTCAAACTTACTAAGTTTAGCATAGAGTTGATTATCTCTGAGCACTTGCAGAGCAACCTTCAAGTGTTCCTCATGTTCTTCTTTAGATTTGGAGTAAATAAGGATGTCATCAATGAACACCACTATAAACTGGTCCAAGTATGGCCTATAAATATTGTTCATAAGTTGCATGAAAGACGCTGGAGCATTTGTTAAACCAAACGTCATGACCACGAACTCATAGTGACCATATGTACTCCAGAATGTAGACTTGTGAATATCCTCCTCCTTTATTGTTAGTTGATGGTAGCCTAATCTTATATCTATCTTGGAGAAATATTGTGCACCGGAGATCTGGTCAAACAGCTCGTCGATGTGGGGTAGTGGATACTTATTCTTTATTGTCAACTGGTTCAACTGACGGTTAGAATCATATTCATGTCATTATAGTTTTCAAATAGGTTGATCACTTTTAGGCCAATGCATCACTAACTAACATGCTTACAGACTAAGAGACTAAACATGCTGACTGACTAGCCGGAAAGAACAGTCTCGGGTCAGTCTTTGAATTGCGACAGGGTTCAGACGTCTCCTTTCAAAAGACCGTACATAGATAAATAAAGTTCGGTAATAAGACACAGAATCGCGACGGTCTCATCCGTCACGTTCATAATGCGACTTAACGATCTGTCGTGACGGGGCCTGAATCGCGACGCTTTCCTACGTTGAATTCTTGCATGGCTTTCAAACTACGTGCATGAAAATAGTACGGAATCGAATGGGCAAGAAAGCTTCCAAATCACAATGGCACATGCTGGCGCGTTCATGACGGGTCCAGAAACCAACGTGACTGACAGTTTAAGGTGTCAGGGTGGACCGGTCAGACAACAAATCGCGTCGTAATGCACGGTTGCCTTTTACTTAATCGCGACGTACCAGTACGTTGTGTTCATGCATGCAGAATCGCGACGTCTGGATACGTCGCGGTTCTTGATCATACCCGAAAATGCAGAACTATGTTACACCCTTCATGATTGACCTATAACTTGAAATCTAAGGACGAAAAACGACGAGGACAGCTAGTGAAGATGCAACCCACTTCTGAAGACATTGAAAAGAAGCAAGGCAGAAGAACCAATGGATAACAAGCCTTGCAAAATCCAAATGTTTTTAGAGCTCTCTTCAAACGGGAAAATTCCAACGGCCATCTTTCAAACGGCTATATTTTGAAGCTATTTAAAAGAAGCTGAAGTTTGAAAGAAGATACAGTGGAAACACAATCCTTTGCAACTTCTGTGAGCTTCACACTTCGAATTCCCTCAAGCCAGAAAATTCACAAGCCTTCTTGCAAGCCAAGTTTGAGAGCTCCCCTTTTCAGCAGAAAGTCTCTGAAGCTCTCTAAGTTTTCTTAGAAGTCTTGTGTTTGGGTGGCAATTGTAATTGCTAATTCTCTAAAGTCCACCCTGCTCTTTCAGATAAGATTTAAGTCTGATTTCTGATCTGTTGAAATCCTTCTGAATTTAGTGTGTGTTTGTGCTCAGTTCTGAAGCAAACACACAAGTGTCTCCTTATTGTTTTTCTGTGTAAATTCTGCAGAAGGTTGTTCTACATTTCCCCTCTTGTGCAGGGAAGGCCTTTGTGTAAGGCAGTTGTTGTTCCCCTGTTTAGGGAAGACTTGCTAAGGGAGCAAGTGGGTTTGTAATTCCTCTCAAGGGTGAGGGAAGGCCAATTTAGTGGCAGATAGTGGAAATCTCAAGTGGTTGACTTGAGGGCTGGATGTAGGACTTCCATGTAGGAAGGGCCGAACCAAGATAAATCCTTGTGCATATCTGTGTGATTGTTTCCGCCTAGTTCACACTTGAATCACACACAACACACTAAGTTCTAACAAATTTATTTAGTGTTGTGCAATTTTAGAAGAAAATTTTAAAAGTAAGAAGTCCTATTAACCCCCCTCTAGGACATCTATTGTGCCATTTCGATCCAACAGGATGTTCATAGAAAGGTGCTAGTTATTGTTGGATCGAGATGGAGCTTTAGATGTCCTAGAGGGGGCTGAATAGGACTTCTTGCACAATTAAAAACTTATCTGAAAAGAAGAAAACAATAGATGGTATCATTAGTACTTAGTATGGTGTGTGTGAAACAAGTGAAAACTTGGCAGAAACAATCACACAAAGTGTACAGAGAATTTATCCTAGTTCAGACCTCTTATCAATCAGAAGTCCTACATCAAGTCCCCAAGCACCCCTTTAGAAATATTTATGTCAGAAATACTAAAGAATAATAATAGAGAAGTACAATGCACATTGGATAAATTATCGTACAGATAAAAAAGTGAATGTCACAATGTAGATCATGTGTTCATTTGTTGTTCATTAACTGATTCCATCAAAATTAAAACATTAATCACACTAATAATAATACCTTAATAGTTTCTTTTGCAAATATAACAATAGTCATTAAGAAACTAAGTATGTTTGACAGAATTCAAAACCTAACTTCGACTCTCCAAGAATCAGAGTAGGTTAGTAATCAATATAACCAACAATCGATATGAATCATATAAGCAATCGATGTTCAGAAAACAACAATCAATATTCATTACAACAATCGATGTTTAAGTGTAAGAGCAATCAATGTTCTAGGGAAATCGATGTTCTAAGGCAATCAATGTTTAAGTGAAAAGCAATCGATGTGTTATAAAGCAATCAGTATGAAATAACAACAATCAATGTTTAAGTGTAAGAGTAATCGATGTTCTAGGGCAATTGATGTTCTAAGGAAATCGATGTTTAAGTGAAAAGCAATCGATGCGTTATAAGGCAATCGGTATGAAATAACAACAATCAATGTTTAAGTGAAGTAATCGATGTTCTAAGGCAGTCGATGTTTCAGACAATCGATGTTTATATAGTCATGAAAATAGTTAATAATTGATATACAAGTAATCATCTATTGATATACAAAGTCAATTAGACAAGAAAGCAACGTAGTCGGTCGAAGTTAAGCTTTAGATATGACGAAATTAACTTCGGCTATGACGAAGTGAACTTCGTATATGATGAAGTGAACTTCGAATATGACGAAGTGTAACTTCAGATATGATGAACTGTAACTTTGGATATGACGAAGTGTAGCTTTAGATGAATAGAAAATAACATTGTTAGTCGAATTTGAAACACGCAGTGGGTCGAAGTGAACTTTGTATAGAACTTTGGATATGACGAAGTTAGCTTCGTATATGACGAAGTGAACTTTGGATATGACGAAGTTCGACTTCGACTAAATATGACCAAAAACATGCATGACTATGTGTAACTTCGTATATGACGAAGTAGACTTCGGATATGATGAAGTGTAGCTTCGGATATGTCGAAGCTAGCTTTGACTGAATATGATCAAAACATGTATGACAAAGTTGAATTTCAAATGTCTAAGTAACAGATTTGTGTAAATCTTTATGAAGTGATGGAAAATACAATATTCATGAGATAAAGAATGATATTGAAATATATTAAGGACGATTATGATAAACAAGAGTGTTGTTATCACAAAAATAAAAGGATAATATATAAGAGTGGTTCAACAATCTCCCCCTTTTTGGTGATGACAAAACTCATGAGAAATGTATAACATTATCATAAAAAAGTAAGCATTAGGTAGAAAATTCATAATACTCTCTCATACTCTCCCCCTTTTTGTCAATAGCCAAAAAAGGAAGAATCTTACCATTTGCATACTCACCTTTAGGGGTAGAGACTTCTTACCAACTTACTGTAAGGTGAGAGAGAGAGGTTCAACAATATTCGTCATGAATTAACATCTCCCATTTTTATTTCTCCCCCTTGATGTTAGGCTCCCCCTCAGTTGATGCTTGTCAAATCTTCAAGGGTCCTTCTGATCTGTAGTGGTTTCATGGTGTGTCGACCTGTTCCTCATGGTGTGTCGACCTGTTCCTCATGTGTGTGTCGAGACGGTTGTTCTATGTGTGTCGACCTGGTCTTGAATGTGTGTCGGTCTGTCGGCTATGTGCGTTGACCTGGCTGCTATGTGTGTCGACCTGTCTTCTATGTGGGTCGACCTGGCTGCTATGTATATCAACCTTTCTTCTATGTGCCTCGACCTAGCTGCTATGTTTGTTGACCTATCTTCATAGTGTGTCGATACAATCTTGAATTTGTCGACATTTGGTATTGTATTTCCACTTGTTGTTCTATTGGGAGGTCTTCAGAAAGACTCCTGGCATTGCTCATAAAAAGATAATTGCAAGAAATTTGTTAGTAGTACTGTTAAAGGACAATTGAGAATTTAAATACATTTGTGACTACTTCCTCTTCAGGGATGTCCTCCTTGATAAAATTTGAGACTCCCCCTGAATCTGAGCTTCCTGTTGCCCCCCAGAGTGGGTGCTTCCAACATACCATCAGCAAGTAACTCTTTCAATAAAAGATAGTTAATCAAAGAATAACAATAAGCATTAAATCATTATGGGTTGCACATTCCTATTTCTCTTCTCATTGAAGTAAATCTATCTTTAGGAAGAAGTTTAGTAAAGATGTCAGCTAATTGATGATCTGTATCAACAAATTCAAGTAAAATAACACCATTACTGACATGGTCCATGATGAAATGATGTATGACCTCAATGTGCTTGATTCTTGAGTGCTGGATAGGATTTTTGGTCAGGTTGGTTGCACTTGTGTTGTCACACAGCATTGGAATTTCATGTAATTTGTGACCATAGTTTCCCAATTGATGTCTTATCCACAGTAGTTGGGTGTAGCAACTTCCAGATACAATGTACTCAACTTCTGTTGTGGACAAGGCTACTGGATTTTGTTTTATGGAAGATCACGATATTAAGCATCCTGCTAGAAATTGACAAGTGCCACTGGTGCTTTTTCTGTCTATCTTTCATCCAGCGTAGTCAGCAATACTATATCCAAGCAATTTGAATTCAAAACATCTGTGATATCATAAACCCATTTTACATGTATTAATAAGATATCTAAAAACTCACTTTACAACATTGATATGAGATTCTTTTAGATCAACCTGAAATCTGGCACACAAACATACACTAAACATTATATCTGGTCTACTAGCAGTAAGATAAAGTAATGACCCAATCATACCTCTATAGATCTTTTAATCTATTTCCTTACCAATTGGATCATTGTCTAACATAATTCCTAAGCTCATAGGTGTACCAAAAGACTTACACTTGTCAAAATCATACTTAGAAAGCAAATTTGAAATATACATGGTTTGACAAATGTGAGTACCTTCCTTGGTCTACTTGATTTGTAAGTCAAGAAAGTAGTTAAGTTCACCCATCATGCTCATTTCAAACTCAATTTGCATGAAATTTTCAAAGAATTTGCAAAGTGATTTATTAGTAGAACCAAAAATAATATCATCAACATATAATTGTACAATCAAGATCCCTTCTGAAAATTTCTTAATACGTAGAATGTTATCTACTTTACCTCTTGGAAAATCATGTGCTAGAAGATAAGTACTTAGTCTTTCATACCAAGCTCTTGGAGCTTGTTTCAAACCATATAGTGCTTTCTTTAAACAAAAAATATGATTTGGATATTTAGTATCTTTAAAATCAGGTGGTTGCTCAAGATAAACTTCTTCTTTTACAAAACTATTCAGAAAAGTACTTTTAACATCCATTTGATACAAATTAAAATTCAAAGAATTTGCATATGCTAATAAAATTCTAATTGCCACTAATCTAGCAACTGGAGCATATGTTTCATTAAACTCAATGTCTTCCTCTTGGGAATATCTCTAAGCTACCAATCTGGCCATGTTACTGACAATCACGCCTGATTCATCCATTTTGTTTCTGAAGACCCATCTGGTCCCAATAACAAGATGGTCAGAAGGTCTAAGTACAAGAGTCTAGACCTGGCTGCGTTGTAACTGGTTAAGTTTCTCTTACATAGCGATCCAAGATTCATCTGCCAGTGTATCATTGATTGTCCTAGGCTCAATTTGAGATACAAATGCAGTGTAATCATAGGGAATGGTCATACCTCTTGTTCTTACCCTATCTTGAGGATCACCTAGTATGTTTTCTCTTAGATGATCTTTGTGATACCTCAACACTCTAGGTAGTCCTTCCTATGCTTCTTCCTGTTGTTGAAGTTCTTCACTTGGAGTATCTTCCTTGTCTTCATCTTTTTCTTCTATAATGACTTGTTCTAGATTCTTGCCCAAATCTTCAACAACATCTTCTTCTTCTTCTATTATCTTAATAGATGGGTTAGTTTCATCAAATAAAATATGAACTGACTGTTCAATAGTTAAAGTTTTTCGGTTGAACACTTTATATCCTCTAGGTTTTTAAATATATCCTAATAAAAAATCTTCATCACTTTTAGCATCTAATTTTTCTAGATTATCTTTACCATTATTCAAAGTGAAACACTTACAACCAAAAGGTCGAAGGTGACAGACAATTGGCTTTTTCTCCTTGTACAGCTCATACGGTGTCTTCTTCAATATTGGTTTGATCATGCACCTGTTGATGATGTAGCAGGCTATGTTGACTGCTTCTGCCCAGAAGTATCTTGGTAAATTGTATTCTATAAGCATTGTTCTGGCCATGTCTAGTAGTGTTCTGATCTTTCTTTCTGCTACTCTACTTTGTTAAGGTGTTCTTGGTGCAGAGAAATTGTGTTCTATGTCATTTTCTTCATAGAATTTGAAAATCTTTTCATTCTTGAATTCTCCAACATGATCAGATATGATAGTGGTTATTGATATTTCTGAGTCTTCTGTACCAGTTTACAAAACTTGAAAAAAGCTGAAAAGGTCTTTGATTTGACTTCTAAAAATGATACCCAAGTGTATCTTGAATAATCATCCACAATTACATAACCATAAATTTTTCCTCCAATACTTACTATTCTTATAGGTCTGAAAATATCTATGTGAATCAGTTCCAATGGTTTGGAGGTTGTCACCAATGTCTTGGACTGAAATGATGTCTTGGTTTACTTTCCTTTTGCACAAGCTGTACAGTTTTCAGATTTCTTCAATTTTGGTTTTGGAAGACCTTCAACTAGATCATGCTTGACTAATTTCTTGATCACTAAGGTGCTAGCATGTCCTAGTCTTCAATGTCATAAATCAGTCTCTTCACTCTTTGTAGTTGCAAGGCACAAGTTGACTTCTTTAACTTCTTCCAGTTGTAAGGTGAACATATTTTTTACTCTTTGAGCTTCAAAAACTACTTTCCCATCCTTTAGAATAATACACTTATTATTCTTAAATGTAACTAAGTGACCTTTGTCACATAGTTCACTGATACTAATGAGATTGTGTTTCAATCCTTCAACACACATAACATCTTCTATTAGATCTTTTCATTTGGTTCCTATGGTTCCACATCCTATGACTTTTCCTTTTCCATTGTCACCATAAGTAACTTGACCAATTTCACTTCTGAAACTTGTAAATAATTTTCTGTCTCATGTCATATGCCTTGAGCACCCACTATCCAAATACCATTTGGATGCTCTTAGGTGCCCCTGCAAGCAAAATTAAGTTGAGTTTTTTGGTACCCAACCTTTCTTGGGTCCTTGAAGGTTAGTTTTCATAATCGACTATAAATGTCTATGTTGAACCACTCTATGGCTGTCCTTGTATTTTGGTGATAACAAAACTTATGATGATAACATAATGAATATTTTTGTTTCATCTGTGTCGCATCAATCCCATAGCAAAATGCTAAGTCTTTCATTGATGCAATATATGGCGCACTAAAATGATAAAATCGATGTTTAATCAATATACATCGATTTCTGTTTAAAGTGCCAAAGTATTAAGCGCAACGATTTGTTAAGAAGTCGATGCCATAACGATTTCTTCTTTGAGCGCAGTGATTTGGTAAGAAATCGTTCCCATAACGATTTGTTAAGAAGTCGATGCCATAACGATTTCATAAGTGTTCGTAACGATTTCTTCTGTAAGCGCAACGATTTGCTAAGAAGTCGATGCCATAACGATTTGATAAGTGGCCATAACGATTTCTTCTTTGAGCATATTGATTTGATAAGAAGTCGTTCCCATAACGATTCCTTAAGTGACCGAAATGATTTTCTAAGAAGTCGATCTCATAACGATTCTATAAGTGAGCGCAACGACTTGCTCTCACAACGATTTGCCCTCACATCGATTTGCTTGCATAACGATTTCATAAGTCATGCTCATAACGACTTCTTCATGGATTCTGTTGAAACACAGATTGCCTTTATATTTCAAATATGCTTGGCGCTTAAATGAAAAGTCAAATATCTTCTGACAAAAAGCTGCATGCATATTTCAGAGTCTTGTCAAAAAGATATGGCCTCTATTTTCAGTATGTTAGCAGAAGCACAGTACCATGCATCGTTTATCATAAACACTCTTTTATGCTAACACTCTCTTCTATGCTCACAGACATCGAAGACCACCAGAGTCTGATTAAGACAAATGAAGAGAAGATAAGCAACGGTCAGAACTCCAATGGATCCAAAAACTCAAACGGCTATCTCTTCAACGGATTTGTTCAAAGCTGCTCAATATAAAAGATGGAGCATTGCTGAAGAACAAGGAGAGCCTTTTCCTGAATATCTTTGAAGGAGTGTACATCTGTGAGAAGCACCTTCACGCCACATACACTCAAGGAAAGAGAGAAAGAGCCCGAGCCAAGAAGAAGCAATCAAGCGTCTCAAGCATTCAAGCTTCCGAGCTTTCTGTCCTCTCTTTTCTCTCTTCTGTTTTCTCTCCGAGCTCATTGTATATCTGGGGAGAGTTTGGGACTGTGAGCTTTACATGAGTGTTCATCTTGTAAGGTCTCTCAGTCTGATCTTTCTAAGAAAGATCTGTGTCCAGCTGTAGGACTGTATACAGTAGATAACCCAGCTAGGGGTTGGTGTCTAGCAGAACCTAACTGGGGTTTGTTTCAGTTGTCAACCCAGCTAGGGGTTTGTGTCTAGCAGAACCGCACTGGGGTTTGTTCCAGGAGGTTGGCTTCTTTACCTGTAAGAGAAGTGGGCTGCCTTCTTGCCCGGGAAAGAGAAGAAGACCTGGTGGGGGATCCAGGGTGTTGTAAGGTCCATAAGGGGGACTGTACCCTTGGTTAGTGAAATCCCAAGAGTTTGCTTGGGGACTGGACGTAGGACTTCCATGTGGGAAGGGCCGAACCAGGATAAATCTCCTGTGTCCTTGTGTGATTGTTTATTTGCTTCCGCACTGCACTCTCTATCACACTGAACTAACCAAGCTTTCAAGTGTTATTTTCTGTGTTTAAGATTCTATTTCAGATTTCAGAAAAACCTATTCACCCCCCCCTCTAGGTTTGCTTGCTGCCGTACCAAAAGGACCAACAAGTGGTATCAGAGCGAGTCTCTGAACTTTCAAGAAGATCCAACGATCTTAGAGTAAAGATCCATGGCAGCTCAAGGATATGCTGAAGGCCAATCAGTCACCAGACCTCCATTCTTTGATGGAGAAGACTACCAATATTGGAAGATGAGGATGGAATGCTTCATTCGAGGTACAGACTTTGATCTGTGGCAGGTAATTGAGGTAGGTGATTATGTTATTACTCCTATTCCAGGTACTTCAGCTATTACAGCAACAGACAAGGTTAAGCTATCCTTAAACTTTAAAGCTAAAAACTATCTTTGTTGCGCTTTATCTAAAAAAGAATTCAGTAGAGTATCTGCATGTAAATCTGCAAAAGAAATATGGGATAAACTGCAGGTAACTTATGAAGGAACAGATAGAGTAAAACAAACTAGGATAGATATTCTTGTTTCACAATACGAACAATTTAAAATGCTTTCAAGCGAAAACATTACTACTATGTATAATCGTTTTTCAACTATAGTAGCAGGATTAAACTCCTTAGGAAAAATTCTTTCAAATGAAGAAACCGTCAGAAAAATACTTAGGTCCTTAACTACTTCATGGACACCTAAAGTAACTGCTATTGAAGAGGCCCATGATTTAACTAAATTATCAATTGATAATTTAATAGGTTCTCTCATGGCACATGAAATAAATATGGAGCGATTATCTGAAAGTTCATCTAAAATGAAATGCACTAACGCTCTTAAAGTTGTAGCCGCTCCTTCCATCTCTTCTTCTAGTTCCCAGGATGTAGATTCTGAAGACTGTAATATGGATGAAGTATTGTCCAAGCTTCAGAAAATTTTGAAGAAGAAGAAAAACGGATCAAGAAGGATCCAAAGAAAAGAGAAAAAGGAAAAAGGACCAGTCTGCTATGAATGCAGAAAACCTGGACATCTGAGACCAGATTGTCCAAGACTCAAGAAGACTGGTCAACCAGAAAAGCCCAAGAAGCAGCACAAGAAATTTAAAAGAAAAGCTATGGCGGCTGCTTGGGAAAATGAAGAGACCACATGCTCAGAATCATCAAGCTCAGATTCCGAAAAGGAGCAGGTAAATCTAGCCCTCATGGTGGGACTAAATGAGGTACTCTCTGAACCTTCTTTTGACTCTTGCACAAATTCAGGGTCAGAGTCTGAAGACTTAGAAGAAGTCTTTAATGAACTATATAATAAGCATAAGGTTGTTGTAAAAGAACTAAAAAATCTCAAGAGCAACCTTACTTGTTTGGAAAACACAAATTCTGATCTTAAATCAGAAATGGAACAATTAGAAGATCAATTAAAAGAATGTAAAGATAATAATTATCTTTTAAATGAAGATTTAAAAAGTAAGAATAATGAGAAGATAGAGTTAGAAGAAAAATTGAAAGCTCTAACTGAAGAAAATTTTTATTTAAAAGAATCAGTTAGGAAATTAACTAAAGGAAAAACATCTCTAGCCCTATGCTTAAAAGGATCAAAATCTGGAAATGACAAACAAGGGCTTGGTTATACACCTCCAGAAAAAGGAAAACAAGTAATAAACTCAGGAAAATATCCTTTACCAAAATTTGTAAAAGAAACCAAAATGCCTTAGAAAAAGGAACCTGAAACAACCAAGCTTTATCAAAAGAAAAAGGTTTCTAAAAATTATGTTCAAATCATACATCACAAAGGCAATAAGAACTGCAAAACGAATTATATTCATTGCTGCTCTCATTGCAATAAACTAGGACACACTGTGAACACCTGCACAACTAAGCACCTAGTTTGGATACCTAAAGGCTATTTTTATGCATCTAATCATCAAGGACCCAAAAAGATTTGGGTACCTACTTCTGAGTAGTTTATTTGCAGGTTAGCCTTGGAGCATCAAAAACCAAGGATGCTCAAGGCAGGAGTGACTGCAGACTCTTCATTCAAATCACATCTGAAGAAAGAGTAGTCACAAAAATTGAATTGGTCTTCATTACTAATAATTATTTGCAAGTTTCATTCAGGTGAAGTTTCTCACTCAGGAGGAGCTCTGATTAAGGGGAAGCAGAGAATAAGGGGGAGTTATCCCTTATAAGAAAAAGGGGGAGAATAGTTGAACCCCTCTATGGTAAGAAGTTCTCTCTAAGGGGGAGAGAAATGCATGGTAAGATCCTTCCTTTTTGGTTAGTGACAAAAAGGGGGAGAGTATGTATGCACTATGAATTTTCTGTATGTCTCTGCATGTTTCAAGATTTAATTCTGCATGTTTTCATGATTTAAAGCGTTTCATGATTATCCCTATCAGAAAATTCGCATAAATTTTGTCATCACCAAAAAGGGGGAGATTGTTGAACCACTTTATGGCTGTCCTTGTATTTTGGTGATAACAAAACTTATGATGATAACATAATGAATATTTTTGTTTCATCTGTGTCGCATCAATCCCATAGCAAAATGCTAAGTCTTTCATTGATGCAATATATGGCGCACTAAAATGATAAAATCGATGTTTAATCAATATACATCGATTTCTGTTTAAAGTGCCAAAGTATTAAGCGCAACGATTTGTTAAGAAGTCGATGCCATAACGATTTCTTCTTTGAGCGCAGTGATTTGGTAAGAAATCGTTCCCATAACGATTTGTTAAGAAGTCGATGCCATAACGATTTCATAAGTGTTCGTAACGATTTCTTCTGTAAGCGCAACGATTTGCTAAGAAGTCGATGCCATAACGATTTGATAAGTGGCCATAACGATTTCTTCTTTGAGCATATTGATTTGATAAGAAGTCGTTCCCATAACGATTCCTTAAGTGACCGAAATGATTTTCTAAGAAGTCGATCTCATAACGATTCTATAAGTGAGCGCAACGACTTGCTCTCACAACGATTTGCCCTCACATCGATTTGCTTGCATAACGATTTCATAAGTCATGCTCATAACGACTTCTTCATGGATTCTGTTGAAACACAGATTGCCTTTATATTTCAAATATGCTTGGCGCTTAAATGAAAAGTCAAATATCTTCTGACAAAAAGCTGCATGCATATTTCAGAGTCTTGTCAAAAAGATATGACCTCTATTTTCAGTATGTTAGCAGAAGCACAGTACCATGCATCATTTATCATAAACACTCTTTTATGCTAACACTCTCTTCTATGCTCACAGACATCGAAGACCACCAGAGTCTGATTAAGACAAATGAAGAGAAGATAAGCAACGGTCAGAACTCCAACGGATCTAAAAACTCAAACGGCTATCTCTTCAACGGATTTGTTCAAAGCTGCTCAATATAAAAGATGGAGCATTGCTGAAGAACAAGGAGAGCCTTTTCCTGAATATCTTTGAAGGAGTGTACATCTGTGAGAAGCACCTTCACGCCACATACACTCAAGGAAAGAGAGAAAGAGCCCGAGCCAAGAAGAAGCAATCAAGCGTCTCAAGCATTCAAGCTTCCGAGCTTTCTGTCCTCTCTTTTCTCTCTTCTGTTTTCTCTCCGAGCTCATTGTATATCTGGGGAGAGTTTGGGACTGTGAGCTTTACATGAGTGTTCATCTTGTAAGGTCTCTCAGTCTGATCTTTCTAAGAAAGATCTGTGTCCAGCTGTAGGACTGTATACAGTAGATAACCCAGCTAGGGGTTGGTGTCTAGCAGAACCTAACTGGGGTTTGTTCCAGTTGTCAACCCAGCTAGGGGTTTGTGTCTAGCAGAACCGCACTGGGGTTTGTTCCAGGAGGTTGGCTTCTTTACCTGTAAGAGAAGTGGGCTGCCTTCTTGCCCGGGAAAGAGAAGAAGACCTGGTGGGGGATCCAGGGTGTTGTAAGGTCCATAAGGGGGACTGTACCCTTGGTTAGTGAAATCCCAAGAGTTTGCTTGGGGACTGGACGTAGGACTTCCATGTGGGAAGGGCCGAACCAGGATAAATCTCCTGTGTCCTTGTGTGATTGTTTATTTGCTTCCGCACTGCACTCTCTATCACACTAAACTAACCAAGCTTTCAAGTGTTATTTTCTGTGTTTAAGATTCTATTTCAGATTTCAGAAAAACCTATTCACCCCCCCCTCTAGGTTTGCTTGCTGCCGTACCAAAAGGACCAACAAGTGGTATCAGAGCGAGTCTCTGAACTTTCAAGAAGATCCAACGATCTTAGAGTAAAGATCCATGGCAGCTCAAGGATATGCTGAAGGCCAATCAGTCACCAGACCTCCATTCTTTGATGGAGAAGACTACCAATATTGGAAGATGATGATGGAATGCTTCATTCGAGGTACAGACTTTGATCTGTGGCAGGTAATTGAGGTAGGTGATTATGTTATTACTCCTATTCCAGGTACTTCAGCTATTACAGCAACAGACAAGGTTAAGCTATCCTTAAACTTTAAAGCTAAAAACTATCTTTGTTGCGCTTTATCTAAAAAGAATTCAGTAGAGTATCTGCATGTAAATCTGCAAAAGAAATATGGGATAAACTGCAGGTAACTTATGAAGGAACAGATAGAGTAAAACAAACTAGGATAGATATTCTTGTTTCACAATACGAACAATTTAAAATGCTTTCAAGCGAAAACATTACTACTATGTATAATCGTTTTTCAACTATAGTAGCAGGATTAAACTCCTTAGGAAAAATTCTTTCAAATGAAGAAACCGTCAGAAAAATACTTAGGTCCTTAACTACTTCATGGACACCTAAAGTAACTGCTATTGAAGAGGCCCATGATTTAACTAAATTATCAATTGATAATTTAATAGGTTCTCTCATGGCACATGAAATAAATATGGAGCGATTATCTGAAAGTTCATCTAAAATGAAATGCACTAACGCTCTTAAAGTTGTAGCCGCTCCTTCCATCTCTTCTTCTAGTTCCCAGGATGTAGATTCTGAAGACTGTAATATGGATGAAGTATTGTCCAAGCTTCAGAAAATTTTGAAGAAGAAGAAAAACGGATCAAGAAGGATCCAAAGAAAAGAGAAAAAGGAAAAAGGACCAGTCTGCTATGAATGCAGAAAACCTGGACATCTGAGACCAGATTGTCCAAGACTCAAGAAGACTGGTCAACCAGAAAAGCCCAAGAAGCAGCACAAGAAATTTAAAAGAAAAGCTATGGCGGCTGCTTGGGAAAATGAAGAGACCACATGCTCAGAATCATCAAGCTCAGATTCCGAAAAGGAGCAGGTAAATCTAGCCCTCATGGTGGGACTAAATGAGGTACTCTCTGAACCTTCTTTTGACTCTTGCACAAATTCAGGGTCAGAGTCTGAAGACTTAGAAGAAGTCTTTAATGAACTATATAATAAGCATAAGGTTGTTGTAAAAGAACTAAAAAATCTCAAGAGCAACCTTACTTGTTTGGAAAACACTAATTCTGATCTTAAATCAGAAATGGAACAATTAGAAGATCAATTAAAAGAATGTAAAGATAATAATTATCTTTTAAATGAAGATTTAAAAAGTAAGAATAATGAGAAGATAGAGTTAGAAGAAAAATTGAAAGCTCTAACTGAAGAAAATTTTTATTTAAAAGAATCAGTTAGGAAATTAACTAAAGGAAAAACATCTCTAGCCCTATGCTTAAAAGGATCAAAATCTGGAAATGACAAACAAGGGCTTGGTTATACACCTCCAGAAAAAGGAAAACAAGTAATAAACTCAGGAAAATATCCTTTACCAAAATTTGTAAAAGAAACCAAAATGCCTCAGAAAAAGGAACCTGAAACAACCAAGCTTTATCAAAAGAAAAAGGTTTCTAAAAATTATGTTCAAATCATGCATCACAAAGGCAATAAGAACTGCAAAACGAATTATATTCATTGCTGCTCTCATTGCAATAAACTAGGACACACTGTGAACACCTGCACAACTAAGCACCTAGTTTGGATACCTAAAGGCTATTTTTATGCATCTAATCATCAAGGACCCAAAAAGATTTGGGTACCTACTTCTGAGTAGTTTATTTGCAGGTTAGCCTTGGAGCATCAAAAACCAAGGATGCTCAAGGCAGGAGTGACTGCAGACTCTTCATTCAAATCACATCTGGAGAAAGAGTAGTCACAAAAATTGAATTGGTCTTCATTACTAATAATTATTTGCAAGTTTCATTCAGGTGAAGTTTCTCACTCAGGAGGAGCTCTGATTAAGGGGAAGCAGAGAATAAGGGGGAGTTATCCCTTATAAGAAAAAGGGGGAGAATAGTTGAACCCCTCTATGGTAAGAAGTTCTCTCTAAGGGGGAGAGAAATGCATGGTAAGATCCTTCCTTTTTGGTTAGTGACAAAAAGGGGGAGAGTATGTATGCACTATGAATTTTCTGTATGTCTCTGCATGTTTCAAGATTTAATTCTGCATGTTTTCATGATTTAAAGCGTTTCATGATTATCCCTATCAGAAAATTCGCATAAATTTTGTCATCACCAAAAAGGGGGAGATTGTTGAACCACTTTATGGCTGTCCTTGTATTTTGGTGATAACAAAACTTATGATGATAACATAATGAATATTTTTGTTTCATCTGTGTCGCATCAATCCCATAGCAAAATGCTAAGTCTTTCATTGATGCAATATATGGCGCACTAAAATGATAAAATCGATGTTTAATCAATATACATCGATTTCTGTTTAAAGTGCCAAAGTATTAAGCGCAACGATTTGTTAAGAAGTCGATGCCATAACGATTTCTTCTTTGAGCGCAGTGATTTGGTAAGAAATCGTTCCCATAACGATTTGTTAAGAAGTCGATGCCATAACGATTTCATAAGTGTTCGTAACGATTTCTTCTGTAAGCGCAACGATTTGCTAAGAAGTCGATGCCATAACGATTTGATAAGTGGCCATAACGATTTCTTCTTTGAGCATATTGATTTGATAAGAAGTCGTTCCCATAACGATTCCTTAAGTGACCGAAATGATTTTCTAAGAAGTCGATCTCATAACGATTCTATAAGTGAGCGCAACGACTTGCTCTCACAACGATTTGCCCTCACATCGATTTGCTTGCATAACGATTTCATAAGTCATGCTCATAACGACTTCTTCATGGATTCTGTTGAAACACAGATTGCCTTTATATTTCAAATATGCTTGGCGCTTAAATGAAAAGTCAACTATCTTCTGACAAAAGCTGCATGCATATTTCAGAGTCTTGTCAAAAAGATATGACCTCTATTTTCAGTATGTTAGCAGAAGCACAGTACCATGCATCGTTTATCATAAACACTCTTTTATGCTAACACTCTCTTCTATGCTCACAGACATCGAAGACCACCAGAGTCTGATTAAGACAAATGAAGAGAAGATAAGCAACGGTCAGAACTCCAACGGATCCAAAAACTCAAACGGCTATCTCTTCAACGGATTTGTTCAAAGCTGCTCAATATAAAAGATGGAGCATTGCTGAAGAACAAGGAGAGCCTTTTCCTGAATATCTTTGAAGGAGTGTACATCTGTGAGAAGCACCTTCACGCCACATACACTCAAGGAAAGAGAGAAAGAGCCCGAGCCAAGAAGAAGCAATCAAGCGTCTCAAGCATTCAAGCTTCCGAGCTTTCTGTCCTCTCTTTTCTCTCTTCTGTTTTCTCTCCGAGCTCATTGTATATCTGGGGAGAGTTTGGGACTGTGAGCTTTACATGAGTGTTCATCTTGTAAGGTCTCTCAGTCTGATCTTTCTAAGAAAGATCTGTGTCCAGCTGTAGGACTGTATACAGTAGATAACCCAGCTAGGGGTTGGTGTCTAGCAGAACCTAACTGGGGTTTGTTCCAGTTGTCAACCCAGCTAGGGGTTTGTGTCTAGCAGAACCGCACTGGGGTTTGTTCCAGGAGGTTGGCTTCTTTACCTGTAAGAGAAGTGGGCTGCCTTCTTGCCCGGGAAAGAGAAGAAGACCTGGTGGGGGATCCAGGGTGTTGTAAGGTCCATAAGGGGGACTGTACCCTTGGTTAGTGAAATCCCAAGAGTTTGCTTGGGGACTGGACGTAGGACTTCCATGTGGGAAGGGCCGAACCAGGATAAATCTCCTGTGTCCTTGTGTGATTGTTTATTTGCTTCCGCACTGCACTCTCTATCACACTGAACTAACCAAGCTTTCAAGTGTTATTTTCTGTGTTTAAGATTCTATTTCAGATTTCAGAAAAACCTATTCACCCCCCCCTCTAGGTTTGCTTGCTGCCGTACCAAAAGGACCAACAGTCTAGCGGTGCATGTGCTAATAGTTTGTCCTAATTTATTAAAATGACTACAACACAAATCATATGCATTCTTTGATTTTATGGTGTTGTTAGTCTTAAGTTTTTGTTTGTAAATATATTGATTAACCTTTTTAAGATTTTTAGTAAATTTTTCTTTTACAAACTTAGGTGTTGGATATTGTTCAGGATAAACAATTTTCTCTTTATCTACTGGTGGTTTATATCCTACCCCATACTTCTTTTTACCTATTCTAGCACCTTTTAATTTTACCGCTAAGGATGTTTTGCAATTTTTTATTTTATCTATTGAAGCTCTTAAATAATTATTTTCTTCTCTCAAAATTTCTTCATATTTTAGTTCATTAAGATTAGTTTCAAGTTCCATAATTTTACCATTTTTAGTTTATAAATCTTCACAAAACAGTTCATTTGTTCCTTTACTTTCAGCTAGATATTGTCCTAATCTTTCCATTTCAATTTTTAGAAAAGTATTGGATTTTTATTGGTTTATCAGATTTATCTTAACCACTTTCATTTGATTAACTAAAGTTTTATATTTTTCATACAATTCATTAAATACATCTTCTAGACAATCGAAATTAGATTCTAAACATGAAGTAAATGATGTTTCAGAGGTTACCTGATCTAGTCCTGCAATGAAGGCTAGATTTACTTGCTCCTCTTTTGAATCTGAGCTTGATGTTTCTGAATTTATTGCTTCTTCGTTGTCTCATGTAGCTGTCATTGCGTTCTTCTTGTGTTTTCTAAACTTTCTTTCTTCCCTTTCCTTTTCTCATATTTTTCAATTGGATCTTTCTTTTTAAGTTTAGGACATTCTGATTTGTAGTGTCCTGGTTGATTCCATTCATAGCATGTTGGCTCTTTCTTATTTTCTCTTTTGAAATATCTTTTCGAGACAAACTTCTTCTTCTTGGCAAGGATTCTTTGAAGTCTTCTTGATAGCATAGCTTCATCATCACTAACTTCAAATTTTTCTTTGAAGTCATCGGAAGATGAAGAAGAAGAATCTGCAACCTTCAAAGCATTAGGCAATTTTTTTTTTCAAAGAGCTTTCAGAAAATCTTTCCATATTAATTTCATGATCCATTAGAGAACCAATTATTTTATCTATAGAAAGTTCTGTAAGATCATATGCTTCTTTAATAGTAGTAACTTTGGGAGTCCAAGAATGAGTTAATGATCTAAGAAATTTTCTAACTATTTCTTCATTAGTAAGGTTCTTACCTAGTGAACTTAAACCAACTGCTATATTTGTAACACCTCATATAAGAATATGTTAAATGGACTAAATCAGCAAACTACCAACAACCCAGACTAGTCATTTTCAGAGCTCGAGCAGGAAAAGAACTCTGAAGTTAAGCGTGCTCAGTTGGGAGTAGTCCCAGGATGGGTGACCTTCCTGGGAAGTCTACCAATTGGCACGGTTGTTGGGCCAGTTTGCTGGTTGGGTTGTCACAAATGGTATCAGAGCCTTACCCAGCGAGAAGTGCAGGAACTAAGTGCCACACAGGTCAAAGTGCTACGCTATGGGAGCCACCTCTTGAGGCCATAATGGGGCAAAGTGCTACATAGTGGGAGCCACCTCTTGAGCCTATGGGGGCCACCTCTAGAATCCTGCCTGCCTGGGGTTTGATTGCGTGCTATATGTGAGCAGCGACGAGGACGTCGCTTATATAAGAGGGGTAGATTGTAACACCCCATATAAGAATATGTTAAATGGACTAAATCAGCAAACTACCAACAACCCGGACTAGTCATTTTCCGAGCTCGAGCAGGAAAAGAACTCTGAAGTTAAGCATGCTCAGTTGGGAGTAGTCCCAAGATGGGTGACGTTCCTGGGAAGTCTACCAACTGGCACGGTTGTTGGGCCAGTTTGCTGGTTGGGTCGTCACAATATTAGTAAATATATTATGCATTTGAGTGATATTTTCATTAGGTAGCATTTTCAACTGTTCATACTAAGAGACAAGACTATCTATTTTAGTTTGTTTAACTTTATCAATTCCTTCATATGTTAAATGTAATTTATCCCACATTTCTTTGGCAGTTCTGCATGCGGATAACCTATTAAATTCTCTTTTAGATAATGCACAACATAGATAATTTTTATCCTTATAGTTTAGAGACATATTTCTTTTATCAGCTATAGATAATGTAGACATACCATCAGTAAGTATAGTATAATCATCTTGCCCTAGTACTTGCCACAGATCAAAGTCTGTGCCTCGAATGAAGCATTCCATACGCATCTTCTAGTACTGGTAATCTTCACCATCAAAGAATGGTGGTCTTGTTATGGACTGTCCTTCATAGTTGTGAGTTTCAGCTACCATCTCTTCTCAAATATTTCGATTCTTCTGAGAAGACCTCTCTCTGATACCACTTGTTGGATCGAGATGGAGCTTTAGATGTCCTAGAGGGGGGTGAATAGGACTTCTTGCACTATTAAAAACTTATCTGAAAATAAGATAACACTAGATAGTATAGTTAGAACTTAGTGTGGTGTCTGTGAAACAAGTGAAAACTTGGCAGAAACAGTCACACAAAGTGCACAGAGAATTTTACCTGGTTCGGACTTCCTATCAATTAGGAGTCATACATCTAGTCCCCAAACACCCCTTGGGATTTCCACTAACAGCCAAGAACACTTGGTCTTCTATCACCAGAGAGGTATTACAACCCACTTGCTCCCACGCAAGTCTTCCATTCACAGAGGGGTATTACAACCACCTACAACAGTTGGTCTTCCCTTCATAGAGGGGCACTACAGGGAACAAACCCCATGGTGGTTTCTACATAGAGATGAACACAGTGTGTCTTCTCAGAAAGATGAGCAAACAAAAATGATCAGAAAGAGATTACAAATAGGATTGAAAGCTCTAAATCTTTCTAACTCTAGGAGGGTGGACTGAGAAGATCTATAATATAGAATGCCACCCAAGAACTTCTAAATGGAACAGAGTAGGAAGTTGAAGCTTGAACAGCTAGCTCTCTTGTGATCTTGTGAGCTTCTTCTATTTCAGTGAGTGTGGAGACTTCTCTTGTTGTGTGCACTCACGCATGTGTTAACTCCTTTTCTCTTCGTGGTGGTATATATGTGCTTTATTTCAAACTTCAGCTTCTCATTTATATACTTCAGTATTCAGCCTCCCATTTGAAGGTAGTCGTTTGAATTCGAACGTTGTGTCTGGAGACTTGAGACTTCTTGAGATGTCCATCATCATATTATCAGACTTTGAGTCCTTGAGTCTCAATGGCTTCTAGGCTATATTGGTAGCTGCATGGTTCTATTCAGATATCTGCATGCACCATACCATGTCTTTTCTCTTTCTCGTGGTAAGACTTATGAGAGAAAAAATAATAAAAGAAGCTAATGGACAAGTCATTTGCAAGAGATAACTATCAGTTCCAGAAAGACAGTCTGTCCTTTGAACAGTACAAAGTTAGGTGAGCATTCAAAGAGGAATGGACACCTACTTGGCGCGTAGTACATCTCCAAAGGAGCTTTTCCTTAAAATATGGAAACTGGTCATTCTGAAGGATGCTAACACATGTCTTTGTAAGACACGTTGCTATATTGAAAAGATAAACTATGAAACTAATCTTCAGAAATATTTATGTCAAAAATATTAAACAATAATAATAGAGAAGTACAATGCACATTGGATAAATCATTGTATAGATAACAAAGAGAATGTCACAATGTAGATCATGTGTTCATCTGTTGTTTATTAAATGATTCCTTAAAAATTAAAACATTAATCACACTAATAATAATACCTTAATAGTTTCTTTTGCAAATATAACAATAGTCATTAAGAAAATAAGTATGTTTGACAGAAGTCAAAACCTAACTTCGACTAACCAAGAGTCGGAGTAGGTCAGTAATCAATATAACCAACAATCGATATGAGTCATATAAGCAATTGATGTTCAGAAAAAAACAATCAATATTCATAATAGCAATCGATGTTGAAGTGTAAGAGCAATCGATGTTCTAAGAAAATCGATGTTTAAGTGAAAAGCAATCGATGTTCTAAGGCAATCGATGTTTATATAGTCATCAAAATAGTTATCAATCGATGGACAAGTAATAATCAATCGATATACAAAGTCAACTGGACAAGAAAACAATGTAGTCGATCGAAGTTAAACTTCGGATATGATGTAGTTAACTTTGGATATGACGAAGTGAACTTTGGATATGACTAAGTGTAACTTCGGATTTGACGAATTGTAGCTTCGGATGAACAGAAAATAACGTTGTCGAGAGATGCTGAAACACACAGTCAGTCGAAGTGAACTTCATATGGAATTTCAGATACGACGAAGTTAGCTTCGTATATGACAAAGTGAACTTCGGATATTACGAAGTTGGACTTCAACTGAACACGATCAAAAACATGCATGACGAAGTGTAACTTCGTGTATGACGAAGTGGACTTCGGATATGACGAAGTGTAGCTTCGGATATGATAAAGCTAGCTTCGACTGAATATGATCAAAACATGCATGACGATGTTGAATTTCAAATGTCAAAGTAACAGATCTGTGTAAATCCTTATGAAGCGATGGAAAATACAATATTCATGAGATATAGAATGACATTGAAATATATTAAGAACGATTATGATAAACATGAGTGTTGTTATCACGAAAATAAAACGATAATATATAATAATGGTTCAACAGTTATGAGTGCCCTACAATCCAACTCACTTAAGTGATGGCACTTATAATATTGTACTAAATTCATTTGGTAATATATTGATGGCATTTTCTCACTTTATATTACATACATGAGATGATGTTTATATTGTGATGTCCATGAGTCTATGCAATGGGAATTGGATCATGATGAGATCATTATAATGAGACCAATTCTCTTTAAACACAAATCCTAAATATTCATGGTCATAGGTTACTGGAGAAGGACATCGAGATAACTGGATTGATCGGCATGCTGTATACCCGTCCATATGATGGAGGTAGCTGGTCTCATAACTACTTGTGTGGAGACACTAGGGGTACAGTGCAGGTCCTCATTGGAGAATGAGTTTAATGAATGATCCGCTCTTGGAATGTTGTATGGTTAATGATACCTGATTGTAAGACTACGATTCTGTGGTGTCAATTGTGTAACTGGTCATTGGACTTGAGACACCAAGGATGCCTTGTTTGAGTACTCCATTCTTTGATGCTGGACTTGTAGATTTGGAAGTCCCAGATCTAGTACAGTCGATTGTTGGGAATGGTTGCCAACCTTACGAAGGCAATTGTGTGTCAATAGAGGATCATCCACTCTTGGTATCATGAGAGGAATATCTCGTATGTTCTTGGTCAAGCAAATCCCGAGCCAGGGGTCAATCGGATTGAGAGAGAAAGAGTTCTTTGGGAGAATCTGATAAAAGTGAGAATCAAGTGGATTCTGTATAGGCCTAACAATACTATGTCTAATATACAGTCTCTAGGATATTAGTTGGATGAGGGACTAAAAGTGAACAGTAACTGTGGGCAGAAAGATTCAATGGATTTGATCCGCCTATACCATCTAGGGACTATGGCGTGGTAGCTTGCTACGTCCATAGTCGATGAGTTGACTAAATCATTATGGGGATAATGAGTCACTAAGTCAGAAGGATTTTGATGGGGTGAAACTCACGGCCAGCTCTGTATTGGGCCTAGAGGGCCGCATGCAAAAGGTGGATGACGTGACGATGATAGAGGATTGGATAAATGTTATGCAATAGGCTCTTTTCTAACCCAAGACGGAGACAAGACAGTCTGTCACCAGGATGGTCCTGGCGACATGGTCGACTATCTCAAGGAATGTCCTCACGACATAGTCGACTATCACCAGGACTCCTGGCAACATGATCGGTTGTCTCCAAGAGAGTCTTGGTGACAATGATGTGTCACCCATACTGATTGGCGACACCCTGTCCTACCGTCAATGCAGGTATGGTTGCATGTACTATGGGGTGTACCACACACGTCCACACGATATGCAAGTCTTGCGGAGGTTTGAACAATGCCCTCTATATAGATAGGTGGTGTAGGAGAGAGCTATAAGCTAGGCTCTCTCCCACCAATCTTCTCTCTCTCTCATTTCCACTCACCTCTTTCTCTCCTCCATCCTGCAACCTCTCTCTTGGGGAAGTGAGAAGGGAGCAAGAGGGTCTTTCCCTCCTTGCTTTAGCTGCTGCTACTGCATGCTTTGGCTGTTGTTGTTGCCTTAGCTGCTGTTGCTTGTGCTACTACTGCTATTGCATTCTTTGGTTGTTGTTGCTGCCTTAGCTGTTGTTGCTTATGCTACTGCTGCTGCCTTGCTGCTATTGGCCCACTTGATATGGCAGCATGACTAACCTAGAGGGGGGGGGGGGGGTGAATATGAAATCTGAAAACTGAAATAAAAATCACCACTTGAAAATGATTGGTTAGTATAAATAAATGTGTGCAATAGAAGTTAAGAGCACGGAAGCAAGCTCATAAGAGACACAAAGATTTATCTTGGTTCGGCCCTTCCAAATGGAAGTCCTACATCCAGTCCCCAAGCAAACTCTTGGGATTTCACTAACCACCAAGTAACCTTGGTTTTCCTTTAAACAAGGGCCATACAACACCCAGCACCCCAGCTGGTCTTCTTCTCTTTCCTGGGAAAGAAGGCAACCTACTTCTTTTACAGGCTCAGAAGCAAACCTGCTGGAATAAACCCTAGCTTGGTTACACCACCAGATACAAGCTGTTCTTCTTCTCTTTCTAGGAAAGAAGGCAACCCACTGTTTCATCTCAGCTAGGTGCTTCTTTCACGAGCTCAGAAGCAACTCGCTGGTACACACCCCAGTAGGTCTTCCCTTCAAACAAGGGGAACACTGGTACAGACCCTAGATGGTCACCACCAGGAGCAAGTTGGTCTTCCCTTCTAATCAAGGGGAATGCTTGCACAACAAGCCTTCACTTCCAGCCGAAGAGGAACACTTATGAACAAAGAAGCAAGAACCTGAAGCCCCTAGATCAAGCTCAAGATACACAATGAAATGCTTGATCTGAGACTGAGCCTAAGAAGGAAAGAGTTTACAGTAAAAGACTCTTCTTACGCTAAACCCCCAGCTCTCTCTCTCTCAAATGCACAAAGGCACACACAGAGAGAATGAGGAAGAAGGAAGACAGCTTGAATTCTTCAGCTTGAATGGGCTCGAGCTCTCTTCCTTTCTTGCTTGAGTGTGTATGGAGTTGGATGCTCACTAGATGTACACTCCTTGAATGATCTTCAGGTTAGCAAACTTATTCCCTTTTTCCTTCGCTTCACCCTCTTATGGAGCAGCTAGAAGAGATCCGTTGATAGATACCCATTTGAGTTTCTTAGCTCTTTTCTTCTTCTTCTCTCCTTCTGTTTAGTCTAACAAATGTCTTCTTGAGTCTACTGGCTATTTGGAATGGAGGAAGATGTTCAGCTAGTGTGTACTTCCAAGGATGTCAACAACAGGTCCATGATGTTGACTGTGTGTAGAGGTGGACCTGCAGACAATAAATGCAAGGCGGATGATCAGACTTGTGAAGTCTTTTGTCAATTGGCTCTTACCTCTTTTGCCTTCTGTCTGTATTTCTTACAGATAACTAGAAATAGAAGGTTAGGTGCTTTTCTTTCGTTGCAAGAAGGAGGAATTCTCTTTTGCCTTCTGTCCATGTTTTCCTACTGACAGCTTGATGTAAGAGCTTTTTATCTATCAGAGAAATGACAATATAAGAGTTAGAAACTCATTTGAATTTTCAATGGGTGACAAAGGTATTTTGAAATCCAATCGGTGTAAATCATAATAGCAATCAATATGAAACAACTATAATCAATTCATGAAGGCAATCAATGTCTAAGGTAGGCGATGTCCAAAGACAATCAATGTTTAAAGGTAATCGATGTCCAAAAAGTAATCGATGTTAAGACACAGTCGATGTTCAAAGAGTAATTAATGTTAAGAAATAGTCGATGTTCAAAGAGTAATCGATGTGCATGTAGTCGATGTTTATGCAATCAATGTTAAGATACTATAATCGATGTGAACATATAATCGATGTTTATGTAATCAATGTTTTATGCAATCGATGTTAGAATTCAATCGATGTTAAAGTGTAATCAATGTTCATGTAATAAATGTTTAAGTATAATAAAAGTTTTGATGTAATCGATGTTTAAGTCCAATTGATGTAATCTATGTTTTAAGGTAATTGATGTTTAAGTGCAATCGATGTAATCAATGTATAAGTCCAATTGATGTAATTGATGTTCTAAGGTAATCGATGTCTAAGTGCAATGGATGTTTCAATATAATCGATGTTCTAATGTAATCGATGTGAAAGACAATCGATGTTTGAACTTAATCAATGTTTGAAACAATAATTGATGTGGACTTAAAATAGTAATCGATACCTTCAATCTTTAATCGATGTGGCACTTAGTTAGTAATTGATATGCATTGAACAACAATCGATTTAACTTTTCAGTGCAAATAATGAAACGATAGTGCCATAATATGTTGTATTTATGACGAAAACATGATATTAAATATATTCATGATATTTTAAGTTAATCATGAGTTTTGTTCTCACCAAAATAAAGGATAAAACATAAGAGTGGTTAAACAGCTGCTACTGCGATGAGCTACTAGGAGCATCACCATTGGAGAGGAGACGTTGACAATAGGAGGAGCCTTTGTCGTCGGTCGCCATCGTGTGGACACCACTAGAGGGAGGTCTCTTGAGCTCCTTCATCCACGGGACCGTCTTTGCACTTCAGGGGATACACAAGCTCCCCAAGGTGAGAAAGTAGTGTTCTTGTATGAATTGCATGAATGGCATGGATCCGAACATCATCCCAGTCCGATAAGTTCTTTTGGAAAATGTGTTTTTGTTTTAAATATACTTATGTTATGTATTTGATTTGTAGCACCCCGGAAAATTTATTGATTTATTTGATTTTAAATAAAGGGAAATAAATAATTTTCATATTATCGGAATGGTATAACATACGTACCATTATCGTACGTGCAAGAACATGACATGTTAGTTTCCTATTTTGAGGATTTCATCCTCCATTAGAGTGTGTGAGGCTTTAGGAAACATCCCACCATAGTTATGCATGAATTGGGTTGCCAAGAATGCAAGATCTCTTCCCAATTCAACTATAATTACTTCTTTCTAATTTCAACCTATTTAGAGTTACGAATTTCCATGCATTTTCTAGATTTATTTGATTTTTGGGCCAAACGTTGTCCATTGGCCCAATTATTATAATGGGTCATCAATATATAATGTTAGAAGTCTCTCCAACATTTTTATTTAATTTATGGTTGCATCGTATTTTCGTGTTAACAGTTTTCTGACTTGTTTCCTAATTTGGATAATCGGTCAAAATAACTCTTAAACCTAGTTCAAATGATTTTTATTGACCCAAATTTCTTGATGGGTCATTAGAGGATATTATTTGAAGTCCATATATGATTTTTATTTAGTTTTCCGACTCATCCAAGTACGTGTGATAATGATTTTTCGACTTATTCATGAATTACGATAATAAGTCGCGAAACACTTTAAACTTGGCTAATCATATTTTTTCTTGGCATAAACTTCTTTGTGGAACAATTAGGAATAATGTGTGGGGTTGATTTATAATTTTTACGGAATTTTTCAATGTGTTTTAGCACATACGATAATGTTACGTATGTTTTAAATAATCCAATATTATGGAAATTATTTATTTCCATTTATTTAAATTTTTATGTAATTAAAATTTTAGGGGTGCTAGACTCTCCCCCACTTAAGATAATTTGGTCCCCAAATTCATAGATCATTAATTGTCTTTTGATAGTTATGACCCTTGAGGTCATTTCAGATTTAATTCCTCTAACTTGTTTCAACATCGTGGATGCAAATCCAACATCCACACCTATGGCCACCTGTATTATTCATTTGGTTCCTTCCACTCCTGTTTTCCTTCCACTGATGCTAATCCAACATCCACACCTATGGCCACCTGTTGTTATAATTCCACCGGAATTTTCGTTGCTCGAATTTCTTCGTGGAACACTTGGGAATAATTTTTGGGGTTGATTTATAATTTTTACGAAATTATCTCTGCAACTTAGCTTTCCTAGTCATAATAGGACTCCTAAACACCATGATTGCTTAAATACTCTTCACCCAAACCCTAGGGACGAGTTTAGAACTTGCTGGGGTCGTGTGGAGGAGCTCTTGGTGGCTGAGGAGTGTGGACACACAAATTTTCCCACCGCGGGCAAATTTTCAAGTTGCGCTGTAACGCCATAAATGGCCCTTATTTTGTCTTGAAAGAGTATTTTTCCAATATTTCTGGATCTCACCCACTTCTTTCTTGGTGCTTCCCAAGGGTGTCCAATCGCGGATCAAGCTAAATTTAATTTGCGTCCGCTACAGTGGATGCGATTTATAAACCGCCTTTTTAAATACGCGTCCAACATTCCCGCCGCGATTCATAAACCGCCTTTTAATCGCGTTCTGCATCCCTGCCGCGATTTAGAATCTTGACAGCGGCCCGAAAAGTCGTCGCGCGCAGGCCCGTAATCATGACAAAATCCCTGAATCGCGTCCTTGTCAGACGACCTGATTCAGAGATGTCAAATCCGAGTGTCGCGTCAGCAGCTAGCGCGTTGTTGAGTCAGTATGCTGAATCTTAATCACGTCTAGGCTTCCCGCCGCGATTCAAAGCGCGGCGACTAGACCCGTCGCGTTTTAAGAGGCGGTGCAACGATTTCGCGCTCATTAAACCGACCTTCTAAATCGCGGCATGTACACCCGACGTGATTTACTTCTTTAATTGCGGCCGCTGTCCTGGACGCATTTTTGTCCCAGAACCTAAATCTCAACCAGCAGCCTTCGGTTGAGAAGGAGGGGGATGCTCATTTGGCTTTAGAGAGAGAGAGAGTGAGGATCCTAGAGAGAGAGAGAGGGAGGGGGAAACTCCACACGGCGCAACCCTGCCTCGTCGTACGCTTCCCCGCCATCCCCGTCCTCGTCTCCAGCCCGACGTCGCCATCTTCCTCGCCATCGTGCACATCCAACGGGAGCCACACCTTCCACGTCCTCCTCCTCTCGTTGTCCTCTCCGATAGCGCCGTCACGCCATCCGGCCTCCTCGGGGCACCCCCCCCCCCCCCTTTTCCTTCCTCCGGACCCCACGTGGTCCTTTAAGTTTTTTTTTCTTTCATCTATGCATGCACACCCACACACCTACATAATTTAGGGGTTTAAAGACCACCCAAAAGGTGTGTTCTTCCCCTTTTTCATCTATGTTATTTTATTTATCTAGATTCATTTATTGCACATTTCGGGCTAATCACGTTGTCTCTTTTTATTGTGTTCTTGTGATAGGTACCCCGAGCTGAATCTCCTTCGCCGGCCGGCCGGTGGGAGGAGGAGGAAAGAACCCACGCCCACATCCGCGCTTTCTACTGGTGAAAGGTACCCCCTTTTCTCGCCCGTTACATTCGGTGCCCTCGAGCACCTGGCGATCACGGTGCTTTTCTTTTGTTAATTTTCTTTATTTATCCATCCCGTGCATCTCTATCCCCTCATCTTTTGTATGGGCCTCTGTTCTTCGTGCCCCCTAAAAAGCGAGCGGATAAACGTGTCTACAAATTGGCGATCACGGTGGGACGCTCTATATTTCAGTTTGGGTACATCTTTTACGCCCCACGTGGCGTTATATTTTTGGCACCCACGTGTGCCACCTTGTTTCTACCCCACGTGGCTTTCTTTTATTATTTTTATCGTTCTTTACTTATTTAATTTCATGCTTATGTAAGTTGATTAGCATATAGTTTTCATTTCCTTTCATTTAATGCATTGCATGCATGTTATACATCCCATTCTGTGAAAATTTTTTGTGTTCTGGGTTGCTGTTGTGAATCGCGGCGCGGACAGCCGACGCGATTTGCCCTGTTTGTTTGTGTTTTTGAAAATTTTTTGTGAGGCAGGCTTACTGCCTTGAATCGCGTCAGGGACAGCCGACGCGTTTGTTTGGGTTATTTTTTGAATTTTTGTCGGGAAGGTTTTCTGTCGTGATTCGCTCAACTCAAATCGACGCGTTTATGTGCATGCTTGATTGGCGGCGGCTGTACCTGACGCCATTTTGAGACAGAGTCCGGAGGGAGTCGCCTCGGCTCTTACAGCTTTTGCGAGCTGTCAGATCCGAGGCAGATAGAACGGACGCGTTTTTTGAATCCCCGCCCACTACGTTGGACGCGATTTTCATCCTGTTTCAGAAGGCTCATTATGCTGCCTTTCTTTATATTTGCGGGCATTTTGCATCGGTCGGGGGACCTCCTTCCCTCATATTCCTAGGCTCCACACACCCGTTCTGGTGAGGGCAAACTCTCTATTGGGCATTCCGTCCCTTTGGACCAGTGAACCTTCTCCCGGAACCCCGTAAGACTTCGTACCCCGTGGATTCCCTCACGGCAAATGGGGCTGGCGGTACCCTTTCATTGACCCGGGTTACATATCCATTGCGCGATGAGAGTTGATTCTAGTTGTACCCGGAGGTACTCATCTTCTGCCCAACTAGGATCTCACCTAGAGTGACACAATTATGCTTAAATCTACTTAATTAATTGTGTAACTCTTAAAACAAGCGCTAAGCATTACAACTTGTTTGAACCGCATATTGATTGGTTAATCTTTGTTCAACTTGTTTGCTTATTGCTTTGTTAAAAATGGACCCATATTATCATGCCAATTTTAATAACATGGACTATGAGGATAATGTTCAATCTCCATCTTTCTAGTCCGATGTTGGTCCATCTCACCACCGTGAGGGACAAGCTTCCACTTCCTACGATTATGTGCACACACCGCGCACTAACCAATTTGATGTTCCTTCACATATACCTCCAATCGAAACCCGGCAAGAGCCTGTCCACCACCATGATTCCACTGTCCAGCATGTCCTGCATGCACTAGATCAGCTCACCCCTCAACAACTTAATATAATCCAATCTTTAGTTGAGGGTGTGACTCCTTCCGCGACTCCTTCTCCCTCTCCTTCCCCTAGGCACCCGCCTTTGTATATTTCGGCGACTCCGCCACCTACCCCTGTACATTCTTCATTACCTCGGCCCCCTGGCCATTTGCACTCCCGTGCCCCGGTCCGTACAGACCGTCCCTTGGGAAGGCCCACTAATTCAAAGCCACCCCCATGCATTTCCTCACAGGCCTAGCAGCCTCCCACTCCGCTCCAAGATGCTCTTCTCCAAAGATTGAACAGTTTGGAGAATCAAATTCATAAGCTTTCCAGTCCCACGGGTGACCCCGTTGCCGCCATGCCGGCTCTCCCAAAAATTTACATTCATCCTTCGGAGATGCCGACGTACCGATTGTACAATGGAATGGGTAACCCCTACATTCATGTTAAAGAATTCCTCTATGAGTCCTCCCATTGGCAACGTGATCCCATCATGTTGGCATATTTGTTTAGAAAATCTCTTGACGGCCCTGCGCTCGAATGGTTCTATTCCCTAGAACCAAGTGAGGCAGGGGACTTTCGCTCCCTACACAAGAAATTCCTTCAGAGGTATAAAGACCGCGTCAGCCCTTACCTCTCTATCACGGATCTGGCATCCGAGAAGATGGGGGCCAACGAGGTCTTTGTACAATTTGCTGACCGTTGGAGGTCAATGGCCATGCACTTGCAGCGTGAGCTCTCGGAGTCAGAGCAAATCAAAATCATTATTTCCAACTCTACTCCGAGATTCAGGCACATCCTGGCCATGAATCAAATCACCTCCATGGAGGAGCTCTACGAACAGGGACGTTACATCCAGACACACCTAATGGACTCCCCGATCATAGAACTTTTTGATCAAATTAATCTGAGAGAGAACGGATCAGTGGACGCCATCCACCATCCACCTCACCAACATACAACATCCACATCATATGCGCCTCCGCATAATCCACCTATTTACCACGACATGCCGCCACCTAGGCGTCCACTGATTCGTCCTCCTCGGACAACTCAACAACCTCCAGTTGGGCCCTACGATGCCCCGATTTATCATGAAGCTCTGGTGCCCTATGATGCACCTGCTCCCGCTCCCATGCCGACACCACCACCCCCACAGCCATCTCCTCCACTACCATCACAGCCCGTTGCTCGGGTTGAAGTTGCCAGCCGCCAACCACCCCGCGAAACCACTTGGCGCTACGATGATGAACCTTCCCAGGTCATCTCCGCATGCCATTTACCTACACCACCCACCATCATCAAACCTACACCCATCAAACCCTCTCCCATTACACCCACCATCACACCGATCACTACACCTCCCACACCGCCAACACCCTTGGCAACCACACCCGAGCAACCTCTTGCTATTATATCCATCACGCCTCCATAGTCCATACAGCTTTCCACTACACCCATCATATCCACTCTCGTCCGCCGGAGCAGGCATAAATTTTCAAGGAGCAAAAAGTCGTGTCAGCAGCAAAAGGAAGTCCCGGGACCAGTCATGCATTTTAAAATCCCAGAATTTATTCCACGCATGCCGGTCATTGTCAATATGCTGGGCACATTTTCCGAGCCAATTATTCCATTCCCGGGACCAGGCGTGCTTTTCAAATTTCATGATCAGATCCCCCGCATGTCGGTCATTGATTCCATATTGGGCACATTTTCCGAGCAGAAGTCCTCCCCTCCAATCATGGCCGTCAAGAGGCCTTGTAATCAAATGCCAATCATTCAAGTTGCCAGCCGGTGCCAATTTATGATACTGAAAGTGAATCTTCCTCTCCAAGCTCTCATGACCCCTCACACCGTCGTTGTGAACCTTCCCACTTTAGTGAAGGGGTCAGCTTCTCAGTTTGTGCTCACGCACACCAACGCCTAATCATTGGCACAATCTATTACACAAGGGGTCGTGCCCCTTTTCATATCACACATTATACAATCTTTGGGCACGGTCCCCCCTTTGTTGCATCCAACTCCACTAGTGGCACTCCCCACCTTCTCATTAAACTACATTCTAAGGGAGTAACCACTATTATTTGAAATTCCAACGGAAGCTAGCGATTCTTTAATCCTTGAGAGCTGTTCAATTTCCCGGAGAAGAGCAAGACCATCTGCCCACTGGGAAAAATTTGTGAGGAAATACCTGAGGGTTAGAACGCTGATTCTTAAGTGGAAGCCCAAATGCCGGGCAAGGCAAAAGGTCAGGGGATCTTCTCCATCCTTTTCATTTCCTTTTGAATCCTCTTTTGTGCTCCTCAGCACCTTCCCGTGGGTTCTCCCCATTCCCTCCCCACGGGAGGCATTTTATTTCCATCTCTTGTACAATCCATTCTCTTGCACCGGGCATCGCGCCCCTTTTTGCCCATCCTCCCATTGTGCCACGCCTCGCACGTCTCCCTTTCGTGCCCCACGTGGCACATCTCCATCCCGTGCCCCACGTGGCACATCTCCATCTTGCGCCCTACGCTGCGCACCTTTCCCTTCGGCCCCTCGCGGCCCACTTTTTCTTTCTGCTCCTCCGGACCATCCAGATTCTTTTCTTTCAGGGCATCGCACCCTCCTTCTTCTCCAAACCCCTCCGGCCCCACCGGAGTCTCCAAAATCTTTCCTATGCTTCCTCCTCTCCATTTTCAATCGGGTCCTTCGACCCTTCTCGCATTGTTTTTGGGGCTTTAGTCCCCACTTATCTTTTTAATTTCGAATAAAAAAATGTAAATTCTTCATAGTCCCCGAGTCTCGCCCCAACGTAGGGGATTCGTCCCCCTTTACCCTCCAAAATCTTACTATATTTTAGCGATGTCAAAAATTCAAAAAAAACTTCATAAAAAGATGAATATTTCAGCCTTGCCATGCTATCACAGCAATTTTTTTGTTATGAGAACTCCGTGCGAGGAATCCAAAATTCCCTCCCAGGCCATTAAAGTTTACCCTTATCGTGGGCACCTGCACACACTTCACGGTGCCCTAAGCCGATTTCTCCCGGTAGACACCGTCACCGTCACAGCCATGCCTGAAAGGCACAAAAGTCTATTTCTCCTCCTATTTGGCCAAAGTATGGGTGGAAGAGGCAGTCTGGGCAAGGCAACCGACCCAAGGCACTCCGTCATATGAGGACGTCCTCCAAACGGGCAAAATCAAAATGACCAAAAAACCCAAAGTCAAAAATGCATGTCAAGAGCGGCAAAGTCCCCGCGGAGATCCAAATGGACCCGGTCATATGCATGCAAAAATTTAAAATCAAATCAAAGCATAATAGGGCATGGCAAAGAGTGGCAAAGTCCCCGCGGAGATCCAAATGGATCTGGTCGTACGCATGTCCCTACAATTAAGTGGTCATCACTCAAGATTCCAAAATAATTGGAAAAGCCCAAGTGCTTAATGAGACAAAACCTTCTGACGGTTGTGCCAAGGAAGTAAGTCAAACCCAACCCCCCAAATACCCATACCAAGCTTATCTTCAAATGTTCTTCCCTTCTCCCTATTTAAGACTTAGTCGCCTCTTCAGGCGTGGCTTTGGTAGTGGTACTGTTGACCCAACTCAATTAGCCCATGGGCACCACGTTAAACTGCACACCCTACTCTGGGCTTTCTTTTAATGACATGGGAGTCAACAAGGACCCCTTCGCCGAACCATTTTCAAAATTTTAATGCCGCCATGGCATGACAATGTTTCAAAATCCCACAAAAATTCAAATATTTCAAAATCCCACAAAAACACAAATATTTCAAAATCCACAAAAATCCAAATATTTCCAAAATCCAAATAAATTCAAATATTTCAAAATCCAAACATTTCAAAATCCCACAAAAATTCAAATATTCAAAAAATTCTACAAAAATCAAATATTTCAAAAATTCCACAAAAATCAACATATTTCAAAATCCTACAAATTCAAATACTTTTCAAAATCCCAAACAAATTCGAATATTTTCAAAATCACTAACAAATTCAAATATTTCCAAAACCAACAAATTTTTTTTGAATATCTTCCAAAACCCACAAAAATTTGAATATCTTCCAAAAAAAACTCCAAAAACAATCCTTGATGGCATGGCAAGCACATTGCCTCCTGCTTGCGTCAGATCGAAGCAATTCTTCCAATCATGGGTTCCTCCCATCTTGCACTCCAAAATCTTTGGCCAAGTCCACTTATCCTCATGGTTAAAACAAACCAATTGAATGAGCCATGCTTGTTGTTTAAACGCTTTATCCAAGCCGCATGCTCCGTGCTAAATGCTATTTTCCATGATGTTTGTTTTTTCTTGGCTAACGAGTTTTGAGTGCAGGATTCGAGTTACCTCATCTGGCGCAACACCGGGCATCGCTGCCTCCACCATCAGTTATCTGCATCTACTATATTTTATACTACTAGAGCACACCAAGGACCTTGTGGCTCTGAGGAATCTGGGATTTGAGTTCCCCTCGATCAAAAACAATGATCATCCCAGTGGATCCTTAGCCGCACGGATAGGCCGTTACGCTTGGCATGTGAGGATGACGGACCCATGCATACACCCTGGTCTTGACTCACCGGCGTAACAATATTATCCTTGGTTTTATTTTACCCCTCTTTTAAGTCTTATTTTTCTTTTAGCCCAGCATACATGCATCTTGAATTCACAGTGGAAAACCGCTCTTCCAAGCCAATCTGAGGGCCATCCGCGCTCAAATTCCAAAACAACTTGAAATATTCCATTCCGAGTTGAGTACTCAACTCCCTTTGTTGTTTCCTCCGAGCTGATTTCCTTTAGAATCCTTTGTTTGGACTTATCCCTTTTATTTGTTTGTTCCCAGAGATCCACCTGAGGTAGTGGCAGACGCCCCCGATGGTGCAACCTAACGGATTGTGTCCTTAGGTACTTCCCCTTCGCTGGAAGTTGATCTCTCCTTCTCTCCCAAGACCCACCTGAGGCAGTGGCAGATGCCCCCGATGGTGCAACCTAACGGATTGTGTCCTTATGTACTTCCCCGACGCTGGAAGTTGGTCTTTTCTTTCCTTTCGTGCCCACCCGCACACCTTTTCCTTTCTTGTCCTTTTCCTTTGTCCAAGCACTTGCTTCTTTTAGGTCTTCTTTCTAGTGGTGATTTCCAAGGTTGTTGGAGAAAGACTCTTATCAGGTGGCAGCCACCCCATTGCCTGCGTCTCTATTTTTTCACCTTGATGTCTACTTTTCATTCCACTCCGCTTCACTCCACTGCGCTACGCTACATTTCTTTTCATTACGCTCCATTTGTTTTCACTCCATTTCACTCCATTACACTCCACTTCGTATCCCTCCGCTCACTCCCCTACTAAGAAGACGTCAAGGCGTGGCAGCTGTAGACACGCGAATTTTCCCACCGCGGGCAAATTTCAAGTTGCGCTGTAACGCCACAAATGGCCCTTATTTTGTCCTCAAAGAGTATTTTCCCAATATTTCTGGATCTTGCCAACTTCTTTCTTGGTGCTTCCCAATGAGGTACGGTCGTGGATCAAGCTAAATTTAATTCGCGTCCGCTATAGTGGACGTGATTCATAAACCGCCTTTTCAAATATGCGTCCAACATTCCCGCCGCGATTCATAAACCGCATTTTAATCGCGTCCTGCATCCTTGCCGCGATTCAGAGTCTTGACAGCGGCCCGGAAAGTCATCGCGCGTAGGCCTGCAATCATGACAAAATCCCTGAATCGCGTCCTTGTCAGACGACGCGATTCATAGATGTCAAATCCGAGTGTCGCGTCAGCAGCCAGTGCGTTGTTCAGTCGGTACGCCGAATCTTAATCGCGTTCGGGCTTCCCTCCGCGATTCAAAGCACGGCGACTGGATCCATCACGTTTCAAGAGGCGGTGCAACAATTCTGTGCTCATTAAACCGATCTTCTAAATCGCGGCATGTACACCCAACGCGATTTACTTCTTTAATTACGGTCGCTGTCCTGGACGCGATTTTGTCCCATAACCTAAATCTCAACCAGAAGCCTTCGGTTGAGAAGGAGGGGGATGCTCATTTGGCTTCGGAGGAGAGAGTTTTAGAGAGAGAGAGAGTGAGGATCCTAGAGAGAGAGAGAGGGAGGGGGAAACTCCACACGGCGTAGCCCTGCCTCGTCGCATGCTTCCCCGCCATCCCCATCCTCGTCTCCGGCTCGACGTCGCCGTCTTCCTCGCCATCACGCACATCCAACGAGAGTCACGCCTTCCACGTCCTCCTCCTCTCGTTGTTCTCTCTGACAGCGCCGTCACGCCGTCCGGCCTCCTCGGGGCAGCACCCCCCCCCCCTTTTCCTACCTTTGGACCCCACATGGTCTTTTAAGTTTCTTTTTCTTTCATCTATGCATGCACACCCACACACCTACATAATTTAGGGGTTTAAAGACCACCCAAAAGGTGTGTTCTTCCCCTTTTTCATCTATGTTATTTTATTTGTCTAGATTCATTTACTGCACATTCCGGGCTAATCCCGTTGTCTCTTTTTGTTGTCTTCTTGTGACAGGTACCCCGAGCTGAATCTCCTTCACCGGTCGGTCGGTGGGAGGAGGAGGAAAGAACCCACACACACATCCCGCACTTTCTACGGGTGAAAGGTACCCCCTTTTCTCGCCCGTTACATTCGGTGCCCTCGAGCACCTGGCGATCACGGTCCTTTTCTTTTGTTAATTTTCTGTATTTATCCATCCCGTGCATCTGTATCCCCTCATCTTTTGTGTGGGCCTCTGTTTTTCACGCCCCCCTAAAAAGGGAGCGGATAAACATGTCTACAAGGAGTTGTGGAACGACCACAAGACACTCATCTTCTTCCCCGTTGCGTCTGCTGCGACCTGCACAGACAATCATCTTGAAGTTGACCAAAGGTAGGTCAAACCTAAACCAAACCTTTCAAGGCTTATACCCCTGGAAAGAAGGTCAAGTCTATATTCTAACCAAAGTGGAATGCCCAAATTCCATGCAGTATACACAGAGCAGTAAGCGTTCTCCTCCAAGTGGTCTGAACATGGGTTTTCTGGAAAAATGAGACTTCTTCAACCCAAAACATAGGTTTTCTCAGGCCAAACCTTAACAAATACTATACCAATGTGTAGATCATGAAGTTAACTTTCGTTTCCCACTAGTTTCATCGAATTTGAATGAGTAGATTTTGAATTATAAGCATTTTGCCAAAGTCACGCACTGTTAGGGTTTTTCCCGTTCTTTATATATTGCATGTGACTCAAGACCAAATTAGAGCAAACCCACAACATGAAAGTTTTTCTACTAGTTGTCATCGTCATGTCTTGTGTTGAAAGTTTTGTCTAAATGTCAATAGTTAGAGAGTTATAAGCATGGTAAGAGGGTTGCTGCATGAAACTACATTTTCAAGTTGCACTTGGTTTTATGTTTGTGTTTGACTTGATAAAAGTCTGTCGAAACCATCCTTGTTTTCTAATTCCGATTTACTGGAAGCACCCTTGCATGTCTAGGTTGGTTTAAAACTGGTTTCGTTATTTTTCATGCACTGTACAATTTGTTCCTAATTTTAGAACAACCCTGTGTCGAAGTAGGGAAAGTCTGGTCCGCAATCCAACGCACTGTCCTTTCTCTGTCGGATTCAGGCGTAGACCCTGTGAACGAGACGGCCTGATAGGCCATGTTCTAAGTCTTGTCGTGACAGCACACCCGTCACGTTCTGAACGCGATGAGCACACCGTCGCTATCTCGCTGCCTGATCTGACTGCCCCGTCGCGTTCTTCACATTCCATGGTCGCGTTATGTTCCTGACCCGTCGCGACCCTTACTGGGGTCTGTCGCGACCTGACCTCCGGGTCTGTCAGCCCTGTCGCCTTATTCACATGCACCCGTCGCGATCTACCTACCTCATCTGACAAGCTTGTCGCGATTCGTACAAGGCACTATAGAGTTCTGATCTGACCCCGTCGCGACCCTTACTGGTGTCCGTCGTGATCTCAGGATTTTTACATGAAACCACATGTCTTCTTGCAAATCTTACTGCATATACCCGAGGTCTGTTTAACATGATATTTATCATGTAAGTTGCATGTCTTGGGTCTGATCATTACATGATGTCTACTTAATGGCTTAAAAGTGTTTAACCCATTTAAAAAGCTTTAAGTACACGAACATTATTCTAATTACTTTCTTAATGACGTGACTATTCATGTGACTGTTGATTAACTCTTTGAACTGTTCTAGCTTCTTAAAATGATGAATTGTTATCTTAAAATCTTGCAATCCATGTTTCGTTAAGTAGATAGTTTCATTGCATGCTATCATGTTAAGTGTTTTTCCGCGAGTTTGAGACCGATGGATTGTGAATTGACACGCTTACCTCACTACACACTTGCACATCTAGGAAGCCCTTTCTTGGGAAATTGGGAACTCTCTACCGGTCATTCCGAATCGGTAGACTAGCGACCTTTTCTCCAAGGCCTCCGTAAATCTCCTCTGACCATGGATTCCCACATGGCCGACGAGTTGGTTGTACCATTGAAGTTCCCTGGAGATAGCGTGCACTTCCTTTCTCTTCTTATTCTCGTTAGTGTGATTGACAATCTAGACTAAAGCCATTAATGTAAAGATTTAACTAAAGTACAAATCATACTGTTATGCTGCCGAATTTATCTCTTGACCATTGTTATCATGAAATCATGTTCAATTACTTATTACTTGTTCCCATCATCATCATGAACCTGACATTACACATGCTTACTTATTGAAACTCTCATTGGCCATTATTAATGACTGTGGGTATCTACATTTAAAATTTTACATGAGATGCTGACAGGGCACGGCGTGTGTCCAAGGGCTCTAGTCTAGCCCCAATGACGGAGAGTCATAAATATACTGTTAACCATGGGGTATAATGATTACTGGCGTTGCATCTGTGCTGGGATTCTTACTTGCTTGTTGAATGATAGATACAATAACCACATACACGTGTCCTAGTGTACATTCTTGATGGATCTTTTCTTGGTGTACATTAGTGTCTACGTGCCTGATTAGTGTTACATGATCGTGCTCGTGTGTTCTTTCTTGTTTGCTTGCGTGATATGGCCATCCTGCATTTAATGCAATTAGTGATACCTTGCGTTCATGACATCAAGTGAATTCTTGCGTGCTTGTACAAAGTGATCTAGTGCTAGTTCTATCTTGTCATCCTGTTCAAAAATCATGTTCTATCATGATCACTCTATCTAGCTTGTTCATGTATCATGTTTCAACGAGTTTTATTCGTACTTGCATATCATTCATCGTACTTACCTAGTTCTAAATTGCTAATCACTTATATCATTGCCCGCACATTGAGATATAAATCCTACTGGGCTAGTTTGCTCATCCCCTACTTTTACCCAATCTAGGTGACTATGAAGTTGAAGAGGAAGACCAAGTCGAGGATGGGAATGCGTCCGAGTGATGAGCATTCCAATTATGAGTCTATCTATAGCCAGTTTATTTTGAGTGTTAGAACAATGTAGTAGGAAGTGAGGTATTATGTACTTTTGCTTTTATTGAGTCTTAGTCCTGTAATAGTTTCCATTTGGAACACAATGAGTTGAGATTTGAATAAAAGATTAGTTTAGTTCAATATTTGGGCCCTATGATAATGTATGTTATTATACATTTAGTACGTGCTAGATAGAGGCTTATTTGACGACTGTTCACGTCTCGAATTATCGACTCGAATTCTTCGAATTAATAATATCCGCTGCGTAATTCTCGGGACGTGACAGTTCAATGGTATTAGAGCCTAGGAATACCAAATAGGATATATGTCTCAGGATTAGGAGATACCTATGGAACCTAGGTCATGGAAATTAAATATAATACCTGGTGAGAATGGGTAGAGACTGGGAATATGTTAGAAAGAATAAAACACTCCTACCCATTGATTCTCATAATGTATCTAGATACATTAATTGGTTTCCATCCTTTTCTCAGGAACCCTCATAACTCTTACACTCAACTGCAATGGCCCGCAACCAGTGGCAAGCTATGGAAGACACTGTGGCTGGTCTGACCCAGGCATTACAAAATGTAGTACAGGGTGGAAATCAGGCTGCCGCTGCAAGGAATGGAGCCAGTGATCTGCACCGGAATTTTAGGAGTTTAAACCCTCCTCGTTTCTCTGGATCCCCTGACCCAGACGAAGTAGAAAATTGGCAGGAAGAAATGGAAAGGATCTTCCAAGTAATGCAATGCACCAATAGGGAGAAAGTGGTACTGGCCACTTTCCAATTTACTAATGATGCCCGAGCATGGTGGAATATAGGGCCCTATGTCTGGCTCTGATGATGTAAGGTGTTTAAACTAGTTGATGAAATGAAATAAAGGATCTTTGGCTGGCAATATTGTTGTCTTATATCTTGTGTTGTATTTAGTTGTTACTCTGAATTACGTGACTGTGATACATACACTTGTATCGCTCACGCTCTCAACGTTTATTTTCCGTTGCTAAATGTCGGGGCGTGACTGTTGGTATCAAAGCCTAGGCTTTCCCTTAAGTTCTAGGCAAACACGAAATTGTTAGGCTTAGTCAAATCTAAACCCCATGTGTCAACATGTCAAAACCAACAATGAGATTGGGGTAGAAACATGGGCTAAGTCACTTAGTTAGAATTATGATGTGATAAAGTGGACATCTAATGAACATAACGTGGCTATCTTGAAGGATTGCAATGGCCGCTGCACGTGAGAGAGATTTACAACAGACAATCAACACACTGACCCGGGCATTACTTCAAGCCACTCAAGGTAGAGCTGAAACTCAGGGAGATCTCCACAAGAACTTCTGGAGCATGAACCCCCCTAGGCTCGGGGGTAGCATTGACCCGGACAAATCTGAGCATTGGCTCAAAGAAATTGAGCGTGCATTCTGTGTGATGGGATGCACTGATGAGAACAACGTTACTCTAGCTACTTATTAGCTAGAGAGGGAAGCACGCACTTGGTGGGAGTCAATCGAGGCTACACTAGGTGATGCCCAGGCCACGTGGGCGTAGTTCAAGGAATACTTTAACAACGAGTACTTTTCCAACAGGGTACAAGAAAGGAAGGCGACAGAATTCACCAATTTGAAGTAACAGAGTCTGTACGTAGTTGAGTACGAGGCCCAATTCTCTAAACTGCCACGTTATGCCCCACAATTAGTCCAAATCGAGCGGTTGAAGGTCAAGAGGTTCATGAGCGGTATGAGGCCCCAGTACATCACACAACTGGGACTGATGGATCTGCAGACTTATTCGGAGATGGTGAGGAAGGAACTGTTACTGGAGGATTCGTTAGCTATAGCGGAGAACATCAAGAACAACATGATCAAGAGAGAGTAGGGAACTAGATCAAAGAGGCCAGCAGCTGTGGTCGGAACAAAGAGGCCGATGGGCCAAGCTGGAAACCAGCAGGTGAACAAGTTCAAGGATGGAGATAATCAATAAGCCCCCACCAACAAAGAACCATGCAAGCATTGTGACAAGACTAGTCACAAGTCCGAGGACTACTACAAAGCATTGGGGAGGTGCTTGTGCTACGAAAGCCAGAATCACAAGATCTCGGCTTGTCCGCGCATGACAAACCAAACAAAGACAACTCAAGAAGGCCAGAAGCACTATGGTAGACTACAGGAAGTACAAGAACCAACTACAACGGAGGAAGGTGGTGTGGTTGAAGGTACACTTACTATTTTATCATGTTCTGCATTTGTTCTATTTGATACGAGAGCTACTCATTCTTTCATATACCAAACCTTTGCTGATACCCTATCTGTGAAACCCATTCCAATGAAATCTGGGATAGTCGTATCAACCCCTATTGGTCCAGGCACTAAACTTAGAAACCACTTTCTATCTAGCGAAGTGTTGATTGAAACTCAAAACCTACCTGCAAATTTAATATCCATGGACATGGAGAGTTATGATGTGATACTAGGAGCAGATTGGTTGTCTGAACATGGGGCTAGTGTAACTGTAAGAGAAGTCGGGTGACATTTAGTCAACACCCAAAGCTAGTATTGTTGGGAGATAGAAACCGCAAGAAATTGTCCCTCATTTCTGCACTACAAGCCAGGAGGATGATAAGGAAAGGTTGTATAGACTTTCTAGCTACTGTTATCACCACAAAGAAGGAAGTCCAGATCGAGGACATCCATATTGTCAGCGAGTACGCCGATGTGTTTCCCGAAGACTTGCCAGGAATTCCTCAAGCGTGAGAGGTTGACTTTACCATTGAATTGATCCCTGGAGCAGCACCAGTATCTAGGGCGCCATATAGAATGTCCCCCGCATAATTAAAGGAGCTAAAAGAGCAACTGATGGAATTACTGAAGAAAGGATTTATCCGACCAAACACGTCACCATGGGGTGCACCTGTTCTCTTCGTCAAGAAGAAGGATGGGTCGATGAGGTTGTGCATAGACTACAAGCAATTGAACCAATTGACAATTAAGAATAAATATCCCCTGCCAAGGATTGATGAATTATTTAATCAATTATCTGGAGCTAAATATTTTTCTAAGATAGATCTCAGATCTGGCTATCATCAATTGAGGATTAAAGGAGAGGATATATATAAGACAGCCTTCCATAGCAGGTATGGGCATTATGAATTCATTGTTATACCTTTTGGACTAACAAATGTTCCTGAAGTTTTTATTCAACTGATGAATAGTATGTATCGCCCCTACCTCGATAAATTTGTGGTAGTGTTCATTGATGATATACTAATCTATTCCAAAACAAAAGAAGAGCATGAGGAACACTTGAGGATTGCATTGCAAATTATGAGGGAGAATAAATTGTATGCCAAGCTAAGTAAATGTGAATTCTGGCTGGAGGAGGTATCCTTTTTGGGGCATGTGGTAACCAAGGATGGTATCATTGTTGATCCATCAAAAGTGGAGGCTCTATTGAAGTGGGAAAGACCGACAAGCGTTACAGAGAACTGAAGTTTTCTGGGATTAGTAGGGTATTATAGAAGATTCGTAAAGAATATCTCAAAGATCGCAGTGCCATTAACCAAGCTGACCCGGAAGGAAAATCCATTTATGTGGATCGACAAATGTGAAGAGAGCTTTAATAGCTTGAAGAAGTGTCCGACTACTGCTCTTGTTCTCGCCTTACCCACTGAAGAAGGTGGATTTGAAATCTATTCAGATACTTTCGGAACAGGTCTAGGCTGTGTCCTTATACAACAAGGAAAGGTAATAGATTATGCCTCAAGACAATTGAAGACCCACGAAGTAAATTATCCTATACATGACTTGGAGTTAGCAGCTGTAGTGTTCGCCTTGAAAATATGGAGGCACTACATTTATTGGTAGCAATTTAAAGTATTTTCTGACCACAAGAGTTTGAAATACATATTTTCACAGAAGGAGCTTAACATGAGACAAAGAAGATGGTTAACGTACCTAAAAAACTTTGAATTTTTCATTCAATATCACCCAAAAAAAGCCAATGTAGTGGTAGACACTGTAAGTAGACAACCAGGAGCTATGCTAGCTAGTATGATGCTGGGCAAATGGAAGTTACTGGAACAATTTGCATGTTTGAATTTTGACATGGGAAAGAAGGAGAAACAAGTTATGATTTCCAATATCCAAATACAGTCTGACCTACTGGTCGAAATCAAGGAGAAATAAGGAGAGTATCCATTCTTAGTTGAGATCAGGGAGAAGCTAGAACAACGATCAGATTTTTCTCTATCAGCTGATGGGAGGTTATTATTCCGAGGCAGAACATGTGTCCCTGATCATTGGGAACTCAAGAAGAGGTTGTTAAATGAAGCTCATCGGTCAAAGTACACAATCTTGAATCAACAAAGATGTACCAAGGCTTGAAAAGGTCGTATTGGTGGCCGAATATGAAGAGGGATGTGGCCGACCATATGGCATATTGTTTAACGTGCATGAAAGTCAAGGCTGAGCATTTTCGAACGGCCGGTGGATTGATGCCATTAGATGTTCCAGAATGGAAGTGGGATAGTATCGGTATGGACTTTATCATGGGATTCCCCAAGACTAGAGGTGGTATGGATACAATATGGGTAATAGTAGACCGATTGACTAAGTCGGCTCATTTCTTGCCGATTAAGAGTACATGGTCAGTGGATGTGTTGGCAACACTTTATGTTAAAGAAGTAGTTAGATTGCATGGGGTTCCATCTAATATAATATCTGATCGGGACCATAAATTCACATCACACTTCTGGAAGGGTTTATAAACAATAATGGGCAGTAAATTAAACTTTAGCACTGCCTTTCATCCTCAAACGGATGGACAAATCGAGAGAACCAATCAAATCGTGGAAGACATGCTTCGTGCCCTTGTGCTTCATTTAGAGGACGTTGGGATGACCAGTTGTATTTAATGGAGTTTGCATACAACAATAGCTACCAGACAAGTATCAAAATGGCACCATTCGAAGCTTTATAGGGCAGGAGCTATAGATTACTTCATTGTTTGGAGGAGGTTGGAGTAACTAATGGGTTGGACCCGACTTAATTGAAGTAACTGTCCGGAAAGTTGAGATTGTCAGGGAACGTCTAAAGATAGCACTGTCAAGATAGAAGAGTTATGCAAACAAAAGAAGGAGAGAGCTGGAATTCCAACTGGGCGACCATGTGTTCTTGAAGGTCTCACCTTCAATGGGAATCCAAAGATTTGGGATCAAGGGAAAATTAAGTCCCAGATTTATCGGCCCTTTTGAAATCCTTGAAAGGGTTGAACAGGCGGCCTACAAACTTGCACTACCGCCACAACTGGCTAATGTACACAACGTCTTCCACATATCCATGTTGAGGAAGTATTTATTCAATGCCGAACATGTAATTAACCATGAGGACCTGGAGATCTGTAAAGACCATACTTATGAGGATAAACTGATCAAGCTATTGGATTGGAAGTTGCAACGACTCCGGAATCGTACCAAACCTATGGTAAGGTCTGGTGGAGTCGAGATGGAGTTACCAATGTTATGTGGGAAACAGAGGAAAGAATGAAGAAGAACCATCTAGAACTATTCTTAGGTATGATACTATGCCATTATGTATAAATTTGGCGACCAATTTTTCTTAAGTGGGGGAGGATGACAGCACCCTGGAAAATTTAGTGATTTAAAAATTGTAAATAAAGGGAAATAAATAATTTCCTTATTATCAGTATGGTAGAACATACTTACCACTATCGTACTTGCAAGAACACATCAGAAAATTTTGTAAAAATTATAAATCAACCCCAAACATTATTTTCTAAGTGTTCCACGAACAAATTCATGCAACAAAAATTCCGACTGGACAAGTGAATGACACATTGTGACTAATTATCCAAATTAGGAAACTAAGTCGGAAAATTGTTAACGCGGAAATATAACATGATCATAAATTAAATAAACATGTTGGAGAGACTTTCAACATCATATATTGATGACCCATTATCAAAATTGGGCCAATAGATCACTTTTGGCCCAAGAATAAAAGGGAGCAAGCAAAATACCCAAAAATTCGTACCTGTAATTATGTGGTAATTAGGAAGGGTAAATTAGGGTTAAAACATGAAAGATTAGCCATGGATGGCAATCCAATTCATACCTAACCATGCTAGGAACCTTCCTAATGGTATTCCTACCTCTATTGGGAGGAGAATTCCAAAATATGGCAACTACTCATGCATAAACTGCAACCCCCTTTTCCTAAACCCATTAGGACTTGAATAAACCCTAGATGTATAAATAAACATGAAGAGACTATTAGGGAAGGTTTTCCATCATGTTGGGGTCGTGGGAGATCGAGCTAGGGCACCAGAGGAGGAGGAGAACGACTGAGAACTGGAGCTTCTTCCCCATCCATCCTCTGCTGCGACCAGAACAACGATTTGTCTTAGATCTTCACAAAGGTAGGTGATCTCGGGCTGAACACATAAGTTGCTTATACCTATGGATAGAGCATCATGTCTAGTTTGATTTTCAAGTGATTTCCCCAATTCTCATGGAGTATGTGAGTCAAATTAAGCATTTTCCAAGAGTCGCGCACTGTTAGGGCTTTTTCTATTCTTCCTATGTTTCATGTGAATCAGGACCGAATTGGGTCAAACCCTAAACATTAATCTTCTTCTACATGACGTCCCCTACAACTTTCATTTCACCACTTTGTCCCATGTGCTCTAGTTTGTGAGATATAAGTAAGGCATGATGATCGCTTCCTGTTTCTCGCATTTTTGGTCTGAAGCTTGAATCGCGACCGCTTCAGGCATCGCGATTCAATCGCCTGGTAGAGCGTCAACCATAGCTATCGCGATTACCTGAATGGTGTCTGCCCATGGAGTCACGATTTGGCGAGTCCCGTGCCTCAAATGGTGTGCCCGTTGACCTGTCAGAAGACCTCTGAAACGCGACTGCTAAGGTCGTCGTGTTTCAGGGTTGTTTCACGCCCAAAGATTTTCCTTTATTTTTATAATAGTATTTTGAACGAATTTCAGGAACGCGCTGGTTTACCCCGTCACGATTCAATCATAAAGGCGACCACATAGGTCGTCATAATTTTGATTCTTCACAGTTTAGTCTTGTTTCGACTGCGCATTGCGTTATGAAATGTGCCTATTGTGTATGACGCGATTTTAGGGCCTACCCAAGACTGTTTTAATGTACTGTCTAGTCTATTTTATGCATGTTCTTATGTTGCATCATGTCATATAGTTATGCAATGGCCTAAAAATGTTTAACCTACATGAAAATCTTATGAATATGAACATCTATTCTAAGTGTAAATGATTTTGTGAATGCATCCATGTGATCATGTGATTGTTATATGCAATGATTATATTCTGTCTTGTCCATAAAATTGAGAAGTGATTATATGCTAAAAGCACTGCAACCATGTGATAGAATTGAATTGCATACATGTCATGCATGTTTGTTAATTGCTTTCCGTAATGTTTTAACCGGTGGATTGTGGATTGAGACACGCTATACACGTCACTTTGCACATATAGGCAGCCCCTTCTTCGGGAGTTGGAAGCTCTCTGTTGGTCATTCTGTATCGATAGACTGACGACCTTTTCTCTAAGACCTCCGTAATTCTCCGTACTTCATGGATTCCATCATGAAGACCGAGTTGGTTGTACCAATGAAGTACATGGAAGATGCAATGCACTTCTATTCTTATCTACTTCTCGTGAGAGTGATTTGATAACATTGAAACCAATCCGTTAAATGTAAAGATTGAACTAATGAGAATACACCGTTATGATGCCGAAATTAATCTAGATCTTGTCCCCTTGCATTGTTCTCTATCATCATTGACATGATCACTAGTTCATCATTGTCCATTACTTGGAAATCATGTGGCCATAAATGAATGAATGGAATTACCAGAAACTATTGGAACTTCAGTTCACAACTATGCCTGTACAAATAGGGCCCTGTTTGGTCCTGGGAGTAGCACCCGAAATACTTACAATCGCGAGAGTATATAACCCAATGAGGTGTCTGACAATCACCTATTTGAATGCAGGATTGATCTAGGTAAGTTCTAAATTGTTATTGAACGAATGATTGATTGATTGATTGAATTGATTGAATTGTCATATGTGAAATGGCCAAATCTATTGTACATGTCACCGTTATTTAATCCTACATATTATTGTCCATTGGAGTTCTACGGAATTCAACTTGAGATATCTAATGTACATGCTACATGCTATTCAATCTCCCTACATGTCAAGTGATTGAACTGTCATCTTTCTCATTTATAATCATTCCGTTCTATATGAGAATCGTTATTAAACCATCCCGTACATATTGTAGTTTGGATGTGTCACTATCGTTATCCTCATGAGCATTGCATGATAGTATTGCCATTGTTAACATGTTAATTACGTAAAGCATGCCCGCACCATGAGATGTAAATTCTACTGGGCGCTAGTGCACTCACACCTGCTTTCCTTAATATTTTCTGGTGATGAATATGAGGAACTAGAGAATGATGGGACTGGGGATGAGTGATGAGCTGCTCAAGTGTACCAGTCTACTTAGCATGTCAGCCATTGAAGTTAGAGTTCATAGAGTCTATAATAGATAGGTTATTTCATTTGATGTCATATGTAGTTAAGATACAATATTGGGCCCTATGTCTGGCTCTGATGATGTAAGGTGTTTAAACTAGTTGATGGAATGAAATAAAGGTTATTTGGCTGGCAATATTGTTGTCCTATTCGAAAGGAACCGTGTAGATTTGAGTAATGAGATTGCTACATAGATGAAGGAAAGCATTGGACTGTCCGCACTAAGGAGAAGTCATTATACCTTAGTGGACAAAGTCCAAAATATTTGGAATAAGGATTTGGTACCAGACTATGCTCATGAATTGTTTGTTGATGTTGAAGTGAATGTTCCATCAGTTGCTCCAATAGATGAAGTTGAAGCTGAGACAGAAGATATAGCACCACCAGCACCATTTGAGTAGGAACAGCTTCTTGAAGAGACAATTGATCAAGTCATCAGTGATATTAAGGGCAAAATAATCATAGAAGATGTGCCCACAGAACATACTAGCTTTCCCATTGATGAAACTTTTCAAGAGCATCTATATCATCACTTCTCTACTCCACCTATTAAGCCTTCTAGACCTTCTCAACAACCATGGACTTAGGAGGAGACCAGTGGAGGAAAATCTATTGATGATGTTTATAATTTGATTCTGAAGAGCCATATCATCACTTCTCTCCTGCACCAACTGAGCCTTCTATACCTTCTCAACAACCTTGGACTCAAGGGGAGACCAATGGAGGTAAATCAATTGATGATGTTTATAATTTGTTTTTGAAGCAACAAGAAAAGCTTTGCATCATCCAGATGTAATACCATCAGACTAATGTAAAGGTTGACTTAATGTCTAATGAGATGCAACAGTTGAAAGATATGTTCTTTCAATTTATCTGCAGTCAGAATTAGGGCAGCACTCAAAGTCAAACAGTAGCAATAAAAGAACCAATAGAACCATCAGCTACAGCAGAACCAACAACAACAACAGAACATATAGTAGCTCAACTAAGACACCAAGCACCAGTAGTAGAATGAGAGCAAGAGATATTATCAGAAGAAAGAAAAGCTGTCTCTCCTCAAGAGACTCTCACTCAGGTATTTAAGCGCAAATTTAAAAGACGAGTGGTAAAATTTGTGTCCAAAGTATCTCCATCCAAACCTTCTTCTATTCCTCTAGTGCATCAAGAGACCACACCACCAACTCCACAACCTCAACTGGGAACCTCACAAGCTCCACATTCCACTACACCACAACTTGAAGCCACCTCCTCTACACCTACTCGGCCATACCTTTTCCACCTACCATCAAGCTAGAACCATTTGATGAGCTTACCTCCTCCAGACTTGTAGGAAAACAACCTATAGAATCTACCTCCTCCAATGATGAATCCACAGACAAAGCCTATGGCCTAGACATCCAACCAGAAATAAAATTCTATCTACCTACATTTTATTCATCTCTTTCAATAACTTCTACGCGTAATTTTGACCAAAATATTCATGACCTTTCAATATCGCTATATGGACCCTCCATAGACATGTATCACGGATGCATTTTATTGTAAATATTTTGTATGTGTCCTTATCACTTTGTACTGAACACTATGCGTAATGGCATGTTTTTGTAGTGCGTATATCAAACCTTCATTATTTGTGAACAATTGTCCTTTGCCTAGCTCCCCAATCCCATCTAAAGTAACTATGGTAGAAATACTTGGACATGTATTAATAGTGATTCCTTCGCATATCCATCCTTCATTCTCAAATTCATCTAGAGGTTCTATGACAAATGAATCAGTTGCCCCTTCTACATTTGCGTTGTTGTCAAAGACCTTATATGTATTATTGGCTATTGCTTTTTGCACAACATAGTCTCCAAATTTCACATCCTCATTCTCATATGCATCCCCATTATTAGGTTCTTCCTTTTCTTCTTCCTCCTCTGCCATCTCTTTCTTCCACCTCTTATTGTACTTTGTAGATTTTGATGATAAAAAAAAACACTAAGTTTAAATCATGTTTGGAAAATCACAAAAACACTAAGTTTAATTCAGACGTCGCGTTTAAATTATGTAATAACCGGTATGTTCGGATCGTAGTTTACCAGGTCTGGAGGACAATGTGTGGCCCATTGTTAGAACATGGAGGTCTATGAGTGTTTCTGCAGGTTTTCTGTAACAAATGGGAGGTTGGAGGGCTGGGCATCCCAGCCCAACCAACCCTCTGTCAGGTTCACTAAGAACGCATCGTATTCAGACGTCGCGTTACTCATGTGAATGCATCCAGGTTCTTCGACCCGATTTGATGTTGAACGCATTCTCCTATATGGACATGTTCTTGAACCGCTTTACGTGGGCATCGCTGCATGCGCTCCGCTTGGCGCATGCAGGACATCGGGGGTCTAAATGCGTCAGCGATGTCCGACGCGTTCCCAAATGCGTCGGGACGACATGACGCGATTTAGATCAGTTGTGTTATGTGATTCTTCCCTTGTCCGAACAATGCAATGGCACTGTTCAGCTGGGGGAGATGTTGTTACGGCTTTGAAGGGAGATCCAAGCAATTTTGGTGGATTCGGAGTTCAATCGGCGTGATTCCGGCGCGAGGAGGAGCTTCCGAACGCGAGGAATCCTTAGGTGTCATCGGATTTGTATCTTCTTCATGGGTAGGGGACTTCTACCCTATTTTCTCTTGTGTATGGTTGTGTGATTAGGAAATGAGAGCTTAATTGTGGTAAATGGCTAAAGCATGTTGTGTGGAATGGTTAAGCATGTTAGAGAGCATGCCTAGGACTTTCTTTGAGTTGTTATCTTCTATATAGCATGCTTGTATGGCTCTATGTTGTGGTTTCCGGAATGAAGATACATGTTGTGTCCATGGTATCTGAAGGGCGTCAGATACAGCTGATGCGTTTCATGTGAACGCGTCGATCATGACCGATGCGATTCAGTTTAGGTAGCGTCATTTAAGTCCGATGCGGTTTAGGGTCAAATGGCTACATCTGTCTTGGACGCGTTTTAATATGAGGCCACCCGAGTTTTGGTGTTTTGTGGCCAGTTTACCCGGTTTCTGTCCCACGTTGCTTGGGCTGTGCAATCCAGACAATGTATGTTCTGTATGGGTTGTGTTGACTCATATTGCAATCGGTAACGAGGTGTTTTGCATGGAATTGTGTGTAAAGCGAGTTCAGTGTCACGCCTTCCGTAGTTGCCTCCCTAGTCAGTTACCCTAGCACCGGGTGCTTGGGGCTTGTCCCGGTACAAGAGTACCACCAAGGTTGTGTCGTCTTCCTGGACACCCTCACTCCTATGTTTGAGTTGTACGTCTGGTTGAGGGAAAGACGACAAGAGATAGTGGCACGTGTTTGTGGGTGTGCGGCCATTTGTAGTGCGCTCTTAGTTGAGTGACGGACACCAGTAGATGTACTGGTCTTCAGCTAGTCCTGTTCCAGTGCGTCACTTTTGGGTTCTCGACCAGAGTCCCTAAAGGTGTCAGGCTTGGACCTGCAGTGGTGTAGCCTACAGGTGTGGTGTGGTTAGTCTCCACGGTTCTTGTCTTGTTGTGGTGGAGCGGCAACTAGACATTTCGTCCGTGGCTGCGAGGTTGAGAGGTGTACTTGTGTAGTTTGTCCGAGTCAATGGTTGGTGTTGCGAACCAGACCTTGTGACACGTGTGCGGCGTACCCTCCTTTAGCTTGTACACGTTTATGTGTTTTTTAAACGTGTTTTTTCGTTTATTTATTTACAGCTATAGTATCATGCTTAGATGGTACAACTGTTTATGCTTTATAGCTTTGTTATAAACTGTATTTCTCAGCTTTGGGGAGTTACCCTACTGAGCCAATGACTTGTGAGGCTCAGCCATTTTCCTTCCAGGTGAGGGAGATCAAGAGGATTCAAGTCCCTCCTCTAGTTCCGGTCAGCGCCGTAATGGAGTCGGGCCCTTGCCACCAGCAGAGTAACATCTTTACTTGTGGAGCCTTGGGGGTTTGTCCCGGGGTGTTGTATCTTATGTAATGACTGTGTATGGAAATTAGTATGTACGTTTCATGTGGATATGTATGATATATGTGTTCAATGTTTCTTTTATATTTTCACGTACATATGTGGATGATATCCCTTGCGAGGCTTTGGCCCGATCACGGGTGGCGGAGTCGTGTCGGGCACGTTAATGGGTTAATGCTTCCATGGCTAATTACAAGAGAATAGGAAAAAGAAATTCTTCTTGGTTTTTGGAGAAAGGGGGAAACGTATGTACTGGAGCATGATTATTGTAGTAGTGCTCGTCTGCATGTTTCTTTTTTACCATGTCTCCACAAACCACACATCTTTCAAGGTTGCGGGAGCAATGAGCATAATGCAACTGGACGTTTGATGTTGCGATGTGTTTCCCACTGGAATTGGATTAGAAGCTAGGTATAAGCTCAAATTAATTATCAAAATTGACAACCATAAAATAGTAAGGATAAATGACAACATGAAACATGTAATATGTCCCCCCCCTTTCAATGACATAAAGAAGATCCCCTACTGAACACCATTTTTCTTCATTTTCTTATCATTGGCTAGACAAACCCATGCCTAAACAAGAACACTACTAAATGCTATTCCCACATAAGGAAGGTGAACCTTTTCCGGTACCTCCTGCACCAAATTTGTGATAAAAGCAGAGCCCATGTCTATGTCCTTTACTATTTTGAGGGGTTTTTCACAAGAATGGTGGAGACTCAAGATGCAAACCGTGTTCATAGGAAGAGCTGAAGAAACAATTACTTGGCCCGAGTTTCTTGAAGTCTTCAACAACACTTTCTTTACGGAAAAAGATCAGAAAACAAAAAGGGAGCAATTTAGAACACTTCAGCAAGGGAATTTGTCAGTGTTGGAATACCAAATGAGGTTGATGGCCTTGAGTAGGTATGCACCTTATGTGGTGACCAAAAACGCAATGATGGTTGAGTACTTCATCCAGAGATTGAGGCCGGAGTTGCAAGATGCGGTTATTCCCTTAATGTGTGGTACAGTGGAAGAGGTAGCCCAAAGAGCAGCAATACTTGAAAGAACCAAACAAGCTAGGCAGTCTATCGGGTCGGGATCAAGTGGTGGTAGTTTCTGACTTCCACAGCAGTCCATGGGACTTAGCAAAGGAAAGGCACCTTCTGGTGGATCGTCTCCTTCAAGCTTTGGAAAATGGTGCAATAAGTTAAAGAGATATTTAGAGGCCGAGGAGGTGGCAAGCAGCAGGGATTTCAGCAAGGTCGTGGTTACAAGCCGGAGGTGGAAGAGTCTCAGCAAAGCACAGCAAGGCAGCCCACAGAATTTTGGTGTTACAATTGTGATCAGCCAGAGCATATGGTGAGGAATTGTCTGTATCCAAGAAGAGCTAACTATGGTAGTTGGGCACCACAACAGAAGCAACAGCAGTAGCAACCCTCAGTTGAGCAAGGTAAAGGCACACCTTACCAGAGGGGCGGAGGACGAGAACGAGTAATGGCAATTACAAGGGCTCAAGTGGAAGATCAAATCTGATTGAAGGTACTATACCGCTCTTTGAATTTTCAGCTAGAACATTGATTGATCCAGGTGCATCTCACTCTTTCATTTTTGAAGATTTTCTTGATGTTATGGTACATCCCTTTGAGGAGAGGCAGTGTGAACTTGTGGTAAAGGTACCGTCTGGAGATTTTATGCTTACTACATGTTACTTGGATGAGGTACCTATTATGATACAAGGTAATCAGTTGCCAGTTAGATTGTATGCTTTGCAGTTAAAGGAATATGATATGATATTGGGAATGGATTGGTTGGAAGCGTATGGTGTAGTTGTTGATTGCAAGAAAAAGAGAGTGAGGTTCAACTATCCAGGTGGAGATATGTTTGAGCTCCAAGGTCTGCCATTCTATACCCCTAAATTTATCATTTCTGCCCTTAAGGCTAGGAAATTGATTAATGCAGAGTGTGTAGCCTATTTGGCATTTGTTAGCTTGGTTGAGGCAGATAAGGCAGTGAATATGGTACCCATTGTTAGGGATTTTGCGGATGTATTTCCTGATGAGCTACCAGGTGTGGCACCATACAGAGAGGTAGATTTCACAATTGATTTGTAGCCGAGTAGTATGCCCATTTCTAGGGCACCATACAAGATGGCACCTGCAGAATTGAAGGAGTTAAAGAAGCAATTAAAAGAACTACTTGAGAAAGGTTTCATATGGCAGAGTCATTCACCATGGGGGGCACCGGTTCTATTTGTAAGGAAGAAAGATGGCAGTATAAGAATGTGTATAGATTACCGCCATTTGGACCAAGTCACCATAAGGAACAAGTATCCACTTCCACGCATTGATGATTTATTTAATCAATTGCAATTAGCAAATGTGTTCTCCAAGATAGATTTGAGATCAGGGTATCATCTGATGATCAGTCTGTCCCCATGCAATTTTAATTAATTGTATATATATACATATTTTGATGATTAACAAAACCAAACAAGAATTTATCAATTATATCTGCTAATATCTCATAAGTCTTAAGTACAGGAAAAATTACCGAAGTCAAACAAGCCAATAAAGGTATGCATTACTACTCTGAAGCTTTAATCTTTTCAACATGAGATTTCTCTAAGTCCATATCGATTTCTGTTAAAGTTCATAACGATTCTCTTATAAGACTGAAAAGTCATGTCGTTTCAATCAAGTCGATGTCACAACGACTTGCTTGTTGTAACGACTTCATAAGTTATCATAACGATTTCTTTAGAACTCGCAACGACTTACTTGTTGTAACGACCTCATAAGTTATCATAACGATTTCTTTAGAACTCACAACGACTTACTTGTTGTAACGACTTCATAAGTGATCATAACGATTTCTTTAGAACTCGCAACGACTTGCTTGTTGTAACGACTTCATAAGTTATCATAACGATTTCTTTAGAACTCGCAACGACTTGCTTGTTGTAACGACTTCATAAGTTATCACAACGATTTCTTTGAAGTTCGTAACGACTTGATAGCCGCAACGATTTCTTTAGTTCTCGTAACGATTTCTTTGATACTCGTAACGACTTGCTAGCTGCAACGATTTCTTTAGTTCTCGTAACGATTTCTTTGATACTCGTAACGACTTGCTAGCCGCAACGATTTCTTTAGTTCTCGTAACGATTCCTTTGAAACTCGTAACGACTTGCTAGCCGCAACGATTTCTTTAGAGTTCATAACGACTTGATAAGTGTTCATGACTCACAACGATTTCTTTAGGATTCATAACGACTTGCTTTGTGTAACGATTTGTTAAGTGTTTCACATCGATTTCTTTAGAATCAAAATGACTTGCCATAATTCATAACGATTTCTTATATCCTCTGTTATAGAACGATTTGCTATAACTCATAACGATTTCATAAGTCATATAGTCTTCAACTTCATATTTTGATATCTTATTCATCTTAAAGCATTGACCAGTCAAAATCCACGTAGACATCTCTCTGACGCTTTTGCATTTATGAGATCTGAACGTATCTCTGCATGCATGCAGACTATATCTTCCTTTATCGTGCTTATTCTGATAACGTCCTTTAGACTTAAGCCAGTTGGTATTACTATTTTCTTGACTATTGCTACTGACGTTGACTGATATCAGAGACAGCCTATCTGTCTGCTGTTTGAGCTTGACATCTGTGCAGACCTTTGATGTAGCTTCATTGTACAACGTTAGACAAATAGAAGCCAACGGATCTCTGTGAAGATCTCATCTCTTTGCGTGCTCAAGTGATCAAAAGACTGTGACAGGAAGCTTCCAAGACTCCAGATGTCATTCAGTCTAACGGCTACTCAAGAGAGAGACAACGATCTCTTCAACGACTAGATTTCAAATTGAAGATATATATATACAAGACAGAAGAATAGAAGCATATATGATCCAGAGACTATTTTCAAATTCTTCTGAAGAAAATCAAGAGCCAAGATCCTTCACTCCGTTTTGCTCTTTTGCTCTCTTGCTCTCCGCTAGTTCTTGTGAAAATCTTGAGAGAGCCTGTACAGTTCTGAGAGTGTGAATGGTTCATAATCTCTTCGCTCTCAGTTCTAGTTGCTTCAGATCCTCTCTTAACAAAAGCTGGATCTAGGGGCGTGAAAGTCTTTTTCATTCTTCTCTGTTGTTTCCCTTCGGGTGTGAAGGAAGACCTGGTGGTATCCAGGGTGTTGCTCCCTTTGGTTGTAAAGGAAGACCTGGTGGCATCCAGGGTGTTGTTCCCTTCGTGTGTGAAGGAAGACCAACTGAGCTGGGTGTTGTAGCGTCCTTAGGGGGACTGTACCCTAGTTAGTGCAATCCTGAGTTGTTGCTCAGGGACTGGACGTAGGACTCCTAAGAAAAGGAAGTCCGAACCAGGATAATCCTTGTGTTGTGTGATTGTCTTCATTGCGTAATTGTTATTTAAACTAACAAGTAACTAACGTAGTTCGAAGATCGTTTGTGTGATTGTTTTTGGTTACAGGTATCTCCTAGATTGAATTTATAAAAACCCATTCACCCCCCTCTGGGCTTGTCAACAGGGCAACAAGTGGTATCAGAGCTAATCTCTTCGACAAAGAAAGGATCCAACGATCTGAAGAGTAAAGATCCATGGCAGCCCAAGGTAATTTCGAAGGTCAGTCAGTCAACCGACCCCCTCTCTTCGATGGTGAAGATTACCCTTACTGGAAGACCAGAATGGAATACTTTTTACAAGGACACGACTATCAAATTTGGTCCATAGTAGAAGAAGGTGATCTGTTAGTCACAAATGAGAAAGCACAATGGACAGATGATGACAGAAAGAAGATTTCCCTGAATTGCAAAGCAAAAAGTATCCTATGCTGTGCTCTAAGTAAGAAGGAATTCAACAGAGTTTCAGCCTGCAAATCATCAATGGAAATGTGGGAAAAGCTCAGGATTACTTATGAAGGCACAGACAAAGTGAAGGAAACAAGAATTGATATTCTTGTCACTCAATATGAAAGATTTCAGATGCAATCAAGTGAGTCCATAACCCAAATGTTCAGCCGGTTCACTGACATCACAAATGGACTGGCTAGCCTGGGGAAAGTATATGAAATGGGAGATATGGTAAGAAAGATACTTAGATCCTTACCGTCCTCATGGACTCCAAAAGTCACAGCAATAGAAGAAGCTAATGATCTGAAGAGAATGTCTGTAGAAAAACTCATTGGGTCCCTTATGGCCCATGAAATCAATATGGAAAGGCTAGGAGAGTCCTCTAGCAGAAAGAAGCACTCCAACGCCTTAAAAGCTGAAGAAGATTCACCAGAAGCAAGCTCAGCTGAAAGTGAAAGTAATACAGACAGCGAAAATGAAGAAGCTATGTTATCCAGAAGGTTACAGCGAATCTTGGCTAAAAAGAAAAAGTCTCAATCTGGTAGAAAGTATTTCAAAAGGAATAAGGACTTCAAGAAACCAGATGGAAAAGAAGTGAAGAAAGGAGAACCCATTTGCTACGAATGTAAGAAGCCAGGACACATTAAGACTGAGTGTCCTAAGTTAAAGAAATCAGAATTCAGGAAGAAGGACAGTTCCAAGAAGTTTAGAAAGTTCAAAAAGAAAGCAATGGCAGCAGCATGGGAAAACAGTAGCGACTCAGATAGTGAGTCGAGCTCCTGCAGTGATGAAGAAAAAGCCCACTTGGCTTTCATGGCAAACACTGAAGAAAAGGTAACTTCTGACTCATCTTTTGATTCATGCAATGGTTCAGACTCCGATAGTTTAGAAGAGGCTTTCAATGAACTTTATGAAAAGTATAAAGAAGTAACTAAACTATTAAAAGTAAGTAAGAAAAACATAGTCTGTATAGAAAATACAAACTCAGATCTAAAATCAGAAAATGAACAACTAGAAAGTCAAATAATTGAACTTAAACGAAGAAATGAACTGTTATGTGAAGACCTAAAAGTTAAAAATGAACAAATAACTAAACTAGAAAAACATGAAAGTACTGATGAATTAAGGAAAGAAATTGAAAACTTAAATGAAGAAAATGATAAACTATCAAGCACACTAGAAAAATTTACTAATGGTAAAAACTCTCTAATATTAAAAGGTGCGAGGAGATCAGGTAAGAAGAAAAATGGATTAGGATATACACCCCCAGATAATGAAGAAACCAAGGTCTATCCTAAAACATATCCAACACCAAAATTTGTACCCGAACAAGATATAGCATACAAAGCTGATTTTAAATACATAGAAAAAGTGACTAAGTTATCCTGCTGTAGTCACTGCAATAAGTTAGGACATATTAAAACTACATGCCCAACAAGACACAAAAAATGGATATTAAAAGATAAAGTTAATGATACTAACCAATCAGGACCCAAAAGAATTTGGGTACCTAAAGCTTGATGTCTTTATTTCAGGATAACCCTCGAGCATCCAAATGGTATTTGGATAGTGGGTGCTCAAGACACATGTCAGGAAACCAGAAGTTGTTCTCTCATCTCCAAGCTGAAGATGGAACAGTTACCTATGGAGATAATGGGAAAGGAATTGTAATAGGCAGTGGCTCTGTGGAAAACAAAGGAAAAACAGTCATAGAAGATGTGCTACTAGTCAAAGGATTGAAGCACAATCTCATTAGCATTAGCCAGCTGTGCGACAGAGGCCATCAGATCAAATTTCAAGAGTCAAAGTGCAGTATACTAAAGGATGGAACAGTCATCTTCGAAGCTAATAGAGAAAAGAATTTGTATGTGCTCTATCTTGAAGAACTCAAGGTTCAAAATGTTTGCCTGGCGGCAAATAAAATAAATCCACAGAATTATGGCACAGACGACTTGGACACTGCAGCATAGATGGCATGAGAAAATTACTAAAGAAGAATCTTGTGCAAGGTCTACCTAAGGTCAGTACAAAGTTGGAAAGTGTATGTAAACCTTGTGCTAAGGGTAAGCACACCAAGGTCTCCTTCAAGTCAAAGACGGTGGTGACCACCTCAAAACCCTTGGAGCTCCTTCATATGGATCTATTTGGGCCAATGAGGACTACCAGTCTTGGAGGAAAGAATTTTGGATTTGTCATAGTTGATGACTACTCAAGATTTACATGGGTATCATTCCTAGAGCATAAAGATGATACTTTTGAAAGTTTTGTAAGCTTCAGTAAGAAAGTTCAGAAAGATCAGAAGTTCAGCATTGTGTCTATCAGATCAGATCATGGTGGTGAATTTCAAAATGAGAAATTTTCTAGATTTTGTGATGATCAGGGAATTGAGCACAATTTCTCAGCACCAAGGACACCTCAACAGAATGGCATCGCTGAGAGGAAGAACAGAACCCTATTGGACATGGCAAGAACTATGCTCTCAGAATATGATCTGCCTAGATACTTTTGGGCTGAAGCAGTCAATACAGCAAGCTATATTATCAACCGTGTAATGATCAGGCCAATCCTGAAGAAGACTGCATATGAACTATTCAAAGGGAAAAAGCCTCAGATCAGTCACTTCAGAACCTTTGGGTGCCCTTGCTTCATTCACAACAATGGAAAAAGAGATATCGGTAAGTTGGATGCCAAATCAGATGAAGGCATCTTCATGGGGTATACGTCTAAACCTAAAGGCTATAGAGTGTTTAATAAACGTACCTTGTTGATTGAACAATCTGTGCACATTATTTTTGATGAAACTAACCCTTCCTTGAGAAAGGAAGTAGATAGTGACGATGATGATGCAGAAGAACTATCCAAGAAACTAAAGGATGCATCAATTGAGGACAAGGATGATCCACCTCTGGAAGAATTACAACAAGAAGAAGTTACTCATGAAAACCTTCCAAAGGAGTGGAGATACAAGAAAGATCACCCACTTGAAAATATCATTGGTGATCCATCCATTGGGGTAAGAACAAGAGGTAATGTTATTCCTTGTGATTATTTAGCTTTTGTTTCTCAGATAGAGCCTAGGACAGTCAATGAAGCTCTCTCTGATGAATCTTGGATAGTAGCCATGCAAGATGAATTAAATCAATTCAAGAGAAACCAAGTATGGTCTCTTGTTCCTAGACCATCAGACCATCCAGTCATTGGCACCAAATGGGTGTTCAGAAATAAACTGGATGAAACTGGTGCAATCTTAAGAAACAAGGCCAGGTTGGTAGCTCAAGGCTATTCTCAAGAGGAAGGCATAGATTTCGATGAAACCTATGCACCTGTAGCTAGACTTGAGGCCATTAGAATATTACTTGCATATGCATCTGCTTTGAACTTGACACTATTTCAAATGGACGTTAAATCCGCTTTCTTAAATGGTTTCATAAAAGAGGAAGTTTATGTGGAACAACCTCCGGGCTTTGATGACACAGAATTTCCTAATCATGTTTTCAAACTTCACAAGGCATTATATGGTTTAAAGCAAGCTCCTAGAGCCTGGTATGAAAGGCTTAGCTCTTTCCTTCTAAATAATGGTTTCAGCAGAGGTCAGGTAGATAGTACACTTTTTATAAAGTCAAAAGTCAAACAAATCCTACTGGTTCAAATCTATGTAGATGATATCATTTTTGGTTCTACTGATGAGTCTCTTTGCAAGTACTTTGAAAAGTTAATGCAGGGAGAATTTGAAATGAGTATGATGGGAGAACTCAACTATTTCCTTGGACTACAAATCAAACAAGGAAAGGAAGGAACTCACATCAGTCAAGCTAAGTACACAAAAGAACTATTGAAGAAATTCGGATTCGAAAATACCAAGCCACTGTCAACACCAATGAGTACATCAACAAGAATGGACAGTGACAAAGATGGTAAGAAAGTAGATCAAAAGATCTACAGAGGTATGATAGGTTCACTCCTTTATTTAACAGCTAGTAGACCTGATATTTTATTTAGTGTATGCATGTGTGCTCGATATCAGGCAGATCCTAAAGAATCGCATTTAATTTCTGTGAAAAGAATATTTAGATATCTAGCAAGATCTCATGACTTAGGTCTATGGTATCCAAAACAATGTGAAATTAGCCTAGTAGGTTACTCTGATGCTGACTATGCTGGATGTAAATTAGATAGAAAGAGCACCAGTGGTTGTTGCCAGTTCCTTGCAGGGTGTTTGATATCTTGGTCCTCAAAGAAACAAAATTCAGTAGCACTCTCTACAGCTGAAGCTGAGTACGTGGCTGCTGGAAGCTGCTGCACACAACTCTTATGGATAAAGCAACAGCTTGAGGACTTTGGATTAAATATCAAATCGATCCCGTTGCTATGTGACAACACCAGTGCCATTAATCTCACCAAGAATCCAGTCCAGCACTCAAGGACCAAACATATTGAGGTTAGATATCATTTTATTCGTGATCATGTTGCAAATGGAAATATTGAAATATCTTTTATTGATACAAATGGCCAATTAGCAGACATTTTCACAAAAGCCTTACCTGAAGAGAGATTTACATCTCTTAGAAGGGAATTAGGCATGTGTAATTTGTGATAAAAGTGTGCTTACAAGTGGCATATTAAAGTTTAGAATTAAAGCAAATTTTTTTTCCTCCTTGGCGATAAGCAAAAAAAAAGTTCAAATTATATTGCAATAAACTCTCTCTCATTGAAGTCCAGTTGAACGGTCAAAACCTTTTGTCATTTTCTCCGCCGCTTGGCGCCTCACTTTCCCGTAGCATTAATTTATTCATAAAATCGATGTCAGAACGATTCGTGCCTCATCGTCTACCTCTTTCCCCTCTTTTAGCCTGCCGCTCGAGCCGATGCCCTAACAACTCCATCTCAATCCTCTGCAAATTCGAATCTTCCTCCTACTTCCCGCAAAATTTCTTGAGGATTCTTTCTCCTCACCTTCCGTCTCCACCCTCCGTTATCTTTCCCACCTGAATCTATGGCCGCTCCTATCATCGCCGGCAGTTTGGGTGGCTACAGCGCCGAGTTCCTCACTCCTGAGGAGCAGGAGAGGTTCACATTTGTGAAGACGAAGCTCTGTGGCAACAAAGAAGTAGATGTAGCTAATCTGCGGAAAAGTGGAATGAGCAGCTTAGTAGAGTTGATCAATCAGATGCAGTGGACAGAAATTTCCACCTTTTCAGAGGTCAGTTATCCGGACTTGGTAAAAGCCTTTTTTGTGTGTATGCGAACAGAGGAAGATGGGTCTCTGGTTTCGTCAGTAAAGGGAACTTTGATTAGAATAGACCCTGAGTTGCTGAAAGTGTTGTTCAATGTAAAGACTTCCGGATTTAGTGGGATTCACTCTGAGGATGCCCAAGTGAAAGGTCTGGGAATTATAGGGCCAGGATTCAAGCTGAGAGACGGCAAGATCGACATAAATCAACTATCAGCCTTCAATCGTCTTCTCCATTTTATTGTCTGTCAAATCCTAGTTCCCAGAAGTGCAACGTTTTCATCTTGCACAAAGGCTGATTCGGACATGATGTACTGGGCCATTCAGAATAAGGAAATAAATATGGCCGCAGTGATAATGGAAAGAATGAAGTTTGCAAGAGATCAGATTTGGGACACCAAGAGTAAGTTAAATGTGTCCCTGCCTTATGCCCATCTACTCACCAAAATTTTCAAACACTTCGGTGTTGATTTCTCTGGGGCAGTTGTAGAGAAAATGGGCCAAGCAATCAGGTCCAGGAATTTGAAGAAGAGTGGTTTCTCTGTGGAGAATGGTATTTGGTTCAAGGCTTCAGTGGCCGAAGGCGAGGCCATCATTATCGACACTGCAGTTGTTCATCCAGAGATGGATCAGCAAATATGGATCCAGAACTGCCAGTGGAGTCAATTTTAGCTCCAGCAGTTGAAGCAGCAGAATCTTCAGGACCCTCCATTGCAGAAGTTCAGTATGAAAGTGCAGTAGAAGAAGAAAGGGCGTCTGCAGAAGCTTCAGATTTCCAGAAGAACCAGTTCAAACCTTTGCAGAAAGGCGCATTGAGGATCTCCTCCCAGAGGACATTACTCCTGTTGAGGACCCACATCCCTCAATTGTAGTTGCATCGATTCTGGCAGACATCATAGATTCCATTCCTTTTATTTCCAGTGCTCCAGAAGCAAGTAGCAGTGTTGCTAAAGAGACTGTGGCACCAGGCCACATTGATGAGCAGATGGAAGATGTTCCAGTCGAGGTCGAGCACCAAGCTGCCCAAGGTGACTCACAAGTGGAACCTGCTCCCAGTCAGGGGGAGCAAGTATCAGATGAAGAAAATGCTCCTATTGAGGGGGAGCTATCAAAAGAAGGTCATGAAGGTGCATCTCCAGATGTTGAGAAGGTTGAAGAGCAAAGAGTTTTTTCCAATCTGGATGACAGAGAAGGAGTGACTGCAAGCTCTTCGAGCTCAGATGATGATGTCCCTCCCCCAGAAAATAAAAGTAAGAAGAAAGGAAAAGCGGTTGCCTCTGGAGTTCCTCTCCTGGCTGATTCTCCATTTCAGAGGAAGGCTAAGAAGAAAATTGTCATACATTTGAAGCCAGTAATTGAAAGGTTAAATGTTCAAGGTGAACTACTATGTTCTCTCCAGTCAGATGTCAACTCTATTTTTCTGAGTCAAGCTTCGGCTAACAAAGAGTTGGCCCAAATCAGAAATGCTATGACTTGGTTCAACCAGGAAATGAGCAGCATGAAAGGGATGCTCTCAGATATTATCAAGGTAGTTGGAGCTCATGCTCCTCCTCCTCAAGAAGAAGCAGTTTCACCAGGAGCAGCAGCAGCATCAGAAAATGCAGGGCCAACAGGGCCAGATGTTCAAGATGCAGGGCCAACAGGGCCAGATGTTCAGGATGCAGGGCCAACAGGGCCAGATGTTCAGGATGCAGGGCCATCAGGGCCATCTGTGCAAGATTCCAGACCATTGGAGAGTGAGTCTGTGCAGTTAGAGGCAGAAGAGATCTTGGCACCCAAGCCCCCAGCTCCCTCTTCCCCTCTCACACACCTATTCCTCCCACTCCACCATCAGCTCCTACAGCACCTCCTGCTCCTCAAACATTCAAGAAGCCTCAATCTAGACCAATTTCATCTCCTACTCCATTTCAGTCCACCATTCCTTCTCCTTCATTTGAGGCCCCTCCTGGATCCTCAGCTGGAGCATCATCCTCCTCCTCCGGTCCCTCCTTGGACCCACTGATGCTCCTCACACTACTTCACATTCTTTTCTTCATCCTACTCCTCCACCATCTTTCATCACTATCATACCTGTACATGCTCAACTCAGTTCTCCCTTTATTGAAAAGATAAAGGATGAATTTGAGGAAGGGATCCTCAGGTCTGTGTTGAAAGTGGGAGACCATATTCACAGGGCAGATCCTTCTGTTCCTGCCTCCAAGAAGAGGAAACTTACTTCTACCTCTTCCTCTTCCTCTGAACCCAAATACCCTCCTTTGTGGTTTTCTCTCACAGTGGCCAACCACCATAACCCACTGTATAGGGAATACCTTTCTAAAGTTGCTTATGCCACCATCATCAACCTTCCTTTTCAAAACCTTACAGATTATCTGCACACTATTTTTCCTTATACTTCTCTTTCAAAAACCAAAAAGTCCAAAATTTTCTCTCTTGCTCACTCCAAATCTGAAGAGCAGTGGGGCAAAGGTCACAAGGATCTTCTCAAGAAGTTCACTCTTGCCAGATCTGCCAGATTTCCTCCAAGGGACCACTCCTTGACTCTCTCTGAATGGTTCAGGATGTATCACAAAGAACTCTGGGCACCCTTCATTCAATCAGAAATCAAGATGATCAGGCATTTCATGCTCTTCAACAACTTCAGATACATTAATAAACTTCCAGAAGTTCAGCTCTGTCAGTTCAAGAAGGCCATTTCAGCCTTGTCTCCAGTTCCAGCTCACTCTTCAGATATTAAGGTAGACTTTGCTACTCTTCAAATACCTGAGGAGATAGCCCTGCCTCAAATTCACTTTCTAGTTATGGAATCCTCTGTAGGATCCATCATCTTTGAGCGTTATGCCAGGGTTTTGGGCAGAATTAAAGTACAGAAAGGATGCATGGTTTCCTTTTCTAGATTCCTCTTCAGGGAATATCACCAGGGCCATGTCAAGGCTGAAGTTCTCTCCCCTATCTTGTCTGAATGTGAAAGGCTCACATCTTCTGATTGGTCCACATTCTACCCTCTGTCAGCTCAGCAGTTGTCAGCACTCAATGAAGCTCAGGCCAGGGAAGGCAAACCAGCTATTTCTCCAGCCACTTTTTTAGATATGAACTCCATCAATCTTGTTGATGACCCCTTCAGGGTCTGGGAAGAAAGATACAAAGTGTATGTGGCTTTGCACCAAGCTCTCAGAGCTAACCACAATCACTACCCGGTCACCATGGACCAGTTCCTCTCCTGTGCCAGCTTTGGCACTTCTCGGTTTCTCAAGTTCAACATGGACAAAGATGCCTATGCTGATCTTCTCTATAGGCATTTAGATCTTCATATCAAACGGATGGCTTCCACCATGGGACCATCTTACTCTGTGTCTTTTGGCGCTTTTAAGACCTTTTTTGAAGAGCAGGAAGTTCAGGCATGGGAAACCATCTCCCATTTTGCCTCTCTGTTGTCTCCTGCCTTCTATTTGCCTGTACCTCCGCAATGAATGCCATGACTCTATGTGTATTCTCTCCTTCTCTTTCTCTCTTCTTTCTTTGTCAAAGTGTTTCTTTTTGCTTAATGACAAAAAGGGGGAGAAAAGTACAAAAAATTCAGATATTTTTTTATGCTTATTGTTCAGTTTTGTCATCACCAAAAAGGGGGAGATTGATGATCAGTCTGTCCCCATGCAATTTTAATTAATTGTATATATATATATTTTGATGATTAACAAAACCAAACAAGAATTTATCAATTATATCTGCTGAATATCTCATAAGTCTTAAGTACAGGAAAAATTACCGAAGTCAAACAAGCCAATAAAGGTATGCATTACTACTCTGAAGCTTTAATCTTTTCAACATGAGATTTCTCTAAGTCCATATCGATTTCTGTTAAAGTTCATAACGATTCTCTTATAAGACTGAAAAGTCATGTCGTTTCAATCAAGTCGATGTCACAACGACTTGCTTGTTGTAACGACTTCATAAGTTATCATAACGATTTCTTTAGAACTCGCAACGACTTACTTGTTGTAACGACTTCATAAGTTATCATAACGATTTCTTTAGAACTCGCAACGACTTACTTGTTGTAACGACTTCATAAGTGATCATAACGATTTCTTTAGAACTCGCAACGACTTGCTTGTTGTAACGACTTCATAAGTTATCATAACGATTTCTTTAGAACTCGCAACGACTTGCTTGTTGTAACGACTTCATAAGTTATCACAACGATTTCTTTGAAGTTCGTAACGACTTGATAGCCGCAACGATTTCTTTAGTTCTCGTAACGATTTCTTTGATACTCGTAACGACTTGCTAGCTGCAACGATTTCTTTAGTTCTCGTAACGATTTCTTTGATACTCGTAACGACTTGCTAGCCGCATCGATTTCTTTAGTTCTCGTAACGATTCCTTTGAAACTCGTAACGACTTGCTAGCCGCAACGATTTCTTTAGAGTTCATAACGACTTGATAAGTGTTAATGACTCACAACGATTTCTTTAGGATTCATAACGACTTGCTTTGTGTAACGATTTGTTAAGTGTTTCACATCGATTTCTTTAGAATCAAAATGACTTGCCATAATTCATAACGATTTCTTATATCCTCTGTTATAGAACGATTTGCTATAACTCATAACGATTTCATAAGTCATATAGTCTTCAACTTCATATTTTGATATCTTATTCATCTTAAAGCATTGACCAGTCAAAATCCACGTAGACATCTCTCTGACGCTTTTGCATTTATGAGATCTGAACGTATCTCTGCATGCATGCAGACTATATCTTCCTTTATCGTGCTTATTCTGATAACGTCCTTTAGACTTAAGCCAGTTGGTATTACTATTTTCTTGACTATTGCTACTGACGTTGACTGATATCAGAGACAGCCTATCTGTCTGCTGTTTGAGCTTGACATCTGTGCAGACCTTTGATGTAGCTTCATTGTACAACGTTAGACAAATAGAAGCCAACGGATCTCTGTGAAGATCTCATCTCTTTGCGTGCTCAAGTGATCAAAAGACTGTGACAGGAAGCTTCCGAGACTCCAGATGTCATTCAGTCTAACGGCTACTCAAGAGAGAGACAACGATCTCTTCAACGACTAGATTTCAAATTGAAGATATATATATACAAGACAGAAGAATTGAAGCATATATGATCCAAAGACTATTTTCAAATTCTTCTCAAGAAAATCAAGAGCCAAGATCTTTCACTCCGGTTTTCGCTCTTTTGCTCTCTTGCTCTCCGCTAGTTCTTGTGAAAATCTTGAGAGAGCCTGTACAGTTCTGAGAGTGTGAATGGTTCATAATCTCTTCGCTCTCAGTTCTAGTTGCTTCAGATCCTCTCTTAACAAAAGCTGGATCTAGGGGCGTGAAAGTCTTTTTCATTCTTCTCTGTGGTGTTCCCTTCGGGTGTGAAGGAAGACCTGGTGGTATCCAGGGTGTTGCTCCCTTTGGTTGTAAAGGAAGACCTAGTGGCATCCAGGGTGTTGTTCCCTTCGTGTGTGAAGGAAGACCAGCTGAGCTGGGTGTTGTAGCGTCCTTAGGGGGACTGTACTCTAGTTATTGCAATCCTGAGTTGTTGCTCAGGGACTGGACGTAGGACTCCTAAGAAAAGGAAGTCCGAACCAGGATAATCCTTGTGTTGTGTGATTGTCTTCATTGCATAATTGTTATTTAAACTAACGAGTAACTAACGTAGTTCGAAGATCGTTTGTGTGATTATTTTTGGTTACAGGTATCTCCTAGATTAAATTTATAAAAACCCATTCACCCCCCTCTGGGCTTGTCAATAGGGCAACATCATCAATTGAGGATCCAAGAGGAGGACATTGACAAGACGACATTTAGAACATGGTATGGGCATTATGAGTTTGTGGTTATGCCATTTGGGCTAACCAATGCACCGACAACATTTATGAACTTGATGAACATGATTTTCCATCCATATTTAGATCAGTTTATTATGGTGTTCATTGATGAGATTTTAGTATATTCAGCCTATGAAGAAGAACATGCAGCTCACTTGAGAGTTACATTGCAAACATTAAGGGAGCATCAACTTTATGCAAAATTTAGTAAGTGTGAGTTTTGGCTTAAAGAGATACAGTTTTTAGGGCATATTATCTCAGGTGAGGGTGTTGTTGTAGATCTAGCAAAGGTGGAAGCTGTTATGAGATGGGAGGAGCCAAATACAGTATCAAAAATCAGGAGTTTTTTTGGAATGGCAGGGTACTATAGGCGGTTTATTAAAAAAATTTATAAAATTGCAGCACCATTAACAAGGCTTACCAGGAAATGAATACCATTTGAATGGTCATCTGATTGCAAGCGCAGTTTTATGGAATTGAAGAAGCGGCTCACTTCAGCACCAATATTAGAGATACCGGCAGGACGAGGTGGTTTTGTGATATATATATAGATGCATCCAGGAGAGGACTTGGGGCAGTGCTTATGCAACATGGAAAGGTAGTGGCATATGCATCCAGGCAATTGAAGCGTCATGAAGAAAATTATCCTACACATGACTTGGAGTTGGCAGCGGTTGTGTTTGCATTAAAGATACGGCGGAATTATTTGTATGGTGAAGGGTTTGAGATATTCACGGATCACAAAAGTTTTAAATGCATCTTCTCCTAGAAGGACTTGAATTTAAGGCATCGCAAGTGGATGGAGTATCTCAAAGATAATGATTTTAGTTTGGCATATCACCCAGGCATGGCAAATGTGGTAGCAGATGCTTTAAGTAGGAGGTGATTATGAGTCACATAATGATGAAAGAATGGAAGTTGTATGAGGATGAGGCAGAAAGTTCCTTGTTTGTACCAGGTAATCAACAAAGAGCTGTGTTAGCTAGTAGCACTGTGGAACCGTCTTTGTATTGGCAAGTCATAGAAGCTCAAAAGGAAGATGAGTATTTGGCCGACACTGTGAAGATAGAAGATGTTACAATAGATGATGATTGTGTAGTTCAGTTTAGACACAGGTTATATGTTCCAAGTGAAGCTAGTGTGAAACAAAAAGTGTTAGAAGAAGCACATCGGTCCAGGTACACCATACATCTGGGAAGCACCAAGATGTACCAAGATTTGAAGAAATATTTTTGGTGGCCAAGCATGAAGAAGGAGATAACAAAGTTTATAGCAAGATGTGTAGTGTGTCAACAAGTTAAGGCAGAGCATCAAAGGCCGGGTGGTTTGTTTCAACCGTTACCAATACCACAATAGAAATGAGATGATATTTCAATGGATTTTGTTGCAGGTTTGCCCAGGACAGTGTCAGGCCACAATGGTATTTGGGTTTTTGTTGATCGGTTGACAAAGGTATGCAGGTTGCTAGAAGTTAGCATGTCGTGGGCCATGGACCGGTTGACAAAATTATATGTTGAGAGAATTGTACCATTACATGGGATACCAGTTACTATTGTTTCAAATAGGGATCCCAGGTTCACATCCGGTTTTTGGAGGTGTTTACATAGGGTTGTAGGCACACAGTTGAGGTATATTTGAACATACCATCCTCAAACCAATGGACAAACGGAAAGGACAATCCAAACTATTAAAGATATGCTTCAGGCATGTTGTTTGATTTGGAGAGGTGGGTGGGAGCAACACCTTGGTATGGTTGAATTTGCTTACAATAATAGCTATCACACAAGTATCGGCATGGCACCGTATGAGGCACTCTATGAAAGACCTTCCAGGACACTGCTGAATTGGCATGAAGTGGGTGAAAGACAGGTAATGGGACCAGAATTGGTGCAGCAGTGTGCAGAAGTAGTAATGTTTATCAAGGAGAAGCTTCAAACAGCACAAAGCAGGCATAAGAGCTACGCGGATGTCCGACGTAGGCCCTTATAGTTTGAGGTTGGAGAGTACACGTTTTTAAGAGTTTCCCCAACCAAGGGTGTTCTAAGGTTCAGCAAGAGGGGAAAGTTGAGCCCCAGATTTGTGGGTCCATTTCAGATTTTGGAAAGAATTGATGAAGCAGCTTATAGGTTGGAACTTCTAGCAGACTTTACGGATGCACATGACGTGTTTCACGTCTAAATGTTAAGGAAGTATATTCGAGATCCTTCTCAAGTTGTTAGTTACCTGCGGGATAACTTGAAGGGAGATAAAACCACGCTGGAATATCGAGTAATGATCACAGGCAGACGCACACAAAGATTAAGGAATAAAGACATTGAGCCAGTAAAAATCTGATGGGAGAATAGGCAAGGTGGTGAGGATACTTGGGAGTTTGTTGATGAAATGTTCAAGATGTATCCATACTTGTTTGAGTAAGCATTACTTTCTTTTTAGGTGATAGTTGCATGTGTATTGAACTGTGTTTACACTTATCTCTCTAATTTTGAGGACAAAATTCTTTTTAGGTGATAGTAATGTAATAACCGGTACGTTCGAATCGTAGTTTACCGGGTTTGGAGGCCAATGTGTGGCTCATTGTTAGACCATGGAGGTCTATGAGTGTTTCTGCAGGTTTTCTATAACAAGTGGGAGGTTGGAGGGTTGGGCATCCCAGCCCAACCAAGCCTCTATCGGGTTCAATGAGAACGCGTCGTATTCAGACACCCTGAACGCGTCTAGGATCATCGATACAATTTGAAGTTGAACGCATTCTTCTGTATGGATGCATTCTTGCACCGCTTTACGTGGGCGTCGCTGCATGCGCGCCGCGTGGCACATGCAGGACATCGGGGGTCTAAATGTGTCAGCGATGTCGGACGCATTCCTAAATGCGTCAGGACTACACGACGCGATTTAGATCAGTTGTGTTTTGTTCTTCTTCCCTTGTCCAAACAATGCAATGGCACTGTTCAGCTGGGGGACATATTGCTACGGCTTTGAAGGGAGATACAGGCAATTTTGGTGGATTCGGAGTTCAATCAGTGTGATTCCGGCGTGAGGAGGAGCTTTGGAGCGCGAGGAATCCTTGAGTGTCGTCGCATTTGTGTCTTCTTCGTGAATAGGGGACTTCTACCCTATTTTCTCTTGTGTATGGTTGTGTGATTAGGAAATGAGAGCTTAATTGTGGTAAATGGCTAAAGCATGTTGTGTGGAATGGTTAAGCATGTTAGAGAGCATGCCAAGGCCTTTCTTTGAGTTGTTATCTTCTATATAGCATGCTTGTATGGCTCTGTGTTGTGGTTTCAAGAATGAAGATACAAGTTGTGTCCATGGTATCTGAAAGGCATCAAATACAGCTGACATGTTTCATGTGAACGCGTCGGTCATGACCAACGCGATTTAGTTTAGGTAGCGTCATTTAAGTTCAACGCGGTTTAGGGTCAAATGGCGACATTTGTGTTCGACACGTTTTAATATAAGGCCACCCGAGCTCTGGTGTTCTGTGGAAAGTTTGCCTGGTTTCTATCCCACGTTGCTTGGGTTGTGCTATCAAGACAATGTAGAGTCTGTATGGGTTGTGTTGACTCATATTGTAATCGGTAACGATGTGTTTTGCGTGGAATTATGTGCAAAGCGAGTTGGGTGTTACGCCTTCCGAAGTTGCCTCTCCAGTCGGTTACCCTAGCACTGGGTGCTTGGGGCTTGTCCCGGTATGGGAGTACCGTCAAGGTTGTGTCGTCTTCCTGAACACCCTCACTCCTGTGTTTGAGTTGTACGTCCGGCTGAGGGAAAGACGATAGAGGACAGCGGCACATGTTTGTTGGTGTGCGGCCATTTGTAGCATGCTCTTGGTTGAGGGACGGACACCAGTAGACGTATTGGTCCTCAGCTAGTCCTGTTCCAGTGCCTCACTTTAGGGTTCTTGGTCGGAGTCCCTAAAGGTGTCAGGCTTGGACCTACAGTGGTGTAGCCTACAAGTGTGGTGTGGTTAGTCTCCACGGTTCTTGTCTTGTTGAGGTGGAGTGGCAGCTGGACCTTTTGTCCATGGCTGCGAGGCTGAGAGGTAAACTTGTGTAGTTTGTTCGAGTCAGTGGCTGGTGTTGGGAACCAGACCTCGTGACTCGTGCGCAGTGTACCCTCCTTTAGCTTGTACACGTTTATGTGTTTTACCGTTTATTTATTTACAGTTATTGTATCATGCTTAGGTGGAACAACTGTTTATGCTTTACAGCTTTGTTATAAACTATGTTTCTCGACTTTGGGGGAGTTACCCTACTGAGCCAATGACTTGTGACGCTCACCCTTTTTCCTTCTAGGTGAGGGAGAGTAGGAGGATTCACGTCCCTCCTCTAGTTCCGGTCAGCGTCGTAGTGGAGTCGAGCCCTTGCCACCAACAGAGTAACATCTTTACTTGTGGAGCCTTGAGGGTTTGTCCCGGTTTATTGTATCCTGTGTAATGACTATGTATGGAACTTAGTATGTACGTTTCATGTGGATATGTATGAACCATGAAACTTATATGTGTTCAATGTTTCTTTTATATTTTTACGGACATATGTGGATGATATCCCGTGCGAGGCTTTGGCCTGATCACGGGAGGCGGAGTCATGTTGGGCACGTTATAGGGTTAACATGCCTGAATGGCGAGGACCGTCACAAATTATTTATATGTTCTTTGAGGGTATAATTTGGATGTTAAGTGTGCAGTAAAAGTGTCCACAAGTCGTACTTGAAGTGGACATTACAAAACCCAAGGACTTGGACAAAAAGAAAAGACAAAATTGGTATAAGAACTGCAGAACTGACACAATCAGTCGACTGACTTTAGTAAATCATGTTGTGCATTTATCTCTTACAAATGCTTGATTAATGTTTTTGCTTATGGAAAATTCTTTTTATCTCCTAAATCTGTTAATCTCCTAAACAAATTTACTTCATTATAACACACTTTCTTTTGTATGAAAATTAATGGGTTAAAGCAAAGGCATACATGTATTATAGTATATAACCTTTACAGATAGTTGATGTCAACACACTAAGCCTAAGTGTCAACACACTGTAAACTATCATTAAGAAAATTTTCTAAGTGCACAATGTATACATACATATACATCATACTGACTCCGACTCCCAAGTAGTCAAAGTGTTGTACCGATTGCTGAACAAATTGGTACAACTCCAACTCTTGTAACATCGAAGTGTGCTACCGATTGTTGAACAAATGGTCACACTTTGACTCCTAGAAAGTCTAAGTATGATATTGATTGATGAACAATCTTGTACTACTCTAACTCTCAAGCAGTCGAAGTCTGATACCAATTGTCATAAAAAACATCAATCGATGTCTCACTCCGACTTCCCTACATTCAAAGTTTGTGTATTGATTGTCTTTGTATTGTATTGATTGTTGACCATTTTGGTATTGATTGTCTGTATCGATTGTTTGAATCGATTGCTTCACTTAAACATTGATTGCTAAAACATCAATTACTGTTATAAACTAAACATCGATTACTTCACTTAAACATCGATTGCTTTTACACTTCAACATTGATTACTATTATAAATCAAACATCGATTGCTTCACTTAAACATTGATTGCTCTTACACTTCAACATCGATTATTGTTATAAATCAAACACCGATTGCTTCACTCAAACAACGATTACTTAAAGATCGATTGCTCTTACACTTGAACATCAATTGTTGTTATGAATATCGATTGTCTTGTTCTGAACATCGATTACTTATATGATTCATATGAAAAATTGCGGAATTAACTGTTTAGGGAATCTAGAAGGGGGGTTGAATAGATTACCTCCAATTCAAAAACAAATAGTACTTAAATTTGAAATTAATAAATGATATGATAAACTGGTGTAAGTGCAGATTGAGTTTAAGTTCACTTGTGTGTGTAGAGTGTGAATTCAAGGCTAAGAATATGACAGAAGAGAGGAAAATTGATCATGCCTATCAATCATCTAACGATGGAACAGTTCAAACCACAAGACATAAGGATTTAAGGTGGTTCGGATTACACAAGTTGTTTATCCTACATCCACTGTCCACACACACACACCAAATTGCTTATATATCAAGTTCAACACACACAGAATAACACACACATGATCTGAGATGATCAATGTCTTAGATCAAAATAGACAAGTGTGAATTGAGCACAAGGATTGCTCAATTCAACAGTTCACACACTTGAGATGATGAAATTGAAGTGCAGAGGAAGAATTCAAAAGCTAGGAAGAACATATGACAAAGTTGAATCCTTCAAGTTCTTCATCCAGATCTTTTGACTTCGAGTTGTAGAATTCTGGTGTAGATGCTCGAGCTCTAATGACAAATTTTGCTCCAATTTGATCCTCTGAGATGAATCTTGTGGCTGTAGATCCTTGAAGCTTGAGAAGAGCACCGGGAGCCTTCCTCTGGTTGCTTTTGGGTCTTGGAAAGTGTGTGGAGGCTCCTTAGTCCAAAAAAGGGGGAAGGGATTACTTCCATAGGTGTGTCCTTATTCTCACATGTACATAGGAATTCATGTCTACGAGAAAAGGACGCCCTAATAAAGAGCACATGTTGCTCACGTGTTGCCGCTGAGACTGCAGTTGTCAATAGACGCACAGAGGTTGTTGACAGCTACTACTGTAAATCTTCTTTCCAGAACTGAATCCTTGAGTATTTAGTTGGGTTGTTGATAGCTACTGCTTGCCTTGATTTTTCTAGAAGTATGTTGTTGAAGGCTTTCACTGGTTATTGATAGACGCATCCTGGTTGTCGACAGCTACTGCTTGAATCCATCCATCCAAAAGCTATTTTATGATGGTTGCTTCAAGTTGTCGATAGACAAGTCTGTGGTTGCCGACAACTCCTACAAGACTTCTTTGATCTCTTCTATTTCAGATTAAACTTGATATTTGTGCACTCCCTTGTATCATGTATTCTCCTACAAGCAAAGACCATCTACTTATATATCATCATTAGAAGTTCATGAATCAAAGTGGAATATTCTTTAATAGATAAGGGCCATGACTGAATATGACCATGACTGAATATCCACAGTTGTGTGTCGACATGTGTGTTACAAGTGTCGACACATCAATGCAGTTTAGTAAAATCATCATCAAGACACATACGAAGTATGTCATCATCAAAACATATCAACAATGTATGTTCACACATTCATAACTCAACATTCTCCCCCTTTTTGATGATGACAAAAATTATAAAAATTACATTCATATTTCTCCCCCTTTTTGATAACATCAAAAAGATGGAAGGAAATATTAATGGTAATGGGGCATAAAGATCATATACAATAGTATGGAGGCAAGAAGAATTGATTTCATTCATGAGATTTTCAAGCATTACATTTTATGCAAAAAGAGCATACACAAGAATTCTAGAATCTTACAATTGTAACTTGGTTACTACTACCCTTCCCAAATTCTAAAAGAAGTCTCTCCCTTGACATTTTAAGGATTGTTATCTCCTGGAGGAGTGGGACAACGGAGACCTTGAGTACCATAAGAAGATAAGTTGGAGAAATTATCATCCTAAGGATTGGGAGGATTGTAAAAAATTTGCAGATTCTGATAATCATCGTGAAGCTTCATTATGCCTTAGTTCATACCATCTAAGTGTTTCTATAGTTGATTTTATAGATCTTCAATTGCATCCATTCTTGTGTTCATCTATAGCTTCAACTGATTAAATTGTGTATTCATTTGCTGTGTGAGATTGGTATGAAGTTGAAGCAATTTATCAACAAAAAATTCTTTTATATCTCAGACAATGGAACTGGAAGAGCACTGTGGACATCTTGCTCACTTTGAATATCTGGCAGTTCCTTACTACTTTTAGTGATGTCCATCTTATCATTTTGAGGTTCTTCTTCTTTAGTATCCTTTTCTTCTTCAGCTTCTTAACCTTTCAAAGTTCTGGTGATTCTACCTTGAACCATCTTATAACCCATCCTGTGTGCAATGGTGATATCATAGGCACTTCCGCTTCAAAGAGTGACAGTTTCACTTGAAGCAAAGGGTATTCCAATAAAGGATAAAATAGTGGTAATGAGACAGGCATAAGGCATGGAGCATTTAGGGTTGTTGTAGCACTGTTTGATAAGGTCAAACATTAGAGTTGGAAGATTGATTTGTTGACCTTGGAGAAAGTAATAGGGAAGGACTTTGTGAACTTTACTCACAAGTTCCCGACTGCCATTTTTTGGAACAATAAGAGTGGTGAACATGTGATGGATCATTCTATGAAGAGGTGGAAAGTATTGGCATTCAGTCTGGCGATGGCCTTGATGGCATCATAAGGCTACTGGGTGATAAAGGTATAGTAGTCAGAAGGGTTTAAGTGGGTGAGAAGGATTTCAGACCCAGTATTGGGTATTTGCAAGGCTCGACTAAAAATATTTGGGGTGAGTTGGAAGGTGATACCTCTTACTGTGTACTAAAAATCTTGTTGATCAGACATACCCAGATTGTTGAAGAACTGTGTAACTACTGTTGGTGGATATTTCTTCTAAGATTTCATGAAGTTGAGCCATCCTTGTTTCTCAAAGAGAATATGTAGACCATCAAACATGTCTTCCAGGGATGCAAAATCAACATATCGTGGTTGCATGATCTTCTTGAAAACACCACAAACTCTGAATAGATCAATGTTATGCGACACATTCAGCTCTGGGGGTATCTGCCTAGTGCTTGCTTATCTGCTCTGTAGGTGCCCTAGAACTATTGCCTTTAGTTTGAGAAGATCTTCATTGACGAGAGGCAACCATTTTCAGGCAAGATGGCATTAGGAGGATGGAGCAGAATGAGGAATGAAGCATAGTGATAAAATAGAAGAAGGATTGCAGCAGGGAGAGGCACTAGAGTTGTCGTCCTAGAGAGAAAGAGGGGTGAAGTTTAAAGAGAGTAAGGGTGGCAGTTGCTGGAAGATGAAGAGGTGTGTGTCAACAACTAGGATTATTTCCCAGGAGAGTGAACCGACACAAGAGAACCGGACTGAATTCGAACCGGTTCAGATTAGAATGTGGAACTGGGTTCCGGTTGTCGACAACTACAGGGTCATCTGTCGACAACCACTGATAGAATGCACAGTTCTGGCTTCTGATGTAGAAAATATAAACATGAGTGTTTCAAAACATATTTGAGAGAGAGAATAGAAGGATACACTCATTACAAGGTGTCATAAGCAATAATAGTAATGCATTTCATCTTTTCACAATGATTTACAGATAATATTCTAGGAGCCTTGGGTTGTGTAGCAAGTAGAATACACCTTACAAACTGAATTTAATTAAAACAGCGCATTGAAAAATATCTTTGATGAAGATTCACTTACGTTTTTATGATTTGAGGTTCAGATGAGTCTTGAAATTAATATTCAGATTAGCATGGACAAGAAACATTAAGAATTAGCTTGATTGAGAGAAGGGTGCTATACTGTATTTCATTTTTCAGAAAATTTATTGTTCTGGAAGGTTGGTGGTACTTTAGTGTTGTGTACACTTTTTGACGTGAAGGTAGACATTTGTGGTGCTAATACCCCTAGTTACTCAATGTATTTAACCATTATACTATTTTCGGAGGTAATAGTTTTTACTTTTTAACACAAAGACAGACATTTGTGATGCCAATATCTTCGGTTACTTAGTATATCAACTATTATTGCTCTGCCATTTCCCCATTTTTGTTTTATTTAATTATGAGACACAAGTAGCTTTTGTTTTCCTTATATATATATATATATATATATATATATATCAAATCAAGTATTCAACAAATGTTTGAGGTCAACGGCTATTTCAAAATATTTAAGTCAGAAGCCTTCTTACTTCTCAAAGCATTATAAGACATAAGAGTTTTCACAAAGGATTACTCAATGAAGTTATTTTAAAGAAATAAGGTTTGTTCAGTGATTTCTAGATGATATAACCCTTGACACAACCAGTAGATTAATCTTTCAAAAACATTGAAATTAATTCAATGCCATTTTCTATTATTTAGTTATGAAAAGTTGTAAAGAAATATAAGTCTTCAATTCTCCCCCTTAAATATGTAATGAACAATCTCATTCAAGATAGAATTCTAATGAAGTATGTCCAAGAAATGTTGGATTAAGAAAAAATCAAGGACATGAGTTTGCAAGGTATTTGTCGACAAACATGTTGACCAGGTTGCAAGCCCAAAGGGAGGGTGAATGGGTTGCTTCAAGAGTGTCTAAAAATTTTTCTGCTTAAAACAACTTCAGACAAAAACACACTAAGTGCAGATGTTAGAGTTAGTGAGCAACAGAAGTAAGATAAAAACAATCACACAAAATGCACAAGGATTTTATCCTGGTTCGGACCTCCTATCACAAGGAATCCTACGTCTAGTCCTCAAGAAACTACTTGGGATTTCACTAACCAATGGTACAGTCTCCCTCAAGGACACTTATACATCTAGCACCCATTGGCCTTCTCTTCAACCCACGAAGAGGGAATACAACCATCTATAGCAACAGGTCTTCCCTTCAATATGTGCAACAAAACCACCTACTCACAGCAAGTCTTCTCTTCTCACAGGAAGAGGAACACTCTTAAAGAAGAGTTGAAGGGATGGCCCCTAGATCAAGCTTATACAACAAGCTTTGCTTGATCTGAGGCACAAACTGAGAGAGGAAGAATATAAACTATGAATCTATCCTCTCAGAACAAATGGCTCTTAAAGAAAAGAAGTGAGGGCTTCAAGAGAGCTTGGAGCATATCGTCTTGGAGTGAAGCTGCACTGCTCACAATGGTGGTTGTGAAAGCTTGTGTGAATCCGCGTGTATTGCTTGTATATGCATCACTTGTTCTTCACAGCCATCATCTTCTTATAAATATTTCAGCTTTCTTCAGATGTGTCTGTTGAAGTGTCCATTATCTATTATTTCTTGTTGGTCGTTTCCATGCAGTCGCAGCATGTCTTACGTTGTAGAATCATGTGACTACCAGAAATCTACAAGCATTAAATGCTAAGAGAGATTTTTAGTCAACAGAAAAAGTTGTTATACAGAAATAGAAATGTCCATTCTATCACCATAAATATCAGAAGAAGACTTGTTATAAGAATGGCAAACTGTAAAGTGCTTTCTCCAAGAGAACTGAGACTCGTGACTAAGTAAGCCACAGACAGATTTCTATTCACATGCAAAGTGTTAGAAGACTTACCATAAAAATAATAATCAGTCAAAAAGTCATTCTGTTAGAAGATATCCATGAAAGCTTTAAGAATGATATGCAACAGTTAGGGGGAAATTTGAAATGCACATCTTTAAAAATGATTTGAAAATACTTTGCGCCAAGTTATGTTCATAATAAAGATTAATCATAAGGGCAATCATTATAATTTCAACCACAATCAGTAAAGTTATTGCACAAATAGTTATCTAGGTCTTTCAAACTAATATATCTCAAATAGAAATATAATGCGAAGACAAAGTCGATGTTCAAAAAGTATCGATGTCCAAGAGCAATCGATGTTCAAGAACAATCCATGAAGACAATCGATGTTTGAATATAACTGTAATTGATTTTTAAGTAAGACAGTCAATGTTTGAGACAGCTGATGTTTAAGGGTAATCGATGTTGAAATAGTAATCAATGTTTAATCAAGGTAATCAATGTTCAAAAGGTAATCGATGTTTAAGCAAGGTAAATGATGTTTAAGAGTAATCAATATCCAAACAAAGTAATCGATGTTTTAAGGGTAATCGATGTCTAAGATAATTTATGTTTAAGTTAATTGTATTCAATGTCATTTTATACAGTAATTGATGTTTAAGAGAAAGGTAATCGATATGTCAAGGAAACAACATAAACGGTCGAAGTGAAAGCTTCGACTAGCTAGAATACAACATTATCGGTCGAAGTGTAACTTCAAATATGACAAAGTAAACTTCGCATATGACGAAGTGGACTTCGTATTAAACAGATCATAACATTGTCGGTTGAAGTGAATCTTCATATAAGACTTCAGATATGGCGAAGTGGAACTTCGCATATGACGAAGTGGCACTTCGACTGATCACGACTAAAAACATGCATGACGAAATGTCAGCTTCGGATATGACGAAGTGGACTTCAGATATGACAGTGCTAGCTTCGTATATGACGAAGTAGAGCTTTAACTGATCACGACCAAAAACTTGCATGACTTTGGATGAAGAAGTTTAAAGCAATATAAGATGAAACTTGACTTCGATTGAAACTGTGAATAGATTATCAGTGATGAAACACATGAACTTATGAATGACAACAAGGACATAAAGCAATTTAACAGCATCTAGATAGCTTGGAAATACTTGGAATACTTACAATGGGGATCCTTGAAGTATAATTTATCTCCTTTGATAGACTTAACCAAAATGATATTAAGGAAAATACACGTGGTTTATAAAAGTGTTCTGATAAGTTTTGTTAACACCAAAATATATAATCATGGAGATAAAGGAGTCAACAATCTCCCCCTTTTTTGTGATGACAAAACTAACCGAAATCATAATGCTCCAAAAAGATATGATGATATGATTTAGAGTATATGTATTTTAGAGTATTTCTCCCCCTTTTTGTCAATGACCAAAAAGGAAGGTGAAGGGAATAATAATAATGAAACCAAAAGGAAGGATGTATGAAGTCTCCCCCTTAGTCCAAGGCTCTGCCTCAGTTCAAAGCTAGTAAAGAGATAAAGGAGTTAAATGTAGAGACTTTGGTTAGAAGGAGTGGACAATCAAAATGACCAAAGAGAATTGAGAGTGGTAGTTAAAGATTGGATAAAAATAGAGTGAGTAGGTGGCGCAATAGTATAATGGTACAGGTCAATCTGTATGAAGAATGTGTCAACCTGATGTAAGTACAAGAAGTGTTTCAACAATGATTAGGGGTCATGCAATTCCAATGTACTTTAAAAAATTAATGTCTTCAGTTATTGCATAAATACATCCTTTACAAATTACACATGCCTAGCTCTCTTCGGAGAGAGGTGAATCTCTCTTCGGGTAGGGCTTTTGTAAAGATGTCTGCCAACTGATTTTTAGTTTCTACGAATGAAATGCTAATATTATCATTGCAACATGATCTTTAATGAAATGATACTTAACCTCAATATGTTTGGTTCTTGAATGTTGTACTGGATTCTTTGTGAGATTGATTGCACTGGTGTTGTCACATAACAGGGGTACAGATCTGATGTTTAGCCCATAATCCTCAAATTGTTGTTTGATCCATAGTAGTTGAGTGCAGCAACTCTCAACAGAAACATATTCAATTTTAGTTGTTGACAAGGCCACAGAGTCCTGCTTTCTTGAGGACCAGGAGATCAAACACCCTGCAAGAAACTAACAGGAATCACTGGTGCTTTTTCTATCCACTTTACATCTAGCATAATCAGCATCAGTATAACCAATTAACCTCATCTTACAGGACTTTAGATACCATAGTCCTAAATTACATGTATGTGCTAAATATCTAAAAATCCTTTTGTGAGACCCCGAATTGTGTACATTTTATATTGCGTATGTTGTATTTACTAGTTATTGTACATAGTGTGTATTAACTTTGTGCATATTATAATTATTTAGTTTCTTATGAGCATAGATATGTATATATATATATGTGTGTTCTTTCCGTGCATGTAAGCTATTTATTTAAATGTGCATGTAGTATCTAATTATTGATGAACATATTGTATTTGTTTATTTCATGCATATTGTGTGTAACTATGTTGTGTACCTATGTATATGTATATATATATATACATATATATATATATACATATATATATATATATATATATATGTTTATCTTACGCATATGATATCTATCTATTTTCTGCACATATTAAATTGTTTATAGTGTATATTGTACTTAAATAATACTATACATGGTGTATGTATCTATATAGTGTATGCATGTGTAATTATTTCTGTGTTCTGGCCGAAATGCCAGTTAACATCAACATACATTGACGTTGATTTCATGTGGACGACAGCATGCATGGCGTTGACTGCAAGGCCAGGTGAGGTTGACTTCTAGATTGATGGATGCTGACTCCCTGTTAGCGGCAGCAAATGTTGACATCTATTTCCCAGTTTCATTGCGATTTCAGATCAGGAAATAGCTACATTTCCTCTGTTCCTATTTAGGAAACCTAGCTCTAATGGTAGGAGACCTACCCTAATGTGTACCCCAACCCACCTAGTCTATAAAACCTTGAGTTTTTTCCGAGTTAGGTCTTTTTTTGGCTGGGAGAAACCCTAGAGTTTTCTGTGAGAAAACTCGATCATTGGAGAGTTGGATCCGGCGACTGGAGGAGTCTTCTGGTGTTCTGCATCGACTGGAGGATACACCAAGCATCAAGGAATCATCCCCGACTCCAACAATTGAAGCACATCAGCAGGAAGGACTGGATTTAAAGTGGTTTTGAGTAGCTTCTTGGCTTGGCTGAGGAGAGCGTCTTTGAGCTAATTAGACCATTGTAGAATTTTTATAAGGCAAGTGATCTAGGGATTTCATCCCTACCCATAACCTCTAGGTCTTAGGGAATTTTTTGGATTTTTATTCGAGTCCTGGAACCCCATTTCTCATGTATTTTCGTGTTCAGTCTGCCCTTCTGCAGACAGCAGGTTGGCGGACACTTGTGTGCCGCCAAGTTCTTGAGTTAGTGGTAACCTATTGTGCTGTTAACCCTTGTTGGCGACAACACCTGTGCTGCCGAGTTCTTCAAAGTCTTACAGAATGACTATTTGATCTCCATGATGCGGTTATTGAACTTCTGAGTATGTGGGCATGCTGTAAAAATTTCATGTGGTCAGGAACAATCATTAGGTCATATCATGAGGATAGGTCAAATTTCTGTATTTAGTTCTTTTATTAAAATTTGTGTAACTCGACAATGAGCATGAGTTGACCATGATAATTCATGAATAATTAAATCCATTACATATTAGGGTTTTATAAATTTTTCATGTTCGTATGATGACTGTATTAAGGTTTCGAAACTGTTAGACATGACTGTTTCATTGTGTACTATGTGTAAGTGGAGATATTGATAATTATGCCTAAAAACTATTTTAATTGCTATAATTATGGTATAGATCCTAAAAAAATCTAGAAAATTGATCATGTGACATGTTATCTGTTTAGAACATGTGATAAAAAATTCGTTCTATTTTCATGACAGTAGGTGCAGTTATGGATTTAATAAGGGAAAAGGGCCATATTAAACATGTTAAGTTTAATTATATGAAATATGGTGATTAGCAGCATGATTAGGACTATGATATGATTAAATTATCCCTGTTAAATAGCATGGTTAAGTTCTGTAATCTGAAATGCGAATGTTATTCAAAGTGTATGTGAAAAAGAATTAAAGAGTGTATATAAGTGAGCAAAACAATGGGATAAAATGTGATAATGTGCTTAATGTAAAGATTGAGCCGAGATTGACACTGCTACCATAGAGGTCTAAGAGCCCTACTTTAGAAAAGTCCCTATAGGAAGGCTCAACATTTAAGTGATATCCTAAGGGCATTAGGATGAAATCTTGGAGGTGGATAAGTACCACTGGATAAGGTGGAGAGGGCTTCTCCCGGTCTTCGCAGTTTACCAACATTCGTCAATAGTTTGCTTAGGTGGCATTGTGTGTTAAGTGAAGTGAAGTGCTATGATAAGTGATAAGTGTGAGTGTTCCTCTAGATGGTAGTGAGGACTATGTGTCATGGCAAATTAAGTAATAAAATGTGAATGTGGCACGTGGTAAGTACAAGTGATGTGATAAGTGAAAGTTCAAGTGAAAAATATGTGAAAGTGTGTGAAATCATGTGTAAGTGAAAGTGAATGTAAATGAGTGAGTAAATGCATGTGAAAAGCCAAGGTAAAAATGTGAAAATTGATATGTTAATATGTGAAATGTAGTATCATGTTATGTAGTTTAATAACATCCATGTTCTAATGTCAAGTGAATATGAGCAAATGTGAAAAGTGAATATGTGTTAGTGTAGTATGAATGTGTTAGCATGTGAAAGGATGTACAATTTTGTAAATGTAATTTATCCATATTAAAACAGCAAGCTAAAGGTATGAAAAAGGGATATAGTTGCATGTGAAATTGGTTAGATATCATGTTAGGAGTGTTATTTACCTTGTACATGTTTCCATGAATTAAATTGGTAGAATTGTGTAATGATTTAAATAAAGTATGAGACCATGAGTCATGTTATATATGTTGTATGTAGAAAGCATGCTATAGGTCATTCATGGATATGAAGCATGATTTGAAAAATGAATGGAGTTAATTAGCATGAATAGAAAACATGTTTATGTGGTTGTTAATTGTATAAAGCATCTGCCATATAATTCATTTATTGTTTAAAAGATAGTATGTGTTTCCTTATTGTTTAGTAGTTTAGTATGTGTGTGATATGTGTAAGGATGCTATTTTTAGATTGCTTGCTAGGTTTTTTAGACACATACTTGCTTCGGCGTACAGGTGAGGTAGGTATTCTCGTACTTGAGGAGGCCAGAGTGAGGAGCGACATCGAGATAGAGGAATAGCTGCTAGTGGGGAATTCTAAATAATTGTTTTATTCAATAGTATGTAATAATGTTATTCATATGGACAATGTTATGGACTATGTTTTTCATTTGGGAAATGTAATAATGCAGACTTTATCATTTCTTTCATTGCTATACAAACTGTGGAATGTGTGATGATGATGGAATAAGATGAGTTATCTCTTTATTTTCCACTGTACACATTAGTTATTCATGTACATATCAACCTATCATTTAGTGTTGGGTTAATATGCCGCTATAATGACGTCCTTTGTACCGACAAGGATTGGTATAATTCTACCAGTATGAAGAGGGTCGTTACACCTTTTGACCCAAATTAAATGGGATTCTTTGGGATATGCTTGGTACCTAGCACACATACATACAATAAACAAAATGTTTGGTCTAGTAGCAGTTAAGTATAGTAGAGAGCCAATCATATCTCTGTAAGACTTCTGATCTACTTTCTTACCTTGAGGATCACTGTCTAACCTGGTGGAAGTACTCATAGGAGTGGTCAGATGCTTTGCTTGTTCAAAACCGAACTTCTTTAACAAATCCTTGATGTATTTGGTCTAATTGATGTGGGTTCCTTCCTTGTCTTGTTTGATTTGGAGTCTAAGAATGTAGGTCAATTCCCCTATCTAACTCATCTCAAATTCTCCCTACAATAATTCTTGAAAATACTTGCAAAAAGATTCATCAGTAGCTCCAAAAATGATGTCATCAACATAAATTTTCACATATAAGGTGTGCTAAGATCATGATTTAATAAACAATGTGCTATCTACTTTGCCCCCAGTAAAACCATGTTTTAATAGAAATGCACTTAGTCTTTCATACTAAGCTCTAGGTGCTTCTTTTAGACCATATAGTGTCTTATGCAATTTAAAAACATGATTAGGATAGTCTATGTCTTCAAAGCCAGGCAATTGTTCAACATAGAGTTCCTCTTTTATAAAACCATTTAAAAATATGTATTTCACATCCATTTGAAATAATTTTAAATCACATGTAGATGCATATGCTTATAAAATTTGAATAGCCTCAAGTCTAGCTACTGGTGCATAGGTTTCATCAAAATCTATGCCCTCCTCTTGGGAATAGCCTTAAGCTACCAGTCTAGCCTTATTTCTAGTAATGAAGCCAGCTTCATCCAACCTGGTCCTGAACACCCATTTGGTGCCAATCACAGGATGATCTGATGGTCTAGGAACAAGGGACCAGTCTTGGTTTCTCTTGAACTGATTTAGTTTATCTTACATAGCTAAAATCCAAGATTCATCAGTCAGTGCCTCATTGACTGTCTTGGGCTCAATTTGAGAGACAAAAACTAAATAATCACAAGGAATATTATTACCTCTAGTTCGTACCCCTTCATTTGGATCTCCAGTGATATTTTCTTTGGGATGATCCTTCTTATATCTCCATTCCCTAGGAAGATCCTCACGGATTATATCTTTCTATTGTAATTCTTCCACTGGTGGTTCTTCATTATCTATGATGGATACTTCCTGCATTTTGTCATATAGGTTCTCTGTACCATCATCATCACTAACAATTTCCTTTCTCAAGGAGAGGTTAGATTCATCAAATATAATTGTAGACACCCGATTCTGGCTTACGAGTTGAACCATATTTCTTGTTCTCTTAATGAGCCCCTAGTTGGGCACTCACCTTGAGCCCATGGATTAGCCACGTTTTGAGCCCATTTAAGCCCAATTCTCAACTTATCTCGTCCAATTATCACTTCAAGGGTCCTTGTTCTAGGGTTCCAACCCTCAGACCCTAACACGATGGCCTTGGGGGTCACGTTCATGGCAATTAACTGATTATAATCCTTAAATAATCAATTTTTTTTTTAAATAATCGATTATAATCCTAATTTGATTGGTTATCCTTAACGCGACATGTCGTGGCGTCGCGTTAGAATAATGGTCGCATCCACTCGGGCCGTTGCGACAGCCCATGCATATCTATTTACGTGCCTTCAGTGTCGCAACCACCTTGGCCATTACGACAAGCCTTGTCGCATCCCTATGACCCGTCGTGACAGCATTCTGCATGCGTTGACTCCGCAACCACCTCCCCTTTATCCTCCATTAGACTCTATCCTCATCTGCAGCCATTCTCCAACCCCCTAGCCATGGTTTGAGGTTCCATCTCACTTCCCTCCTAGGACTCTTCCTATGCAGATTTACTTTGGTTTTTATCATTTTCATGGGCCATTATCACGTAAGGACGAGATACTCTCTCTCCTCTCTATTTAAGTGACCCCTTCCCTTCTGAACGAGAAAGGGACCGAAAGCTACCACGAAGTGCTGCCAAAATCTCACTAGAGCTCCTCCTTAGCTCGTAGCCCTCCCATTTCCTCCCATTTTTCCATTATTCTCTTCACCAAGTCACACTCTTTCTTCATGCATGAAGCTTGGTGGCTAGAAGGGTGACCTCACTACAAAAAAAATGACATATAGCTTCGCGTAAAAACTATAGGTATATGCCAAAAATCCGAAGGTAAAACCCTTTACCTACGGAAAGTGCTACGGTTTGAATCCGACACGCATGCTCGCGTGACTAAATCATATACCCACAGAAAAATAATCGTAGGTATATGTCGGATTATTCATACAAATATTAACCGTAGGTAAAGACTTATGAAAAGCATAGGTAAATTTTTTTAAAAACTATAAGTATTGCCATCTATACTTATGGTTTCATAATCGTAGTAATACCTTTTTTGAGATGTTATAATATATATACTTATGGTTTTACGATATTGTAAGTAATGATATTTAGTCATGAATATTAAAAATCGTAGGTGTAGAGTTTTTTTTTTTTACAAATATAAAATAAATATCTGTCCATATCTGATGTAAACATGTAATATAGATACCATGGATATATGCCAGAGCTCTAAAAAACCCATATGCACCAAACGACCTGCGCACACAGGGTTCTCTGTTTTCCTAGAGAAAAAGCAATGGCCTGAAACACCCAGCATTGCAACCACACAATTAAGAACACATGATAAGAACTGGGATGGGAGAAACCACTGTTGTTTGTACAGGCGGCCAGACACCCTATAGAATCCACTTCTCCAGAAAGATTATACATGAACAGATGAAGAGACGACCAAAATGATAAGAACGTGCGTTTATCAAAATTAAATTCACAGAAAGTTGTGGTAAGACATCACCTGACATGTCAATTGAGTGGCATTCTACACAAGAAGACATATACAAATCCATCTAAGTACAACTGACCCTGCAGTTCACAGTTTTCATATTTTCATGAAACAATATAAGATCTAGCATCCATAACAAGAAAGAACAAAGCATATTAGCATCCATACACACATGGCCTCTGTATATCAAGTAAGCATGTCCATATATAAGAGGGCATTTCCAGTAAAGGCCCATGGCAACCATATACAAGCACATGACCTCCATATACAAAATAAAAAGTTTGCTTCAAAAAAAAAAAAGGCCATGTGTGTCTTTCAAAATAAAAAGTCTACTTGAAAAAAAAGTTAAGTGTATCTCAAAATAAAAAGTTTGTCTCGACAAAAAGGGCCAGTGTATATCAAAATAAAAAGTTTGTCTAGCATTGTTCATGCATATAGTCAATGTGTGTAGTCTAGCAATGTTAGTCAACATGAAGTCGAAACCAAGCAGCATCATGGATGGACCATAACCTGAAAAAATAGATCATACAAGGCTAAAAGTTACCAAATTGAAGACATAGGAAGAAATGTTAAATTGGAAGAAATATTTAACTACTTACATAGTCCTTTAACCATAAAATGTGGCTTCCGAGAGCATCACTCAACCTTTTCCTAAATTGATCCTTAACAAATAATGATGTGCTTGGCCTTTGAGTATTGGTGATTGATACCTCACAGTATTCAGTGCCTATTTTGCGGCCCATGACTACCTTTTCAATTTCTGTGCTGATGAAAAATCCAAACATATAAAAAATTATTGAGCATGTAGTATAACTTGAAAAAGTAATAAAAGTTGACTATACCTTGCTTACGTCTCCACAATCTATAATGCACTTTACATCTTGATCTACAACCTGTCCCTCAACTGCACTGGTCATATGCACATCCACATGTGCAGATGGAGCACACTTACCATCATTCTTGGCCTACAACAAAGTGGAACAATTGTCATAAACATATTTATGTTGGAAACTTTATGTAAAAAAAAATTTAAACCCTTGAAGTTTGTCCAGAAAATCCTATCAAATTCTTCAAAGAAAACCTTAAACAAAAACAACTGAAATATGCAAAACTGAAATAAAAACAAAGAAAACTGAAACAAAAACAAACTGAAATATGTAAAACTGAAATATGCTTCCAGAATGATTTCAAAAGGATAGGCCATGAGCAAAGGAAAAGATGAAACTGAGCAAAACTGAGATTTTCGGCTCAGGTCAGGTCGGTTCATTAGGTTAGCCTGATTAATGAATAGCCCTAGGAGAATGTGGAATTTTGAGTGAGCTCCTTTAGTGAATTCAACAAGTAGAATTCAATGACCTCAGCCAACACGAGGTAGAATTCAACAGGTTGGTTTGATTCTAAGTTTGGAAACTCAGACCGACCCATTTAACCTGAAAATAAAAACCCAAAAGTCCTAACACCATACCCAACACTTCCACACTGTATGTGCCATGTGGGGAGTTTGCTGGAAGCTCCCCAGGATACCACTGTCAACCTGTCCTTTATGGGATCCCAAAGTCTCATTTAATGCATCTGTCTTGGAGAGTTATCTGTGCATGCGGGTCAAAAAGAAAGATTTGACTGTGCATGGACTCCCCTTCAAAGGCCTTGAAACCTTAAGCCCTGAGCCTGGGCATGGCAGTGGCGGTGCTCCCCTCAACCAATAGCCACCCCAGAAAAACACAGCAAAAGGAAACAGCCCAAAATAAATGATCCGAACCAAACAAAAAAAAGAAGGTTTCATCCATTTTCAATTACCTGGGTTGGTTTTGTTTGGCTTATAAGAATGGCTTGGGTTAGTTTGGATTACCAAAAAATTGGTGTAAGGGGATAATAAAAATTGGCAAAATCATAACAACAATGCTTACTCTTAAAACATACAATTAGACTGGCAAGGGGATCATAAAAACACATTATGTTGTAACTTTGTGCAAAGAAAACATCCTTAAGTTCAACTTAAAAAAATGTAATGGAAACTAAACATGCTTAATTTTTGAACTCCGTTACATACCCATGTAAGTTCGCCATACGTGCCCATGCAAGAAAAGCAGGTCCGGCAAAAAAGTCATCTAAATCTCTATTAGTAACATTAAATCCCTGGCCAAATGTCATTAACAGGAAAAGAAATCAAATCTAAGATGCATAACGAATTAAATCATCAATCTATCACAGGAAATGTAATGAAAACTGAAATATGTTCTTGTATATATATCAGTTATATTCTGGATAAGTCTTTGTATGAGCATCTAACCTAATAAGACACTCCAAGTTCTCTCCATCTCTCTTTTTTCCTACACCTCATCTCATTTCTCTTTCTTTCATGTTTCTTAAGTTTCTACGGCAATCTGGAATAACATCAAGCCCATGTGCTTCCCCAACTCTTGTACAGCCTCTATCTGGGATGAAGTATGATGTCTTTGACAATAGCATCACAATGAAAAAGTAAAAAGAGGGTGATATGACATTCTATAAGAATGAAAACCATCTAAAGAAGATACCTGTGAAGATAAAATCTGAGCTTTTAGATCACTGAATATCTGCAAGAATTTAAAGAAACATTTCTGAGTCCATATTTCTCAACTAACTCAAAAAAATGTGTAAATAAGACAAGCACCAATTTGCAGTACTTCATGTAAACCATGGAAACATACCTGTAAGATTTGGGCAAGAACATGTACCATATGTTCAAAGCCCCACAAATTTGTCTTAGAGATTCTAAATGGAACATAGAACATAAAAGAGCATGTATAGGTGGAATGGAAATAAGATCCATAGTTCCTTGAAAAAGATGGTGAACATGATGGTAAACCAGCAAACCAGTCAATCAAACCATCTTCAAAGACCTACTCAATGCCTCCTCAGCAATAATAAATAAACAAGGGCAATTGGATCACCCTGTCTAAGACCCCTTGTAGATTTGAAAATTCCAGTAAGCTCACCATTAAGAAGAATAGAAAACCAGCAGTTACTAACCAAAGACCCAATCAACTGAACAAAGTTTGCATCAAATCCAAAGTGATTTAAAATTACAAAAAGGAAATCCCACTCCATGCGATCATAAGCCTTAGCCATATCCAGTTTGAACATTACATTATTTCCCCTAGTTTTCCTGCCAAGCTCATGAACCATCTCTTGCGCAAGAGCTATATTTTCCACAATATATCTCCCTTTAATAAGAGCACCTTGTTCCACGGAAATCAGTCTAGGCATTATAGACACCAACCTATTGCTGATGATCCTAGTGAAATCTGAACCTGAGACCTCACAATCCTGGTGTATATGGAGGGCTAACAACATCATAATATTTGCTAAAAAATAATCAACTACTTTAGCAAAATTTCTACTCCTTGCTCCTTGCACGTCCATAGTGCTTTGACTTAACACTAACATTCAATAATTCCTTTTTTTTTTACACAACAGTATAACATACTTCTAATGTCTAGAAAGAGTAAAATTCTCTAATGCCTATGTTGATTAACAATGAGCCATACATGTCAAATTGTTGTCTTTCTTTGTAAAGCCAGATGAAGTCACCTGCAAGTTCAATCATTACATACAGAAATATGAGGGTGTATGTTAACACAGAGCCTACTCAGCAGTAAAGTACTTAATCAGTATTAGACTAGCTTGTGCAGCATTGTACACTCATTCTACATGTTGTACTAGAACTCTGCATTCACTAATTTGAGATCAATGCTAGCCAGCTGGATATATAAATTACTGTTTATTCCAAATCATAGTATCATCCATGTGACAAACTGGGCCAAATGCCTATCGACTAGACATACTGATTTGCAAAGACTTGTAAGCCATGAAGAAAAAAATCTAAACTACAACTTAGAATAATGGTAACCAGAACTACACATGCAAGAAAATCATTTCTCGTTTCCAGCTTGATCAAACATGCCTTTTCATGTCACGGGGGTTTATCTAGCAAAAACATACAATTTGCTAAAAAATATGCAAGACAATGACCACTTGATTGGAACACTCAAGGTAGCAAGGCAATTCTTAAGAAAATATGCATTGGACAAGAAACAGAAGGGAAGAAAGAAAAACATATGCAAATGTGGGCCATCAGCATGAAACCCTGGTTTTTTGGTGCAGGAAACATGTCATCTGTTGGTCTTTCATCCATACAGCCGAGATAATGAAATGAGAAGCACAAATTTCTTCTTCTTCTTCTGGAGATTGGACCTCAAGCTCCATGGCCGAAGCCATCAGAAATAGAAGAAAGATCAAATTGAACAGTGGAATCAGATAGAATGAGCAACCCCACATAAATGTTGACGTCTGTTTATTGGTCTGGCTTTCTTTCAACTTCACTTCACATGGCTTTATATTGGATGGAACATGTTGAGCAAATTGAAGTCCATGGCTGAAGCTAGAAGGAATAGAAGAAAAATTAAACTAAACTGTGGAATCAGATAGGAGTAGTTCCTCCACATAAATGTTGACCTCTGTTTATTGGTCTGTGTTTCTTTCCACCTCACTTCACACAGTTTTAGATTGGATAGAACATGTTGCGCAAATTAAAGTACATGGCTGAAGCCAGTAGGAATAGAAGAAGAAAGATCAACTTAAATAGTTGGATTCAGATAGGAGTTTCCCAAATCAAGGTTGGCCTCTGTTTATTTTTTCTGATTTTCTTTCAACAACTTTTTCACTTCACATAGCTTTGGACTGAGTAGAAGATGTTGAGCAAGCATCAAATCTCTCCCAAAAGGCTACCTTCCTTTCTATCCAAATAGAGCAAACCAGAGTACAGTGAGCAGACCCATCTGACACAGGTGGACTAGAGACATCAAGGAGCTTCCTGATGGAATGAGGCCAAGGACCCATTAAGCATTACTTTGGCATTAATTGGCTGCCAAGGTATGATGGTTCAGTGCAGAGGAAATCACCTCTCCTCTGAACACTACCACAAGACATTCCATAAGGGATCAACTAGTTGGATTTAGATTACCTAAATGCTTAAATGCACCCTTCTATTTCCATTCAGAGAATTCAAGGTATTCAATTTGCCAGTAGAATTTGCACCTTATATTAGACCGAGTTAATCTATAAATTCAAGGGAATGTAACAGAAAATTATATAAAATGATCTGGCAACTGTATACTTCCAAAAGGAGTATGACCAGTGAAACTTACCAAGAATGGGACAATTCTGAGAAAAGGCTACTTGAGTGTCAATAAGCAAGAGGATGGAAGCAACAATCTTACATTACATGGAAAATGTATTTTGCATGATTATGGTTAAGAAACTTCTGGTAATGTTATCTTCACGTCAGAAGAAAAGTTGTTTATGGGTTTCTTATTGCCTGCTTTCTTAAGATGGAAATTCATCTATCAAAGTAAAACCTTTTCTTCTGCTAAGCTCATTAGCTCCTTCATATCCTGCCCAATTTAAAAGAGAAGCAAAGTACAATATTTTCCAACTTACTAAACAAAGTAGAAAAGGGCTAGTGAATGATGTTTTCTACCTTACTGTCATCCACCAACTCAACCAGTTGAGGTGCCTTTTTTAGGTTGAGATTTGCTAACAATTGAATCTGGTAATACAATCAATAACAAGAAATGAAAACCAAACATATAGGATACATGAATAAACACAAACAAGAAGACAAAAAGAAGACATCCTTGAAAATTTTCCGAAGTCCTAAACCAAAAGGTTGTGCCCTCAAATAGAATATAATAACTGAGGCATTCTAACATGCAATAATAATCCTCTCTCAAGGGTTTAATACATGTTTAACATGCCAGGCAAGGCAAGGTAACATCTGAGTTTTTGGAAACAAATAAAAGAAAAGAGATAACATGTCATTCCAAACTAGAAGATAAGAAAGTTCACGAGAAAAAACAGATTTAGGTGGTTTCCATAACTAACCAGGCTTCACAAAATCTGTCAGACTAAAATCTATGGCCTTCAAGGAAGACAACATGGACAAAAAGGGGAAAAAAACTTGTAAGTCTATTACTTCAAATGCATTAATCGGCCTCTGATAGATTAATGAGCAATCCTGGGAGGACCAAGAGAGCATCGTTGTCAAAACCATATGATCATGGGGGCAAAGCAACTGTATGGGAAAAATGTACAAAAGTAAATAGTTTCTCCACTTTTCTATTATATAGGCAAGCAATATTACACTGTAATGGAAAATGGGGAAACATTTACTATGATGTAATTAAGGACGTCCATTTCAAAGTAAATAAGAAAAAGAAGACTTAAAGATGCAAATAGGAAACTAAGGTAGACATAGCTCTTATGGGCTCTGTTGCTTTCTTCAACCATTCGATCTCATTCAAATATGGTGCCAAGAGTTTTTTACAAGCATAATGGTACTCAGCCACCCAATGGATCTCATCAGGAGCAGCATTGCGAGGTTCATCAACTTTTTCTGGTAAGGAGCCTACATAGGAAAAAATATACCATTAAAAAAAACTTGTAAAGGTTTTAAAGGGAAAAAGGAAAACCTCTATTTCCTTGAATGAAATCTATATACTACCATCCATGATGTATATGTGTCTTTAAACAATTTCCTACCATCCAGGATATATGATGTGTCTTAAACAATTTATCTTGTTCTAACAAGAAAACCAAAGATGACTATAATGTGGAACAATAGGATAGTCATAACAAAGATTATAGTCAACAGTCCTTAAATAATGTAAAAGAGAGAAACTGCCATGCAGAAGGAGATCTCACCCATGTTATATGCTCAGATGACAAATATCCTTTTTTCTCAAACTCTGTTAGCTTCCTCGACTACAAGGATGTTTTCCAATCTTATGCCAAAATTCCCATCCTCATAATATCTCTGAAATAGATTTCCAAGTTAAAAAAGGCAAAGTACAAAGAGAATGAACATCAAATATCTTTAAGAAAATCTAGAAGATGATCCTCAAAAGAAAGACATTATTATAGGAAGTCACGGACAAAATTTTCTAGTAATATATGTGGATATGCTGGACAGGCATGAATACAGTGTTGAACATACATAGAAACACATGTAAGTGGAAAATATCATCAAGATAGAATGTAAGTGGAGCATACTAGACCAACATCAAACAGAAAAAAGGTACCAAGTAATTAAAATTGGGGAGCCAAGAGGATCAGAAAACCCAGAATCAACCTGGCTCAAACCTATTCCAAAAACGTATTAATAAATGGGCATGTTCTATAATGCTTGCATCCTCTGTGTCAATTTTTTTCCCTTTTTGAAATGATGACTGAAGAGATGAGGGATATATTTAACTGTTACCTTAATCACAGCCTTGTACCTAGCTAGCAGCAACTTTGAACATGAGAACATTTTCATCACCACTGTAAACCTTGTACCAACAATCTGGATTTGTTTAGATCTAATAGAGGCTAAGTGGTCCCAAAAAATCAGCAAGGCTTCCAATTGTCTCCTTGCCTATCAGGTTAACCCCCACAAGACAGTTCAAGCATTTAGCCCAGTATTTGAATGGGAGAAGGCCCATTCAAAGTCTCATCAGGCCACTTGGCTAGTATAACATTGCCTCCTCGGTTACACATTTAAGGTACTGCAACAAGCAATAATGCTCAAAGATTCTCCAAGAGTTGGAAAATAGTGTAAACAAAGAAAAAGCCAAACTCCCCTTGGGCAGTACCCCCCCCCCCCCCAACCCCTGCAAACAAGCCCATCAAAGACCTTAAGATCAGAAACCAAGTTGACCCCCCTCAACCCTGCAAACAAGCCCAGCAAAGACTTTAAGATCAGAAACCAAGTTGACCCAGTGGTCATTAACTTCCCTGCATTTATGCTCATAGTAAAAATTGACACTGAACAGTGGGAATTGATACTGAGACTTCATGGTTGTCTAAAAGGTGCTAATCCAACTCTCCCAATCTCAAAAAAAAAAAAAACTCTATGTAGCTTTTTCCTCAAGCTTTGAGTAATCTTTTGCATCTGTACAAAATTCTTGCAGGGATCTCTCTTTTAACAACTTGAGTGGTTCTTTACCGAAGATACCTACAAGAACTTTCAAGTGAGTCATTTTCTGTTCCGCAAAGTAGCTATCACATTTGGTGCAAGTGTTGGTTCTGTCACTGTTGTGATGATTGGTGTGGATTATTTCTTTGGCGGCGGCATAGACACCATCAACAGATCTTCTTTGATGTCAATGGTTGGTACAGCTTGCTTTTTCTTTTCTACTTCTTGTATAAGTATCTCTTTGCATAGTTCTATCTACAGTTATGCTTATTCAGTTCTTTTATACTTTGTTGTTTTATTTTTTTTAACCTAACTTTTGTAGCATGTTTTCGTGGGATTTGAGAAACATTGATTGCATAGTCCCATCAACAGATCTTCTTTGATGTCAATGGTTGGTACAGCTTGCTTTTTCTTTTCTACTTCTTGTATAAGCATCGCTTTGCATAGTCTCATCTACAATGATGCTTATTCAGTTCTTTTATACTTTACTATTTTAATTTTTTTTTACCTAAATTTTGTAGCGTGTTTTCATGGGATTTGAGAAACATCGACTATCTTATATTTGATTAATTAGAATAAAATTAGATTAGTGGGAAGCCTATCTCAACCTCAATTGATTAGGACTTGGTGGGTGATTGCAGAGGTAGAGGGGTGTTGGCCATTAATAAAAACTGTCATTAATCGTGTGTAGTCACGCTACATATTTAACTTCACACAAATGGCCCTAAACAATGACAAGGGTGGGTGAGTTTTAACAACTCAATTGGACCGGTGAAATGGAACAGGGCCATGGATTGCTTAAACTGTTTCCCCAAGGGCCGACGACGTGGGTTCGGAGGAGATTTATTTGGGGGGGGTGGGACGGCAAACATCTGTAGCTGATCACTCTCTACAAGAGAGATATATAAATGACTTCTTCACCGGACAGCTAAAATGATCGAAGAAGAAACCAAGAGGATGGAACACAAGAAATTCCAGGAATAGCCAGCTAAAACATCCCAAACGGCGACATGCGCTGATCATGTACTAAAACAAAAGAAATGACATCCTAATCTACATGAAAAATCAGACTTTTATTTATTGACAAAAATCAATTTTTTATCTCAAAACTAATATCAGATGTTCAACGAGCTGAAACCCATGGAGGGAGAGAACAGCAGCAGCAGAGAATCGTGAAAAGTGGATCGAAGGGGGGTACCTCCGCGCGCGGCCGAGGACGAGGATGACGGGGAGGGAGGAATCTGACGACTTTAAGTGGCGGTCAAAGGCCTGGCAGCCGTCGGCGCTGGAGTCGGGGTAGAGGACGACGCCCACCATGGAGGCGCCATTGTTGGGCACCCCGAAGTTGACGATCACGCCGTCGTGGTGTACCCGGAGCGCTGCCCTTCTTCACCACGAACCACCCCGCCGCCTGGTCCCGGGGGACCAGCAGGAGCGCTGCAGCGAGCGACCACTATCCTGCCATCCCCGAGCTAAGGGCGTGTTCCCGAAGTTGTTGCGCCTCTGCTTTGGCACAGAGGGAAGGGGGGAGGACGGAGGGAGAAGACTTTCGGTGGAAGAAGAGTGAAGGTGAAGGAAAATGGGAAGGAGAGAGAGAGCACTTGGAGGACTTGTTAACCGACGGTAGTAGCCTCTCGGGAGGGAGAGGTAGTAGCACATAGCAACCATGATTGCCGCAGTCGAGCAGGTCTCTAGGTCGTGCACGACAACAGCAGGTGAGGACGGCGGCTGCTAGGGCGTGGACGCGAAGGCGACACTGGAGGGTTGAGACGACGATTGCCGCGGTCAAGCAGGTTTCCAGGTTGTGCACAAAAACAGCAGATGACGACGGCGGCGTGCTAGGGCGTGGCTGATCACGGCGACGTCCGGCTTGGACGACGACGATGGTGGCTGAGGGCGCGGTCGCCGTCCGGCTTGGACGACAACGATGGTGGCAAAGGGCGCCCGGCACGGTCGCTTCGACAATGGCAGAAGGAGGCCCGGCAAGGGAGTAACCAGCCAGAAGGTGCTCTTCCGACGAATGTGATCCCCCAGCCAACATCCAGAACACCGCCCAAGGGAGAACCCCTAAATATCCCACGCTTCTTATTTCCCGCGCAAGGGAAATGTATTGGCGGCGCAACTATACACTCACGGTTTCAAAATTTTTTAAGGATGTTATGAATAGACCAATACCTATATTATGTAGATTTTCATAAGTGTATGCATCTTTTTGTTACACTTTTTAGTGAACTATGGCTAACATAAATATATTCTCTCACGATATGTAAAAACCGTAAGTATATATTCGTATCTACATATGGCTAAAAAAAGTGTGTGTATAACTTTACAACGGACGGATTTAACATGTATAATTGGGGTATATACCTTCGTATTACCCTACTGTAGGTAAATTCTGTGGGTATAGCTCTAATTTGTTGTAGTGCGTCCACGACCTTCGAATGCTGCTGCACGACTTAAAGAGCACCTCCTTCAGCCAGGGAGTCACCCCTTTGGGGCCCTTTCTTTCCTCTTTCCTTCTCATTTTCCTTTCAAGCATGTTGTTATTTTCCTTTTAAATGGTAGCATATTTACATTCCTACATTTTATGCAACCCAAGGGGTTTCCAAACACCCCCAGGTTCATTCCCTCCATGCTTCCCTTCTAACTTTTCATTTTGAATAGATAATTCACTTATATATGGTCTAACATGGTTTCTTTCTCTTGTTTCGTTGTTTTGGCAGGTTCTACAACAAGAGCAGATGAAGGGCTCTCATCCTATGGCCGGATGGAGGACGGGAAGGAGGTCCCCCCATCCATCTCCTGCATTGCTGAGAAGGCTTCAGGCTACCCCGTCGTGACAACAAGAACGCGACCGGTCAGGGCACTGTGACAGGCTTCAAATTGCGACGGGTCTCCATGTTGCGAAACCAGTAAGTGGACCTTATTACCTCCTTTTCCTAGAACGTTAGCCATTAGACTTTGTTCATCTTTTAGGGCAACATGTTAGGTGGCGATCACATTCCCTATATCTGTGTGTGACATTCATGTCGTGTGTTTCGAGGGGTGCGCAACCCTGTGATTACACCTTTTGGCGATCACGGTGGGACCTCCACTGCTAGCCTCGTCTTTCTTGCTTGTTTACCTGCCATTTTTTTGTGTTTGTTTGTTTAGTAGAATCATGTTAGGGTTGCTTCTTTGATTTATTATCTTTCTATCTTCCGTTACTATCACGTCATATCGTGTGGTCGCAACCTTATAGCATCCATAAAGGTGGACGTGACATCAAGTACGTGTTCTCCTCCCTATCCTCCACCTTGAGTTTATTTTAGAAGCCTTCTTATGTCATATTCTTGTTGTTCCATCATGTATATCCGTGATTCTCTGTGTTAGAACCCTGTTAGGACTCAGGTTTTCCATTTATTTCATTGTTCGTCTTCTGGTGCTGTCGCGACACATTGGGCTGACGTGTCCTTGTCGCGCCTTAGGAGGAGGACACGATAACAGGTACACATTGTTTGACACTATTTTCCATTCCACCCGTTAGTTTCTACTTGTTTAGGAAGTCTTCATCTCCTGTTTACTATCTTCCATGCTCGAATTGTGCTATAGGATAATATGTTTGCTTATTGTTTGCGTGTAGCTATGGGTTTCTACAACCCGAGATTATGGCGACCGATCCCTCAGTCGCGATAAGGTCGCGGCAGACCTAGTCGTCATGATCTCAGCAGAGAACTTTCAACTGCTATTTGTTAGTTTATGATAGAATTTGCATGTGCCCCGGTGCACATACGTTCATGCATACACTATTTTCATGTAGAAAGGACTCTTCTAGGGTAGTGGAGACCCTCTCACCTGCGAGCTATAGCACCTTGGAAAATTCAGTGAGTTAAAATTTCAAATAAATAGAAATAAATAATTGTCGTATTATTGAAAGGGTAAAACATACGTACCATTATCATATGTGCAAGAACATATCAAAAAATTCTGTAAAATTTATAAATCGACCCCAAACATTATTCTTAAATGTTCCACAAAGTAATTCATGTAACGAAAAATCCTATTGGCCATGTGTATGACACATTATGACTAATTATCTGAATTAGGAAACAAAGTCGGGAAACCGTTAACATGGAAATATAACATGATCATAAATTAAATAAACATGTTGGAGAGACTTCCAACATCATGTATGCATGACCCATTATTTGAATTGGGTCAATGGACAACATTTGGCCCAAGAATAAAATAACAGAAATTTGTAACCCTAATTGAGCTGAAAATAGGAAGAGTCAATTAGGGCAAATCCTAATGCAATTAGCCTTTGGTGGCAACCCAAATTCATGCCTAGCCATGGTATGGGGTTTCTTAATGTAGCAACCTGAATTTTTGAGAAAAATAAAAATTTAAATAATAAATTAAAAACTCAGCTAAAGGGATATTCGATGAAAAGAGCATTAAATAAAACCCATTTAATGGAAAAGAGTAATGGGCATTGCTTAATGGATCCTCTAGAACTTATTGGGTCAAAATATGAATTTACAAATAGTAAATAAAAAGAAAATACCCTAAATTCGGAGTCTTAAGATCTTCTAAATAGAAAAGGACTCTTTAAGCATTAAAAGAGGCAATAAGAGTTGGAATTGGATTCCTAATCCTACCCCTTATGATTTAGCACTAATTTAGATCCCATCCTAACCTAAATAGAGGTTGGAAAGCAAGAAAGGAAGGTTGGAGTTAGGAAATCTTGTAATTAAAGGGCAATTAGAATAGAAGTAGGAATAGGAATCCATACATGTATAAATACGTCTCTTAAACCCTCTTGGCCGACCCTAGGTCGTTGCCAAAGGTTGTTGGACGTGGAGAAGAGGCCAAGGAGGAGAGGATCTCGTGGGGAGGAGTTCTTGGAGCTTCTTCCTCATTCTTGGAGATTTTAACCCTATAAGACAAATTGAGTGAAAGGTAGGCATTCTCACGAGCATAAACTATGAAACTTGTTCTGTAGGATGTCTCATCTATCAGGAGCAAAAGCCCTTTGGTTTCATAATTTTCCAACGAGCATATATTTTGTTCTTGATTTTTCATGTTCTGCACCATATATGACCCCGAACCCTCTTCTTAACTCTTGATCTCCTTGTATACTCAACCCCATGCTACGAAATTTTTACTGTAGGAACTGATGCATGTTAGGCATCGTTTGCCCCTAAAAGCCCTAAATTTGATTCATCCTATCTTGCGAATTTAATCGTTCATCTCAACTATGTACTATCTCATGTTTATCATGAATACCCGTGGTTAAAACATGTCTAAACCCTGATTGTTTTCCAATTCCTATTTATTGTAAGTACCCATGTATGTCTAGGTCGTTTTGCAACTGGTTTCATGATTTTTCGTTGACTATACAATTAGTTATGATTTTCTGAACTACCCTATGTCAAAAAGGCAAGTTTCTAGACCGTAATCCAAGACAGATCAGAACCCTGTCAGGCTCAGGTGCAGACCCTGTGAACGCGACGGTCCGATAGGCCGCGTTCACAAGGGCCGTCGCGACAGAGCGCTCTGTCGCGATCTGATTGCGACAGCGCCTGTCGTCGCGATCTGCTGACCAGGCCGTCGCGACCCTCATGCAACCCCGTCGCGACCTGACTGCCCGAACCGACATTCCTGTCGCGACCTGTACAAGCCACTGTCGTGATCTGCCCTGACCCTGTCGCTACCCTTACTGGCCTACGTCGCATTCATAGGATTTTTCATGAAAACCCATAAAATTTGTTACTCTCACTTTCAAAAATATTGTTACGCCTTATTAACAGTCATACATGCAGTAAAAACACCGTTTTAAAATGGAGCTATATTGAATGCTTTAAAAGACATATTCACTACTTCTTTTCTATCTATGATTTCTCTCTCACATGCACGCACATGAACCATCCATATATGGCTGAAATATGGCATACAATACCTCATAATGTATATCGTAATTTATTGCAATAAAGTATATTAATTGCCCTATTTTAATGGACTTGTATTCGTTTCTTGTGTTGTTTATATACCGATATGGACGCTCCACTGTTCTAGAATTCCTCTAGAACGTCGAGTACCTGTTTTTATATACACACATTACTTGGCTTGTGGTGAACTCTCCGTCGGATATTCCTTTTGCCGGACTAGTGAACCCTTGCACAAGGCCTCCGTATGTCTCCTCTGATCATGGATTCCCACATGGTCGACGAGCCGGTTGTACACTAACACCTATTACACCCTTTAGGGATCAATATGGTCAAAATGGCTATTAGAAGTTCGCGCTTACCTTGAATCACGTCAGACCTCTGGACTTGTGCATAACATGGCCAGCGGGAGAGTCGTGAGTTCCACCTGACTGCGAACACAATGTGCGCGTGTTGTGCAACTGTTACTATCGCCTGTTACTCGGAAGGTTATGTGCATTGTCCCTTAGCCCTCATCTATACTGTACTATCTCATCTATTCACTTTCACTCTACTATCTCGTCTATTCATCTAGTACTCATCTATTTCTTGGTACTCTATTTGGCCATTAAATTGATTGTCTACGATAAAAATATGACTATGCTAGGCAACATTATAAGGGCCCGGTCTGGTCCTTGGGAGGAGTACCTGAAAGGCTATAACTCACGAGGGTCTAATGATCTGGGTGATGCCATACACCTAACGCATGAACAAGCAAGATTCGATCTATGTCAATCAATTAATCAAATAGTCAATTATTGGTTTACTTGAATCTTATGGTTGAAAGAATATCGACCAACACTTGCTATCGTGACTTGTGCATTGAAGTGCAACTTTACTTGTTATCTTGTTATACGGCCAATCCGATATCAAAACTTGTCATGCTATACTCTCGTGCATTGTGCTATTGTCCCTCATTATCGTGTAACAGTACTTGCTATATGTTTCTCGTTATTCTCTCTAGTTATCCTACTTTATAAGACATTAAACACTTAAAGCATGCTTGATCCTGAGATTTAAGTCCTATTGGGCGTTATCACTCACCCTGCATTATTTGTCATTGTGTTCTCAGGTGAGACCGAGGATGAACCATACACTCAAGAGGACGGGAACGACCTGGAGTGATGTCATGAGTACCCTAGCGTCCTAGCTCTATGATTAGCGTTGTACTAGTTAGGTTTGAAGTTTAGTCTTTTGCTTCTATTTCAATGTAATCGGACCCTATAGATCAACTCCGATATTAGTGGTTGTAACTAGACATCAGATAGTTATTAATGAAGTGAAATTGTTTTGGTATTATTCATTGTGCAATCGTTTGATGTCTAGTACTCGCTCTATACCCTTTTCTTGCAACTGCCTCGCGTTCCGATATTCCGCGTCGGGGCGTGACACTTAAAGCCTCACGCACTCAAATGGGGTGAGAAATCATCCAAAATAGGAAGGTGAGAGACCAAAATCACAACCCTTCCTTCCTACACCCAATGGGACACCTAAAAACCCTAGAAGCATAAATACTTGTCATGAAACCCTAGGGGACGAGTTTACCTATTGTTGGGGTCGTGGGTAGCTGTTCTTGAGCACCAGAGGTGGAGGGAAATGCCCCAAGATGAAGTTTTTCTTCCCTGCTGTGTCTTCATCGACCTGTGCAGAGAGCTCATCTTGGAATCGACCTAAGGTGAGTCAAACCTCAACCAACATGTGCAAGGCTTATACCCCTAGAAAGAGGGTTGAGTCTAGTTTCTAACAGCACTGGTTTGCCCAATTTTCATCCAGGGAATCGAGTGTATTAAGCGTTCTCCTCCAAGTAGTCTGAGCGAGGGTTTTCTAGAGGACGAGTCTTGTTCAACCTAATAGGTAGGTGATCATGGGCCAAATATAAATAAATCATATACCAATGCGTAGAGCATCGAGTCTACTTTCATGTGCAAGTGATTTCTCAAAATTTCAATTAGTCTACACCGAGTATTAAGCATTTTGCCAAAGTCGCGCATGTTTAAGGCTTTTCATGTTCATGTCAATTTCTCATGCATCCCGAGGCCAAATCTCATGAAACCAAAATCGTATTTCTCTTCTACACCCTGTTTTCAACAAGTTTTATGTTTACACTTCTGTCCCAAGAGCCCTAGATTAGGTGATATAAGCATTGCGTGCATCGAGGGTCATTTTTCTGTGTTTTCGGGCAAGAACCCAAAATGCGACTGGACCAGACATCGCGTTCTTACATGCATGAACGCGATGTACAAGTCCGATGCGTTCATATGAAACATGACTGTGCCCTATGTTGCGATTTTGACCATGACATGACTGTTCTAACTGGTTAAATTGTGTGTCGTGCGGTTTTCAGTGCCATGGATTAACGCGACGTAGGATGACGTCGCGATTTACACCTTTTTCCTGCTCGTGGTTCCATCCCATTTTTATATTATTATTTGGAAATCGACTCTTGAACGTCACTTGACGATATGTCGCGATTCAAAGAGTATGGTTACACATTTCCTGTCGCGATATAAACGCGACCGGGGTGACCATCGTGATTTGAACATGAAGGCGACGGTATAGTCCGTCGCGATTTGAGTCTTTACAGATTAGTTGTGTTCTGATTGTACATTGTCTTGTGAAATGCGACGACTGTGTCTATCGCGGATTTAAAGGCCTACCCGAGACCTATTTTACATGGTCTAGAGTTTAAGGTTTGCATGTCTTGGTTCTAGTCAATGCATGAGGTCTGTTCAATGGCTTAAAAGAGGTCAACTCATGAGAAAGCCATAATTATATGATTGTTTATTCTAATTACTCTTTAATGATATGACCTATTCATGCAACTATCGATTTGTTCATCTTGCTGTTCTATCTTGTGAAAATGATTAATTGCTATCTGAAAATATTGCAAACCATGTCTAGTTAAATGCATAGTTTCATCTCATGTTATCATGTTAATCGCTTTCCACAAGTTTGGAACCGATGGATTGTGGATTGAGACACGTACATCACTACACACTTGCACATATAGGCAGCCCATCTTGGGGAATTGGAAACTCTCTGTTGGTCATTCCGTATCGACAGACTAGTGACCTTTTGTTTAAGACCTCCGTAATTCTTCGTACTCCGTGGATTCCCTCATGGAGATCGAGTTGGTTATACCATTGAAGTTCCCTAGAGATAGCGTGCACTTCCTTTCTTCTCTTGTTCTCGTGAGTGTGTTTTATAATCTAGACTTAAGCCATTAAGGTAATGTGAAAATTAAGTATAAATTGCGCCTTTATGCTGCCGAAACTATCTTTGGACTAAATCATGATCACCTTACTTGCAACTTGTTCTCATCATCATCATGAACATGACATTACATTTGCTTATATCTTGAAACTCTTATCAACCATTAATGACTGTCGGTATCTACATTTAAAAATAGTGAGATGCTGATCGGGCACGGAGAGTGTCCAAGGGCTCCAGTCTATCCCCAATGACAGAGAGTCATAAATATACTGTTAACCATGGGGTATAATGATTACTGGCGTTGCATCTATGATGGGAGTTCTTGCATGTTGAATGCTAGATACAATAACCACATACACGTGTCCTAGTGTGCATTTCAAGGTGGATCTTTCGTTGGTGTACATTAGTGTCTTCGTGCTTGATTAGTGTTACATGATCGTGCTCGTGCTTGCGTGATATGGCCATTCTGCAACTATTGAAAGATAAGTGATATATTGCGTGCTTGTTACATGCCCCACTAGTGATAACATCTTGCTCGTTATATCATTCTAGATTTTGCTCTATATAAATTGCTCAAGTATCCTGTTTAATGAGTTTTATTCGCACATACATATATTGATCATCATGTTTACCTAGTTCTCAATTGCTAATCACTTATATCATTGCCCGCACATTGAGATATAAATCCTACTTGGCTAGTTTACTCATTCCCTACTTTTAACCATTCTAGGTGAATATGAAATTCAAGAAGAGGAGCAAGTCGAGGATAGGAATGCGTCCAAGTGATGAGTGTCCCAACACTTGTGTCTATTTATAGTTAGTTGCTTTGAGTGTTAACTCAATGTAGTAGGAAGTGAGGAATAATGTACTTTTCATTTTATTGAGTCTTAGTACTGTTATACGATATTCGAAGAGTTGTATTAGTTCCCTTTGAAACAATGTGATGATATTTGAATACAATTTCAATTGAGTTCATTGTTTGGGCCCTATTATGTTGTTGCGTTGATACACATTTAGTGCTTGCTAACTAGATGCTTATTTGTCGACTGTTCACGTCTCGGAATATCGACTCGAATTATCCAAATTATTAGCCGATGCATAATTCATGGGATGTGACACAAGCACTCTTGGGCTGACTAGGGCCTACTACCAAGGGCCTCCATAAGTCCCCATGATTGTACGCATGTTGCAGTTGCCGGGCTGGTTGTACCTGTTGCCCCATAGTATACGTCGTTTGTGCGTGAATTGTGTGTTTTCCCCCTTAGTCACGTCAAAGAACTTAAGTACACACCTAGTAGGGTCCTTATTTAGCCGAGTGCCATTTCGTTAATTAATCCACTAAAAGGATAAGTGCTAACACTAAAATGTTAAGGATAATCATGTCAACTTGGATGTTTCTTTGATATAGTCCCTCTCATCTCACCATCCATTCTTGTGTCTTAGAGTCTAGGGTCTGTTTGTGGTCTCGTCGTCTCCCCTAATAGCTTACGGGTAGTGTATTTGTCAGTGTCTAGGTCTCTCGAGTCAGTCTCCCCAAACCATCATATTATCTCATAATCCTCTTTTCAGTATGGACCATTTTTGTGTCCTCACTGGCGATTCTCTGCCCATCGGGCTTCTTGAGGACGTGGACCAGCAACCTGCTGCCACCCTCACCGGGCAAATCCAGCCCCCCACAGCTATTGACGATCGGTCTCACCCCCTTCTCCTTCTGGGACAGAAAAACCACATGCCCAATTTAGTTAGCTCCTCTCGCACCTGAGCCCGACCCAAGTTTGGGAGTTCATGGCGGCTACCGAAGGCAAGCACCGCCTTTCATTTCCCTCTCATGTCTCCGCCCAATAAGCGACCTCCTCTGCACCCATTGCTTCCACACCACCCACACCTTCTACCGTGGTTGATCCCACTCCCCTTTGTCCACGGGCTATCCATTTCTTTGAGCATAGCTACCTTCTGGCACGAGAGGTCAACCCAAGTCTCCTCCACTCTCTTCATACTATCAGGCCAAACACAATGCTCTTCGGTCATATTCATTGGAGTAGTCGCGCTCCGTTATACCCACTCACCACACCTCGTCCCCTTCCGACTTCCTTGCGGAATGGACATCTATGAAAATGGAGTTGCACGATCTCTGAAGGTAATTAGACCCCCGGAAGGTTGCCGAGATCCCTCTCCCTTCTTTCCAGCATCTCCAGGTTCCGCCCCAGTCAGAGCTCCCAGTTTACAGACGATACTCTGGGGTAGGCAACCCCTATTTACATGTCAAGGATTTTGTATATGAATCAGCTCCCCACAAGTATGACTGCCACCTCATGGTGTACTTATTTAGGAAGTCCCTAGATGGGCCCGCCCTCGAGTTGTTCTACTCTTTGTCACCGGAGGAAGTCGAGGACTTCCAAATTGTACAAGAAAGATTCCTACAACAATTCCAAGATCGGGTCGGACTCGAATACTCTTTTGTAGATCTAATGGCCGACAAGATGAAGGCCGACGAGGACTGACCGGTGGCATGCTCTAGCTACTAAGGTCCATTGCCCTATGCCGGAGGAGGAGTAGGTCAAGCTTTTGATCGCCAATGCCACACCTACCTACCGATCCATCTTGGCCATGAATGATATCACCACCATGCACCAACTCTATAGCCGAGCCCGTTTCATTCAAACCCAACTCAAGGACTTGCCTATTCACTCCATGTTCAAAAATCCAATGTCTCGCTTCCCCAAGAATTTGCAGGGTCCTGTCACCGAAGGGGTACAAACCAACGAACAAGTAGGTACAATCAATCACCCTCAAGGCCAAGTAGGTAGGCCAACCTACAATCAACCTCCTCAGCAACCATGGAACAATAGGCCACCACCTCCCTAAGCCCAAAACCCTTAGTAGGAGCAATGCCAATACAATCAAGCCCCTCCACCTCAAAATGGCTATGCTCCTAGCAAACCCAATTGTCCTAAGAGAGATCAGTACCCTCCTCTCCCCGAGAGTCTTTCAAACATCTATGCAGCCCTCATGTCACTCAATGCCCTTAGGCTTCCTCCGAAAAGGGCTAACTAGAACATTGCAGTGGATCAGACCAAGTATTGCGTATATCACCGCCATCCAGGGCACAATGTATCTGTTTGCTTTCAATTCAGGGACATGAGATATGATCTTCATGAGCAGCAGCAAATTAATTGGGCAGAGATGAAGAGGTTAATTCAGTCCCTGAGGGATTAGTAGGGGCAGAGACAACTACAGCAGCAACAGAGGCGACAACAGCCACCACCACAGTAGCAGTAGTTCCAGTTGCAGTTCTAGCAACCATAACGACCACAGCAACCGGCTCATGATCTCGGCATAGTCCGAAACCCTATGCCACAACATTAGCCTGCTTCGAACCCACAACCTGCTCCACCACCTCCACCACCCGCTCAAGTTAATGTCGCCGTCCACCATCCACCACCAGCCCTCGCTTGGGCCTACGATGATGAGCATGAAGTAGGCCAATTATTGGCTATTTCCCATACCACCATCACCTCCACCACACTCACCATTACCACGATCACCTCACCACTACACAACACTCCCATCATACCAACCATCAGTCCATCACCCATCAACATCCCACTTTCCCCCTCGTCAGTGCCAATAATAGCCAACCCATCCATCATCAGCACCACTCCACCTCCACTCCAACACAACGTCACCCTCCGGAGCGGGCAAATGTTTCACAGGATGTATCCCAATGCATCTGTGTCTATGTCAGGTCAGCCGACCCACACCATCAACTCCAACAACCAACAACAACAGCAACAGGACCTCATAGACCCTGACCTGGTCCTAGGCACCCAGTATGATATCCTGAAGAATTTAGACCAGACTCCTACCAAAATGTCTATCCTTGAACTGATCAAGAGGTCTCAGACCCATCAAGATGCTTTGAAGACTTTTATGCAAAGGGTCATGGTCAGTGAGGACATGACCCTAGAGACATTGCCGTTGATCTTATTGATTGTTACCAGGGGGCCGACGATTACATTTTTTGACAGTGAGTTAGCTCCTCCTGAGGCAAGGAGAATGCCTCTGTGTGTGACATTGACAATAAACAAAGTGGCCATCGACGCCTCCCTAGTTGACACTGGAGCGTCAATAAATGTGTGTCCTCTCAGCACTCTTTGATCATGCAACATATCCGAGCTCCGCTTGCAGCCAACTCCTGCCATTATTGCGGCTTATGATAATTCCAGGTGACCCTGCCATGGCGTAGTCTCTCTACAAGCAGAATTGGGGCCGCTGGTGATGATCGTAGATTTGTATGTACTTGACATTAATCCTACTTTCAAAGCTATTCTTGGCCGTCCGTGGATTGAAGCACTAGGTGAAGTCCCCTCTACAACCCATCAATGTTTGAAATTCCCATTCCTTGGATGAATCATCAAAGTTAAGAGTGCGGCCACCACACATACAGTTGAAGCCATTGAGCAGATCATGCTAGCAGTTTGGCCCTCTAACAAGCCAATTATCTTTGTGCTTGATGTGAATTGTCCATGGGCTTATACTTTCGCCTCTACTCGCCATATAGTGTCACCATCCGTAGCAGCTGCCAAGAGGGTGACGACATCTGATACGAAGGACTGGAACATTATGTTCAAGATTGGCTACCAACCAGGAAAGGGGCTTAGAGCTCAGCTTCAAGGAAGGACCCAGATCATCCCCAGCTCCAAGTAGATCACAAGACACGGTCTTGGTTACAAAGAAGAAGTTCAACCATGGACTGCTTTCTCATCTACGCTGAAACCAAATCGGCAACCACTCACATGGTCGTTGTATTGACATTTTGTCAGAGGACCTGTCCAGCCGGGATATGACACTATTGTGATAGGGGAAGACCTAACCGACTACAATATCCATGGACGTCATTTTCCTCGCCATATGATGCCTATGCTCACATACCAAGCCCTGGAAGCACTGAGACCCGACAAAAGGAGAAAAACAGATGATCCTGAAGCAGAGTGGCGCAGATGGTTTGATCTAGAGGATGTAACGATCGCATTCAGTCGGCTGTTTTGGGATGGCGATCTCACTTGGCCCCCAGCAGTGGCAGAATTAGTGGAGCCCCCGTCAGCAATCACCTCCAAGTGATAGTTGCTTGGGGAAGGTGAAGATATTCGAGAACCCGACTTGCCATATGAAGACAACAACGTTGTAGATGAGCTCTGGCCAAGGTATTCCTGGCCACCCAAACATTCCACATTTTCAATTTTTGTTTCTAAATTCTCCTTCATTCCTTGTTCACCTCTCCTCATTCTCCAACTCTCGTCTGACACCCTCGAAGAGTTAACCATTCCCTCTCCCCACTTTGTTCTCTCTTTCAATGGCACGACTTTCTCCTTCTCCCGATGCCTTCAAATGTAGGGTAGTTTGCCTTTATTTTTAGGATAGTATGCTTTATTTACTCACCCTTAAAAAAAATATTATTTTTTCTCACTTTCTCAACAATTAGACGGCGATCACCGTCATCCCCTCTCCTTCTTCAGATGGCAATCCCCGTCCTCCCCTTCTCCTTCTTCAGATGGCGATCCCCATCTTCCCTCTCTCCTTCATCGAACGTCGATCCTCATCTTTCCTTTCTCCTCCATCATCTTCCCTCCTTCTCCCCCTTTAATAGTGACTCACGTACTCCTTTTCCCTGACGGCGATCCCCGTCTCCACTCCTCCTTTTAGACGGCGATGCTTGTCTCCACTCTTGCTCACACTACCCCCTATGGTGGTCCCTATCCTTTTTTTTCATTCCCTTTGACGCTGATCCCCATCACCTCTCTGCATTCACCTCTCTGACGGCGATCCCTATCTCCACTCTTTCCGCTTCTAAGTCTTTCTGACAGCGATCCCCGTCACTCTCTCACCTCCCTTCTTCGATGGCGATCCCCACTTTTCCCCTTTCCTCTAATCGGATCGGCGATCCCTGCTCTCTGACGCGCACTGATCACCATGAACTGACTAGGTAAGGGGCCTTCTGTTCCTCCACACCATGACTCCGTTTCAGGCACCTTGAGCTCGGGTGGCCTGCCTCCACCTCCAAACCCATTGGAGGACCCCTGTGGCTGCACCGCATCCCTTTCTTTCCCTTCCAATAAGCCTCTGGACTCTCCTCTAGAGTGCCCCTTAGGTGTTAATCATAGCTTAGATTCAAGGGTAGAATCTAGTAGGTCCTCGTCCCCGTCTAGAAAGAGCAAGGGTAGTACCATTCCCCGTAGATATCTTGTAGATTTGGCACAAAGGTGTGGCACTCTTCTGGCTGTCAAAGAATTTTTCCAGGAAGCAGTCATTCTGAACATGGAAGCTCAGCATGAAGAGAAGTGGCTGGATGACGGATTTAGAGTCTATAAAGTCATGAATGATGAGGACCCAGTGGATGAAGTATGCTAGTGGCATGAGGAGATTTGATGAGCCTACATCAGTAGTGGATGAGCCTACCAAGGAGGTAAATGTGGGGATAGATGAAGAACCCAGGCTTCTAACCATAGCTTCCAGCCTCCCTCCTGAGGAAGAAGAAAACCTTATAGCGGTGTTGAGGGAGTACAAAGATTCATTTTCCTGGTTGTATGAGGACTTTCCAAGCATTGACCCCGCATTGGTGGAACATAGGTTAATCTTGAATCTAGGGGCAAGAGCCGTTAAACAAAAATTGAGACGATTCCACCCTCATATTGCATTGAAAATGAAAGAGGAGATTGACAAGCTATACCAAGATAAGTTCATCTGTGTAGTACTCTATCCCCTGTGGGTGGCTAACATAGTCTCAGTTATGAAGAAGGAAGGAAGAGTGAGGATTTGCATAGACTTCCGAGAGCATGTCCTAAAGATGACTTCCCATTACCCCACTTGGATGTGTTGATTGATAACACCGCTGGGTTCGAAACTCTTTCTTTCATGGATGGGTATTCAGGTTATAATCAGATTCGTCTAGCCCCAGAGGACCAAGAGAAAACATCCTTCACCACGCCTTGGGGAACTTATTGCTACGTGGTTATGCCGTTCAGATTGAAGAATGCCGGTGCCACTTATCAAAGGGCAATGTTGGCAATCTTCCACGATATGATTCTCATTCATGTTGAGGTTTACATTGATGATATTGTGGTGAAGTCTCGAACTAGAAGAGAACAGTCCTCCGTGCTTGCCAAGGTGTTTCAACGCGCACGAGAATATCAATTGAAGATGAATCCGAAGAAGTGCATATTTGGGGTTTCCTCGAACAAGCTTTTAGGGTTTATAGTTAGCAAGCAGGGGATTCAAATAGACCCGAACAAGGCCAAGGCAATAGAGGAGATGCCTCCTCCTAAGAACATATCTAAACTTCGAGGTTTCATTGGTCGACTACAATTCATAAGAAGATTTATTTCTCAACATTCACAAAGATGTCATCCCTTCTATGAACTGTTGAAAGGAGGGGTAGAATTTGAATGGAATAGTAAGTTCCAAGAAGCCTTCGATGAACTCAAGAGCTATTTGATGAATCTGCCTGTGCTGCAGGCTCCTGTCCTAGGAAAACCCTTGATCCTATATATGTCGACTATTGAGGACTCCTTAGGAGCTATCCTTGCACCACATGATGAATCTGACAATGAAATGGCAGTCTATTACTTGTCTAGGCTATTCAATCTAGCCGAGCTGAAGCTCACTGCTATAGAGAAAACATGTGCAGCGCTAGTGTGGGTGGTGAAGAAACTGAAGCACTACTTCCTAGCCCATCAGGTGAGTTTGATTTCTAGGATGGATCCCATTAGATACCTCCTAGAGAAGCCAGTCCTGGCCGACAGATTGGCACACTGGTAGAGCTTCCTGTCTCAGTTCGACATCACCTTTGTAGTTCAGAAGGCTATAAAGGGGTATGCCATTGCCAAGCAGCTTGATCACCTTCCTCTTCCTCATAGTGACACGGTCCTAGAAGACTTTCCTGATGAAAACCTGTCACTCATCTCTCGTGATTCCTTCTGGTAGCTTCATTTCGATGGAGCTTTGAATTCTAGGAGACAAGGCATAGGTGTTGTTCTACTTACCCCAAAAGGAATCACCATTCTCTTGTCATATCAAGTTCAATTCCCTGCCACCAACAACATCTCCGAGTATGAGGCTCTCCTAGCCAGAAAAAAACGCACCTATCTCCTAGGTGAACATCAACTCAAGATCATAGGAGACTCTTAGCTCATTCTTCGGCAGGTCCTTTCTACCTAGCGCACTCGTAACCCTAAACTCAAGCCTTACCAAGATTTTGTCACACTCCTAGCTAAGAAATTCAGAAAACTCATCTATATTCACACTCCTAGCTCTCAGAATATCTTGGCCGATGCCTTAGCGTCCTTAGCCTCGTCTCACTCCTTCCCTCTCAGCCAGAGTGTTGAAATCATCATCGTCCATAGGTTAGAAGCATCATCAACTCAGGATACTTTGTTCAACAACCTCAGGAATTCTTTAATTATGAAGGCAGAGAGAAGAGAAACGAAGGAAGTGATGCTCATGGAGTTAGGAGAGATAATAGAAGAAGAAAGGCCATGTACCACGCGATTGAGCAATATTGCAAGGATGGTACCTTCCCAGAAGAAGCAGAATATGAAGATAGGAGAGCCATCCGTAGGGCAGCGCTAAGGTATACCATTGTTGGAGAAGTATTGTACAGACGCGCCCTAAATGGAATGCTCCTTAGATGCTTGCCTGACGAAGAAGCTTGGAAGGTAGTGGAAGGAGCCCACACCAGTGAGTGTGGAGGGCATGTGAATAGCCAGATGCTAGCTAAGAAGATCCTTAGGCAGGGCTATTACTGGCCAACCTTAGAAGAAGGATGTGCCATCTACGTTCGTAGGTGTGTCAAATCCCAACTCCATACTTACATGATCTATGCTCCATCTTCCTCCTTGCATCCACTATCATCCCCTTGGCCTTCCTCCATGTGGGCCTTTCATGTCATTGGACCCCTTGGTGATCCTAATGCTCAAATCAAATAGAAATCATTCATCCTAATGCTGAAGCATTCGTAGAAATCAAAGCTTCAACTGTGTGTCGATTCATTATGAAGAACATCATCTCATGGTTTGGAGTGGCAAGCGGTATCGTCACCGACAATGGACCCCAATTCATATCACAAGAACTTCAGGATCTATGTAAAAAATTCAATATTTCTCTGCATCATTCATCTCTGTATTATCCATAGGGCAACAGTCAAGCCGAATCCATGAACAAAACACTTTGAAAATTTTAAAGAAAACTTGTAAGTCTCACAAATTTGTTGATTGGCCTGAGAAATTGATTGAGGCTCTATGGGCCTACTGTACCTCCATCCGCACACCCACGGGGAAAACCCCTTTTTCACATACTTATGGGATGGAGGTAGTAGTTCTATATGAGATACTCATCCCCTCGCTAAGGGTACAGCTGGATAAAGAACTGAATCTTGATGAACGTCGAGAGGTGTTACTTACACAGCTAGAACTCTAAGATGAACGACGTCTGGCCGCAACCGATCACATGCTTTCATATCAAAATAGACTCTCAATATTTTTCAAAAGAAAGTGATTGAACGCAAATTTCATGAAGGAGACATGGTTTTGAAGTAAATTTTCATAAAACCTAGAGGTCCTAGGTCCAAATTGCAAGCTAATTTGGAAGGTCTATATGTAGTCAAAGAAGTGTACCCTAGGAACACCTATAGGCTACTGAATGCTGATGGTGAGGAGCTCTCTCACTCGTGGAATGGTTTGTATCTTAAAAGATTCTGCCCTTAATAAAGGATTTCTATAGCGGCACTACCTTACAAGGAGTACCTGCGGTCTTGTGTCTCTCATCCTTTCATGGTTGTCAAATACCCCCTTTGTTCAGTCGAAACACACAACACGGAAACCCACGGTCGAGTGTCCTTTAGACAAATGTGTTTCTGCTTAGCCCATGTGTACAGAATGTCAAGGTCTATTCTCCTCTTACTCGGACGAGGCGTAGGGGAAGAAGGATCACTGGGTTGAAGACAAAGAGGGGAGTAGATCATGTGTGAATGAAATCTCAAATAGAGACGGTCAATTAAGCTTGCAAAAGAAAGAAATGATGAAAACATAGAGAAGCAAATGAGTCAAAATGAAGAATTGGGGCATGGCAAAGAGTGGCAGTACAGTTCCCCGCGGGATGCCCTTGAGCCCGGTCGTACACATGCCTCAAACAAAATCAATGACCACAAAGTCTCTGGACAATAGATGAAATCCATATGAAATACACCTCAACATGTCAATGAACCAGCATCTCGAGAACTGACACTAAGTCTTACCACCTTTTGTCTTCCTTCCACTAATGGTCAGAACACTCCCTCACCCGGCCTGTGTTAGAACACTAACGACCAGGGGTAATCAACCAAAGGGTGGCTAAGGACAAATGCACATTGCACTCAGGGAATGTCGATAACAAAAAGGGAGATGAGATTCTTGGCTAATCACACAAATGTAGGTATTGTCACTATAGAAAATCCAAAAATTCTAAAAAATTAGAAATAAAAAAAACTAAAAATACAAAAAATAGAAAGTCTAATAATATATATATATATATATATATATATATATATAATGTGTACATATCGTCCTTTTAGCATGTATTGTTACTTTCTATTTTTTGCCTATTTAATAAGGCTCGGCCTCTTGACTACCACCACTCTCCCCAGATCCCTCATGCCTCTCGGGTGGAGGTGGTATATCACCACTGCCCCTCACACTTCGAGCACTTGTCTCCCCCTCGCGGTGCCTCTCCTCCTCCTAGTTCCTCCAGCACCTAGAGGAACCTGCTAGATACTACCTCATTGAGGCGCCGCTCTCTCTGCTCCTGCTCTGGCTCTGGCCAATTGCCTTCACCAATATTCGAAGCTTGTGGATGCGGATTTGCTGCGCAGACATCTCAGCACGCAATCGGGTTAGCTCTGCCAGTTCCACTGTCGACCCCTGCACCCGTAGTGTTTTCAGTTCCCTCGATAGCTCCCCCACCTGCGTCACCACCGTCTCCTCCTGTAGGCACCACTGAGCTGTCTCTGCTGCTGTCGTCTCTGCCTGGAGGCGCCACTGACCCGTCGTTACCGCCGTCGCGTCAGCCTGCTAGCGCCAGTGGCTCGCCTGGAAAGTGGTGGTCCTTAGCTCTGCAACTTGTATCAAATCATGTCAGCATGTAATCTTTAAGTTAAAAATGATCATGTTCAAGTCACACATACCCTCTCCTCCAATGTCGCCTCTGCCTCCTCCGCCCTTCTAAGGGCACCTGCCAACTGATCGGCGAGGTCGGACAAGTGATCCCCTACCATTGCACGAGATGAGGACGTACCCGCCCATGACATCCTCAGCCTCCCCAGCTCTGCATGCTGCACATGAAGCACTTGTCAACATCGTTAAGCTAAAGAAACTGGTATTTACCGAAGTCTAAGTAGGTACTTACCAGCTGGTCATCCTCTCTCCTACCAATGTCCCGGTCCTGCACGGTGGAGTGCAGCAAGGCCTGGAGTAAAGCTATCTGTCCGGTCACGTCTACCTACATGACATCAAAATCATGTCAGGTCCACTTTAAACAAAAGATTTCACAAGGCCTAAGTTCAAAGGTATACCTATCATCGGGTGCCCCTATACATCCTCGCCCCATACTTTAAGGCAAAGGACTGTAAGTACGCCTCATTCTTCTGCGCGTCAGACGTGACCCGACGCCCTCGGTGCTCCCAGTCTGCGATCTACTCCTGGGCTCTCTCATTCCAGTCGGTCATGACATGAAGCCTCCTAAGGGTCCGGCTAGGCCTAGGTGTCCTGCCTCAGCTACGAAACTCCACGGCACTCTGACGTAGGCCAAGTGCTCTCTAGGTCAGGTGCAGATGTAGAGGAAGCACCAGGTTGAGAGCATGCACCCACGTCGCCCTACCAAAGTAGGGGTGGGCCTGCTCCAACTAGGGCTATCCCTCATCTCCCTCCTCCAGGTATGGCTGCCACACCACTTACACAATATACAACATATATTGTTAGTGTTCAAAACATTTAATGAAATCAGCTGAAAGCTAAAAAGGGATAGTACTCACATCCAGCTGAGAGTAGACTTCAATGGCATTCTGAAGGGACGTCAACTGCTCCTCCAAGGGTGCGTGTCCCTGTAAGGCACCCATTGCCTCGCCAAGGGCACTAGGGATGGACACTCTAGAGTCCCCCGCCCCAGACCTGGGAGGTGAAGGTAGGTCAAGACTTGCAAAAGAAACACATGGTTAGATCACACATATATGCAAAATTGAAATTCATGAATAAGACATGAGAAAGAAGGTGATGTACCTAGACTATCAAACTGGTGCTCCAGAAGGAAAGCACCTTAGGCATACTCTCCTACCCGGTCTAGGTCCTCCAACAACAGCAAAAAGTGGCAGTGGACCGCGTCGCCCCACATGACAAACAATAGTCTACCAAAGAAGAAATTGAGGAAGCGATGCAAATCCAGGTCCGCCTGAGTGCCAAGCTCACTAGCTAGGGTCTCCCTAAACCCTATCACTAGCCGATCTAGCTACTCGACCGTAGTCTTCCCTACCTCCCTACCCATTTGGATCAGCCCTAGTGCAACGACCCGACCTCTCGAACACCCGCCAGGGACCCCGAAGTTCGCGCCGCCAGCCACGGATCTGAAGACTTGGAAGGGTTAGAAGAAATACTCTAGTGAGATATGTACTGATTTTAAATAAGTATAACAATATAACAATTGTACAATGCGTCCCAAGTAAAAGCACAAGTACAAGAAGAAATGTGCAGTCCTTAAGGGGCATACCCCGAGAACTTTCAAAGCAAAAATGTTGACTCACTCAGGTACAAGAGCTCACAACACTCGTTCTGACTGTTGCTGACAACACACGGCGCCACAGCCGCCTCCGCAACCCATCTGACACCGAGCTCTCGCGATGACGAGTCCCTAGCTGAAGAGAGTAGGGGGGTGAGCCTCGCGAACAAGGCACAGTAGGGATTACCAGTCCCTCACTGGCCAGAGCAGCAGGAACTCCAAAAATAGGAAACTACACTAGAAAGTTGTAAAGCGAGGAACATCTACAGCAAGATACTACAAAGTAGCGGAACAGAACAATGCAACGTCACAACCGCTAACCAAGGTCGTGACCACACATGACTCTTGCAAAAACCAACGGAGTCGGGCACCAAGAGGAAGCATCCCTCGGTGCACCCGTCGAGACCACGCATCAACCAGGTGAGAACGACGTCTCACCACATGCACGGCCAACTCAGACCTCCACAACGTTGAGGGACCACAAGCAGAACCACCTCGGACCCCGAACACACTGCGAGGTCGGGAAGCCACACCCGCCAGTGCCACCATAGACTGGCACCAAAGAATGGGACGATGGAACCGAGAGGACACCAAAGAGGAAACCACCAGAAGCACTGGCCAAGAAGGCCAAACCAACGATACCTGCGGAAACAAGGCACGACCAGGCTATAACCAATGTGCTGGCTAGGGAAATGGATAACACATGGAAATGTCGTAAGGAAACGTCGTCACAACAACAGCAACCAAGCCACCGCCACTGGCAGCCAAGTGGATGACACATCAGCCACTCCCTCTGCTCGCCAGCCTGGCTCCTACCTCCGCCTCCCCGAAAGAGCAAGACAGAGCCACCACAGAAACACCACAACACAACAACAACCGCAACCTAGCCAAGCTGCGGCCTTACGTCTGACCTCCCTATGTGGCTTCGGAACCAACGGAGGGCAAGGCAGTGAGAAGAAGTGCTGACTGGCCTGCACCGGGGAACTCCAACCAACCTCGGCGTCCCAGATCAACCAAGAGAGCTCTACAAATGACTCGGCACCGCTGTCCAAACCACATTTTCCCCTCAGCTCTAGAGTCCGCCAACTCGGCTACCAACTCAAGCATGCTCGTAGCCCCGAACGCTCCCTCAAAGGCTCTCGAGGATGGGGGTCCTAGGCAATGGAGACAACCTCTGAATGGGACAAGCCCTCAAGCCTCTGTTTGGTAATGGGTTAGACTAAATTTAACTCAAACTTAACTCAAAACAAACTCAAAAAGTAGTGTGGAAAGGTTATAATGTGAACTCAAGTGGGTTAGATTAAAGGTTAGTCAAATGCGAGTTAACTCACAATTTTCCAACCCACCTATGGAGGTGGGTTGTAGTTAATCCATAGAGTTAATTATCTTTTTGTTCTCACAGTACACAACATTAATTGTTACTTTTTCTTTTCCCAACATAGGTTAACTCACTTTTTCTTACCAAAGTACATTTGAGAAATATAAGTTAACTCACTATAGTCAAATGAGTTAACTAAGATGCAAACAAAGTAAAAGTGAGCTAACTTTAGCTTTGGGTTAAAGTTAATTTCAAATTGAGGCCAAGTGCCAAGCACCGGGCGAACAGGCGTGGCAAGCACAACAAGAACCACGTCGAACTGTTGGGTTGTAACCCATGACAAGCCCAGCAAGCACGAGGCATGCATGGACCCTCGAGAGGGCCGTCAGCCAACCAAGGCACGCACGAGAAAGCCATAACCTCGGAACACTGCCGAAGCATGGAAAACCCGTCGCTCTTCTGATAATCGATTGACTGCCGGTCAATCGATTATTAGACAGACACAACCCTCCTGGCACCCCCACCAGGACACGGCCACGAAGGTGTCACCTTCGGTCACTGAACGCAGCAACGTAACCTACCGTGTTCCCCACCTAAAGGTCCTAAGGGCAAGCCAACCCTGGGGCACAAGCTGACACCACAATCGGAACCACGGAAACACCCGAGGTAACATAGGTACTATCGCGTCCCCCCTAGCCACCTCGATACCATCGCGACGAGGAAGGGCACCACGATATCAACCCTATCACGATAGGGAAACGTGTCACGACAAGATCGCATCCGACTACCGGACCGCGACGGCATCGCATCGGGCCAACGCGTCGCGACACGATCGTGCCTTCTAGTGTCGAGATGTGAACCACGTCGCGACACCAGAAGAAGGGCAGAGCCACGGGATGCTCCATCCCGGGCCCACCCACACACCACAAACACACCACACATGGGAGGGGAGCACGGAGAAGCAGGAAATGTTATCTACAAACCATGAGGGGCTCCCAATCCACCCGGATCGAGAAGGGTACAAACAATCCCTACCTTCCAACATGAAACAAATAGGGGCCCTTCACGATGGATTGGCCACCTCCTCCTCGCTCCATGCAAGCTCAACAACGCCAAGGACACGAGCACGACCCTCCTCCTCACCTAAAACACACAAAGGGAAGATAGGGAGGCAGAGCTCTCGCCGAAGGAGAGGAAAGGGAAGAAGAAGAAGAAAGAACACCGGCCAAGGCCTTAAGCCTTCGACACCCAAGATGCGACAGGGCAACGGGGTGACGCGTCTCATTATGGACCTTAATGCGACGGGTCAACGCACCGCAACAAGAACGCGTCCCTCAGGGATGCCACGACAATGCGATAGGTCGTACTAACACGCCTGCCACCATAACAGCTGCCAGATGACAAAAGTCACGGAACACTATCGTGGCCCGTTGACCGGGCGTGACATGAAGACGTGACGGAGAAGCATGGCGCGGCAAGAATGTGACACATAAGCTCGTCGTGACAAGGATGACTGTCGCGTCGAACACCCACGACGCGACACTAACGCGTCGCCCAGCTCGGACGCGTTAGTGGCCAGTCATCCAAGACATCAAACGGAAAGTCGGGAAGCCGAGTCTTACATTCTACACCCTTAAAACAATGTCGTCCTCAAAATTGGGGCAAGCTCAACAGATCCCGAGGCAAGAAACGAAGCACAAATAGCAAACGTAAGACCAACGTGAAAAGGCCACTATATCTCAACACAACCTCCTTGTGGCAACAATAGCACAACCAAACACGCGCAGAGTATACAAAGCGCGGGTGCAAAAATCCACTAAGTCTCACCACGACCTCCTCGTGGCAACAACTGCACCACCAAACACGTACGCAGCACACAAAGCCAGAAAACCAACGGCTTACACAACGGGCTCCAAACACATGGGCAGCACACAATTGAAAACCCAATGGCTCACAACATGCTCCAGACGTGGGTGGAGCACCAAGCCGAGAAACCAACAGCTCACTCCAGCCACACGTGGGGCGTCCAAATGGAACGACAACCCCACAGGTGCCGAGCAACGCCAAAACTGACCTGAACGATAGAAAATGCCAGGCAAAAACCACACGGCTGTAGCCACCAATAGACCACACTATTGGGACCGACAGACCAGCAACCCATTCTGTCGCCAGCAAAACCTGACAGAGAACGCAGTTTCTGACAGCAACATGAGAATCGCCGGTCAACAACTCACTCTATTACCAGTGAAACCTAACAGAGTACACAGATGTTGACAACAACTAGGAAAAACACCTGAGAGTCAAGCACAACACTGAGGGAATAGCCTCACGCTACTAGCAGCAACTAGCATCGGTCACCAGCCCAACTGAGAAACCACGCGAGAGATAAGAACCATAGCGAGAACACACTCGTAGAGAATCCTCAACGCATGAAACAGCGTCCACCGCCACCCCTAGGTCTCACCCAGACCTTCCTCGCAATCCAATAGGGACAGCTAGTGCATGTGGAGCCACAAAACTGGGAAACTACACACTCCATAGTGCGACACATCGTGACGAAAGCACGGAAGGCGTCTGTGGTTAAGCTGAAATCGGACACCTCCCAACATCGACAAACCATGTGGTCGAGTATTAGCGAGCCAATAGGCCTCACTGTCACCAAATAAACCGATAGGAGACTCCCCCATTGGCTTCCAGACTCACCAACACCACGCACAACGGAGAACCAACGAGGAGTTGGCAGCACACCTGCCACGTGCACACAGGGCTCAGAGGTCGAGAACAACAAGTCGACCTCAGAAGGACCCAAACCGAAGTAGGCTACCACAACGGAACACACTCGTTCTTATGAGAGGGAAAACTAAGACACAGGCCATAACCAAAGACTGGCGTACCACCGATAGGGCTACCTAGACAAGGCAAAGTAGCCACCCCACAACGGCAATAGTACAACCACAAGACTCAGGCTAGCATATGCGTCCCAGAGGAGAGAAAGCCCAACGCCTCCAACACCGAGAAAACTCGTGAAACGACACATGAAGCTCACGATCAGGTGACACGACACAACACACGGTGCTGTCAGAAGCACCGAAAGCCACCCAAGGTACAATACAATGCACCAAGGCTCCAAACGACACAAAATCGAAACATTCAAGCACGAGCACACCGTTCTACCACAAGCACTAAAACTAAGCAAAGTGAAACACAGGTGCACCAATGGCCGAAACAACATCACGGGATAACAGTAAGGACTCTTCACCAAAGACCTACCAAAAGCCACATGCAAAGGACCGCAAGCCTGAAAGGGCATAACAGGCCACGCCGGCCCCAACCATTGAGGCACAAAAATACAAAGTATCGAAGAAAATGCTCAAGGTGCAGTACACACAACCTCACCAACAGCCCGAGACGACACAGGGCCCACTAAAGGGGACTCTCCACTAGAGACCCACAATAGAAGCACACGGAAAGCTGACAACTTCAAGAGTGCAACAACTACATCGGCTCCAAAAAGCACACAAAACACGGAGCACTGACTCTGCCGCACGGGGAGCTAAAACCACAACGACTCCCTGGCGCGCAAGAGCAAGAAGCACCACCTCTATCACAATCGATAGAGAGGCCAAACACCAAAACAACGACACGAAAAAGCCTCCAAGGCACAAACTGAGGCACAATTGAGAACACACCGAAACAACGCTTGCACGAGCAAGCCAAGCAAAAAAATCCATGCACAGTAGAGCAACGCTCACGTATGCAACCCAACAAGAAAACGGTACTACCTCATACCAAACCAATAGGGACCCAATGCCCCAAATTGTTCAGGCAGGCAACAAGAAACAATCACAACGAAAAATGGCACGAACAAGTCCACTGACCCACGGTGCCACAAGGAAACGTCGGCACGAGGGGAGCAACCAGCTCAACCCAAAAACAACTCAAGGGAAGATGACTCCACCAGAAGGTCTCAATGATGCGCACCCTAGCAACACAACACAACAGTGGAGCATCACCACTTCATGCAACCCACGAAAAATAGAGGAAGGAGACACGCAACGAGTCTCATCCACATACGAGAGAGATAAAACCACAATGCAAGACTGGCACTTCCACAAGAAGCACAACCAGCCAGACACCCACTGCACTCACCGGACCCCCAACAGTGAGAGCACGCAGGGAGTGAGAAATGAAGCACAACACCTGAACCACGGGGACACATAAAGTCCTACCAGCGCAACCGAGAAACGCAGAAATGAACAAGAAGGCAACCTGGACAATGCAACAGCCAGACGCATGGCCAAGCGCACAACACCTTGACTGGAAACGCCCAAGCAAACTGTAACACAGACAGTCCAACCGGCAACAACAACAGCTCATCTCTACAGAGAGAGAGAGCAGCGACAACCAAAACAAACATAGGGCAGCTTTGGGGAGAACCTCCACCAAAAGTGCTAAGAGACGTCTGCTAAGCAACTATTCCTATCTATTTAGCTAATATAATTGCTGAACATTTATCATGATATTTTTGTTGTGACAAAACCTTTTAATATCTTCACCTTTACCATTTATGAAAATCAATAAGTCAAAAGGCTCTTATTTATACAAACATATTTCGGCCAAAGCTTATGCTTACATAGAACCTAAGTATCAACACAACGAAAATTTTCTAATTCTACAACGTACACTGTATATCATACTAACTCTGACTCTTGAAAAGTCGAAGTCTGTACTGATTGGTTATCTATTGAGCCTTACTCCGACTCCTTGAAAGTCGAAGTTGGACATACTCTGACTTCATAAAAGTCAAAGTCTGCTATCTATTTGCTGGCACTCCGACTTTGTAGAAGTCAAAGTTTGGTTGATCATTACTCTGACTCCCCACGAAGTCCAAGTCATTGCTTCCTTACTCCGACTTCAAAGAAGCCGAAGTAGCTATATTTCTTCTGAAGTCGAAGTTCATTATCTGTTACAGTTGTATCGCTATTTCTTACTCTGACTTCTTAAAAGTCGAAGTTTCTCATATCAACTTTTGTATATCTGTACTTAAATGATCTTTTAAGTCTCTATCAGTGAGCACAACCTAATGTACATCATTACATAAGTTTTACATTGAAATTTCTTTTGCATAAAGATGGTGTCCTTAAAATCATTTTCCTTCAGTTAATATAAAATTCAATTATATTTTTGGCGGGAAAAATATGTAATTCAATATTATTCATCAGTGAAATATCCTTTTGGGGATCTGTAATGTATGAGATATATTTATTATCTCTTCCACTGACAAGAAGATAAGTTGATCACTGGTTGACATATGGTCAAGAATTAAATGCTAAATAAGTATAAGTTGTATGGGCTATCTGTCAAAACCTACCTGCCTCTGTCAAAAATGCCATGACTTTCAATGATCGTGTGCAAATATCTGTTCATTCTTAAATGTTCTGAACTTCTTCATACTTTATATTCATATATGTATCTCACCTACTTCTAAAAGTATGAAGATATCTTTTTGTCCTGTCCATTCATGCTTACAGAACATTTATGAAGCATGGGCAGCCTCCAGTCTTGCGCTTGAAGCCTGCAAGACATTTATAACCTCCAGTCTTACGCATGGAGCCTCTCAGAACTTCAATGAAGTTGTCCCTCAAGCATGAAGCTATAAAATATAGCCTAAAGACGTAGGAACTCATGAAGCTAAAGATTTGATGGACAAACCTAAAAAGATCAAAGTGTCCTCTCAACAGACATCCTTCAATGGTTAGCTTCCAACTGCCAAAATTAAAATGGGGAAATTTGAAGCTAATATATATAAAGCCGAAGCTTGAAGTCTCAACAAGATTGAGAGGAGAGACATAGAGATACACCTACATAGAAGACATAGAAGCTCACACTTCAGTCCTATCTGACAGCTAGAAGAGCCACTCAAAATGAAAGAGAGCCACTTCTCAGTCTTAGACTTCATGCTCTCCATTGGCGATTAAAAGTCTTCTTCGCTTGGTGGATTAGTGCATTTCAGATTCTCTTTAGTCCACCTCATTGTTTCAGAAAGAGCTTGAGCTCCACTTTCATTTGTTTATCTTTCTGAATCATTGTGTTTGCTCATTGTTGTTAAGAAGACACACAAGTTTTCATACTTCTATGTAAGATAACCAACAGGGGGTTTTTACCCTGTAGTGCCCCTCTTGTGAAGGGAAGACCTACTTGTGTAGGTAGTCTTTGTACCCCTTGGTTAAGGGAAGACTTGCTTGAGAGCAAGTGGGTTTGTAATACCTCTCAAGTTTGAGAGAAGGCCAACCATTCTTGGCAGTTAGTGAAATTCCAAGTGGTTTCTTGGGGTCTGGATGTAGGACTTCCATGTGGAAAGGGCTGAACCAGGATAAAATCCTTGTGCACTTTGTGTGACTATTTCCGCCAAGTTTACACTTGTTTCATATACACCACACTAAGTACTAACAACGTTATTTAGTGTTGTTTATCTTTTCATATAATTTTTAAAGTGCAAAAAGTCCTATTCACCCCCCCCTCTAGGACAACAATTGTGCCATCTCGATCCAACAAGTGGTATTAGAGCGTAGGTCTTCTCAGAAGAATCGAAAGATTTAAGAAGAGATGGTAGCTGAAGCTCACAACTAGGAAGGTCAGTCAGTTACCAGACCACCTTTCTTCGATGGTGAGGACTACCAATACTGGAAGATGCGAATGAAATGCTTCATCAGAGACACAGATTTTGATCTGTGGTAGGTAATAGAAAAAGGTGATTTCGTTATTACTCCTGCTGAAGGTACTACTACAATTACAACAACTGATAAAGTTAAATTGTCTCTAAATATTAAAGCAAGAAATTATCTATGTTGTGCTTTATCAAAAAGGGAATTTAATAGATTATCAGCATGCAAATCGGCAAAAGAAATGTGGGATAAATTGCAGGTAACATATGAGGGAACTGATAAAGTTAAGCAAACTAGAATAAACATTCTTGTTTCACAATATGAACAATTTAAAATGTTGCTAAATAAAAATATCACTCAAATGTATAATAGATTTTCAAATATAGTAGTTGGGTTAAACTCTCTTGGAAAAGATCTCTCTGATGAAGAAACTTTCAGAAAATTTCTAAGATCATTAACTCACTCATGGACCCCTAAGGTCACTGCTATTGAAGAAGCTCATGACTTAGTAAAACTTCCCATTGATAAATTAATTGGTTCACTTATGACTCATGAAATAAATATGGAAAGATTTTCTGAAAGTACTTCGAAAAAGAAAATGTCAAATGCTTTGAAAGCTGCAGACTCTTTTTCCTCTGAAGATTCAAAAGAAAGATCAGATGACAGTGATGATGAAGTCTTACTGTCAAGAAAACTCCAACGAATTCTGGCCAAGAAAAAGAAATTCGGCTCAAAGAGATACTTATAAAGAAAAAAGAAGAAGAAACCAACCTATTATGAATGCAATCAACCTGGACATTACAATATGAATGTCCTAAGCTCAAGAAGAAAGAACCTACTAAAATGTCTGATAAAAGGAAAGGCAAAGAAAGAAGATTCAGAAAATACAAATAGAAGGCAATGACCGCAGCTTGGGATAATGAAGAAGCTACAACTTCAGACTCCTCAAGCTCAGAATTAGAAGAAAAGGAACAAGTCAATCTAGCACTCATGACAGGACTAGACCAGGTAAACTCTGAAACATCTTTTACTTCATGTTTAGAATCTGATTCTGATAATTTAAAAGATACATTCAATGAACTGTATGAAAAACATAAAACAGTAGTTAAACAAATGAAAATAGTTAAGTTAAACCTACTAATTCAAGAAAAATCCAACACCCTTCTAAAAAATGAAGTAGAAAAGTTAGGACAACACCTAACTGAAACTAAAAGATTTAATGAGCTACTGTGTGAGGATTTAAAAAATAAAAACATTAAACTCATAGAACTCGAATCAAATATAAAAGAAGTACAAGATGAAGAAAAATTAAGAGAAGAAAACATTTATCTAAAAACAACTATAGAAAAAATTACAAGTTGTAAAACATCATTAGTTGTAAAATTAAAAGGTGCTCGAACAGGCAAAAAGAAATATGGAGTAGGTTACATACCTCCATCAAATGAGGTAAAAATTATCTATCCTGAAAAATACCCAACTCCAAAATTTGTGAAAAAGAAGAAAATAAAAAATCTCATAAATGTTAATCAACATATCTATAGACAAAAACAGAAATTCAATAAAACTACACATACAAAGAATGCATATGATCAGTGTTGTAGTGATTATAATCAATTAGGACACACAATCAGCACTTGCACAACTAGACACTTGCACTAGATTCCAAAGACTAACCATCAAGGACCCAAGAAAATTTAGGTACCAAAAATTAAAACATAGTTCTGTTTATAGGTCATCTAAGAGCATCCAAATGGTATTTGGATACTGGGTGCTCAAGGCATATGACAGGTGACAGAAAACTATTTACAAACTTTAGAGATGAAGTTGGCCAAGTTACCTATGGAGATATAGGAAAAGGAAAAATTCTAGGATGTGGAAATATAGGAACAAAGGAAAACTATTTGATAAAAGATGTTATGTATGTAGAAGGTCTAAAGCATAATCTGATTAGCATCAGTCAACTTTGTGACAAAGGTCACTTAGTAAAGTTTCAGAATGATAAGTGTATAATTCAGAAGAATGGAAAAACAATATTTGAAGCTCAAAGAGTCAAAAATCTATATACTCTATAGTTGGCAGAATTAAAAGAAGTCAATCTATGTCTTACAACCACAAAGAGTGAAGAAACTGATATATGGCACGAAAGATTAGGACATGCTAGTACTTCAGTAATCAAGAAACTAATCAAGTATGTTCTAGTTGAAGGTCTTCTGAAACTAAAGCTAAAGAAATCTAGAATCTATATAGCATGTGCAAAAGGGAAGTAGACCATGACTTCATTTCAGTCCAAAACAGTGGTAACAACTTTCAAACCTTTAAAACTCATTCATATGGACTTGTTTAGACCTTTGACAATAGTTAGTCTTGGAGGAAATGTTTATGGCTATGTAATTGTGGATGATTACTCAAGGTACACTTGGGTATCATTTTTGGAAGCCAAATCAAAAACATTCTCAGCTTTTCTAAAGTTTAGTAAATTAGTACAGAAGAACTAGAAATTTCAAATAGTTAGTATTTGATCTGATCATGGTGGAGAATTCAAAATTGAAGAATTTGTCAGATTCTGTGAAAAAAATGGCATAGAACATAACTTCTTTGTAGCGAGAACATGTCAACAGAATAGAGTAGCAGAAAGGAAGAATAGAACACTGCTGGACATGGCCAGGACAATGCTTATAGAATATAATCTACCAAAGTACTTCTAGGCAGAAGCAGTCAACACAGCCTGCTACATTATCAACAGATGTATCATCAGGCCTATCTTGAAGAAGACACCTTATGAACTCTACAAGGAGAAGAAGCCAAACATCAGTCATCTTCGACCCTTTGGTTGTAAGTGATTTATTTTAAACAATGGCAAAGATAATCTAGGTAAATTAAATGCTAAAAGTGATGAATGTTTCCTATTAGGATACACTTCAAAACCTAGAAGTTATAAAGTATTTAATAGAAGAACTTTAACTATTTAAACAATATGTCCACATTTTATTTGATGAAACAAACCTTTCTATTAAGAAAATAGAAGAATAAGATATTGTTGAACAATTGTGCAGGGATCTAGAACTAGTTTCTCTTGAAGAAAAAGAAAAAGAGAAAGAAGATCCACCACTAGAACAACTACAACAACAAGAAGAAACACAGGAAGGACTACCTAGAAGATTGAGGTATCACAAAGATCATCTAAAGAAAAATATTATAGTTAATCCTTAAGACAAGGTAAGAACAAGAGGTATGACAATTCCCTGTGACTTTACTGCATTCGTTTCTCAAATAGAGCCTAGGACAATCAATGATGCACTGGCCGATGAATCTTGGATCCTAGCTATGCAAGAGGAACTTAACTAGTTCCAACGCAGCCAAGTCTGGACACTTGTCCCTAGACCTTCTGACCATCTAGTTATTGGGACCATATGGGTCTTTAGAAACAAAATAGATGAATCAAGAGTGATTACAAGGAACAAAGCTAGACTAGTAGCACAAGGATTCTCCCCAGAGGAAGGTATTAATATCGATGAAACATATGCTCTAGTTGCTAGATTAGAGGCAATTAAAATTTTATTATCTTATGCATGCTCCCTTAATATTAACTTATTTCAGATGGATGTCAAGAGTGTATTTCTAAATGGTTTTATGAAAGAAGTCTATGTTGAGTAACCACCAGGCTTTGAAGATACTAAGTATCCTAATCATGTTTTCCATTTAAAGAAAGCATTATATGGTCTGAAACAAGCTCCAAGAGCTTGGTATGAAAGACTAAGTGCTTATCTTATATCACATGATTTTTCAAGAGGTAAAGTAGATAGCACATTATTTATTAAGAAAATTTCAGAAGAAATCTTAATTGTCTAAATATATGTTGATGATATTATCTTTGGTTCTACTAATGAATCACTCTGCAAATTATTTGAAAATCTTATGCAAAGTGAGTTTGAAATGAGCATGATGGGTGAGCTTAATTACTTTCTTGGCTTGCAAATCAAGCAGACCAAAGAGGGTACTCACATTTGTCAAGCCAAATATATTTTAGACTTACTATCTAAATATGGGTTACATAAGTGTAAGCCCCTAGGAACACCCATGAGCTCAAGCATCAAATTAGATAATGATCCACTTGGCAAGAAGTTAGATCAGAAGATCTACAGAGGTATGATTGGGTCACTACTCTATCATACTGCTAGTAGGCAAGACATAATGTACAGTGTATGTTTGTGCGCCAAATTTCAAGCTGATCCTAAAAAATCTCATATTAATGTCGTTAAAAGAATTTTTAGATGTCATATAAATACAAGTAAATTGGATATATGGTATCCCAGATGTTTAGAATTTAAATTGCTTGGGTATAGTGATGTTGACTATGCTGGATACAAAATTGATAGAAAAAGCAACAATGGTACTTGTCAAATTCTTGCAGGATGTTTGATTTCCTGGTCCTCCAGAAAATAGAACTCAGTAGCTTTGTCCACAACAGAAGCAAAATACATCGCAGCTGGAAGTTGCTGCACTCAACTGCTGTGGATTAAGCATCAACTGGAAGACTATGGTCATACTTTTAATGCAATTCCATTGCTTTGTGACAACACAAGTGCAATCAACCTAACCAAAAATCCAATTCAGCACTCAAGAACCAAGCATATTCTGGTCAGACATCATTTCATCAGGGACCATGTAAGTAATGGAGATATTTTACTTGAATTTGTTTCTACAAATGATCAATTAGCAGATATATTCACTAAACCTCTTCTTGAAGATAGATTTACATCTATCATAAGAGAAATAGGTATGTGTAATCCTGATTAAAATTCACTGCACTGCATGTTGCTTTCATTGTAAATTTTTTTTAGGTCTTGAGACTTCGACTCTTTAAAAGTCGGAGTTATGGATACTGCGACTCTTGAGAAGTCAGAGTTCTATACTGCGACTCTCAGGAAGTCAGAGTTTGTAAAGTTGGAGTTTATATCTCAATTTCATTTTTTAAAAAAATATTAATATATTAATTTATTTAATTTCTATTTAAAAAGCAATAAATTGTAACCGTTCACTCATTAAATCTCAACTCTTCATCTCCTTATCTATGGTCTGTTTCACCTTCCCCTTTCTTTATTAAGACCCTTTCTCTCCTTTCGAAAAATCACTTGTTTGAAGTCTCTTCGACTCCCCTGTCGTCTTCCTCCTGGTTCCCGCGTTCGCTCTTCACCTCGACGGAACCAAGCTCGAAGCCTCTGCAAATTTCCACCTCCTTTTTGAAGAAAGGTAGGATCTTTAACCTCTATAGACTATCTCTACATCTTCTCTGCTACCTATCTCAGACCTATTTTTGTCATTTGTCTAGATGGCTTCATCTAGGGCTCCTGAAGGTACCCTTTTCACCCCAGAGCAGTTCCAACGACTGTCTTCGGCCAAAGCATCCATTTGCCTAAGGAAAGTAGTGGATTTCAGTCAGTTGTCGGGTAGACTAAGATGGGTAGAAGAAACCCTAGCAGCCATGGGTTGGTCAAAGCTCTATCAGATTTCTGAACCAACATTTGAGGGCGCTCTGAAGGCTTTCTACCTATCCCCCCAAATCACAGCAGAAGGTTCAATTACCGGCTCAGTAAAGGGTACCATTGTCACTGTTTCTGAAGAACTTCTAGTAGAACTCTTGGATTGCTTGAACTTTAGACACAGGATCAGTGAAGTTGTGTCCATGGATAAGCAGAAATTGGGAGTTATTGGGAGTTTAAGTTCCATCACTAAGAAAGGGCTCCTAGTCAACGAGTTTTCAGCAGAAAAGAGAATACTCCACTCAATCATCACCAACATCATCACTCCCAAAGTAGGTACACACTCTTCTATCACTGCCAGAGATGGCAGTTTGTTATTTTGGGCCATTCAGAGACACATGGTTATCTTGCCTTCCATCATCTTGGAAAGGATGACATGTTCCAAGAACCTGCAAGAGTCCCTTCCCTATGGGCCCCTGCTAACCCTTGTGTTCAAGAAGTTTTCGGTGGATTTAACGGATGAGATGTCCACCTCTGTAAAAGAGAAGATTGCGCTCTCCACCTTGAGGAGAAGCCATTATGCCTTAGAAGACAAGTCTCAAAATGTTTAGATCAAGGACTTTGTCCCCAAGTGCACTCACGAAGTGTTTCCAGATGAGGCTCAGAATTACTCCTCCGTTCCAACACAAGAAGTTAGAGAAGAAGAAGCTCTAGCAGTACATCAAACAGAGATCCAGGCTCTTGTCACCTCTCAAGAACAAGATATTCCTGAGAAAACTATCAATCAAGTTCTAAGGGACTTAAGAGGCAAAGGAGTGACTTAGGAAGAAGACATTCCTCGCACCACTCCAGTAGAGCCTTCTTTAGTGGAGCACCACCACATTTTTCCACCATATGTTGAGACCCAGCCTAGGTCTCAGGGGGAGACTAGCAAAAGTATGGATGATGTGATACAATTGATTTTGAAGCAGCAAGAGATGATGATAGTTCTGCAGATGCAAATCCGCAAGATAGATGTCAGATTTGATTGCATGTCTTAGGAGGTCCAACAGGTGAAGGACCTTTTATTACAGTTGCTGTGCCAACAGGGCACAGGTACTTCTCAAGTTCCTCCTGCTCAATCTGAGCAGTAACAACAACAATCGCAGCAACAGTTAGAGGATGTGGTTCCATAACCAGAGAAAATATCAGAACAACCTTTTGTGGACCCAGGAGTTATGTCAGAACAACAGTAGTCAAGCCAAGTAGAGGATATTTCTGAGCAGTAGTCGGAGAAGCAAGAGCAGCCTTTAGATGGAGAAGCTGACCTTCCAGTCAAAACCTTTAACAGGAGAGTTAGAAGGAAGCTTATGAAGTCTGGTCTTCCAGTTTTCCCTTCTTAGCCCTTGACTATCTCATCTCCTCCTCCTACTGACCCTCCACCTCCACCAGCCATTGTACAACCACCTCCTTCCACCTCTCAACCTATCCCTTCTACCTCCATTGATCCTCTTCCTTCCTCCTCTCAAACAGTAATTGAGTTTCCAATAAATACTTCAATTCCTTCCTTTCCTTTGTAGCATAAGTTCAAAACTCACACTGTGAATACTCCCTCTCTTCATACCTTACCTCCACACTTCTTTTCTACTCCTCCTTCATCCTCCATTTCTTCTTCTATTAGTTCCACTCCTTCAATTGGCCAGATAGTACCTAGTATGGTACTAGCCTCTAGAGCAGTCCCTCATGGCCACAGTTCCCTTCTTCCACCTTTTTGGTATGCCTTCATCTATCACTCTAAACATCACATAAATCTATTCAGAGAATTTTTATCCATTAAAGCTTTTCTTGAAGTTCATGGGATGCAAGACTACAAGTTCAAAAATTGTCTCCTTCTTCTACTCAAAACCTTTGAAGTTCTATTGGCTGATGTGAATCTCATCACTCAAAAGAGCCATAGTTCTTCTCCTTCAGAGTTTCTCAATCTTTACCCTACTGAAGCTGAAATATTCATCTCAGCCAAGTCTACAAACCCTCTCCTCACCGTTCACCAGCACATAACTCTAAGGTTCTTTGACCTCTTTAGCAACCACCTTAGAGAAGCCCAGACTAGCTACACTCGAATGAAGGTCTTCAATGAAGATAGATTCAAGTTGGGCTTGCCAGACATCAATACAGGGCAGTGGTGAATGATTGCTCAGGGTCAGAGACCAATTACTCCTTCCATGACCATTGCATTACCTTCTAGACTGTATCCCAGTCTAGTTGGTTCTAGCATTCAATAGGCATATCCGGATAGCAGCTAGATTCAAAGTTAAGTATAACATCAAGCTATCCTTCCATATATTTGCCATGATGTAAGCTCCCAAGAATTCTCAGCACATGAACGACTTTCAGCACTGCTTTGCAGAGTCTGAGAGATTGAATGAAGATGAATGGGTAGCAGCTTATCCAGTAGATAGTAAAAAGTGTCAGAGACTCATGTTACATCCCCTTGTCTATCTCATGAAGCCTTATGACATTCTTTAGAAATCTGTGTTTCAGAAATGGACACAGAGATATGTTATCTATTACCAAACCAAGGAAGCAATCCACTCTCGGGGTCTTCACTTGAATCTTACTGTGCATGACTTTCTGCACCATGGAGCCAAGAAGAAATTTGTTTCCCTTAAGTATACTTTGTCTGCTGACAACTACCATAGAAGACTCAACTGGTTTCATCGTAGGCATGTCAAATCTTATAGGAAAATCCCTGCCATAGGACCTTCCTACAACATAGATAGAGAAAAATTTTCCTTTTTCTTCCTTGACAATGAGCGTAAGACATGGGACATTATTCAACCATTCTTTGCTCAAGTCACCTCCTCTCTCTATCTTCCTAGTTCATCTTTTACCCATTAATGTAACTTGGTCCTTCCAGATAATAATATAGATATGTTTCTTCACATCTGTGTGTATCTCTTTCTCTCTCTCTATGTCTCTTATCCTTTCTGTTAATGCCACAAAGGGGGAGAAAAGAAAGAAACGAAGAAACAAATGTTTTACAAAATTAAATTTGTTTTCTTTTTTACTGAATTTAAAAGTTTTTGTCATTAACAAAAAGGGGGAGAATTGTTGAGCAACTATTCCTATCTATATTGCTAATATAATTGCTGAACATTTATCATGATATTTTTTCTATGACAAAACCTTTTAATATCTTCGCCTTTACCATTTATGAAAATCAATATGTCGAAAGGCTCTTATTTGTACAAACATATTTCGGCCACAGCGTACACTGTATATCATACTAACTCTGACTCATGACTCCGACTCTTGGAAAGTCGAAGTCTGTACCGATTGGTTATCTATTGAGCCTTACTCCAACTCCTTGAAAGTTGAAGTTGGACATACTCCGACTTCATAAAAGTCAAAGACTGCTATCTATTTGTTGGCACTCCGACATCCTAGAAGTCAAAGTTTGCTTGATCTTTACTCTAACTCCCCACGAAGTCGAAGTCATTGCTTCCTTACATCGACTTCAATGAAGTCGAAGTAGTTGTATTACTTCTAAAGTCGAAGTTCATTATCTGTTATAGTTGTATTGTTTTTTCTTACTCCGACTTCTTAAAAGTCAAAGTTTCTCATATCAACTTCTATATATTGGTACTTAAATGATCTTTTAAGTCTCTATCAGTGAGCACAACCTAATGTACATCATTACATGAGTTTTACATTGAAATATCTTTTGCATAAAGATGGTTTCCATAAAATCATTTTCCTTCAGTTAATATAAAATTCAGTTATCTTTTTGGCGGGAAAAATATTTAATTCAATATTATTCATCTGTGAAATATCCTTTTGGGGATCTGTAATGTGTGAGATATATTTGTTATCTCTTCCACTGACAGGAAGATAAGTTCATCTCTGGTCGACAGATGGTCAAGAATTAAATGCTTCATAAGTATAAGTTGTATGGGCTATCTGTCAGAACCTACCTGCCTGTGTCAGAAATCCCATGACTTTCAAAGATCATCTGCAAATGTCTGTTCATTCTTAAATGTTCTGAACTTCTTGATACTTTACATTCTTATATGTATCTCACCTACCTCCGAAAGTATGGAGATATCTTTCTATCCTATAATTTCAGGCTTACAAAACATTGATGAAGCATGGTCAGCCTCCAGTCTTACGCATGAAGCCTCTCAGAACTTGAATGAAGCTGTCTCTCAAGCATGAAACTAAAAAATATAGCCTAAAGACGTTGGGACTCATGAAGCTAAAGATTTGATGGACAAATCTAAGAAGATCAAAGTCTCCTCTCAATGGGCATCCTTCAACGGTTAGCTTCCAACGACCAAAATTCAAACGGGCAAATTTGAAGCTCATATATATAAAGCCGAAGCTTGAAGTCTCAACAAGATAGAGAGAAGAGAGATAGAGATACACCTACATATATGACATAGAAGCTCACACTTCACTCCTATCTGAAAGCTAGAAGAGCCACTCAAAAAGAAAGAGAGCCACTCCTCAGTCTTAGACTTCATGCTCTCCATTCGCGATTAGAAGTCTTCTTCACTTCGTGGATTACTACATTTCAGATTCTCTTCAGTCCACCTCATTGTTTCAGAAAGAGCTTGAGCTCCACTTTCATTTGTTTCTCTTTATGAATCTCTGTGTTTGCTCATTGTTGTTGAGCAGACACACAAGTTTTCATACTTCTGTGTAAGATAACCTGTAGGGGGTTTGTACCCTGCAGTGCCCCTCTTGTGAAGGGAAGACCTACTGGTGTAGGTAGTCTTTGTACCTCTTGGTTAAGGGAAGACTTGCTTGGGAATAAGTGGGTTTGTAATACCTCTCAGGTTTGAGAGAAGGCCAAGCATTCTTGGCAGTTAGTGAAATCCCAAGCGGTTTCTTGGGGACTAGACGTAGGACTTCCATGTGGGAAGGGTTGAACCAGGATAAAATCCTTGTGCACTTTGTGTGATTATTTCCGCCAAGTTTACACTTTTTTCACACACGCCACACTGAGTACTAACAATGCTATTTAGTGTTGTTTATCTTTTCAAATAATTTTTAAAGTGCAAAAAGTCATATTCACTCCCCTCTAGGACAACAATTGTACCATCTCAATCCAACAACATCCTGGGAGGACTTCACCAGAATGCAACCCAACTAAACGGTACACTTCGAACCACAGGGGCAACAGAACGGTGGTCCGAAACGAACACAGAGCACTCCTGAGAAGTATCTCTACCAGAAACGCCAATGGGTGATCCTAGGAAGAACCTTCACTAGAACGGACAACCCAAATGACCAAACAACACAAACTTTCAGAGAGAACACCGCAGCAAGCAGAACTGCAGAAGCAACACAAGTCGATCCTAGGAGAACATCCAACAGAACCACCAAGGCACAGTTCTGTGAAAACCTGCCAGAACACACCAGCCAAATCAACAGCATACCACATGCCCTTAGGCAGCACAGCAACAACAGAAACGAGCACGGAACAGTCCCGGGAGAAACCCTCACCAAGACAACAACAAACGGTTATGGGAAACCTCACCAGAACACAGGGCAAGCAAGCGATTCACCTCAACCCAGAGGGCAATGCAACAGCAACCAGAAACGAGCACAACACAATCCTGAGGAAACCTCACTTCTGCCAGATCCAACAGTGAAAAGACTCCGGGAGCACCTCACCAGAGCTCACAACCAGCCAGCACAAGGCCAACAAGAACCACAGACAAGTGTCGCAGCACTCAACCAGCGATGCAACACGGCACATAGAACATCTGCTTAGCCCAAGCAACAATACCAACCGAGCAGAGCACAATGCACAACAGCGCACAGACATAAGACCACACACACAACCAACGCAGCACACACCCTAACAACAGGGGAACAGGCAACAAGGCAGGGACACTTCGACCGGTTCCACAGAAAACAACTCTGCACCATTGAAGGCCACACCACATGCAAGCTCTCTCAGCCTTCGCGACACACACACCCAATGCACTGAAGATGACCAGGAGCACCGCACCTGGACTTACCTGCGACCGTCCTCCACACGAGGAAGACCACTACCAGCGAGTCCACCGCCAACTGTGCCACCATGGCTCAAACACACCAAGCGACCACACTCGCCACGCATGTGACGCAGCAACAGCTGCAACCCACTGCAGCGCTCACACGAACCTTACAGAGAAGTTGCACGTCTGCAAAACAATTGAAAGCACAAGCCTAACAATAGATGGACGGTGTCAGTAGCGTACTAGTACCTTTCTTTGGGACAACTATAGTTATTAACTCATTACAAATCTCAATAGACCCATGCTCTAATACCAACAGTAACGACCCGACCTCTCAGACCCCTGCTAGGGACCCCGAAGTTCGTGCCGCCACCCATGGATCCGAAGACCTGGAAGGGTTAGAAGAAATAGTCTAGTGATACATGTACTGAATTTAAATACCTATAAAAATATAACAACTGTACAACATTTCCCAAGTAAAAGCACAGTTACAAGAAGAAAAGTGTAATCCTTATGGGGCATACCACGAGAACTTGCAAAGCAAAACTCTCGACTCACTCAGGTACAAAGTAGCAAGGAACACCTACAGCAGGATACTACAAAGTAGAGGAACAGAACAATGCAATGTCACGACCGCTAACCAAGGTCGTGACACACACATGACTCCAGCAAAAACCAACAGAGTCGAGCACCAAGTGGAAGCAACCCTTGGCGCACCCACCGAGATCACGCAACAACCAGGTGAGAACGATGTCTCACCACATGCATGGCCACCTCAGACCTCTACAAGGTCGAGGGCCCACAAGTAGAACCACCCTGGACCCCGGACACACCGCGAGGTCGAGAAGCCACACCCGCCGGTGCCACCATGGACTAGCACCGAAGAACGGGACTACAGAACCGAGAGGACAACGAAGCGAAAACCACCAGAAGCACTGGCCAACAAGGCCAAACCAACGATGCCTACGGAAACTAGACATGGCCAGGCTAGAACTGCCATGCAGGCTCGGGCAACGGATAACACTTGGAAATGTCGTGAGGAAACACCGTCACAACAACAGCAACCAATCCACTGCCACTGGCAGCCAAGAGGAGGACACACCAGTCACTCCCTCTGCTCGCCAGCCTGGCTCCTGCCTCCTCCTCCCCAGAAGAGTGAGATAGAGCCACCACAACACAATAACAACTGCAGCCTGGCCGAGCTGCGGCCTCATGCCTGACCTCCCTACATGGCTCTGGAACCAACGCAGGGCGAGGCAGTGAGAAGAAGGACTGACTGGCCTGCACCGAGAAGAACTCCAGCCGACCTCGGCGTTCCAAACCAACCAAGGGAGATCTACAAATGACTCAGCGCCGCTGTCCAAACCTCATTTTCCCCTCAGCTCTATAGTCCGCCAACGTGGCTGTCAACTCGAGCACACTCATAGCCCCGAACGCTACCTCCAAGGCTCCCAAGAATGGGGTCCTAGGCAATGGAGACAACCTCTGAACAGGACAAGCCCTCAAGTGCCAAGCACCGGGCGAACAGGAAGGGCAAGCACAACAAGAACCATGCTGAACTGCTGGCTTATAACCCATGACAAGCCCAGTAAGCACGACGCACACACGGACCCTCGAGAGGGCCGTCGGCCAACCAAGGCATGCATGAGCAAGCCCGAACCTCGGAACACTATCGAAAGCACAGAAAATCCATCGCTTTTCTAATAATTTATTGACCACCGGTCAAGCGATTTTTAGATAGACACGACCCTCCTAGCACCGCCGCAAGGACACAACCACGAAGGTGTCACCATCGGTCACTGAACGCAGCGAGGTAACCTGCCGCGTTCCCCACCTGAAAGTCCCACAGGCAAGCCAACCTTAGGGCACAAGCCGACACCCCAACCGGAACCACGGAAACACCCAAGGCAACACAGGTACTATCACATCCCCCCTGACCATCGCGACGGGAAAGGGCACCACAACAACAACCTTATCACGACAGGGAAATGCATCGCGACAAGATCGCATCTAACTGCCGGACTGCGATGCCATCACGTCGAGCCAACACGTCGCGACACGATCGCGCCCTCTGGTGTCGCGATGCGCACCGCGGTCACGACACCAGAAGAAGGGCAGACCCGCGGGATGCTCCATCCCGGGGACACCCACACACCACAAACACACCACACGGGGGAGGGTTGTATGGAGAAGTAGGAAATGCTATCTACAAGCCACGAGAGGCTCCCAATCCACCTGGATCGAGAAGGGTACTAACAATCCCTACCTTCCAAGAAGGCCATAGGGGCCCTTCATGTCGGATTAGCCACCTCCTCCTCGCTCCACACAAGCTCCACAACGCCAAGGACACGAGCACAACCCTCCTCCTCACCTGAAACACACAAAGGGAAGAGATAGAGGCGAAGCTCCCGCCGGAGGAGAGGAAAGGGAAGAGGAAGAAGAAAGAGAAGAAGGGTCGCCGGCCAACGCCTTAAGCCTTTGGCACCCAAGACGCGACGGGGCAATGAGTCGCGTTAAGGATCTTAACACGATGGGTCAACGCACCACGAGAAGAACGCATCCCCCAGGGATGCCGCGACAACACGACAGGTCGTAGTGACACGCCTGCCACCTTGACAATTGCTAGATGACAAAAGGCATGTAACACGGTCGTGATTCGTTGACTAGGTGCGACACAAAGGAACAATGGAGAAGCAAGGAGCGACAAGAACGTGATGCACAAGCTCGTTGTGACAAGGATGAATGTCGCGTCAGACACCCATGACGTGACACTAATGTGTCGCCCAGCCCGGACGCGTTAGTGGCCAGTCATCCAAGACACTGCACAGAAATCCAGGAAGCTGGGTCTTACACTTAGGCTCTCCTACAGATCTACCCTAGGAACTAAGGGAGACCTATGCCCAACTTTCAGTCCTAGGAGCCTCTGGGTGATCTCCCTATAGCACGGGTAGGTAAACCAACAAACCGAGCAGTCGTATACCATCAGCCTGGTGATCCTACTCACATCGTCGAGGTCGGAGATCATATGACCCCATGGAAACACGAAGGCGGTCGCCTTCGCATCCCACCTGCTCCACAATGCTTGGGTCAGGGGAGCATCCGCCCTCATCCTCTCCATACAGAAGACCTTTCCGAATCCCATCTCCTCCAGCCTCTCCCTCTGGAAGCCCGAGAGCGCCAGGTACACTGCGAGCACGAGGAACCAGGAAACCCTGGCCCTCATCTCGCCCTGCAAACACAAGAAGAAGCAACTGGTCAGTGAAATCATGCATTTTAGCAACTCTCGACTGAGGTCGTGTCGACCCATTGAGTAGCGACCTTGTCACGACGCCCCGATGCGTTGCGACCTTGTCGCGACGGCCCATGACCGTCGTGACAGTGTCGTGACCCCTGACGCCATCGCGACAGACCCTGTCGGGACGGGGTGGGTTGTTGCTTTCTCAGACGATTGGCCGACCAGAGCCTTCCCTCTCTGGTGGCGTTTCTCTTGGGCCTTTCGCCCTACATATGCCCTCTACGGGGTTTCTTCACCATCCACACACATCAAAATGAATGATTTAGGGCAAGGAGGACCTACCTTTTTCATGGCCTCCTCCCATGCCACCGCCGCCACTTTCATGTCCATGGCCGGCACATCCTCCTCTGCCATTTCGACCTCCGACACATCTCCAGACGTCGGAGCCGCCTCCTCCCACCACCGAAGCTTCCTCGCCGACGGCCTCCTCATCTGTTCACCGCCGGGCGAGCCACCGCCATTCCCACTACCTTCCATCACCGTGTAGGGGGCGAAAGAGAGAGAGAGAGGGAGAGCAAAGAGAGGGAAAGTGAGAGTGAGGCAGAGATCGCCGGAGAGAGGTCGTCGGAGAGAAGAAATCACTAGAGCTAAGGGGGTTTGACCGCAGAAAGGGTAAAAGAGGGGGCCACTACGTTTTTGAACTCTCGGTTAGAGTTGCGACCACTATAGACATTCTGTTAAGGTCGCGACAGCCTACCTGGTTGCGACATGGTCGCGACTAGGGTCATCGTCGTGACATTAAGGCGACGTATGTAGCTGTCACTACATGACCTAATGCACACAACAGTGAATAAAAAATCAATTTTATTGATCTAAATTGTCAAATATAAGATCCAATCATATCCATGATCAATTAAATCATCGTTTCATGCCCTACCTACCACCTGCTACAATTCCTAATCCCTCAAATCTGTCCTCCAGCCTGTGCAACCTCTGCCACGACACGATCTCCTCGTGGTCGGATCCTCCTCAGTGCCTGCAGGTATTATTGATAAATGTCGTCGTTCTCCTCTACCTCCTCTGAGATGAGGCTCGTAGCACACACCTCCCAGTGTATAATGGCGCTCCTCACGTCTTGCTTGTCTTGTGCATTGTCCATCTTCCTCACATGAATAGGCGGGTAGTGGTAGAGAGCTGGTACAACTGTGCGTGGCACGCTGAGCTGAAGGTAACAACGATGTGCATTGTAGAGGACTAGTGCTTCGCCCCCTATCAACCGCAAGTCCAGGCCGATGCGCTGAGGTAGACAAATGATCTTTGTTGTAGAGGAAGGTCGGCCACATTTCGAATTGCTCTACCTACAGGGTGTTCAAATATAGCCTCCATTCTTTCAACCCCTTGACCATCGCGGTGGTCATCTGTAGTCTTGCACCACACTTCGGTGGTCATCTGTAGTGGTGTCATTCATCGCCTTGTAGTAGATCCGCATGCCCATCCAGCATTCTAGGGTGATCACTGAGCTGTATAGAGGTCCGCCAGTGGCTGCAGAGGATAGACAGACATATAGATAGCCGAAGATGGCTTGGGAGATAGGTATACCTTCCCACATGCTGCTCATGACGCTCAAGTTGGCTGCAGATAGAAGATGGTCTTGCGTGGGGAAGAGGATGACACCGCATATGCAGATGGCGGCAACTTTGGCGATGGCTAGGTAGTTCCTACTCTTTTACTGATAGGTGATCCACTGAGAGAGGGAGATCAAGTGGAGGTAGCCTGGGATTATCATGGTCTGCAGATCCCAGGTCTTCATGGTAATTTCCCTAAGTATAGCCCAAGAGTCGATAGGGGCTACAGTGTGAGAGATGAGGTACTCTGACCCCTTCTTATCTTTGGGGAGCCCTAGCATGATCTCTAGCTCCTCCAGTAATATGGAGGCTTCAAAGGTGGGGAGGATGAACGTGTGTGTCTGAGGGTGCCATAGCTCCACCAGTGCTGTAAGACTGTCCTAGATATGGACGATCTTGTGGTAGTTCTTGCCCAGCACCAACATCGTTGTCTAGTTCCACTCGCTTAGAAGATTGGTGGACTCCACTGGAAGAGCATTGATCATAGGCTCCAACCAAGGGATTTTGGAGAAACGGTGAGAGCTCGGGAGGATCTAGAAGAAGAAGAAGAAAGAAAAAATAAGAAGAAGAGGAAGAATAAGAGAAGAGAGAAGAACTAGAAGATGGGCTATAAGAACATACTTGTGCATCCTGCTTAGAGCTCACATGTCCCAACACTGAAGTCAGGCGCTGCAGCTCCCCATGGGCCTTTCTAGCAGCCTTTGGACCAGCATAGGGGGAGTGGTTGGATTGGAGGAAGCTAAAAGATCTCTTCATGGCTTGCAGAGAGAGAAAACCAAGAGAGACGAAGAGAGAGAAGTTGGGATGCGAATTTGAGACCTGCACCCCTATTTATAGAGCTCTAGGAGAGGTTAATCTCACACCAATTCGTACCTAGGGCTTAGAATAGCACTAGGATTGTGTTTAGGAGTCCCATTAGTGATAGGATAGAGATAAGGGTCGAATTCGGGGTCCAGTGCCCAGAACAATGTCGCGACGCCCCGACTCGTCGCGTCTTGGTCGTGACTTTCCAGGGCATCGCGACATTGTCAAGACCTCCCGAGGCGTCGCGATAGTGTATGCTTTGTTTTTTTTGTGTTGGTATCTATTTATCTAGGCTTTTTTTTTTAATATCTTGTTTGTACATATTTCTCTTTAGTTATTTGTTATCTATCTATTTATCATAAAATCATAAAAAAATTTAAAAAAAAAATCAGAAAACCAAAAAATGGAGCTTCAAAGGTAAGTGCAGATATGGTTTCTTTATCCCTATCCCTTGCAATACTATATGTTAGCCTACTTATTATATCATTTCAAGGACCCCCTGGTTCTTAGTGTGCTCTAGGATCTGAGTTCCCCTTTATCAGAAACAGTGATGATTTAGGTGCACATTGTTAATTGCTAGATAGGCCGTTAAGTTAGATGAGTTCGGGGATGATGGACTCTGTATTGCGCAGTAGTTGCAGGAAGACTCTCGACCCGTTCTTGTTTACTTTAACAATATTATCCATGATCTATTTTCTATTTTCTCCTTTCTTTGCATTCGATTTTATGATTTCCTTTTCTTTTAGCCCAGCATGCATCATATAGGTCTTTGAGCTATCACGACTCATCCCTGGTTAATAATGATGAGCTCTTGATGAATGTCCAAGTATTCTTCATATTCAAAACAAAGAAATCCTAATCCACTCCGAATCTGAAAGTTTGCCTTTGAGTGAGTTGCTCTTGCTAGTTTGTCAAGTATTTCCTTGTCTAGATTCTCTATCCAATTTTCATCCAAATTCCTTCTGATCCTTTTTTCTTGCAAACCGCTTCCAGGTTTTGATTCTGAGGTACCTGTGTGGCACGCACATGTCCTTCCAAAATGAAACCTGCAGGCCAATCGGCTAGGGTACCTCTCAATCAAGGGGTTGATCACCCTTTTATCTTCTTCCTCTCGTCTAGACTTGTGATCTACCAACATTCTGCTCGAACATCTAACTCAAGACTTTCAAGAAGATTCATATTGCTTGTTGGTTAGATCAAGTGTCTCTTTACCTTGACTCCAATCTTTTCAGTTCACTCCACGTCACCTCCGCTTCATCGTCATTTCATGACACTTCCACTACAGTTCCACTTTGTTCTCTTGCAAAGTGGAAATCAAGGAGGGGCAATTTGTAGACACCCGATTCTGGCTTACGAGTTGAACCATATTTCTTGTTCTCTTAATGAGCCCCAAGTTGGTCACTCACCTGGAGCCCATGGATTAGCCACATTTTGAGCTCATTTAAGCCCAATTCCTAGTTTATCTCATCCAATTATCACTTCAACCATCTATTGGGATTTATCCTGGTTCGGCCCTCCTATCAATCAGGAGTCCTACAACCAGTCCCCAAGCACCCCTTGGGATTTTCACTAACTACCAAGAACACTTGGCCTTCTCTCAACCTGAGAGGTAGTACAACCCACTTGTACCCAAGCAAGTCTTCCCTTTACAGTGGGGTATTACAACCACCTACAACTGTAGGTCTTCCCTTCACAGAGGGGCACTATAGGGAACAAACCCCCTCTAGGACATATAAAGTGCCATCCCGATCCAACAAGTGAAATCCCAAGTAAATTCTTGGGGACTGGACATAGAACTCTTGGTGATAGGAGGTCCGAACCAGGATAAAATCCTTGTGCATTTTGTGTGATTGTTTTTATCTACTTCCGCTGCTCACTAACTCTAACATTTACACTTAGTGTGTTTTTGTCTGAAGTTGTTTTAAGCAAGAAATTTTTAAGATACTCTTAAAGCAACCCATTCACCCCCCCCCCCCCCCTCTTTGGGCTTGCAACCTGGTCAATAAGTGGTATCAGAGCCAAGTCTCTTTAAGAAAGTAGATCTCATGATCTGAAGAGCAAAGATAAATGGCAGGCCAAGGTTATGCAGAGGGTCAGTCTATCAATAGGCCCCCACTGTTCGATGGAGAAGACTACAACTACTAGAAGATAAGAATGGTGTTCTTTCTTCAAGGTCTAGACTATCAACTATGAACTATAATAGAAGATGAAGAACTAATAGTCCTGAACTCCAAAGTGAACTAAACAAATGGTGACAAGAAAATGATGTCTCAGAACAGTAAGGCCGAGAGTATATTATGTTGCTCGTTAAGAAAGAATGAATTCAATAGAATATCTGCATGCAAGTCGGCCAAAGAAATGCGGGATAAACTGAGACTCACCTATGAAGGGACTCATAAGGTAGAAGAGACGAGGATAGATAAATTGGTGACTCAGTATGAAAAGTTTCAGATGATCTTGATGATCATCCTATCTCCATATATATATGGTGATCAACAAAACCTTGGAAATAGTTGACTAACACAATTTTCTGAAGCTTGTCAACATGTATCAAATAAAACAAATCCAGTAAGTTATTTATAGTCATTTATATTAGAAGTCAATTGCATGCGAATTGCCAAGTCTACATCGACTACTGTTGTAAGCTCACAAGGATTACTGTTTTAACGTCACATCGATTATATTAAACATCGATTTCAATGACTACGTTTTAAACATCGGTTATGGAGTCAACATCGATTTCATATAAACATCGACTCCACTTAAACATCGATTAGTTCAACATCGATTTCATTTAAACATCAATTCACTTAGAACATCAATTACAGTTCAACATCGATTTCATTTTTAACATCGATTACAGATCAACATCAATTTCATTTCAACATCAATTTCACTTAAACATCGATTACAGTTCAACATCGATTTCATTTAAACATCGATTCACTTAGAACATCGATTTTACTTAAACATCGATTACAGTTCAACATCGATTTCATTTAAACATTAATTACAGCTAAAAATCGATTTCACTCCAACATCGATTTTGCTCCAACATCAATTACATTTCTACATAGATTATGTTCCCATCGATTCCATTCCAACAACGATTACACTCACATCGACTTCACTTGAACATCAGTTGTGTTTGGACATCGACTGTCATTATACATAGATTGTCTCTAAACATCAGTTTTCCTTCAACAACGATTCTATTTTGGACAGTTAATGGATAATATTGATAAAGATTTTTATAATCATTCTAGTTTCAAAAACAAATTTGCCAAAACTTTTAAAGTGTGTATTTTAGCGTGTTTTCTCCCCCTTTTTGTTAATAAGCAAAAAGTAATGAAGGGAATAAGAGACAAAGAGAAATGGGAGCCAAAAGAGCAAGATGGTATTAATTAGTGAGGGTTTGAGATGTAGAAGGCAGGAGACAGAAGAGAAGCAAGGTGTGAGATAATTGGCCAAGCTTTGACTTCATGCTCTTCAAATAAATTGTTAAATACCCCCCAGCTAATGTTATAGGAAGGCCCCGTCTCTGCACTAAGTCGGCGAATGTTAAGCTGCCTCTGATCCTCAATAAATTTGTCATACTCTGGAGCACTAAGGGACAGTCTGTAAGAGCAAGGGGTACCAAAACTGGCATGCTGTAGAAAATTGTCTATAGAGATACGTTAATGAATATTGTGAGCTAGCAATTCCTGCCTCATAGTAACAAACACTTTGTATCTTTCAACCCAGATGGAGTAAGGATCTATCACCAGATTGATAGAGTTGAGAACCATGAATGTTTCATGAGTTAAGGTTTGTTGATTAGATTGGAATTAAGAAGCATTGAGCTGATCCAACTGGAAAGCAGCCTGATGATAAATTTTACGCTAGTCATATGGGAAACACCTTTCAGATTCTGCCAGCAGAGGGGCTAAGACTGAAGATTTTATGAACCCTCTGTGATATTCTTTGAACAGAAAATGATCGAAAGCTAAAGAGGCCGCTTTTTGAACATGGATTTGGGCTTTAACTCTAGAAAACCTCTCAAAAATAATTAGACCAACATTAGACTCCATGAACAGAAAATGTAACCGAGGGAGCAGCTTGAAATCTGGCATCTTGAAAGTGGCAAAATCAACCTGAAGAGATGTACTATCAGGGTGCTGAGTCCATAGATCATTGACTGCAATTCAGAATTGGGCAAGCTGGACTTCAGGAAGACCATTTACATGGAAGTAGTCATTGTACATCTGAAAATGCCTTATCAATTTGATTTCCTTCTGAATGAAAGGACCCCAAGAGTAGGTGTGCTGACTCACAAACCATTCTGAAAGCGAAAGAGGATGATCTGATGGAGGGTATCTATGATCCCTTGCAATCTCAAACCTTATGTAAAGGGCTTTATGGGATCTGGCCCACTATTCCTCAGACTTGGACTCAACCGAAGAAAGGATCTTATTGTGTTTGGGTTTGGGCACATTAAATAAGAGTGAGATATTCTGATAGATTGAGATAAGGGAGGCCAAAAATTGCCGCAAAAGTACATTTTTGAAGGTATTCAGTGTATATGGATTTTATTCTGTTGACTACTTAGAGAGAGTACCACAAAGGAGGGAATTGGGCTGAAGAGCTATGGGGAACAAGTTCTTTAGAAAGTTTCCTCTTCTTAGAAGCAGGACTGGAAGAGGGTTGAGAGTCATTCCTATGGTGATGAGTGGAAACAGATAAAATTGTTTTGAGAATGACCTCTTCAAATTCATCCTTAATGTTGGGGACAGAAAGGCCAGTGGAGTGAGCGCCCTCAGGAATGAGAGTGATGAAGGATGGTGGAGTAGGAGGATGGAGAGAGGAGAAAGAAGATGGAGGGTGTTGAGTAGATAGTCCTGCTGAGGAGGGACCAGAAGTAGAGGCTGGAGGTGCCTTAAAAGAAGGGGGTAGAATAGAGGAGGAAGGAGTAGATGATGATGAGGGTTCATCAAAGAAGGGAGTAGGAGAGGAGATGTGTTTGGGAAGAGGTTTCTTGGAGGGTTCAAGAGCAAGTGGAGCAGTGAAGGGAGCAACAAGTGAGGAAGGGGCATGAGTTTGCAAGACTGGAGGAGGATCAACTGAGGTTGATGACCCAGATGGCCCGAAGTCATCCATATGCACAGATGGCCCAGTTGGCCCAAAGAATGCCTCTACTTGCTCAGATGGCCCGGGTGGCACTATTACCTCTTCTGCAAGAATGGATGGCCCTGCAACAGGTTCTTCTGGCACTGACTGAGCTGCCTATTCTGAATGTATAGAAGGCCCTAATGGCCCTGGTTTAGATATAGATGGCCCTTGAACTGATTCTGCCTGCACAATCTGATTTTCTTGGTCTGATTGTTTAGAAGGCCCTGATGGCCCAGCAGTAACTATAGGTTCTGATATAACTGACTCTGATGGCCCTGGTTCAAATATAGGAACTGGAGTGGCTTGAGCTGAAGGGGGTGCTGCAGAAGTAGAAGAAATTAAGTGATGTCTCACAAATTGTGTGAGATCAGTCACCATCTCTTTAAACTGCTTAAATCATTTTTCATAACTTGGAGCTCAGATCTTACTTCACATACAGCTTTGGCTTGAGAGCTTTGGCTGTGAACAACAAATGTAAAATCTACCTGAAGTGAACAAAATAGCTCTCCATGAGCATCCAACTGTGCTACAACAGGGTTCAGATGAACACATACCTTCATTTTCTTAGATTTATTATGACCCCTTCTAGTGAGCCTAGGAATATTGCTAGTTGCAGCTTTTTCTCATCCAACAGCACCAACATCTGGCTCATCATGCATAGCTGCAAAATCAGGTTTCTGGTGAGCATTATCATCATCAACATCATCATCAGAAGCATCTTCCACTATACCTTCTTCAAAGGGATCTTCAAAGACATCAGCAGTAAGCTCCCCCTGAGCTGTAGCATCTTTCATAGGAGCCTCTTCTGATTGGCCAAGAGGCATACCATCTGGAACAACATCTTCATGCTCTCCATCAACTAGAGATTCTTCAATTGGAGCACTATGTAATTCTTCAATAGGGATTTCTACATGCTCCCCCTCAGTGTGAGCAACTTTCTCAATAGGGTTGACTAAAGTTTCCTATACAACAGGAGTTTCAAATACAAGTTCAGGTACAACACTTTCAGCTGATTTCCCAAAAGGCTCAATTGGCTGAATGTGCTCAGGATCAATATCTTCAATTCTCTGTTCAAAAAATGTGGATGCAACAGGTTCATCGTCCCTAACTACAGTCTCAGCTTCTTGAACAGATGGAGCTTCAGTAGTAGAGGTATCTCCTATGATGGCTTCTCCTTCAGCCATGAAAGTTTTTGACCAAACATTTGTAGACAGAGAAAAACCAATTTTCTTTAAGTTCCTGCTTCGGATGGGGTGCCCCATTTTCTCCAAAAGTTCACCTTCCAGATCAACTTCAAAAAGACAAAAAACTTTGGTAAGTAGATGAGCATAGAGAAGGGATACTGCCAACTTGTTCTTCTTATCCCAAATAAGTTCATTTGCAGACTTCATCTTTTCAAACATAATTTGTGCCATATTCACATTATGGTTTTGCACAGCCCAAAACATGATATCAGCGTCTCCTTTTGAGCAATGAGAAAAAGTGGCACTGCGAGGTACTAAAATTTGGCAAGCTATAAAGTACAATAGCCTATTGAAAGCATTAAACTGATTTATGTCTATTTTTTCCTTCCCTAAGCTTATACTCTGTTCTAATATTACCAAGGCCTTTGGCATGAATGTCTACTGAGTTGATCAAGCTGTGACCTTCTTTAGAAACACCAAATAATTTCTCCAACAGATCAAGAGTGATACGAATGACCTTACCTGTGACAAAAGAGGTGAGTGTCCCTTCATCTTCAGACTAAAGGTAGGTATAGAATGTCTTTGCCAAGTGCGGATAGCTGGGTTCAAAAACAGTACATATCTCTATCCACTTCATCCTCTGTAGAGCTTCAATCAGACTAACCATCTCATGCTTCTCCAAATCTGCCAAATCAACTACCTTATTCCCGCAAATCTTGATCTCCACTGCCTAAAATCTTTCGAGTTGTTCTGCCATGAGGAAAGCAGCACTAAAACCTCCCAAACTGCTGGAACTTCTAGAAGCGGCCATGAAAAATTACAAGGGAAAACTTTGAAGAATCGTGGAAGGAAGAGGAGTAAAACCCCTCAAGATATTTAGCAGGAAGGATCAAATCTTTCGAGAATGGGGAGAAGGATTCAGGAGTCGATGGAGGGTTTTGCAGACCTCAGAGTCGAAAGGGTGCGAAGAGAGATAGACAGAATCGGTAAGGGATGAGTTGCCTCCGAAATAAAGTGGGATAAAGTAAAAGAGGCGGAGCAATAAATGCACAAGATGACAAAAAGGTGTAACGATAGCGTAAAGGCCAAAAGAATAGAAGATAGTACAATAATTATTTAAATAACAGAGAGAGAGAGTTAACACATGTTCTGAAATGGTTTATTTTATTTCAGTTATATGCAGATAAATCTGTTACAAATTGCACATGCATGATTCCCATCTCAGAGAGGTAAATCTCTCTTCAGGTAAGGCTTTTGTAAAGATGTCTGCTAACTGATTTTGAGTATCTATAAAGGAAATATTTATATTATCATTTGCTACATGATCTCTAATAAAATGCTATCTAACCTCAATATGCTTTGTCCTCGAGTGCTATACAGGATTCTTGGTGAAATTGATAGCACTAGTGTTGTCACATAATAGTGGAATAGTTTTGATGTGTAGTCCATAATCATCAAGCTGTTCTTTGATCTAAATGAGTTGTGTACAACAGCTCCCGGCGGCTACATATTCAGCTTCAGTTGTAGATAATGCTACTGAATTTAGTTTTTTGAAGACCATGATATTAAGCACTCTGCAAGAAATTCACAACAACCACTGGTGCTTTTTCTATTCACTTTGCATCCAGCATAATCAGCATCCGAGCATCCAATTAAATTTGTTTCACAGATTTTAGGATACCATTGACTTAAGTTATGAGTATGAGCTAAATATCTAAAAATTCTTTTTACTGAGATCAGGTGTGATTTCTTAGGATCAGATTGATACCTTGCACACATGCATACACTGAATAAAATATCAGATCTACTTGCAGTTAGATAAAGTAGTGAACCAATCATACCTCTGTAAAGTTTCTGATCCACCTTCTTACCTTCTTGATCACTATCTAACCTGGTAGATGTGCTCATGGGAGTAGATAGTGGTTTGGCATTTTCAAATCCAAATTTCTTTAATAATTCCTTGGTGTATTTGATCTGACTGATGTGAGTTCCTTCCTTGCTTTGCTTGATTTGTAATCCAAGGAAGTAGTTGAGTTCTCCCATCATGCTCATTTCAACTTCTCCCTGCATTAGCTTTTCAAAATACTTGCATATAGACTCATCAGTAGATCCGAAGATAATGTCATCTTCATAAATTTGAACAATTAATATATTTTTGGCACTAGATTTAATGAAAAAAGTGCTACCTACTTTTCATCTAATAAAATCATGGTTCAATAGAAATGCACTAAGTTTTTCATACCAAACTTTAGGTGCTTATTTTAAACCATATAAAGCTTTATGTAATTTAAAAACATAATTAAGATAATGTAGGTCATCGAAACCAGAAGGTTGTTCTACATAGACTTCCTTCTTTATGACACCATTTAGAGCTGATTTTACATCCATTTGAAAAAGTTTTAAATCCAATGCAGATGCATAAGTAAGTAAAATTTGAATAGTCTCAAGTCTAGCAATTGATGCATAGGTTTCATCAAAGTCTATGCCTTCCTCTTGAGAGTAGCGTTGAGCAACAAGTCTAGCCTTATTTCTAGTAATAACACCAGCTTCATCCAATTTATTTTTGAACACTCATTTGGTGCCAATCACAGGATGATCCGATGCTCTAGGAACAAGGGACTAGACCTAATTTCTTTTGAACTGATTTAGTTCATCTTGTATGTCTAGAATCCAAGATTCATCAGTTAGTGCTTCATTGACTGTCTTCGGCTCTATTTGAGAGACTAACGCTAGGTAATCATAAGGAATAACATTACCTCTAGTTCTTACCCCAACACATGGATCGCCAATTATGTTTTCTTCTGGGTGATCCTTTTTATATCTCCATTCCATAGGAAGATCATCATGAGTAATATCTTTTTGTTGTAGTTCTTCCAAGGGTGGATCCTCATTATCTTTGAAGGATGCTTCCTCCTGTTTCTTGCATAGATTTTATATACCTTCATCATCACTAACAATTTCATTTCTCAAGGAAGGGTTAGATTCATCAAAAATAACATGTACAGTTTGTTCAATCAATAAGCTCCTTTTATTGAAAACTCTATATCCTTTGGGTTTAGAAGTGTAACCCATAAAAATACCTTCATCGATTTTGGGATCCAACTTACCAATATTTGACTTACCATTGTTGTGAATGAAGCATGGGCATCCAAATATTTTGAGATGGCTGATCTTGGGTTTCTTCTGCTTGTATAGTTTGTATGCTATTTTCTTCAGTATGGGCCTGATCATAGCTCTATTGATTATGTAACAAGTTGTATTAACTCCTTCTGCCCAGAAATATCTTGGAAGGTTGTATTCAGATAACATAGTTCTTGCCATATCCATTAGTGTTCTATTCTTCCTCTAAGCTACTCCATTTTGTTGTGGTGTTCTTGGTGCTGAGAAGTTGTGTTCAATCTCTAAATCATCACAGAATTTTGCAAACCTGTCATTCTGAAATTCTCCTCCATGATCTGATCGAATACTTATGATGCTGAACTTTTTATCTTTCTAAAGTAACTTGCTGAACTTAACAAATGTTTCAAAGCTGACATCTTTGTGTTCAAGAAATGATACCCATGTGTATCTAGAGAAATCATCAACAATAAAAAATCCGAAATTCTTTCCTCCTAAACTTGTAGTTCACATTGGTCCAAATAGGTCCATATGAAGCAATTCTAAAGGTTTAGAGGTAGTGACAATTGTCTTGGATTTGAAAGAAGATTTTGCATGTTTTTCTTTTGCACAAGATTCACAGATGTTATCCAGTCTTGAATTCATCTCGGGTAGACCTTCCACTAGGTCATATTTGATAAGTTTTCTGATTCCATCTAAGCTGGTGTGTCCTAGTCTCTTGTGCCATAGTTTAGCATTTTGCTCTTTGCTAGCTGTCAGACAAATATATTGACTTTTCAAATCTTTCACATGTAGTACATAAAGACTTCTTTCCCTGCAGGTGTAATAGGTCAAAAAATTCATTAATTAAAAATTATAGATAAATTGAAAATTTGTCAATTAATAAAAAAAATTCAAACTAATTAAAAGGATACGCATCATTCTTGCATACGTAAAAGCTCATATAAAAATTTTGTAAAAATAATAGTTATGCCTTAAATAATATTCTCTAATAACCCATTAAGAAATTTGGGCATAGAAAAACAATTTGGACCAAGTTTTAGAATTTATGTGACTTATTATTGTAATTAAGGAATATTTTAGGAAATCCATTATTATATGAGCCAAGTGGATTAACAATTAAAAATAAAATTATGGGTAGACTCCAAACGATATGTATTGATGACCCATTATCAAAATTGGACCAATAGACCCCTCATAGCCTACGTATAAATTCAAGTAAGAAAAAAAATACAATTAAATCTATAACTCTACTATTCCCTAATTAAAATGGGAAAATTCCCATAAGTTAAAATCCATTAAATTATGGGCTTTGTTAAATGGACCCTCTAAAATTTATTCAACCAAAATAGGGATTTTTAAAAGAAGAATAATAGGAAAATACCCTAAATTCGTAACATAAATATTACCTAAATAGAAAAGGGGTATTAAAGAATTAAAATAAATAATTTGGGTTGGAATTGGATTCCTAACCCTACCCTAATAGGTTGGCCATGAAATTGCATCCCAACCTAACCCAAATAGGAGGTGGAAAGCTTAGAAGGAGGATAGAAATAGGATATCTTGGAATTTAATAGGAATTAGAGTATTATTAGGAAATAGAAACCCAACAACCATAAATACACTCTAAACTCTCCATGGCCGGCCCTAACACGTTGCTGGGGCTTGCTGGATGAGGAGAGGAGGCCAAGGAGGAGAGGAATTCGTGAAGAGACGGCTGGACCAAGCTCCCCCCTTGTTCTTCATGTTCTAGCACTAGAAGAGAAAAAGAGTCAAAGGTAGGCATTCTCACGAGCAAAACTAAATTAATTTCGTCTGTAGATTGTTCCAAACATCAGGAACCAAACCCCTCTTGTTTCATCATTTTCCATCGAGCCAATCTTTTATCCTTGATTTTTTGATGTTCTGCTATCACCATGACCCCGAACCATTATGTTAAATTTATATCTCCATATATGCTTGACACCATGCTACGAAACTTTTACTAGAGATACTGATTGTTGTCATGAATCTTTTGCCCTTGAAAGCCCTAATTTTCATCCATCATATCGCTCGAATTAATTCTTTTATCTCCACTGTGTATTGTTCCATGTTCTTCGTGAATAAACTTGATTGAACCCTGTTGAGATCATGATTGTTCTCAAATTCCTTATTACTACAAGTACCCTCGCATGTCTAGATCAATTTGCAAGTGATTTCGTAATTTTTCATCTAATGTACAATTTGTTATTGATTTTTTAATCAACCCATGTGAAAATAGGGAAGGCTTGGACCACAATCTAAGGCCTGTCCTTTTCCCACTCGGACTCAAGTGCAGGACCTAAGAACGCGACGGCCCGATAGGCCGCGTTCTCAAGGTTGATCGCGACAGAGTCACCCATCTCGTTCTGAACATGACAGACTCGATTATCACGATCTGGCAGCCTGCTCTAACCGACCTGTCGCGACCTGTGCAGGACCCTGTCGCATTCTGAATAGACCCTGTCGCGACCCTTACATCAGTACGTCACGTTCCGAAGTTTTTCACCAAAACCCTACATTTTTGCTCAAGTTGACTTTCTACAGTAAACTCTTACCATATTAACTGTCTTACACACAGTAAATAACAATGATAAATGTGGTTATGTGATTATTAATTAAAAGTCATTCACATGATCCAATCACATCCATGATTCTCTTATTCACATGCACACACTTGAACCATCCAATCATAACTTGACTTGGCATAAAAATACATCATAAAATATCTGGTAATTTATTTTAATGATGTATTTAAAAGTTCCGATTTATTTTTAAATGGACGTGTCTTTGTTTCTTACGATGTTTTGGGAATACCATTACCGATGCTCCACTGTTCTAGAATTCCTCTAGAACGTCGAGCACTTATTTCTATATCCACACTTTCTCTTGACTTGGACGAACTCTCTATCGGATATTCCTTCTGTCGTACAAGTGAATCCTTGTTCAAGGCCTCCGTAAGTCTCTTATGTCCATGGATTCTCACATGGTCGACGAGCTGGTTGTATCCTAACACCTATGACAACATTTAGGGATCAGTAAGATCTAAACGGCCTTAGTTTGCTCTTGCTCTTATCTTGAATCACGCCGGACCTCTGGACTTGTGCATAACATGGCCAGTGGAAGGGTAGTGAATTCCACTTGACTGCCAACACCAATTGCGCGTGTTGTGCAACTGTTACTATTATCCATTTATTCGACGTTTCATGTGCAAGGACCATAGATCTCCTCTATACTCTACTCGCTCGTCTATTCACGTTCTCTCTACTATCTCGTCTATTCATGTAGTACTCTCATCTTTTCTTGGTACTCTATTTCGCCATCTATTGATTATCTAAAGATAAACAACATAACCAATGCCAGTGCAATAGGGCCCGATCTGGTCCTGGGGAGAGCGCCCGAAAAGTGCCATTTTCCAGGGGAGTTAAAATGATCAGGATGTCGGCATTACATCCAAGTGCCATACTATCAAGATTAATCTATGACAATAAAACAAAGTGCTATATTTTCTCGTCGTCTATTGACAACAATGTGCTATACTCACTCGTTGTCTATTGACAACAAAGTGCTATACTCTCTCTTGGCTATCTACGGATAACCAAAGTGCTGTACTATCTTGATTAACGGAAGTTAATAAAAGTGCTATACTATTTCGATTGATGAAAATCAATCAAAGTGCAATTTACTCTGTATATGGCCAACTACTTTCTCTTTCCTTGCTATACATGTTACTCGCTATTGCTTGATGATGACATTACTTGTTATTGTGTTGTTATCGCTTTCTATCGTGACTTGCTTTAATCATATTCATTGTGCTATACTTGATTCATCTGCTATTTGAACCATTGTTACTTGTGCTATTACTTTCTCGACTTTACATGACTCTCTCTCCATCATTAGTTACTCTGCTCTTTAAGGCATTAATCATTTAAAAACATGCTTGATCCTGAGATTTATGTTATACTGAGCATTATCGCTCACCCTTCATTATTTGTCATTTTGTCCCAGGTAAGATAGACGATGATGTTGTACACACCAATGGGACAGGACCCAAGTGATGAGTGACCTGGACTCAAGTCATGAAGTTATCCTAGTACCTTGGAGTATAGTAGTTGTTGCCTTAGATTTCCTTTTCAATGTATTGATGTCATTGAGCCCTATGTATTGGCTCTAGATTAGTGGTTGTAATAGTCCTAGTGGAATTTCAATGAAATGAAGAGTTTTATTCCATTTAATGTTCATTAGACACTATGAATTACTTAACGGTGGTGCAATTTACATTACTATGCACTTTGCTCACGTCTCCCCGATTTCTTCCGCTGCTAAATTGGCGGGGCGTGACAGTTAGTATCAGAGCCTAGGATGTCTTAATAGGATATCTTAGGTATAGGATGCTATAGGATGTCCTCATTGGATCTCTTAGGTCTAAGGTGTTCTAGAACAAACTGCCATGTCACGTGTCTAAGTCAACCATCATACCTAAGTGAGGATTGGGTAGAACCTGTTAGGATCGGTTATTCGGTAATGGCAAAGCTAGAAGGGGGGGTTGAATAGATTTGCAGCGGAAACTTAAGCAATTTAAAAATTACTTTGGATTAAAAGATCTACTCAATTAAAACCCCTTTGATCTGATGTAATGTGTGTAAACAAATTAACAAGTAGTGTGTAAACGAAATCCCTATGCATGCATCTAGCGCAATACAATGCAAACCACGAATCAAACCACAGTGCACAAGGGATTTTTTAGGTGGTTCGGAGATCACACCACGTGACTCCTACGTCCACCCCTCACACAGTGAGGACACACTACTCAAGAACTGAGTACAACACACACACGAGCACACCAGATCAACCACACACACACACGCTAGATCAAGTCCACAAAAGATCAGACCCTCTAGCCTTGATCTGACCAACACACCACACACACTATGATCTACACACAACCCTTGTACAGATCACAAATCACACACACATCCACAAACACCACGTACTGATCTCCAATCAGTACACGCACACATAGATATATGAAAGTAGAAACAAAGAAGAGTTCTGAGTTGAGGATCAAATCCAATATGTAAACTCTTCTGTGAGTTCGTCCAGAATACTTCAAGCTTCACGTCGTTGAAGACCACGTGATGATGGAGAAGCTTGACTTGAGGACGAACCAGCTTCAATCCTGCTCATCGAATGGATCTTCCTTGTTCTGAGCAGAGAGTTGAAGCAGAGCAGTAGAGAAAAACCTCTCTTCTTGGTCTTTGCTTAGGGTTTTGGTGTGGAGGCTGCCTTGCTGCGAAAATACCTCCAAAACGATCCTTATATAAGGGTGTTTAAGTATAGGGAGTCGTGGTAAAAGGAAACACCATCTACGGCAACTTGGAAACTTTCCGTATCTGAAGATCTCCTTCGTCTGTCGACTGATCTGGGTGCATCTGTCGACAGGCAGCAACAGTTTTGCAAATGCCAGAAGTCAAGTTTTGTGGGTAGTAGATTTATGTACTTACCTGTCGACAGTCGACTTGCATCTGTCGACAGGTAGCAACAGAATTGCACATTCCTGAGCTCTATCTGTAGTTGGTTGTCGACAGGCACATGGGGTCTGTCGACAGGTAGCTGTTTCCTGAGCTTTGTCTTGTCTGTCTGTTCATATTTGTCGACAGGACCTGAAGGGCTGTCGACAGGTGACTGTCTTCATGAATGTATCTGATCTTTTTCTCTTGTTTTGGTATATCTTTGTTGCATGCACTCACACCTACATGATCAAACATGTATAGTAAGATATTATGTATACATAGAAGATCAAATATTCCATCATGTTGCTTGCTTGAAGATGTCATGTATTAAATCTCAATTATGAATGTTCATCATCAAAAACATGTTGTCATAAACAATAGAATGAAAAACCCAACATTCTCCCACATGAGAACCCAACAGAATCGTGGCTAAGATATAATTTATATACTTACACCTATTAATTAATGCTACTTCGTACCCTAATGTCAACTTCATTTATGAAGGGACTCTTAATGGACGCCAACCATACACCACTGCAAGCCAATATGGGACCAACTCAACAGTTAGTTCTGGCATGTCAGCAAGCTGCTCAACTGCTAGAAAGAGCTCTGGAAGCGACCCGAAAGATTAAAAAGGTGACCAATAAAAATGGGAAGAAAAGATATAACCATGGCAAGAAGGCAACCCAGCAAATGAAACATAACAATGAGATTTTTAGGATCATATGTCTTCATTGTTACAAGCCAGGTAATGTGTCCAAGGAGTGTTGGCAAAAAATTGGTGCATGCCTAAGTTGTGGCAACTTGAGGCATCAGCTGCGAGACTGTCCTCTCTTAGAGGAAACAACCACTAGTGTAAAGGATCTCAATTCTGTGACAATAGAGAAGTGACCAAACAATGGTAAGGGTATAAAGAAGAATAAAAAGAATGATGATGTTTAACTCTTAATCACGAAGGTCGATGCAAAAATTGCAATAAGGCGAGTCACCTGTCAAAAGATTGTTGGAAGAATCAAGGAAAATGTTTCCGATGTGGCAGCTTAGACCACAAGATTAGAAATTACCCCGAGAAGGACCAACATCATGGAGAATCAAAATATCAGGATATACTCGAAGCTCCAGTACAACCTAGTCCAAATGACGGAGTAGGAACCATGGAAGGTAACTCTAAAACTCGTTCTGATTTATAATTTTAGTATAGAGTGATGATTCATATTGAACTGAAGGAGTCGTGGAATTTGGTGGACCAAATTCTTTTTATGTGGGGGAGGATGTAATACCCCAGAAAATTCATTAATTAATAATTATAGATAAATTGATATTTTGTCAATTAATAAAAAAAAATCAAACTAGTTAAAAGGATACGCATCATTCTTGCATACGTAAAAATTCATATAACAATTTTGTAAAAATAATAGTTATACCTTAAATAATATTCACTAATAACCCATTAAGAAATTTGGGCATAGAAAAACAATTTGGAGCAAGTTTTAGAATTTATGAGACTTATTATTGTAATTAAGGAATAATTCAGAAAATCTATTATTATATGAGACAAGTGGATTAACAATTAAAAATAAAATTATAGGTAGACTCCAAACGATATGTATTGATGACCCATTATCAGAATTGGACCAATGGACCCCTCATAGCCTATGAATAAATTCAAGTAAGAAAAAAATTTAAATTAAATCTATAACTTTATTATTCCCTAATTAAAAAGGGAAATTCCCATAAGTTAAAATTCATTAAATGATGGGCTTTGTTAAATGGACCCTCTAAAATTTATTGAACCAAAATAGGGATTTTTAAAATAATAATAATAGGTAAATACCCTAAATTCGTATCTTAAATATTACCTAAATAAAAAATGGGTATTAAAACATTAAAATAAATAATTTGGGTTGGAATTGGATTCCTAAACCTACCCTAATAGGTTGGCCACGAAATTGCATCCCAACCTAACCCAAATAGGAGGTGGAAAGCTTAGAAGGAGGATAGAAATAGGAAATCTCATAATTTAATAGGAATTAGAGTCCTATTAGGAAATAGAAACTCAACAGCCATAAATACACTCTAAACTCTCCATGGCCGGCCCTAACACGTTGTTGGGGCTTGCTGGACGAGGAGAGGAATTCGTGAAGAGACGGCTGGACCAAGCTCCCCCCTTGTTCTTCAAGTTCTAGCCCTAAAAGAGAAAAAGAGTCAAAGGTAGGCATTCTCACGAGCAAAACTAAATTAATTCCGTCTGAAGATTGTTCCAGACACCAGGAACCAAACCCCTCTTGTTTCATAATTTTCCATCGAGCCAATCTTTTATCCTTGATTTTTGAAGTTCTGCAATCACCATGACCCCGAACCATCATGTTAAATTTATATCTCCATGTATGCTTGACACCATGCTACGAAACTTTAACTGAAGATATTGATTGTTGTCATGAATCTTTTGTCCTTGAAAGCCCTAATTTTCATCCATCCTATCGCTCAAATTAATTCTTTTATCTCCACTGTGTACTGTTCCATGTATAAACTTGATTGAACCGTGTTGAGACCATGATTGTTCTCAAATTCCTAATTATTGTAAGTACCCTCGCATGTTTACATCAATTTGCAAGTGATTTCGTAATTTTTCATCTGCTGTACAATTTGTTCTTGATTTTTGAATCAAAACATGGAAGGCTTGGACCGCAATCCAAGGCCTGTCCTTTTCCCGCTCGGACTCAGGCGCAGGACCTGAGAACACGACGGCCTAATAGGCCGCGTTCTCAGGGCTGATCGCGACAGAGCCACCCGTCGCATTCTTAACAAGACAGGCCCGGTTGTCGTGATCTGGCAGCCTGCTCTGACTAACCTGTCGCAACCTATGCATGGCCCTGTCGCATTCTGAACAGACCCTGTCGCGACCCTTACATCAGTACGTCGTGTTCCGATGTTTTTCACCAAAACCTTACATTTTTGCTCAACTTGACTTCCTACAGTAAACTCTTACCATATTAATTATCTTACACACATAAATAACAATGTTAAACGTGGTTATGTGATTATTAATTAAAAGTCATTCACATGATCCAATCACATCCATGATTCTCTTATTCATATGCACACACTTGAACCATCCAATCATAACTTGACTTGGCATAAAAATACTTCATAAAATATATGGTAATTTATTTTAATGATGTATTTAAAGTGTCCCATTTATTTTTGAATGGTCGTGTCTTCGTTTCTTGCGATGTTGTGGGAATACCGTTTCCGACGCTCCACTGTTCTAGAATTCCTCTAGAACGTCAAGCACTTGTTTCTATATACACACTTTATCTTGACTTGGACGAACTCTCTGTCGGATATTCCTTCTGTCGGACTAGTGAATCCTTGTACAAAGCCTCTGTATGTCTCCTTTGTCCATGGATTCCCACATGGTCGATGAGCTGGTTGTACCCTAACACCTATGACACCCTTTAGGGATCAGTAAGATCCAAACGACCTTAGTTTGCTCTTGCTCTTATGTTGAATCATGCCGGACCTCTGCACTTGTGCATAACATGGCCAGTGGAAGGGTAGTGAATTCCACTTGACTGCCAACACCAATTGCGCGTGTTTTGCAACTGTTACTATTACCCGTTTATTCAACGTTTCATGTTCAAGGACCATAGATCTCCTCTATACTCTACTCGCTCGTCTATTCACGTTCGCTCTACTATCTCGTCTATTCATCTAGTACTCTCATATTTTCTTGGTACTCTAGTTGGCCATCTATTGATTGCCTAAAGATAAACAGCCTAACCAATGCCAGTGCAATAGGGCCTGATCTGGTCCTGGGGAGAGCTCCCGAAAAGTGCCATTTTCCCGCGGGAGTTAAAATGATCAGGATGTCAGCATTACATCCAAGTGCCATACTATCAAGATTAATCTATGACAATCAAACAAAGTGCTATATTTTCTCATCGTCTATTGACAACAAAGTGCTATACTCTCTCGTTGTCTATTGACAACAAAGTGCTATACTCTCTCTCGGCTATCTACGGATAACCAAAGTGCAATACTATCTCGATTGACAGAAGTTGATCAAAGTGCTATACTATTTTGATTGATGAAAATCAATCATGGTGCAATTTACTCTCTATATGGCCAACTACTTTCTCTTTCCTTGCTATACATGTTACTCGGTATTGCTTGACGATGACGTTACTTGTTATTGTGTTGTTATCGCTTTCTATCGTGACTTGCTTTAATCATATTCATTGTGCTATACTTGATTCATCTTCTATTTGAACCATTGTTACTTGTGCTATTTATTTCTCAAATTTACATGACTCTCTCTCCATCACTAGTTACTCTGCTCTTTAAGGCGTTAATCATTTAAAAACATGCTTGATCCTGAGATTTATGTCCTACTGAGCATTATCGCTCACCCTTTGTTATTTGTCATTGTGTCTCAGGTAAGATAGACGATGACGATGTACACACCAATGGGACAGGACCCGAGTGATGAGCGACCTGGAGTCAAGTCATGAAGTTATCCTAGTACCTTGGAGTATAGTAGTTGTTGCCTTAGATTTCCTTTTCAATGTATTGATGTCATTGAGCCCTATGTATTGGCTCTAGATTAGTGGTTGTAGTAGTCGTACTGGAATTTCAATGAAATAAAGAGTTTTATTCCATTTAATGTTCATTAGATGCTCTGAATTACTTAACGGTGGTGCAATTTACATTACTATGCACTTTGCTCACGTCTCCCCGATTTATTCCGCTGCTAAATTGGCGGGGCGTGACAGCAGGCTTCAATGATTGTTGTTCCTTCCTTGATAATTACGCATTTGGATTCCTAAAACATTATTTGACGACCCTTGTCGCATAGCTAACTGATGCTGATCAAGTTATGCTTGAGACCTTAGATACAGAGAGCTTCTTCTATCAGTGTCTTGTCTTTTCTTCCAATTGTTCCACAACCAATGACTGTACCTTTACTATTGTCTCCATATGTTACTGTTCCTTCTTCATTTTTGATAAATGAGAACAGATTTTTATTTCCGGCCATATGCCTTGAACACCCGCTGTCCAGATACCACTTTGATGCTCTAAGGCTTCCCTGTAATAAATCAATGAAATTTAGGTACCCAAGTTCTTTTGGGTCCTGATTGGTTAGCTTCTACATCTACATAATTCCTTTTTGGAATCCACTTTAGGTGTTTAGTTGCACATGCATTTTTCGTATGACCCAATTTGTTACAGTGAGTGCAACATAAAATATCATTTATTGTTTTGTTTGGCTTACTGTTTTTATTCGTTTTTTTTTATAGCTAGGTTCCTGTTGAGCTACAAATATTGGCAGTGGATATATTTTGGGATATACAACTGTTTCTTCATTTTCTGGTGGGGTATACCCAATTTCATATTTCATCCTACCTGATCTTCTTGCCCCTCTTAATATTAATGAAGATCTTCCATTAGTTAACTTCTCAATTGTGGTTGTTAAATAGTCGTTGTTTTTTGTTAATACATTAATTTCACTCTCAAATTTACTTATGGTTTCCTGGCTTTCTAGACTTAATATGTTTTCATTCTTAATTTTTACATCTTCACATAGCAACTTGTTTCTTCTTTTTAGTTCTAAAATTTGCTTTTCCAATTGTTCAGTTTCTGATTTTAAATCTGAGTTAGTTATTTCAAGACATGCATAATTTTTCTTGATTGATTTTAATTGTTTACATACATCTTTATATTTACCATATAGTTCATTGAATGCTTCTTCTAGACTATCTGAATCAGAGTCATTACATGAAGTAAAAGAAGAGTATGAAGTTACCTTATCGTCGATATTTGCCATAAATGCTAGGTTGGCCTTTTCTTCTTCTTCTTCACTAGAGTCTGATTCACTGCCTGTGTCACTTTCATTATTCCATGCAGCAGCCATAGCCTTCCTCCTTTATTTCTTAAATTTCTTGGTATTATCCTTCATCTTGAACTCTACCTTCTTAAGTTTCGGACACTCAGCCTTAAGATGTCAAGGCTTCTTACATTCATAACAGATGGGCTCGGGTCTTTTGAATTCTTTGCCTTCAGGTCTTTTGAATTCTTTGCCTTTCTTGAAGTGTCTCCTTCACGACAGATATTTTCTTTTAGCTAGAATTCGTTGTAGTTGTCTGGAGAGGAAAGCTTCTTCATCTTCACTGTTCTCTTCACTTCTTTCACTTTCTGATTCGCCTTCAAATGTGTTTTCTGCAGCCTTGAGGGCATTGTTGTACTTTTTCTTGCTGGAGGATTCTCCTAGCCTTTCCATGTTTATCTGATGAGCCATTAGAGACCCAATGAGTTTTTCAAGTAACCTTGGTAGTCTATGTAGTTGGTAAGAATCTAAGTATTTTCCTTACCATATCTCCTGTCTCATACCTTTTAGCTAGCCCAGCCAGGCCATTTGTGCTATCTGTAAATCTACTGTACATTTGAGAGATGGACTCTTCTGAATGCATTTGAAATTTCTCATACTGTGTTACCAGTATATCTTGTAAGGCCCTCAAATTCTGTACATATTATATTGTTTATTTCTATGCATATATGTTTGTTTGATGTTTTTATGTTCTGCCCAAAATCCTTGTTTAATGTCAACATCACTTGACGTTAATAGTAGGTTGACGGCAACCTGTGTGCCATTGACTGTGCAGCCAAAGGATTTAGACGTCAACATCAATTGACGCCTATCTGCGATTGACGGCAGCAAAGTGGCCGTCTACTTCTCCGACTGTGTTTGGGACTCCAGATCTGAAACGGCCCTGTTTTCTCCAGTGTTTGTTTAGGAAACCCAATCCCCAACGGTCAGGACTCCTAATACTAGGTTTGCCACGACTCTATGCCTATATAACCTACAGATCGCGGTTAGGAGAGGACTTTTCTCACCTAGGGCTTTTTGGGTTCCGGGGAGAGAAAAAGATAGACCTTTGAGTGGCTTGATCCGGCATTTGGGAGGCTTCTCTGACAATCTTCTTTGACTGGAAGGTTCATCTGGAGGTGAAGGAGCTCCCCTAACTTCGGGAGATCATCTGTGCAAGCGTGAGGACCGGATTTGGGGATGAAGGTTTCACCTCTTTGGCTTGGCTGAGGAGGGCTTCATCGCAAAATTAGATCTTTTCATGTTTTCCTAGAGGCAAGTAACTTATGGGTTTCATCCCTAGACATGTCCCCTAGAGTTTAGATATTTTTACGAATTTTTAAATCGTGTCCTGGACCCCCAAGTTCTGTCTTTTTATGCGTTCGGTCTGCACTTTTTTGCAGACAGGAGGTTGACGGCAACCTTGTTGCCACCAAGTTCTTGAGTTAACAGCAACTGATTATGTCGTTAACCCACCTTGACGGCAAGACCCTTGCCGCCAAGTTCTTCTGGTTTTTACAGAATTGTGATTTTAAGCTCTGTGATATGATTTTCGGATTTTGGATGTTTGCTCATGCTGTAAAAAAATCATGGATGTTCAGGTATTGTCTTAGGGTCAAACCATGAATTTCTGTCAAATTTCTGATCATGCTTTCATTTAATAATTTATCTTATGGAGAAATATGCCTTATTTGATCAGATTAAATTCTGAATAAATAGAATTGATGCAAGAAATTGTTACATAAACTTTTATTGAACTTAGGGCTACTATTTACAAGTTTTAGAACTATGAGAACCAATTGTTTACTGTCTATCATGTTAAAGTGTAATATCTTGCTAAAATTGCATGAAATTTGTATTAAGTGTTAAAAATAGTATACTGTTACGAAAATGCTAAAAAAATAGCCATATGATATATGATATGTGTAGAGTTTGTGGTTAAGGTTTGGGAGTGTTTTGATAACTGTAGGAATTGTTTTCAGTTATAAGAGGTATTTAAGCCATATTAAGCATGATTGTTTAAGAAAATGTATTCTCAATGATTAGCGGCATGTTTAGGCACTGTTATGCGTGAATTAACACTATTAGACAATCCTGTTAAGTTTTTTAAACTAATGTATATGTATTTGAATAGACCAAATAGTGCAAGTAAATGACATTAATCATGTGATTAAGTGAGATAATGTGTTAAGTGAAATATGTGCCGAAATTGACACTGCTACCATTGAAGACTATGGAGCCGTACTGTAGAAAAGTCCCTATGGGAAGGCTCAATGTGTATGTGATATCCTGTGGGCATCAGGATGAAATCCTGGAGGTGGACAAGTACCACTGGTTAGGGTGGAGAGGGCTTCTCCCGGTTCTGCGCAGTTACCAAGATTCGTCACTATAATGCCTAGGTGACGGGTATGTGTTATGTGATATGTATGCCCATCCTTATGGTGGTTCGGACTATGTGTCACAGCAAATTAATGTGTAAAAGTGTGAAATATGTGTAAATGTGCATAGTGTTCATGTGAAAGAAATGTGTTAATGTGTTACCGTGTGAAATGATGTGAAACCATGTGAATATGTTTTATTTATGTTAAAACAGCAAGTAAAAGATGTGATTATGTGATATAAAAGCATGTGAAAAGTATTAGATATCATGCTCCATGATCCATTTGTTTAGAAATATGAAATGATATGAATTGAAATTGACATCATGAACCAAGTAAAGATCATGTGTAAAAAACATGTTACAAGTTATTCATGTATACTCGTTATTGTGACATAAATCATGTGCCATACTTCTCTTATTGCTTAAAGGAATAGCATGTTGTGTGATATGTGTAAGGATGTGCCAATGGATTGCTTGATAGGTCTTTTTGAAGACTCATACTTGCTTTAACATACAGGTGAGACAGGTGTCCCCGTACTTGAGGAGGACATTGTGGGGAGCGACTCCGAGCGAGAGGAGTAGCTGTGCTTGTAGAGACTAATCGTTTAGGCTGCACTTTATTTCATTAGTATGTGGACAATGATATTATGTTATGTACTTGTATAATTATGGACACTGGTTTACATTCATTTGCTACTATATAGACTGTGGAATATGTGAATGATGATGGAATGAGATTATCTTTTAATTTTGCTGTACTTTCTTTTGTTATTTATGTGCATCTCTACCTACTGTGTTGTGTTGGGTACATGTCCCACTATGACGGTGCCCTTTATATCGATGTGGGTTGGTATAATCATACAAGTATTGTGATACCCCGAATTTTTATTCTTTTATATGATGAGAAGATATTCACTTGTTGTGTGCATAGCATGTGTAATTCATTGTGCCTACTATAAATTTTATACTTCTCTTGGGCATATGCATATATATTTATATATGTATATATATATGATAATTCATGTGGAGATGAGCAACTAGCTAAATTGAGGTGTATACTTAAATAATATTATGCATGTACTATCTAAATATTGAAAAATATCCTATACTACCTATTTCATGGATATTGTGTGAGAGTGTATGAAGTGCATATGTGTATGTATGTATGTATGTTATCTTATGCATGTGATAATTGTATACCTACATACATAACACCTTGGTATACTTGTGCATACATGTGCATGTCTAGTAGTAAACACTATTCATTTGCGTGGTGTAGTTAATGTGTACATTGTACTTCGTACATTGCATGTACATATAGAGTGCAAGTATGGTAGGTGTATTTGGTAGTGTATATTGTAATTATATACTCCTCATGAATAAGATGCATGTATTTTTATGATATTTAGGTGAGAATAGGCAATTAGCTAAATTGTGCATATTATGTATATTAAGAATTCCATGCATATAGTACTTAAGTAATGTTGTGCAAGTTTAATCTAATTACGGGTGCGCGAGTTGTATCTATCTATTTCATGCTTAATGTACATAAGTATGTTACATCCATGTGTGCATGCTATATATATGTCTAATCAAGCGTGTGCATGTAAGAACTATTTTGTTGAACAGATTATTCCTAGATAACTTAATTCGTATTACCTCCTAATGATTGCGAAGCCCTCGCAATTCTTGTCATTTTATTTTGTCGTGTGTTGAGTCACGCTTATGTAAAACATCATGTACGCATAGGTAGATATCTACATACATCTTATCTTAGTGTACTTATGTATGCATGTGTATGCCTAGGTAAAAATGTTATTGATTGCATGGTGTAGTAATATACATGTTATACCCTATACATTGTATGTATATACGTAGTGTAAATACGGTTCTTTGTGTGTTGAGTCATGTTGTGTGTATATATATATATATATATATATACATTGTATGCGTATGTAGATATTCTTGTACGTGTTATTATCTTGATGTACCTATGTATGTATGTGAAGGATTAGTAGTAAATATTGGATGTTTACATGGTGTAGTGGTGTATACACTATACTACATAGGTTTCATGTACATGTATGTATGGATTAAGCATGGTTTCTGCATGATTTTAAGTTTTGGCCGAAGGGTCAATTGGCGTCAACATGGATGGACGCCCATGAGGTGTCGACGTCCATATCGATGGACGCCAAGCCCTAGGTAGCCGTCCATATAGGTGGACGTTTACTTCTCTGACCTGCATGCGCAGCAGACCCGGAATTCCGGGGGCAAGCAAGCCCAGCCATTGGGGAGATATCCCCAACGGCTATCAAGCCCTCACATCACCATCTGCGTGATAGGAGAGGCCTCTCTCCTATAAACCAACCACTCCTTGCAACCCCAAGAGGTCTCTTTGGCTCTTTGCAAAGAGGAGAGAAAAACCCTAGCTTATGGGAGAAAAACCTGGCTTTGCATGCCTTGATCCGGCGGATTGGAGATTCATCCGGCCATCTACAGCAACTAGGAGCTAGTTGAAGCATAGAGGAAGGCTTCCCCGACTCCAACCTGCTGTGGAGATCGACCAAGAACCAGGAGGAGTGGTGTTTTGGAAGCTTCTTGGGACTGCCCAAGGAGAGCTTCAACAGCAACTTAGATCCATTTGGAGGTTTTAGAAAGGCAAGTAAACCTAGATCTTGATCCCATACATGTCCCTCTGAGTCTTAGTATTTTTACGGATTTTTCCTCGAGTCCTGGAACCCCACATTCACCAAATCCCTGGAGCTCGGTCTATGTTTTGCACAGACAGGAACTCGACGTCAAGGTCACTTGCCGCCATGTTCTTCTATTAGCGGCCATTGATATGGCCATTAATCTCCTTTAAACGGCCAGACTATGCCGTTAAGTTCCTCAGGACAAAACAGTGAGTTGTTCTCTCCTCCTATATGATAAATTTCCGATGTGTTTCGCATGAGGATATATTGTAAACACTATATGTTATGTAATATGGTTAATGGAATGTGTTTGAGAGATTTTTATACTTTTCTGTGATTTATCTAAATTGTTAGAATTATGTGAAATGCATGTGAAATGAAGATCATGGGTATGATAGCTTACTGTTTGCATGATACATGTGTAATTAGACTTCCATAAAATTTCCAGATGAGATAAATGCATGTCAGTCCATGTCCTGAAAATTTGGGAATTTTCCCATGAAAATGAAACTTGTTATAATTTCTATATTAGAAAATACAGAGCATGCCTAGATTGGTTTAAAACTTCGGAAAATTTGCATGTTGTGAAAAATTTTGGGGAAAATTTTTGTGACATTATGAATGATAGGTACAGACTTATGAATGGTCGAATTGAACATTCACGTTATGTTCCATGATAAATTGAATTATAAATGGCATGAGATTGACTGTTTTAATTTCTGTAAATGTAATACGATTCAAAAAATATGAAAATTTGCATGTGTGATCATAAACCTGAAATTACTATGTGGTTAAATTCTCATGTTATTTGGATAACCGTAGAGTGCTCTATGAAATTTCCATGCGAAAATGAGTGTTCAACGCATGTTAATATGAACATGGTTGATTTTGTATGTTTCAACCTGATTAGTGTGAAGTACTGAATGTTTGTTTTTTGTTAACAGTAGTATCATGTTAGGGTTAACTGAGACATTTAGAATGATTCAACAGAATAAGTAAAACATGTGAATAATGTGTGAAAATGCGATAAAGCGAATGTAATGTGTAATAATTGGGCCGAAATGACACTGCTACCCTAGGGGCCTCGAGAGCTGTACATAGAAAAGTCCCTATGGAAAGCTCTATGTGCGAAAAGTTTGTCCTAAAGGCATTAGGAAAATCCTGGAGGTGGACAAGTACCACTAGATAGGGTGGAGAGGGCTTCTCCCGGTCTGCGCAGTTACCAAGATTCACCATTGTATTGCCTAGGTGGTGGGTATGGGATTATGAGTTGTGTTATGTGTTATGCGTTGTGAAAAGAGTTATGAGAATGAGATATTTGTTAGTGTCCTCTACTGGTAGTTAGGACTATGTGTCATGGCAATTTGTTTAAGTAATGAAATATGAATAAAGTGTGAAATGATATGTGAATGAGGCACATGGTGAGTGCAAATGATATGATATGTGATAAGCAAAAACAAGAGTAAATGATATGATAATTATGTGAAAGGAGATGTGAGGAAGAGTTAATGCAAATGAGAGTGTGCTTGCATGTGAGAACTAGTTTATTAGCATGCTACGTTTATGTTTTCCATATGTTAATATCTCAATTGAATTGCCATGCTTAGTATCATATCATGTAGATTACAATTCGTCATGTAATGGTGTATGTGAATAAACTTAGACAACTATGTTATTTATGCAACGCCAAAATATGAACATGTAGACTTGTTGAAAGGATAAGATAATATGTGAATAATTATAGATCCATTTAATTGAATGTAATGCATGTAAGAACAGCAAGTAAAGTGTGATTTTGTACATGGTAAATGCATGAATAATATTTGGATTCCATGGTAGTTGAAATCCTCGCTTAGTATAAAGTTTCATGCTTAAGTGCTTATTGTTGCTAAATGGTTTTACCATGTTTTAACTTTCAATTCGTGCTAAAAAAAAATTGTGAAGCTATGTGCATGTGATTTTATTATGTTAAAACAGCAAGTAAATTGTTCAATTAGATACAAAAGTGCACGTGAAAAGTAAGTAGTCATCATGCTAGCTTGTTCTTTTCCCTTATGCTCAATTTTATGCTTTAGTGATAGAGATGTCTATAGAATGAAAAAGAATGTGTGGACGAATCATGCTACCTATTAGGTGTATGAAATATGTACATGTGTATGATGTAATGCTCATGATTTAGAATAGAAATATGATAGACTAAAGCATGCTCATGTGAATAGAATATGTGTTGCTAGTTAAGAGTAAGGACCATGAGTACCCTTGTGATTTGATGATAGTGTGCATCTCTTTAATGTTAATGGCTTAGTGTGAATGTGATATGTTTAAGTTTAAGACTTTGGTTTGCTTGCTGAGTCTTTGTACTCACTCTTGCTTCGGCGTACAGGTTGACAGGTATCATGCACTAGAAGGAAGCTTAGTGAGGATCGCCAATTAGAAGACCGTTTTGTGGAGCTGCGACTTGTTGTACTTTTCTTTTTCTCATAGTATGAAAAGAATTATTGTATGGAAAATATTTGGACAATGTAGTTCTTTTATCTTGTATTAATGTGGACATTGTCTTTCTATTTCGCTATTTAGATTGTAGAATGTGTGTTGGTGATGGGTTAATAGTTGAGTTATTTATTTTATTCAATTGCACTCTAATGCTATCCAGGTACATATCAACCTATCGACTAGTGTTGGGTACATGTCCCACTGTGACGACGCCCTTTAAACCGATGGGGATTGGTATAATCGTACCGGTATGAAGAGGGTCGTTACAGAGATTGGTATCAGAGACCCAAGGTTGAGACTGTACATGGATAGACCATCACCGTCACAATATTGCAAAGTCTTCATAGGGAATTGTCCATATATGTAGAATTTACTAATAATAGATAGAAGATAGTAAGGAGAATAGTTAGAATATAGTGACCTAGGTTCTAACTCAGTTACTTATTTTGCAGACCATGACTGGACGTGGTAGACATAGTGCTCAGTCTAGGAGGTATGAGCAAAACCGCAAGTTGAAGAATTTCGTGAAAGGGCTTAAACCCTCAGTGAGAGCTAAGCTTCTGGAGCTTGATTCTCATACCTTGGAAGAAATTCTAGGTGTGGCAACCAAGCAAGAAAGTAGAGTGGGACCTCTCCAAGAGGGGGAGGCAACTTCAAAGGAGGATGTGACCAAGCCATTCCAAAGGCAAGATAAGAAGAAGGAGAAACTCATGGAAAGTCTGCAATCAACTGTGACCTCAATAAGCGAGAAACCTGAGTGCATCCAGTGCGGGAAGCGTCATGGCGGGAACACATGTTGGAGAAAGGAAGGAAGGTGTCTTAAATGCGGTAGCAAGGAGCATCGGCTTAAGGAGTGTCCGAATCCGAAGACAAAGTTTGCTCCACGAGGTGCTTCATCAATGGCAACAAAGGATCAAGGAGTAGATGGTGATGACCTCGACGACGTCACCACAGGTACTCGATGCGATCTTCGAGGATGAAGATCTTTTTGAAGAGGGGGAGAGTGTGATACCCCGAATTTTTATTCTTTTATATGATGAGAAGACATTCACTTGTTGTGTGCATAGCATGTGTAATTCATTGTGCCTACTATAAATTTTATACTTCTCTTGAGCATATGCATATATATATATATATATATATATATATATATATATATGATAATTCATGTGGAGATGAGCAACTAGCTAAATTGAGGTGTATACTTGAATAATATTATGCATGTACTATCTAAATATTGAAGAATATCCTATACTGCGTATTTCATGGATATTCTGTGAGAGTGTATGAAGTGCATATGTCTATGTATATATGTATGTATGTTATCTTATGCATGTGATAATTGTATACCTAATTCTACATACATAACACCTTGGTATACTTATGCATGCATGTGCATGTCTAGTAGTAAACGCTATTCATTTGCATGGTGTGGTTAATGTGTACATTGTACTTCGTACATTGCATGTACATATAGAGTGCAAGTATGGTAGGTGTATTTGGTAGTGTATATTGTAATTCTATACTCCCCATGAATAACATGCATGTATTTTTATGATATTTATGTGAGAATAGGCAATTAGCTAAATTGTGCATATTATGTATATTAAGAATAACATGCATATAGTACTTAAGTAATGTTGTGCAAGTTTAATCTAATTACCGGTGCGTGTGTTGTATCTATCTATTTCATGCATAATGTACATAAGTATATTACATCCGTGTGTGCATGCTATATATATGTCAAATCAAGCGTGTGCATGCAAGAACTATTTTGTTGAACAGATTATTCCTAGATAACTTAATTCGTATTACCTCCTAATGATTGCGAAGCCCTCGGAATTCTTGTCATTTTATTTTGCCGTGTGGTGAGTCACGCTTATGTAAAACATCATGTACACATAGGTAGATATCTACGTACATCTTATCTTAGTGTAGATATGTATGCATGTGTATGCCTAGGTAAAAATGTTATTGATTGCATGGTGTTGTAATATACATGTTATACCCTATACATTGTATGTATATACGTAGTGTAAATACGGTTCTTTGTCTGTTGAGTCATGTTGTGTGTGTGTATATATATATATATATAAATTGTATGCGTATGTAGATATTCATGTACGTGTTATTATCCTGATTTACCTATGTATGTATGTGTAGGATTAGTAGTAAATATTGGATGTTTACATGGTGTAGTGGTGTATACACTATACTACATAGGTTTCATGTACATGTATGTATGGATTAAGCATGGTTTCTACATGATTTTAAGTTTTGGCCGAAGGGCCAATTGGCGTCAACATGGATGGATGCCCATGAGGTGTCGACGTCCATATTGATGGATGCCAAGCCCTAGGTAGCCGTCTATATAGGTGGACGTTTACTTCTCTGACCTGCATGCGCAGCAGACCCGAAATTCCGGGGGCAAGCAAGCCCAGCCATTGGGAAGATGTCCCCAACGGCTATCAAGCCCTCACATCACCATCTGCGTGATAGGAGAGTCCTCTCTCCTATAAACCAACCACTCCTTGCAACCCCAAGAGCTCTCTTTGGTTCTTTGCAAAGAGGAGAGAAAAACCCTAGCTTCTGGGAGAAAAACCTGGCTTTGCATGCCTTGATCCGGCGGATTGGAGCTTCATCCGGCCATCTACAGCAACCAGGAGCTAGCTGAAGCATAGAGGAAGGCTTCCCCGACTCCAACCTGCTGTGGAGATCGACCAAGAACTAGGAGGAGTGGTGTTTTGGAGGCTTCTTCGGACTGCCCAAGGAGAGCTTCAACAGCAACTTTGATCCCTTTGGAGGTTTTAGAAAGGCAAGTAAACCTAGATCTTGATCCCATACATGTCCCTCTGAGGCTTAGTATTTTTACGGATTTTTCCTCGAGTCTTGGAACCCCATATTCACCAAATCCCTAGAGCTCGGTCTGTGTTTTGCACAGACAGGAACTCGACGTCAAGGTCACTTGCTGCCAAGTTCTTATATTAGCGGCCATCGATATGGCCGTTACTCTCCTTTAAACGGCCAGACTATGTCGTTAAGTTCCTCAAGACAAAACAGTGAGCTGTTCTCTCCTCCTATATGATAAATTTCCGATGTGTTTCGCATGAGGATATATTGTAAACACTATATGTTATGTAATATGGTTAATGGAATGTGTTTGGGAGATTTTTATACTTTTCTGTGATTTATCTAAATTGTTAGAATTATGTGAAATGCATGTGAAATGAAGATCATGGGTATGATAGCTTACTGTTTGCATGATACATGTGTAATTAGACTTCCATAAAATTTCCAGATGAGGTAAATGCATGTCAGTCCATGTCCTGAAAATTTGGGAATTTTCCCATGAATATGAAACTTGTTATAATTTCTGTATTATAAAATAGAGAGCATGCCTAGATTGGTTTAAAACATCCGAAAATTTGCATATTGTGCAAAATTTCGGGGAAAATTTGTTTGACATTATGAATGATAGGTACAGACCTGTGAATGGTCGAATCGAACATTCACATTATGTTCCATGATAAATTGAATTATAAATGGCATGAGATTGACTGTTTTAATTTCTGTAAATGTAATACGATTTAAAAAAATATGAAAATTTGCATGTGTGATCATAAACCTAAAATTAGTCTGTGGTTAAATTCTCATGTTATTTGAATAGCTGTAGAGTGCTCTATGAAATTTCCATGCGAAAACGAGTGTTCAACGCATGCTAATATGAACATGGTTGATTTTGTATGTTTCAACCTGATTAGTGTGAAGTACTGAATGTTTGTTTTCTGTTAACAGTAGTATCATGTTAGAGTTAACTGAGACATGTAGAATTTAGGGATATAACATATAAAATGATTCAACAGAATAAGTAAAACATATGAATAATGTGTGAAAATGTGATAAAGCGAATGTAATGTGTAATAATTGGGCCGAAATGACACTGCTACCCTTGGAGCCTCGAGAGCTGTACATAGAACAGTCCTTATGGAAAGCTCTATGTGCGAAAAGTTTGTCCTAAAGGCATTAGGAAAATCCTGGAGGTGGACAAGTACCACTAGATAGGGTGGAGAGGGCTTCTCCCGGTCTGCGCAGTTACCAAGATTCACCACTATATTGCCCAGGTGGTGGGTATGTGATTATGAGTTGTGTAATGTGTTATGCGTTGTGAAAAGAGTTATGGGAATGGGATATTTGTTAGTGTCCTCTACTGGTAGTTAGGACTATGTGTCATGGAAATTTGTTTAAGCAATGAAATATGAATAAAGTGTGAAATGATATGTGAATGAGGCACATGGTGAGTGCAAATGATATGATATGTGATAAGCGAAAACAAGAGTAAATGATATGATAATTATGTGAAAGGAGATGTGAGGAAGAGTTAATGCAAATGAGAGTGTGCTTGCATGTGAGAACTAGTTTATTAGCATGCTACGTTTATGTTTTCCATATGTTAATATCTCAATTGAATTGCCATGCTTAGTATCATATCATGTAGATTACAATTCGTCATGTAATGGTGTATGTGAGTAAACTTAGACAACTATGTTATTTATGCAACGCCAAAATATGAACATGCAGACTTATTGAAAGGATATGATAATATGTGAATAATTATAGATCCATTTAATTGAATGTAATGCATGTATGAACAGTAAGTAAAGTGTGATTTTGTACATGATAAATGCATGAATAATATTTGGATTCCATGCTAGTTGAAATGCTCGCTTAGTATAAAATCTCATGCTTAAGTGCTTATTGTTGCTAAATGGTTTTACCATGTTTTAACCTTCAATTCATGCTCAAACAAATTTGTGAAGCTATGTGCATGTGATTTTATTATGTTAAAATAGCAAGTAAATTGTTCAATTAGATACAAAAGTGCACGTGAAAAGAAAGTAGTCATCATGCTAGCTTGTTCTTTTCCCTTATGCTCAATTTTATGCTTTAGTGATAGAGATGTCTATAGAATGTAAAAGAATGTGTGGACGAATCATGCTACCTGTTAGGTGTATGAAATATGTACATGTGTATGATGTAATGCTCATGATTTAGAATAGAAATATGATAGACTAAAGCATTCTCATGTGAATAGAATATGTGTTGCTAGTTAAGAGTAAGGACCATGAGTACCCTTGTGATTTGATGATAGTGTGCATCTCTTTAATGTTAATGGCTTAGTGTGAATGTGATATGTTTAAGTTTAAGACTTTGGTTTGGTGCTGTGTCTTTGGACTCACTCTTGCTTCGGCGTACAGGTTGACAGGTATCATGCACTAGAAGGAAGCTTAGTGAGGATCGCGAATTAGAAGACCGTTTTGTGGAGCTGCGACTAGTTGTACTTTTCTTTTTCTCATACTATGAAAAGAATTATTGTATGGACAATATTTGGACAATGTAGTTCTTTTATCTTGTATTAATGTGGACATTGTCTTTCTATTTCGCTATTTAGATTGTGGAATGTGTGTTGGTGATGGGTTAAAAGTTGAGTTATTTATTTTATTCCGCTGTACTCTAAAGCTATCCAGGTACATATCAACCTATCGACTAGTGTTGGGTATATGTCCCACTATGACGACGCCCTTTATACCGATGGGGATTGGTATAATCGTACCGGTATGAAGAGGGTCGTTACAAGTATAAAGAGAGTCGTTACAGAGATTGGTATCAGAGCCAGGTTGAGATTGTACATAAATAAGCCATCATCTACACAATATTTCAAAGTCTTTATAGAATTAGTCCGTACATATGGAAAATATATAATAATGGATTAAAGATAGTTAAGAAAATGGTTAGGACTAAGTAACTTAGATTCTAACTAAGTTAATTATTTTTCAGGCAATGGCGAGCCATGGTAGGCGCGGGAGTGAGGAGACGGGTGAGCAGCAGGCCCCAGCACCCCAGGGTCCTACGGTACTCCCTCCACCACCACCTATGGACTATGGTGTGTTCATGCAAGGCTTGGTCTAGGCAATGCAGACTCAGGCCCAGACTCAGGCGGCATTGCAGGCTTAGTTGTAGGCACAGGTTCAGGCTCTAGTTCCCCAGGAGCATGGCCATGGTGGTCCGTCCATCATGGAGAGGTTTAAGAGGATGGCTCCGCCTTCTTTTAAGGGGGAGAGTCTACCCCTTTTGGCAGAGTGCTGGATGAGGGAGGTGGAGAAAATCTTCCAGGCTATCAGGTGTGCAGAAGAAGACAAAGATAGCCTAGCTCCTTACATGCTATAGGTACTTAGAGTATATGTACATGTGTAAGGTTAAGACTTTGATTGGATGGTGCTTATGAGTTGTGTTTTATAGGAGAGAGCCGATGTTTGGTGGGCCTCCGTGCTACATACGAGGTATGAGGACGGTGCTATTGAGGTAACTTAGGTCGAGTTTACGGGGCTATTTCGGACCAAGTTCATCCCCGAGCACATCCAAGACAAGATAGAGCAGGAGTTCCTATCTCTCACTCAGGGCTCCATGACTGTTTTGGACTACGAGGCCAGGTTTGTCGAGCTTTCCAAGTATGCTCCTCATATTGTGGCTGATGAGCGCAGGAAGGCCAAGACGTTTGTGATGGGGCTCAAACCATCACATAGGTCGAGGATAGTTGCTTTTGACCACTGTACCTTTGACGAGGCTCTCAGCGCAGCATGCAAGCAGGAGACTGAGAAGGACCAGTATTTGGAGGAGAAGAGGGCAGCTCAGAGGAGGTCAGCGCCACCATTCCAGAGGCAGGATAGAATGAAGGCAGTGGTGTACCAGTCGCCACAGCGTCCAGTAGCAGCTCCGAGTCAGCAGGTGGTTGTACCACAGTCTCCTAGCTTCAGGCCCAGCGACAAGAAGATGTGTCCTCATTGTGGAAGGGCACACGGTGCCACCGAGTATTGGAAGCTAGCAGGGAAGTGCCTGAAGTGTGGCAGCACCGAGCACCATATCAGAGATTGCCCCAGACTTCAGTAGATTGCTCAGAGGGGAGCGCCAGCCCCAGCAGCGGCAGCAGTAGCAGCACCAGTGACAGGGAGACCAGGAAGTCCTCAGGCCCAAGCCCGAGTGTTTGTACTAGCTCGAGAGGATGCAATGCAAGCCGAGAACGTCACATAAGGTACGATTTTAGCTAGTCATGGGTGTGCAGGCTCGAGTGCTGTTTGATACGGGTGCTACACACTCGTTTATTTCCGAGCAGTTTGCCAAGCAGTTAGCAGCAAAATTTGGAGTGGAGTTAGAGGTTCCCTTGTCTGTGCACACACCAGCAGGTATGGAAGCAACTAGGAAGTGCATTCCATCCTTACCTGTGTGCATTGAAGACCGAGGTTCGTTTGGGTGCTTCTACTTACTCAAAATGAAGGACTATAATGCTATACTTGGTCTGGATGGGCTTGAGGAGCACTATGCCTTGGTGGATTGCAGGGGGGAAAAGATTTCTTTCCGTACTCTTGGGGAGGATGAGTTCTCACATCCGTTGCCAAGGAATCTTGCGGGAAGATTTGTGATCTCCGCCATGAAGGCTATGAAGATGGTGAACAAGGGTTGTGACACTTTTCTTGCCAGCGTGGTCTTAGTCCCTAAGGCCAATCAGTCACCTACCCTTTGTAGACACGCGAATTTGGCTCCACCGCGGGCAAATTTCATATTGCGCCATAACACCAGAAATGGCCCTCATATTGCCTTGCAAGAGTGTTTTCCCGATATTTCTGGACCACACCCCCTTCTTCCCCGGTGCTTGCCCTCCATTTTCAGGGCCCCTCAGAAATTATAGGCATCATTTTCAAGTAGCGACGGGTATGGCAGCCGCCTCTCTGAACGCGTCTAGTACTCGAGACGTGATTCAGGATACCTTGGCTTAACGCAACGGCTTTCATGGGCACGACCTTAACGCAACAGGAAAGTCGGCCGGGACTATACGCTTAACGCATCGGCCCTGGACGACGCGACAATGAATTCTTATTTTATTTACAGAAACTGCCCTTTTCATGAATGCGTTCTCCGTGGGCGACGCGATCTCAATTCCACTTTTGGCAACATTTTTCATAAATAAAATTTGAAAACCTTATCGCATCATGTGGTGCCGACGCGATTTACTTTATAGTCGCGTCCCTCCTATCGGACGCAATTCAAAGCATAGTCGCGTGTTGCCTCCAGGATGCGATTCAAAGTCGGTTGTGGCCCAGAAAGTCGTTGCGACCAAGCCCGTAATCATGAGAAAATCCTATAATCGCGTCCTTGTTAGTAGACGCAATTCAAAGATGTCAAATCATAATTCCACGTTAGCAGACAGCGCATGTAAACCCCATGCCTTGAAAATTGCCCCTAAGGTAATCGTGTCGGCCGCGGCCGCAGTGTTTCAAGTCGAGGCAGCCACGGCGGACGCAATTATGTTCCTTATTGTGGCGTCCTGATAGGACGCAATTCAGAAGCATGGCAGGCAATCATACGCATGTCTCATCAAACTGACCTTGTGAATCACGACCTGTCGCCCGGACGCGATCCAATCCGAGTCACGGTGTGCTATCCCATCACAATTCTATTCGTGGCCGGCCGCCCAGACGCGATTCAGGCTTCTTGTCATGGCAGCTGTACCCGATGCGATTCAAATATTTCACCTCTATGAATTGACCCTCGAGGGTCATTTGTAGGAGGGGGTTCCAGAACATCACGAAGCTCTGCTGGATTCCTGCCTCGACATCCAGTCGACATCCTTTTCGTCTTCCTCCACGTGCACCGGAGCGGAGCGACGCGGAAGCTTCTTCCCCGCCTTCCTTCGTCCGTCTAATCTGCCACGCCGCGGCGCCGATGCCCCATCTGCCATTTGAGGAAGCACCCTGTTCCCTTTCTTTTTCCCTTTGTCTCCACCTCCTCCGGGCCCCACGTGGCTCTTTATATTTTCATCTTCTCCGGGCCCCACATGGCCCCCCTTTTGTCTTTTTACACACATATGCATGCATACACACACACACACCTATCAAAGGGGTTTAAAAGCCACCATCTGGTAAGTCGTTCCCCATGCCCTTCATTCTTTTATTTCATTTTTATTTAGAATTGTATACTACACACGTGGCTAATCCCCTTTTCTTTTCTTTGTCCTTTTCTTTGTTAGGGTAATCATCAACAGAAAATGCCCTCTACCACGGCCGGCCGTACTCGTAGAGGAAGAGGAACCCACATCCCCGCGCAACCTCCCACACTCCAAAAGGTACTCTCGCGATCACATTCTTCCATCCGCACCCCTCGCCGTGCGTCTCCATTCGGCACCCTCGCGTGCCTGGCGATCACGTTTCTCTTCCCCCCATCCATCACCCCTCTTTGTACGCGTCGTCGTCTCTCAGCGGTGTCTATATATTGGCGATCACAGTAGGATGTCTTTTGCATTTTCCCTTTTGATTACCCCCTCCTTCATGCCCCACGTGGCACTCTTCTATTTATTTGCTTTATACCCTGCAAGCATGATGTGTATTTAATTTTATTTTATCTATTTTTTTGCTTTTTTTCTATACATACCCTGTTGCTCCTGGATATTTTTTTTTCTCGGGATGCCTGTGGAATCGCGTCCAACACAGCGGATGCGATTCAGTGTGAAAACGTGGTCGGACAATCGGACGCGTCTCGATTTTGTGTCGCGGCGACAGAAGTCGACGCATCACTATTTTCTTGTCGCGCTGGCCAAAGCCGACGCGTCAAGCTTTCTTATCGCGCCGGCCATAGCCGACGCGTTTAGGTTGTCGCGGCGGCCAAACCCGACGCATTTATTTCCTTTTCCTTGTGCACATATCCAGCGTTTACTACTTTCTTACCTGCTTTATTTTTTTCTCTCAGGTGCCTATTTGGAATCGTGTCCCACACAGAGGACGCGATTCAGTGCTTGATAACGCGGCTGGCAAACCAAACGCGTTTATGTTTCTTGTCGCGGCGGCTAAAGCCGACGTGTTAAAACCTGATAGTCCGTCCACAGGGACCGACCGTGTCTCTACCAACCTTTAGTGGCTTCCATATCCGTGGCCTGGTGACTTGACGCGATTCAGTCAAATCACAGTCGTTGTACCAGACGTGATTTGACTGACTGATAGAAATGCACCCCATTTGCTACCATTTTTGCTATAATCTGTGGCATGCAGGGCATTTTTGCATTGGTCGGGGGACCTCCTTCCCTCATATCCTAGGCTCCACACACCCTTCCGGTGAAGGCAAGCTCTTCATTAGGCATTCTATCCCTTTGGACTAGCGAACCTTCTCCCGAAATCCCGTAAGACTCCGTACCGCGTGGATTCCCTCACGGCGGACCGAGCTAGCGGTACCATTTCATTGACCTGGGCTTAGCTATCCCATTGCGTGGTGAGAGGTGATTCTAGTTGTACCCCGAAGTATTCATCTTCTACCCAACTAGGAACTCACCTGGAGTGACACAATATTTTTCAATGCATTAATTAATTGTGAAACTCCTAAAATAGGTGCCAAGCATTACAACTTGTTTGAACCACATCATTGATTGATTAATCTTTGTTCAACCTGTTTATTTGCTTGCTTGTTAAAAATGGACCCACATCATCATGCTAATTTTTATATGGAATATGAGGATAATTCAAGCGTCCAGTCTTTTCAATCCCATGTCCGTTCATCTCACCACCGTGAGGGGCAGCCTTCCACTTCCTATGGTTACGTGCGCACACCGCGCACTAGCCTATATGATGTCCCCTCACACATCACTCCAATCAATACCCGGCAAGAGCCTTCCCCCCACCAAGACTCCAAAGTCCAAACCATCCTTCATGCACTTGATCAACTAACCCCTCAACAGATCAATTTAATCCAATCTTTGGTTGAGGGTGCGACTCCTCCTCCCTCTCCTTCTCCAAGGCACCCACCTTTGTATATTCCGGTGACTTCACCACATACCCCTATACATTCTTCATCACCTCGGCCCCCTGGCCAATTTCACTCCCGTGCTCCGGTCCGAACAGACCAACCCTTGAAAAGGCCCGTTAATTCAAGGCCTCCCCCATGTACTCCCTCATATGCCCAACAACAACCCACTCCACTCCAAAATGCTCTTCTCCACAAATTGAACAACCTAGAGAGTCAAATAAATAAGCTTTCAAATCCCATGGGTGACCCTGTCGCCGCCATGCCGGCTCTCCCACAGATTTATATTCATTCTTCGGAGATACCAATGTACCGATTGTACAATGGCACGGGTAACCCCTACCTTCATATCAAGGAGTTTCTCTATGAGTCCTCGCATTGGCAGAGAGATCCAATTACCTTGGCATATTTATTTAGAAAATCTCTTGACGGCCCTGCACTCGAATGGTTCTACTCTCTAGAACCAAGTGAGGCAGGAGACTTCCGCCCTCTGCATAAAAAAATCCTTCAAAGGTACCAAGACTGCGTCAGCCCTTATCTCTCTATTACCGATCTAGCATCCGAGAAGATGGGGGCTGACGAGGCCCTTGTACAATTTGCTAACCGTTGGAGGTCAATGGCCACCCGCCTGCAGAATGTGCTCTCTGAGTCAGAACAAGTCAAAATCATCATTTCCAACTCTACTCCGAGGTTCAAGCACATCCTGGCCATGAACTAAATCACCTCCATGGAGGAGCTCTACGAGCGGGGACGTTACATTCAAGCCCATTTAGAGGACTCCCCGATCGTAGAGCTATTTGACCAAATTAAATTGAGAAAGAACGGATCAGTGGACGCCATCCACCTCCCACATCATATACCCCTACGCATACACTACTCATCTACCACAACATGCCTCCACCTAGGCGTCCACTAATTCATCCTTTTCGGACTCAGCAACCTCCAACAGGGCCCTACGATGCCCCTATACAAGAAGAAGCTCTTGTGCCCTATGTTGCACCTACTCCAGCTCCCATGCCGATTCCCATACCTCCACCACAACAACCACAACAAGATCCACCTCCACCACAGCCTGTTGTTCGGGCTGAGGTTGCCAATGCCCAACCTATCTATGAAACCACCTGGTGTTACAATGATGAGCCTTCCGAGATCATGTTTGTACGCCATTTACCTACATCATCCCCACTACCATCCATTGCCATTAAGCCTTCCATAATTAAGCCTCCACCTACTGTTACACCCATCATTACACCTCTCACTACGCCAACACCCTTGGCAATCGAAACCGAGCAAATCTTCCCCTTCATACCCATCGCGCCTCAACTGGCCATACAACCCCCATTATACCCACCACATCTACCCCCATCCAACGGAGTTGGCGCACATTTTTAAGGAGCAACAGGCGTCAGCAAAAGAAGGAAGACCCGAGACCGGGCATGCTTTTCAAAATCCAAGAATATATTCCTTGCATGCCAATCATTGTCAAAATATCGGGCACATTCACCGAGCGGGAGTCCTCCCCTCCAATCATGGCCATCAAGAGGCCTTCTAAATCTATGCCAATCATACCCATTGCCAACAGGGTTCATTTTAAAATTCTCATAGAGAATCAAACCCTCCAAGCTCTCATGAACCCTCACACCATTGTTGTGAACCTTCCCACTCTAGTGAAGGGGTCAACCATTCAGATTGTGCTTACGGACTCCAATGCCAAATCATTGGCACAATCAATTACTCAAGGGGTCGTGCCCCTTCCCATATCAAACATTATACAATCTTTGGGCACGGTCTCCTCATTGTTGCTTCCAACTCCACCAGTGGAACTCCCCACCATTTCATCACACTACATTCCAAGGAAGTTACCATTGTTTGTTGAAACTTTGACGGAAGTCAACAACCCTCCAATCCATGAGAGTCGTTCAATCCCTATGAGAAGAGCAAGACCATCTGACCGCTGGGCACATTTTGTGAGGAAGTACTTGGGGGTCAGAATGCTGGCCCCTAAGCAAAAGCCAAAATGCCGGGCAAGGCAAAAGGCCAGGGGACCTTCATCTCCCTCTTCTTTTGAATCGTCCTTTTTGCTTCTTAGCACCTCCCCGTGGGTTCTCCACATTCCCTCCCCACAGGAGGCATTTTATTTTCATCTTCTGAATAATCCCTTTCCTTATACAAGGCATCGCGCCCCCTTTTTTATCCCTTATTCTCCTCTCTATGCCCCACGTGGCACAACTCCCCTTCGTGCCCCACGCGGCACACCTCCATCCCGTGCCCCACGCGGCACATCTCCAACCCGTGCCCCACGTGGCACAAGTCCCTGTTGTGCCCCACGTGGCACCTCTCCATCTCGCGCCCCACACTGCGCACCCTCCTTTCTGGCCCCGCTGGAGTCTCCAAAATCTTTCCTCTGCTCTCTCCTCGCCGCCTTTAATCGGGTCCTTCGACCGTTCTCGCATTGTTTTCGTGGTTTTATCCCCTACACATCCCTGTAATTCTAAATAAAAAATGTAAATTCTGGTAGACCTCTGAGTCTCACCCCCAACATCGGGCATTCGTCCCTCCCAACTCTAATCGGGTCCTTCGACCCTTCTCGCATTATTTTAGCGACTTTAGCCCCCACTTAGTTCTTTAATTTCCAAAAAGTAAAATGTAAATTCTTGTAGACCCCCGAGTCTCGCCCCAACGAAAGGCATTCATCCCCTTTTACCTTCCAAAAACTGTTATTATATTTTATTAGTATCAAAAACCCATAAAAAGATGAATATTTCAGCATTGCCATGCCGTCGTAGCATTTCTGTTATAAGAATCCCGAGCCAGGAGTCCAAAATTCCCTCCTAGGTCATTAAGGTTTGCCCTTAGCATGGGCACCTGCACACACTTCACGGCGCCCTAACTCGATTGCTCCCGGTAGACATTATCACTATCACAGCCACGCCTGTAAGGCACAAGATGTCTGTTTCTCCTCTTATTCAGCCGAAGTATGGGTAGTAGAGACAGTCTGGGCAAGGCAGCCAACCCAAGGCACTCCATCATAAGATGACGTCCTAAAAATGGGCAAATTAAATGACCAATAAAAATCCAAGTCAAAATGCATGTCAAGAGCGGCAAAAGTCCCCGCAAAGATCCAAATGGACCTCAACATAAGCATGCAAAAATCAAAATCAAATCAATGATAATAGGGCATGGCAAAGAGTGACAAAGTCCCCGCGGAGATCCAAATGGACCCGGTCGTACGCATGTCCCTACAATCAAATGGTCATCACTCAAGATTCCAAAATAATTCCAAAGCCCCAGTCCTTAAAATGAGACTGAACCTTCTGACGGTTGTGCCAAGGAAGGAAGTCAACACCCAACTCCCCAACACCCATACCAAGCTTGTCTACAAATATTCTTCCCTTCTCCCTGCCAAACTTAGTTGCCTTTATAGGGGTGGCTTTGGTAGTGCATGGTTAACCAAGTGTAATTAGCTCGTGGGCGCCACGTGAAAATGCACGCCATACTCTGGACATTCTTTAATGACACGGGAGCCAACAAGGACCCCTTCGCCAGTCAATTTTCATAACCTTAATGCCGTCATGGTATGACAATGTTCCAAAATTCCAAAATAAAAAAAAATCAAATATTTTCAAAAAAAATCCCAAAAAAATCAAATATTTCAAAAATTCCAAAACAAATTCAAATATTTCAAAAACTCCAACAAAAAAACCAAATATAACAAAAAATTCCAAACAAATCCAAATATTTCCAAAATTAACAAAAAAATCAAATATTTCAAAAATCTCCATAAAAATCCAGATATTCCAAAATCAACAAAAATCAAAATATTTTCCAAAACACCATAAAAAATTAAATATTTTTTTTCCAAAATCCATAAAAATTCAAATACTTTCAAAAATCCAAAAAAAATCTTTATGGTATTGCACATGGCAAGTAGATCCTGTCTATGCCTCGCATCAATTCTTTCAATCATCGGTACCTCATCTCTTGCACTCCAAACTCCCTCATCCAAGACCCTTTATCCTCATGGTTAAAACAAACAAATTGAATGAGTTGTTTGTTTAATGCTTTATTAATGCTCCAAGCCATAAATGATGTTTGTTCCATGAAATTTGTTTCCTTAGCTAATGAGTTTTGACTGCAGGATTTGAGTTACCTTATCCGGCGCTACATCAGGCTGCAGCTGCTGCCCCCACCACTAGTTATCTATATGTATACCCTTAGAGCATACCAAGGACCTTGTGGCTCTGAGGAATCTAGGATTTGAGTTCCCCTTTACCAAAATAATTATTATCCTAGAGGATCCTTAGCCGCACGGATAGGTCGTTACGCTTGGCATGTAAGGACGACGGACCCATGCATAAAACCCTGGTCCTGACTCACCAGCGTAACAATATTATCCTTGGTTATTTTCTACTCCTCTTTTAATCTTATTTTTCTTTTAGCCGAGCATATATGCATATTGAAATCACAATGGAAATCCACTCTTGCAAGGTAATTTGAGGGCCATTCGCGCCTCAAATTCAAAACCAATTTGAAATATTCCATTCCGGGTCGAATACCAAACTCCCTTTGTTGCCGCCTCTGGGCTGATTTCCTTCAGAACCTTTGTTTGGACTTATCCCTTTTATTTTTTTCGTCTTTACTCCCAGTGATCCACCTGAGGCAGTGGCAGACGCCCCCGATGGTGCAACCTAACGTATTGTGTCCTTAGGTACTTCCCCTTCGCTGGAAGTTGATCTCTCCTTCTTTCCCCAAGATCCACCTACGGAAGTGGTAGACGCCCCCAATGGTGAAACCTAACGGATTGTGTCCTTAGGTACTTCCCCAGCGTTGGAAGTTGATCCTTTCTTTCCTTTTGTGCCCCACGTGGCACCTTTCCCTTCCCTTTCCTCTGTCTAAGCATTTGCTTCTTTAGGTCTTCTTCCCAGTGGTGACTTCCTTGGGTGTCGGGGAAAGTGTAGCAACCAGAGAATTTCAACAATTGAAAATGGGAGATAAATAGAAAATATGACAACTTAATAATTTAAAACTAGTTAAATGTGTATGCACCATTATCCCAGATGTAAAAACACATCTAAAAATTTCTTAAAAATCATAGTTATACTTTAAATAATATTCTCTAGTGACCATAAAGAAATTTGGGCCCATAAAAATCTTTTGGATTGAATTTAAGAAGTTTTGTGACTTATTATATTAATTAAGGAATAAGTCGAAAAAATTATGGTTGGACTTAAAACAATGGGTATTGACAATCCAATGAAAGAAATGGGCCGAAGGATGTCCTTTGGACCACAAATAAATTCATGCTAGGAAAATGACCCGAAATTCGAAAGTATTCACTAATGGACCATGATAGGGTAAATTCTCACCCTATAGACCATCATTAGATTTCAAACCAAGCCCAAATTCATGGTTACCACCTAAGGTAAGCTTCCATACCAATTCCATCATGAATTGAGGAGAGAAATATCTAAATTAAGGAAAGGTATACCCAAACTCGTGCCTAATGGTTTCCTAATTTAATTAGGGAACTAAAGGCCCCTCACTTTATAAATAAAGCCTCTCTCTCCCATGGGACGACCCCTAGGGTTATTGGAGGCGTGCTTGGAGGCAATGGTGGCTGGAGATTTCATGGAGAAGGCTGGAGCAAGGAGGAATCTCGTGCTCTTCCCAACTCGGATCTACAACGACTTGCACTTGAGTCCCATCAACATCAACACTAAAGGTTAGTGAAACCTCGACCAAACTGTGCAAACCATACATCCTTGGAAAGCTCTTCGAGTCTAATTTCTTATGACACTATTTTTCACAATTTCTACCCAGTAGTTCGTGAGTATTAAACGTTCTCCTACGACTGGTTGAAACTAGGGTTTTTGGGAAGCACGACTTTCTTTCACCTAAAAGGTAGGTCATCTCCATGCCAAACTCTAATTAAACTCGTCCATGCTTGCATCCATATGTATTGATCATGTTCTTACTGTTTTCCCCAATTTTTATCTTGAGAGCTTCACGAATTAAATCTTGCATGATCTTGACGCTATACTATCATGAATTAATCTTGACTTATCTTACCAGTTCCATACCTCTTTGTGGAGTCATTTTTTGACCGAGTGTTCAACATAGAACATGTTACCCTATGAGTCTAATTTCATTTGGAACTAGTTTTGCCAATTTTTGTTGACCGTACTGGGAGTATGATCCCAAAAAGGAACACTATGTTAGAATCGTGTAGTCAATCACAATATGTTTTATTACCTAGTCAAACAACCTTTGTTTCGCAATTATTTTCTTCTTTATAAATTATTAGAAGTAATATAACTAACAAAGGTGGTTTCACCTGATTTGGACCCTAGCATTTGTTTTGATTTTTCAAACCCATAGGTGTCAAACCCAATCCCAGTCGGAGTTGGAAATAGTTAGAAAAACAACCCAAACGTCATATTCAGGGGGCGACAGGTCGACACGTCGCTACCAGAATGCAAAAACATCATGGTCGCGACCCATACCAAGTTTCTTGGTCTTCTTCAGAAGCCGACAAGATGATGGTCGCCTTCATCGACAGGCAATGTGTCGCCTTCTGCCTATGTCCACTTAATCGGACATAACATTTTCTATAGACCTCGGATTGACGAGCCATTTTCTTTGCTGGATTCCTCATTCAAAGGACTTCAATATGGTATATTCATGTGTGATATTTGAATAAAAAATCAATGAGTTATGACCTATGGAAGTGAAGGGATGGGACTACATTTGCCTTCTAAGGGGCATACATCTCGGTTTTCGTCGTTTTGTGTCGTTCCTTGCATGTGTGAGTTTGATCTATTCTAGGAAGGTTATAGAAAGTATTATCATGCATTTAATAACTCTTATGAAAGTTAAAATTTGTTCACATGATTTTTAATTGATCTTAAGTTCATGATCATGCTCTCTACCTACCGATTATTCACGTTCTCTCCTTGTTACTGAACTTGCTAAACATACAATGATACTTGCTAAAATTGGTCATGCATGATTAGTGTTTCCTGATTTAGCACTCGTGATACTTTCCAAGCATGGAGTTTCCATAAATGAAGTTTCTATAACTGGAGTTTCCATAATCGGATTCACACATGCACTGGAGCGATTCTCACACACGGCATGCGCATACACTCTAGCATGATAGGAAAACCCCTTCTTGGCTTGTGGTGAACTCTCTGTCGGATATTCCATCTGTCGGACTAGTGACCCCTTGACCAAGGCCTTCGTAAGTTTCCTCTTACTATGGATTCCCACATGGCTGATGTGCACGTTGTACTAATGAAGTACCCGGATATTAGTGTGCACGTATCTCTTCTCTCTTGGCATTAATCTTGACGGGATCTTTCTCTTCTCATCTTGACTTTCTCAGAGTGATCTAGTATAACACATGAAAGCAAGTTGTTAAAGATAGAATGTATGTTAATGCATCGTTATGCTTCCGGATTAAACTCTTGACTTGATATTCCCAACGTACCATTGAACTCTATATCATTATTGACATGACACTCGAGATAATCATTACTATTGACATGATAGTCCTGAACTTTCTTGACCAGTCTATCCTTATTGACAAACATTGCCTTCTTGTGATACATTCTTGAAGTACATTAATGATATTGGAGTCATGGACTCAAAACTCGTTCTTGTCACCTATGAGTCGACGGGCTCATTGGGACACATACCAGTGTTGCGCAATACGAACCTGATTGAGGGCCCATATCTGGTCCTGGAGATTCTGGAAAAGTCTTGTTACCTATGGGTGTGATTGTCAGATTCGCCCCCGACAAAGTCTTGTTTACCCTAAGGTGTTGATTGCCCAGTTTTCCCAAAGATGTTTGTTACCCCAGGAGTTGATTGTTAGGTTGATCCCCTAACAAAGTCGTGTGCCTGGCGTGGTGCGAAATCAGGATTGGTGCTCTGCATGGCACATACATGTTACAAGTGATAAACTTACTTGCTTGTTACCTTCTTGCAACGACCCACTTCCACCTGGTGCGGTTATACCAACCCACGTCGGATGAGAGCAAGCCGCTACAGTGGAGAATACCCCAACAAGTAACAAATGAGCTGAGATATACACAAATAGAGTCGAATAAATGCAACGGAATTTAAATGAATCTTATTCCATCAACTTTTAAATCCACATACCACAGTCTGTATAGTTCAACAAGAGATAACATAAGAGCAAAATGTTCCAAATACATAGCCGACTCCATGTACATTTGAACAAAATCCAAATTTCAATTGTAGCATTACATACTTATGAAATATAAATTACAATTCTTCAATCCTTTAGTCCAACTCCACTTCAAATCTTGCTAGCTCCCCCGCTGCTAATTTCCTGAAATGTTTAGCAAGAGTGAGTCTACGCAATAGACTCAGCAAGTAACTTAAGATTCAATACATACATGCTTTTTTTTACCAACTAACGCAATAAAATTTCAGCAGTTAAATCATACATGATCATGCTATACCCTAAACAAATTCCATTAATCAATTATCTAAACAAGTGTAAAACTAATATCTAAACAAGATCACTAACATCATGGTGTCATTAACATGAGTAAAATACACATTCACACGTTTTCATGCTTTATCCAAGTCATTGTAAAGTTGCACAACTAAACCATGGAAACATATACAAGATAGGTAGCACTCCTAGCACGATTTCTAACTCACTTCGCATGCAATCATAACAATTTACTTCACATTTAGCTTGCTGATTTTATACAAATTTTATGACATTCATATTACCTTTGCACAGGGATCACCTTTAACTATACAACATGATACTAAACACATGTACATCCAATCATTCAAATTCCATGAATATGAAAGCATATACTTACATTTTGGTACTAATGGTAACATCACTTTTAGCAATTGACAATTTATACATAAACACATACACACACATTTGTACACATCAATAAACAATTTATCAATTAACACTATTGTCATTTACACTTATACTATTTTCTCATTACACACAACCATAGGATGAACCTTGGCTTTCACATGCACTCACTTTGTTCCATCACACAATACTTATACACATTTCCCATTAATTCCTCTTTTACATTCACACACTTATTATCATTTCACTTTTGCACATAACATGTGCCACAATTACACATACCTTGCACGTACCTTGTGCTATGAACACATATCACTTTTCACATCACACTTATACTTTTTTTCATTTAATGCCAAGACACAGCCCAAACCACCACATAGATGATCACATAACACACACATTCACATTCACTTACTTAATCACCGGCATAGTGATAAGTCTTAGTTCCTGTAGAAACCGGGGAAAGCCCTTCCCACCATTACCAGTGGAACTTGTCCACCTCCAGGATTTTACAAGACCCTTTGCCAGGGTGTACACTTTATCAAGACCCTTCTCTAGGATAGCACATATAACATTGAGCTTTCCCGTAGGGGCATTACTACGGTACAACTCCAAGCATCTAGGGTGGCAGTGTCTTATGGGCATGCTTGTTTACCTTATCACATTAATCATTTTACACACCTACACCACTTGTTCTCTCACGTCACATGTACACACACTCATACACAATTCATACACCCATAAGTCCTCATTTACTGATTTTAACCTCACTGTTGCAACTGGCAAATAATCATAATACAGATATAATCATACTGAAATTTACTGAATCACATCAAGTCACAATTAAGATGCTCACATAGTCATTTTTCACATTAAAAATCCATAACAATACTTACTATCATCAAAATAACATGAGATTTTAACCACAGACAATTATAAGGTTTATAATCGCACATACAATTTTTCAGATTTTTTTATGAATCATATTACATTTACAGAAATTAAAATATTCAATTTCATGCTATTCATAATTCACTTTAACATGGAACATAACACGAACATCAGATTTAACCATTCACAACCCTGATCCTAACATAATCATCATCCCAAAAATTTTCCTTTGATTTATTGCACAGCACACAATTTAATGTAAATTTTACGATTTCTACGCATGTCTTCTATTTCCAAAACAGAAATTTCAGTAAATCCCATAGTCATGGAAAAATTCTCAAAATTCCAGGGCATGGACTGATACATATGCACATGGTATAGAAAAATCTAGGGCATTTAATTCCTCAGGAATTAGGTAGACAGTAGATGAACATGCATAATCCATCTTTTCCCAACATGTATTTCAAAAATCTAAAAATTCATGCCATCTACAGAAAAATGCAGAAATTTCCACACACATCACATTATCTATTTTACATAGCATATACAATTTACACAATATCCTCATTGCGAAAACATATCGAAAATAATCATCTACCAGGAGGAACAGCTCACTGTTCTATCCTGAAGAACTTGGCGGCAGCCTCTGCCCATTCAAAGGTTTGGACGGCACGATCACTGGACGCTGATGGGAGATCTTGGCGTCAAGGGTATTGACGCCAAGTTCCTGTCTGTGCAACAGCACAGACCGAACTCCAAATACCAAGTGAAAAGGAGGGTCCAGGACACGATTTAAAATCCACAAAAATTGCTGGGACCTAGGGCACATATATAGGATTGAGATCTATGGGTTACTTGCCTCTCAATTAAATCTACAAGATCGGAATAAGCTGATGAAGCCCTCCTTGGGCAGCACCAAGAAGCCTCCAGAAATCCTTTGCTCCGGGTTCTAGGGGGTTGCAGGCTGCAGTCCAACGCGAGGGAAGCCTTCTCCTACGTATGGCCTTCCTCCTTGTCGTAGAAGATCACCAGAAAACGCCTCCAGTCGCCGGATCCAAGCCCTCCAAGGTCAGTCCTTCATCTCTCTCTCAGTTAGGGTTTCCTTTCTAGTAAAGAGCCAAGAGAGCTCTCTAGGTTGCAAAAGGGATGTGTTTTAAAGACTAAGGGACAAGAGGGGCTCGTGCAGGGGCTGAAGGGACAGGTAAGAGCCGTTGGGAAGACATCTCCCCAATCAGAAGCCTAGCCCAATGAGTGCTCTCTGCGCTCTGTTGCGCACAGAAAATTAGGGATATTGATGTCCACATCCATGGACGGCTACATTAGGGTTGGCGTTAGTCGATATGGACGCTGACATATCATGGGCATCCGTCCATGTTGACGCCAAGACACTCTACTGCCAGAATTTAAAATCATGCAGAACCATGCTTAGTCCACACATATATGCACATGAAACCTATGTAGTATAGTGTGTACACCACTACACCATGTAAACATCCAATATTTACTACTAATCCTTCACATACATACATAGGTACATCAAGATAATAAGACGTACATGAATATCATCATACGCATACAATGATATATATATATATATATATATATATATATATATATATATATATATACACACACAACATGACTCAACACACAAAGAATTGTGTTTACACTACGTATATACATACAACGTATAAGGTATACTATGTATATAACTACACCATGCAAATGAACAACGTTTGCAACTAAACATACTCATGCATACCTAAGTATACCAAGGTGTTACATATGTAAAATTAGGTACACAATTATCACATGCGTAAGATAACATAAATGCGTACATACAGATATGCACTTCATATATTCGTACACCATATCCATGAAAGGGGTAATATAAGGTACAATTCAAAATTTAGATGGTACTTGCATAATATTTGAATAGATACCTTATACACAAAATTGGCCAATTACTCATATTCACGATAATAATATACATCCACGCATATACACATGCAAAATTTATATCTATAATATGCGCCATTTTCATGCACGCCATTTATGCAAGATCAAGTAAACATCATATACATAAAATAGAAGCGGGAAAAAGAAATTCAGGGCCTTACACCCTCTCCCCCTTAAAGAGATCTTCATTCTCGAAGATCGGATCACGTACCCTTGATGACATCTCGTTGCCGCTTCTAGTCCACCTAGACTGGTGCCTAAATTCCTACCGGTGGCTTACTCACTACTTGAACATCTCGGGGAACAAACCTCTTCTTCTGATTCGGACAGTCTTTAATCCAATGGTTCTTGCTACCACACTTGAGACATCTTCCTAACCTCGTCCATCATACATATCCGCCGTGGCGCTTGCCACAATGCACACATACGGGCTTCTCGTTGCCGGCCGGAACTACTGGCTGAAAGGTTGATTCTATTGGTATCATAGCTGGTTGCTGTCTTTTCATGAGCTTCTTCATCTTCCTCCTTTGCCGCTGAAATGGTTCTGGCAACATTTCTAGTCTGGCTTTCTTCTCTGCCAAGTACAACTCCATTTCACTCTCTTGTTTGCGCGCCGCGCTAGGAGCTACATCCATACCTCTAAGGTCAAACGCCACCAGTCTGGCCCTCATTGACAGTCTAAGCCCCGTTACAAACTTCCTTACCTTGCGCCTCTCATCATCAACTATGTGTGGTGCATATCTAGACAACTCTGTAAATCTAGCCTCATACGCTAAAACTGTCGTCGATCCCTGAGGCAATGCTAAGAATTCCTGCTCCATTTTGTCCTGTATATGCTCAGGAACGTACTTGGCCTGAAACATCCTTACGAAATCTTCCCAAGTAACCTCTAGCTCCACTCCCTCAAATCGTGTGCGAAGAACGGATGACCACCACACATACGCTCGCTCCTGAAGCATGTATGACGCCATACTGATCTTGTCATCCTCTGCACACCTGATAGCTCGGAATATCTTTTCGATTTCCCTGAGCCAACTTTCTGCAACTAACGGCTCACTCTCCCCCTTAAAAGAGGGTGGAGCCATCCTCTTGAACCTCTCCATGACTGACACACCTCCTAAACCACGGTCCTGCTGAGCTGGTGCTGGAACTTCATGTTGCTCTCCGTCAGTCCTACTTGATTCCTCATCTTCAATGGGCAGGCTCGAACGTCGAGTCCTTCCAGCCATTGCTACAAAATAAACACTAGGTTAAACTTCATTTATCCTCATACTTAACATGTTATCATGTAATTATCTTACTACTTTTCTAGTACTATCTTAATTACTCCTTGGATCTGGCTATCCACTACAAAGACTTAGAGATGTGATTTAGTTGATGGCTATTTATGTATAAGCTCAACCCAAAGGTCTCTGATATCATCTCTGCAACGACCCACTTCCACCCGGTACGGTTATACCAACCCACGTCGGATGAGAGCAAGCTGCTACAGGGGAGAATACCCCAACAAGTAACAAATGAGCTGAGATATACATAAATAGAGTCGAATAAATGCAACGGAATTTAAATGAATCTTATTCCATCAACATTTAAATCCACATACCACAGTCTATATAGTTCAACAAGAGATAACATAAGAGCAAAATGTTCCAAATACATAGCCGACTCCAAGTACATTTGAACAAAATCCAAATTTCAATTGTAGTATTACATACTTATGAAATATAAATTACAAATCTTCAATCCTTTAGTCCAACTCCACTTCAATTCTTGCTAGCTCCTCCGCTGCTAATTTCCTGAAATGTTTAGCAAGAGTGAGTCTACGCATGAGACTCAGCAAGTAACTTAAGATTCAATACATACATGTTTTTTTTACCAACTAATGCAATAAAATTTCAGCAGTTAAATTATACATGATCATTCTATACCCTAAACAAATTCCATTAATCAATTATCTAAACAAGTGTAAAACTAATATCTAAACAAGATCACTAACATCATGGTGTCATTAACATGAGTAAAATACACATTCACACGTTTTCATGCTTTATCCAAGTCATTGTAAAGTTGCACAACTAAACCATAGAAGCATATACAAGATAGGTAGCACTCCTAGCATGATTTCTAACTCACTTCGCATGCAATCATAACAATTTACTTCACATTTAGCTTGCTGATTTTATACAAATTTTATGACATTCATATTACCTTTGCATAGGGATCACCTTTAACTATACAACATGATACTAAACACATGTACATCCAATCATTCAAATTCCATGAATATGAAAGCATATACTTACATTTAGGTACTAATGGTTACATCACTTTTAGCAATTGACAATTTATACATAAACACATACACACACATTTGTACACATCAATAAACAATTTATCAATTAACACTATTGTCATTTACACTTATACTATTTTCTCATTACACACAACCATAGGATGAACCTTGACTTTCACATGCACTCACTTTGTTCCATTACACAATACTTATACACATTTCCCATTAATTCCTCTTTCACATTCACACACTTCTTATCATTTCACTTTTGCACATAACATGTGCCACATTTACTGTAAGGCCATCGAAATTCCGTCGCATTATTTCTATTTATGTGTGTATCTTTGTGCTTGTGTATGTATGTACATATTTACGTACGTATTAATTAGTACAAGTACGTGTGCATGTGTTTATATTAAATATAAATGATGTATGTATTACATGGTGATAGTATGGATATAATACCGTATACATATTGCATGTATATACGCATGGTATGCATGGTTTCTGCATATTTTAGAGTTTTGGCCGAAGGCCATCTTGGCGTCAACCACAGGCCGTTGAGCTGGTGTCAGCGTCCAGACATGGACGCCAACACTAATCCTGGCGTCCAGCGATATGGACGCCAATCTCTCTAGCCTGCATGTGCAGCAGAGCTGCAAGCTTCTGAAACAAGAAAGCCAACCACTGGGGGACTGTCCCCAACGGCTCTGAAGTCCGTCAAGTCCCCTGGTGAGTGGGAGAGAGACTCCCCTTATGTCTGAACCCGAAATGGCTTCTTCCCACTCCTTCTTTCACCTTGCAAGAGGAGGAAAGGAGAGAAGAAAAACCCTAGAGAGAAACTGAGCGAAAACCCCACTTTTGCACCCAAAACTCAGTCTTCCTGGAGGTTGATCCGGACATCTTCCATGACAAGAAGGTAGCTGGAGCAAAGGAGGAGGCTTCCCCGACGTCCCCCTGCTGTGGAGATCATCCAGGAGCCCGGAGGAAGGAGATCTAGGAGGGAGTTCTGCACTTTCTTGGGACTGCCCAAGGAGGGCTTCACCAACACCCTAGATCCTTTGGAGCAATTTTTAAAAGGCAAGTGACCTATCCATGATGTTCCCGTATGTGTCTAGGTCGTTTCTATTATTTTTATGGATTTTTCCTCGAGTCCTAGACCCTCCCATTCACCCAAGTTTGAGAGTTCGGGTCTGTGTTTCTGCAAAGACCTGAATTGACGGCAAGGTCAATGGATGCCGATATCATTCTTGGCGTCCATCGACCATGTCGTTGACCATGAGTCAGCGGCCAGAGACTGCCGCCAAGTTCCTCTGGACAGAACAGTGAACTGTTCTGCCCTTTCTTTACATTAATTTCGGTATGGTTTCCGTGATGAGGATATATGGTAATCCTATACTCTATGTATATAGTCAATTGTGGTGTGTGGATGAGTGTGATGTGTGGTGGTGAATATTGGAATATTGTATCCCTTAAACTTGTGAGCATGACTTGTTGAAAATCTTGCAAATCCATGTTTCATGATTACGATTAGTCTGAGTGCCTTGGTTTTGTCTGATCATGAAGATTAGTGGGTCAGTATATGTGTATGCAATTTTGATAAATTATCCATGCTTGTATAAATTGTCAATAAATCCGGTTCGATAAGTAAAAAGACATACAAGATAGATTGTCATGATTAATCTATAGATGTATGATTTAGGGTAATCTTGTATTCTCAAATCATGCATATGTCTGTAGCCTCTGTTAAAACAGTAAGTGGCAAATTGCAAGACGTGTTAAACCCCATGTTAACTTAAGTTGTGAATAGTATGTTAAATAGGTGTTTTATTTTCTGTAAATTCCATTTAGTTCAGAAAAATCTGACAAATTGTGTGTATGATCTAGAACCCTAAAATAGCATGTGGTTAAAATTTCAGGTCATTTGGACCAGTATATAAGAAGTTATGTATTTTTCATGTGAAAGGTAATAATCTATATATGTTCTCGTAATGTGATTAGATAGTGCTTAAACCTAACTTGAATGGTGAAATTACTGTGTGTTAAGCTCCTGAAATTTGTAGTGCCATGTTAGGAAAAAAACCGAGATGTGCATGTGAGTGCGAAAGTAAATGGGATGAAAAGTGCTATGTGTAAAATCATGTGTAAATCGATAAAAAGTGTAAAGTGTAACTGTGCCAATGTGACACTGCTTCCGTAGAGGGCAGTGGAGCTGTATCAGGGAAAAGTCCCCCTGAGAAAGTTCAGTGTGTAAGTGACCCTAAGGGCATTAGGGGGAAATCCTGGAGGTGGACAAGTACCACTGGTTAGGGTGGAGACTTGTTCTCCCGGTTTGCGCAGTCCAAGAGTCATCATTGGAATGCCTAGATGGCGTCTATGTGTAATGTGATGTGTATATGTCCTTCTTTGGTGGTTTGGACTATGTGTCACGGCACCTAAAATGTGTAATGTGAAATGTGTAATGTGTATGTGTCCATGTGTAAATGTGTAAGTGAATAATGTGAATGTGTATGTACAAAGTGTAACCATGTGAAAGAGAAAACTTGTGTAAAGATAATGTGAAATTCTAAATGTGAAAATATGTTGTTGAAATCCATGTGAGACAAATATGAAACCATGTGAAATCAGTAAATTCATGTAGTTATTATCATGTGTATGTGTGTAAAAATGCCTAGAATCCTTGTTAGGGATAATTAATGAGCACGTGTGCAAATAGCATGATCGGTTATTCACATGATTTGTTTTAAGCGATATTGTAGCTCTCATGTATAGGTTTTCAGCCATTAAACCATGTGAAACCAGTAACTTAAAGCATGTGAAAATGTCTATGTATATGTTTAAAAACACGTAGGATCGATGCTCGATGTGTTCCCTTTCATATATGCACAGTGTTTATGTTGGTAGTTCTCATGTCTTGGTTCTTTAAAGACAAAATCTCATGAGTAAATGGAATAGAGAGCATGTGATAGGTAAAGTTTTATTCCTAGAAATCTGAAAGCATGATCCATGTATCAAATTTGTAAAACTTTCATGATAGGTTGAAACCCTTAATTAATTAGCATGCCATGTGTTGTAAAGTTTGAATGTGCATGTAGAAACCCCTATGACTTATACGTGCATGTTATGGATAGTGTTTCTTGCTGAGTCTCTGGACCCACTCCTTGCTTCGGCGTACAGGTGTAGTTGGTGACGTGGCACCCTTGGAGGAGTCAGTGGAGACGGACTCCGAGCGCGGAGATTAGCTAGTTTTGGAGCTCCTTTGTGAATTGTGTATTTCATAGTATGTACTTTGAACATTATATTAGAATTATCATGAAAAGAATGTATAAGTGTGGACATTATGTATTTGAATTTCAGCAATTTAAATTATGTGAACTTTTAGTTCCTTATTGTTAATTTCAAACTTCATGTATGTTAAATGTGGATGATGAATGAATGGAGACAGTTGTCTTTTACTTCCGCTACTCTGTTGTATATTCGCGTGTATCTCAGCTGTATGTATCGTTTGGGTAAATGTCCCACTGTGAGGACTCTCGCTATACCGACGTGGGTTGGTATAACCGTACTGGTATAATGAGGGCCGTCACAGAGATTGGTATTAGAGCGACCGGTTGAGATTGCACATGAATATACCTAAGTCATCATCCCCATTGCATGCTAAGTATGTCCACATGTGTAGAAAACACTAATGAGAAGTGAAAGATAGATAAGAAAATGGTTAGAAAACTTAGTAACCTAGCTCTAATGGTGGCTGAAATTCTATTACAGCCATGGCTTCGAGAGGTAGGCGTGGTGGAGCATCGGCCCGTGAGGACGAGCCGCGACGTGATGATCAGGCGGAGCAACAGGCCCCGGCACCGCGAGGCTCTGTACTTCCCCTACCGCCGCCTATGGACTACGGAGTATTCATGCAAGGTCTGGTGCAAGCCATGCAGACACAGGCTCATACCCAGGAAGCACTCCAGGCCCAGTTGGAGGCCCAGGTAGAATAATGAAACAACCAAGTAGTTTGCTATTTAAATTGCATGATATTGTGTTTATTGTGTATTGTTATTGTTTAATGTAGCAGTCTCAGGCACCAGCTCAGGACCATGGTGGACCATCCATCATGGAGCGATTCAAGAGGATGACCCCACCCTCTTTTAAGGGGGAGAGTGATCCACTAATGGCAGAAAGCTGGTTAAGGGAGACAGAGAAAATCTTCCGAGCTATCAGGTGTCCTGATGAGGATAAGGTGACATTAGCCACCTACATGCTACAGGTATGTTTTAGTTTATGATTGTATGTTGGTTGTCAAGTTAGAATTTGTTAGTTGGTGCTTATGAAGGTGTATTGCAGGAGAGAGCGGATGTATGATGGTCCTCCCTACTGCGTACACGCTTTGAGGACGGAGCAGTAGACGTGGCGTGGGACGCATTCGTGAGGCTATTTCGAGCCAAGTTCGTCTCAGAGCATATCTAGGACAAGATGGAGCAAGAATTCCTTTCCCTGACGCAAGGATCAATGACCGTCCTGGAATACGAGGCAAGGTTTTCTGAACATTCTAAATATGCACCGCATATCGTAGAGGATGAGCGCAGGAAGACGAAGAAATTCGTGATGGGTCTCAAACCATCACTGAGGACAAGACTCGTGGCGTTTGACCACCGCACGCTAGACAAGGCCCTCAGCGCTGCCTGCAGACAGGAGGGAGAAATGGAGCAATATCTGGAGGAAAAGAAGGCTTCGCAGAAGAGGCCGGCAGCGACATTCCAGCGGCAGGATAAGAAGAAAATGGTGTACCAGACACCGCAGAAACCAGTGGTAGTCAGCAACTCTTAGGTACCTTCTGTACGTTCCCCTGGTGTGAAGAAGGAGTGTCCCCACTGCGGGAAGACCCATGGTGGTTCCGAGTGTTGGTTGGTAGCGGGTAGATGCTTGAAGTGCGGGAGCAGCGACCATAAGATCAAGGATTGCCCAAGACTTCAGCAAGGAGCTCAGCGGGGAGCGCCAGCACCAGCAGTAGCGGCAGCCGCACCAGCTACAGGACGACCAGGAAGGCCTCGAGCCCCAGCTCGAGTGTTTGCTTTAGCTCGCGAGGACGCCGAGCAGGCGGAGCATGTCACCGAAGGTACAATTTTGCTTTTCAGTGTGCACGCTCGGGTTTTGTTTGATACGGGTGCTACTCACTCGTTCATATCCGAGCGGTTCGCTAGGCAGTTAGCCCTAGAGTCAGGCATAGAGTCTGAGGAGTTAGAGGTTCCATTGTCTGTGCACACCCCTGCGGGTACGGCATCGACTAGGAAGTACATTCCGTCGTTACCTGTGTGCATTGAGGATAGATTCCTAGATGGGTGTTTCTTCTTGCTAAAGATGAAGGACTATGATTGTATTCTTGGTCTGGATTGGCTAGAGGAGCACTATGCGTTAGTGGATTGTCGTCAGAAGAAGATTGTTTTCCGCATTCCTGGTGAGGACGAGTTCTCTCATCCCTTGCCAAAGAACTTAGCGGGAAAGTTAGTTATCTCTGCCATGAAGGCGATGCGCATGGTGAACAAGGGTTGTGACACATTTCTTGCCAGCGTTATGCTAGTACCCGATGCTAGTTCATCATTGACTCTTGCAGAGATCGAGGTGGTGCAGGAATTTCCAGATGTCTTTCCCGATGACTTGTCTGGATTGCCACCGGATAGGGAGATAGAGTTCACTATAGAGTTGCTTCCAGGCACCTCTCCTATCTCGAAGGCCCCATATCGGATGGCACCTGTTGAGTTAGCCGAGTTGAGGAAGCAATTGCATGAATTGCTTGATAAGGGATTTATTCGCCCTAGTGTTTCCCCTTGGGGCGCACCTGTATTATTCGTCAAGAAGAAAGACGGGTCACTTCGGTTGTGTATTGATTATAGGAAGTTGAACCAAGTGACTGTGAAGAACAGGTATCCCTTACCTCGGATTGATGATCTGTTTGACCAGTTGCGAGAGGCATCAGTCTTTTCCAAGATTGACTTGCGATCTGGTTATCATCAGTTGAGAATTCGGAGTGAGGATGTGTCCAAGACGGCATTTAGAACCCGTTATGGACATTATGAGTTCTTGGTCCTTCCTTTCGGATTGACCAACACCCCTGCAGCGTTCATGGATCTGATGAACCAGGTGTTTAGTCCGTATTTAGATAGCTTTGTTGTTCTGTTTATTGACGATGTGTTGGTCTACTCTCCGGATGAGGCCAAGCACCGTCAGCACCTGAGGTTAGTGCTAGAGGTTCTCCGTGAGCACAAGTTGTATGCGAAGTTCAGCAAGTGCGAGTTCTGGTTGCGCGAGGTTCATTTTCTCGGACATGTTATCTCCAGCACTGGTGTAGCTGTTGATCCAGCAAAGGTCCAGGCAGTTATGGATTGGGAGGTTCCCAGGACCCCTTCGGAGATTCGTAGTTTCATTGGGTTAGCTGGTTATTATTGGCGATTCATTGAGGGTTTCTCATCCATCGCCGCCCCTTTGACAAAGCTGACCAGAAAGGGTGAGAAGTTTGTATGGTCTGAGGCATGTGAGCGTAGCTTTCAGCTATTAAAGCCTAAGCTTACTTCTGCTCCGGTATTGGTATTGCCTAGTGGTCTAGAGGGCTTTGCCATTTATACGGATGCATCTCAGATTGGTTTAGGCTGTGTACTCATGCAGCGAGAGAGGGTAGTGGCTTATGCTTCTCGACAGTTGAAGGAGCATGAGAGGAACTATCCGACTCATGATTTGGAGCTCGCAGTTGTGGTTCATGCACTAAAGATCTGGAGGCACTATCTTTATGGTGTCAGATTTGAGGTGTTTACCGACCACAAGAGCTTGAGGTATCTTTTCTCCCAAAAGGAATTAAACCTGAGGCAGAGAAGATGGATTGAGTTCTTGAAGGACTATGACTTCGACCTTCAGTATCATCCTGGAAAGGCGAACGTCGTAGCGGATGCTCTTAGTAGAAAGAGGTCTTCGCTCCAGCAGGATTGGAAGATGTTGGAGGATGTAGCATGCTCTATGACCGAGTTAGAGCCATCGTTGTGTCAGGCTTTTGTAGCTCAGCTATCCCTTAGATCCTCAGTCTTGGATGAGGTGATTGAGCAGCAGAAAGCCGACCCTAGATTGTTAGAGTTAGTGGGTAAGGCGGGCATTGCTCGTGATGAGGACAGTGTGATTAGATTTCAGCACCGTGTTTGTGTCCCCGATGTAGTAGATGTCCGTGAGCATGTGTTAGCGGAGGCTCATAGATCGCGATTCTCTATTCATCCGGGTAACACTAAGATGTATCAAGACCTGAAGAGATCATTTTGGTGGTCCGGCATGAAGAAGGATGTTGCGGATTATGTGTCTAGATGCCTAGTATGTCAGCAAGTGAAAGCCGAGCGGCAGCGACCATCCGGCCTTATGCAGAGGATGGATATCCCTGTATGGAAGTGGGAAGCTGTCACTATGGATTTCGTATCGGGTTTGCCTCGATCTAGAAGGGGCAACGACTCGATTTGGGTAGTTGTAGATAGATTCTCGAAGACTGCTCATTTCTTGCCCATGATGAAGAAGCAGTCAGTAGAGAGTTTAGCTAGATTGTATGTTAGCAGTATCATTAGATTGCATGGTGTGCCGAAGTTGATCATTTCGGATCGAGATCCGAGATTTACTTCGAGATTGTGGAAGGGTCTTCAGGATGCGTTAGGTTCGGAGCTTAAGCTCAGTTCGGCGTTTCATCCCCAGACCGATGGACAGTCCGAGAGGACTATCCAGACGCTCCAGGATATGTTGAGAGCGTGTGTTCTGGATTGGAAGGATGATTGGGAGCGTCATTTACCTCTTGTGGAGTTCGCATACAACAACAGCTTTCATGCTAGTATTGGTATGACTCCATTCGAGGCTTTGTATGGTAGGCCCTGTAGATCGCCTTTATGTTGGGAGGAGACTGGTGATAGGCAGCTGATCGGACCGGAGTTAGTTCAGGAAACTTCGGATAAGATTCAGCTTATCAGGAAACGGCTTGTTGCGGCACAGGATAGGTAGAAGAGTAATGCCGACAATAGGAGAAAAGATTTGGAGTTCGAGGTTGGCGATCATGTCTTTTTGAAGATATCGCCTACTCGAGGTGTTGTCAGATTTGGCAGGCATAGCAAGCTAAGCCCTAGATTCATTGGCCCATATGAGATTCTCAGACGTTTAGGCAGCGTGGCGTATGGGCTAGCATTACCCCCAGCTTTGGCTAGCGTTCACCCTGTATTCCACGTATCTATGCTCAGGAAGTATGTCCGAGATCCGTCTCATGTGATTAGTCATGAGCCAGTGGAGATCCAGCCAGATCTTTCGTATGTCGAGCAACCAGTAGCCATTCTTGGCCGGAAGGTTCAGCATCTCCGGAACAAGAGTATTGCGTCGGTGAAGGTTCTATGGCGGAACTTCTCACGTGAGGAGGCTACGTGGGAGCTTGAGGATGCGATGAAGAAGAAATATCCCCTTTTGTTTGAGTAGTGCCATTCTAACTTCGAGGAAGAAGTTTCCTTAAGGGGGAGAGGGTGTAAGGCCCTCGAAATTTCGTTGCATTATTTGTATTTATGTGTGTATCTTTGTGCTTGTGTATGTATGTACATATTTACGTAAGTATTAATTAGTACAAGTATGTGTGCATGTGTTTATATTAATCATAAATGATGTATGTATTGCATGGTGATAGTATGGATATAATACCGTATACATATTGCATGTATATACGCATGGTATGCATGGTTTCTGCATATTTTAGAGTTCTGGCCGAAGGCCATCTTGGCGTCAACCACAGGCCGTTGAGCTGGTGTCAGCATCCAGACATGGACGCCAACACTAATCGTGGCGTCCAGCGATATGGACGCCAATCTCTTTGGCCTGCATGCGCAGCAGAGCTGCAAGCTTCTGAAACAAGAAAGCCAACCTTTGGGGGACTGTCCCCAATGGCTCTGAAGGCTGTCAGGTCACCGGGTGAGTGGGAGAGAGACTCCCCTTATGTCTGAACTCGAAATGGATTCTTCCCACTCCTTCTTTCACCTTGCAAGAGGAGGAAAGGAGAGAAGAAAAACCCTAGAGAGAAACTGAGAGAAAACCCCACTTTTGCACCCAAAAATCAGTCTTCCTGGAGGTTGATCCGAACATCTTCCATGACAAGAAGGTAGCTAGAGCAAAGGAGGAGGCTTCCCCGACGTCCCCTTGCTGTGGAGATCATCCAGGAGCCCGGAGGAAGGAGATCTAGGAGGGAGTTCTGCACTTTCTTGGGACTGCCCAAGGAGGGCTTCACCAACACCAACACCCTAGATCCTTTGGAGTAATTTTTAAAAGGCAAGTGACCTATCCATGATGATCCTGTATGTGTCTAGGTCGTTTCTATTATTTTTATGGATTTTTCCTCGAGTCCTAGACCCTCCCATTCACCCAAGTTTGAGAGCTCGGGTCTGTGTTTCTGCACAGACCTGAATTGATGGCAAGGTCAATGGACACCGATATCATGCTTGGAGTCCATCGACCATGTCGCTAACCATGAGTCAGCGGCCAGAGACTGCCGCCAAGTTCCTCTGGACAGAACAGTGAACTATTCTGCCCTTTCTTTACATTAATTTCGGTATGGTTTCCGTGATGAGGATATATGGTAATCCTATACTCTATGTATATAGTCAATTGTGGTGTGTAGATGAGTGTGATGTGTTGTGGTGAATGTTGGAATATTGAATCCCTTAAACTTGTGAGCATGACTTGTTGAAAATCTTGCAAATCCATGTTTCATGATTAGGATTAGTCTGAATGCCTTGGTTTTGTCTGATCATGAAGATTAGTAGGTCAGTATATGTGTATGCAATTTTGATAAATTATCCATGCTTGTATAAATTGCCAATAAATCCGGTTCGGTAAGTAAAAAGACATACAAGATAGATTGTGATGATTAATCTATAGATGTATGATTTAGGGTAATCTTGTATTCTCAAATCATACATATGTCAGTAGCCTCTGTTAAAACAGTAAGTGGCAAATTGCAAGACGTGTTAAACCCCATCTTAACTTAAGTTGTGAATAGCATGCTAAATAGGTGTTTTATTTTCTGTAAATTCCATTTAGCTCAGACAAATTTGAAAATTTGAGTGTATGATCTAGAATCCAAAAATAGCATGTGGTTAAAATTTCAGGTCATTTGGACCAGTATATAAGAAGTTATGTATTTTTCATGTGAAAGGTAATAATCTATGTATGTTCTCATAATGTGATTAGATAGTGCTTAAACCTAACTTGAATGGTGAAATTACTGTGTGTTAAGCTCCTGAAATTTGTAGTGCCATGTTAGGAAAAAAAACCTAGATGTGCATGTGAGTGAGAAAGTAAATGGGATGAAAAGTGCTATGTGTAAAATCATGTGTAAATCGGTAAAAAGTGTAAAGTGTAACTGTGCCAATGTGACACTGCTTCCGTAGAGGGCAGTGGAGCTGCATCAGGGAAAAGTCCCCCTGAGAAAGTTCAGTGTGTAAGTGACCCTAAGGGCATTAGGGGGAAATCCTGGAGGTGGACAAGTACCACTGGTTAGGGTGGAGACTTGTTCTCCCGGTCTGCGCAGTCCAAGAGTCGCCATTGGAATGCCTAGATGGCGTCTATGTGTAATGTGATGTGTATATGTCCTTCTTTGGTGGTTTGGACTATGTGTCACGGCACCTAAAATGTGTAAAGTGAAATGTGTAATGTGTATGTGTCCATGTGTAAATGTGTAAGTGAATAATGTGAATGTGTATGTGCAAAGTGTAACCATGTGAAGGAGAAAACTTGTGTAAAGAGAATGTGAAATTATAAATGTGAAAATATGTTGTTGAAATCCATGTGAGACAAATCTGAAACCATGTGAAATCAGTAAATTCATGTTGTTATTATCATGTGTATGTGTGCAAAAATACCTAGAATCCATGTTAGGGATAATTAATGAGCACGTGTGCAAATAGCATGATCGGTTATTCACATGATTTGTTTTAAGTGATATTGTAGCTCTCATGTATAGGTTTTCAGCCATTAAACCATGTGAAACCAGTAACTTAAAGCATGTGAAAATGCCTATGTATGTGTTTAAAAACACGTAGGATCCATGCTAGTTGTGTTCCCTTTCATATATGCACAGTGTTTATGTTGGTAGTTCTCATGTCTTGGTTCTTTAAAGACAAAATCTCATGAGTAAATGGAATAGAGAGCATGTGATAGGTAAAGTTTTATTCCTAGAAATCTGAAAGCATGATCCATGTATCAAATTTGTAAAACTTTCATGATAGGTTGAAACCCTTAATTAATTAGCATGCCATGTGTTGTAAAGTTTGAATGTGCATGTAGAAACCCCTATGACTTATATGTGCATGTTATGGATAGTGTTTCTTGCTGAGTCTCTGGACTCACTCCTTGCTTCGGCGTACAGGTGTAGTTGGTGACGTGGCACCTTTGGAGGAGATAGTGGAGACGGACTCCGAGCGCGGAGATTACCTAGTTTTGGAGCTCCTTTGTGAATTGTGTATTTCATAGTATGTACTTTGAACATTGTATTAGAATTATCATGAAAATAATGTATAAGTGTGACATTATGTATTTGAATTTCAGCAATTTAAATTATGTGAACTTTTAGTTCCTTATTGTTAATTTCAAACTTCATGTATGTTAAATGTGGATGATGAATGAATGGAGACAGTTGTCTTTTACATCCACTACTCTGTTGTATATTCGCGTGTATCTCAGCTGTATGTATCGTTTGGGTAAATGTCCCACTGTGAGGACTCTCGCTATACCGACGTGGGTTCGTATAACCGTACCGGTATAATTAGGGCCGTCACATTTACACATACCTTGCACGTACCTTGTGCTATGAACACATATCACTTTTCACATCACACTTATACTTATTTTCACTTAATGCCAAGACACAGCCCAAACCACCACATAGACGATCACATAACACACACATTCACATTCACTTACTTAATCACCGGCATAGTGATAAGTCTTAGTTCCTGCAAAAACTGGGGAAAGACCTTCCAACCATTACCAGTGGAACTTGTCCACCTCAAGGATTTTACAAGACCCTTTGCCAGGGTGTACACTTTATCAAGACCCTTCTCTAGGGTATCACATATCACATTGAGCTTTCCCGTAGGGGCATTACTACGGTACAGCTCCAAGCATCTAGGGTGGCAGTGTCTTATGGGCATGTTTGTTTACCTTATCACATTAATCATTTTACACACCTACACCACTTGTTCTCTCACGTCCCATGTACACACACTCATACACAATTTATACACCCATAAGTCCTCATTTACTGATTTTAACCTCACTGTTGCAACTGCCAAATAATCATAATACAGATATAATCATACTGAAATTTACTGAATCATATCAAGTCACATAGTCATTTTCCACATTAAAAATCCATAACAATACATACTGTCATCAAAATAACATGAGATTTTAACCACAAACAATTTTAAGGTATATAATCGCATGTACAATTTTTCAAATTTTTTTCTGAATCATATTACATTTACAGAAATTAAAACATTCAGTTTCATGCTATTCATAATTCACTTTAACATGGAACATAACACGAACATCAGATTTAACCATTCACAACCCTGATCCTAACATAATCATCATCCCATAAATTTTACCTTGATTTATTGCATAGCACACAATTTAATGTAAATTTTACGATTTCTACCCATGTCTTCTATTTCCAAAACAAAAATTTCAGTAAATCCCACAGTCATGGAAAAATTCTCAAAATTCCAGGGCATGGACTGATACATATGCACATGGTATAGAAAAATCTAGGGCATTTAATTCCTCAGGAATTAGGTAGACGGTAGATGAACATGCATAATCCATCTTTTCCCAACATGTATTTCAAAAATCTAAAAATTCATGCCATCCACAGGAAAATGCAGAAATTTCCACACACATCACATTATCTATTTTACATAGCATATAAAATTTACACTATATCCTCATTGCGAAAACATATCGAAAATAATCATCTACCAGGAGGAACAACTCACTATTCTATCCTGAAGAACTTGGCGGCAGCCTCTGCCCGTTCAAGGGTTTGGACGGCACGATCACTGGACGCCGATGGGAGATCTTGGCGTCAAGGGTATTGACGCCAAGTTCCTGTCTGTGCAACAGCACAGACCGAACTCCAAATACCAAGTGAAAAGGAGGGTCTAGGACACAATTTAAAATCCACAAAAATTGCTGGGAACTAGGGCACATGTATAGGATTCAGATCTACGGGTTACTTGCCTCTCAATTAAATCTACAAGATCGGAATAAGCTGATGAAGCCCTCCTTGGGCAGTGCCAAGAAGCCTATAGAAATCCTTTGCTCCGGGTTCTAGGGGGTTGCAGGCTGCAGTCCAACGCGAGGGAAGCCTTCTCCTACGTATGGCCTTCCTCCTTGTCGTAGAAGATCACCAGAAAACGCCTCCAGTCGCCGGATCCAAGCCCTCCAAGGTCAGTCCTTCCTCTCTCTCTCAGTTAGGGTTTCCTTTCTAGAAAAGAGTCAAGAGAGCTCTCTAGGTTGCAAAAGGGATGTGTTTTAAAGACTAAGGTACAAGAGGGGCTCGTGCAGGGGCTGAAGGGATAGGAAAGAGCCGTTGGGAAGACATCTCCCCAATCAGAAGCCTGGCCCAATGAGTGCTCTCTGCGCTTTGTTGCGCACAGAAAATTAGGGATATTGACGTCCACATCCATGGACGGCTACATTAGGGTTGGCGTCAGTCGATATGGACGCTGACATATCATGGGCATCCATCCATGTTGACGCCAAGACACTCTTCTGCCAGAATTTAAAATCATGCAGAACCATGCTTAATCCACACATATATGCACATGAAACCTATGTAGTATAGTGTGTACACCACTACACCATGTAAACATCCAATATTTACTACTAATCCTTCACATACATACATAGGTACATCAAGATAATAACACGTACATGAATATCTTCATACGCATACAATGTGTATATATATATATATATATACATATATATACACACAACATGACTCAACACACAAAGAATTGTGTTTACACTACGTATATACATACAACGTATAAGGTATACTATGTATATAACTACACCATGCAAATGAACAACGTTTACAACTAAACATACTCATGCATACCTAAGTATACCAAGGTGTTACATATGTAAAATTAGGTACACAATTATCACATGCGTAAGATGACATACATGCGTACATACACCTATGCACTTCATATATTCGTACACCATATCCATGAAAGAGTAATATAAGGTACAATTCAATATTTAGATGGTACTTGCATAATATTTGAATAGATACCTTATACACAAAATTGGCCAATTACTCATATTCACGATAATAATATACATCCACGCATAGACACATGCAAAATTTATATCTATAATATGTGCCATTTTCATTCACACCATTTATGCAAGAGCAAGTAAACATCATATACATAAAATAGAAGCGGGAAAAAGAAATTTGGGGCCTTACACTGCTACTGTGTGCTGGTCCTTAACCCGAGTGGCTGATGGACGTACTTGCATTAGGCACTAGTAGATCCTGCATGATATTCTTGTGGAGTGCTCCGAGTGGGTTACTCAAAATGCTTGCTAGTGAAATGGCCATCTTGTTACATGCTATCTTGATCTTGTTCATGAAGTTACCATCTTGCTAGATCATTGTTCACAATATCTTGAACTCTTGAATACAACCTTATTGCTAGATTGATCATTACAATCTCTTGATCATACTATCTTGCATGATACATTGTACACGTGTTACTGCCGCCGTTTTAATTGCGTTGTAGATATCATGTTCATACCTTCTAGCTTTTAAAATGTAAATACTTATATCATTGTTGGAAGATGTAAATCCTACTGGGCGAGTGCACTCATACTTGCTCTCTTTAACATTTCAGGTAGTGAAGGTAAAGCTAAATGATGGGACTTGTGCGCCGAGCGTGGAGTACACTTAGAGAGTCCATTCTTATTTTCATTTAGATTGATCATTAATGTAATTTCCCTTTTCTTTGAGAGATAGATAGATTGGTGAGCAAGGAGTGTTTCATTTGACATTAGAGGTTGTAATATTGGTTTTGATAAATAAAGGAAGAAATTTTGATTATTGCATTATGGGCCCTATTTGTGAAAGCTATTGGTCTATAGCTTCTGAATGCTTGCTTGTTCGTCGCGTCTCCCAATTTATTCCACTAGTAAAATAAATTGGGGGCGTGACAGAGTGGTATCAGAGCCTAGGCTTTCTAAAGTCCTAGGATACAATAGAGGGTAAGTTATGGCCCTACGTTAAAGGATCATGTTGTGAGGATCTAGGTTCCCACGCTATTTGTATCTAGCACTAAGCTAGGTCTCTTGTTAGTACCTAGTGAGATGGGTAGAGCCCATGGTTAGAATAGTTCAAAAGTTAATAAATTCATTATCACAAAGAATAACTTAGACTATAACTAACTATTAATCTTCTCTCAGAATCCTAAACATTCTTGGAGATGGCAACCAGGCGTGGCCAATGGCGCGATATGCATAACACAGTACAGGAGTTGGCGCAGGCCTTGCAACAAGTCGTACAGGGTGGAGCTCGTGTCAGGGAAGGAGAGTTACATAGGAATTTTTGAGGAATGTAACCTCCTAAGTTTGATGGATCTCCTGACCCCGAGGAGGCTGAAAACTGGATGCAAGAGATGGAACGGATGTTCAATGTAATGCAGTGCACGGACTAAGAGAGGGTCCTACTGGCCACTTTTCAACTAGAACGTGATGCAAGGACCTGGTGGGAGGCTACCAAAGCTACATTGCCTGATAATCCTATTACTTAGGTTGGATTCCTAAAACACGTCAATAATAAATATTTCTCAGAAAGGATTCGTGAGAAGAAAGCTGCGGAGTTTGCTGCTCTTAAGTAAGAAGGATTACTATTGGCAGAGTATGAAGCCCAATTCGCTAGACTGTCCCGCTATTCACCACACTTAGTTGGGACAGAGAAGATGAAGGCAAAAAGATTCTTAAATGGATTGAAGCCAGCATATATTCCCTTAATGGCATCAATGGACATCCAAATTTATAATGATATAGTGATACGAGCTCAATTAGTAGAAGACGCCATAGAGATGACCAAGGAAGATGATGGGAAGTCCACCCCAAAAGAGGGACAAACCATTAACCTCAAGGATTATCAACCCAAAAGCCCTAAGAAGAGGTTAAATAAAGAAAAGTGTCACTTAAAGAATAAGGAGCCTAAGAGAGAAGATCAACCACAGAACGCAATCCAACCATTCAAGGAGAAGTGTTGGCACTGTAGTCGAATGGGACATAAGGCTGAGGAGTGTTGGAGAAAGATGGGGGCTTGTCTGCGATGCGGAAGTATGGGCCACTAGATCAGTGGTTGCTCTCAATTGAAGAAGACGACATCTCAAAATCAAGGCCGACTTCAAGCAACAACAGGAATGAAACGCTCTAGGAAGAATAGAAAGGGCAGAACGACATGAAGTAGATCTACTCACATTGACATCACAAGCATCAATTAATCTTCGTGCTTCTTCTAATTCTCCTCGTTAGTATCATCTTCTCCTATTGCTCAAGTCATAATTGAGAAGAATTAATATATTCATACCAATACAATAACCTCGAAGTAATCTACTTGAAAATTTTCCTCTACATGCATAATCTTAAGTGGGGGAGATTTGACGCAGTTTAGAAAGAAGAAATTGTCCTGTGAATTTGGGGACCAAATTCTTTTAAGTGGGGGAGGATGTAGCAACCCGAGAATTTCAATAATTGAAAATTGGAGATAAATAGAAACTATGACTACTTAATAATTTAAAACTACTTAAATGCGTACGCACCATTATCCCAGATGTAAAAACACATCTAAAAATTTATTAAAAATCATAGTTATACTTTAAATATTATTCTCTAGTGACCCATAAAGAAATTTGGGCCAATAAAAATCTTTTGGATTGAATTTAAGAATTTTTGTGACTTATTATCTTAATTAAAGAATAAGTCGAAAAACCATTATCACATATACATAAAGGGGTCAAAAATTAAAATTAAAATTATGGTTGGACTTCAAACAACGGGTTTTGACAATCCAATGAACGAAATGGGCCGAAGGATGTCCTTTGGACCACAAATAAATTCATGCTAGGAAAATGACCCGAAATTCAAAAATATTCACTAATGGACCATGATAGGGTAAATTCTCACCCTATAGACCATCATTAGACTTCAAACCAAGGCCAAATTCGTGGTTACAACCTAAGGTAAGCTTCCATACCAATTCCATCATGAATTGGGGAGAGAAATCTCCAAGTTAAGGAAAGGTATACCCAAACTTGTGACTAAAGGTTTCCTAATTTAATTAGGCAACTAAAGGCCCCTCACTTTATAAATAAAGCCTCTCTCTCCAATGGGACGACCCCTAGGGTTATTGGAGGTGTGCTTGGAGACAATGGTGGCTGGAGATCTCAAGGAGAAGGCTGGAGCAAGAAGGAATCTCGTGCTCTTCCCAACTCGGATCTGCAACGACCTGTACTTGAGTGCCTTCAAGATCATCACCAAAGGTTAGTGAAACCTCAACCAAACTGTGCAAACCATACATACTTGGAAATCCCTTCGAGTCTAATTTCTTATGACACTATTTTGCACAATTTCTACCCAGTAGTTCGTGAGTATTAAACGTTCTCCTATGACTGGTCGAAACTAGGGTTTTCGGGAAGCATGACTTTCTTTCACCTAAAAGGTAGGTCATCTCCATGACAAACTCTAATTAAACTTGTCCATGCTTTCATCCATATGTATTGATCATGTTCTTACTATTTTCCCCAATTTTTATCTTGAGAGTTTAACGAATTAAATCATGCATGATCTTGACGTTGTACTGTCGTTATTTAACCTTGACTTGTCTTATGAGTTCCATACCTCTTTATGGAGTCATTTTTAGACAAAGTGTTCAACATAGAACTTGTTACGCTATGAGTCTAATTTCATTTAGAACTAGTTTTGCCAATTTTTGTTGACCTTACTGAGAGTAGGATCCCAAAGAGGAACACTATGTCAGAATCATGTAGTCAGTCACAATATGTTTTATTACCTAGACAAACAACCTTTGTTTCTCAATTATTTTCTATTGTACAAAGTATTGGAAGTATTATAACTAAAAAAGGTGGTTTCATCCAATTTGGATCACCCTAGCATTTGTTTTGATTTTTCAAACCCATAGGTGTCAAACCAAATACCAGTCAGAGTTGGAAATAGGTAGAAAAAGCAACCCAAACGTCATATTCAGGTGGCAACAGGTCGACACGTCGCTACCAGAACATGACAACATCATGGTCACGACCCATACAAAAAATCAGACAGTTTCGTGGTTATCTTTAGAAGGTGACAAGATGATGGTCGCCTTCATGTTCTGAAGGCGACAGGCAATGTGTCGCCTTCTGCCTATGTCCACTTAATCGACCATAACGTTTTTCTATAGACCTCGGATTGACAAGCCGTCTTCTTTGTTGGATTCCTCATTCAAAAGGTTTCAATATGGTATATTCATGTGTGATATTTGAATAAAAAATCAATGAGGTATGACCTAAGGAAGTGAAGGGATGGGACTGCATTTGCCTTCTAAGGGCATACATGTCGATTTTCGTCATTTTGTGTCGTTCCTTGCATGTGTGAGTTTGATCTATTCTAGGAAGGTTATAGAAAGTATTATCATGTATTTAACAACCCTTATGAATGTTAAAACATGTTCACATGATTTTTAATTGATCTTAAGTTCATGATCATGCTCTCTACCTGCCGATTATTCACGTTCTTGCCTTGTTACCAAACTTACTAAACATACAATGATACTTGCTAAAATTGGTCATGCATGATTAGTGTTTCCTAATTTAGCACTCATGATACTTTCCAAGCATGGAGTTTCCATAAATGAAGTTTCTATAACTGGAGTTTCCATAATCAGATTCACACACGCACTGGAGCGATTATCGCGTGCGGCATGCACATACACTATAACACGATAGGAGAGCCCCTTCTTGGCTTGTGGTGAACTCTCCGTCGGATATTCCTTCTTCTAGACTAGTGACCCCTTTACCAAGGCCTCTGTAAGTCTCCTCTGACCATGGATTCCCACATGGCTGACGAGCAGGTTGTACCAATGAAGTACCCGAATATTAGTGTGCACGTATCTCTTCTCTCTTGGCATTAATCATGACAAGATCTTTCTCTTATCATCTTGACTTTCTCGGAGTGATCGAGTAGAACACTTGAAAGCAAGTTATTAAAGATAGAATCTATGTAAATGTGTTGTTATGCTTCCGGATTAAACTCTTGACTTGATATTCCCAACATACCCTTGAACTCTATATCATTATTGACATGACACTCGAGATAATCATTACTATTGACATAATAGTCCTGAACTTTCTTGACCAGTCTATCCTTATTGACACCCATTGCCTTCTTGTGATACGTTCTTGAAGTACATTAATGATATTCGAGTCATGAACTCAAAACTCATTCTTGTAACCCATTAGTCGATTGGCTCATTGAGACACATGCCAGTGTTGCACAATACGAACCTAACTGAGGGCCCATATCTGGTCTTGGAGATTCTGGCAATGTCCTGTTACCTATGGGTATGATTGTCAAATTCACCCCCGACAAAGTCTTGTTTACCCCAAGGTGTTGATTGCCCAGTTTTCCCAATGATGTTCGTTACCCCAGGAGTTGAATGTTAGGTTGATCCCCTAACAAAGTCGTGTGCCTGGCGTGGTGCGAAATCATGATTGGTGCTTGGCATGGCACGTACTTGTTACACGTGATAAACTTACTTGCTTGTTACCTGCTACTACGTGCTGGTCCTTAACCCGAGTGGCTGATGGACGTACTTGCATGAGGCACTAGTAGATCCTACGTGATATTCTTGTGGAGTGCTCTGAGTGGGTTACTCAAAATGCTTGCTAGTGAAATGGCCATCTTGCTACATGCTATCTTGATCTTGTTCATGAAGTTACCATCTTGCTAGATCAATGTTCACAATATCTTGAACTCTTGAATACAACCTTATATCTAGATTGATCATTACAATCTCTTGATCATACTATCTTGCATGATACATTGTACACGTATTACTGTCGTTGTTTTAATTGCATTGAACATATCATGTTCATACCTTCTAGCTTTTAAAATGTAAATACTTATATCATTGCTGGAAGATGTAAATCCTACTGGGTGAGTGCGCTCATACATGCTCTCTTTAACATTTCAGGTAGTGAAGGTAAAGCTAAATGATGGGACTTGTGCGCCGAGCGTGGAGTACACTTAGAGAGTCCATTCTTATTTTTATTTAGATCCGTCCGTCTAACCGGCCACGCCACGGTGCCGACGCGCCATCCGCCATTTGGGGAAGCACCCCCTCTCCTTTCTCTTTCCCTTTGTCTCCACCTCCTCCGAGCCTCACGTAGCTCTTTATATTTTCATCTCCTCCGGGCCCCACGTGGCCCCCCTTTTTCTTTTTACACACATATGCATGCATACACACACACACGCCCCTATTTTAGGGGTTTAAAAGCCACCATCTGGTAAGTCGTTCCCCATGTCCTTCATTCTTTTATTTCATTTTTACTTATAATTGTATACTACACCCATGGTTAATCCCCTTTTCTTTTCTTTGTCCTTTTCTTTGTCAGGGTAATCATCAACGGAAAATGCCCTCTACCACGGTCGGCCGTGCTCGTAGAGAAAGAGGAACCCACATCCTCGCGCAACTTCCCATGCTCCAAAAGGTACTCTCGCGATCACATTCTTCCATCCGCACCCCTCGCTGTGCGTCTCCATTTGGCACCCTCGCGTGCCTAGCGATCTCGTTTCTCTTCCCCCCGTCCATCACCCCTCTTTGTACATGTCGTCTCTCAGCGGTGTCTACACCCTTGAGGAGATTGAGGTTGTGTAAGAGTTTCCAGACATGTTCCCTAATGATTTGTCTGGATTGCCACCAGCAAGGGAGATAGAGTTCACTATAGAGTTGCTTCCAGACACCTCACCTATCTCTAAGGCTCCCTATCGGATGGCACCTGTAGAGTTAGCCGAGTTGAGGAAGCAGTTGCAGGATTTGCTTGATAAGGGGTTCATTCGCCCTAGTGTGTCACCATGAGGCGCACCTGTGCTGTTCGTGAAGAAGAAGGATGGTTCCCTCAAGCTGTGTATTGACTACAGGAAGCTCAACCAGGTGACAGTGAAGAACAAGTACCCCTTGCCACACATAGATGATTTGTTTGATCAGCTGCAGAATGCATCGGTGTTTTCCAATATTGATTTGTGGTCCGGCTACCATCAGTTGAGGATCAAGGGTGAAGATGTGTCCAAGGCTGCATTTAGGACTCGTTATGGACAATATGAGTTTCTTGTGCTTCCTTTTGGTCAGACTAACCCCCCTGCAACATTCATGGATCTCATAAACAGGGTGTTTAGGCCATATTTGGATAATTTTGTTGTGGTGTTCATGTACGATGTGTTAGTCTATTCCCCTGATGAGGCTACAGACCGCGAGCATCTGAGGATTGTTCTGGAGGTTCTCCAAGAGCACAAGTTTGTATGCTAAGTTCAGCAAGTGCGACTTCTAGATGCGTGAGGTTCATTTCCTTGGGCATGTTGTCTCAGGTGCTGGAGTAGCTGTTGATCCGACGAAGGTTCAGGCGGTGTTAGAGTGGGAGACTCCGAAGATACTATCCAAAATCAGGAGTTTTCTTGGGTTAGCAGGTTGTTACAGGTGATTCATTGAAGGCTTTGCCACTATCGCTGCACCTTCGACTAAGCTAACTAGGAAAGGGGTGAAGTATGTGTGGTCTAAGGATTGTGAGAGTAGTTTCCAATTGGTGAAGACAAGGCTTACGTCTATACCCATGTTCATCTTGCCTAGTGGTGCAGAGGGTTTTGCTATCTATTCTGATACTTCTCAGATATGCCATGTTTGTGTGTTGATGCAGCATAGTAAGGTAGTTACCTATGCTTCTCGCCAATTAAAGGAGCATGAGCGTAACAGTCCGACCCATGATTTGGAGTTAGCGGCTGTGGTTCATGCATTGAAGATCTGGAGACACTACCTTTATGGTGTCAAGTTCGAGGTGTTCACTGACCACAAGAGTCTGAGGTATCTCTTCTCTCAGAAGGAGTTGAACCTGCGGTAGAGAAGGTGGATAGAGCTTCTCAAAGAATACGACTTCGAGCTTCAATACCATCTAGGGAAGGCGAATGTTGTGGAGGATGTGCTTAGCAGAAAGAGATCCTTACTTCGGTAAGATTGGAAGATGCTAGAAGATGTGGCATGTGCTATGATCGAGTTAGAGCCACAGTTGTGTCAGGCTTTCGTGGCTCAGTTGTCCATCCGATCCGCGGTGTTTGACGAGGTGATCAAGTAGCAGGGAGCTGATCCTAGGCTTCAGGAGATGGTGGGCAAGGCAGGCATTGCTCAAGATGAGGACGGTGTTATCAGATTTCAGCGCCGAGTTTGTGTAGCCGATATAGTGGATGTCCATGAGCGAGTACCTGCAGAAGCTCACAGGTCTAGGTTCTCCATTCATCTAGGCAACAACAAGATGTACCAAGACTTGAAGAGATCTTTTTGGTGGTCTGCATGAAGAAGGATGTGGCAGAATTCGTGTCCGGATGTTTGGTGTGTTAGCAGGTAAAGGCCGAGCGTCAGAGACCATCGGGCCTTATGCAGAAGATGGAGATACCTGTATGGAAGTGGGAAGCAATCACCATAGATTTTGTGACGCGTATGCCCAGGTCAGCCAAGGGCAATGACTCAATTTGGGTGATTGTAGACCATTTCTCCAAGACTGCACACTTCTTGCCTATGAGGAAGAAACAGTCTGTGGAGAGTTTGGCGAGGTTGTATGTTGGCAGCATTGTGAGACTGCATGGTGTGCTAAAGTCTATTATCTCTAACAGAGACCCGCAGTTTACTTTGAGGCTGTCGCAGGGTCTTTAGGAGGCTTTGGGTTCTCAGTTGAAGCTTAGTTTGGCGTTTCACCCTCAGACAGATGGCCAGTCCGAGAGGGCGATTCAGACGGTCGAGGATATGTTGAGAGCGTGCGAGCTTGATTGGAATGGTGATTGGGAGTGTCACCTACTTCTTGTGGAGTTTGCCTATGTAATACCCCAGATTTTTAAAACAAATAAATAAAATAATAATAATGATTTAGATATTTGATCAAAAATAGAAGGTAAAAGGAAAAGAATAACCCGAATAATATTGAATTTGACAATCTCCATCAACCTCTAAAGGAGAATCCCCATAAATTAAATTCCAATAAAATAAAATTAAGTAATGGGCTTTATCAAATGGTTCATTCAAAAGTTAATGGGCCAAGTTAGGAGTTGGATTATGGGATAAGAGGAAAATACCCAATAAATTCGTGACTATAATTGTAGGGAAAATAGGAAAGGGTAAATTAGGGTTTTAAACCATGGCAATTAGCCATGAATGGCAACCAAATTCGTGACCCACCATAGAAAGCACCATCAAATGGTAATCATACTCCAATTGGGAGGAGAGCTCTCCAATACAAGGAAGGAAACCACCCATACCCGCAACCCACCCGTCCTAGTTGTGTTAGGACTTGAAATAAACCATAGAGATATAAGTATTCATCCTAAGACTAAAGAGGAAGGTTCACCAACGTGTTAGGGTTGTGGGACGCTGTGCTAGGGCACCAGGAGCAAAGGAGAACGGCTGGAGAACAGAGCTTTTTCCTCAACCGTGCTCTACTGCGACCTGTGCACAACCCAGTCTTAGATCTTCACAAAGGTAGGTATTCTCGAGCCAAAGATGAATCTAACTCGTACCATCTTCTAGTTCTACTTGTCTATCTTCATTTTCAAATGATTTGCCTAATTTTCATCATGAATTCATCGAGTTATAAGTGTTTTCCCATCGTCGTGCATGTCTGTGTCGTTTCATGTTCATACTAGTTTGCACGCCTAATGAGACCAAATTGATTTGGTTCAAAGGCATACTTCTCTTCTACTTGATGTCCCCTACAAGTTTCATGTTCACCACTTTGTCCCAAGCGCCCTAGTTTGCGAGTTATAAGTGTTGCATGAAGATCACTGCTTAATTTCACTGTTTTTGGTTTGAGCCTTGAATCGCGACCGATCCAGGCGTTGCAATTCAAGCGACTAGTATCGTGTCGGTCTTGACTATCGCATTTACCTGAAAGGTGACCACCCATGTCGTCATGTTTTAGTTTCATCTCGTGCATCAAACTATGTGCCCGTTGACTGTCAGAAGACTTCTGAAATGCCACCACCAAGGTCGTTGTGTTTCACCGTTGTTTCCTGCCTCTAGGGAATCACGCCTTTTGAACATTAGGGTTTGCATGAACGCAAGGGTCCTCATCGTTGCGTTTCTGACAGCCTGATAAACGCGACCATCATACCCGTCGCGATTTTCCGGTATTATTCCAGCAACGATTTTTGCTCTATTTAAATGAATATTTAGGGTTGTTAAGCATTTGTATACCTGTAAAACTATGTAATGAATAGTAAATCATCATGTGATTAAATTTTGATATGTCACATAATTTCTTTAATTTAAAATGTTAATGTGCACGATCATTTCATGTCTCATGATTTCATGCACATGCACACACCAAATATATATCCTTGCCATAAGACTATGCAAAAAACATGTAAATAAATTATCTAGTAATTTACTTCAATCATTGCACATTAATTATCCATGATAATTGTAATGACCCTCCTTATACTGGTACGATTATACCAATCAACATCGATATAAAGGGCGTCACTAGAGTGGGACATTTACCCAACACTACACAATAGGTCGAGATGTACATAAATAAAAAAAGTGTACAACAAAAATTAAAGAGAAGTCTTATTCCATCATCATTCATATATTCCACAATCTATATAGAAAATGTAAATAACCAATGTCCACAATTATACAAGTCCATATGAATGACATAATGACATTGTTCACATACTAATGAAAATAAAGCTAAACACACAGCAATCTCCACAACGCAGCTACTCCTCTCGCTTGGAGTCGCTCCTCACTATGTCCTCCTCAAGTACGGGGACACCTGTCTCACGTGTATGTTAAAGCAAGTATGAGTCTTCCAAAAAGAAAGACCCAACAAGCAACCTAAAGGTACATCCTTACACATATCACATACATGTTATTCCTTTTAGACAATAAGAGAAATACATGGTACATGCTTCATGATAATTAAGCAAATATACATGAACAACCTATACATGCTTTTTACACATAATAAATAACTTGATTCATCTTGTTAATCTCAATTCACATCATTCAAATTTTTAAACAAATAGATCATGGAAATTAGCACAAGGAAACTAACCATCCTAGCATGATATCTAATCATTTTCACATGCTTTATAATACATGTCCACCTCTTTAGCTTGCTGTTTTAACATAAATAAATTTCATTCACATTGTTTCACATCTTTTCACATTATATCACATTCACATAACACTAACACATGTTCACAGTGCACATATTCACATTTTTCACATTTTTACACTTAATTTGTCGTGACACATAATCCGAACCACCATAAAGGACACACATTCACATAACACATACCCATCACCTAGGCATTATAGTGGCGAATCTTGTTAACTGCACGGAACCGGGAGAAGCCCTCTCCACCCTAACTAGTGGTACTTGTCCACCTCCAAGATTTCATCTTAATGCCCATAGGATATCACATACACAATGAGCATTCCCATAGGAACTTTACTACAGTACGGCTCCATAGCCTTCTATGGTAACAGTGTCAATTTCAGCACATATTACACATTAACACTTAATCACATGGTTTCATTCACTTACATGCACTTTTTATCTCCTTCACATGCACTTTAAACAATTATACATGCTTGAGTTTATAAAACTCAGTATGACTGTTCCACAATGCTAAATTAAACATAACAGTGTTCTAACATGCTGCAATTCTCTTGAAATCACATGATTTAAATTAAGCACACTTGTCATGGCTTAAATCCCCTTTTTAAAATACAAATAGTACGTACGGGTATCAAAAAAATATCAATTTTTAACCACGGACTCTATACATGTAATATGGCGTATGTCTACTTTTTCAGATTTTTTCCAATAGTAAAACTAATTTTAACAATTTAACATAGAATTCATGTAATTTCCATGAAATAGTTACTTAACATCGTAGACAGTAAAGCAATCAGTTCTAATAGGTCAAAAATATGAGAACAGTAACCCTGAGATCATAGAAATTTTCTATGACATTATCATGCCGTAAAACTAATTTTTCAGAAGTAAACACAGTCATAACATGCTTATTCTCTAATGACAGAAATTAACTAAAGAATATCATGCTAAAAAATTTGAGAGAACCTCATGATATGACAAACAGACCATACCAGACAACCCCTAATTTTTACAGCATGTACAGATAACTAGAAGTGCAAAAATCATAGCACAAATATCAAGATCACAGTTCTGAAAATCCTGAAGAACTTGGCGGCAAGGACCTTGCCGTCAACAAGGGTTAATAGCACAGGATGCTGCCATCAACTCAAGAACTTAGCGGCAACAAGGTTGCCTTCAACCTCCTGTCTGCAGAAGTGCAGACCGATCTCAAATAAGAAGGAGAATTGGGGGTTCCAAGACACGAATAAAAATCTGGAAAAATACTCTAACCCTAGGGGACATGTCTAGAGATGATACCCCTCGATTACTTGCCTGGAAATAAATCTCTGAAGGGTTGATTTTTCCAAAGAAGCCCTCCTCGGCCAAGCCAAGAAGGTGAGATTTTCCACCCCTAAACCGGTCTTCCCGTTTGCACTAAAGGTCTCTTGAAGTCGGGGATGATTCCTTAACACCAGAAGCTCCTTCTAGTCGCAGAAGATTGTCGGAAAGACCACACAATCGTCGGATCAAGCCTTAGAAAGTTCTGGTCTTCTAACAAGAAACCCTAGCTTTTCTCTTCGAACCAAAAGGTCTTAATCCGGGTGAAAACACTAGGTTTTATAGGGCTAATGGTCGGGGTGCGCTTAGGATTAGATTTTCCTACCGTTGGGGATCAGTTTCCTAATCTGGATATGGAGAAAATGCTTTTGTTTCAGATCTGGAATCCTAGACATAAACGGAGAAGTAAACAACCACTTTACTGCCGTTAACAGGAAGTAAGCGTCCATCGATCTGGACGTCTATATCCTCAGGTCATGTAGTCAACGGTACACATGTTGACGTCAACCTACAATTAACGTCAATGGATGTTGACGTTAACAGGGATTTCGGCAGAAAATAGAAATATCAAATAAACCTACATACACAATACATATAATATGCACAACATTATATAAATATAATATACACAATTAAATAAATATAATATGCACATATATATACATATGCACATAAGTAAATAAATAAACATGCTATTTACAACAAATACCATATGCATATAATTAAACATAATATGAATAAAAATCGAGGGCCTTACACCCTCTCTCCCTAAATAAAAACTTCATCCTCAAAGTTAGAATGAAAATACTAACCAAACAAATGGGAATACTTCTTCTTCATGGCATCCTCAAGCTCCCAAGTAGCCTCCTCTCGCAAGAAATTCCTCCATAACACCTTCACAGATGCAATACTCTTGTTCCTGAGGTGTTGAACCTTCCGTTCTAGGATATCTACTAGTTGCTCTACATACGACAAGCCTGGTTGAATCTCCACTGGCTCGTAACTAATAACATGAGACAGATCTCGCAAGTATCTCCTGATCATAGACACGTGGAAGACTGGGTGTACACTCACTAGCACCGGGGGTAAAGCTAGCTCATATGCCATGCTGCCCATCCGCTTGAGAATCTTAAACGAGCCATGAACCTCGGACTCAACTTGCTATGCCTGCCAAACCTGACAACGCCTCGGGTAGGCGAAACCTTAAGAAATACATGCTCACCAACCTCGAACTCCAATTCCTTCCTTCTGTTGTCGGCGTAGCTCTTCTTCCTATCCTGCGCCGCAACCAACCTCTGCCTGATAAGATGAATCTTATCTAAAGTCTCCTGCACCAACTCCGGACCAACTAACTACCTATCACCTGTCTCCTCCAAGCACAAAGGAGATCTACAGGGTCGCCCATACAGAATTTCAAATGGAGCCATACCAATGCTCGCATGAAAACTGTTGTTGTATGTGAACTCCACACGAGGTAGATGACGCTCCCAATCACCCTTCCAATCAAGCACACACGCCCTCAACATATTCTCTAGCGTCTGAATCGTCCTCTCGGACTGGCCATCTGTCTGAGCATGGAACGCCAAACAAAGCTTCAACTAGGAACCCAAATCATCCTGAAGAGCCTGCCAAAGCCTTGATGAAAACCTGGGGTCTCGGTCAGAGATAATGGACTTCGGCACACCATGCAACCTCACAATGCTGCCAACATACAACCTCGCCAAACTCTCCACATACTGTTTCTTCTTCATAGGCAAGAAATGAGTAGTCTTGGAGAAACGATCCACAATCACCAAAATTGAGTCATTGCCCTTGGCTGATCTGGGCAAACTCGTCACAAAATCCATGGTGATTGCTTCCCATTTCCACACAGGTATCTCCATCTTCTACATAAGGCCCGATGGTCGCTGATGCTCGGCCTTCACCTGCTGGCACACTAAGCATCTGGACATGAACCCGGCAACATCCTTCCCCATGCCAGACAACCAGAAAGATCTCTTCAAATCCTGGTACATCTTAGTGTTGCCTGGATGAATAGAGAACCTCGATATGTGAGCTTCTGCAAGTATACACTCACGGACATCCACCACATCAGGGACACAAACTCGGTACTAGAATCTAATGACACCATCCTCATCTCGAGCAATGTCTGTCTTGCCCACCATCACTTGAAGCCTAGGATCATCTCCCTGCTGCTCGATCACCTCATCCAGAACTATGGATAGAATAGACAACTGAGCCACGAAAGCTTGACATAACTGTGGCTCTAACTCAGTCATCGCACACGCTGCATCCTCAAGCATCTTCCAATCATGCCGAAGCAATGACCTCTTCCTGCTGAGCGCATCTGCCACGACATTCTCCTTCCCTGGATGGTACTGAAGCTCAAAGTCGTAGTCCTTGAGAAACTCAATCCATCTTCTCTGCCACAGGTTCAACTCCTTCTGAGAGAAAAGATACCTCCGACTCTTGTGGTCAGTGAACACCACGAACTTGACACCATAAAGATAGTGTCTCCAGATCTTCAGTGCTTGAACCACAGGTGCTAACTCCAAATCATGAGTCGGATAGTTACGCTCATGCTCCTTTAGCTGGCGAAAAGCATATGCAACTACCTTACCATGCTGCATCAACACAATGCCATGACCTATCTGAGAAGCATTCGAGCAGATAGCAAAACCCTCTGCACCACTAGGCAAGATCAACACAAATGCATATGTAAGCCTCGTCTTCAACAATTGGAAACTACTCTCGCAATCATCAGACCAAACATACTTCACACCCTTCCTGGTTAGCTTAGTCAAAGGTGTGGCGATAGATGCAAAACCTTCAATAAATCGCCTGTAATAGCCTACTAAACCAAGAAAACTCCTAATCTCCGATGGTGTCCTTGAAGTCTCCCACTCTAACACTGCTTGAACCTTCGCCGGATCAACTGCAACTCCAGCGCCTGAGATAACATGCCCAAGGAAATGAACCTCGTGCATTCATAAATCACACATGCTGAACTTGGCATACAACTTGTGCTCTCAGAGAACCTCCAGAACAACCCTCAAATGCTCACGATGTGTAGCCTCATCAGAAGAATAAACTAACACATCTTCAATGAACACCACTACAAATCTATCGAAATATGGCCTAAACACCATGTTCATAAGATCCATGAGTGTTGCAGGGGTGTTAGTCAGACCAAAAGGAAGCACAAGAAACTCATAGTGTCCATAACGAGTCCTGAAAGCAGTCTTGGACACATCTTCTCCCTTAATCCTCAACTGGTGATAGTCGTACCGCAGATCAATCTTAGAAAACATCGATGCATTATGTAGCTGATCAAACAAATCATCAATCCACGACAAGGGATACCTATTCTTCACTGTCACCTAATTGAGCTTTCTATAGTCAATGCACAGCCTGAGGGAACCATCTTTCTTCTTCACAAACAATACAGGTGCGCCCCATGGTGACACACTAGGGTGAATAAATCCCTTATCCAGCAAATCCTTCAACTGCTTCCTCAGCTCAGCTAACTCCACAGGTGCCATCCGATATGGAGCCTTAGAGATAGGAAAGGTGCCTGAAAGCAACTCTATAGTGAACTCTATCTCTCTAGTCGGTGGCAATCCAGACAAATCATCAGGGAACACGTCTGGAAATTCCTGCACTACCTCAATCTCCTCAAGGGTCGGTGACTGATCGGCCTTAGGGACTAAGACCATACTGGAAAGAAATGTGTCACAACCCTTGTTCACCATCCTCATCGCCTTCATGGCGGAGATCACAAACCTTCCCACTAGGTTCCTTGGCAACGGATGTGAGAACTCATCCTCACCAGGAATACAGAAAGTAATCTTCTTCCCTCTACAATCCACCAAAGCATAGTGCTCCTCAAGCCAATCCAGACCAAGTATGGCATCATAGTCCTTCATCTTGAGCAAGTAGAAGCACCCGAATAAACCTCAGTCCTCAATGCACACAGGTAAAGATGGAATGCACTTCCTAGTCGATACCGTACCTACTGGTGTGTGCACAGATTAAGGGACCACCAACTCCTCTACCTCAACTCCAGACTCTGCTGCTAACTACTTGGCAAACCGCTCGGAAATAAATGAGTGTGTGGCACCCGTATCAAAGAACACCCGAGCATGCACACCCATGACTAAAACCGTACCTTCCATGACGTTCTCGACTTGCTCTGCATCCTCTCGTGCTAGTGTAAATGCTCGAGCTTGGGCTCGAGAACTTCCTGGTCTCCCTGTCACTGGCGCTGCTGCTGCTGCCGCTGCTGGGGCTGGCGCTCCATGCTGAACACCCTGCTGAAGTCTAGGGCAATCCCGGATCTAGCGCTCGGTGCTGCCACACTTGAGATACTTTCGTGACAACTTCCAACACTCGGTGCCTCCGTGTGCCCTTCCACAGTGAGGACACATCTTCTTGTCGCTGTGCCTGAAGCTGGGAGACGGTGGCGTAATTGCCTGCTGACTCGATGCCGCTGGACACTGCGGTGACTGGTACACTGCCTTCTTCCTGTCCTACCTCTGGAAAGGTGGCGCGGATCTCTTATGCACTGCCCTCTTCTACTCAATGTATTGATCCATCTCGCTCTCATGCCTGCACGCTGCACTGAGAGCCTCGTCTAAGGTGCGGTGGTCAAAAGCCACAAGCCTCGACCTCAGTGATGGTTTGAGCCCCATCACAAATTTCTTGGCCTTCCTACACTCGTCAGCAACAATATGGGGAGCATATTTAGATAGATCGGAAAACCTAGCCTCATACTCCAGGACCGTCATGGAGCACTGACTAAGAGAGAGAAACTCCTGCTCCATCTTGTCCTGGATGTGTTCGGGGATGAACTTGGCCCGGAATAGCCTCGTGAACTCAGCACAAGTTACCTCAATAGCACCATCCTTGTACCTGGTACGTAGCACAAAGGCCCACCAAACATCGGCTCTCTCCTGCAAAACACAACCCATAAGCACCAACTAAACAAAACTCTAACCTACACAAATAAATATACATTAAGTACCTGTATCATATAGGTAGCCATGCTGACTTTATCTTCCTCAGCACACCTTATACCCCGGAATATCTTCTCCATTTCCCTCATTTAGCTCTCTGCTAAGAGGGGCTGACTCTCCCCCTTAAAAGAAGGCAAAGCCATCCTCTTAATCCTCTCCATGATGAAAGGACCACCATGGCCATGCTCCTGAGGAATTGGAGCTGGAGCCTGAGCCAGAGACATAAGCAACATATAAACAGTCATTCATTCAACAAAATAGACTACTCCTATTTAACAACTCTAACCTGAGCCTGCAATTGAGCCTGTAGTGCCGCCTGAGTCTGCGCCTGGGTCTGCATTGCCTGAACCAGGCCTTGCGTGAACACACCATAATCCATAGGTGGTGGTGGAGGGAGTATTGTGGGACCCTGGGGTACTGCTCACCCCTCTCCTCACGCCTCTGCTCGTCATACCGAGCCTGAGCACCATGCCTTCCACGACTCGCCATAGCCTGTAAAATAATTAACTTAGTTAGAATCTAATTTATTTAATCCTAACCATTTTTTTAACTATATTTGATTCATTATTAGATATTTTCCACATATATGGACTAATTCTACAAAGACTTTGCAACATTGTGTAGATGATGGCATATTCATGTACAATCTCAACCTGTTTCTCTGATACCAATCTCTGTAACAACCCTCTTTATACCGGTACGATTATACCAATCCACATCGATAAAATGTTGTCGTCACAATGGGACATTTACCCAACACTACACAATAGGTCAAGATGTACATAAATAACAAAAGAGTACAACGGAAATAAAAGAGAAGTCTTATTCCATCGTCATTCACATATTCCACAATCTATATAGAAAATGTAAATAATCATTGTCCACAATTATACAAGTCCATATGAATGACATAATGACATTGTTCACATACTAATGAAAATAAAGCTAAATACGCAGCAATCTCCACAACGTAGCTACTCCTCTCACTCGGAGTTGCTTCTCACTATGTCCTCCTCAAGTATGGGGACACCTGCCTCACCTATATGTTAAAGTAAGTATGAGTCTTCCAAAAAGAAAGACCCAACAAGCAACATAACGGTGCGTCCTTACACATATCACATACATTCTATTCCTTTTAGACAATAAGAGAAATAAATGGTACATGCTTCATGTTAATTAATCAAATATACATGAACAACCTATGCATGTTTTTTACACATAATAAATAACTTGATTCATCTTGTTAATCTCAATTCACATCATTCATATTTTTAAACAAATAGATCATGGAAATTAGCACAAGGAAGCTAACAATCCTAGCATGATATCTAATCATTTTCACATGCTTTTATAATACATATCCACCTCTTTAGCTTGCTGTTTTAACATAAATAAATCTCATTCACATGGTTTCACATCTTTTCACATGATATCACATTCACATAACACTAACACATGTTCACATTGCACATATTCACATTTTTTCACACTTTTATACTTAATTTGCCGTGACACAGTCCAAACCACCATAAAGAAGGACACACATTCACATAACACATACCCATCACCTAGGCAATATAGTGACGAATCTTGGTAACTGCGCAAAACCGGGAGAAGCCCTCTCCACCCTAACCAGTGGTACTTTTCCACCTCCAAGATTTCATCCTAATGCCCATAGGATATCACATATACAATGAGCCTTCCCATAGAGACTTTACTACGGTACGGCTCTACAGCCTTCTCTGGTAGCAGTGTAAATTTCGGCACATATTACACATTAACAATTAACACATGGTTTCATTCACTTACATGCACTTTTTATCTCACTCACATGCACTTTAAACAATTATACATGCTTCACTTTATAAAACTCAGTATGACTGTTCCACAGTTTTAAATTGAACATAACAGTGCCCTAACACGCTGCAATTCTCTTGAAATCACATGATTTAAATTAAACACACTTATCATGGCTTAAATCCCCTTTTTAAAACACAAACAGTACTCACAGGTATCAAAACAACATCAAATTTTAACCACAAACTCTTACATGTAATATGCCATATGTCTAATTTTTCAGATTTTTTGCAAAAGTAAAACTAATTTTAAAAATTTAACATAAAATTCATGTAATTTCAGTGAAATAGTTACTTAACATGGTAGACAGTAAAGCAGTTTGTTCTAATAGGTCCAAAACATGAGAACAGTAACCCTGAGATCATAGAAATTTTCTGTGACATTATTATGTAGTAAAACTAATTTTTCAGAATTAAACACAGTCATAACATGCTTATTCTCTAATGACAGAAATTAACTAAATAATATCATTATCAGAAATCTGACAGAACCTCATGATATGACCTACAGAACATACCTAACAAATCTTAATTTTTACAGCAAGTACAGATAACTAGAAGTCCGAAAATCACAGCACAGATATCAAGATCACAGTTCTGAAAATCCTAAAGAACTTGGCGGCAAGGACCTTGCCGTCAACATGGGTTAACGGCACAGGATGCTGCCATCAACTCAAGAACTTGGCGGCAACAAGGTTGTCGTCATCCTCCTGTCTGCAGAAGTTCAGACCGAACTCAAATAAATAGGAGAATTGGGGGTTCCAGGACACGAATAAAAATCCGGAAAAATACTCCAACCCTAGGGGACATGTCTAGGGATGATACCCCTTGATTACTTTCCTGGAAATAAATCTCTAAAGGGTTGATTTTTCAGAAGAAGCCCTCCTCGGCCAAGCCAAGAAGGTGAGATTTTCCACCCCAAAATCGGTATTCCCGTTTGCACAGAAGGTCTCTTGAAGTCGGGGATGATTCCTCAACACCAGAAGCTCCTTCCAGTCACAGAAGATCGCCAGCAAGACCACACAATCTCCGGATCAAGCCTTAGGAAGTTCTGATTTTCTGACAAGAAACCCTAGCTTTTCTCTTCGAACCAAAAGGTCTTAATCCGGGTGAAAACACTAGGTTTTATAGGGCTAATGGTCAGGGTGCGGTTAGGATTAAGTTTTCCTACCGTTGGGGATTGGTTTCCTAATCGAGATCTAGAGAAAACGCTTCCGTTTCAGATCTGGAATCCCAGACATAAACAGAGAAGTAAACGGCCACTTTACTGCCGTTAACAAGAAGTAGGCGTCCATCGATCTGGACGTCTATATCCTCAGGTCATGCAGTCAACGGCACACATGTTGTTGTCAACCTGCAATTAACGTCAATGGATGTTGACATTAACAGGGATTTCGGTAGAAAATAGAAATATCAAATAAACCTACATACACAATACGTACAATATGGACAACATTATTTAAATACAATATACACAATTAAATAAATATAATATGCACAGAAATAAACATATATATACATATGCACATAAGTAAATAAATAAACATGCTATTTACAACAAATACCATATTTATATAATTAAACATAACATGAATAAAGTTCGAAGGCCTTACAATAATAATGACATTGTTACCGTTTTCTTGCGTGGATTTGGAATAGCCGCTCCACTGTTCTGGAATTCCTCTAGAACGTCGAGCAACTCGTTTTCTCTACACACTACTCTCTTGACAAGTTAGAACCTCTCTATTGGACATTCCATTCTGGTAGACAAGGGACCATTTGTTAAGACCTCCGTAAGACTTCTTACTCTGTAGATTCCCTCATGGAGACCGAGCTGGTTGTACCCTAATACCTATAACACCTTTAGGGATCAAAATGATCCAAACGGCTTTTAGAAGTTCTCTCTTATCTTGAATAACGCCGGACCACTGGACCTGTGCATAACGTGGCCAGTGGAAGGGTAGTGAATTCCACCTGACTGCCAGTACCAATTGCGCGTATTGTGCAACTGATACTATCGCCCGTTTAATCGACGTTTTATGTGCAATGACCTCTAATTCTCTTCTATACTCTACTCGCTCATCTATTCATACTCTCTCTATTATCTCGTCTATTCATCTAGTACTCTCATCTATTTCTTGGTACTCTCTATTGGCCATTTGACTGATTGTCTAAGATAATATACATAACAAATGCCAGGCAACATTATAAAGGTCCCGATCCAATCATGGGAGGAGCACCCGAAAAATGCCATTTACCCGTGGGAGTTTAATGATCAGGATGTTCGACATTACATCCAAGTCCCATACTATATAGATTAATCAAAGACAATCAAAAGTGCTATATTCTCTCGTTGTCTATTGACAAACAAAGTGCTGTACTCTCTCTCGACTATCTATGAATAACCAAAGTGCTATACTCTCTCTCGATTATCTACGGATAACCAAAGTGCTATTCTCTCTCTCGGCTATCTACGGATAACCAACGTGCAATACTATCTCGATTGAAAGAAGTTAATCAAAGTGCTATACTATTTCGATTGATGAAAATCAATCAAAGTGCAATTTACTCTCTATATGACCAGCTACTCTCTCTGTCCTTGCTCTACATGTTACTTGCCATTGCTTGACAATGACGTTACTTGCTATCATTTTGGATATCGCTTTTTACCGTGACTTGTTTTTAATCATATTCTTGTGATATACTTGATGCATGTGATATTTGAACCATGCTACTCAACTTATTGCTTTCTTGGCTATACTTGTTTCTTTCTATCATTAGTGACTCTGCTTTTAATATATTAATCATGTAAAGCACGCCCGCACCATGTGATATAAATCCTACTGGGCGTTATCGCTCACCCTTCGTTATTTGTTATTGTATCTCAGGTAAGTTGGACAATGATGTGACACACATCAAGGGAAAAGGACCAGAGTGTTGAGTGACCTAGAGTCGAGTTATGAAGTTACCCTAGTACAACGGACTCTAGTAGTTATTGCATTAGATTTCATTTCCAATGTAATGATGTCATTGAGCCCTATATATTGGCTCATAATTAGTGGTTGTAATAGTCTTAGTAAAATTTTAATGAAATGAAGAGTTTATCTCAATTATTGTTCATTAGATGCTCTGAATAACTTAACTGTGGTGTAATTTACACTACTATGCACATTGCTCACCTCTCCCCGATTTATTCTGCTGCTAAATTGGCGGGCCGTGATGGCCTATAACAACAGTTTTCATGCGAGCATGGGTATGGCTCCATTCGAGGCTTTGTGCGAGTGGCCCTGTAGATCTCCTTTGTGCTGGGAGGAGACAGGTGACAGGCAGTTGGTTGGTCTGAAGTTGGTACAGGAGACTTCGGATAAGATTCAACTTATCAGGCAGAGATTTGTTGCAGTGCAGGATAGGCAGAAGAGCTACACCGACAACAGAAGGAAGGACTTAGAGTTCAAGGTTGGAGAGCATGTATTTCTCAAGCTTTCGCCTATCAGAGGCGTGGTCAGGTTTGGCAGGTATAGCAAGTTGAGCCTGAGATTCATTGACCCATTTGAGATTCTCAGGCGGATGGACAGCGTGGCATATGAGCTAGCATTACCCCCAGTACTAGCTAGTGTGCACCCAGTTTTCCACATGTCTGTGCTCAAGAGATACGTGCAAGATCCATCACATGTTATCAATCAGGAGCCAGTGGAGATTCAGCCAGACTTGTCTCATAACAGCGACCAGTAGCTATCCTAGATCAGAAGGTTCAGCACCTCAGGAACAAGGTTATTGCATCTGTGAAGGTGTTATGGAGGAATTTCTCACACGAGGAGGCTACATGGGAGCTTGAGGAGGCCATGAAGAAGCAATATCCCCATTTGTTTGGTTAGTATTTCTGTGCTAACTTCGAGGACAGTGTTTTCTTTTAGGGGGAGAGGGTGTAAGGCCCTCAAATTCTATACATATAATATTTTTTATTTCTGTGCATATATGTTTGTTTGATGTTTTAAAGTTCTGTCCAAAATCCCTGTTTAACGTCAACATCACTTGACGTTAATAGTAGAGTTCATGGCAACTTGTGTGTCATTGACTGTGTAGCCAGAGGATTTAGACGTCAACATTGATTGACGCCTATCTCCGGTTGACGGCAACAAAGTGGCCATCAACTTCTCCGGATGTGCTTGGAATTCCAGATCTGAAATGGCCCCACTTTCTCCGGTGTTTGTTTACGAAACCCAATCCCCAATGGTCTTGCCTCCTTTGTCCATTCGGATGCTTGTCCTGAGGGGCTTGTTCTTTTAGCATTGGGCATTCAGAAATCCTGTGGTCACGACTCCCACAGCGCAGACATCTCCCCTGCGCTCTCCAGCATTGTTCGAATTGGTGACTAGCTTTATCACAATGCTTACATCTTTCCCCATTTGCCACTACCAACTGCTTGCCTAATTCCTTTGGCTTCTTATCGGCTGGTTCATTTACTCCGCCACTGGGCCTTTTCTTCCCAATGGTTAGTTGATACCTTCCAGTTGTTGCCCAGCTAGCAAGCCCAGAGGGGGGGGGGGTGAATGAGATTCTTAAAATTAATGAGTACCTAAAACCTATTCACAAAACAGTCACACAGAACACACTTCACAGATTGTTAGTGTTGATGAAGGAAAAATCAAACACACAAAGGCAATCACAAGACACAGAGAATTATCCTGGTTCGGATCTCCTCTCCTTAGGAGTCCTACGTCCAGTCCCTGAGCAATATCTCAGGATTTCACTAACAAGGGTACAGTCCCCCTTAAGGACACTACAACACCCAGCACCCCAGCTGGTCTTCCTTCACCCGAAGGGAACAACACCCTGGATACCCCACCAGGTCTTCCTTCACAACCGAAGGGAACAACACCCTGGATACCCTACTAGGTCTTCCTTCACAACCGAAGGGAACAACACCCTGGATACCCCACCAAGTCTTCCTTCACAACCGAAGGGAATAATACAAGAAATGTGAAATTAGATCATGCTTATACAATGCTAGATCTGAAGCTAACTGAGAGGAAGATCTATAGTGAGGGAGACTCAGTTTACAGAAGCTCTCAAGACTAACACATTGAATGCAGAGAGCTAAGAGCTTAAACAGAGGGGAGTGAGGCTTTGCTCTTCAGAATGCTCGCAGAAAACTTGTGAAAGATTTTCATTTTCTGAACTCTAGGTGTGTTCTTTTGTAGCTTCAGTCTTCTATATATATCTTCTATTTGGAAATTTGAACGTTGAAGTGCCCGTTGTCTCTATGCTTTTGTTTACGTTAGACTACATAGTCCTGTAGAGCTTCCCGTTCAACGGTCTTCATGCACGCACAGAGAGAATATCTTCTGTAATATCCTTTGGATTCTATTTTTTCCAACGTTGTATGATGAGTGATTTCAGAGACCTGCACGCATTACAAGCTTAAACAATAGATAGCTAGGCTCTCTTGTTGTCAGTCAACGTTAGACTGATTTTATACAGAAATAGAAGTTCCATTCTATTCTTCTAAAAGATGTTTACAGAGTAGGCATGATAATGGAAGATATCGTCTGCATGCACTACAGTGATATGTACTATCGTAATAAATGCATGGCTGTCAAAAATATATACGTGAAGACTTTGACTTTTTCAACGTATTCAAAAATTAGCTCGAAAACGAAATCGTTACTTTCCATGAAATCGTTACATGTATGACTTATGAAATCGTTATGCAAATGAGTTGATATTCAAATAAATCGTTGTCCACTTATAAGAAAATCGTTATGCACAAGTCGTTATAATCAAATCGTTGAAGACAATGTGAATGAATCGTTATTTGCTATATCGAATCGTTATAAGAGTAAATCGTTATGACGGTATAGGCAAATCGTTGTGAACCAAGTCGTTACGAACAAATCGTTGTTCTTCAATTAAGAAATCGAAGTGAGACCAAATCGTTGTTCTCACTTAAGAAATCGATGCGATAAGTAAATCGATGTGATCAGTAGAGAAATCATTATGATAGCAAATCGTTATGACCGCTAAAGAAATCATTATGATAGCAAATCATTATGACCACTAAAGAAATCGTTATGATAGAAAATCGTTATGACCACTAAAGAAATCGTTATGATAGCAAATCGTTATGACCACTAAAGAAATCGTTATGATAGCAAATCGTTATGAGGGAAAATCGTTACGAATACTTAACAAAATGATGTGAGGGCAAATTGTTGTGATCACTTATCGAATCGTTGTGAGGGCAAATCGTTGCGATCACTTAACGAATCGTTGTGAGGGCAAATCGTTGCGATCACTTATCGAATCATTGTGAGGGCAAATCGTTGCGATCACTTAACCGATAAAAGCACATAGCGAATTCATATGAGTATGAAATCGTTATGACTTACAAAGAATCGATGTGTATATGCATAGTGTGAAGAATACTTACCTGTTTGGCTTGTTTTTCTTTTGTTTTGTTTCTTGTGCTCAAACCTTAGAGCAAATAAGTTAGATTTCACTAATATCATAGGTTTTTTAATCACCAAAATCGATATTTAATTAATTTAAATTACATGGGGTTAAACTGATCATCACCAGTAGTAGACACTTGCTCCCTTTTCATAGACTTTCTCTTAATTCTTTCAGTAGTCTCCATGGCATCTTCCAGTAACTGAGCCTTCTTTACCATATCAGCATAGGTTTGAATGTCCATCGGCGCCAGTTGTATGATATACTGGGGCCTCAAGCCATTCAGAAAGCATTTCACCTTCATTCTTTCTGTCCCGATCAAGTGAACAGCATATCGGGACAAACAAGAGAATTGGGCCTCATACTCGGCCACAGTGAGTCCTCTCTGCTTCAAAGCCGCAAATTCGGCTGCTTTCCATTCCTGGACCCTCTCAGAAAAGTACTTGGTGCTGAATCGCTCAATGAACTAAGCCCATGTTAGTTGTTGGCCATTCAGTGTTGCTTCCACTGACTCCCACCATGATCTGGCATCCTTTTCCAATTGGAAAGTCGCCAGCAGTACTTTGTTTTGGGCCGTGCATTGCATGACCCTGAATATCCTTTCAATTTCCTTAACCCAATGTTCAGCAACATCCGGGTCAGTACTCCCTTCAAACCTAGGCGGATCCATACATCGGAAATTCTGATGGAGATCACCGGCTCTGCGGTTACCTCCACCCTGGGTGGCTTGCAGGATAGCTTGAGTCAAGTTCTGTATTGTTTGTTGCATGTTCCTAGACTGGGCACGTTCAGCGGCCATTGAGGTATTATGTACCTTCAAGATAATAATATAAGTCAGTCATCTAAATATATCACATGTGACTTCTATTCCCATGGCTCTACCCAAGCTCACATTAGGAATGACAGATTTTGACTCGTGTGATCTAGTTTCATTCTATATTCCTATTCCCTTGGACCCTAAAGTTCAGGCTCTGATACCAACTGTCACTCCCCGATATTTAGCAGCGCAATAAATACCGAGGTGCGTGAACGATACAAATAGACATATCACAGTTGAATAGCGCAGAGTCACAATTGAATATAATAACACAGTGGAAACTATAATATTGTCATAAAAGTACTCCTTATTCCATTCATTCAACTAATTAAAAACCTTACATCAATTGAGCCAATCAAAGGGCCCATTATTCAAATAAAAATGTTTCACTATTACATCGACTACTCAAATAACTATTCCTAGACTATCAACTCCTCATATGGCGGGTGCTCATCACTCTTGCCCTGCCCCATCTGACTCCTCTGGTTCCTCAGCACTACCTAAAAAGGACAGGATGATAGGGGTGAGCAAACTAGCTCAGTAGGATTTACATCTCAATATTGTGCGGGCACTAGTATACATGATTAACATTTTAAATAGGCAAGATATGAACATGTACATGATGACAATGCATGCTTTTCTAACAAGTTGAATAGCGAAATAGAACGGATGTCATATCAAATCATATATCGAATTGCATATACAATGGACAGATAGTTCAAGAGTAGAATCGTATCAAAGGAGATTGGGCATACAGATATCATGTATTCACATGAACAGACGTATTATATCAAATCAAACTTATCATATCATATCAAACGAAGGCACATTCCCACAAATCTTGCATATCGTATCAGTGCCATGCTAAGCACCACAAGTCCATATTCCCGTGGTTAATAAGTACGTTGGGGCTCTCTTTCCCAGGACTAGACAGGGCCCCTATTGCATAGGCATTCGTCAAATGGACCGAAGTCTCATATTGTGTCGAACAAACATATTCATATTATGGCCACAGAGTTTCAATGACAAGCTAATAGTAATAGGGACATGATCATTCATAGAGTCAAGGTGTGACAAATAGCTCAAGAGAACAAATGGGCAGTATAATGACGTATCTTATGTTTCATAATTCATTAATGTCTTGACATGAGGATGACTAATGACAGATCGTACGCGGAACATGTGCTCTCTATCTCCAGGATACTTCATGGTACAACCACCTCGATCTCTACGTGGGAATCTATAGAGAACGGAGACTTACGGAGGACTTAAGGAAAAGATCACTAGTCTTCCGATTCAGAATGACTAGCAAAGAGCTCTCAATTCCCCAAGAAGGGTGTGCCTAATCATGCAAAGGTGTAAGTGACGAGTCACGAATCATTCCTAACATGTATGCGATTGACAAATAATTAATTGAAACATCGGAAAGCATATAACTATCGAAACTCATATGCAAATCATGATAGAAACTCAACTGACAATTCCATACTAACATGTATTCATCCCCACATTCATATCATATTCTTATCATATCAAATTGACAATAAGTAAGATCATAATATAATCAAATGAACATAAGGTCAATCACAATTAAACATTAGAATCATATTCCTATCATTACCGTTTTTCAATGGGTTGATTGCTTTTAGGTCCATGCATACTATATAACATCATGCACATGCTGATAGACCAAGAAACCAAACATACTGACTGACTAGCAGAAAAGAACTATCTCGGGTCGCCCTATGAATGGCGTCCAACACAGTGGACGTTTATCAAACACAGTGTACAGGTAAACAGGCCAAACGGTGCAGCACTAAATCACGTCGGCCATGTAGGCCGCCTTTCAAGCTGAATCGCGTCGGGTCATACCGACGCGTTACAGAAAATCATTAAATAACTCAATGGGCGGGAAAACCGCTTGAATCGCGTCGGGGCATCGCGCCGCGATTCAGACAGGCTCTGACTCCCAGGCGGGTGCGAAGGCCCACGCGTGGGTTGACTGGTCAGCGAGCTAATCACGTCCAGCCTCACAGTCGTGATTCAGAGAATCGCAACGGCTTTGGCCGACGTGAAACAAGGCGCAACGCTGCCCGAAAATGCAGGAAAATCAACTGATCCTCTTTCAATGCTTATATCTCACTATATAATGATATTTAGACAAAACATTGAACAGAAACAATGACCAGGACAACTAGTAGAAGAACTTTAATGTTAGGGGTTTAACCTAATTTGGTCTTGAATTTCATGAAAAACATGAATAACGTAGAAGACAATTGCAACCTGAAAACACAGTATCATGCAGCGGCTCTCTTACCATGCTTATAACTCTCTAACTAATTACATTTAGAAAAAATGTTTAACATGAAACATGACGAGGACTAGTAGTAGAATAACTTTCATGATGGGGGTTTAGTCTACTTCAATCTCAAATCCCGTGCATAAAAGGATGAACATAAAAAGCCCTAACTGTGTGCGACTTAGGGAAAACGACTAATACTCAATGTATACTCCATGAAAATTAGTCAAATCAAGTGCAAATGAACCTAGACTCGTAGATCTACAAGATGGTATTAGTTTTATTTAATCTTGGCCAAACAACACTTACCTTAGAATGCTAAGAACTCCTTGAAGGTTTCTGGGTCGATGCAGAACAAGGTTGAGGAGGATCACGTTTTCCCCAGCCGTTCTCCTCTCCTCCAGTGCCCTAGGCTTGCTGCTCACGACCCCAACTTGTTTCTAAACCTTCCCTAAACGTTTTTAGATGAACTCTTATAGTTTTAGGGTTATATTGCATGTCCTAATGGGACTAGGAAAGGGGCCTGCGGGTTTAGCATGGCACCTTCCAAAATTTGAGATTCTCTCACCCAAAAGAGGTAGCAAAGGTTTAGGAAACGACCTCTTAGGGTTGGGTCTGGTTTTGGCTTACCTTGCATGACTAATTATCCTAATTTTAACCCTAAATTGCCCTCCCTAATTATTGCATAATTACATACACGAATTTCTGGGTATTTTCTTGTCCCAATTTTTATCCTAGGGCCAAATGTAGTCCATTAGCCCAATCTTGTTAATGGATTCTTAATACATGATGTTGGAAGTCTCTCCAACATGTTTATTTAATTTATGGTCGGGTTATTTTTTCTCATTAACAATTTTCCGACTTAGTTTCTAAATTCGGGTAATTAGTCACATGTGACGTACACTCGGCCAATCGTAAATTTTTTTGCACTAATTTCTTCATGGAACATTTAGGAATAATGTTTGGGGTTGATTTATAATTTTTACGGAATTTTCTGGTGTGCGTCTCACGTACGATAGTGGAACGTATGTTCTACCATTACAATAATACGAAAATTATTTATTTACTATTTTCATACTTGAATTTGTTCATGGGCCGTAAGTGCTATCCATTGGTCCAATTTCTTTTATGGACTATCCCCACATATCGTTTGGAGTCAACCATAAATTTTTAATTTAGTAATGATCTCATTTTATACACATGATAATGGATTTTCCAACTTATTTCCTAATAACGATACTCAGTCGCAAAATGCCTTAAACTTGGACATCCAATTTTCCTTTGTAGGAATTTATCCGTGGGTCATTAGGGAGTATTATTTAGAGTTGAACTATGGTTTTTATGAAATTTTCTAATGGGTTTTTGTATGTATGATAATGGCATGTGCGGTTTTTGCTATTTCACTAATATTGAATTTATTGTTTTCAATTTATTTCTAATTTTCTAATTACCGAATTTTCGGGGTGTTACATCCTCCCCCACTTAAAAGAATTTAGTCTCTAAATTCATAAGTGTAGTCAAGTGAACCAGGAAATTGGGCTTCCTGATTTGGTTTACTTCCTTGGATCACCGTATAACCTACATACACCTCACCTGTAGTGGGTAGAGTTCTATATATTCATTTAACTATCCTTGGGAGACACTGTTGGTCTGACATCTAATCATATCTCCTACTTACGACTGATGTACCATGAAGACGATTATCATAACACTGATCTAGAGGTTCAACAAAAATGACGTATTCCATCATACCTCCTTCTTCTACAACATCAGGCTCCTGAATAGCTTGTAAGCGGCCTTGCCTCCTTTGACCATTCGGATCCTTGTCTTGAGGGGCTTGTTCCTTTAGCATTGGGCAATCAAAAATCCTGTGGTCATGACTCCCACAGCGCAGACATCTCCCCTGCGCTCTCCAGCATTGTTCGGACTGGTGACTAGCTTTATCGCAATGCTTGCATCTTTCCCCATTTACCACTACCAACTGCTTGCCTAATTCCTTTTGCTTCTTATCGGCTGGTTCATTTACCCCGCCACTGGGCCTTTTCTTCTCAATGGTTGGTTCATACCTTCCAGTAGCAGACACTTGCCCCCTTTTCACGAACTTTCCCTTAATTCTTTCGGCAGTCTCCATGGTATCTTCCAATAACTGAGCCTTCTTTACCATATCAGCATAGCTTTGAATGTCCATCGGTACCAGTTGTGTGATATACTGGGGCCTCAAGCCATTCAGAAAGTGTTTCGCCTTCATTCTTTCTGTCCCGATCAAGTGAACAACATATCAGGACATACGAGAGAATTGGGCCTCATACTCGGCCGCAGTAAGTCCTCTCTGCTTCAAAGCCAAAAATTCGGCTACTTTCTGTTCCTGGACCCTCTCAGAAAAGTACTTGGTGTTGAATCGCTCAACGAATTGAGCCCATGTTAGTTTCTGGCCATTCAGTGTTGCTTCCACCGACTCCCACCATGACCTGGCATCCTTTTCCAATTGGAAAGTTGCCAGTAGTACTTTGTTCTGGTCCATGCATTGCATGACCCTGGATATCCTTTCAATTTCCTTAACCCAATGTTCAGCAACATCCGAGTCAGTACTCCCTTCAAACATAGGCAGATCCATACTTCGGAAATTCTGATAGAGATCACCGGCTCCGCGGTTACCTCCACCCTGGGTGGCTTGCAGGATAGCCTGAGTCAAGTTCTGTATTGTTTGTTGCATGTTCCTAGCCTGGGCACGTTCAGCAGCCATTGAGGTGTTGACCAGTTGACAAGCCCAGAGGGGGGGGGTGAATGGGTCTTTCAAAAATTACTTAATCAGTACATGTACTTAAAACATACACACAAAGGTGTTCTTCGATGAAGGTTAGTATAAACAATAGTCACACAAGAAATCAATCACACAATACAAGAAATTATCCTGGTTCAGACCTCCTCTCCTTAGGAGTCCTACGTCCAGTCCCTGAGCAATAACTCTGGATTCTACTAACAAGGGTATAGTCCCCCTATGGACACTACAACACCCAGCTCAGCTGGTCTTCCTTCACACGAAGGGAACTACAACACCCTAGGTACCCCACCAGGTCTTCCTTCACCACAGAAGGGAACTACAACACCCTGGATACCCCACTAGGTCTTCCTTCACCACAGAAGGGAATAACACAATAAAGATGAACAATGAAATCAAGCCCCTAGATCAAGTTTTAACAAGCAACGATCTGAAGCAAAATAGCCCTGAGAGAAGGATATCTACACAATGGTCTCTCTCAAAACTACACAGGCTCTCTCTCAAGATTTCTATTGCAGCACAGAGAGCTAAAGAGCTTGAGACCGATCAGGAATGAGACGCTTGGCTCTTGGATTCTCACAGAAGATTTGAATTGCTAAGACTTGCTTGTAGTATGCATTAGTAAGTCTCGTCCATTCATTTTTGTTGGAACTGCTATCTTGTATTTATATCTTCAATTTGAAAAGTATTCGTTAAAGTATTCATTGTCTCTAGCTTTGGTAGACGTTAGACTGCTTGATACTTGGAAGCTTCCAGTCAACAGTCTTTTATCCATTTGTGCACGCAAAGAGATAGGATCTTTTGGCGTCTATATGGTCCAACGTTGTATAAAAGAATGTCTTTAGGGCCCTGCATAAATTAAATGCTAGAACAGTAGATAGCTAGGTTGTCTCTTGTTGTCAGTAAATGTTGATGTGAATATTGACCAAAATAGTAATGCCAAATAGCATGTTCTAAAAGATATACACAGAGTAAGCATAATGGTAGACGTTATCTTCTGCATGCATGCAGAGATACGTCCAGTCTACATTAAATGCAAAGGTGTCAGAAGGATATGCGTGATGACTTTGACCATTCAATGTTTTGACCAGTAGCAAATCGTTGTACATAAGAAGTCGATACATTTTATGACTTATGGAATCGTTATGATCAAGTCCAATTCAGCTAAATTGTTGTACGACATAACCAAATCGTTTTGTTTACTGGAGAAATAGTTGTGGAGAACAAATCGTTGTGTTTAATGAAGAAATCGTTGTGAACACTTAAGAAATCGTTATGAACGCTTAAGAAATCGTTGCATGAAGCAAATCGTTGTGTTTAATGAAGAAATCGTTGTGAACAATTAAGAAATCGTTGCATGAAGCAAATCGTTGTGTTTAATGAAGAAATCGTTGTGAACAATTAAGAAATCGTTGCATGAAGCAAATCGTTGTGTTTAATGAAGAAATCGTTGTGAACACTTAAGAAATCGTTGCATGAAGTAAATCGTTGTGTTTAATGATGAAATCGTTGTGAACACTTAAGAAATCGCTGCGCAAAGCAAATCGTTATGATGTCTTAAGGAATCGTTGTGATGAGCAAATCATTATGATGACTAAAGGAATCGTTGCGATAAGTAAATCGTTACGATGACTAAAGGAATCGTTGTGATGAGCAAATCGTTACGATGACTAAAGGAATCGTTGCGATAAGCAAATCGTTACGATGACTAAAGGAATCGTTGTGATGAGCAAATCGTTACGATGTCTTAAGGAATTGATGCGATGAGCAAATCGTTACGATGACTAAAGGAATCGTTGTGATGAGAAAATCGTTATGATGACTAAAGGAATCTTTGCGATAAGTAAATCGTTACGATGACTAGAGGAATCGTTGTGATGAGCAAATCGTTACGATGTCTCAAGGAATCGTTGCGATGAGCAAATCATTACGATAACTTAAGGAATCGTTGCGATGAGCAAATCGTTACGATAACTTAAGGAGTCGTTGCGATGAGCAAATCGTTACGATATCGATTCCAGTTTAACTTTAAACGATGTTTCAGATTTATGACGAAATCGTTAAGGCACTTATGAAATCATTATGATGAAATCTTTACAGTTCTACTGAAATCGTTGTAGCATAAGGAAAGTCGGTGTGGACTTAGAGAAATTTCATGTTGAACTTAATATTGCTTAAAAAAGGTAATACTTACCAAATTTGCTTGATTTTCCTGTAGTATTTCCTGTGCTCAAGACTTATGGAATATGTGTTAGTAATCTTTGACATGGTTTTGTTAATCACCAAAATAAATATATAATTAATTATAAGTACATGAGGACAGACTGATCATCAATCTCCCCCTTTTTGGTAATGACAAAACAAAACTAAACTTATCAATAAGCATAAGTGACCTAACTTTGTATTTCTGAAAATAAAAGTTTTGTATGTCAGAAATGCGAAGGAAACTTCTCCCCCTTTTTGTCATGAAGCAAAAAGATAAACGGAGACAAAGAAGAAGAGAAAAGATTGAAGAGCACCCAAACAAAATGTATTGATTAATTCTGAGGAGGTACAAGAAGATAGACCATAGGAGAAAGAAGAGAGGCATGCTGAGAAATAACAGTCCATGCCTTAAGCTCTTGATCTTCAAAAAGTTGCTGGAAAACCCCAGACTCTATAAAAAAGGAGTCACCCATGGAAGGGATCATGCACTTAATGTAAAGCTGTCGTTGATCTTCCAAGAAAAACGCATACTAATCCTTGTCAAGAATAATTTTGAAGTAGCTGCTCTTTGCAAAATTGGCACGCTGAAGGAAACAATCAAGTGTGATGGGATAGAAGAGCTGGTGATCATGCAGGTCCTTCTTCAAAGAGATGTAAGCTGAATACCTGGAAGCCCATTGAACATACAGTTCTTGAACGGGATTAATGGAATTCAGGTCCGAGAAGGCTTCAGTAGATAGACGAGGCTTGCCTGCCCTGACCAAGGAACTATTTATAGATTCCAACTGGAGAGCGGATTGATGGTAGTGCTTTTCCCAGTATGTGGGAGAAAGCCTTTCACATTCAGAAATTAACGGAGCTAGAACTTCAGAGGAGAGGTGGCCCAAGTGATATTTTCTGAAGATAAATCTCTAAAATGAGGGGAGGCGACCCTGCTTAGCTGACAGTCGTCCCATTACACGAGCAAATCTTTCAAACGCATGAGAGCCAACAGAGGAATCAAAGACTAGGGAATGTAGCTTGGGAAGAAAAACATTTTCAGGCATTTTGGGACTTGTGAAGTCTACTTGGAAGGAGCAATTGACTGGATGTTCAGTTCGGAGGAGAGCAAGGGCACCATGGAATTGACTAAACTGAACCTCATGAAGCTTATTCAGATAGCAGTAATCATTATAGAGCTAAAAATGCCTTGCTATTCTGATTTCCTTAAGAATGAACTGGCCCCAGACAGTTTGATGATGAAATACAAACCACTCAGAGAGAGAGAGTGGGTGATCTCGATGAGAAATGTTGTCTGCTTTGGCTTTGAGGTATTTACTGTATAGAGTCTTGTGCCCTTTTGCCCACTGGTCTTCAGTCTTGCACTCAGCTGACTGGAAAATTTTGGATTGGTTTACTTTGGACATGTGGCAATATGGAAGAACAATGTGAAGATGTTCAGTAAGGTTAAGATGGGGAATGCCAAAAATTGTAGAGAGAATGCATTTCTGTAGATATTCACGATAGATTGGTCTCCTTTCGATTTCAGAAGTGAGGGAGAACTAAAGAGGAGGAAATTTGGGTGTAGAGGGTAGAGAGATAGAGGTGGAGAGTTTCCTCTTTTTCTGAGCAGGATTGGGAGAAGCAGTCCTATGGACATGATTGGCAACTGCCAGAATTGAGGTGCATGTTGAGCGTTCAAACTCATCCTCAGCTTGGGTGAGAAGGGCGTTGCCAAGTTATGGGTTTTCAGGTATGAAAGTAATTGATGTAGGTTGAGTAGGAGGATAAAGAAGTGACCTTGGATCAAAGGTGGAAGAAGGACCAGATGAGGAGGATGCCCCAACTGATGAGGAGGCTGGAGGGTCTTTAGTAATAGATGGAGAAAGAGGACGGATTGGGAAAGAGGTAGGAGAGAGGGAAGATTGAGATGGAAAGGGTGTTGGTGAGTAAATTGAGTGGGGCAAGGGTTGTTTGAAGGTGGGTGGAGCTGGAGGTGCTGTGGAAGAGGATGGCGGTGAGGAAGGGGCTGGAGTTGCAAGGGTTGAAGACTCAAGGGCGTCAGGAGCAACTGCTGACTCTTCTACATCCTGTTGCCCAGCCTCGGAGATCACTAGCCCTGATGGCTCAACAAACGAGTGCTCAGGAGGTCCAACCACTTCTGCTATCTCCGGCCCTGATGGCTCAGTCCCCTTACTGACATGAGCATCTAAAATAGGCAAACTCTATGAAAATTGTGCTGCAATACTTGGCCCAGATGGCCCTGCTGGCGCATCAACTGAAGTCCATGATGGCTGCTCCTCTTGGTCAACAACAATGGGCCCGGATGGCCCTGAAATACCTTCACTTTGCCCAGGAGGCCCACACTCTTGAAGAGAGGGCCCTGATGGCCTAGGAACATCGCTTGTAGTGCTCTGAGGGACAGAAGGATGAGGAGTAGAATCTGTAGATCCTACTACCTTCAAAATCTCAGACACCATCATCTTCATAGAGCCCATTTCCTTATTTAACCACTTCATGGCATTGCTTATCTGAGAAAAATCATTGGAAATTGATTCCTGGCGAACAATAACAGAACTCACATCTGACTACACTGAGCTCAATATCTCACCTTAATCATCCAACCTCTTCAAGATAGGCTTCATGTTCACTTTCTTTTGAATTTTCCTCTGCTTTCTAAGAGCAATTTTCTTGCTTTTGCTTCTCCTTTCCACCTGCTTCTCGACCTCAACATGAACCTCATTTGGCCTTTCATTTACAGGGGCATCTTCAGTATGCTCCCATTGTGATGCTGCTTCGTTCTCAATATCTTGCTCCCCCTGAATAGGAACCTCTTCCACAATTCTTTCTTGCTCCCCCTGAATGGGAGCATCTACCATCACAGTATCTTCAATGTGGCCAGATGCCACAACCTCTTCTACTAAACTCCCACCAGTTGTTGGAATCACTGGGGTGGAGTGAATGGATTCCGATACTTCTCGAAGCACAGATGCCACTGTGGAGGTGGGTAGAGGATCCTCTGATCTTCTGTCAGAATCTTCCACTGCTACATCTCCTTGAGCTACTGGAGTTTCCATTGAATCTTCTCTATCTGCAGCTACTTCCTGAGAAGCTCTAGACACTGCGACCTCTTTTGCTGCTGGTTCTGCAACTGCTGATGGTCACTCTGACTCTACTGCTGCTACCTCTAGAAGGATGTCTTGGGCTTCCCCTATGATGGGTTCACCCTCAGCCACAGAGGTCTTGGTACATACTCCGTTGACCACTGAAAATCCACTTTTCCTTAAATTCTTGGACCTAATTGCTTGGCCCATCTTTTCTACAACAACGCCAGACACATCTACTCAAAAATGCTTAAAAACTTTGGTGAGCAGATGAGCATAAGGCAGGGATACATTTAACTTACTCTTGGTATCCCAGATTTGATCATGGGAAAACTTCATCCTTTCCATCATTACTTCGCCCATGTTGATCTCTTTGTTCTGAACGGCCCAGTACATCATATCTAAGTCTACCTTGGTGTAGGTTGAAAAAGTAGCACTTCTAGGAACAAGTATCTGACAAACTATAAAGTGAAGGAGATGGTTGAAAGCATTCAGTTGATTTATGTCTATTTTCCCATCTTTTAACCGGAATTCAGGACCAATAATTCCTAGACCCTTGACCTGGGTGTCCACAGTGTGGATTCCACTGTGACTGGTCGTGCTCACACCAAACAAGGTCTTCAGAAGATCATGATCAATCTTGATCGGGGTTCCCTTGACTAAGGATGTCAGGGACCCATCGGCCTCAGATTTCAAGCACACATAAAATGCCTTCACTAGGTCTGGATAGCTTACCTCTGAAAAGGTCGAGATGACTGTCCACTGCATTCTACTCACGGAAGCCACTATGCTATGCATGTCGTTCATCTCAAGATCAGCAATATCCACTGCTTTATTGCCACAAAGCTTTGATTTTACAAACGTGAACCTCTCGTGCTGCGCAGGTGAGAGGTATTCAGCGCCGTAGCCCCCAAGACTGTCGAAAACGAAGGACGCGGCCATGGATTTAGGTGGAGAGTTTTTCAAGAAGGAGGAGATGGGGCAGGAGTGAAATCCCTTAAGAAATTCTTCGCGGGAAGAAGTGAGAGACTTCAAATTTTACAGAGAGTCGATGTCAGAATCGTTAGGTCATCGGCTTAGGCAACTCGACGAAAGAAGCAAAAAGGTAAAGGTAGGAGATTAATCATTCCCACATCGATTTTGGAGTAAATAAATGAATATTTTATCAAAAAATGAAGCGCCTAAAGCCGGGAGGAAACGACAAACAAGTTTGACTTTTCAAAAGGACTTTTCCAAGAGTGACCGTCAAAATAGGATAATTGAGTATATCTTTTGCTTAACTCCATGGAGAGAAAGATACCTTAAATTTTGAAAATTTATATATCAGTATAAACAGAGATCTTTTCACAAATTACACATGCCTAATTCCCTTCTAAGAGACGTGAATCTCTCTTTTGGTAAGGCTTTAGTGAAGATATCTGCTAACTGACCATTTGTATCAATAAAAGATATTTCTAAATTACCATTAGCTACATGATCTCGAATGAAATGGTATCTAACCTAAATGTGCTTGGTCCTTGAATGTTGTACTGGGTTTTTGGAGAGATTTATAGCACTTGTGTTGTCACACAGCAGAACAATTGTTTTGATGTGAAGCTCATAGTCCTCAAGTTGATGCTTGATCCATAGGAGTTGTGTACAGCGGCTCCCGGCAGCAACATACTCAGCTTCAGCAGTTGATAGTGCCACTGAGTTTTGCTTCTTGGAGGACCATGATATCAAACATCCTGCAAGGAATTGACAACATCCACTGGTGCTTTTTCTATCTACCTTACATCCAGCGTAGTCAACATCAGAGTATCCTACCAAGTTAATTTCACATACTTTTGGATACCAAAGGCCTAAGTCATGAGTTCTAGAAAAGTATCTAAAAATTCTTTTTACTGAGATTAGATGTGATTCTCTAGGATCTGCCTGATATCTAGCACACATACATACACTGAATAAAATATCAGGTCTGCTCGCTGTTAGATAAAGTAATGAACATATCATACCTCTGTAGATCTTTTGATCTACTTTCTTACCATCCATGTCACTGTCCATCCTCGTTGATGTACTCATGGGTGTTGACAGTGGCTTTGCGTTCTCGAAACCAAATTTCTTCAGGAGTTCCTTTGTGTACTTTGCTTGGCAAATGTGAGTGCCTTCCTTTCCTTGTTTGATTTGTAATCCAAGGAAATAATTGAGCTCCCTCATCATGCTCATCTCAAACTCTCCCTGCATCAACTTTTCAAAATACTTGCAAAGGGATTCATCAGTAGATCCAAAGATAATGTCATCTATATAAATCTGTACAAGTAATATGCTTTTATCTTTCGATTTTACAAATAGAGTGCTATCTACCTGTCCTCTAGTGAAACCACGATTTAATAGAAAAGAACTAAGCCTTTCATACCAGGCTCTAGTAGCTTGCTTTAAACCATACAATGCCTTATGAAGTTTAAAAACATGATTTGGAAAAACTGAGTCATCAAAACCCGGGGGTTGTTCAACATAAACTTCTTCCTTGATAAAGCCATTTAAAAATGCAAATTTGACATCTATTTGAAATAATTTTAAATCCAAAGTAGATGTATATGCTAATAAAATTCTAATAGCCTCAAGTCTAGCTATAGGTGCATAGGTTTCATAGAAATCTATGCCTTCCTCTTGGGAATTGCCTTGAGCCACCAGTCTGGCCTTGTTTCTTAGGATCATACCAGTCTCATCCAATTTATTTCTAAACACCCACTTGGTGCCAATAACTGGATGGTCTGATGGTCTAGGAACAAGTGACCATACCTAGTTTCTCTTAAATTGATTAAGTTCATCTTGCATGGCTATTATCCAAGATTCATCAGAAAGAGCTTCATTGACTGTCTGAGGCTCTATTTGAGAAACAAATGCTAAGTAATCACAAGGTATTACATTACCTCTTGTTCTTACCCCTATAGATAGATCACCAATAATGTTCTCAGGTGGGTGATCTTTCTTGTATCTCCACTCCTTTGGATGATTTTCATGAGTAATGTCCTTTTGTTGCATGTCTTCTAGGGGTGGATCATCCTTGTCTTCAATTGATGTGTCCTTTAATTTTTCAGACAATTTATCTGCATCATCAATATCACTATCTTCTTCCCTTCTCAAGGAAGGGTTAGTTTCATCAAAAATGATATGAACAGATTGTTCAATTAATAAAGTTCGCTTGTTAAATACTCTATAGCCTTTAGGTTTAGAAGTGTACCCCATGAAGATACCTTCATCTGATTTGGCATCTAACTTACCAATGTCCCTTTTTCCATTGTTGTGGATGAAGCAAGGACATCCAAATGTCCTTAAGTGATTGATCTTTGGCTTCTTTCCCTTTTATAGCTCGTAGGCAATCTTCTTTAGGATTGGCCTGATCATTACTTTGTTGATGATATAGCTTGCTGTGTTTATTGCTTCAGCCCAGAAATATCTTGGTAGATCATATTCTGACAACATTATTTTTGCCATATCCAATAAGGTTCTGTTCTTCCTCTCAGCAGTTCCATTTTGCTGTGGTGTCCTTGGTGCTGAGAAGTTGTGCTCAATTCCTTCATTTTCACAGAACTTTGCACATTTTTCATTTTGAAATTCACCTCCATGATCTGATTGAATACTAACAATGCTGAATTTCTTGTCTTTTTGAACCTTCTTATTGAAACTGACAAAGTTTTCAAATGGGTCATCTTTATGTTCTAAGAATGATACCCATGTAAATCTGGAGAAGTCATCAACTATGACAAGCCCAAAATTATTTCCTCCAAGACTAGTGGTCCTCATTGGCCCAAACAAATCCATATGAAGACGTTCTAAGGGTTTTGAGGTGGTTACCACGATCTTTGACTTGAAGGCGCTTTTAGTGTGCTTTCCTTTTGCACATGGTCTACAAATACCTTCCATTTTTGTGCTAACATTTGGTAGACCTTCCACTAAGCTTTTCTTTAATAATTTACTCATACTATCTAAGCTGTAATGTCCTAATCTTCTGTACCATAATTCAGTTGATTGATCTTTATTTGCTGCTAAACAGACATCTTGATCTTTCAGTTCTTCAAGATACAGAACATACAGATTCTTTTCTTTATTTGCTTCAAAAATAACTGCTCCATCCTTCATGATAATACACTTGGATTCTTGAAACTTTATGTGGTGACCCTTGTCACAAAGTTGGCTGATGCTTATGTGGTTATGCTTTAAACCCTTTACATAAAGAACATCTTCAATTATGGGTTTTCCTTTACTGCCAACTGATCCAGTACCAATAACTGTGTCTTTTCCATTGTCTCCATAAGTAACTGTTCCTTCTTCGGCTTTTAGTTGAGAGAAAATTTTCCTGTTCCCTGACATATGCCTTGAGCACCCACTGTCCAGGTACCATTTTGATGCTCTAAGGCCTCCCTGAAATGAAAACACTAAGCTTTAGGTACCCAAGTTCTTTTGGGTCCTGATTGGTTAGTATCATTGATTTCAGTTTTGATTATCCATTTCTTGTGTCTTGTTGGGCATGTTGTTATGATATGTCCTAACTTGTTACAGTGACTACAGCAGGATAATTTAGTTACTTTTTCTATATATTTGAAATCTGCTTTGTATGTAATGTTTTGTTCAGGTACAAATTTTGGTGTTGGATATATTTTAGGATAAACTATGGTTTCATCATTATCTGGGGGTGTATATCCTAATCCAATTTTCTTCTTACCTGATCTTCTAGCACCTTTTAATATGAGGGAGTTTTTACCATTTGTGAATTTTTCCAATGCGCTAGATAACATTTTATTTTCTTCTGTTAATGAGTTTATCTCTGTTTTAAGTTCATCTGAGCTTGCTTGTTTTTCCAATTTAATTATTTGTTCATTTTTATCTTTTAGATCTTCATATAATAACTCATTTCTTCTTTTAAGTTCAGTTAACTATTTTTCTAGCTGTTCATTTTCTGATTTTAGATCTGAGTTTGTGTTTTCTAAGCAAGCAATATTTTTCTTACTAGCTTTCAATAATTTAGATATATCTCTATATTTATCATATAGTTCATTGAATGCTTCCTCTAAATTATTCGAATCAGAATTATTGCAGGAATCAAAAGAGGAGTCAGATGTTACCTTATCATCTGTATTTGCCATGAACGCCAGGTTGGCTTCTTCTTTATCACTGCTTGAGCTTGACTCACTGTCTGAGTCACTGTTGTTTTCCCAAGCGGCTGCCATTGCCTTTTTCTTGTACTTCTTGAATCGTCTAAAGTTGTCATTTTTCTTGTGTCCATCTTTCTAATGCTTTGGGCATTCTGCCTTGATATGTCCAGGCTTCTTGCACTCATAGCATATTGGTTCTCCTTTCTTCAGATCCTTTCCTTCTGGCTTCCTAAATTCTTTATCTCTCTTAAAGAACCTTCTGCCAGACTGAAACTTCTTTTTCTTAGCTAGATTCGTTGCAGTCTTCTTGATAGCATTGCTTCTTCATTTTCACTATCCTCAATGCCTTCACTGTCATCTGAGCTTGCTTCTGATGATTCTTCTTCGGCTTTCAAAGCATTGGGGTGCTTTTTCTTGCTTGAGGACTCTCCTAATCTCTCCATATTTATTTCATGGGCCATAAGGGACCCGACGAGTTTTTCCAAGGACCTTTTTAGATCATTGGCTTCCTCAATGGCCGTTACCTTTGGGGTCCATGAGGATGGTAGGGATCTGAGAATTTTCCTTACCATGTCTCCAATCTCATAAGTTTTTCCTAGACCAGCCAACCCATTTGTAATATCAGTAAATCTACTAAACATTTGAGTTATGGACTCACCTAATTGCATCTGAAATCTCTCATATTGTGTAACAAGAATGTCAATTCTTATCTCCTTCACCTTGTATGTGCCTTCATAGGTAATTCTGAGCTTTTCCCACGTTTCCATTGTAGATTTGTAGGCTGACACTCTATTGAACTCCTTTTTGCTGAGAGCACAGCATAGAATGCTTTTAGCCTTACAGTTCAACGAAATCTTTTTCCTGTAATCATCTGTCCACTGAGCCTTCTCATTTGTGACTAGGAGATTGCCTTCTTCTACTATGGACCAGATTTGATAATCGAAACCTTGCAGGAAATACTCCATCCTAGTTTTCCAATAAGCATAATCTTCACCATCGAAGAGAGGGGGTCGATTGACAGACTGACCTTCAATGTTACCTTGGGCTGCCATGGATCTTTACACTTCAGATCGTTAGATCATCTTCTTTGTCGAAGAGACTTGCTCTGAAACCACTTGTTGCCTAGTTGAAAAGCCCACAGGGGGGGTGAATGGGTCTTTTAAAAATTACTTAGTTAGTACCTCTACTTAAAACATACACACAAAGGTGTTCTTCGATTAAGGTTAGTATAAACAATAGTCACACAAGAAATCAATCACACAACACAAGGAATTATCCTGGTTCAGACCTCCTCTCCTTAGGAGTCCTACGTCCAGTCCCTGAGCAACAACTCAAGATTCTACAAACAAGGGTATAGTCCCCCTATGGACACTACAACACCCAGCTCAGCTAGTCTTCCATCACATGAAGGGAACTACAACACCCTGGATACCCCACCAGGTCTTCCTTCACCACAGAAGGGAACTACAACACCCTGGATACCCCACCAGGTCTTCCTTCACCACAGAAGGGAACAATACAGTAAAGATGAACAATGAAATCAAGCCCCTAGATCAAGCTTTAATAAGCAATGATCTGAAGCAAAATAGCCCTGAGGGAAGGAGATCTACACAATGGTCTCTCTCAGAACTACACAGGCTCTCTCTCAAGATTTCTATTGCAGCATAGAGAGCTAAAGAGCTTGGGATCGATCAGGAATGAGACGCTTGGCTCTTGGATTCTAACAAAAGATTTGAATTGCTAAGACTTGCTTGTAGTATGCGTTAGTAAGTCTCGTCCATTCATTTTTTTTGGAACTGCTATCTTGTATTTATATCTTCAATTTGAATAGTATTCGTTAAAGTATCCGTTGTCTCTAGCTTTGGTAGACGTTAGACTGCTTGATACTTGGAAGCTTCCAGTCAACAGTCTTTTATCCATTTGTCACGCAAAGAGATAGGATCTTCTGGCGTCTATATGGTCCAACGTTGTATGACAGAATGTCTTTAGGGCCCTGCATACATTAAATGCTAGAACAGTAGACAGCTAGGCTGTCTCTTGTTGTTAGTAAACGTTGATGTGAATATTCACCAAAATAGTAATGCCAAATAGCTTGTTCTAAAAGATATACACAGAGTAAGCATAATGGTAGACGTTATCTTCTGCATGCATGCAGAGATACGTTCAATCTACATTAAATGCAAAGGTGTCAGAAGGATATGCGTGACGACTTTGACCATTCAATGTTTTGACCAGTAGCAAATCGTTGTACATAAGAAGTCGATACATTTTATTACTTATGGAATCGTTATGATCAAGTCAATTCAGCTAAATCATTGTACGACATACCCAAAACGTTATGTTTACTGAAGAAATAGTTGTGGAGAACACATCGTTGTGTTTAATGAAGAAATCGTTGTGAACACTTAAGAAATCATTATGAACACTTAATAAATCGTTGCATGAAGCAAATCGTTGTGTTTAATGAAGAAATCATTGTGAACACTTAAGAAATCGTTGCATGAAGCAAATCATTGTGTTTAATGAAGTAATCGTTGTGAACACTTAAGAAATCGTTGCATGAAGCAAATCGTTGTGTTTAATGAAGAAATCGTTGTGAACACTTAAGAAATCGTTGCGCAAAGCAAATCGTTATGATGTCTTAAGGAATCGTTGTGATGAGCAAATCGTTATGATGACTAAAGGAATCGTTGCGATAAGCAAATCGTTACGATGACTAAAGGAATCGTTGTGATGAGCAAATCGTTATGATGACTAAAGGAATCGTTGCGATAAGTAAATCGTTACGATGACTAAAGGAATCATTGTGATAAGCAAATCGTTACGATGTCTTAAGGAATTGTTGCGATGAGCAAATTGTTACGATGACTAAAGGAATCGTTGTGATGAGAAAATCATTATGATGACTAAAGGAATCGTTGTCATAAGCAAATTGTTATGATGACTAAAGGAATCGTTGTGTTGAGCAAATCGTTACGATGTCTTAAGGAATCCTTGCGATGAGCAAATCGTTACGATAACTTAAGGAATCGTTGCGATGAGCAAATCGTTACGATAACTTAAGGATTCGTTGCGATGAGCAAATCATTACGATAATGATTCCAGTTTAACTTTAAACGATGTTTCAGATTTATGAAGAAATCGTTAAGGCACTTATGAAATCGTTATGATGAAATCTTTACAGTTCTACTGAAATCGTTGTAGCATAAGGAAAGTCGATGTGGGCTTAGAGAAATTTCATGCTGAACTTAATATTGCTTCAGAAAGGTAATACTTACCAAATTTTCTTGATTTTCCTGTAGTATTTCCTGTGCTCAAGAATTATGGAATATTCGTTAGTAATCTTTGACATGGTTTTGTTAATCACCAAAATAAATATATAATTAATTAAAAGTACATGAGGACAGACTGATCATCATGAGGTAATAAGTACCTTCAAGATAATAATATAAGTCAGTCATCTAAACATATCATATGTGACTTCTATTCCCATGGCTCTACCCAAGCTCACATTAGGTACGACAGATTTTGACTCCTATGATCTAGTTTCATTCTATATTCCTATTCCCTTGGACCCTAAAGTTCAGGCTCTGATACCAACTGTCACGCCCCGATATTTAGCAGCAGAATAAATACCGAGGTGCATGAACGATACAAATAGACGTATCACAGTTGAATAGCGCAGAGTCGTAATTGAATATAATAACACGGTGGAAACTATAATATTGTCATAAAAGTACTCCTTATTCCATTCATTCAACTAATTAAAGACCTTACATCAATCGAGCCAATCAAAGGGCCTATTATTAAAATAAAAATATTTCACTATTACTTCAACAACACAAATAACTATTCCTAGACTATCAACTCCTCATATGGCGGGTGCTCATCACTCTTGCCTTGCCCCATCTGACTCCTCTGGTTCTTCATCACTACCTGAAAAGGATAGGATGATAGGGGTGAGCGAACTAGCTTAGTAGGATTTACATCTCAATATTGTGCGGGCACTAGTATACATGATTAACATTTTAAATAGGCAAGATATGAACATGTACATGATGACAATGCATGCTTTTCTAACAAGTTGCATAGCGGAATAGAACGGATGTCATATCAAATCATATATCGAATTGCATATACAATGGAAAGATAGTTCAAGTGTAGAATCGTATCAAAGGAAATTGGGCATACAGATATCATGTATTCACATGAACAGACGTATCATATCAAATCATATCATAAAATATCAAATCAAACTTATCATATCATATAAAACAAAGGCACATTCCAACAAATCATGCATATCGTATCAGTGCCATGTTAAGTACCACAAGTCCATACTCTCGCGGTTAATAAGTATGTTGGGGCGCTCTTCCCCAGGACCAGATAGGGCCCCTATTGCACATGCATTGGTAAAATGGACCGAAGTCCCATATTGTGCCGAACAAACATATTCATATTATGGCCACAAAGTTTCAATGACAAGCTCATAGTAATAGGGACATGATCATTCATAGAGTAAAGGTGTGATAAATAGCTCAATAGAACAAATGGGCAGTATAACGATGTATCTTATGTTTCATAATTCATTAATGTCTTGACATGAGGATGACTAATGACAGATCGTACGTGGAACATGTGCTCTCTATCTCCAGGGTACTTCATGGTACAACCAGCTCGGTCTCTACGTGGGAATCCATAGAGAACGGAGACTTACGTAGGTCTTAGGGAAAAGATCACTAGTCTGCCGATTCGGAATGACCGACAGAGAGCTCTCAATTCCCCAAGAAGGGTGTGCCTAATCGTGCAAAGGTGTAAGTGACGAGTCACGAATCGTTCCTAACATGTATGCAATTGACAAATAATTAATTGAAACATTGGAAAGCATATAACTATCGAAACTCATATGCAAATCATGATAGAAACTCAACTGACAAGTCCATACTAACATGTATTCATCCCCACATTCATATCATATTCTTATCATATCAAATTGACAATAAGTAAGATCACAAGATAATCAAATGAACATAAGGTCAATTACAATTACACATTAGAATCATATTCATATCATTACCATTTTTCAATAGGTTGATTGCTTTTAGGGCCATGCATACTATATAACATCATGCACATGCTGATAGACTAAGAAACCAAACATACTGACTTACTAGCAGAAAAGAATAGTCTCGGGTCGGCCTATGAATGGCATCCAACACAGTGGACGTTTTTCAAACACGGTGTACAAGTAAACAGGCCAAACGGTGCAGCACTAAATCGCATCGGTCATGTAGGCCGCCTTTCAAGCTGAATCGCGTCGGGTCATCCCGACGCATTACAGAAAATCATTAAATAACCCGGTGGGCGAAAAAACCGCCTGAATCGCGTCGGGGCATCCCGCCACGATTCAAACAGGCTCTGACTCCCAGGCGGGCACAAAGGCCCACGTGCTGGTTGACTGGTCAGTGAGCTAATCGCATCCGGCCTCACGGTCGCGATTCAGAGAATCGCATCGGCCAAAGCCGACGCGAAACCAGGCGCAACACTGCACAAAAATGCAGGAAAACCAACTGACGCTCTTACTATATCTCACTATATAATGATATTTAGACAAAATGTTGAACATAAAAGATGACCATGACAACTAGTAGAAGAATGTTTATGTTGGGGGTTTGACCTAATGCGGTCTTCAATCTCATGAAAAATATGAAGAATGTAGAAGCCAAGTGCAACCTGAAAACGCAGTATCATGCAATGGCTCTCTTACCATTCTTATAACTCTCTAACTAATGACATTTAGACAAAATGTTTAACATGAAACATGACGAGGGTAGTAGTATCATAACTTTCATAATGGGGGTTTAGTCTAATTCGATTTCGAATCATATGCATAATAAGAAGAACGTAAAAAGCCCTAACTATGCGCGACTTAGGGAAAATGACAAATACTCCATGAAAATTAGTCAAATCAAGTGAAAATGAACCTAGACTCGCAGATCTACAAAATGGTATTGGTTTTATTTAATCTTGGCCCGAGAACACCTACCTTTGAATGCTAAGAACTCCCTGAAGGTTTTTGGGTCGATGCAGAACAAGGTTAAGGAAGATCACGTTTTCCCCACCCGTTCTCCTCTCCTCCAGTGCCCTAGGCTTGCTGCTCACGACCCCAACTTGTTTCTAAACCTTCCCTAAACATTTTGAGATGAACTCTTATAGTTTTAGGGTTCTATTGCATGTCCTAATGGGACTAGGAAAGGGGCCTACGGGTTTAGCATGGCACCTTCCAAAATTTGAGATTCTCTCACCCAAAGGAGGTAGCAAAGGTTTAGGAAACCACCTCTTATGATTGGGTCCAGTTTTGGCTTACCTTGCATGACTAATTACCCTAATTGTAACCCTAAATTGCCCTCCCTAATTATTGCATAATTACATACACGAATTTTTGGGTATTTTCTTATCCCAATTTGTATCCTTGGGCCAAATGTGCTCCATTGGCCCAATCTTGTTAATGGGTTATTAATACATGATGTTGGAAGTCTCTCCAACATATTTATTTAATTTATGGTCGTGCTATTTTTCCGCGTTAACAATTTTCTGACTTAGTTTCTAAATTCGGGTAATTAGTCATGTGTGACGTACACTCAGCCAGTCGGATTTTTTGTTGCGCGAATTTCTTCATGGAACATTTAGGAATAATGTTTGGGGTTGATTTATAAATTTTACGGAATTTTCCGGTGTGCTTCTCACGTACGATAGTGGTACGTATGTTCTACCATTCCGATAATACGAAAATTATTTATTTACTATTTTCATACTTGAATTTGTTCATGGGTCGTAAGTTATCCATTGGTCCAATTTATTTTATGGACTATCCCCACATATTCTTTGTAGTCAACCATAAATTTTCAATTTAGTTATGATCTCATTTTATACACATGATAATAGATTTTCCAACTTATTTCCTAATTACAATACTCAGTCGCAAAATGCCTTAAACTTAGACCATCCGATTTTCCTTTGCATGAATTTCTCCATGGGTCATTAGGGAGTATTATTTAGAGTTAAACTATGGTTTTTATGAGATTTTTTAATGGGTTTTTGTATGTATGATAATGGCATGTGTGGTTTTTGCTATTTCACTAATATTGAATTTATCGTTTTCAATTTATTTCTAATTTTATAATTATCGAATTTCCGTGGTGTTACACTCCTAATACTAGGTTTACCCTGACTCTATGCATATATATCCTAGAGATCACAGTTAAGAGAGGACTTTTCTCACCTAGGGCATTTTGGGTTCCGGGGAGAGAAAAAGATTGACCTTTGAGTGGCTTGATCCGGTGTTTGGGAGGCTTCTCCGACAATCTTCTTTGACTAGAAGGTTCATCTAGAGGTGAAGGAGCTCCCCTGACTTCGGGAGATCATCTGTGCAAGCGTGAGGACCGGATTTGGGGCTGAAGGTTTCACCTCTTTGACTTGGCCGAGGAGAGCTTCATCGCCAAATTAGATCTTTTCAAGTTTTTCTAGACGCAAGTAACTTAGGGGTTTCATCCCTAGACATATCCCCAAGAGTTTAGATATTTATACAAATTTTTAAATCATGTCCTGGATCCCCATGTTCTATCTTTTTATGCGCTCGGTCTGCACTTTTCTGTAGTCAGGAGGTTGACGGAAACCTTGTTTCCGTCAAGTTCCTGAGTTAACAGCAACCGATTGTGTCGTTAACCCACCTTGACGGCAAGACCCTTGCCGCCAAGTTCTTCTGGTTTCTACAGAATTGTGATTTTAAGCTCTGTGATATGATTTTTGGATTTTTGGATGTTTGTTCATGCTGTAAAAAATTCATGGATGTTCAGGTATTGTCTTAGGGTCAAACCATGAATTTCTGTTGAATTTTTTATCATGCTTTCATTTAATATAATTTTTGTTAAGGAGAAATATGTCTGATTTGACCGGATTAAATTCTGGATAATAGAATTGATGCAGGAAATTGTTACAAAAACTTTTCTTGAACTTAGGGCTACTGTTTACATGTTTTAGAACTATGGGAACCGACTGTTTACTATCTATCATGTTGAAGTGTAATATCTTACTAAAATTGCATGAAATCTGTATTAAGTGTTAAAAATAGTATACTTTTAAGAAAATTCTGAAAAAATTATCCATATGATATATGCTATGTTTAGAGTTTGCGATTAAAGTTTGGGACTGTTTTGATAACTGTATGTACTATTTTCAGTTATAAGAGGTATTTAAGCCATATTAAGCATGATTGTTTAAGAAAATGTATTCTCAAAGATTAGCGGCATGTTTAGGCACTATTATGCATGAATTGACACTATCAGACAATCATGTTAAGTTCTGTAAACTGAAGTATATGTATTTGAATAATTTGCATGTAAATAGACTAAATAGTGCATGTAAATGACATTAATCATGTGATTAAGTGGGATAATGTATTCAAGTGAAATATGTGCCGAAATTGACACTGCTACCATAGAAGGTTGTGCAGCCATACTATAGAAAAGTCTCTATGGGAAGGCTCAATGTGTATGTGATATCATGTGGGCATCAGGATGAAATCCTGGAGGTGGACAAGTACCACTAGTTAGGGTGGAGAGGGCTTCTCTCGGTTCTGCGCAGTTACCAAGATTCGTCACTATAATGCCTAGGTGATGGGTATGTGTTATGTGATATGTGTGTCCTTCTTTATGGTGGTTCGGACTATGTGTCACGACAAATTAATGTGTAAAAGTGTGAAATATGTGTAAATGTGCATAGTGTTCATGTGAAAGAAATGTGTTAATGTGTTACCATGTGAAATGATGTGAAACCATGTGAATATGTTTTATTTATCTTAAAACAGCAAGTAAAAGATGTGATTATGTGATATGAAAGCATGTGAAAAGTATTAGATATCATGCTAGGTTTGTTAGTAACCATGTGCTTAATTCCATGATCCATTTTTTTAGAAATATGAAATGATATGAATTGAAATTGACATCATGAATCAAGTAAAGATCATGTGTAAAAAGTATGTTATAGGTTATTCATGTGTACTTGTTATTGTGACATAAATCATGTGCCCTACTTCTCTTATTACTTGAAGGAATAGCATGTTGTGTGATATGTGTAAGGATGCGCCAATGGGTTGCTTGCTGGGTCTTTTTGAAGACGCATACTTGCTTTAATATACAGGTGAGACAGGTGTCCCCGTACTTGAGAAGGACATTGTGAGGAGCGACTCCGAGCGAGAGGAGTAGTTGTGCTTGTGGAGACTACTCGTTTAGGCTGCACTTTATTTCATTAGTATGTGGACAATGATATTATGTTATGGACTTGTATAATTATAGACATTGGTTTACCTTCATTTGCTACTATATAGACTGTGGAATATGTGATTGATGATGGAATGAGATTATCTTTTAATTCTGTTGTACTTTCTTTTGTTATTTATGTACATCTCTACCTACTTTGTTGTGTTGGGTACATGTCTCACTGTGACAGCGTCCTTTATATCAATGTGGGTTGGTATAATCATACCGGTATAAAGAGGGTCATTACATATCTATTCTAGTTTCTCTTACCTTGTATATTCCTTCATAGTTAAGTTTTAACTTGTCCCACATTTCTTTGGCTGATTTGCATGAACATATCATGTTCAATTCCTTCTTGCTTAGTGAACAACACAATATGCTCTTTGCCTTCCTATTCTGAGACATTTGCTTCTTGTCAGCATCTGTCCAGTTTTCTTTGGAATTCAAAATTATCAGATCTCCATCTTCTATTATGGTCCATAGCTGAAAATTTAGACCTTGAAGAAAGAACTCCATTCTTATCTTCCAATAATTGTAGTCTTCTCCATCGAATAGTGGAGGTCGGTTGACTGATTGTCCTTCTGCATATCCTTAGGCTGCCATTTATCTTTGCTCACTAGATCGTGAGATCTTCTTCTTGAAGAGACTTGGCTCTGATACCACTCGTTGACCAGGGTGTATGCCCCGAGTGGGGGGTCATTCGATTGCTAAAAATATTTCTATGAAATTTCCTATTAAAAAAACATTTCTTTGACAAGAAACAGTAAACTCAAATGTTAGAGTTAATGAGCAGTGGAACCAGAATAAAAGCAATCACATGAACAACAAAAATTTCTCCTGGTTCAGATCTCCTATCACAAAGAGTCCTACGTCCAGTCCCCAAGAAATAACTCGGGATTCCACTAGCTAAGGGTATAGTCCCCTTTAAGGATACTTACACATCTAGCACCAGCTGGCCTTCTCTTCACTACACGAAGAGGCAATACACCACCTATTACAACAGGTCTTCCTTTCTACAAAAGGGAAGCAACCAACCACTCCACAGTACGTCCTCTCTTCACAAATGAAGAGGAGCACTCAAGAAGAATAAAGTGATGATGGCACCTAGACCAAGCTTATAGCAAATGCTTGATCTGAGGCGGAATCTAAGAGACAAGAGAATTACACCAGGAAGAAGTTCTCTCAGATATATAACAAGCTCTCAAACTCTAGAAGACAAGTAAGAACAATGCTTTGTGGAGAGCTTAAGAGTATGACTTTTTTTTATTTTAATGAAGGATCGAGCTCTTCTTTCTTTTTCGTCTAATCCAAGCATTGTTAACACACTTATCTTTATCTTCTCTTAAGGAAGTATATTTTGTCTCTTATCTTGAAACATGTTAGCTGTATCAGGTCCAACGTAGGAATCAAGAAAACCTGCAGTCATTAAATACTTGGATAGAGACCCAGTGAGAGAAAGATCATCTGGATATCCTGTTTGCTGCTGTCAACATGACAAGTCCAACGTTGTAACGTGTGTTACTACCAGAAACCTGCACACAACAAATGCTGGAGCATGGACACCATAAATGTGTCTAAACTGTTGGTCAACATCACCGGCCATGCTGTAGGATGATATACCAAAGAGGAAATTCCATTCTGTCAGTCATTAAAGTTCTACCAATGTGACATGAATATAGTAGTCCATAAGAGATGTCGTGCATAGATATTGTACCCGAAATAATAAATGTTTGAGCACATAGGGTACGCCATAGTTTTACAGGAAAATATGAAATACCCAGTGTTTCAAAATACATTTGAATGACATGTGAGATAAACTATAATCAAGACTATCTTGTTTTTGAAACTAGAATGATTATAAAAATCATTATCAATATTATCCATTAACTATCCAAAACAGAATCATTGTTGAAGGAAAGCTGATGTTTAGAGACAGTCTATATATAATGACAGTCGATGTCCAAACATAAATGATGTTCAAGTGAGTTCGATGTGAGTGTAATCGTTGTTGGAATGGAATCGATGGGAAGGTAATCTATGTAGAAATGTAATTGATGTTGGAGCAAAATCGATGTTGGAGTGAAATTGATGTTTAGTTGTAATCGATGTTCAAATAAAATCAATGTGGAACTATAATCGATGTTTAAGTGAAATTGATGTTCTAAGTGAATCGATGTTTAAATGAAATCGATGTTGAAGTGTAATCGATGTTTAAGTGAAATCGATGTTGAAATGAAATCGATGTTGAATTCTAATCGATGTTTAAGTGAAATTGATATTCTAAGTGAATCGATGTTTAAATGAAATCGATGTTGAACTAATCGATGTTTAAGTGAAGTTGATGTTTAAATAAAATCAATGTAGACTTCGTAACTGATGTTTAAAATGTAGTCGTTGAAATCGATTTTTAACAGAATCGATGTGATGTTAAAACAGTAATCGTTGTGAGCTTACAACAATAGTCGATGTAAACTTAGGCAAATCACATGCAATTGACTTCTAATATAAATGAGTGTAAATAACTTACTGAATTTGTTTTATTTCATACCTGTTGACAAGCTTCAGAAAATTATGTTAGTCAACTATTTCCAAGGTTTTGTTGATCACCAAAAATATTATATATATATATATATATATATATATATATATATATATATATATATATATATATATATCGAGAGATAGGCTGAACATCAAGATCATCTGAAACTTTTCATACTGAGTCACCAATATGTTTATCCTTGTCACTTTTACCTTATCTGTCTCTTCGTAGGTGAGTCTCAGTTTAACCCACACTTCTTTGGCCGACTTGCATGCAGATATTCTATTGAATTCATTTTTGCTTAACTAGCAACATAATATACTCTTGGCCTTGTTGCTCTGAGACATCATTTTTTTGTCACCATCTATCCAGTTCTATTTGGAGTTCAGGACTATTAGATCTTCATCTTCTATTATAGTCCATAGTTGATAGTCTAGACCTTGAAGAAATAACTCGATTCTTGTCTTCCAGTAGTTGTAGTCTTCTCCATCGAACAGTGGAGGCCTATTGATAGATTAACCCTCTGCATAACCTTGGGCCGCCATTTATTTTGCTCTTCAGATCATGAGATCTACTTTCTTGAAGAGACTTGGCTCTAATACCACTTGTTGACCAGGTTGAAAGCCCAAAGAGGGGGGGGGGGTGGTGAATGGGTTGCTTCAAGAGTATCTTAAAAATTTCTTGATTGAAACAACTTCAGATAGAAACACACTAAGCATAGATGTTAGAGTTAGTAAGCAGTGGAAGTAAGATAAAAACAATCACATAAAATGCACAAGGATTTAATCCTAGTTTGGACCTTTACCAAGAGTCCTACATCCAATCCCCAAGAAACTACTTGGGATTTAACTTGTTGGATAGGGATGACACTTTAGATGTCCTAGAGGGGGGTGAATAGGACATCTTGCACTTAAAACATTTATCTGAAAATAGATAACACTAGATAGTAATGTTAGTACTTAGTGTAGTGTGGGTGAAGCAAGTTAAAAACTTGGCGGAATCAATTACACAAAGTGCACAGAGATTTATCATGGTTCGGCCCTCCTATCAATCAGGAGTCCTATGTCAAGTCCCCAAGCACCCCTTGGGATTTTCACTAACTGCCAAGAACACTTGGCCTTCTCTCAACCTGAGAGGTATTACAACCCACTTGCACACAAACAAGTCTTCCCTTCATAGAGGGGCATTACAACCCCCTACAACCGTAGGTCTTCCCTTCACAGAGGGGCACTACAAGGAAACAACCCTCCACTGGTTTCCTACACAGAAATAAACACAATGTGTTTGCTCAGATGAAAGAGCAAACACAAAAGATCAGAAAGAGATAAAAGTATGAATGGAATCTCTAACTCTTTCTGACTCTAAGAGGGTGAACTAAGGAGAAAATATACAATAGTAGAAATCCACCCAAAGAGAAAGACTTCTGAATGCCAGAGAGCTTGGAGGACGAAGCTTGAAGCAGGCACTCTTCAGATCTTGAGCTCTTCTCTCTTTTCTTGCTGAGTTTGAATGTGGTTGTGTATGTGCTTTGTATGTGTTGCTTATTATTTTCACTTTCAAACATCAGCTTCTTATAATCTTTAGAAATTTCCCGTTTGAAAAAGGCTGTTTGAAAATAGCCATTTGAAGTGTCTGTTGTCCCTTATTCCTTGGTGCTCATTTCTATGCAGTTGCAGCAAGTCTTACGTTGTAGAAACATGTGACTACCGGAAACCTACAAGCATTAAATGCTAAGAGAGATCTTCAGTCAACGGAAAAAGGTGTTATACAGAAATAGAAATGTCCATTCTATCACCTTATAAATCACAAGAAGACTTGTTATAAGAATGGCAAACCGTAAAATGCTTTCTACAAGAGAACTATGACCCGTGACTAAGTAAGCCACAGACAGATATGTTCCTTTCTGTTCACACGTAAAGTATTAGAAGACTTATTATGAAAATAGTAGTCAGTCAAAAAGAAGTCATACTGCATGGGAACTATATCCAGCAACAGATAATGCGTAAGAGGTGTATGAAATATTAACAGACGGCGGGAGATTTTGAATCTTACTCAATCAAAAACTAAGAATATTTAAAACATGTTTGAGAATACTTTAATCATTTTATGAAAGATGTTTTCAGAAAGATCTTTGATAAGAGAGAATGCAATATCATCAATATGATTTTATCAATGAATAATAGTTTGATAAAGATAATAGATAATTTATTTGAAATATCATTTTATATGATAAATCCAATCAATGTTTATACAGACAATTGATGTTTAAGTGAAGAAAACGATCTATGAAATGGTCAGCAATCGATTGGTCAAGAAATAACATAAATGGTCAAAGTGAAGCTTCGGATAAGACGAAGTGTAACTTCAGCTATGACGATGTGAAGCTTGGTATAAAATAGATTATAACACTATCGGTCGAAGTGAAACTTCGGATATGATGAAGTGTAACTTCGGATATGACGAAGTGTAACTTCAGATGAACAGAAAATAACATTGTTAATCGAAGCTGAATCCCACAGTCGGTCGAAGTGAGCTTCGTATATCGCTTCAGTATGACGAAGTTAACTTCAGATATGACGAAGTCAACTATGGATATGATGAAGTGGACTTCGGATGTACATAAATTAATGTTGTTGGTCAAAGCTGAAACACACAGTCAGTCGAAGTGAACTTCGGATATAACGAAGTTAGCTTCGTATATGACGAAGTAGGACTTCAACTGATCACGACCAAAGCATGGATGACGAAGTGCCAACTTTGGATATGACGAAGTGGACTTCGGATATGATGAAGTGTAGCTTCAGATATGACGCAGCTAGCTTCGACTGAACATGATCAAAACATGTAGGACGAAGTTGAAACTCAGTGTAGGTCTATAATGATAATGCAAGAATATATTATATTCATGGGAGAAACATGATATAATATATTAATGATATTTTCTAGGGTAAACATGGGTTTTTTTATAACCAAAATAAAAAATTAAAATATAGGGGTAGTTCAACAATCTCCCCCTTTCTGGTGATGACAAAACTCATGTGAATTTTCTGAATGTTAGATACTCAAAGCATGAAATAAACAGAAAGTTCATAGTTTAAGAATACTCTCCCAATGTGTATGATGGCATGTGCTTAAATGTTTTTGATGATGAGTGACATAATTGATGTTGTCTTAATGTTGGAAACATGATAAATATGACAAAGACATGAATGAAATGATCAGTGAGCAAATGCTTTGATGAACATCTATGTATTCATTGTATCTCACTTAAAATGTCTTTCAATGTAGGTGTGATTGCATACAAGAGAAGCATCAAAATACAAGTGCAAAAGATCAAGAAAAACACTTCAAGTGGTCATGTGTCGACAGCCGGGAAGTTCTCTGTCGACAGATAGACCATCCAGAACAAAACAAGCTACTAGAAGCTCAAATGGAGTAGTAGTTGTCAACAGCTGAAGACTGCATGTTGACAGATACATACTGCCTGTCGACAACCAGCAATCGCCTGTCGATAGATAAGGCTGCCTGTCGACAGCTAGTGATCACCCGTCGACGGCCCTAGTGTTCCAAGAACTTACATTGTTCTGGAAACCAATTTTGAGCAGTAGCTGTCGACAGCTACATGGTGCCTGTTGACAGACGAAGAGAAACTCAGATCCGATGGTCAGGATATGATCTGTATTAGTGTGTTTCCTTTTAACACGTCTCTCCATACTTGGACACCAATATATATAAATCATATGGAGGTATTTTCGCAGCAAGAAGCCACCATATCAAAACCCTAAGCAAAACCCAAGAGAAGAGCTTCTTCCTGCTGCTCTGCTTCAACGCTCCAGGTTGTTCAAAGAAGATCCATCTCGTGAGAGGAGTTGAAGTCGGTTTTTCCACAAATCAAGCTTCATCTACATCATCCGATCATCATCAACACGAAGCCTTAAGTTCTTCTGGACGACCACCACGAAGAGTTCTTCATCTGGATTTGATCTTCAACTCAGAACTCTTCTTTCTTTCTACTTTTCATATCTCTATGTGTGTGGTTGTGGTTCGAGCATTCCTTGTGCTTTATCTACGTGTGGATTGTTGTTCTGATTGTGTTTTTGCATCAGACAACGTGCATGTGTGGTGTGTTGATCAGATCAAGGCTAGAGGATCTGATCTTTTGTGGACTTGATCTAGCGTGTGTGTGTGTGGTTGAGTCGTTGTGCTCGTGTGTGTGTTGTACTCGGTTCTTGAGTAGTGTGTCCTCACTGTGTGAGGGTGTGGACATAGGAGTCACGTGATGTGATCTCCGAGCCACCTAAAAATCCCTTGTGCAGTGTGGTTTGATTTGTGGTTTGCGTTGTGTTGCGCTAGATGCATGCCTAGGGATTTTGTCTACACACTAACTGTTAGTTTGCTCACACACATTGCATCAGATCAGAGGGGTTTTAATTGAGTAGATCTTTTAATTCGAAGTAATTCTTAAATTTCTTAAGTTTTTGCTGCAAATCTATTCAACCCCCCCTTCTAGCTTTGCCATTACCGTTTATCCGATCCTAACATCCCCCTTTTCATCAATAACTAAAAAGGAAGGGTCTTACCATTTTGCTTTGACCTCTTTTGTAGAGACTTCTTACCAATATGTGGTGAGATTGAAGGAGAGGGGTTCAACAATACTTGTCATGAATTTACACCTCCCCTTATTTATTTCTCCCTCTTGATGTGAGGCTCCCCCTCAGTTGATGCTTGTCAAATCTTCAAGGATTCTTTCTGATCTGTCGACCACATTGGCATTTATCTGTCGTCGGTTGTGTCTACATGTCTCCTCTATGTATCAATACAACTAAATCTGTTGACATCTGTTGCGGTATTTCCACTTGCTGTTCTGTTGGGAGATCTTTAGGAAGACACCTTGCATTTGTTTCTTTTTTTTTTAAGCAAAAGAGGTCATAGTGTCAGCAACCAGCTAAGTGCACTACTCCCCAGCAGGGAATAATGTTATCACTCCCCTAGTGCGAAACACATATGTTTAATTAATATATAAAAGAAGATCATAGGTACAAACTTCCGGGGCATACCCCTACCAGCAACCCATACAAGAAGAAAAACAAGAAAAAATACAAACCTCAAACAAAAGGAAAGCTAAGAAACTATCCTAAAATTGGGCAGACCTACCTTGTCCAGAACTAAAGCGCCTTTGGAAAGAGGAGGAAGACCAGCAGCACTGAAGAATAGATGGTTAGTCCGAGAGAGGCAAGCATGAGAGGCAAGAGAATCCGCCACCTGGTTCCCTTCTCTGAAGATATGAGACACTTGACAATTTAAATCTTCAAGCAGATTTAAGATATTATGCCACCAATGAAGAACTGCCCAAGAAGGAGGAGTCTTGCGCTGAATGGAAGCAGCCAACACCGAGGAGTCTGTGAAAACACTGGATAAGATCACATTGTTTTCCTTTGCCGGAACCAACCCATCATGTAGCGCCCTGGTTTCTGCAATGATGCTGTTGCCTCTGCCATAATAAACCGAGAAAGCCATCCTTAGATTTCCCATAACACCTCTGATGATGCCTCCACCACCACATGGGCCAGGACTGCCCTTGGAAGCCCCATCAACGCTAAGACTGAAGTGAGTTGGAGGTGGGCACCAACGCACCAAGATAGGATTCTTAAGCTTAACTGTGGGCTTAAAATTATAAGAGAGAAAGATCTGAAGATGGGATTGAGAAATTTCTCTCTTAAAAACCACGTTACCTAGAACATTGTTAAGAGAAGAGGTAACACTGTTGATAATCCGATGCTTATTAATACTGATGCCTTCATAATATTTGCTGCATCTTGCCTTCCAAATCTCCCACATCAAAAAAGTGAAAGAGTAGAGACCAACAAACTGAAAGGCAGACGTGACGGAGTGGACAGAAAGGGCGCTCCAGCTTATGATGGTAAACTGATTACTTAAGTTAAGCTTATTGGAGGTTAGAGGAATAAGCCATCTCCAGAGATCCAGCACAAGGTGACTTTCAATAAAAAGGTGATTAAGGTCTTCGAGCTGACGGTTGTTGCAACAAACACATTTTGAGACCATAGGTATACCACAATCAACTATTTTGCTATCAACAGGCACATCACGGTGAATTAACTTCCATATGAAAGTAGATACCTTGGGAATGATAGTCGAATGCCATAACTTTTTCCATTCCGACTGCTGCCTACCATGAGGGGAAACAACTGAGTAAGCTGAACTAACAGTGAAATCGCCTTTAGAGCTAGGAATCCAGACACAAGTATCATCACAATCCTCAAGATTAATCCTCAGCCGATCAGTGTTGATGTTTAGAGAGTACCAAAGAGCATGATTATCGTTGCTCATTACCTCTTGCACAGAGGCAGAAATATTGGCGATAGGAATGTTGGGCCTATTTTGGAAATGCACAAGAGGTTGATCTCCGATCCAAACATCATGTAAGAAGTCAGTGGAAGACCCATTTCCAATAATCCACCTAGAATTAGAGAGGATAGCATTTTTGGCCTTCTTAAAAGTGTTGAGAGAAATTCCTGTAGGGAAAGGTTTCTAAATATGAGTGAGATGCTTCTTCAAGAACCTCTGCTTGGCATACCTGGACCAGAGAGAATTCCCATGAGTGATGTTCCATATTTGTTTGGTAGTGATGGCCACTTGAATATGCTCCATGCTCCTAAAGGACAGACCTCCTTCAACTACAGGTTTTTGCAATTGCTTCCAGGAGATCCAGTGACGCTTTTTTTGACCATCTGCTCCTTGCCAAAAGAAGTTACTACAAAGCCTGTCCATCATAGCACAAATTTTCTTTGGAATATTGACAGTGGAAGCAATGTAAATGGGTAGACTCCGCAGGACCGCCCGGATGAGCACCGCTCTGCCTGCCTGGGATAACACCTTGGAACTCCAGCCCGCCAATTTAGCATTAACCTTGTCTATAATAAATTTGAAATCAGAAGATAGAAGTCTACCACACTTAAGAGGAGCACCCAAGTAGCGAAAGCATCCCTGATGGAATTTGAAACCAGTCATGTTGCAAATATGATGTGTATGACCAAGGGAGGCTTTCTTTGAGATAATGAAGAAACTTTTGGCATGATTGACTCTTTGGCCAGAGCTAGCCTCATAGTCTTTTATAAACTGGAGCAAAGAGGAGATACCCGTAGTGTGACCATTCATGAAAATTAAGGTATCATCAGCATAGAGTAAGTGGGAAATGAGGGGACATCCCCTTCTACCAAGAAAATAAGAAATATGCTTAGAAGTGAACAACTGCTCTAACCCTCTACTAAGTACCTCATAAACAATAATGAAGAGTAAGGGTGCCAGAGGATCACCCTGGCGCAAGCCCCTGGATGACTTGAAGAAGCCTGAGACAGATCCATTGAAGCATACAGAGAACCAGCAATTGGCATGCAGACCAGCAATGAGAGATATAAAACGATTGCCAAAACCAAATCTCCTCAAAACAGCAAAGATGAAATCCCACTCCATTCGGTCATAAGCTTTGGCCATATCCAACTTGAAGAGAACATTATGACCCCTGACCTTCTTGTTCAGATCAATCAAAAGTTGGCGGGAAAGAGACACATTATCAAAAATGTTCCGCCCCTAGACAAATGCACCTTGTTGATTAGAGATTATCTTTGGAAGAAAAGGACCCAGGCGCATGCAGGAAACCTTAGAGATGACTTTGTAAGGAAAATTACAGAGGCTAATTGGTCTGAAGTCCCTAAAACCTCTTGGCTCCTTCACTTTGGGAATCATAGTGATAATCGAGGCAGCTGTTCCAACAGGCATAGCGAAACCAGAAAAATAACACTGTACTGCATCCACAACATCCTTACCTATAATATCCCAGCAGGAGGTGAAAAAAATTCCAGAAAAACCATCAGGTCCCAGGGCACTAGAACCATTAAGAGACCAAACTGCACTCTTGATTTCTTGTTCGGACGGTAAGGCAACTAAACTCGAATTGTCTTCAGCAGACATCAAAGAAGGAATGCAAAGTAACAAGTTATCATCAATCTGATGGTTCTCAGAGGAAAGAATTTTACTGAAAAAATCTACAGCTTTAGACTTAAGAATATCCGGATCGGATATCCAAGGCCCTCCATCCTCCATGATAAGTCTATGGATATAGTTCTTTCTCCTTTGGCAGAGAGCATAATTGTGAAAGAAAGAGGTATTTCTATCCCCATTATCGAGCCAGTCAACTCTAGCTTTTTGTTTCCAGAAAATCTCTTCAATTCGCAGCGCCTGTTGGAGGAGAGCATTGGCCTTATTCAAAGACATTCTGTTAGCTTCTGAAGGATTAGCATCAAAGGCTTCTTGCAAACGATCAACCCCTTCTGCAGCCTCAATAATGTTTTGTTTAACATCACCAAACACATCTTTGTTCCATCTTCTAAGAGAAACCTTGACTGCTTTGAGTTTAGCTTGAAGGCAAATGAGCCCATTAGGGTGGGATTCCTGGCAGTTGTCCCACACTTCCTTGACCTCAGAAAGAAAGTTATCATGAGTTAACCACATCTGTTGAAAAGTAAATCTGCCAGGACCACGGACTTGATTGGTTATGTTGATCAACAGGGGTGAATGATCAGAAGGCCCTCTGGAGATATGTTTAACATGAGTGTTGCTATGCATAGACTGCCATTCAGAATTGTAGAGAACTCTATCTAACCTGGCACGAATGTTAGATGTACCACTTCTGTTATTGGTCCAAGTAAAGCCTGACCCAACATAACCAGCATCAAACAAACCCACTGAAGCAATAAAAGCATTAAAGTCTACCATAGCCGCATCGTTAGAAAAAAGACCACCGATTTTCTCATTAGGAGAAGTGATGCAGTTAAAATCGCCTCCTATAATCCAAGGGGCAGTAACAGAATTGCTGAAAGTGATCAAATCTTCAAATAAAGAGCGTCTCTCCATTCTATCACAGGAAGCATAAATGAAAGTGATAAAACTCTTATAGGTATTATTCACCTGATGGGCCAAAGTAATGAATTGATCCGAGGAATCAAAAACCACAAGATCCAATGAGTCTTCCCAGAGCACCCAGACTTTCGATACCTCATTATTGTTACCAGCATGTTTACTTAGTCTTAGAAGACGACTAAGAGAAGAAATCCTAGACAGCTGAAGTTTTGGATCACAAATGGGTAATAAATTAACCTTATTGTCACTGACAATCTTATGAAGATACCTGTGTGAAGCTGGGTTACCAATCCCTCGGGCGTTCCAAATTAGAAACAGATTCATGGAGAAGAAGAGTTCCTGACACCCTCCACCGACTTCGCTCTCGCCCTCATGGTGACTCCTCCTTTCACACCTGTAGTGACTTTTGGATCTTTAGCGGCTGCTAGGTTACAGAGAGGCATGAAGGAATTAGAAGTGTGAACCATAGATAGCATATTGTTACCTGACTCCCTGTGACCAGTAGATCGCTCTAGATGCACGTCTGCATGCATGGGCGGTGCATGCACGTCGGGGCGCACGTCTCACTCTTTAACGGCCAAATCCTCCAGACGGGGAGACGTCAGGTTGCCATGCAAAAGGTCCTCCCCCTCCTCCAAAGCTACGAAAGCATCTTCTCGGCCAGGGACCAAGATGGGAATGATGACTCTATCCTAAGGGAGAGGGGAGGGATCCCGGGGAACATCTTTGAACGTGTGATAACTACTTTCTGGGAGTCTATCGGAGACTGTTCGAGAGACCTGCTTTCCTTTAGAAATTGGCATCCAAACCTTTCCAGGATTGTCCAACTTGGCCAAAGACCGAGTAGGATTAGGATCCTGAACTATGTCAGCTTGCGGAGCGGGTTCCTTAATCCTACAAGAGTCCTCCTCATGCCTAATACTCCTACAATTAGAACAATAAAGGGGGAGGTTGGTGTATATGACCTCCTGCCAGATTCCTCCCAAGTCTCCCATGCCTATCCACACCCGATCAGGTCTTGGTCTAAGAAGGTCCAACTCCACACAAACCCTGGCAGCCTTGGTGTTAATAAGATATTCGGTTGCATGAGCTATTTGAAGAACTGGGCCAATGTTTGAAGCAATAGAGGACATAAAACTTTTTTAGTAGAGATTCACTGGGAGCACAGGGAACTCAATCCACATAGGATGGACAGAAGGCTCCTCTGAAGGGGTAAACAAAGGGGTCCATTTAAAGAACCTAAATAGTCTACCTTTGATGTAGATTGATTCCCGAAGGAGGAACTGGAGATAATCGTCCTGGGACTTGAATCACAGAAGAAGATGAACATTGTCAAGAGCACTTAATATGAAAGACTCCTTAAGGCCACATCTAGAGGTCAAGTGTGACCTAATATCCGAGATAGCAGGTCTTCCAAAAGCGGCCTTGGCCACCACTGCAAACTGAAAAGGATGCAAGGACGCCGAGATCTCTTCCTTAGAGAAAAAGCACGACGGCTCTCCTCGGTCTGTGAATGCAGGCTGATGAACTGGGATGTTGACCGAAGGGATCTCCAGGGACACCGCAAGGACTTCAGCGAAAGAACGGATGCCAGCAGTCCCGACACCAGCACCAGGAGCACCTTCCCCTGCGCCATCAAGGACGGCCGCCATCCGCCTGGGGCGGAGGCAGCCCCCAGGGCCGACGGAGGAAACCCGGCAAAACCCTAATCACAGAGCAGAACCCTCATTGCTCTCTTATTGGAATTAGTTCCCTTGCATTTGTTCATATAAGGATACTTGCAAGAAATTAGTTAGTAGTACTGTTAAAGGACAATTAAGAATTTAACACATATGTGACTACTTCTTCTTCAGGGATGTCCTCCTTGAGAAAATTTGAGGCTCCCCCTCAACCTGAACTTCCTGTTGCTCCCCTAAAGTAGGTGCTTTTAGCATACCGTCAGCATGTAATTCTTTTAATAAAAGATAGTTAATCAAGGAGTAGCAATAAGCATTACTTTATTCGAGCTTGCACATCCCTATTTCTCTTCTAATTGAAGTAAATCTATTTTAAGGGAGTGGTTTAGTAAAAATATTTGTTAAATGATTATCTATAGTAACAAATTCAAGTAAAATATCACCATTACTTACATGGTCCCTGATGAAATGATGTCTGATCTCAATGTGTTTGGTTCTTGAATGCTAAATTGGATTTTTGGTTAGATTGATTGCGCTTGTGTTATCACACAACATTGGAATTTCATGCAATTTGTGACCATAGTCTTCCAGTTGATGTTTGATCCATAGCAGTTCGGTGCAACAACTTCCAGCTGCAATGTATTCTACTTCTGTTGTGGACAATGCTACTGAATTTTGTTTTCTCAAAGACCAAGAAATTAAGCATCCTGCAAGAAATTGACAACTACCATTGGTGATTTTTTTTGTCTATTTTGTATCCAGCATAGTCAGCATCACTATATCCAAGCAGTTTAAATTCAGAACATCTGGGATACCATAAATCCAATTTACTTGTATTTATAAGATATCTAAAAATTCTTTTAACAGTATTAATATGAGATTCTCTAGGATCAACCTGAAATTGGGCACACAAACATACACTGAACATTATGTCTGGTCTACTAGAAGTAAAATAGAGTAATGACCCAATCATACCTCTATAGATCTTTTGATCTACTTTCTTTCCAATTGGATCACTATCTATTTTTATTCCTGAGCTCATGGTTCCTAAATGCTTACACTTGTCAAAGCCATACTTAGAAAGCAAATCTGAAATATACTTGCTTTGACAAATGTGAGTATCTTCCTTGGTCTGCTTGATTTGCAAGCCAAGAAAGCAATTAAGCTCACCCATCATGCTCATTTCAAACTCACTTTGCATAAGGTTTTCAAAGAATTTGCAAAGTGATTCATTAGTAGAACCAAAGATAATATCATCAACATATATTTGTACAATTAGGATGCCTTCAGAAAATTTCTTAATAAAGAGAGTGCTATCTACTTTACCTCTCGAAAATCTATGTGATAGAAGGTAAGCACTTAGTCTCTAATACCAAGCTCTTGGAGCTTGTTTCAAATCATATAGTGTATTCTTTAATCGAAAAACATGATTTGGATATTTAATATCTTCAAAGTCAGGTGGTTGTTCAACATACACTTCTTCTTTTATGAAACTATTCAGAAAAGCACTTTTAACATCTATTTGATAGAAATTGATATTAAGAGAACATGCATAAGCTAATAAAATTCTGATTGCCTCTAATCTAGCAACTGGAGCATATGTTTCATCAAAATCAATACCTTCCTCTTGGGAATATCCTTCTACTACCAGTCTGACCTTATTCCTAGTGATTACCCCTAATTCATCCATTTTATTGCTGAAGACCCATATGGTCTCAATAACTGGATGGTTAGAGGTCTAGGTACAAGAGTCCAGACCTGGCTGCGTTGGAACTAATTAAGTTCCTCTTTCATAGGTAGGATCCAAGATTCATCTACCAATGCATCATTTATTGTCATAGGCTCAATCTGAGAAACAAATGCAGTATAATCATAGGGAATAGTCATACCTCTAATTCTTACCCTGTCTATAGGAACACCTATGATATTTTCTCTTGCATGATCTCTGTGATACCTCAGTTCTCTAGGATGTTCTTCAGGTGCTTCTTCCTATTGTTGTAGTTCTACTGGTGGAGGATCTTCCTTGTCTTCACCTTTTTCTTCAAGAGAGGCTTGTTCCAGATCCCTGCATAAATTTTCAAAAACATCTTCTTCTTCTTCTATTCTCTTGATAGAAGGGATAGTTTTAGCAAACAAAATATGAACAGATTGTTCTATAGTTAAAGTTCTTTTGCTAAACACTTTATATCCTCTGGGTTTTGAAATATACCATAATAGAAAACCTTCATCACTCTTAGTATCTAATTTACCTAGATTATCTTTTCCAATATTCAAAATGAAACACTTACAACCAAAAGGTCGAAGGTGACTGATGTTTGGCTTTTTCTCCTTGTATAGCTCATAGGGTGTTTTCTTCAAAATTGGTCTGATCATGCACCTGTTGATGATGTAGCAGGCTGTGTTGACTGTTTCTTCTTAGAAGTATCTTGGTAGATTGTATTTAGCAAGCATTGTTTTGGCCATGTCCAGCAGTGTCCTATTCTTCCTTTCTGCTACTCCATTCTGCTGAGATGTTCTAGGTGTAGAAAAATTATGTTCTATGTCATTTTCTTCACAGAATCTGACAAACTCTTCATTCTTGAATTCTCCACCATGATCAGATCTGATACTGATTATTTGATGTTTCTGGGTTTTCTGTACAAGTTTATTGAACTTCAGAAAGGCTGAAAAAGTCTATGATTTGGCTTCCAAAAATGATACCCAAGTGTATCTTGAATAATCATCCACTATTACATAGTCATATACCTTTCCTCCAAAACTTACTGTTCTTATATGTCCAAATAAATCCATGTGGATGAGTTCCGATGGTTTGGAGGTTGTTACCAATGTTTTGGACTGAAATGATGTCTTGGTTTGCTTTCCTTTTGCACAAGCTGTACAGATTCCAGATTTCTTCAATTTCAACTTTGGAAGACCTTCAACTAGATCATGCTTCATTAATTTCTTGATCACTGAGGTGCTTTCATGTCCTAGTATTCTATGTCATAGATTAGTCACTTCATTCTTTGTAGTTGCAAGGCACAAGTTTACTTCTTTCAGTTCTGCCAGTTGTAAGGTGTACATATTCTTAACTCTTAGATCTTTAAAAACTATTTTTCTATTCTTTTAAATAACACACTTGTCATTCTGAAATTTTACAAAGTGACCTTTATCACATAATTGACTGATACTAATGAGATTATGCTTTAATCCTTCAACATACATAACATCTTCTATTAATTCCTTTTCTTTTGTTCCTACTGTTCAACAACCTAATACTTTTCCTTTTCCATTATCACCATATGCGACTTGACCAACTTCATTTCTGAAAAATAATTTTCTGTCTCTTGTCGTATGCCTAGAGCACCACTATCCAAATACCATTTGGATGCTCTCAGGCGCCCCTGCAAGCAAAATTAAGTTGAGACTTTTGGTACCCAAACTTTCTTGGGTCCTTGAATGTTAGTTTTAGGAATCCAACGTAAATGCCTAGTGGTACATGTGCTAACTGTCTGACCTAATTGATTACAATGACTACAACACAAATCATATGCATGCTTTGAATTTGTAGTGTTATTAGTTTTATGTTTCTACTTGTAAACATATTGATTAACCCTTTTAGGATTTTTAATTCCTTTTCTTTTACAAAGTTAGGAGTTAGGTATTTTTCAGGATAAATAGTATCTTCTACATTGGTTGGAGGTGTATATCCTACTCCATATTTCCTTTTACCTGTTCTAGCACCTTTTAGTTTTACAACTAATGATATTTTGTAGTTTGCTATTCTGTCTATTGTAGTTCTTAAGTAATTATTTTATTCCCTTAATTTTTCTTCATCTTTTAATTCATTTAGATTTGATTCAAGTTCCATGATTTTACTATTTTTAGACTTTAAGTATTCACATAATAGTTCATTTGTTCTTTTAGTTTCAGCTATGTGCTATCATAACCTTTCTACTTCATTTTTTAGAAAAGTGTTGGATTTTTTCTAAGTTTATCAGATTTAGTTTAACCACTTTCATTTATTTAGCTAAAATTTTGTATTTATTATACAACTCATTAAATGCGTCTTCCAGACTGTTTGAATCAGATTCTGAACATGAAGTGAATGAAGTTTCAGAATTTACATGATCTAGTCCTGCCATGAGGGATAGATTTACTTGTTCTTCTTCTTCTGATTCTGAGCTTGATGAGTCTAAACATGTAGCATCCTCATTGTCCCATGCTACGGCCATTACTTTCTTCTTGTATTTTCTGAACTTTCTTTCTTTGTCTTTTTTTTTTCTCATGCTTATCAGCCTGATCTTTCTTTTTGAGGTTAGGACATTCTAATTTGTAATGTCCTGGCTGGTTGCATTCATAACATGTTGGCTCTTTCTTCTTTTCCTTTTTGAAATATCTTTTTGAGCCAAACTTCTTTTTCTTGGCAAGGATTCTTTGATGTTTTCTTGATAGCATAGCTTCATCATCATTGTCCTCAGATTTTTCTTTTGAGTCATTAGAAGATGACGATTAGAAACCTGCAACCTTCAAAGCATTTGGAATTTTCTTTTACGAAGAACTTTCAAAAAATCTTTCCATGTTAATTTCATGAGCCATGAGAGAGTAAATTAGTTTATCAATAGGAAGTTTAGTAAGATCATGTGTCTGTTCAATAACAGTGACTTTAGGAGTCTAGGAGTGAGTTAATGATCTAAGAATTTTTCTGACTGTTTCTTCATTTATGAGATTTTTACCTAGTGAACTCAAACCAACTATTATATTGGTCAATCTATTATACATTTGAGTAATGTTTTCATTGGGTAACATTTTGAACTATTCATATTGAGATACCAAAATATCTATTTCAGTTTGTTTAACTTTATATGTTCCTTCATATGTTACTTTTAGTTTATCCCACATTTTTTTTGTAGTTTAACATGCGAATAATCTATTAACTTCCTTTTTAGATAATGCACAACATAAAAAAAAATTAGCTTTGTAGTTTAGAGACATATTTCTTTTATCAGCTATCGATAAGGCAGAAGTATCATCAGCAAGTATAGTATAATCACCTTGCTCTATTACTCGCCACATATCAAAGTATGTGCCTCGGATGAAGCATTCCATTCTCATCTTCCAATACTAGTAATCTTCTCCATCAAAGAATGGTGGTCTTGTGACGGACCATCCTTCATAGTTGTGAGCCTCAACTGCTATCTCTTCTCAAATCTTTTGATTCTTCTGAGAAGACCTCACTCTGATACCACTTCTTGGTATCAGAAGATTGCAAGAACTTGGCTCTGATACCACTTGTTGGTATTAGATGAATGAGAGAGCCTGGCTCTAATACCACTTGTTGGATCAGGATGACGCTTTAGATGTCCTAGAAGGAGGTGAATAGGACTTCGTGCACTTTAAAAATTTATCTAAAAATAGATAACATTAGATAGTAATGTTAGTAATTAGTGTAGTGTGTGTGAAACAAGTGAAAAACTTGGTGGAATCAATCACACAAAGTGCACAGAGATTTATCCTGGTTTAGCCCTCCTATCAATCAGGAGTCCTATGTCAAGTCCCCAAGCACCCCTTGGGATTTTCACTAACTACCAAGAGCACTTGGCCTTCTCTCAACCTGAGAGATATTACAACCCACTTGCACCCAAGCAAGTCTTCCCTTCACAGAGGGGTATTACAACCACCTACAACCATAGGTCTTCCCTTCCTAGAGGGGCACTACAGGGAACAAACCCCTTGCTGGTTTGTTACACAGAAATCAACACAGTGTGTCTGCTTAGATGAAAGAGCAAACACAGAAGATCAGAAAGAGATAAAAGTATGAATGGAATATCTAACGCTTTCTGACTCTAAGAGGGTGGACTAAGGAGAAAATCTACAATAGCATAAAGTCACCCAAAGAGAAAGACTTCTGAATACCAGAGAGCTTGGAAGACAAAGCTTGAAGCAAGCTCTCTTCAGATCTTGAGGTCTTCTCTCTTTTCTTGCTAAGATGGAATGTGGTTGTGTATGTGCTTTGTATGTGTTGCTTATCGTTTTCACTTTCAAACTTCAGCTTCTTATAATCTTCAAAAATTTCTCGTTTGAAAAAGGCTATTTGAAAATAGCCGTTTGAAGTGTCCGTTGTCTCTGTAGGATCGAATTCAAAGTATGAATAGATCTAGAAGGTCGGGGGGGGGTTGAATAGATCTAATACCACATTATGCGGAAGCTTAAGCAATTCAAAGAACACTTGGATTTCTAGATCTATTTGACATAAACTATTATTGATCTGATGTGTATATGTATGAATTATTTAAATAGAATGTGTGAAGTAGTTGTACAAGTAGTGATAGCAAAATCCTATGCAAGTATCTAGCGCAAGATATAGATCAAACCATTGCATAAAGGATTTTTAGGTGGTTCGGAAATCACATCAGTGATTCCTACATCCACCCCTCACATAGTGAGGCTTCACCACTCAACCCGAGTACAACACACAATGGAGCACGATGTCTCCAAACATCCTTGAGCTCGATGGCTCAACACACAACTGTGAGTACGAAGACTCACAAACTGAGCACGATGGCTCAAACACACAATGAGTGCAACGACTCACAAACCAAAGCGCGACGGCTCACAACACACAGTGAGTATGACGACTCACACACTGAGCACGACAGCTCAAACACAACCGGAGCACGGCGACTCCAAACTGAGCACGACGGCTGAACACAAGCTAGATCAAAAACATAAGAGTTCAGATCCTCTAGCAATGATCTGATTCACATACTCAATCGTACATCAAAATCTGCACAGAACTTCATGTACAGATCTCATAGACGAAAGTGAGATGAACACTCCAAGAAATAATTAAAATAGATGTGGGTTGGATGTTCCTCGGTAAAGAAGTCTTGCAGAAGCTTGAATTGAAGAGCCTTGAAGGAATTCGATGAAGATCCTCTTCAATTCTCGATGCTCTGCTCCAGTGGCATCTGAATTGCCAGTACTTCTTCTTCTTCTTCTTCTGTTCTTCTGTTCTTCTGCTCGACCTACTCCCTTTCTCAGCACATCACAGCTTGACCTTGATCAGCACATCCCTTTGGATGTAATTGCTGGAAGGCTAGAGGCTTGGTCTTTGGGTGCTCCTTAGCATCAGAATAGAGATGAGAGCTTTTATAGCCTCCGTGCAGTCCCTTTTTACCTAAAGGGAATGTGAACAGAAACCTAGAAAGCATCCTAGGCTGCCATGTCTCCAAAATATCTTCATCACATTGCCACTTGGATGAAAGGGCAATTAGTAATTATAGCATCTCCCATAAGGACCTCAGAATGAAATCACAGCCATCCATTCATCCTCTACACAATTTTGTGTTTGCACTGAAAGAGAGAGTCGACCTCATTCTTCAAGAGAGTCGACCTATTGACCAATCATCAGCCCAAGGCTTACTGGCCAGAACACTATTGTCGACCTGACAGACACTTAGTGTCGACCTGATCAACAGGTAGAGTCGACCTAATCAACAGGCAGAGTCGACCTGATCAACAGGCAGAGTCGACCTCATCAGTAGGCAGAGTCGACCTCCTGTGTATTCCTCCAAAAACTAGTTCACTTGATGGATACTAGTGTCGACCTCATGTCCAAATAGAGTCGACACTACTGACATTTACTCTTCAGAAACTTGCTAGGCGGTCTTTAAGAGTCGACCTATCTGACACAACTGGAGTCGACCTGTCTATGACCTTTTCTTCAGGAGTTTGCTAGGCAGTCTTGTAGAGTCGACCTGTCTGTCAACTAGAGTCAACCTACTTTTACAAAAACTCTGTAAACCTGTACAAAAGAAGAGTAGACCATACAAACATGTCATAAACAGTAAGATATGAGATATTAAGTATCAATAACATGTTGTTTGAGCATTATTGTAATATGTTCAATATGTCATCATCAAAATCAAAGAAATGAGTGATGTTCATTGGTCATCATTAAAGAAATCATCAATAAGAAATTCCAAAATACACTCAACACAACATTCTCCCCCTTTTTTATGATGACAAAACAAATACTCAAACTTGGTCTCTTTATACTCCCCCTGATTGCAGTTTCTCCTACAACCTGCACTTTCTCCAATTTCTCAAACAAATTTACCAAATTCTCCATATTTCTCCCCCAAAGCATATTGATGGCATATTTCTCCCCCAAAGCATACTAATGGCATCAAACCAATTTTATTTTTCTCCCCCTTTTTAACAGCATCAAAAGGATACTCATGAAAACTAAGAAGGTAGGAGGTCAGGAAATGAAGTGGTAAGAAAAAGATGTTCAGAAATGATCAAAATAAATGAGACAAAGTGATATTGACAAATGAGAGATGTTGAGCAACTACTCCTAAGAAAATCATTTAATATTTTAAATTATTATAACATTGTGATTTTTCTATGACAAAACCTTTTAAAAGACTCTTTACAAATTAAATACATTAATACATTTACCACATAAAATATTTTGGACAATTTCATCTCGAAATTTTTTTCTAAGTCCATAGACTACTCTATGTATCACATTAACTTTGAATATGGTCTCTGACTTTCAGAAGTCGAATTATAGTCTGCAAGTTTATCTCGAAAATTTTTCTAAGTCCACAAACTACTCTATATGTATCATACTGAATCTGGTTGTTGACTCCAACTTTATAAAGTCAAAGTGTTCTGGACTCCACCTCTCTTAAGTCGAATGCCACTATCCGACTCCCAAAAGTCGAGTATCTGTCTTGTTTCTATCCAACTCTATGGAAGTCGAATGAATATCTTTGGCTTCTTAAAATCGAAGTATGACTTTCTAATACTCATCTATCTGACTTCTTCAAGTCGAATCTTACTGTCTTACTGCAACTTCTGAGAATCGAATGTCTTCATGATTCTAACTCTGATTTCTAAAAGTAGAACTACACCTTCTTATGAATCTGACTTCTCTGACAGTTTGTGTACTTGTAGTTTTCTGTACATATAGTATATTTTTTTATTATTATGATTCATCTGTGTAAATGTAACCTTTGTCAGAACTCATTACTCCTATATGTTTCTTAAACATTAATAGTCCATTAGATTATCATTAATTAATTATATTCTGATAAGATGAGACATATTATACTCAAAATAATCTTCTAAATTTGTTTATATTTGTATCTGAAACATTTAATCAAATTGGTACCTAGCTTCATGAAAGAAGGCCAGATTTTCGTTCCTTTCACAAGATATCCTGCATTTAATGATTTTAGATGCATGGGTATCTGACAGAGGTTCACCTACCACTGTCAGAACCACACCTTACTTGTTGATGCAACTGTCTGTCCATCTTTTATTGGTCTGAAAGCTTGTCTGTCTGAGGTTTCCATACTTTATACATTTCTTCTGACTCACCTACCTCAGAAAGTATGGAGGTGTCCTCTCTTTTTGTCTTGTCTTTCCTGTAGAACATTTATTGAGCACGTTTTCAGCATGGAGCCTTCACATAACATTTATTTGAGCTTGACCTCTAAGCTGTGAAGCTACAGCCTTGTCTGAAGCCGTTGGAAAGCTAAAATTGGTGAAGGACTAATGGATAACTGTTGATCAGTCCATCCCCATATAAATTTATTTAATTATATACAATTTTGGTGATTAACAAAACCTTAACAACTATTTTCTAACAAGTTTTTATGAAGTTCATCCATAGGGAATAAGTCAAGCCTAATCTTTAAGTAATTCTTACACTGTATCATTCAAAGTTCAAAGCATGCTTTTCTACTAAGTACACATTGATTTTCCTTGTAGAACAACGATTTCCCTTATAGCAAAATGATTTGATAAGTGAGCATGAACGATTCTATCTCTCAACGATTTCATCTTACAACGATTTGATAAGTGAGTACAACGATTTTGGTTTCATAACGATTTGTTAGGAGAAACAACGATTTCGGTCTCACAACGATTCGTTAAGTGAAACAACGATTTCGGTCTCACAACGATTCGTTAAGTGAAACAATGATTTCGATCTCACAACGATTCGTTAAGTGAAACAACGATTTCGGTATCACAACAATTCGTTAAGTGAAACAACGATTTGTTAAGTGAAACATCGATTCCGGTCTCATATCGATTTCATAAGTGAAAACAATGATTTGACTCTTATATCGATTTCATAAGTGAAAACAACGATTTGACTCTTATAATGATTTCATAAGAGAAAACAACGATTTGACTGTGATATCGATTTCATAAGAGAAAACAATGATTTGATAGCTAGAACGATTTACTTATATTTGTACAACGATTTGCTTATGTTTGATCAACAATTTACTTATGTTTGAATAACGATTTGCTCAAACAACGATTTATTCAAACAACAATTTGTTTATGTTTGAACAACGATTTGCTCAAACAATGATTTGTTTATGTTTGAACAATGATTTGCTCAAACAATGACTTGTTTCTGTTTGAACAATGATTTGCCTATATTTGCATAAACAACTATTTCATTGTCATAAAGACTTCATGGATTACATCGATTTCATACATGTTATTCAAATATATTTTCAAATACTATGAAAGTCAAAGTCTTCCCGTGTGCCTCACTAATATCCTTGCATTTAATGTGAATGTACACATCTCTGCACGTTGCATATCTGGGTGCCTTCTATTCCTATGTTTCTATAGCAAACACTTCTCACGATAACAGAATGGCATTACTATTTTGGTGTACATTCTTACTACATGGTTTCTAACGTTGACTGACAAGCATAGAGACAGTCTAGCTGTCTGTGCTTCGACATTTATTGTGTGCAGGTATTTGCCAGTATCATATCTTACAACGTTGGACAACATGAAGCTGAAGGATATCTGGATGAATCTTCTCTTTGTGTGCATGGCTCCAGAGCATTAAATGACTGCAAGCTTACTTGTCGCGCACGATGGACCATGCAGTCTAACGAGCATTAATCTTAGAGACAACGGTCTCTTCAACGACTACTTTGTTAAAGAGAAGATATATAGAGGACTGAAGACTCTCAGTTTGATAGTTCGACAACTTGAATTTTTTTGTGATAGAGCCTTCAGAGAATTCCTAAATGAACAAGAAGAGCACCTGCTTCATTCCATCTTTTTTCTGTAGCTCTTAGCTCTCGATCATTCTTGCTTAACCTTGAGAAAGTTGTTGTAGTTCTGAGAGATTTTCTAGTGCAAATCTTCTCTCTCTCAGACCTTGCCTCAGATCAAGCATTTGTTGTAAGCTTGGTCTATGGGCCATTCACTTTCTTTCACATCTGTTTTGAAGTTCCTCTTCGAGTTGTGAAGAGAAGACCTATTGGAAATAGGTGGTTAGTATTCCCTTCTTTGAGGAAGGAAGACCTGTATATCAGGGTGTGTTTGTACCTCTTCGGGGTTAGAAGAGAAGGCTAGCTGTGGCTGGATGTGTAAGAGTCCTTAAGGGGGACAGTACCCTTGGTTAGTGAAATCTCAAGTTGTTGCTTAGGGACTGGACGTAGGACTCCTTGGGATAGGAGGTCCAAACCAGGATAAAAATCTCTTGTGTTGTGTGCTTGTGGGCTTATTTGTTTGTTGTCTTCCTTATCACTAACACTAACAATTGAACTTAGTGTTTTTCTGTTAAAGCATTTTTGTTGACAGGTGTTTAATCTAAAAGATTTTTTAAATCCCATTCACCCCCCCCCCTCTAGGCTTGCTAGCTGGGCAACAAGTGGTATCAGAGCCAACTCTCTTCGAAAAAGAAGGTCTCACGATCTGAAGAGAAAAGATAAATGGCAGCTCAAGGGTATGCAGATGGTCAGTCCGTCAGCAGACCACCTCTATTTGATGGAGAAGATTACAACTACTGGAAAACCAGGATGGAGTTCTTCCTGCAAGGTCTCAATTTTCAACTCTGATCCATCATAGAAGAAGGAGATCTAGTGGTTCTAAACAACAGAGAAAATTGGACAGATGATGGTAAGAAGAAGATCTCGCTTAACTGCAAAGCTAAGAGCATATTATGTTGTGCACTTAGTAAGAAAGAGTTTAATAGAATTTCAACATGCAAATCAGTGATGGAAATGTGGGAGAAACTTAGAATCACATATGAGGGAACAGACAAAGTCAAAGAAATAAGGATAGACATCTTGGTAGCACAGTATAAGCGATTTCAAATGCAGCCAGAAGAATCAATTACACAAATGTATAGTAGATTCACATATATTACAAACGGTTTAGCTGGTCTTGGAAAGACCTATGACATGGGAGACATGGTAAGAAAAATATTAAGATCTCTACTAGCTTCATGGACTTCTAAAGTGACAGCAATAGAAGAAGCTAACGACTTAAAGAGAATGTCACTTGAGAAGCTTATCGGGTCAATAGTGGCCCATGAAATAAATATGGAGAGGCTTGGAGAATCCTCTAGTAGAAAGAAGCACAGCAACGCACTAAAAGCTACAGAAGGTAGCTCTGAAGAAGAGTCGGAAGATGAAGGTAGTGGTGAGAATAGCGAAGATGAAGAAGCTCTTCTATCTAGAAGACTGCAACGGATATTGGCTAAGAAGAAATATCAATCTGGAAGAAGATATTTTAAGAAAGGGAAAGATTTCAGGAAACCTGAAGGAAAAGAGGTTAAGAAGTTAGAACCTATTTGCTACAAATGCAAAAAGCCTGGACACATCAAGGTAGAGTGTCCAAAGCTGAAAATTACGGAGTTCAGAAAGAAGGACAACATCAAGAAATTCAAAAGGTACAAAAAGAAAGCCATGGCAGCTGCATGGAGCAACGATAGCGACTCTGACAGTGAGTGAAGCTCCAGCGAGGAGGAAGAAGAAAAGGCCAACCTAGCCTTCATGTCAAACACTAATGTCAAGGTAACCTCTGACTCTTCATTCACTTCTTGTAATGATTCTAATTCAGATAGTTTAGAAGATGCATTCAATGAACTATATAGTAAATATAATGATGTATGTAAATTATTAAAAGTCACCAAGAAAAATCATGCATATTTAGAAATTACTAACTTAGATTTAAAATCTAAAAATGAGCAGTTAGAAAAACAAATTTCCGAACTAAAAAGGAGAAATGAATTGTTATATGAAGATCTAAAAGCAAAAAATGAACAAATAACAAATCTGGAAAATCAGGAGACTTTAAATTAACTTAAAAAGGAAGTTGATACACTGGCTAAGAAAAATTAATATTTAACTAATACAATAGAAAAGTTTACAAATGGTAAATCAACTTTAATATTAAAAGGAGCTAGAAGATAAGGAAAGAAGAAGCATGGTTTAGGATATACTCCACCAGATAATGAAGAATCAATCATCCATCCTAAAATCTATCCAACACAAAAATTTGTAGCTGAACAAAACATTGAATATAAATCCAACCTAAGTACATCCCAACTGAAAAAATAAGTAGAATATCTTGTCGTAGTCATTGTAATAAATTAGGACATACCAGAACAACATGTACGACAAAACACCTAAAATGGATTCCTAAAAGGAAAATTGAAGAAACTAACCATCAAAGACCCAAAAGAACTTGGGTACCTAAATCTTAGTGTTTTCATTACAGGGAAGCCTTAGAACATCAAAGTGGTACCTGGACAGTGGGTGCTCAATGCACATGATAGGCAACAGAAAGCTATTCTTGCACATCAAAGATGAACAAGGCACAGTAACTTATGGTGACAATGGAAAGGGTACAGTGATCGGTTGTGGTTCGATAGAAACTCAAGGCAGAATTCTCATAGAAGATGTCCTATGTGTGAAAGGACTTAAGCATAATTTGATAAGTATTAGCCAGCTACATTGTAACCACCCTCCTTATACCGGTACAGTTACACCAACCCTCATCGGTATAATGAACGCCGCTACAGTGAGACATTTACCCAACAATTGTACAATTAGGCTGAAACATACACAAATATATATAACACATGACAGCAGAAATGAAATAACTGGAAAGTAACTCTTATTTCATCATCATCATTTATACACAGTCTATATAGAAAAGGAAAAGTAAATACTTCATAACTGAGAAATTTCAATTATTACATTGTCCACATAAGACTACGCAGAGTCTTTTATTACATACTATGAAAGGAGAAAATACAATGCTGAATCCAAGACAAAAGTCTCCTACTCCCGCTCCGAGTCGCTCCTAACGATCTCCTCGGAAGAAGTAGAAATGTCTGCACCTGTACGCCGAAGCAAGAATGAGTCCAAAAGAACTCAACAAGTAACTCCAACCACCAAACATACATACATCACCTGACCTTACACATTCTCATGCTACACCATTATCATATAAAGCATGGATTTGATAATATTTCAAAAACCTAAACATGTTTTCTACACATGCTACACATGATAAGTGATTTATAAAAATTTTTACAATGACTTAAAACCTATCACATGCTTTCTACACCCTTTACAATATGCTAAACTAAATCTCATTTAATTACATTCACATAATAAGATAATAACCATTTTAAACATGGAGTTTACACATATTACAAAAACATTCCTAGCATGGATTCTATGATCATTTTCACATGGTTAACGCATCTACACACATAAATAGATTGCTGTTTTGACATGGATATATCACATTCATATAAGGAATTATCATTTTACATGTTATACCATTGATTCATATTCTCACCTAATCATTTACACAATTTCACTTATCTAATTCACATGTTCACACTCTCACACACATGATCACATATTCTTAATTATATGACATAACCCATAGTCCAAACCACCTCTAGAATGACACACACTAATCACATCACACACATATCTATCACCTAGACATTTCAGTGATAAATCTTAGTTACTGCGCAGAACCGGGAGAAGCACTCTCCACCCTAACCAGCAGTACTTGTCTGCCTCCATGATTTAATCCCAATGCCCATGGGATATCACACACCATGAACCTTTCCGTGGGGACTTTACCACAGTACAGTTCCACAGCCCTCTAAGGTAGCAGTGTCACCCATTGGCACATTTACACATTTTCTCTAATCTTTTAACACACACTTAATGCACAATTTTAACACATCCATTTCCTGCTCACACATTTACATACTTCAGTATTACCTTGCATGGTAATACTGTTCTCAATATTAAACAGATTCGAAACAAGTCTAATCATGCTGAAATTAGTAGATTTCATTAACAACCTCATTAACATGTATTAATTGATCAATGCTCACCTAAAACCAACATATGTAGTTACTGTCATCATTTTAGTACAAAAATTTAACCACTAATTTCTTACAAGTTACCCATCATGCATAGCAAATTTGGCATTTTTCTAAATTACCCACAATTTATGAAAATTCCAAACGTGGTATTATACAAAGTAAACATAGTCAAACTAGCATGTATTTTCATTGTTCAGACCCACAAATCATTCTATACATGGATATTGACAGTCCTAAACATATGTCAATTTCTAGGAATTTAACTATTTTTACACTATTTATGTGAGTTTCTATATTAATAAAACATGCTTACTATTTTACCATTCAGAAAATATAATAATTTATACAGATATCAGAAATTTCCCAAATTTCCACAGCATAAACTGAAACCCATAAACATTGCACAAAAATTTTATGACACTTGGATTCCACACAGATTGCACAATCCAAATTTTACAAGATTAAAAACTTGTTTAACATGCATTTCAGAAATTCCAGATAAATAAGGTATTCCACATAAATTCATAAAATTTGCACAGCATGATCCAATAATAGTATTTTATAGCATATCACTTTTACATTATATCCTCATATGCAGAAATCTGAAAAATAGGTCATATAGGTCATACATGCACACTGTTGCAGTCTGGCGAACTTGACGGCATGCAGGTGGCAGTTTATCAGGTTAACGGAAACAAAGGTCGCAGCCAACTCAAGATCTTAACGGAAAGGGATCATGCCGTTAAGTTCCTGTCTATGCAAAACACAGACTGAACGCAAGAAACTTGGTGAAATTGGGGTTCCAGGACAAGAATAAAAATCTAGAAAATTACCTAGGACCTACTAGACGTACGTAGGAATGATGTAGAAGGGTTACTTGCCTCTTGGAAAATCTACTAGCAATGATTTAAGCCGGAGAAGCCCTCCTCGGGCTGAGCCAAAGAGTCCTCAAAACTCCCTCGATCCGAGTTCTGTGTTGATCTCCTCTGCACACCAGTGTGGGGAAGCCGTTCCCGTATGTTCAGAGTCCTCTCCAGTCATTGTAGAACGTTGGATGAAGCCCCAAATTGCCGGATCAAGGGGTTCCAAAGTCGGGGTTCACACAAAAAATGTTAGGGTTTTTGATAAAGAGTCAAAAGGACCTAAGTGAGCCCTAATCCGCCTCTTTTATAGGGTTGAGGTTTTTAGGAACGCGTTTAGGGTCTAGGTTACCGTTGGGGGACGGTTTCCTAAACCAAGGGCAACATTTTCGGAGGCATTTCCGGATCTGAAATCGCAACAGATCTGGGACATTGACGTCATCATCACAGGCCGTCAATTCTGAGTCGGCATCCATCGATGTGGCCGCTTACTTGGGATTGGCGTCAACACATATTGACGTCTACTGGCCGCCATAACTGAACTTACAACTGCAGAAACTTTATGTACACCACACATGTATATATATATATATATATATATATATATATATATATATATATATATATATATATATATATAATCTACAATGCACACATTATAATACTACTTATTCATGCAATGTAAACAAGTAAGTACTATGCACAATAAAGTTTATACATCAATGGCATACATTTATACATACATAAGAAATCACCTAAAGATGAAAAATCAAGGGCCTTACACCCTCTCCCCCTTAAAGAAACTTCGTCCGCGAAGTTAGACTAATACTACTCAAACAATTGAGGATATTTCATCTTCATTGTATCCTTAAGCTCCCAAGTAGCCTCCTCTCGCGAGAAGTTATGCCATAAGACTTTCTCCGATGCAATACTCTTGTTCCGAAGATGCTGAACCTTCCGGTCAAGAATAGCCACTGGTTGCTCCACATAAGAAAGATCTGGATGGATCTCCACTGGCTCGTGGCTAATAACATGAGATTGATCTCTGACATACCTTCTGAGCATAGATACGTGGAAAACAGGATGAACACTAGCTAACGCTGTGGGTAAAGCTAGTTCATATGCCACGTTGCCCAATCGTCTGAGAATCTCATATGGGCCAATGAATCTAGGACTTAACTTACCATGCCTGCCAAATCTAACTACACCACGAGTAGGAGAAATCATTAAAAAAACATGCTCACCTACCTTAAACCCCAAATCCTTCCTCCTGTTGTCGGCATAACTCTTCTGTCTATCCTGTGCTGCAACAAGCCTCTTCCTAATTAGCTGGACTTTATCTGAAGTCTCCTGAACTAACTCCGGGCCAATCAGCTGCCTATCGCCTATCTCCTCCCAACACAAAGGAGATTTACAAGGCCTACCATAAAACGCCTCAAATGGAGCCATACCAATACTCGCATGAAAACTGTTGTTATATGCGAACTCCACAAGAGGTAAATGGCACTCCCAATCATCCTTCCAATCCAAAACACACGCCCTTAACATATCCTCGAGCGTCTGGATAGTCCTCTCGGACTGTCCATCTGTCTGGGGATGAAACGCCGAATTGAGCTTCAGCTCCGAACCTAACGCATCCTGAAGACCCTTCCACAGCCTCGAAGTAAATCTTGGATCTCGATCCGAAATGATCAACTTCGAGACACCATGCAATCTAATAATGCTACTAATATACAATCTAGCTAAACTCTCTACTGACTGCTTCTTCTTCATAGGCAAGAAATGCGCAGTCTTCGAGAATCTATCTACCACTACCCAAATCGAGTCATTACCCCATGTAGATCGAGACAAACCCGTAACAAAATCCATAGTGACAGTCTCCCACTTCCATACTGGGATCTCCATCTTCTGCATAAGACCAGATGGTCGCTGCCGCTCGGCCTTCACTTACTGACACACTAGACATCTAGACACATACTCCGCTACATCCTTCTTCATGCCAGACCACCAAAAAGATCTCTTCAAATCCTGGTACATTTTAGTGTTACCCAGATGAATAGAGAATCTAGACCTATGAGCTTCTGCTAATACATGCTCATGGACATCTACGATGTGCGGAACACAAACACGGTGATGGAATCTAATCACACCATCCTCATCACGAGCAATGCCCGCCTTGCCCACTAGCTCTTGGAGTCTAGGTTCGGCTTTCTATTGCTCGATCACCTCATCCAACACCGATGACCTAATGGACAACTGAGCTACAAAAGCCTAGCACAATGATGGCTCTAACTCAGTCATCGCACACGTCGCATCCTCCAACATCTTCCAATCCTACTGGAGAGACGACCTCTTCCTACTAAGGGCATCTGCTACAACATTTGCCTTTCTAGGATGATATTAGAGGTCGAAGTCATTGTCCTTCAGGAACTCAATCCATCTTCTCTGCCTAAGGTTTAATTTCTTTTGGGAGAAAAGATACTTTAGACTCTTGTGGTCAGTGAACACCTCAAATCTGACACCATAAAGATAGTGCCTCCAGATCTTCAGTGCATGCACCACTGCCGCAAGCTCCAAATCATGAGTCGAATAGTTTCGCTCATGCTCCTGCAATTGACGAGAAGCATACGCTACTACCCTTCCTTGCTGCATCAATACACAGCCAAGGCCAATCCGAGATACATCCATGTAGATAGTAAAACCCTCTACACCGCTCGGCAAAACTAACACAGAAGCCGATGTGAGTTTAGTCTTCAATAATTGAAAACTACTCTCACACTCCTTAGACCAGACAAACTTTACTCCCTTCTTGGTTAGCTGAGTTAATGGTGCGGCGATGGATGAAAATCCCTCAATGAATCTCCGATAATAACCCGCCAAACCAAGAAAACTCCTAATCTCCAAAGTTGTCTTGGGAATCTCCCAATCCATAACAGCCTAGACCTTCGCTAGATCCATTGCTACACCAGCACCAGAGATAACATGCCCAAGGAAATAAACCTCGCGCAACCAAAAATCGCACTTGCTGAATTTTGCATACAGCTTGTGCTCACGGAGAACCTCTAATACTACACTCAAATGCTGACGGTGTATAGCCTCATCCGAAGAATAGACCAACACATCATCAATGAAAACTACAATGAAACTATCTAGATACGGTCTAAACACCATGTTCATGAGATCCATGAACGTTGTAGGGGTGTTGGTCAGACCAAAAGGAAGGACCAAAAACTCATAATGTCCATAACAGGTTCTAAAATCCGTCTTCGACACATCCTCACTCCTAATTCTCAACTGATGATAACCAGACCGCAAATCAATCATAGAAAAGACTGATGCATCTTGCAGCTGGTCAAACAAATCATCAATCCGAGGTAAGGGATACCTGTTCTTCACCGTCACTTTGTTTAGCTTCCTATAATCGATGCATAACCTAAGTGACCCATCCTTCTTCTTCACGAATAAGACAGGTGCACCCCAAGGGGAAACGCTAGGGTGAATAAATCCCTTATCTAACAAATCCTGCAATTGCTTCCTTAGCTTAGCTTATTCCGCAAGTGCCATCTGATAAGGTGCCTTTGAGATAGGAGAGGTGCATGGAAGCAACTCGAGAGTGAACTCTATCTCTCTAGCCGGTGGCAATCCAGATAAATCATTAGGAAAAACATCTGGAAACTCCCGCACTACATCAATCTCCGCAAGAGTAAGTGACTCATCAGCCTTGGGTACTAATACCACGCTGGCATGAAAAGCGTCACAACCCTTGTTCACCATTCTCATCGCCCTCATGGCAGAGATGACAAACTTCCCTGCCAAGTTTCTTGGCAAAGGATGAGAAAATTCATCTTCATTAGGAATGCGGAAAACAATCTTCTTCCCATGACAATCTACTAACGCATAATGCTCCTCTAGCCAATCCAGACCAAGAATAGCATCATATTCCTTCATCTATAGCAAGAAGAAACACCCTTCTAGGATTCTATCCTCAATGCACACTAGTAAATACGGAATACACTTACTAGTCGATACCGTACCCGCAGGTGTGTGCACAGACAAAGGGACATCTAAATCCTCAGACTTTATCCCTGACTCTAAGGCTAACTGCCTAGCAAAATGCTCGAAAATGAACGAGTGGATAGCACCTGTATCAAATAAAACCCGAGTATGAACACCTAATAACAAAACCATACCTTCGGTAACATGATCCGCCTGCTCGGCGTCCTCACGAGCAAACGCGAACACCCAAGCTGGGGCTCGAGGTCTCCCTAGTCGTCCTATCGCTGGCGTTGCTGCTGCTGTTGCTGGGGCTGGTGGCGCTCCACGCTGACCTCCCTGCTGCAGTCTGGGGCAATCCTTGGTCCTATGCTCGCTGCTCCCGCACTTCAAGAACTTCCCCGCCAACTTCCAACATTTCGTACCACTATATGCCCTCCCGCAATGAGGACACTCCTTCTGGCCACTAGGGGAACGCTGAGAAGGTACCTGACTGCTTCCCGATGCCACGGGATGCTGCGGTGACTGAAAAGTCGCTTTCTTCCTATCCTGCCTCTGGAAAGGAGCCGCGGGCCTCTTCTGAGAAGTCTTCTTCTCCTCCAGGTATTGATCCATCTCTCCCTCCTGCCGACATGCCGCACTGAGCGCCTGCTCAAGGGTACGATGGTCGAAAGCCACCAACCTCATCCTCAGTGATGGTCTCAGACCCATCACGAACTTCTTTGTCTTCCTGCACTCATCAGCTACAATATGAGGGGCATACTTTGATAATTCTTCAAACCTGGCCTCGTACTCCAGCACGGTCATGGAGCCCTGAGTCAGCGAAAGAAACTCCTGCTCCATCTTGTCCTGGATGTGCTCCGGAACAAACTTGGCTCGGAAGAGCCTCACGAACTCGTCCCAACCAACCTCCACAGCACCATCCTCGAACCGAGTACGTAACAATGAGGACAACCACATGTCGGCTCGCTCCTCCCAAAACCACCCATAATGACTAACCAACATAATCTATACTTAAAGAAATAGCCACCGAATTAATTTACACATACCTGCTGCATATAGGTGGCTAAAGTGACCTTGTCATCCTCAGCGCACCTAATAGCCCGGAAGATCTTCTCGATCTCCCTCATCCAGCTCTCAGCTAATAATGGATCGCTCTCCCCCTTAAAAGAAGGTGGTGATATCCTCTTGAACCGTTCCATGATAGAGGGTCCACCATGGTCCTGAGCTTGGGGAACTAGCACTTGAGCCTGCCACAACAAACATCATAAGCAACACATATAGTATAGCAACATAGTAAACATATCATCAAGTAAAACAGACTACTCTGTCTATCGTTCTAACCTGAGCCTGCTGAGCCTGGAGTGCAGCCTGGGTGTGGGCCTGCGTCTGCATGGCCTGCACTAGACCTTGCATAAACACTCCATAATCTACTGGTGGCGGTGGGGGAAGCACAGGACCCTCGGGTGCTAGGGCCTGCTGCTCACCCTGATCCTCACGTCGAGGCTCATCTCTCCTCTGCTCAACCTCACGAGCAGGAACACCACATCTACCACGTGAAGCCATACCTTGCAAAATGATTTAATAACAATTTAGAACTAGACTATCTAATTTCTAACTATTTACTTATCTATGTGGACAATCTACACAGACTTAGCATACAATGAAGATGATGGTATGTGTATATTTATGTACAATTTCAGCATGTATCTCTGATTCCAATCTCTGTAACGACCCTCCTTATACCAGTACGGTTACACCAACCATCATCGGTATAATGAACGCCGCTACAGTGGGACATTTACCCAACAATTGTACAATTAGGCTGAAACATACACAAATATATATAACACATGACAGCGGAAATGAAATAATTGGAAAGTAACTCTTATTCCATCATCATCATTTATACACAGTCTATATAGAAAAGGAAAAGTAAATACTTCATAACTGAGAAATTTCAATTATTACATTGTCCACATAAGACTACGCAAAGTCTTTTATTACATACTATGAAAGGAGAAAATACAATGCTGAATCCAAGACAAAAGTCTCCCACTCCCACTCCGAGTCGCTCCTAACAATCTCTTCGGAAGAAGTAGAAATGTCTGCACCTGTACGCCGAAGCAAGAATGAGTCCAAAAGAACTGAACAAGTAACTCCAACCACCAAACATACACACATCACCTGACCTTACACATTCTCATGCTACACCATTATCATATAAAGCACAGATTTGATAATATTTCAAAAACCTAAACATGTTTTCTACACATACTACACATGATAAGTGATTTATAAAAATTTTTACAATGACTTAAAACCTATCACATGCTTTCTACACCCTTTACAATATGCTTAACCAAATCCCATTTAATTACATTCACATACTAAGATAATAACCATTTTAAACTTGGAGTTTACACATATTACAAAAACATTCCTAGCATGGATTCTATGATCATTTTCACATGGTTAACGCATCTACACACATGAATAGATTGTTGTTTTGACATGGATATATCACATTCATATAGAGAATCATCATTTTACATGTTATACCATTGATTCATATTCTCACCTAATCATTTACACAATTTCACTTATCTAATTCACATGTTCACACTCTCACACACATGATCACATATTCTTAATTATATGCCATGACACATAGTCCAAACCACCTCTAGAAGGACACACACTAATCACATCATACACATATCTATCACCTAGACATTTCAGTGATAAATCTTAGTTACTGCGCAGAACTAGGAGAAGCACTCTCCACCCTAACCAGTGGTACTTGTCTGCCTCCAGGATTTAATCCCAGTGCCCATGGGATATCACACACTATGAACCTTCCCGTGGGGACTTTACCACAGTACAGTTCCACATCCCTCTAAGGTAGCAGTGTCACCCATTGGCACATTTACACATTTTCTCTAATCTTTTAACACACACTTAATGCAGAATTTTAACACATCCATTTCATGCTCACACATTTACATACTTCAGTATTACCTAGCATGGTACTATTGTTCTCAATATTAAACAGATTCGAGACAAGTCTAATCATGCTGAAATTAGTAGATTTCATTAACAACCTCATTAACATGTATTAATTGATCAATACTCACATAAAACCAACATATATAGTTACTGTCATCATTTCAATACCAAAATTTAACCACTGATTTCTTACAGGTTACCCATCATGCATACCAAATTTTGCATTTTTATAAATTACCCACAATTTATGAAAATTCCAACAGTGGTATTATACAAAGTAAACATAGTCAAACTAGCATGGATTTTCATTGTTCAGACCCATAACTCATTCTATGCATGGATACTGACAGTCCTAAACACATGTCCATTTCTAGGAATTTAACTATTCTTACACTATTTATCTGAATTTCTATATTAATAAAACATGCTTACTATTTTACCATTCAGAAAATGTAATAATTTATACAGATATCAGAAATTTCCCAAATTTCTACAGCATGAACTAAAACCCATAAACATTGCACATAAATTTTATGACACTTGGATTCCACACAGATTGCACAAACAAAATGTTACAAGATTAAAAACTTGTTTAACATGCATTTCAGAAATTTTAGATAAATAGGGTATTCCACAGAAATTCATAAAATTTGCACAACATGATCCAATAATAGTGTTTTATAGTATATCACTTTACATTATATCCTCATATGCAGAAATCCGAAAAATAGGTCATATAGGTCATACATGCACACTATTGCAATCTAGCGAACTTGACGGCATGCAGGTGGTCGTTTATCAGGTTAACGGCAACAAAGGTCGCCGCCAACTCAAGATCTTAATGGCAAGGGATCCTGCCATTAAGTTCCTGTCTGTGCAAAACACAGACTGAACGCAAGAAACTTGGTGAAATTGGGGTTCCAGGACAAGAATAAAAATCCAGAAAATTACCTAGGACCTACTAGACGTGCGTAGGAATGATGTAGAAGGGTTACTTGCCTCTTGGAAAATCTACAAGCAATGATTTAAGCCGAAGAAGCCCTCCTCGGGCTGAGCCAAAGAGTCCTCAAAACTCCATCGATCTGAGTTCTGCGTTGATCTCCTCTGCACACCAGTGTGGGGAAGCCGTTCCTAGATGTTCAGAGCCCTCTCCAGTCGTTGTAGAACGTTGTATGAAGCCTCAAATCGCCAGATCAAGGGGTTCCAAAGTCAGGTTTAGCACATAAAATGTTAGGGTTTTTGACAAAGAGTCAAAAGGACCTAACTGAGCCCTAATCCGCCTCTTTTATAGGGTTGAGGTTTATAGGATTGCGTTTAGGGTCTAGGTTACCGTTGGGGGACGGTTTCCTAAACTAAGGGCGACATTTCCAGAGGCATTTTCGGATCTGAAATCGCAACAGATCTGGGACATTGACGTCAACATCACAGGACATCAATTCTGAGTCGGCGTCCATCGATGTGGCCGCTTACTTGGGATTGGCGTCCACACATATTGACGTCTACTGGCCGCTTGAACTGAACATACAACTGCAGAAACTTTATGTACACCACACATGTATATATATATATACAATCTACAATGCACTCATTAAAATACTACTTATTCATGCAATGTAAACAAGTAAGTACTATGCACAATAAAGTTTATACATCAATGGCATACATTTATACATACATAAGAAATCACCCAAAGATGAAAAATCAAGGGCCTTACATGCATGACAAAGGTCACCAAATCAAGTTTCAAAAGTCAAAGTGCGTAATTATGAAAGATAGTGTAACTGTGTTCGAAGACTGTAGAGAAAAGAATGTATATGTGCTTCATCTAGAAGAGTTGAAGGATCAGGATGTGTGTCTTGCAGAAAGTAAAGATCAAATTGCTGAGCTATGGCACAGGAGATTGGGTCACTACAGTTTGGATGGAATTTGAAAATTGGTCAAACGAAATCTAGTGGAAGGTTTGCCCAAAATGAGCTCAAGGATGGAAGGTGTGTGTGAACCTTGTGCAAAAGGGAAGCATGCAAGTCATCCTTCAAATCAAAGACAATGGTAACCACCTCCAAACAATTAGAGTTACTAAATATGGATTTATTTGGGCCGATGAGAACCACCAGCCTTGGAGGAAAGAATTTTGGATTTGTAATAGTAGATGATTATTCAAGATTTACATGGGTATCATTTTTGGAGCATAAAGATGACACCTTTGATAGCTTTGTTACGTTCAGTAAGAAAGTTTAAAAGGACAAGAAGTTCAGTATAATAAGTATTCGATCAGATCATGGATGAGAATTTCAAAATGAAAAATTTGCCAAATTCTGTGATGATCAAGGAATTGAGCAGAATTTCTCAGCGCCAAGGACACCACAACAAAATGGAGTAGCTGAGAGGAAGAATAGAACATTATTGGATATGGTCAGAACCATGTTATCAGAATACAGTCTTCCTAGATATTTCTGGGCCGAAGCTATCAACACAGTCTGTTACATAATAAGAAGACTGATGATCAGACCAATCATGAAGAAGACTGCATATGAACTCTACAAGGAAAAGAAGCCCAATATTAGTCACTTCAGGACGTTTAGATGCCCTTGCTTCATCCACAATAATGGTAAGAGAGATATTGGTAAGTTAGATTCCAAATCTGATGAAGGAATATTCATGAGGTATACTTCGAAACCTAAAGGTTATAGAGTCTTTAATAAACAAAGCTTATTAATTGAGCAAATTGTCCATGTTATTTTTGATGAATCTAACCCTTCCTTGAGAAAGGAAGTAGATAGTGATGATGATGATGCAGAAAAATTATCCAAGAAACTGAAGGATACATCTATCAAGGATAATGAAGATCCACCCTTGGAATAAATGCAACAGAAAGAAATATCCAATAATGATCTTCCAAAGAAATGGAGATACAAGAAGGATCATCTAAGAGATAACATCATTGAAGATCCATCTGTTGGGGTAAGAACAAGAGGTAATGCTATTCCATGTGATTACTTAGCATTTGTTTCTCAAATTGAGCCAAAGACAGTCAATGAAGCATTGTCTGATGAATCTTGGATTTTAGCCATGCAAGATGAACTTAATCAGTTCAAGAGAAACTATGTTTGGTCCCTTGTTCGGAGACCATCAGATCATCATGTTATTGGCACCAAATGGGTGTTTAGAAACAAATTGGATGAAGCTGGTGTTATCACTAGAAACAAGGCTAGATTGGTTGCTCAAGGCTATTCCCCAGAGGAAGGTATAGATTTCGATGAAACCTATGCACCAGTGGCTAGACTAGAGACAATTCAAATTTTACTTGCTTATGCATCTGCATTAGATTTAAAACTTTTTCAAATGGATGTAAAATTTGCATTTTTAAATGGATATATAAAGCAAGAAGTCTATGTAGAACAACCTCCTGGCTTCGATGATGTAGATTTTCCAAATCATGTTTTTAAATTGCATAAAGCATTATATGGTTTAAAGCAAGCACCTAGAGCATGGTTTGAAAGGCTTAGTGCATTTCTATTAAACCGTGGTTTTATCAGAGGATAGGTAGATAGCACCTTATTTATTTTGTCAAAAGTTAAAAATATATTGCTTGTGCAAATCGATGTGGATGATAGAATATTTGGATCTACTGATGAATCTCTGTGTAAGTACTTTGAAAAGCTTATGCAGGGAGAATTCGAAATGAGCATGATGGGGGAACTCAATTATTTCCTTAGACTTCAAATCAAGCAAGGGAAAGAAGGCGCACATATCTCCCAAGCAAAATACACCATGGAATTATTAAAGAAATTTGGATTTGACAATGCAAAGCCACTGTCCACACCAAAGAGCACATCTACAAGGTTAGACAGTGATAAAGATGGTAAGAAAGTAGATCAAAAGCTATACAGAGGTATGATAGGATCATTACTTTATTTAACTGCTAGTAGACCTGATATTTTATTTAGTGTATGCATGTGTGTAACGTATCAGGTTGATCCTAAGGAATCTCACTTAATATCTGTTAAAAGAATCTTTAGATATCTAGCTAGAACTCATGATTTAGGTTTATGGTATCCTAAATCATGTGAAATTAGTTTAGTAGGATATTCTGATGCTGACTATGCTGGATGCAAGGTAGATAGAAAAAGCACCAGTGGAAGTTGTCAATTTCTTGTAGGATGCTTGATTTCATGGTCCTCAAAGAAACAAAATTAAATAGCACTATCAACAACTGAAGCTGAGTACGTAGCTGTTGGAAGCTGTTGCACTCAACTACTATGGATAAAATAGCAACTTGAGGATTATGGACTACACATCAAGACCATTCCATTGTTGTGTGACAACACTAGTGCAATAAATCTCACCAAAAATCCAATTCAGCACTCCGGGAAAAAGCATATAGAAGTTAGATATCTTTTTATTAGAGATTATGTAGCTAATGGAAATATAAATATTTCCTTTATAGATACGTTGAATCAGTTAGCAGATAGCCATCGTTGGTGCCCCTGGCGCCATGCAGGGTGCGCCGTCCGTGGGTGCGGGGGGTTTGCTCCATGCACGCCCGAAGTCGCCAGCGCCATGCTCGTTCTCTGCTGCAGGGGAAATCGAGTTGGATGTCCCAAGGAGGTCTTATGCGCAAATGTTAGCTGCTTCCAAACCTTCTCCGACTGTCAACATTGAAGTGAAGAGCCCCGCCCTTACTGATCTCGGAGAGCCAGCAGTCTACTTTTCCAAAGAGGAAATAGATAGATCTGTGGTCCCCTTCAATAATGCAATTATAGATAAGTGCTCTTATGGCATATCCTCGATTCCGGAGATTAAATCTTGTTTGTCTCAGCGCTTCATGTTATCTAAGGATTTCATCGTTAGCTCTCTTAACCCAAGACACCTTCTGTTTCGCTTTGATGATGAGCAAGACTTCCTCAAGGTCCTTCTCTGTAGAAGCCTCTACATCAAAGGATATTTATTCCATTTTTTCTGTTGGGATCCGGAGTTTGATTATTCTTATGACCACACTTTTATTCCTGTCTGGATCGGCTTCCCGATGCTGCCTGTGAACTTTTATCATGAGGGATTCTTAAAGTCGATTGCAGGTAACTTTGGTACGGTGCTTCAGATTCATGATGTTACTAAGGCCATGACACAGACTCTGCAAGCGTTGGTTTCGGTGGAGCTAGATATCAAAAAGCCCAGACCAGATCGCATTTGGATTGGATGTGATAAGGACGGCTTCTGGCAAAAGGTTAATTTCCATAGAATTCCATCGGTTTGCTCTTTCTGTCAGAAACTCGGTCATCTTGTGGGCGAATGTAATAAGAAAAAATCGCAGGAGGACAGAACTACAGGGGCTGATAATGCTAACCCTAAGGATACCAGGGAACAGGTTGATAAGGAGTGGAAAAAACCGACTAATTTGGGGTATAAGAAAGCCTGGAAAATGAAAGATAATATTGCATCCAAACCTCAGGAGAAAAACCAATTTGCTTCTCTTCAGGATAATGCTCAAGATACAATGCAGATGGAGACGCAGAACACGGTTCAGGTGCAGCAGCCACTTCCGCAGAACTTAGTGAATAGCGGATCAGATTTTCCTGCACATGCGCTTCAGGTTAATGTGCACGTCGGGTCTTCCGACAACCCAGTTAATTCTCCCTTTCAGCCGGTGCATGGCCTTGCCTTAAACCGGTTCATGGATGGTGCTGGAGGTGTCTCAGCACATGCAGAAACCACTGCTTCTTCTTCTCGAGGGCCGGTGGATGTCGATGAGGAGGAACTTCTTCGAAGGGTTGAGAGAGAAGATATCCATATGCCGGACCTGGAGATTAACAGGGAGGTTACCATCAATTTTGAGCGTGGTGTAACGACGAGATCTAAGGCGAAAGCCGTTGGTGCTAAAGACAGATACCAGTCCTCATGAATAGTCCATTGTTGATATGGAATATCAGGGGGGCTGCTAATGCTGCCTCCCGTAACAGTTTGAAAAAGAAAGTCAAGAAATATAAACCGATGATTGTTGGTATTTCTGAACCTAAAACAGTTTTTAGCAAAGCTACATCTCTGGGCAATTCATTGTGTATGGATGGCTGTGCAGGCAATATGGATGAGGAGTCTAACATCTGGGTTTTCTGGAGGAAGCAGGATGATATCTAGGTTATTTCTTCTTCAAATCAATTTATCACTTTAGCTTGCAACATTGGTAACAGTAAGTTCTTCATCACGATTGTGCATGCGAATTGTAATCAAGGGGAGAGAAGACACAGTAGTAGAAAAATAATAATAGAAAGCAAATTTGTTTTGGCTTTTAAAATGTCAATATCTGCCTTCTATTCAATTAGAAGTCAGAAGTAAGGCAGATTTTATTCTGCCTTCTGTTCCACTGTCTTCTATTCGAATAGAAGGCAGAATGTGATTTTTAGAAGGCGAAATCTTTAAAAGGCGAAAGATGATAGTTATAGAAGGTAATTTATTTCCGCCATATAAACTCATGATAGAAGGCGTTTGTTATACCTATTAGAAGACAAAAGTTTGTGCCCTTTATTATTATTTAGAAGACGATAATTTCTGCCTTCTATGATATACATAAAAGGCAGATAAGGCAAAAGTTTTTGCCTTCTAAATTGTCAAAATAGGTTTTAGAAGGCAAAATTATATGCCTTCTATACTAACTTCAGAATACAAATTATCATCTTTTAAAAGTAGTATTCTTCTCAATCTAACCTAATATATGTATGATAGTTACTCTTAATAAAATTTCATGAACAAAATTTAATCACAAATATAAATCTCTTCCAAACACAGAATCAAAATATTTCCTCTTGATAGAAGATTACAAACTTTAAAATGTATTGTCCAATGACAAAAATACAAAGTCATAAGTCACAATGTGACAGCCTGTAAATGACATCCATATGGTTATGATAACATGCACTCGAAGTGCATTTCACATACACATCTCCATTCATAAATGACAAAAAAAAGTGTTCACAACTATCTAAAGATAACAACCACATAATCTTCATAACTTTATAAGCATCTTTGATAATCTTCTCTTGACATTACCTACAAAAAAGATCAAAAACTATTATTAGAAAGGCATTGAAAAAATTATTAAGGAATAAAAACAATTTATATAAACTTATAAATACTTACAAGGGCATGAGTGATCATGTAGTTATACCAACATATCTCTTAGTTAATCATTTCTCTCAAGCAACTGAAATGAAATTTAATTATAAAAAATGAGAAAAATAATATACAAGAAATAAGGTATAAATTTTGTAAATAAAAATACTAAGAACTTACAAGATTTTTATTCCAAGGAATAGACTTTCCTTCACATTGTCTTATTGTTTTTCGCAAGTTTGTAGGCAACCTCATGTTAGAACATAAGACTTTATTCACATGAACTTCATAATATTCATCACCTAAAAGTTGTCCATCAACTTTCTTTTTTGGATCCTTGCTAATTATTTTTCCTTCCGCCACACGTGTAGAAGTAAAACCAAGTAAATAGCATTTGTTCTTTTCATAAAAGATTTAAAAAAATCAATATCAATAAATAATCAAACATTCATTTCTTTGAACATAGATTAAAAATATGTATACATACAACATACTGATTTTTCATGTTCAACATTATTGAGATGATCACCTCGTTGACTATGCTGCAAATAGAAAAGATCATCACTTGGTTAAGTTGAAATCAAGTCTCACTAGATAGTCAATGCATAATATCATCTTAAGTCATACTTCTTAATTGTATAAATACTTACCGGTGAAGGAACCACATAACTACTTGATGAAGAGTGAGATATTGTAGCATGATTGACATTATTTTCTCTATTGGATCACTCATTTAAGATATTATTTTCAGCAAGTACCTAAAACTCCAAAGACAAATTTTGTAGCTTAATATAAGATAAGAACACAAACTCAACAAATCTATGGAAATACTGGAATAATAAAATATATAGAAGAAATACATACATGTTCATTTCTTCTGTTCATCACAATTTGCAACTGTTCTTGTAAAGATTTGTAATTTGTTTCCATCTTAAGCATCTTATTTTTCATAAAATCAAGTTATTCTTTCATCTCACATGCCTTTTGACAATCATGTGCAAACTTACCACATTTGTTCTTTGAGCCATATATATCTGTAGAAGAGACAAATGAACCATAGCATCTAGGTTTGCCAGGATGTTCTTTTCCTAACACTTGAGTTAAGATTTGACTTTCATTTTCACTGACAATATTCTCAGTATCATCTGGAGAATGACCTGCTACAATTTGATCTATCTTAACCTAAAAACAAAATTCAAATAGACATATTAATCAAACTAAGAAGTTAGAAAAGATGATATTAGCTTGCAAGAACATGAACACATACAAACTTTTCAGCTGCAAAGTCAATGGATGGCTATCCATTCTCCTTTTTGTACATCATTTTAAATGTTTGAATCAATGACATCTTTTGTCCCATTTGCTCCATCTTCAGTCATAAAAAGTTATCAAGTTAAAAAAACTATGCATCCATACAAATAATTATAACATAATAAAGATAATATCTAAATCATCATAAGTAATAAGATAAGATTACATATTCCTGTTGTCGGATAGCAATGCTCTTTGGTCCCGTCGTGGAAACCATTTGTTGTTTTGCACGATTTCCCTTATTGATTTCTGAAATTCTCTTTATAAAATATCAAAAAAAAATATTAATTATAGAAAATAATAACAAACATTTCAAAACACACATAATTCCAATATTGGCCTAAATTCATCCATTGCAGTATTGCTTTTTCACCTTTGCAGTATCACTTTTCCAATGTTGGACTAAATTCATTCATTGTTCCTCCACTATAAATTGGTGCGGGCATGGATTGTCTCCATCAGGATTGAAATATTCCTTCTTTAATCTTTCCTTGTAATCTTTCCACTTCATAGATAGTGACGCAACTACATAATTCTCATGGTAATCTTCAAGTTCATACTTCGACTATAAAAAAAACAGTAAATATGTTAGTATTTTCAGATGTAAATTACTATGAAAAAAATTAGATGTAATGTAAATTACCTTCACTAATTCCAAGCATTCATTGATATTGTGTTCTTGCATATATCTTCAATCAAACACATCAATAGGCAACAAATCACCATTGCAAGCCATACTACCTAAAAAATATGCAAATCCAATAGCATTTGTACCAATCGGTCTATTTAGCTCATCAAACTCAAGTTTAAGATGTTGTCCAGGTGGCATATTGTATATGTTCATTTTCCTTGTTGGACCACGAGTTCTCTTTCTTAAAGATGGAGTGTCTGTTTGCATTGGAGGAGGGGAATTTCCATCATTCTTACTTGAAGGAGTGTGTGATGTATTTCCAACTTGGGGTTGTGACATTTGTAATGCAGAATTAGAGTCACTCATAAAATTGATTTGATGTTGTTGTTCACGAATTGCAATCTCCTTAGCTTTCCTACGAGTGACTCTATTTGTATCCATCACTTCAAAAATCTGCACATAGAAATTAAGAAAAATCAAGCATACCAATCAAGTTTTATTGTAATTATATAGAGATTCAAAAGAACTAAACACAAAGATGAAAAAAATAATTCATACCAATCAAGTTCTGTAGCATCTACATCCTTTCTTGAAATATCTATTTCTTCAATTTCAGCTAAAATATTTTCTATTACATTCTCCTCATGTGTAGTGCTTTGAAGTAAAGTTTCAACCATATCATCACTTCTTTTATCTCCCATTGCATATGTATCTCGTGGCTTTATCATCACAACTACATGCCAAGGTTTTTCACGTGGATTGCTTATATAAAAAAATTGTTGTGCTTGAGAAGCGAACACAAAAGGCTCTTCAATATGTAGAAGACAATTAGGATTCACGAGAGTAAATCCATGTTTATCCACCTTCAACCCATCTTTATGAAAAATGTTTATCCAATCACACTTGAACAAAACAATAGCAAACTGTCCATAATAATCCAAACGTTTCATATCCTTGACAATTCCATAATAAGACACCATTCCTTGATCTGGAGTTTGTGCTGCTACAAGAATTCCACTATTTTGACATTTTCCTCTATTGTCTCTCTCTTTAGTATGAAATCTTATTCCACTAATGTCAAAACCAGTATAACATCGAACTTTATTAGATGGTCCCTTTGCTAACCATCTAAGCATTTTTGATCTTTGCTCGTCCAAGACATCACAGAACTCATATACCTACAGAAAGGAATAGAAAATGATATTCATGTATAGGTATAAATCTAAATTATATATAGCCAGGGAGAAGTAACTTACATGATGTTTAAACCATCCTGGAAACTCCTTGAAATGAATGCCATCAATGTCTATTGATGTAGCACCAACAATTTTTTCTTTCAACTCATTGACATGTTTTCTATGTAAATGCAAATGTTGTGACTTCAATATCAAAAATAATATTGATAATGTAAGAAGACTCTAATAATCAACTAAATTACTTACTCAATATATGGTTTCAATGCATCACAATAAAACAACACATATCTGATAGCTTGTTGCATCGTTGGATCATCTAAATCCCTCCAACTCCCTCCTTTAAGAGGGTGACCATCACAGAAAAATATTTCAAATCCAAGGACTATAATTTGATCATTACCACCATCTTGAATTGCCACATTCTTAACACTTCCTTCATTATTGTCATTTAAATATCTTGAGCAAAAATTCATGCACTCTTTTGCTAAATAACCTTCAGCAATAGATGCCTCCACATATCTTCTATTACGAACATATGACTTCAACGTCATAAGAAACCTACATGAAAATAACTTATATTATAGTATCTTCATTGTGATTGATTTAAAAGTATTAGCACTATGAAAAAGAGAAATTCATACCTCTCAACAAAGTACATCCATCGATATTGAACTGGGCCGCCTAACTTGGCCTCTTCTACTAAGTGAACTACTAGATGCACCATCACATCAAAGAAAGATGGTGGAAAATTTTTTTCCATGTTACAAAGCACTTCTGCTATATCTGAATCCATTTTATGTAATGTGTCAATAGCAAGTTCTTTCGAACAAAGATTTCTAAAATATCATGACAAACCAGTGAGAGTGGAAATGACATGTGCTGGCAGAACTTTTCGAAGAGCGATTGGAAGTAGTTGTTGCAACAAGATATGACAGTCATGATTTTTCAGTCCAATAATTTTTCTCCCTTCAACTTGCACACATTGAGAGATATTCGAAGCATATCCTCTGGGAACCTTTACAGCTTTTAACACCTGAAGAAAGTCAACTTTCTCTTCCTTTGACATTGTGAAAGAAGCAGCAGGCAGACACAATTTATTGGTTGTACTATTCACATATGGGTAGAGTGATGATCTTATCTTCATTTCTTGTAAATCAAGACGAGCATTGTAATTGTCTTTTGATCTGCCCTCAGCATCTAAAAAAGTATATATCAAACTCTCACATACATTCTTTTCAATGTGCATCACATCCAAATTATGACGCAATTCTATGGTTTTCCAATATGGCAATTGAAAGAAGATACTCTCCTTCCTCCATCCTGTCTTGTATGATTGTTGACCTCTAGATTTTCTTTTTTGTCCAACTGTTTGCTTGAACAAATTCAGTTGTTTCATCACATCAACACCTGATAATCTTTTAGGTCTTTCTCTTAATTAATTTTTTCCATCAAAAGCAGAATATTGCATGCAAAATTTATGATTTGCTTTAAGAAATCGTCGTTGATGGATATAGCAATGTTTACTAGAATGCTTCAACCATTGCCCTGCAGTCTCATCATTACACACAGGACATGCTTTCTCACCTTTAGTGCTCCATCCAGATAAATATGCATACCCAGGAAAGTCATTAATGGTCCACAATATAATAGCTTGCATCCTAAATGATTGTTTTCTAGCAGCATCATAAGTTTATACACCTTCATGCCATAATAATTTCAGTTCATGAATAAGAGGCTGAAGATACACATCGATTTTCATTCCTGGTGACTTTGGACCAGGTATGATAGAAGATAAAATCAAGTTGGATTCTTTCATACACATCCACGGTGGCAAGTTATATGGTATTAAAACAACAGGCCATATACTATAAGTACTTGATAATGATCTAAATGGATTAAATCCATCACTTGCCAAACCAAGTCTCACATTTTGAATCTCTGATGAAAATGATGTATGCTCATGATCAAAATGTGGCCAAACTATAGAGTCAGCTGGATGTCGTAATCTTCCATCATGTTTTGTGCGACCTTCTGCATGCCATGTCATAAAGGAGGCTGTTTTTGTAGACATATATAACCTTTGTAATCTTGGTATTAAAGGAAAATAGCGCAATGTCTTTTTTGCTATTTTTTCCCCTTTGTTCATGTCCCATCTATCTGAACCACATGTTGCACACTTATGTAAATCATCAGTTTTTGTCCCATCCCAAAACAACATACAATCATTTTCACATGCATCTATTTTTTCATAATCAAGTCCAAGATCTTTTATCATCTTTCTTGTTTGATAAAAAGTCTCAGGTATTTCATTAGGATCTGGAAATGCATCCCTTAATAATTCCAATAGTGCGGTGACAGATGTATCAGACCACCCATAAAGGGATTTTATGTTAAACAACTTAACAAGAAAGGAGAGTTTGCTATATTTCTTACATCCTGGATATAACTCCTTTTCAGCATTTTGTAGCAACTTATAAAATTTTTCAGCATCAATGCCAATTTGTTGATCCATCTCTTCTGCATGCATCAATGGAACACCAAAAGCATCATGAATCATTTCATGCATATCATCATCAACTTTATTACTTGATGATGCAACATCATTATGCTGCATTGTTCTTTTTTCTCCATGAAATGTCCATATAGTGTATGACAACATCATACCTTTGAATAGTAAATGTTCAGCAACTTCCTTTGGAGATAATAATGCAAGATTGCAACACTTGATACATGGACATCTAATGACCTTATTTGGTTCTGCATTTGCTATGGCAACTTTTAAGAATTCAGCCACTCCACTTAAATATTCTGGACTATTCCGAGACTTACCTATCCAACTTTTATCCATCTTAAGATTTAGACCTGAATATAAACAATTACATATTGTTACTTATATATGAAAATTTTGTAGCTAATTTTATAAACTTTTATAAGAAATGAGCCACCACCCAGACTCGCTAGAGCACATACCTTTGTGACATTATAGTGGCCTCAACTTTGGCTGGTAATTAAGTGACAGTCACAATCTGATAAAAGTTGCACACAACTCACACCTTTTTGGCAATAACCTAAAATAAATCATGACAGAGCAAACGATAGATGTTAGTAAAGTGACTTATGATCATCTTTCATTGTTTAAAAAAAAACATGCCGGAAATTTTTGCATGCAAATGCCACTGTTAATCTAAATAGCATACATATAATCGTGTTTTAAAGAAATAAGGAAAGCAACATGAATGTCCAGGTTAGTCAAACCAACATGCACAATCATTCTTTTGTTTACAACTTAACAAGAAACTGTGCATATCATGTATGTCATCTGTTTATTTTGAATTTAATCAAAGTCAAAGAAAAATAATTACCCAACTTTCATATAACTGAGTTTAACCATCATGCATGAAACCTTCTATTAAAGATAATGGTCAAAACATTTCTTTTTGTGGTCAGAAGAGAACAACATCAAAGTTTAAATAAATATTTGATTATTTGCAAAACTCCAACAAATCTACAAGATTAATAATTATTATTAATAATTGATGCTACAGGATATCTTAAAACAAATTCTTAATTCATAAAAGATGGTATAGACTAAAATAAAAAATCTAAATTATACAAATCTTTAGAAGTAGATTTCATGGTACAATCACATTAAAAATGCAGTCAAATTTAAAGGCAACAGCAAGAACTTTTCTTTTTTGGGTCCGAAGAGAACTACATCAAAGCTTTAAAAAATGATTATTTACAAACACCAACAGATCGAGGGACCTTATGCAATATGACCCAATGAAAAATTCTGGGTTGAATATAAATATGAAGAGTTTTTTTTTCTTTGTTTTGACAGGGAGGATGAGAGATATACGGGGATGGGTTGGGTGGGGCTAGAGAGAGAGAGAGAGAGGGAGGTGTTGCGGTCAAATATTTTAATGGAGGGTTTACCGTTTTGTTGGAACAAAATTCCAACAGGAGAGGTTAAAATAATTTTTGTTGGAGCAGAAGTTTGGAAAAAACACAGAAGCACATGGTGTAGGAGAGTTTAAAATAAATTTTATTCGGGTAAAAGTTTAGAGCACATGGTATAGGAGAGCTTAAAATAGGTATTATTGGAGCAAAAGTTTAGAGCACATGGCGCATGAGAGGACACATCACAAATGAGAGTTTAGAATAAATTTTCTTGGAGCAAAAGTGTAGTACGCAATACATACCATTTTTTTAAGAACCAAAACCTGTTGCGCAGGAGAGAGAGAAAATAGTGGGTGAAAAAGTTGCTGCAGTGGTTCTGTGAAATCACTGGGAGGTGCTTTTGGAGTCGGCGGGCCACGGCTGCAGCATCCCAAGCAAAGCGACCTGCTCTTTCCGGAGGAGGGGTTGCGGCGTGGAAAAGAAGAAGAAGAAGAAAGTTTGATGTGAATGGGAAAAGAGGAAAGAGAGAGAGAGAGGTCGTGGCGGTAAGGAGGGAAATTAGAGATTATTAGGGAGGGAATATTTAAGCAAATCTAGTGAATAAAAGGCAAAAATTTATGTTTGCCTTTTATTTATTAAATTTTATAAGATATAATTTAAGAAAGTATCTTTAATATAATATATTCCCTATCAATAGAAGGCAGATTTTTATTTAGCCTTTTAATGTTTGACATATAAGTCACAATTTACTTTCTGCCTTTATAATTGGACGGTTTATAAGGCAAACAAAATATCTGCCTTCTAATCTGTTGATAATAAGGCTATTAACGCTCTGCCTTTGTTTTTCTGCCTTTTATGTCTACTTTTCCAGTAGTGACACTTGTTTGATGATTTAATTACTTTTGCTCAGAATAATTTTGATGTTCCGTGGTTGGTTTCCGGGGATTTCAACTGTGTTTCTCAGCACTCTGAGAAACTTGGTGGTAATCCTGTCAGTAATACTTCCATGTCTGACTTTAATGGTTTCATTATGGCGACTGGGCTGATTGATGCAGGGTACATCAGTTCTTCTTTTACCTGGTCGAATAAACGTACTGGCAGTGCGTCTGTGAGAGCTCGGCTAGATAGAGCTATGTTTTCTAATGCTTGGCAGGATGCTTTTCCGGATACTGTGGTCCGTCATCTCCCTTGGCGAGTTTCTGATCATGCGCCTTTGCTTGTTGAGCAGAAGGTGATTTCCAAGTTTCCTAGTCGCTTTATATTTCAGGAGGTCTGGGAGTCTCATGAGGGGTTCCTGTCTGTGGTGTCTACTGCGTGGAAAGGTGTTCATCCTCAACTCTATGCTTTCGATACCCTGAACTACAGACTGTGGGCGGTCAAGTTGGCCTTGCGTGATTGGAATAAAAATGTGTTTGGCAACATCCAGGAAGCCATTAATGCCGCTGAACTTGAGGTCTCTAATGCTGAACATAAGTTCGATGTGCTGCCCACTGAAGCTAACAGAATGGATATGTCTGCTACTCATCCTAGATTTCGCCAAGCTCTTGTTAATGATGAGAAGATGTGGTGTCAAAAAGCTAGAATGTCATGGCTGCAAAATGGGGATAGGAATACCTCTTTCTACTAGGCGGTTGTCAAGGCTAATCGTAGAAAAAACTACATTCATAGGCTCAAAATTGAGGGTTCGACTGAATGGTGTGAAGATCAAGATCTGTTAAAAGGTGCGGCCAGTTCTTTTTTGATGGCTTGCTCAGAACAAAGAATACTGTGGTGAATGATGACCTCCTTCAGGTGATTCCTCCTCTTATTTCGGAAGACCAGAATTTATCGCTTTGTAAAGTCCCCATTAGGGAAGAAGTGAGGGCTGTTGTTATGGTTATGAACGGGAAGGGTGCTCCTAGACCTGATGGTTTCACCGGAGCTTTCTACTCTATCTGTTGGGACATTGTAGGTGAGGACGTGGTCCATGCTGTTCAGGATTTTTTCAAGGGTGTTCCTTTACCTCATGGGGCATCTTCTTCCATTATTGCTTTGATTCCAAAAGTGAGGGATCCGACTACTTTCGGTGATTTCCGTCCAATCAGCCTGTGCAATTTCTGTTATAAAATAATTTCCAGGATTATATCTGATCGCCTCTCTCCTATTCTGCCGATTATTATTTCTGAAGAGCAAGGTGCCTTTGTTTGGGGTCCTTCTATCATTGACAATGTTTCGATTACTAGACAGATGATGAAAGATATTGGTAGGAAGGTTCGTGGGGGCAATGTTATATTCAAGTTGGATATGATGAAGGCCTATGACAGAGTGGAGTGGAACTTTTTATTTGCGGTTCTTCGGAGTTTTGGGTTCTCTTCTCGGTTTGTTTCCCTGGTGGGTATGTTGGTTAGTAATTGCTGGGTCTCAGTTCTTTTCAATGGTCAGCAGGTGGGGTTCTTTAAGTCTTCAAGGGGCATCTGTCAGGGTGACCCTTTGGCGCCAGCTTTGTTTATTATCATGGAGGAGGTCTTAAGAAGGGGCCTGCGATATCTTCAATCGTCAGCTGTCATACATCCTTACAGAGGGCCTCGAGGTTGTATGCAGATATCCCACCTCTTATATGTTGATGATACCCTAGTGTTTATGAATGGTCAAACCAGCAACATCAGGAAATTTCAGTCTTTCTTGAAAGCTTATGAGGAGTCCTCTGGGCAAAAGGTGAATGCTTCTAAAAGTAGTTTCCTTATTTCTCCTAACGCTCCTACTGCTACTGGTGCTCGCATCAAAGGCTTAACAGGTTTCAGCAAGGAGGAGGGGCTCTTAAGTATTTGGGGGTTCCGATCAGTCATGGCCGCTCCTTAGTCTCCCATTATAAGCATATCATCGACAAGGTTAACACTTCGCTGGCTTCATGGAAAGCTAAGTTGTTATCTCACGCAGGTAGAGTTGTGCTCATTAACTCGGTTCTTTGTTCTATCCCCATTTACGTAGCTTCTGCGACTTGTTTGCCTAAGTCCATTATTCAACAGATTGAGTGCTCCTGTGCTTCCTTTTTTTGGAATAGTGGTGATGAAAATAGGAAACGTCACTGGATATCTTGGGATCGTATATGTAAACCTAAACAAGAAGGTGGTCTGGGGGTTAGAAGTATGTGGCATGTTCAGATTTCCCTTATGGCTAAGCTCATCTGGAATGCTATGCATGCAAAACTTTATGGTCTTCCTATGCTAGAAGTAGATTCATGGTTGCTACATCAAATGAAGTTGTCAGGGTGTTTCCTACAGGGATTCCTAAGGTGGTTTTCAATGCTGCTCACTCTCTCATTTTACAAAATAGTAGGTGGATTTTAGGCGATGGCAAGAATATCGATATCCTGAGGCATACGTGGGCTGGCAATTTCCCGCTGACCTCCTTAATACCTGTTCCTAATCAATACCCTTTTACTACTGTCCATGAGGTAGTGGCTAACACTGATCACCCTTTGAGGAATCATGCAGCGATTGGGAACCTAATGAACAAGGTCGACATTCTTGATGCTCCTGATAAGTGTGTCTGGATGAGTAGTGCTGATGGGACTTTCTCTACCAAGTCCGCCTTTCAGGCCATTAGGCTGCATGGTGTTCACCGACCTTCTTTACTCAAAATATGGAACCATACTTTCAATCCGAAGGCATCTTTGTTCGGTTGGTGGATTTTACATCGTGCGGTGCCCACTGATGATAGAATTTCAGATTGTGGTATCTATCTGGTCTCCTCCTGTTCCTACTGTTCTTTTCCATCTACAGAAGATTTTGACCATCTGTTCCTCAAGGGGGATCTGGCTGTAGCGCTCTGGGACTGGGCTCGCCCGCTCCTTAATGGCCAGGTATTTGGTTCGCACATAACATCTACTTTATGGAACATCATTTCTGCAGTCAATTGCAAGAGCGCCATGGGGTTCATTTCGTTATATGTTGTGTTGCTTGTTTTATGGGAAATCTGGAAATATAGATGTGCGAAGAGGTTTGATTCGACTCCAAAGCTGTTAGGGAAGATCACTGCGGACATTGGATATGTTGTGGATGTGGCCATTCATGGTGTTAAGTTTAAGCATGAATGTACTGTTGATTCCAATCATATTATGTCATCCTTTGGTTTTAAACCCTCAGTTAAGCTTAAGGTTCCCAAGATTGTCAGGTGGCTATCTCCGAAACATGGGGTTTGTCTCAGCGTGGATGGTGCTTGTAAGGGGAACCCGGGTCCCTGTGGCGGGGGGGCTACTTGCGAAATCCAGCTGGGGAGGTCCTTCTGAGTTTCGCTTTCTTCTATGTCCATGGAGATAGTTTGCTTGCTGAAGTTCGTGCGCTCACTGATGGTCTTAGATTGGTTGCGCTGCATGGGTTCCATATTACGACTGTGCACTCAGATTCTCTTCTTTTAGTCCAGTCCTTTATTCATGACAAATGTCCATCCTGGAAGTGTTCCTGGTGGTGGAATCTGGCCCGTTCATTACTGCTGCAAATGCATGTTTACGTGGATCACATCTTTAGGGAGGCCAATAGGGTGGCTGACGCCTTGGCATCCCATGCCTGCCTTACTCACCAAAGATCGATTTTCTCTTCTTCTGTTATTCCTACCAGCTGTAAAGGTCCAGTTGCTCTTCATAAATCTAGGCTCCCTTCTGTTAGATTGCTGTGATTTCTGGTTGTTCAGGGGTATGCCCCAATGTTACATGTATATTTTTCAACATATATAAATGTTTAGGCGTAGGACAAGGCTAGGGGAGTGAGAACGTTATCCCCTGCTGGGGGATAGCGCACTTAGCTAGATCTTCGTTCTTGTGTCCTTTTCCGTTAAAAAAAAAAAAAAAAAAGTTAGCAGATATCTTTGCAAAAGTCTTACCTGAAGAGATATTTACATCTCTTAGAAGGGAATTAGGCATGTGTAATTTGTAATAGATTTTCTGCACATAACTGAAATAATAACTATTTCATAATAATGCGCATTCTCTCCCCTGGAATTAAGAAAATCTTTTAAGTGCGTGCGTCATAAATTGCTTTGATGGTTCAGTATTTTAAAAAGACCTTATCTATTGCGAAATCGTCTCCTCTTTTGTCGTTTTCCGCATGTATTGCTGTGTCCTTTCAAAAGAAGCTTTAACTTTCGCTTTTAAATCCCATAATCTATGACAGACCGGTTCCACCTATCTCTCTCATCTCTTTTGACTCGCCTGGAATGATAAACCCTATCGATTCCGGCATCCTCTCTTTGTGATTTCAAAAGAATCTCTCTGTTCGCGCCAACATCTCTTGAGGGCTTCTATTCTACTCCTTCCTACGATCCTCCAAAACCTTTCCCTGCTCAAATCCATGGTGGTTTCTGGGGTTTCTGGCACTGTTGGTGGCTACGACGTTGCGTTCCTCACAGTAGAACAGCGAGAGCAGTTTGTAGCGGTGAAGACGAAGCTCTGTGGCAACAAGGCAGTGGATGTGGCTGATTTGGAGAAGAACAGGATGAACAGCATGGTAGCAGCAATGCAGAGGATGAAGTGTTCAAGAATGGTAACTATTTCAGAGGCAAGTTATCCGGACCTGGTGAAGGCTTTTTACACCTGTTTGAAATCTGAAGAGGACGGGTCCCTGACCTCCACAGTCAAAGGTACCTCTATTCATATCTCGTATGATCTGTTGGAGAGTCTATTTGGAGTATCTACCAGTGGTCGCAGTGGAGTTTGTTGGATCGAAATGGCAGATTCACAGTCCTAGAGGGGGGGTGAATAGGACTTTTACCTTTTCAAATCTTTCTTCTGAAAAACACAATACTAAAAAGAAGTGTTAGCACTTAGTGAGGTGTGTGTGATTCAAGTGTGAACTTGGCGGAAAACAATCACACAGAAAATTGCACAAAAGATTTTATCCTGGTTCGGCCCTTCCCACATGGAAATCCTACATCCAGTTCTCAAGCTAACCACTTGAGATTTCACTAAGCTGCCAATCAACTTGGCCTTCTCTCACCCTTGAGAGGAAATTACAACACCCACTTGCTGCACAGCAAGTCTTCCCTAATCAGGGGCAAACTAAACTGCCTTTCAAAAAGGGCCTTCCCTTCACAGGAGGGGGTACAAAGCAGAACAGAACTTCTGCAGAAATTACAACAAGAAAAGAGAAATGCTTGTGTGTCTGTCTCAAGATGAGCACAGAACACACACTTTCCAGTAGGATTGAAAGATAAAGAACTTCAATCTAAATCCAAGCTGATGCTACTTGGGTGAGCTTCGAATAGATGAAACAATTAGCAATGGTCACCCAAAAGACAATTCTTCAGAACACAAGCTTCTAAAGAAACACTCTCTCAGCTTGAAGCTTTTTGCAGGAAGGCTTTGAAGAATGTAGGATGAGCTCTGAAGGATTCAAATTGAATACACTTATGTATTGTTCTTCATGAGCTTCTTCATCATTTTATAGTATTCAAAAACTAGCTGTTAGAGTAAGATGGCTGTTGTGTTTTAGCCGTTTAGAGATAGTCTTGGAAGTCCTTTGGTTCTTGGAAGCTTTGTCCGAAGGATTATGAATGTTGCATCTTTCCAATGTCTTCAGAAATGAGACAGTTGCTACAGCTAGAAGATAAGCTATCTGAAGTCTTGAGCTGAGCAACCCACGCCAACCATGTGCTTTAATAAATGCCTGATAGCAAGGACAAGAAAAAGCATCTCCATACCTTTGAGGTAGGAGGGTCAGTGGAGTACAATAAGCAGTATGGAACCTAGTATTCTCAGACATGTCAGAAAGTAAGGCAGACGAACAAAAACTTAAAGAATGGGTCTGTCAGAGGTAGGTGAAACAGCCAGAGGTCATGCGTCTGAATCTTACATAAATACTTTGTGTCTCTTAAATTATAAAAGCTGAGACAAAGGACATTTAGACTATGAGACTAGAAATAAATTTTTGCAAAGAAGGTTTTGCAGGAAAGCATAAAATATGAATGTACTGGATTCTGTCAGAGAAAATATATTAAAGTAAAGATTGTGAGGTTTGATCTTAAACTCAGAAAGTATTTAAGTTTCAACTTTCAACCAACAAGTAATACTACTTGAGGACAGATATTTCTGACAGAGAACTGACAAGGGCAAAAGGATACAAGTATACTTGTCAGTGTAGTCGAATTCAGTATTAAAGGTAATTCGACTCAAGAAGTAGGCATGATTCGACTACATGAAGAACAAAGTGAATCGACTACAAAAAGAGAAACCGTTAGTCGAATGTAGTGAAACTTGGGAGTCAGGTTATGAGTCGAAGTCATGAGCTGAATATAGTGTAAAGACATTCGACTGTATGAATCGAAGTCATGAGTCGAATACAGTGTAAAGACATGGATAGACAAATTTCTCAAGACTTGTCTCTTTGAAAGAGTCGAACTTGTTAGTCGAAAGCATTAGACGATTTCAGTAGGCTATAGAGTATGTGTGCCTTAATGAAAAATTGGGCATTGAATCTTTCTAGAAATTTTGTGATATATCTATTATTATATTTTTTGGAAAATACTTGGTTAGGGAAAGTTGCTTAAGAAAAAACATATATATATATATTTAAAGTTTTGTCATAGAAAAATCAATATTATTAGGGATAGTTGCTCAACAATTCTCCCCCTTTTAGTTAATGACAGAAAACTTTAAATTGTAGCAGATATCCAGATATATCATATAAATTTCTTCTAGAAAAGAGAGAAAATGCCCAAGCATTTTCTTTCCTCTACTTATTCTTTTCAGCTACCTTTTCTTTTCTCCCCCTTTTGTGGCATTAGCAAAAAAAAAAAAGATGTCAATCAGAAGATGCAGTAATATAAAGACAGAGAGCAGAAATGTAGTAAAAGATTTGATAAGAAACAAGTGTTTGTACATAACTTCTAAAACCAAAAGTTTCACTGATTGCCAGAGCTTGGAAGATAGAGGTGAGGAGGAACTTGAGCCAGGAAAGGCTCTATGAGCTTCCAAAGCTTCTGCTCATTGGAGGGAAAAGAGTGGTCAAACTTATCAGAATCCACATTATAGGTAGGACTGGTGAAAGACAATTTCTTAACAGACTTGATGTGGCGTTTTCTGTAAAAGGATTGCTTGAGCCAAGTCTTGTCATGATCCAAGCAATTCCTGATGCGAAGGGGAATGAACATCTTGGTGGCAGCCAAGGTAAGGAATTCATGCAAGGTGATATTCCAATAGAGACCAACTGAAAGGGCTGCATGCTTGGCCTGATAGTAATGCATGTATCTGTGGGCCCAGACGAGGCCTATGCGCTTTCTCAAGTCAAGGAGGCTCTTGGAGTGATACTCAGTTGGAGAGATTTTCAGTCTTCTGTACAGAGCATGATGATCAGGGTAAGCTTTTTCCCATTCAAAAGGATTGAACCGTTCGGCCTCAGAAAAAGTAAGTTGAAGATCAAGGAGATTCTTCGGGGATTTCGACATGTACTGAAAGATGAATCTCTGGAGACTGAGCTTGTTTTTATACTTGATCTTGAACCTGGTAGCGATTCTGATAAATCTGTTGAGGAGTGTTTCAGAAAAAGAACCTCTGTACATAATAGCTCCTTAAAGAGGTGGATGGAGATCAGGCAATAGAGCTGTTGTCATGGAGGGGACCACTGGCCTTTGACTTTGGATGAGCATGTCATACTGGCCACGAGAGACATCATGCAGGCCAAGCTTGAACCTTTCAAAATTAAAGGCTTTCATGGCAGTGAATTTGGCCTGGGAATCTCGAAGGAGAGTGGCAAAAAGGTCATGAAAACGGAGAGATAGATGATTATAGAGTTTGAGGTGGTGGTTCCTGGATTGAGCTTCTTGAAACCTCATGGCTTCCTCAGGATATTGCTCAACAAATTGTGGAGGAGTCAGACAGTGACTCTTCTGAGCAATAAGTTGAAGATCAGATATGGAAACCTGAGAAGTTTTGATTAGAGAGGGAAGCCAGTGTTCAAAAGTGAAGCCTGGCATGTCATGTATTTCAAGAAAGGCTCTTATTTGAAGGTATTCTCTGAATAGAGCCATGAATTGGGGGGAATGGTGGACAAAAGCATACCAAAAGGGAGGAAGAAGTAATGTTGGTTTGTCTGCCAAATTTGGACCTCGGTGAGCTGGTATTTGCAGGCTAGGCACCATCTCAATTATTTGTAAGTGAGTTTTCTGAGAACCTGGTTTAGGAGCCAAGGGAGGTGCAGGATAGAATTGTGGAGGTTGGGTAGACAAGGTCATGCTAAAAGGTTTAGGGGGTCTGAAAGGAAATTTGATAGGATAGATGTAGAACTTGACATTTTTTAAGTAGGAAGCTACTGGGGCAGAAATTGGTGGTAGATCCGGAGAGGATACCTGAGAGATTGAGGCTAAGGCAGTAGAAGGTGCAGGGGCTGAAGGAGTGGCTTCAGGAGCAATGGGGCTAGGATGAATAGGAGAGCTAGGCCTGGAAGAGGAGGAAAGGACAGACTGGCCATTTTTCACTAGCCTTCTCTTGACCTTTCTTTTGAAGGTATGAAGCTTAGAAGGGTCCTGATGAGGTCTCTTTCCAAGGATCACCTCTTCCTCAGCTTCTTCTATACTTGGCTGCTGATCAGCCATAGATTCTAATTGCTGCTCTAGCTGCTCCTGCTCTTGCTGCTCTAGCTGCTACTGCTCTTGCTGCTCCTGCTCCTGCTGCTCTTGTTGCTCCTGCTGGTCAGCCTGGATCTCCTGATCCTTTTCTACTACATGCTCAAGCTCTTGATCTTCAAGGACATGATCTTTAGGTTGATCTTGTTGGAGGGGCTCTTGAGCAGTGGTTGTTGTTTCTGGTTGCTGGTGCTGTGAGGGAGCAGGCCCTGATGGCATAGAAATGTCATGCTGGCACACAAACTGAAGCATGAGATCCTTTATTTGCTTCACCTCATCAGCAAGACTGTCAAACTTGACACCTAACAACTCTACTTGCATGTGAATGATTGAGAGATTTTCTTGTTGAGACTTAACTATCTCAAGAATGGAGCTCAGACTGTTGCTACTCTCCCCCTGAGACCTTGGCCGGGTCTCAAACTGAGAAGGGGAGTAAGGAATCTCACTCTCTTTGAAAATGTGTTCCATGGGTGTGACAGGAACATCTTCAGATAGAGGTCCTTTGCCTCTGAGATCTCTTAAAACTTCATTCACAGTCTCAGAAGGGGCATCTTGCTCATTGGGAGAGGAGGAGACTGGAATCTGAACTTCTCCTTGCTAAATTGATGGAGGAATAGATAGTTCAGGGGGTTGAACAGAGATCTCAGGAACAAGTGGGGCTGCCGATGCTTCAAGGTGAATACTTGAAGAAGGAATGTCTTGAGTGAGCAGAGAGACCAACGGTTCATCTGGATATACATCATGCTCAAATTCTGGAACTGACTCCTTATACCATAAATTTTCTTTTTTGCTTATCAAGGAGTAGTGGCTTCTTCTAAGAGTGATGACCCTAATCCTTTCTTTAGTGCTCACAAGCACATCTCCAGATAGATCCACAGAAACTTTTTGAAAATAAGGGTCAATAGAGAACCATATGGGAGAGAGTCTTGTAGGTCTTTTGCTGTTATCATTCTGTCCAAAATAACTGATGGGAGATTAACTTGATGCCTCTGAATAGCCCAAAAGAGTAGGTTTCCATCTCTAGCAGAGACTGAGGAGTGAGAACCTGCTCTAGGGGTTATGATGTTGGTGATGATGGAATGTATTAATCTCTTCTCAGCCGAAAGCTCATTTACTTGCAAGCCTCTCTTGCTCAGAGTTCCCAAACTCCCAATGATTCCTAATTTCTGTTTCTCCAGAGGAACAAACTCGCTGAGACAATGTCCTGAATTTGGACAGTCCAAAAACTCCATAAGAAGTTCTTCGGAGATGGTTATCTTGACTCCTTTAACAAATCCCACAACAGTATTTCCAGATGAAATTTTCAAAGAAGCATAAAAAGATCAGACTGCGTTGGCAACAAACGGTTCGGAAAGCTGACAAAGCCTGGTCCATCCCATAGCTGAGAGGGTCTCCTCTACCCAAGACAGACTTCCATTTAAATGAGAGAAATCAACGGACTTGCTGGGACAAATTGAAATCTTGGTAAGTCTTTGAAGTTGGTCAGGGGTGAGTTGGACAGAGTCCTGAGCCCTAGATGATGCCATCTAGACACAAAGACGAAAAGGAAACTTAGAAAAACTACAGAGGAGAGGAAGATGATCTTGAAAAGAGGTAAAGATCCTACCTTTTCTTCAAAGGGATGAGGTTTGGCAGAGAGCTTCTGAGGTTCCTTCGCCGGATAGCAAGAAGGCGCGAAGGGAGGAAGAAGACAGAGCAGTCGAAAACGGATTTCAAACGGGTGTTTCCTTTTAGAAAAATAATTGTTTATATAAGGGTTGGATAAAAGCCGTCCCCTCATCTCTGGGTGAACGGTCACGATTCAGGGATGTGATGATTGAGATGTGAAGAGACACGCCTTAATTGGGTGTCAGTTACAGGAATTTGGATATTTGTGCCATTTCAGGGTTTAAGTGAATCGATTTAGAGATTCGACTACATTAGTCGAATACCATACTTTTAACAGGAGTCGACTACCTTGACTCTTCGTGAGTCGAATACATTAGTCGAACTAAGACGATTTTCAAGATATTTTTCTTCAGACAATACAAACAACAGAAAGTTTAAGCAGTCATCAATCAGGATTGCACATACCTATTTCTCTTCTAATAGATGTATATCTTTCTTCAGGAAGGGGCTTAGTAAAAATGTCTGCTAATTGATTTTCAATTGAAACAAATTCAAGAGAGATATTGCCATTACTTACATGGTCCCTGATGAAATGATGTCTAACCTCAATGTGCTTTGTTCTTGAGTGTTGAATTGGATTCTTTGTCAAATTGATTGCACTTGTATTATCACAAAGCATTGGGATTTCTTGAAGCTGATGACCATAGTCTTCCAATTGGTGCTTGATCCATAGAAGTTGTGTACAGCAACTTCCAGCTGCAATGTATTCAGCTTCTGTAGTGGATAAAGCTACTGAGTTTTGTTTTTTGGAAGACCAAGATATTAAGCATCCTGCAAGAAGTTGACATGTACCACTGGTGCTTTTTCTATCTAGTTTACATCCAGCATAGTCAGCATCACTATATCAAATTAATTTAAATTCTGAGCATCTGGGATACCATAAACCTAAATTGCTTGTATTAATGAGATATCTAAAAATTCTTTTAACAACATGAACATGAGATTCTCTTGGATCAGCTTGGAATCTTGCACACAAACAAACACTGAACATTATGTTTGGTCTACTTGCAGTAAGATAGAGTAGTGATCCTATCATTCCTCTATAGATCTTTTGATCTACCTTATTACCAAGAGGATCATTGTCTAGCTTAATGCCTGAGCTCATGGGTGTTCCTAAAGACTTACATTTGTCAAAGCCATATTTGATAAGTAAATCTAAGATATATTTGGTTTGACATATGTGAGTTCCTTCTTTGGTTTGCTTGATTTGCAACCCAAGGAAGTAATTTAGTTCACCCATCATACTCATTTCGAATTCACTTTGCATCAGATTTTCAAAGAACTTGCAGAGTGATTCATTAGTAGAGCCAAAGATAATGTCATCAACATAGATTTATACAATTAAGATTCCATCTAAAAATTTCTTTATGAATAAAGTGCTATCTACTTTTCCTCTTACAAAATCATGTGATATAAGATAAGCACTTAGTCTTTCATACCAAGCTCTTGGAGCTTGTTTTAATCCATATAGTGCTTTCTTTAAACGGAAAACATGATTAGGATTTTTAGTATCTTCAAATCCGGGTGGTTGCTCAACATATACTTCTTCTTTTATAAAACCATTCAGAAAAGCACTTTTAACATCCATCTGAAATAGGTTAATATTAAGAGAGCAAGCATATGCTAATAATATTCTGATCACTTCTAATCTAGCAACTGGAGCATAGGTTTCATCAAAGTCTATGCCTTCCTCTTGGGAGTATCCTTGAGCTACAAGTCTAGCCTTGTTCCTGGTAATTACCCCTGATTCATCCATCTTATTTCTGAAAACCCATCTAGTTCCAATAACTGGATGGTCAGTGGGCCTAGGTACAAGGGTCCAAACTTCATTGAGTTGGAACTGATTGAGTTCCTCTTGCATGGCAAGGATCCAAGATTCATCACCCAGTGCATCATTGATTGTCTTAGGCTCAATTTGTGAAACTAATGCAGAGAAGTCACTAGGGATTTGCATACCTCTTGTTCTTACCCTGTCTTGAGGATCTCCTATGATATTTTCTCTAGGATGATCCCTGTGATACCTTAATTCAGTGGGTAGTCCTTCTTGTGTTTCTTCTGTTTGTTGGAGATCTTCTAATGGGGGATCCTCTGATTCTTAATCCTTGTTTTGTTCTCCTTCAAGAGAAGTCTTTTCAAGATCCCTGCAAAGATCATCAATACAATCTTCTTCTTCTATCCTTTTGATAGAAGGATTAGTTTCATCAAATAAGACATGTACAATTTGTTCTATGGTTAATGTTTTTCTATTAAACACTCTATATCCTCTAGGTTTTGAAATATATCCTAGCAGAAAACCTTCATCACTTTTAGCATCTAATTTTCCTAAGTTGTCTTTACCATTGTTTAGAATAAAACACTTACAGCCAAAAGGTCGAAAATAACTAATGTTGGGCTTCTTATCCTTGTACAATTCATAAGGAGTTTTCTTCAAGATGGGTCTGATCATGCATCTGTTGATGATGTAGCAAGCTGTATTCACTGCTTCTGCCCAGAAGTACTTTGGTAGATTATATTCGTTCAACATGGTTCTGGCCATATCTAGTAGTGTTCTGTTCTTCCTTTCTGCTACACCATTTTGTTGCAGTGTTCTGGGAGCTGAAAAATTGTGTTCTATCCCATTTTCTTCACAGAACTTCAGGAATTCTTCATTTTTGAATTCACCTCCATGATCAGATCTGATACTGGTAATCTGAAATTTCTGATTCTTTTGAACAACTTTGCTGAATTTAACAAAGGCTTGAAAAGTATCAGATTTGGCTTCTAGAAAGGATACCCAAGTATATCTTGAGTAATCATCAACTAATACATAGCCATAGACTTTTCCTCTAAGACTAATAGTTCTCATAGGTCCAAATAGATCCATGTGAATTAATTCCAAGGGCTTGGAAGTTGTAACAATTGTCTTGGACTGAAATGAAGTCTTGGTTTTTTTTCCTTTTGCACAAGCTGAGCAGATTCCAGATTTCTTGATTTTCATCTTGGGAAGACCTTCAACCAAATCATGCTTCAACAATTTCTTGATGACTGAAGTGCTTGCATGACCAAGTCTTCTATGCCACAGATCAGATTCTTCACTTTTGGTGGTTGCCAAACAAAGGTTTATTTCTTTCAATTCTTCCAATTGCAGTGTATATAAATTCTTGACTCTTTGTGCTTCAAAAATCTTCTTGTTGTTCTTCAAAATTACACATTTGTCAATCTGAAAACTTACTAAATGACTTTTATCACACAGTTGACTAATACTGATCAGTTTGTGCTTGAGACCTTCTACATACATAACATCTTCAATTAAATCCTTTTCTTTAGTACCAATAGTTCCACAACCTAGTACTTTTCCTTTTCCATTGTCACCATAGGTAACTTGACCAGATTCTTCTCTAAAACTTGTAAACAGCTTTTTATCACCTGTCATGTGCCTTGAGCATCCACTATCCAAATACCATTTGGATGCCCTCAGCCGACCCTGTTCTAGCCCTGCCATGAGAGCTAGATTTGCCTTTTCTTCTACTTCAGATTCTGAGCTGGTAGCATCTTCATTATCCCATGTTGCTGCCATAGCTTTCTTCTTGAACTTTTTGAATCTCTTTTCTTTTCCCTTCTTCTTTTCTGATTTTTCTGCTTTATCCTTTTTCTTGAGTCTGGGACACTCAGATTTGTAATGTCCGGGCTGATTGCACTCATAACATGTTGGCTCTTTCTTTTTATCTTTCTTGAAGAATCTTTTTGAGCCGAACTTCTTATTTTTAGCCATAATTCTTTGTAATCTCCTTGAGAGCATAGCCTCCTCATCACTGTCGTCTGATTTCTCTTTGGAGTCCTCAGATGAAGAAGAATCTGCAATCTTAAGAGCATTTGAAATTTTCTTCTTTGAAGAATTTTCAGAAAATCTTTCCATATTTATTTCATGTGCCATGAGAGAGCCTATTAATTTATCTATGGATAATTTAGTGAGATCATAGGCTTCCTCTATGGCTGTGACTTTAGGAGTCCAAACATTTGTTAGAGATCTTAATATCTTTCTAACCGTTTCTTCATTGGTTAGATTTTTCCCTAAGGCACTTAATCCTACAATTATATTAGAAAATCTATTGTACATTTGTGTAATATTCTCACTGGGAAGCATTTTAAATTGCTCATATTGAGAAACTAGTATATCTATTCTAGTTTGCTTTACTCTATTAGTTCTCTCATAAGTTACTTGTAACTTGTCCCACATTTCTTTTGTTGTTCTACAAGCTGAGAGTCTATTGAATTCTCTTTTAGATAAGGCACAAAAAAGATAATTTTTAGCTTTATAATTTAGGGACATGTTTCTCTTATCAGCAATAGATAAACCAGTAGAGGTAGAAGTAGCTCCAACTATTTCATAATCACCTTGTTCAATTACCTGCCAGTGGTCATAGTCGGTACCTCTGATGAAGCATTCCATCCTCATCTTCCAGTATTGATAGTCTTCACCATCAAATAATGGTGGCCATGAGACTGATTGGCCTTCATAGTTGTGAGCTTCTGTTGCCATTTTCTTCTCAAATCTTTTGATTTTTCTGAGAAGACCTCGCTTTGATACCACTTGTTGGATCGAAATGGCAGATTCACAGTCCTAGAGGGGGGGTGAATAGGACTTTTACCTTTTCAAATCTTTCTTCTGAAAAACACAATACTAAAAAGAAGTGTTAGCACTTAGTGAGGTGTGTGTGATTCAAGTGTGAACTTGGCGGAAAACAATCGCACAGAAAATTGCACAGAAGAATTTATCCTGGTTCGGCCCTTCCCACATGGAAGTCCTACATCCAGTCCTCAAGCTAACCACTTTAGATTTCACTAAGCTGCCAATCAACTTGGCCTTCTCTCACCCTTGAGAGGAAATTACAACACCCACTTGCTCCACAGCAGGTCTTCCCTAATCAGGGACAAACTAAACTGCCTTTCAAAAAGAGCCTTCCCTTCACAAGAGGGGGTAGAAAGCAGAACAGAACTTCTACAGAAATTACAACAAGAAAAAAGAAATGCTTGTGTGTCTGTCTCAAGATGAACACAGAACACACACTTTCCAGCAGGATTGAAAGATAAAGAATTTCAATCTAAATCCAAGCTGAAGCTACTTGGGTGAGCTTCGAACAGATGAAGCAATTAGAAATGGTCACCCAAAAGACAATTCTTCAGAGCACAAGCTTCTAAAGAAACACTCTCTCAGCTTGAAGCTTTTTGCACGAAGGCTTTGAAGAATGCAGGATGAGCTCTGAAGGATTCAAATTGAATATACTTATGTATTTGTTCTTCATGAGCTTCTTCATCATTTTATAGTATTCAAAAACTAGCCGTTGGAGTAAGATGGCTGTTGTGTTTTAGCCGTTTAGAGATAGTCTTGGAAGTCCTTTGGTTCTTGGAAGCTTTGTCCGAAGGATCATGAATGTTGCATCTTTCCAATGTCTTCAGAAAAGAGACAGTTGCTACAGCTAGAAGATAAGCTATCTGAAGTCTTGAGCTGAGCAACCCACGCCAACCATGTGCTTTAATAAATGTCTGATAGCAAGGACAAGACAAAGCATCTCCATACCTTTGAGGTAGGAGGGTCAGTGGAGTACAATAAGCAGTATGGAACCTAGTATTCTCAGACATGTCAGAAAGTAAGGTAGACACACAAAAACTTAAAGAATGGGTCTGTCAGAGGTAGGTGAAATAGCCAGAGGTCATTCGTCTGAATCTTACATAAATACTTTGTGTCTCTTAGATTATAAAAGCTGAGAGAAAGGACATTTAGACTATGAGACTAGAAATAAATTTTTGCAAAGAAGGTTTTGTAGGAAAGCATAAAATATGAATGTACTGGATTCTGTCAGAGAAAATATATTAAAGTAAAGATTGTGAGGTTTGATCTTAAACTCAGAAAGTATTTAAGTTTCAACTTTCAACAAACAAGTAATACTACTTGAGGACATATATTTCTGACAGAGAACTGACAAGGGCAAAAGGATACAAGTATACTTGTCAGTGTAGTCGAATTCAGTATTAAAGGTAATTCGACTCAAGAAGTAGGCATGATTCGACTACATGAAGAACAAAGTGAATCGACTACAAAAAGAGAAACCGTTAGTCGAATGTAGTGAAACTTGGGAGTCAGGTTATGAGTCGAAGTCATGAGCTGAATATAGTGTAAAGACATTCGACTGTATGAGTCGAAGTCATGAGTCGAATACAGTGTAAAGACATGGACCGACAAATTTCTCAGGACTTGTCTCTTTGAAAGAGTCGAACTTGTTAGTCGAAAGCATTAGTCGATTTCAGTAGGCTATAGAGTATGTGTGCCTTAAAGAAAATTTGGGCATTGAATCTGTCTAGAAATTTTGTGATATATCTATTATTATATTTTTTGGAAAATACTTGGTTAGGGAAAGTTGCTTAAAAAAAAACATATATATATATATATATATATTTTTAAAGTTTTGTCATAGCAAACTCAATATTATTAGGGATAGTTGCTCAACAGAGTTGACACTGTTGACATCCATGTCAAGGGACTGGGGATTATCAGTACAAAATACAAGTTGAAGAACGGCAAGATCGACATCAATCAACTGAATGCGTTCAACCGGATTTTGCACTTCATAGTTTGCCAAATTATAGTGCCTAGTGTAGACACCCGGTTTTGACTAATGGGTTGAACCACTTTTCTTGTTGTCTTAGTGGGCCCCTAATTGGTTACTCACCTTGAGCCAGTCATTTGCCTTGTTTTGAGCCCTTTAAGCCATTAAAATACCTTAAAATCTCGAAATTTATCACTTGAGAGAGTCCTTGGGGCATAATAACTCTTGTCCTATCATGTAGTTGGCTGATAATTCTGAAATAATGCAGATTTATTGTGGCGACGCCTCGTGGCGCCGCGTCTCAGGTCGCGACAGTTCTTGCAGCCGCGACAGCCCATGCATTATCTATGCACGTGGGTAATGCTGTCGCGTCCACCCGCACCGTCGCGTTTCTGAATCGCGGTCTTACGATATGTCGCGACAATGACCGAATCTTCTGGCCTCCATAACTACCCCCCTATTTATCCTCCTATCAATGTAACTTAATCCTAGGGATTATCTCTGCCCCTTGGGGAGAGATTTCGGCCCTAGGGACTCTTGTGAGGATCCCTAAGGACTCTCCATCCGATTTTGATAATCTTTTATCTCCCATTTTAATTTCTGATCCATTTTGAAGAGATAATATCAATTATTCTCACTCCAAGCTCTATATAAGCAAGGCCCCTCCTCAAGAACGAGGAGAGCCTCATTACCACCCCGAAGGGCTGCCAAAATTCCCTCTCATCCATACTTAGCACCACAGCCACCCATTTTGCCATTCTCCCTTCACATTCCACTCCCCAAAGCCACTCTTCCACCATTAACGGAGTACGGAACGTGAAGAGGGCGACTCTGACGACCTCCTGGGGCTCTTGCACATCCTTGGAGCTATACCCACACCAGGGAGTCGCCCCAATGGGGCTCATTTCCTTCTTCTTCCCATTCTTCTACATCTACATGCATTTTTCTGTATTATATTAAATAGAGCACACTCTACTATTCACCCACGTTTTCCTACACCCATAGGGGTTTAAAAACCACCCCAGGTGCGTTCCCACCATGATTCTCCATTGTCTTCCATTTTTAGGATAGATACTGCACTTAACAAATTCTAATACGGTTTTTCTTTGTGATTTTCTTTGGTTGGTAGGCAAACAGGTAAAATCTACGAGGAGCTCTGGTTCTCTGGCCGGCTGGAGGACGAGAAGAAGGTCCTTATCCTATTTCTCCCGCATTCAGAGAACACGACGGCCGAAGGTGACGCGACCAAAGACGCGTCGACAAAAGCTGACGCGACATCAGTCTATCGCGGCGCCCATGGCGACCGCGACACCAGGTCTGTTTCTGTTCTCTCTCCTTTTCCTAGTTTAAGTCAGCCATCATCTCATTTTCATTCTTAGGCGACTTGCTAGGTGGCGATCACATCCTATTTTCCATGCTATCATATTTGATATACATGTCTGTGTTAAGGGGGGTACAATCCCTGTGATGACACCTTTTGGCAATCACGGTGGGACCTTCATTACCACCCTCGTAGATTTTTGTGACTATTTTCTTGTCATGCTTTCTTGCTTGTCACCATAGTGCCCTGTTAGTGTTATGTTCTTTGTTTCCTGCGCATTTCCCTGCTATGTCATTGTCGCGACCGATCGCGCTGACGCGACCTTGTCGCGGCACAACGGGGAGATGCGTTAGTAATTAGTGTCTGTTGTCCACCATGTTCTTTCCACCCAACGCCCGTGAGAGCATGCGTTCTTGCTATATTGCCTAGATCATGTTTTCTCGTGTTTTTGTCTATTAGTATCCTGTCAAGGTTCGGGTTTTCCGTTTAGTTTTATTTGTAAGTTTTCAGTTCCTATCGCGGCAGCGAGAGGGGACGCGAATGATGACCAAACTGTCCCCATATAAAATAATTCATTTATTTATATATTAATTTTGATGATTAACAAAACATTACTAATGAATTACTTGAGTCTTGAGGACAGGAAATAAAAGCAAAAAGAAAGTTCAAGACAATTAGGTAAAGTCTCATTTCATGTCTTCTCCAAGTCTTTGTATCAACTCCTTCATACTTCATATAGACTTCTATTGATAATCAGAACGATTCCTTTATAAGTTCATAATAGAGTCATCATAACGATTTCATAAGTATTATGATCAATTTCCTTTCTGATCGAAAAATCGTGATGTTTAAGACAAATCAATACCGTAACGATTTCTTGAAGATCTCATAAGGATTCTATAAGACATCGCAACGATTTCTTTAGAAAGCGTAATAACTTGCTAGCCATAACGATTTCCTCAGTTCTCGTAACGATTTCTTTGAAACTCGTAACGACTTGGTAGCCGTAACGATTTCTTTAGTTCTCGTAACGATTTCTTTGAAACACGTAACGACTTGGTAGCCGTAATGATTTCTTTAGTTCTCCTAACAATTTCTTTGAAACTCGTAACGACTTGGTAGTCGTAACGATTTCTTTAGTTCTCGTAACAATTTCTTTGAAACTCGTAACGACTTGGAAGCGTAACGATTTCTTTAGTTCTCATAACGATTTCTTTGAAACTCGTAACGACTTAGTAGCCGTAACGATTTCTTTAGTTCTCGTAACGATTTCTTTAGAACTCATAACGACTTGCTAGCCGTAACGATTTCTTTAGTTCTCGTAACGATTTCTTTAGAACTCATAACGACTTGGTAGCTGTAACGATTTCTTTAGTTCTCGTAATGACTTCATAAGTTATTAGAACAATTTCATTAGAACTCACAACAACTTGCTTGTTGTAACGATTTACTCTCTATAACATCTTGTTGTGCTCATAACGATTTGCTATGACTCATAACGATTTCATAAATCATACAGTCACCATTTTCATATATTGATATCTTATTCATCTTAAAGAATTGACCAGTCAAAGTCCACATAGACATCTCTCTGACGCTTTTGCATTTATGAGATCTGAACATATCTCTGCATGCATGCAGACCATATCATCATGTATCGTGCCTATTCTGATAACGTCTTTTAGACTTAAGTCTTTTGGCATTACTATTTTCATGACTATTGCTACTGACGTTGACTGACATCAGAGACAGCTTATCTGTCTGCTACTTAAGATTGACATCTGTGCAGGCATCTGAACTAGCTTCATGGTACAACGTTAAACAAATAGAAGCCATCAGATATCTTTGAAGATCTCTTCTCTTTGCGTGCTCGAGTAATCAAAAGACTGTTGACAAGAAGCTTCCAAGACTCCAGATGCCATTCAGTCTAACGACTACTCAAAAGAGAGACAACGGACTCTTTAACGTCTAAATTTCAAATTGAAGATATATATATACAAGTCAGAAGAACAGAAGAAATAGACAACGTTCAAGAAAAACATTCAAATTCTTCTGAAGAAAGTTTAGAGCAGAAAACTTCATTCCTCTTAGCTTTTGCTCCTTTTGCTCTCTACTAACTAGTGAAAGATCATTTGAAGAGAGCTTGTGTAGTTCTGAGAGTGAGCCTAGATTTAGATTCTTTGCTCTCAGTGCTAGGTCCTTCAGATCATTGCTTGTTGTAGTTTGATCTAGGGGCTTGTCTTTCAAACCTCTCTTTGTGGTGTTCCCTTCGGGTGTGAAGGAAGACCTAGTGGTATCCAGGGTGTTGTTCCCTTCGGGTGTGAAGGAAGACCTGGTGGTATCCAGGGTGTTGTTCCCTTCTGGTGTGAAGGAAGACCTAGTGGTATCCAGGGTGTTGTTCCCTTCGGGTGTGAAGGAAGACCAGCTGAGCTGGGTGTTGTTGTGTCCTTAAGGGGGACTGTACCCTTGATTAGTGAAATCCTGAGGTATTGCTCAGGGACTGGACGTAGGTCTCCTGTGGAAAGGAGTTCCGAACCAGGATAAAAATCCTACTGTCTTGTGGTTGTATTTTGTGTGATTGCTACCTTATTTCCTCTAACTCTAACATTCATTTAAGTTGTTGTGTATTTTTTTTTTAGTAAACAGGTATCAAAGATAAGTTTCGTTAATAACCCATTCACCCCCCCCCCCTCTGGGCTAGCTAGCTGGGCAACAAGTGGTATCAGAGCGAGTCTCTTCGACAAAGAAGAAGATCCAACGATCTGAAGAGCAAAGATCAATGGCAGCCCAAGGCAACTTCGAAGGTCAGTCAGTCAACAGACCCCCTTTGTTCGATGGTGAAGATTATCCGTATTGGAAGACCAGAACGGAATATTTTCTACAAGGCCATGACTATCAAATCTGGTCAATAGTAGAAGAAGGTGACCTGGTTGTCACAAATGAGAAAGCACAATGAACAGATGAAGACAGAAAGAAAATCTCCTTGAACTGTAAAGCACAATGGACAGATGAAGACAGAAAGAAAATCTCCTTGAACTTGTTTTGTCGCCCTGTTTGCTCCTTATCTTCATTCTTGCATACATTTGGGACATTTAGTCCCTTGCATATGCTACTCATCCCATTTGGTCAGGTTCCCCCTTGGTTGAGTGAGTCCTCTCACCTACGAACACTCGTAGGCTGACTCGGGCCCACCTTCCGAGGACCTCTGTAAGTCCCCATGGCTGTACGCATGTTGCGGTTCGCCGGGATGGTTGTACCCGTTGTACCCTTAGTTTGAGCCACCCTCATGTGTGTGTGTACCACCGTTAGTTATACCGGAGCACTTGAGTCCATTCCTATCAGGGACCGCATGACCGAGTGACATCTCTTTAATCAATTCATTTAAAAGGTCAAGTTCGAATCTTAAGAAATTTGCGTTTTAAGCATGATAACTTGAGTGCTTTGATCCCCCTTCTCATCTCTGTCTTTCTTGTCGTGATAGAGTTTAGGTGTGTCGGTCCCCCCCAAATTGGTTGGAGGGTGTATGTGTCATTGTTTAGGGAGATCGAGTCAGTCTCCTCCGACCCTTGTGGTGTATCATAATCCCCTCTTCGACATGAACCAATTATGGGTCCTTGCCGATGATGCCCTTCCCCTTGGGTTGCTCGAGGAGGTAGCCCAACCCCCCATTACCGCTCTCCCGGGGCATATCCAGCCTCCCTCTATCACCGGGATTCGATCCCGTCCTCCCTCTCCTCCTGGGGGTGATGACCCCCATTCTCAATTCAGCCAGCTCCTTCCTCACCTCACTCCGGACCAAGTTCGAGAGTTCATAGCTGCTGCTAAGGGGAAACAACCTTTATCTCCCCGGGGTCAAAATCCAGCCCGACCGGTGGATTCTTCCGTCCACATCGCTTCAGCTCCCCACCTTTCATCGTCTCGGGCAGACCCTACCCCTCTCCGTCCTTGGGCCATTCATTTTTTAGAACCAAGCTACCTTCCCCCACGAGATGTTCGGCCTCGATCCCCTCCCACTACATACTATACGGCCGAACCAGCTCTGCTCCCTCGCGAGAGGTCTCATTCCTTTGAGCAGCCACGCTCCCTTGTCCCTACGCATCAGATCCAATCTCCTTCTGATTTCTTGGCGGAATGGACAAGTATGAAGAAAGAGCTTCATGACCTCTGGAGGCAGATTGATCCTCGGAAGGTAGCCGACATCGCCCTCCCATCCTTCCAATACCTCCGGGTGCCTCCCCAGTCCGAGCTCCCTGTATATCGTCGATACTCTGGGGTAGGGGACCTCTATGTTCATCTAAAGGATTTTGTCTATGAATCAGCACCACACAAATATGACCGCCATCTCATGGCATATCTGTTCAGAAAATCATTAGATGGTCCAGCCTTAGAGTGGTTCTATTCATTGCCTCCCGAGGAAGCCGAGGACTTCCAAATCGTCCAAGAAAGGTTTCTATAGCAGTTCCAGGATCGGGTGGGACCCGAATACTCTTTCGTGGATTTGGTAGCTGAGAAGATGAAGCCAGAAGAGGATTTCTCCACCTATGCTGGCCGGTAGCGCTCTTTGGCCGCCAATGTCCATTGCCCAATGCCTGAGGAGGAGAAAGTAAAGCTGTTGATCTCCAATGCCACACCCACCTACCGAGCTATTTTGGCCATGAACGACATCTCTACCATGCACCAATTATATAGTCGAGCCCATTTCATCCAAACCCAACTCAAGGACTCGCCTATACATTCCATGTTCGAGACCCCCAAGTCCCGTTATGCCAAAAAGCCACAAGGCCCAATCACCAAGGGGATCCAGACCAATGAACAAGTAGGCGCCGTTAGCAATCCCCAAGGTCCAGTAGGTAGGTCCCCCTATACTCAGCAAACCCAACAGTCTTGGAACAATAATAACAATAGGCAGCCACCTCCCCAAGGACAAAATCCTCCTCAAGATCAGCGCCAATACTCCCAGGTCCCTCCACCTCAAAATGGCTATGCACCCAGGAAACCCAATGGGCCTAAGAGAGCCCAATACCCTCCATTGCCCGAGTCTCTAGCTGATGTCTTTGCAGCCCTCATGTCTCTAAATGCCTTAAGACTCCCTCTTGAGAAGGCAAATTGGAATATGGCAGCCGATCAAACAAAGTACTGCATCTATCATCGTCATCCGGGCCACAATGTGTCTGATTGCTTCCAATTCCGGGACATGATATACGATCTCCATGAGCAGAACCAGATTGACTGGGCAGAAATGAAGAGGTTGATCCAAACTTTGAGGGACCAGCAGGGCCAGAGGCAACAACAACAACAACAGAGGCGACAGCAGCCGCAGCAACAACAACAGCAGCAACAACAACAACAACAACAACAACAATACCAGCCTTTCCAGCAGCAATACCAGCAACACCAGCAACAACAACAACATCAGCAGCCGCAGCAGCCGGCGAATGATCTGGGCATAATCCGTAATCCCATGCCGCAACATCAGGTCGCTCCGAACCCTCAACCAGCTCCACCACCTCCTCCACCTGCGCATGTTAACCCCATCATCCACCATCCACCACTAGAAGCATAGTAGGCCTTCGACGACGACCATGAGGCAGGCCAGCTTCTGGTTATTTCTCACGTCACACCCACTGCTCCCGCACCTACGTCCACCATGCCTTCCTCCCTTACACCCCACATTGCCACCATCACCTCGCCATCATATTCCCCTATCACGTCGCCCATCATTCCTCCACCCAACAACGTCCCTTTCTCCCCTACACCAACACCATTACTAGCCAACCCTTCCATCCTTGACACCACTACCCCTCCACTCCACCATAATCTTGCCCTCCGGAGCGGGCGAATGTTTCATCGGATGTACCCTAGCACATCCGTGCCTATGCCGGGTCAACAAACCAACAATCAGCAGCAACAAGATACAGAAGAGATTGATCCGACGCCGGGGACCCAATATGACATCCTGAAGCACCTTGATCAGACCCCCACCAAGATCTCCATATTGGATCTCATTAAGAGATCACAGACTCACCAGGATGCTCTCAGGGCCTTTTTGCAAAGAGTCATGGTCAGCGAAGACATGAATCCAGACAATCTACCCTCAGTGCTCTCAATAGTGAACAGGGGACCCACCATTACCTTTTCTGATGGCGAGTTGGCTGCCCCCAAAGCCAGGAAAATGCCCTTATGTGTGACACTCACCATAAACAAAGTGGCCGTCGATGCAGCTCTGGTGGACACAGGAGCCTCCATTAATGTATGTCCACTAAGCACACTTAGAGCATGCAATATATCAGAACGTCAACTGCAGCCCACACCTACCACCATCGCTGCGTATGACAATTCATGACGTGCCTGCCATGGAGTCATCACTTTGCAAGCAGAATTGGGCCCTCTCGTCATGTCTGTGGAGTTCTATGTGTTGAACATTGATCACACCTACAAAGCCATTTTAGGGTGCCCATGGATCGAGTCATTAGGGGCAGTGCCATCTACAACGCATCAGTGCCTGAAATTCCCCTTCCAAGGGCGAATAGTCAAGGTAAAAAGTGCGACGACAACACATACAGTAGAAGTTGTTGAGAGAGTGCTCCCGTCGGTATGGCCATCCAACAAGCCCATCATCTCGGTGCTTGATGTCAACTAAACTTGGGCCTATACATTCTCTTCTAACCACCCAATTGTGTCTCCACCTGTAGCAGCAATCAAAAAGGGCGTAAACACAAATGCAAAAGGATGGGATATCATGTTCAGGCTGGGTTATCAGTCGGGAAAAGGTCTAGGTGCTCATCTTCAAGGGAAAACCAAGACTGTGGCCACTGCCAAGAAATTCACAAAGCGTGGCCTTGGATATTCAGAATGGGCCGTTTTCTCATCCCCTTCACAAACGAACCATGGTCCACTCGCCTGGTCCCTATATGAGCACTTCGTCAAGGGGCCCATCCAGCCCGGATATAACACCACAACGGAAGTACCCAGATCAGCTTATCAGGCCTTGGAAGAGCAATGACCCAACAAGAAGAAGAGAGTTGAGGAGGATGCTGAGGATCCGGATCAAGATGATGCCATCTCATCGGTTAGTCTGCTATTTGAAAAATCAAAGGTTGAGGAAGAAAAGTCAGAATTAGAAGATCTTGTTTCTGTGGTCAATCGATTGTTCAGCGAAGAAGATATGCCGCAAGTGGCAGCGCTATCAACATCAGCAACCACCACCAGGCGACAGTTGCCTAGATTTGGTGAAGACAGTCAGTTGGATCATTCATCCCTGCTTATACAGGAGCTCTGGCCAGGGTTCTCTCGGCCTCCTACTCATTTTGTTACATCCATACTCAGTTTTAGTGTTGGTTTTATTCCTTTGCCTCTCCCCTTCATTGTTCAAATCTCACCCGCCGCCGTTGAGGCATTCATTCGTCCTTCACCCCGCTTCATCATTCTCTTTAATGGTTTGGTCCTGTCCTTTTTTCCCGAAGCCATTTAGTCTAATGTAATTCCTTTTATTCAAAAAAAATCAAATATATATATATATAGAAAATTCAAAATTCAAAAAATTTTAAATTCAAAAAAAAAATGTGTGTGTCTTCCTGCTCCCGACGGCGATCCCCGTCACTCCCTCCTATTCCTGCTCCCGACGGCGATCCCCGTCACACCTCTCCTGCTCCTGCTCTCGACGGCGACCCCCGTCACCCCCTCTTGTTCCTGCTCCCGACGGCGATCCCCGTCACAACTCTCCTGCTCCTGCTCTCGACGGCGATCCCCATCACAACTCTCCTGCTCCTGCTCTCGACGGCGATCCCCGTCACACCTCTCCTGCTCCTGCTCTCGACGGCGGCCCTCGTCACCCCCCTCTTGCTCCTGCTTCTGATGGTGATCCCCGTCACCCCTCTCCTGCTCCCGCTGTCGACGGCGATCCCCGTCACGACTGCTCCCCGGCGGCCATTGTCGTCCTTCTTTCGCTCTCTTCGTGCCTTCTCCTGGTGGTCAGACATGGCCATTTCGGGCGATTCGGGTGAGGGGCCTTCTGCTCCCCTACACCCCGATGCCATTGCCGGCACCCCGAGCTCGGGTGGCCCGCTTCCTCCTCCAGTCCCATCGGAGGACCTCTGCGGCCCTGCCGCGCCTTTCATTCTCCTTTCCAATAAACCTCTGGACGCTTCTCCAGAACCTCCTATAAATATCAAATCCAGCTTAAGTTCAGGGGTAGTTTCTAGTAAGTCCCCGTCTCCGTCTAGGAAAAGGAAGGGTAGTGGCATACCCCGCAAATATCTCTTAGACTTAGTTCAAAGGTGTGGCGCTCTTCTAGCTATTGAAGAGTTCGTCAAAGAAGCAGTGGCGTTAAACTTAGAGGAGATGCCGATAGAGGAAGGGCTAGACGACGGCTTTGGGATATATGAAATCGTAGCCGAAGAGGACCCATTAGATGAGAATGATGGTGAGATAGAGGATGTTGCTGAGGCGTATGCTAGTGGCATGAGGAGATTCGATGAACCTACCTCAGCAGTCGATGAACCTACTACAGAGGTAAACGTGGGAACTAAAGAGGACCCCAGGCTTTTAACCATAGCTTCCGGCCTCCCTCCTGAAGAAGAAGAGGCACTCATAGAGGTGTTGAGGGAATTCAAGGATTCATTTGCCTGGTCCTACGATGACATGCTCGGCATTGACCCCGGTCTGGTAGAACATAGGTTGATCCTAATGCCAGGGGCAGTTGCCGTCAAACAAAAACTAAGGAGATTCCTCCCCCACATTGCTTTGAAGATGAAAGAGGAGATTGATAAACTACACAAAGTCAAGTTCATCCGTGAAGTCCTCTATCCTTTGTGGGTGGCAAACATTGTCCCGGTGATGAAGAAGGACGGAAGAGTGCGTATCTGCATAGACTTCCGGGATTTGAATAAGGCATGTCCTAAAGATGATTTCCCCTTACCTCATTTAGATGTCTTGATCGATAATACGGCAGGGTTCGAAACTCTATCATTCATGGATGGGTATTCTGGCTATAATCAAATTTGTCTAGCCCCGGAGGATCAAGAGAAGACCTCCTTCACCACCCCATGGGGAACATATTGCTATGTGGTCATGCCGTTATGGCTAAAGAATGCCGGCGCCACTTATCAAAGAGCAATGTTAGCTATCTTCCACGACATGATACATATTGATGTTGAGGTTTACGTGGATGATATCGTGGTGAAGTCGCGGACTCGAAGAGAGCATTCCTCCGTGCTAGCCAAAGTCTTCCGTCGGGCACAAGAGTATCAATTGAAGATGAATCCAAAGAAGTGTGTGTTTGGAGTTTCCTCGGGGAAATTGCTAGGCTTCATAGTTAGTAAACGGGGGATTCAGATAGACCCGCACAAGGCCAAGGCAATCAACGAGATGCCTCCTCCCAAGAACATATCTGAGCTCCGAGGTTTGATTGGTCGGCTGCAGTTCATAAGAAGATTCATATCTCAGCACTCTCAAAGATGTCGACCTTTCTACGAACTATTGAGAGGAGGAGTTAATTTTAGATGGAATGATAAATGCCAAGAGGCCTTCGATGAGCTCAAAAGTTATCTTATGAATCCACCCGTGCTTCAGGCGCCTATCCCTAGGAAACCCTTAATCCTATATCTGTCAACAATTGAGGACTCCCTAGGAGCTGTCCTTGCTCAGCATGATGAATCCGGCAAAGAAAGGGCAGTCTACTACCTATCTAGGCTCTTCAATCCTTCCGAGCTCAAACTCACCACAATGGAGAAAACCTGTGCAGCGCTAGTCTGGGTGGTGCAAAATTGAAGCACTACTTCCTAGCTCATAAAGTGAGTTTGATTTCTAGAATGGATCCTATTAGGTACCTCCTGGAAAAGCCAGTCCTCGGCGACAGATTGGCACGCTGGCAAAGTTTCCTCTCTCAGTTTGATATCTCCTTTATCGTTCAAAAAGCCATAAAAGGGTATGCCATCGCTGAGCATCTTGCTCACCTCCCTCTTCCTCACAGTGATACGGTTCAAGAGGAGTTCCCCAATGAAAACCTATCACTTGTCTCCCACGATCCCTTCTGGTCACTCCACTTCGATGGAGCTCTCAATTCTAGGGGACGGGGCATAGGTGCAGTCTTGCTCACCCCAGAAGGGATCACCATTCCTTTGGCTTATCAACTCCAGTTCTACGCCACCAACAATATCTCCGAGTATGAGGCTCTCCTAGCCGGTCTTAAGCTTGCCTACCTTTTAGGTGCCCGTCACCTTAAGATCATAGGAGATTCTCAGCTCGTTCTTCGGAGAGTCCTCTCTACCTATCGCACTCGTGACCCCAAACTCAAGCCTTATCAAGATCTGGTCACACTCCTAGCCAAGCAATTCCGTCAACTCATCTACATTCACACTCCTCGCTCCCAAAACATTATGGCCGATGCACTGGCATCGTTAGCTTCGTCTCTCTCCTTCCCTCTCAGCCGTAGTGCAGAGACTATCACTGTTCAGAGGTTAGAAGCTCCCTCAACTCAGGATCCTTGGTTCTCAAACCTTAGGAGCTCCCTAGTGTTGAAGGCAGAGAAGAAAGAAGCGAAGGAGTTGTTGCTTGTTGAATTAGGAGAATTGATGGAAGAAGAGAGGCCGTGGTACCATGAGATTGAGCAATTTTGCAGAGACGGTACCCTCCCAGAAGAAGCTGAAGCAGAAGATAGGCGAGCTATCCGTAGACCAGCATTAAAGTATACCCTCGTGGGTGAAGTTCTTTACAAACGTGCTCTAAATGGAATGCTCCTCAGATGTGTGACAGATGAAGAGGCTTGGAAAATAGTGGAAGGATCCCACTTCGGTGAATGCGGAGGGCATGTGAATGGTCAAATGTTAGCCAAAAAGATCCTTAGGCAGGGCTACTACTGGCCAACCTTAGAAGAGGACTGTGCCGCCTACGTTCGTAGGTGTGTCAGATGCCAAATCCATGCCGATAAAATCCATGCTCCGTCTTCCTCTTTGCATCCACTATCTTCTCCTTGGCCTTTCTCCATGTGGGCCTTTGATATCATCGGGCCCCTTGGTGATCCTAATGCTCAGATAAAACAAAAATCCTTCATCCTCACTGCTACTGAGTATTTCACCAAATGGGCCGAAGCAGAAGCATTTGCAGAAATCAAAGGTTCGACTGTGTGCAGATTCATCATGAAGAACATCATTGCGCAGTTTGGAGTACCTGGCAGCCTCGTCACAGACAATGGACCCCAGTTCATATCACAAGACCTTCAAGATCGCTGTAAGAAGTTCAATATTTCTTTGCATCATTCGTCTCCTTATTATCCACAGGGCAACGGCCAGGCCGAAGCTACAAATAAAACACTTTTGAAAATTCTGAAGAAAACTTGTGAGTCTAATAAATTCGCTGACTTGCCAGAAAAGCTAATTGAGGCTCTATGGGCCTACCGCACCTCCATCCGCACAGCCACGGGGCAAACTCCTTTCTCACTTACGTACGGAATGGAAGCGGTATGTCCACACGAGATCCTCATCCCTTCGCTAAGAATTCAGTTGGACAAAGAACTTAATCCCGATGAACATCGGGAGGCGTTACTTACACAACTACAGCTCTTAGACGAACGACGTCTAGCTGCAACCAATCATGTGCTTTCATATCAAAATAGACTCTCAAGATCTATTCAAAAGAAAGTGATTGAGCGTAAGTTTCAAGAAGGAGACATGGTTTTGAAGCGAATTTTCATAAAACCTAGAGGTCCAAGGTCAAAACTGTCTGCAAACTGGGAAGGGCCGTACGTCATTAAAGAAGTGTACCCGGGGAACGCATATAGGCTAGTTAATGCCGATGGTGATGAACTCTCTCACCCATGGAATGGATTATATCTTAAAAGATTCTACCCCTGATAAACAGTCTTTTGATAACAACACCAATTGACAAGTAGCCAATTGCCAAGTGTCTCGCTCCCTCTCCTATTGACGAAATAATATTTATGCGCAATCACATACTCAACATGGTAACCTAAGGTCATTGTCCCTTCATGTATAGTGTTCTCACTTAGCCCTCGCTCAGGGAAACAAAAGGTCAATTCTCTCCCTACTCGGACAAGGTCTAGGGGCAAGGGGAAGGCTAACCTGTAAACCTGCAACAATATAGACCATGTGTTTGAAGTCTCAAAGAGGGACGGGCAGTTCTAAGAAAGCGCATACAGCACAAAAAATATAGTGGCAAAATGATAAAACGAAGGGGCATGATAAAGAGTGGCAGTACAGTTCCCCGCGGGACGCCCTTGAGCCTGGTCGCACGCACGCCCCAGTCAAAGAAGAAAATACTATGGCCCTAAAGTCCCTGGACAACAGATGAATAGCACATGTAGCATACTCATTGCAAGTCTTACAAGTCGGTAACCCCGACCCCGAGATTAAGTCTTATCACATTTATATTCTTCCTATCCTCCCTGAAAATGACCAAAGAATCCCTACACTTGGTCTGTGTTGGAACATTGATGTCACAGAGGCAAGAAATCTTAGCAAACCTAAGACGAACATGCGTTGCACGTAAATCTTACTCGCCGAAGGGAGATGGAGGTAAGACTCAGGGTTAATCGCTCAAGATTAAGAAGTGTTGTTATCAAAAGAAATTTCAAAAATAAAAAATCCAAAAAAAAAATCAAAAGATCCCAAAATCAAAATTCTCAAAAATCCAAAAAAAAATCAAAAGATCCCAAAACCAAAAAAAATCAAAATTCTCAAAAATAAAAAAAAAAAAAAAGATCCCAAAACCCAAAAAAAAATTTTAATTTCAAAAAAATCTAAAAAAAATCAAAAGATCCCCAAAACTCATAAAAATATTAAAATATTAAAAATCAAAAGATTTCCAAAATCCAAAAAATATGCGTGTACATATTGCTTTCCTTTAGCATGCTTTATTTTCATTGTCTTTTTGCCTATTTAATAAGGCTCGGCCCCTTGACAAATTACGGAGCTAGCTTTTATCATTTTGGTGCAAGGGACTGAGCCTAAGTACGGATCTAACTTGTTCTTCTAAGTTGTGCAGGAACAGACATTTCAAAGGCAGAGTACAATATCACACTCATGACTCCCTTCCTCTCTCTCTTGTTTGAAACTCGCCTCTCACTCGTGTCAATCGCAAACCATGCATTTATCACAAATGTTGACATAAAAAAGACTGCACTAAGATATGAACAATATGTACATAGATAAAGGGGAGGTAGCTCACAAGTCTCCTCACTGTCCACCGCCACTCTCCCCGGATCCCTCTCGCCTATCCGGAGGTGGCAGCATCTCGCCACCCCCTCTGCCATCATGGGCGCTACCCTTGCCCTGACGGTGCCTCTCCTCCTCCTCGTTCCTCCGCCTGCTGGAGGAACCCGCTAAATACTGTTCGACGGAGGTGCCGGTCGCCCTGTTGACACTCGCGCCGCTCCGGCTCCGACTGCGTGAGCGGCCTATGTCCGTCACAATCTGTTGAAGGCTCCGCGCCAGCGTCTGCTGTGCCAACAGTTCTGCACGCAGTCGGGTGACCTCCTCCTGGTCTCCGGGCGGCCTCTGCACCCGCAGCGTCGCCAGCTCCCTGGTCATCTCCACTATCTGCGCCTCGACTGCCTCCGCCTGGATACGCAGCTGGTCCCTCTCGCTCCGGGTAGCCTAGGCCTCCACGCGGAACCGATCCCTCTCACCCTGCAGCTCCATGGCATGCTCCGTAGTCAGTTGTAGGTCTCTCTCCTGCACGACAAGCAATCAATCAGCATCATTTGCTAAAAGATCAGCTCAGAATCTTTAAATGCACTTACCTGCTCCTCTAGGTGCCTCTGAGCCTCCTCGGCTCTCAGTACCGCCCCTGCCAATCGGGCCTCCAAGAGCGATGGAGAGCCCCCTGCGCTCCGAGAGGAGGAAGCACTGGCTGCTCCGGTACACCTCACTCTCACCAGCTCGCTCTGCTGCACGCAAAAGACAAGTCAGTTTCCAAAATCTACCTGAGTTAAATCAAAGGGGCTGAAAATGAACACGGTACTTACCAGCTCCGCTGTCTGCCTCTAGGCTGCCTCCCGATCTTGCACCGCCGACTGGAGCAAGGCTCGGAGCGACGCGATCTCACCAGTCACGTCCACCTGCAAGGAATTACCAAATCATCAGTTCTAATCCTTAAACCCGAATTCTTTGAGCCGTGGTTTAGAAGTTTTACCTGGTGTCGGGCGCTCTTGTATACCTTTCCTCCATACTTCAAGGCGTACGCCTGGAGGTACGCATCGTCAGTGGTCACGTCTGATTTGACCGTCTTACCCTTGCGCTCCCCGTTCTCGATCTGCGCTCATGCCCACTCCCTCCAGTCTGTCGTGTCATGAAGTCCCCGAAAGCTCCGACCCGGCCGGCAAAAGCGGTCTGGGACAGGGAACTCCACAACAGTCTGCCTGAGGCCCAGGGAGCGCTGGGTCAAGAATAGGTTCAGAGGTAGCACAAGGTTTAGCGCATGCAACCACACCGACCTACCGAAGTAGGGGCGGGCCTGCGCTAACCAAGGCTGTCCCTCATCACCCTCCCCCAGATATGGCTGCCAAACCACCTGCAAAAGAAAAGCAATCAGTCATTTCAAGCAAATAATTTAAGCAAAAGCAAGGATTAAAGGTACTTACATCTAGATAAGGGTAGCTGTCGATGGCCTCTTGTAAGCGCTCCAGCTGATCAACCAGGTGGCGGGTGTCTCGGAGAGAGTCCCAACGGCGTGCAATGGGCATGAGGCCCGGCCGTGTGAGATCCCCTCTCCCCAGGGCTGGGAGGTGTACATAGGCCCAAACCTGCAAGATGAAAGACAAATCAGATGGCAATTTAAGCAAAATGAAGTTTAGATCCAAAAGAGTTAGAAGAGAAGGTGTACCTGAAGGAAGGGGTAGAAGCCGCTCGTAGACGTCTGCCGCTCGGAGGTGCTCAAACCGTCAAACTGGTGCGCTAGAAAGGTTGCTCCCCAAGCATACCCCCCTACCTCACCTAGGTCCTCCAGTAAGGGCAGGAAGAGACAGTGGACTACGTCGCCTCTCGTGGCAAACAAGAGTCTACAAAGAAAGAGAACGAGAAAACAGCGCAAGTCCAAGTCCGCCTGCGGCCCAGGCTCGCTCGCAAGCTCCCTCCGGCTGACCCTAGCTAGCCTCGCCAGGTACTCATCCTCACTCTCCCCTGCGTTCTTCCCCGCCTCACACAAGCCCAGACTCTCCTGCAATGCTACCCTAGGCACTAGGGAGGACCTACGCTCTACTGGGAGGTCTAGGAGGTGCTCGGCTAGGTACTGATAACAGGGGTAGGTGTAGCCGCGCACTGCCCGCCCATAGACTCTGAGCCCTGTGATCCGGCTCACATCCTCCAAGCTGGGGATCATGTGCCCCCATGGGAATGCAAAGGCACTCGCCTCTGCGTCCCACCTACTCCGCAGGGCCTGGGTAAGGGCCGGGTCCACCCTCATTCTCTCGATCCTAAAGATCTCCCCGAACCCCATCTCCTCTACTCGCTCTCACTGGAAAGGGGGGAAGGCTAGGAAAGCAGCTATCACCAGTGTCCATGACACTCCAGCCCTCATTTCACCCTGCAAAATTCGTTCAAGTTCAATTTCAGGCCTTTATTGTGTGTTCAGGCAGAGTCACGGCAGCTGTGGCAGCCGCGACCTTGTCGCGTCGGTGCGGGACACCGCGACCTTATCGCGTCAACCATCAAGGCCGCGATAAGGTCGCGTCCTCCCAGGCGCCGCGACACTGTCGCGACGCCCTGCCCCGCCGCAACACCATGTCGCGGCGGGTCGTGCTGACACATTCTCAGAGTCAAACCAGCCGGAGCCCTCTTTATTTGATCTTTTTTTCATGGGCGTTTCGCCCTACATTCGCCCTCCAGGGGCTCTGTCTACCTCTACTCTACTATCATTCAAGGTTTTTAAGGTGAGTTACTTACCGATTTCATGGCTTTGGCTCGTCTCTTCCATTCCTCTTCCACATTCGCGACCGGAGCCATCTTCTCCTCCTCTTCTTCCATCCCGACCTCGGGCACTTCCTCCTCGACCGGAGGCTCCTCCATCCGCCATCGTAAGCTCCGACGCTCCGCTTGGCGTTTCCTTCGTGATGAATCTCCGCCGATGTCTTTTCCTCCTTCCATTGCACTAGGGTTGTCTTGGAGTGGGTTGTCTAGCTAGCAGGGAGATCGGAATGCAAAAGGGGTTGAAGAAGAGTTTCGGAGGTTTGGAAGCTTGGGATTTTGAAAACCGGAAAGGAAGAAGGAAGGGGGGTCATCCGTTTTTGAATCGATCGGTTCATGACGCGACGCAGCGGGCGGTCGCGTTCATGTCGCGACCCAGAGGGCTGCCGCGACAGAGTCGCGACACTCCGCTCAGCCGCGACATTAAGGCGACACCTCTGACTGTCGCGTCATCAACAAAGCCCTTGCGATTACAGAAAATTCATTATATTTTATTCAATTGTAAAGTCTTTTACATGCTCTAATTCATTCTAAACAATCAAACAATGCTTTCAAACTACCATCTGGCCTACAAATCAAATCAAATCAAATCAAATGTTCCCTCCCACAGGCTGAAGTTTCCTCAAAGCTTCAACATATTCCCTGATTGCATCATCATCTTCCTCCACCTCGGCTTGAATCTCGCTCGTTGCACATCCTTCCCAATGGACGACGGCGCTACGCATGTCGCGCTCGTCCTGTGCATCGCCCCTCTTCCTCTCTTGGATAGGTGGGAAGTGCGATAGAAGTGGAACCACCGTGCGAGCCGTACCGCATTGGAGGTGGCAGCGGTCCAGGTTGTAGGAAACTAGCGCTCCGTTGCCCAGCAGCCTCAAGGCGAGCCCGGTGCGTTGAGGAAGGTGGATCGTCCGTCCATGCATGAACCGAGGACGCATGTCAAAATCCGCCACGGTCAGACTTCGGAGGTATTGGCGCCATGCTTGTATGCCCTTCACTTGAGCCATTTTGCACCAAGCCCGGGTGCTCATGTGAAGTCCTCCGCCCACATATGCCAGCGAGTGGTTCCGCATTGTCTTGCATTCCGTGGTCAGGTCCTCCACCGCCCGGAATTGAATGTGCATCCCCATCCATAGCTCGAGGGCGACGACCGATCCATTGAAAGGACCCCCAAGCGCTGCAGAAGTCAAGCTAGCATATAGAAAACCTAAGTCAGCCTGCCTAATTTTCATACCTTTGGAAATAGAATCAATGATGCTAAGATTGCCAAAGGAGATGGCACCGTCGGATTCCGGGAAGAGTATGACGCCGCAAATGCATATGGCAGCTGCCTTGGAGATAGCGGTGTAGTTCGTGGTCTTCCGCTTACACTGGGAAGTAATCCACTGTGCGATTGGAAGGAGGTGGACGTGCATACCGCTAGTCATGGAATAGAGATCGTTTTTCTTTGTGGTGATGTACGCCAAGATGCTCCAGGAGTTGATCTGCTCCACAGTGCAGGAGATTGCAAATTCTTCGCCGCTTTGATAGCGTGGGAGGCCAAGCATGATCTCCAACTCTTCCAAAAGGATCGTTGCTTCAAATTCGGGAAAGATGAACGAGTTGGTATGTGGGTGCCATAACACCGCCATGGCTGTGACGCTCTCCCACACATGCACTAACTTGTTGTAATTCCTGGCTAGAACAAAGACAGTGGACAGCCCCCACTCCTTCAAGTGACCAATAGACGTGGGCGGCAGTTGCTCGAGCATGGGTACCAGCCATGGCATCTTTGAGAATCGTCGTTGGCCAGGGAGGATCTGAGATAGAGGAAGAGACATGAAGAACGGAGGGAAAAGAGGAGAAAAGAGAAGAGCAAAACAGAACAGTGCAGAAAGTTCAGAATCTCAGGAAGGAAAGGCCACTTACTTGGAGCTCCGGGCGTGTGTAGATGTGCCCCGGGATAGCGGAGAGTTGCTTCAGATCGGCGTACGTCTCCCTAGCAGCTTTTGGGCCGGAGTAAGGGGGGATGTCTTCTGCAAAAGCCGAATAAATCCTCTTCATGGTTGCAAGAGAGGAGAAGAGAACTTGAACTTGAAGAGCAGAGGATGCCAGGGGTTAGCTGCTGAATTAGCACCCCCAACCCTCTATTTATGAAGTCTTAAGAGTTAGAAACCCACTCTAATCCCGAAACTAGGTGTTAGGATAAGATTAGAAGAAGTTTAGGAGTCCTAGTGTTAGTCTAGGTGTCTTAGGATAAGGGTGCACTCTGGTTTCTTGGTCTTTCCGAGCTCTGTCCGAGTCGCGACACCGCGATCTGACGCGACCATGTCGCGACAGGGCGCTGCGCCGCGACATTGTCGTGGTCATCCCGGATGTCGCCTCTCTACCTGAGGGGTTGCGTTCATCTCTGAGCTGTGTATATACGTTGTTTGATCTTGTTGTGTTTGTTATTTCATTGTGTTTGTTTCTTATCAAAAATAAAAAAAAATCAAAAAAATTCAAAAAAAATTCAAAAAATATAAAAAAAATTAAAAAATATTAAAAAAATCAATCAAATTCAGAAAATCAAGAGATTTCGTCACAGGTAAGTCAGGTATTGTATTTCTGTCCCTATTCCTCGCATTACTATATTGTATTCTATCTATTATATCTTTTCAAGGACTGACTGGTTCTCAATGTGTTCTGGGATTTGAGTTCCCCTTTACCAAAAACAATGATAATCTAGGTACACATTGTTAATCGTTAGATAGGCCGTTGAGTTAGTTAAGCACGGGGACGATAGATTCAGGCCTACACTGCGGTTGTGGGTAGTCCCTTGACCCGTTCTCACATGACTTAGCAATATTATCCTTGATCTATTTTCTATTTTCTCCTTTTCTTTGCATTCGCTTTGATGATTTCTTTTACTTTATCCCAGCATGCATCATGTAGGACTTTGAGCTTTCCTGACTCATTCTTGACCATTGATGAGCTCTTGTTGAGTGCCCAATCATCCTTCATGTTCCAAACAAGAAATCCAATTCCACTTCGAATCGGAAGGTTTGCCTCCGAGTAAGTTGTTCCCGTCAGATTGACAAGAATTTCCCTGTCTGGATTCTCTATCCAATTATTCATCCTACTCCCTTGATCCGTTTTGGTTGTGAACCGCTCCCACGACAGAGTCATGAGTTACCTGCCTGGCACGCACATGTCCTTCCAAAACGAAAGTTGCAGGCCAATCGGCTAGGGTACCTCTCAATCGAGGGGTTGGTCGTCCTCTTTTTTCTCCTCTCGTCCAGACTTGTGCTGTTCTTTGCATTCTACCCGAACAACCAACTCGGGGCTTTCACGAAGATTCCAATTGCCTGTTAGTTAAGATCGGGTGTCTCTTTACCTTGGCCTCCACTTTTCAGTCCACTCCTCGTCATCTCCGTTCTGCCGTCACTTCATGACATCTCCACTCCACTTTCACTTCGCTCCCGTGCAAAGAGGAAGCCAAGGAGGGGCAATCTGTAGACACCCGATTTTGACTAATGGGTTGAACCACTTTTCTTGTTGTCTTAGTGGGCCCCTAATTGGTTACTCACCTTGAGCCCATCATTTGCCTTGTTTTGAGCCCTTTAAGCCATTAAAATACCTTGAAATCCTGAAATTTATCACTTGAGAGAGTCCTTGGGGCATAATAACTCTTGTCCTATCATGTAGTTGGCTGATAAATCTCAAATAATGCGTATTTATTGTCGCGACGCCTCGTGGCGCCGCGTCTCTAGTCGCGACAGTTCTGGCAGCCACGACAGCCCATGCATTATCCATACACGTGGGTAATGCTGTCGCGTCCACCCGCACCGTCGCGTTTCTGAATCGCGGTCTTACGATATGTCACGACAATGACCGAATCTTCTGGCCTCCATAGCTACCCCCCTATTTATCCTCCTATCAATGTAACTTAATCCTAGGGATTATCTCTGTCCCTTGGGGCAAGATTTCGGCCCTAGGGACTCTTGTGAGGATCCCTAAGGACTCTCCATCCGATTTTGATAATCTATTATCTCCCATTTTAATTTCTGATCTATTTTGAAGAGATAATATCAATTTTTCTCACTCCAAGCTCTATATAAGCAAGGCCCCTCCTCAAGAACGAATAGAGCCTCATTACCACCCCGAATGGCTGCCAAAATTCCCTCTCATCCATACTTAGCACCACAGCCACCCATTTTGCCATTCTCCCTTCACATTCCACTCCCCAAAGCCACTCTTCCACCATTAACGGAGTACGGAACGTGAAGAGGATGACTCTGACGACCTCCTGGGGCTCTTGCACATCCTTGGAGCTATACCCACACCGGGGAGTCGCCCCAATGGGGCTCATTTCCTTCTTCCTCCCATTCTTCTACTTCTATATGCATTTTTCTATATTATTTTAAATAGAGCACACTCTACTATTCACCCACATTTTCCTACACCCATAGGGGTTTAAAAACCACCCCAGGTACGTTCCCACCATGATTCTCCACTGTCTTCCATTTTTAGAATAGATACTGCACTTAACGAATTCTAATAGGGCTTTTCTTTGTGATTTTCTTTGGTTGGTAGGCAAACAGGTAAAATCTACGAGCAGCTTTGGTTCTCTGGCCGTTTGGAGGACGAGAAGAAGGTCCTTATCTTATTTCTCCCGCATTCAGAGAACGCGAAGGCCGAAGGTGACGCGACCAAAGACGCGTCGACAAAAGCTGAAGCGACATCAGTCTATCGCGGCGCCCATGGCGACCGCGACACCAGGTCTGTTTCTGTTCTCTCTCCTTTTCCTAGTTTAAGTCAGCCATCATCTCATTTTCATTCTTAGGCGACTTGCTAGGTGGCGATCACATCCTATTTTCCATGCTATCATATTTGATATTCATGTCTGTGTTGAGGGGGGGTACAATCCCTGTGATGACACCTAGGAGTGCTAATTTCTCCACTTGCACTAAGGCAGACTCTGATATGATGTTCTAGGCGATTCAGAGCCAATATATCAACATGGCATAGGTGATCATTGAGAGGATTAAGTATGCATCTGCAATCATTTGGGACATGAAGAACAAGCTAAATGTTTCTCTTCCTTATGCTCACCTGCTGACAAAACTTTTCCAGCACTACAATATAGATTTGAATGGTGAGGTGTCCAAGAAGATGGGACAGGCCATCAGAAGTAGAAATCTGATGAAAAGTGGCTTCTCATTAGTAGCTGGTGTTTAGACCAAGACCTCAGTTGCTGAAGGGGAGGCTATCATTGGAGAGGGTCCAGAAGTTCCTCCTATTCAAGCAGCAGAGGCAGAAGCAGAGGTACAATTAAGGGTTGAAGCCCAAGCAACTGAAGATCCAGTTGTTCCAACAGTTCGAGAACAGCCAGAAGAGGTCAAAACAGAAATTCCAATGGTTCAAGAAGAGGAAGAAGAGGCAGCAGCAGAAATCAGAATTGAAGTTTCAGTGGCCAGTCCAAGAAGAATTGAAAAAATTCCTCCCGAGCACATTGAGCCCGTTGGGCAATCCTCAAAGGTTGAGTCCCCTTCGACAGTTGTTGCAGCAGTAATTGAAAATATTTTAGATACTGTCGCAAATATTCATGGGGAGCAAGAAGAAGTTATGGCTGAAGTTGTGGCACCAGGCCACAGTGCAGATGTTCCTATGGAAGATGCTCCTGTTGAGGGGGAGCAAACAGTTGAGAAGGAAGTAGAGATTCACAGGGAGCACACAGCTAGTGCCCCTACTGATATGTTCCAGGAAGGGGTTGTGGAGAGCCCCTCAGATGAAGATGTTGATAATGTGGAGCCCACTGTTAGGGCCCGTGGCGAAGGCAAGGGTGTAGCTCAGATTCCTTTGCTTACTAGAAGAGCACACCATAGTTCCAAGAAGAAGAAGGTGAGGGTCAATGTTGAAGCCAATAATAAACCAGTTGGATGCTCATGGAGAGATCATGTGCTCACTACAAAATAAAATTTCATCCATCTTTGTGAGCCAAAGCACAGGAGCCAAGCAGATTGGAGCAATGAAAGCTGAGCTTCAGAGTTTGAAGGGTGAGTTGGGAAGCATTAAGCAATTAGTTCAAGCACTATCAGTTTTTGTGAGGGAGCAATTACCCACTCCTGCCCCTCCTGCTCCCACTCATGTAGTACCAAAGAGCAGTTTAGGGCTATCAGGGCCAATTGATGCAGTAGAAGAGATCCGGCCATCAGGGCCAAGTATTGCAGAAGAAAATGTCCGGCCATCAGGGCCAGTTGGTGCTGAGGATGCAGGGCCATCAGGGCCAAAGCTTGTTGAGGGTCAGCCAGCACAGGCAGCATCTGAGCCATCAAGGCCATCAGTTGAGTAGCCAGGGCCTCCAAGGCCAGTTGTGGATGAGCATTCAGGGCCATCCGGGCTAGTGGAATCTCAGAATGAGCAAGGTAGAGTTGAAGCAACTGTAGAAGAGGTTGTGCCCCCAGAGCCCCCTTCTTCTCCTCTTCGAACTCCAGCCCCTCCTTCTTCACCTTCATCTACCACTGCTTCTCCAGCTCTTGCAACCTTCAAACAACCCCTACCTAAGCACATTTCCTCACCTACAGCATTTCCTACCACAACCTCCTCTTCTCCTGCTTCCTCCACATTCATTCCTCCTCCTCCTTCTGAGGCACCTCCAGAATCATCCTCCTCAGTTGGAGCCTCCTCTTCTGGTCCTTCATCTTCTAGACCATCCATACCACCTCCCTCTACTGCTCATTCTTTCCTTCATCCTCCTACTCCTCCCTCTTTTGTTACACTCATTCCAGAGGGTGCCCAACTTGAAGGTCCCTTTATCCAGGACATCAAAGATGAGTTTGAATTAGCCATACTTCGCTCAGTCCTGTCAGTTGGCACTCACATTTATAGGATAGGCTCTTCTAGCCATGTTCCTAAAAAGAGAAAAATATCTTCCAACCTTGCCACCTCTTCTGAGCCTCGTTTTCCACCTCTTTGATTTTCTCTCACTGTTGAAAATCGAAGAAGGTCTATCTATTGTGAATTCCTCTAGAAATGCACATTTGCCACCATTTTTGGCCTTCCTCACCTTAATCTAACCGACCACCTAAATATTGTTCTCCCTCTCTCTTCTCTTTCCAAAGCCGAACAGTCAAAAATCTTCTCTATGATTGAGGCTATATCTGAAGAACAATGGGCTCGGGGCCATCAGTCTTTATACAGTAATTCATATCTGCCAGCTCTGCTCGATTCCCATCCAGGGATCACCCACTCCCTCTCTCTGAGTGGTTTATGATTCATCAAAAAAATACCTGGGGTCCTTTCATCCAGAAGGAGATCAAGCTCATCGGGTACTTCCAGATGTTTAATGATTACAGCTATCTCCATAATCTTCCTGAAGTTCCGCTTGGCAAATTCCGGCAAGCTATTTCTCTTCTTTCTTCAGATACTGCTAATACTACCTCCATCCAAGTGGACTTTGCCACTTTGGAGATACCAGATGTTGTGTTTCTGCCTCCACTTCATTCCTTAGTCATGGAATCTGCAGTAGGCCCTATTATTTTTGAAAGATTTGCTAGGGTAATGGAGTGCATTTCAGTGCCGAAAGGAAATTCCATTGCATTCCACATATTCGTCTACCGGGAATATCACCAGGGCCACATCAAGTCTGATGTTCTTGCCCCTCTTTTTTCTGAATGTGAGCGGCTATCTCCATCAGATTGGGAAAGACTTTACCCTCTCACTGCTCAACAGCTTCTTGATCTCAATGCTTCTCAGGCCAGATCAAATCAACCTCCTCTGTCTACTGCACAATTTCTAGATCTTAACTCCATTCATCTTGTTCGAGACCCATTTGATATGTGGGTTGAGAGATACAAAGTTTATATTTCAATGAAAAAGGAACTGAAGCACCAGCAAATTTTCTACCCCATTTCAATAGATCAGTTTCTTCAGCATGCCAGCTTTGGTACCTCAAGCACCTACAAAATGTCTCTTGGCAAGGATGAGTATGGAAATTTTGTGGAAGCTCAAAGGCAATTGCACATCCAGAGGATGGCTTTTGTTATGGGACCTTCCTATTCTATGGTCTATGGAGCCTTCCAAGCTTATTTTGAAGAGCAGGAACGCAAGCCATGGCCGATCATTACTCTCTATGCCTCCCTTCTGTCCCTTGCTTTCTACATTCATGTACCTCCTCAGTGAAATAATATAATATCTTTTGTTTCTTCCATTTATCTTTCTTCTCTTCTTTCTTTGTCTACTTTAGTTTCTTTTTGCATCAATGACAAAAAGGGGGAGAAAATAAAACATTCTGAAATACATAACTACAAACTTTAATCCCTATTTAGAAAATTTATTTAAGTTTATTTCAACAAATTACATGTTATGTTTTGTCATCACCAAAAAGGGGGAGATTGATGATCAGTCAATCCCCATATAATTTTATTTAATTATATACAATTTTGGTGATTAACAAAACCGTAACAACTATTTTCTAACAAGTTTTTATGAAGTTCATCCACTGGGAATAAGTCAAGCCTAATATGTAAGTAATTCTTACACTGTATCATTCAAAGTTCAAAGCATGCATTTCTTCTAAGTACACAACGATTTTCCTTGTAGAACAACGATTTCCCTTACAGCACAACGATTTGATAAGTGAGCATGAACGATTCTATCTCTCAATGATTTCATCTTATCATGATTTGATAAGTGAGTACAATGATTTCGGTTTCACAACGATTTGTTAAGAGAAACAACGATTTCGGTCTCACAACGATTCGTTAAGTGAAACAACGATTTCGGTCTCACAACAATTCGTTAAGTGAAACAACGATTTCGATCTCACAACGATTTATTAAGTGAAACATCGATTCCGGTCTCATAACAATTTCATAAGTGAAAACAACGATTTGACTCTTATATCAATTTCATAAGTGAAAACAATGATTTAACTCTTATAACGATTTCATAAGAGAGAACAATGATTAGACTGTGATATCGATTTCATAAGAGAAAACAACGATTTGCTAGCTAGAACGATTTACTTATATCTGTACAATGATTTTCTTCTACATCGATTTGCTTATGTTTGAACAATGATTTACTCAAACAACGATTTGTTCAAACAATGATTTGTTTATGTTTGAAAACCGATTTGCTCAAACAACGATTTGTTTATGTTTGAACAACGACTTGTTTATATTTGAACAACGATTTGCCTATATTTGTATAACGATTTGCATAAACAACGATTTCATAAGTTGAACAACTATTTCATTGTCATAACGACTTCATGGATTACATCGATTTCATACATGATATTCAAATATATTTTTAAATATTGTGAAAGTCAAAGTCTACCTGCGTGCCTCACTAATATCCTTGCATTTAATGTGAATTTACACATCTCTGCACGTTGCATATCTGGGTGCCTTCTCTTCCTATGTTTCTATAGCAAACACTTCTCACGATAGTAGAATTGCATTACTATTTTGGTGTACATTCTTACTACATGGTTTCTAATGTTGACTGACAAGCATAGAGATAGTCTAGCTGTCTGTGCTTTGACATTTATTGTGTGTAGGTATTTGCCAGTATCATATTTTACAACGTTGGACAACATGAAGCTGAAGGATATCTGGATGAATCTTCTCTTTGCGTGCATGGCTCCAGAGCATTAAATGACTGCAAGCTTACCTGTCGTGCACGATGGACCATGCAGTCTAACGAGCATTAATTTTCGAGACAATGGTCTCTTCAATGGCTACTTTGTTAAAGAGAAGATATATAGAGGACTGAAGAATCCTAGTTTGATAGTTAGACAACTTGAATTTTTATGTGATAGAGCCTTCAGAGAATTCCTAAATGAACAAGAAGAGCGCCTGCTTCATTCCATCTTTTTTCTGTAGCTCTTAGGTCTCGATCCTTCTTGCTTAACCTTGAGAGAGTTGTTGTAGTTCTGAGAGATTTTCTAGTGCAAATCTTCTCTCACTCAGACCTTGCCTCAGATCAAGCATTTGTTGTAAGCTTGGTCTAGGGGCCATTCACTTTCTTTCACATATGTTGTGAAGTTTCTCTAGGGTCCTTAAGGGGGACAATACCCTTGGTTAGTGAAATCCCAAGTTGTTGCTTGGGGACTGGACGTAGGACTCCTTGGGATAGAAGGTTCGAACCAGGATAAAAATCTCATGTGTTGTGTGCTTATGAGCTTATTTGTTTGTTGTCTTCCTTATCACTAACACTAACAATTGAACTTAGTGTTTTTCTGTTAAAGCGTTTTATTGACAGGTGTTTAATCTAAAAGAATTTTTAAATCTCATTCACCCCCCTCTGGGCTTGCTATCATTAATTAATTATAATCTGACAAGATGAGACATATTATACTCTAAATAATCTTCTAAATTTGTTTATGTTTGTATCTGAAACATTTAATCAAATTGGTCTCTTGCTTCATGACAGAAGGCCAGATTTTCATTCCTTTCAGAAGATATCTTGCATTTATTGATTTCAGACGCATGGGTATCTGACAGAGGTTCACCTACCACTGTCAGAACCACACCTTGCTTGTTGATGCAACTGTCTGTCCATCTTTTATTGGTCTGAAAGCTTGTTTGTCTGAGGTTTCATACTTTATACATTTCTTTTGACTCACCTACCTCAGAAAGTATGGAGGTATCCTCTCTTTTCTCTTGTCTTTCCTGCAGAACATTTATTGAGCACATTTTCAGCATGGAGCCTTCACAGAACATTTATTTGAGCTTGACCTCTAAGCTGTGAAGCTATAGCCTTGTCTGAAGCTGTTGGAAAGCTAAAATGGGTGAAGGACTAATGGATAACAACTTCAACCAGCATCCATAGAATCAAAGATCTCACCTCAAATAGCCGGATATCTAACGGACACTTTCAAATGGCTACATTCTTCTGAAGCATATATAGAAGCCGAAGTTTGAATGAGAATATACACAACACTTAGAGTGTGAAACCAGCTAGCAACTTTCTCAATTCTCTTCTGCCTTCTACTAGCAAGATCATCTACATGCCTTCTCTTGAGCTGCAAGATTGAGAGCTTCCTCATTCTGAAAATTCTCCAAGCTCTCCTCTTCATAGAAGTCTTGTTGTTGGGTGGCATTTGTAATTGTGATTTCTTTCTGTCCACCCTTCCTCATTCAGAAATGACTACAGTTGTAATTCTAATTGGTTTCTCTCCTTTCTGAATTTGGGTCTATTTGCCTATTGTTAAGGCAAACACACAAGTGTTTTTACAATCTCAATTGTGTAACCTTGAAGGAGGCTTGTTCCTGTTGTACCCCTCTTGTGAAGGGAAGACCTTGTTGAAGGTAGTCTTTGTACCCCTGGTAAGGGAAGACTTGCTTGGGAGCAAGTGGGCTTGTAATTCCTCTCAAGGGTGAGAGAAGGCCAAGTTCTCTTGGCAGTTAGTGAAATCTCAAGTGGTTTGCTTGACGACTAGACGTAGGACTTCCATGTGGGAAGGGTCGAACCAGGATAAAATTCTTTGTGCAATTATGTGATTGTTTCCACCAACTTACACTTGAATCACACACTACACAAAATTCTAACAGCTTTATTTAGTGTTGTTTAATTTCAGATAAAATTTTTAAAAGCACAAGAAATCCTATTCACCCCCCTCTAGGACATCATTAGTGCCATTTTGATCCAACAAGTGGTATCAGAGCGAGGTCTTCTCAGAAGAATCTACAGATTTGAGAAGAGATGGCAGCTGAAAGTCATAACTATGAAGGTCAGTCTGTTACAAGGCCACCATTCTTTGATGGTGAGGATTATCAATATTGGAAGATGCAGATGGAGTGCTTTATCAGAGGCACAGATTTTTATCTATGGCAGGGAATAGAACAAGGTGATTATGAAAACCTTGGTGAGTCCTCCTCTGCTCTTTCCATAGAAGATAAAAGGAATATGTCTTTAAATTATAAGGCTTAAAACTATCTATGATGTGCCCTATCCAAACGAGAATTTAATAGATTATCTGCTTGTAGAACTGCTAAAGAAATGTGAGACAAACTGCAAGTTACATATGAAAGAACTGATAGAGTAAAACAAACTAAGATAGATATTCTTATTTCTCAGTATGAACAATTTAAAATGCTTCCTAATGAAAACATAACTCAGATGTACAATCGTTTTTCAAACATAATAGTAGGACTGAGCACTATAGGAAAAGTTCTTACAAATGAAGAAACTGTAAGAAAGATCCTAAGATCATTAACAAATGTTTGTGTAGCAACCTAAATTTTTAAGAAAAATAAAAAATTTAAATAAAGAATTAAAACCTAGCTAAATGGATATTTAAATAAAAAGAGCATTAAATAAAACCCATTAAATGGAAAAGAGTAATGGACCCTCTAGAATTTATTGGGTCAAAATATGAATAATAAGAAAATACCTAAAATTCGGAGTTTAATTATCTCCTAATTGGAAAGGGGTTATTAAAGCAATAAAAGTGGCAATTAGAGTTGGAATTGGATTCCTAAACCTACCCCATATAGTCTAGCACAAATTTAGATCCCATCCTAACCTAAATAGAGGTTGGAAAGTAAGAAAGGAAGGTTGGAGTTAGGAAATCTCGTAATTAAGAGGAATTTGAGTAGTAGTAGGAATAGGAACTTGTATTTATATAAATACACCTCTCAAACCCTCTTGGCCGAACCTAGCTCGTTGCCAAAGGTTGTTGGACGTGGAGAAGAGGCCAAGGAGGAGAGGATCTCGTGGGGAGAAGAAGTTCGTGGAGCTTCTTCCTCGTTCTTGGAGTTCTAAGCCCTAGAAGATAAATCGCGTCAAAGGTAGACATTCTCACAAGCAAAACCAAATCAAATCCGTCTATAGGTAGTTCCAATCACCAAGAACAAAAGCTCTCTTGTTTCATAATTTTTCATCGAGCCAATCTTTTGTTCTTGATTTTTGAAGTTCTGCATCCATGATAACCCCAAGTCATCATGTTTAAATCAGATCTCCATGTACACTTGTTCCCATGCTACGAAAATTTTACTGTAGATACTAATTGTTGTTAGGGATCTTTTGCTTCTAAAAGCCCTAATTTTGATCAAGCATGTTGCTCGAATTAAATCATTCATCTCTGCTGCACCTGGAATCAGGTCGCTTCTTGTTCAACTTGTTAGAACTATGTCGATACCACGATTGTTTTCAAATTCCTAATTACTGGAAGTACCCTTGCATGTCTAGATCAATTTAAAAATGGTTTCATGATTTTTCATAGTGTATACAATTAGTTATGATTTTCTGAACTACCCTATGTCAAAAAGGCAAGTTTTTAGACCGCAATCCAAGATAGATCAGAACTCTGTCAGGCTCAGGCGCAGACCCTGTGAAGGCGATGGCCCGATAGGCCGCGTTTACAAGGTCCGTTGTGATAGAGCGCTCTGTCGTGATCTGATCGCGACAGTCCGCATTGTTGCGATTTGCTGACCAGGCAGGCGCGACCCTCATGCAAGCCTGTCGCAATCTGCCCTTCTGTCCTGGCAGCCCTGTCGCTACGCCTTTTTAACAGTCACACATGTAGTAAAAGCACCTGTTTTAAAATGGAGCCATATTGAATGCTTTAAATTACATATTCACGACTTCGTTTCTATCTATGACTTCTCTTTCACATGCACACACATGAACCATCCATATATGGCTGAAATCTGGCATAAAATATCTCATAATGTATCTGGTAATTTATTGTAATAAAGTATATTAATTGCACTATTTTAAAGGACTTGTATTCGTTTCTTGCGTTGTTTATATACCGATATCGATGCTCCACTATTCTAGAATTCCTCTAGAACGTCGAGCACCTGTTTTTATATACACCCTTTACTTGGCTTGTGGTGAACTCTCCGTCGGATATTCCTTTCGCCAGACTAGTGAACTCTTGCACAAGGCCTCCGTAAGTCTCCTCTGATCATGGATTCCCACATGGTCGACGAGCCGGTTGTACCCTAACACCCATTACACCTTTAGGGGTCGATAAGATCCAAACGGCTATTAGAAGTTCACTCTCATCTTGAATCACGTCGGACCTCTGGACTTGTGCATAACATGGCCAGCGGGAAGATCGTGAGTTCCACCTGACTGCCAACACCAAGTGCGCGTGTTGTGCAACTGTTACTATCGCCTGTTTACTCGTCGCATTACGTGCAATGTCCATTAGCTCTCATATATACTCAACTCGCTTGTCTATTCACATTCTCTCTACTATCTCGTCTATTCATCTAGTGCTCTCATCTACTTCTTGGTACTCTATATTGGCCATTGACTGATTGTCTAAAGATAAACAATATAACCAATACGTGGCAATATATAAAGGGCCCGATCTGGTCCTGGGATGTGCGCCCGAAAGTGCTAGTGCCCATTGGAGTTAAATGATCAGAGTGTTCGGCAGTGCTATCTATCTCGACTATCTATATGACAATCAAAACACGAAATGTGCTATACTCTCTCGATGTCTAGAATGACAAACAAGTGCTATACTCGTCGTGCTATTATTATACTTGTGCTAGTTGTGCTATGGTCATCCTGCTATTCGTGCTATACTCGATACTTGTGCTATTTTTGGAAACTATACTCGATCTCGAGCTATTGTGCTATCTTGTCGTCTGTTGTGCTATCTCTTGCTATATTTTGACTCTCTTGTACCTGCTATCTTTAGATACTCTGTCATTAAATACGTTAATTATTTAAAGCCTGCTTGAGCCTGAGATTTAAGTCCTACTGGGTGTTATCGCTCACCCTACGTTATTTGATGTGGTGTTCTCAGGTGAGACCGAGGATGACATATACACTCACGAGGAAGGGAATGACCAAGAGTGAAGCCAGAAGTACCCTCGAGTCACTATGTCATTTTAGAGTTGTAGTTAGTTATTTCCATTTATTGCAATGTAATTGGGCCCTATAGAATGGCTCTGATATTAGTGGTTGTAACAAGACATTTGGAAAATTATTAATGAGAAAGATTTGCTTTAGTATTATTCAATGTGCAATGGTTTGATGTCTAGTATACGCAATATACCTTTTCTTGCAACTACCTTCGCGCTCCGATATTCCGCGTTGGGGCGTGAAAGTTTGGACCCCTAAGGTCACTGCCATTGAGGAAGCACATGATCTAACTCAGCTTTCCATTGATAAATTAATCGGATCCTTAATGGCTCATGAAATTAATATGGAAAGATTTTCTGAAAATTCATCGAAAAAGAAATGCCAAATGCTTTGAAGGTTGCAGATTCTTCCTCCTCTGAAGATTCAAAGGAGAAATCAGATGATAGTGATGATGAAGCCATGTTGTCAAGGAAACTATAAAGGATCCTTGCTAAGAAGAAGAAATTTGGCTCCAAAATATTCTTCAAGAAGGACAAGAAGATGGAACCAACCTGCTACGAGTGCAATCAACTAGGACATTACAAGTCTGAATGTCCTAAGCTGAAGAAGAAGGATCAAGCAGAAAGATCCGGCAAGAAGAAAGGTAAAGAAAAGAAGTTCAGAAAATACAAGAAAATTGCAATGGCAGCAGGATGGGATAATGAAGAAGCCACCAGTTTAGAATCTGAAGAAGAAGAAAAGGCAAATCTAGCCCCCATGGCAGCACTAGATCAGGTAAATTCTGAAACATCTTTTACATCTTGTTCTAAATCTGATTCGGATAGTCTTGGAGATGTCTTCAATGAATTCTATGAAAAATATAAAATATTAGTCAAGCAAATGAAAATAGTTAAATTAAATTTGCTAAATCAAGAAAAGGCCAACACCTTCCTGAAAAATGAAGCAGAAAGGTTAGGACAAAGTTTAAATGAAACTAAAAAAGCAAATGAACTACTATGTGAAGACTTAAAAAATAAAAATAGTAAAATTATGGAAATAGAATCAAATTTAAAAGAAGTAAAAAATGAAGAAAAGTTAAAAGTAGAAAATGACTATTTAAGAGCTACCATTGAGAAAATATCTAACTGTAAAACATCTTTATTTGTTAGATTAAAGGCTCTAGAACAGGCAAGAAAAAGTATGGAGTAGGATACACACCTCAACTTAATGAAGAAGATATTATGCATCCTAAAATTTATCTAACCCCTCAATTTGTAAAAGAAAAATGAATTAGAAATTCTAAAAAGGTTAACCAGTATGTTTATAAACAAAACATAAATTTAACAACATAAAAAATGCTTTTGATTTATGTTGTACTCACTGTAATCAGTTAGGGCACACTGTCAGCACATGCACAACCAGACATTTACGCTGAATCATCATCAAGGACCCAAGAAAATTTGGGTACCAAAAGTTACAACTTAAATTTATTTGCAGGGTCGCCTGAGAGCATTCAAATGGTATTTGGATAGTGGGTGCTCAATGCATATGACAGGTGACAGGAAGTTATTTACAAGTTTTAGAGATGAAAGTGGTCAGGCCACTTATGGAGATAATGGTAAAGGAAAGGTCTTAGGATGTGGAACAGTGGGAACAAAAGAAAAGAATTTGATAGAAGATGTCATGTATATAGAAGGATTGAAGCACAATCTAATTAGCATCAGTCAATTATGTGATAAGGGTCATCTAGTAAAATTTCATAATGACAAGTGCATTATTCAAAACGATGGAAAAATAGTCTTTGAAGCTCAAAGAGTGAAAAATCTATACACCCTACAGTTAGCAGAACTAAAAGAAGTAAATTTATGTCTTGCAACTACCAAGAGTGAAGAATCTGATTTGTGGCATAGAAGATTGGGACATGCAAGTACTTCAGTAATCAAGAAATTGATTAAGCATGACCTAGTTGAAGGTCTTCCGAAGATGAAGCTAAGGAAATCTGGAATATGTACAACCTGTGCAAAGGGAAAGCAAACCAAGACATCATTTCAGTCCAAAATAGTAGCCACAACTTATAAGCCTTTGGAGCTCATTCATATGGACTTATTTTGACCTATAAGAACAGTTAGTCTTGGAGGAAAAGTGTATGGTTATGTAATCGTGGATGACTACTCAAGATATACTTGGGTATCTTTCTTACAGGCCAAGTCAGAAACTTTTTCAGCTTTTCTGAAGTTCAAAACAGTAGTATAAAAGAATCAGAAATTCCACATCATCAGCATCATATCTGATCATGGTGGAGAATTCAAGAATGAAGATTTTATGATGTTCTGTGAAGAAAATTGGAATAGAACACAATTTCTCTGCACCAAAAACACCTCAACAGAATCGAGTAGCGGAAAGGAAGAACATAACACTGCTAGACATGGCCAGAACTATGCTCACAGAGTACAACTTACCAAGATACTTCTCGGCAGAAGCAGTCAACATAGCCTACTACATCATCAACAGATGCATGATCAGACCAATTCTAAAGAAGACATCCTATGAGCTATACAAGGAGAAGAAGCCCAACATCAGTCATCTTCGACCTTTTGGTTGTAAGTGCTTTCTTTTGAATAATGGTAAAGATAACCTAGGAAAGTTAGATGCTAAAAGTGATGAGCGTTTTCTATTAGGATATATTTCAAAACCTAGAGGATATAAAGTTTTTAATAGGAGAACTTTAACTATAGAGTAAACACTGCATATCTTATTTGATGAGACTAACCCTTCTATTATGAGAATAGAAGAAGAAGAAGATTGTGTTGAAGATCTGTGTAGGGATCTAGAGAAAACATCTCTTGAAGAAGAAGAAAAAGAAGAAGAAAAGGAAGATCCACCACTGAAGGAACTTCAACAGCAAGAAGAACTACAAGAAGGACTACCTAGAGAATTGAGGTATCACAGAGATCATCCAAGAGAAAACATTATAGGTGATCCTAAAGATAGGGTAAGAACAAGAGGCATGAACATTCATTGTGATTTTTTTGCATTTGTGTCTCAAATTGTAAGGCCCTCGAATTTTGTTGCATTATTTTATTTCGTGTAAATAATTCATGTTTGTGTATGCATAGATGTACATATCTACGTATGAATTAACTAGTTATACTTATGTGTGCATGTGTATAATTAGTTGTAAATAATGTATGAATTGCATGGTGGTAGTGTGTACATGATAATACATATGTATGACATGTATATATGTATAAGTTAAGCATGGTTTCTGCATGTTTTGAGTTCTGGACGAAGGACCCAATTGGCGTCCACATGGATGGATGCCCATGCTGAGTCAGCGTCCACCTCGATGGACGCCAATACTTAAGCCAACGTCCATTGATGTGGTCGTTAAGATCTCTGACCTGCATGCGTTGCAGACCCCGAAACTCCGGGGGCAAGCAAGCCCAGCCATTGGGGAGATGTCCCCAACGGCTAGCAGGCCTTCACGTCACCTCTCCGAGGTTCCCCAAACCCCTCTCCTTTAAGTCAAACTCCTTCTTCACCAGAAAGAGTCCTCTTTGGCTCTTTGCAAAGAGGAGAGAAACCCTAGCTCATTCGGTGAGAAAAACCTGAACATGACAAGCTTGAATCCGGCGTCTGAAGGCTTCTTCCGGCGATCCACCGCTGCTGGGAGGGAGTCTGGACCTTGGGGAAGGCTTCTCCAACAATGGACTGAAGCTTGCATCGACTGAGAACCAGGAGGAGAGCTCTTTTGGAGGCTTCTTGGGACTGCCCAAGGAGAGCTTCATCAACCTCTTTGATCCCTTTGAAGATTTATTTAGAGGCAAGTACCCCATACATTTTGTCCATGTAGATGTCTAGTAGGGTTTTAATGTTTTTACAGATTTTAAATCGTGTCCTGGATCCTCCTTTTCACCCTGTATTTGGAGCTCAGTCTGTGCTCTTGCACAGACAGGAACTTGGCGTCAAGGCCTCTTGCCGCCAAGATCTCCAGTCTGCGTCCACCAATCTTGCCGTCCAACTCCTTGAACGGCCAGAGACTGCCATTAAGTTCCTCAGGATAGAACAGTGAGCTGTTCTTCCTGGTATATGACTATTTTCGATGTGTTTTCGTAATGAGGATATAATGTAACTTCTATATATTATGTATACTAGTTAATGTGGTGTGTGGGAGAATTATTGCGCATTTTGTTTTGTGGATGGTAGACTTTATTAGGTTATTGGAATGCATGTGGAAGATATGGCTATGTATGTTCACCCACTATTCTCATGATCTGTGGAGAATTTTGGTGCCCTAAATTTTATAAACCATGCGTGTATGGGTCAGTCTGTGCCCTATAATTACTGAATTTTTCCCATGCTCCTATGATTTACTGTAAATTTCTGTTTTGGAAAATAGCAAACATGCGTAGGCTTGCAAAATTTATAGGAAATGGTGTGTTGTGCATTAAATCCGGGGGAAAATCTCTGAAATGATGTGTATGTTGGGTTCAGGGCTGTGAACTTGCAACGACCCTCATTATACCGGTACGGTTATACCAACCCATGTCGGTATAGCGAGCGTCATCACAGTGGGACATTTACCCAACAATAACATTCAGCTGAGATACACATGAATATAAGGACAGAGTAGCGGAAGTAAAAGAACCACTGTCTTCATTTCATTCATCATCCACATTTAACATACATGATTCGATAACATTTATAGAACTAAAAGTCCACATAATTTAAATTGCTGAAAATCAAATACATAGATGTCCATACTTATACATTCTTCCATGATAATGCTAGTACAATGTTCAATTTACATACTATGAAAATCACAAAATGTCACAAGTACTCCAACACTCTAATCTCCACGCTCGGAGTCGGTCTCCAACATCTCCTCCACAAGTGTCTCGTCACCAACTACACCTATACGCCGAAGCAAGTAGTGAGTCTAAAAGACTCCGCAAGTAATTCTACACATACCGTACATGTACATATCATAGTAGGTTCTACATACACATTCACAAGACACAACATGTAGCATGCTTGATATTAAATTTTACAACCTATCATGGTGAATCTACAATTTAAACACATGGACTATGCTTTCAGATTTCCTAAAATAGAATCACCTATCACATGCTTTCTATTCATTCCTCACATAAAAATCTACATTCAACCAACTAAGACATGAAAGCCATTAACATGAATTCCCGAGCATGCATGAAAGGAAACATACCTAACATGGAATCTACACATTCCTACGCATATACATAACCATTTTACATGCTTTAAGCTTGCTGGTTTTACATGCTTTAGCAACCATAATCTAACACATGAGAGCTACAACAACGATTAAATCACAACATGTGAACAACCAAGTATGAAAGTTGTTTATATATGCTTAACAATTATCCCTAGCATGGATTCTAGCCATTTGCATAAATACATACACAAGCACAATATTCACACACACGACACAAAAAAATTGCGACGAAAATTCGAGGGCCTTACACCCTCTCCCCCTTAAAGAACTTCATCCTCGAAGTTAGAACGATACTACTCGCACAAAAGGGGATACTTCTTCCTCATCGCATCCTCAAGCTCCCAAGTAGCCTCCTCTCGCAAGAAGTTCTGCCAGAGAACTTTCACCGACGCAATACTCTTGTTCCGGAGATGCTGAACCTTCCGGTCAAGAATAGCTACTGGTTGCTCGACATACGACAGATTTGACTGAATCTCCACTGGCTCATGACTAATCACATGAGACGGATCTCGGACATACTTCCTGAGCATCGAAACGTGGAACACAGGATGAACACTAGCCAAAGCTGGGGGTAAGGCTAGCTCATATGCCACGCTGCCCAAACGTCTGAGAATCTCATATGGGCCAATGAACCTAGGGCTCAACTTACTATGCCTGCCAAATCTGACAACACCTCGAGTAGGCGATATCTTCAAGAAGACATGTTCGCCAACCTTGAACTCAAGATCCTTCCTCCTATTGTCGGCATAGCTCTTCTGCCTATCCTGTGCCGCAACAAGCCTCTTCCTGATAAGCTGGACCTTATCCGAAATCTCCTGAACTAACTCCGGACCGATCAACTGCCTATCACCAGTCTCCTCCCAACATAAAGGAGATCTACAGGGCCTACCATACAACACCTCGAATGGAGCCATACCAATACTTGCATGAAAGCTTTTGTTGTATGCGAACTCCACTAGAGGTAGATGGCGCTCCCAATCATCCTTCCAATCCAGCACTCATGCTCTCAACATATCCTCGAGCGTTTGGATAGTCCTCTCAGACTGTCCATCAGTCTGGGGATGAAACGCCGAACTGAGCTTCAACTCCAAACCTAAAGCATCCTGAAGACCCTTCCACAACCTCGAAGTAAATCTCGGATCTCGATCCAAAATGATCGACTTCGGCACACCATGCAATTTAATGATACTACTAACATACAATCTAGCTAAACTCTCTACTGACTGTTTCTTCTTCATAGGCAAGAAATGAGCAGTCTTCAAGAATCTATCTACAACTAACCAAATCGAGTCATTGCCCCTTCTAGATCGAGGCAAAACCCGAAACAAAGTCCATAGTGACAGCTTCCCACTTCCACACTGGGATGTCCATCCTTTGCATAAGGCCGGATGGTCGCTGTCGCTCGGCCTTCACTTGCTGGCATACTAAACACCCGGATACATAATCTGCTACATCCCTCTTCATTCCAGACCACCAAACAGATCTCTTCAAATCCTAGTACATCTTTGTGTTACCCGGATGAATAGAGAATCGCGATCTATGAGCCTCAACTAACACATGCTCACGGACATCTACTAAATCAGGGACACAAACACGGTGCTGAAATCTAATCACACCATCCTCATCAAGAGCAATGCCTGCCTTGCCCACTAACTCTAAGAGTCTAGGGTCGGCTCCTTGTTGCTCGATCACCTCATCCAAAACCGAGGACCTAAGAGATAACTGAGCTACAAAAGCCTGGCATAGCGATGGCTCTAACTCAGTCAATGCGCAAGCTGCATCCTCCAACATCTTCCAGTCCTTCTGGAGAGATGGCCTCTTTCTACTCAGATCATCTGCTACAACATTCGCCTTTCCAAGGTGATACTGAAGGTCGAAGTCATAGTCCTTCAAGAACTCAATCCATCTCCTCTGCCTCAGGTTTAATTCCTTTTGGGAGAAAAGATACTTTAAGCACTTCTGGTCGGTAAACACCTCAAATCTAACACCATAAAGATAGTGCCTCTAAATCTTTAGTGCATGAACCACTGCTACGAGCTCCAAGTCATGAGTCAGATAGTTCTTCTCATGCTCCTTCAACTGACGAGAAGCATAAGCCACTACCCTTTCCTGCTGCATGAGCACACAACCTAAACCAATCCGAGACGCATCCGTGTAGATAGCAAAACCCTCTACACCGCTCGGTAAGACTAACACCAGGGCTGTCGTGAGCTTAGTCTTCAATAATTGAAAACTACTCTCACACTTCTCGGACCAAACAAACTTCACTCCCTTTTTGGTAAGCTGAGTCAAAGGGGCGGTGATGGATGAAAATCCCTCAATAAATCGCCGATAGTAACCAGCTAAACCAATAAAACTACGAATCTCTGAAAGGGTCTTGGGAATCTCCCAATCCATAACTGCCTGGACCTTTGCTGGATCCACTGCAACATCAGCACCGAAGATAACATGCCCGAGGAAATGAACCTCGCGCAACCAAAAATCGCACTTGTTGAACTTAGCGTACAGCTTGTGCTCACGAAGAACCTCTAACACTAACCTCAGATGCTGACGGTGTGTGGCCTCATCCGGAGAGTAAACCAACAAATCATCAATAAACACCACAAAAAATCTATCTAAATAAGGCCTAAACACCCTGTTCATGGGATCCATGAACGCTGCAGGGGCATTGGTCAATCCAAAAGGAAGGACCAAAAACTCATAATGTCCATAACGGGTTCTAAATACCGTCTTGGACACATCCTCACTCCGAATCCTCAACTGATGATAACCAGATCGCAAATCAATCTTAGACAAGACTGATGCATCTCGCAATTGGTCAAACAAATCATCAATACGAGGTAAGGGATACCTGTTCTTCACAGTCACTTGGTTCAGCTTCCTGTAGTCAATGCATAACCCAAGTGACCCGTCTTTCTTCTTGACGAATAATATAGGTGCGCCCCAAGAGGAAACACTAGGGCGAATAAATCCCTTATCAAGCAACTCTTGCAACTGCCTCCTCAATTCGGCTAACTCCGCAGGTGCCATCCGATATGGAGCCTTCGAGATAGGAGAGGTGCCCAGAAGCAACTCTATGGTAAACTCTATCTCTCTATCCGGTGGCAAACCAGACAAATCATCAGGAAAGACGTCTGGAAAATCCTGCACTACCTCAATCTCCGCAAGAGTAGGTGACTCATCAGCCTCTGGCACTAGTACCACGCTGGCAAGAAAGGCATCACAACCCTTGTTCACCATGCGCATCGCCTTCATGGCAGAGATGACTAACTTTCCCGCCAAGTTCCTTGGCAAGGGATGAGAGAACTCGTCCTCACCAGGAATGCGGAAAACAATCCTCTTCCGGCGACAATCCACTAACGCATAGTGCTCCTCTAGCCAATCTAGACCAAGAATAGCATCATAGTCCTTCATCTTTAGCAAGAAGAAACAACCATCTAGGATTCTATCCTCAATGCACACAGGTAACGACAGAATGCACTTCCTAGTTGATACCGTACCCGCAGGGGTGTGCACAGACAAAGGGACCTCTAAATCCTCAGACTCTATACCTGACTCTAGGGCTAACTGCCTAGCGAACCGCTCGGAAATGAACGAGTGAGTAGCACCCGTATCAAACAAAACCCGAGCGTGCACACCTAAAAGCAAAACCGTACCTTCGGTGACATGCTCCGCCTGCTCGGCGTCCTCCCGAGCTAAAGCAAACACTCGAGCTGGGGCTCGAGGCCTTCCTGGTCTTCCTATAGCTGGCGCTGCTGCCGCTACCGCTGGGGCTAGCGCTCCGCGCTGGACTCCTTGCTGAAGTCTTGCGCAATCCTTGATCTTGTGGTCGCTACTTCCGCACTTCAAGCACTTGCTCGTAATCATCCAACATTCGGTACCACCATGTGTCTTCCCACAGTGGGGACACTCTTTCTTCACACCAGGGGAACGTACAGAGGGTACCTGAGAACTGCCGACTGCCACGGATCGCTGCGGTGTCTGGTACACCGCTTTCTTCTTGTCTTGCCGTTGGAATGTCGTTGCTGGCCTCTTCTACGAAGCTTTCTTTTCTTCCAGGTATTGCTCCATCTCTCCCTCCTGCCTACAAGCAGCACTGAGGGCCTCGTCCAACGTGCGGTGGTCAAATGGCACGGGTCTCGTCCGCAGTGATGGCTTGAGTCCCATCACGAAGTTCTTTGTCTTCCTGTGCTCGTCTGCCACGATGTGAGGTGCATATTTAGAGAGTTCAGAAAATCTTGCCTCATATTCCAGCACAGTCATGGAGCCTTGAGCCAAAGAAAGGAATTCCTGCTCCATCCGATCTTGCACATGCTCGGGGACGAACTTGGCCCGAAAGAGCCTCACAAACTCGTCCCAAGCAACATCGATAGCTCCGTCCTCAAACCAGCTATGCAGCAATGAAGCCCACCATACATCAGCTCTTTCCTGCAGTACACCGCTCATAAGCACCATCTAAACAAATCTAGCTTAACAAACATACAAGCATATAAACTAAAGCATACCTGTAGCATGTAGGTGGCCAATGTAACCTTATCCTCATCTGCACACCTGATGGCTCGGAAGATCTTTTCTATCTCCCTCATCCAGCTTTCATCCAACAACGGATCGCTATCCCCCTTAAAAGAGGGTGGCAGCATCCTCTTGAACCTTTCCATGGTAGAAGGTCCACCATGGTCCTGAGCTGGTACTTGAGCCTGCTACATCACAGCAAACAGTACACAATCAACACAATATCACATAATTAAATAAAACAGACTATTAATCCTTTTATTAGTCTAACCTGAGCCTCCAACTGAGCCTGGAGTGCTGCCTGGGTATGAGCCTGCGTCTGCATGGCTTGCACCAGACCTTGCATGAATACTCCATAATCCACAGGCAGTGGTGGGGGAAGTACAGGACCTTGCGGTGCCAGGGCCTGCTGCTCCTCCCGCTCGTCACGTCTCGGCTCGTCCTCACGGGCCAGCGCTCCGTCATGCCTACCACTCGAAGCCATGGCTGTAATAAATTTCAGCCACCATTAGAGCTAGGTTACTAAGTTTTCTAACCATTTTCTTATCTACTTTTCATTCATTATTAATCAATTTTACACATGTGGACATTCCTATGTAGACTTAGCATGTAATGGGGATGATGACTTAGGTATATTCATGTGCAATCTCAACCGGTTGCTCTGATACCAATCTCTGCGACGACCCTCATTATACCGGTACGGTTATACCAACACACGTCGGTATAGTGAGCATCATCACAGTGGGACATTTACCCAACAATAACATTCTGTTGAGATACACGTGAATATAAGGATAGAGTAGCGGAAGTAAAAGAACCACTGTCTTCATTTCATTCATCATCCACATTTAACATACATGATTCGATAACATTTAGAGAACTAAAAGTCCACATAATTTAAATTGATAAAAATCAAATACATAGATGTCCATACTTATACATTCTTCCATGATAATTCTAGTACAATATTCAATTTACATACTATGAAAATCACAAAATGTCACAAGTACTCCAACACTCTAATCTCCACACTCGGAGTCGGTCTCCAACGTCTCCTCCACAAGTGTCTCGTCACCAACTACACTTGTACACCGAAGCAAGTAGTGAGTCTAAAAGACTCTGCAAGTAATTCTACACATACCGTACATGCACATATCATAGTAGGTTCTACATACACATTCACAAGACACAACATGTAGCATGCTTGACATTAAATTTTACAACCTATCATGGTGAATCTACAATTTAAACACATGGACTATGCTTTCAGATTTCCTAAAATAGAATCACCTATCACATGCTTTCTATTCATTCCTCACATAAAAATCTACCTTCAACCAACTAAGACAAGAAAGCCATTAACATGAATTCCCGAGCATGCATGAAAGGAAACATACCTAACATGGAATCTACACATTCCTACGCATATATGTAACCATTTTACATGATTTAAGCTTGCTGGTTTTACATGCTTTAGCAACCATAATCTAACACATGAGAGCTACAACAACGATTAAATCACAACATGTGAACAACCAAGTATGGAAGTTGTTTATATATGCTTAACAATTATCCCTAGCATGGATTCTAGGCATTTTGCATACATAAACATGATCATAACATAGTAAAGCTACTGTTTAAGCATGATTTCAGATTGTCATAACATGGATTACAAACTCACATCCTCACATTTTGGTTTCACATTTTTACACAATTTCAAGTTCCCATATTTCACACTTTACACATGCACTTTTACACATTGTTCACATTCACATTTTTCACATGAACACATACACATTTACACATTCACATTTAGTGCCGTGACACATAGTCCAAACAATCAAAGAAGGACACAACACATCACATCACATAGACACCATCTAGGCAATACAGTGGCGACTCTTGGACTACGCAGACCGGGAGAACAAGTCTCCACCCTAACCAATGGTACTTGTCCACCTCCAGGATTTCCCCCTAATGCCCTTAGGGTCACAACACATTGAACCTTCTCAGGGGGACTTTTCCCTGATACGGTTCCACTGCCCTCTGTGGAAGCAATGTCACACTTGGCACAATTTACACATTACACGTTTTCCGATTTAAGCACTTAGTTTAGCACATGACACTCACATCTCACTCATTCACACACATGGGGCTCTATTTTCCTGACATGATACTACAATTACAGAAATTTTACACTCAGGGAATTTCACCCTTCATGTTGAAATAAACAGAATTAAATCATTTTTGCAACGAAATGCATTAATTTTGCATTTCTACATATAAAATTCATATTGCGTCATATACTTGTCTAAATGACCTGAAGTTTTAACCACTAGCTGATTTCGGGTTTAAGATCCCACATGCAAATTTTCAGATTTTTCTAACCTAAAATGTAATTACAGAAAATCTAGCATCGAATTCACATGCTATCCACAATTCAAGTTAGCATGGAGTTGAACACCAATCACAAATTTAACAACTCACTGTCTGAACCCTAGCATGCATAGAGCCACATGATTTATTCCCGGATTTACTGGGCAATACACAATTTACGAAAGATTTATCGTGACCTACGCATGATTTCTATTTTCCAAAACAGAAAATTCAATAAATCATACAAGCATGGAAAATTCCAGAAATTCAGAGCACAGACAGGGTTGTACATACATGGTCTAAAAAAATTAGGGCAACATGATTTTACCACGGATTATCAGGATAATGGTGAGAACATACACATGAACATTCTTCCACATGCTTTCAAATATGTAAATAAGCTCTACCATCCACAAAATAAGTGTACATTCACATTCCCATCCATCACGTTAGCTAGTATACATAGCATATAAGAGATTACATTATATCCTCATCGTGAAACATATCGAAATTAATCATATAGAAGGGCAGAACAGCTTGTTGTTCTGCTCAGATGAACTTAACGGCAAGCTATGGACGCTAATTAATGTTAACTGCACAATCGCTGGACGCTAAGCATGATATTAACGACAACAGATGTTGTCGTTAAGTTCAGGTCTATGCAAAACATAGACCTGAGCTCCAAAGATAGGGTGAATTGGGGGATCTAGGACACGAGGGAAAATGCACAAAAATGATAAAACCAACCTAGACACATACAGGGACGTTATGGGTAGGGTACTTGCCTCTTGAAAATACACTAAACGGATCTAGGGCTCGGTGAAGCTCTCCTTGGGCTGTCCCAAGAAGCTCCTAGAAAAGCTTCACTCCGGGTTCTAGGATGAAGATGGCTCCAAGATAGGGTCGGGGAAGCCTCCTCCTCCACTCCAGCTAGCTCCTTGCTGCAGTAGATGGCCGGTGCAAGCTTCAGGTAGCCGGATTTAGGGTAGCAAAGGTGAGCTCTTCACACAGATTTTAGGGTTTTCTCTTTTTTTTCTCTTCTTCCTCTCTTGCAAAGGGGCAAAGAGAAGGGTGTGAGGTGCAAAAATGGCTTTGTATATAGCCAAAGACCTCTCACCCACGCAGGAGATGATGTGATACCCCTTTCAGACCATTGGGGACAGCTCCCCAATGGTTGGGGTAGCTTGCTCCCGAGATTTCCGGCTCTGCTACGCATGCAGGTCAGTGATCTTGACGTCAACATCGGTGGACGCCTAAGTAAGTTCTGACGTCACACGATATTGATGTTGACAACCCTTGGCGTCCAATAGGTGGACGCCAACTGGCCCTTCGGCCAGAAATCAAAATCATGCAGAAACCCATGCACATCATGTATATATACATGTAATATCTATATGGTATTGTGCACACACTACCATCAAGCAATACATACATTATTTACATCTAACTTATACACATGCATGCAATAGTATACTAACTAGTACATACGTAGCCATTTGCATACATACATACACAAGCACAATATTCACACACACGACACAAAAAAAAGGCGATGGAAATTCGAGGGCCTTACAGAATTGTTAAACCTGATGTTCGTGTTATGTTCCATGTTGAATTGAATTTTTAATAGCGCAAAAATGAATGTCTTAATTTCTGTAAATATCTAGTAATTCAGAAAAATCTAGAAATTTGCATGTGAGGTTATAAACCTGAAATCAGAATGTGGTTAAAATTACAGGCCATTGGGATAACCGTGGAATGCATTATGGGATTTTCCATGCACAAATATGTAATTAATGCATGCCATTATGATAATGAGTTGAATTGTGTTTTCAACCTGATTACTATAAGTTACTGAATGTGAAATCTCTGTCATCTGTAGTATCATGCTAGGAAAACATAGCTATGTGTGAATGAGAGAATGTAAAGGTGTGTGTGCGCCATGTGTAAAAATGTGTGTAAAAATCGGTATGTGTAATGTGTAAGACTGTGCCAAGTGTGATACTGCTTCCATAGAGGGACGTGGAACCGTACCATGGGAAGGTTCAATGTGTTAAGATCCTAAGGGCATTAGGATGAAATCCTGGAGGTGGATAAGTACCACTGGTTATGGTGGAAGCTTGTTCTCCCGGTCTGTGCAGTCCAAGAGTCGTCACTATATTGCCTAGGTGACGTCTATGTGTATGTGTTATGTGATGTGTCCTTCTTATGGTGGTTTGGACTATGTGTCACGACACTAAAGTGTAAAGTGTAAAGTGTAAAATGTGAATGTGATCATGTGTAAATTGTGTAGTGGGAATATGTGTAAATGTGCAATGTGTGAAAAGAGAACTATATGAATGGGAAATTGTGAAAACATGTGGAACCAATATGTGAGATTGTGAAATTGTAGTCCATGATATGATAATGTGAAATTATGTTACAACAGAAACCTAATTGTGGCTATGAGAATGTTTTATATGTGTAAAAATGCGTAGATCCATGCTAGTAGCACTTCTTGCATATGTGTGAACAATTCCATGTCTCGTTGTTATCATGTTGTAGTTAATTAAGAATGTAGCTCTCATGTGAAGGGTATGAATTTCTAATCCATGATAAAAACAGCAACCTTAAAGTGTATAAAATGATAGTTTACATATGCCAAAATGTGTAGCAACCATGTTAGGAATGATTTCCTTCATGTATGTGAGAATCCTATGTTTAGTCGTTTCATGTTATAGTTTAATCTGAAGTGTGGTTTTCATGTGATTGAATTAGTAGAGAGCATGTGATAGGATATTTATGTTGAATGTCTTAAATCATGTACCATGTGTTTAAATTGTAGAATTACTATGGTAGGTTGTCTCGTTATCAGTGTTCAAGCATGCTATGTGTTTGCCTTGTAAATTGGAATGTAAAAACCTACTGTGATATATGCATGTATGATGTGTGTGGAGATTACTTGCTGAGTCTTTTAGACTCACTCCTTGCTTCGGCGTACAGGTTTAGTTGGTGACGTCACACCGTTGGAGGAGACAGTGGAGAGTGACTCTGAGCGTGGCCAGTAACTTGGACGAGACATTGTGTGACTTTTGCTTTCATAGTATGTATTAAGGCATTGTAATAGAATTATCATGTAATTGTGGACAAACTATGTATTAAATTTTAGCACTTAAATTACGTGGACTTTAGTTCCTTTAAATTGTTAGTTGAATCATGTATGTTAAATGTGGATGATGAATGAAATGAAGACAGTGGTTCTTTTCTTCCGCTACTCTGTATCTATATTTGTATGTATCTCAATCATGTGATAGCGTTTGGGTAAATGCCCCACTGTGATAACGTTCACTATACCGACGTGGGTTGGTATAACCGTACCGGTATAATGAGGGTCGTTGCAGGGATTGGTATTAGAGCGACCGATTGAGATTATACATAAATATACATGAATCATCATCTTCATTGCATGCTAAATCTTCATAGATTGTCCACATGTGTAGAAATCATTAATAATGAGTGGAAAATAGATAAGAAAATGGTTTGGAAATAAATTAACGTAGCTCTAATGGTGGCTGAAATTTATTTCAGCCATGGCTTCAAGAGGTAGGCGTGGCGGAGCGCCAGCCCGTGAGGACGAGCCGAGACGTGAGGAGCGGGCGGAGCAGCAGGCCCCAGCACCGCAGGGTCCTATACTTCCCCCACCGCCGCCTGTGGATTATGGGGTGTTCATGCAAGGTCTTGTGCAAGCCATGCAGACGCAGGCTCACACTCAGGCTGCACTCCAAGCTCAGTTGGAGGCTCAGGTTAGCATAATTAATTCAAGTGTAGTCTGTTTTATTTAATTGTATGATGTTATGTTGAATGTGTATTATTTGTTGTTGGATGTAGCAAGCTCAAGTTCCAGCTCAGGACCATGGTGGACCTTCCATCATGGAAAGATTCAAGAGGATGATGCCACCCTCTTTTAAGGGGGAGAGCGATCCGTTAGTAGCTGAGAGTTGGATGAGGGAGATTGAAAAGATCTTCCGAGCTATTAGGTGTGCGGATGAGGATAAGGTTACTCTAGCCACATATATGCTTCAGGTATGTGTTAGTTTTGTATGTTTGTATGTTCTATTAAGTTAGATTTGTTTAGATGGTGCTTATGAACGGTGTACTGTAGGAAAGAGCTGATGTAAGGTGGGCTTCATTACTACGTACACGGTTTGAGGATGGCGCGGTTGATGTTGCTTGGGACGAGTTTGTGAGGCTCTTTCGGGCCAAGTTCATCGCCTAGCATATTCAAGATCGGATGGAGCAGGAGTTCCTCTCTTTGACTCAAGACTCCATGACCGTGCTAGATTATGAGGCAAGGTTTGCAGAACTATCTAAGTATGCACCTCACATTGTGGCTGATGAGCGCAGAAAGGTGAAGAAGTTTGTGATGGGACTCAAACCATCACTAAGGACGATGCTAGTGGCGTTCGACCATCGCACCTTGAACGAGGCCCTTAGCGCTGCCTGTAGGCAGGAGGGTGAGATGGAGCAATACCTTTAAGAGAAGAAGGCTTCGCAGAAGAGACCTGCAACTACGTTCCAGCGACAAGATAAGAAGAACGTAGTGTACCAGACACAGCAGCGATCAGTAGCAGTCGGCAGTACTTAGGTACCCTCTGTACGTTCCCCTGGTGTGAGAAAAGAGTGTCCCCACTATGGGAAGACACATGGTGGTTCCGAATGTTGGATGATTACGGGAAAGTGCTTGAAGTGCGGAAGCAGCGACCACAAGATCAAGGATTGTCCGAGACTTCAGCAGGGAGTCCAGCGCGGAGCGCCAGCCCAGCAGCGGTAGCAGCAGCAATGTCAGCTATGGGAAGACTAGAAAGGCCTCGAGCCCTAGCTTGAGTGTTTGCTTTAGCGCGCGAGGACGGTGAGCAGGCGGAGCATGTCACCGATGGTATGGTTTTACTTCTAGGTGTGCACGCTCGAGTTTTGTTTGATACTGGTGCCACTCACTCGTTCATTTCCGAGTGGTTCGCTGGGCAGTTAGCCCTAGAGTCAGGCATAGAGTCTGAGGATTTAGAGGTGTTGCCCAGTTGACGAGCCCAGAGGGGGGGTGAATGGGTCCTTAAAATTAATCTAGAAGATACCTGTAAGTAAAAACATTCACACAAACGATCTTCGATGGAGGTTAGTAACTGTTAGTTCAAATAACAATCACACAAGGAAAGCAAACACACGACACAAAGAATTATCCTGGTTCAGACCTCCTCTCCCTAGGAGTCCTACGTCCAGTCCCTGAGCAACAACTCAGGATTTCACTAGATAGGGTACAGTCCCCCTAAGGACGCTACAACACCCAGCTCAGCTGGTCTTCCTTCACACTCGAAGGGAAATACCACCCTGGATACCCCCCAGGTCTTCCTTCACAACCGAAGGGAACAACACCCTGGATACCACCAGGTCTTCCTTCACAACCGAAGGGAAACAATTACAAGAGAAAGAAATGTTTTCAAGCCCCTAGATCAAGCTTTTAACAAGCCAAGATCTGAAGCAAAAAGCACTGAGAGGAAGGAATCAAAGCTAGGTGCACTCTCAGAACTACACAAGCTCTCTCAAGATTTTTCACTACAGAGAGGGGAGCAATGAGCAACACGAGAAGGAGTGAACTTGTTGGCTCTTTAGAATTCTAGCAGAAGATTTTTAATAGCTTGAACGAGCGTTCTCTACTTGTCTTGTTTGATCTTCTCTTCTGACTTGTATTTATATCTTCTTTTGAAATTCACTCATTGAAGTAACCGTTGTCCCTTAGATTAGTAGTCGTTAAACTGCTTGACACTTGGAAGCTTCAAGAATCTTTTATCCATTTGAGCACGCAAAGAGATAATGTCTTCTGCCTTCTGAATGGTCCAACGTTGTATGACAGAATGTCTTTAGGACCCTGCATAAATTAAATGCTAGAACAGTAGACAGCTAGGCTGTCTTTAGTTGTCAGTCAACGTTGATAGGAATATTCACCAAAATAGCAATGCTAAATAGTTTCTTCTAAAAGATATTGACAGAAGATGCACTATAATGGATGATATCGTATGCATGCATGCAGGGATACGTTCAGACCTCATAAATGCAGGAGTGTCAGAAACATATATACGTGGACTTTGACTAGTCAACGCTTTCAAGAGATAAGATAAATGACAAGTTGATATAAACCATAAAGTCGTTGTCTATATGACTTATGAAATCGTTATGAATACTAACAAGTCATTATAGAGAGCAAATCGTTAAAGCAAGTTTAAGTGTTCAACAGGGAAATCATTATGAATACTTATCAAGTCGTTATGAGCTCTAAAGAAACCGTTGCGCGAAGTAATTCGTTATGAGCGCTAAGGAAATCGTTACGCAAGGCAAATTGTTATGAGCGCTAAAGAAATCGTTGCGCAAAGCAAATCGTTATGAGCGCTAAAGAGATTGTTGCGCAAAGCAAATCGTTATGAGCGCTAAAGAAATTGTTGCACAAAGCAAATCGTTATGGAAAGCAAGTTGTTGTGTTCACTGAAGAAATCGTTGTGAAACACTTAACAAATCGTTATGGAAAGCAAGTCGTTGTGTTCACTGAAGAAATCATTGTGAAACACTTAACAAATCGTTATGGAAAGCAAGTCGTTGTGTTCACTGAAGAAATCGTTGTGAAACACTTAACAAATCGTTATGGAAAGCAATTCGTTATGTTCACTGAAGAAATCGTTATGATAACTTATAGAAACATTGCGGCGAGCAAGTTGTTGCGAGTTCTAAAGAAATCATTACGATGACTTATAGAATCGTTACGGCGAGCAAGTCGTTGCGGGTTCCAAAGAAATCTTTACGATGACTTATAGAATCGTTACGGCAAGCAAGTCGTTGTGAGTTCTAAAGAAGTCGTTACGATGACTTATAGAATCGTTACGGCGAGCAAGTCGTTGCGAGTTCTAAAGACGTCGTTACGATGACTTATAGAATCGTTACGGCAAGCAAGTCGTTGCGAGTTCTAAAGAAGTCGTTACGATGACTTATAGAATCGTTACGGAATCGACTTGTTTGAAACAACATGACTTTCCAGTCTTACAAGGAAATCGTTATGACTTTTAACAAAAGTCGATGTGGACTTAGAGAAATATCATTATGAAAATATTAAAGCTTCAGTAAGACAATACATACCAACATTGACTTGATTGACCTTGGTAATTTTCCTGTACTTAAGACTTATGAAGTATATGTTAGAGATTTTCAATAGATTTTTGTTTGGTTTTGTTAAACAACAAAATACATATGTAATTAATTAAAATTACATGGGGACAGACAGATCATCAATCTCCCCCTTTTTGGTGATGACAAAACTGAATAATAAGCATGAATGAAAAAATCTCTCTATTTAACAATAATCATAAATACATGAAGAGTCTGAATAAAAAATTTATTTGTGGAATGTATGTCAGACATGCTAATTTTCTCCCCCTTTTTGTCATTAAGCAAAAAGATAATCTGAGACAAAGAAAGAAGAGAAAGGGAAACTAAGACAGATTAAAGTATTTCATTCATCTTGAGGAGGTACAGGTAAATAATAAGCAGGAGACAAAAGAGAGGCACAATGGGAGATGGTTTCCCATGCCTGTGCTTCCTGCTCTTCAAAATGAGTTTTAAAGACTCCAAAAGATAAAGAGTAGGTTGGTCCCATGGAGGAAGCCATCCTATGGAGATGAAGATCTAAGTGCTTGTAGAGAAGATCAGCATAAGCATCCTTATCCATAGTCATCTTTAGGAATTGACGAGTCCCAAAGCTGGCACAGTTAAGAAACTGATCCATGGACACAGGATAGTGATTGTGATTATCTCTGAGAGCTTTGTGTAGAGCTACATACACCGTGTACCTTTCCTCCCAAACTTTGAAGGGGTCATTCACAAGGTGAATGGAGTTCATATCCAAGAAAGTGGCTGGAGAGACAGCAGGTTTGCCTTCCCTGGCTTGAGCTTCATTCAGGGTGAACAGACAAAGGGTAGAACTTGGACCATTCTGAGGATGTTGGGGCTAGAACATCAGCACTTACATGCCCCTAGTGATATTATCTAAATAGGAATCTAGGGAATGCAACTAGACAGCCTTTCTGTACTTTGATTCTGCCTATCACTCTGGCAAAACGTTCAAAGATGATGGATCCTCCAAATGATTCCATGACTAGGAAATGAATCTGAGGTAGTGCAATCTCATCTGGCACTAGGAGGGTAGCAAAATCTACCTGAACATCTGAAGTGTGAGAGATGCCTGGACTCAGAGCAGAAATGGCCTTCTTAAAGTGGCTCAGCTGAACTTCTGGAAGCTGATGGACATATCTGTAGTTGTTAAATCACATTTAATATCTGACCATCTTGATTTCTTTTTGGATGAAGGAAGCCCATGATTCTCTGTGGTAGATCCTGAACCACTCTGATAAGGTCAGGGAGTGATCCCTTGGAGGAAATCTGGCAGATTGGTCAAGGATGAATTATTTGTAGAGATCCTTGTGACTTTTGCCCCACTGCTCTTCAGTTTTGGAGTGGGCAAGAGAGAAGATTTTGGACTTTTCGGATTTAGAAAGAGAAGTGTAGGGTAAAATGGTGTTCAAATGATCTGTGAGATTTAGAAAGGGAAGGTTAATGATAGTGGCAAAAACGACCTTGGAAAGGTATTCTCTATACAGTGGTTTATTTTTGTTGTCCACTGTGAGAGAGAACCACAAGGGAGGATATTTAGAATCAGAGGAAATGGAGGAAGTAGAAGAAATTTTCCTCTTCTTGGGGACAGGACTAGAAGAGTATGGCCTATGGATATGCTCCCCAACCTTTAACACTGCCCTGAGAATACCTTCCTCAAACTAATCCTTTATCTTTTCCATAAAGGGAGAGTCAAGTTGAGCTGTTTCTGGGATGATAGTGATGAAAGAGGGTGGAGGAGAAGGGTGAAGGAATGAGTGAGAAGTAGTAGGTGGTCATCAACTAGTCCAGAGGAGGGACCAGAGGAGGAGGAGGTTCTAGCAGAGGATGCTAGAGGGGCCTCAAAGGTAGATGAAGGAGAAGGAATGTGAGTAGAGGAGGTAGGAGATGAGGTGGACTGAAATTGTGCTGGAGAGGAAATGGGTCTTAATTGAGGCTTCTTGAAGGTTTGAGGAGCAGGAGGTGTTGTAGGAGCTGATGGTGGAGAAGGAGGAACAAGTGTGTGAGAGGGAGGAGAAGTAGCTGGGGGCTCAGGTGCCAAGGTCTCTTCTTCAACCTCTGCCTGCACAGGTCCACTCCCCAATGGCCCTGATGGCCCTGACACTTGCTCAGCTGGCCCTGGAGGCCCTTCAACCTGGTCAGCTGGCCCTGATGGCCTTTGCATAGTAACTTCTGCCTCTGCTGCTGCTGGTGCTAGCCCTGATGGCCCTGACTTTTGAACTGATGGCCCAGACTCAGGAACTTGGGCTGCAGGAGGTGGAGGAGGAGGAGCTTGGGCTCCAACCACCTTCAGGATTTCACTCAGCATATTCTTCATGCTGCCCATTTCTTTGTTGAACCACTTCATGGCATTCCTGATGTTGGAAATTTCCTTTAAAGCTGAAGCTTGGCTCATGAAGATGGAGGATACATCAGATTGAAGAGAACATAGAATAGTTCCATGGGCATCAAGTCTCTCAATCACAGGCTTCAAATTTATCACAATCTTCTGCCTCATTAGCCTTTCATATGGAGCATTTGATAAGAGTGGTACTTCGGGCTCCACTTCTTTCCCTTTCTGCCTAGCCTCTGAAGCTGGAGGAGGCTGATCATCATCAGAATCCGAGGAGCTGGCTGTCTCCCCATCTCTAGGATCAAAGTCTGGAGGATTGTCATCTTCCTCCCCCTGAGTAGGAACATCCTCTTCCATTGGCTCTTGCTCCCCCTGAATGGGAGCATCCTCTTCCAAAATAATATTATCAGGAGTATCTGATTGCTCCTCCTGAACTGGTACTGCAAGAGATTCTTCAATGTGGCCGGATGCCACAGCTTCTTCTTCTACAATTCCACCAGTCTCTGAGGTGACTGGGGTGGTGAGAATAGAGTGCAGTACCTCTCTTAGGATAGAGGTAACAAAGGAGGTGGACAAAGTGTCTGCTGCACCAACCACTGCACCTCCTACTGGAGTTTCTAGAGGGTGAGATTCAATTACTAAAGGGGGTGACCCTGCTTGCTCTGCAGCTCTTGTTTCTGCTACTACTGATTCTGCTGGTACTGCTTGCACAACTTCTGCTGGTACAGTTGGAGGTTCTGCTAATTCAGCTCGCTCAATTTCTATTCTTGGTTCTGCTACTGCTTGATCCGCTGCTAGTTGTTCTGCTGCTGGTTCTGCTGCTGCTTCTTGAACATCTACTAAGATGGCCTCTCCCTCTGCTACTGAGGTCTTAGACCAGACACCATTGATCACTGAGAAACCACTCTTCCTTAGATTTCTGGACCTAATTGATTGGCCCATTTTCTCAACTACAGCTCTGGTCAGATCAATACCAAAATGCCTAAAAACTTTGGTAAGCAGATGAGCATAAGGCAAAGAGACATTGAGCTTGCTCTTTGTATCCCAAATTTGATCACGGGAAAATCTCATCCTCTCAATCATCACTGCGGCCATATTGATGTCCTTGTTCTATATGGCCCAGAACATCATGTCTGAGTCTGCCTTGGTACAGGTGGAGAAAGTGGCGCTTCTTGGAACCAAAATCTGACAGACTATGAAATGGAGGAGGCGGTTGAAAGCATTCAGTTGGTTAATGTCTAATTTACCCTCTTTCAATCTGAATCTCGGTCCTACAATACCAAGACCTTTAACTTGGGCGTCCACGGTGTGAACCCTACTGTGCCCGGATGTCTTTACTCCAAACAACAAGTGTAACAACTCATGATCTATCTTGATCTGGGTTCCTTTGACAGATGAAATCAGGGACCCGTCTTCCTCTGTTCTCAGACAAACATAAAAATCCTTTACGAGATCCGGATAACTTACCTCGTAAGGGTGGTGATTCCCATCCACTGCATTCTGTTCATTGCTTCAATTACACTGAGCATGCCATTCTTCTCAAGATCTGCTATATCCACTGCCTTATTTCCACAGACTTTAGTCTTCACAAAGGTGAACCTTTCCTGCTACTCAGGAGCAAGAAACTTGATGCTGTAGCCACCCAAACTCCCGGAAACGGTGGATGCGGCCATGGAATCCGTTGAAAATGTTTTCTGGAGGGTTGAGAAGGAAGGAGGAGTGAAAGCCCTCAAGAATTTTTCGGGAAGATGAGAGAAGCTTCAAACTTAGCAGAGAGTCGATGTCGAAATTGCTAGGGCATCGGCTCAAGCAACCAGACGAAAGGGGGAAAAGGTAGAAGATGGGATACGAATCGTTCTCTCATCGATTTTATGAATAATTAAATGCGCTGAGGAAAGTGAGGCACCAAAAGGCGGTAAAAAATTACAAACAACTTTGACTATTCAAACCGACTGCAATAAAAGAGCGACCAAGAGGGATAATATTGCTATTTTTGCTTAAAGCCATGGAGAGAAAAAATGTTTAAGTCTGAAAAATTTATATGCCAGTTTTCAACAAGACTCTTTTCACAAATTGCACATGCCTAATTCCCTTCTAAGAGATGTGAATCTCTCTTCAGGTAAGGCTTTTGTGAAGATGTCTGCTAGCTGGCCATTTCTATCAATAAAAGATATTTCAATATTACCATTTGCTACATGATCACGAATAAAATGATATCTAACCTCAATATGCTTAGTCCTTGAATGTTGAACTAGATTCTTGGTAAGATTAATGGCACTGGTGTTGTCATACAACAGTGGGATCGATTTGATATTTAATCCAAAATCTTCAAGTTGTTGCTTTATCCATAAGAGTTGTGTACAACAACTTCCAGCAGCTACGTACTCAGCTTCAGCTGTAGACAGTGCCACTGAATTTTGTTTCTTTGAAGACTAGGATATCAAACATCCTACAAGAAATTGACAACCACCACTGGTGCTTTTTCTATCTACTTTGCATCCAGCATAGTCAGCATCAGAGTATCCTACTAAATTGATTTCACAAGATTTTGGATACCACAGACCTAAGTCATGTGTTCTAGCTAAATATCTAAATATTTTTTTACAGAAATTAAATGTGATTATCTAGGATCTGCTTCATACCTAGCACACATGCATACACTAAATAAGATATCAGGTCTACTAGCTGTCAAATAGAGTAGTGAACATATCATACCTCTGTAGATCTTTTGATCTACTTTCTTACCATCTTTGTCAATGTCCATCCTCGTTGATGTGCTCATGGGTGTTGACAGTGGCTTAGTGTTATCGAATCCAAATTTCTTCAAGAGTTCTTTGGTGTACTTTGCTTGACAGATGTGAGTTCCTTCCTTTCCTTGTTTGATTTGTAATCCAAGGAAGTAATTAAGTTCTCCCATCATGCTCATCTCAAATTCTCCCTGCATCAACTTTTCAAAATACTTGCAAAGGGATTCATCAGTAGAACCAAAAATAATATCATCTACATAAATTTGAACTAGTAATATGTGTTTGACCTTTGACTTTATGAGAAGAGTGCTATCTACTTGACCTCTACTGAAACCATGGTTTAAAAGAAATGAACTAAGCCTTTCATACCAGGCTCTAGGTGCTTGCTTTAAACCATATAATGCTTTATGAAGTTTAAAAATATGATTAGGAAATTCTGTGTCATCAAAACCCGGGGGTTGTTCCACATAAACTTCCTCTTTTATGAAACCATTTAGAAATGCAGATTTGACATCCATTTGAAATAGTTTTAAATCTAATGCTGATGCATATGCAAGTAGTATTCTAATAGCCTCAAGTCTAGCTACATGTGCATAGGTTTCATCGAAATCTATGCCTTCCTATTGAGAATAGCCTTGAGCTACCAATCTGACCTTATTTCTTAAGATTACACCAGTTTCATCCAGTTTATTTCTGAACGCCCATTTGGTGCCAATGACTGGATGGTCTGATGGTCTTGGAACAAGTGACCATACTTGGTTTCTCTTGAACTGATTTAGTTCATCTTGCATGGCTATTATCCAAGATTCATCAGTAAGAGCTTCATTGACTGTCCTAGGCTCTATTTGAGAAACAAAAGCTAGGTAATCACAAGGAATTACATTACCTCTTATTCTTACCCCTACAGATGGATCACCAATAACATTTTCGAGTGGGTGATCTTTCTTATATCTCCACTCCTTTGGAAGATTTTCATGTGTAATTTCCTTTTGTTGCATGTCTTCCAGTGGTGGATCATCCTTGTCCTCAATTGATGTATTCTTCAGTTTCTTAGACAGTACATCTGCATCATCATTATCACTATCTTCTTCCTTTCTCAATGAAGGGTTAGTTTCATCAAAAATAATATGTACAGACTGTTCAATTAATAAGGTGCGTTTATTAAATACTCTATAGCCTTTGGGTTTAGAGGTGTACCCCATGAAGATGCCTTCATCTGATTTGGCATCCAACTTACCAATGTCCCTTTTTCCATTGTTGTGGATGAAGCAAGGACATCCAAATGTCCTGAAGTGACTGATCTTTGGTTTTTTTCTTTTTAACAGTTCATATGCAGTCTTCTTTAGGATTGGCCTGATCATTACTCTGTTGATAATGTAGCTTGCTGTGTTGACTGCTTCGGCCCAAAAATACCTTGGAAGATCATATTCAGATAGCATTGTTCTTGCCATATCCAATAGGGTTCTATTCTTTCTTTCAGCAATTCTATTTTGCTGTGGTGTCCTTGGTGCTGAGAAATCATGATCAATCCCCTGATCATCACAGAATTTAGAAAATTTTTCATTTTGAAATTCACCACCATGATCTGATCGGATAGAAATAATGCTGAACTTCTGATCCTTCTGGACTTTCTTGCTGAAACTAACAAAGTTTTCAAATGTGCCATCTTTATGCTCTAGGAATGATACCCATGTGAATCTTGAGTAATCATCAACTATGACAAATCCAAAGTAGTTTCCTCCAAGACTGGTAGTCCTCATTGCCCAAATAGATCCATGTGAAGGAGTTCTAAGGGTTTTGAGGTCGTTACTACTGTCTTTGACTTGAAGGAGCTCTTGGTGTGCTTTCCCTTAGCATAAGGTCTACAGACACCTTCCCTTTTTGCACTGACCTTTGGTAGTCCTTCCACAAGATTTTTCTTTAGTAATTTTCTCATCCCATCTATGCTGCAATGACCTAGTCTTCTGTGCCACAATTCAGTAGATTGATCCTTGTTTGCTGGTAGACAGACATCTTGATCCTTGAGTTCTTCAAGATCAAGCGCATACAGGTTCTTTTCCCTATTGGCTTTGAAGATTACTGCTCCATCCTTTAGTATGCTGCACTTTGACTCTTGAAACTAAATCTGATGACCTCTATCACAAAGCTGGCTGATGCTAATTAGATTGTGCTTCAGCCCTTTGACTTGCAGTACATCTTCAATGACTATCTTTCCTTTGTTGCTAACGGAACCACTGCCAATGACTGTGCCTTTCCCATTGTCTCCATAGGTGACTGTTCCTTGTTCAGCTTGGAGATTGGTGAATAACTTCTGATTTCCTGACATGTGCCTTGAGCACCCACTATCCAAATACCATTTGGATGCTCGAGTGTTACCCTGAAATAAAATCATCAAGTTTTAGGTACCCAAATTCTTTTGGGTCCTGATTGGTTAGTATCATTGATTTTATCTTTGATTATCCATTTCTTATGTTTTGTTGGGCATGTTGTTATGACATGTCCTAACTTGTTGCAATGACTACAGCAGGATAATTTGGTTACTTTTTCTATATATTTGAAGTTAGCTTTGTATGCTATATCTTGTTCGGGTACAAATTTTGGTGTTGGATATGTTTTAGGATAAACTATAGTTTCTTCATTATCTGGAGGTGTATATCCTAATCCATTTTTCTTCTTACCTGATCTTCTGGCACCTTTTAATATGAGGGAGTTTTTACCATTGGTGAGTTTTTCTAATGTGCTAGATAACTGTATATTTTCTTCTGTTAGTGTCTTGATTTCAGTTTTCAGTTCATCTGAACTTACTTGTTTTTCTAATTTAGTTATTTGTTCATTCTTAGCTTTTAGGTCTTCACATAACAGTTCATTTCTTCTTTTAAGTTCAGTTATTTGACTTTCTAATTGTTCATTTTTTTATTTTAGATCTGAGTTTGTATTTTCTATACAGACTATGTTTTTCTTGCTTACTTTTAATAGTTTGGTTACTTCTCTATATTTATCATATAGTTCGTTGAAGGCCTCTTCTAAACTATCAGAATCTGAACCATTGCATGAATCAAAAGAGGAGTCAGAAGTTACCTTGTCTACGGTATTGGCCATGAAAGCCAAATTGGCTTCTTCTTCATCACTGCAGGAGCTTGACTCACTGTCTGAGTCACTACTGTTTTCCCATGCTGCTGCCATTGCCTTCTTTTTGTACTTTCTGAACTTCTTGGAGCTGTCTTTCTTCCTGAACTCCGGCTTCTTGATCTTTAGACACTTAGCTTTGATGTGTCCTGGCTTTTTACATTCATAGCAGATGGGTTCTCCTTTCTTCACATCCTTTCCATAAGATCTCTTAAAGTCCTTATTCTTTTTGAAGTGCCTTCTTCCAGACTGTAACTTCTTCTTCTTGGCCAGAATTCATTGCAGTCTTCTAGAGAGCATTGCTTCCTCATTTTCATTGTCTTCATCACTTTCATTCTCATCTGAGCTTACTTCTGGTGAATCTTCTTCAGCTTTTAAGGCATTGGAGTGTTTCTTTCTACTAGAGGACTCTCCTAGCCTTTCCATATTGATCTCATGGGCCATGAGAGACTCGATGAGATTTTCTAAAGACATCCTTTTTAGATCATTAGCTTCTTCAATGGCTGTTACTTTTGGGGTCCATGAGGATGGTAAAGATCTAAGAATCTTTCTGACCATATCTCCCATTTCATAGGTCTTTCCTAGTCCAGCTAGCCCATTTGTAATATCTGTAAATTTACTGAACATTAGGGTAATGGACTCACCTGATTGCATATGAAATCTTTCGTACTGTGCTACAAGAATATCTATTCTTGTTTCCTTTACCTTATATGTGCCTTCATAGGTGATTCTGAGCTTTTCCCACATTTCCATTGCGGATTTGCAGGCTGAAACTCTGTTGAACTCCTTTTTACTAAGGGCACAGCACAAAATACTTTTTGCTTTACAATTCTGCGAGATCTTCTTCCTGTCGTCGTCTGTCCACTGAGCTTTCTCATTTGTGACTAGAAGATCGCCTTCTTCCACTATGGACCATATCTGATAATCGTGGCCTTGCAGAAAGTACTCCATTCTTGTTTTCCAGTAAGTGTAATCTTCTCCATCAAACATTGGTGGTCGGTTGACAGACTAACCTTCGTTCTGACTTTGGGCTGCCATGGATCTTTACTCTTCAGATCGTTGGATCCTTTCTTTGTCGAAGAGACTCGCTCTGATACCACTTGTTGCCCAGTTGACGAGCCCAGAGGGGGGTGAATGGGTCTTTAAAATTAATCTAGAAGATACCTATAAGTAAAAACATTCACACAAACAATCTTCGATGGAGGTTAGTAACTGTTAGTTCAAATAACAGTCACACAAGGAAAGTAAACACACGACACAAAGAATTATCCTGGTTCAGACCTCCTCTCCCTAGGAGTCCTACGTCCAGTCCCTGAGCAACAACTCAGGATTTCACTAGATAGGGTATAGTCCCCCTAAGGACGCTAGAACACCCAGCTCAGCTGGTCTTCCTTCACACCCGAAGGGAAAAACCACCCTGGATACCCCACCAGGTCTTCCTTCACAACCGAAGGGAACAACACCCTGGATACCACCAGGTCTTCCTTCACAACCGAAGGGAAACAATTACAAGAGAAAGAAATGTTTTCAAGCCCCTAGATCAAGCTTTTGACAAGCCAAGATCTGAAGGAAAAAGCACTGAGAGGAAGGAATCAAAGCTAGTGCACTCTCAGAACTACACAAGCTCTCTCAAGATTTTTCACTACAGAGAGGAGAGCAAAGAGCAACACGAGAAGGAATGAACTTGTTGGCTCTTTAGAATTCTAGCAGAAGATTTTTAATAGCTTGAACGAGCGTTCACTACTTGACTTGTTTGATCTTCCCTTCTGACTTGTATTTATATCTTCTTTTGAAATTCGCCCGTTGAAGTAACCATTGTCCCTTAGATTAGAAGTCATTAGACTGCATGACACTTGGAAGCTTCAACAATCTTTTATCCATTTGAGCACGCAAAGAGATAATGTCTTCTGCCTTCTGAATGGTCCAACGTTGTATGACAGAACGCCTTTAGGACCCTGCATAAATTAAATGCTAGAACAGTAGACAGCTAGGCTGTCTTTAGTTGTCAGTCAACGTTGATAGGAATATTCACCAAAATAGCAATGCTAAATAGTTTCTTCTAAAAGATATTGACAGAAGATGCACTATAATGGATGATATCGTCTGCATGCATGCAGGGATACGTTCAGACCTCATAAATGCAGGAGTGTCAGAAAGATATATATGTGGACTTTGACTAGTCAACGCTTTCAAGAGATAAGATGAATGAGAAGTTGATATAAACCATAAAGTCGTTGTCTATATGACTTATGAAATCGTTATGAATACTAACAAGTCATTATAGAGAGCAAATCGTTAAAGCAAGTTTAAGTGTTCAACAGGGAAATCGTTATGAACACTTATCAAGTCGTTATGAGCTCTAAAGAAACCGTTGCGCGAAGTAATTCGTTATGAGCACTAAAGAAATCGTTACGCAAGGTAAATTGTTATGAGCGCTAAAGAAATCGTTGCGCAAAGCAAATCGTTATGAGTGCTAAAGAGATCGTTGCGCAAAGCAAATCGTTATTAGCACTAAAGAAATTGTTGCGCAAAGCAAATCGTTATGGAAAGCAGGTCGTTGTGTTCACTGAAGAAATCGTTGTGAAACACTTAACAAATCGTTATGGAAAGCAAGTCGTTGTGCTCACTGAAGAAATCGTTGTGAAACACTTAACAAATCGTTATGGAAAGCAAGCCATTGTGTTCACAGAAGAAATCATTGTGAAACACTTAACAAATCGTTATGGAAAGCAAGTCATTGTGTTCACTGAAGAAATCGTTATGATAACTTATAGAATCGTTGCGGTGAGCAAGTCATTGCGAGTTCTAAAGAAATCCTTACGATGACTTATAGAATCGTTACGACGAGCAAGTCGTTGCGGGTTCCAAAGAAATCGTTACGATGACTTATAGAATCATTACGGCAAGCAAGTCGTTGCGAGTTCTAAAGAAGTCGTTACGATGACTTATAGAATCGTTACAGCGAGCAAGTCATTGCGAGTTCTAAAGAAGTCGTTACGATGACTTATAGAATCGTTACGGCAAGCAAGTCGTTGCGAGTTCTAAAGAAGTTGTTACGATGACTTATAGAATCATTACGGAATCGACTTGTTTGAAACAACATGACTTTCCAGTCTTACAAGAAAATCGTTATGACTTTTAACAGAAGTCGATGTGGACTTAGAGAAATATCATTCTGAAAAGATTAAAGCTTCAGTAAGACAATACTTACCAACATTGACTTGATTGACCTTGGTAATTTTCCTATACTTAAGACTTATGAAGTATATGTTAGAGATTTTCGATAGATGTTTGTTTGGTTTTGTTAAACACCAAAATACATATGTAATTAATTAAAATTACATGGGGATAGACTGATCATCAAGAGGTCCCTTTGTCTGTGCACACCCCTGTGGGTACGGTATCGACTAGGAAGTGCATTCCGTCGTTGCATGTGTGCATTGAGGATAGGGTTTTAGATGGGTGTTTCTTCTTGCTAAAGATGAAGGACTTTGATGCTATTCTTGGTCTGGATTGGCTAGAGGAGCACTATGCGTTAGTAGATTGTCGTGGAAAGAAGATTGTTTTTCGCATTCCTGGTGAGGACGAGTTCTCTCATCCCTTGCCAAGGAACTTGGCGGGAAAGTTGGTCACCTCTTCCATGAAGGTGATACGCATGGTAAACAAGGGTTGTGATGCTTTTCTTGCCAGCGTGGTAGTAGTACCTAAGGCTGATGAGTCACCTACTCTTGCGGAGATTGATGTGGTGCAGGACTTTCCAGATGTCTTTCCTCATGATTTTTCCGGATTGCCACTGGATAGAGAGATAGAGTTTACCATAGAGTTGCTTCCGGGCACCTCTCCTATCTCGAAGGCTCTATATCGGATGGCACCTGCGGAGTTAGCCGAGTTGAGGAGGCAATTGCAAGAGTTGCTAGATAAGGGATTTATTCGCCCTAGTGTTTCCCCTTGGGGCGCACCTGTATTATTCGTCAAGAAGAAAGACGGGTCACTTAGGTTATGCATTGACTACAGAAAGCTGATACAAGTGACAGTGAAGAACAGGTATCCCTTACCTCGGATTGATGATTTGTTTGACCAGTTGCAAGATGCATCAGTCTTTTCTAAGATTGATTTACGGTCCGATTATCATTAGTTGAGGATTCGGAGTGAGGATGTGTCCAAGACGGCATATAGATCCCGTTATGGACATTATGAGTTTTTGGTCCTTCCTTTTGGATTGACCAATGCCCCTGCAGCGTTCATGGATCTCATGAACAGGGTGTTTAGGCCGTATCTAGATAGCTTTGTTGTAGTGTTTATTGATGATGTGCTGGTCTACTCTCCGGACGAGGCCACACACCGTCAGCATTTGAGGGTAGTATTAGAGGTTCTCCGTGAGCACAAGCTGTATGCTAAGTTCAGCAAGTGCGATTTCTGGTTGCATGAGGTTCATTTCCTCGGGCATGTTATCTCCGGTGCTGGTGTTGCGGTTGAACCAGCAAAGGTTCAGGAAGTTATGGATTGGGAGATTCCTAAGACCCCTTCAGAGATCCGTAGTTTTCTGGGTTTGGCTGGTTACTATCGGCGATTCATTGAGGGATTTTCATCCATCGCCGCCCCATTGACTCAGCTCACCAGAAAGGGAGTGAAGTTTGTCTAGTCCGAGAAGTGTGAGAGTAGTTTTCAATTGTTGAAGACTAAGCTCACGTCAGCTCCGATGTTAGTCTTACCGAGCGGTGTAGAGGATTTTGCTATCTATAGGGATGCGTCTTGGATTGGCTTAGGCTGTGTGCTAATACAGCAAGGAAGGGTAGTGGCTTATGCTTCTCGTCAGTTGAAGGAGCATGAGAAGAACTATCCAACTCATGATTTTGAGCTCACAGTAGTGGTTCATGCACTAAAGATCTGGAGGCACTATCTTTATGGTGCCAGATTTGAGGTGTTTACCGACCACAAGAGCTTGAAGTATCTTTTCTCCCAAAAGGAATTAAACCTGAGGCAGAGAAGATGGATTGAGTTCTTGAAGGACTATGACTTCGACCTTCAATATCATCCTGGAAAGGCGAACGCCATAGCAGATGCTCTGAGTAGGAAGAGGCCATCTCTCCAACAGGACTGGAAGATGTTGGAGGATGCGGCTTGCGCGTTGACTGAGTTAGAGCCATCGCTATGTCAGGCTTTTGTAGCTCAGTTATCCCTTAGGTCCTCGGTTTTGGATGAGGTGATCGCGCAACAGAAAGTCGACCCTAGACTCTTAGAGTTAGTGGGCAAGGGAGACATTTCTCGTGATGAGGACGGTGTGATTAGATTCCATCACCGTGTTTGTGTCCCTGATTTGGTAGATGTCCGTGAGCATGTGTTAGCGGAGGCTCACAGATCGTGGTTCTCTATTCATCCGGGTAACACTAAGATGTACCAGGATTTGAAGAGGTCCTTTTGGTGGTCCGGCATGAAGAGGGATGTAGCGGATTATGTATCCGGTGTTTAGTATGCCAGCAAGTGAAGGTCGAGCGACAAGGACCATCCGACCTTATGAAAAGGATGGAGATCCTAGTGTGGAAGTGGGAAGCTGTCACTATGGACTTTGTTTCGAGTTTTCCTCGATCTAGAAGGGGCAACGACTCGATTTGGGTAGTTGTAGATAGATTCTCGAAGAATGTGCATTTCTTGCCTATGAAGAAGAAGCAATCGGTTGAGAGTTTAGCTAGATTGTATGTTAGTAGTGTGGTTAGATTGCATGGTGTGCCGAAGTCGATCATTTCGGATCGAGATCCGAGATTTACTCCGAGGTTGTGGAAGGGTCTTCAGCATGCGTTAGGTTCAGAGCTGAAGCTCAGTTCGGCGTTTCATCCCTAGACAGATGGACAGTCCGAAAGGACTATCTAGACGCTCAAGGATATGTTGAGAGCGTGTGTACTGGATTGGAAGGATGATTGGGAGCGTCATCTACCTCTAGTGGAGTTCGCATACAACAATAACTTTCATGCGAGTATTGGTATGGCTCCATTTGAGGCGTTGTATGGTAGGCCATGCAGATCTCCTTTATGTTGGGAGGAGACCGGTGATAGGCAGCTGATCGGTCCGTAGTTAGTCCAGGAGACTTCGAATAAGGTCTAGCTTATCAGGAAGAGGCTTGTTGCGGCGCAGGATAGGCAGAAGAGCTATGCCGACAATAGGAGGAAGGATTTGGAGTTCGAGGTGGGTGAACATGTCTTCTTGAAGATATCACCTACTCGTGGTGTCGTTAGATTTGGCAGGCATAGTAAGTTGAGCCCTAGATTCATTGGCTCGTATGAGATTCTCAGACGGTTGGGCAGCGTGGCATATGAGCTAACTTTACCCCCAGCTTTAGCTAGTGTTCATCCCATTTTCCACGTTTCTATGCTCAGGAAGTATGTCTGAGATCCATCTCATGTGATTAGTCATGAGCCAGTGGAGATTCAGCCAGATTTGTCGTATGTGGAGCAACCAGTAGCTATTCTTGACCGGAAGGTTCAGCATCTCCAGAATAAGGTTATTGCGTCGGTAAAAGTTCTATGGCGGAACTTCTCGCAAGAGGAGGCTACTTGGGAGCTTGAGGATGCGATGAAGAAGAATTATCCCCGTTTGTTTGAGTAGTTTTGTTTAAACTTCGAGGATGAAGTTTCTTTAAGGGGGAGAGGGTGTAAGGCCCTCGAATTTTGTTGCATTATTTTATTTCGTGTAAATAATTCATGTTTGTGTATGCATAGATGTACATATCTACGTATGAATTAACTAGTTATAATTATGTGTGCATGTGTATAATTAGTTGTAAATAATGTATGAATTGCATGGTGGTAGTGTGTACATGATAATACATATGTATGGCATGTATATATGTATAAGTTAAGCATGGTTTCTGCATGTTTTGAGTTCTGGCCGAAGGACCCAATTGGCATCCACATGGATGGACGCCCATGCTGAGTCAGCATCCACCTCGATGGACGCCAATACTTAAGCCAACGTCCATTGATGTGGACGTTAAGATCTCTGACTTGCATGCGTTGCAGACCCCGAAACTCCGGGGGCAAGCAAGCCCAGCCATTGGGGAGATGTCCCCAACGGCTAGCAGGCCTTCACATCACCTCTCCGGGGTTCCCCAAACCCCTCTCCTTTAAACCAAACTCCTTCTGCACCAGAAAGTGTCCTCTTTAGCTCTTTGCAAAGAGGAGAGAAACCCTAGCTCATTCTGTGAGAAAAATGTGAAATTGACAAGCTTGAATCTGGCGTCTGAAGGCTTCTTCCGGCGATCCACTGCTGCTAGGAGGGAGTCTGGACCTTGGGGAAGGCTTCCCCAACACTGGACTGAAGCTTGCATCGACTGAGAACCAGGAGGAGAGCTCTTTTGGAGGCTTCTTGGGACTGCCCAAGGAGAGCTTCATGAACCTCTTTGATCCCTTTGAAGATTTATTTAGAGCCAAGTACCCCGTACATTTCGTCCATGTAGATGTCTAGTAGGGTTTTACTTTTTTTACAGATTTTAAATCGTGTCCTGGATCCTCCTTTTCACCCTGTATTTGGAGCTCGGTCTGTGCTCTTGCACAGACAGGAACTTGGCGTCAAGGCCTCTTGCCGCCAAGATCTCCAGTCTGCATCCAACGATCTTGCTGTCCAACTCCTTGAACGGCCAGAGACTGTCGTTTAGTTCTTCAGGACAGAACAGTGAGCTGTTCTTCCTGGTATATGACTATTTTCGATGTGTTTTCGCAATGAGGATATAATGTAACTTCTATATATTATGTATACTAGTTAATGTGGTGTGTGGGAGAATTATTGTGCATTTTTTTTGTGGATGGTAGACTTTATTAGCTTATTGGAATGCATGTGGAAGATATGGCTATGTATGTTCACCCACTATTCTCATGATCTGTGGAGAATTTGGGTGCCCTAAATTTTATAAACCATGCGTGTATGGGTCAGTCTGTGCCATGTAATTACTGCATTTTTCCCATGCTCCTATGATTTATTGTAAATTTCTGTTTTGGAAAATAGCAAACATGCGTAGGCTTGCAAAATTTATAGTAAATGGTGAGTTGTGCATTAAATCCAGGGGAAAATCTCTGAAATGATGTGTATGTTGGGTTCAGGGCTGTGAACTGTTAAACCTGATGTTCGTGTTATGTTCCATGTTGAATTGAATTTTTAATAGCGCGAAAATGAATGTCTTAATTTCTGTAAATATTTGGTAATTCAGAAAAATCTAGAAATTTTAATGTGAGGTTATAAACCTGAAATCAGAATGTGGTTAAAATTACAGGCCATTGGGATAACCGTGGAATGCATTATGGGATTTTCCATGCAAAAATATGTAATTAATGCATGCCATTATGAAAATGAGTTGAATTGTGTTTTCAACCTGATTACTATAAGTTACTAAATGTGAAATCTCTGTCATCTATAGTATCATGCTAGGGAAACAAAGCTATGTGTGAATGAGAGAATGTAAAGGTGTGTGCGCACCATGTGTAAAATGTGTGTAAAAATCGGTATGTGTAATGTGTAAGACTGTGCCATGTGTGATACTGCTTCCATAGAGGGCCGTAGAACCATACCATGGAAAAGCCCCCATGGGAAGGTTCAATGTGTTAAGATCCTAAGGGTATTAGGATGAAATCCTGGAGGTGGACAAGTACCACTGGTTAGGGTGGAGGCTTGTTCTCCCAGTCTGCGTAGTCCAAGAGTCGTCACTATATTGCCTAGGTGACGTCTATGTGTATGTGTTATGTGATGTGTCTTTCTTATGGTGGTTTGGACTATGTGTCACGACACTAAAGTGTAAAGTGTAAAGTGTAAAATGTGAAATGTGAAATGTGAAATGTGAATGTGATCATGTGTAAATTGTGTAGTGGGAATATGTGTAAATGTGCAATGTGTGAAAAGAGAACTATATGAATGGGAAATTGTGAAAACATGTGGAACCAATATGTGAGATTGTGAAATTGTAGTCCATGATATGATAATGTGAAATTATGTTACAACAGCAACCAAATTGTGGCTATGAGAATGTTTTATATGTGTAAAAATGCGTAGATCCATGCTAGTAGCACTTCTTGCATATGTGTGAACAATTCCATGTCTCGTTGTTATCATGTTGTAGTTAATTAAGAATGTAGCTCTCATGTGAAGGGTATGAATTTCTAATCCATGATAAAAACAGCAACCTTAAAGTGTATAAAATGATAGTTTACATATGCCAAAATGTGTAGCAACCATGTTAGGAATGATTTCCTTCATGTATGTGAGAATCCTATGTTTAGTCGTTTCATGTTATAGTTTAATCTGAAGTGTGGTTTTCATGTGATTGAATGAGTAGAGAGCATGTGATAGGATATTTATGTTGAATGTCTTAAATCATGTACCATGTGTTTAAATTGTAGAATTAATATGGTAGGTTGTCTCGTTATCATTGTTCAAGCTTGCTATATGTTTGCCTTGTAAATTAGAATGTAAAAACCTACCGTGATATATGCATGTATGATGTGTGTGGAGATTACTTGTTGAGTCTTTTAGACTCACTCCTTGCTTCGGCGTACAGGATTAGTTGGTGACATCACACCGTTGGAGGAGACAGTGGAGAGTGACTCCGAGCATGGCGAGTAACTTGGAGGAGACATTGTGTGACTTTTGCTTTCATAGTATGTATTAAGGCATTGTAATAGAATTATCATGTAATTGTGGACAAACTATGTATTAAATTTTAGCACTTCAATTATGTGGACTTTAGTTCCTTTAAATTGTTAGTTGAATCATGTATGTTAAATGTGGATGATGAATGAAATGAAGACAGTTGTGACGGCCCTCATTATACCGGTACGATTATACCAACCCATGTCGGTATAGCGAGAGTCCTCACAGTGGGACATTTAGCCAAACGATACATACAGCTGAGATACACGCGAATATACAACAGAGTAGCGGAAGTAAAAGACAACTGTCTCCATTCATTCATCATCCACATTTAACATACATGAAGTTTGCAATTAACAATAAAGAACTAAAAGTTCACATAATTTAAATTGCTAAAATATAAATACATAATGTGCACACTTATACATTCTTTTCGTGATACTCTAATACAACGTTCAAATTACATACTATGAAATACACAAGTCACAAAGAACTCCAAAGTCTAATCTCCGCGCTCGGAGTCCGTCTCCACTGTCTCCTCCAATGGTGCCACGTCACCAACTACACCTATACGCCGAAGCAAGGAGTGATTCTAAAGACTCAGCAAGCAACACTACTCATAACGTACACGTATAAGTCATAACGGTTTCTACATACACATTCAAAATTTTCAACACATGGCATGAAAGTTTTACACTACCTATCACATGCTCTCTATTCAATTTACTTATGAAATTTTGTCTTTAAAGAACCAAGACATGAGAGCTACCAACATGAACACTATGCATATATGAAAGGAAACACAACTAGCATGAGTTTTACATGTTCTTAAGCATATACCTAGACATTTTCACATGCTTTAAGTTGCTGGTTTCATACGGTTTAATGGCTGTAAACCTACGCATGAGAGCTACCATGTTGCTTAAAACATATCATGTGAACAACCAATCATGTTATTTTGTACCCGGGCTCATCCATTATCCCTAACATGAATTCTAGACATTTTTGCACATATAAACATGATGATAACAACTTAAGATTTCTCATTTCACATGGTTTCAGATTTGTCTCACATAGATTTCACTATCATATCCTTACATTTAGAATTTCACATTTTCTTTACCCAAGTTTCCTCTTTCACATGGTTACACTTTGCACATACACATTCACATTATTCACTTACACATTTACACATGAACACATACACATTTCACATTACACATTTTAGGTGCCGTGACACATAGTCCAAACCACCAAAGAAGGACATATACACATCACATTACACATAGACGCCATCTAGGCATTCCAATGGCGACTCTTAGACTGCGCAGACCGGGAGAACAAGTCTCCACCCTAACTAGTGGTACTTGTCCACCTCCAGGATTTCCCCCTAATGCCCTTAGGGTCACTTACACATTGAACTTTCTCAGGGGGACTTTTCCCTGATACAGTTCCACTACCCTCTACGGAAGCAGTGTCACATTGGCACAATTACACATTTACACATTTTACCGATTTACACATGGTTTTACACATATCACTTTTCATCTCGTTCACTTTCTCACTCACATGCACATCCCTATTTTTTTCCTGACATGGCACTACAGATTTCAGGAGTTTAACACACAGTAAATGCACTAATCAGGTCGGGTTAAACAACATCTAACCTCATTATGATAACATACATAGAGTATTACATTTCACATGAAAAATACATAACTCCTTATATACTGGTCCAAATGACCTGAAATTTTAACCACATGCTATTTTCGGGCTCAAGGTCATACATTCAATTTTTCAGATTTTTATGAGCTAAATAGAATTTACATAAAATCAAATACCTATTTCGCATGCCATTCACAATTTAGGTCGATATGGACTTATATACACAAGTCAAATTTTTGCAAGCTACTGTCTGAACAGAGACTACTGTTATATGCATGATTTGAGAATAAAGAATTACCCTAAATCATACATCTATAGATCGATCACCACAAATCATTCTTGCATGCCTTTTTATTTATTGAACCGAGTTTATTAGCAATTTATACAAGCATGGACAATTTATAAAAAACTGAGTACACGTATACTGATCCACTAATCTTCATGATCTAATAAAACTAAGGCATTCAGACTAATCCTAATCATAAAGCATAAATTGGCAAGATCATCAACAAGTCATGCTTACAAATTCATGGAATACAATCTTCTAACATCCATCACCACACATCACACTCATCCACACACCACATTTCACAATATACATAGTGTATAGGGTTACCATATATCCTCATCACGGAAACCATACCGAAAATAGTTGTATAGGTAGGGCAGAACAGGTCACTGTTCTGTCCAGAGGAACTTGGCGGCGGTCTCTGGCCGCTGACTCAGTGTCAGCGGCATGGTCGATGGACGCCAAGCATGATATCAGCGTCCATTGACCTTGCCGTCAATGCAGGTCTGTGCAGAAACACATACCCGAGCTCTCAAGTTTGGGTGAATGTGAGGGTCTAGGACTCGAGGGAAAATTCATAAAAATAGTAGAAACGACCTAGACACGTACGGGGATATTATGGTTAGGTCACTTGCCTTTTTGAAAATGCTCCAATGGATCAAAGGTGCTCGGAGAAGCCCTCCTTAGGCAGTCCCAAAAAGGTGCAACTGTCCTCCTAGATCTTCTTCCTCCGGGCTCCTGGATGGTCTCCACACCAAGGGGATGTCGGGGAAGCCTCCTCCTTTGCTCTAGCTATCCTCTTGTCGTGGAAGATGGCCGGATCTAGCTCCAGGAAGTCTGATCTTTGGGTGCAAAAGGGTGGGTTTTCTCAGTTTTTCTTCTAGGCTTTTTCTTTCTCTTTTCTCCTCTTGCAAAGGTAAAGAGAGGAGTGGGAGAAGGCAGATCCGGGTTCAGACATAAGGGGAGGCCCCTCTCCCACTCACAGGGGGACAAGACAGCTCTCAGAGCCGTTGGGGACAGCTCCCCAATGGCTGAGCTTTCTTGTTTCCGGAATTTCTGGCTCTGCTGCGCATGCAAGCCAGAGAAATAGGTGTCTATATCGCTAGACGCCAGGATTAGTGTTGGCGTCCATGTCTGGACGCTGACACCACCTCAACGGCTAGGGGTTGACGCCAAGATGGCCTTCGGCCAGAAGTCTAAAATATGCAGAAAAACATGCATACCATGCATATATACATGCAATATGTATATGGTAGTGTATCCATACTATCACCATTCAATACATGCATTATTTACATATAGTATAAACACATGCACACGTAATTGTACCAAAAATATGTACGTAAGTATGTATATACATACACAAGCACAAGTATACACACACAAATACAAATAATGCGACGGAAATTCGAGGGCCTTACAACAGTGGTTCTTTTCTTCCGCTACTCTGTATCTATATTTGTGTGTATCTCAATCATGTGATAGCGTTTGGGTAAATGCCCCACTGTGATAACGTTCACTATACCGACGTGGGTTGGTATAACCGTACCGGTATAATGAGGATCGTCGCACAAATTGACCCTAGGACAATCAATGATGTACTGGCTGATGAATCTTGGATCCTTGTTATGCAAGAAGAACTTAATCAGTTCCAACGTAGCCAGGTTTGGACTCTTGTCCCTAGACCTTCTGACCATCCACTTATTGGGACCAGATGGGTCTTCAAAAACAAAGCAGATGAATCAGGAGTAATCACCAGGAACAAGGCCAGACTTGTAGCACAAGGGTATTTCCAAGAGGAAGGCATTGATTTTGATGAAACTTATGCCCCAGTGGCTAGATTAGAGGCAATTAGAATTTTATTAGCATATGCATGCTCCATCAACATCAATTTATTTCAAATGGATGTTAAAAGTATTTTTCTGAATGGTTTCATAAAAGAAGAAGTTTATGTTGAGCAACCACCAAGTTTTGAAGATACTAAATATCCAAATTATGTTTTCCGCTTAAAGAAAGCACTATATGGTCTGAAACAAGCTCCAAGAGCTTGGTATGAAAGATTAAGTGCTTATCTTATATCAAATGATTTCATAAGAGGTAAAGTAGATAGCACACTATTTATTAAGAATTTTTTAGAAGAAATCTTAATAGTGCAATTATATGTTAATGATATTATTTTTTGTTCTACTAATGAATCACTTTGTAAATTCTTTGAGAATCTTATGCAAAGTGAGTTTGAAATGAGCATGATGGGTGAGCTTAACTATTTTCTTGGGTTGCAAATCAAGTAGACCAAGGAAGGCACTCACATTTGTCAAACCAAATATATTTCAGATTTACTTTCAAAATATGGTTTTGACAAGTGTAAACCCTTAGGAACACCCATGAGCTCAAGAATTAGGTTAGATAGTGATCCACTTGGTAAGAAAGTAGATAAAAAGGTGTATAGAGGCATGATAGGATCACTACTCTATCTTACTGCTAGTAGATCAGATATAATGTTCAGTGTATGTTTGTGTGCAAGATTTCAAGCTGATCCTAAAGAATCTCATGTTCATGTTGTTAAAAGAATTTTTAGATATCTTATAAACACAAGTAAATTAGGTTTATGGTATCCCAAATGTTCTGATTTCAAATTAATTGGATATAGTGATGTTGACTATGCTGGATACAAAATAGATAGAAAAAATACCAGTAGTACTTGTCAAATACTTACAGGTTGCTTAATTTCTTGGTCTTCCAAAAAACAGAACTCAGTGGCATTATCCACAACAGAAGCTGAGTACATTGCAGCTGGAAGTTGCTGCACTCAACTTCTGTGCATCAAACACCAATTGGAAGACTATGGTCAAACACTTCAAGAAATTCCAATGTTGTGTGACAACACAAGCGCAATCCATTTGACCAAAAATCCTATACAGCATTCAAGGACAAAGCATATTGAGGTTAGACATCACTTCATCAGGGACCATGTAAGTAATGGTGACATTTTACTTGATTTTGTCTTTACAGAAAATCAATTAGCTGATATCTTTACTAAACCTCTTCCTGAAGACAGATTCACATCTATTAGAAGAGAAATAGGTATATGTAATCCTAATTAAATTACTATGATAAACTCATATCTAAAAGGTATATTAAAAACTCACTGTGAAATCTTCTAAGTCCAAGTACTGCAACTTATGAAGTCAGAGTCTGTCTAGACTCATGATGAAGTATGCAGTGCGACTCCTGGAAGTTGGAGAAGAAATTCGACTTTCTAGAGTCGGAGTGTGAAAAGGTACTCATTAATTTAAAATAATAAATGAGATTAATTTTTTTAAATGTATTTATTACGCAACGGTTCATTCATTTAATCACAACCGTTCATCCTCTCATCTTTGGTCCGTTACTTTTTCAACTTCTATATTAGGACCACCCCTTCCTTTTCCAAGTCACCCTTTCAAACTCTCTCTCCGACTCTCCTGTCATCTTCTTCCTCCTCCCGCATGTACTGTTCATCTTCTCTGGAAACTATCTTCAGAGCAACTAAAAAAACTCTCATCTCCTCTGAAGAAAGGTAGGATCTTTGATCTTTAAACTACATCTCTTTCACTCCTTTAACAATCTCCTGAGTCTTCTCCGTTGCTTTCTGTCCAGATGGCATCATCTAGGGCTCCTGACTCAGTTCACCCCTGAACAGTTCCCGCGCCTTACTTCTGCCAAGGTCACCATCTGTTCAGGGAAGGTTGTAGACTTCTCCTAGTTGCATGGTAGTCTAGGTTGGGTAGAAGAAACTCTAGCAGCGATGGGTTGGTCCAGACTGTGTCAGATTTCTGAACCCACCTTCGAGAGTGCCCTTAAGGATTTCTTTCTCTCTCTTCAAGTCTCCTCAGAAAGTTCAGTTACAGGATATGTGAAAGGCACCAAAGTTACAATTTCTGAAGACCTGTTAGTGGAACTTTTGGACTATCCCAACTCCGGGCACAAACTTAGTGAGATTGTCTCAACGGATAAGTAGAAGATGGGTATCATTGGACGCCTGGGAACAGTAAGCAAGAAAGGTTTGTTAGTCAATGAGTTATCTGCAGAGAAGAGGATCATCCATTCTGTCATCACTAACATCATTTCTCCTAGGGCCAGAACCCATTCCTCCATAACTGCCAGAGATGGTAGTTTGCTATTTTGGGCTATTCAAAGACATAGGGTCAACCTGCCCTCAGTTATTCTGGAAAAGATGGTAGCATCCAGAAATTTACAGGAGTCTCTTCCTTATGGACCTCTACTTACCTTGATCTTTAAGAGATTTTCAGTAGACCTTAGTGGAGAAATCTCAGTGGGAGTAAAAGAAAAGATTGGCTTGTCTACATTAAGAAGAAGCCACTACACTTTGGAGAACATAAGTCAGAATTTATAGGTTAAGGATTCTGTGACCCAGTGCACCCATGAGACCTTCCTCGATGAGGCACAGGATTCCTCATCCATTCCAGTCAGTCAGCAAATAGTGAGAGAAGAAAGAGCAAAAGCCCCTACTCAAGACCAACAAGAATAGCAACAGGAAGAAGAGCAACAAGGGATTCAGCAAGAACAAGAGTCATTCCAACAAGAGCAAGTTCCTGCCCCAAAAGAGACCATCAATCAGGTACTTAGAGATTTAAGAGGCAAGGGAGTTGCACAAGAACAAGAAGATTTTCCCAGATCTACTCCAGTAATGCAAGAGTTTGAAGAAGTGCAGCATCACTTCTCCCTTTCTCATTTTGAGACCCGGCCAAGGTCTCAGGGGGAGAGTAGCAACAATATAAATATAATGTTGGATTTACTAACAAAGCAATAAGAAAGCTTGTCAGTCCTTCAGATGCAAGTACAAGTGGTTGATGCCAAGTTTGATGCTATGGATGAGGAGGTCCAACAGATGAAGAACCTCTTGCTTCAGTTAGTGTGCCAACAGGGCACTAAACAGCCTTCTGCTCCTCCATCTACTCATCAAGAAGAGTAGCAGCCAGAGCAAGATAAGCAGCAAATGGAACAACAGCAGCCTAAGGAACAAGAAGAAGAAGTTCAGCAGTAGTAAGAAGAACAATAGCAAGACCCAGAGAAGTCTTCAGCAGTAGTTGAGGAAGTGCAGCAGAAGCACGAGCAACAACAACAACAACAACCATCAGTGGCAGTTGAGCCTGAGCAGCAGCAGCAGGAGTCCTTTCCAGAGTCTAGGCTTAAGAGACCTCTAGAGTCACAGGATTTAGGGGTAGAGGCCAGATCCAAGGTCAAAACCTTTAAGAGGAAGGTTAGAAGAAAACTTCATAAAAATGGTCAGCCTGTGTTCTCAAAACCCTCGACCATTTCCACTCCTTCCACTGGACCAACTCCTCCTACTCCTACTATTTCCTTTGCTCCTGCTCCTCCTAAATCAGAACACTCCCCTACATCCTCCTCTCATCCTACTGCACCCACTACACTTACACCTCTAGTAGGTGAACAACAACAACAATCTCCACCTTCTACCTCATCTGATCCTCCTTCCTCTACATCTTTACTAGAGGATCAGCTCCTAGCATTTGATAATGTCAAGTTTTCTATCTATCCCTTGAAATACAACTTCAAACCATCCAAGGCAACCATACCTATTCTCCATACATCACCTCCTAGCTTCTTTTCCTCTCTTCCTACAGCCATCACTCCCTTGGCTGGCAGATCCACCCTTGCACTCTCAGAAATAGTACCTAGTATACTACTTTCATCTAAAGGTGGTCGCCAATTCAAAGACAACCCTGCCAAACTACTTCCTCTCTTTTGGTATGCCTTTATCTGCCACTCCAAACATCATATGAATCTATTCAGGGAATTCTTGTCCATCAAGGCATTCCTTGAAGTCCATGAAATGCCAGGTTTCACCTTTGATGACTAGCTTCCCTCACTCCTCCATACCTCTCAAGTTCAGTTGGCTGATCTGAATTTAATTTCTTAGAAAAGCCACAATCTCACTTCCAAAGCATTTCTTGAACTTTACCCTGGTGAAGCCACCAGATTTCAGCAAAATCTTTCCAGAAACCAATTTATGGATATTCATCTACACCTGAATCTTAGGTTCTATGACATGTTTGGCACTCTCCTTACAGACTCTCAGGCCAAGTACACAAGAATGAAGGAATTCAATGTAGCCAGATTCCAATTTGGATTGCCTGATGACAATAAAGGTCAATGGGAGAATATCATCAGAGGTCAGAGGCAGATTTCCCCCTCCAAGACTGTTGGATTATCTTCTGGCTTGTACCCAAGCTTAATTGGTGCCATTTCTGCTAGGAAAGACTTTGCTCAGCTAATCTTCATTAGGAACATCATGATAGCTACCAGGTTTAGAATTAAGTACAATTTGAGGCTCTCATTCCATAGATTTGGCCTCTTGCAAGCTCCTGTCAATTCTCAGCATATGTTAGATTCTCAGCTGAGTCTGAAAGGTTCTCTGAAGATCAATGGGCAGCTGCTTATCTTGAAGATCATTTAGACTTTGAGAAGTTGAAAATTTCTGTTCGAGAGTATCTCTACAAAGGATATGAGGATCTGTGGAAGTCTATTGCTCATAAGTGGAAGCAGAGGTACCTAGTCTACTACCAAGCAAAGGTAGTTGCATTTTCTCAAGGCCTGCACTAGAATATCACTGTCCATGAGTTTCTTCATCCAGTAGCCTCCAGGATGTTTGTGCCTCTCAAGATCCTTCTGCGCCCCAACAATTATCATAAGAGACTTACCTGGTTTCATAAGAGGCTGTAGGCGAGCCTGGGGGTGGTGGATGCTCGCCACCAGACTGGAGAGAGCTAGACAGAGTACATGGCTCGACTGACAGTGGATTCCAGGGCGATGCTAGCGGAGGAGGAGGGAGCAGCAGCGGACAGAGATTTGAGGCGCTTCCTGATATTGATGATCGAGAAGCTCATCTTGGGGACTCGAGGAGACCCAGTGAGCTACCGATGCCTGCCCCTACTGGAGGATCTGACCCAAGTAGGGAGCTACGTGTGGGGTGCGGCCCTTTTGGCCCACCTCTTCGACAGCCTGGGCACCTCTGGTAGGGAGACAAAGGTGGCTGGTTTCTTCCCCTTTCCTACAGGTACACTTCTCACTCTTACCCTTTATTGCTTTTCCTGCTTATTATAATTGACTGTATTGCTGACCAACTTGTTTTGCAGGTGTGGGCATATTACTACCTCCTCTCCCTTGGCCGGGGAGTACCGAGGCGACGGAGTGCTATACTGCTCCTGCAGCATTGGCGGTTCCACCACGACGAGCGGTCCCTGCACCTGTAGGTGACCCTTCTCAAGGACACGTTGGACACCGTCCCTTTCGGATATGTGAGTACTTCTCCACTTGTAACCCTACTCTTTCTTTCTCATTGACAAGTGTCTAATGAGTTTCTGTATGTGGTATGCAGGTTGAGTGGACTCCCTACGCTGGGGACTATTGAGTTGTGTGTTTTGATGATGACATATTAATGATGTCTACACTCTCATACTTTAATTTTAATGATGACTAAAACATTTGGTTGTGAATGTTGTTCAAACACTCACACTTTGATTTTGATAATGACATATTGCACATATTACAATGATAACAAAACAACATGTTCTTTATGCTTAATGTTTCATATTTTACTAATAATGACATGTTTTGATGGTCCACTCTTTATATTTACAGGTTTGCAAAGTTTTGTCAAAATAGTGTCAACACTACTTGTCAGATAGATCGACACTACCAGACTGCCGAGCATGTTTCTGAAGAAAAAGTCACAGTCAGGTCGACACTACTTGTCAGATAGGTCGACACTACATGACTGCCCAGCAAGCTTCTGATGAAAAAGTCACAGTCAGGTCGACACTACTTGACAAATAGGTCGACACTACCAGTCTGCCCAACAGGTTCTTGAAGAACAAGCTGCCAGTAAGGTCGACACTAGCTGAGAGTAAGGTCGACACTAGTTGTCATCAAGTGAACCAGTTTTGGAGATATTCTCAGGAGGTCGACTCTGTCTATTGATCAGGTCGACACTAGAGTTCTGCCAGTAAAGGGAAATTGGAATTTCTGATCAGTAGTGTCAACACTATGTCAATGTAGGTTGACACTCTTTTTCTGTAAACCCAGAATTGTGCAGAGCATAAAATCCAGCGGCTGTGATCTCTTTCTGGGATCTTTTTAGGAGATGCTATATTTACCAAATTGCATTTTCATTCAAGTGGCAATAAGGTAAAGGCCTTATGGACACGTGGCACCCTTAGGTGCACTCTAGGTTTTTGTGCACACCTTTCTCATGTTCATGGGACTGCACAGTGGCTATATAAGCCTCCATCTCATCTGAAGCAGCCATCCTTTGAGCCATTCATCGATTCCATCAAAGAGGACATGGGGATCAAGGCCAAGCAGTGAGAGAAAGCTTTGGAGTGCTGAAACAGGAGCAGATCAAGAAGAAAAGCAGCAGAGGAAGAAGAAGGACTCGTGCATGCAGCAGATCTGAAAACAGAGTATCATGGATCTTGCATAGAAGAAGCAGCAAAGCTGAAAAGAAGAGGAAGATCTGAAGGCAGGTGGAAGAGGAAGCCAGTGCAAGAGCAGAAGCACAAAGTTTAGCATTCGTGGAGAAACTCAAGAGCATACGTTCAGATCTAAAATTCTCTGTAAATCAGATCTGAAACAGAGTATCACGAATTGAGGCTGATTTGAAGGATTTCAGATCAAATTTGTTGAGAAGCACAACCAGATGATGCATATGTAGAAGATGATCTGTAGTACACCTTCAACTCTCAAGATCTGAAGATTCAGAGGTCAGATTACACAGTCCAAAGGGAATTGGGCAAAACCGAACGACTGGTGTTTGAGGATTTGTTTCCCTTAACTCTGATCTTCTTGTGTATTTGATTGTTTCTTTTTAAACTTTTCTCCGAACTCATTGAGTGCTCCTATTGGTGATAGGAGTGTTGATCACATACTGTGTGTGTGTGGATTGAGAAGGTTTATCAGACCTTGAAGCTGTGAATCAACGGATAAGCTGTGTAATCAGCGCTTTGGCAAGCTGTGAGTCAGCATGTGTTTGAAGCTGTGAATCAGCAGTTTAGTGAAGCCTCACTTGGTTTGAGTGAGGGGTGGACGTAGGTCTCTGTATGGGAGCCGAACGACCTAAAAAATCTCTTGTGCAATGGTTTGATCAATTTTCATCTAGAAGCTTGCATAGGTTTCTGCATTCACATTGCTTATCTAATTTCCTCACACATCTATTCACTCATTCACATGAGTTCAGTAAAATTCTGAGTCTGTTTAGATCTTTAATGTGAAGTAATTTTTTAATTGTTTAAAGTTTCTGCTGCAAATCTATTCAACCACCCCTTCTATATTTGCCATTTCACTACATCTAAGATCCAGCAAGGACGAGGATGCCTACCAGCCGTGGGTGGAGCAGGGCCGCCCCTACTTCGGTAGGGAGATCTGGCTTCACACATTTAACACGATGGTACCACTCCACCTACGGCTTGTAGCGAGGACGCTGGGGCTCCACCAGGCGGTGGTGGAGTTCTCTACTCGATAGAGGTAGTGGGAGAGACCGGGCCGCAGCTTCCGGGGCATCCAGCAGATCATAGACTGGAGGGAGCGAGCTCAGAGCAGCTCGAGGACTGGCGACAACGGGGTCGAGAGGTGACCTCCGAGGCCACCAGCGATGAGGACTACTTCCGTACCTACGCACGGAGGTATAGGGCTCAAGTGTACAGGGGGACCCGACGACTGGTGAGTGTTACTAACTTAGCCCTTTTTAAATATTTCAATCATTAATTCCTTGGCTAACTTGTCATGTGTTTGCAGCTCGACCCCGAGGGTCAGATCACCTCCCTCGAGGGCATCCTCCACTCCACGATCCAGCAGAGGGATGACCTCCAGCGGACCATGACTGAGCTGGTGAGTGCTCTGCTTCTTGTCTCTCCTATACTTAACTTTAGTGGTCTAACTCTTGTGTTCTTCTCTTGTAGCGCGCTAAGCTGGAGCGGGCCCAGTAGATGGTGGCTGGTGCTTCCACCTCTCGAGACGAGCTTGGCCGCTCCGTGCTGGAGTGTCAGTTGGTAGCAGCAATGGCCCGGGCGGAGGAGGCCATGGGCCAGCTACACGAGCGGGTGAGTTATTAATTTCATGCCCCTTGTACTTTGTTTCTCTTATTGACACATGTTTTGATTTGCAGGAGGCGGAGTTGAGGGACTCTCTAGCGCGGATGGCTATGCTAGAGACAGAGATGGCGGAGGTGCGTCTACACCCCCAGGTGGACGAGGCAACGGGACTACGCTAGGAGGTGGATGAGCTCTGATCGCAGTTAGGGAGCGAGCGACAGACCGTCCTACTGCTCAGGATGGAGATGAGGGGGCTAGAGAGGGCCCTATCACTGGTCAGTCGTAGTCGCACATCGGCCAGCAGGAGCGGTGCCCCTAGCACCTCAGCGGGGCACTACCTGACGGGTTCCTCCGAACGACGGAGGAATGAGGAGGACAAACGATGACACGAGAGAGCGGCCGAGGGGAGCACGATGGGACCGAGGGAGATGGCCCCTCCACACTCTCGCCAACCTGAGGGTACAAGGGAGAGCGGTTGAGGATTTGTACTCTTTTGACTTTTTGCTTATCATGTGTTATGATGGTGATGTAGATATGGAATGGAATAGAATGAAATATTTTTTTGTTATAGAAATGTGACTGTGTGATAGTGACGAGTGAGATATGAGTGCCGCTTTCTTTCTTCTACTGCGACCTGCACACTTATGAAGACCATGAAAACAAGTTAGATCCGTTCTTCGACCTAGCTCCTTGCCTTAAGCATGACAAGTGACCAATCTTGATAAATGGTCAAGGGGCTAAGCCTTATTAAATAGGCGAAAAGATATAAGTAAATAAAGGATATGCATGAATGAATGAGTAAAGTATTTTTGGGATTTTGAAAACATTTGATTTTGAAATTTTGAGATATTTGGTTTTTTTTAAGTTTTGAATTATTTGATTTTTTTGGAGTTTAGAAATATTTGATTTGTTTGGAGTTTAGAAATATTTGATTTCTTTTTTTGAGTTTTGAAATATTTGATTTTTTAGAGTTTTGATACTTGATTTTTTTAGTTTTCATATTTGATCTTTTTGGAGTTTTGATATTTAACTTTTTTGGAGTTTTGATATTTGATTTTTTTTGGAGTTCTTTTGAAAGGCGCCTAAAGCCAACGTTAGCCCTTCCTAAAATAAGACGCGCGAGATAGAATGTACTTGCCCTTTTGGGCCACAACACATAGACCAATTCGAACTGCTGGTTAGGAGTCTTGGTCACTTCCCCTTTTTGTCGAGGACTATTCTAAGAAATGACGTGCATTTAGGGGTGACATGCCATGGGCGACTGCTCCTCGTTAATAGTGCGGCTACTCAGGCCATACCTAAGAGATGACCCGATCATATAGAGGGAAATGGAAGACTATTTAAGGTAAGTCTAATGTAGGTTTAAGGACGTTGGGTTCGGCTTCTTCCAGCAGCATACCCTTCAAAGATTAGGTCTGTTGCGTAGGGACTTTATGGTCTTTTCTATGGATTTGTACTATGTGGGGCATGCGTATGACCGGGCTCATGAGCGTCCCACGGGGAATTTTCCACTCTTTGCCATGCCCCTGTTCTATTATGTATTTTTCTATCTTTTATTTTGCTTCTTTGTTCCTTCGCTTTTGCTATTTTGACCATCCCTATTTGAGACTTCCTCTTGTCAGGGTATGCTTAAGGTTGACAACCTCGTCCTTATGACCCTTGCCCCTACACTTTGACCAATTTGGGAGAGAATGACCATCACATCGCTAACGTAGGGCCTACATAGCTACATTACCTACTAAGTGCAGTTGCCCGGGTTTGTCGTGTGTGTGTGGGTCCTAACTTAGAGCAATCCTTGACGATTAGGGAAAGGACTTCGAACTCTTAACACGGGGTAATCCCTAATCTAAGTCTTGTGGCCTCATACCTATAGACCTAGAGATAGAATCTTTTGAGGTACAACCCATTCTACGGATGTGACAATTCTGCGCCCTCAACATTGATTAGCCGATAGGCATTTTCTGTATACACCTCTTTCACAACGTACAGACCTTCCCAATTTGGTTGTAATTTCGACCTTGGACCTCCAGGTTTGATAAAAATGCATTTCAAGACCATATTACTCTCTTGGAATTTTCGTTCAATTACCTTCTTTTGGAAAGTCCTTGAGATTCACTATTGATATGAGAGCACATGATCAGCCGCCACTAGTCGCCTTTCATCTAAGAGTTCCAATTGGACTAGCAACGCCTTACGACATTCGTCAAGATGAAGTTCCTTATCAAGTTGGACTCTTAGTGAAGAGATCAGGATCTCGTATGGAATTACCGCCTCCATCCCATAAGTGAGAGTATACGGGATTTGCCCCGTGTGAGTACGGATAGAGGTATGATAGGCCCATAGAGCCTCTATTAGCTTTTTCGGCCAATCAGCAAATTTATGCGATTCACAAGTTTTCATTAAGATTTTAAGAAGGGTTTTATTAGTTGCTTCAGCTTGGCCATTGCCTTATGGGTAATATGGAGATGAATGATGCAAAGTAATATTGTATTTCTTACAGAGGTCTTGAAGTTCTTGTGAGATGAATTGCGGCCCATTGTCTGTCACGATGCTGCTTGGCACTCCGAACTGCGAAATGATATTCTTCATGATAAAGCGACACACTGTGGATGCTTTGATTTCTTTGAACACTTCTACTTTTGCCCACTTGGTGTAATACTCAGTTGCTATTAGGATAAAGGATTTTTGTTTGGTTTGAGCATTAGGATCACCAAGGGGGCCAACAATATCAAAAGTCCACATGGAGAATGGCCAAGGTGTGGAAAGTGGATGAAGTGAGGATGAAGAAGCATGAATTTTATTAGCATGGAGTTGGCATTTGACACACCTACGGACGTAGATGGTGCAGTCTACTTCTAAAGTTGGCTAGTAGTAGCCCTGCCTAATGATCTTCTTAGCAAGCATCTGACTATTGACATGCCCTTTGCATTCACTAGCATGGGCTCCTTCTACCACTTTCCAAGCTTCTTCATCATTAAGACATCTCAAAAGAACTTCATTAAGAGCCCGCCTGTACAGAACTTCTCTGATGACTGTGTACCTTAAGGTGGCTCTTCTTATGGCCTTGCGATCCTCTGAGTTTGCCCCTTCGGGATACGACCCATCTTTACAATACTACTCAATCTCAAAATACCATGGCAATTCTTCTTCATCTAAGATTTCCTCGAGCTAAGCCAACATGATTTGTTGTACTCCTCTCTTCCTAGCCCTCTCTTCTAAGGATGTCCTAAGGTTCTTGAACTAAGGATGTTGGGGAGATGGTACATCGAGCCGTTGGACGACAATTGTCTCGGTCCGATGGCTCAGAGGGAAGGATAGAGAATAAGCTAGTGCCGCCAAGGCATCAGCATGGATGTTTTGTGAGCGAGGAGTGTGGACATAGATAAGTATGTGGAATTGCCTTGCCAACAATGTGACCAAATCATGATATGGTTTAAGCTTTGGCTCACGAGTGCGGTAAGTTGAGAGCACTTGCCACAGAACAAGCTGAGAGTCTCCTATGATTCTAAGGTGGGATGCACCCAAAATATAAGCACGTTTAAGACCAACTAGGAGAGCTTCATACTCAGACATGTTATTAGTGACGGAGAAGGTGAGTTGAAAGGCGATGGGGATGGTAATGCCCTCTAAGGTGAGCAACACGGCTCCAATGCTCTGTCCCTGAGAGTTGAACGCACCATCAAAATGGAGGGACCAGAAGGGATCTTTGGAGATGACCGAGAGCTCTTCATCGAGAAATTCCTCTCGGATGGAATCATTGTGAGGGCGTGGCAAATAGGCAAGGTGCTTAGCGATGGCATATCCTTTGATGGCATTTTGGACCACAAAAGAGATGTCGAGTTGGCAGAGGAAGCTCTGCTAGCGTGCAAGCCGAGCAGAGAGAACATGTTTTTCTAAGAGGTACCTGAGTGGATCCATCCTCGAGATCAACTTGACCTCGTGGGCAAGAAAGTAGTGCTTGAGTTTTTGAACTACCCACACAAGTGCGGCACAAGTTTTGTCCGCAGTGGTGTACTTGGATTCTGTGGTATTGAAAAGTCTAGAAAGATAGTATGCTGCCCTTTCTTTTTCAGATTCATCGTGTTGTGCAAGAATAGCACCTAAGGAGTCCTCAATGACTGAGAGATATAGGATTAGTGGTTTTCTAGGTACAGGAGGTTGCAAAACTGGGGGATTCATGAGATACCTCTTCAAATCATCAAAGGCTTCTCGGCACTTGTCATTCCATTCAAACTTTGCCCCTCCTTTCAAGAGATCATAGAATGGGTGGCATCTTTGTGAGTGTTGTGATATAAATCTTCTAATGAATTGCAGACGCCCAATCAAACCTCTTAGTTGTGAAATATTCTTTGGAGGTGGCATCTCCGCGATAGCCTTAGCCTTGTTTGGATCAATCTTAATTCCCCGCTTACTAACTATGAAGCCTAGCAATTTTTCTGATGATACCCTGAACACACACTTCTTCGGATTCATTCTCAGTTGGTATTCCCTTGAACTTTGCAACACCTTGGCAAGGATCTCAGGGTGTTCTCTCCTGGTTCTTGACTTCACCAACATATCATCCACGTACACTTCAACGTAGACATGCATCATATCGTGGAAGTTAGCCATCATCACCCTTTGATAGGTAGCCCCGGCATTCTTTAGCCCAAACGGCATGACTACATAACATTATGTACCCCAGGGCATGGTGAAGGAGGTTTTCTCTTGATTTTCAGGAGCTAGACGGATTTGGTTATAACTAGAATACCCATCCATGAACGAGAGGGTCGCATACCCAACAATGTTATCAATCAGCACATCAATGTGAGGAAGCGGGAAGTCATCCTTTGGACATGCCTTATTTAGGTCCCAGAAGTTGATACAGATTCTGACCTTTACGTCCTTCTTCATGACCGGGACAATGTTTGCCACCCAGTTCGGATAAAGCACTACCCTGATGAATCTAGCTTTGTGGTTTGTCTACCTCGTCTTTCATGGTCATAAGTGGGTGGAATCTTCTGAGTTTTTGCTTTATCGCCTTTGCCCCTTCTTTCAACACAAGTCGGTGCTCCACTAATGAGGGGTCTAGACCAGGCATGTCCTCATATGACTAGGCAAATGTGTCTTTATAATCCCTCAGAATTTGCACCAGTTCCTTTTCTTCATCAGGAGGGAGGTTCGCTGAAATCATCACAATCTTGGGATCTTCTTCTGTTCCAAGGTTGACTTCATTAGTTGGTTCATCCACTACTGTTGTAGGATCATCAAATCTTCGTACACCACTAGCGTACATCTCGGCAGTGTCATCTACTTTGCTATCATCTTCATCAATTGGGTCCTCATCATTCATGATTTCATAGACACCAAACCCGTCGTCTACAAACACCCCATCCTGCACAATTTCTTCTTCTAACACCAACGCCTCTTTTGTGAACTCTTCTATTAGCAATAGTGCTTGACATCACCGAGCTAACTCTTGAAGGTGTCATGCCCCGCCAATTTAGCAGCGGAATAAATCGGGGAGGCGTGAATAACGTGTATGGTATCGTCAATTGTGCGTACAATCGCAAATATCAGAGCAACTAAATGGAAAATAATTGCAATAAACTCTTTATTTTATTGATAAATCACCTAAACTATTACAATCACTAATTCTAAGTCAAAACATAGGGCTCAATAACATCATTACATTGAAAATGATAACTAAGCAAATATCTAACTAGATTCTACAATAATATGGTCATTCCATCGCTATGACTCCAGGTCGCTCATCACTCCAGTTCATTCTCGTTGGTGTGTGTAGGGTCATCATCCGACTTACCTGAAATACATATAAAAAATAGCGCAGGATGAGCGAAATTGCTTAGTAGGACTTAATATCTCATGTAAACAGGCATGCTTTAAGTGATTAATATCTTGTAAAGCGTGATAACTAGAGAGAACGATCAAGTATAGTCAAGAGAGTAATAGCACATGATAGCAAGAGAACGATAAAACTTCCAAAAAGAATATTTCAAAACTAGTATAATAAAGGATTAGCCATGTAACGAAATAGTGTATATGGTTGCACAAAAGTGCCCTTGTAGAGATAGCACATCTGGTCGAGCATCTTGTCAACCTAGAGAACGATAGTATAGTGATTGATATATTGATTGTCATTAATTAAATCTTGATAGTATTTAATGGCGATGAGTGCATGCCGTACACACCCTGATCATGTTGACCCTCGCGAGGAAATAGCACTCTTTGGGTGCTCTCCCCAGGACCAGATCGGGCCCTATTGTGCTAGCATAGTCATTGTTTGTTATCTTAGACAATCAATTATATGGCCTAATATAGTACCAAGAATAGATGAGAATAGTAGACAAATAGACGAGAGTGTAGAGAGAAAGTGAACAGATGAGAGTAAAGAGATAGTAGATGAGAATAGGGACATATTCATAAAACAACGATAAGCCAGCGATGGTAACAGTTCCACAGCACACGGTCGTGTGCTGGCAGTCTGGTAGATGTCACAACTTCCCACAAGCCGTGCCGTGAACACAGGCTAGATGGTCTGGTATGATCCCAAGGTAAGAAGGAAAACACACTAAGGCCGTTGGATCATGTCGATCCCTAAGGGGTAATGGGTTTTAAGGGTTCAACCAACTCGTCGACAATGGACGTGCCCCAAAGCCAAGGAGACTTATGGAGGCCTTGACTAGGAGTCCCTAGTCCAGTCAGGAGTATTCCCAACGAAGAGGTGGTCCAAGCCAAGAAAGAAGTGTGTAAAAATAAGTGTATGTCGTGCCTCGAGTGCTCGAAGGCAGAGGGATGCAATAACGGTGTACAAAGCATGCGAATAAAATGAAGACTGTTGGCCCTTTTGGTACGGCAGCAAGCTAACCTAGAGGGGGGGTGAATAGGTTTTTCTGAAATCTGAAATAGAATCTTAAACACAGAAAATAACACTTGAAAGCTTGGTTAGTTCAGTGTGATAGAGAGTGCAGTGCGGAAGCAAATAAACAATCACACAAGGACACAGGAGATTTATCCTGGTTCGGCCCTTCCCACATGGAAGTCCTACGTCCAGTCCCCAAGCAAACTCTTGGGATTTCACTAACCAAGGGTACAGTCCCCCTTATGGACCTTACAACACCCTGGATCCCCCACCAGGTCTTCTTCTCTTTCCCGGGCAAGAAGGCAGCCCACTTCTCTTACAAGTAAAGAAGCCAACCTCCTGGAACAAACCCCAGTGCGGTTCTGCTAGACACAAACCCCTAGCTGGGTTAACAACTGGTACAAACCCCAGTTAGGTTCTGCTAGACACCAACCCCTAGCTGGGTTATCTACTGTATACAGTCCTACAGCTGGACACAGATCTTTCTTAGAAAGATCAGACTGAGAGACCTTACAAGATGAACACTCATGTAAAGCTCACAGTCCCAAACTCTCCCCAGATATACAATGAGCTCGGAGAGAAAACAGAAGAGAGAAAAGAAGGCTCGAATGCTTGAAAGCTTGGAAGCTTGAGAGCTTGAAATGCTTTGAATGCTTCTTCTTGGCTCGGGCTCTTTCTCTCTTTCCTTGAGTGTATGTGGCGTGAAGGTGCTTCTCACAGATGTACACTCCTTCAAAGATATTCAGGAAAACGGCTCTTGTTGTTCTTCAGCAATGCTCCATCTTTTATATTGAGCAGCTTTAGAATAGATCCGTTGAAGAGATCCGTTGGAGCTCTTCTAGTCGTTGCTTGATCTTTCTCTTCATTTGTCTTAATCAGACTCTGGTGGTTTTCGATGTCTGTGAGCATAGAAGAGAGTGTTAGCATAAAAGAGTGTTTATGATAAACGATGCATGGTACTGTGCTTCTGCTAACATACTGAAAATAGAGGTCATATCTTTTTGACAAGACTCTGAAATATGCATGCAGCTTTTTGTCAGAAGATATTTGACTTTTCATTTAAGCGCCAAGCATATTTGAAATATAAAGGCAATCTGTGTTTCAACAGAATCCATGAAGAAGTCGTTATGAGCATGACTTATGAAATCGTTATGCAAGCAAGTCGATGTGAGGGCAAATCGTTGTGAGAGCAAGTCGTTGCGCTCACTTATAGAATCGTTATGAGATCGACTTCTTAGAAAATCATTTCGGTCACTTAAGGAATCGTTATGGGAACGACTTCTTATCAAATCAATACGCTCAAAGAAGAAATCGTTATGGCCACTTATCAAATCGTTATGGCATCGACTTCTTAGCAAATCGTTGCGAACACTTATGAAATCGTTATGGCATCGACTTCTTAACAAATCGTTATGGGAACGATTTCTTACCAAATCACTGCGCTCAAAGAAGAAATCGTTATGGCATCGACTTCTTAGCAAATCGTTGCGAACACTTATGAAATCGTTATGGCATCGACTTCTTAACAAATCGTTATGGGAACGATTTCTTACCAAATCACTGCGCTCAAAGAAGAAATCGTTATGGCATCGACTTCTTAACAAATCGTTGCGCTTAATACTTTGGCACCTTAAACAGAAATCGATGTATATTGATTAAACATCGATTTTATCATTTTAGTGCGCCATATATTGCATCAATGAAAGACTTAGCATTTTGCTATGGGATTGATGCGACACAGATGAAACAAAAATATTCATTAAGTTATCATCATAAGTTTTGTTATCACCAAAATACAAGGACAGCCATAGAGTGGTTCAACAATCTCCCCCTTTTTGGTGATGACAAAATTTATGCGAATTTTCTGATAGGGATAATCATGAAACGCTTTAAATCATGAAAACATGCAGAATTAAATCTTGAAACATGCAGAGACATACAGAAAATTCATAGTGCATACATACTCTCCCCCTTTTTGTCACTAACCAAAAAGGAAGGATCTTACCATGCATTTCTCTCCCCTTAGAGAGAACTTCTTACCATAGAGGGGTTCAACTATTCTCCCCCTTTTTCTTATAAGGGATAACTCCCCCTTAGTCTGTGATCCCCCTGAGCATGAGAGACTCCACCTGAATGAAACTTGAAAATAATTGTTAGTAATAAAGACTAATTCATTTTTGTGACTACTCTTTCTTCAGATGTGATTTGAATGAAGAATCTGCAGTCACTCCTGCCTTGAGCATCCTTGGTTTTTGATGCTCCAAGGCTAACCTGCAAATAAACTACTCAGAAGTAGGTACCCAAATCTTTTTGGGTCCTTGATGGTTAGATGCATGAAAATAACATTTAGGAACCCAAACTAAGTGCCTTGTTGTGCAGGTGTTTACTGTGTGTCCTAATTTATTACAATGAGAACAACAATGAATATAATCTATTTTGCAGTTCTTATTGTTTTTATGACGTCTGTTTAGGACATAATTTTTAGAAACCTTTTTCTTTTGATAAAGCTTGGTTGTTTTAGGTTCCTTTTTCTGAGGCATTTTGGTTTCTTTTACAAATTTTGGTAAAGGATATTCTCCTGAGTTTATTACTTGTTTTCCTTTTTCTGGAGGTGTATAACCAAGCCCTTGTTTGTCATTTCCAGATTTTGATCCTTTTAAGCATAGGGCTAGAGATGTTTTTCCTTTAGTTAATTTACTAACTGATTCCTTTAAATAGAGATTTTCTTCAGTTAGAGTTTTTAATTTTTCTTCTAACTCTAACTTCTCTTTGTTCTTGCTTTTCAAATCTTCATTTAAAAGATAATTTTTATCTTTATATTCTTTTAATTGTTCTTCTAGTTGTTCCATTTCTGATTTAAGATCAGAATTAGTGTTTTCTAAACAGGTAAGGTTGCTCTTGAGATTTTTTAGTTCTTTTACAACAACCTTATGCTTATTATATAGTTCATTAAAGACTTCTTCTAAGTCTTCAGACTCTGACCCTGAATTTGTGCAAGAGTCAAAGGAAGGTTCAGAGTGTACCTCATTTAGTCCCACCATGAGGGCTAGATTTACCTGCTCCTTTTCGGAATTTGAGCTTGATGATTCTGAGCTTGTGACCTCGTCATTTTCCCAAGCAGCTGCCATTGCTTTTCTTTTGAATTTCTTGTGCTGCTTCTTGGGCTTTTCTGGTTGACCAGTCTTCTTGAGTCTTGGACAATCTGGTTTCAGATGTCCAGGTTTTCTGCATTCATAGCAGACTGGTCCTTTTTCCTTTTTCTCTTTTCTTTGGATCCTTCTTGATCCGTTTTTCTTCTTCTTCAAAATTTTCTGAAGCTTGGACAATACCTCATCCATATTACAGTCTTCAGAATCTACATCCTGGGAACTAGAAGAAGAGATGGAAGGAGCGGCTACAACTTTAAGAGCGTTAGTGCATTTCATTTTAGATGAACTTTCAAATAATCGCTCCATATTTATTTCATGTGCCATGAGAGAACCTATCAGATTATCGATCGATAATTTGGTCAAGTCATGGGCTTCTTCTATGGCCGTTACCTTAGGTGTCCATGAAATAGTTAAGGACCTAAGTATTTTTCTAACGGTTTCTTCATTTGAAAGAATTTTTCCTAAGGAGTTTAATCCTGCTACTATAGTTGAAAAACGATTATACATAGTAGTAATGTTTTCGCTTGAAAGCATTTTAAATTGTTCGTATTGTGAAACAAGAATATCTATCCTAGTTTGTTTTACTCTATCTGTTCCTTCATAAGTTACCTGCAGTTTATCCCATATTTCTTTTGCAGATTTACATGCAGATACTCTACTGAATTCTTTTTAGATAAAGCGCAACAAAGATAGTTTTTAGCTTTAAAGTTTAAGGATAGCTTAACCTTGTCTGTTGCTGTAATAGCTGAAGTACCTAGAATAGGAGTAATAACATAATCACCTACCTCAATTACCTGCCACAGATCAAAGTCTGTACCTCGAATGAAGCATTCCATCCTCATCTTCCAATATTTGTAGTCTTCTCCATCAAAGAATGGAGGTCTGGTGACTGATTGGCCTTCAGCATATCCTTGAGCTGCCATGGATCTTTACTCTAAGATCGTTAGATCTTCTTGAAAGTTCAGAGACTCGCTCTGATACCACTTGTTGGCCCTTTTGGTACGGCAGCAAGCTAACCTAGAGGGGGGGTGAATAGGTTTTTCTGAAATCTGAAATAGAATCTTAAACACAGAAAATAACACTTGAAAGCTTGGTTAGTTCAGTGTGATAGAGAGTGCAGTGCGGAAGCAAATAAACAATCACACAAGGACACAGGAGATTTATCCTGGTTCGGCCCTTCCCACATGGAAGTCCTACGTCCAGTCCCCAAGCAAACTCTTGGGATTTCACTAACCAAGGGTACAGTCCCCCTTATGGACCTTACAACACCCTGGATCCCCCACCAGGTCTTCTTCTCTTTCCCGGGCAAGAAGGCAGCCCACTTCTCTTACAGGTAAAGAAGCCAACCTCCTGGAACAAACCCCAGTGCAGTTCTGCTAGACACAAACCCCTAGCTGGGTTAACAACTGGTACAAACCCCAGTTAGGTTCTGCTAGACACCAACCCCTAGCTGGGTTATCTACTGTATACAGTCCTACAGCTGGACACAGATCTTTCTTAGAAAGATCAGACTGAGAGACCTTACAAGATGAACACTCATGTAAAGCTCACAGTCCCAAACTCTCCCCAGATATACAATGAGCTCGGAGAGAAAACAGAAGAGAGAAAAGAAGGCTCGAATGCTTGAAAGCTTGGAAGCTTGAGAGCTTGAAATGCTTTGAATGCTTCTTCTTGGCTCGGGCTCTTTCTCTCTTTCCTTGAGTGTATGTGGCGTGAAGGTGCTTCTCACAGATGTACACTCCTTCAAAGATATTCAGGAAAACGGCTCTTGTTGTTCTTCAGCAATGCTCCATCTTTTATATTGAGCAGCTTTAGAATAGATCCGTTGAAGAGATCCGTTGGAGCTCTTCTAGTCGTTGCTTGATCTTTCTCTTCATTTGTCTTAATCAGACTCTGGTGGTTTTCGATGTCTGTGAGCATAGAAGAGAGTGTTAGCATAAAAGAGTGTTTATGATAAACGATGCATGGTACTGTGCTTCTGCTAACATACTGAAAATAGAGGTCATATCTTTTTGACAAGACTCTGAAATATGCATGCAGCTTTTTGTCAGAAGATATTTGACTTTTCATTTAAGCGCCAAGCATATTTGAAATATAAAGGCAATCTGTGTTTCAACAGAATCCATGAAGAAGTCGTTATGAGCATGACTTATGAAATCGTTATGCAAGCAAGTCGATGTGAGGGCAAATCGTTGTGAGAGCAAGTCGTTGCGCTCACTTATAGAATCGTTATGAGATCGACTTCTTAGAAAATCATTTCGGTCACTTAAGGAATCGTTATGGGAACGACTTCTTATCAAATCAATACGCTCAAAGAAGAAATCGTTATGGCCACTTATCAAATCGTTATGGCATCGACTTCTTAGCAAATCGTTGCGAACACTTATGAAATCGTTATGGCATCGACTTCTTAACAAATCGTTATGGGAACGATTTCTTACCAAATCACTGCGCTCAAAGAAGAAATCGTTATGGCATCGACTTCATAGCAAATCGTTGCGAACACTTATGAAATCGTTATGGCATCGACTTCTTAACAAATCGTTATGGGAACGATTTCTTACCAAATCACTGCGCTCAAAGAAGAAATCGTTATGGCATCGACTTCTTAACAAATCGTTGCGCTTAATACTTTGGCACCTTAAACAGAAATCGATGTATATTGATTAAACATCGATTTTATCATTTTAGTGCGCCATATATTGCATCAATGAAAGACTTAGCATTTTGCTATGGGATTGATGCGACACAGATGAAACAAAAATATTCATTAAGTTATCATCATAAGTTTTGTTATCACCAAAATACAAGGACAGCCATAGAGTGGTTCAACAAAGACAAGTGTCATTAAAAATAATAGGGAATTTAAGTAAAGTAATTACACTTAATTACCAAATTGATTATTGAGTAATCTAATAGGGTCTCATGGCAAATATTATTGTTTAGTGTGTGCAAGTGTAAAGAAATCATGAGAGAATGTATAATTTTTCATATGACTTTTAATTAATTGAATTTATGTAAATATTACCAAATATTAATATTCAGATTAATACTAATCATAAAAGTGCTTAGTTATGTTTAAACAAGGGTCAAATTGTCTAAATAGCAGGGGTATAAGAGCAAATTCAGGTTCTAGACACAATATTGAAATCACGATGGGGGTACCCGTCGTGTTTCAGAACACGACTCAGTGGCCGATCGCGACAGCTAAACCAGGCCGGTCTAGGTGTGAACCGATGGGAATCGTGACGGGTCAGCCCATCCCGTTCAAGACGCGACGGTCCTCCCTGTCGCGACCCTTCTGAGATCGCGACGGGTCGGGCCGTCGTGATTTCAGAAGGTGGTTCGAGCCCAGAAAAGGTGTTCAACCGTTTGTAAGGTTCGGTCCAACCCTTCTATGCATGGAACAGGGTCATTTAAAAATCGATATAAAATCGTAGAAACATCCAAAAATCATGAAACTTGTTTTAAACGAAAATAGACATGTAGATCTATCACTGGGCATGAGTAATTAGAAAATAGACACGTATAGAGCATGCTTTAATTAGGTTACCTTTCGGTGACCTAAATCATGCACAGTTTGAGAAAACGATTTAATTCGCAAAGGATACATGTTGGAAATTGGGGGAAATAGGGGCATTTGAAAGCTAACATCATGTAGTATTTATGAGAATAATTGTATTGCATGGGATCAAGTACACGCATGGATTGAAAACAAACATGTAGATTCGGGTACATGGAGATGATAGAGATTAGGGCATTTAATACTCCTTCATAGAGCAACAAAAATTAGGGAAAGATGGATGTGTGGGCTACATATGGCTGAAATTATGTGATTTGTGCTTGAGAGATTTCCTACCTTTTTGTGCTGTAAAGATTCCTAGGGTTAAAAACATGGAGAACTTGATGAAGCTCTTCCTTCCTAGCCTTCTTCTCCTTGCTCCTCATGTCCTAAGCCTTCTCCTCCTCGTCCTCCCAGCTTCAGAAAGTGTCTAGGGGCAGGTAGAGACCAATTGGGAGTGTTTTTTATGCCCAATGTCTCCTAATCACCTTAGAACTCTCTCTTCTCATCAAACTCCGAATTTACATATTTATCACCTTAATTCTAGTCTTTATCCACCTAATTGGATTGAAAAGAGCCTCAATTTCATGGGTATAGGGTTTGGTTAGGTCTAGGACTCTTGTAGAGATATTTAGAAGCTATTTTAGTCATTATCTTACCCTTTTAATTTATTTAATAATTAATTCCGATTTTTCACATTTATCTCCCCCTTTTCTAGCATTTATCACTTAATTGGCTTGGGGAGATATCTAATTTTGTGGCTAAGGGATTGGGGTAAGTCTAGGTCTATTTTATAAATATATAGAAGTCATTTTAATGATTTAATTGACCCTTTTTAATTAGAGAATAGTTTAATTATGAATTTTATAATATTTTCTTTTATTATATTATTTTAAACTAATCTAAACATGAGTCTCCTATATTTATCTCTATCTCCTCTTATCTAAATCCCCTTTTTTTTAGATTAGGATAGAGCCCTATTGAGTTAGACTAGGGTTATGACTCTTTCTAAGGTAATTAAGAGTTAAAATAGTCATTATCTTAACCATTTTCTATTTATTAATATTTTAGGTACGAATTTAGCTTAATATCTCCCATTCAAGGATAGGCTCTTGGCTTTTGGCCCATTAATTCATGTAAGGACCATTTCGGGAAACCCATTACCTAATTTACTTAATGAGTTTTAGTTATCCATTTTATTAGAGAATTTATTCATGGGCCAAAATTGTCCATTAGTCCAATTCTCATAATGGGCTATCATTACACTTTATTTAAAGTTTACCCACACTTTTATTTTGATTTACAATCCACTTTGGCATATATGACAATGGGTTTTCTGACTTATTCTTTAATTATGATCTTAAGTCGCAATAATTATGAAACTTTGTCCAAATGATTTCTATGTCAGAATTTCTTGATGGGTCATTAGAGAATAATATTTAAAGTAAAATTACTATTTTTAAGAAATTTTTATATGGGTTTATATGCATGCAATAATGATGCATGTCTTTTTAACTAGTTTATATTTATTAATTGACAAAAGTTTAATTTATTTATATTTTTTAATTAATGAATTTTCTAGGGTACTACAGAAGGTATCTTAGGGGAATAGCCTTGCCTCGCTGCTTCCTAGGGCGATGTTTGGAATTAGTGGACGGTGGGTTGACCTAACTCTCTACCCTAGACTCGCCTAAACTAAGACTAGACTCTCCTACCTTAGACGACTCTACTTGACTAGACGCCTCTACAGGACAAATTGAGGACATGTGGTCCTTGAAGAGGATGGCTCCTAATGAAGGAGCGAAAGGGGAAGCCCCAGTTGAGGGGTGCCCTTGATCAAGAGGGTGAAGGAGGTATGCCGGATCCTCGACCTCAATATGCATTTGAAAATTGGCATTTTTATTTTTATTTTTATCAGTGGAGAGCATGCAACACGAGAGAGTGATCTCGTAGTCGCTTGGATCAGATTGCAGGGTAGCAAAGACTAAGTGTGGGAAGCCAGGAGTGAGGATGCTACGCGCAGCTGCCAGTAGTTGGGGAGACAATTGAATGATTATGGGAGGGGATGGAGGAATGAGACTTGGGAGGATGGAGCACAGCAGTGATAGATGGATGGCTAGGCATGTGCCCCTCCACAGCTCGTCCACAGTCTTTCCTTCTTCGTAAGGAATGTCTGGCCCTCCCACATCCGTGACGTCACTCATCAATTGCCATATTTTGAACTGATGGATGTTGGTGGCTCTACCAGTAGTTGGGGCCATGTGCCGAGAGAAGTTCTTGCCATGTATATCATGCTGTGACAGCTCTGCTTCGACCACCACAGTGTTGTACCCAGGTTGGGTTGGACCTTTTATGAAATGACACCACAGTGTCCATGTGAGTGGTTGGCGGTCAGCCTTAAGAGTGGATATGCTAGATGACCACGGCTTGGACTTCTCCCTATAACTAAGTCCCCATCAGCTTTTCATTACAATGTCCGGAATAGGCTTGGTAATGCTTTGCAGTTCTACCCCTAGGCCTTTTCCTTCTTCATAGCCTAGCTTCATTATGATCTGCCACCCTTTAGTGCTTAGTGGCTCCTTTCTCTTGACCGCATTGACTTGTGCAGGACTGGCCTCTTGTTTGGAGTGGAATGACTAGGCCCAAGGATAGTTGATGTCCAGCACCGAGACAACGGGCTTATTGGCCGGCCATATAGCTGGGAGAAGGGTATCATTGGTAGCGTCGACTGTGTGAGCAGTGGCTATGCTTTTGACTTTGATAACTCGTCCTTAGAGAGGGAACTTTAGACATTGGTGTGCAGTGGACAGGACGGCCCCTAGCACTTCTAACCATGGGCGCCCCAAGATAGCCTTGAACATGGGGTCGATATCAAGTACGTAGAAATCGACAGTGACAGCTAGCGGCCCCAGTTCGTCTTGTACAGTCACCATGCCGTGGCAAGATCATCTAGAGTTGTCATATGCTGCTATGGTGGTTGGTGTCGGTCTTAGCAGTCCTTCTGACACATCACACGCCCTTAGGGTGATCAGTGGGCAGACATTTATTGACGCCCCATTGTCGACCAGTGCTGCCCCTACTACTACATGGTTGATGACTAGGGTGACACAGAGTGGGAGTCTCCTGGCTTCTGGGGGTGCCAATTCATTTTCAGCAAATGTGATGGCCGGCCCACGAGTTACCATGGCTAGTGCACTTGGCAGTTTGTCGGCAAGCATGTCCTCATTCACGACTACTCTTTGTAGGAAATTTCTCAAAGCTTCTTGGCACTCTTTGGATCTCTTTATCAATTCCAGTATGGAGATCTTGGCCGGCACATGATCAAGATGTTTGAGGATATCATAGTGTGTGTTAGACAGTGGCTCAATCACCCCCTCTTCTTGCGGTTGTTGTTGAGGTTGTTGCTGAGGTGGTTGCAGAACCTATTAGGGATTGTTTTGGCTGGTGGAGGTAGTGGAGATGGGTAGATACGAGCGACGGAAGACTCGTCCACTCTGCAGGGTAGTTGGTTGGTTGACGGGTTGTTTGGTGGAGGATAAAGTGGCGGCGGAAGGTTGATCCAGCCCAGGTGGTGGTAAGATGATGGGCGTGGTGGTGCCTATGATGGATGGTGGTGGCATGGAGATAGGTGGAGCGAGAGGTATGATAGGTGGTAGGATAATGGGAGGTCTAGCGACTGGAGTGGATGTTGAGCCGACAGGCAGTATGATGGTGTTGGCCTGGGAAACTAAATGAGGGATTGATTGAGGAGCCATGGTGGCCAGTTGTATTGTTTGCGGTAATTGGGGATATTGGTGGTTAATAGCCATCATCTGCTAAACATCAGGTTGATCATCGTATGTCCAGTTTGCTTGTGGAGGGGGATGGTGGATGATAGGATTCACCTGGGCTGGTGGTTGTGGTGGATTGGGAGCTTCCGGGTGGTTTGGTAGTGGGTTATGGACAATCCCTAGGTCCTGCAATGGCTGTTGTTGCTGCTGTTATTGAGGGGGTGGCTAGCGCTGCTGCCTTTGTTATTGTTGCTGCCTTTGTCTTTCTTTTATGTCTCCGATCACTCTTCGGAGAGCTATCCAGTCTAGCATGTTCTGCTCATGGAGATCATACACCAGGTCTTTGAATGTGAAGCACTGCTCAATGTTATGATCTGGCTGCCGGTGGAACATGCAGTACCTTGTTTGGTCCACACTCGGGTTCAATGGCCTTTCCGGAGGGAGCTTGATGGCATCTGTGGAGATCAAGGCCAAGAAAATGTCGGAGAGTGTCTTAGGAAGTAGTGGGTATTGAGTTCTCCTTGGACCTAGGGGACGCCTTTGTTGGGAGCCATCAGGAGGTGGTACTTGGTTATATTGGCGTGGCTGGCCTTGTGGAGGATTGGTGAGATTCTGACCCTGGGCTGTATAGGATTGGCGGTTGTTGTTGTTGCCGACAGGGTTGAATGCACTCACCTGCTCATTGACTTGGACGCCCTCGGTCACTGGCCCCTGAGGTTTTCTTTGGAAGCGGGATTTTTGGGGTTCGAACATGGAGTGTATGGGGGAGTCTTTGAGCTGGGTTTGGATAAACCGGGCCTGGCTGTAGAGCTGATGCATAGTGGTGATATCATTCATTGCTAGGATGTTTTTATAGGCGGAGGTTGCATTAGCAATGATGATCTTGACTTTCTATCCCTCCGGAAGGTACCCAGGGACTTGTGTGGCCATCTGTCGGCATATGTGGTGAACTCTTCGTCCGGCTTCATCCTTTCTGCCATGAGGTCCATAAGGGAGTATTCTGGCCCAACCCTATCTTGGAACTATTCAATGAACTTCCCTTTCACTGTGGCGAAGTCCTCTGCATCCTCGGGTAGCAAAGAGTAGAACCAATCTAGCGCTGACCCGTCAAATGACCTATGGAACAAATATGCCATCAAAGGGCAGTCATGCTGATAAGGTGTAGACTCATAGATGAAGTCCTTGATGTGAATTTACGATTTGCCAATGCCATTATACTTACGGTACTTAGGATGTTCGGATGGAGACGGGACCCACATGCCATTGAAATTAGGCATGTGAACATCATGGTGCTACCCGGGGTCGACTTGCTTTTCCAGCTCTTGGAGTTCCTTTTGGATAGATGCCCACTCAGACATCATGTTGGGAGTGGCGGAGGATTGAGCATACAAGGAGGATGCACGAGATGCCGGCCTGGCACGTGGCTCAAGCTGCTATGATGAATAGCAAGGGAGATAGGGGGAGACCGGGGCCTCAACTTACGTGGATGATTGTGCTCAGATTCAAAGGGAGTGAATCGAATGGCCCGTGTCCCGATGGGAGTGTTGTTGGCTTCTCCCGCGATGATACGGGGGCTGGAGGTAGATGCCATGGGGCGAGAGGCGCCCGCTCTGGGTGAGGGTTATGAGATGGTCTTTCCTTTGAGTACCATCATGAGATCTTGAATTTGGGATTGATCAAGCTGACGAATTAAGCGCATGAGTTGGGTAGCTTGATCCTTCGCTTGAGGGGGATGAATAATTTGTGATGGGCCATCATCGTTGGGATGGTGACTCTCACTGGCGTGGACTGTGGCGACCCAGGGCCGGGCTGACTCCTCGAGGAGATCATGAGGAAGATATTCCTCATAGTTTTGGGAGGTGTAGAAGGCAGCATCCTTATTCTCATCACTATAAATCGAGTTCAAGTAAGACTCCATGTTTGGAAAGTGAGAGTTTTTGATACACCAAGATAGGGGACGTCTGTCCAGACTTAAAAGACAAACTTACCTAAACGGACACCTAGTTTCCTAAACAAGCAATCCTATGCAAACAAAAGAAAGAGAAAATGTCTCACCCAAAGCAAGCAATTGACAATAATGATGGTTTCTTTTATTTGTTTCAAGTTTACCTTCTAATGGATTGAATTTTTAGCAAATTCCCTCAAAGGATGGGTTTCCTAAAGGGAGAAGGGTTCCAACTTCGGGTTTGACTAGGATTTCCACATACTCACCAATGCGTGAAACCTAACTCTACGGTGGCAACAGGTATAACCAGCCCGGCGGGCGTATGGGAATCCACGGTTAGCAGGGACTTACGGAGGCCCTCAAGCGAGTGCTCTAGTCAGACACAAGGAATATGTGGCCGAGAGAGCTAACGTCGCCGAAGAGGACAACCTAAACTACAATGTGAAAATATGTATGCCCCCTATGTGCACCGGAGTGCATGCAAGAATCTAACCTAAACAGAAAAATAGGCCGACCTGCTCTTAGAAGCAGAAGGCGACGATCTACCTGTCGCGACCTGGATCGTGACAAGAAGCACGTCGCGTTCCTCTTCGCAGTGGACAGAGGTCAAGTGGGACCTGGTATGCACAAAAATTCACACAATCCTATAGCATGGATGATTGACAGACTCTTATAAGCATGGATCAGGCGCAAAACAACTCAAAGCATGGATGGAGTGCTCGAAATAAACGAAGAAAACTCTAAAAAGATGGAATTAACAAAACTGACCAGATAGCAACGACCTCCCTATCACCTTCCAGGTACCGACGGTTTTCATGTCGCCTTCTTACCCAGTGCAGCAGAACTTAAAACAACAGTGAAATAATCCAGAAAAATGTGGAATCTAAATAAAAACCACACACATGGAAGACTGAAAAAGGTAGGTGAAGACATCAATAAGCACGATAGGCACTAGATGTCCCACCGTGATCACCAAAAGGTGTAATCACGGGAATTGATCCCCAAATAAAAATGATAAAAATTAAAGAAAGGACCGTGATCGCCACCAAACTAGTTGCAAAGGATGATGACATGAAGAACAGGTGCTAACTACTTTGGAAAGAGGAAGAAAAGTGCAGAAGAAAATCTGGTTCTTTGAACGCGACGAGAAGCCTGTCGCCTTCTTGAGATCGGGACCAGGAACGTGTTGCCTTCTGCAACAGAGGATGGAAACTAAGGATTCTTGTTCTTCCTACTCCTCAGCCGGCCAAGGGTTAAGAGCCTCGTGCTGGTACTGTCTTCTTTAACCTGCCAAGAACATCAAAACGACAAAAAACCCATTAGAAATTCGTTTGATGTAGAATCTATCCCAAAATAATGAAAGAACATGAAAGAATTGGAGGGAACTCACGTGGGGTGGTGTTTTAACCCCTCTGGGTGTTTAAAACAGGTGTGTGTGGAATGTAAAACTATGAAAGGAAACGAATCTAAACGTGCATACATGAAGGGAAAAACATGAAGAAAAGGAGAGAGAAAGTGTAGAAGTGTAGAAATTGCCCTGGTGGGCACTTCCTGGTCATCTGGAGGTTGAAAGTTCTTTTGGGGATTCGTAGCCCTCTGGGAGACGAAGAAACAGATGCCGACCTTGCCCAAAACCGTGCCCTATTGACACTTTTATATGCCATTATTCCTGAACAGGCTGCGAAAGGAATAATGAGTTGGAGTCTGAGTTTTAGTAATTGGGCTCGTGCAAGGAGAGTCCGAACCTGGCAAGGAGGTTCTGAGGAAGGTTTCCTCCGAGTTTGGCAAGATTTGGAGACCTCTAGACCCACCAAAAGTCATATTATTCATGAATAGTAAGGGTCAAAGTGGGAATAGGAAAGCCACGTTGCATGGTTCTGTGAAGGAAATCAGAACGCGACAGGCCCTGTGTCGCTACCAAGTAGCGACGCCTCGATACGTCGCCTTCCATTGAAGGAAGTCTTAAAGCATTATCTGGCAAATTTTCAGGGAACTAAAAGGCCAAATGAGAACGCGACGTATCGAGGTGTCACCTTCTGAAGGTGATTGATTATATGCTCAAGGCAATCGTTAAAGGCATGAATGTAACATAAAGGGCATCGCCTTCTGAATGTGAACACGACAGGATCATTGTCGCCTTTAGGATCTTTTAACACATGACTCACTCAATGTGTCTGATCTCCTTGCATGAGTATCGGATTGGCACACGGTTTGAAGTGTCGGATTCTCAACTCAGAGAGCTACAAGATGATGATGAAGACTTATTGATTTGACTAGGAAGAGCCCACTAGAATGATGAACCAATAGGAAGATGCCATGATCGGATAAAGCCAGCTTGGCGATGATGAGCCAACGTGGGGCGTCAATAATATGACAAGGAATTTGGCTCAGCTTATGGGTCAGAAATGGGTGTCTACACCTATAAGTGTTTTGCAAATCATTTTAAAGACATTCAGTATTAAGATAGCACAACTTTGATATGAAAATGAATCTTTGAGAGTAAACTAAATGCACAATTAGTTTTTTTAAAATCTATTAAGTCCCTCATATGAAAATAGCACTGAGACTCAAAAATTTTGGTAAATTGGGGCTCAAGATTGACAACTAGTGTTAAGAATTCTGATACCATATAGGAGAAAATTTGACAATGAGCACAATTTTTGATATCAAATGACCCCCCTTATCATGAATCTCCCCTTGACATGGTGTAGATGAAAATTATTGAAGAAGGAGGGATTCCATGAATTGTGTGACGACCCAACCAGCAAACTGGCCCAACAACCGTGCCAGTTGGTAGACTTCCCAAGAAGGTCACCCATCCTGGGACTACTCCCAACTAAGCACACTTAACTTCAGAGTTCTTTTCCTGCTCGAGCTCTGAAAATGACTAGTCCAGGTTGTTGGTAGTCTACTGATTTAGTCCATTTAACATATTCTTATATGGGGTATTACAATCTACCCCTCTTATATAAGCGACGTCCTCGTCGCTGCTCACACATAGCACACAATCAAACCCCAGGCAGGCAGGATTCTAGAGGTGGGCCCCCACAGGTTCAAGAGGTGGCTCCCACTATGTAGCACTTTGCGCCATTATGGCTTCAAGAGGTGGCTCCCATAGCGTAGCACTTTGTCCTGTGTGGCACTTAGTTCCTGCACTTCCGACTGGGTAAGGCTCTGATACCATTTGTGACGACCCAACCAGCAAACTGGCCCAACAACCGTGCCAGTTGGTAGACTTCCCAGGAAGGTCACCCATCCTGGGACTACTCCTAACTGAGCACGCTTAACTTCAGAGTTCTTTTCCTTCTCGAGCTCTAAAAATGACTAGTCCGGGTTGTTGGTAGTCTACTGATTTAGTCCATTTAACATATTCTTATATGGGGTGTTACAATCTACCCCTCTTATATAAGCGACGTCCTCGTCGCTGCTCACATATAGCACACAATCAAACCCCAGGCAGGCAGGATTCTAGAGGTGGCCCCCACAGGCTCAAGGGGTGGCTCCCACTATGTAGCACTTTGCGCCATTATGGCTTCAAGAGGTGGCTCCCATAGCGTAGCACTTTGTCCTGTGTGGCACTTAGTTCCTGCACTTCCGGCTGGGTAAGGCTCTGATACCATTTGTGACGACCCAACCAGCAAACTGGCCCAACAACCGTGCTAGTTGGTAGACTTCCCAGGAAGGTCACCCATCCTGGGACTACTCCCAACTGAGCACGCTTAACTTCAGAGTTCTTTTCCTACTCGAGCTCTGAAAATGACTAGTCCGGGTTGTTGGTAGTCTGCTGATTTAGTCCATTTAACATATTCTTATATGGGGTATTACAATCTACCCCTCTTATATAGGCGACGTCCTCGTCGCTGCTCACACATAGCACACAATCAAACCTCAGGCAGGCAGGATTCTAGAGGTGGCCCCCACAGGTTCAAGAGGTGGCTCCCACTATGTAGCACTTTGCGCCATTATGGCTTCAAGAGGTGGCTCCCATAGCGTAGCACTTTGTCCTGTGTGGCACTTAGTTCCTGCACTTCCGACTGGGTAAGGCTCTGATACCATTTGTGACGACCCAACCAGCAAACTGGCCCAACAATCGTGCCAGTTGGTAGACTTCCCAGGAAGGTCACCCATCCTGGGACTACTCCCAACTGAGCACGCTTAACTTCAGAGTTCTTTTCCTGCTCGAGCTCTGAAAATGACTAGTCCGGGTTGTTGGTAGTCTACTGATTTAGTCCATTTAACATATTCTTATATGGGGTGTTACAAATTGAAAGTAAATAGCTGATACCAAAATGAGAGTGGAAGTAACAGGAGTTTTTTATTGAAAAGCAAAGCTCCCCCTCAACAGTTGCATATAAAGGCTCTTGATACTTGGCGGAGACATATACTCACGCATAGTAAAAGTGTCCAGACAAGCCTGACTTTCCTTTCTTCAAATCACTATTTGATATACCAAGAATGTCAATGCACTGTAAGAAGTGGGAATTTATTAGCAAGAACAAGAAGGCTTTTATTTGATAAACTCAAAGATTTTATTTGCAAACAGAAGATGGAAGAGATCAATGATGTGGAACTTTGCACAAACCAAGCTCTCTCCTTAAAGATGAAAATCTATTTTTTGGAAGAGACTTAGTGAAAATATCAGCAATCTGTTTTTCAGTTTCAATGAAGTGAAGCTCAAAAGTTTTCTTAGCAACCTCATCCCTTAGAAAATGGTGTCTTATTTCAATGAGTTTTGTTCGTGAATGCTGAATTGGATTTTTAGAAATATTAATAGCACTAGTGTTATCACACAAAATAGGAATACAACCAATTTGTGATTACAGTCTAGGAGCTGATGTTTCACCCAAAGGACTTGAGTGCCACAACAACCAGCCGCAACATATTCAACCTCTGTAGTGGATAGAGCTACTGAATCTTGCTTCTTAGAAGCCCAAAAAATTAGGCATCCATCTAGATATAAACACAAACCAATAGTACTTTTTCTATCAAGCTTACAACTAGCATAATCAGCATCACAATAAGCAATTAAGTCTAATTTGCAACCAGCAGGAAACCATATTCCAAGTTCACATGTTCCAACAAGATATTTAAAAAAAATAATTGATAGCTAACATGTGACTTTCCTTAGGATTAGCTTGAAACCTAGCACACATGCACACGCTAAATTGAATGTCAGGTCTAGAGGTTGTGAGATAAAGTAGAGAGCCAATCATACCTTTGTAGGTCTTTGGATCTACTGACTTACTAAAAGAATATTCCTCTAATCTTACATTTATCGACAATAGTGTGCTTGAGTGCTTGAGGTGCTAAAAGTCAAATCTTTTTAGAAGTTCTTTCACATATTTTGTTTGACTTATAAAAATCATTTCACTCGTTTGATGTACCTGCAATCCTAAAAAGAATTGTAAGTCACCCATCAAACTCATTTCAAATTCAGTTTTCATATGATCAGCAAATTCAGTGCACAAGGCTTTGTTTGTAGACCCAAAAATTATGTCATCAACATAGATTTGGACAACAATAATTTGATTATTGACAATTCGTGTAAACAAAGTTCGGTCTACACTCCCTCTTGTGTATCCTTTATTCAGTAAAAATGAGCTCAAGTGGCCATACCAAGCTCTTGGAGCTTGCTTGAGAACATAAAGAGCCTTATTAAGTTTGAAAACATGATTAAGATATTTTTCGTTTTCAAATCCGGGAGGTTGTTCTACAAAAACATTTTCTTTGATGTAGCCATTCAAGAAAGCACTTTTTACATCCATTTGATAAACTTTAAATTTCAAGGATGATGCAAAAGCAAGAAATATTCTCACAGCTTCTAGTCTAACTACAGGAGCATATGATTCTTCAAAGTCAATACCAAACTCTTGAGTGTACCCCTTGGCAACTAGTCTAGCTTTATTCCTAACAACATGACCATTTTCATTCAATTTATTTCTGAATACCCTTCTAGTGCCAATCACAGATTGATCACTAGGTCTTGGTACTAATTCCCACACTTGATTTCTGTCAAATTGATGAAGTTCATCATGCATTGCATTGATCCAATCCTCACTAGTTAGAGCTTCATCAACGGACTTAGGTTCAATTTGGGAAATTAGTGTTAGTAGGTCTTCATTTATTGCATTCAGAAAAGATGATCTAGTTCTAACTCTATCATGCACATCGCCAACTACATTATCAATTGGATGATCTCTTAAAAATCTGTTTTCAGGGATTACCTCTTGCGGTTCATTCAGTTCTGGAACAATATTACCTGATCCACTTGTGGTAGGTGATTGATTGTCCAGATTTTCAAATGGATCTCCATTCTCTTCAACAATTGGTGAAGATTCGACAATGAAGTCATCTTCTTCATTATTTTGAGGAACCCTGCAAGATGCAGAGTCATCAGTCTAATATGAATTTTCATCAAAAACTACATGTGGAGATTCTTCCATAGTTTTATTCTTGAGAATGTGAACTCTATAAGCTCTAGAAATTTCTGAATAACTAAGGAAAATCGCTTCAAGGCTTTTGGCATCAAATTTATCAAGATTTTATTTATTGTTATTATGCACAAAGCACTTGCAACAAAAAACTTTAAAGTAAAATAAAGTTGGCTTTTTGTTTTTGAAAAGTTCGTAGGGGTTTTTTTTTTTTTTTTTTTTTTGACCAATGCTCTGTTCAAAATATGATTTGCTGTGTTCATAGCTTTAGCCCAGAAGGATTTGAGCAATTTACTTTCCAGGAGCATGGATCTAGCCATTTCCACCAGAGTTCTATTCTTCCTTTCCACAACTCCATTTTATTCTGGAGTTCTTGGAGAAGAGAATGTGTAAGAAATGTTCAGTTCAGCACACAAATCAGAAAAAAGCTTTGTTCTCAAATTCTCCCTCATGATCAGTCAAAATGGATTTGATTTTATGTGAAAACCCAATAAGGCAGTGGTACAAAATTTCCTGAATTCTAGACAAGTGTCACTTTAGTGGGATAGGAAGATGACCCAGGTGTATCTAGTAAAATCATCAATGATGACAAATCCATATCTTTTGCCACTAAGACTGAAAATTCTTGTTGGTTCAAAAAGGTCAATATGAAGTAATTCTATTGGCTTAGAAGTGAGTACATCATTGAAAATTTTAAAAGATTTTCTAGTTTGTTTTCCTTGAGCACATATTCCACAACGTTGATTTTCAATATTTGTAAAAGATTCAGGAAGTCTCTTAACCAGATTTAGCCTTAAGAGTTTATTTATGTGTTGAAACTTGCATGACCAAGTCGCTTGTGCCATGTCCATGCAATTTCACTTTTATTTGCAACCAAATAGATGTTTTTAGCAAAGTTTTTATCAAGATTGATCATGTAGATATTGTTTTCTCTTTTTCCAAAGAATTTTTATTTTTTCAGATGAAGAATCAAGTATTTTGCAAAAGTCTGATTCAAAAACAACTTTGTGACCCTTGTCACACAATTGGCTAATACTCAAAAGATTATAATTCAGACCATCAACTAACAGAACATTTTCAATTGAGTTTGAGGAAGATTTACCAACCTTTCCAGATCCAATTATTTTCCCTTTGTTTTTACCTCCAAAAGTAACAGATCCTCCTTCCTTTTCAATCAGCAATGAGAACTTTGCTCTATCTCCAGTCATGTGTCATGAACACCCGCTTAAGAAACCACACATTGGAGCTGGGTGCACGACCTTCCTACACAAATTAGATCAGAGAAGAAAAGATTTTGGTACCCAAACATTGTTGGGACCATCAATTTGTTTGAGCAAAAATAATAAGTCTTTTCTGATCCATATTTGAGTTGTTTTTGCCTTTTGTTTTGTTTCAGAAATGATTTCCCTTTTTGGTATTTTAACATTTTGATTTGGAATGAAAACGCCAGTGTTTTTCCTTTCATAAGCAGGGAAATTATGCATTTTGAAATGATTGTTCATGTATGGAAATCCAGACAAAGAATTTTATTGATATCTTGGAAACTTTGGATAGAAGGATTGTGATTGGTACCAATGAGGATTATGATACCATTGATTCTAAGAATTGATCCAATTAGATTGATATGATGTCCTAGATCTCTAACAATCATCATGAAAGTGTGTTTTTGTATTTTTATAATTTTTTAGATTTTTATTTAGATTTTTGTGAAATATCTTCTTGTTGTTCAAAAGTGGATAGGTCGACTTATGTTGAGCCAGAGTCAACTCAGTGGCCACAGGTTTGAACTTATGACTAACCTGTGTCGACCTGTGTACAACATGTGTCGACCTGTTTTGTTTCTTCTGATAGACATTTTCTTTTTAGTTTGGTTTTTGATTGTTTCAAATGTTTTCTTTGACTCTTATTTATTTTTGTTTTCTGGACTAGTACTTTTGACAAATTTTATCAAAGGAATTTTTGAAGGTTTTTCTTTCTTTTCACCAGATTTATTCTTCAATGATTTTTCTACGGTGAATCCTAGTCCATGTTATTTAGCATTCATTTTTAGTCCTAACAATGCATCAAGGTTTTATTTTCCATTAGTGAAGTTTTTTATTACTTGTTCCTTTTCAGCCAGCAACTTCTTAAGTTTCTGAATTTCATCAATAGCTTGTTGCTTTTCTTTTTGTTGTAGTTCCATTCTTTCATAAAGCTTTTCAAAATCAGTGTTGGCCTTTTGAGATGCAATTTTAAATTCATCCATTTCATTCAGAAGTTCTTCATTTTCTTCATTAAGTTTAGATATTTCATTTTCAAGTTCAGATATTCTTCTATTTAAGGAAGTGCCATGCATAACATTTTCAATTTTCTTTTTTAGATGTTTATTTTCTTTTCTTATTTCAGAATACTTTTCAACTAAAGCAGCATATGCATCTTCCCAATCTTCAATAGTATAATGTTCAAATGAAGAGCTTACCTTTCCATCACTGCTGTTAGCCATAAAGCATAACTCCTCATTTTCTGAGCTTGAGTAGTTATCTTCTTCATTCTCACTTTGGTGTTCATCCGACCAAGTTGCGATCATTGATTTTGGCTTTTTCATTTTGTTGTACTTCTTGTATTTGTCTTTCTTGACCTCAGGACACTCAGCCTTCATGTGTCCTGCCTTGTTGCACCTGTAGCAAATAACACCTTCATCAGCTTTTTTATTTTTTCCAGCATTAAAGTTTGAAGAAGAAGCATTCTTTTCACCAGAAGAATATTTTTTCATTCCATTGAATTTTCCTCTTCTTGATTTTAAATTTTTTTAAAATTGCCTAGTCATGAGGGCAAGTTCATCCTCATCAGATTCAGACTCTTCAAAACTTGATTTTTCTTGACTTTTTTCTTTGTTGCCTGATGAAGTCTTAAGTGCTACTGGTTTAGCTTTAAGCATATGTTCTTCAGTTCTTTTCAGATTTATTTCATAAGTCATCAAAGATCCTATGAGTTCATCCAAAGAAATTTTGGATAAATCCATAGAATCTTCAATCACTGTAGCTTTGTGTGCCAGATAGATGATAGAGAGCGCAAGATTTTTCTTACTAGATCAACATCAGTGTACTCTTTACCTAGTGCCTTCAGTCCAATGACGATTGTCATAAACCTGGCAAACATTTTAAAAATTGACTCATCAGATTTCATCATAAACAGTTCATATTCAGAAACAAGTATGTTTGCTTTGGTTTCCCTAACTTGAGATGTTCCTTCATACATTAATTCAAGTTTATCCCACATTTCCTTAGCAGATTTACACATGGATATTCTTGAATATTCTTTATGGTGGACAGCACACTGAAGCATATTCATAGCACTATAGCTAAGAGTAGCTTTCCTGATTTGCTCTCTAGTCCAATTCTCCTCATCTCCCAGATTTTCATAAGAACCCTTGTCAACTATTTTCTAGATTTCATAATTTTGAGCCCTTAGAAAAACTTGCATGCGATTTTTCTAGTAGGAGTAATCAGACCCATCAAAAAATGGTGGTCTATTAATGGAATGGCCCTCAGCTACAAATCCTCGAGAATCCATAAAACAAAGTAAGAGACAGGAAATGAGCAAGTAAATGGAACAAGCAATCAGAACACACAGATCAATCAAATTAGATCAGAAACAGATATTAACCCGCTCTGATACCAATTGTAGGATCGAATTTAGAGTATGAACAGATCTAGGGGGGGAATAGATCTAATACCAAATTATGCAGAAGCTTAAGCAATTCAAAGAACACTCAGATTTATGGATCTATTTGACAGAAACTATTACTGATCTGATGTGTATATGTGTGAATAGAATGTGTGAAGCAGTTGTACAAGTAGTGATAGCGAAATCCTATGCAAGCATCTAGTATAAGATGTAGACCAAACCATTGCACAAAGGATTTTTAGGTGGTTTGAAAATCACTCTAGTGATTCCTACATCCACCCCTCACACAGTGAGGCTTCACTACTCAACTCGAGTACAACACACACTGATGCACAATGTCTCCAAACACCCTTGATCTCAACGGCTCAACACACAACTGTGAGTACGATGACTTACAAACTGAGCACGATGGCTCAAACACACAGTGAGTGCAACGGCTCACAACACACAGTGAGTACGACGACTCAAACACTGAGCACGACAACTCTTAACTAAGCACGATGGCTCAACACAAGCTAGATCAAATACATAAGAGATCAGATCCCCTAGCAATGATCTGATTCACATACTCAATCGTAGACAGAAATCTACACAGAACTTCATGTACAGATCTCACAGACGAAAGTGAGATGAACACTCCAAGAAATAATTAAAATAGATGTGGGTTGGATGTTCCTCAATGAAAAAAATCTTGCAGATGCTTGAATTGAAGAGCCTTGAAGGAATTCGATGAAGATCCTCTTCAATTCCCGATGCTCTGCTCCAATGGCATCTGAATTGCTAGTACTTCTTCTTCTTCTTCTGTTCTTCTGCTCGACCTGCTCCCTTTCTCAGAACATCACAGCTTGACCTTGATCAGCACGTCCCTTTGGATGTAATTGCTGGAAGGCTTGCAGGCTCTGGATTGCTCGTTGGGCGCTCCTTAGCTTCAGAATAGAGATGAGAGCTTTTATAGCCTCTGTGCAGTCCCTTTTTACGTGAAGGGAATGTGTACAGAAATCTAGAAAGCATCCTGGGCTGCCACGTGTCCAAAGGGTCTTCATCACATTGCCACTTGGATGAAAGGGCAATATAGTAATTATAGCATCTCCCATAAGGACCTCAGAATGAAATCACAGCCATAGGATTCATCCTCTGCACAATTCTGGGCTTGCACAGAAAGAGAGAGTCAACCTCATTCTTCAAGAGAGTTGACCTACTGACCAATCATCAGTCCAAGGCTTACTGGTCAGTACACTAGTGTCGACCTGACAGATACTTAGTGTCGACCTGACAGATACTTAGTGTCGACCTGATCAACAGGTAGAGTCGACCTGATCAACAGGCAGAGTCGACCTGATCAGCAGGCAGAGTCGACCTCATCAGTAGGCAGAGTCGACCTCCTATATATTCCTCCAAAAACTGGTTCATTGGATGGATACTAGTGTCAACCTCATCTCCAAATAGAGTCGACACTACTGACATTTACTCTTCAGAAACTTGCTGGGCGGTCTTTAAGAGTCGACCTATCTAACAACTGGAGTCGACCTGTCTGTGACCTTTTCTTCTGGAGTTTGCTAGGCAGTCTTGTAGAGTCGACCTGTCTATCAACTAGAGTTGACCTACTTTTACAAAAACTTTGTAAACCTGTACAAATGAAGAGTAGACCATCAAAACATGTACTAAACAGTAATATATGAGATATTAAGTATCAAGAACATGTTGTTTGAGCATTATTGTAATATATTTAATATGTGCAATATGTTCAATATGTCATCATCAAAATCAAACAAATGAGTGATGTTCATTGGTCATCATTAAAGTAATCATCATTAAGAAATTCCAAAACACACTCAACACAACAGTCTCTTATTCCTTGGTGCTCGTTTCCATGCAGTCACAGCAAGTCTTACATTGTAGAAACATGTGACTACCAGAAATCTGCAGGCATTAAATGCTAAAAGAGATCTTCAGTCAACGGAAAAAGGTGTTATACATAAATAGAAATGTCCACTCTATCACCATATAAATCACAAGAAGACTTGTTATAAGAATGGCAAATTGTAAAGTGCTTTTTCAAAGAGAACTGTGACCCGTGACTAAGTAAGCCACAGACAGATATGTTCCTTTCTGTTCACACGTAAAGTATTAGAAGACTTATCATGAAAATAGTAGTTAGTCAAAAAGTCATACTGGATGGGAACTATATCCAATAATAGACAATGCGTAAGACGTGTATGAAATATTAATAGACGGCAAGTGATTTTTAATCTCACTCAATCAAACACTAAGAATATTTAAAACATGTCTGAGAATACTTTAATCATTTTATCAAAGATGTTTTCAAAAATTTCTTTGATAAGAGAGAATGCAATATCATCAATATGATTTTATCAATGAATAATAGTTTAATAAAGATAATAGATATTTTATTTGAAATATCATTTTATATGATAAAGTCAATCGATGTTTATACAGACAATCGATGTTTAAGTGAAGGTAACGATGTATGAAATGGTCAGCAATCGACTAGTCAAGAAACAACATAAATGGTCGAACTGAAGCTTCGGATATGACGAAGTGTAACTTCGGACATGACGAAGTGTAACTTCGGATATGATGAAGTGAAGCTTCGTATAAAATAGATTATAATGTTGTCGTTCGAAGTGAAACTTTTGATATGACGAAGTTAACTTCGGATATGATGAAGTGTAACTTCGGATGAACAGAAAACAACGTTGTTAGTCGAAGCTGAAACCCGCAGTCGGTTGAAGTGAGCTTCATATATCGCTTCGGATATGATGAAGTTAACTTCGGATATGACGAAGTCAACTATGGATATGATGAAGTGGACTTCAGATGTACAAAAATTAACATTGTCGGTCGAAGCTGAAACACACAGTCAGTCGAAGTGAACTTCGTATATTACTTCGGATATGACGAAGTTACCTTTGTATATGACGATGTAGGACTTCGACTGATCATGACCAAAGCATTCTTGATGAAGTGCCAACTTTAGATATGATGAAGTGGACTTCGAATATGATGAAGTGTAGCTTCGAATATGACGAAGCTAGCTTCGACTGAACATGATTAAAACATGTAGGGCGAAGTTGAAACTCAGTGTAAATCTATAATGATAATGCAAGAATATATTGTATTCATGGGAGAAAAATGATATAATATATTAATGATATTTTTTAGGGTAAACATGGGTTTTATTATCACCAAAATAAAAGGATAAAATATAGGAGTGGTTCAACATCACTAACTAAGGGTACAGTCCCCCTCAAGGACACTTACACATCCAGAACCCGCTGGCCTTTTCTTCAACCCACGAAGAGGTAATACAACCACTTATAGCAACAGGTCTTCCCTTCAGCAAGGGGAACAAAACCATCTACTCGCAGCAGGTCTTCTCTTCTTACAGGAAGAGGAACACTCTTAAAGAATAGTTGAAGGGATGGCCCCTAGATCAGGCTTATACAACAAGCTTTGCTTGATCTGAGGCACAAACTAAGAGAGGAAGAATATAGACTATGAAGCTATCTTCTCAGAACAACTGGCTCTCAAAGAAAAGAAGTGAGGGCTTTAGGAGAGCTTGGAGTAGATCGTCTTAGAGTGAAGGTGCACTGCTCTCAATGGTGGTTGTGAAGGCTTGTGTGTATCCACGTGTATTGCTTGTATATGCATCGCTTGTTCTTCACAGCCATCATCTTCTTATAAATATTTCACCTTTCTTTAGATGTGTCTGTTGAAGTGTTTGTTGTCTCTTATTCCTTGGTGCTCATTTCCATACAGTCGCAGCAAGTCTTACGTTGTAGAATCATGTGACTACCGGAAACCTGCATGCATTAAATGCTAAGAGAGATCTTCAGTCAACGGAAAAATGTGTTATACAAAAAAGAAATGTCCATTCTATCACCATATAAATCACAAGAAGACTTGTTATAAGATTGACAAACCGTAAAGTGCTTTCTCCAAGAGAACTGTCTGTGACTAAGTAAGCCACATATAGATTTTTATTCACATGCAGTGTTAGAAGACCTACCATGAAAATAGTAATCAGTCAAAAATTCATTCTATAATAAGATATCCTTGAAAGCTTTAAGAAGGATATGCAATAGTTAGCGGAAAATTTGAAATGCACATCTTTAAAAATGATTTGAAAATACTGTGCACCAAGTTACGTTCATAACAAAGACAAATCATAAGGGAAATCATTATAATTTCAACCACAATCAGTAAAATTATTACAGAGATAATTATCAAGGTATTTGAAACTAATATATATGAAATAGCAATATAATGCCATGACACAGTCGATATTCAAAAAGTAATCGATGTCCAAGAGCAATTGATGTTCAAGAACAATCCATGAAGACAATCGATGTTTGAATATAACTGTAATCGATGTTTAAGTAGGATAGTCAATATTTGAGACAGTCGATGTCTAAGGGTAATCGATGTCCAAAAATTAATCGATGTTTAAGTAAGGTAATCGATGTTCAAAAAGTAATCGATGTTTAAGCAAGGTAATCGATGTTTAAGAGTAATCGATGTCCAAACAAAGTAATCGATGTTTTAAGGGTAATTGATGTCTAAGGTAATCAATGTTTAAGTTAACTGTAATCGATGTCAATTTATACAGTAATCAATGTTTAAGAGAAAGGTAATTGATATGTCAAGGAATCAACATAAACGGTCGAAGTGAAAGCTTCGACTGGCCAGAATACAACGTTATCGGTCGAAGTGTAACATCGGATATGACGAAGTAAACTTCCGATATGATGAAGTAAAAACTTCGAATATGACGAAGTGTACTTCGTATAAAATAGATCATAACGTTGTCAGTTGAAGTGAATCTTCGTATAAGACTACGGATATGACGAAGTGAACTTCGGATATGACGAAGTGGTACTTCGACTGATCACAACTAAAAACATGCATGACGAAGTGCTAGCTTCGGATATGATGAAGTGCACTTTGGATATGACAATGCTAGCTTCGTATATGACGAAGTAGAGCTTCGATTGATCACGACCAAAAACATGCATGACTTCGGATGAAGAAGTTTAAAGCAATATAAGATTAAACTTGTCACACCCCGACGCGGAATATCAGAACATGAGGTAGTTGCAAGTAAGCGAGTATAGAGTGTAGAATGGACAACAAACCATTGGACAGTTGAATAATATGAAATCAAATGTCTTTCATTGATAATTCAACTATTGTCTGTTACAAACACTAATGCAGAGCCATAACATAGGGCCCAATTGACTCTATTACATAGAATGAAAGTAAACGACTAACTAAGACATCTAGGATAACACAACAGTGTCATGGTAATCTTGGATCACTCCTGATCCTCCCCATCCTCGTGACTGTACTCAGTCTCCTCAGTCTCACATAAGAACACAATAAACAAATAACATAGGGTGAGCGACAACACCCAGTAAGATTTATATCTCATGGTGCGGGCAAACTTTACATGATTAATGTATTAAAATAGAGTCACTAAATGATAGAGTGAGAGAGTCAAGTAATGTAAGAGATAGCACAATAGCATGGATCAAGATAGCACAATTTCTAAATATAGCACAGAGCAGGATGGCCATAGCACAAATAGCACAATGTATCACAATAGCACAACGAGTATAGTATAGCACTTTGATTGTCGTATAGATAGTCAAGATAGATAGCACTTGAGTGTAATGTCAAACACTCTGGTCAATTAACTCCCGTGGGCACTAGCACTTTTGGGCGCACCTCCCAGGACTAGACCGGGCCCTTTATATCGCCAAGCATTAGTCATATTGTTCATCTTTAGACAATCAGTCAAATGGCCAATAGAGAGTACCAAGAAATAGATGAGAGTACTTGATGAATAGACGAGTAAGAAGAGAGAGTGTGAATAGATGAGCGAGTAGAGTATAGATGAGAGCTAAAGGTCATTGCACATAAATTGACGATTACACGGGCAATAGTAACAGTTGCACAACACACATGATTGGTGTTGGAAGTTAGGTAGAATTCACTAACCTTCCGCTGGCCATGTTATGCACAGGTCCAGAGGTCCGGCGTGATCTCAAGGTAAGAGAGATATTCTAAAGCTGTTTGGATCATGTTGATCCCTAAGGGTGTTATAGGTGTTAGGGTACAACCAGCTCGGTCTCCATAAGGGAATCATCAGAGTACGGAGTCTTAGGAGGTCTTAACAAAAGGTCCCTTGTCTGCCAGAAGGGAATGTCCAATAGAGAGGTTCCAACTTGTCAAGAGAGTAGTTTGAAAAGAAAATGAGTTGTTCGACGTTTTAGAGGAATTCTAGAACAGTGGAGCGGCGATAATGGTATTCCAAAACAACGTGAGAAAAATGAAAACAATGTCACTTATTACCATGGGTTAATAATATGCAATTATTTAAGTAAATTACCAAATATATTATTCATGTATTTTCTGCATGGTCTCGTGGCAAAGATAAACGTTTGGTGTGTGCATGTGAAAGAAATCATGAGAGCATGTAATAGTTGTGCACAATAGCTTTTATTTAAAGAAATATGTAATTATATCCAAAGTTCATTGACATGGTTGATCACTATTCACTACGCAATATTACACTATAAAATCATGATTAGCAAGCCTAAATAATCACATTAAATAGAATAATAAGGTTGTTGGAAAAACACAGTCAAATCGCGACGGGTCTGATGGTCACGTTTTACTATTTATAGGTGCCCTGCAAGCCAATTCACATGAGTGAGTGCTTGTAATTATGTACAATCTCTTTTGGTAATTTTATAATGGTATTTTCTCACTGTATATTCCATGCGTATGTATACTGTGATGTCCATGGGTCTGTGCAATGGGAATTGGATCATGATGAGATCATGATAATGAGGCTGATCCTCTTTAAACATAGATCCTAAATATTCCTAGTCATAGGTTACTCAAGAAGGACATTGAGATGACCAGAAAGACCGGTGTGCCATATACCTGTCCATGTGATGGAAGCAGCTGGTCTCATAGTTGCTTGTGTGGAGACACTAGGGATATGGTGTAGGTGCTTATTGGAGAATGAGTTCACTGAATGATCTGTTCTCGAAATACTGTATGGTTAATGATACTTGATTGTCAGATAGAGATTCCGTAGTCTCAGTTGTGTAACTGGTCTTTCGACTTGAGACACTAAAGATGTCTTGTTTGAGTACTCCATTCTTTGATACTAGATTTATAGGTCTGGATGTTCCAGGTCTAGTATAGCCAGTCATTGGGAATGGTAGCCAACCTTACGAAGGTAATTATGTGTCAATAGAGGATCATCCACTCTTAGTATCGTGAGAAGAATATCCCATATTGTCTTACTCAGGCAAATCCTTGGCCAGGGTCAATCGGATTTAGAGAGAAGGAGTTCTCTAGGAGAATCTGATAAGAGTTTGTCTTTAACAGATTCCGTATAGGCCTGACAACACCATGCCTAATATACGGTCTCTGGGATAATAGATGGATGAGGGACTATAGGTACACGGTAACTATGGACAGATAGGTCCAATGGATTTGATCACTCGTATCGTTTGAGGATTATGGCATAGTGGCCCAGTATGTTCATAATCGATGAGTTGAGTGAATTTTTATGGAGATAATAATTCACTAAGTTAGAAGGAGTTCTGACGGGTGCAACTCATGGCCAGCTCGATATTGGGCCTAGAGGGTCACACACATAAGGTGGATAATGCGATGAATAGAGGATTGGATAAAAGTTATCCAATAAGCCTTATTTAACCCATTATGGATCTATTGGGTAAGACCCAATAAGCCTTGACAAGGATCCATTAAGGGAGCATACCAGGATCATGCCACCTCACCCCTTCTAGAAGGAGGACACCTCATCATCATTAGCCATGAAGACATGATGAGGTGTCCCTATGAGGTGTCCCTCTTGTCATCATGACATGACGAGGTGTCCTTATAAGATGTCCCTTGTCATGATTACATGACGAGGTGTCCCTTGTCATGATTACATGACGAGGCATCCTTGCGATGTGTCCCTCTTGTCATCATGACATGACGAGGTGTCCCTGTGAGGTGTCCCTTGTCATGATTACATGACGAGGTGTCTCTGCGAGGTGTCCCTCTTGTCATCATGACATGATGAGATGTCCCTTGTCATCATGACATGATGAGGTGTCCCTGATGAAGTGTCCCTAATGAGGTGTCCTTTAGGCTCTCTATAAATAGAAGGGGGTTCTCTTTGATGTTCATGGGCTAGAACTTGAGAGGAGAAACCACCTTCCTTATCCCCATTCCCATCTCTCCCTCTTGTGCTGTAGTGCCCTAGAAATTTTTCTTAAGTTATTTTGCAAATTGTATGTTTATTTCTGCATGAATTAGAATGCTAGTTTGCGACGAACTTGGCGTCAACATCTCTTGGCATTAAGTCCTGTTAGCGGCAAGATCGCATGCCGTTTATTTTCTGTTAACGACATACTCTTGTGTCGTTAATTATTTTCTGAATTTCTTAAATTTGTGGGCAAGCTTGTAAACGACATCATCGATGGACGTTTACGTGGAGGCGGACGACATCTTATGTTGACGTTAAACTGTCTTGCCTATTTTTGATATTTTCTTTTGGGAAAAGAGAGATCGGCCGTTTCTCAGGGGTTTTAATGCATAGATCTGAGCGTTTCGCACCCTAGGGTCAGGATTTGGGCTGGCCATCGCAGGAGAGGTCTTTATAAGACCGGATTTCGCATCTAGATGAGGGTTTTCATGCTGGTGTTTGGAAGAGAGAAAGAGGGCCGAGGAAAGGGGTGCAGTGCTGGTTCGTGCGTTCTTGAGGCTTCTAGACCAAGGTGGTTCATCCAACTTCGTGATCAGGAGCTCATCCAAGCGGAAGAGCCACGATTGGAGGGGGATTGGAGCGGTTGAAGTCGAAGGCAAGGGACTATCTCACAGTCAAGGCGGGCATCTTTGAGCTTAAAATTCATCACTCCTGTAGGAGGGAAAGAGGCAAGTTACATGGGGGTTCAGTTTAGGATATCATACCATTTTTTCATATTTTTAAAGCATGAAAATAACCTACGGGAAGAGGTAGAAATCGCGTTATTTCATGTAGGGTTTTCTGTTTTTTCTGCACATAAGAACTAGACGTCCAGATCGCTTGCCGTCTATTTCTTATTAACAGAGGCAACGATGGCCGTCTACTTCATGTGAACAGCATTCATTTTTCCGACCCTTACTATATGTAAACGGCGCTATGTGCCGCCGTCAGTATATGTTAACGGCGCTATGTGCCGCCGTCTATTTATACTTAACGACAGAGTAAGTGGATGTCTACGTCAGTAAACGCCACATACCTTGCCGTCAAGTTTATTAGCACCATGCTTTGTCTGAAAAATGATTTTTATTACCTATCTATGATCCATAATGATATGGGGCTTCGGCCAGGTTATGAATTGTGAGTTTTATTACTGTTATATTATGGACAGGTTGTTGTAATGATGTTTAGACCGCATGAACATGTGAATAATCATTTTGTTATGTTAATGAGAATATGTGCATGAAAGAACGTGTTACATTTAGTGCCATGTTAGGGGTCTGATAAACAGAAAATGAAATTACAGAACTGAAAATAAACATATTATAGATCGTTTCATTTTCATATGTTTGAATTGCATGTAATGAAAGGATACTATATATATATATATATATATATATATATATATATATATATTAGAACATGCATTGAAATGAATGCCAATAAGACATTGCTATATTAGAGATTCCTACAAGGAACTACATCGTAGATGCCCCTATGGTAATGGTTCACCTACATGTAAATGATCTACTGAATCCGTGGGCAACAGATTGAAATCCTAGAAGTAAACAAGTTCTACTGGTTAAGGTGGGAAGGACTTTCCCCGGTTTTGCGCAAATACCATGACTTCATCACTGCATTGCCTAGGTGATAAGTGAATGTTAAATGACTACTAATCTCTATTATAGTGCGGGCTATGTCTTGGCAATTAATTGAAAATGTCTACATGTCTACATGACTTACATACTATATGCTACATGTTACATGCTACATGCCTACATGAATGTTGTTTACATGATTTCATGCTACATGTCTATGTGTTAAATGTTACACGAATTACATGCAAATTGATGTATGAAAGAATTGTTACATGACAACTGTTACATATTGCATAATGTAGCATAAGGTTTTCATTGAAATAGTTTACATGATTACATGACAATAAGTAGAAACCATGATAAAATTGATAGTATGTTATATGTAAGAACATGTTACTTCAATTGTTAGTAAATAAGATGTGGATTTTATGCATTGCATGACATAGTTTATTTTCATAATAATTAGAATGCAATGAATGAATGATTGCCAATTGATCTGGAACCATGTTAGTAGGAAGAGTATATGATATCAATGAAATGAATGATAATATGTTATCATGTTTGAAACCTATTATATTTATAATATCGTAAACTGTCTTTCATGTGATTTGCTGAGTCTTGTAGACTCATATTTGCTTAACAATTTCAGGAGAACCAGCGGATACTCAGGAGTTAGTACACTCTGACTCAGAGCGAGAGGACGTGGAGACTTAGATTGGTTGAGAGATTTTAGAGTGACTCTTGTATGTGAGGACTATATGTATTTTCCTTTATGCATTTAGACTATGAATTGTAATAAATTCAGAACTATTATCATTTCTCTTTTATGCACTAGACTTTATAATTGAGTATAATGTTGATTACCATCATCTAGTTCCATATTCTGTTGCTTATTATTGGAATCGAATTATCATTTGTGTATATCTCAACCTATACCGTTAAATGTTGGATTTACTCCACTGTAATACCTCTGTTAGATCCAATGTAAGTTGATGAACTGTACTGGGTCTAAGAGGGGCGTTACATGTGCTCTCCCTAGGCAAGAGGAGAACTAGGAGGGTCGAGCCCTCTTGTTGTTGCTGCTACTTGCTGCTGATGGCCGTTGTGTGGTGTTGCACGACGTGGAGGAGTGGCACCACTGGTGTAGGAGGGGTCACTGTCATCGCCGATCGTCCACTGTGTGGATACCGCTAGAGGGAGTTTTGCGAGAGCTCCTTCAAACAAGGACTAGTTCTGCACTTCAAGGGATATACGATCTCCCCTAGGTGAGATTGTCTCACGTCTTATTTGTATATATGTTTACATGCACCGTACATCATAGCCCGATCAAGTGCATGGATGGAAATCGATTTTTGTTTTACTTCCGCTGCGCATGTGATGCCTCAAGTTGATTTCCAACACATTTAACAATATCGATTCCTGACAGAAACACGACGACGTTGGCTGACGCGTTTCGAGTTAACTAGCAAAGGGTGAATCGATTGGTGGCTCATAATCACGACGTACAGGTCCGACACGTTCATGGGAATTGATACAGAATTGCGACGACAAGGCCTGTCGCGTTCATGCAAACCCTAATTTTTGAAATAATGCAAATCCCCAAAAGCGGGAAACGAGGGTAAAATGCGACGACCTTAATGGTTGCGGTTCAGACGATCTCTGACAGCAAGAAGGCACATAGTTTGATGCAGTGGTACTTGTCAAACCCTAGCTAAAATGCAACAACATGGGTAGTCACCTTTCAGGTAAATGCGACGGTCATGGCTGACGTGATACCAGTCGATGAAAACGCAACGTATGGCTCGGTCCCGATTCAACGTTCAACCCGAGAATGGTAAAAACATGCAGCGATATTCATGCAACACCTATAACTTGAAATCTAGGGCTCTTGGGACAAAGTGGTGAACATGAAACTTGTAGGGGACAACGAGTAGAAGAGAACTATGCCTTTGGACCGAATTCATTTGGCCTCAGTAGGCATGTAAACTAGTATGAATAAGAAAAGTCACAGACTTGCATGATGTTGGGAAAACGCTTATAACTCGAAGTATACATGATGAAAATTCAAATCACTTGAAAATGAAACTATACATGTAGTACTACAAGATGGTATGAGTTTAATTCTTCTTTAGCCCGAGAATACCTACCTTTGAGAAGATCTAAAACAAGTCTGTGCGCAGGTCGCAGCAGAGCACGGTTGAGGAAGAAGCTTGGTTCTCCAGCCCTTCTCCTCTGCTCTTGGTGCCCTACCTTAGCCTCCCACGACCCCAACACAATGATGAACCTTCCCCTTTAGTCCTATGATGAATATTTATATGTCTAGGGTTTATTTCAAGTCCTATTTCAACTAGGAAGGGTGGGGTGCGGTTCCAGCTAGTTCTTTCCATGTTTTGGAGATTTCTCCTCCCAATTGGAGTAGAAATATCATTAGAAAGTTCCTTCTATGGTTGGTCACAAAATGGGTTGCCATTCATGGCTAATTACCATTATTTAAAACCCTAATTTGCCCTTTCCTATTTTCTATACAATTATGGCCACGGATTTCTTGGGGTATTTCTTCCTATCCCATAATCCATCTCTTAACTTGGCCCATTACTTCTTATTGTTTATTGGGTGTTAATTAATCCATTTTATTTAAATATTTCTATTTATTTATTTACTTAAAAATATCGAGTTGCTACATCCTTCCCCTCTTAAAAAGAAATTGGTCCCCAAATTCATATGGCCATAATGGAGAGAATGTCTTATCAAAAAGATCGGGGTAGTTTCGCTTGATGATTCCTTCAGGTTCTCATGTGGCTTCTTCTACTCCACGGTTATTCCACAGGACTTTAACCACATGAATGGGACGGTTCCTGAGTTGTTGTACCTTTCGTTCCAATATCTTGATTGGCTTCTCCTCATATGTCATGTCCTTGTTCAACACCAGATTATCATGGAGAATGATGTGGGTAGGATCGTACACATATTTTCTGAGCATAAAGACATGGAACACATTGTGTACAAATGCCAGATTTGGTTGCAACGCCAGCTGGTAAGAAACCTCACCAATCCTTTTGAGCACTTCAAAAAGACCGATGAATCTAGGACTTAGCTTTCCATTAACACCAAATCTTTGAATGCCATGGGTAGGAGATACCATTAAGAGTGCATGGTCTCCCACTTGAAATTCTAGATCTCTTCTCCTCCTGTCAACATAGCTCTTTTGTCTGGACTGAGCAATCTTGAGCCGATCTTGAATCACCTATATATCCCTGGTTGTATTTTGTACCATGTCCGGGCCTAGCCATTGATGTTCCCCAACTTCATTCCAGCATGCAGGAGTGTTGAGCAACTACCCCTAAGAAAATAATTTAAGATTTTAAATTACTATAACCATGTGTTTTTGCTATGACAAAACCTTTAAAAGACTTTCTACAAATTAAATATACATATACATATCACAGAAAAAAATAGTTTGGACAAACTCCACAGACATCACAATACGAATGTCGACTCCGACTCGTTTAGAATCGAAAAGTTCTGCACCAGATCATCTATAAAATTTTCTAAGTCCATTCTACCCGACTATCAACTCCGACTCTATACAGTCGAATACTTCAAAATCTAACTTCCCTAAATCCGACTTCCTATAGTCGGATACTTCATTCTGGACTTCAACTCTCAGAAGTCGAATTCTTCTATATCCGACTTCTAAAGTCGAATCCCTTGTTTGGTTCTGTCTAACTCCATGGAAGTCGAATTATGACTTACAAATACTCTTCTATCCTACTTGCAAAGTCGAATGATATTATCTCAAAGCAACTTCTGATGAAGTCGAATTAGCCTATTTCTCATGTTTCTGTCTTCGACTCCTAGTGTTGAATTGCACTCTCCTCTGAATTCGACTTCACTGACAAATCCTATACTTGTACTTTTTCTATGAAGATACTATCTTATCATCTTATGAAATTTTGATTGCATATCATTTTCTCTGTCTAATAAATTAGTTAATATATTCTGACATGATAAGATATATTATACTTAAAATATTCTTCTAAAATTGTCAAATGAATATATTTGAATACATCTGTTCAAATTGATCTCTTGCTTCATGACAGTAGTTCGGATTTTCTTCCAATACAGAAGATATGTTGCATTTACTATATTTAGGCGCATGGCATCTGACAGAGGCTCACCTCCATACCTTTGTTTGCAAACTGTCTGTCCATCTTTTATTAGTCTGAAAACCTATCTGTCCGAGGTTTCCATACTTTTTATTTTTCTATGACTTACCTACCTCGGAAAGTATGGAGGTACCCTATCTCTTTGTCTTCTCTTTGCTGCAGGATATTTATTGAAGCACGTTTTCAGCATGGAGCTTTCACAGTCTATTTAATTGGAAGTTGACCTCTTAGCTGTGAAGCCGCAAGCCTCTTCAAAGAAACATTGGAAAGAAGGAAAGACAAGAAGGACCTATGGATAACAAACTCAACAAGCATCCAAAGGAACCAAGGTCCCTCCTCAAACGGCCATTTTCAAACGGCTACACACTTCTAAAGAATATAAAAGAAGCCGAAGTTTGAAAGGAGGACATAACTCAGACAACAACAAGTGAGATCAACACTTAGAATTTTTTAGAGACCATCTAGTAGCAAGAGATCTCCACAATCCTTCTTCCAAGCTACAAGATTGAGAGCTTCACTTTCAGAAAGACTCTCCAAGCTCTCCCATTCTCACAGAAGTCTTGTTTTTGGGTGGCAATTGTACTCAGATTTTGTTCTTATCCACCCTGCTTGTTCAGAAAGGATTTGAGTTGCAACTCTTATCTTTTATCCTTTTTGAATTAGGTGTGTTTGCTCATTCTTGAGGCAAACACACAAGAATCTTTACATTCCCTTTCTGTGTAATTTTTGTAGGAGGATTGTTCATGTTGTTCCCCTCTTGTGTAGGGAAGACCTTGTGAAAGGTAGTTTTATACCCCTGGTAAGGGAAGACTTGCTTGGGAGCAAGTGGGCTTGTAATTCCTCTCAAGGGTGAGAGAAGGCCAAGGTTTATTGGCAGTTAGTGAAATCTCAAGTGGTTGGCTTGAGGACTGGATGTAGGACTTCCATGTGGGAAGGGCCAAACCAGGATAAATCTCCTTATGCATTTGTGTGATTGTTTCCACCAATTTACACTTGAATCACACACTACACTAAATACTAACAGATTTATTTAGTGTTGTTTAATTTCAGATAAAATTTTAAAAAGCACAAGAAGTCCTATTCACCCCCCTCTAGGACATCATTAGTGCCATTTCGATCTAACAAGTGGTATCAGAGTGAGGTCTTCTCAGAAGAATCTAAAGATTTGAGAAGAGATGGCAGCTAAAGCTCACAACTATGAAGGCCAGTATGTTACAAGGCCACCATTTTTTGTTGGTGAAGATTATTAGTATTGGAAGATGCAGATGGAGTGCTTCATCAGAGGCACAGACTTTGATCTGTGGTAGGTAATAGAACAAGGTGATTTCCAAATCATTCGTGAATCCATATCTGGTCTTTCAATAGCTAATAAAAGAAACTTGTCTTTAAATTATAAGGCTAAAAATTATCTTTGATGTGCCCTTTCAAAAAAGGAATTCAATAGACTATCTGCTTGTAGAACTGCAAAAGAAATGTAGGATAAACTACAAGTTACATATGAAGGAACCGATAGAGTTAAACAAACTAGAATAGACATTCTTGTATCTTAATATGAACAGTTTAACATGCTTCATAATGAAAACATTACTCAAATGTATAATCGCTTTTCAAACATAATAGTAGGTCTAAGTTCTCTAGGAAAAGTTCTTACTAATGAAGAAACAGTAAGAAAAATCCTAAGATCCTTAACTAATGTTTGGACCCCTAAGGTCACTGCCATTGAGGAAGCACATGATTTAACTCAACTTTCCATTGATAAACTAATTGGATCCCTCATGGCTCGTGAAATTAATATGCAAAGATTTTCTAAAAATTCTTCGAAAAAGAAAATGTCAAATGCATTGAAGGTTGCAGATTTCTCTTCATTTGAAGATTCCAAGGAGAAATCACATGATAGTGATGAAGAGGTAATGCTATCAAGAAAATTGTAAAGAATCCTTGAAAAGAAGAAGAAGTTCAGCTCCAAGAGATTTTTCAAGAAAGATAAGAAGAAGGAGCCAACCTGCTATGAATGCAACCAACTTGGACATTACAAATCTGAATGTCCTAAGCTGAAGAAGAAGAAGGATCAAGCAGAAAGATCTGACAAGAAGAAAGGCAAAAAAAAGAAGTTCAGAAAATACAAGAAAAAGGCAATGGCAGCAACATGGGATAATAAAGAAGCCACCAGTTCAGACTCCTCAAGCTCTGAATCTGAAGAGGAAGAAAAAGCAAATCTTGCCCTCATGGAAGGACTCGATCAGGTAAATTCTGAAACCTCTTATACTTCTTGTTCTGAATCAGATTCTGATAGTCTTGAATATGCTTTCAATGAGCTATATGAAAAATATAAAATAGTAGTTATGTAAATGAAAATAGTTAAATTAAATTAGCTAAACCAAGAAAAGGCTAACACATTTCTAAAAAATGAAGCAAAAAGGTTAGGACAAAGTTTAAGTGAAACCTGATAACTACAAAAAATTTAGTGTTAAATTTCATACATGTAGTTGAGTTTAGACATCCGTTGTCTATAAATAATGTACATTTTGAGTTTAATTTTCATTTCATCCTTAAATAGGTTTTTGAGCATATTAGTTTTGGTAGAACACATAGTTAGATTCTCATTTAATAAATTCAATACCTTTTGAAAAGTTTGACTAATAAAAATATTTTCTCTTTTTACAAGAACATTGTACATAAATAATCTTTGGTTTTATAAACATCTTCTAATTCTTGCAAATATTAATATGTAAATAAATCAAATTTTAAATAAGTTTTTTTTAAATAAAATTTCCCCAACCAATCCCATACCCCTTTCTTCTTTCATTAAATTGGCGGTCATCTCTTCTTATTTCTTTTCTTCTCCACCATGCAGACGGAAGCTGTTGGAAGCAGCTCATGTGAAGAGTTGTGGAGGCGGTGTGGAGTTCTGGCGTGCGCAGCAGCTGGGACTGCGGATCTTTGAGAGGCTGGCGGTGTGAGCAGCTCTGGCGAAGTTGGGTGCAGCGCATTGCAGAGGTGTGCGGCGGAGCTGGCGTGCGAAGTAGAGCAGCTGGAGGCGGTGCTGCACAGCGACTAGAGGAAGTGAGCAACAGGGGCATGCACGTTGGAGTGGCCGGGTAAGGCGGGTGCTGTGGATCTGAGCTGGGTGCGGCACGTCTGGCGATCTGGCGGTGTGAGGGGCAATGGAGCTGTGCGATGGTGCAGCAGATCTGAGGCCAGGATCTGGTGCGGCCAAGTGCGTACGGGGCTAGAGCGCGATGCAGAGCTTGGGCGGAAAGCAGAGGCAGCATGTGAGGAGCTCGCTAGGAAGCCCGGGCACCTATAAAAGGACCCCAAGGTCCTCAGAATGGGGAGTTCAATTTTTGGTTTTTTTTAGCTTTTTCCTTTCTTCCAGAATTCAGGATTTTTGGGTGCTTTGCTGGTTCGGCATCTAGGGGGGTTTGTAATTTTTTCGGGTTTTCTCTTCTTACTGCTGGATGGGAGCGATCAGAGGCACTCTTTCTTCCTCCTTTCTTCGGTTCTGTGAGAGATTCCAGGGGTTGGGCAGTTAGAGAGATCAGAGTATGGGATTTCAGATTTCTTCCTTTTCTTCTTTTGTGTGAACTTTTGCCATTTCTTTCGTGCTGGAGGGCGATACAGTGGAATTTGAGTTTTTCATTTCTTCTTTTGTGTGAACTTTTGCCATTTCTTTCGTGCTGGAGGGCGATACAGTGGAATTTGAGTTTTCCATTTCTTCTTATGTGTGAAGGCTTCCGGAGGGCGACTGCATTTTTTTTTGGAATTTTCTTCTTCTCTTTGTTGCTGCTGAGAGGAGGTTTCAACATCTGAGGCTTTCAGCATCTGAGAACTTTAGCTATTGGGCATTGGTTCGAGGTTTGTCTTCCTCTCGTTCTAGGGCTGTCCGGCATCCGGGAAGGCGATGGCGTCTAGAGGGCAACCAGAGATCAAAAAGCTTGGCTCCTCTTCCTATTTCATTTTGAGATTTCTACTTCGTTGATGTTCTTATTCTTCCCTCTAGACAGATCATGAGTTGACGTTACAGTTTGATATTTCTTTGCTTTCTTACTGATTCATCAGACTGTGAGGGAGATGAGATCTATTGTGTCTCTTCTTACTTATCTGAAGATTATTGCATCTTGTTTCTCTTTTGTTCTTCATCCCTCGAGCTGTGAGGGTATAGTGATCTGAATTTCTTATAGTTCATATTGTTCTAAGAATGCTTAATTTGACCTATTATCAAGAGTTCATACTTCAGTTCTAACGCATTGAGAATTTAAATCTTGTTGGTGCTTATTTGCGTAGTATCAGTAGGAGTTTGAGTTAGCAACAATTAATTTCTGTTCTTATTTTCTATCCAATCCTTGAGTTGTGAGGGTATTGATTCGGTGTTTTTGGAGAGCAATTCTTGTTGACCGTTAATCCCCTGAGCTGTAGGGGTAAATTGGTTTGATAGTTTCTAGTTAAGTTTTCTGTCTATCTGTTTGATCCCTCAATTGTGAGGGTACAGTGATATCAAGTTTCTTTAATTTCAATTCTGCTTGTTCTTTCATTATGTTTGATCTATCGGAGTTGTGAGGGATCTGATTGGAGATGTTTATAGAATTGATTTTAATGCAATGTTATTTTGGTGAAAATGTGTTTGTTAGAGTTGTTCAAAAATAGTTTCTTAAGTCAAACTTTATTCAGTCTCCCTGTGGAAATGACATGTTCTCACCACTTTGCTAGTTCATCCTTGCTATTTTAAATTTGTGAGACAGTTTAGAGAAGGTGAGCATGTTGATGTGTGCAAAGAACTCTAGACAACGAAAGTGCACAGTCAACAAAGTTGCGTTCATCTTGGCGCCGTTGCCTGGGAGGCATTAGAGTTTGATTTAAATCTGCTTTCATTTGATTTTATTTGCATTGTGCTTCTTATTGACTTGTTATTGGGCTTTTCATTTTAGATTTGCACAGAAGTGGAACATGGTGATTGGGCTTGACATTTGAGCCATTGGGGAGGAGAGCTTGCTGATTTCTTTTCACATTTTCCTTTAATTCAGAATTTTAGGTAGAAGAGTGTGAGTGAAACTTGTAGTGAGGTTTTCTTGTATTCTCTGTGCATATACAGAGATTTCTTTCTTGTTGGCATGTAATAATTGGTCTTTTAATGGTTTGAATGGTTTGGAATTAGTTTATAGTATCACTTTATATTTTCTTAGTTAAGTTTCATTTCATTTAGTTCAAAAACCAAATAAAAATTTAAAAAAATCTAAGATCTAAATTTTTTTTCCAAATCGCTCTTTCATGTAAGCCGTTTGTTTTGCAAATTAAAAATTTCATCTTCTTAAGATTAGAATCACTTGTTTTAGGACATTCATCATTTTAATTTCATTTTTTGAAGAGTACGAGGGAAAGGTATGATTTCTATCTCTTGTTTCATGCATTAGACTTAGCATTAGAAAACCATTATTTAAACTTGATATGTTGCATTTCATATTTGTAAAAGGGACTGCTTAAGGGCATCACCCTTTAGAAAAAATAAAGATAAGGTGAGGGATTTCATCACCCTTTCCTTTGCCCAAAACTCACAAAAAAAAAAATTCACATTCTTGCATTTGCCTAAACCTTTTAATAAAAACCAGTATACTTGGCCCTAGGGTTCATAATTAGATTTATCCTTTCTTAATTTCAAAACTTCTCTTTAAGTCTGGTGTCTAGGATTAGAGGTTAAAAAGATTATGCTTAAGTGAGCTAGAGGTTATTTAATTGGGTCCTTGCGAAAGCAAGGGGGGCCTCCCTCTACTCCACCTCTTACCTGGCCGGTACAAGAAAAGTTAGGATTGGACTTAAGCAAGTATAAATCCGATTTTGAGAAAATTAACATAGGTCTAAGGAACACTTAGTGATTAGGTTAATTTGTTTTGAAAGTGTTTATTTCTTTGTGTTTGTTCATAAAAATTTAAAAATAAAAAAAGTCTAAAAGTTTAAAAATAAAAAATAGAGGACTTTTCAACTGTGCATGTTTGGTAGACGTTCCCTGAACTTAGATTTGGCTCAACCTATAGACGAGATTGAAAGATTCTTTCATAGGATGGCCAACCAAGACCAAAACCAAGTTGCTAGGAATGTTGAGGAGGTTGCACCCAAACAGATGAAGGAGTACTTTATTCCTTCTGATTATCAACCTGCTACTTGCATTAGGCCAGAAATTCCTGTAAATCATTTTGAAATCAAACTAGGAACCATTCAGATGTTGCCATCCTTCTATGGTAGTCCCAATGAAGATCCCTATAAGCATATAGATGAGTTCCTAGAGATTTGTTACACTGTAAGAATCCAAAATTTCACTGAAAATGCCTTGAGACTAAACCTATTCCCATTCTATTTAAAAGATAAGGCCAAACATTGGTTAGGAACCATAGGGAGAACCATTAGAACATGGCCAGAAATGCAGCAGGAGTTTTTGAAGAAGTTTTACCTCATTAGCCGTACTAACACCATGAGAAGGGCAATAATTGGATTCTCCCAACACCCAGGAGAGTTAATGCATGAATCGTGGGAGAGATTAAAAGAGTTGCTTAGAAAATGCCCCCACTATGGTCTGTCGAGGTGGCAAATAGTCCAAGCTTTTTATGAAGGTCTGACAGAATCAAATAGGGAGATGGTTGATGCCTCGTGTGGAGGAGCATTCATGACTAAGAGCGAGGATGAGGCATATAATCTGTTTGAAACATTGAGTGAGAATTCTATCAATCATGCCTCACTCCACTCTTATGAGAGAGCACTAGGACCTGTAAAGAAGGCAGGGTTGTATGAATTAAGAGAGAGAGGAGAATCAGATTCTAGGGTAGAAGATCTGTTAGATAGACTTCATCAGAGATTGGAGCAGAAGTTGGAACAAAAATTCGATCAATTAATATCTTTGACTGGGCAAGTCACACCCAAATTTTCTCAACCACCTAAACTTGTTCTATGTGTGCTAGCTCAGCTCAATCCACGAATGCTTGTCCCACTACTGCCCAATTACCCCCTTTTATTCAAGAACAAGTCCAAACTGCCTAAGGTTTTTACAAACCCTCCTATGATCCATATTCTAACACATACAACCCTGGTTGGAGAAATCACCCGAACGTTTCTTGGAAAAATCAATCTAAACAAGTGTCTCAGCCTTCTTTTAAGCAATCTATGTACGGTCAATCCTATCCAAATCAGAATCCAGGATTTGACCAATCTTCTTATTTCAAACCTCCACAAGTCTAAGGAAATCAAAATTCAAATCAATTTGCTCATACCAATTTCCAGCAACCTTCATATAATCAACCACCACCTCCTCAGCCAAATTGGGAAGATAAAATAAATCAACTCCAAAACATGATGGTGACTCTGTGCCAAACTGTGAAAGAACAACAAAATCAATATCAAAATCAAAACCAAAATTTTCAAAAAAAATTGGCAAGGATAGAGTCTCAAATTGCTGATGTATGTCAAAGGAGGGAATCAGGTCAGCTGCCAAGTCAAGCTGTAGCAAACCCAAGGAACAACCCTCCCAGATTTTATCAAAACTAGCAATACCATCAAGCCCAGGGGTACAGACCACCTGCTCGCCAAAATGCACCTCCACCATCAAACACACAACAAGCTTTTGTCTAGAACATTCCAGCACCACAAAACCAGAATCAACCTATACAACAAGACCTTCCTCCTACCCAAGCTAGGGGCCCCCAAGTAGAAAATATTAAAACTGTGTCTACTATAAGAAGTGGAAAAATCAGAATAAATCATCACCCACACATGTCAACATTGCATGAGGATACAGAAAATGAAATTGAAACTGAAATTGAAGAAGAGATTGAAGAAAATGTTGAAGAAGAACAATCCAAGGGAAAAGAGAAAATGACTGAAGAACCTCTAAACAAAATCAAAATGAATGAAAACCCAAGCCGTTACATTCCAAGAGTCCCTTTTCCTGAAGCTTTAAAGCCAAAATCCAAAAACAAACCAACTGATAATGAAGAACTCTTGGAACTCTTTAAGCAAGTTCACATCAACATTCCTCTCCTTGATGCCATTAAGCATGTGCCTGCTTATGCCAAATTCTTAAAAGAAATGTGCACTCCAAAACGTGAAATGAGAAATAAAACTGAAACAATCATTCTTCCAGAAACTGTGAGTGCCATTATCTTGAACCAACTCCCTAAAAAGCTCAAAGATCCAAGCACTGCATTAATTCCTTGCACCATCGGTGGAGTCACTTTTGAAAGCGGCCTTTTGGATTTGGGAGCTAGTGTCAATCTCCTACCTTCTGCTATTTTTGAGAAATTCAAGTTAAGAGAATTAAAACCCACTTCTGTTGTCCTTCAACTAGCCGATCATTCTGTCACCACTCCTAAAGGCTTAGTTGAGGATGTTATTGTGAAAATCAATGATTGTTACTTCCTTGCTGATTTCATCATTCTGGACATGAACACTCCTCAAGATTTAACTCAGTCCACCATCATCCTTGGTAGACCTTTTTTGGCCACAGCTAGAGCTAACATTGATTGTGCTACTAGGATGATGGATATATCATTTGGGGATAGAAGGGTTAGTATCAATATTTTTAAGGCATCTAGGCATCATGATCAAGGAGAGAGTTGTCTAGTGGTAGACTCCTTGGAAGAATCTTTTGTGGAAGAAGTAGTAGACCAACCCTGTGCTCTAGGGTTTAAGGGAGAGGAAGGACAATTTAATTCCTTATTTCAGAATAATGATCCATCATTTTCATTAGAGTGTCCTCCTAAGGTTGAGCTAAAACCACTCCTTGCTAGTTTAAAGTACATCTTTTTAGGAGAGAATGAGACTTGGCCCGTCATAATTGCTAGTGATCTTGAGGAAGGGCAGGAGAAGAAATTGATTGAAGTCCTGAAAAGTCATAGAAAAGCTATAGGTTGGACAATAGATGATTTGAGAGGGATAAGTCCTTCAGTGTGCACACATCGCATATACTTGGAAGAAAATGCTAAAAGATCAATAGAAATGCAAAGAAGGCTTAATCCCAACATGAAAGAAGTTGTTAAGAAAGAGATTGTCAAATGGCTTGATGCTGGATTCATTTATCCCATCTCTGATAGCCAGTGGGTTAGTCCAATTCAAGTTGTGCCGAAAAAGTCAGGACTAATTGTAATTCAAACTGAAAAGGGTGAGCTCATTCCCACTAGGATAGATACAGGATGGAGAGTGTGCATTGATTATCGCAAATTGAATGCGATGATCAAGAAAGACCATTTCCCATTGCCTTTCATTGACCAAATCTTGGAGAAACAGGCATAACAAAAATTCTTCTGTTTTCTTGATGGATATTCAGGTTATAACCAAGTGGCTATTCACCCTGAGAACCAAGAAAAGACCACTTTCACATGTCCATTTGGAACTTTTGCCTTTAGACGCATGCCCTTCGGGCTGTGCAATGCCCCTGCAACTTTTCAACGTTGCATGATGTCTATCTTCTCATACATGGTTGGGGATTACTTAGAAGTCTTCATGGATGATTTTTCTGTGTTTAGAAGTGACTTTGATTCATGCCTCGACCATTTTACTGAAGTGCTCAAAAGATGCATTAATGCCAATCTTGTCTTAAGTTGGGAAAAGAGCCACTTCATGGTTAAGGAGGGGATTGTCTTAGGACATATTGTCTCAGAGAGAGGGATAGAGGTAGATAAAGCCAAGATAAATCTCATTTCTGAATAGCCTCCTCCCAACTCTGTCAAACAAATTTGATCCTTCCTTGGTCATGCTGGATTCTATAGGAGGTTCATCTGTAAGGCCCTTGATTTTTATCTTGAGTGTTTGTTTATGTATATATATGTATACGAGTATATACTATTGATGTATGGACTATTAAGCATAGTATTTATTTGTGTGAATTGCATGAATTAGTGCTGATGTAATGTATGTATGGTATATATGTATATATCTATATGTGTGTGGTGTATATAGTTTCTGCAGTCTTAAGTCTGTTGTGTCGACCAGTAGGCGTCAACATGAGTTGACGTTTATTGGGAGTCAGCGGCCACATCGATGGACGCCAACTCCACATTGGCGGCCAGTGATGTTGACGTCAAGGTCCCAGATCTGTTGCAATTTCAGATCCAGAAACGCCCCCAAAATCTTTGCCTCTTATTTAGGAAATCGATCCCCAACGGTAACCTAGCCTAACCCTTATGCGTATCCGACCCCCAACCCTTTATATTGTCCAATTTTTGGCCAAGTCTGTCCTTTTGACTCTTGGGACAAAAACCTAGACTTTCTGTGCAAAAACTTATTTTGGAACTCTTCGATCCGGCTACTGGAGGCTTCAACCGGCGATCTGCATCGACTGCAGAGGACTCTGAACATTCGGGAACGACTTCCCCACGCTGGTGTGCAGTGAAGATCAACAAGAAACCCGGATAAAGAAGGATTTGAAGGCTCTTTGGCTAAGGCCTAGGAGAGCTTCTTCAACTCATAACATCGATTGGGGATTTTATCCAAGGCAAGTAACCATTCCACATTATCCCTACATGTGTCTAGTATGTCCCAGAAATTTTTGGATTTTAATTCGAGCCCTGGAACCCCTCATTCAGTCGATCTTTTGTGTCCAGTCTGTGTTCTGCACATATAGGAACTTAACGGTAGGATCTATTGCCGTTAAGATCTGAACTTGGCGGCGGTCTTTGTTGTCGTTAACTTTGTAGGCGGCCACCCCTTGCCGTTTAGTTCTTCAGGCAGAAACAATGTGTCTGCTACCCTATAAAAACTATTTTCTCAAAATTTTATGCGCATGAGGATATAAGATAAACTTTATATGATATGTAAATATCTATGTGGAAGCATGTTGTGGATTGTTATGAATTTCTGTGGATTTCCCACATTATTAGAATTATCAGAAATGGCTAGTTGACAGGTTTGAATCTTGTAAAATCTCGATTATGCAAATCTATGTGGAATTTAACAGTCATGAAATTTCTGTATATCAGTTAAGGATTTCAGTTAACGCTGTAAAAAAAAATTGGAATTTTATGATATTTGTGTAAATTATTATAATTTCTGAATGGTAAAACAAGGAGCATGCTGATTTAGTATAGAAATTCCAATAAATGGTATGAAAGTAGATAACTTCCTGAAAATTAGCATATGTTCAGTACTGTCAGTATGCACGTGTAGCATGAACTATAGGTCTCAATGATAACAACTATGTAAATTGGTCTATTTTAACTTGACATATTATCATTGTTCGAATTTTATTAAATAATGGATATTTTAGAAAATTATGAAACTTTGTATATGTGATCTGTGAATAGTAAACGACCTGTGGTTAAATTTTTGTGTTCATTCTAAAACAGTAGGTACTGATTACAATATTTTCATCATGAAAAGGGGTATGGTTTAGTGTAATTAAAAATGATTAATTACAGCATGATATGAATCAATTAGTAGTTGTAACTGATTTAGTTCTCTTAACAGTAGTACCATGATAGGGAACCTGAACCATGTGCATGAATGTGAAAATAAGGATAACGGGTTAAAATGGTGTGAAATTGTGTGTGTGTTTAAATGGAAAATGTGTAATTATGCCAATGGGTAACACTGCTACCTTAGAGGGCTGTGGAACTGTACTGTGGTAAAGTCCCCACGGGAAGGTTCAGAGTGTGTGATGTCCCACGGGCATTGGGATTAAATCCTGGAGGCGAACAAGTATCGCTGGTTAGGGTAGAGAGTGCTTCTCCCGGCTCTGCGCAGTAACTAAGATTTATCACTGAAATGCTCAGGTGATAGATATGTATTGTGATTAGTGTGTGTCCTTCAAATGGTGGTTTGGACTATGTGTCACGGTATTTAAATAATGTGAAATTGTGTTTAAGTGAATATGCATGTGAAAATTGTAAAATTGTGTAAATGATTATATGTTAATATGAACTCTCGTGATAGCATGTGAAATGATAACTTGTTAAATGAATATGTTATGTACATAGCAAAACAGCAAGCTTTTCATGTGTATAAATGTGTTATTCATGTGAATATGATTATAGAATACATGCTAAAATTGTCTCTTTCTTTATGTGTACAAACTCTATGTTTATGATGACAAATGTTAACATGTGAATATATAAATGTAGTTAAATGAAACTTAGTAACATATTGATAAATGTGTAGAGAGCAGGTGATAGGGTTTAAGTTATTGAACACTTTGTACTAAACAATTTCCATGTGTAACATTGTAGAAATCATGTTTAGGTTCCATTTGCATAAATTGCTAAATCCATGCTTATATGTGATTGTGTGGTATGAGAACGTGAATGTTAGGTGATGCATATAAGTTTAATGTGTTTAGAGTTATTTGTTGAGTTCTTTTGAACTCATCTTTGCTTTGGCGTACAGGTGCAGACATTTCTACTTCTTCCGAGGAGATCGTTTGGAGCGACTCAGAGCGGGAGTAGGAGACCTCGTTTTGATTCAGCGTTGTACTTTCATTTTCATAAGTATGTAATAAAAAGACTTTGCGTAGTCTTATGTGGACATTGTATTTAATTCATTTCTTAGCTATCAAATGTTTAGTTCTCTTTTCCCTCTATATGGACTGTGAATAGAATGTGGATGATGGAATAAGAGTTACTTTCCAATCATTTCTTTTCCGCTGTCATGTGTTATATATATATATATATATATATATATATATATATATATATATATATATATATATTTGTGTATGTTTCAGCCTAATTGTACAATTGTTGGGTAAATGTCCCACTGTAGCGGCGTTCATTATACCGATGTGGGTTGGTAACTGTACCGGTATAAGGAGGGTCGTTACAGAGATTGGTATTAGAGATACAGGCTGAAATTGTACATAAATATGTACATACCATCATCTTCATTGTATGCTAAGTCTGTGTAGATTGTCCACATAGATAAGTAAATAGTTAGAAATTAGATAGTCTAGTTCTAAATTGTGATTAAATCATTTTGCAGGATATGTCTTCGCATGGTAGGCATGGTGTTCCTACTCGTGAAGGTGAGCAGAGGAGAGATGAACCTCGGCGTGAGGATCAGGGTGAGCAGCAGGCCCCAGCACCCCAAGGTCCTGTGCTTCCTCCTCCACCGCCAGTGGACCATGGAGTGTTCATGCAGGGTTTAGTGCAGGCCATGCAGACGCAGGCCCACACTCAGGCTGCACTCCAGGCTCAGCTGGAGGCTCAGGTTAGAATGATAAAAAGGGTAGTCTGTTTTACTTGATGATATGTTTGCTATGTTGTTATGCTATATGTGTTGCTTATGTTTGTTGTGGCAGGCTCAAGTGCCAGTTCCCCAGGCCCAGGACCATGGTGGACCCTCCATCATGGAATGGTTCAAGTGGATGTCGCCACCCTCTTTTAAGGGGGAGAGCGACCCGTTACTCGCTAAGAGCTGGATGAGGGAGATCGAGAAGATCTCCCGAGCTATTAGGTTCACTAAGGATGACAAGGTCACTTTAGCCACCTATATGCTGCAGGTGTGTAAATTAATTCAATGGTTATTTCTTTAAGTATAGATTATGTTGGTTATTCCTTATGGGTGTTTTTGGCAGGAGCGAGCCGACGTGTGGTGGTCCGCATTGTTACATACTCGGTTCGAGGATGGCACTGTGAAGGTTGGTTGGGATGAGTTCGTGAGGCTCTTCCGAGCCAAGTTTGTTCTGGAGCACATCCAGGACAAGATGGAGCAGGAGTTCCTCTCGTTGACTCAGGGCTCTATGACTATACTGAAGTACGAGGCTAGGTTTGCCGAGCTATCGAAGTATGCCCCTCATATTGTAGCTGATGAATGCAGGAAGGCGAATAAATTTGTGATGGGTCTGAGGCCATCGCTGAGGACAAGGTTGGTGGCTTTCAACCATCGTACCCTCGAGCAGGCGCTCAGTGCGGCGTGTCGGCAGGAGGGAGAGATGGAGCAGTACCTGGAGGAGAAGAAGGCTTCTCAGAAGAGGCCCGCGGCTCCTTTCCAGAGGCAAGATAGGAAGAAGGTGACTTTTCAGCCACCGCAGCATCCCGTGGCATCGGGAAGCAGTCAGGTACCTTCTCAACGTTCCCCTAATGGTAAGAAGGAGTGTCCTCATTGCGGGAGGGCACATGGTGGTACAGAATGTTGGAAGATTACGGGGAAGTGCTTGAAGTGCGGGGAAGTGCTTGAAGTGCGGGAGCAGCGAGCATAGGATTAAGGATTGCCCCAGACTACAGCAGGGAGGTCAGCGTGGAGCGGCACCAGCCCCAGCAGCAGCAGCAGCGCCAGTGACAGGATGACCAGGGAGACCTCGAGCCCCAGCTCGAGTGTTTACGTTAGCTCATGAGGACGGCGAGCAGGCGGATCATGTCACCGAAGGTACGGTTTTGTTCTTAGGTGTTCATGCTCGGGTTTTGTTCGATACGGGTGCTACTCACTCGTTCATTTCCGAGCGTTTTGCTAGGCAGTTAGCCTTAGAGTCAAGATTGGAGTCTGAGGATTTAGATGTCCCTTTATCTGTGCACACACCCGCAGGTACGGTATCGACTAGAAAGTGTATTCTGTCTTTATCGGTGTGCATTGAGGATAGAGTCCTAGAAGGGTGTTTCTTCTTGCTAAAGATGAAGGACTACGATTCTATTCTTGGTTTGGATTGGCTAGAGGAGCACTATGCGTTAGTAGATTGTCGTGGGAAGAAAATCGTTTTCCGCATTCCTGGTGAAGATGAATTTTCTCATCCTTTGTAAAGGAACTTGGCAGGGAAGTTTGTCATCTCTACCATGAGGGCGATGAGAATGGTGAACAAGGGTTGTGACTCTTTTCTTGCCAGCGTGGTACTAGTACCCAAGGCTGATAAGTCACTTACTCTTGCGGAGATTGATGTAGTGCGGGAATTTCCAGATGTCTTTCCTGATGATTTATCTGGATTGCCATTGGCTAGAGAGATAGAGTTCACCCTAGAGTTGCTTCCAGGCACCTCTCCTATCTCGAAGGCACCTGCGGAATTAGCTGAGCTAAGGAAGCAGTTGCAGGATTTGTTAGATAAGGGATTTATTCGTCCTAGCGTTTCCCCTTGGGACGCACCTGTCTTATTCGTGAAGAAGAAGGATGGATCACTTAGGTTATGCATTGATTATAGAAAGCTAAACCAAGTGACGGTGAAGAACAGGTATCCCTTACCTAAGATTGATGATCTGTTTGACCAGCTGCAAGATGCATCAGTCTTTTCTAAGATTGATTTGTGGTCTGGTTATCATCAGTTGAGGATTAGGAGTGAGGATGTGTCCAAGACAGCTTTTAGAACCCGTTATGGACATTATGAGTTTTTGGTCCTTCCCTTTGGTCTGACCAACGCTCCTGCAGCGTTCATGGATCTCATGAACAGGGTGTTTAGACCATACCTAGATAGTTTCATCGTAGTTTTTATTGATGACGTGTTGGTTTACTCTCTGGATGAGGCCACACATCGTCAGCATTTGAGGGTAGTGTTAGAGGTTCTCCGTGAGCACAAGCTGTATGCAAAATTCAGCAAGTGCGATTTTTGGTTGCGCGAGGTTCATTTCCTTGGGCATGTTATCTTCGGTGCTAGTGTAGCAGTGGATCCAACGAATGTCCAGGCTGTTATGGATTGGGGGATTCCCAAGACTCCTTCGGAGATTCGGAGTTTTCTTGGTTTGGCGGGTTATTATCGGTGATTTATTGAGGGATTTTCATCCATCGCCACCCCATTGACTCAGCTGACCAGGAAGGGAGTGAAGTTTTTTTGGTCCGAGGAGTGTGAGAATAGTTTTCAGTTATTGAAGACTAAGCTCACTTCGGCTCCTGTGTTAGTTTTGCCGAGCGGTGTAGAGGGTTTTGCTATCTACACGGATGCATCTCGGATTGGCCTTGGCTGTGTATTGATGCAGCAAGGAAGGGTAGTACAGTATGCTTCTCGTCAATTGAAGGAGCATGAGCGAAATTATCTGACTCATGATCTTGAGCTTGCGGCAGTGGTTCATGCACTGAAGATTTGGAGGCACTATCTTTATGGTGTCAGATTTGAGGTGTTCACTGACCACAAGAGCCTAAAGTATCTTTTCTCCCAAAAGGAATTAAACCTTAGGCAGAGAAGATGGATTAAGTTCCTGAAGGACTATGACTTTGACCTCCAGTATCATCTTGGAAAGGCGAATGTCGTAGCGGATGCCCTTAGCAGAAAGAGGTCGTCTCTCCAGTAGGAGTGGAAGATGTTGGAGGATGCGGCGTGTGCGATGACTGAGTTAGAGCCATCATTGTGCCAGGCTTTTGTAGCTCAGTTGTCCATTAGGTCTTCGGTGTTGGATGAAGTGATCGAGCAGCAGAAAGCCGACCCTAAACTCCAAGAGTTAGTGGGTAAGGCAGGCATTGGTCATGATGAGGATGGCGTGATTAGATTCCATCACCGTGTTTGTGTTCCAGACATCATAGATGTCTGTGAGCATGTATTAGCAGAAGCTCATAGGTCTAGATTCTCTATTCATCCGGGTAACATTAAGATGTACCAGGATTTGAAGAGATCTTTTTGGTAGTCTGGCATGAAGAGAGATGTAGCAGAATTTGTGTCTAGATGTCTAGTTTGCCAGCAAGTGAAGGCCGAGCGGCAGCCACCATCTGGTCTTATGCAGAAGATGGAGATCCCAGTATGGAAGTGGGAGGCTATCACTATGGATTTTGTTACGGGTTTGCCTCAATCCAGATGGGGTAACAACTCGATTTGGGTAGTGGTAGATAGATTCTCGAAGACTGCGCATTTCTTGCCCATGAAGAAGAAGCAGTCAGTAGAGAGTTTAGCTAGATTGTATATTAGTAGCATTATTAGATTGCATGGTGTTCCGAAGTCGATCATTTCGGATCGAGATCCATAATTTACTTCGAGATTATGGAAGGGTCTTCAGGATGCGTTAGGTTCGGAGTTGAAGCTTAGTTCGGCTTTTCATCCCCAGACAGATGGACAGTCCGAGAGGACTATCCAGACGCTCGAGGATATGTTGAGGGCGTGTGTTCTGGATTGGAAGGATGATTGGGAGCGCCATTTACCTCTTGTGGAGTTCTCATATAACAACAGTTTTCATGTGAGTATTGATATGGCTCCATTTGAGGTGTTGTATGGTAGGCCTTGCAGATCTCCTTTATGTTGGGAGGAGACTGGTTATAGGCAGCTGATTGGTCTGGAGTTAATTCAGGAAACTTCGAATAAGGTCCAGATGATTAGGAAGAGACTTGTTGTGGCACAGGATAGGCAGAAGAGTTATGCCGACAACAGGAGGAAGGATTTGGAGTTCGAGGTAGGTGAGCATGTCTTTTTAAAGATTTCGCCTACTCATGGTGTAGTTAGATTTGGCAGGCATGGTAAGTTAAGTCCAAGATTCATTGGCCCATATGAGATTCTCAGACGATTGGGAAACGTGGCGTATGAGCTAGCTTTACCCCCAACGTTAGCTAGTGTTCATCCTGTTTTCCACGTATCTATGCTCAGGAGGTATGTTAGAGATCCATCTCATATTATTAGTCATGAGCCAGTAGAGATCCAGCCAGATCTTTCTTATGTGGAGCAACCAGTAGCTATTCTTGACCGGAAGGTTCAACATCTCCGGAACAAGAGCATTGCGTCGGTGAAAGTTTTATGGCGCAACTTCTCACGAGAGGAGGCTACTTGGGAGCTTGAGGATGCAATGAAGAAGTATCCTCAGTTCGTTTGAGTAGTGTCAGTCTAACTTCGGGGACGAAGTTTTCTTTAAGGGGGAGTGCAACGACCCACTTCCACCTGGTACGGTTATACCAACCCACATCGGATGAGAGCAAGCCGCTACAGGGGAGAATACCCCAACAAGTAACAAATGAGCTGAGATATACACAAATAGAATTAAATAAATGCAACGGAATTTAAATAAATCTTATTCCATCAACTTTTAATCCACATACCACAGTCTGTATAGTTCAACAAAGGATAACATAAGTGCAAAATGTTCCAAATACATAGCCTACTCCAAGTACATTTGAACAAAACTAAAATTTCAATTGTAGCTTTACATACTATGAAAGATAAATTACAAGTCTTCAATCACTTAGTCCAACTCTACTTCAAGTCTTGCTAGCTTCTCCGCTACAAATTTCCGGAAATGTTTAGCAAGAATGAGTCTACACAATAGACTCAGCAAGCAACTTAAGATTCAATACATACATATTCTCCAACAATTTAACTCAGTAGAATTTCAGCAATTAAATCATACATGCTTATGCCATAACAAGAAATTTCACATGGAATTGTATTAAACAACTATTCTAACACATGTAAAACTATAATCTAAACAAGATTTCTAATAACATGTTGTCATTATCATAAGTACAAATACACATTCACATACCTTCACACTTTACTCACATCATTGTAAAACTTCATAACTAAGTCATGGAATACATATACAAGATAGGTTGCACTCCTAGCATGATTTCTAACTCACTTGGCATGCAGTCAAACAGTTTACTCCACATTTAGCTTGCTGATTTTATACAAATTTTATGACATTCATATTACCCTTGCATAGGGATCATTTTTAACTACACAACATAATACTAAACACATGTGCATCCAACAATTCAATTTCCATGAATATGAAAGCATATACTTACATTTTGGTACTAATAGTAACATCACTTTTCGCATTTGACAATTAATACACCAACACATACACACACAAGCTTTCATACACATCAATAAACAAAATATCAATTAACACTATTATCATTTACACTTATACTACTTTCTCATTTCATACAACCATATGATTAACCTTGGCTTTTGCATACACTCACTTTGTTCTTTCACACAATACTTATACACATTTTCCATTTTATTTCTCTTTCACATTCGCACACTTCTTATCATTTCACTTTTGCACATAACATGTGCCACATTTACACATATTTTGCACATACCTTGTGCTATGAACACATATCACTTTTCTCATTCACACTTATACTTATTTTCACTTAATGCCAAGACACAGCCCAAACCACCACATAGACGATCACATGACACATACACATTCACATTCACTTACTTAATCACCGGCACAGTGATAAGTCTTAGTTCCTGCAGAAACTGGGGAAAGCCCTTCCCACCATTTCCAGTGAAACTTGTCCACCTCCCGGATTTTACAAGACCCTTTGCCAGGGTATACACTTTATCAAGACCCTTTGCCTAGGGTATCTCATAACACATTGAGCTTTCCCGTAGGGGCATTACTACGGTACAGCTCCAAGCATCTAGGGTGGCAGTGTCTTATGGGCATACTTGTTTATCTTGTCACATTAACCGTTTACACACAATACCACTTGTTCTCTCACATTCCATACACACACTCATACATAATTCATACACACATAAGTCCCCATTTAATGGTTTTAGCCTCATTGTTACAACTATCAAATAATCATAATACAGAGATAATCATTCTGAAATTTACTGAATCACATCAAGTCACAACTAACATGCTCACATAGTCATTTTTCTCATTTAAAATTTCATAACAATACTTACTGTCATCAAAATAACATGAGATTTTAACCACAGACACATTTCAGGTTTATAATCACACATGCAAATTTTCATATTTTTCTGAATCATATTACATTTACAGAAATTAAAACATGCAATCTCATGCCGTTCATAATTTGATTTAACATGGAACATAACATGAATATCAAATTTGACAGTTCACAGCCCTGAACCTAACATATTCATCATCACAGAAGTTTTCTCCAGATTTATTTGCAAAACACATAATTTACTGTAATTTATACAAATCCTATGCATGTCTTCTATTTCCAAAACAGAAATTTTAGTAAATCCCACAGTCATGGAAAAATTCTCAAAATCTCGGGGCATGGACTGATACATATACACATGGTATAGAAAAATCTAGGGCATTTAATTCCTCAGGAATTAGGTAGACAGTAGATAAACATGCATAATCCATTTTTTTTTCCAACATGTATTTCAATAATCTAAAATTTCATGCCATCCACAGAAAATACAGAAATTTCCTCACACATCACATTACTTATTTTACACAGCATATAAAATTTACACTATATCCTCATCGCAAAAACATACCGAAAATAATCATCTACCAGGAAGAACAGCTCATTGTTCTATCCTGAAGAACTTGGCGGCAGCCTTTGGCCGTTCAAGGGTTTTGACGGCATGATCGCTGGACGCCGATGGGAGATCTTGGCGTCAATGGCATTGACGCCAAGTTCCTGTCTGTGCAACAGCATAGACCGAACTCCAAATATAAGGTGAAAAGGGGGGTCCAAGACACGATTTAAAATCCACAAAAATTGCTGGGACCTAGGGCACATGTATGGGATTGAAATCTATGGGTTACTTGCCTCTCAATTAAATCTACAAGATCAGAATAAGCTGATGAAGCCCTTCTCGGCCTTGCCAAAAAGGTGTTCAGAAACTCCTTCGATCCTCTTCTCCTATCGATGTAGATGGCACCTCGGAGCTGGGATATCTTCTTGGATGTATTGGCCGTCTCCCAGACGTGGCAGCTCCCTGGTTTCCTCCTCCAATCGACGGATTAGAGCTCCTTAAGTTCAGCTTTAATGCATCTCGGGTCCAAGGGTTCACCAAATGTCAAAGTTTCCTCCTCGGTCTAGGCTGGGTATTTCATAGGTTTAGGGTCTGGGGATGCTTCTTGGGTTGCTGTACTATGCTCCCATCTTCATGGATCTCTCAGAAGGTCTCCCAATCGCTGGATTAAAGCTTGGGAAGATCAGGTTTTCTTCTAGTTTTCTCACAGCTAGGGTTTTCCTGGCCAAGAGACAAAAGCAATCACCTCCAGCTGCTAAGGGTGTTTCTATATAGATCTAGGCTTGGGGCATGTGTGGGCAGGGTCTGATGTGAGTTGAGAGCCGTTGGGAGACATCTCCCCAACCAGTGAGCTTGCTTGCCCCAGAAATTCTAGGTCTGCAGCGCACAGAAACTTAGGGATATTGACGTCCACATACATGGACGGCTACATTAGGGTTGGCGTCAGTCGATATGGACCTTGACATATCATGGGCGTCCATCCATGTTGACGCCAAGACATTCTTCTGCCAGAACTTAAAATCATGCAGAACCATGCTTAATCCACACATATATGCACATGAAACCCATGTGGTATAGTGTATACACCATTACACCCAATAACCATCCAATACTTACTATTAATCCTATACATACATACATAGGTACATCAAGATAATAATAATACGCACATAATTATCTACACATGCATACAACATCTAAGGTATAACATGTATCTTACTACACCTATGAAATCAATAACATTTATACCTAGGCATGCCCATGCATACATAAGCACACTAAGATAAGATGTACGTAGGTGCCTACCTATGTGTACATGAGGTTTATAGAATTACAATATGCATTACTAAATACACCTATCATACTTGCACTTGATATATATATACATGCAATGTACAAAGTACAATGTACACATTAACTACACCATGCAAATGAACAACGTTTACAACTAAGTATACTCATGCATACCTAAGTATACCAAGGGGTTACATGTGTAAAATTAAGTACACAATTATCACAGGCATAAGACAACATTCATGCATACATACACATATGCACTTCATATATTTGTACACAATATCCATGAAAGGGGTAATATAAGGTACACTTCAATATTCAGAGGGCACTTGCATAATATTTGAATAGATACCTTATACACAATATTGGCCGATTACTTATATTCACATATAATAATATACATCCTCGCATATACCCATGCAAAATTTATGGTTATAATATGCATCATTTTCATGCACGCCATTTATGCAGGAACAAGTAAACAACATATTCATAAAGTATAAGCGGGAAAAGAAAATTTCGGGGCCTTACACCCTCTCCCCCTTAAAGAGATCTTCGTCCTCGAAGATCGGATCACGTACCCTTGATGACATCTTGTTGCTGCTTCTAATCCACTTAGACCGGTGCCTAAATTCCTACCGGTGGCTTCCTCACTACTTGAACATCTCGGGGAACAAACCTCTTCTTCTAATTCGGACAGTCTTTAATCCGATGGTTCTTGCTACCGCACTTGAGACATCTACCCAACCTCATCCAACGTACATCTCCGCCGTGGCGCTTGCCACAATGCACACATACGGGCTTCTCGTTGCCGGCCAAAACTACTGACTGAAAGGTCGATTCTATTGGTACCATAGATGGTTGTTGTCTTTTCATGAGTTTCTTCATCTTCCTCTTTTGCCGCTGAAATGGCTCTGGCAACATTTCTAATCTTGCTTTCTTCTCTGCCAAGTACAACTCCATTTCACTCTCTTGTTTGCATGCCGCGCTAAGAGCTACCTCCATAGTTCTAAGGTCAAACGCCGCCAGTCTGGCCCTCATTGACGGTCTAAGCCCCATTACAAACTTCCTTACCTTGTGCCTCTCATCAACAACTATGTGTGGTGCATATCTAGACAACTCTACAAATCTAGCCTCATACTCTAAAACTGTCATCGATCCCTGAGTCAATGCTAAGAATTCCTGCTCCATTTTGTCCCGTATATGCTCAGGAACATACTTGGCCTGAAACGTCCTTACGAAATCTTCCCAAGAAATCTCTAGCTCCACTCCCTCAAACCGCGTGCGAAGAACAGAAGACCACCACACATCCGCTCGCTCCTGAAGCATGTATGACGCCAGACTGATCTTGTCATCCTCTGCACACCTGATGGCTCTGAATATCTTTTCGATTTCCCTGAGCCAACTTTCTGCAACTAACGGCTCACTCTCCCCCTTAAAAGAGGGTGGAGCCATCCTCTTGAACCTCTCCATGACGGATACACCTCCTGAACCACGGTCTTGTTGAGTTGGTGCTGGAACCTGAGCCTGAAACTGAGTTTGAAAAGCCGCTTGTGTTTGCGCTTGAGTTTGTATTGCTTGTACTATACCTTGCATGACTGTACCATAATCAGCCAACGGTGGCGGGGGCGATCCTTGAGGTGTTGGTACTTCATGCTGCTCTCCGTCAGTCCTACTTAACTCTTCATCCCGAATAGGTAAGCTCGAACATCAAACCTCTCTAGCCATTGCTACAAAATAAACATCAAGTTAAACTCTATTTATCCTTATACCTTACATGTTATCATGTAATTATCTTATTACTTTTCTAGTACTATCTTAATTATTCCTTGGATCTGGCTATCCACTACAAAGACTTAGAGATGTGATTTAGTTGATGGCTATTTATGTATAAGCTCAACCCAATGGGCTCTGATACCATCTCTGCAACGACCCACTTCCACCCGGTACGGTTATACCAACCCACATCGGATGAGAGCAAGCCGCTACAGGGGAGAATACCCCAACAAGTAACAAATGAGCTGAGATATACACAAATAGAATTAAATAAATGCAACGGAATTTAAATAAATCTTATTCCATCAACTTTTAATCCACATACCACAGTCTGTATAGTTCAACAAAAGATAACATAAGTGCAAAATGTTCCAAATACATAGCCTACTCCAAGTACATTTGAACAAAACTAAAATTTCAATTGTAGCTTTACATACTATGAAAGATAAATTACAAGTCTTCAATCACTTAGTCCAACTCTACTTCAAGTCTTGCTAGCTTCTCCGCTACAAATTTCCTGAAATGTTTAGCAACAATGAGTCTACACAATAGACTCAGCAAGTAACTTAAGATTCAATACATACATATTCTCCAACAATTTAACTCAATAGAATTTCAGCAATTAAATCATACATGCTTATGCCATAACAAGAAATTTCACATGGAATTGTATTAAGCAACTATTCTAACACATGTAAAACTATAATCTAAACAAGATTTCTAATAACATGGTGTCATTATCATAAGTACAAATACACATTCACATACCTTCACACATTACTCACATCATTGTAAAACTTCATAACTAAGTCATGGAATACATATACAAGATAGGTTGCACTCCTAGCATGATTTCTAACTCACTTGGCATGCAGTCAAACAATTTACTCCACATTTAGCTTGCTGATTTTATACAAATTTTATGACATTCATATTACCCTTGCATAGGGATCATTTTTAACTACACAACATAATACTAAACACATGTGCATCCAACAATTCAATTTCCATGAATATGAAAGCATATACTTACATTTTGGTACTAATAGTAACATCACTTTTAGCATTTGACAATTAATACACCAACACATACACACACAAGCTTTCATACACATCAATAAACAAAATATCAATTAACACTATTGTCATTTACACTTATACTACTTTCTCATTTCATACAACCATATGATTAACCTTGGCTTTCGCATACACTCACTTTGTTCTTTCACACAATACTTATACACATTTTCCATTTTATTTCTCTTTCACATTCACACACTTCTTATCATTTCACTTTTGCACATAACATGTGTCACATTTACACATATCTTGCACATACCTTGTGCTATGAACACATATCACTTTTCTCATTCACACTTGTACTTATTTTCACCTAATGCCAAGACACAGCCCAAACCACCACATAGACGATCACATGACACATACACATTCACATTCACTTACTTAATCACCGGCACAGTGATAAGTCTTAGTTCCTACAGAAACCGGGGAAAGCCCTTCCCACCATTTCCAGTGGAACTTGTCCACCTCCAGGATTTTACAAGACCCTTTGCCAGGGTATACACTTTATCAAGACCCTTTGCCTAGGGTATCTCATAACACATTGAGCTTTCCCGTAGGGGCATTACTACGGTACAGCTCCAAGCATCTAGGGTGGCAGTGTCTTATGGGCATACTTGTTTATCTTGTCACATTAACCGTTTACACACAATACCACTTGTTCTCTCACATTCCATACACACACTCATACATAATTCATACACACATAAGTCCCCATTTATTGGTTTTAGCCTCACTGTTACAACTATCAAATAATCATAATACAGAGATAATCATTCTGAAATTTACTGAATCACATCAAGTCACAACTAACATGCTCACATAGTCATTTTTCTCATTTAAAATTTCATAACAATACTTACTGTCATCAAAATAACATGAGATTTCAACCACAGACACATTTTAGGTTTATAATCACACATGCAAATTTTCATATGTTTCTGAATCATATTACATTTACAGAAATTAAAACATGCAATCTCATGTCGTTCATAATTTGATTTAACATGGAACATAACATGAATATCGAATTTGACAGTTCACAGCGCTGAACCTAACATATTCATCATCACAGAAGTTTTCTCCAGATTTATTTGCAAAACACATAATTTACTGTAATTTATACAAATCCTATGCATGTCTTCTATTTCCAAAACAGAAATTTTAGTAAATCCCACAGTCATGGAAAAATTCTCAAAATCTCGGGGCATGGACTGATACATATACACATGGTATAGAAAAATCTAGGGCATTTAATTCCTCAGGAATTAGGTAGACAGTAGATAAACATGCATAATCCATTTTTTTCCAACATGTATTTCAATAATCTAAAATTTCATGCCATCCACAGAAAATACAGAAATTTCCTCACAAATCACATTACTTATTTTACACAGCATATAAAATTTACACTATATCCCCATCGCGAAAACATACCGAAAATAATCATCTACCAGGAAGAACAGCTCACTGTTCTATCCTGAAGAACTTGGCGGCAGCCTCTGGCCGTTCAAGGGTTTTGACGGCATGATCGCTGGACGCCGATGGGAGATCTTGGCGTCAATGGCATTGACGCCAAGTTCCTATCTGTGCAACAGCACAGACCGAACTCCAAATATAAGGTGAAAAGGGGGGTCCAGGACACGATTTAAAATCCACAAAAATTGCTGGGACCTAGGGCACATGTATGGGATTGAAATCTATGGGTTACTTGCCTCTCAATTAAATCTACAAGATCGGAATAAGCTGATGAAGCCTTCTCGGCCTTGCCAAAAAGGTGTTCAGAAACTCCTTCGATCCTCTTCTCCTGTTGATGTAGATGGCACCTCGGAGCTGGGATCTCTTCTTGGATGTATTGGCCGTCTCCCAGACGTGGCAGCTCCCTGGTTTCCTCCTCCAATCGACGGATTAGAGCTCCTTAAGTTCAGCTTTTCTGCATCTCGGGTCCAAGGGTTCACCAAATGTCAAAACTTCCTCCTCGGTCTAGGCTGGGTATTTCATAGGTTTAGGGTCTGAGGATGCTTCTTGGGTTGCTGTACTATGCTCCCATCTTCATGGATCTCTCAGAAGGTCTCCCAATCGCCGGATTAAAGCTTGGGAAGATCAGGTTTTCTTCTAGTTTTCTCACAGCTAGGGTTTTCCTGGCCAAGAGACAAAAGCAATCACCTCCAGCTGCTAAGGGTGTTTCTATATAGATCTAGGCTTGGGGCATGCGTGGGCAGGGTCTGATGTTAGTTGAGAGCCGTTGGGAGACATCTCCCCAACCAATGAGCTTGCTTGCCCCGGAAATTCTGGGTCTGCAGCGCACAGAAACATAGGGATATTGACGTCCACATACATGGACGGCTACATTAGGGTTGGCGTCAGTCGATATGGACGTTGACATATCATGGGCATCCATCCATGTTGACGCCAAGACATTCTTCTGCCAGAACTTAAAATCATGTAGAACCATGCTTAATCCACACATATATGCACATGAAACCCATGTGGTATAGTGTATACACCATTACACCCAATAACCATCCAATACTTACTATTAATCCTATACATACATACATAGGTACATCAAGATAATAATAATACGCACATAATTATCTACACATGCATACAACATCTAAGGTATAACATGTATCTTACTACACCTATGAAATCAATAACATTTATACCTAGGCATGCCCATGCATACATAAGCACACTAAGATAAGATGTACGTAGGTGCCTACCTATGTGTACATGAGGTTTATAGAATTACAATATGCATTACTAAATACACCTATCATACTTGCACTTGATATATATATACATGCAATGTACAAAGTACAATGTACACATTAACTACACCATGCAAATGAACAACGTTTACAACTAAGTATACTCATGCATACCTAAGTATACCAAGGGGTTACATGTGTAAAATTAAGTACACAATTATCACACGCATAAGACAACATTCATGCGTACATACACATATGCACTTCATATATTTGTACACAATATCCATGAAAGGGGTAATATAAGGTACACTTTAATATTCAGAGGGCACATGCATAATATTTGAATAGATACCTTATACACAATATTGGCCGATTACTTATATTCACATATAATAATATACATCCTCGCATATACCCATGCAAAATTTATAGTTATAATATGCATCATTTTCATGCACGCCATTTATGCAGGAACAATTAAACAACATATTCATAAAGTATAAGCGGGAAAAGAAAAATTCGGGGCCTTACAGGGAGAGGGTGTAAGGCCCTTGATTTTTATCTTGAGTGTTTCTTTATGTATATATATGTATACGAGTATATACTATTGATGTATGGACTATTATGCATAGTATTTATTTGTGTGAATTGCATGAATTAGTGCTGATGTAATGTATGCATGGTATATATGTATATATCTATATGTGTGTGGTGTATATAGTTTCTGCAGTCTTAAGTCTGCTCTGTCGACCAGTAGGCGTCAACATTTGACGTTTATTGGGAGTCAGTGGCCACATCGATGGATGCCAACTCCACATTGGCGGCCAGTGATGTTGACGCCATGGTCCCAGATCTGTTGCGATTTCAGATCCGGAAACGCCCCCAAAATCTTCGCCTCTTGTTTAGGAAACCGATCCCCAACGGTTACCTAGCCTAACCCTTATGCGTATCCGACCCCCAACCCTTTATATTGTCCAGTTTTCGTCCAAGTCTGTCCTTTTGACTCTTGGGTCAAAAACCTAGACTTTCTATGTGAAAACATATTTTGGAACTCTTCGATCCGGCTACTGAAGGCTTCAACCGGCGATCTGTATCGACTGGAGAGGACTCTGAACATCCGGGAACGACTTCCCCACGCTGGTGTGCAGTGAAGATCAACAAGGAACCTAGATAAAGAAGGATTTGAAGACTCTTTAGCTAAGGCCGAGGAGAGCTTCTTCAACTCAAAACATCGATTGGGGATTTTATCCAAGGCAAGTAACCCATCCACATTATCCCTACATGTGTCTATTATGTCCCAGAAATTTTTGGATTTTAATTCGAGTCCTGGAACCCCCCATTCAGTCGATCTTTTGCGTTCAGTCTGTGTTCTGCACAGACAGGAACTTAACGGCAGGATCTATTACCGTTAAGATCTGAACTTGGCGGCGGTCTTTGTTGCCGTTAACTTTGTAGGCGGCCACCCCTTGCCGTTTAGTTCTTCAGGCAGAAATAATGTGTCTGCTACCCTATAAAAACTATTTTCTCGAAATTTTCTGCGCATGAGGATATAAGATAAACTTTATATGATATGTAAATATCTGTGTGGAAGCATGTTGTGGATTGTTATGAATTTTTGTGGATTTAACACATTATTAGAATTATCAGAAATGGCTAGTTGATAGGTTTTAATCTTGTAAAATCTCGATTATGCAAATCTACGTGGAATTTATCAGTCATGAAATTTCTGTATATCAGTTAAGAATTTCAGTTCACGCTGTAAAAAAAAATTGGAATTTTATGATATTTGTATAAATTATTATAATTTCTGAATGGTAAAAGAAAGAGCATGCTGATTTATTATAGAAATTTCAATATATGGTATGAAAGTAGATAAATTCCTAAAAATTATCATATGTTCAGTATTGTCAGTATGCACGTGTAGCATGAACTATAGGTCTGAATGATAACAACTATGTAAATTGGGCTATTTTAACCTGAGATATTATCACTGCTCGAATTTTATTAAATAGTGGATATTTCATAAAATTATGAAACTTTGTATATGTGATTTGTGAACAGTAAACGACCTGTGGTTAAATTTTCACATTCATTGTATAACAGTAGGTACTAATTACAATATTTTCATCATGAAAAGGGGTATGGTTTAGTGTAATTAAAAATGATTAATTACAGCATGATATGAATCAATTAGTACTTGTAACTGATTCAGTTCTATTAACAGTAGTACCATGATAGGGAACCTGAACCATGTGCATGAATGTGAAAATAAGGATAACGGGTTAAAATGGTGTGAAATTGTGTGTGTTTAAATGGAAAATGTGTAATTATGCCAATGGGTGACACTGCTACCTTAGAGGGCTGTGGAACTGTACTGTGGTAAAGTCCCCATGGGAAGGTTCATAGTGTGTGATGTCCCACGGGCATTGGGATTAAATCCTGGAGGCGAACAAGTATCGCTGGTTAGGGTGGAGAGTGCTTCTCCCAGTTCTGCGCAGTAATTATGATTTATCACTGAAAAGCTCAGGTGATAGATATGTATTGTTATGAGTGTGTGTCCTTCAAATGTTGGTTTGGACTATGTGTCACGGCATTTAAATAATGTGAAATTGTGTTTAAGTGAATATGCATGTGAAAATTGTAAAATTGTGTAAATGATTAATGTTAATATGAACTCTCGTGATAGCATGTGAAATGAGAATTTCTTAAATGAATATGTTATGTACATAGCAAAACAGCAAGCTTTTCATGTGTATAAATGTGTTATTCATGTGAATATGATTATAGAATCCATGCTAAAATTGTCTCTTTCTTTATGTGTATAAACTCTATGTTTATGATGACAAATGTTAACATGTGAATATATAAATGTAGTTAAATGAAACTTAGTAACATATTGATAAATGTGTAGAGAGCAGGTGATAGGCTTTAAGTTATTGAACACTTTGTACTAAACAATTTCCATGTGTAACATTGTAGAAATCATGTTTAGGTTCCATTTGCATAAATTGCTAAATCCATGCTTATATGTGATTGTGTGATATGAGAACGTGAATGTTAAGTGATGCATGTAAGTTTAATGTGTTTAGAGTTATTTGTTTAGTTCTTTTGAACTCATCTTTGCTTCGGCGTACAGGTGCAGACGTTACTACTTCTTCCGAGGAGATCGTTAGGAGCGACTCGGAGCGGGAGTAGGAGACCTCGTTTAGATTCAGCGTTGTACTTTCATTTTCATAAGTATGTAATAAAAAGACTCTGCGTAGTCTTATGTGGACATTGTATTTAATTCATTTCTTAGCTATGAAATGTTTAGTTCTCTTTTCCCTCTATATGGACTGTGAATAGAATGTGGATGATGGAATAAGAGTTACTTTCCAATCATTTCTTTTCCGCTGTCATGTGTTATATATATATATATATATATATATATATTGTGTATGTTTTAGCATAATTGTACAATTGTTGGGTAAATGTCCCACTGTAGCGGCGTTCATTATACCGATGTGGGTTGGTAACCGTACCGGTATAAGGAGGGTCGTTACATCATCAAAGACTTTTCCAAAATTGCAAGGCCATTGACTTCATTGTTAAAAGACACTCCTTTCTTTTTTGACGAAGCTTGTAACAAAGCATTTGAGGACTTAAAAGACATTTTGACCAGAGCTCCAATTCTACAATCTCTAGACTGGTCATTACCCTTTGAGATAATGTGTGATGCTTCAGACTTTGCAATAGGTGCCATTTTGGATCAGAAAACTGATAAAGGATCTGTAGTGATTTATTATGCGAGCAGAACATTGAATGACACCCAGATTCGATACACAACCACTAAGAAAGAGATCCTAGTTGTTGTCTTTGCCTTAGAGAAGTTCAGATCTTACCTTTTAGGAGCCAAAATCATTGTTTTCACTAACCATGTTGCCTTAAGGCATTTGCTTGCCAAAAAGGATGCTAAGCCTAGGTTGATCAGATGGATCCTCTTGTTACAGGAGTTTGATCTGGAAATTCATGATAAGAAAGGGTCCAAGAATGTGGTAGCTGACCATTTGTCCAGAATAGTTGCCCCAGACTCTATGCCTATTAGAGATGCTTTCCCAGATGAGCACATTTTAGTTGTCTCCAATATTTCATCTCCATGGTACGCTCACATTGTGAATTATAAAGTCATTAAACAAGTACCTGGAGATTAGACCAAAAATGAAAGAGAGAGATTCTTTGCTAGGGACAAGTATTTTATTTAGGAGGAACCGGAGCTATTTTTCATAGGACCAGACCAAGTGATAACAAGATGTGTCTCTGAAAGTGAGCATCAAAGTGTCCTCAAGTTTTGCCATTCTCTTGCTTGTGGAGGGCATTTTTCAGGAAAGAAGACCGCTGCTAAGGTCTTAGACTCTGGTTTCTATTGGCCCACGTTGTTTAAGGATGCTCACCAATTTTGTAAGGCTTGTCCTAGATGTCAAACCATGGGAAACATTTCTAAGAAGGATATGATGCCTCTTAACCCCATTTTGGTTGTAGAAATTTTTGATGTATGGGGGATAGACTTTATGGGACCTTTTCCACCGTCCTTTGAATACACATACATTTTAGTTGTTGTTGATTATGTGTTCAAATAGATAGAGGCCATTGCCACAAAGACCAATGATCATAAGGTGGTCATCAAATTTGTTCAGAAAAACATCTTTTCGAGATTTGGGTGGCCCAAAGCAATCATTAGTGATGGAGGACCACATTTCATTAACACTCAGTTTAGGACCTTCCTAAGGAAGTATGGAATCACCCATAAGCTGGAAACACCTTACCATCCGCAAACTAGTGGCCAAGTTGAAGTATCAAACAGGGAGTTTAAGAACATTCTTCAGAAGTCGGTAAGGCCTGATAGGAAAGACTGGTCAGAAAGGTTAGATGATGCATTGTGGGCCTACCGAACTGCTTTCAAAACTCCCATTGGAATGTCCCCTTACCGGCTTGTTTTTGGAAAATCTTGTCATCTACCGGTAGAACTTGAGCATAGAGCCTATTGGGCTATTAAACAGGTAAATCTTGATTTAGCCCAAGCTGGTCAACAAAGGACCCTACAGCTGAATGAGCTAGAAGAACTCAGAAATGAAGCCTATGAAAGTTCCAAGATTTATAAAGCCAAGGCCAAAGCATTTCATGATAAACACATTCATAGAAAAACTTTTCAAGTGCATGATAAGGTCTGGTTATTTAATTCTAGGCTTCGTCTGTTTCCGGAAAAATTGAAATCCTGATGGGATGGTCCTTACACTGTTGTCAAAGCTTATGACAATGGTGCTGTCATTACTCTTGACCCTAAAACTGGACAATCATTCACTGTTAATGGGAAGAGGTTAAAGCACTTCTTTGAAAGCCCACATTCCTTGAAAATTGAGTCTACCAAGCTAGCTGAGCCAAATGAAGCTTAATTGTGTCTGGCTGAAGACGATAAACTTACCACTTTTGGGAGGCAACCCATGTGTATAGATTTCCTTTATCAGGTAATTCTCTGTCTTACTTTCTTTTCTTGTAAATAAGTAGGGGGGAGAGGTAGAATAAGCATGCATTCATAGTCCTCATCCTAATCAATGCTTCATTTTCTTTATTTATATTGAGATTATACAAATAAAAAGAAAATTTCACAATGTTTCATCTTTGAATAAAAATGCTTGGCATTGCAAAACACAGACTATGTGTCTGATCTTTAAATATTAAAATTTTGAAGTTGTCACATCCCTTTGCAAACATCCATGTTAGGTAGCCTCTAGTAAAGGATTACATGTACTTCCTGTCTACCTTATGTAAGGATTTATGGCAAGAAGTTTTTATACACACTACACAGCCACTTAGGCTAGCTGAACCCGAATGTAGCAATTTTGTTAAGGCTAGTAGGAGAGAGATGATTGGTTTTCTCCCTTCCCCTTAAGTGAATTGCAAAGGAAGTGAAGGCATGTGATCAAGGAACCTGACTGCCCATCCTTCCTTTAAGAGGAAAAGAAAAGAAAAGAAAAGGCAAAAGAAAAGAAAAATATATATCCATGAAAAATGCCCCAGATCTAAGTAAAGCTGGACTCAATACTCTTGAAAAGTGATGGGTTGTGCAGTATTATGGATGAAAAAGAAAGAAAAAAATTCTGAGTGCACAAAGTGCAAATAAAGGGGCAAAGTCCTCAACTCAGATAAATAATCTTCAAGGAAGTTAGGCAGAATGGAACTGAGAGAAACAATCCAAACTGACTAAGCAAGGATCTTATTCCAAAATTCTTTTCTTCTCCCTCGAATTAATCTAATCTCAAATACTAGTTGAGGCAGAGAAGCTCCAGAAGGGCTGATGCGAACTCTTAAGTGAGCTATCATTCGTGCACTAATTTCTTGCCATAAACCCTTACAATTAGGAAAGACATATTTCTACATTAATCTTTTACATGATGGTTGTTTAGCATGAGACATTGCATCTTTTAGTCTTACATTTGGAATATTTTTTATTGCTAAGGGACTAGCAATGTTCAAGTAGGGGGGAGTGATAACTACAAAAATTTTAGCGTTAAATTTCATATGTGTAGTTGAGTTTAGACATCCGTTGTCTACAAATAATCTACATTTTGAGTTTAATTTTTATTTCATCCTTAAATAGGTTTTTGAGCATATTAGTTTTGGTAGAACACATAGTTAGATTCTCATTTAATAAAGTCAATACCTTTTGAAAAGTTTGACTAATAAAAATATTTTCTCTTTTTACAAGAACAATGTACATAAATAATCTTTGGTTTTATAAACATCTTCTAATTCTTGCAAACATTAATATGTAAATAAATCAAATTTTAAATAAGTTTTTTTAAAATAAAATTTCCCCAACCAATCCCATACCCCTTTCTTCTTTCATTAAACTGGCGGCCATCTCTTCTTATTTCTTTTCTTCTCCACCAAGCAGACGGAAGCTGCTGGAAGCTGCTCGTGTGAAGGGCTGTGGAGGAGGTGCGGAGTTCTGGCATGCGCAGTAGTTGAGACTGCGGATCTATGAGAGGCTGGCGGTGTGAACAGCTCTGGCGGAGTTGGGTGCGACGCAATGCAGAGGTGTGCGTCGGAGCTGGCGTGCGAAGCAGAGCTGCTGGAGGCGGTGCTGCGCAGCTACTGGAGGCAGTGAGCAGCAGGGGCATGCATGATGGAGTGGCCGGATCAGGCAGGCGCTGCGGAACTGAGTTGGGCGCGACGCGTGTGGCGATCTGGCGGTGTGAGGGGCGATGGAGCTGTGCGATGGCGCGGCGGATCTGAGGCCCGGATCTGGTGCGGTCAGGTGCGTACGGGGTTGGAGCGTGATGCAAAGCTTGGCCGGGAAGCAGAGGCAGTGTGTGAGGAGCTCGTCAAGATGCCCGGGCGCCTATAAAAGGACCCCAAGGTCCTCAGATTGGGGAGTTAGATTTTTTTTTTTTTTAGTTTTTTCCTTTCTTCCAAAATTCAAGATTTTTGGGTGCTTCGCTAGTTCGGCATCTGGGGGGTTTGTATTTGTTTTTGGGTTTTCTCTTCTTGCTTCTAGATGGGAGCGATCAGAGGCGCTCTTTCTTCCTCCTTTCTTTGGTTCTGTGAGAGATTCCAGGGGTTGGGCTGTTAGAGTGATCAGAGTCTGAGATTTCAGATTTCTTCAATTTCTTCTTTTGTGTGAACTTTTGCCATTTCTTCCGTGCTGGAGGGCTATACAATGGAATTTGATATTTTCATTTCTTCTTATATGTGAACTTTTGCCATTTCTTCCGTACTGGAGGGCGATACAGTGGAATTTGAGTTTTCCATTTCTTCTTATGTGTGTAGGCTTCCGGAGGGCGACTGCATTTTTTTTTTTTGGATTTTTCTTCTTCTCTTTATTGCTGCTGTGAGGAGGTTTCAGCATCTGAGGTCTTCGGCTGCTGGGCATTGGTTCGAGGTTTGTCTTCCTCTCGTTCTGGGGCTGTCCGGCATCTAGGAAGGCAATGGCGTCCAGAAGGCAACCATAGATCAAAAAGCTGGGCTCCTCTTCCTATTTCGTTTTGAGATTTCTACTTCGTTGATGTTCTTATTCTTCCCTCTAGACAGATCATAAGTTGACATTACAGTTTGATATTTCTTTGCTTTCTTACTGATTCATCAGAATGTGAGGGAGACGAGATCTATTGTGTCTCTCCTTACTGTTCTGAAGATTATTGCATCTTCTTTCTCTTTTGTTCTTCATCCCTCGAGCTGTGAGGGTATAGTGATCTGAATTTCTTATAGTTCATATTGTTCTAAGAATGCTTAATTTGACCTGTTATCATGAGTTCTTACTTCAGTTCTAACACATTGAGAATTTAAATCTTGTTGGTACTTATTTGCGTAGTATCAGTAGGAGTTTGAGTTAGCAACAATTAATTTATGTTCTTATTTTCTGTCCAATCCTTGAGTTGTGAGGGTATTGATTCGGTGTTTGTGGAGAGCAATTCTTGTTGACCGTTCATCCCCTGTGATGTAGGGGTAAATTGGTTTGATAGTTTCTAGTTAAGTTTTCTGTCTATATGTTTGATCCCTCAATTGTGAGGGTGCAGTGATATCAAGTTTCTTTAATTTCAATTCTGCTTGTTCTTTCATTATGTTTGATCTATCGGAGTTGTGAGAGATCCGATTGGAGTTGTTTATAGAATTGATTTTAATGCAATGTTATTTTGGTGAAAAGGTGTTTGTTAGAGTTGTTCAAAAACAGTTTCTTAAGTCGAACTTTATTCAGTCTCTCTGTGGAAATGACTTGTTCTCACCACTTTGCTAGTTCGTCCTTGCTATTTTAAATTTGTGAGACAGTTTAGAGAAGGTGAGCATGTTGATGTGTGCAAAGAACTCTAGACAACGAAAGTGCACAGTCAACAAAGCTGCGTTCAAAACCAAAAGAGCAAATGAATTATTATGTGAAGACTTAAAAAAAAAATAGTAAAATCATGGAACTAGAGTCAAACCTAAAATAACTTAAGGATAAAGAAAAATTACAAGAAGAAAACAATTACCTAAGAGCTACTATAGAGAAAATCTCTAACTGCAAAACTTCCTTGTTTGTCAAATTAAAAGGCTCTAGAACAGGTAAGAAAAAATATGGAGTAGGATATACACCTCCTCACATTGAAGAAAATGTTGTGTATCCTGAAAAACATCCAACACCTCAATTTGTAAAAGAAAAAGAAATTAAAAATCCTAAAAAGGTTAATCAGCATGCTTATAAACAAAAATAGATATTTAATAACACTGCACATATTAAGAATGCTTTTAATTTATACTGCAGTCACTGTAATCAGTTAGGACACATTGTTAGCACATGCACAACCAGACATTTGCACTGGATTCCTAAGACTAACCATCAAGGACCCAAGAAAAATTGGGTACCAAAAGTTACAATTTAATTTTATTTGCAGGGTCGGCTGAGAGCATCTAAATGGTATTTGGATAGTGGCTGCTCAAGGCATATGACAGGTGATAGGAAGTTGTTTACAAGCTTTAGAGATGAAAGTGGTCAAGTCACCTATGGTGATAATGGTTAAGGAAAAGTCTTAGGATGTGGAATAGTGGGTACTAAAGAAAAGAATTTGATAGAAGATGACATGTATGTAAAAGGATTAAAGCATAACCTCATAGGCATTAGTCAATTATGTGATAGGGGTCATCTAGTAAGATTTCAAAATGATAAGTGTATTATTCAAAAGGATGGAAAGACTATGTTTAAAGCTCAAAGAGTGAAGAATCTGTACACATTACAATTAGCAGAATTAAAAGGAATAAATTTATGTCCTGCAACTACCAAAAGTGAAGAATCGGATTTGTGGCATAGAAGATTGGGGCATGCAAGCACTTCTGTGATCAAGAAATTGATTAAGCATGACCTAGTTGAAGGTCTTCCAAAGATGAAGATGATGAAATCTGGAATATGTTCAACCTGTGCAAAAGGAAAGCAGACCAAGACATCTTTTCAGTCCAAAACTGTGGTTACAACTTCCAAGCCACTAGAACTCATTCATATGGATTTGTTTGGACCTTTAAGAACAGTCAGTCTTGGAGAAAAGGTATATGGATATGTAATAGTAGATGACTACTCAAGATATACTTGGGTATCATTCTTGGAAGCCAAATCAGAAACCTTTTCAGTTTTTCTAAAGTTCAGCAAAGTAGTTCAAGAGAATCAAAAATTTCAGATTGTCAGCATCAGATCTGATCGTAGTGGAGAATTCAAGAATGAAGAGTTCATAAAGTTCTATGAAGAGAATGGAATTGAACATAACTTTTCAGCACCAAGAACACCCCAATAGAATGGAGTAGCAGAAAGAAAGAATAGAACACTACTAGACATGGCCAGTGTTGGATCGAAATGGCAGATACACAGTCCTAGAGGGGGGGGTGAATAGGACTTTTCTTGCTTTTCACAAATTCTTCTGAAAATCACAACACTAAGTAGATATGTTAGTGCTTGGTGTGATGTGTGTGATTCAAGTGAGAACTTGGCGGAAACAATCACACAGAAGATTGAACAAGAGATTTATCATGGTTCGGCCCTTCCCACATGGAAGTCCTACATCCAGTCCTCAAGCCAACCACTTGAATTTTTCACTAAACTGCCAATCAAATTTGGCCTTCTCTCACCCTTGAGAGGAAATTACAACACCCACTTGCTCCACAACAAGTCTTCCCTAAACAGGGGTATACAATACTGCCTTATACCGAAGGCCTTCCCTTCACAAGAAGGGTAAAGCAGAAAAACTTCTGCAGAACTAACAATTAAAGGAGAAAGAAACCACACTTTCTAGCAGGATTGAATGAAGAGAAGTGCAGTCTAAATCCTAGCTGAAGCTACTTGGGTGGACTTCAAAAGAAGGAGCAATTACAATTGCCACCCAACGGACAGATCTTCAGAATAGAAATTCCTAAAGATGTGCTCTCACACAGAGGCTGAACAGGAAGACTTAGAGAGCTTGCAAGATGAGCTTTCATAGAAATGGCTTGAAGGAATTTTTGCACACTCGAATTGTTGTTCTTCATGAGCTTTTCTCCATCTCTTTATAATCTTCAAAAACTAGCCGTTGAGGAAGATAGCCGTTGGAGTAAGATGGTTGTTGTATACTATCCGTTTGAGGAGAGTTTTGGGGATCCTTTGGATCTTGGGACTTATATCCAAAGGGTCTTGAACTTTTGCCTCTTCCCAAAGTCTTTAAAGGCAGGAGCCGTTGTCACAGCTAGAAGATAAGCTCTTTGAGACTTGAGCTGAGCAACCCATGCTTAAAACATGCACTCTAATAAATGCATGTTTGCAAGGACAAGACAAAGACAAAAGCATATCCATACCTTTATGGCAGGTGAGTCAGTGTAGTACAACAAATAGTATGTAACCTAGTATTCTTAGTCCTTTCAGAAAATAAGGCAGACAGACAAAAAGTTGAGGTATGGGTCTGTCAGTGTTAGGTGAGATGGTCAAATACCATGCGCCTGATTTTTACATAAATGATTTGGGTCTTTTTAGAAGGAATAGATTGAGGCATAGGACATCAAGACTGTAAGAACTAGAAGTATATTTCAGAGAAATATTTTTTATAGGAATGTAAATATGTGAATGTACTGAATTTTTGTCAGAAAAAATATATTAAAATAATAATCTTGTACGATCTTAAATGCATATGATAAGCAACATGAAATTTGTCATAGATTTTATGCTTAAGAAGAATTTACAACCAGGAATGATAATTAGAACTGACAGAGGTACTACAGCTGACAGTGTAGTCGAATTCAGTAGAACAGGTAATTCGACTCAAAAAGTAAGTACGATTCAATTTAGGAAGAATAGTGTAATTCGACTCAAGAAGGAAATCGACAATCGAATGATGTGTAAAGTTATGAGTCGAATATAATATAAAGACATTCGACTGTATGAGTCGAAGTCATGAGTCGAATACAATATAAAGACATTCGACTATATGAGTCGAAGTCATGAGTCGAATACAGTATAAAGACATTCGACTGTATGAGTCGAAGTCATGAGTCGAATACAGTATAAAGACATTCGACTGTATGAGTCGAAGTCATGAGTCGAATACAGTATAAAGACATTCGACTGTATGAGTCGAAGTCATGAGTCGAATACAGTATAAAGTTGTATACTTAGAAAATTTTGGTCTTTTAGGATATTGAAGCTGTCTAGAAATTTTGTAGTATATCTATATTTTTGGAAGGTATATATATTTGGGAATTTATCATGGTAGATGCAAAATTATTCATTTAAAGATTTATCTTATCAAAATACTTAATTTTCTGAATAGTTAGAGAAAGTTGCTCAACAGCCAGAACTATGCTCACAGAATATAATTTACCAAGATATTTATGGGCAGAAGCAGTCAACACAGCTTACTATATCATCAACAGGTGCATGATCAGACCAATTTTAAAGAAGACCCCATATGAACTTTACAAAGAAAAGAAGCCCAACATCAGTCATCTTCGGCCTTTTAGTTGTAAGTATTTTATTTTAAATAATTGTAAAGATAATTTAAGAAAATTAGATGCTAAAAGTGATGAAGGATTCTTATTAGGATATATTTCAAAACCTAGGGGACATAAAGTTTTTAATAGAAGAACTTTAACCATAGAACAAACTGTGCATATATTATTTGATGAAACTAACCATTCTATCAAAAGAATAGAAGAAGAAGATTGTGTTGAAGATTTATGCAGGGATCTAGATAAAACATCTCTTGAAGATGAAGAAAAAGAAGAAGAAAAGGAAGATCCTCCACTAGAAGAACTTCAACAACAAGAAGGATTGCCTAGAGAATTAAGGTATCACAGAGATCATCCAAGAGAAAATATAATAGGTGATCCTCAAGATAGGGTAAGAACAAGAGGTATGAACATTCCTTGTGATTTTTCTGCTTTAGTTTCTCAAATTGAGCCTAGGACAATTGATGATGCACTCGCTGATGAATCTTAGATTCTTGCTATGCAAGAGGAACTTAATCAGTTCCAACGCAGCTAGGTTTGGACTCTTGTCCCTAGACCTTATAACCATCCAGTTATTGGGACCAGATAGGTCTTCAGAAACAAAATGGATGAATCAGGAGTAATCACTAGGAACAAGGCCAGGTTTGTAGCTCAATGATATTCTCAAGAGGAAGGCATTGATTTCGATGAAACGTATGCCCAGTAGCTAGATTAGAGGCAATTAGAATTTTGTTAGCATATGCATTCTCTTTAAACATCAATTTATTTCAAATGGATGTTAAAAGTACTTTTCTGAATGGTTTTATAAAAGAAGAAGTTTATGTTGAGAAACCACAAGGTTTTTAAGATTCTAAATATCCAAATCATATTTTACGTTTAAAGAAAGCACTATATGGTCTGAAACAAGCTTCAAGAGCTTGGTATGAAAGATTAAGTGCTTATCTTTTATCACATGATTTTATAAGTGGTAAAGCTAATAGCACATTATTTATTAAGAAATTTTCAGAAGGAATCTTAATAGTGCAAATATATGTTGATGACATTATTTTTGGATCTACTAATGAACCACTTTTTAAATTCTTTGAAAACCTTATGCAAAGTGAGTTTGAAATGAGCATGATGGGTGAGCTTAATTATTTTCTTGGGTTGCAAATTAAGCAGACCAAGGAAGGTACTCACATTTGTTAAACTAAATACATTTTAGATTTACTTTCTAAATATGGTTTTGACAAGTGTAAGCCCTACACCTATGAGTTCAAAAATTAAGTTAGATAGTGATCCACTTGGCAAAAAGGTAGATCAAAAGGTCTATAGAGGCATGATAGGATCACTACTCTATCTTACTGCTAGTAGACCAGATATAATGTTCAGTGTATGTTTGTGCGCAAGATTTCAAGTTGATCCTAAAGAATCTCATGTTCATGTTGTTAAAAGAATTTTTAGATATCTTATAAATACAAGTAAATTAGGATTATGGTATCCCAGATGTTCAGATTTCAAATTAATTGGATATAGTGATGTTGACTATGCTAGATGCAAAATAGATAGAAAGGGCACTAGTGGTACTTGCCAAATACTTGCAGGGTGCTTGATCTCTTGGCCTTCCAGAAAGTAAAATTCAGTGGCATTATCCACAACAGAAGCTGAATACATTACAACTGGAAGTTGTTGTACTCAACTGTTGTGGATCAAACACCAATTGGAAGACTATGGTCACATACTTCAAGAAATTCCAATGCTGTGTGACAATACAAGCGCAATTAATTTGACCAAAAATCCTATTCAGCACTCAAGGACAAAGCACATTGAAGTTAAACATTACTTCATCAGGGACCATGTAAGTAATGGTGATATTTTACTTGATTTTGTTTCTATAGAAAATCAACTTGTTGATATCTTTACTAAATCTCTTCTTGAAGATAGATTTACATCTATTAGAGGAGAAATAGGTATGTGTAATCCTGATTAAATTGCTAAGATGTATTCATACTTGAATCATGTATTAAGAAATTGTTGTGAAGTATTTCATGTATAAATTGTATGTTGAATCTTCACTGTGAATTTTTCTAAGTCCCAGAACTGTGACTCTTGCAGTCGGAGACATAATCCGACTCATGTTGAAATGATGTATTCGACTCTTGCAGCCGGAGACACAATCTGACTTCCTAGAGTCGAAGTCTGAAAAGGTGCGTATTAATTTAAAATAATAAATGAAATTAAGACATATTTATTACGCAACGGTTCAATCAATCAATCGCATCCGTTCACCTTGAAATCTCTGGTCAGTTTCTTTTCAACCTCTTTATTAGGACAACCATCTCCTATCTGAAGACACCCTTTCAAACTCTCTCTTCAACTCTCTTGTCATCTTCCTCCTCTTCGCGCCTACACTATTCATCTTCTCCGGCAACCATCTTCAGAGCAACTCAAAGACCCTCATTTTTTTCTGAAGAAAGGTAGGGTCCTTGAACTCTAAACTGCATTTCTCTCACTCATTTGACAATTTCCTGAGTCTTCTCCCTTTCTTCCTGTCTAGATGGCATCATCTAGGGCTCCGAAAGAAACTAAGTTGACCTCTGATCAACTCCAACACATTTCCTCTGCTAAGTTTTCAGTCTGTCCAGGAAAATTTGTAGACTTTTCTCATTTGCATGGTAGCATGTTATGGGTAGAAGAAAACCTAGCAGCAATGGGTTGGACTAGATTGTGTCAGATTTCTGAGCCCACAGTTGATAATGAACTTAAGGCTTTCTATGTTTCCCTCCAAGTCTCCTCCGAAAGGTCAATCACTGGGTATGTGAAAGGAACCAAAGTTACAGTTTCTGAAGACTTGTTAGTAGAACTGTTAGATTGTCCCAACTCTGGGCACAAGCTTAGTGAGTTAGTCCCTATGGACAAGCAGAAATTGGGCATTATTGGTAGCCTGGCAACATTTAGCAAGAAGGGTCTGTTAGTAAATGAGCTATCTGTAGAGAAAAGGATCATCCATTCAGTCATCTCAAATATTGTGACTCCAAGGGCTGGAACCCATTCTTCCATAACTGCCAGGGATGGTAGTTTGCTTTTTTGGGCCATTCAAAGGCATAGGGTAAATTTGCCAGCAGTTATTTTAGAGAAAATGATAGCCTCGAAAAAATTGCAGGAGTCCCTTCCTTATGGATCTCTACTTACTTTGATTTTCAAAAAAAATTCAGTGAATTTGAGTGGTGAAATCTCTACTGGAGTTAAAGAAAAAATTGGCTTATCTACCTTGAGAAGAAGCCATTATGTCTTGGTAGACAGAAGTCAGAATTTATGGCTGAAGGACTCTGTGCCCCAGTGCACACATGAAGGTTATCCTGATGAGGCGCAAGTTTACTCATCCATTCCAACTGATCAGCAAGAAGAAGAAGCTAGACAAGAAGAGAGAAAGGAAGTCAATGTTCAAGAAGAAGAGCAACAAGAAGCTCATCAGTTTGAAGAGCCTTTTCAGCAAAGTCAAGTTCCTGTCTCCCCTCCAGATCAACATGCACCAGAAGAAATTATCAATCAGGTGCTAAGAGATTTAAGAGGAAAAGGAGTAGCACAAGATCAAGCTGATATTCCCAGATCTACTCCATCAGTACAAGAATTTGACGAAGGCAGCACCATTCCTCCCCTTCTCAGTTTGAGACCAGGCCAAGGTCTCAGGGGGGAGAGTAGCAACAGTTTGTCGACCATTTTGGATTTACTGACAAAGCAACAAGAGAGCTTGTTAGTCCTTCAGTTGCAAATGGAATTTGTAGATGCAAAGTTTGGTGGTTTGGCTGATGAGGTCAAGTAAATGAAAGACCTCTTACTTCAGTTAGTGTGCCAACAGGGCACTAATCAGCCTTCTGCTCCTCAATCCACTCATCAAGAAGAGCAGCCACCAGTGCAACCGCACCAAGAAATTATTTGATTATGTTGAGCAGCAGCCAGAGCAAGAGAAGGAGCATCAGCCTGAGCAGCAACCTGAGCAGCAGTCTGAGCAGCAGTAGCAAGAGCAAGAGCCAGAGGAAGTTCTACCCCAAATGGCTATTGTGGAAGTTCAGCAGAAGGATCAGAAGTAGCAATCAGTGCTAGAGGAGCCTCCAGCAGCAGCAGTAGAGGAAGATGAACAGAAGCAGAAATCCCCTCAGAAGTCTAGGCCTAAAAGACCTCTTGAGACTCAGGAGTCTAATGTTGTTACTAGGTCCAAGATCAAGACCTTTAAGAGGAAGGTGAAGAGAAGACTCCAAAAAAATGGTAAACCTGTATCTTCTTCTCCTCCTCCTTCTGAACCAACTCCCTCTACTCAACCCCTACTACTGATCCTGCTCCTCCTAAACCTGAACAACCCCCTACATCCTCATCTCTTCCTATTGCACCCACTGCTCCCACTCCTTCCATTCTGGAACAACCTCCGGTCTCCACTTCATCTGATCCTCCTCCCTCTTCATCTATTCCAGAGGATCAGCCACTTGCTTTTGACAATGTGAATCTCAAAATCTATCCCTTGAAATACAAATTCAATCAATCCCCAGAAAACATTCCTCCTCTCCACACAAGACCTCCACCTTCTTTTCTTCTCTTCCCACTGCCTCCACACCAGTAGCAGGGAGGTCCACCCTCACTATCTCTAAAATACTTCCTAGCATACAACTTTCATCTAGTGATGGACGGATGTTGAAAGACAATCCTGCCAAGCTACTTCCTCCCTTCTGGTATGCCTTCATCTATCACTCTGAACATTATATGAACCTATTTAGAGAATTTTTATCCATTAAGGCATTCCTTAAAGTTCATGAGATGCCAGGTTTCACCTTTGAAGACTGGCTTCCCACTCTCATCCATTCCACTCAAGTAGTTCTGTCTGATCTCCAGCTCATTTCTCAGAAATGCCATACTCTTAAATCCAAAGAATTTCTTGAACTCTATCCTGGTGAAGCCACCAGGTACCAGCAAACCCAATACAAGAACCAATTTATGGATGTTTATCTCCACCTAAATCTTAGGTTCTTTGACTTGTTTGGCCCACACATTAGAGAATCTCAGGCCAAGTTCACCATGATGAAAGAATTCAATTGCCAGATTCAAATTGGGGCTGCCTGATGTCACTAAAGGCCAATGGGAAATGCTTATCAGAGGTCAGAGACAAATTACTCCCTCCATGACAGTTGGACTACCATCTGGTTTGTATCCATCCTTAATTGGTTGGTGCCATTTCTTCCAGGAAAGACTTTGCTCAAGCAGTCTTCAACAGGCACATCCGAATAGCCACCAGATTCAGAATCAAATACCAATTGAGACTGTCCCTCCATAGATTTCTGCTTATGCAAGCTCCAAAGAATTCCCAGCAATTGATTTATTTTCAGCTTTGTTTTGCTGAGTCTGAAAGGTTCACAAAAGATCAATGGGCAGCAGCTTACCCTGAGGATCATGCAGATTGTGAGAAGCTGAAGATTTCTGTCTCTGAGTATCTAAGCAAAGGATATCAAGACCTTTGGAAAACAATTGCTCATAAGTGGAAGCAGAGGTACTTGGTTTACTATCAAGCAAAGGAAGCAGCTATCTGTCAAGGCTTGCACTGGAACATTACAGTGCATGACTTTCTCCATCTAGCAGCCTCTAGGAAATTTATTCCTCTCAAGAATCTTTTGAGCCAGAATCACTATTTCACCAAGCTTGCTTGGTACCACAAGCTCCACATTAAATCTCATAGGAAACTCCCTTCTATAGGTCCCAACTATAAAATTGATATCAGTCTTTTTGAGAACTTCTTCCCTGAAAATGAGAAGAAGTTGTGGGACCTTCTCTAGCCTTATCTGGATCAGATCCCCCGTTCATTGTATTTACCAAGCTCTTTACCCAGATCTTAAACACTACTTTGTATCTGCATATTTAAATTTCTGAATACAATCTATGTTGATTTCTCTTTTTTTTTTGTTAATATATCTCTTTCTTTCTCTTTTGCTATCTTACCTTTTATGTTAATGTCACAAAGGGGGAGAAAGAAGTAAGAAACAAATCACTAAAACTCTCCAAGAGTTCATATGCTTGAATCTACAATTTGTTTTTCACTGTCTATTTAAAGTTTTTGTCATTAACAAAAAGGGGGAGAATTGTTGAGCAACTACCCCTAAGAAAATAATTTAAGATTTTAAATTATTATAACCATGTGTTTTTGCTATAACAAAACCTTTAAAAGACTTTCTACAAATTAAATATACATATCACAGAAAAAATTAGTTTGGACAAACTCCACAGACATCATAATACGACAGTCGACTCCAACTCCTTTAGAATTGAAAAGTTCTGCACTAGATCATCTCTAAAATTTTCTAAGTCCAGTCTATCCGACTATCAACTCCGACTTTATACAGTCGAATACTACAGAACTAACTTCTCTAAATCCGACTTCCTACAGTCGGATACTTCATTCTGGACTTCAACTCTCAGAAGTTGAATTCTTCTATATCCGACTTCTAAAGTCGAATCCCTTGTCTGGTTCTGTCTAACTCCATGGTAGTCGAATTATGACTTACAAATACTCTTCTATCCGACTTGCAAAGTCGAATGATATTATCTCAAAGAAACTTCTGATGAAGTCGAATTAGCCTATTTCTCATGTTTCTGTCTTCGGCTCCTAGAGTCGAATTGCACTCTCTTCTGAATTCGACTTCACTAACAAGTCCTGTACTTGTACTTTCTCTGTGAAGATACTATCTTATCATCTTATGAAATTTTGATTGCATATCATTTTATCTTCCTTGATATGATTTCCATTAAAAACTACATTGACTGAATATTTTCTCTGTCTAATAAATTAGTTAATATATTCTGACATGATAAGACATATTATACTTAAAATATTCTTCTAAAATTGTCAAATGAATATATTTGAATACATCTGTTCAAATTGATCTCTTGCTTCATGACAGTAGCCTGGATTTTCTTCCAATACAGAAGATATGTTGCATTTATTATATTCAGGCGCATGGCATCTGATAGAGGCTCACCTACCACTATCAGAACTTGTCCATACCTTTGTTTGCAAACTGTCTGTCCATCTTTTATTAGTCTAAAAACCTATCTGTCCGAGGTTTCCATACTTTTTATTTTTCTATGACTTACCTACCTCAGAAAGTATGGAGGTACCCTGTCTCTTTGTCTTGTCTTTGCTGCAGGATATTTATTGAAGCACGTTTTCAACATGGAGCTTTCACAGTCTATTTAATTAGAAGTTGACCTCTTAGCTCTGAAGCTGCAAGCCTCGTCTAAGAAACATTGGAAAGAAGGAAAGACAGAAGGACCTATGGATAATAAACTCAGCAAGCATCCAAAGGATCCAAGGTCTCTCCTCAAACGGCCATTTTTAAACGGCTACACACTTCTAAAGAATATAAAAGAAGCCGAAGTTTGAAAGGAGGACATAACTCATATAACAGCAAGTGAGCTCAACACTTAGAATTTTTCAGAGACTAGCTAGTAGTAAGAGATCTCCACAAGCCTTCTTCCTAGCTACAAGATTGAGAGCTCCACTTTCAGAAAGACTCTCCAAGCTCTCCCATTCTCACAGAAGTCTTGTTTTTGGGTGGCAATTGTACTCAGATTTTGTTCTTATCCACCCTTCTTGTTCAGAAAGGATTTGAGTTGCAACTCTTATCTTTTATCCTTTTTGAATTAGGTGTGTTTGCTCATTCTTGAGGCAAACACACAAGAATCTTTACATTCCCTTTCTATGTAATTCTTGCAGGAGGATTGTTCTTGTTGTTCCCCTCTTGTGTAGGGAAGACCTTGTGAAAGGTAGTTTTGTACCCCTGGTAAGGGAAGACTTGCTTGGGAGCAAGTGGGCTTGTAATTCCTCTCAAGGGTGAGAGAAGGCCAAGGTTTATTGGCAGTTAGTGAAATCTCAAGTGGTTGGCTTGAGGACTAGATGTAGGACTTCTATGTGGGAAGGACCGAACCAGGATAAATCTCCTTGTGCATTTGTGTGATTGTTTCTACCAATTTACACTTGAATCACACACTACACTAAATAGTAACAGATTTATTTAGTGCTGTTTAATTTCAGATAAAATTTTAAAAGGCACAAAAAGTCCTATTCACCCCCCTCTAGGACATCATTAGTGCCATTTCGATCCAACAAGGAGATCTACAAATTCTGCCATAGAGTGCTTCAAATGGTGCCATTTTAATACTCGCCTGGTAACTATTGTTATGGGCGAACTCAATCAAGGATAAGTGCTCATTCCAGTAGCCTTGGAAATCTATAGTGCAGGCTCCTAACATGTCTTCTACAATCTGATTGGTTCTCTCAGTCTACCCATCCGTCTGTGGGTGAAATGCGGTACTCAAATTGAGTTTAATACCAAGTGCAGTTTGTAGTCCCTTCCAAAAGTGAGAGGTGAATCTAGGATCTTGATCCGAGACAATGGATGATGGAAATCCATGCAGTCTCATGATCTCTTTGATATATAGAGCGTCTAATACCTCCATAGACCACTTACTCTTTATAGGTAGGAAGTGTGCAGACTTGGTTAGTCAGTCGACAATAACCCATATGGCGTCGAGTCCACAACAAGTCTTGGGTAAACCCATGATGAAGTCCATGCCAATACTTTCCCATTTCCACTCTAGAATGTCTAATGGTCTGAGTATGCCAACAGGGCGCCTGTGTTCTGCCTTTACCTATTGGCAAGTAAGGCAATGAGCAGCATGCTCGGCTACCTCTCTTTTCATGTTCGGCCACCAAAATGTTATTTTCATTTCCTAATACATTTTGGAACCTCCAGGATGAATAGTATATTTAGTGTGATGAGCTTCATCCATCAACCTCCTCTTTAGTTGTTCATCATCCAGAACACATGTTCTTCCTTGAAATACTAGCCTTCCATGCTCGGTTATAGCAAAGTCAGGTCTTTTGACTAATGTTTCCTTAACACAAACCAAGAATGGATCGCTTTCCTATTGTGCTTTGATCTCTGACAGCATGTCAGATTGAATCTTGATATTGGCAACCAAGACTCGGTCATTTCTATATTCAATGTTCAAGTCTAACCTTGCGAATTGTTCTAGTAGTTGCATCTCGCCAAGAATTAGACTAGATAAAGATGCCATCGGCTTTCTACTAAGAGCATCAGCCACAGCATTTCCCTTGCCTGGATGGTACTAGATGTTGAAGTCGAAATCCTTTAAGTATTCTAGCCATCTCCTCTGCCTCATATTAAGTTCTTTCTGAGAGAATAAATAGCAGCTTGTCCCCAGCTGCACATTGCATGACACGGAAAATCCTTTTCGTCTCTTTCAGCCAGTGCTCGGCTTCATCTAGATCGGTAGTATCGCTGAACTTTGGCGGGTTCAAACTCCTAAAGTTACGATGCAGCTCGCCTGCACCGTGGTTTCCTCCTCCTTGTGCAGCTTGCAGAAGTGCACGAGTGAAGTCTTGGATGGTCTGTTGCATGCCCCTCATCTGAGCACGTTCAGCTGTCATCTTAAATGCTTAGGTTCCTACAAAAGTAACTTATCATTAAGACATTGATATGGAGTTTAATTCGTGCGTGTGTGAATATCTTTTGGATCTTAACCCTGGGTTCTACCCAAATCTCACATAGGTATGATAGTTGACTTAAACACATGCCATGGCAGTCCGTCCTAGAACATCCTAGACTTAATTATCCTAGTAAGGATATCTTAGGCTCTGATACCACAAAATTGTCACACTCCGACGCGAAATATCAGAATGTGAGGCAGTTGCAAGTAAGTGAGTATAGAGCATAGAATAGACAACAAACCATTAGACAGTTGAATAATACGAAATCAAATGCCTTTCATTGATAATTCAACTATTGTCTATTACAACTATTAAAATAGGGCCCAATTGACTCTATTACATAGAATGAAAGTATTGACTCTATTACATAGAATGAAAGTAAACGATTAACTAAGACATCTAGGATAACACAACATCGTCATGGTCCTCTTGGATCACTCCTGATCCTCCCCATCCTCGTGACTATACTCAGTCTCCTCAGTCTCACCTGAGAACACAATAAACAATTAACGTAGGGTGAGCGACAATGCCCAATAGGATTTATATCTCATGGTGCGGGCAAACTTTAAATGATTAATGTATTAAAAGTAGAGTAACTAAATGATATATCAAGAGAGTCAAGTAATGTAAGAGATAGCACAATAGCATTGATCAAGATAGCACAAGTTTCCAAATATAGCACAGAGTAGGATGGCCATAGCACAAATAGCACAATGTATCACAATAGCACAACAAGTATAGTATAGCACTTTGATTGTCATATAGATAGTCAAGATAGATAGAACTTGAGTGTAATGCCAAACACTCTAGTCAATTAACTCCCGCGGGCACTAGCACTTTTGGGCGCACCTCCTAGGACCAGACCGGCCCTTTATATTGCCAAGCATTAGTCATATTGTTTATCCTTAGACAATCAGTCAAATGGCCAATAGAGAGTACCAAGAAATAGATGAGAGTACTTGATGAATAGACGAGTAAGTAGAGAGAGTGTGAATAGATTAGCGAGTAGAGTATAGATGAGAGCTAAAGGTTATTGCACATAAATCGATGATTACACGGGCAATAGTAACAGTTGCGCTACACGCATGATTGGTGTTGGCAGTCAGATAGAATTCACTAACCTTCCGCTGGCCATGTTATGCACAGGTTCAGAGGTCCGGCGTGATCTCAAGGTAAGAGAGAACTTCTAAAGCCATTTGGATCATGCTAATTCCTAAGGGTGTTATAGGTGTTAGGGTACAACCAGCTCGGTCTCCATGAGGGAATCCACAAAGTACGGAGTCTTACAGAGGTCTTAACAAAAGGTCCCTTGTCATCCAGAACGGAATGTCCAACAGAGAGGTTCCAACTTGTCAAGAGAGTAATGTGTAAAGAAAACGAGTTGCTCGACGTTCTAAAGGAATTCTAGAACAGTGGAGCGGCTATAATGGTATTCCAAAACAATGTGAGAAAAATGAAGACAATGTCACATATTACCATGGGTTAATAATATGCAATTATTTAAGTAAATTACCATATATATTATTCATGTATTTTCTGCAAGGTCTCGTGGCAATGATAAACTTTTGGTGTGTGCACGTGAAAGAAATCATGAGAGCATGTAATAGTCGTGCACAATAGCTTTTAATTAAGGAAACATGTAATTATATTCAAAGTTCATTGACATGGTTGATCACTGTTCACTATGCAGTATTACAGTGTAAAATCATGATAACTAAGCCTAAACAATCACATTAAAGATAATAATAAGGTTGCTGGAAAAACACAGTCAAATCACTACGGGTCTGATGGTCGTGTTTAACAATATCGATTACTAACAGAAATGCGACGACATTGGCTGACGTGTTTCGAGTTAACTGGCAAAGGGTGAATCGATTGGTGACTCAGAATCACGACGTACAGGTCCGACGCGTTCATGGGAATTGATACAGAATCGCGACGACAAGGCCCATCGCATTCATGCAAACCCTAATTTTTGAAATAATGTAAATCCCCAAAAGCGGCAAACGAGGCTAAAACGCGACGACCTTAACGGTCGCGGTTTAGACAATCTCTAATAGCAAGAAGGCACATAGTTTGATGCAATGGTACTTGTCAAAGCCTAGCTAAAATGCGACGACATGGGTAGTCGCCTTTCAGGTAAACGCGACGGTCATGCCTGACGTGATACCAGTCGATGAAAACGCGATGTATGGCTCGGTCGCGATTCAACGTTCAACCCGAGAATGGTAAAATCATGCAGCGATCTTCATGCAACACCTATAACTTGAAATCTAGGGCTCTTGGGACAAAGTGGTGAACGTGAAACTAGTAGAGGAGAACGAGTAGAAGAGAACTATGCCTTTGGACCGAATCAATTTAGCCTCGGTAGGCATGTAAACTAGTATGAACAAGAAAAGTCAAAGACTTGCATGATGTTGGGAAAACTCTTATAACTCGAAGCATACATGATGAAAATTAGGCAAATCACTTGCAAACGAAACTATACATGTAGTACTCCAAGATGGTATGAGTTTAATTCTTCTTTAGCCTGAGAATACCTACCTTTGAGAAGATCTAAAACAAGTCTGTGCAAAGTTCGCAACAGAGCATGGTTGAGGAAGAAGCTTGGTTCTCCAGGCATTCTCCTCTGCTCCTGGTGCCCTAGCTTAGCCTCCCATGACCCCAACACGATGGTGAACCTTCCCCTTTAGTCCTATGATGAATATTTATATGTCTAGGGTTTATTTCAAGTCCTATTGCAACTAGGAAGGGTGGGGTGCGGTTCCAGCTAGTTCTTTCCATGTTTTGGAGATTTCTCCTCCCAATTGTAGTAGAAATATCATTAGAAAGTTCCTTCTATGGTGGGTCACGAAATTGGTTACCATTCATGGCTAATTACCATAGTTTAAAACCCTAATTTGCCCTTTCCTATTTTCTATACAATTATGGCCACGAATTTCTTGGGGTATTTCTTCCTATCCCATAATCCAACTCCTAACTTGGCCCGTTACTTCTTATTGTTTATTGGGTGTTAATTAATCCATTTGATTTAAATATTTCTATTTATTTATTTACATAAAAATATCGAGTTGCTACAAAACTTGACATCGATTGAAACTGTGAAAAGATTATCAGGGATGAAACATATGAACTTATGAATGACAACAAGGACTTACAAGTAATTTAACACCATCTAGAGAGCTTGGAATACTTACAATGGTGATCCTTGAAGTATAATTTATTTTATTTAAGTCTCCTATTAACAGACTTAACCAAAATGATATTAAGGAAAATACACATGGTTTATAAAAGTGTTCTGATAAGTTTTGTTATCACCAAAATATATAATCATGGAGATAAAGGATTCAATAAAACAAAACACATGTGTCGACAAGTACTGAGATACAGAAGCAGTGGGTTCTGGGAATGAAGATCTATCGACAACAAGGTTCAAGCTTCTCGACAGCTACTGTAGGGACAGAACCGATTCCGTCAGAAGAAGATTATCTGTCGACAAACTATGAAAATTGTCAACAAGATAGATATGAAAAGTTGTTTTTCAAGCATCTCACTCAAAGAGTCATTTAATTCACTCCCCCTTAGCATGTGCATGATATAAAATGTTTTTCAAGCAATTCAAAAAAAATGTGTATGCTAATTACCATGCACAGAAGGATATGATCATGAACAAGCTGACATAAACAAGCAATTTATTTAAAAATTCACTGCATTTTGCATATGCGAAGTTCCCTTCTCAAAGATGTGAATTTGTCTTCTGCTAGAGGTTTTATGAAGATGTCAGCCACTTGTTTTTCTGTTGGTATGAAATTTAGTTCAATATTTTTGTTGGCAACTTCATCTCTTAGAAAATGATGTTTTATTTCAATATGTTTAGTTCTTGAGTGTATAATTGGGTTCTTAGAGAGATTGATAGCACTCGTGTTGTCACATAGGATAGGTGTGCATCCAATATCAATATTGTAATCAAACAATTGACTTTTGATCCACAACACTTGAGCTGCACAGCTCCCTGCAGCAGTATATTCTGCCTCTACAGTGGAAAGTGCAACTGAGTGTTGCTTCTTTGATGCCCATGAAACCATGCACCCTCCTAGGAATTTACAAAAGCCACTAGTGCTCTTCCTATCTATTTTACACCCAGCGTAATCAGCATCTGAGTAAGAAACTAAGTTAATGTTGCAACCAGATGGATACCATAAACCTAAATCAAATGAACTAGAAAGATATCTAAAGATTCTCTTGACTGCAAGTAAATGACTTTCTCTAGGACTAGATTGAAATCTAGCACAAAGACAAACACTGAATTGTATGTCTGGTCTACTCACAGTAAGATATAGGAGAGAGCCGATCATACCTCTATATTGTTTTGCATCTACCATTTTACCTTTCTCCTCACTTTCCATTTTGATACTTAGGCTCATCGGTGTAGATGTTGGCTTTGCTTGTTTAAGCTAAAATCTCTTCAGTAATTCCTTGATATATTTCTCCTGATTGATGAATAATCTATCTTCAAATTGTTTAACATGTAAGCCAAGAAAAAATTGCAACTCTCCAATAAGACTCATTTCAAACTCATTGTGCATATGTTTAGAAAATTCTTCACATAGTGAAGGATTAGTGGAACCAAAGATTATATCATCCACATATACTTGAACTACAATGATATGATTGTGGACACATTTTGTGAAAAGGGTTTGATCCACTTTACCTCTAGAGTAGTTTTTACTAAATAGGAAGTTGCTCAGTCTCTCATACCATGCTCTTGGTGCCTGCTTCAAACCATAAAGAGCTTTGTGCAATTTATATACATGGTTAGGCTTACCAGAAATTTCAAAGTCTGGTGGCTGTTCAACAAAAACTTCTTCCTTAATGTAACCATTCAGAAAAGTAGTTTTGGCATCCATTTGAAACAGTTTAAATTTTTTGGGACAAGCATATGCTAACAAGATTCTCACAGCCTTTAGCCTAGCTACTGGTGCAAAAGATTCCTCAAAATATACCCCAAACTCTTCATTGTACCTTTTTACAACCAAACGAGTTTTATTTCTAACAACTTTCCCTTCTTCATTTAATTTATTTCTAAAAACCCACCTACTTCCAATTATTGAGTTTTCTAGAGCTTTTGGGGCTAAACCCTAAACGTTGTTTCTCTGAAATTGATTCAATTCCTCATGCATTGCATCTACCCAAGAAATGTTTTTTAAGGTTTCTTCTATGTTCTTAGGTTCCACTTGAGAAATGAAGGCCAATTGATCTTGTTCAACAATGTTTCTAAAGTGAGATCTAGTTTGAACCTTATCATGCACATTTCCAATCACATTCCCAAGTGGGTGATCTTTTGAATACCTTATATTTGTTGTTGTTGATTCATGTTGTTGATTTGCTTGAGGTCTGTCGACAACTTCTGTTTGGTCTGTCGACAGATTCTTGTCAATTTCCTCTTTAGGTCTCCTTCATCTTCATCATATCTGTAAGCATTTGAATCATCAGTTTTTGTATAAAGTTCATCAAAAACAACATGTGGAGTTTCTTCTACTATTTTGTTCTTGGAGTTAAAAACTCTATAAGCTCTAGAATGTTCAGAGTACCCTAAGAAAACTCCTAGATCACTTTTTGCTTCAAATTTGTCCAGGTCCATTTTATCATTATTATGAATGAAGATTTTGCAACCAAAGACTTTGAAGTATCCAATGTTTGGTTTCTTACCTTTTAAAAGTTCATATGGGGTTTTCCTACCTTTTAAGGAGACTGCAATTTCACTTTGAAAAAGTGTTTTTAATTATGTTACTTATGCCTCTTAGTCCTTCAGTTTCTTTTAATTGGTTTAAATAAAGCTTATAACTTTCAAACCATTAAATTCACTAAGAGGAGCATATAGTGAGGGAAGAGTATAACTTCATTAACTTCTTCAAAGATCCCCAAAAGTTCAAATCCAGTCATGGTTGATTGGTCTTATCCTCACAGATCTGAATTCTTCACTGAATCCTTCTTACTGGAGTCAACACATCTTGTCTCAGTGTCGACACATCTTGTAATCTCTTTCAATGGAATCAGTTACACTTTACTATTCCGCGTGACCACTGTACTGCCTAGGGTCGGTCGACATGTGACGTTCCTTTTTCCAAAATAGTCTTAACACTTATGCCCATTCATGCTCATTTGAAACAAACCACACTTTCTTCTTCCTATATCCAACATCCCTCATTTTGCTTCAGCAAAAAACTCTCTTCTCCCTCAATTCTATCATGGTGTCAAAATTATCTGCTCATCGGGGTGGTGAGCGAAAGGATGTTGAACCAACCTTTTTTAAACGTCGTACCAAGGTGAGGAATGACAACGAAAAGAGTACTGCACCGCAGAAGAAGCAGCCTGCAGTTCCCTCCTTCTCCAGTCAAAGATTCACACATCCAAGATCGGCTAAGGAGAAGACCTTATCAAAGGACAAGAAGAAGAGCGAGTTTGTTGATTTGGGTAGTTCCAGCAAGGAAGAAGATGATAAATCATCTCAAGCCGTAAACACTGAGGAAGAAAACCCTAATGCTCAGAGTTCAAATCAATTGTCTAACGATCAAGGCACATCTGATCAAGAAGCCGACACTTCTAAGAAGTCCAGTGATAGTACTCTAGTTGATTCATGAAGCATACTCTCTCATGACTGGGCTTGATCATGATAAGGAGAATGTTGTACAGACTAGGGTGTCTAGCATAAATGCAAATAAATTTTCTCCTCTGAATAGAGTACTTCATCATATTTGCACCACTATCTTGACACCTCAAGGTGGAGGCAAACATAGAGTGACAGGACTTCAGATATTCTTTCTTTACTATCTACTTACTAGGGAAAAGGCAAATTTAGCAACTGTCTTTTGCCAGTTACTTCATGAGTCAACCAGACTAGAACTAAGAAGAAGTCTTCCATATGCAGCCCACTTATCTGGTATCTTTCTAACAGCCAAGATTCCTCTTGGTAATGCCAAATCTATAACGATACCAAGATGCAATATCTACTGTTTGGCCCATATAATCAAATTCATGAAATTCAAACCGGAAGGAGTCCAGTTGGTGAGAGGACAAGCTCCCTTTCAAGTAAATATATCTGAAGAAATTGTTGTGGAATAGCCACAACATGAACAACATGAAGGTCAGTCCCATGCTGAACAGCAAGGAGAAGACTCTAGTAATCAGATCCATCAGATGGCAGAAGATAATTCATCACCCACACCATTCTATGCACGCAGATCTTTCAGCCCTCTTCCCAGATTTGATGACCTGGGTGTGAATGCACCTCAAGATCAACCAGTTACTCTCACTCAACAAGATGCATCTACTTTTCAACATGCTCCACCATCCACATCATCCAATGAGTTTGTCATTCCTTCATAGTTTTTGCAATTGATTCAGGAGCAATTTGCATCTATTCATGTCTCTGTTGGCCAGCTCAATGCTAAGGTTGAAGAACAGTCATTGAGGTTTGAGAGCATAATGGAAGTTATTGAAAAACAACTCAATGAGAACATTGACAAGCAAATACAGACTGTAGGGTTTGCAGCTTTCAGATCCAATAAGCTTATTGAAAAGATTTGATAGCTATTCAATCATGCAGCATACACTCAGACACATATTTTTGATAAGCTACAGTCGATTGAGGAGATGTTGTCTAAAGACTCTGATAAGCTAGATGATATTCCAGTGATAAAGGTGTCTTATTCTCAAATGGCTAGCAGTTTGAACATGCTAAGAGACTATCATATATCCATGGCTGGCCATCTCCAATCCATGAGACATGACTTTGATCAAGTCTGGAAGCTTCATGGAGACACAAAGACAGCTGATAGTACCCATGCTACTTCTTCTACTGTTGCACCACCCATGCCTCATGTCATGGATCAAATCTCTATTCTTGTGTCTGATAATCTAAAAAAAATGTCCCACATTTTGAATACAAGATTGAATGTTGTTCAGATCTACTTGAGAGAGAACTATGAAGATATGGAAGCAAGACATGCAAGTATTGAACAGAGACTTACTGTCCATCCACCTCCACCTCCTGCTTCACCTCAGTAGTGATCATTTCTTTTGATAATGTCAAAGGGGGAGATATTTTCATAGATTCATAGACTCTTTTGTCTTTGTCTTTGTCTGTTGCATGACTGTATGTAATAGTCATCTATGCCTCATTTTTTAAAAATTTTACATGAAATGAAATCATCTGTGTTGAACAATTATCATGTGTGGATTGATTGTGTATTTGTGTAATGACTTGTGCACTTGTGTGATGACTATATGTGTTAAATTAAGTCACAGTAAAAAATTCTACGAATGATAGTTGCCATCATCAAAAAAGGGGAGATTGTTGTGTCCCTTGTTTTGATGATGTCATGAACCAAGTACAACAATGATAAATGTCTAAGAATCCTCTAACGCATGTTTAATCATGACAGAAAAAATCACAAAGTCAAAAGATCATTTGCGTGTTGACACACATTGCTCTAAAGGTCGACACACATGGCTCAGTCAGTGACTTATTAGTGTGCAGTGAACCACTTCAGTAGACACAAGACAAAGGTCAGGTCGACACATGCTATATTTCCAGTAAGTGTTGAAGAGAAAAGAACCACTTGAGTTTACACTAGTCAATGTCAGGTCGACACATGTTGATCTTCATGTTAGCACTGAATGGAAAGGATCTCAAGAGGTCCACTCTAGATGTTGCTCTGGTCGACACACGTTCCATCAAGCGATGGACTTAAAGAGTACAGGGAGTCAACACATGTTGAAGGTCAGGTCGACTCTACTATTCCAAGAGGTCGACAGTTGATAGCTATGAGGTCAACACAAAGCACATTAACAACCAGTCTCCTCTGAAGTTCAATGAATAAGGTTGACGCATGAAGTCATGAGGTCAACACTACTGAACGATTTGCATTGAGTATAACCAGCCTTAGTGTGCGTCGACACAATGCACAAGATGTGTCGGCACACTAATCTCTGTCTCCCAGTAAAGGAAATGAATTTCCAACGTGTTCTTTTTGGGCACATGATCCAAGGCTCAGTCATTGGGGATTCTCGATGCACCTTACGAGGTTCTAGAGGAGGGGTGGATGTAGGTGGATGTAGGTCTGGTGATTAAAGCCTCACTTAGTTTAGTGAGGGGTGGATGTAGGTCTCCACACTGGAGCCGAACCACCTTAAAAATCATGCTCGCATTGTGTAGTTTGCATTCTAATTATTCTGTGATATTGAAATCATTAGCTCTCATATCTTAAGGTCTGCTTAGTTATTTTAAAATTTTAAAAGCCCTATATCTATTCACCCTCCCTCTAGATATTCATTCCATAACCAACAGGGTTCATCTAAATCAACTAAGTAAATGTTGTTTACTCTATTACTAGAAAATGTGACAATTCCTAATTCCTTGTCGATTATTTAGCATGCTTCTGAATCAAAGATGACTTTGTGGCCTTTATTACATAATTGACTAATGCTTAGCAAATTGTGATTAAGACCTTCCACAAGCAACACATTTTCAATTGAGTTAGAAGCATCCTTACGTACCTTACCTATGCCAATTATCTGGCCTTTATTGTTACCTCCAAAGATGACTTGACCACCATCTCTTTCAACAAGCAAACAAAATTTCTTTTTGTCTCCCGTCATGTGCCTTGAGCAGCCACTATCCAAGTACCACTTATTTTGATTATGGGCTACTAGGCATTCCTGCATAAACAAATCAGAAGGAGAATTTTGGTACCTAAATTACTTTGGGTCCCATACTTTCATTCATACAAGAAAGTAGATGCTTTGGAATCCACATTTGTCTACATTTCATCATGCTCAGTTTATTCCAGCGATGTGATTCAATATGACCAAATTTCTTACAGAAGTTGCATGGCGGAGTTTGATTTCTTGTGATTTTCCTGATGTTGTTCTGAATATGTGCATTTTTGTTGTTTTGCAATTTTTGTTTACTGTAATATTTTTTATTCTAGATCTATCGACAGACTGCCATGCTTGTCGACAACTTAAGTTCTGATATGAATACTTGTCAATAGGCACTCTCACTTGTCGGCCAGTCCAATTATTTTGCTTGTTTTTCTTTTCATTCAGATCTTTGTTTTCAAGATAAACTTGCTTATTTGCATTTGACTTGTTTTGAACAAATGATGTGATCAGTGTTTGTCCAAATTTCTTTTGGTTTTCATTTTGAAATCCCAGTCCATCTTTGGTTGTGTTTGTTCTGACTTCTAGCACAACATCAAGGTTTTCTTTGCCTTTCACAAATCTTGGTAAGGTTTCATGCTTATCTTTCAGTTCTATCACGTCCCGAGAATTACGCAACGGATATTAATAATGCGGAATAATTCGAGTCGATATCCCGAGACGTGAACAGTCGGAAAATAAGTCTCTAGCTAGCACGCACTAAATGTATAAAATATACATCATCATAATAGGGCCCAAATATTGAACTCAATGGAAATTGTATTCAAATCTCATATTTATTTCAAAGGAACTAATACAGGACTAAGACTCAATAAAAAGAAAAAGTACATTTTATTCCTCACTTCCTACTACATGAATCTAACACTCAAAGCAAACTACTATAACTAGAATCATAGTTGGAATGCTCATCACTCGGACGTATTCCCATCCTCGACTTGCTCTTCCTCTTGAATGTGATAATCACCTACAATGGTTAAAAGTAGGGGATGAGCAAACTAGCCCAGTAGGATTTATATCTCAGTGTGTGGGCAATGATATAAGTGATTAGCAATTTAGAACTAGGTAAGCACGATGATTATCATGATATGCATATACGAATAAAACTCATTAAAACATGATACATGAATAAGCTAGATAGAGTGATCAGGATAGAGCATGATCTAGAAGGATATAACAAGATAGAACTAGCAATATATCACTTTGTACAAGCACGCAAGGTTTCACTTGATGTCAATAGCTTTCAAGAACGCGAGATATCACTAATTGCATTAAATGTAGGATGGCCATATCACGCGAGCAAGCACGCACGAGCATGAACATTTAACACGATTCACTTAATCAGGCACAAAGACACTAATGTACACCAAGGAAAGATCCACCAAGAATGTATACCAGGACACGTGTATGTAGTTATTGTATCTATCATTCAACACGACACGCACGACTCCCAGCGTAGATGCAACGCCAGTAATCATTATACCCCATGGTTAACAGTATATTTATGACTCTCCGTCATTGGGGCTAGACTGAAGCCCTTGGACACTCGCTGTGCCCAGTCAACATCTCACTTCAATTTTAAATGTAGATACCCACAGTCATTAATAATGGCCAATGAGAGTTTCAATAAGTAAGCATATGTAATGTCATGTTCATGATGATGATGAGAACGAGTAATAAGTAAATTGAACATGATGTCATGATAACAATGGTCAAGAGATAAATTTGGCAGCAAAATGGTACGATTTATACTTTAGTTCAATCTTTACATTAATGGCTTTAGTCTAGATTGTAAATCACACTCACGAGAACAAGATGAGAGAGGAAGTGCACGCTATCTCCAGGGAACTTCAATGGTACAACCAACTCGATCTCTGTGTAGGAATCCACAGAGTACGGAGATTTATGGAGGTCTTAGAGAAAAGGTCGCTAGTCTATCGATTTCGAATGACCGATTGAGAGCTTCTAAATCCCCAAGAAAGGGCTGCCTAGTAGTGCAAGTGTCACGCCCCGACGCGGAATATCGGAGCGCGAAGGCATTTGCAAGAAAAAGGTATAGAGTGTATACTAGGCATCAAACCATTGCACATTGAATAATACTAAAGCAAATCTTTCTCATTAATAACTTTTCAAATGTCTAGTTACAACCACTAATATCAGAGCCATTCTATAGGGCCCAATTACAATGCAATAAAAGGAAATAACTAACTACAACTCTAAGATAACATAATGACTCGAGGATACTCCTGGCTTCAGTCTTGGTCATTCCCTTCCTCGTGAGTGTATATGTCATCCTCAATCTCACCTGAGAATACAACATCAAATAACGTAGGGTGAGCGATAACGCCCAGTAGGACTTAAATCTCAGGCTCAAGCAGGCTTTAAATAATTAACGCATTTAATGACAAAGTATCTAAAGATAGCAGGTACAAGAGAGTCAAAATATAGCAAGAGATAGCACAACAGGTAACAGGATAGCACAATAGCACGAGATCGAGTATAGTTTCCAAAAATAGCACAAGTATCGAGTATAGCATGAATAGCAGGATGGCCATAGCACAACTAGCACAAGTATAATAATAGCACGATGAGTATAGCACTTGTTTGTCATTCTAGACATCGAGAGAGTATAGCACGTTTTGTGTTTTGATTGTCATATAGATAGTCGAGATAGATAGCACTTGAGTGTAATGCCAAACACTCTGATCATTTAACTCCCATGGGTACTAACACTTTCGGGCGCACATCCCAGGACCAGATCGGGCCCTTTATATATTGCCAAGCATTGGTTATACTGTATCTTTAGACAATCAGTCAATGGCCAATATAGAGTACCAAGAATAGTTAAGAGCACTAGATGAATAGACGATATAGTAGAGAGAATGTGAATAGACGAGCGAGTAGAGTATAGATGAGAGCTAGTAGACATTGCACGAAATGTGACGAGTAAACAGGCGATAGAAACAGTTGCACAACACGCGCACCACAAGCCATGATCAGAGGAGAGTTACGGAGGCCTTGTGCAAGGGTTCACTAGTCCGGCGAAAGGATTATCCGACGGAGAGTTCACTATAAGCCAAGTAAAGTGTGTATATAAAAACAGGTACTCGACGTTCTAGAGGAATTCTAGAATAGTGGAGCGTCAACATCGGTATATGAACAACGCAAGAAACGAATACAAGTCTTTTAAAATAGGGCAATTAATATACTTTATTGCGGTAAATTACCAGATACATTATGAGATGTTTTATGTCAGATTTCAATCATATATGGATGGTTCATGTGTGTGCATGTGTGAGAGGAATCATAGATAGAAAGGAAGTCATGAATATGTAATTTAAAGCATTCAATATGGCTCCATTTTAAAACAGGTGTTTTTACTACGTGTGTGACTGTTAAAAAGGCGTGTTTTTATGATTTTTCATCAAAATCCTTTGAACGCGACATAGGCCAGTAAGGGTAGTGACAGGGACAGGGCAGATCGCGACAGGGCATGAAAAGGGTTGCGACAGGGCTGCCAGGACAGAAGGGCAGATCGCGACAGGCTTGCATGAGGGTCGCGCTTGCCTGGTCAGCAGATCGCGACAGTGCGGACTGTCGCGATCAGATCGCGACAGAGCGCTCTGTCACGATGGACCTTGTGAACGCGGCCTATCGGGCCGTCGCGTTCACAGGGTCTGTGCCTGAGCCTCACAGAGTTCTAATCTGTCTTGGATTGCGGTCCAGAAACTTGCCTTTTTGACATAGGGTAGTTCATAAAATCATAACTAATTGTATACAGTACGAAATATCATGAAACTAGTTTCAAATTGATCTAGACATGCAAGGGTACTTCCAGTAATTAGGAATTTGAAAACAATCGTGGTATCGACATAGTTCTAACAAGTTGAACAAGAAACAACCTGATTCCAGGTGCAGTAGAGATGAATGATTTAATTCGAGCAACATGCTTGATAAAAATTAGGGCTTTTAGGGGCAAAAGATCCCTAACAACAAGTAGTATCTACAGTAAAATTTTCATAGCATGGGAACAAGTGTACTTGGAGATCTGATTTAAACATGATAACTCGGGGTTATCATGGATGCAGAACTTCAAAAATCAAGAACAAAAGATTGGCTCAATGAAAAATTATGAAACAAGAGGGCTTTTGTTCCTGGTGATTGGAACTACCTATAGACGGATTTGATTTGGTTTTGCTTGTGAGAATGCCTACCTTTGACACGATTTATCTTCTAGGGCTTAGAACTCCAAGAGCGAGGAAGAAGCTCCAAGAACTCCTTCTCCCCACGAGATCCTCTCCTCCTTGGCCTCTTCTCCACGTCCAACAACCTTTGGCAACGAGCTAGGGTCGGCCAAGAGGGTTTAAGAGATGTATTTATATAAATACATGTTCCTATTCCTACTACTACTCAAATTCCTCTTAATTACGAGATTTCCGAACTCCACCTTTCCTCTCTTGCTTTCCAATCTCAAATTGGGTTAGGATAGTATCTAAATTTGTGCTAGACTATATGGGGTAGGTTTAGGATCCAATTCCAACTCTAATTGCCACTTTTATTGCTTTAATAACCCCTTTCCAATTATGAGATAATTAAACTCCGAATTTAGGGTATTTTCTTATTATTCTCCCTTTGTAAATTCATATTTTGACCCAATAAATTCTAGAGGGTCCATTAAGCAAAGCCCATTACTCTTTTCCATTTAATGGGTTTTATTTAATGCTCTTTTGATTTAAATATCCATTTAGCTAGGTTTTAATTCTTTATTTAAATTTTTTTTTTTCTTAAAAATTCAGGTTGCTACATCCTCCCCCTCTTAAAAGAATTTAGTCCCCAAATTCATATGACCTTACAGGAGAAAATGACTTACCGAATAGATCAGGATAGTTGCGTCTGATAATTCCTTCTGGTTCCCATGTGGCTTCTTCCACTCCGCGGTTATTCCATAAGACCTTCACCACGTGAATGGGACAATTTTTGAGTTATTGCACTCACGAGAACAAGATGAGAGAGGAAGTGCACGCTATCTCCAGGGAACTTCAATGGTACAACCAACTCGATCTCCGTGTAGGAATCCACGGAGTACTGAGATTTATGGAGGTCATAGAGAAAAGGTCGCTAGTCTATCGATTTCGAATGACCGATAGAGAGCTTCCAAATCCCCAAGAAAGGGCTGCCTAGTAGTGCAAGTGTATAGTGATGTACGCATCTCAATCCACAATCAATCGGTTTCAAACTTGCGGAAAGCACTTGACATGATGACATGAGATGAAACTATGCGTTTAAATGATCATGGATTGCAATATTTTAAGATAACAAATTATCATTTTAACATGGTAGCATGGTAAGAAGAGTGAATCATAATTTACATGAATGGTCATATCATTAAGAAAGTAATTAGAATAATATTCATGTAATTATGACTTTTAAATGGGTTAATCACTTTTAAGCCATTAAACAGACATCATGTAATGATGATACCAAGACATGCAAATTACACACTAGATACCATGTTAAACAAACCTCGGGTAAGCTTGGAAATATGTGTCCTACACAGTGGACGAACTTCAAAACACATTGCACAGTGTAAACCAGCGAACGGGGAAAAGTCCAAATCGCGTCCACCCTGGTGGCCGCCTTCATGCTTGAAACGCGTTGGGGGAAACGGACACATTCAAGGAAATCCATTTTATAAAAGCTTGGGTGGGAAAACTGCCTGAAATGTGTCGGGGCCTGCCACCACGGTTCAGACCAGCGCTAACCCCCAGGCGGGCGCAAAGACCCACGCACGGGTTGACTCGTCAACGCATTAAACACGTCAGGTCTCACGGCCATGAGCGACGTGATTCCATATGCTTTAAAAGCGTCGTCTGAACCGGACGAGGTTCAGAGACAGATCGAAAATGTCGAAAAATTTTGAAACACAGGGGTTCGATCCAAGCAACGCCTATATCTTCTAAACTAGGGCTTTTCGGACAAAAGTATCAACATGAAAGTTGTTGGGAACATGGAATAAGTGCGAACTATTATTTTTAAATAATTTAAAATGACATCGGGATGCACGATAAATCGACCTGAACGTGAAAAGTCCCTGACCTGTGCGACCTTGGCAAAACGCCTATAACTCAAGATCTACACATTGAAATTCGATGAAACCAATTAGAAATGAAACTAGACTTGATGCTCTACACATTGATATAAGATTTGTTAAAGTTTGGCCCAAGAAAACCTACCTTTTGGGTTGATGAAGTTTCGTTCTTCAGAAATCCCTTGTTATGACCACTGTTTGAAGAACGCCTAATACTCCCCGAATACTGCATGAAATTTGTGCATTCTAGTTGGGTTAGGAAGGGGACTTGACCCTCTTTCCAGGGGTATAAGCCTTGCATGATGGAATTTAGGTTTACCCTATCTTTGGTCGACTCCATGTGGATGGGTTGCACAGGTCGTAGCAGACGAACAGGGGAAGAAGATGACCTTCTTGTAGTCATTCCACAGCTCCCCAACTGCCAAGAACTCCTCCACACGACCCCAGGAAGTAGTAAAACTCGTCCCTAGGGTTTAGTGGAGTGTATTTAAGCATCCATGGGTTTTAGCAGTCCTAATGCAACAAGGAAAGCCAAGTTGCGGTTTCAGCATATTACTTTCCTAATTTGAGGATTTCTTCCTCCATTGTAGTGTCTTGGCCATCAAGCAATCCAAAAGAATGGCTAGGCATGAATTTGGGTTGCCAAGAATGCATGATTGCATCCCAATTCAACCCTAATTGCCTTTTCCTAATTTCAGCTTATTTAAGTTACGAATTTCCATGCATTTTCTTGCTTCATTTGATTTTTTGGGCCAAATGTTGTCCATTGGCTCAATTATGATATTGGGTCATTAATATATAATGTTGGAAGTCTCTCCAATATTTTTATTTAATTTATGATTGCGTCGTATTTCCGTGTTAACGGTTTTCCGACTTGTTTCCTTATTTGGATAATCGGTCACCATGTGATGTACACTTGGTTAATCGGATTTTTTGTTGCACAAATTTCTTCGTGGAACACTTAGGAATAATGTGTGGGGTTGATTTATAATTTTTACGAAATGTTTCGATGTGTTTTAGCACATACGATAATGATACGTACGTTTAAATACTCTGATATTATGGAAATTATTTATTTCCATTTATTTAAATTTTTATGTAATTAAATTTTTTGGGGTGCTACACCCCCCTCCACTTAAGAGAATTTGGTCCCCAAATTCATGTATAGAAATTTATTGTACATGTGAGGTGTACTTACTTGTAAATAGCTTTGGATATCTTTTGTGCATTGCTTCCTCGGTTTCCCACGTGTCTGTTGCCCAGTTGACGAGCCCAGAGGGGCGGTGAATGGGTCTTTTTTAAAAATAATTGATTAGTACCTGTAAATCAAAAACATTCACACAACAACGTTCTTCGATAGAGGTTAGTAGCTGTTAGTTCGAAAGGCAATCACACAAGGAAAACAAACACACAACACAAGAATTATCCTAGTTCGGACTTCCTTTCCTTAGGAGTCCTACGTCCAGTCCCTGAGCAACAACTCAGGATTCCACTAACTAGGGTACAGTCCCCCTATGGACACAACAAACACCCAGCTCAGCTGGTCTTCCTTCACACGAAGGGAAGTACACCACCCTGGATACCCCACCAGGTCTTCCTTCACAACCGAAGGGAATAGCACTCTGGATCCCACCAGGTCTTCCTTCACAACCGAAGGGAACAGCACCAAGAGAATAGAATGAATTCAAGCCCCTAGATCAAGCTTCTACAAGTCATGATTTGAAGCAACGAGCACTGAGAGCAAAAGATCTAAACAAATGCACACTCTAAGGGCTACACTGACTCTCTTAAAGATTCTATTACAGCACCGAGAGCAAAGAGCTAAAGATGATGACAGATCAGATTCTTGGCTCTAGACTTCTGGAAGAATTTGAATGCTTGAATGCGAGATGCTTGTTCTCCACTCGTTGTATTTATTCTTCTCTTCTGTCTTGTATTTATATCTTCTTTTGAAATACGGCCGTTGAAGTAACCGTTGTCTCTTAGATTGGTAGACGTTAGACTTGTTGACATATGGAAGCTTCAACAATCTTTTATTCATTTGAGCACGCAAAGAGATAGGGTCTTCTAGCGTCTATAAGGTCCAACGTTGTATGACAGAATGTCTTTAGGACCCTGCACATAATAAATGCTAGAACAGTAGACAGCTAGGCTGTCTCTTGGTGTCAGTAAACATTGACGTGAGTATTCACCAAAATAGTAATGCCAAATAGCTGAATCTAAAAGACGTATACATAGTAAGCACGATAATGGACGATATCGTCTGCATACATGCAGAGGTACATTCAGATCTCATAAATACAGCAGTGTCAGAGAGATATATACGTGGACTTTGACTAGTCAACGCTTCTTAGAGAAAGAGAGTATCAAGTCGATGTAAGATATGAAATCGTTATCAAGTCAGTTTGACCAAGTCGTTATGAATCAAAGCAAATTGTTACATTTACTGAAGGATTCAATGTGACTACTTATCAAATCATTACACAAAGCAAATCGTTGTGTTCAATGAAGAAATCGTTGTAAAACCCTTAACAAATCGTTACAGAACGCAAGTCGTTGTGTTCACTGAAGAAATCATTATGAGTTCTTAAGAAATCGTTATGAAAAGCAAATCATTATGAGTTCTGAAGAAATCGTTATGAAAAGCAAATCGTTACGAGTTCTGAAGAAATCGTTATGATAAGCAAATCGTTATGAGTTCTAAAGAAATCGTTATGAAAAGCAAATCGTTACGAGTTCTGAAGAAATCGTTATGATTACTTATAGAATCGTTGCGGCGAGCAAGTCGTTGCGAGTTCTAAAGAAATCGCTATGACTACTTATACAATCGTTGCGGCAAGCAAGTCGTTGCGAGTTCTAAAGAAATCGTTATGATTACTTAAGAAATCGTTACGGCGAGCAAGTCGTTGCGAGTTCTAAAGAAATCGTTATGATTATTTAAGAAATCGTTACAGCGAGCAAGTCGTTGCGAGTTCTAAAGAAATCATTATGATTACTTAAGAAATCGTTACGGCGAGCAAGTCGTTGCGAGTTCTAAAGAAATCGTTATGATTACTTCAGAAATCGTTACGGCGAGCAAGTCGTTGCGAGTTCTAAAGAAATCATTATGATTACCTATAGAATCGTTGCAACAGGAAAGTCGTTGCGAGTTCTAAAGAAATCGTTACGATGACTTATAGAATCGTTACAGGATCGATTTGTTTAAAACAACATGACTTTCCAGTCTTACAAGGAAATCGTTAAAACACTTATGAAATCGTTGTGACTTTCAACAGAAGTCGATGTGGACATAGAGAAATACACTTACCTGGCTTATTGACAGAATTATTTAGTACTTACCATATGTGCTTGATTTTCCTTGTTTATTTCTTGTGCTTAAGACTTATAGAATGCATGTTAGAAAACTTTGATATTATTTTGTTAATCACCAAAATAAATATGTAATTAATTATAATTACGTGGGGATGATCTGATCATCAATCTCCCCCTTTTTGGTGATGACAAAACTCAACAATAAGTATGTAAAAAAAATGCATATAGTATGTTTCAGACATAAGTATTTCTCCCCCTTTTGTCATTAAGCAAAAGGGTAATCTGAGACAAAGAAAAGATAAGAAATATATGAAGACAAGAGAAGTGAATTTTTTTATTGATCTTGAGGTCGAAGAGAAGGATCAAGATAGAAGGCAGGAGACAACAAGGAGGCAAATTGTCGGATGACAGGAAATGCCAATCTTTCCTGCTCTTCAAAATGAGCTTGAAAAGCTCCAATCTCAATTTTATAGGAGGGTCCCATAGTGGGAGCCATCCTCTTGAGATGAAGTTTCCACTGGTCAGAAATAAAGTCCCCATATTTATCCAATCCTAAGGCTAGTTTGAAAGTGGAGAAGGACCCAAAGCTGGCAAAGAGAAGAAACTTGTCCATCTTGATAGAATAGAAGATCTGATGAGACCGGAGCTCCTTCTGCAAATCATGACATATCTTGAATTTCTCATTCCAGATTGTGAATGTATGCCTGATGAGGTGACGAGAATTTGCGTCCAGAAAGTCACCAGGGGTCAGAGGAGGTAGATTTGCCCGGGCCTGGGAGTCATTCAGATCAGAAAGCTGCTGAGCAGACAACAGATAGTGCTTGAGCCACTCATTAGAGGTCAGCCTTTCACATTCTGAGAGAATGGGAGCAAGGATATCAGCTGAAATCTGCCCCTCAAGATAGTGTTTGAACACAAATCTTTGGAAAGAAAGATCACGGCCTTCATATACATGCAACCTGGCCATGACTCTAGCAGCTCTCTCAAAGACAAGTGTACCAACCGATGAATCCATGATCAAGGAATGGAGGGGTGGAAGGAACACAATGTCTGGGAACTTCAAGGTAGCAAAGTCCACCTGAAGAGGTTCACAATGAGTCGACCGCAGAGCTATGATAGCTGCACGAAACTGCCCCAACTGAGGTTCATCTAAGCTGTTTACATAGTAGCAATTACAGAACATCTGATAATGCCTGATGAACTTAATTTCTTTCTGAATGAAGGATCCAAACAGGTTCTTGAGATGGATCTGGAACCATTCATACAGAGGGAGAGGGGCGTCCCTGGGAGGATATCTGGCAGCTTGTACTCTTCGAAATTGGGAGTACAAAGTACTGTTGGTCCGAGCTCACTACTCTTCAGTTTTGGCTTCAATCACAGAAAAAAATTTGGACTGTTGAGCCTTTGAAAGAGAAGTGTAAGGGAAAATGGTAGTAAGATAGTTGTAAAGATTTTGGAAAGGTAAATAAAAAATATGAGCAAAAACCACCTTTTGAAGATATTCCTCATAAAGGGGTTTGTGCTTATTTGCTATGGCTAGGGAAAACCACAGTGGTGGATAGAAAGGATCAGAGGAGACAGGAAGGGTGGAAGTAAGTCTCCTTCTTTTGGAGACAGGGCTGGAAATACCAGTCCTGTGAGAGTGAGTTCCAGTGGTTAAGACAGATTTGAGAATTGCTTCTTCAAATTCATCCTTGATGCCATGGATCTCACTTTGGGTGAGTTGGGCACCTTCAGGAATGAGAGTGATGAAAGATGGAGGTGCTGGTGGATGAATCAAAGAGTCAGGAGAGATGGTAGGAAGATCACTTTTTCCTGAGGAGGAGGGACCAGATGAGGAAGCTCCAGCTAAAGAAGATCCGGGAAGAACTTCAACAGAGGAGGAAGGTAAAGGAGTGGTGGAAGAAGTGAAAGGAGTGGGAGAGGAGATTTGTCGTGAACATGGCCTTTTGGGAACAGGGGGTGCTGGAGGAACTGTGGATGAGGTGGGTGGAGAAGGAGGGGCTGGAGTAGGAATAGTGGAAGGCTTGGGAACTACAGCCTGTGCCTCTCCAATTGCTACCGAAATCTCCAGGGATGACAGACCCTCAGCCTGTTCTGCTGACCCTTGATCCTTAGAGGGTACTTCATCTGCCACTGAAATAGCCACATGAGGCTCCTCTTCAAGATTCTGCCCTGATGGCCTGAGAACAGCTTCTGAAACACTCTGAGTGCCAGAAGGTGGAGAACTCACTGCCTTCAGAATCTCAGAAAGTGTTGCCTTCATGCTGCGCATTTCCTTATTAAGCCATTTCAGAGAATTTTTTATTTGTGACATATCATTGGAAATAGATTCCTGACGAACAATGATAGAACTTACGTTTGATTGGACTGAGGATAAGAGTTCATTTTGTGCATCCAATCTTTTCAGAATAGGCTTCAATTTCAGCTTCTCTGATGTCCTTCGCCTTCTGTGAGCAATCCTCTTGCCTCTCCTATCAACAGAATCCTGATGAGCTGAGGTCTGTTCTTCATGGACAGGGGCATTTGTTGTATGCACCCCTTGAGATGCAGTGAGGTCCTCAGTCTCTTGCTCCCCCTGAATGGGAGCATCTTCCATGATCCTGTCTTGCTCCCCCTGAATGGGAGCATCTTCAAAAATAGTATCTCCTGGAGCAGCTGATTGCTCCTCTTCTTCAATGTGGCCTGATGCCACAACTTCTTCAACTGACACTCCATGAGCCTCTGGAATGACTGGAGTGGTATGGATAGAATCTAGCACCTCTCTAAGGATAGAGGCTACACTGGAGGTGGGCAAAGGAGTTGTTGCACCTTCCACTGGTTCTTCTGCTTGAGCTACTGAAGGTTGTGATTCTGCTGGCACTGCTGCTGCCAATTCAGATGTTGCTGCAAGTTCTGATGGTTCAACATTTGCTACCGATGCCGCTCCTGCTGGCTCCGTTGAGGCTTCTAGCACATCTTCTTGTATTTCTAGGACATCTTCTATAATGGCCTCTCCTTCTGCCACAGAGGTCTTAGACCAAATCCCATTGACCAATGAAAAACCACTTTTTCTCAGGTTCCTGGACCTAATAGCTTGGCCCATCTTCTCAACTACCGCCCCAGAAAAATCAACACCAAAGTGTTTGAATATCTTTGTAAGCAAGTGGGCATGGGGTAATGACACATTAAGCTTACTCTTTGTATCCCAGATCTGGTCATGAGCAAACTTCATTCGTTCAATTATCACTTCGGCCATGTTAATCTCCTTGTTTTGAATGGCCCAAAACATCATGTCTGAGTCAGCCTTGGTGCAGGTTGAGAACGTTGCACCTCTAGGAACCAACATTTGGCAAACTATGAAATGAAGGAGGCGGTTGAAAGCATTTAACTGATTAATGTCTAATTTGCCATCCCTTAGTCTGAACCCCGGTCCTACAATACCAAGACCTTTAATTTGGGCGTCTACGGTGTGAACCCCACTGTGCCCTGAGGTCTTCACCCCAAATAACAGGTGCAATAAGTCATGATCTATCTTAATTAGGGTTCCCTTGACAGATGAAACTAGGGACCCGTCTGCCTCTGCTCTCAAACAGACAAAAAAGGCCTTCACGAGGTCTGGATAACTTACCTCTGAGACGACGGCGATTCCCATCCACTGCATCCTACTCAATGCTGCTACTACGCTTTGCATACCGTTCTTTTCAAGATCTGCTATGTCCACTGCCTTGTTTCCACATACCTTAGTCTTCACAAAAGTGAACCTCTCCTGCTGCTCAGGAGTGAGAAAATCAGCGCCGTAGCCCCCAAGATTTCCAGAGATGACGGATGCGGCCATGAGATCAGGTGAAGAAGGTTTCTGGAGGGTTGAGATGAGGCAAGGGGTGAAAGCCCTCAAGAAATTTTTTGCGGGAAGGGGAGCGAAACTTCAAATGAGCAGAGAGAGATGTCGGAGATGTTAGGGCATCGGCTCAGGCTACTAGACGAAAGAGGGAAAAAGGTAGAAGATGGGAGGTGAATCGTTCCCACATCGATTTTGTAAATAAATAAATGCTTTGCAGAAAGTGAGACGCCAAAAGGTGGTAAGAAAACGACAAATAAGTTTGACTATTCAAACCGACTTTAATAAGAGAGTGACCAACAGAGATAATTTGAATTTCTTTTGCTTAAATCCATGGAGAGAAATTTTACTTAAATCTGAAAATTTTTGTACCAGTTTCAAACAGAAATCTTTTCACAAATTACACATGCTCAATTCCCTTCTAAGAGATGTGAATCTCTCTTCAGGTAAGGCTTTTGTGAAGATATCTGCTAACTGATTATTTGTATCAATAAACGATATTTCAATATTACCATTTGCAACATGATCACGAATGAAATGATATCTAACCTCAATGTGCTTGGTCCTTGAATGTTGGACTGGATTTTTGGTGAGATTGATAGCACTAGTGTTGTCACACAATAGTGGAATTGATTTGATATTTAATCCAAAATCTTCAAGTTGTTGCTTTATCCATAGGAGGTGTGTACATCAACTTCCAGCAGCCACGTACTCAGCTTCAGCTGTAGACAGTGCTACTGAATTTTGTTTCTTTGAGGACCAGGATATCAAACACCCTGCAAGAAATTGACAACAATCACTGGTGCTTTTTCTATCTACTTTGCATCCAGCATAGTCAGCATCAGAGTATCCTACTAAAGTGATGTCACATGATTTTGGATACCATAGACCTAAGTCATGGGTTCTAGCTAAATATCTAAATATTCTTTTTACTGAGGTCAAATGCGATTCTCTAGGATCTGCTTGATACCTAGCACACATGCAGACACTAAATAAAATATCAGGTCTACTAGTTGTTAAATAAAGTAATGAGCCGATCATACCTCTGTAGACCTTTTGATCTACTTTCTTACCATCTTTGTCACTGTCCAACCTTGTTGATGTACTCATTGGTGTTGACAGTGGCTTGGTATTTTCAAATCCAAATTTCTTCAAGAGTTCTTTTGTGTACTTTGCTTGGTAGATGTGAGTTCCTTCCTTTCCTTATTTGATTTGTAGTCCAAGGAAGTAATTTAGCTCTCCCATCATGCTCATTTCAAATTCTCCTTGCATAAGCTTCTAAAAATACTTGCAGAGGGATTCATCAGTAGAACCAAAGATTATGTCATCTACATAAATTTGCACTAATAATATGTGTTTGACCCTAGATTTTATGAAGAGAGTGCTATCTACTTGACCTCTACTGAAGCCATGGTTTAAAAGAAAAGAGCTAAGTCTTTCATACCAGGCTCTAGGTGTTTGTTTTAAACCATACAAAGCCTTATGGAGTTTGAAAACATGATTAGGAAATTCTGTGTCATCAAAACCCGGGGGTGTAGACACCCGGTTCCGACTAATGGGTTGAACCACATTTCATGTCATCTTTGTTAGCCCCTAATTGGTCACTCACCTTGAGCCCATCATTAGCCGTGATTGAGCCCATCATTAGTCATGATTGAGCCCATCAACACTTTAAAATTGCCTTGAAATCCCGCCCAATATCACTTTAGGAGAGTCCTTATCCATTTAACTCGTATCCTTTACATAATAGGTTGAATAATACAATATAATTCGATTTCCAAGTTGCGACATATCGTAGCGCCGCGACTATTGTCGCGACGGCTATGGATGCCGCGACAGCCCATGCATGATTTACGTGCATGTGGGGGTCCCTGTCGCGTCGTCCAGACCCGGCGTGCCTCTAGTCGCGACGTCACGATGCGCCGCGACAGCAACAAAGCGCGCCAAACTCCGCAACAACCTCCTATTTATCCTCCCATTGACCAAGTCATATCCCTAGGGATTATCTCAACCCCTTGGGGCGAGATTTCGGCCCTAGGGACTCTTGGAAGGACTCTATGGACTCTTCCCATGCAATTTTAAGAGGATATTATCTCCCATTTTAATTTCCCACCTTTTTAAAGAGATAATATTGGCATTTTCTCTCTCCAAGCTTTATAAAAGAAAGGCACCTCCTCAAGGACGAGGAGAGCCTCATTTCTACCCCGAAGGGCTGCCAAAATCTTCCCTCATCCATACTTAACCTTGCAGCACCCCTTCTCCCACCTTTCCTTCACACCCTCCTCCACCGAAACACATCATTTCTTCATCCATGGAGTACGGGACGTGAAGAGGGCGGCTCCAGCATCCTCCAGAAGCTTTGGACGATCCTTTAAGCCACACCAACGCCAAGGAGTCGCCCCAATGGGGCTCATCCTCTCATTTCCTCTTTCCTTCTTTCCATGCATGCATTTTTATGTTTATTTTTAGATAGCACATTTCCACACACACCCACGTTTTCCCACACCCAAAGGGGTTTAAAAACCCCCCAGGTTCATTCCCTCCATGCTTCAATCATTTCTTTCCATTTTAGAGTAGATACTACATTTTTAAGTATTCTAATAGGGCTTCCTTTGATTATTTCCTCTTTGGCAGGCACTCGACTGTTCATCCACGAGGAGCTCTCGTCTTCCGGCCGGCCGGGGACGGGAAGAAAGTCCACACTCAACAACTCCCGCAAACAAGAGAACGTAGCGGCGGGCAACGACGCGACGGAGACGCGACGGTATTCGACGTCGCTTTATCAGTACTGTCGCGGCCTATATTGGCGCCGCGACATCAGGTCTGCCCCTCTTTCTCTCTCCTTTTCCTAGTTAGACTAGCCATGTTTATCTTCTATTCATAGAGCAGTCGACTAGGTGGCGATCACACACATCCATATCCACACACCACCATATTTGATATTTTTGTCCGTGTCTAGGGGGGGTCAATCCCTGTGATTACACCTTTTGGCGATCACTGTGGGACCTTCATTGCCACCCTCATGGATTTTTGATTGTTTGCCTGCTATGTGTTCTTCTTTATTTGTCATTTTAGTGCCCTGTTAGTTTCTTGTTCATCATTCCCTGTATTTCTCGTGTTCGGTTTTAGCCGCGACCTGTCGCGGCGACGCGATCAGGTCGCATCGTGTCCAGGAGACGCGTCAACAGGTTAGTCCTCTTTTCCATTATACCTTCTTTGCCTTGTTTTTATGAGATCATGCTTCGTTGTAATATCTCTTTGTTTCATGTGTCGATGTGTCTCTGAGTGTTAGAATCCTGTTAGGTCTGGATTTTCCTTTTTTTAAATTGTCGGTGTTCGGTTCAATTCGCGGCGTTGCGTGAGGACGCGACAAGGTCGCGTCGGGGATAAGTGTCGCGTCATCAGGTACGCTTTGTATGTTATTGTATTACTTCATGAATCGGTTTCTGTGTGTTCCATGATCCATGTGGTGTTGATTTACTGCTTTAGTATCATTTCTTATCTATTTGGATAGTCTGTTTGAGTTATTTGACGACCCTTTGGGTGTTTCGGGCCTCTATTCATACCGCGGTGGGTCGTCCCGCCACGATAAGGTCGCGGCATTTACGGCAGCCGCGACTCGGCCTGAGACCCATCTGGTCGCCCTGTTTGCTTCTCATCTATCACTTGTGCATACATTTCGGGCATTTAGGCCCAACATGCACTTCTGAAACCCATTTGTTAGGTTCCCCCTTGGATGAGTGAGTCCTCTCACCTACGAGCACTCGTAGGCTGACTCGGGCCCACCTTCCGAGGACCCCCGTAAGTCCCCGTGGCCGTACGCACGTTGCGGTCTGCTGGACTGGTTGTACCAGTTGTACCCTTTAGTTCGAGCCACCCCTTCGCGCGTGAACATACCATCCCCTAGTTTCACCGAAGTACTCGAGTCCATATTCATTAAGGTCCACTTGACCGAGTGTCATCTCCTTAATTAATTCATCATAAGGTCAAGTTCAAACCTTAAGAAATTTGCGCTTTAAACATGACAACTTGAGTGTTCATTCCTCCTCCTCACAGTCTTTCTTGCTGTATTTGAGTCTAGATCTTGTCTGTATCACCCCCTATTAGTCTTAGGGGTGTATGCGTCTTTGTTTAGGGAGATCAAGTTCGTCCCCTTCTTTCTTTGTATCTTATCATAATCCCCTCTTCGACATGGACCAATTCCGGGTCCTTGCCGACGATGCCCTTCCCCTCGGTTTGCTCGAGGAGGTGGCCCAACCTTCCATGGCCACTCTCCCGGGGCATATCCAGCCTCCCTCCATCACCGGGATTCGATCCCGTCCTGCTTCTCCTCCTGGGGGTGATGACCCCCATTCTCAATTCAGCCAGCTCCTTCCTCACCTCACTCCGGACCAAGTCTGAGAGTTCATAGCTGCTGCCAGGGGGAAACAATCTTTATCTCCCCAAGGTCAAAATTCAGCCCAACCGGTGGATTCCTCCGCCCACGTCGCTTCAGCTCCCCACCTCTCTTCGTCTGGGGTAGATTATACACCTCTCCGCCCTCGGGCCATTCATTTTTCAGAACCAAGCTACCGTCCCCCACAAGAGGTCCGGCCCCGATCTCCTCCTACTGCATATTATGCGGCCGAGCCAGCTCCTCTCCCTCGCGAGAGGTTTCACTCCTTTGAGCAGCCACGCTCCCTTGTCTCTACGCATCAAGTCCAATCTCCCTCCGATTTCTTTGCGAAGTGGACAAGCATGAAGAAGGAGCTTCATGACCTCCGGAGACAGATCGATCCTCGGAAGGTAGCTGACATTGCCCTCCCATCCTTCCAATACCTCCGGGTGCCTCCCCAGTCCGAGCTCCCTGTATATCGTCGATACTCTGGGGTAGAGGACCCCTATGTTCATCTGAAGGACTTCGTCTATGAGTCAGCACCACACAAGTATGACCGCCATCTCATGGCGTACCTGTTCAGAAAATCCTTAGATGGTCCAGCCTTGGAGTGGTTCTATTCATTGCCTCCCGAGGAAGCCAAGGACTTCCAAATCGTCCAAGAAAGATTTCTGCAGCAATTCCAGGATCAGGTGGGACCCGAATATTCTTTTGTGGATTTAGTAGCTGAAAATATCAAGCCAGAAGAGGAGTTCTCCACCTATGCTGACCGGTGGCGCTCCTTGGCCGCCAAAGTCCGTTGCCCAATGCTTGAGGAGGAAAAAGTAAAGTTGTTGATCTCCAATGCCACACCAACCTACCGAGCTATTCTGGCCATGAACGACATTTCTACCATGCACCAACTATATAGCCGAGCCCGTTTCATTCAAACCCAACTCAAGGACTCGCCTATACATTCCATGATTGAGACCCCCAACGCCCGTTATGCCAAGAAGCCACAAGGCCCAGTCACTGATGGGATCCAAACCAACGAACAAGTAGGTGCCGTTAGCTATCCACAAGGCCCAGTAGGTAGGACTCCCTATACCCAACAAACCCAACAGTCTTAGAACAACAACAACAATAGACAACCACCTCCTCAAGGACAAAATCCTCCCCAAGATCAGCGCCAATACTCCCAAGTCCCTCCACCTCAAAATGGCTATGCCCCCAGGAAGCCCAATGGACCCAAAAGAGCCCAATACCCTCCTTTGCCCGAGTCTCTAGCTGATATCATTGCAGCCCTCATGTCACTAAATGCCCTAAGACTCCCTCCTGAGAAGGCAAATTGGAACATGGCGGCCGATCAAACAAAGTACTGCGTCTACCACCGTCACCCGGGCCACAATGTGTCGGATTGCTTTCAGTTCCGGGACATGATATACGACCTTCATGAGCAGAATCAAATTGACTGGGTAGAGATGAAAAGGCTGATCCAAACCATGAGGGATCAACAGGGCCAGAGGCAACAGCAGCAACAGCAGAGGCGACAGCAGCCGCAGCAGCAACAACAACAACAACAATACCAACCCTTCCAGCAGCAATACCAGCAACAACAACAACAACAGCAGCCGCAGCAGCCGGCGAATGACCTAGGCATAATTCGTAATCCCATGCCGCAGCATCAGCCCGCTCCAAACCCCCAGCCGGCTCCACCACCTCCTCCACCCGCACACGTTAACCCTGTCATCCACCATCCACCAGAAGCCCAGTGGGCCTTCGATGACGAACATGAGGTAGGCCAACTTCTGGTTATTTCTCACGTCACGCCCACTACCCCCACACCCACCTCCGTTGTACCTCCCTCCTTCACACCCCATATTGCTGCCATCACCTCGCCATCCTTTTCACCCGTTATGTCACCCATTATCCCTCCACCAAGTGACATTCCTTTCTCCCCTACGCCAATGCCTTTGCTAGCCAACCCTTCTATCCTTGACACCTCTACCACTCCACTCCACCATAACCTTGCCCTCCGGAGCAGGCGAATGTTCCAGCGGATGTACCCTAATGCATCCATGCCTATGCCAGGTCAAGCAGCTCAACAAACCAGCAACCAGCAACAACAAGATATAGAAGAGATTGATCCAATCCCGGGGACCCAATATGATATCTTGAAACATCTGGATTAGACCCCCGCCCAGATTTCTATATTAGAGCTAATTAAGAGGTCGCAGACTCATCAGGACGCCCTAAGGGCCTTTTTGCAAAGAGTCATGGTTAGCGAAGACATGAATCCGGATAACCTGCCCTCAGTGCTCTCAATTGTGAACAAAGGACCCACTATTACTTTTTCTGATGGTGAGTTGGCCCCCCCCAGAAGCCAGAAAGATGCCCTTATGTGTGACACTCACCATAAACAAAGTAGCCGTCGATGCAGCTCTAGTAGACACGGAAGCCTCTATCAATGTTTGTCCATTAAGCACCCTTAGAGCATGCAACATATCGGAGCATCAACTGCAGCCCACACCCACCACCATCGCTGCTTATGACAATTCATGACATGCCTGTCATGGAGTCATCACATTACAAGCAGAATTGGTCCCTCTCGTCATGTCTGTGGAATTTTATGTGTTGAACATTGACTATACCTATAAGGCCATCTTGGGACGCCCGTGGATTGAATCATTAGGGGCAGTACCATCTACAGCACACCAATGTCTGAAATTCCCCTTCCAAGGGCGAATAGTCAACGTGAAAAGTATGACAACGATGCATACAGTGGAAGCCATTGAGAGAGTGCTGCCATCGGTATGGCCATCCAATAAGCCCATCATCTCGGTGTTTGATGTCAACTACACTTGGGCCTATACATTCTCTTCTAACCGCCCAATTGTGTCTCCACCTGTAGTGGCAATCAAACAAGGTGTGAGCGCAAATGCAAAGGGATGGGATATCATGTTCAGGCTGGGTTATCAGTCAGGAAGAGGTCTAGGTGCCCACCTCCAGGGGCGAACCAAGACTGTGGCCAGCACCAAGAAATTCACGAGGCATGGCCTTGGGTACTCAGAATGGGCCGTTTTCTCATCTCCGTCACAATCGGACCATGGCCCACTCACCTGGTCCTTGTATGAGCACTTTGTCAGGGGGCCCATCCAGCCCGGATATAACACCACAACAGAAGTACCAAGATCAGCTTATCAGGCCTTAGAAGAGCAACGACCCAACAAGAAGAAGAGAGCTGAGAAGGATACCGAGGACCCGGATCTGGAAGATGTTGTCTCATCAGTCAGTCTACTATTTGAAGAACCAGAAGCTGAGGCAGAAGAGCCAGAATTAGAAGACCTTATTTCTGCGGTCAATCGGCTGCTCAGCGAAGAAGATGTGCCGCAAGTGGCAGCGTTGTCAACATCGGCAACCACCACCAGGCGACAGTTGCTTGGATTTGGTGAGGAAAATCAGTCGGATCATTCACCCCTTTTTATACAGGAACTCTGGCCAGGGTTCTACAGGCCTCCTATTCATCTTATTTTGTCCATACTCGATTTTAATCTTGGTTTCATTCCCCTGCCTCTCCCCTTCATTATTCAAATCTCACCCGATGCCGTTGAGGTGTTCAGTCACCCTTCACCCCTCTTCGTCATTTTCTTTAATGGTTCGGTCCTGTCTTTTTCCTAAAGCCATTTAATCTAATATGATCCCTTTCATTCAAAAATAAAAAAACATATAGAAAATTCAAAAAAAATGTGTATGTCCCCCTGCTCCCGACGGTGATCCCCGTCACCTCCCTCCTACTCCTACTCCCGACGGCAATCCCTGTCACCTGCCCCTACTCCCGACGGAGATCCCCGTCACCTCCCTCCTGCTCCTACTCCCGACGGCGATCCCCGTCACCTCCCTCCTGCTCCTACTCCTAACGGCGATCCCCGTCACCTCCCCCCTGCTCCTGCTTCCGACGGCGATCCCCGTCACCCCCTCTTGCTCCTGCTCTCGACGGCGATCCCCGTCACATCTGCTCCCCGGCGGCCATCGTCGTCCTTCTTTCGCTCCATTCGTGCCTTCACCTGGTGGCCAGACATGGCCATTTTGGGCGATTCGGGTGAGGGGCCTCCTGCTCCCCTACACCCCGATGCTGTTGCCGGCACCGTGAGCTCGGGTGGCCCGCTTCCTCCTCTAGCCCCATCGGAGGACCTTCGCGGCCCTGCCGCACCCTTTGTTTTCCATTCCAATAAACCTCTGGACGCTTCTCCAGAGCCTTCTGTAAATATCAAATCTAGTCTAAGTTCAGGGGTAGGTTTTGGTAAGTCCCCGTCCCTGTCTAGGAAAAAGAAGGGTAGTGGCATACCCCGTAGATATCTCTTAGACTTAGTTCAAAGGTGTGGTGCTCTTCTAGCTGTCGAAGAGTTCGTCCAAGAGGCAATGGTTCTGAACCTAGAGGAGATACCTATAATGTAAGGGCTAGACGATGGCTTTGGGATATATGAAATTGTAGCCGAAGAGGACCCATTAGATGAGAGCAATGACTGTGAGATAGAAGATGCTGCTGAGGCGTATGCTAGTGGTATGAGGAGATTCGATGAACCTACCTCAGCAGTCGATGAACCTACTAAGGAGGTAAACGTGGGAACTGAAGAGGACCCCAAGCTTTTAACCATAGCTTCCGGCCTCCCTCCCGAAGAAGAAGAAACACTCATAGAAATGTTGAGGGAGTTTAAGAATTCCTTTGCCTGGTCCTACGATGACATGCCTGGCATTGACCCTGATTTGGTAGAACATAGGCTGATCTTGAAGCCAGGGGCAGTTGCCGTCAAACAAAAATTAAGAATGTTCCTCCCCCACATCGCTTTGAAGATGAAAGAGGAAATTGATAAATTACACAAAGCCAAGTTCATCCGTGTAGTCCTCTATCCTTTGTGGGTGGCGAACATTGTCCCGGTCATGAAAAAGGACGGAAGAGTGCGTATCTGCATAGACTTCCGGGACTTGAATAAGGCATGTCCTAAAGACGATTTCCCCTTACCTCACTTGGACGTCCTGATTGATAATACAGCAGGGTTCGAAACTCTATCATTCATGGATGGGTATTCCGGCTATAATCAAATTCGTCTAGCCCCGGAGGATCAAGAGAAGACCTCCTTCACCACCCCATGGGGAACATATTGCTATGTGGTCATGCCGTTTGGACTGAAGAATGCCGACGCCACTTATCAAAGAGCAATGCTAGCTATCTTCCACGACATGATTCATATTGATGTTGAGGTTTACGTGGATGATATCGTGGTGAAGTCGCGGACTCGAAGAGAGCATCCCTCCGTGCTTGCCAAGGTGTTTCGCCGCGCATAAGAATATCAATTAAAGATGAATCCAAAGAAGTGCGTGTTTGGGGTTTCTTCAGGTAAGTTGTTAGGCTTCATTGTTAGAAAACGGGGGATTCAAATAGACCTGCACAAGTCTAAGGCAATAAATGAAATGCCTCCTCCCAAGAACATATCTGAGCTTCGAGGCTTGATTGGTCGGCTTCAGTTCATAAGGAGATTTATATCTCAGCACTCTCAAAGATGTCATCCCTTCTATAAACTGTTGAAAGGAGGAGTCAGTTTTGAATGGAATGCCAAGTGCCAAGAAGCCTTTGATGAACTCAAGAGTTATCTTATGAATCCTCCCGTACTTTAGGCTCCCATCCCTGGGAAACCCTTGATTCTATATCTGTCAACCGTTGAGGACTCCCTAGGAGTTGTCCTTGCTCAGCATGATGAATTCGGTAAAGAAAGGGCAGTCTACTACCTATCTAGGCTCTTCAATCCCTCCGAGCACAAACTCACCACAATGGAGAAAACCTGTGCAGCGCTAGTCTGGGTGGTGCAGAAATTGAAGCACTACTTCCTAGCTCATAAGGTGAGTTTGATTTCTATAATGGATCCTATTAGGTATCTCCTTGAGAAGCCAGTCCTCGCCAACAGATTGGCGCGCTGGCAAAGCTTCCTCTCCCAATTTGACATCTCCTTCATAGTTTAGAAAGCCATAAAAGGGTATGCCATTGCTGAGCACCTTCCTCACCTTCCTCTTCCTCATAGTGACACGGTTCAAGAGGAATTCCCCGATGAAAACCTATCACTGATTTCTCGCGATCCCTTCTGGTCGCTCCACTTCGATGGGGCTCTCAATTCTAGGGGACGGGGCATAGGAGCTGTCTTGCTCACCCCAGAAGGGATCACCATTCCTCTAGCCTATCAGCTTCAATTCCATGCCACCAACAACATTTCTGAGTATGAGGCTCTCCTTGCCGGTCTTAAACTCGCCTATCTCTTAGGCGCGCGTCATCTCAAGATTATAGGAGACTCTCAGCTCGTTCTTCGGCAAGTCCTTTCTACTTATCGCACTCGTGACCCCAAACTCAAGCCTTATCAAGACCTGGTCACACTCCTAGCCAAGCAATTCCATCAGCTCATTTACATCCATACCCCTCGCTCTCAGAATATCTTGGCCGATGCTTTGGCATCACTAGCCTCATCCCTCTCCTTCCCTCTCAGCCGCAGTGTTGAGACGATCACTGTTCAAAGGTTAGAAGCTCCCTCCACTCAGGACCCTTGGTTCATTAACCTTAGGAGCTCTCTAGTCTTGAAGGCAGAGAGGAAAGAAGCGAAGGAGTTATTGCTTGTGGAGTTAGGAGAGATGATGAAAGAAGAAAGGCCGTGGTACCATGAAATTGAGCAATATTGCCAAAACGGCACCTTCCCGGAAGAAGCTGAAGTGGAGGACAAGAGAGCCATCCGTAGAGCAGTATTGAAATATACCCTGATCGGTGAAGTTCTTTACAGGCGCGCTATAAACGGAATGCTCCTCCGATGCGTAACAGATGAAGAGGCTTGGAAGATTGTGGAAGGCTCCCACTCCAGCGAGTTTGGAGGGCATGTGAATAGCCAGATGTTGGCTAAAAAGATTCTTAGGCAGGGCTATTACTGGCCAACCCTAGAAGAAGATTGCGCCATCTACGTTCGTAGGTGCGTCAAGTGCCAAGTCCATGCCGATAAAATCCATGCTCCATCCTCCTCTCTTCATCCACTCTCTTCTCCTTGGCCTTTCTCCATGTGGGCCTTTGATATCATCGGGCCTCTGGGTGATCCTAATGCTCAGGTAAAACAAAAATCTTTCATCCTTACCGCTACCGAGTATTTCACTAAGTGGGCCGAAGCTGAAGCGTTCACAAAAATCAAAGGTTCAACTGTGTGCAGATTCATCATGAGGAATATCATCACGCGGTTCGGAGTACCAAGCAGCCTCGTCACCGACAATGGACCGCAGTTCATATTACAAGACCTTCAAGACCTCTGTAAGAAGTTTAATATTTCTTTGCATCATTCGTCTCCTTACTATCCGCAAGGCAACGGCCAGGCCGAAGCCACAAACAAAACACTTTTGAAAATTCTGAAGAAAACTTGTGCGTCTAATAAATTTGTTGATTGGCTAGAAAAACTAATTGAGGCTCTGTGGGCCTACCGCACTTTCGTATGAACGCCCACGGGACAAACTCCTTTCTCACTTACATACGGAATGGAAGCGGTATGTCCACATGAAATCCTCATCCCTTCGCTGAGAATTCAGTTAGACAAGGAACTTAATCCCGATGAACATCGGGAGGCGTTACTTACACAAATAGAACTCTTAGACGAACGGCGCCTAGCTGCAGCCGATCATGTGCTTTCATATCAAAATAGACTCTCGAGATCTTTTCAAAAGAAAGTGATTGAGTGCAAATTTCAAAAAGGAGACATAGTTTTGAAGCGTATTTTCATAAAACCTGGAGGTCCAAGGTCAAAATTGTCTGCGAACTAGGAAGGGTCGTTCGTCGTTAAAGAAGTGTACCCGGGGAATGCATATAGGCTAGTTAATGCCGATGGCGATGAACTCTCTCACCCATGGAATGGATTATATCTTAAAAGATTCTACCCCTGATAAACAGTCTTTTGATAACAACACCAATTGACAGGTAGCCATTTGCCAAGGGTCTCGCTCCCTCTCCTACTGGCAGAATAATATTTATGCTCAATTGCATACTCAGCACGGTGACCTAAGGTCATTTCCCCTTCATGTATGGTGTTCTCGCTTAGCCCTCGTTCAGGGAAACAAAGGTCAATTCTCTCCTTACTCAGACCAGGTCTAGGGGTAAGGGGGAGGCTAGCCTGTAAACGTGCAACAGTGTAAACCATGTGTTTGAAGTCTCAAAGAGGGACGGGCAGTTCTAAGAAAAAAGTATATGGCACAAAAATAAAGTGATAAAATGAAGGGGCATGTTAAAGAGTGGCAGTACAGTTCTCCGCGGGACGCCCTTGAGCCCGGTCACATGCATGCCCCAATCAAAGAAGAAAATACTGTGGCCCTAAAGTCCCTGGACAACAGATGAATCTTACATGTGGCATGCTCGTTGCAAGTTTTACAAGCCAGTAACCCCGACCCCGAGATTAGGTCTTATCACATTTATGTTCTTCCTGTTCCCCCTAAAATGACCAAAGAATCCCTACACTTGGTCTGTGTTGGAACATTGACATTCTAGGGGCAAGAAATCTTAGCAAACCTAAGACGAATATGCGTTGCACATAAACCTTACTCGCCAAAGTGAGATGGAGGTAAGGCTCAGGGCTAATCGCTCAAGATTAAGAAGTGTTGTTATCAAAAGAGAGTTCAAAAAAATCAAAAATCTCAAAAATCCAAAAAAAATCAAAAGATCCCTAAAATTCAAAAAAAAATCAAAAATCTCAAAAATCCAAAAAAATCAAAAGATCCCCAAAATTCAAAAAAATCAAAAATCTCAAAAGTCCAAAAAAAATCAAAAGATCCCCAAAACCCAAAAAAAAATCAAAATTTCAAAAATCCAAAAAAAATTAAAAGATTCCCAAAACTCAAAAAATATATATATATATAATTTTCAAAAAAAAAATCGAAAAAAAAAATATGTGTACATATTGCTTTTCTTTAGCATGCATTATTTTCATTATCTTTTCGCCTACTTAATAAGGCTCGGCCCTTTGACAATTACGGAGTTAGATTTTATCATTTTAGTGCAAGGGGTTGAGCCTAAGAACAGATCTAACTTGTTCTTCTAAGTGTGTGCAGGAACAGGCACTTCAAAAGCAAGTACAGCGTCGCACTCAGAACTCTCTGTCTCTCTCGCTTGTCTGAAACTCGCCTCTCACTCGTGTCAATCACAAACCATTCATTTATCACAATTGTTGACATGAAAGAAAAGAAAAGTTGCACTAAGCCATGAACAATATATTCATAGATAAAGGGGAGGTGGCTCACAAGTCTCCTCACTGTCCACCGCCACTCTCCCCGGATCCCTCCTGCCTATCCGGAGGTGGTAGCATCTCGCCACCATCTCTGCCATCCTTGGCGCTACCCTCACCCTGCCGGCGCCTCTCCTCCTCCTCGTTCCTCCGCCTGCTGGAGGAACCTGCTAAGTACTATCCAACGGAGGCGCCGGTCGCTCTGCTAACGCTCACCCTGCTCCGGCTCTGACTGCGTGAACGGCCTATGTCCGTCACGATCTGCTGAAGGCTCCGCGCCAACGTCTGCTATGCCAACACCTCCGCACGTAGTCGGGTGACCTCCTCCTGGTCTCCGGGCGGCCTCTGCACCCACAGCGTCGCCAGCTCCCTCGCCATCACCACTACCTGTACCTCAGATGCCTCCACCCGGATGCACAGCTAGTCTCTCTTGCTCCGGGTAGCCTCGGCCTCCCCCCGGAACCGGTCCCTCTCACCCTGCAACTCCATAGCGTGCTCCGTAGTAAGCTGCAAGTCTCTCTCCTGCACAACAAGCAATCAGTCAGTATCAATTGAAAATGATCAACTCAAATCTTCCAATATGCTTACCCGCTCCTCTAGGTGTCGCTGAGCTTCCTCAGCTCTCAACACCGCCCCTGCCAGTCGGGCCTCCAAAAGCGATGGAGAGCCCCCTGCACTCCGAGAGGAGGAGGCACCGCCCGCTCCGGCACCCCTCACTCTCCAACTCACTCCGCTGCACACAAAAGGTACGTCGGTTTCTAAAATCTGCTTGAGTTAAATCAAAGGCAGAAATTGAACAAGGTACTTACCAACTCCGCCGTCTGCCTCTGAGCTACCTCCCGATCCTGCACCGCTGAGTGGAGCAAGGCTCGGAGCGATGCGACCTCACCAGTCACATCCACCTGCAATGAATTTCCAAATCATCAGTTCCATTCCGCAAATCCAAATTCTTTGAGCCATGGTTTAGGAGCTTTTACCTGATGCGGGCGCTCTTGTACACCTTGCCTCCGTACTTTAAGGCATAGGCCTGCAGGTACGCGTCATCCGTGGTCACAGCTGATTTGACCACTTTTCCCTGGCGTTCCCAGTTGTTGATTTGCTCTTGTGCCCGCACGCACCAATCAGTGGTGTAGTGGAGCCCCCAGAAGCTCCGACCCGGTCAGCAAAACTGGTCTCGAGTCGGAAACTCCACGACAGTCTGCCGCAAACCCAATGAACGCTGGCACAAGAATAGGTTCAGAGGTAGCACCAAGTTGAGTGCATGCAACCACACGGACCTACCAAAATAGGGGCGGGCCTGCACCAACTGGGGCTGTCCCTCGTCACCCTCCTCTAAGTATGGCTGCCATACCACCTGCACATCAAAGGGCAATCAGTCATTAGTCAATCAAATCAAATCTAATTCGTGAAAGGAAGGGTTAGAACACTTATGTCCAGATGAGGGTAGCTGTCAATCATCTCCTGCAAGCGCGTTAAATGGTCCCCAAGGCTTCTATAATCACGAGGTGAGCCCCAGCGGCGTGCAATGGGCACGAGGCCCAGCCGCTCGAGAACCCCTCTCCCCAGACCAGGAAGGTGTAGGTAGGCCCAGACCTGCAAATAGAGAGATTAGTTCACAGTTTATAGCAAGTGCAGTCAGTTTCGAAGGGTAGAGTGAGATAGGTTACAAACCTGAAGGAAAGGGTAGAAGCCACTCGTGGAAGTCTGCCGCTCCGAGGCGCCCAGGCTGTCGAACTGGTGCGTCAGAAATGCCGCTCCCCACGCGTAGCCTCCCACCTCGGACAGGTCCTCCAGCAAGGGCAAGAAACGGCAGTGGACTGCATCGCCCCTCGTAGCAAACAAGAGTCTGCCAAGGAAGAGGATGAGGAAACGACGTAGATCCAAGTCTGCTTGTGGCCCTGGCTCGCTCGCTAGCTCTCTCCGGCTCCCCCGAACTAGCTGCTCCAAGTACTCATCTGCACCATCACCAGTCTGTCTCGCTACATCGTACAAGCCTAAGCTCTCCTGTAGCGCCTTCCGTGGAATTAAGGATGGTCTGCGCTCCACAGGCAACTCCAGCAGCCGCTCGGCTATGTCGTGGTAGCAGGGGTACGTGAACCCGCTCACGGGTCTCCCATACACTCGGAGCCCCGTGATCCGGCTCACGTCCTCCAGACTAGAGATCATGTGCCCCCAAGGGAATACGAAGGCCATCGCCTCCGTATCCCACCTACTCCTCAGGGCCTGGGTCAGGGCTAGATCTGTCCTCATCCGCTCCATGCGGAATATCTCCCCAAATCCCATCTCCTCTATTCTATCCCTCTGGAATGGTGGAAAGGCAAGAAAAACTGCTAAAACCAAGGTCCATGAAACCCTAATTCTCATGTCGCCCTGCAAACACAACATTTGAATGGAAAAGATCATCATTTTCTGTCCTCGGACTTTGTCGCGACCTCTCTCACGGTCGCGACCTTGTCGCGGCAGCCCGATGCGTCACGATCATGTCGCGTCGCCCAGATAGGGTCGCGATACTAAAGCGACGCATCCTCTTGTCGCGACAAGGTCGCGATGTTACTAGCCACCGCGACATCTGGTGTCGCGGCGGGTCGCAACGTCGCGTTCTCAGAACCGGACTGGCCGAAACCCTTTTTGTCCGATCCTCTTTTCTCTGGGCATCTTGCCCTACATTCGCCCTCTAGGGGCTCTGCCTATCACTTCTACACATTCCATTCAAGGATCGGGGTTCATTTCTTACCGATTTCATGGCCTTCTTCTTCTTCTCCCTCGCCTCTTCGAGGTTCACCTCCGGGACCTCCGGCTCCACCTCTGTCTCCATCGCCGCGATCTCCGTCTCCTCCTCATCGACCCGGGCCGTCTCGGCACGGCGACGGGAGCCCCGCCACTCCACTTGGCACTTCCTCCTCGAAGACCCCTCATTGGAGTCTCGTCCTCCTTCCATGGCAAAGCTTCACACTTCGGGGATCTTTCGAGAGGGAGAGTAAGGGAGGAAGGAAGGCTAGACCGCAAGAGAGCTAGGAGTCGCCGGAGGGGGGGCTCTGAAGTTTTGAAAACCGGAAAGGGGGAAAGAAGAGGGCCGTTTGCTTTTGAAGGAGTCAGTTTATGTCGCGGCATATCGGAACGCCGCTTCTTTGTCGCGACACGAAGAAGCGTCGCGACATGGTCGCGACACCTCGACATGTTGCGACTAGGGAGGCGGCGCCACCTGCTGTCGCGTCTCAACCCGAGACAGGTTTTCTAGCAGAAATTTCCTGTTTTATTCTTTCAATCTCATGTGCTTACATTCACTAATACTTTCAAAAACCAAATAAAAGCCAAATTCCATTCCTAACTACCATCTCATGCCCACAATCAATCAATTAATCAAACCCTACAGCCGATACTCAGTTGATCCTCGCCGTCGGCCGAATCTTCTTCAACGCTTCGAGGTACTCCTTCATCACGTCCTCATCTTCTGCCACCTCAGCCTGAAGATAATTCGTCGCACATGCTTCCCAATGGACGATGGCACTGCGTGCATCAAGCTCGTCCTGTCGATCTCCCCTCTTCCTCTCTTGGATGGGCAGATAGTGCGAGAGGATGGGAACAACTGTGCGGGCCGCGCCGCATTGGAGATAACACCGATTAGGGTTGTACAAAACCACTGCCTCATTGCCGATCAGCCTCAAAGCCAGCCCGATGCGCTGAGGGTAGTGGACCATCCGCCCGTGCATGAAGCGGGGGCGCATATCGAACCCCACCGCGGTTAGCCTCTGAAGGTACTCGCGCCAAGCCTTCAAGCCTTTTACTTGCGCTGTTTTGCACCAAACGTGGGTAGTCATGTGGAGGGGCCCACCCACGTAAGCCAACGGGTGGTGGAGCAGTGACTTGCACTCCGGGGCCAAAGCATCCATCGCCCGGAACTGAATATGTACCCCCCATCCACAGCTCGAGGGCAACAATGGAGCTGAAAAAGGGACCTCCCATAGCTGCAGAAGATAAGCCGGCATAAAGAAATCCCAAGACCGCTTGGCCTATGTTCATACCATCGGAAAGAGAGTCCACGATGCTGAGATTCACGAAGGAGATGGCGTCGTTTGTTGTAGGGAAGAGAATAACCCCGCATATGCAAATCGCAGCAGCTTTGGCAATGGCAAGGTAGTTACGTGTCTTGCGCTTGCACTGAGAGGTGATCCATTGTGCGATGGGTAGGAGGTGAACGTGTGTCCCACTCGTCATAGATCGCAGGTCCTCTTTCTTCGTGGTGATCTCCGAAAGGATGCTCCATGAGTTGATGGGCTCCACGGTGTATGAAATCGTCAATCCTCGCCTCGTTGGTACCGCGGGAGGCCAAGCATCACCTCCAACTCCTCCAGAAGAATCGTAGCTTCAAATGTCCTGAAGAGAAACGTGTGGGTCTACGGGTGCCACAACTCCGCTAGCACCATGACGCTATCCCACACGTGTACGATTTTATCGTACTTCTTGGCAAGAACTATGACGGTTCTTAAGCCCCACTCCTTTAAGTGACTGATGGAGGTAGGAGGAAGCATCTCTAGCATGGGGGAAAGCCATGGAAGCTTGGAGAACCTTCTTTGACCAAGTAAGATCTAGAAAGAAGAAGAAGAAGGGGAATTTGAGAAACGGAAGAAGCAAAATAGAGCAAGACAGAGCAGAATAAGTGCAGAAATTGCAGAAAAGAGAGGAAGAAGCACTTACTTGGAGATCCGGGCGCATGCAAATATGCCCCGGGATGGCGCTCAGCTGCTGGAGATCGGCATGAGACTCCCATGCAGCCTTCGGGCCGGAGTACGGAGGTATCTCCTCCTGGAAGGCGGAGAGACCTCTCTTCATGCTTGCAAAACAGAGAAAAATCTGCAAATCTGGAAGAAGAGAGAAGAGAGGAGTTTAGCTGCGGGATTAGCACCCCTAAGCACTCTATTTATAAACTTTAGAGAAGTGCAATCCCTCTCTAATCCCGCACTTAAGAGTTAGAGTAAGAGTGGGAGTGTTTAAGAAGTCCTAGTATCATTCTAGGTGTCTTAGGATAGGGATAAACTTGACTCTTTTCTGTTTTCTGAGCTCTGTCCGAGTCGCGACGCTACGATACGTCGCGACTATGTCGCGGCGACAATGGACGTCGCCTTTATGCTTAATGTATTGTTTTCTGTGATCTTTCTTATGTTGCTTGACTGTGTTCATGTTTCTGTGCTTATTTTCTTTGTTTGATTGTCAAAAAAACAAAACAAAAAAACAACATAACAAATAAAAAAAACAACAACAAAATACAGGAAAAAAAAAACAAAAAAAAATGTCGCCACAGGTAAGTCAGGTATTGTATTTCTACCCCTACTCCCTGCATTACTATATGGTATTCTACTTATTATATCATTTCAAGGACCGGTTGGTTCTCAATGTGCTCTGGGATTTGAGTTCCCCTTTACCAAAAATAGTGATGATCTAGGCGCACATTGTTAATCGTCGGATAGGCTGTTGAGTTAAGTAGGCCCGAGGACGATAGATTCATGCCTGCACTGTGGTTGTGGGTAGTCTCTTGACCCGTTCCTATTCGGTTTAGCAATATTATCCATGATATATTTTCTATTTTCTCTTTTCTTTGCATTCGTTTTGATGATTTCTTTTATTTTAGCCCAGCATGCATCATGTAGAACTTTGAGCTTTCTTGACTCATTCGAGACTTTTCATGAGCCCTTGTTGAGTGCCCAATCGTCCTTCAAATGCCAAACAAGAAATCCAATTCCACTCCGAATCGGAAGGTTTGCCTCCGAGTAAGTTGTTCCCGTCAGTTTGACAAGATTTTCCCTGTCTGGATTTCCTATCAAATTTTCATCCTATTCCTTTGATCCGTTTTGGTTGAGAACTGCTCCCGGGACAGAGTCATTAGTTACCTGCCAGGCACGCACATGTCCCTCCAAAGCGAAACCTACAGGCCAATCGGCTAGGGTACCTCTCAATCGAGGGGTTGATCACCCTCTTCTTTTCCCCTTCTCGTTCAGACTTGTGTTCTTCTTTGCATCCTGCTTGAACAACTCACTCGGGGCTTTCATAAAGATTCCAATTGCCTTTTGGTTAGACCAGGTGTCTCTTTACCTTGGCTTCCGCTTTTCAGTCCACTCAGCGCCATTTTCGCTCCGCCATCATTCCATGAACGACGCCGCTCCACTTCCGCTTCGCTCCCCTGCAAAGTGGAAGCCAAGGAGGGGCAATCTGTAGACACCCGGTTCCGACTAATGGGTTGAACCACATTTCATGTCATCTTTGTTAGCCCCTAATTGGTCACTCACATTGAGCCCATCATTAGCCTTGATTGAGCCCATCAACACTTTAAAATTGCCTTGAAATCCCGCCCAATATCACTTTAGGAGAGTCCTTATCCATTTAACTCGTATCCTTCACATAATAGGTTGAATAATACAATATAATTTGATTTCCAAGTCACGACATATCGTAGCGCCGCGACTATTGTCGCGACGGCTATGGACGCCGCGACAGCCCATGCATGATTTACGTGCACGTGGGGGTCCCTGTCGCGTCGTCCAGACCCGCCGCGTCTCTAGTCGCGACGTCACGATGCGCCGCGACAACAGCAGAGCGCGCCAAACTCCTCAACAACCTCCTATTTATCCTCCCATTAACCAAGTCATATCCCTAGGGATTATCTCAACCCCTTGGGGCGAGATTTCGGCCCTAGGGACTCTTGGAAGGACTCTATGGACTCTTCCCATGCAATTTTAAGGGGATATTATCTCTCATTTTAATTTCCCACCTTTTTAAAGAGATAATATTGGCATTTTCTCTCTCCAAGCTCTATAAAAGAAAGGCACCTCCTCAAGGACGAGGAGAGCCTCATTCCTACCCCGAAGGGCTACCGAAATCTTCCCTCATCCATACTTAACCTCACAGCACCCCTTCTCCCACCTTTCCTTCACACCCTCCTCCACCAAAACACATCATTTCTTCATCCATGGAGTATGGGACGTGAAGAGGGCGGCTCCAGCATCCTCCAGAAGCTTTGGAGGATCCTTCAAGCCACACCAATGCCAAGGAGTTGCCCCAATGGGGCTCATCCTCTCATTTCCTCTTTCCTTCTTTCCTTGCATGCATTTTTATGTTTATTTTTAGATAGCACATTTCCACACACACCCACGTTTTCCCACACCTAAAGGAGTTTAAAACCCCCCCAGGTTCGTTCCCTCCATGCTTCAATCATTTTTTTCCATTTTAGAGTAGATACTACGTTTTTAAGTATTCTAATAGGGCTTCCTTTGATTATTTCCTCTTTGGCAGGCACTCGACCGTTCATCCACGAGGAGCTCTCGTCTTCCAGCCGGCCGGGGACGTGAAGAAGGTCCACACTCAACAACTCCCGCAAACAATAGAACGCGGCGGCGGGCGACGACGCAACGGAGACGCGACGGTATTTGACGTCGCTTTATCAGCACTGTCGCGGCCTATATTGGCGCCGCGACATCAGGTCTGCCCCTCTTTCTCCCTCCTTTTCCTAGTTAGACTAGCCATGTTTATCTTCTATTCATAGAGCAGTCAACTAGGTGGCGATCACACACATCCATATCCACACACCACCATATTTGATAATTTTGTCCGTGTCTAGGGGGGGTCAATCCCCGTGATTACAGGGGGTTGTTCCACATAAACTTCCTCTTTTATAAAACCATTTAAGAATGCAAATTTGACATCCATTTGAAATAGTTTTAAGTTTAATGCTGATGCATATGCTAGTAGTATTCTAATGGCCTCAAGTCTAGCTACAGGTGCATAGGTTTCATCAAAATCTATGCCTTCCTCTTGAGAATAGCCTTGAGCTACCAGTCTGGCCTTGTTTCTTAAGATTACACCAGCCTCATCCAACTTGTTTCTGAACACCCATTTGGTGCCAATAACTAGATGGTCTGATGGTCTAGGAACAAGTGACCATACTTGGTTTCTCTTGAACTGATTTAGTTCATCTTGCATGGCTAATATCCAAGATTCATCACAAAGAGCTTCATTGACTATCCTCGGCTCTATTTGAGAAACAAAAGCTAGGTAATCACAAGGAATTACATTACCTCTTGTTCTTACCCCTACAGATGGATCACCAATAATATTTTCGAGTGGGTGATCTTTCTTGTATCTTCATTCCTTTGGAAGATTTTCATGTGTAATTTCCTTTTGTTGTATGTCTTCCAGAGGTGGATCATCCTTGTCCTCAATTGATGTATTCTTTGGTTTCTTGGACAGCTCATATGCATCATCATTATCACTATCTTCTTCCTTTCTCAAGGAAGGGTTAGTTTCATCAAAAATAATATGTACAGACTATTCAATTAATAAAGTACGTTTATTAAATACTCTATAGCCTTTGGGTTTAGAGGTGTACCCCATGAACATGCATTCATCTGATTTGGCATCCAACTTACCAATGTCCCTTTTTCCATTGTTGTGGATGAAGCAAGGACAACCAAAGGTTCTGAAATGACTGCTTTTTGGCTTCTTTCCTTTGAACAGTTCATATGTGGTCTTCTTCAGGATTGGTCTGATCATAACTCTGTTGATAATGTAGCTTGCTGTGTTGATTGCTTCGGCCCAAAAATACCTTGGCAGATCATATTCAGATAGCATTGTTCTTGCTATATCTAATAGAGTTCTATTCTTTCTCTCAGCAATTCCATTTTACTGTGGTGTCCTTGGTGCTGAGAAATTGTGCTCAATTCCCTGATCATCAAAGAACTTAGCAAATTTTTCATTCTGAAATTCACCACCATGATCTGATCGGATAGACACAATGCTGAACTTTTGATCCTTCTGGACTTTCTTGCTGAAACTGACAAAGTTTTCAAATGTGTCATCCTTATGCTCTAGGAATGACACCCATGTGAATCTTGAGTAATCATCAACTATGACAAATCCAAAGTTCTTTCCTCCAAGACTGGTAGTCCTCATTGGCCCAAATAGATCCATGTGAAGGAGTTCTAAGGGTTTTGAGGTGGTTACTACTGTCTTTGACTTGAAGGAGCTCTTGGTGTGCTTTCCCTTAGCACAAGGTCTACAGACACCTTCCATTTTTGGACTGACCTTTGGCAGTCCTTCTACAAGATTTTTCTTTAGTAATTTTCTCATCCCATCTATGTTGCAATGACCTAGTCTTCTGTGCCACAATTCAGTAGATTGATCCTTGTTTGCTGCCAGACAGACATCCTGATCCTTGAGTTCTTCAAGATTGAGTGTGTATAGATTCTTCTCTCTATTGGCTTCGAAAATTACTGCTCCATCCTTTAATATGCTGCACTTTGACTCTTGAAACTGAATCTGATGGCCTCTGTTACAAAGCTGGCTGATGCTAATTAGATTGTGCTTCAGCCCTTTGACTAGAAGTACATCTTCAATGACAATCTTACCTTTGTTGCTCATGGAACCACTGCCAATGACGGTGCCTTTCCCATTGTCTCCATAGGTGACTGTTCCTTCTTCAGCTTGGAGATGGGTGAACAGCTTTCGGTTCCCTGACATGTGCCTTGAGCATCCACTGTCCAAATACCATTTGCATGCTCGAGTGTTGCTCTTTTCTTCAGTATTAGCCATGAAGGCCAAGTTGGTTTCTTCTTCATCGCTGCAGGAGCTTGACTCACTGTCTGAGTCGCTACTGTTTTCCCATGCTGCTGCCATCGCCTTCTTCTTGTATTTTCTGAACTTCTTGGAGTTTCTTTCTTCCTGAACTCCGGCTTCTTGAATCTTGGACACTCAGCTTTGATGTGTCCTAGTTTTTTGCATTCATAGCAGATGGGTTCTCCTTTCATCAGATCTTTTGCATCTGGTCTCTTGAAATCATTGTTTCTTTTGAAGTGCCTTCTACCAGATTGGAACTTCTTCTTCTTAGATAGAATCCGTTGCAATCTTCTAGAGAGCATTGCTTCCTCATTTTCACTGTCCTCAACACTCTCACTCTCATCTGAGCTTGCTTCTGGTGAGTCTTCTTCAGCTTTTAAAGCGTTGGAGTGCTTCTTTCTACTTGACGACTCTCCTAGCCTTTCCATATTGATCTCATGGGCCATAAGTGACCCAACGAGCTTTTCCAATGACATTCTCTTTAGATCATTAGCCTCCTCAATGGCTGTTACTTTTGGAGTCCATGAGGATGGTAAAGATCTAAGAATTTTCCTAACCATGTCTCCCATTTCATAGGTCTTTCCTAGTCCAGCTAACCCATTTGTGATATCTGTGAATCTACTGAACATTTTGGTTATGGACTCACTTGACTGCATTTGAAATCTCTCGTATTGTGTTACAAGAATATCTATTATTGTTTCCTTCACCTTGTCTGTGCCTTCGTAGGTGATTCTGAGCTTTTCCCACATCTCCATTGCGGATTTGCAGGCTGACACTCTGTTGAATTCCTTTTTACTTAGTGCACAACACAGTATACTCTTCCCTTTACAATTCAAGGAAATCTTTTTCCTATCATCATCTGTCCATTGACCTTTCTCGTTTGTGACCAGGAGATCACCTTCTTCTACTATGGATCAAATCTAATAATCGTGGCCTTGCAGAAAATACTCCATTCTTGTTTTCCAGTATGTGTAATCCTCTCCATCGAACAATGGTGGTCGGTTGACAGACTGACCTTCATTGTGACCTTGGGCTGCCATGGATCTTTACTCTTCAGATCGTTGGATCTTTTCTTTGTCAAAGAGACTCGCTCTGATACCACTTGTTGCCCAGTTGACGAGCCCAGATGGGTGGTGAATGGGTCTTTTTTAAAAATAATTGATTAGTACCTGTAAATCAAAAAACATTCACACAACAACGTTCTTCGATAGAGGTTAGTAGCTGTTAGTTCGAAAGTCAATCACACAAGGAAAATAAACACACAACACAAGAATTATCCTGGTTCGGACTTCCTTTACTTAGGAGTCCTACGTCCAGTCCCTGAGCAACAACTCAGGATTCCAATAACTAGGGTACAGTCCCCCTATGGACACAACAACCACCCAGCTCAGTTGGTCTTCCTTCACACGAAGGGAAGTACACCACCCTAGATACCCCACCAGGTCTTCCTTCACAACCGAAGGGAACAGCACCCTGGATCCCACCAGGTCTTCCTTCACAATCGAAGGGAACAGCACTAAGAGAATAGAATGAATTCAAGCCCCTAGATCAAGCTTCTACAAGTCAATATCTGAAGCAACGAGCACTGAGAGCAAAAGGTCTAAACAAATGCACACTCTCAGGGCTACACTGGCTCTCTTAAAGATTCTATTACAGCACTGAGAGCAAAGAGCTAAAGATGATGAGAGATCAGATTCTTGGCTCTAGACTTTTGGAAGAATTTGAATGCTTGAATGTGAGATGCTTGTTCTCCACTCGTTGTATTTATTCTTCTCTTCTGTCTTGTATTTATATCTTCTTTTGAAATATGGCCATTGAAGTAACTGTTGTCTCTTAGATTGGTAGACGTTAGATTGCTTGACATATGGAAGCTTCAATAATCTTTTATTCATTTGAGCACGCAAAGAGATAGGGTCTTCTAGAGTCTGTAAGGTCCAACGTTGTATGACAGAATGTCTTCAGGACCCTGCACATAATAAATGCTAGAACAGTAGACAGCTAGGCTGTCTCTTGGTGTTAGTAAATGTTGACGCGAGTATTCACCAAAATAGTAATGCCAAATAGCTGAATCTAAAAGACATATACATAGTAAGCACGATAATGGAATATATCGTCTGCATGCATGCAGAGGTACGTTCAGATCTCATAAATGCAGGAGTGTCAGAGAGATATATACGTGGACTTTGACTAGTCAACGCTTCTTAGAGAAAGAGAGTATCAAGTCGATGTAAGATATGAAATCGTTATCAAGTCAGTTTACCAAGTCGTTATGAATCAAAGCAAATTGTTACATTTACTGAAGGATTCAATGTGACTACTTATCAAATCGTTACACAAAGCAAATCGTTGTGTTCAATGAAGAAATCGTTGTAAAACCCTTAACAAATCATTACATAACGCAAGTCGTTGTGTTCACTGAAGAAATCGTTATGAGTTCTGAAGAAATAGTTATGAAAAGCAAATCGTTACGAGTTCTGAAGAAATCGTTATGAAAAGCAAATCGTTATGAGTTCTGACGAAATCGTTATGATAAGCAAATCGTTATGAGTTCTAAAGAAATCGTTATGAAAAACAAATCGTTACGAGTTCTTAAGAAATCGTTATGATTACTTATAGAATCGTTGCGGCGAGCAAGTCGTTGCGAGTTCTAAAGAAATCGTTATGATTACTTAAGAAATCGTTACAGCGAGCAAGTCGTTGCGAGTTCTAAAGAAATCGTTATAATTACTTAAGAAATCGTTACGGCGAGCAAGTCGTTGCGAGTTCTAAAGAAATCGTTATGATTACTTAAGAAATCGTTACGGCGAGCAAGTCGTTGCGAGTTCTAAAGAAATCGTTATGATTACTTATAGAATCGTTGCGACAGGCAAGTCGTTGTGAGTTCTAAAGAAATCGTTACGATGACTTATAGAATCGTTACAGGATCGATTTCTTTGAAACAACATGACTTTCCAATCTTATAAGGAAATCGTTAAAACACTTATGAAATCGTTGTGACTTTCAACAGAAGTCGATGTGGACTTAGAGAAATGCACTTACCTGGCTTATTGACAGAAGTATTTAGTACTTACCATATGTGCTTGATTTTCCTTGTTTATTTCCTGTGCTTAAGACTTATAGAATGCATGTTAGAAAACTTTGATATTGTTTTGTTAATCACCAAAATAAATATGTAATTAATTATAATTACATGGGGATGATCTGATCATCAGTGTCGTCTTCATCCATGCGTTGATTCCATATAACCCTTACCAGTGAGATGACCCTATTCCTTAGTTGGCGCAGTTCCCAGTCCACGATCTTAATTGGCTTCTCTTGGTATGTTCCATCTTTGTTGAACTCTAGGAGCTCATATTCTATGACATGCCACGGATCTCGTACATACTTTTTCAACATGGATATGTGGAACACATTGTGTATTCCATCCATTTGTGGTGGTAAAGCTAGACAATATGCAGCCTCGCCGATTCTCTCGAGGATTTTGAAAGGCCCAACAAACCTTAGGGACAACTTGCCTTTGATGCCAAACCGCCTTTATCCCACGGCCTGGTGACACTTTCAAGAATACATGATCACCAACTTGAAACTCCAGGTCTCTTCTTCTATTATCTGCATATGCCTTTTGTCTTTGTTGTGCCACTGCCATTCTTTCCTTAATAAGCTTTACCTTCTCTGTGGTTTCCCCTATCATCTCTGGTCCTAGCATTTGTTTATCGCCAACTTCATACCAGCATATTGGAGATCAGAAACTCCTGCCATAAACTGCTTCTAATGGTGCCATTTGAATACTAGCTTGATAGCTATTGTTGTAGGCGAACTCCACAAGAGGTAAGTGTTCATGCCAAGTACCTCCAAAGTCTAGGACACAGGCTCTAAGCATATCTTCGATCACCTAATTGGTTCTTTCCGTCTGACCATCAGTCTATGGATGGAAAGCCGTGCTAAAGTTTAGTTCAGATCCCAAGGAATAGTGCAGTCCTTTTCAAAAGTGGGATGTAAACCTAGGGTCTCTATCAGACACGATAAACACTGGTACTCCATGTAATCTGACTATTTCCTTCACATATAATGCAGCTAGAACATCTACTGACCACTTGTTTTTCAGTGGCAAAAAGTGAGTCGACTTAGTTAAGCAATCAACTATAACCCAGATGCTATCGAATCCACCTCTAGATTTAAGTAGTCCGAAAATAAAGTCCATCCCTACACCTTCCCATTTCCATGCCGGGATTTCTAGGGGTTTGAGTTTACCTGTCGATCGCAAGTGTTCTGCCTTGATCTTTTAACATGTCAAGCATTGGGCGACATATTCCGCCACCTCCCTCTTCATATTTGGCCACCAAAAGCTTCTTTTCAGATCCTAATACATTTTGGTTGTTCCAGGATGAATGGTATACCTGGCCTTGTGAGCCTCATCCATAATCATCTTCTTTCTCTCTGCATCGTCGGGTACACAAACTCGATCCCAGAACAATAGTCTTCTATCTTCAGTTAAAGAGAAATCTGGCCTCTAGTTGAGATTAGCCTTAATTTCCACAAGTACAGGGTCATTGTCTTGGAGTGCTATGATGTCCTCCAATAGTGTAGGTTGTGCTCGAACACTAGCAATAAGACATCCCTTCTTCTTGATGTCAGCATCAATATTTAATTTGGTAAAGTCTTCTAATAACTTCCATTCGCCCACCATTAAACTTGACAATGTGATCATTGGCTTTCTACTTAGAGCATCTGCCACCGCATTTGCTTTACCTGGATGATATTGAATAGTGAAGTTGAAGTCTTTGAGATACTCCAACCACCTCCACTGTCTCATATTCAAGTCCTGCTGAGAAAATAGATACTTCAAGCTTTTATGGTCAGAAATTACAATGAATTTCTCACCATATAGATAATGACACCATATCTTCAAGGCGAAGACTACAGCAAATAGCTCTAGATCATGTATAGGATAATTGCCCTCATGCTTCTTCAATTGTCTGGATGCATAGAATATGACCTTTCCGTTTTGCATCAGCACACAGCCTAGGACGATCCCAGATGCATCAGTGTATACTTTAAAACTACCCCCAGTGACGGGCAGTGTCAGTACAGGTGCTGAGGTAAGGTGCTCTTTCAATGCCCTGAAACTTTCTTCACATTCATCAGTCCATGCAAATAGATTCTCCTTCCTGGTAAGCCTGGTTAATGGCACAGCTATCCTTGAGAAATCATTAATAAAGCGACGATAATACCCGGCTAAGCCCAGAAAGTTCCTGATCTCCGACACAGTTGTCGGCCTTGCCCAGTTCTTTACCGCCTCCACCTTAGACGAATCTACAGAGATTCCCTCCTTGGATATGATGTGACCAAGGAAAGACACTTCCTACATCCAGAATTCACACTTACTAAGTTTAGCATAGAGTTGATTATCTCTGAGCACTTGTAGAGCAACCTTCAAGTGTTCTTCATGTTCTTCTTTGGACTTGGAGTAAATAAGGGTGTCATCAATGAACACAACTACAAATTGGTCCAAGTATGGCCTATAAATATTGTTCATAAGTTGCATGAAAGCCGCTGGAGCATTTTTTAAACCAAACGGCATGACCACGAACTCATAGTGACCATATCTACTTCAGAATGCAGACTTTTGAATATCCTCTTCCTTTATTCTCAATTGATGGTAGCCTAATCTTAGATCTATCTTGGAGAAATATTGTGCACCGGAGATCTGGTCAAACAGCTCATTGATGCGGAGCAGTGGATACTTATTCTGTAGCACCCCGAAAATTTTAATTACATAAAAATTTAAATAAATAGAAATAAATAATTTCCATAATATTAGATTATTTAAAACATACGTACCATTATTGTATGTACTAAAATACATCATAAAATTCTGTAAAAAATTATAAATCAACCCTAAACATTATTACTAAATGTTCCACAAAGAAAGTTATGTCAAGAAAAATCAGATTAGCCAAGTTTAAAGTGTTTCGCGACTTATTATCGCAATTCATGAATTAGTCGAAAAATCATTATCACACGTACTTGGATGAGTTAGAAAATTAAATAAAAATCATAGATGGGCTTCAAATAATATCATCTAATGACCCATCAAGAAATTAAGGTCAATAAAAATCATTTGGATTAGGTTTAAGAGTTATGGTGACCGATTATCCAAATTAGGAAACAAGTCGGAAAACCGTTAACACGAAAATACGATGCAACCATAAATTAAATAAAAATGTTGGAGAGACTTCTAACATTATATATTAATGACCCAATATCATAATTGGGCCAATGGACCACATATGGCCCAAAAATTAAAGGAAGTAAGAAAATACATAGAAATTCGTAACTCTAAATAGGCTGAAATTAGAAAGAGGCAATTTGAGTTGAATTGGGATGCAATCATGCATTCTTGGCAACCCAAATTCGTGCCTAACTACGGTGGGAGGTTTCCTAAAGCCTCACACACTCAAAGGGAGGAAGAAATCATCAAAAATAGGAAACCAACATGCCAATCCCGCAACCCTTCTTTCCTAGTCATAATAGGACTCCTAAACACCATGGTTGCTAAAATACTCTTCACTCAAACCCTAGGGACGAGTTTAGAACTTGCTGGGGTCGTGTGGAGGAGCTCTTGGTGGCTGGAGAGTAGGAGATCAAGCATACCAAGCTCATCTTCTTCCCCGTACATCTGCTACGACCTGCACAAACCACCTTCTTGAAGCCGATCAAAGGTACGCCAAACCTAAATCCCATAGTGCAAGGCTTATACCTCTGGAAAGAGGGTCGAGTCTACTTCCTAACCCAAGTGTAATGCCCAAATTCCATGCAGTGTACACGGTGTATTAAGCGTCTTACAACAGTGGTCTGAACACGGGATTTCTAAAGAACGAGACTTCATCAACCCAAAAAGTAGGTTTTCTCGGGCCAAATCTTAACATGTTCTATACCAATGTGTAGATCATCAAGTTAACTTTCATTTCCCACTAGTTTCATCGAATTTCATTGAGTAGATTTTGAACTATAAGCATTTTGCCAAAGTCGCGCACTGTTAGGGCTTTTCCCATTCTTTATATGTTGCATGTGATTCAAGACCGAATTAGAGTAAACTCATAACATGAAAGTTATTCTACTAGTTGTCCTCGTCAGGTTTTGTGTTTAATGTTTTGTCTAAATCTCATTAGTTAGAGAGTTATAAGCATGGTAAGAGGGTTGCTGCATCAAACTACGTCTTCAGGTTACACTTGTCTTCTACGTTGAGTTTGACTTGATTAAAGCCTGTCAAAACCCTCATTATTTTCTAATTCCGATTTACTGGAAGTCCCTTGCATGTCTAGGACAGTTTAAAACTGGTTTCGTTATTTTTCATACCTTGTAGAAATTGTTCTCTATTTTAGAAGCACCTAGTGTCAATATAAGGCAGTTCTGGACCGCAATCCAAGAACATGTCCTTTCTCTGCAGACGCCAGGCACGGACCTTGTGAACGCGACGGCCTGATAGGCCACGTTCACAAAGGCCATCATGACAAAGGCACTGTCGCAATCTGATCGTGACCGGTAATGGCGTCGCGATCTGCCTGTCATGTCTGTTGCGACCTGTACAAGACACTGTCGCGATCTGCCTGCCTGTTCTATTATGCCTGTCGCGACCTGTACAAGTCACTGTCGCGTTCTGTTCCCGACCTGTCGCGACCCTTACTGGGGTCTGTCGCGACCTGACCTCCGGGTCTGTCAGCCCTGTCGCCCTCTTCACATGCACCCGTCGCGATCTGCTTGCCTAATCAGACAAGCCTGTCGCGATCCTTACAAGGCAATGTCGCGTTCTGATCTGACCCTGTTGCTTTCCTTATACATACCTGTCGCGATCTCAGGATTTTTGCATTTTTCTCCCACTTACCTTCTTGCAAACCTAACCGTTATACCCGAGGTCTGGTTGATGGGATATTTAGGGTGTAATTCACATGTTTTGGGTCTGATCAATGCATGGTGGTTATTTTAATGGCTTAAAAGTGTTAAACCCATTTAAAAAGCTTTAAGTACATGAACATTATTCTAATTGCTTTCTTAATGACGTGACTATTCATGTGACTGTTGATTAACTCTTCGAACTGTTCTAGCTTCTTAAATGATGAATTGTTATCTTAAAAATCATGAAATCCATGTTTAGTTAAGTGCATAGTTTCACTTCATGCTATCATGTTAAAGTGTTTTCCGCGAGTCTGAGACCGATGGTTTGTGAATTGAGACACGCGTACCGCACTACACACTCGCACTGTTAGGTAGCCCCTTTCTTGGGAAATTGGAAACTCTCTACCGGTCATTCCGAATCAGTAGACTAGCGACCTTTTCACCAAGGCCTCCGTAAATCTCCTCTGACCATGGATTCCCACATGGCCGACGAGTTGGTTGTACCATTGAAGTTCCCTGAAGATAGCGTGCACTTCCTTTCTCTTCTTGTTCTCATGAGTGTGATTGACAATCTAGACTAAAGCCATTAATGTAAAGATTTAACCAAAGTACAAATCGTACCGTTATGCTACCGAATTTATCTCTTGACCATTATTATCATGAAATCATATTCAATTACTTATTACTTGTTCCCATCATCATCATGAACATGACATTACACATGCTTACTTATTGAAACACTCATTGGCCATTATTAATGACTGTGGGTATCTATATTTAAAAATTTACATGAGATGCTGACAAGGCACGGCGTGTGTCCAAGGGCTCCAATCTAGCCCCAATGACGGTGAGTCATAGATATACTGTTAACCATAGGGTATAATGATTACTGGCGTTGCATCTGCGCTGGGAGTCTTGCTTGCTTGTTAAATGATAGATACAATAACCACATACACGTGTCCTAGTGTGCATTCTTGGTGGATCTTTCCTTGGTGTACATTAGTGTCTACATGCCTGATTAGTGTTACTTGATCCTGCTCGTACATTCTTGCTTGCTTGCTTGCGTGATATGGCCATCCTGCATTTAATGCAATTAGTGATATCTTGCGTTCGTGACATCAAGTGAAATCTCGTGTGCTTGTACAAAGTGATCTATTGCTAGTTCTATCTTGTCATCTTGTTCACAAATCTTGTTCTATCATAATCACTCTCTCTAGCTTGTTTTATATATCATGTTTTAACGAGTTTTATTCGTACTTGCATATCATTCATCGTACTTGCCTAGTTCTAAAATGTTAATCACTTATATCATTGCCCGCACATTGAGATATAAATCCTACTAGGCTAGTTTGCTCGTCCCCTACTTTTACCCAATCTAGGTGACTATGAAGTTCAAGAGGAAGAGCAAGACAAGGATGGGAATGCGTCCGAGTGAAGAGCGTTCCAAATATGAGTCTATCTATAGGTAGTTTATTTTGAGTGTTAGAACATTGTAGTAGGAAGTGAGGTATTATGTACTTTTGCTTTTATTGAGTCTTAGTCCTGTATTAGTTTATCTGAGACAAATATGAGATTTGAATACAATTTCCATAACTTCAAATTAGGGCCCTATGATGATGTATGTTGTTATACATTTAGTGCGTGCTAGCTAGAGGCTTATTTGTCGACTGTTTACGTCTCGGGATAACGACTCGAATTCTTTGAATTAACAATATCCGCTGCGTAATTCTAGGGACGTGACATATTCTTTATTGTCAACTGGTTTAACTGACTGTAATCAATGCATAGCCTCATAGTCACGTCCTTCTTCCTAACAAATAGCACTGGCGGTCCCCACGGGGATATGCTAGGCCTGATAAAATCTTGATCTAGCAATTCTTGGATCTGTCTCTTCAACTCCTGCAATTCAACAGGGGAGATGCGATACGGAGCGTTTGAAACAGGGGTTGCCCCAGGGAGTAACTCAATGGTGAAGTTTACCTCCCGCTCAGGTGGTATACCAGGTAATTCCTCTAGAAATACATCAGGATAGTCATTGGCTATGGGAATGTCTTCTAGGGTTGGTTTCTTCTTTTCAGTTGCCAAGACTGAAACTAAGAAAGCATCACAACCCTGGTTGATCAGCTTAGAAGCCTTTAAGGAGGATATCAAGATAGGGTGTTTGTGATAACGGGTGCCAAGTAGTGATAGAGTTAGAAGGTTTGGTCTTTTAAAGGTGACCCTTCTATGGCGACAGTTTACATCGGCATCATATTCAATTAGCCAATCGACACTCAAAATGGCATCATAACCCTTCATGTCTAAACAGATAAGGTCGTCAGGGAGATTGTGTCCTCCAATTTTAGTTTCACATTTCGGCAAGTAGTGAGTGAGTTCAGATTCTGAGCCTAGTGGAGAAGCTACAGTGATCTTGGATTTCAAGGGTACAGGTTTGATAGGTAAAGTTGAAGCAAATGTGGTGGTAATAAATGAATATGCTGCTCCAGTATCAATAAGCACAAAAGCAGGTTGAGAGTGTATGGAAATGGTACCTTCCACCATACCCCCTTCCTCGGGTACGTCAGCTTCTATGACAGCGTCCCTGACACCGTGGTACATTCTGGGCCTTGCCTAGCTGGTCCTTTAGCATTGGATAGTCAGGAATACGGTGGTCACGTCCACCATATTTTAAGCACGCCCCGAGCTTCTTCCAGCATTCTTCAGCTCGGTGCCCTGGTTTATCGTAGAACTTGCAGTTCTCAGCAAACTGCCTTCCTTCTACCTTGACCTTCTTGTTAGGATCGGATGGGTGGATGGATCAGATCTAGAAGGGGGGTTGAATAGATCTAACACTAATTAATGCGGAAGCTTAAGCAATTTAAAATTACTTCGAATAAGAGATCAAATCACCCAAACAATTTACTGATCTGAAGTGTGATTAGTGTGTGTGAGCAAATTGATTAGTAGTGTGAACAAAATCCCTATGCATGCATCTAGCGTAAAACAAAGGCAAACTACAATTCAAACCATTGCATAGAGGATTTTTAGGTGGTTCGGAAATCACCTCCAGTGACTCCTACGTCCACCCCTCACACAGTGAGGCCACGATACTCAAAACCTTGAGTACAACTCACACAGGAGCACGACGACTCCAAACACCCTTGAGCACGATGACTCAAGAAACACCTGGAGCACGACGACCCCAAACTGAGCACGACGACTCAAACAACAACTGGAGTATGACGACTCCAAATTGAGCACGACGACTCAAACCACACAGTGAGTGCGACGACTCACAAACCAGAGCTCGACGGCTCACAGTACAAAAGCTAGATCAAACGTAAAAGAGATCAGATCCTCTAGCAATGATCTGATTCAAAATAGTTTTGTACACAGAAATTTGTGCAGAACTTCATGCATAAATCTCATTGATGAAATAAGGAAGAACAAACTCAGAAATAAGGCAAATAGATGTAGAAACAGTGTTCTTCGATGAAGAGAACTTGCAGACACTTCAATTGAGGAGTCTTGATGGAAATCGATGGAGATTCTCCTCAATTGGCGATGCTCTGCTTTGATGGCATCTGAAATGCCAGAAATCCTTCTTCTCCTGTGCCTCTTCAGTTGGATCTGCTCCCTTGCCTTGCACAACAACCTTCTCTCCAGGGATTCTCTTTGATTCCCTTGTCCTTCCTCTTAAAAGGATGGCTTGCAGCTTCTGGAGATGGAGCAAGATCTGGAAAACCCCTTTTAGCCGCCAAAAAGGTTCTTCAGGAAGTGTATGGGCTCTCTTCCTTTGGGGTACAAGGAACATGGGTATTTATAGCCCCATATGTCCATAAAGTGCCTTGGGGTGCATGAGCACGGAAACCTAGGTCAAATCCCCTAATTTCCAAGCAGCCACGTGTCCAGAGAAATTCACGATTTTGACTTTCAGCCAGAGTGTGTCGACACCACCAGGGAGTGTGTCGACACACTGTCCCATTTCTGCAAAACTATTCTTCTGGGAACTGGGACTAGTGTCGACACTGCCTGGGACTGTGTCGACACTGCCTGGGACTAGTGTCGACACTGCCTGGGACGGTGTCGACACACTGTCCCAGTCAGGCAACTGGGTCTTCTGCGGACTGGGACTAGTGTCAACACTGCCTGGGACTAGTGTCGACACTACCATGACAAAATCTGGATATTCCTGAAATTTAACACATAAGCCATTAGTACAAGATATTATCATTAAAATATGAAATATTAAACATCAATAACATGTTCCACCCATTAAGCATTGAAATCACAACATGTCATCATCAAAATCAAAGTATGTCATCATTAAAAATCATGATATGTCATCATTAACATAACAATATGTCATCATTAAAATAATGATATGTCATCATCAAAATCAAAGTATGAGTGATGTTCATTGGTTATCATTAAAATGCAACTTTAGAAAATTCCAAAACACACTCAACCCAACAATCTCCCCCTTTTTGATGATGACAAAACATATCTCCCTTGACTGCAAAAGCTCCCCTTGACCATATACACCCTTTGAACTTTCTCCTCCTAGAAACCCTTTCTTCCCCCTAGAAACCCTTTCTTCTCCCCTTTTTGACAGCATCAAAAAGAAGGATAGGTGAGAGAACCAAGGATTGTAAGAGATCCTGTTGGGTTTTTCATATATCATGTTTTTGATGATCACATTAACACCCTTGAACATTGATTTAATGCAAAATTGATGTGCTAACTAACATGAAAAACACCATGAAAGTGATTGAGTTAAACATTGCTAAATCATACAATGTATATCACTAACAATGTATTTGCATGTAGGTGCACAAGCATGAAACATGGAGCATTGAAGAGATGAGCATAAAGCACAAAAATCTGTCAAAAGGTGTATCTGTCGACAGATGAACTCTACCTGTCGACAGATGCATACAGTCATTCCAAGACAGAACTCAGGTTTGCATCTCTGAGTGTATCTGTCGACAGATGCAATGTACCTGTCGACAGATACACACAGACAACCCAGGACAGAGCTCAGGTTTTCAATTCCTGAGTGCATCTGTCGACAGATGCAAACTGCCTGTCGACAGATACACTCAGAAACTCATTTTCCTGAAACCCAGTTCTCAGCCTGAGTCTGCCTGTCGACAGATGCAAGTGCACCTGTCGACAGCCGACGGAAACTTCAGATTTTGGGTTTCCAAATCCGGCCCCACTTGGGTGTTTCCTTCCTCCACGACCCCCACCTTTACCTAACACTATATAAGCATCCTTTTGGAGCCAATTTCGCAGAGAGCAGCCTCCCATCCAAGAGCCTCCAAGGGACCAAGAGGAAAAGCCCCAAATTGCTGCTCTGCTTCAACTTTCCGCCCAGATCGACGTGGAATCACCATCTATGCGGAGCTGAAGCCGGATCGTCATCAATTCAACCTTCTACATCGATCAATCTACATCCAATCGAAGTTTGAAGAGCGTTTGGACGATCCACGAGAAGAATTCCAACCGGATTTGTTCCCTAATTCCCAATTCTTCTCCATTTCATAATTTCCATTCCATCGTGTGTGTGTGTGGTTGTGTTTCGAGCATCCCTTGTGCTTGATTCACGTATTTGTGGTTGTTCTGATCGTGGTTCATCAGACAACGTGTGTGTGGTTGAGTTGTAGTGTTGAACTCGCTCATAAGCAGTCGTTTCTGCGTGTGTGTGTGGACGGTGGATGTAGGATACACGAGTTGTGTACTCCGAACCACCTTAAATCATCGTGTTCTGTGGTTTGTTCGCGTTTTGCGATAGATGATTGGTAGGCACGGTGTTCATACGCACGTTTGATTTTCTGTTCTCACTTAAATCAACTCAAGCGGTCTCACACTTAATTGAATTTGAATCAAATTTCATTAAGATCGCTGTAGCATCGAAAAGAAGCCATCGATAGTTTAAAATTGCCGTAATCTATTCAACCCCCCCCCCTTCTAGATTACCGTATTGTGTACTTCCGCATAACTCTTCAATTGGTATCAGAGCGGGTTTCTCCGATTTACAGCTTTTCGTAATTTGATCTAGCGATCAGGAGATTTTCGATCTTATGGATTCTAGCAAAGGGTATATGGCCGAGGGACATTCAGTAACCAGGCCACCCTATTTTGATGGCACTGACTATTCCTATTGGAAAAATCGTATGCAGGTATTTTTGAGAGCTCAAAACTACGAGCTGTGGAAGATAGTCAGCAAAGGACCATATGTATTGCCCGAGGACGAAGACACCTGGACGAAAGACCAAATAGCCAAGGGAACTCTCAACTGGAGTGCACTAAACATGATGCAATGTGCGGTGCATCCAAAGGAGTTCTCAAGAGTCTCCACATGCTCAACAGCAAAAGAGATGTGGGACAAGCTTGAACTTATCTACGAAGGTACGTCCGAGGTAAGGGAAACTAAAGTTAGCATGTTAGTGTCTGAATATGAAATGTTCAAGATGAAAACTGATGAAACCATATCAGACATGTTTGCAAGATTCATGCTAATAGTTAACGGGCTAAAAGGTCTTAAGAAGGAATACTCTGAAAGTGACTTAGTGAGAAAGATCCTTCGATCTCTTACTTCATCTTGGAATACTAAGGCCACTGTCATTGAGGATTCCAAAGACCTTTCCAAAATGAAATTGGATGAACTAATTGGCTCTCTAATGACATATGAAATCAACATCAAAAGAAAAGAATTAGAAGAAAATCCTAGAAAGTCAATTGCTTTAAAAGCATCCAATAAAACATCAACAAGCTCCAAGAAATCTATTCAACAAGATAGTGATGAGCAAGAAACATCTAGTGAGAGTGATGATGGTGAAATGGCAATGCTCACTAGACAATTCAAGAAATTTTTGAAGTTCAAGAGGAGAGAAACAGGTAATTCCAAATCCTTTCCTAAGAAAAATTTTTCACAGAAATATGAGTCAAACAAAAAATCTGACATTGTTTGTTATGAATGCAAGAAACAGGGGCATATGAGAGGAGAATGCCCGGAACTCAAGAAGAAGCTGAAGAAAGACAAATTCACCTCCAAAAAGGCCAAAGCAATGTTGGCCACCTGGAGTGATGAAGATGAAGATGAAGATGCACAAGAAACATCCGATGATGAAGAAGTGAAATGCTTGATGGCCAGGAGTGATGACTCCAGCGAGGTAAATTTCTCATTTGATGATTTCACTGCAAGTGAATGGGAGGAAGCATACACTACTTTATTTGAAAAATTTCGTGAATATAGATCTGAGAATAGAGCATTAAAAAAGAAATGCAACTCCCTTGTGCATGATAAGAACAATGATGAACGAATTGCATTCCTGACAAAAGAATTAGAAATGATGAAAGTTGATGAAAAGACTCATAATGAAGAAATGGATTGCTTGAAAATGAAATTGCAAGAAACACAAAAAGAAAAAGACTGTTTAAGCCATTCTATTGAATTCCTTCAAGAAGAACAATTGGAAACCAAGAAAAAGTTGGAACAAACTGAAAAGGAATTGAAAGAAAAATCTGAGGACTTAATGAAATTTGTAAAAGGGAAGCAAAATCTAGATGCGGTTTTGGGCGCCAAAATACATGTAACCAAGCATGGATTAGGATATCAACCTGTCAAACAAAAGAAAATAGGAGAGTCATTGATAACTTCATTTGTTGATCCTAGCCCAAGCACAACCAAGCATGCTCCCACAAAGCATAATTCAAGAAAGTCTCAGACCAAGCCACTACTACACAAACAAAATGTTCCCAACAAACAAAAGAAAAAGCCACCTGTCGACAGATACAATGGTGCCTGTCGACAGACAAGAACAATTTCAATGAATAAACAGTCTATCAAGCAACAGAAAATTGAAAAGAAAATTCCTTCATGCAATGTGTGTAAAAAGATTGGTCATGATGAAAAACAATGTTGGAATAATCCAAAGAAACAAAAAGTCAAACAAGTTTGGATTCCTAAACATCTACTTTGTTGCATGAATGAAATTTTGGGACCCAAAGTAATTTGGGTACCAAAACCTCTTGTCTGATCCACATTTGCAGGAATGCCTAGCAGCCCAACATCAAAACAAATGGTACTTGGATAGCGGCTGTTCGAGGCACATGACGGGCGACAAAGGTAAATTCTGTTTCCTAGTGGAGAAAGACGGAGGACAAGTCATTTTTGGAGGTAACAACAAAGGCCAAATCATTGGCACAGGTAATGTTGGTAAGTGTTCCTCCAATTCAATTGAAAATGTACTGTTGGTTGATGGCCTTAATCACAATTTGCTTAGCATAAGTCAATTATGTGATAGAGGTCACAACGTCATTTTTGAATCAAATTCATGTCAAATTGTTGATAAAGAAACAGGAAGTGTAAAATTTTCTGGAAAAAGAGTGAATAACATTTACTTAGTTGATTTAGATGATCCAGAAAATGACAACTTGTGTCTTGTTGCAAATAGACAGGATGAATTGACCTTGTGGCATCGTAGGCTTGGCCATGCGAGCTACAACGTGTTGCACAAGATCATGAAGCTCAAATTGGTAAGTGGACTTCCTGACATCTCTTTTAGCAACAACGAAAGTTTTTGTGATGCATGTGCACAAGGAAAACAAACCCGGAAGTCTTTCAAATCTAAAGCACCGGTAAGCACATCTAAACCATTTGAACTGTTGCACATGGACCTGTTTGGACCAACTAGAACTCTAAGTCTCAATGGCAAACGTTTTGGTTTTGTCATTGTAGATGATTTCTCTAGGTTCACATGGGTCAAATTCTTGGCACACAAAAGTGAAACACTCACAATCTTTCAAGAATTCTTTAACAAGATTGAGCATGGCAATGTGAATAAAATATGCTCAATCCGCACCGATCACGGGGGAGAATTTGATAACAATGCATTTTCTGATTTTTGCAGGCACCAAGGGATTGAACATCTGTTCTCTTCCCCAAGGACTCCAGAACAAAACGGAGTAGTGGAGAGGAAAAACAGAACATTGGTGGAAATGGCTCGCACTCTTCTGGTTGAAGGCCAACTCTCCAAAAGATTTTGGGCAGAAGCAGTGAACACTTCGTGCTACATTCTAAACAGAGCCATGGTAAGACCTGTGATAAAGAAAACCCCCTACCAGTTATTGAAAGGTAAGAAACCCAACCTTGGGTACTTCCGAGTTTTTGGCTCAAAGGTATTTATTCACAACAATGATAAATCTGATTTAGATAAATTTGAAGCCAAAAGTGATCAAGGTGTTTTTCTAGGCTACTCAGAACACTCTAGGGCATATAGGGTGTTTAACAATAAAACACGAACTGTGGAAGAAACTCCACATGTCATTTTTGATGAGACTTATGCCAAGTCTAACAGATTGAATGTTAACAGGATTGAAGAAGAGGATGAAGGAACATCGCTTAAGGATCTACAAGTCAAAGCAAAAGACAAATCTGAAGTAGACTCCAAGACCAAAGGTGGATATCTTCACCGGGACTACGATGAAGATGATGAAATAGCATTCAGAAAACAAGATGAAACACTTGAAGAGAATCCACCAGAAAGTGATCCTCCTGAAGAACAACATTCACAAGATCAAATTCCTCAAGGACAAGATACTCCCGGCCCTTCAACAATCACAAATGTGAGGTATTCCAAAGATCACCCACTTGATGATGTGATAGGTAGTTTAAATGATTCTGTTCAAACGAGGTCTCAAGTAAGAAAAATAATTGAACATGATCTTTTTGCCTTTGTCTCTCAAGTGGAACCCAAAAATGTTGAAGAAGCCTTAAAAGACAACTCATGGATTGATGCTATGCATGAGGAACTTGGTCAATTTCAAAGAAATAATGTATGGAGTTTAGTTCCTAAAACCCCTGAAATCTCTATCATAGGAACTAGATGGGTGTTTAGGAATAAACTTAATGAAGAAGGAAAAGTGATAAGAAATAAAGCAAGACTCGTAGCAAAAGGATATAGTCAAGAATTTGGTGTAGACTTTGAAGAGTCCTTTGCTCCTGTAGCCAGGTTAGAAGCAGTCAGAATTTTATTGGCATATGCATGCTCCCATAAGTTTAAACTCTATCAAATGGATGTTAAAACTGCTTTCTTAAATGGCTATATCAAAGAAGAAGTCTATGTCTCTCAACCACCAGGTTTTGAAAATTCTGAAATGCCTAACCATGTGTATAAATTGCACAAAGCTCTTTATGGTTTGAAACAGGCACCTCGAGCTTGGTATGATAGACTAAGCAATTATCTGGTAAGCAAGAGCTACTCAAGAGGTAAAGTAGACCAAACACTCTTCACTAAGAAAGTTCGCAATCACATAATTGTTGTTCAAGTTTATGTGGACGATATCATATTTGGTTCTACTAACCCTTCACTGTGTGAAGAATTTTCTAAACACATGCACAGTGAATTTGAGATGAGTCTAATGGGGGAGCTTCAATTCTTTCTTGGTTTGCAGGTGAAACAACATAAAGACGGATTCTTCATAAATCAAGAAAAGTATGTCAAAGAGCTTCTCAAACGATTTCAATTTGAGCAAGCTAAACCGGCCTCCACCCCAATGAGCACAAGCATCAAATTGGAAAATGATGAGAAAGGTAAACCGGTAGATGCAAAGCACTTCCGAGGTATGATTGGCTCACTCCTTTATCTTACTGCAAGTAGACCGGATATTCAATTTAGTGTTTGCCTTTGTGCTAGATATCAATCTAGTCCAAAGGAAAGCCATTTAATTGCAGTCAAGAGAATTTTCCGATATCTCTCCGGAACATGCAATTTGGGTTTTTGGTACCCAGCAGGCAGTAGCTTTGATTTGATTTCATATTCTGATGCTGACTATGCTGGATGTAAAATCGATAGAAAAAGCACTAGTGGATATTGCCAATTCCTTGGCGGTTGCATGGTTTCGTGGGCATCCAAGAAACAACACTCGGTTGCACTCTCCACTGCAGAGGCAGAATATGTCGCTGCAGGAAGTTGTGCAGCTCAAGTGTTGTGGATCAAAAGTCAGTTAGCTGACTATAATGTTCAAATTGGATGCACACCTATCCTATGTGACAACACAAGTGCTATCAATCTTTCAAAAAACCCTGTCCAACACTCACGGACTAAACACATAGAAATCCGTCATCATTTCTTGAGAGATGAAGTTGCCAATAAAACCTTGGAACTCATTTTCATTCCCACAGAAAAACAATTGGCTGATATTTTCACCAAACCCTTGTCTGAAGATAGATTCACATCCTTAAGAAGAGAATTGGGTTTGTGTAAAATGCAATGAAACTGACTATCCATTTTGGAATACATGCTCTTTATGTGTGAATGACTATGTGGTATATCAAATGGTGAACTGTGGAAGAACAAGTTCGGCTTGTTTGGAAACTATCATCATGCGTGAGAAAACATTCTCCGCCAAGTATCCATAGTCCCATTACATATAAAGGTCCTGTACTTCACATAGGATTTTTAGTTTCCTTACATTTTATCATGTTAACTCCATGAAACAATGTTTTTTCTGTGACCATGTGCTTGTGTATGACCTTCTTTCATGATCATGTTTGTCTTGTATCAAGTGCTTGTGTGAATCCTTGCTTAGATGTTGTGTCAACACGTGCACACACTATGGGGGAGTGAGTTAAGGATAGATGAGTATTTATTGAGGAAACTCCTCATACATCTACTTGTTGAATTCTCACTTCCTTGAACTCAAAAGTGCAATCAATCTGAAACAAGAAAAATCCACTCTGTTCCTATCTGTCGACAGACACATTCCATCTGTCGACAGATTCAATCAGTCTTGTTCTGGCAGAAACTTCAATTCCTCAGTCTGTGTGCATCTGTCGACAGACAGACTTCTTCTGTCGACAGATACACCCATTCTTCTTTATTTTTCAAATCCTTCTTCATACTTTTCAGAAAAGTGTTCCTTAATTGATTTAAAGGTAAACCTTGGTTTGTTTGTGTGCAATATAACCCTTCATATCCACTTCATGTCGAAGTCATGAACCAAGTCTAAATGTTGTTTGATGCATGACCTGATTAAGGTCTTTTTAGATCATTTTGAACATAATGAGCAAACCAAATGATTTTTAAACATCTCCTTTGAATAACTCCCTTGTCGTTAAACATGAATCTAAAATGATTTGAAAAATCAGAAAACTCTTGAATTTAATGTTCCACATTACAACTTGCCTAAAGAAATCTCATGTACTTGACAAAAAGCAAAAATAAAAAAAAAAAGGGAGAAAAGCTACCTATTTCTTCAGTTCAATCAACAAATTTGTTTTTCATTTGTGGGATGGAGGTAGAGCAATGATGAAAATCACTAAGTAACCGGGGACATGGGCATCACAAATGTCAGTCTTCGCGTCAAAAGGTTGTTTCATTATCTCTATACAATGGCTTGATGGACACTCACATTGAGTAACTGGGGGTATTGGCATCACAAATGTCTACCTTCACATGAAAAAGTGAAAGTGCTCCTCATTGCCACTCTTTTCCATCTTCGTTGCTTAAATCTTCCAAGATCATACCAGAAATAGAGTGAAGCCTCCGAAATTTTTTGTCAAGTCCAATGTGTTTCTTCGGTAAGACATTCTTGTGGGCATTTAATTCAATTGTCATCTGACTATCATCTCTATTTAAATGCATGTTTGTCTTCAACGGCCTTAATCAAAAGAGTTATTTAATTTTCACTGGCTTTTGTGAAATGTGTTCCTCATGATCTAATTAAAGATCTTATCATTTTTAATTCAAAATCTTTTTAGATTTGTGTCATGTCTTCATCTTAATGGATATGGATTTTTGTCTTGCACATACACCCATTTGCCTTAAAACAACAAATGAACACTTGTCCCTTTGAAAATTTTGACAAAAATCAAGTTTTCACCAAAAAGGAGCTATCTGTCGACAGATAGACTGGCATCTGTCGACAGACGACGGCCCAGATCCGTTTTTTCAGAAAACCCTCGCGCCGGTTCACCTCCTTTTTGTGGGGCCTTCCTTTTAAAACCCTCCAAGTCCATTCTAAGGCCACCCACGACCCTTTTTCACCCCTCCTCTCTTGTTCCCTCCTCCTCCTCTCCAAACCCCCTCTCTTTCCCCCTTCAGGGCTCCGTCTCCGACGATCCTGCTCCTCGTCTGGGATCCCTCCACTCTGCCTTCACACCATTCTCATCCTTCCTCCTGCGATGGCACCCAAATCGAAGCTTCTCGCTCGCCGTCGTCGCGCTCCGACGGACGCCGGAGAAAGCTCCAGGGGTCCTTCTGAACGCCGCAGCAAGCATCGTGAGGATCGGTTACCGGAACTCATCGTTCCTCAAGGTCTCCGTCTTATCCGACCCAACGGCACCTTCAAGAAGATTGTCCAATCCCGGTATGTGGACTTCGAGTCCTTAGCACCGATGTTCCCCTCACTCCTACCTTATTTTGACACTCAAGGGTGGACATCCTTCTTATACTCCCACTTGCAATACTCTCCAACTGCCGTATCCGAGTTCTACAATAACTTAGGGCTTTCCGATCAGGGAGATATCTACTCTTCGGTGAAAGGCACTCGTTTTCGCCTCACCGCAAATCTTCTCTCCACAGCCCTTGAAATTCCAAACTCAGGAGTTGAAATCTTCAACTACAATCCCTCTGCTTCTGAGTACTATGAGCTTCTCACGTTGGAACCTTATGACACTACCAAGGAGATTGCTCGTCTCAACGCCAACTCCTTTCCTCCCTTGATCCGGATGATCCATCACATCTTCACTACCTTGATCGTCCCGAAGGATGGAAGTCGAGAGTTAGTCACCGAGGTCCACAAATCCTTGTTCATCTTTTTCCTCAAGTGTCAAGAAATCAATCTTCCTGAACTCATGATAAGCCTCATCCGTCGGTGTTTCTCTAACACCAAAAGATCAATGCCATATGCTTGCCCCATCACTTCTCTTCTTATTTTCCTTGGCATTCCTATCCCTCCAAGTGAGCTCATCTCACTAAAATCCCGAAGTGCCTTTGACCTCACTGCCGCCAACCGCATGGGCTACAAGATTGTAGACGGCGTCGTCACTAGGACTCTCAAGGGACAGGAACCACAAGGAGCTGACGTGTCAACTGGTGAAGAAGACAATGAAGGCGATGAAGCAAATGAAGGCAGTGATGAAGAACCTGAAGATGAGCAAATGCCTGACCAAGCTCAAGAGTTTGATGATGTACCTGTGCCTCCACAACAATCCGTTCATGATTACTTGGCACAAATCCATCAAGAAATGATCTCAGGATTTGCTCAGATGACTTCAAGATTTGATCAAGTGGATGCTCGCCTCAACACTCTGGATGACCGGCTTGACCACCTCTACTCCGAGAGAGATGGATCCCGTCACCCTCCTTCTGCTGGACATGACAATGAATAGAGGGTCTCAGGGTCATTAGAGGTCACTAAGAGTCTTAGATGAGAATTAGTCTCACTTGTCTTATCATCTTTTGCTTGTTCATGTTATTTCCCTTTCTTTTTATTGAGTCATGCAATGATTATCAAATGTACTGTGAAATTTCAATGATCAATCAATGAAAACTCAGTTCATGTTTATTTGTGCTTGACTTGACCTTTTGCATGTTGTCAAAAAGGGGGAGAACATCAATATATGCATCAATTGAATGTTTTTGTCATCATCAAAAAGGGGGAGATTGTTGGGTTTTTCATATATCATGTTTTTGATGATCACATTAACACCCTTGAACATTGATTTAATGCAAAATTGATGTGCTAACTAACATGAAAAACACCATGAAAGTGATTGAGTTAAACATTGCTAAATCATACAATGTATATCACTAACAATGTATTTGCATGTAGGTGCACAAGCATGAAACATGGAGCATTGAAGAGATGAGCATAAAGCACAAAAAATCTGTCAAAAAGGTGTATCTGTCGACAGATGAACTCTACCTGTCGACAGATGCATACAGTCATTCCAAGACAGAACTCAGGTTTGCATCTCTGAGTGTATCTGTCGACAGATGCAATGTACCTGTCGACAGATACACACAGACAACCCAGGACAGAGCTCAGGTTTTCAATTCCTGAGTGCATCTGTCGACAGATGCAAACTGCCTGTCGACAGATACACTCAGAAACTCATTTTCCTGAAACCCAGTTCTCAGCCTGAGTCTGCCTGTCGACAGATGCAAGTGCACCTGTCGACAGCCGACGGAAACTTCAGATTTTGGGTTTCCAAATCCGGCCCCACTTGGGTGTTTCCTTCCTCCACGACCCCCACCTTTACCTAACACTATATAAGCATCCTTTTGGAGCCAATTTCGCAGAGAGCAGCCTCCCATCCAAGAGCCTCCAAGGGACCAAGAGGAAAAGCCCCAAATTGCTGCTCTGCTTCAACTTTCCGCCCAGATCGACGTGGAATCACCATCTATGCGGAGCTGAAGCCGGATCGTCATCAATTCAACCTTCTACATCGATCAATCTACATCCAATCGAAGTTTGAAGAGTGTTTGGACGATCCACGAGAAGAATTCCAACCGGATTTGTTCCCTAATTCCCAATTCTTCTCCATTTCATAATTTCCATTCCATCGTGTGTGTGTGTGGTTGTGTTTCGAGCATCCCTTGTGCTTGATTCACGTATTTGTGGTTGTTCTGATCGTGGTTCATCAGACAACGTGTGTGTGGTTGAGTTGTAGTGTTGAACTCGCTCATAAGCAGTCGTTTCTGCGTGTGTGTGTGGACGGTGGATGTAGGATACACGAGTTGTGTACTCCGAACCACCTTAAATCATCGTGTTCTGTGGTTTGTTCGCGTTTTGCGATAGATGATTGGTAGGCACGGTGTTCATACGCACGTTTGATTTTCTGTTCTCACTTAAATCAACTCAAGCGGTCTCACACTTAATTGAATTTGAATCAAATTTCATTAAGATCGCTGTAGCATCTAAAAGAAGCCATCGATAGTTTAAAATTGCTGTAATCTATTCAACCCCCCCCCTTCTAGATTACCGTATTGTGTACTTCCGCATAACTCTTCAAATACATGGTCAGTAAAGATCAAAATAAATGAGGCAAAGTGATATTGACATATGAGAAAAATTATTGTGTTTTTGTTATTGTGCAACAAAGTTTAATCACAAGGACACACTCAACACAAAGTATAGCAAAATAATGATCTGAATGTAGTTAAAATGATGATGCAAATGTGAAGAAAAGTGACCTATATGAATGAGCAGAAATATTTAACAAGGATGTTAGGAGCTTTAAGTTTAACACAATGTAAAATAATGAGTCTAAACTCAGTAAACATGAACTTTAGTAAGGTCTTAAGCTTTTCTATCCTGTCTTGATTTGTTTTCATTTCGAACTGGGAAAGAATACAAGAATAAATTAGTTAAATCTCACATTTTAGTGCAAGAAATCACATTGATCAGATGCAAGACCTCCTGATTACTCAGTGGTTTAACTTTCATTATCTTATACGGAGTTGAAAACTTTGATTTCCACTTTTTGACGCGAAACAAATCACTTTTTAGGTGAAATGACCCGGTTACTCAGTGGTCAAGAATTTGCATTGCTCTGTTTGTATCTTTCCAGATTGATCATTTTTCTTTTGATATTTTGCAGGAATATGTTTGCTTTGACCAGACAAGACATGACTATGAATTTAGAAAAATTATTCTTAACATGAGGTAAAAATAAAGCTTAAACATACACAAGTGAAATATTAAAGCCACTCATGTGCCTATAATGGTGTTTTGCAAATCATTTTAAAAACATTCAGTATTAAGATTGCTTAACCTTGAAATGATAATGAATCTTTGAAATTAAACTAAATGCACAATGAGTTTAGTTTCAATGTTTTAATTCTCTCATAAGAAAATAGCACAAGGACTCAAACATTCTGATGATTTTGGGGTTCAAGATAGACAAGAAAAGTCAAGGAATGTGACAATGACTCCCTCATTCATGTATCTCCCCTTCACAAGGTGAACATGAGGATTATTGAAGAAATATGAATGTTTTATTGAAAGACAATGACTCCCCCTCAACAATTGCATACAAGACTCTTGATACTTGGCGGAGACATATACTTACGCATAGTGAAAGTGTCCAGACAAGCCTGACTTGTCTTTCTTCAAATCACCATTTGATATACCAAGAATCCCAATGCAATGTGAGAGTGAGGAGTTCATTTGCAAGAACATTTGGCAACAAACTGAATGGGAGTTGATGATAAGTCAGATATGAAAGAATATTTCTCCAACAATTCACTCAAAGATCCTTTTGACTTACTCCCCCATAAGATATGCATGAAATTCATTGCATTTTCAAAAACATTTTTGCACTTTTTCATATTTACTCCCCCTTAATATGTGCATGGAATGAAAAAACTAGTAAGCAATTCACACATGATTATGCACACCATTAGCTTTAAGCATAACATGACTTTTAGTACTTGGCGGAGTATTTTACTCACGCATAATGAAAGTTTCCAAACAAGCATAACTTGTTTTTCCACATGTCATCATTTGATATACCAAAAAATCAAAGCAGTTGATATGCACATAGAATCATGGGTACAGTTAAGCAAGCATGATAACACAAACATGATTCCAATTGTTATGACACAAAGTTCATTGTTGGGAGTACCATTGAAACACATTTCTCATTTTTCAGATAAAAATTAAACATCCATTTCAATTCAGGCAATTCAAATTTGAAATGATAAAGAAGTTTTACCTAAAAGGACTTCAATTGCTTTTCAAATATTTTACCTGTGTTCTCCAATAATTTCTTGCCTTGTACAACCAATATCTTGAATCCATTTACAATGTATAGCTGCAAGACTCCTCAGCTTACTGATCAAGCTGGTTTTGGGACCCACACTTGCTTGGGTCCTACAATGAGGTCAATGTTAGAGTGCAATGAAGATTTTTGAATCCAAAATGATTTTATTTTTGATATAGATGCATTTCTTTCATTGACAGAACTATGAGTAGAATTAGTTCCATATTTTCTTTTTGCTTTGCTCAATGCATCTATGTTTTCATGAAGTGTTCAATTTATATTCACATGGAGTTTCTAAGCATTTTCAACAAGATCATGATTCTTAGTTACATGTGAATGATGTGAAATTTTTTACAAGTAATTCAAGCTAAAATCATCATGGAAGAAATGAAATAAACAAGCAATCATTTTTCAAAGACCCCCATTTTTTATTATTATTATTTTTAAAATTAATGGCTCTTACACAAGGAAGATCATTGGTACTTGGCGGAGGTAATTCCTCACACATAATGATAGTTTCCAGACAAGCATGACTTGTCCTTCCACAGTTCACCATTTGATATACCAATTGATCTTTGCATAAGAGTCCTAATTGATTTCAGTTTTTATTTAGCAGGGAATCTCTCAGAAGTATTTATCTGGTGATATTTTCATTATTTTCATTTTCTTTCATTCTCTTCACTTACTTTCCTTGTAGCCTTAGTCATGAAGCCTTCATTTTGAGATTGACTACAAAGATCCCTACATCCAGCAATCAAGCAGCACATTTTAGAACCCAAACTTGTTTGGGTGCTAAGGATTTTCCATGAATTTGCAACAATCATTTTTGAATCCAAAAGGATTTGATATTGGGTGCATTTTTCTGAAGACTAGAAACACTGGAATCTTGGTTTCTAATCTTAGAGCTATTGGTGTAGAATGCACCACTGACATATTGAACATTTTGTTTTCTATTTTTCAAATTTTTATCATTGAGATTTTTAACATGGAATTCAGAAGAGATCTTTTGTGCAACAGTTCCTTTTTCATGTACATAGAATTTTTGAGTGTTTACAGCATGAACATGATCTTTATTCTTATGTACATTGACATGAAACATGGGAACATGCACAAGATTATCAATTCTATGCCAACATTCCCTAGAAGTATGCCCAAATTTATGACATGTGAAGCACTGGACTGATTTGACATATTTATGGAAATGTTGATCTCTATTCTAGCAAGATTTGGCAAGATGACCAGGTTTTTTACAGTTAAAGAAAATGAGATCATTTCTTACCTGGTACTTACCTTGGCATGTGTGTATTTGCTGGAATCTCCTTTTCATGTGAGGAGGCTTACCATGAGAAGAAGGAGGTACCTTTTGGTGGCTCTTGGCATGTTGTGAATTTGGAACTTGTCTTGGAGCTTTTTGAACTGATGGAGAAGGTAGATGAATCTTCTTGACAGTAGCATTCTCCTTTTTCTCTATCTGTTTCTGAACAAGAACTTTTACTAGTTTTTCTTTAGAATTAGCAGAGTTCTTATTTGCAGCAGCTTTAACAATGTTAATTTTGTTTTATTTCCATTTTTCTTATCTCTCACAGAAGCAAGACTTGTGTTTTTAGTATTTTTCAATTCATGTCCAAGCTTCTGTTTTTCAGCTTTTAATGCAACAACTTCTTTTTCTGAATTTTGAAGTTTATTTAGCATGACATCCAAACCATTTTTCATCTTGTTCTTTTCATTTTCAAATTGAGTAATTTGTTTTTCCAAATCGGCAATTTTATTACTCAAATTGCTACATTCATTGTCCAATGGTTTGTCATGGAACAAGCATTCAATCTTCCTTTTTAGATGATAATTTTCCTCAACAAGTTGTTTGCATCTCTCATTTATTTGATGATCATGAGCCATGTTAGAAATCTGTTTATTTAATTGATCATTATCAAATTTGAAGTTTTCATTCAGATCAATCAATTTTCCATTTTCATTTTCCAGATCAATAACTTTTGATTTCAATAGCTCATGGTTTTCTTTCAATCCATTCAGTTTATTTTCACAGATTTGGACTTCATCTTCCAAATTCTCTTTCTCGGAATTTAATTTTTCAACTTCATTTTTCAAATTCTCATTTTCTTCTGAAAAATCTTTATTATTGTTCTGGAGTAATTCAAGTGTATTTGTCAAATTTTCAATTTCTTTATGGCAATGTTTTAAAGTCTTTTTCAAATCTTTATTCTTAGTGTTCAGCTTTGCATTAAGATTTTGTATCTTCTCACAGAACTCAACCAATTCAGCATAAGACATGCCTTCATCTACATCAGAATCAGAATTAGAATTCATAAATGGATCTGGAATTGATTTACGTGATCTTGTAGACCCATTTGAACTCTTGTTTTCTGGAGAGGATGCAGAATGCTCTGAGCTCTTGGAATGTGCAGTTAGAGCCAAAGTCTTTTGAATTGTTGATTTTCTGGATTCATTGAAGCTCTTCTTTGCCATAAAGTACTTGTGAATTTCTTTTGCTCCTTTCTTTGTGAATCCTTTCCATCACTACTATTGGCCATAAAGCATAACTCCTCATTTGTTGAACTTGAAGAGTTCTCTTCTTCATCCTCACTTTGATCTTCATCCGACCAAGTTGCAATCATGGCTTTTGGCTTCTTCAATTTTTTGTTCTTCTTGTATTTGTCCTTTTTGATCTCAGGACACTCACCCTTCATGTGTCCTATGTTGTTGTACCTGTAGCAAACAATGTCTTCATCAGTTTTTTTATTTCTGCTAGCATTAAAATTTGAAGAAGAAGCATTCCTTTTACTAGAAGAATATTTTTTCTTTCCATTGAATTTTCCTCTTCTTGATTTTAAAAATTTTATGAATTGTCTAGTCATGATGTCAAGTTCATCCTCATTAGACTCAGACTCATCAGAACTTGATTTTTCTTGATTTTTCTCTTTGTTGTTTGATGAAGCCTTAAGTGCTACTGGTTTAGCCTTAAGCATGTGTTCTTCATTTCTTTTCACATTTATTTCATAAGTCATTAAAGATCCTATGAGTTCATCCAAAGAGATTTTGGATAAATCCTTAGAATCTTCGATGACTGTGACTTTAGTGTGCCAAATTGAAGAGAGAGAGCGCAAGATTTTCCTTACCAAATCAGCATCTGTATAATCCTTACCTAAAGCCTTTAGTCCATTCACAATGATCATAAACCTAGCAAACATTTCAGAAATTGTCTCATCAGATTTCATCATAAACAGTTCATACTCAGAAACAAGAATGTTAGCTTTGGTTTATTTTACTTGGAATGTTCCCTCATAGAGTAGCTCAAGCTTATCCCACATCTCCTTGGCAGATATGCACATAGAGATTCTTGAGTACTCCTTAGGGTGGACTGCACATTGGATCATATTCATGGCACTATAGTTCAGCCCTTCTAATCTGTTCCCTGGTCCAGGTTTCTTCCTCTCCCTGGTTCTCATAGGGACCTACCTCGACTGCTTTCCAAATTTCATAGTTTTGGGCACTAAGGAAGACTTGCATTCTATTCTTCCAATAGGAGTAGTCAGTCCCATTGAAGAAGGGTGGCCTATTAATGGAATGACCCTCAGCTATGAACCCTTTGGAATCCATTGAATCAATTTGATGGTGCAATGAAGGAAACACTTACCAAATGTATGAATCAGAGCGATTAATCACACAGAGATAGTGGAAGATCAAGCAAACAATTCAAGTAATTAACACAGAGATCAAACAGAAGCAATTAAATCAAATCAGTAACAGACATTAACCTACTCTGATACCAATTGTTAGGATCGGATGGGTGGATAGATCAGATCTAGAAGGGGGGGTTGAATAGATCTAACACTAATTAACGCGGAAGCTTAAGAAATTTAAAATTACTTCGAATCAGAGATCAAATCACCCAAACAATTTACTGATCTGAAGTGTGATTAGTGTGTGTGAGCAAATTGATTAGTAGTGTGAACGAAATCCCTATGCATGCATCTAGCATAAAACAAAGGCAAACCACAATTCAAACCATTGCATAGAGGATTTTTAGGTGGTGCGAAAATCACCTCCAGTGACTCCTACGTCCACCCCTCACACAGTGAGGCCACACTACTCAAAACCTTGAGTACAACTCACACAGGAGCACGACGACTCCAAACACCCTTTAGAACGACGACTCAAGAAACACCTGGAGCACGACGACTCCAAACTGAGCACGACGGCTCAAACAACAACCGGAGTACAACAAATCCAAATTGAGCACGACGGCTCAAACCACACAGTGTGTGCGATGACTCACAAACCAGAGCTCGACGACTCATAGTACAAAAGCTAGATCAAACACAAAAGAGATCAGATCCTCTAGCAATGATCTTATTCAAAATAGTTTCATACACAGAAATTTGTGCAGAACTTCATGCATAAATCTCATTGACGAAATAAGGAAGAACAAACTCAGAAATAAGTCAAATAGATGTAGAAAGAGTGTTCTTCGATGAAGAGGCCTTGCAGACACTTCAATTGAGGGGCCTTAATGGAAATCGATGGAGATTCTCCTCAATTGGCGATGCTCTGCTTTGATGGCATCTGAAATGCAAGAAATCCTTCTTCTCCTGTGCCTCTTCAGTTGGATCTGCTCCCTTGCCTTGCACAGCAACCTTCTCTCCAGGGATTCCCTTTGATTCCCTTGTCCTTCCTTTTGAAAGGATGGCTTGCAGCTTCTGGAGATGGAGCAAGATCTGGAAAACCCCTTTTAGCCGCCAAAAAGGTTCTTCAGGAAGTGTATGGGCTCTCTTCCTTTGGGGTACAAGGAACATGGGTATTTATAACCCCATATGTCCATAAAGTGCCTTAGGGTGCATGGGCACAGAAACCTAGGTTAAATCCCCTAATTTCCAAGCAGCCACGTGTCCAAAGAAATTCATGATTTTGACTTTCAGCCGGAGTGTGTCGACACCACCAAAGAGTGTGTCGACACACTATCCCATTTCTGCAAAACTGTTCTTCTGGGAACTGGGACTAGTGTCGACACTGCTTGGGACTAGTGTCGACACTGCCTGGGACTGTGTCGACACTGCCTGGGACTGTGTCAAAACTGCCTGGAACTAGTGTTGACACTGCCTGGGACTGTGTCGACACACTGTCCCAGTCAGGCAACTGGGTCTTCTGCAGACTGGGACTAGTGTCGACACTGCCTGGGACTAATGTCGACACTACCATGACAAAATCTGGATATTCCTGAAATTTAACACATAAGCCATTAGTACAAGATATTATCATTAAAATATGAGATATTAAACATCAAAAACATGTTGTTTGAACATTAACATGTTCCACCCATTAAGTATTGAAATCACAACATGTCATCATCAAAATCAAAGTATGTCATCATTAAAATCATGATATGTCATCATTAACATAACAATATGTCATCATTAAAATAATGATATGTCATCATCAAAATCAAAGCATGAGTGATGTTCATTGGTTATCATTAAAATGCAACTTTAGAAAATTCCAAAACGCACTCAACCCAACACTTCTTGTCTACAACATTATCTCTTCCAGCATTTGGCCTCTTCTTATTGTTATTGTTGTTGTTGTTGTTACGGAAAGTTGGAGTAATATTAGGTGCTCCCCTCTTGACAAAGACTGGCTTTGAGTTGTCCTTGCCCCTCATTCCTTCCACCATTGCCATGGTGTCTTCCACCAGTTAGGCTCTTTGGACCATCTCAGTGTAGGTTTGGACGTTGTGAGGTCCGAGCTTCTCGATGAACATGGGCCTGAGCCCATCCATGAACCGGTTAGCCTTTAATCTTTCCGTTCCCACCAGATGTGGGGCATACACAGCCAGACGCGCATACTGAGCCTCATACTCAGCCACGAACATTCCTTTCTGTTTTAGTGCGGCAAACTCCGCTGCCTTCTTCTCCTTGACCCTCTCCGAGAATTGCTTTCCTCGGAAAATCTCCAGAAAACCTACCCATTCCAGTTCAGCTATATTAGGCAGATGGGTCGATGTGGCCTTCCACCATGCTCGAGCATCCTTGGTAAGTTGAAAAGTGGCCAGTACCACCTTTTCTCTATTGGTGCATTGCATGACTTGGAAGATCCTTTCTATCTCCTCCTGCCAGTTCTCTGCTTCGTTCGGATCAGGGGATCGAGAGAAGCGAGGAGAGTTCAAACTCCTAAAATTACGGTGCAGATCACCGGCTCCGTTCCTAGCTGCAGTAGCCTAATTTCCAGCCTGAACCACATTTTGCAAGGCTTGTGTGAGTCCTGCCACTCTTTCTTGCATAGCTTGCCATTGGTTGCGAGCCATTGCGGTTGAGTGAGAGAGTTACGAGGGTTCCTGAGAAAAGGATGGAAACCAATTAATGTCTCTAGATACATTATAAGAGTCAATGGGTAAGAGTGTTTTGTTCTTTCTATCATATTCCCAGTCTCTACCCCTTTCTCACCAGGTACTATATTTAAATTCCATGACCTAGGTTCCAAAGGTATCTCTTAATCCTGAGACATATATCCTATTTGGTTTTCCTAGGCTCTGATATCACTAAACTGTCACGTCTCGAGAATTACGCAACAGATATTAATAATGTGAAATAATTCGAGCCGATATCCCGAGACGTGAACAATCGGAAAATAAGCCTCTAGCTAGCACACACTAAATGTATAAAACATACATCATCATAATAAGGCCTAAATATTGAACTCAATGGAAATTGTATTCAAATCTCATATTTATTTCAAAGGAACTAATACAGGACTAAGACTCAATAAAAAGAAAAAGTACATTTTATTCCTCACTTTCTACTACATGAATCTAACACTCAAAGCAAACTACTATAACTAGACTCATAGTTGGAACGCTCATCACTCGGACGTAATCCCATCCTCAACTTGCTCTTCCTCTTGAATGTCATAATCACCTAGAATGGTTAAAAGTAGGGGATGAGCAAACTAGCCCAGTAGGATTTATATCTCAATGTGTGGGCAATGATATAAGTGATTAGTAATTTAGAACTAGGTAAGCACGATGATTATCATGATATGCATGTTCGAATAAAACTCATTAAAACATGATACATGAACAAGCTAGGTAGAGTGATCAGGATAGAGCAAGATCTAGAAGGATATAACAAGATAGAACTAGCAATATATCACTTTGCTCAAGCACGCAAGGTTTCACTTGATGTCAATGGCTTTCAAGAACGCGAGATATCACTAATTGCAATAAATGCAGGATGGTCATATCACGCAAGCAAGCACGCACGAGCACGAACTTTTAACATGATTCACTTAATCAGGCACGAAGACACTAATGTACACCAAGGAAAGATCTACCAAGAATGTACACCAGGACACGTGTATGTGGTTATTGTCTCTATCATTCAACATGACACGCACGACTCCCAGCACAGATGCAACGCCAGTAATCATTATACCCCATGGTTAACAGTATATTTATGACTCTCCATCATTGGGGTTAGACTGAAGCCCTTGAACACTCGCCATGCCCAGTCAGCATCTCACTTCAAATTTAAATGTAGATACCCACAATCATTAATAATGGCCAATGAGAGTTTCAATAAGTAAGCATGTGTAATGTCAGGTTCATGATGATGATGAGAACGAGTAATAAGTAAATTGAACATGATTTCATGATAACAATGGTCAAGAGATAAATTTGGCAGCATAACGGTACGATTTATACTTTAGTTCAATCTTTACATTAATGGCTTTAGTCTAGATTGTAAATCACACTCACGAGTACAAGATGAGAGAGGAAGTGCATGCTATCTTCAGGGAACTTCAATGGTACAACCAACTTGGTCTCCATGTGGGAATCCACGGAGTACGGAGATTTACGGAGGTCTTAGAGAAAAGGTCACTAGTCTATCGATTCAGAATGACCGATAGAGAGCTTTCAAATCCCCAATGAAAGGTTGCGGAATTAAACTATATGGTAATCTAGAAGGGGGGTTGAATAGATTACTACCAATTAAAATTTACTACCACCTTCTTTGATGAAAAACACAAACTTTTGAGACTTGCAACAGAGTGTAAACTAAACTTAGATGTGTTAGTTATAGATAGATAGAGTAGCAATTTATCTAGCGTGTGTGAAAACAACGTGCCTACCAAATATCTAACGTAAAGACATGCAAACCACAGGACATGAGGTTTTAAGGTGGTTCGGAGTACACGACTTGTGTATCCTACGTCCACCGTCCACACATACACGCAGAAAAACTGCTTATGAGCTAGTTCAACACTACAACTCACACACACGAGTTGTCTGATGTGAAACCACTATCAGATCAACACAGGCCATGTAGATCAAGTACAAGAATCACTTGATCCACAACCACACACACAGAAGTAAAAACAGAGACTGAGAAGGGTTCTGAGTTGGAAAATCAAATCCTTATGTAGAACTCTTCTACAGGTCAAGACGTGCAAACCACAGGACACGAGGTTTTAAGGTGGTTCGGAGTACACAACTTATGTATCCTACGTCCACCGTCCACACACACACGCAGAAACACTGCTTATGAGCTAGTTCAACACTACAAGTCACACACACGAGTTGTCTGATGGGAAACCACGATCAGAACAACACAGACCACGTAGATCAAGTACAAGAATCACTTGATCCACAACCACACACACAGAAGTAAAAACAGAGACTTAGAAGTGTTCTGAGTTGGAAAATCAAATCCTTATGTAGAACTCTTCTACAGGTCGTCTGGATGATCTTCAAACTTCATCTTGACAGGTTCAAGTTGATGTAGAAGCTTGAGTCACCGACGAACTGACTTCACCTGCGCTTGGAAGACGGATCTTCTTATTTTTTGGGCGACAGGTTGAAGCAGAGCAGCAGAGAGACTTCTTCTCTTGGATTTTCTTAGGGTATTGGATGGTGGCTGCTTCTGTACGAAATTAACTCCAAAGAGTTCCTTTTATATGGGTGTTCAAGTATAGAGAGTCGTGGAACAAGGAAACACCCACATAGGAAACATATGGAGATCTCGTATTGAGATTTTGTTTACGTCTGTCGACAGCCCTTTGATCATCTATCGACAGCTAGAGATAGATTTGCATTGGCCAGATCTCTGAACTTCCGGGAAGGGTTTTCCTATAGGTAGCTGTCGACAGTCGACTGGGATCTGTCGACAGATGGCTATGTTCAGAACCTAATGTTTTCTGTCTGCAGTTTTCTGTCTATAGGCAACTAAGGAGCTGTCGATAGGTGCTTTTCTTTTGAGCTTTTCTTGATCTTTTTGCTCTTGTTTTAACACGTTGTCTTTTGTGCAATCTCACCTACATGTAACACCATTGTTAGTGAGATAACGTGAACATTTAAATGATCAAGTTGAACATGTGTTTGCATGGTTCATGAAGTGTTCATCAAGTACTCGTGTATTGCTTATCAATTGTTCATCATCAAAAACAATCATCAAATATAAATTCATGTAAACCCAGCATTCTCCCCCTTTTTGATGATGACAAAATTTTTCAATTAATGCACAATTGAGTTGTAATTGAGTTCTCCCCCTTTTGACAACATCCAAAAATATACGTCATACATACAGGAAGAGAGCAAGTAACTGTGAATTTCATTGAGGTTTCAATCATTACACACAGTTACAACAGTAGAAATAACAGAACATAAGGAATTGCAAAAGAAGAAGACAACATCACCACCAAGACAAACTAGTGCATCAACACTATGACCATGACCCACAACAAAAGACACTTAGACTCTCTAAGCAGCATCATCGCCAGGCGGTGCAGAGGCCCGACGGATGTCACGAAGCTCAGTAGATAGCCTAGTAAAGCGGAGCTGGAGCTGGACTTGAGTATCCGCAAGTGTGTCAATGCTTGTATCCACGGTGTCCAAATGTGCATGGAGCTTATCAAAACCGGTGGACATCTGAAGCTGTAATTGTGCTAGAAGATCTCGCACGGAAGGCTCAGCAGCAGAATCACTAGCGGCAACACTAACGTCATCTCTCGGAGCATCGAGAGGCTCAGACTAGGAATCTTCATCCACTTCTTCATCATGATCATCATCATCTTCATCATCCTCCCGATCTTCATCCATGGCAGCAGCTGGTGCCTTACCCTTGAGTTCTCGTGTGACAACCCCATCAATCAGCTTATACCCCATCCTATGTGCAGCAGTGAGATCAAAACTACTGCGAGAATTGAGCTCGACACATTCACTGTCGGGAATGTTGATGCCAATGAACCGAAGAAGGGAAGTGATTGGGCAGGCATATGGCATTGATCTCCTGGGGTTGTAGAAGTAGTGACGGATTAAGCCAAGCATGAGTGCAGGGAGGTTGATCTGCTGATAGCCCACAAATGCGTCGTTACAAACGTGACTAACAATCTCAAAATTATCGGCCTACACTAATTATTTTGACAATAGTTAAGTGGTGAGAGCCGAGTCGAATCCACGGAGAACTAGATTTTAGAGTTGAAAACCTTGGGTTTTTATTTAGGAAAATAACGTGGTGATATTTAAACTAAGTTGAATTAAATAAATCTAAGCTAAGTAAATAAATAAAGAGAGAGATAGAGAGGGAATGAGAGAACACAAGATACAACTTAAAACTATAATCTATTAAACAATAACAAAATGATTAACGCAAAGAGTGTATTCTAATCCAATGTCATTAACAAGTACATTGAAATATAGAGAATAAGAGAGAGAATAAGAGAGATGGAAGGAGAGAGAAAAGAGAGAAGAAAGAAAAGAGAAAGAAGAGAGAGAGAGCAATAGAAGAGAGAGAGGAGAGAGAAGAGAGAGACGAGAAAGAGGAGAGAGAAGGGAGAGAGATAGAAGAGAGAGAGCGGAGAGAGAAGAGAGAAAAGAGATAGCGCGGAGAGAGAAGAGAGAGGCGGCGAGAGGAGAGAGAGAAGAGAGGGACGAGAGAGAGGAGAGAGGCGCGTGAGAGAGAGGAGAGAGAGCGCGTGAGGGAGAGAGAGGAGAGAGAGGGAGGTGGCTACGTGCATGCAACCGCATGCACGTAGGTGCCGGCGCGGGCACGGGGCGAGGCGCAGGGCCCGGCCTGGGCGAGCGGGGGTGCAGGGGTGAGCGGCCGGGCGAGCGGGGGCGCGGGCATGGGGCGAGGCGCGGGCGCGAGGGCGAGCAGGGGCGCGCGCGGGGCGCGCGCGGGCCAGGCGGGCGGCCGGGCGGGCCACGCAGGGGTGCTGCTACTGCTTGCTGCTGTCTGGAGCCGGGAGAGAGAGAAGAGAAGGGGAAGAAGAAAGAGAAGGAGGAAGAAGAAAGAGAAGGAGGAAAGGGATCGGAGGAGAGAGGGAGAGAGAGAGAAGGTGGGAAAGAGAATAAAAGGCAGAGAGAGAGAGAGAGAGGGAGCTTTTAAATAGAGATCTCTCTCCAAAAGAGAGGTTTTCAAAAGTAGGGAGAAATCTTAGAAAAAATGGAAAGAAGATGGGGAAAGAAAAAGGCAGGCGGCTAGGGTTTTTGCAACATTATGAAAATGCCAGATTTGTCCCTGTTGGACTGCTTGGTCCATTGACCCGTTAAACACTTCATTCAATAGCCCATTAACCTGCAAAGACAATATATAATTGAATTTAATCAATTATTGTTCATGATAATAGAAATCTTATGAATTAATCAGTATCAATCAATAAAATGGCATAATTATTTATGATAATTGTGATATTATCACATCCCCCAACTTACTCATTGATAGTCCCTTAGCAATGCACCCAGGTGAATAATTAGGACTAATCGGAACTTCAAACATCATTTTTCATGTCAAGAAAGCAGAGATAAGATTGATCAACAATAAGTATTTCCAGTTCTAGTAGCATGTGTCAAAGACAATCTTGCAGTTCATGTTATTAGACAGTTCCTCAAGATACAGTTAAAATTATCATTTCCTTCATGAATGTACTTATGATCAATAAGCATTACTTAAGACAATGTATGAGTTTTTGACCCATTACTTAGAGATGATATCAACTCTACACTCCTACAATAAAATCCTCGAATTACAGGTAGCTTTCACTCTGCCTTTTTATTTTCATCATTCAGCATCATTTTTTTTTCTTTCTTTAGATATCCGTTCACTGTTTGACGCGAACTTCAACACTTCATGAGGTGCTGAAGCCCGGTTACTAAGCTAGAGATTTCCTTCTTCATTTTATATATATTTTTCTTTTTTCATAACTTGCAGGCAGGTAGCTTTTTCCCCACGATTAGTTTTCAATAAGAGTGTAGAATATCAATCTTCATCATGAGTATTAGGTAAAACTCTCATCACCCTCTCGAATGACACTTATTCATCATCTAATACATGTGTGAAGGTTTCATCAAATTTCAAATGTAGTTTGAGGAAAATGCTAAGAACATAACCGCAAACTTCATCCTTTAGCGTGCCACTAGCACAAGTATATACTTAGAGTAAAAATCATTCTAGACTGAGGTATTTTTTCCATGAGAAATGATATGTGAAGTTAATGAGCACAGAATAATGCATGGGATGTTTCAGCAGGATTTAAAGATTTGAAAGACTTGCCCTCCCCCAACTTGAATGACATTGTCCTCAATGGCATAAAAGTAATGAACATAGAATACAGCCAAAGTAAGGTAAGAAAGGAGAGATGCAACCTGATGATCACATGAGAGTGGTGGCAAACTGGCTTCATTAAAGGTGATGAGTTGCCCACTAGCCTTCCAAAAACCTAGAACAAAATAGAAATTAAAAATAAGTTAAATTTCCTAAAAAATATTGGGTTGCCTCCCAATAAGCGCTAAGTTTAATGTCTTCAGCCAAACACTTGCTCACTAGCCTTCCAAAAACCTAGAACACAATAGAAAAGAAAAAATAAGTTAAATGTCCTAAAAATATTGGGTTGCCTCCCAATAAGCGCTAAGTTTATTGTCTTCAGCCAGACACATGGGGGTAACAGAGTCACGTAACACCCCCAATCAATTGACGCCAAAATTTTTCCTTGTAAGGCATCATTAGCCAAGGTGGGTCAAGTGGTCCACACGCACCTTGTAGATCAGTAAGTGATAGATAAACTGAGGCACTCAAGATCATATCTTCAATTAAGAAATTTTCATTTGTACACTTAAGATCTTTGTATGTGTTGAACACATCAATGCGGACTTGATTATTTTCACCCTTTTCACCCACAACTTTCATTTTTAGATCCTCTTTCATGATATTGAGGTCAGATTGAATTGGATGCTCAGAGGATTGCTTGAACTCCACAGGCTGACTTGAGTCAAAATTAGTAGCATGATCAGGAATGAAATGGATATGACTTTCAACACAAGGATGTTTAAAAGGTTCAAGTGCAGTTGACCCATCAGCTAGTGGTAGCATGTCCACGAATATATTAGATTTACCAAAGTCAGGGAGGGGTAAAAGATCCACATCCTCCCCTAAATCAAGAGATGTCGAATCCGAGTTAATTTCAGACGCAATCTCCAACTCCTCTCTTAACCATGAAGAATGGTTGACAACTTCACTCAATCCCATCTCTACACCCACCTTTTCTTCATCCCTCACTTGGGTTACGGTCACCTCAAACTCAGGAAGGGAAAATAGTGGAATTTGATCATCATATGACTTATCCACTTCCTTTTCTTCTCCCCCCAACTTAAGATTAACACACTCAACACATCCCATGTGAAAAGTAGAATTGGGCTTGAGTTGCTCTGGTTGCTCCTGACTGATGTTGGTTCTGACATCCCACTGATATGAATCCTCAATACCCCCCAAACTATTTGGGCCAACAATGATATGAGTGTCTTCAGGTTGGAGAATCTCAAGTTGACCACATGGGCTTGCATGGTGGTCAAATCCAAGTGAATGATTTTCAGAGAATGCATTAGAGTAACTAGACAATTGGCCCAATTTTATTTCCACTTGCAGGGTGGCTTTAGCAAGCTGGCTTAGTTGGTCTGTCATCATGGAAATGGATTGACTTTGAGTCAGGATTATCTGCTCCATTTGATCAAGCATTTCCTTTTGGAGATTGGTTGGGGCAGGAGATGTGTAGGTGGGCTGGGAATCAAGCTGGGATGAATAGAAATTTGGGGAACCCTTAGACTGATGGTAAGGTGACTGGGAATGTAAAGGTTGTCCTCCACATTGGATTTGATGAGAAGAATTGTTGGAATGTGAAGTCCAATTCTGAGAATTTTGAATAGGAGGGCTTTGGACGTGGGCTAGAATAGGTTGATCTTGAAGTGTCAAAGTTACAAACGTGACTAACAATCTCAAAATTATCGGCCTACACTAATTATTTTGACAATAGTTAACTGGTGAGAGCCGAGTCGAATCCACGGAAAACTAGATTTTAGAGTTGAAAACCTTGGGTTTTTATTTAGGAAAATAACGTGGTGATATTTAAACTAAGTTGAATTAAATAAATCTAAGCTAAGTAAATAAATAAAGAGAGAGATAGAGAGGGAATGAGAGAACACAAGATACAACTTAAAACTATAATCAATTAAACAATAACAAAATGATTAACGCAAAGAGTGTATTCTAATCCAAAGTCATTAGCAAGTACATTGAAATATAGAGAATAAGAGAGAGAATAAGAGAGATGGAAGGAGAGAGAAAAGAGAGAAGAAAGAAAAGAGAAAGAAGAGAGAGAGAGCGATAGAAGAGAGAGAGGAGAGAGAAGAGAGAGACGAGAAAGAGGAGAGAGAAGGGAGAGAGATAGAAGAGAGAGAGCGGAAAGAGAAGAGAGAAAAGAGATAGCGCGGAGAGAGAAGAGAGAGGCGGCGAGAGGAGAGAAAGAAGAGAGAGACGAGAGAGAGGAGAGAGGCGCGTGAGAGAGAGGAGAGAGAGCGCGTGAGGGAGAGAGAGGAGAGAGAGGGAGGTGGCTACTTGCATGCAACCGCATGCACGTAGGCGCCGGCGGGGGCACAGGGCGAGGCGCAGGGCGCGGCCTGGGCGAGCGGGGGCACGGGGGTGAGCGGCCGGGCGAGCGGGGGCGCGGGCACGGGGCGAGGCGCGGGGGCGAGCAGGGGCGCGCGCGGGGCGCGCGCGGGCCAGGCGGGCGGCCGGGCGGGCCGCGCAGGGGTGCTGCTGTCCGGAGCCGGGAGAGAGAGAAGAGAAGGGGAAGAAGAAAGAGAAGGAGGAAGAAGAAAGAGAAGGAGGAAAGGGATCGGAGGAGAGAGGGAGAGAGAGAAGGTGGGAAAGAGAATAAAAAGCAGAGAGAGAGAGGGGGGAGCTTTTAAATAGAGATCTCTCTCCAAAAGAGAGGTTTTCAAAAGTAGGGAGAAATCTTAGAAAAAATGGAAAGAAGATGGGGAAAGAAAAAGGCAGGCGGCTAGGGTTTTTGCAACATTATGAGAACGCCAGATTTGTCCCTGTTGGACTGCTTGGTCCATTGGCCCGTTAAACACTTCATTCAATAGCCCATTAACCTGCAAAGACAATATATAATTGAATTTAATCAATTATTGTTCATGATAATAGAAATCTTATGAATTAATCAGTATCAATCAATAAAATGGCATGATTATTTATGATAATTGTGATATTATCATCGGCTCACACTTGAGGAAGAAGGTAAAAAGACATTTATGAACCTCAGTGACGAGTTCCCGACTACCATGCTTTGGAGCAATCAGGGTGGTGAAGATATGGTGAATCACCCTGTTCAGTGGGGGAAAAGAGTTGGCATTGAGTTTGGCAATTTTCTTGGTGCCATCATACGGTTGGAGGGTGATGAAATGATAGTACTCAGAGGCAGATGGGTGATGGGTGAGTATATCAGCCCCAGAGTTAGGGATTTGAAGTGCTGTGCTAAAGAGATTAGCAGTAAGTTTGAAAGGAGTTCCCTTGACAGAGGTGTAGAACTCATTGTTCTCAGAGTAGCCAAGATTATTGAAAAATTCACTGACGGCAATAGGAGAATAGACCGTATGGGAATAGAGAAATACTGTCCAACCCTGGGTGTCAAAGAGGGGTTGGAGGTTCGGAAACAGGTCTGCCAAGGATGTGAAATCAACATACCGAGGCTGTACAAACTTGGTAAAGGAGCCCTTAGCCCGTGTGATATTCAGACGAGGAACCACGAGTTCGGGCAACCGATCATCCCGATGCTTCGTCTAGTGCTCAGTGGGAGCCCGGGAGCCTTCGCCTGCTTCAGAGGAAGCGGGACGACAACGAGAGACCATCTTCTTCGCCTTGGAAGCCATGGGGATGGCAAGAGCGAAGTACAGAAGAGCGATGAAGGGAAGAGAGATACAAACGGAAGAGAGAAAGTAGGAGGGTGACAGGGTAGGGTTTGCGCTATGGAGAAGGGGGGTTTTGGGTTGGGGATGGTTTTGGTGGTAGAGAAGGAAGAAGGGGCATGGGTGCCTTTTTAAGGAGTTGGGATGGGATTTGAAAAGGCAAGGGTCCCACTAAATCATCCCTGAAGCGGCGTGCCCGTTGGGTTTCCCAAAACAGGGTGGTCGTCGGCTGTCGATAGATGCACAGGGACCTGTCGACAGGCGCACACAGTAAATGTGCCAGAATGGAAATTTTTTGAGGAATTTGTTAATGAATTGCAGAGCAGTGTGTATCCAAAGAATATAGAAGGTGTAAAATAGGTGGACACATAGTTTAACCTGTCATACTCATTGAGATTAAGTCAAGTCAATATCCTCAGTGGTTTAAACATAATGCTCAAAAAGTTGCAGGATGGAGCATGAAGAGAACATCTTACCAAAACTTAGGGGATTATCATAACCCCTGTTGAATAACAAACTATTATAGACGAACACGATTCCAAGTAAAGGATGGTCAAATGGTTGATGAAGAAAATGTCTACATAGATGGCTAGCCATAGACACCAATGGACCTGGAATTAATCAAACAATGGAGGCTTCACATTATTTCTTTTTGATTTTTTTTTGTTTAACAAAATGCATGGGAAAAGTGGTAATTAGGATCACGAACACCTTTTTACGTGAGGATAGACATGTCTAGTGCCCTTACCCCCAGTTACTCAGTGAGAGTGACCATCATACCATTCTACAGAGTTAATGAGTAAGTGTTTTGACGCGAGGAGAGACATTTGTGATGCCCATGTCCTCGGTTACTCAGCAATACACATCATTGCTCTATCTTTATCCCAATTTTTAAGTTGTATTGAGATATGAGAAATAGGCAGCTTTTCTCCTTTTTTTTTTAATTTTATCATGTGATGTCCTATTTGAAAATCAAGGTCAAATAATGTATGTGGTTAACAATCAATGCTAGACATAGAGTTCAATGACCATAGGACTGATCAAGACACTTGTGAACAGTGTGTGCCTACAAGAGAGTTGTCACACCCCGACGCGGAATATCGGAGTGCGAAGGCAGTTGCAAGAAAAAGGTATAGAGCGTATACTAGACATCAAACCATTGCACATTGAATAATACTAAAGGAAATCTTTCTCATTAATAACTTTTCAAATGTCTAGTTACAACCACTAATATCAGAGCCATTCTATAGGGCCCAATTACATTGCAATAAAAGGAAATAACTAACTACAACTCTAAGATAACATAATGACTCGAGGGTACTCCTGGCTTCACTCTTGGTCATTCCCTTTCTCGTGAGTGTATATGTCATCCTCGGTCTCACCTGAGAACACAACATCAAATAACGTAGGGTGAGCGATAACGCCCAGTAAAACTTAAATCTTAGGCTCAAGCAGGCTTTAAATAATTAACGCATTTAATGACAGAGTATCTAAAGATAGCAGGTACAAGAGAGTCAAAATATAGCAAGAGATAGCACAACAGGTAACAGGATAGCACAATAGTATGAGATCGAGTATACTTTCCAAAAATAGCACAAGTATCGAGTATAGCACGAATAGCAGGATGGCCATAGCACAACTAACACAAGTATAATAATAGCACGACGAGTATAGCACTTGTTTGTCATTCTAGACATCGAGAGAGTATAGCACGTTTTGTGTTTTAATTGTCATATAGATAGTCGAGATAGATAGCACTTGAGTGTAATGCCCAACACTCTGATCATTTAACTCCCATGGGCACTAGCACTTTTGGGCGCACATCCCAGGACCAGATCGGGCCCTTTATATATTGCCAGGCATTGGTTATATTGTATCTTTAGACAATCAGTCAATGGCCAATATAGAGTACCAAGAATAGTTAAGAGCACTAGATGAATAGATGAGATAGTAGAGAGAACGTGAATAGACGAGCGAATAGAGTATAGATGAGAGCTAGTGGACATTGCACAAAATGCGACGAGTAAGTAGGAGATAGTAACAGTTGCACAACACGCGCATGTCGTATTGGCAGTCAGGTGGAATTCATGACCCTACCACTGGCCATGTTAAGCACAGGTCCAGAGGTCCGGCGTGATTCAAGGTAAGAGCGAACTTCTAATAGCCGTTTGGATTATATCGATCCCAAAAGATGTAATGGGTGTTAGGGTACAACCGGCTCGTCGACCATGTGGGAATCCATGATCAGAGGAGACTTACAGAGGCCTTGTGTAAGGGTTCACTAGTCCGGCGAAAGGATTATCCGACGGAGAGTTCACCACAAGCCAAGTAAAGTGTGTATATAAAAATAGGTACTCGACGTTCTAGAGGAATTCTAGAACAGTGGAGCGTCGACCTCGGTATATGAACAACGCAAGAAATGAATACAAGTCTTTTAAAATAGGGCAATTAATATACTTTATTGCGGTAAATTACCAGATACATTATGAGATGTTTTATGCCAGATTTCAGTCATATATGGATGGTTCATGTGTGTGCATGTGTGAGAGGAATCATAGATAGAAAGGAAGTCGTGAATATGTAATTTAAAGCATTCAATATGGCTCCATTTTAAAACAGGTGTTTTTACTGCGTGTGTGACTGTTAAAAAGGCATAAGAATATTTTTAGAAAGTGAGAGCATTAAATTTTATGAGTTTTCATCAAAATCCTGTGAACGCGACATAGGCCAGTAAGGGTAGCGACAGGGACAGGGCAGATCACGATAGGGCAAGAAAAGGGTTGCGACAGGGCTGCCAGGACAGAAGGGTAGATCGCGACAGGCTTGCATGAGGGTCGCGCCTGCCTGGTCAGCAGATCGCGACAGTGCGGACTGTCGCGATCAGATCGCGACAGAGCGCTCTGTCGCGACGGACCTTGTGAACGCGGCCTATCGGGCCGTCGCATTCACAAGGTCTGCGCCTGAGCCTGATAGAGTACTGATCTATCTTGGATTGCGGTCCAGAAACTTGCCTTTTTGACATAGGGTAGTTCAGAAAATTATAACTAATTGTATACACTACGAAAAATCATGAAACTAGTTTTAAATTAATCTAGACATGCAAGGGTACTTCCAGTAATTAGGAATTTGAAAACAATCGTGGTATCGACATAGTTCTAACAAGTTGAACAAGAAACAACCTGATTCCAGGTGCAGCAGAGATGAATGATTTAATTCGAGCAACATGCTTGATAAAAATTAGTGCTTTTAGGGGCAAAAGATCCCTAACAACAAGTAGTATCTACAGTAAACTTTTCGTAGCATGGGAACAAGTGTACATGGAGATCTGATTTAAACATGATGACTCGGTGTTATCATGGATGTAGAACTTCAAAAATCAAGAACAAAAGATTAGCTCGATGAAAAATTATGAAACAAAAGGGCTTTTGTTACTGGTGATTGGAACTACCTATAGACGGATTTGATTTGGTTTTGCTTGTGAGAATGCCTACCTTTGACTCGATTTATCTTCTAGGGCTTAGAACTCCAAGAGCGAGGAAGAAGCTCTAAGAACTCCTCCTCCCCACGAGATCCTCTCCTCCTTGGCCTCTTCTCCACGTCCAACAACCTTTGGCAACGAGCTAGGGTCGGCCAAGAGGGTTTAAGAGATGTATTTATATAAATACATGTTCATATTCCTACTACTACTCAAATTCCTCTTAATTACGAGATTTCTTAACTCCACCTTTCCTTTCTTGCTTTCCAATCTCAAATTGGGTTAGGATAGTATCTAAATTCGTGCTAGACTATATGGGGTAGGTTTAGGAATCCAATTCCAACTCTAATTGCCACTTTTATTGCTTTAATAACCCCTTTCCAATTATGAGATAATTAAACTCCGAATTTAGGGTATTTTCTTATTATTCTCCCTTTGTAAATTCATATTTTGACCCAATAAATTCTAGAGGGTCCATTAAGCAAAGCCCGTTACTCTTTTCCATTTAATGGGTTTTATTTAATGCTTTTTTCATTTAAATATCTATTTAACTAGGTTTTAATTCTTTATTTAAACTTTTATTTTTCTTAAAAATTCAGGTTGCTACAAGAGTTATGCAAGGGAGTTAGGTGATATCCATTAGATTAGATCAATATTCTACGAATGATACAACCTAGACTCTTACATGAGTAGTATGTCAAAATCATGGTGATACAGACAATGGCTTTAATATCATGTGGGTATGAGTGATTAAAACATGCATAGACACCCAAGTGACACCTTACTTGAAAGGCATGAACCTGCTCAAAGAGAATGTTGTGAGATATCCAAGAAATGCATGGAAAGTGTGTGGCTGTCGACAGCTAGAAGGAGCCTGTCGACAGATGCACACAGACAGAAAAGTGGTTGTTCTAGGAAATCAGAAACTGTGCTTGGCTGTCGATAGATGAATTGTCGTCTGTCGACAGAAACATGCAGAATGCAAAAATTGGTGTCTGTGGAGCCTGATCTGTCGACAGGATGGAGCAGGGCTGTCGACAGCTGCTTATGCAGAACAGATTGAAGGCTAGGATGAAAAAGGAAAAGAGATATGGCATGTGAGGAAAAAGTAGGTATGTGAAATATGATTAATTTCCCTCAATATGTCAGTCATCTAACCTCAACTTGCTCCCCCATAGTGTGTGCTCATGTGGACACAAACAATCAAGTACTTCAAGACACATTTGTACAAATTGTGCAATCAAATGCACACAATTTCATGAATAAGGACAGACTATGAAGAAATCCATTTGTGTAAGAAAGAAAGAAAGGGCAAAGTGAAAAGAAACTAAATACCTTATAGAAAGTAAATGACCCTTATTTACAACTTAACTATGGATACGTGGTGGAGAATTTTTTCTCACGCATAATGATAGTTTCCAAACAAGCATAACTTGTTCTTCCATAAATCACCATTTGATATAACACATAGTTGGTGCACACAAGGAACATATACTTAAGATTTGGTATGAGTTTCATTGCATTTTACACAAACCTAATTCTCTTCTCAATGTTGTGAATCTATCCTCAGCCAGTGGTTTTGTAAAAATATCAGCCAATTGTTTTTCAGTGGGTACGAAGCTAATCTCCAAGGTTTTGTTGGCTACCTCATCTCTCAAGAAGTGATGTCTTATTTCGATGTGTTTTGTCCTAGAGTGTTGGACTGGGTTCTTTGAAAGATTGATGGCACTAGCGTTGTCACATACGATAGGTGTGCATCTAATGTCAATATTGTAATCAGACAAGTGACTTTTTATCCACAACACTTGAGCTACACAACTCCCTGCAGCAACATATTCTGCCTCTGCAGTGGAGAGTGCAACCGAGTGTTGCTTCTTGGATGCCCACGAAACCATGCAACCACCAAGAAATTGGCAATAACCACTAGTACTTTTTCTATAAAGTTTACATCCAGCATAATCAGCATCGGAATGTGATATCAAATCAAAACTACTCCCAGCTGGATACCAAAGACCCAAGGCATACGTACCTGAGAGATATCTGAATATTCTCTTAACTGCAACCAAATGGCTTTCCTTTAGACTAGATTGATATCTTGCACAAAGGCAAACACTAAATTGTATGTTCGGTCTACTTGCAGTAAGATAAAGGAGTGAACCAATCATACCTCGGAAGTGCTTTGCATCTACCGGTTTACCTTTCTCATCATTGTCCAATTTCAAGCTTGTGCTCATTGGTGTTGAAGCAGGCTTAGCTTGTTCAAACTGAAACCTTTTCAGTAGCTCCTTGGCATATTTTTCTTGGTTGATGAAAAATCCATCTTCTAGTTGTTTTACCTGCAGACCAAGAAAAAATTGAAGCTCCCCCATTAAACTCATCTCAAATTCACTGTGCATATGATTTGAAAATTCCTCACACAGTGATGGGTTAGTAGAACCAAATATGTTATCATCCACATAGACTTGAACAACAATAATGTGATTGCGAACTTTCTTAGTGAAGAGAGTTTGGTCTACTTTACCTCTTGAGTAGTTTTTGCTTACCAGAAAAGTGCTTAGTCTGTCGTACCAAGCTCGGGGTGCCTGTTTCAATCCATAGAGAGCTTTGTGCAATTTATATACATGGTTAGGTTTATCATGATCCTCAAAGCCAGGTGGTTGAGAGACATAGACTTCCTCTTTGTTGTAGCCATTCAAGAAGGCAGTTTTAACATCCATTTGAAAAAGTTTGAACTTGTTTGAGTATGCATATGCTAACAAGATCCTAACTGCTTCTAGTCTAGCTACAGGAGCAAAGGATTCTTCAAAATCCACACCAAATTCTTGACTATAAGCCTTTGCAACCAGCCTAGCCTTATTTCTCACCACTTTACCCTCTTCATTTAGCTTATTCCTAAAGACCCATCTTGTTCCTATGATAGAAATTTCAGGGGTTCTAGGAACTAGACTCCAAACATTATTTCTTTGAAATTGCCTAAGCTCCTCATGCATAGCATCAATCCATGAATTTTCTTTGAAAGCTTCTTCAACATTTTTGGATTCCACTTGAGAGACAAAAGCTAGATGATCCTGTTCAACTATTTGTCTAACTTGAGACCTAGTTTGAACTTTTTCATTCATATCTCCTATGATGTTATCAAGTGGATGATCTTTAGAATAGATGACATTTGTCACTGTTGAAGGTTCGGGTTGATCTTGGACTTGAGGAGGTTGTTCTGGAGGAGGGTGTGCTTGAGGAGTTTCAACTTGAGGCACTTCCTCATGTGGATTTTGTTCAGGTTCATCATCTTGATTTCTGAACAGATTTACGTCATCTTCATCATTGTACCTGCGAAGATATCCACTTTTAATCTTAGAAACTGCTTTAGGATTTTCTTTTGCTTTCATTCGTAGTTCCCCAAGTGTTATTCCTTCATCTCCATCCTCAAACCTGTAAGCATTTGAATTGTTAGGCTTTGCTGGATACTCATCAAAAACATCATGTGGAGTTTCTTCCACTGTTCGAGATTTAAAATTAAACACCCTATATGCTCTAGAGTGTTCTGAGTATCCCAGAAAAATACCTCGATCACTTTTGGCTTCGAACTTATCCAAGTCAACTTTATCATTATTATGAATAAAGACTTTTGAGCCAAAAACTCAGAAATACCAAATACCGGGTTTCTTACCTTTTAGAAGTTCGTAGGGGGTTTTCTTTATCACAGGTCTTACCATGGCTTTGTTAAGGATGTAACATGAGGTGTTTACCGCTTTTGCCCAAAAGGTCCTTGCAAGCTAACTTTCGACCAGAAGGGTTCGAGCCATTTCCACCAAGGTTCTGTTCTTTCTCTCCACTACACCATTTTGCTCCGAAGTTCTCGGGGAGGAGAACAGGTGTTCTATTCCTTGGTGCCTGCAAAAATTAGAAAATGAGTTGTTGTCAAACTCTCCCCCGTGATCAGTGCGTATTGAGCATATCTTATTGACATTTCCATGCTCAATCTTATTAAAGAATTCTTCAAAGATTTTCAGTGCTTCATTTTTGTGAGCCCGAAATTTTACCCAAGTGAACCTAGAAAAATCGTCTACAATGACAAAACCAAATCGTTTGCCATTGAGACTCAGTGTTCTAGTAGGTCCAAAAAGGTCCATGTGCAACAATTCATAAGGTTTAGAAGTGCTTACCGGTGCTTTTGATTTGAAGGATTTTCGGGTTTTTTTTCCCTATGCACATGCATCACAGAAACTTTCATTCTTGTTAAAGGAAATTTCAGGAAGTCCATTTACCAGTTTAAGCCTCATGATCTTATGCAAGACGTTGTAACTTGCATGGCCAAGCCTACGATGCCACAATGTAAGCTCATCCTACTTGTTTGCTACAAGACACAAGTCTTCATTTTCTGGATCATCTAAGTCAACCAAATAAATGTTGTTCACCCTTTTTCCAGAAAATTTTAGACTTCCTATTTCCTTATCAATGATTTGACATGATTTTGATTCAAAGATAACGTTATGACCCTTATCACACAATTGACTTATACTAAGCAAGTTGTGATGAAGGCCCTCAACCAACAATACATTATCAATTGAGTTGGAGGCATACTTACCGACCTTACCTGTGCCGATGATCTGGCCTTTGTTGTTACCTCCAAAGATGACTTGACCTCCGTCTTTTTCAACCAGCAAACAGAATTTTTCTTTGTCGCCCGTCATGTGCCTCGAGCAGCCACTGTCCAAGTGCCATTTGTTTTGATTTTGGGCTGCTAGGCATTCCTGCATATATAGATCAGACAAGAGGTTTTGGTACCCAAATTACTTTGGGTCCCAATGTATCATTCATGCCAAACAGTAAATGCTTCGGAATCCAAACTTGTTTGACTTTCTATTTATTTGGACTATTCCAGCATTGTTTATCATTATGCCCAACTTTCTTACAGAAATTGCATGATGAAGACTTTTTCACAACAGTGGGCTTATTGTTCTTGGGAACATGCATGGGCATTTTACCCTTTTGTTGCCTTGTTAGCTTTTCTTGGGTAGCTTGTTTCCAGACCTGTCGACAACCCTCTTTGGGGCTGTTGACAGATTTCTTAGTTGTGTTAACAACTGATTTGATTTTCTTGGGTTCCTGTTTCTTACCCTTGGCTTGAGTCTTATTGATCTTTCAGGTGATTTGCTTACTTGTGCTTGGGCTAGAATCAACAAAGGAAGTTAGTAAATTTTTACCAATTACCTTTGGTTTTACAGGTTGAAATTCAATCCCATGCTTTGCAACAAATACATTAGATCCCAGAATTGCATCAAGATTTATTTTCCCTTTAACAAACCTTGATAGATCTTAAGATTTTCCTTTAAAGTTCTCTTCAGACTTTTCCAATTTTTCTTTTTGCTTATCATGTTCACTTTGGAGAGATTCAAGGGAGTTCATTAGACCTTCCTTTTCTTTTTGAGTTTCTTACAGTTTTATTTTCAAACTGTCCATCTCCTTACAGTGAGCTTCCTCATCAATTTTCATCATCTCAATTTCTTTGCTCAAGGATGCAATTTGTTCATCATTATTAGTGCCATGAACAAGAGAATTGATTTTCTTTTTGAGTGTTTTATTTTCAGACTTAAATTCACAGAGCTTTTCAAACAAAACTGTATAGGCTTCTTCCCATTCTTCAATTGTATAACTTTCAAAGGAAGAATTTACCTCATTGGAGTCGTCGCTTCTTGCCATTAGACATTGAATTTGTTCATCTCCAGAGGTAGCTTGTTCGTCCTAATCTGCATCTTCATCACTCCAAGTAGCCATCATTGCTTTGGCTTTCTTGAATGTGAATTTCTCCTTCTTCAGCTTCTTCTTGAGCTCAGGGCATTCTCCTCTCATGTGCCCTTGTTTCTTGCACTCATAGCATACAATGTCAGATTTTTTGTTAGACTCAAATTTATTTGAAAAATCTTTCTTTTGAAAAGGTTTAGAGTTACCTGACCCTTTCCTTTTGAATTTGAGGAATTTCTTGAATTGTCTAGTGAGCATGGCCATATCATCATTCTCACTATCACTAGAAGTTTCAAGCTCATCACTTTCCTGTTGAACATCTTTTTTGGAACCTGAAGAATTTTTCTTGGAGGCTTTTAAGGCGATTAACCTTTTTGGGGTTTTCTTCAGTTTCTTTCCTTTTCACATTTATTTCATATGTCATCAGGGAGCCAATTAGTTCATCTAGTTTCATCTTTGAGAGATCTTTTGAATCCTCAATAACAGTGGCCTTGGTGTTCCATAAGGATGGAAGAGACCGAAGTATCTTCCTCACCAAGTCACTTTTTGAGTATTTTTTCTTAAGACCCTTCAGACCATTTATTATTAGCATGAACCTTGCAAACATGTCTGAGATGGTTTCATCATTGTTCATCTTAAACATTTCATACTCAGAAATTAGCATGCTTGCTTTTGATTCCCTTACCTCGGACGTACCTTCGTAGATCAGTTCAAGTTTGTCCCACATCTCTTTCGCTGAAGTGCATGTGGAGACCCTTAAGAATTCTTTGGGATGAACTGTGCACTGCATCATGTTCAGGGCGCTCCAGTTGAGAGTTCCCTTCGCAATCTGGTCCTTCGTCCAGGTGTCTTCGTCCTCGGGAAGTGTGTATGCTCTTTTGCTGACAATCTTCCACAAATCGAAGTTTTGCACTCTCAGAAACACCTGCATGCAGTTTTTCCAATAGGGATAATCAGTACCATCAAAGAAGGGTGGCCTGGTCACAGAGTGTCCTTCGGCCATGTACCCCTTATTAGATTCTATGAGATCGAGACTCTCCTGATCGTAAGATCAAATAAATACAACAGTAAATCGGAGAAACCTCGCTCTGATACCAATTGAAAGGTTGCGGAATTAAACTATATGGTAATCTAGAAGGGGGGTTGAATAGATTACTACCAATTAAAATTTACTACCACCTTCTTTGATGAAAAACACAAACTTTTGAGTCTTGCAACAGATTGTAAACTAAACTTAGATGTGTTAGTTATAGATAGATAGAGTAGCAATTTATCTAGTGTGTGTGAAAACAACGTGCCTACCAAATATCTAACGTAAAGACGTGCAAACCACAGGACACGAGGTTTTAAGGTGGTTCGGAGTACACAACTTGTGTATTCTACGTCCACCGTCCACACACACACGCAGAAACACTGCTTATGAGCTAGTTCAACACTACAAGTCACACACACGAGTTGTCTGATGTGAAACCACAATCAGATCAACACAGACCACGTAGATCAAGTACAAGAATCACTTGATCCACAACCACACACACAGAAGTAAAAATAGAGACTTAGAAGGGTTCTGAGTTGGAAAATCAAATCCTTATGTAGAACTCTTCTACAGGTCGTCTGGATGATCTTCAAACTTTGTCTTGATAGGTTCAAGTTGATGTAGAAGCTTGAGTCACCGACAAACTGACTTCACCTACGCTTGGAAGACAGATCTTCTTGTTTTCTGGGCGGCGGGTTGAAGCAGAGCAGCAGAGAGACTTCTTCTCTTAGATTTTCTTAGGTTATTGGATGGTGGCTGCTTCTGTACGAAATTAACTCCAAAGAGTTCCTTTTATATGGGTGTTCAAGTATAGAGAGTCATGGAACAAGGAAACACCCAAATAGGAAACATATGGAGATCTTGAAAGGTTTCGTACAGAGCGCAGCGAAAACGCGATTCCCTCTATTAGATATCGTTGCTGGTGGTCGAATCGAAAAAAAACGGAGAAAACCGCGCACAGGCAGATCTCATCTGTACCTTTGCGAGGTTGCGTAACTCCCGAATCCGGGGAGGAGGTGGCGCAGGAGGTGCCGGTCCTTCAAGCCGTTCAAGTGTCCGGCCTCTAGACGTATCCACGCGAGCTCCGGACGTAGACGGGATCTCCTCGTTCTCCACGCGTCTCCCGGATCTCAGCTCCACCATGTGCCAGAGAGAGGAGAGAGAGGGTGGGGGGGCGCCCTGGGAGAGAGAAAGGAAGGGGGCGGCCAGGGTTAAGCCTGGAGCTTGGCCCAGGGTTTAACTCTCAGCGTATATTTATAGACACCGTGGTTTTTCACAAAAACCCAGTCATTGTCTATAAAGAACACCTTGCCCAGTCTGCTCGGAACTCTTATGCGTGTGACCCTCTAGGCCCAACTGCTAGTCTAGTTTTTCAGCCCATTATGCTCAATAACTCTTTATTGACTTATGGTAATTAATTAACATCTCATATTAATTAATTACACAATCAATTATCGTCTCATGATAATTGACCGGGCTTCCAATCAAGTTGGGTGCCAAGCAACACCACTTGATCGTGGAAAGCATTGGGGTTCAGCAACCCATTCAAGGAACCTTTTGTATCATCAGTTACCACGTGACTATAATCCTTCGCTCGTACAATGCTCCCGAGTGCACTTAGGGTATGGTCAACTGTCAAACCCTAAATTGCACACTCACTCGGTTTAGATGCCGCATAACTATATCAGAAAACTCCTTTTCTGATAAGTAGTCTTGCCCTGGCCAGGGACTATCAGGCATCCTTCCGTAGAGCATTCACTCTCCTATTACCGAGAGCGAGCGATCCCATATTGACCACACAATCACCTTCGAAGGTATTCCGCTAGATCCGAACACTTAACTGATTAAGACCTCATGGCTAGAGATCTATAAGTCAAGGTCAAAATCCAGAAGTCCACCAACAAGGTGTCCTTGGTGTCTCAGGTCTAAGGACCAATCACGCCACTATGACAATGAATCTAGCTGGTTGACAGTTAGGTAACATTACCATCCAGCAATTCATAACGGATCAGTTCAGCGAACTCATTCTCTAATGAGCACCTACAGATTCACCTTAGTGTCCCCACACAAGTGACTATGAGACCAGCCACCCTCATCATATGAGCAGGTGCAACCTGTACTAGCCTAACCGGATATCCGATGTCCTTCTCGGATATCCTCCGACTAGGAATAATTAAGAATATACGTTTAAAGGATATTAATCTCATTCTAATGATCTCATCATAATTAATATCCATTGCGCATATTCATGGACTTCATAATGAAACGATAAACGAATTACACATAATGAATATAAAAGCCTTTTTATTATTATCAAAGAACAAGATTGTACAAGTTATGATTGGCTTGAGGACATCCATAACTAACAATCTCCCACTTGGACTAAAGCCAATCACCTTTAAGCCTTAAACCCATGGACTCAAGGTGGCGCTCAAACACAATTTGAGACAGAGGCTTCGTCAATGGATCTGCAATGTTGTCAACTGAAGGAACTCTTTCCACCAGTACATCTCCTCTAGTGATAATCTCCCTGATCAGGTGAAATCGCCTCAGAATGTGCTTTGACTTCTGATGAGACCGCGGCTCTTTCGCTTGTGCAATGGCCCCATTGTTGTCACACAGCAATGGGATCGGATCAGAGTCACCCGGCACCACACCAAGGTCGGTGATGAACTTCTTCATCAACACTGCCTCCTTGGCGGCTTCAGCTGCAGCAATGTACTCAGCTTCTGTAGTGGAGTCTGCAGTGGTTTCTTGCTTGGAACTCTTCCAGCTCACTGCACCTCCGTTTAGGGTGAACACAAACCCAGATGTAGACTTGCTATCATCTGGATCTGACTGGAAACTCGAGTCAGTATATGCCCGAAGTTTCAAGTCCCCTCCTCCATAAACCAGAAATATATCCTTAGTCCTTCTCAAGTACTTAAGGATATATTTCACAGCCATCCAGTGTGTTTCACCTGGATTTGCCTGATATCTACTCGTAACACTTAGAGCAAATGCTACATCAGGCCTTGTACATAACATGACATACATGATAGACCCTATAGCCGAAGCATAGGGGACTCTATCCATGACTGCCCTCTCTTCCGGAGTCTTAGGAGACTGCTCCTTAAAGAGATTAATCCCATGTCTCATTGGTATGAGACCTCTCTTGGAATTTTCCATGCCAAACCTTTTGACAATGGTATCTATGTACATGGATTGGGTCAAGCCAAGCATCCTCTTAGATCTATCTCTATAGATACGTATTCCCAATACGTAGGATGCTTCTCCCAAATCCTTCATGGAGAAGTTCTTTGACAACCAAACCTTTACTGATGATAACATCCCTACATCATTCCCAATGAGTAAGATGTCATCAACGTAAAGTATGAGAAAAGTGATAGCACTCCCACTGATTTTCTTATACACACATGGTTCATCTTCATTCTTAATGAAGTCATAAGATTTGATAGACTCATCAAACCTTATGTTCCAACTACGAGAAGCTTGCTTCAATCCATAGATGGACCTTTGAAGCTTGCATACTTTATCTGGACACTCCTTGGATGTAAAACCCTTAGGCTGTATCATATACACTTCTTCCTCAATGTTTCCATTGAGGAAAGCAGTTTTTACATCCATCTGCCAGATCTCGTAATCAAAGTATACAGCAATTGCGAGAAGAATTCTGATCAACTTTATCATGGCAACTGGTGAAAAAGTTTCGTCATAGTCAATTCCTTGCCTTTGACAATACCTCTTTGCCACCAACCTTGCCTTATAAGTGTCGATCTGTCCATCTGCACCGATCTTTCTCTTAAAGATCCACTTGCACCCAATAGGTACAATACCTTCGAGCAAGTTTACCAAGTTTCAAACTTGGTTGGTTTACATGGACTACATCTCAGAATTCATGGCATCTCGCCATTTCCCTGACTGAGGACTATCAACAGCCTCTTGGTAGGTCTTTGGATCATCATCCTCATTATAAGACATGGCTTCACTGATATGTCCAACATATCTTTCAGGCTGTCTAGGTACTCTACCAGACCTACGCTGAATGTGTGTATATTCCTGAACAGGTTCCGGAACTGATGTTTCAACTGGTGGACTTTGCACAGTTTGTGGATCTAGAACCTCTTCTAGATTTACCTTACTCCCAATGTCCTCTTGGGTAAGGAACTCCTCTTCCAAGAAGACAGCTCTCCTAGCGACAAACACTCTTTGTTCACCAGGATGGTAAAAGTAGTACCCAAATGTTTCTTTTGGGTATCCAACAAACCTACACTTATCAGTTCTGGAGTCCAGTTTATCTGGGTCGTGTTTCTCCACGTGGGCAGGACAGCCCCAGATTTTAACATGTTTAAAATCAGGCTTTCTACCCTTCCATATCTCATATGGAGTAGAAGACACAGATTTACTGGGAACCCTGTTCAGTAGATATGCCGCTGACTCTAGCACATATCCCCATAGGGAAACTGGTAACTGTGAACTGCTCATCATGGATCGTACCATGTCCAACAAGGTGCGATTCCTCCTTTCCGATACACCATTCATCTGTGGTGTATAGGGAGGAGTCCATTGAGAAAGGATACCATTATCCTTTAAGAATTGTGTGAACTCTGTACTCAAGTATTGACCTCCTCGGTCTGACCGTAGGATTTTAATACTTTTTCCAGTTTGCTTCTCAACTTCATTCTTAAATTCTTGGAACTTTTCAAAAGCTTCAGATTTGTACTTCATTAAGTAAACAAATCCGAACCTTGAGTAGTCATCCGTGAATGTAATGAAGTATGAGTAGCCACCCTTGGCTTGGGTAGACATTGGACCACATACATCCGAGTGTATTAGTTCCAATATGTCCTTGGCCCTATCTCCATGTCCACTAAATGGAGATTTGGTCAACTTACCCATTAAACAGGATTCGCAAGTTGCATATGATTCATAATCAAATGGATCCAAGTATCCATTCTTATGCAACTTTTGAAGCATATTCTCACCAATGTGACCAAGCCTACAATGCCATAAGTAGGCAGTGTTCACACTATTCTTACTTCTCTTAGGAGAAACATCAACATGGAGATTTTTGTAAGAAACATCAAGTAGATACAAACCATTTACCAAATTTGCTAAAGTAACTAGTTTATTTCTCAAATAAACTGAACAACTATTGTTCTCAATGGTAAACTTGTATCCAATTCTGTCTAAACAAGAAACAAAAACAATGTTCTTAATAATGCTAGGCACAAAATAGCAATCATCTAATAAAAGTAAATCTCCTGAGGGTAACTTGAGCTTCACTGTCCCCACAGTATGTGCAGCAACACTTACGCCATTTACAAGCCTCAAGTTCACCTCGCCCATGCTCAGCTTCCTTCTACTTGTCAACATCTGCACATCATTGTAGACATGAGAAACACATCCAGTGTCTAAAACCCAAGATGTGGAATCTCTAATAGACAAGTGAAGATCTATTATATAGATACCTGAAGCTTCGCCAAGCTTCTGCTTCTCCTGAGCCTTCAATGCAAGGTAGTCCTTGCAATTTCTTTTCCAGTGCCCCTTCTTCTTACAGTGGAAGCACTCGCCCTTTTCTGCTCCTTTGCTTATGTCCTTCTTTTGTCTTTGCTTGGACTGTTTCTTTGCATTGCCTTTCTTAAAGGCTTGCATTGCTCTCCTCTTCTTGTTGGACTTTCCAACCATGAGAACAGTGGGCTTTTCCTTCTTAAGGTTGCCCTCAGCAGTCTTCAGCATGTTTAGCATCTCAGCTAAACTCACCTTCCAGGACATAGGCAATGCGCTCAGACCTGAGGACAATCTTTAGGTTCTTGAGCCATTCCAAGTAGTTCGGGCCTGTCAATTTGTTGGCATCCAGTATGCCACGGAGTGGGTTACCCGATGACATTTTTGCCAATAAAGGAAATGTAAATACAATTAGCAGATGTTCATAATAATAATTAAATCTAGATTAGGACTTTAATCAAGATTATCTCCCACTATTTTTCGACAGACTGTATAACCCTCAGATATACAGAATGGGAGACTCCGACGGTCTCCTAGTGGGGATCGGAATCTTACAGACTCATAGCATGATCTTGTGGATAGCACAACAAACCATACTATGATCTGAAAGCGGTCAACCCTTGACACTTGCAACTCTTGCAATATCCGATCGTATTTCGGCCCCTGAATTTTAATGACCTTGTGGATAGCACAACAAGTCATTAAATCCAGTCTAAGCAGTACCATCATTACGTAACGAGCATAGATTTAGATGTAACCCTTGTGGATCGCACAACAAAGCTACACCATTCCTCTACCCTGTTTAAGGCATCACCATGCCATAGTTTTAGTCTGTCATCAGATTTGGCAAGCCTTGTGGATAGCACAACAAACTTGCCCGATCTAATGGCAATCCTAAAACTATAATGATGGAGGGCCACGTAATTCATTCTAAATGATTACGCTGCGGCTTAAAATTTGAACGAGGAGGGATTTTGACATATTTTATCTTGGTCTCTATATCTGCGTGCTATTGATATATAGAATTTGGAATATCATATATTTAATTATATATATCATAGCACATTCCACATATATCATATATATGAAGAAAAATGATGGATGATCATGGACTTTAACCTAGAGTGGCATTACCAGAGCCAGTTGGTAATCCACAAACATGGCAAACATATGGCAGCCCCGCATCGAATGCTCTTTCTTGATGTAACTCTATCTCCATGAGGGTCTTGCATGGTACTCTCCTCCATCTCCGCCAATCCGCTTCTTAAAATTACAAGTAACATTAAATTGGGCTCGCAAGCCCATAAATATACATCAAATAATAATAAGAAACCTTGAACAAGTCAAGGGGAGTACATAATAGGAGGGAGATAGAATGTACAACCCGGATTTAAAAGAGGAAGAGAGGGAGGCACGCAGTCCTCATAAATTACATCACATGCCATAATACATTAACATCATCACATGATATCTAAGTCCATGATCATCCATCCACACACATCAACACATCACATGCATCAACAAGCAATTATCACATAATTACTTCTGAAATAACTTTTATTTCAAAAATATAATAATTATATTTTGAAAACTATTTAACTAAACAATTTAGCTAATATGGATAGCATCTAATCAACATTAGATAAACGTCATTCACCGTTACTGCATGAATCCGCCAAAATTTACAGTTAATTAATTTAATGAGAATCACATTCTCAAACTAATTAATATGCATTAATTAGATAAAAGGAAACGACTAATATAACTTTAGAATTTCCTTAAACTAATTAAACATTGGGTCAAACATTTGAAAATTAATTTACATAGAGCTAAACACTTTTAAAGACTCTCAAATAATTTTCAGAATTTTTTGGGAATTTTAAGAATTTTTTGGTTTTTTTAAACAATTTAAAAACAATAAAAAAACTTAAAAAATGGGTTTTGGGCCAGTCGGATCCGGCGCGGGCCGGATCCGGTTCGGACCGGCTCAGAAGGGGAGGGTCTGCCCGCGACTTACCCACGCGCGGCCCGCGAAGGACCCGCGCGGGTCACCCCCTCCGCCCGAATGGGGGGGGCGCGGCTAGAGTGAAACCCTAGCCGCCGCCGCCGCCGCCGCCCCCCGGCGCAGGGCCGGAGCGGGGTGACCCCGCCGGCCATCGCGCCTCCACCGGCGGCCGCCAACAGCACCGGCGACGCCGGCGATCATCCGTCGTGGCCCCAAAACCCCCAGAAACCTCCTTCCCAAGCCCCTGTGAAAACCCCCCTTTTGGAGGCCATTCCCAATCCTTTCGTGGACGCCGGATTCCAGTCGTCCAATGCCCGGGATGGGCATCAGCCTCCGCCTCCGACATCCTGGGTTCATCTGGAGTATCTATAGAACTCATCTAGGCATGTAATCGCCCCATTCTTGGACTGTCCAAGAAGGTGAAATTAGAACAATGGAGGGGTCTTGCAGATGTCCGTTCAACCTCTACAGAGGGCCAAACGACGTCCCAAAGGGTTCTCTATGAAGCCCTTGATACCGAGAACAATTCTCAAGCATCAAGAACCTGTTGTTCATCCCATGAACGACCCGGGAACACAGCAAACTTGGTGATTCATGCAGAACGCGAATTGACGAAAAACGCATGAAATAACGTTCATACAACGCCGATTCCGACCAAACCAGTAACCTGGCTCTGATACCACGGAAAGGATTCGTACAGAGCGCAGCGAAAACGAGATTCCCTCTATTAGATATCGTTGCTGGTGGTCGGATCGAACAAAAACGGAGAAAACCGCGCACAGGCAGATCTCATCTGTACCTTTGCGGGGTTGCGTAACTCCCGAATCCGGGGAGGAGGTGGCGCAGGAGGCACCGGTGCTTCAAGCCGTTCAAGTGTCTGGCCTCTAGACGTATCCACGCGAGCTCCGGACGCAGACGGGATCTCCTCGTTCTCCACGCATCTCCCGGATCTCAGCTCCACCATGTGCCGGAGAGAGGAGAGAGAGGGTGGGGGGGCGCCCTGGGAGAGAGAGAGGAAGGGGGCGGCCAGGGTTAAGCCTGGAGCTTGGCCCAGGGTTTAACTCTCAGCGTATATTTATAGACACCGCGGTTTTTCACAAAAACCCAGTCATTGTCTATAAAGAACACCTTGCCCAGTCTGCTCGGAACTCTTATGCGTGTGACCCTCTAGGCCCAACTGCTAGTCCAGTTTTTAAGCCCATTAAGCTCAATAACTCTTTATTGACTTATGGTAATTAATTAACATCTCACATTAATTAATTACACAATCAATTATCGTCTCACGATAATTGACCGGGCTTCCAATCAAGTTGGGTGCCAAGCAACACCACTTGATCCTGGAAAGCATTGGGGTTCAGCAACCCATTCAAGGAACCTTTTGTATCATCAGTTACCACGTGACTATAATCCTTCACTCGTACAATGCTCCCGAGTGCACTTAGGGTATGGTCAATTGTCAAACCCTAAATTGCACACTCACTCGGTTTAGATGCCGCATAACTATATCAGAAAACTCCTTTTCTGATAAGTAGTCTTGCCTTGGCCAGGGACTATCAGGCATCCTTCCGTAGAGCATTCACTCTCCTATTACCGAGAGTGAGCGATCCCATATTGACCACACAATCACCTTCGAAGGTATTCCTCTAGATCCGAACACTTAACTGATTAAGACCTCATGGCTAGAGATCTATAAGTCAAGGTCAAAACCCAGAAGTCCACCAACAAGGTGTCCTTGGTGTCTCAGGTCTAAGGACCAATCACGCCACTGTGACAATGAATCTAGCTGGTTGACAGTTAGGTAACATTACCATCCAGCGATTCATAACAGATCAATTCAGTGAACTCATTCTCTAATGAGCACCTACAGATTCACCTTAGTGTCCCCACACAAGTGACTATGAGACCAGCCACCCTCATCATATGAGCAGGTGCAACCTGTACTAGCCTAACCGGATATCCGATGTCCTTCTCGGATATCCTCCGACTAGGAACAATTAAGAATATACGTTTAAAGGATATTAATCTCATTATTATGATCTCATTATAATTAATATCCATTGCGCATATTCATGGACTTCATAATGAAATGATAAACGAATTACACATAACGAATATAAAAGCCTTATTATTATTATCAAAGAACAAGATTGTACATGTTATGATTGGCTTGAGGACATCCATAACTAACAGATCTCGTATTGAGATTTTGTTTACGTCTGTCGACAGCCCTTAGATCATCTGTCGACAACTAGAGACAGATTTGCATTGGCCAAATCTCTGAACTTCCGGGAAGGGTTTTCCTGTAGGTAGCTGTCGACAGTCAATTGGGATCTGTCGACATATGGCTATGTTCAGAACCTGATGTTTTCTGTCTGCAGTTTTCTGTCGACAGGCAACTGAGGAGTTGTCGACAGGTGTTTTTCTTTTGATCTTTTCTTGATCTTTTTGCTCTTGTTTTAACACATTGTCTTTTGTGCAATCTCACCTACATGTAAGACCATTGTTAGTGAGATAACGTGAACATTTAAATGATCAAGTTGAACATGTGTTTGCATGGTTCATGAAGTGTTAATCAAGTACTCATGTATTGCTTATCAATTGTTCATCATCAAATATCAATTTATGTAAACCCAGCACCCAAGAAAGGGTTGCCTAGTAGTGCAAGTGTATAGTGATGTACGCATCTCAATCCACAATCCATCTGTTTCAAACTTGCGGAAAGCACTTAACATGATGACATGAGATGAAACTATGCGTTTAAATGATCATGGATTGCAATATTTTAAGATAAAAAATTATCATTTTAACATGGTAGCACGGTAAGAAGAGTGAATCACAAGTTACATGAATGGTCATATCATTAAGAAAGCAATTAGAATAATATTCATGTAATTATGTCTTTAAAATGGGTTAATCACTTTTAAGTCATTAAATAGACATCATGTAATGATCAGACCGAAGACCTGCAAATTACACACTAGATACCATGTTAAACAGACCTCGAGTAAGCTTGGAAATATGCGTCCTACACAGTGGACGCACTTCAAAACACATTGCACAGTGTAAACCAACGAAATAGGGAAAAGTTCAAATCGCGTCCACCCTGGTGGTCGCCTTCATGCTTGAAATGCATCGGGGGAAACGGACGCGTTCAAGGAAATCCATTTTATAAAAGCTTGGGTGGGAAAACTGCCTGAAACGCGTCGGGGCCTACTGTCACGGTTCAGACCGGCGCTGACTCGCAGGCGGGCGCGAAGACCCGCGCACAGGTTGACTCGTCAATGCATTAAATGCGTCGAGTCTCACGGAAGCCTCTCACCGAATCACATCAGCCATGAGCGAGGTGATTCCAGACGCTTTAAAAGCATCGTCTGAACCAGATGCGATTCAGAGACAGACCGAAAACGCAGGAAAATTCTAAAACACAGGGTTCGATCCATGCAATGCCTATATCTTCTAAAGTAGGGCTTTTCGGACAAAAGTCTCAACATAAAAGTTGTTGGGAACATGGAATAGGTGTGAACTATGATTTTTAAATAATTTAAAATAACCTCGGGATGCATAATAATCGACCTGAACGTGAAAAGTCCCTGACCTGCGTGACCTTGGAAAAATACCTATAACTCAAGATCTGCACATTGAAATTCGATGAAACCAATTGGAAATGAAACTAGACTTGATGCTCTACATATTGGTATAAGATTTGTTAAAGTTTGGCTCGAGAAAACCTACTTTTTGGGTTGATGAAGTTTCGTTCTTCAGAAATCCCTTGCTCCGACCACTGTTTGAAGAATGCCTAATACTCCACGAATACTGCATGAAATTTGTGCATTCCAGTTGGGTTAGGAAGGGGACTTGACCCTATTTCCAGGGGTATAAGCTTTGCATGATGGAATTTAGGTTTACCCTTCCTTTGGTCGACTCTAAGTGGACGGGTTGCACAGGTCGTAGCAGACGAACAGGGGAAGAAGATGACCTTTTGTGGTCGTTCCACAGCTCCCTAGCTGCCAAGAACTCCTCCACACAACCCCAGCAAGAGGTAAAACTCATCCCTAGGGTTTAGTGGAGAGTATTTAAGCATCCATGGGTTTTAGGAGTCCTAATGCAACAAGGAAAGCCAAGTTGCAGTTTCAGCATATTACTTTCCTAATTTGAGGATTTCTTCCTCCATTGGAGTGCCTTGGCCATCAAGCAATCCCAAAAGATGGCTAGGCACGAATTTGGGTTTTCAAGAATGCATGATTGCATCCCAATTCAACCCTAATTGCCTTTTCCTAATTTCAGCTTATTTAAGTTACGAATTTCTATGCATTTTCTTGCTTCATTTGATTTTTTGGGCCAAATGTTGTCCATTGGCTCAATTATGATATTGGGTCATTAATATATAATGTTGGAAGTCTCTCCAATATTTTTATTTAATTTATGATTGCATCGTATTTCCGTGTTAACGGTTTTCCGACTTGTTTCCTTATTTGGATAATCGGTCACCATGTGATGTACACTTGGTTAATCAGATTTTTTGTTGCATCAATTTCTTCGTAGAACACTTAGGAATAATGTGTGGGGTTGATTTATAATTTTTACGAAATTTTCCGATGTGTTTTAGCACATACGATAATGATACGTATGTTTAAATACTCTAATATTATGGAAATTATTTATTTCTATTTATTTGAATTTTTATGTAATTCAAATTTTCGGGGTGCTACAAGTTCTTTTTGAGCTTATTGCATTTTCTTTTGAATTTTTTTGTTCTCAATTTGGAGTTTTTCAAAAGATTCACTTAATACTTGCTTTTCTTTTTCACTTTCCTGAAGTTTTTCTTTCATGCAGTCAAGTTCAACATGGAAACTTTCCTTTTCATTTTTCAATAGATTTTCTTCTCTGTTCATAAATTCAATTTGTTCATCTGCATTTGTGTTATGCACAAGGTTATTTATTTTCTTTTTCAATGCTTTTTTTTCAAAATGATATTCACATAATTTCTCAAACAGTATAGTATAAGCCTCTTCCCACTCTTCAATAGTGAAGCTTTCAAAGGAAGAATTTACCTCATTGTTGTCATCACTTCTTGCCATTAGAGATGTAATTTCTTCATCTTCATCATCAAATTCTTCTTGGTCATGATCATCTTCATCTTCATCCCTCTATATAGCCATCATGGCTCTCGGCTTCTTGTATCCAAACTTCTTCTTGAGCTCTGGGCATACACCTCTCATATGCCATTGTTTTTTGCATTCATAGTAGACTTTTGTTGAAATCAAACTTATTTATAAAATCTCTCTTAGGAGGAGTTTTGAAGTTACCTTGTCCCTTCTTTATGAACTTGAGGAATTTTCTGAACTATCTAGTCAGCATAGCCATTTCATCATTATCACTTTCACTAGACGTTTCATTCTCTTCTTTTTCAACTTTATGTTTAGAACTAGATGAAGCTTTCAAAGCAATTGATTTCTTCTGAGTGACCTCAAATTCTTTTATTTTTAAATTAATTTCATAAGTCATTAAGGAGCCTATCAATTCATCTAATTGCATTGTTGACAAGTCTTTAGAATCTTCAATAACAGTGGCCTTAGTGTGCCATGCAGATGGAAGAGACCGAAGTATCATTCTCACTAAGTCACTTTCAATGTATTCTTTCTTAAGACTCTTTTGACCATTAATGATTATCATGAATCGAGCAAACATATCTAAAATTATTTCTTCATTTTTCATTCTGAACATTTCATATTCTGAAACAAGCATACTAGCTTTAGTTTCTTTTACCTCAGACGCACCTTCGTAGAATAGTTTCAGTTTATCCCACATCTCCTTTGCAGATGTGCATGTGGACATTCTTGAATATTCCTTTGGGTGAACAGTGCACTACATCATATTCATGGCACTCCAATTTAGAGTGGCCTTTCGGATCTATTCTCTTGTCCAAGTATCTTCATCATTTGGTAATTCAAAGGGACCTTTGCTCAGTATCTTCCATAGCTCATAGTCTTGAGCTCTCAAAAACACCTGCATATCATTTTTCCAGTAAGTGTAGTTAGTCCCATCGAAGAATGGAGGCCTGAACACTGTGTGTTCTTCAGTTAAAAATCCCCTGCTAGCATTCATCATTTAGAATCTTTCCTAGTCGTTAGATCAAGCAAATAAACTGTAAAATTGGAGAAACCCGCTCTAATACCAATTGAAGAATTGTTGAATTAACTATTTAGGGAATCCAGAAGGGTTGAATAGATTACCTCCAATTCAAAAATAGACAGTACTTAAATTCAAAATTAATAAATGATATGATAAACTGGTGTAAGCGTAGATTGAGTTTAAGTTCAGTTGTGTGTGCAGAGTGTGAATTCAAGGCTAACAATATGACAGAAGATAGGACAATTGATCGTGCCTATCAATCATCTAATAATGGAATAGTTCAAACCACAAGACACAAGGATTTAAGGTGGTTCAGATTACACAACTTGTGTATCCTACATCCACCGTCCACACATACACACACCAAATTGCTTATATAGCAAGTTCAACACACTCACAATAGCACATACACGATCTGAGATGATCAATGTCTCAAATCAAAACACACAAGTGTGAATTGAGCACAAGAATTTCTCAATTCAACAGTTCACACACTTGAGATGATGAAATTGAAGTGAAGAGAGAGAATTCAAAAGCTAGGAAGAACAAATGACAAAGTTGAATCCTCCAAGTTCTTCATCCAGATCTTTTAACTTTGAGTTGCAAAATTCTGGACTAGATGCTTGAGCTCTAATGACGAATTTTGCTCCAATTTGATCTCCTAAGATGAATCTTCTGGCTGTTAATCCTTGAAGCTTAAGCAGAGCACCGAGGAGCCTTCCTCTGGTTGCTTCTGGGTCTTGGAAAGTGTGTGGAGTCTTCTTAGACCAAAAAAGGGGGAAAGGATTCCTTTTATAGGTGTGTCCTTATTCTCACACGTACATAGGAATTCGTATGCACGAGAAAAGGACGCCCTAATAAAGAGCACATGTTGCACACGTGTTGCCACAGAGACTGAGGTTGTCGACAGACGCACAGAGGTTGTCAAAAGCTACATCTGCGAATCTTCCATCCATAACTGAATCCTTGAGTATTTAGCTGGGTTGTCGACAGATGCCTCCTGGTTGCCGACAACTACTTCTTGCCTTAATTTTTCTAGAAGCTTGTTGTTGAAGGCTTTCACTAGTTGTCCACAAACACATCCTAGTTGTCAACAACTACTGCTTGAATTCCTCCATCCAGAAGCTATTTTATGATGGTTGTAGTACCCTAGAATCTTTTGCTGGATTGAATTATGTAATTGTGTGTATGTTTTCTGCATTAACAGTGAATTGTGAATTTGATGAACTTGATGTCAAGATTTACTGACGTTGACTACAGTTAACGGCATGATCGATTGTTGTCTACTGTCTGTTAACAACAGGGGATTGTGACGTTTATAATTTTCTTGAATATTTGGTTTTTCGGGCAAATAGTTTGACGACATGATTGATGGACGTCTACTTCATGGTCGACGACAACATGGTTTGATGTTAACCTGACTTGCCAGTTTTGTTGTTACCATTCCGGGGAGAAACGATCGGTCGTTTCCAAGTCATTTAATGGAAGAATCGAGGTGTTTTTGGTTCAAGGGTCAGGATTGAAGCTTAGATAATCCGTAGGAGTCCTTATAAGACCTCGGTTTGTCATTTGGGAAGGGGTTTTTCCACTATTGCGGAGGTGAGAACAGAGGGCCGAAGGAAGGGTTGTTGTGCAGTGTTCGTGCGATCTGAAGCAAGTTGGACCAAGGGAGAACTTCAAAGATCATGAGTAGAGGGTTCTCCAAGCAGGGTTGTTGTTCTAGAGGTCGGATCGAGCATTCGAAGACGGTGGAAAGGACTACCTTATGACCAAGGCGGGCATCTTTAAATCTTTACTCGTGACTCCAGAAGGAGGGTTAGAGGCAAGTAACATGGGGGAATGGTTTAGGATAGTATGTTCTATAGATTTACCATTTTTACATATTTTTAAACCTATGAAGAAAAGAGTAGGACGGGGTTAAAGTTTTGTTATTTCATGTGCAGTTTCTGGGTTTTCTGGTCAGATCAACTAAACGTCAACATCGACCGCCATTTATTTCATGTAAACGTCAAGCTTTTGGACATATATATATATATATATATATATATATATATATTAACGGCGCTATGTGCCGCCGTCAACTGATATTAACGACATGGAATGTTGACGTTAACCTGTGTAAATGGCAGCATACCTTGCCGTTAAGTTCATCAATGTTGTTTTCTACAAAATTCTGATTCTGTGTATATTCTGTGAACTATGCATGCGTAGGGTTTTCGGTTAGGCTCTATTATGTATAATCTTTACTATTATGCAGCAAGAAAATCATGGCACTGATGTATGGATTATGTATGGCTATTTTAAAGAATTTTCTTTGATTAAGTAAATAGAAAATGAAATAGTTGCAAGCTTAATCCATGTTGTGATGTTATAATTGAGAATTGTACTACTGTTGGATTGAATTATAGACCCATTGTGCTCAGTTTTTACACAGTAATTGCATGATTCTTTTACTGTTGTATCATGTTAAGTAGTTCAAGTTTATGAGAATTAATCATATGAAATCATACAGAACTTGGAAAATTGTGAAACTTTATATGTGTGAAGCATGATTAGAAATAGAATTTCAATCAAAATTTTGGAACTTTCAGAGCACTGTACATAATGTTATGATTTTCTGAATGATGAAAATCTGCATGGAAATTTAATAGATGGAGAAAAAGAGTATGAATGTTGAACTATGATGAAATCAGTAAAGGTAGTATCATCATAGGTTACTATTGTACAGTAGAATAATGATTTCAGAAATGAGAAAATGTGTTGTGTAATCTTGCATTATAGACTTGCTAATTATGCATGATTTTATGAAAAAGCATGATACAATTTCATAATTGTATGAAAGCAAGTTATTATATTTCTAAAATGATATGGCCAATAAGACATTGCTATTATAGAGATGCCTACATGGAACTACACCATGGAATGCCCCTATGGTAATGGTTCACCTACATGAATCCGTGGGCAACGGATTGAAATCCTGGAGGTAGACATGTTCTACTGGTTAAGATGGGAAGGACTTTCCCTAGTATTGTGCAATAACCAAGACTTCATCATTGTTTTGCCTAGGTGATAAGTGAATGTTTTCTCTACATGATCCTTATCAATAGTGGGGCTATGTCTTGGCAACTATATCTACATGCTATATGAAATGAACTACATGCTACATGATATGAACTACATGCTACATGATATGAACTACATGCTACATGAAATGAACTACATGCTATATGAAATGAACTACATTCTACATGATATGGATTACATGCTAAATGAAATTGATTACATGCTACATGACATTAAATACATGTTATAAAATTTTGACTATATACCATGCCACATGAAAATGTTTAATGTTTTGTTTTATTATGTGATGTAATCCACAAGTTATATGAAATTGTCTTATTCTACATGATAAGTTATCATCCTATGTAAAGAGTGAATGCTAAATGAATTAGAACATATTGATAAGAAGAGCTATATGGTATCAAGGATAAGAAAGGGGATATGCTATCATGTTTTAAAATTTAGTATATGATAAATCTTGAACTGTCTTTCCTTGTTGCTTGCTGGGTCTAATAGACTCACACTTAATTAACATTTTAGGAGAGGCTGAGGATACCGAGGAGTTAGTACATTCTGACTCTGAGCATGAGGACGTGGAGGCTTAGTTCTTTTCTTTGAGAGTGTATTTGAGAGACTATGTATGTGAGAATAAGTTGTAATTTGAACATTATGTTATTTTTGAACTTATGAACTGTAATTACTTTGGACTAATGTAGTTCTTCTTTTATGCTTTAGACTTGGTATTTAGATACAATGTTGATTGAAAAAAAAAAATTCATATTCCTTTGCAACTTGTTGGAATTTAATTGTCATTTATGTATATCTCAATCAGAACCGATTATTGTTGGATATTTTCCATTGTAATACCACTATTGGATCCGATGTGAGTTGGTACAACTATACCGGGTCTAAGAGGGGCGTTACAGAGATTGGTATCAAAGCGTTCTAGGTTGCGCATGTACATAAATGAAATATCAACAATGTGTTCATATCCTTAAGTTTGCATAAAGAATTAGTCTAAAATTTATGTAGAATAATAGGTTATCATAATAAATGCTTGTTTTGCAGACTATGGCTTCCTGTGGTCTTAGAGGAGCAGGCTCAGCCCGAGGCGATGAGTCAGTTGGAGGTTCGTAGGCCCCAGCTCAGTAGGCACCAGATCAGACAGGCGTACCTTTACCACCCCCACCACCACCTGTGGACTACGGAGCATTGATGTAGGGACTTGTGCACACGATGCAGACCCAGGCACAGACGACAGCTGCCTTGCCAACGTAAGTGCAGGCTCAGGCGCAGGCACCTGCTCATGAGGCAGGCATTAGAGGTGTATCGATGATGGAGTGATTCAGGCGGATGACTCCACCTTTCTTTAAGGGGAAGAGTGATCCAATCATGGCGGAGAGTTGGCTGCGGTAGATGGAGAAGATATTTCGTGCTATACGATGCATGGAAGAGGAGCGAGTGACACTAGCCACTTATATGCTCCAGGAGCGTGCCGATGTGTGGTGGTCGTCAGTACTACACACACAGTTCGAGGATGGAGCTGTTGAGGTTGCATGGACCGAGTTTGTTCGCCTGTTCAGGGTGAAGTATATTCCAGAGCATGTACAGGATCGCATGGAGCAAGAGTTCTTGACATTGACCCAAGTGTCAATGAGTGTGCTAGAGTATGAGGCTAGATTTGCGGAGCTGTCAAAGTATGCACCTCACATAGTGGCTGATGAGTGGAGGAAAGTAAAGAAATTTGTCATGGGACTGAAGCCGTCATTGAGGACTAGACTTATGGCATTCGGGCATCGATCGATGGAGGAGGCATTGTCAATAGCATGCATGCAGGAAGCTAAGATGGAGGTGTATCTGGAGGAGAAGAAGGCTTCTTTGAAGAGGCTTGGAGCAGCATTTCAGTGGCAGGACAAGAAGAAGAAGACCCTAGTGTTTCTGCCCAGGGCAGTGGTACCAGCAAGAGTGGCTACACCGACTACTAGCAGTGGCATAGTTGCGAAGAAGCCTTTGTGTTCTCAGTGTGAGAAGCATCATGGAGGAGATGTTTGTTGGATGACTTCTGGTAGATGCTTGAGGTGTGGTAACAAGAACCATAAAATCTGTGATTGTCTGAAGATGGCACAGCAGACGACAGCGGCAGCAGCACCAGTAGCATCTAGACCATCACCGAGAGCAGCAGGGAGACTGAGGGCTCACACTCGAGTTTTTGCTTTGGCGAGAGATGAGGATGAGTTGGCAGAACACGTCACAGAAGGTATGGTTTTAATTATGGGTATGCATGCTCGTGTTTTATTTGATACTGGTGCCATGCATAGCTTTATCTCCGAGAAGTTTGCAAAGGTCTTAATGAAGGAGAGTGATTTGGTTCCTGAGGTATTGGAGGTTTTGTTATCTGTTCATACTCCATCTAGAACCATGTTGACTGGGCAGTGTTTTTCTTCTCTTCATGTGAGTATCGAAGAATGAGATTTACCTAGTAGCTTTTATCTATTGAAGATGAAGGACTACAATGCTATTTTGGGCTTAGACTAGCTCGAGGAGCATTATGCCCTTATGAATTGTAGGAGGAAGATCATTATTTTCCGGATTCCTAGTGAAGATGAATTTTTCCATCCTTTACCCAAGAATATGATGGGTAAGTTTGTGATCTCAGCCATGAAGGCAACCCGGATGTTGAACAAGGGTTGTAGTGGTTTTCTTGCTAGTGTGGTGATGTCAGTGGATTCGAAGAAGGCACTGACCGTGGAAGATATTGAGATTGTCCGAGATTTTAGTGATGTTTTTTCCCGAGGACTTGTCTGGTTTGCAACCTGCAAGGGAGATTGAGTTTGGTATTGAGTTGGTACTTGGTACTTCACCTATAACTATTGCTCCTTACCATATGGCACTGGCGGAATTGGTGGAATTGCGGAAGCAACTGCAGGAATTGCTAGACAAGGGTTTTATTCGGCCAAGTGTATCACCTTGGGGAGCACCTGTACTTTTTGTGAAGAAGAAGGGTGGGTCGATGAGGCTGTGCATTGACTACCGCAAGCTGAATCAGATGACTATTAAGAACAAGTATCCTTTGCCTCGTATTGATGACTTGTTCGACCAATTACGTGGAGCTTCTGTGTTTTCTAAGATTGATCTTCATTCCGGCTATCATCAACTCCGAATCAAGCTGGAGGATTTCTCTAAAACGGCTTTTAGGACGAGATATGGCCATTATGAATTCTTGGTCTTACCATTTGGTTTGACAAATGCTCCAGTGGTTTTCATGGACTTGATGAACAGGGTTTTCCGGTAGTATCTTGACTCTTTTGTTGTGGTTTTCATTGATGATGTGTTGATCTACTCACCTGATGAGGAGTCTCATCGGGAGCATTTGAGGATTGTGCTTGAAGTCTTGAGAACGCACAAACTGTATGCCAAATTTAGTAAGTGCAATTTCTGGATGAAGGATGTTCATTTCTTGGGGCATGTTATTTCTGGAGACAATGTTTCTGTGGATCCAGCGAAGGTGGAAGCTGTCCTAGATTGGGAGACACCAAGATCATCTGCCGATATCAAGAGTTTCCTTGGTTTGGCTGGTTATTATAGAAGATTCATTGAGGGGTTCTCTTCTATTGCGGCTACATCAACAAGGCTGACGAGGAAAGGAGTTAAGTTCGAGTGGACCGAAGCTTGTGAAAGAAGTTTCCAGGAGTTGAAGACTCGGTTTACTACAGCTCCAGTTGTGTTGCCCATGGTGTGGATTCTTTCTCTATCTACATAGATGCTTCGAAGATTGGGCTTGGTTGTGTTCTAATGCAGGGTGGAAGAGTTGTTGCATATGCTTCTAGGCAACTTAAGGAGCATGAGCGCAATTATCCAACTCATGATTTGGAACTGGCGGTGGTAGTCTTTGCTTTGAAAATCTGGAGGCACTATCTGTATGGAGTGAGATTTGAACTTTTCTCTGACCACAAGAGTCATAAATATCTATTCTCCCAGAAGGAGTTGAATTTGAGGTGACGGAGGTGAATTGAATTCTTAAAAGACTATGATTTTGAGCTTACTTACCACCCAGGGAAAGCTAGTGTGGTGGCAGATGCATTAAGCAAGAAGAGATAGATGTTGCGACAGGACTGGAAGATGTTATAGGATGCAACAGGTTCATTGGCCATGCTAGAGCTACAATTGTGCAGCATGTTCTTAGCTCAGTTGACCATTAGATCTTCTGTGCATGACAAGGTTCTTGCTTTGCAAAAAGATGATCCACTATTGCTGGAATTGGTTGGGATATCTTGCATAGTAAGAGATGAAGATGGTGTGATTCGTCTGAATCATCGGGTATGTGTCTCTAATGATGTGGATCTGTGAAAGGAGATTCTGGAGGAAGCACATAGATCGCAGTTTTCTATTCACCCAGGCAGTGGAAAGATGTATCAAGATCTGAAGTGTTCATTTTGGTGGTCCGGCATGAAGCGGAATGGTTCGGATTTTGTAGCTAGATGTTTGATATGTCAGCAGGTAAAGGTAGAGTGTCAGTGACCTTCAGATTTTATGCAGAAACTGGATATTCCTCAGTGGAAATGGGAGCAGATAACTATGAACTTTGTGACAAGATTGCCTAGATCAACTAGAGGGAATGACTCTATATAAGTGATTGTTGATAGATTCTCGAAGAGTGCTCATTTTCTTGCTATGAAGAAGAAGCAGTCCATTGAGAGTTTAACTAGGTTGTACATTGATGGTATTGTGAAGTTGCATGGTATTCCGAAGTCGATCATCTCAGATCGTGATCCGAGATTTACATCTAGATTTTGGCAGAGTTTGCAACAAGCTTTTGGCAGTCAATTGAAGTTGAGTTTGGCATTTCATCCACAAATGGATGGACAGTCCGAGATGACTATTCAGACGTTGGAGGATATGCTTAGGGCTTGTGTTCTTAATTGGAGAGGAGATTGGGAATGCCACCTAGCTCTTGTGGAATTTGCATACAATAATAGTTTCCATTCGAGTATAGGTATGGCGCCATTTGAGGCTTTATATGGGAGGCCTTGTAGATCCCCATTGTGTTAGGAGGACGAAGGAGATCGGCATCTGGTTGGGCTGGAAGTGGTGCAGGAAACATCGGCGAAGATCCAGTTGATTGTGCAAAGATTGAAGGCAGTGCAAGATCGTCAAAAGAGTTATGTGGATTCGAGGAGAAAGGACTTGGCTTTTGAGATAGGAGATCATGTATTTCTCAAGGTGTCACCAACCAAGGGTGTAGTGAGATTTGGGAAGAGAGATAAGTTGAATCCTAGATTCCTTGGTCCCTTTGAGGTACTGAAGAAGATGGGGAATGTGGCATACCATCTAGCTTTGCCACCATCCTTGGCAGGAGTGCACCCGGTCTTTCATGTATCCATGTTGAGGAGGTATGTTCGAGATCTGACACATGTGATTAACTATGAGCCAGTGCAGTTTTAGCCAGATTTGTCCTATGCGGAGCAGCCTATTGAGATTCTGGATCGGAAGGTTCAAGAATTGAGATCTAAGTCTATTCCTTTCGTGAAAGTCTTGTGGAGGAATTTCTCACGTGAAGAAGCAACATGGGAACTTGAAGAGATGATGAAGAGGCAATATCCGTCATTGTTCAGTAAGGGGGAGAGGGTGTAGTACCCTAGAATCTTTTGCTAGATTGAATTATGTAATTGTGTGTATGTTTTCTGCATTAATAGTGAATTTTGAATTTGATGAACTTGATGTCAAGATTTACTGACGTTGACTACAGTTAAGGGCATGATTGATTGTCGTCTACTATTTGTTAATGACAAGGGCTTGTGCCGTTTATAATTTTCTTGAATATTTGATTTTTTTAGCAAATAGTTTGACGACATGATCGATGGACATCTACTTCATGGTCGACGACAACATGGGTTGACGTTAACCTGACTTTCCAGTTTTATTCTTACCATTCTGGGGAGAAAAGATCAGTCATTTCAGGCATTTAATGGAAGGATTGGGGTCTTTTTGGTTCAAGGGTCAAGATTGAAGCTTAGATAATCTGTAGGAGTCCTCATAAGACCTCGGTTTGTCCTTTGGGGAGGGGTTTTTCCACTGTTGCGGAGATGAGAATAGAGGGCCGAAGGAAGGGTTGCTGTGCAGTGTTCGTGCAATTTGAAGCAAGCTGAACCAAGGGAGATCTTCAAGGATCGTGAGCAGAGGGCTCTCCAAGCGGGGTTGCTGTTCTGGAGGTCAGATCGAGCGTTTGAAGATGGTGGAAAGGACTGCCTTGTGACCAAGGCGGGAGTCTTCAAATCTTTACTCATGACTCCAGAAGGCGGGTTAGAGACAAGTAACATGGGGGAATGGTTTAGGATAGTATGTTCTATAGATTTACCATTTTTAAATATTTTTAAACCCATGAATAAAAGAGTAGGACGGGGTTAAAGTTCCGTTATTTCATGTGCGGTTTCTGGGTTTTCTGGTCGGATGAACTAAACGTCAACATCGACTGCCGTTTATTTCATGTAAACGTCAAGCTTTTGGACATCTATATATATATTAACGGCGCTATGTGCCGCCGTCAATTGATATTAACAACAGGGACTGTTGACGTTAACCTGTGTAAATGGCAGCATACCTTGTCGTTAAGTTCATCAATGTTGTTTTCTACAAAATTCTGATTATGTGTATATTCTGTGAACTATGCATGCGTAGGGTTTTCGGTTAGGCTCTGTTATGCATAATCTTTACTGTTATGCAGTAGGAAAATCATGGCAATGATGTATGGATTATGTATGGCTATTTTGAAGAATTGTTTCTGATTAAGTAAATAGAAAATGAAATAGTTGCAAGCTTAATCCACGTCATGATGTTATAATTGAGATTTGTACTGCTGTTGGATTGAATTACAGACCCATTATGCTCAATTTTTACACAGTAATTGCATGATTCTTTTACTGTTGTACTATGTTAAGTAGTTCAAGTTTATGAGAATTAATCATATGAAATGATACAAAACTCAGAAAATTGTAAAAATTTATATGTGTGAAGCATGGTTAGAAATAGAATTTCTTTCAAAATTTCGAAATTTTCATAGCACTGTACATAATGCTATGATTTTCTGAATGATAAAAATGTGCATGGAAATTAATAGTTGGAGAAAAAGAGTATGAATGTTGAACTATGATGAAATCAGTAATGGTAGTATCATGATAGGTTACTGTTATACAGTAGAATATTGATTTCAAAAATGAGAAAATGTGTTGTGTAATCTTGCATTATAGTCTTGCTAATTATGCATGATTTTATGAAAAAACATGATACAATTTCATAATTGCATGAAAGCAAGTTATTATATTTCTAAAATGATATGGCCAATAAGACATTGTTATTATAGAGATGCCTATATGGAACTACACCATGGAATGCTCCTATGGCAATGGTTCACCTACATGAATTGACTACATGAATCAGTGGGCAATGGATTGAAATCCTGGAGGTAGACATGTTCTACTAGTTAAGGTGGGAAGGACTTTCCCCGGTATTGCGCAATAACCAAGACTTCATCACTGTTTTGCCTAGGTGATAAGTGAATGTTTTCTCTACATGATCTCTATTAATAGTGGGGCTATGTCTTGGCAACTATATCTACATGCTATATGAAATGAACTACATGCTACATGATATGAACTACATGCTATATGAAATGAACTACATGTTACATGAAATGAACTACATGCTATATGAAATGAACTACATGCTACATGATATGGACTACATGCTACATGAAATTGATTATATGCTACATGACATTAAATACATGTTATAAAATTTTGACTATATACCATGCCACATGAAAATGTTTAATGCTTTGTTTTATTATGTGATGTAATCCATATGTTATATGAAATTGTCTTATTCTACATGATAAGTTATCATCCTATATAAAGAGTGAATGCTAAATGAATTAGAGCATATTGATAAGAAGAGCTATATGGTATCAAGGATAAGAAAGGAGATATGCTATCATGTTTTAAAATTTAGTATATGATAAATCTTGAACTGTCTTTCCTTGTTGCTTGCTGGGTCTAGTAGACTCACACTTGATTAACATTTCAAGAGAGGATGAGGATACCGAGGAGTTAATACATTCTGACTCTGAGCGTGAGGACATGGAGGCTTAGTTCTTTTCTTTGAGAGTGTATTTGGGAGACTATGTATGTGAGAATAAGTTGTAATTTGAACATTATGTTATTTTTGGACTTATGAACTATTATTACTTTAGACTAATGTAGTTCTTCTTTTATGCTTTAGACTTGGTATTTGGATACAATGTTGATTGAAAATCAAATTTCATATTCCGTTACAATTTTTTGGAATTTAATTGTCATTTATGTATATCTCAATCTGAACCGATTATTGTTGGATATTTTCCACTGCAATGCCACTATTGGATCCGATGTGAGTTGTTACAACTGTACCGGGTTTAAGAGGGGCGTTACAATGGTTGCTTCAAGTTGTCAACAGACAAGTCTGTGGTTGTTGACAACTACTGCAGGACTTCTTTGATCTCTTCTATTTCAGATAAAACTTGATATTTGTGCACTCCCTTGTATCATGTATTCTCCTACAAGCAAAAACCAACAACTTAGATATCATCATTAGAAGTTCAAGAATCAAAGTGGGATATTCTTTAATAGATAAGGGCCATGACTGAATATGACCATGACTGAATATCCATAGTTGTGTGTCGACATGTGCTGCAAGTATCAACACATCAGTGCAGTCTAGTAAAATCATCATCAAGACACATATGAATTATGTCAACATCAAAACATATCAACAATGTATGTTCACACAATCATAACTCAACATCATATTGATTGTTGGTTATTTTGACTGCTAACCTACACTGACTTTTGGAGAGTCGAAGTTAGGTTTCGACTTATGTTATTTAACTGTAAATTTTTGAATGACTTGTTATATTTGAAAAACTATTAATTTATTATTAGTGCGATTAATGTTTTAATTCTTATAGAATTATTTAATGAACAACAGATGAACACATGCTCTACACTATGACATTCTATTTGTTATATGTACAATAATGTGCATTGTACTTCTCTATTCTTTTGTTTAATATATTTTATGTCACTTCTAAAAGATCAATTTCATAGTTTATATTTTTCATAATGTTGCGTGTCATATAAAGACATGTGTTAGCATCCTTCAGAATATCCAACTTCCAGATTTTAAGGAAAGGTCCTTTGCAGATGTACTGCGCACCAAGCAGGTGTCCATTCCTCTTGAATGCTCACCTAACCTTGTACTGTTCAAAGGACAAACTGTCTATCTAGAACTGATAGATATCTGTCAGAAACTACTTGTACCTTACCTTTCTTATATTATTTTATATCTCACAAGACTAACCCCGAGAAAAAGAAGAGACATAGTATGGTGTTTGCAGATATCCAGGAAAAGCTATATGAGATAGAACCATGCAACTACCAATATAGCCTGGAAGCCGTTGAGACTCAAAGACTCAAAGGTCTAATGATCTGATGATAGTCATCTCAAGTCTCAAGACCCAACGTTCAAATTCAAACGGCTACATTCCCAATGGGAAGCTGAAGAATGAAGTATATATATATATATATGAAGCTGAAGTTTGAAAACACCAATGAGATTATCATCAAGAGTTAGATAGAAGACACCAAGTGAGAGTGAGCATACGTGAACACAAAAAAAGAGAAGTCTCCACACTCACAAGAGAAAGAAAAGAGCATACAAGATCTAAAAGAGAGCATTTTGTTCAAGCTACAACTTTCTGCCCTTTTGCATTCGAAGCCTTTGGGTGGTGTACACTTGTCTGTATTTCTTCTCAGTCTACCGTCCATCAGAAAGAGTTAGGGTAGTCATTCTTATTTATACAACTCTTTCTGATCTTCTATGTTTGCTCATCCTTCTGAGTAGACACACTGTGTTCATTTTTGTGTTGTAACTAGCAGGGGGTTTGTTCCCTATAGTGCCCCTCTGTGAAGGGAAGACCTACTGTTGTAGGTGGTTGTAATACCCCTCTGTGAAGGGAAGACTTGCGTGGGTGCAAGTTGGTTGTAATACCTCTCTAGTGAGAGAAGACCAAGTGTTCTTGGTAGTTAGTGGAAAATCCCAAGGGTTGCTTGGGGACTGGACGTAGGACTATTTGATAGGAGGTCTGAACCAGGATAAATCCTTTGTGCACTTGTGTGATTGTTTCCGCCAAGTTCTCACTTGTTTCACACACACCACACTAAGTACTAACAATAATATCTAGTGTGACTTATTTTCATAAAAATTTTAACAATGCAAGAAGTCCTATTCACCCCCCTCTAGGACATCTAAAGCTCCATCTTGATACAACAAATCAATCAACCGATTATCAAAAGGTGTCGACAGATCAGGAGATCGAACAACTGACTTTCAAGAAACGGTCGACCGATTATGTGAAGCTCCAATTGATTGAAGAACAACAAGGCCAATCGATTGAAGAAGAACAATGCCCAATTGATTGATTTCCAAGTAGAAAATTGGACGACCAATTTGGGGATTTCGGTCGACCAACCTAGCCAGTACAGATTGGCACTGGGACAGTTAAGAAATCGGACGACCGATTGGCTAGTTGATTTGCCATCCGAAGCACCAGTTGAAGTTAAGGCAGAAATTGGATGACCGATTCGAAGATTTTGGTCGACCGATTCCGGCGTTTCTACGTATGGACTTTCCTAAACAAAGTCCTACGGAGATCAAGTTCTTTCCAAACTTTGAGGAATCCTTTGCGATTATAAATACTACATGTTCCCATGTTTTGGAAGAGAAAACCTCCAAAAGATCATCTCGTGCCCTAGAGTTCAAGAGAGGATCGTGAAGCCCTAGGAAGAGCCTACAGATGCTCTGAACCTGTAGAAGCCTAAAGAACGAGTCTCCATCATCTAGAATCCTTCCAAAAGTTCTAAGAAGGTGTTCTTCATCAGAAAGATGTGGACTTAGTGCTGCTACTTGCAAGGCTCCATTCTAAATCATTCTACATCGGCCAGTTCTACACTGAGACATCGTCAGACAAAGACGACCACAAGGCAGACCTTCTATGATAGGAGAATTCTATACTTGCTTGTTTAGATTGTTGTCCTTCTATTCAATTTGTGTGTGTGTGTGTGTGTGTTTGTGTGTGTGTGTGTGTGTGTAGTGCATGCGCGCATATACACTGAGTTGTCTCGTCCCCGAAAAGAAGGTGGGATTTGTGTTGTCCTTGGAAACAACCGTGTGTGGGGGTTTACGCTTGTATCTGAAAATAAGTAGTGGAAATCCTTACGAGGTGTGAGATAGTGGATGTAGGCGCACACAGGGGTGTGTTTGCAGAACCACTATAAATCCTTCTTGTCTTGTGGTTTGATCCATATCTTCTACCTCCGTTCTATACACATTAGGATAGTTGGTTTCGCAGTTTCTATTGTCATATTCAGTTGTACACATTGTTTTATAGATTGTCTTAATTGATTTTAATCTATTATGTTTAAAAGATTTTTTTAATTAGGCGATAACCAATTCACCCCTCCCCTATTGGTTACTCATCGCACGTACCCCTATACTTTAATTGGTATCAGAACAGGGCTCTTGATTATAAGAGTGATCCTGTGTGCGATGGCCAACAAAGGATATGTGCCAGAGGGTCATTCTATCAATCATCCACCTTATTATGTTGGGTTCTCATATTGGATAATGTTGGGTTACAACAATTGCTTAAATGTTTTTTATGATGAGCAATACTAATTGATATTATGTTTGTTTTTGATGATGAACATTTCATGAACAAGACAAAATTGATGTGTTATGAATGTGTGAAACATGATGAGAATGACAATTGGATGCAAATGAAACACATGTTTTATATCTTCATTATATCTCACTAATTATGTCTTTTAATGTAGGTGTGAATGTACACAAGACAAAGCCCAAAATCCAAGTGCAAAAGAACTAGACAAGTTGCTGAAATAGTGCACCTGTCAACAGATGTTAGTGCATCTGTCAACAGATGAATAGTGCATCTGTCGATAGATGATTTTCGCCTATCGACAGATACACACAGAAATCTATTTCCAGAAATCCCAGTCTTCTGGTTTTTGCAAACTTGTCAGCATCTGTCGACAGCAGCTAGTCGGCTGTCGACAGACGGAGTTTTGGGAAGATCTAATGGCCAAGATATGATCTATATTTTGGGTGTTTCCTTTTAGCACGACTCTCTATGCTTGGACACCATTATATAAGGATCATATGAGGCAATTTTCGCAGCAAGGGAGCCTCCACACAAAAAACCCTAAGCCAAGAACAAGAAGAAGAAGGTTCCCCTGTTTTCTGCTTCAACTCTCCATCCAGCGCGAGGAAGATCCATATCACGAGCAGAGTTGAAGTTGGTTTGTCCGTCCTTCAAGCTTCTCCATCAACTGATGCCTGTCAAGACAAAGCTCAAAGTTCTTCTGGACGACCACCACGAAGAGATCTTCATTTGGATTTGATCTTCAACTCAGAACTCTTCTTTTATTCTACCTTTCATATCTTTGTGTGTATGGTAGTGGTTCAAGCGTTCCTTGTGCTTGATCCATGTGTGGATTATTGTTATGATTGCATGTTTGCATCAGACAACGTGTGTGTGGTGTGTTGGTCAGATCAAGGCTAGAGGATCTGATCTTTTGTGGACTTGATCTAGCATGTGTGTGTGTGTGGTTGAGCCGGTGTGCTCGTGTGTGTGTTGTACTCAGTTCTTGAGTAGTGTGTCCTCACTGTGTGGGGGGTGGACGTAGGAGTCACGTGGTGTGATCTCCGAACCACCTAAAAAATCCCTTGTGCATTGTGGTTTGATTTGTGGTTTGCATTGTATTGCGCTAGATGCATGCATAGGGATTTCGTCTACACACTAACTGTTAGTTTGCTCACACACATTGCATCAGATCAAAGGGGTTTTAATTGAGTAGATCTTTTAATCCGAAGTAATTTTCAAATTGCTTAAGTTTCCGCTGCAAATCTATTCAACCCCCCCTTCTAGCTTTGCCATAACCGAATATCTGATCCTAACAATTGGTATCAGAGCAGGTTTTCTGTTCATCGGTTGTGATTTGGCATATCTATTTACGTGTGATTAATTGCTCTGATCGGGTCTATAATTGATTCTGAACTGATCTGATTACTTTGGTTGTTGGTTTATTCATCTACAACATACTCAGAAATATGTCTGAGTTCTCGAGTATCATAAATAGACCAATGATTATTGAGTTTGATAACCATGTTGATAAAATGCAGGACTCCTTTTAGAAGACAAGCAAGATTGCAAATAAAGCCAAAGACAAATGCTTCATGGCCCTTGGCAGCTCCAGAGGTTCACCTAGTTCAGACAAATCTGAAAGATCATATCTGTCAGAGAAGTCAAGAAACTCTCAAAGGTCAGGTAAATCCAATTCAGACCCATTTGACGCATCAATATCTAATTCTGATTCAGAATATGATATTTCCTATGATGAATTGATAGAATGCTATGAGCACTTGTCCAATCAACTTAAGAAGGTAAAAACTCAAAACAAGAAGCTAAAAGAAAAATTGGATAAGAATGAAATGAGAATTGATAATGCTCAAGCATTCTATGAAGAAAATGAAAAATTGAAAATGGAGAATGAAAAAATGGAAAATGAAGTCAAAAGCTATGAAATCATGTTTTCTAAGTTGAAAGAAGATCATGATCATGTGGAATCTGATAATTCTAATTTGAAAAATGAAAATGAAAAATTGATTGATCATAATGAGAATCTCAAATTTGATAATGATCAATTGAACAAACAAATCTCCAACATGGCTCATGATCACCAAATAAAAGAAAATTGCAATCAACTATTTGAGGAGAATAATCATCTGAAAAAGAAGATTGAAGGCTTGTATCATAACAGACCATTAAATGATGAATGGAACAATGCTAAGCAAAAAATTGCTGACTTGGAAAATCAAATTGTTCAAAGTGAAATTGAAAAAAATAAAATGAGAAATGGTCTGAATGTCATGATAAACCAACTTCAAACTTCTGAAAAAGAAATTGTTGCATTGAAAGCTGAAAAGGAAAAATTGACAAATGAACTTGAAGTGGTTATTAAACAAAATCAAAATAAGGTTTCTGAATTGAACAAAATGCTCCAAATAGGAAGAATCCTATTTCAACTGAAAATCAGAGAAAGAAAAAGAAAAAGAAAACAGGACTCCACAATGTCTCTACATCTCCTTCAGCCGCCAAAAAGGCTTCAGGGCATTCTCAAGTTGCATACCATGCCAAGAGATACCAAAGGGTGCCACCTCCACCCTTTCAACCCAAGGGTGATCAAAGGTATTCTAGAGGACCTCAGAAATTCCAGCAAATGCATTCATACTATGGTAAGCTTCAGGTGAATGCTCAACCCATTTGTTTTAAATGCAATAGGCCTGGTCATCTTGCTAAATTCTGCTGGAATAAAAATCAGCACTGTCATAATCATGCCAAACCAACCCAATGCTTCTCATGTCATAAAATTGGTCATATTTCTAAGAACTGTTGGCATAAAAACCATGATTCTGTGCATGCTTCAAAGCTCCATAATAATCCATGTGTTCATACACACAAGGATAAATATCATGTTCATAAAGATCAAAAATTTCATATATCTATGAACAGGAAAACTGCACAAAACAATAGAAATCCAAAAACCAAATCACTTTGGATTCTGAAATCTTCATTGTTAGATTCTAACATTAATGTCATTGCAGGACCCAAGCAAGTGTGGGTCCCAAAACAAACTTGATCAACAAGCTGAGATGTCTTGCAGCCAAAAATTAGAAATGGATTCATGCCATTGGTTGTGCAAGGCAAGAAATGATGGAGAACAAAGGTAAAAAAAAAAAAAAAATTACTGAGATTGAAGACTGTTCAGGTAAAATCTCTTTATCACTTCAGTTTTGAACTGCAAGAATTGAAATGGATCTTTACCTTTATCTGAGCAATGAAAATGTGTCTTAATGATACCCCCACATGACAATGCCACTTAGCAATTGGAATCATACCATCCTGCTTGTGTAACTGTGCTCATGACCTCTTGGTATATCAAATGATGACATGTGGAAAAACAAGTTATGTCTGTTTGGAAACTATCATTATGCGTGAGTAAAATACTCCGCCAAGTACCAAAAGTCATGTAATGCATAAGGCTAGTTGAGTGCTCAATAATGTGTGAATTGCTTGATACATTTACTATGCATGTGTTATGGGGGAGTAAATTTGAAAGTGCTCATATGTTCATGAATGCTCATGAAATCTATGTGCAAATGCTTGTCATGAATGTATATATATCATGCTTGAAAGTTGTCTCATCACATGCACATCTTATGGGGGAGTAAGTTCAAGGTAGGTTGAGTGAAATACTTGAGAGAAACCCTTCATATTCATTGTGTCATTACTTCTCAAAATCTTGTTCTTCATGTCACTCAATTCTATGCCTCAAAACTGATTTTCTCAAGTATCTGTCGACAGGCACTATCACATCTGTCGACAGACATGCTCTCCCAGAACCAAGCCTTTCAGGCCTGTGTGCATCTGTCGACAGGCACATTCTTGCTGTCGAAAGATACACATTTTCTGTAAATTCTTCATCCTTCTTCATAATTTCTTCATGAGTATGTTCATATCATTGATGCAAGGGGAGAATTTGGACTTGCTATTCATTGCAACCTTTCATATTCACATAGTATCAAAGACATTGAATTAATCACAATGATTTTGATATAATATTTTGTGCTTGAGTCTAGGTTGTGTCATCTAGAAAACATTGATCAAATATAATGATTTTAACCTAACTCACTTGAATAACTCCCTTGTGGATGATCATGTTCCTATATGGATTTACAAGTAAGAAGGTTGTTGAACTTAATGTCTTTACATTGGCCTTTAACCTTAATAAACCTTTTGAACTTGATTTTCCAATTTTAAAAAAAAGGGAGAAAAGCTACCTATTTCTAAAGTCAAAAATTAAATATGTGAATTGGGATAAAGGCAGAGCAATGATGAGCATCACTGAGTAACCGGGGACACAGGCATCACAAATGTCTATCTTCGCATCAAAAAGTCTATTCATTATCTCTGCATAATGGTATGATGGTCACTCACACTGAGTAACTGGGGGTACGGGCATCCCAAATATCTACCTTCACGTCAAAAGGTAAAAGTGATCCTAATTACCACTTTTCCCACATTAACTTGACAAAATAAATTGTTCAAATGTTAGAAATAGAGTGGAGCCTCCAAGATTTAAATCAAGGGCAATGGGTTGTCTATTGTCAATTGTTCATGTAGACATTGCCTTCATTTACCAACTGAACATCACCCACTAAGGTATATGATTTTCTTCAATGGTTTTATTCAAAAGGGTTATCTCATTTTCATATGTTTTTGAACGATGTATTCTAAATGCTATAACTTGAGATTCCCAGAGTATTATCTCTTAACCATTGTAGAATTTTTATGTGTCTTAATACTAGTGTTTATGGCATTTTGTAGTGGGTATCAACCTATTCTCAACCTTGCAATCTCATTTGGACACTCATTCCCCACTCATATCTTTTCACAATTCAGTTGAGAGATCAAGTAGCTCTTTGCTTCATTCTTTTACTTGTGTGCACTCATTATCTTTTTGAATGTTGTCAAAAGGGGGAGAAACATCAATTGTGCATAAATTGAAAATTTTGTCATCATCAAAAAGGGGGAGAATGTTGGGTTCTCATATTGGAGAATGTTGGGTTACAACAAGTGCTTAAATGTTTTTGATGATGAGCAATATTAATTGATGTTATGTTTGTTTTTGATGATGAACATTTCATGAACAAGACAAAATTGATGTGTTATGAATGTGTGAAACATGATGAGAATGACAATTGGATGCAAATGAAACACATGTTTTATATCTTCATTATATCTCACTAATTATGTCTTTTAATGTAGGTGGGAATGTACACAAGACAAAGCCCAAAATCCAAGTGCAAAAGAACAAGACAAGTTGCTGAAATAGTGCACCTGTCAACAGATGATAGTGCATCTGTCAACAGATGAATAGTGCATCTGTCGACAGATGATTTTCGCCTGTCGACAGATACACACAGAAATCTATTTCCAGAAAGCCCAGTCTTCTGGTTTTTGCAAACTTGTCAGCATCTGTCGACAGCAGCAAGTCGGCTGTCGACAGACGGAGTTTTGGGAAGATCTAATGGCCAGGATATGATCTATATTTTGGGTGTTTCCTTTTAGCACGACTCTCTATGCTTGGACACCATGATATAAGGATCATATGAGGCTATTTTCGCAGCAAGGGAGCCTCCACACAAAAAACCCTAAGCCAAGAACAAGAAGAAGAAGGTTCCCCTGTTTTCTGCTTCAACTCTCCATCCAGCGCGAGGAAGATCCATCTCACGAGCAGAGTTCAAGTTGGTTTGTCCGTCCTTCAAGCTTCTCCATCAACTGATGCCTGTCAAGACAAAGCTCGAAGTTCTTCTGGACGACCACCACGAAGAGTTCTTCATTTGGATTTGATCTTCAACTCAGAACTCTTCTTTTATTCTACCTTTCATATCATTGTGTGTGTGGTAGTGGTTCAAGCGTTCCTTGTGCTTGATCCACATGTGGATTGTTGTTCTGATTGCATGTTTGCATCAGACAACGTGTGTGTGGTGTGTTGGTCAGATCAAGGCTAGAGGATCTGATCTTTTGTGGACTTGATCTAGCATGTGTGTGTGTGGTTGAGCCGGTGTGCTCGTGTGTGTGTTGTACTCAGTTCTTGAGTAGTGTGTCCTCACTGTGTGGGGGGTGGACGTAGGAGTCACGTGGTGTGATCTCCGAACCACCTAAAAAATCCCTTGTGCATTGTGGTTTAATTTGTGGTTTGCATTGTATTGCGCTAGATGCATGCATAGGGATTTCGTCTACACACTAACTGTTAGTTTGCTCACACACATTGCATCAGATCAAAGGGGTTTTAATTGAGTAGATCTTTAATCCGAAGTAATTTTCAAATTGCTTAAGTTTTCGCTGCAAATCTATTCAACCCCCCCTTCTAGCTTTGCCATAACCGAATATCTGATCCTAACATATTATTCTTATTGGAAAAATCATATGCACGTCTTTCTCAAGGCTCAAGACTATGAGATCTAGAAAGTCGTAAATACTGGTCCTTATGAGTTGCCAGAGGATGAAGGAAAGTGGACGGAGGATGTAGCACCCCGGAAATTTTAATTACATAAAAATTCAAATAAATGGAAATAAATAATTTCCATAATATCTGAGTATTTAAAACATACGTACCATTATCGTATGTGCTAAAACACATCGGAAAATTTCGTAAAAATTATAAATCAACCCTAAACATTATTACTAAATGTTTCACAAAGAAATTTGTGCCAAGAAAAATCGGATTAACCAAGTTTAAAGTGTTTTGCGACTTATTATCGTAATTCATGAATAAGTCGGAAAATCATTATCACACGTACTTGGATGTGTCAAAAAATTAAATAAAAATCATATATGGGATTCAAATAATATCTTCTAATGACCCATCAAGAAATTTGGTTCAATAAAAATTATTTGGGCTAGGTTTAAGAGTTATTGCGATCGATTATCTAAATAAGAAAACAAGTCGGAAAACCGTTAACACGAAAATACGAAGCAATCAAAAATTAAATAAAAGTGTTGGGGAGACTTCCAACATTATATATTGATGACCCATTATCATAATTGGGCTAATGGACCACATATGACCCAAAAATCAATAATGCTAGAAAATACATAGAAATTCGTAACCATAAATAAGCTGAAATTAAAAAGAGGCAATTAGAGTTGAATTGTGATGCAATCATGCATTCATGGCAGCCCAAATTCGTGCCTAACTATGAGGGGAGGTTTCCTAATACCTCACACACTCAAAGGGAGGAGGGAATCATCAAAAATAGGAAACCAAACATGCCAATCCCGAAATCCTCTTTTCCTAGTTATAATAGGACTCCTAAACACCATGGTTACTTAAATACTCTTCACCTAAACCCTAGGAACGAATTTAGAACTTGCTAGGGTCGTGTGGAGGAGCTCTTGGTGGCTGAGGAGCTGTGGAACGACCACAAGAAGCCGTTCTTCTTCCCCTTCTCGTCTGCTGCGACCTGCACAAACCACCCTCTTGAAGTCGACCAAAGGTGAGTCAAACCTAAACCAAACCTTGCAAGGCCTATACCCCTGGAAAGAGGGTCAATTCTACGTTCTAACCCAAGTGGAATGCTCAAATTCCATGCAGTATGCATAGAGTAGTAAGCGTTTTCCTCCAAGTGGTCTGAACACGGGTTTTCTAGAAAAACGGGACTTCTTCAACCCATAAGGTAGGTTTTCTCGGGCCAAATCTTAACATATCCTATACCAATGTGTAGAGCATCAAGTTAACTTTCATTTCCCACTGGTTTCATCGAATTTCATTTAGTAGATCTTCATTTATAAGCGTTTTTCCAAAGTCGTGCACGTGTTGCAAGACCGAATTAGAGAAAACTCATAACATGAAAGTTATTCTACTAGTTGTCCTCGTCATGTTTCATGTTGAACGTTTTGTCTAAATCTCGTTAGTTAGAGAGTTATAAGCATGGTAATAGGGTTGCTGCATAAAACTACGTCTTCAAGTTACCCTTAGTCTGACCTTGTGTTCCCTGTGATCAAAGCCTATCAAAACCATCTTTATTGTTCAATTCCAATTTACTAAAAGTACCCTAGTATGTCTAGGTTATTTTAAAACTAGTTTCGTTATTTTTCACGCACTGTGCAATTTGTTCTCTATTTTAGAACAACCCTATGTCAAAAGAAGGAAAGACAGGTCCGCAATCCAAAGCACTGTCCTTGCTCTGTCTGAGCCAGGCACGGACCCTATGAACGCGACAGCCCGATATGTCGCTTTCAGAGGGTTGATTGCGACATACCCCTTGTCGCCTTCTCAAGGCGACATGCATTCCGTCGCTATCCGGCTACCTGATCTGACAGACATGTCGCCTTCTTCACAACCCTGTGTCGCCTTCTGGGCCCGACCTGTCGCCTTCCTTACTTGAGCCTGTCGCGATCTGACCCTGGCCTGACACCCATGTCGCCTTCCTTATATGGCTATGTTGCGATCTCAGGATTTTTACCGGAAACCACGTGTTTTCTTACAAAGTTTTCCGCATATACCCGAGGTCTGTATAAATGTGATATTTACTGTGTAAGTTACCTGTCTTGGGTCCGATCATTACATGATTGTTGTTTAATGGCTTAAAAGCGATTAACCCATTTAAAAAGCTTTAATTACATGGATGCTATTCTAAGTGCTCCATAAATGTTATGATTCATTCATGTTCTTGTGATTTAATCTTCCTACTGTTCTACCATGTTTAAATGATAAGAGTTATCATAAAATCTTGCAAACCATGATGAGTTAAAGTGCATAGTTTTGTTCCATGTTATCTTGTCAAGTGCTTCCTGCGAGTTTGAGACCGATGGTTTGTGAATTGAGACACGCGTACCGCACTACACACTAGCACTATTAGGCAGCCTTTCTTGGGAAATTGAAAACTCTCTACCGGTCATTCCGAATCGGTAGACTAGAGACCTTTTCACCAAGGCCTCCGTAAATCTCCTCTGACCATGGATTCCCACATGGCCGACGAGTTGGTTGTACCATTGAAGTTCCCTGGAGATAGCGTGCACTTCCTTTCTCTTCTTGATCTCATGAGTGTGACTTACAAACTAGACTAAAGCCATTAATGTAAAGATTGAACAAAAGTATAAATTGTACCGTTATGCTGCCGAATTTATCTCTTGACCATTGTTATCATGAAATCATGTTCAATTACCTATTACTTGTTCCCATCATCATAATGAACATGACATTACACCTGGTTACTTATTGAAACTCTCATTGGCCATTATTAATGACTGTGGGTATCTACATTTAAAATTTTCATGAGATGGCTGACAGGGCACGGCGTGTGTCCAAGGGCTCCAGTCTAGCCCCAATGACGGAGTGTCATAAATATACTGTTAACCATGGGGTATAATGATTACTGGCGTTGCATCTGCGCTGGGAGTACTTTCTTACTTGTTGAATGTTAGATACATAACCACATACACGTGTCCTGGTGTACATTCTTGATGGATCTTTTCTTGGTGTACATTCTTGATGGATCTTTTCTTGGTGTACATTGGTGTCTACGTGCCGGATTAGTGTTACTTGATCGTGCTTGTGAAATCTTGCTTGCTTGCTTGCGTGATATGGCCATCCTGCATTTATTGCAATTTACATGATATCTTGCGTGCTTGTACAAAGTGATCTATTTCTAGTTCTCTCTTGTCATCTTGTTCTATCATGATCTCTCTCTCTAGCTTGTTTTATATATCATGTTTTAACACGTTTTATTCGTACTTTCATATCATTCATCGTACTTGCCTAGTTCTAAAATGCTAATCACTTATATCATTGCCCGCACATTGAGATATAAATCCTATTGGGCTAGTTTGCTCATTCCCTACTTTTACCCCATCTAGGTGACTATGAAGTTCAAGAGGAAGAGCAAGTCGAGGATGGGAATGCGCCCGAGTGATGAGCGTTCCAATTATGAGTCTATCTATAGTTAGTTATTTTGAGTGTTATAATAATGTAGTAGGAAGTGAGGTATTATGTACTTTCGCTTTTATTGAGTCTTAGTCCTGTAATAGTTTCCATTTGAAATACAATGAGTTGAGATTTGAATAAAAGATTAATTGAGTTCAATATTTGGGCCCTATGATAATGTATGTTATCATACATTTAGTGCGTGCTAGCTAGAGGCTTATTTGCCAACTGTTCACGTCTCGAAATATCGACTTGAATTAATTAATAATATCCACTGCGTAATTCTCGGGACGTGACAGTTTAGTGGTATCAGAGACTAGGACTACCAAATAGGATATGTCTCAGGGATAGGAGATACCTATGGAACCTAGGTCATGGAAATTAAATACAGTACCCGGTGAGAATGGGTAGAGACTGGGAATAGATTAGAAGGAATTAAACACTCCTACCCATTGACTCTTAAAATAAATCTAGAGACATTAATTGGTTTCCATCCTTTTTCTCAGGAACCCTCATAACTCTCTCACTCAAATGCAATGGCTCGTAACCAATGGCAAGCTATGCAAGAAACCGTGGCTGGGTTGACTCAGGCCCTGCAGAATGTGGTTCAGGCTGGAAATCAAGCTGGAGCTGCAAGGAATGGAGCCGGTGATCTGCGTTGGAATTTCAGGAGTTTAAACCCTCCTCGTTTCACTGGATCCCCTGACCCAGACGAGGCAGAAAACTGGCAGGAAGAAATGGAAAGGATCTTCCAAGTAATGCAATGCACTAATAGGGAGAAGGTGGTACTAGCCACTTTTCAATTTACTAAGGATGCCCAGGCATGGTGGAAGGCCACATCGGCCCACCTGCCTAATATAGCTGAACTAGAATGGGCTGAATTCCTAGAGATATTCTGGGGAAAATATTTCTCTGAGAGAGTGACGGAGAAGAAAGTGACAGAATTTGCCGCACTGAAGCAGAAGGGATTGTCTGTGGCTGAGTATGAGGCTCAGTTCGCGCGTCTCGCTGTGTATGCCCCACATCTGGTGGGAACGGAAAGACTTAAGGCAAATCGATTCATGGATGGGCTCAGGCCCATGTTCATTGAAAGGCTTGGACCACACAATATTCAAACTTACACTGAGATGGTCCAAAGAGCTCAGCTGGTAGAAGACACTATGGCTAAGGTGGAAGGCATGAGGGGGGAAGGACATCTCAAAGCCGACCTTTATAAAAAGGGGAGCAGTCGATACAACTGGAACTTTCCCCAATAACAACAATAATAACTACAACAACAAAAGGCCAACCACTGGGAAGGACTATGGCATGGAGAAAAAGATCAAGGTAGAAGAAACAAAGACGGTGGAATATTGTAACTTTTGCAACAAGCCTGGACATAGAGCAAAAGAGTGCTGGAAGAAGGTAGGAGCTTGCCTGCGATGTGGAAATCGCGACCACCGCCTTCCCAACTATCCCATGCTAAAAGACCAAGCTGGAAGGAACCAAATGAATATATGGGTGGCCATAGGTGTAGATGTTGAACTAGCATCCATTATGATTGAAACAAGTTAGAGGAATTAAATCTGGAACCAACTCATGGATCATAATTATCGGGATCCAATTAATGATCTATGAATTTGGGGACCAAATTCTCTTAAGTGGGGGAGGGTGTAGCACCCCGGAAATTTTAATTACATAAAAATTCAAATAAATGGAAATAAATAATTTCCATAATATCAGAGTATTAAAAACATACGTACCATTATCGTATGTGCTAAAACACATCGAAAAATTTCGTAAACATTATAAATCAACCCTAAACATTATTACTAAATGTTTCACAAAGAAATTTGTGCCAAGAAAAATCGGATTAACCAAGTTTAAAGTGTTTTGCGACTTATTATCGTAATTCATGAATAAGTCGGAAAATCATTATCACACGTACTTGGATGAGTCAGAAAATTAAATAAAAATCATATATAGGATTCAAATAATATCTTCTAATGACCCATCAAGAAATTTGGTTCAATAAAAATCATTTGGGCTAGGTTTAAGAGTTATTGCGACCGATTATCTAAATAAGAAAACAAGTCGGAAAACCGTTAACACGAAAATACGAAGCAATCAAAAATTAAATAAAAGTGTTGGGGAGACTTCCAACATTATATATTGATGACCCATTATCATAATTTGGCTAATGGACCACATATGACCCAAAAATCAAATAATGCTAGAAAATACATAGAAATTCGTAACCATAAATAAGCTGAAATTAAAAAGAGGCAATTAGAGTTGAATTGGGATGCAATCATGCATTCATGGCAGCCCAAATTCGTGCCTAACTATGAGGGGAGGTTTCCTAATACCTCACACACTCAAAGGGAGGAGGAAATCATCAAAAATAGGAAACCAAACATGCCAATCCCGAAATCCTCTTTTCCTAGTTATAATAGGACTCCTAAACACCATGGTTACTTAAATACTTTTCACCCAAACCCTAGGAACGAATTTAGAACTTGCTAGGGTCGTGTGGAGGAGCTCTTGGTGGCTGAGGAGCTGTGGAACGACCACAAGAAGCCGTTCTTCTTCCCCTTCTCGTCTGTTGCAACCTGCACAAACCACCCTCTTGAAGTCGACCAAAGGTGAGTCAAACCTAAACCAAACCTTGCAAGGCCTATACCCCTGGAAAGAGGGTCAAGTCTACATTCTAACCCAGGTGGAATGCCCAAATTCCATGCAGTATACATAGAGTAGTAAGCATTTTCCTCCAAGTGGTCTGAACACGGGTTTTCTGGAAAAATGGGACTTCTTCAACCCATAAGATAGGTTTTATCAGGCCAAATCTTAACATATCCTATACCAATATATAGAGCATCAAGTTAACTTTCATTTCCCACTGGTTTCATCGAATTTCATTTAGTAGATCTTCATTTATAAGCGTTTTTCCAAAGTCGCGCACTGTTAGAGCTTTTCCCGTTCTTAATATGTTACATGTGTTTCAAGACCGAATTAGAGAAAACTCATAACATGAAAGTTATTCTACTAGTTGTCCTCGTCATGTTTCATGTTGAACGTTTTGTCTAAATCTCATTAGTTAGAGAGTTATAAGCATGGTAATAGGGTTGCTGCATAAAACTACGTCTTCAAGTTACCCTTGGTCTGACCTTGTGTTCCCTGTGATCAAAGCCTATCGAAACCATCTTTATTGTTCAATTCCAATTTACTGGAAGTACCCTAGTATGTCTAGGTTATTTTAAAACTGGTTTCGTTATTTTTCACGCACTGTGCAATTTGTTCTCTATTTTAGAACAACCCTATGTCAAAAGAAGGAAAGACATGTCCGCAATCCAAGGCACTGTCCTTGCTCTGTCCGAGCCAGGCACGGACCCTATGAACGCGACAGCCCGATATGTCACTTTCAGAGGGTTGATTGCGACATACCCCTTGTCACCTTCTCAAGGCGACATGCATTCCGTCGCTATCCGGCTACCTGATCTGACAGACATGTCGCCTTCTTCACAACCCTGTGTCGCCTTCTGGGCCCGACCTGTCGCCTTCCTTACATGAGCCTGTCGCGATCTGACCGTGGCCTGACACCCATGTCGCCTTCCTTATATGGCTATGTCGCGATCTCAGGATTTTTACCGGAAACCACGTGTTTTCTTACAAAGTTTTCCGCATATACCCGAGGTCTGTATAAATGTGATATTTGCTGTGTAAGTTACCTGTCTTGGGTCCGATCATTACATGATTGTTGTTTAATGGCTTAAAAGCGATTAACCCATTTAAAAAGCTTTAATTACATGAATGCTATTCTAAGTGCTCCTTAAATGTTATGATCCATTCATGTTCTTGTGATTTAATCTTCCTACTGTTCTACCATGTTTAAATGATAAGAGTTATCATAAAATCTTGCAAACCATGATGAGTTAAAGTGCATAGTTTTGTTCCATGTTATCTTGTCAAGTGCTTCCTGCGAGTTTGAGACCGATGGTTTGTGAATTGAGACACGCGTACCGCACTACACACTAGCACTATTAGGCAGCCTTTCTTGGGAAATTGGAAACTCTCTACCGGTCATTCCGAATCGATAGACTAGCGACCTTTTCACCAAGGCCTCCGTAAATCTCCTCTGACCATGGATTCCCACATGGCCGACGAGTTGGTTGTACCATTGAAGTTCCCTGGAGATAGCGTGCACTTCCTTTCTCTTCTTGATCTCGTGAGTGTGACTTACAAACTAGACTAAAGCCATTAATGTAAAGATTAAACAAAAGTATAAATTGTACCGTTATGCTGCCGAATTTATCTCTTGACCATTGTTATCATGAAATCATGTTCAATTACCTATTACTTGTTCCCATCATCATAATGAACATGACATTACACCTGGTTACTTATTGAAACTCTCATTGGCCATTATTAATGACTGTGGGTATCTACATTTAAAATTTTCATGAGATGGCTGACAGGGCACGGCGTGTGTCCAAGGGCTCCAGTCTAGCCCCAATGACGGAGAGTCATAAATATACTGTTAACCATGGGGTATAATGATTACTGGCGTTGCATCTGCACTGGGAGTACTTTCTTGCTTGTTGAATGTTAGATACATAACCACATACACGTGTCCTGGTGTACATTCTTGATGGATCTTTTCTTGGTGTACATTGGTGTCTACGTGCCGGATTAGTGTTACTTGATCGTGCTTGTGAAATCTTGCTTTCTTGCTTGCGTGATATGGCCATCCTGCATTTATTGCAATTTACACGATATCTTGCATGCTTGTACAAAGTGATCTATTTCTAGTTCTCTTTTGTCATCTTGTTCTATCATGATCTCTCTCTCTAGCTTGTTTTATATATCATGTTTTAACGCGTTTTATTCGTACTTGCATATCATTCATCGTACTTGCCTAGTTCTAAAATGTTAATCACTTATATCATTGCCCGCACATTGAGATATAAATCCTACTGGGCTAGTTTGCTCATTCCCTACTTTTACCCCATCTAGGTGACTATGAAGTTCAAGAGGAAGAGCAAGTCGAGGATGGGAATGCGTCCGAGTGATGAGCGTTCCAATTATGAGTCTATCTATAGTTAGTTATTTTGAGTGTTAGAACAATGTAGTAGGAAGTGAGGTATTATGTACTTTCGCTTTTATTGAGTCTTAGTCCTGTAATGGTTTTCATTTGAAATACAATGAGTTGAGATTTGAATAAAAGATTAATTGAGTTCAATATTTGGGCCCTATGATAATGTATGTTATCATACATTTAGTGCGTGCTAGCTAGAGGCTTATTTGCCGACTGTTCACGTCTCGAAATATCGACTTGAATTAATTAATAATATCTGCTGCGTAATTCTCGGGACGTGACAGAGGATAGCATTAAAAATTCCAAGATAAATTTTAGTGCCTTGAATATTTTGCAATGTGCTATACACCCTGATGAGTATTCTCTCGTTTCTATATGCAGCTCAGCAAAAGAAATGTGGGACAAGTTGAAATTGATCTATGAAGGCACGTCAGAGGTCAAGGAGACCAAAGCCAACATCTTGGTCCATGAATATGAGATGTTCAAGATGAGCCCGGTTGAGACCATCTCAGAGATGTTTGCACGGCTCTCAAAGATAACAAATGGACTCAAGGCGCTTGGCAAGAACTACATGGACACGGAGATCGTCCGTAAGATTTTGAGATCCCTCCCACCACCGTGGCACACCAAGGCCATAGTCATAGAGGACTCCAAGAACCTATCAAGCCTCACTATGGAGGAGTTTATTGGGAGTCTCATGACTTATGAGATAAACTTGAAAAGGGAGGAAGCTAAGCAGCCAATTATCAAGCAAAAGGATGTGGCGCTGAAGGCTAAAATGTCCAAGGAAATTTGTCTAGATGAGAACTCCTCAAGTGAAGATGAGGAAGAAGTGACCAAGATTGCACGAAGCTTCAGAAAATTTTTGACAAAGAAAAGGTCACCGTATGCAACTTCTTCCAAGGACTTCAAGGGCAGAAACAAGGAAGAGAACTCCAGCAGAAAATTTGAATTGGTCTGCTAAGAATGCCAAGGCATTGGGCACATGAGATCCAAATGCTCAGTATTTCAAAGAAAGTAGAGCAAAGCCAAGGCAAAGAAGTCCAAGGCCATGGTCGCCACATGAAGTGACTCCGATGAGTCAAGCTTCGCAACAGAAGATCTCCAGGAAAAGAAGGACGTCAACTGTGGACTCATGGCTATTGAAGATGAATCTTCTAAGGTAAATTTTGATCTCAAATATTTAACCATTGAGGAGATAGAATCAATGTATTATGTCTTGTATGGAAAATACAAGAAGGTAAAAAAGGAAAATAAAGGCCTTTTTTTGGCAAAATAAGTGCAACGAGTGCGTTCCATAAATTTTGCGGTGATGAAAATTGAAGGTTTTCTTCATAATAAAATTCCATGCATGTCATGTCATGAACTCAAACTGAAATGTGAAAACCTTCATGATGAAAGTGAGGCTATGCAAAGTAAAATTGTGTTGTATGAAGAAGAAATGGAATGCATGCTTCATAATAATGGTTTTTATGAAAAGTTAAGCATGCATGAAAAGGAAAATATTTTTTTGAATTCTAAAAATGAAGAATTGAAAAACCAAGTGCATGTGGTTGAGGAACAGGCTAAATGGTCTAAAAGTTCTATCAAAAACTTGCATGAAACCATTGATGAACTAGAAACTACTGTTTCTAGACTCATGAAGGGGAAACAAAAACTTTATGAAGTCCTTAGTGTTAAAGTTAACACTAATAGATATGGTTTAGGCTACTTCCCTGAAAATAAAAAGAGCAAATCTTCTGAGTCTAAGATAGTAACATCTTTTGTTTATGCTTCTAGTTCTTCAAATGCTTCTCATGCTAAACCACAACATAAAAAGGCCCAACTGAATTCTCATGTTAAGAAACCTCTCTATGCTAAGAAGCTTATGCATCCTGAGAAAACTGTACATGCTAAGAAACAGGTACAAAATAAAAAACAAGCTCATGTGAACGGTAAGCATGTTGAATATCTTGTCATTCATAGGTCACAACCCACAGAACACAATTATAATGTCACATGTTATTTCTGTGGTGAGCATAGGCATATGAATTATACTTGTTCTTTAAAAAGAAACATGCAGAAAATGAACTTGGTGTGGATTAGGAAGGATTTGTTGCCTTCTAGGACTAACACTGTTGGACCCAAAACCATTTGGGTACCAAAGAAATCCACTTGAGATTTGTGGCTACAGGTGTCTTGTGAAATTTGGAGTTGGAACATCAATGTGAAACTCAAGGCATCGAAATTGCTTTGTGAGTATCATGTACTTCAATTGGTATCATGTACTTCATGTACTTTTATTTTGGACTTTCAAGGTAACACATGAACACTCTTGTATGTTGTATTGTTTATTCTTATAGATTTTGATTATAGATTGTGTTTTTGTTTTCTTTCTATCAGAAAAACAAAAAGTTAAAAAAAAATCAAAAGCATAAAAAAGAGTCTTAGAATTTAGTGTCTTTTGCATATCTATCCCTTGTGTGCTTGCATGTAAAGTATATGTAAAAACACTTCCTTCACTCTTTCTATGGCCTAATACTCCCTTGATATTTATTGCATTGGCTTAAGACTTAGTGTGCATTAATTCAGCCACTAAGGGGGAGATTTCTACATTTGGTGTGTGCATACATTAAGGGGGAGGCAAATAGCTCTGTATTTAACTTGCTTTTCAAAATACATCTGAAATTGAGACCAACACTCTAATGCACATGACTATGATTAACATATATCACCTTAATGATCGGTTGAAAATTTTCTTAATACTCTTGTGATGCTTAAAATCTACTTAACTTGTAGTAACTCATGAGGAAAAAGCTACTTGTCCAAGATTGAAAAGTGAAAAGAGGAACTGAGCTTAGTAACCGGGTCTTTCCACTGAACAAGTGAGAAGTCTCGCGTCAAACGACAAAAGAAAGAAATAAAAAACTGAATGATATCATTTGTTTCAAAAAAAAAAAAAAGTGGGCAGAGTGATAGCTACCAAAAATTGTGGGTCTTTCATGCATGGGTAAAATTGAGAGTATTCGTTAGTGTTAATTAGAAATTCTGCTTATCATCATGCATGATACCTTTTAATCATGTCTCACAGATCACATCTAATGGAATTTAATTTCTGAATGTGTGTTGAGAACTTGATTAAATACATGGACTATAAAATGGATATCTCATAGAGCATGCACTCCCATTATCATGCCCTTGGTGAACTCTTCACATACTCTGTATTTATGTCATTTGTATTTCTTATCCCTAATACCACCCACGTTTTGATGTTGTCAAAAATGGGGAGAGAATATGTAGAGAGCATATGTAGATTTTATATTTTGATTTAGGGGAGAGTTTGTTCAAAAGAAAAGGGGAGTTTAGAAGTATCCTTGAGAGGGGGAGTTATATTGCATGATTGCTTGAGAGGGGAAGTCATATTGCATGACTGAATGCTTGCATATTGCATGACTGGATGGTTGCATGTATGTAAAATATATATATATATATATATATATATATATATATATATATATATTAATCACATTGGCATATGAATTTGACATATGAATGTGAATGTTGTGTTTTGTGTGAAAAATCTACAAGTGTTTTGTCATCATAAAAAATGGGGAGATTATTGTACTCTGTAGATCTTGATGATCACAAAAACATTAAGTTTAAATCATGTTGAGAAAATCACAAAAACACTAAGTAATTCATGTTCTTGACGTGTTTGAATTATTTATATGTGATTTGAGGGTCTAATTTGGGTGTTAAGTGTCCAGTAAAAGTGTCCACAAGTCGCACATGAAGTGGACATTATAAAGTCCAAGACTTGGACAAAAAGAAAAGAACTGGTAGAAGAACTGCATAACTAACACAATCGGATGACTGACTTTATTAAACCAGTCGACCAATTATCAAACGGTGTCAACAGATTAAGAGATCGGACGACCGACTTTCAAGAAGCGATCGGCCGATTATGTGAAGCTCCAATCAATTGAAGAACAATAAGGCCAATCGATTGAAGAACAACAAGGCCCAATCGATTTATGACCAAGTAGAAAATCGGAGGACCGATTTGGGGATTTCAGTCGACCGACCTAGCCAAAACAGATTGGCACTGGGACAGTCAAGAAATTGGACGACCGATCGGCCAGTTGATTTGCCAGCCGAAGCTCCAGTTGAAGTTAAGGCAGAAATCGGACAACCGATTTGAAGATTTCGGTCGATCGATTCTAACGTTTCTGCATACGGACTTTCCCAAATAGAATCCTACGGAGATCAAGTTCTTTCCAAACTTTGAGGAATCCTTTGCAGTTATAAATACTGCATGTTTCCGTGTTTTGGAAGAGAACCACAGGCCTCCAAAGGATCATCTCGTTCCCTAGAGTTCAAGAGATGATTGTGAAGCCCTAGAAAGAGCCTACAGATGCTCTGAACCCGTAGAAGCCTAAAGAATGTGTCTCCATCGTTTAGAAGCCTTCCAGAAGTTCTAAGGAGGTGTTATTCATCAGAAAGGCGTGGACTTGGTGCTACTACTTGCAAGGCTCCGTTCTAAATCATTCTACATCGGCCAGTTCTACACTGAGACATCGTCGAACAAAGACGACCACAAGGCCGACCTTCTGTGACAGGAGAATTTTATACTTGCTTCTTTAGATTGTTGTCCTTATGTTCGCATTTTTCTTTTGTTCTTTTTGTTGGATCAGGATGGCACTTTAGATGCCCTAGATGGGGGTGAATAGGACTTCTTGCACTTTAAAAATTTATCTGAAAACAGATAACACTAGATAGTAATGTTAGAACTTAGTGTAGTGTGTGTGAAATAAGTGAGAAAATTGGCGGAATCAATCACACAAAGTGCACAGAGATTTATCCTGGTTCGGCCCTCCTATCAATCAAGAGTCCTACGTCTAGTCCCCAAGCACCCCTTGGGATTTTCACTAACTGCCAAGAACACTTAGCCTTCTCTCAACCTGAGAGGTATTACAACCCACTTGCACCCAAGCAAGTCTTCTTCTCTTTCCGGGTAAGAAGGCAACCCACTATTTCACCTCAACCAGGTGCTTCTTTTACGAGCTCAGAAGCAACTCACTAGTAGACACCCCAGCAGATCTTCCCTTTATAAAGGAGTATTACAACCACCTACAACCGTAGGTCTTCCTTTCACAGAGGGGCACTACAGGGAACAAACCCCCTGATGGTTACAACACAGAAATAAACACAGGTGTGTCTGCTCTGAAGGAAGAGCAAACACAGAAGATCTGAAAGAGATACAAGTATGAATGGAATCTCTGACTCTTTCTGACTCTAAGTGGGTGGACTAAGAAGAAAATCCACAATAGCAGAAAGCCACCCAAAGAGAAAGACTTTTGGATGCAAGAGAAATTAGAAGTCGAAGATTGAACAGATGGCTCTCTTGAGATCTTGAGCACTTCTCTCTTTTTTTTTCTAAGTTTGAATGTGGTTGTGTATGTGCTTTGTATTGCAATCCTCTCTCTATGTCTTTCTTGTGTCTTTTTGTAATTCAAACTTTAGCTTCATATATAGTCTTCAAAAATTTCCCGTTTGAAAGTGGTCGCTAGAAAATAGTCATTTGAATTTGAACGTTGGGTCTTGAGACTTGAGAATGCTGAGATGTGACCATCAGAAAGCAAGTCTTCTATCTTTTAAGTCTCAACTGTTAGCCCTTTTGGTACGACAGCAAGTTGACCTAGAGGGGGGGTGAATAGGTTTTCTGTAGTCTGAAATAGAAACTTTAAACACAGAAAAATATCACTTGAAAGTTTGGGTAGTTTAGTGTGAAAAGAGTAGCAGTGCGGAAGTAAATAAACAATCACACAAAGGACACAAGGAATTTATCCTGGTTCGGCCCTTCCCACATGGAAGTCCTACGTCCAGTCCCCAAGCAAACTCTTGGGATTTCACTAACCAAGGGTACAGTCCCCCTTATGGACCTTACACCCAGCACCTCAACTGGTCTTCTTCTCTTTCCCGGGCAAGAAGGTAGCTCACTTCTCTTACAGGTAAAGAAGCCAACCTCCTGGTACAAACCCCAGTGCGGTTCTGCTAGACACTAACCCCTAGCTGGGTTATCAACTGGTACAAACCCCAGTTTGGTTCAGCTAGACACAAACCCCTAGCTGGGTTATCTACTGTATACAGTCCTACAGCTAGACAGGAGTCTTTCTTAGAAAAGAAAGATCAAACTGGGAGCTATTACAAGATGGACACAATGAATTCTAGCTCACAGTCACAGACTCTCCCCCAAGATTACAATGAGCACAGGGAGAAAATGGAAGAGAAGAAGGCTTGAAGGCGATGAAGACTTCTGCTTTGAAAAGCTTCTATAGATTTTTGGCTCGGGCTCTTCTCTCTTGCCTTGAGTGTATGTGGCGTTGAGGTTCCTCACTTGGATGTACACTCCTTCAAAGATATTCAGGAAGGCTCTCTGTTTTTCTTCAGCTAAGCTTCTTCTTTTATATGAGCAGTTTGAATAGATCCGTTGAAGGGATCCGTTGGAGTTCTAGCCATTGCTCATCTTCTCTTCATCTGTCTTAATCTGACTCTGGTGGTCTTTGAGGTCTGTAAGCATAAGAGAGAGAGTTAGCATAAAAGAGTGTTTACAAGATGACAGTGCATGCTACTGTGTTTCTGTTGACATAATAAAAATAGTTCATATCTTTTTTTCTGACAAGACTCTGAAATATGCATGTAGCTTTTTCTGTCAGAAGATATTTGACTTTTCATTAGGCGCCAAACATATTTGAAATATAAAGGTAATATATTTTTGAACGGTATCCATGAAGAAATCGTTATGAGCATGACTTATGAAATCGTTATGTGAAGAGTCGTTGCTCATTTGTAAACACATCGTTATGAAAGGCAAATCGTTGTAAGTCTCAGCAAACGGTTATGAAACTTAACAAATCGATGAGAGGCAAATCGTTATGTAACTTATCAAATCGTTATGAGGCTTAACGAATCGTTGTGAGAACCAAATCGTTGTCCTCACTTATGAAATCATTATGAGCCTTAGCAAATCGTTATGACTAGCAAATCGATGTAAAACTTATCAAATCGTTATGAGAACGAAATCTATGTGAACAAATCGTTATGGATATAAAAAGAATCGTTGTGAGATCGATTTCTTAATAAATCGTTATGGCCACTTAGTGAATCGTTCTGAGATCGATTTCTTAACAAATCGTTATGGCCACTTAAGAAATCGTTGTGAGATCGATTTCTTAACAAATCGTTATTGCCAATTAAGAAGTCGTTGTGAGATCGATTTCTTAACAAATCGTTATGGCCACTTAGGGAATCGTTCTGAGATCAATTTCTTACCGAATCGTTATGAGCCTTAGAGAATCGTTCTGAGATCGATTTCTTAACAAATCGTTATGGCCACTTAGCGAATCGTTCTGAGATCGATTTCTTAACAAATCGTTATGGCCACTTAAGAAATCGTTGTAACTACTAAACGAATCGTTATAGCGCTTTATAAAATCAATTAAAAACAAATAATTGTAGCGCTTATTAATTTGGCACTTGAACTGAAATCGATGTATATAGATTAGACATCGATTTTATCATTTTAGTGCGCCATATTGCATCAATGTAAGACTCAGCATTTTGTTATGAGAATGATGCGACACAGATGAAACAAAATATTCAATTTAAGTTGCATCAAAAATTTTGTTAGCACGAAAATAATCATAAACAAATATAATCATAAATTTTGTTAACACCAAAATATGAAGGTAATAAAGAGTGGTTCAACAATCTCCCCCTTTTTGATGATGACAAAATTTATGAGAATTTTCTGACACAAGAATATGAAACTTAGAAAATGCAGAAAATTCCTAGACCATATAAATTCTCCCCCTTTTTGTCACTAACCAAAAAGGAAGGATATTACCATCCATTTCTCTCCCCTTTTGAGAGAATTTCTTACCATTGAGGGGTTCAACAATGATTGACATTTTTTGAATAACTCCCCCTTAATCTGTGCTCCCCCTGAGCATGTGACTTCACCTGAATGAAACTTGTAAATAATTATTAGTAATAAAGACCAATTCAATTTTTGTGACTACTCTTTCTTCAGATGAGATTTGAATGAAGAGTCTGCAGTCACTCCTGCCTTAAGCATCCTTGGTTTTTGATGCTTCTAAGGCTAACCTGCAAATAAATTACTCAAAGGTAGGTACCCAAATCCTTTTGGGTCCTTGATGGTTAGATGCATGAAAATATCCTTTAGGAATCAAAACTAAGTGCCTTGTTGTGCAGGTGTTTATTGTGTGTCCTAATTTATTACAATGAGAGCAACAATGAATATAATCTATTTTGCAGTTCTTATTGTTTTTATGATGTCTGTTTAGGACATAATTTTTGAAAACATTTTCTTTTACAGGGACCTTTTTCTAAGGCAACTTAGTTTCTTTTACAAATTTTGGTAATAGATATTTTTCTGGAATTATGGCTTGTTTTTCTTTTTCCAGAGGTATGTATCCAAGCCCTTGTTTATTATTTTCAGATTTTGACCCTTTTAAGCATAGGGCTAAAGATGTTTTCCCTCTAGTTAATTTACTAACTGATTCTTTTAAATAGAGATTTTCTTCAGTTAGAGTTTTTAATTTTTCTTCTAACTCTAACTTCTCATTATTCTTGATTTCCAAATCTTCATTTAAAAGATAATTATTATCTTTACTGTCCTTTAATTGTTTTTCTAGTTGCTCCAATTCGGATTTAAGATCAGAATTGGTGTTTTCCAAACAAGTAAGGTTGTTCTTGATATTTTTCAATTCTCTTACAACAACCTTGTGTTTATCATAAAGTTCATTAAATACATTTTCCAAGTCTTCAGACTCTGATCCTGAATCTGTGTATGAATCAAGGAATGGGTCAGAATGTACCTCATCTAGTCCTACCATGAGGGCTAGATTTACTTGCTCTTCCTCTGATTCTGAGTTTGATGATTCTGAGCTTGTGGCTTCATCATTTTCCCAAGCAGCTGCCATGCTTTTTCTTTTAAATTTCTTGTGCTGCTTCTTGGCTTTTTCTGGTTGACCAGTTTTCTTCAGTCTAGGACAATCTGGTCTCAGATGTCCAGGTTTTCTGCATTCGTAGCAGACTGGTTCTTTTTCCTTTCTCTCTTTCTTTTGAATCCTTCTTGATCCATTTTTCTTCGTCTTGAGAATCTTCTGAAGCTTGGACAGAACTTCATCTACGTCGCTGTCTTCAGAATCTGCCTTTTTGGAACTAGAAGAAGAAGTGGAAGGAGCAGCTACAGCTTTAAGAGCATTAGTGCATTTTTTCTTTGATGAGCTTTCAGATAGTCGCTCCATATTAATTTCATGTGCTATGAGAGAACCTATTAAATTATCAATTTGCAATTTGGTTAAGTCATGGGCTTCTTCAATAGCGGTTACTTTGGGTGTCCTTAAAATAGTTAGAGACCTAAGTATCTTTCTAACAGTTTCTTCATTTGAAAGAGTTTTACCAAGAGAATTCAAGCCTACTACTATGCTTGAAAATCTATTTTACATAGTAGTAATGTTTTCATTTGGAAACATTTTAAATTGTTCGTATTGCGAAACAAGAATGTCTATTCTAGTTTGTTTCACTTTATCCATTCCTTCATAAGTTATCTGCAGTTTATCCCAAATTTCTTTAGCAGATTTGCATACAGATACACTAGTAAATTCCTTTTTAGATAAAGCACAACATAAGTAATTTTTTGCTTTAAAATTTAGAGATAGTTTACTTTTATCAGCAGGTGTAATGGCAGTAGTGCCTTCAATAGGAACAATAACAAAATCACCTACCTCAATTACCTATAATCTAGCTGGGTTATCTATTGTATACAGTCCTACAGCTAGACAGGAGTCTTTCTTAGAAAAGAAAGATCAAACTAGGAGCTATTACAAGATGGACACAATGAATTCTAGCTCACAGTCACAGACTCTCCCCCAAGATTACAATGAGCACAGGGAGAAAATGGAAGAGAAGAAGGCTTGAAGGCGATGAAGACTTCTGCTTTGAAAAGCTTCTGTAGATTTTTGGCTCGAGCTCTTCTCTCTTGCCTTGAGTGTATGTGGCGTTGAGGTTCCTCACTTGGATGTACACTCCTTCAAAGATATTCAGGAAGGCTCTCTGTTTTTCTTCAGCTAAGCTTCTTCTTTTATATGAGCAGTTTGAATAGATCCGTTGGAGTTCTAGCCGTTGCTCACCTTCTCTTCATATGTCTTAATCAGACTCTGGTGGTCTTCGAGGTCTGTAAGCATAAGAGAGAGTTAGCATAAAAGAGTGTTTACAAGATGACAGTGCATGCTACTGTGTTTCTGTTGACATGATAAAAATAGTTCATATCTTTTTTTCTGACAAGACTCTGAAATATGCATGTAGCTTTTTCTGTCAGAAGATATTTGACTTTTCATTAGGCGCCAAACATATTTGAAATATAAAAGTAATCTATTTTTGAACAGTATCCATGAAGAAATCGTTATGAGCATGACATATGAAATCGTTATGTGAAGAGTCGTTGCTCATTTGTAAACACATCGTTATGAAAGGCAAACCGTTGTAAGTCTCAGCAAACGGTTATGAAACTTAACAAATCGATGAGAGGCAAATCGTTATGTAACTTATCAAATCGTTATGAGTCTTAACGAATCGTTGTGAGAACCAAATCGTTGTTCTCACTTATGAAATCGTTATGAGCCTTAGCAAATCGTTATGACTAGCAAATCGATGTAAAACTTATCAAATCGTTATGAGAACGAAATCGATGTGAACAAATCGTTATGGCTATAAAATGAATCGTTGTGAGATCGATTTCTTAACAAATCGTTATGGCCACTTAGCGAATCGTTCTGAGATCGATTTCGTAACAAATCGTTATGGTCACTTAAGAAGTCGTTGTGAGATCGATTTCTTAACAAATCATTATGGCCACTTAGCGAATCGTTCTGAGATCAATTTCTTAACAAATCGTTATGGCCACTTAGCGAATCGTTCTGAGATCGATTTCTTAACAAATCGTTATGGCCACTTAAGAAATCGTTGTAACTACTAAACGAATCGTTATAGCGCTTTATAAAATCAATTAAAAACAAATCGTTGTAGCGCTTATTAATTTGGCACTTGAACTGAAATCGATGTATATAGATTAGACATCGATTTTATCATTTTAGTGCGCCATATTGCATCAATGTGAAACTCAGCATTTTGCTATGAGATTGATGCGACACAGATGAAACAAAATATTCAATTTAAGTTGCATCAAAAAATTTGTTAGCACCAAAATAATCATAAACAAATATAATCATAAATTTTATTAACACCAAAATATGAAGGTAATAAAGAGTGGCTCAACATCAACGGCTTCAGGCTATGCTGATAGCTGCATGGCTCTTCTTTAGATATCTTTTTCTAAATTTCTACAAGTACCATACCAAGTCTTTTCCTTTTCTCGGGGTTAGTTTTAAGAGATATAAAATAATGTAAGAAGGTAAGGGACATGTAGTTGCCTAACAGATATCTATCAGTTCCAGACACAGCCTGTCCTTTGAGCAGTATAGGATTAGGTGAGCATTCAAGAGGAATGGACACCTTCTTGGCACGCAGTACAACTGCAAAGGAAACTTTTCCTAAAAATTTGAAAACTGGATATTTTGAAGTATACTAACATATGTCTTTGAGATACATGTGGCATTATGAAAAGATAAACTATGAAACTGATATTTAGAAATGACATGAAGCATTAAATAGAATAATAAAGAAGTACAAAGCTTATTTAACTATTATTATTCAGATAACACACAGAAAGTAACATAGTGCACATCATGTGTTCGTCTAGTTCATTGAATGGTTCATAAGCATTAAAACATTAATCACACTAAGAATACATTAATATTTCTGAAAAAAAAAAATAATAACAGATACTTAAAAAAATTGAAGTATAGATGATCAAGGAAGTTGATGCTATACTTCAACTTTCAAAGAGTCAGAGTGAGATCAATCAAAATAACAGTAATCGATGTGAGATATAGAAGTAATTGATGTTTGAGTGAAAGGTAATCATTGTAAAAGATAATCGATGTTTAAAGGTAATCGATGTTTATGAACCAATCGATGTTCAAGTGAAATGCAATCAATGTTTCAATGTAATCGATGTGGACTCAGAATCGGTGTTTAAGTTAACAGTAATCGATGTGGGCTTCGACTGTCTGGAAGTCGGAGTGAGACTTCGACTTCTGGAGAGTCGGAGTTAGCATGATATATATATGTATACAATGTGTACTTAGAAAAAATTTCTTTAATGAAAGTTGACAATGTCAACACTTAGGCTTAGTGTGTTGACACCAACTAACTAATGAGATATATATAGTATAATACATGCATGACAAAGTGCCAGCTTCGTATATGACAAAGTGGACTTTGGATATGACGAAGTGGAACTTCGTATAAAATAGATCATAACGATGTCAGTCGAAGTGAACTTCGTATATAGCTTCGGATATGATGAAGTGGAACTTCGTATAAAACAAATCATAACGCTGTCGGTCAAAGTGAACTTCGTATATAGCTTCAAATATGATTAAGTTAGCTTCGTATATGACGAAGTTAGACTTCAACTGATCACGACCAAAACATGCATGACGAAGTGCCAGCTTCGTATATGACGAAGTGGACTTCGGATACGACGAAGTCTAGCTTCGGATATGACGAAGCTAGCTTCGAATATGATGAAGTGGAACTTCGTATAAAATAGATCATAACGTAGTCGGTCAAAGTGAACTTCGTATATAGCTTCGAATATGATGAAGTTAGCTTCATATATGATGAAGTTGGACTTCGACTGATCACGACCAAAACATGCATGACGAAGTGCCAGCTTCGTATATGACGAAGTGGACTTCGGATATGACGAAGTCTAGCTTCGGATATGATGAAGCTAGGTTCGACTGAACATGATCAAAATATGCATGGCGAAGTTGAAACTCAGTGTAAATCTATAATGATAATGTTAGAATATATTGTATTCATGGGAGAAACATGATATAAAATATATTAATGATATTTTTTAGGGTAAACATGGGTTTTGTTATCACCAAAATAAAAGGATAAAATATAGGAGTGGTTCAACACTTTTTAGAACCCTAAATATCATTGTATGTGTGTGTGTGTGCTCAGATTGTGAGCACGTTGTGGGTGTGTAGTGCGTGCGCTCATACACACTAGGTTGTCTCATCCCCGAAAAGGAGGTGGGGTTTGTGTTGTCCGCAGAAATAACCATGTGTGGGGGTTTATGCTTGTACCTGAAAAAAAGTAGTGGAAATCCTCACGGGGTGTGAGGTAGTGGACGTAGGCGCACACAGGGGTGTGTTTGCTGAACCACTATAAATCCTGTGTGTCTTAGGGTTTGATCCATATCTTCTACCTTCGTTCTATACACACTAGGATAGTTGGTTTCGTAGTTTCTATTGTCATATTCCTCTATGCACATCATTTTATAAATTGTCTTAATTGAGTTTAATCTATTATGTTTAAAAGATTTTTTAAATTAGTCGATAACCAATTCACCCCTCCCCTCTTGGTTGCTCATCGCACGTACCCTTGTACTTCATCTCTAACTTCCTATACACAATAAAATTTAATATACAAATGCACTATATAAGAGCATAAAAATTAAACATAACATAAGATTCTATCCCTCATACCGTGAGGAACATCCACTACAAAATGGAAATGAAGGTTAAGTCAATGAAAAATATGCGTACTCTGTCCAACTGTGTAGTCTTCAAGATTTCCATATGGTGCAAATCTTCAACAATTGGCAATGTAAGCCCTTCGTTAGTGTTTAGTGCCTCATAAAATTCATGATAATACAAGAGTCCAACTCACCGTGTGTGGTAATCAGATGTGAAACCAATGTCTTCATCTCTTCTTTCATTATCAATAAGTGACATAAATCCTGCATTGTCAACATTATCAACTGAGATGCCAAATGATTGCACATCTTCTTTCTTAAAAAACAACTCAATACCCCGACCATGTGAAGGGTATAAATTAAGCATAATTGCAATTGTCTCATCATTATCTACTCTCAATGCAGCATATTCCCCCAGACAAGTCAAGAACTTACAAGTTAAGAGAATCTTTGTACGACTTGGATCGTACTTTGTCAACTTATATATGTTCGTCAGTAACTCTATGAAAGTGATGTCTTTGTTCACCTGCAAAGACGCACACCATCTCCTTCATATTGTGGTTTATAACAACCTTCTGTATGAAGTACCCCATTAAAAAAACTTATTAACAGCACCATTGTATTAGCCATAAGCTGGCCGAACAGGGATAGCGACAGCGGTGCCCTAGCCGAACAAGGAGGGTTACGGCTCTGCAATGGGGAAGTTTTGCACAATGTACAATCAATACAAGTGCTCCTGCCTAGAATGCAAGTGCTTCTACCTAGAGTAAAGAGGACATCTGGCTACCTACGGAGAGGATTATACCTAGAATGCAAGTGCATTGTCAAAATAAACACAAACGTAGTATCTCATACCTAGGACTGCTTGGCGAGACAGGGGCAGTGGCCAGAGTATACACTGACAGTGGTAGTGGCAGTGGCCGAACTAAATGGCCCTGGTCGAATAGGGTCTGCAGGGACCACTGTGCAAGGAGAAAGAAGAAGAAGTGGGGCAATGGAGGAAGAGATAGTGTCGGTACTTGAGCCATTGTAGATGTTGGAGACAATGCGCTGAGGAAGAAGAAGGCACCGATTTCGCACTCGGAGAAAGGAAAACGAAGCGCCTCCATACGTCAGGAGGAAGAAGAAGTGGGGCGGGCGAGACTCCGAGGGCGATATTTAGGGTGAGTTGAATGTTGGTATTGCCAATGCCGAGTTCAATGTCGACATTGGCAATGCCGATTTGTTGTCGATATTGACAATACTAACATTGTGTTGCCCACCAACTACTCACGAAATGATTTAAGTGGTAGTTTTATGATTAGTTCTGCAAATAATTTTAAAATATGATGATTTATTTAATTTTTATTTTTATTGTTTTAATAAAAAATTGTTTTTTTCTTTTCGACTTTTCTCCATGGCAATTATCACAGTCCCATGTGTTCTTTTTGGTTCAAGCAATAATTTTGGTACATTGACCTTGCATTAGTTCCTTTAAGAGTGTAGAATCTTAATATTGATATATAAAGGATCATCAACATAATGATACGGAATGATAGAATTAGGGGTGAGTGAAGGAGAAAAAGTGGGTGTCTTTGGAATCTAAAATTCCAATTATTATCATTTGCAACTCAAAAGACAAATAAATTTAGTATAATAGTAAAATTTCAGAAAAAGTATTGAACTCTAGATGCTACAAACATCCATATCACTTCCGTAGGGATCAGGGTTGTGGCGGTACGGCCAACCCCTATCGTGGCACTATTGGTTCTCCCATCTTTTTTTTTTAATCTTTCCCCACATCTTATATATTTAAGGGATCTAAATGAGGTCTAATTGAGATGAAATTTCAAACATAAGCTAATTAAGAGATGATACAAATTATGATAATTTTAGCTTAATTTTTTAAATTAATTTTTGTCCAGTGAAAATTATCCTCAAAAATTATTAAGTCGACTTCATCTCAATATCTATGCATCAATAATTTTTTATATTTTTATTTTTAAAATTAGTATATTTTTTGATAATTATGATGACTTCAGATTTGACTTCATTTTTAAAATTAAATAGCATGTTATTGAAGTGCACACAATCAAAGTCGTGTCGGAATTAGAGTTAGTTGTACCGCCACATATCATAGTGGTACGGCCAACCTGTACCACCGCGTACCATGACAGTATGGCCGACCTATACCGTGCGGCAGTCAGTCCCCCCAACCCCCCCCCCTTTTAAAAATTTTCCTTCCCCACATCCGACATATCTAAGGGGTCTAAACGATATCTAATTGAGATAAAATTTTAAATATAAGCTAATTAAGAGATGATACAAACTATGATAATTTTAGTTTAATTTTTCATCTAGTAAAATTATCCTAAAAATTATTAGGTCGATTTAATCTTAATATTTATACATCAATAATTTCTAATATTTATATTTTTAGAATCAATATATTTTTCTAATAATTATGATGACTTCATATTTGATTTTATTTTTAGAACTGGATATCGTCCTATCGATGTGCGCACAATCAAAATCATGTCGGAATACGATAACTTATATTTTTTAATCTCTTTATGTGATATTCTTATATTTTGTTCATTTTATTTTGAAATTTGTTTATTTAAATATTGATCAATTCATAAAATAAATAAAATTAAATAGATCTTTTTTTTCCACCGTATCTTAGCGGTACGGTACTGTGCACGGAGAATGTGCTACAGTTGATCCGCGCGGTACGACAAATCATGGTAGGGATGCGACAGTAGTAGTGTTGGCCGCGACAAGCAAACATCCCATAATATTTTAAGAGATTTTTAATTCGCAGTCTGATCACAAATGTTTAATCTGAAATGACGTCATATCTGGCATTGTTTTGTTTTTTTGGCGGGTACATCATTTGTCACATTCATTACCTCGAAAACCGTTCCGTTTACATGACTATGATTTTGTCAATTTCCATTGTGTTAATTTCATGTCCTAGAGAGGCACCTTACAACCTTCAGGTTTAGGATGCGGTAATGTTGACCTTGGCTAATGCAACTTAAGTCAATCCTTCCATTTCTAATTTTCTCACAATCAATTACACTTTAATCTGGAAACTGAATGAAATTTAGGAGGTATCACGATTATTTGAAAATAGCAAGGTGGAAATTTCTAAAAGAAATCCTGAGAGTTCTTTTAGTAGGAAGTTAAGCGTCCACAACCTACTCTAAGAAAGTTCTTTTGACTCTATCAAAATCACGTGGTTATTCTCAGTGATTAGGAGATGAATAGACTGTTTATTTTCAGAATGGCTCAGCAGCACTGTGCCAGCAATATCTAAACGATGATTCACTACATGAATATAGTTGTCAAGACGTCAATGCGATTAAGGTGTAGTTGGGGTCTCAGATCGTCTAAGAATTTAGGCACCCACCTAAATAGTAGTATCTAGATGTTTAAGACGGAATTAAATATGAATTGCTTTCAAGTGTCCCACTTATATGACATTTATGTCTCTAAAAATATATATGATGATAAAAAATTAATAAAAAAGATCATAATATAGTATACATAATTGCAATGACATATCATAATATGGCAAACATATTATTAAAATAATACATAAATATGAGAAATATAAATAATAGCTACATATCACACAAAAAAAACTTTTTAAAAAAATGTCACAACAAAAGGTCAAAACTATATGAAAGCAACAAAAATGAAATTAGAAGTAAACAAGCTTACATTATATATCATTAAGTCAAAAAATCTAAATTGACATTTTCAAATAAATAAGCACACTAAATAAGAACAAGAAGTGCAAATGTCATTATATCATCAAAAAACTAATTTTCAACTTTTAAAACAAACAATTAAATACTCATACATGTAAATATGCTAAATGAAAATAAGAAATATAATACCTTATCACACTTAAAATAAGTAAATAACTAAAAGAATCCACTACATAATCACACAATATGTTTAAAAATTGAAAAAAATAATAGAAAGAGACAATTCTCATGAGTTTGAATGATGATAACTTAAATTTGACTTAATTTTGAGAGATTTTAGGCGGAGTGAGTGTTGTCGAAGAAAGTGAGTCCCTTGAAGAAATCACATATTCATTTGACTTACTTCACGAAACTTTAAATTTAAATGTTCTATATAGTTTATTCGAATTATGAAATTTTTAATTAAATCAAATTACGAGAAATTACAAAGTCGACATTTTGATGAAATCACCAAAATTGTGATTTTCTTCTTCGATCAAAAAGTTATATTTTTATTGGTAGGAGATATAAATTTTTTTTATATTTTTATTAGATTCAAATGGAAAGTGTTACTTTATTTACATATAATATCTTAAGTAAATAAAACTATATAAATATAAACATTTGTTTAAATAATATTCAATGAAATAAGCTATTAAACTATACATTATAAGACCTAAACTACCCAAGCCGGAACTTAAAACCATGCATCATAAGACCTAGGCCACCCAAGATACCTAGGCAGGCCAAGGCGCTCGCCTAGCCCGCTTAAGCACCGCTTTGGGATGCCTTTTTGGGTCCTTAAAAGACGGACCTTCGCCTAGCCATCAATTTGGCACCTAAGCGCCTTGACAACTATGCTACACGAAGTTACGAGACAAATTGGTAGAAACATGAATTTAAATCAACTATTTAGTGCTCTGGGACTTGTTCTAGCTGATACATTACCATAGATAGTCTCCAGTTCGCTTCTGATATGACTCCATTGTGTTCCATTCTGCATAAAGATTTTTACTTCCAATTGCTTCCAAGAACACAGCAGTTCATCCGAAAACAGTACATGGAAGGATATGGATTACACAAAGCAGTAAAGATGACCAACAAAATAGTAAGAATCATGTATACAAATAGTAGCTTTCTGACAGAATCTACAAAAAGCCATCCCTTCGGTCTTGTTCCTCAGCCTCCTTGTTGGCAACTTTAACAGATTTAAACCACAGAAAGCCCTGAAGTGGAAAATGTGTATCGTGAAACCTCCTTGCATATCTATCAATTTTAAAGAACTGATGGCTTCCTGTTCATGACATATTCAAATATGAAAGAAACTTACAGACATTGGTATCCCAGTGAAAACAAAGAACCCAAGCAGGGGAGCATAGAATATGCTATCAGACTTCACGATTCCGAAGACAGGTCTCTCATTCACGTACTCAAAAATTGAACCTATCTGTTATTTCCATAGCACCAAAAAGTCCATAGTTATTCTTTAACGACAAGCGAAATACAAAGTTAAAGAAGAGTGAGAAGAATACCGCCGCTATAGCTGTGATAGCTGATGCAAGTAAATAAACATAGAAGGGGACTTCAAAAATTTGTTGAGAAATGCTACTCTTGCCTTCATCACGAGCCCAAGGAGGTGGCTCTTCAGAGTCTGGTCTAGCCCAAGAGGGAATTGTCTCCTCTGATTCACTCGACTTGGCTGAACCTTTAGTGGTGGCCAAGACCACAAGCCTTCGACATGGTAGCCGAGCTCTTGGGCTAGAATACATTGGAAAGCTGCTTCCCTTCAAGTTGAAACCTTGACACCTTTTCCGTCTATAAAGTTTGTCCAACATTTTAGGAAGGAATGCTAATCCGCATCTCAGGAAACCGGTGCCATCCTGGATCCTTGAATGATTGAGTGCAGTTGACGTGCAAAGGGACCAATTGGTGGCCATGGCTTTTCTTTATTCTTGATATTTCACCTGGAATGGAGTACAAGGAGATGAAGAAAACATATGAGCTGTTAACAACAATACTTTCAGTTACAATTTAATGGTTACATTTGATAATGTGAAAGTGCACCCATACAAATTGAAAAATGATATAGGTAGGCAGCATGTTTGTGTGAAGCAGACAGAGAAGATTGTTTTTGCTCCAAGACTCTGCTTTCTCAACCAAGATAAAGGGTCGCAGAGCATAAAGACTTGATAACTAGTAGACCAGTTAACTATTGCAAGTCAGACAAGCTCTGCAAGTACATACCATTCTATATTTCAATTTAAAAAGGCATCAAATAATGGCATTGCATGAAAATAGATCATGCATGCAGACATGCTACTTGATAAAGAACTTAAATTCACAGTAATCAAAGAAATGACATACCCAGGTGAAATAGAAGTTTCTACCATGATGATACAGAAAATTCATCAACAACCAGATGAAAATCAATGTAAACCTACTAATGCACAGATTGATGCATAAATGAAGATTATTTCCAAGGCAAAGGTCTGCATATAAGCTTAGGAGTTAAGAAACCCGAATCTGATTAATACTAACACTATATGGTCAAAAGCAACTGAATCTTTAAAAAGAATGGATCTCTAATTTGATGAGATCTGCACTTATATGGAAAAGAAGCAAAGAAACATCTTCATAGAGGAGATCTCTCATATATTCATAGATTCCCAGCTGTTTGATGAAAGGTTTAACAGATTCAAAAGTTGCTATTTCATGTGACTTAAAGCAAATGGGCAGAAATTAACAACCAAGCTAAACCTGAACAACTTAAGTGTATTCTCATAGCAGGAAAGTATTATCTATGTTAACTATTTTGAATCCTTTATCTATATGCTTCCTAAATTGTTAAACATTAGTTCTACAATTAGCATTTCTTTAGCCCTCTCTACCAGTAAGAGCTCAGCAAGGAGATTAGAAACACACAAAGATTTACCTTTGACCATCAAATTCCTGCAAACAAAAAAATTGAATCATTAGCATGTAGTTCTGAATGATGAAAAAATTTGGCGGAGATATCCTATCTTCCTTTCTACAAGTTGAGCAAATCCAGAAACTAAACTTCCCTAAAATGACTTAGACATTCAACGATCCTTCATAATCATACTTAAGATAAGAAATATGTCATCAGAAATACTACATGCATATGGCATCTCTTCCATTATTGGAAGATTCATAATCAAACTAAAGAAACTGTTATGACTTATGAGGAGCCATGTTTTGGAGATTCTTCTTTTCACTATCCTTGAAAAGGGGTCCCTTGAGTCCTGACTCATGAGCCATCAAAAGAAGGCAGCTGGTGGATATAATAAATCTCCCAACAAGGAGAACCTACTTAAAATCAATCCATTCACAAGATCCCCATACTACTTTCTAATAACTGTCAAAAAGTATTGGCAAAAAAATAGAAACTTATGAGAAATTCTGTGTGATTAAGAAAAATATGTTCGGGACCTCTTCATCAAAAAACTCAAAACATTGATCTATAATAAAAATCCAACAGGAACCTCTTTTTGTTTTTTGAAAGTGGGTAGTACCACATGTATATATTAAGAAAGGTAGAGAATGTACAAGTATAAGTGGGCCAAAAAACACCAAAAAAGGAGCCGCCCACAGCACCTATACAAGAAGCAAACACCAAGAAGGTGTAAAGCACTCTACCTTCCCAAAACACCCAAAAGAGGAGACAGAAGTATTTACATTAGACAAATTGACTGCCCATTCCTTCACCCTATCACATACAAAATGGACCAAATTCTCCTATGAACGGGACTCCCTCCTGAAAATACGATAATTACATTCCTCCCACACCATCCATAAGATACGTGAAGGACGAGCCACCAAACTATGTTAGCCTTGAGAGGCCAACATCTATGCCAATCTTTAAACAAAGAGGCCACATCAACCTGCAAGGTGATAGAACTACCAGTCTTCAGAGCAATCTCCTACCGTAGCCCTTGAGAATAGGAGCAACCCATAAAAAGGTGATGTAAGGACTCCTCGTGAGCTCCACAAAAACAGCAAGTTGGATCATCATTAAGCAAAAAACAACTCAATCTATCCCTCAAGGGAAGCCTCCCATGAGCAATCCTCCACATCAAGACCTTAACCTTTAGAGGGCTGGCCGGTCTCCATACTCCTGCAAAAAGACAAAACGAGCACCCCCATTTGAGCACACATCATAGGCTGTCTTGACTGAGAATGCACCTCCCTTCCCATCTCCAGCTCCATACACCTTTCCTATCCTGCAGACGATAAGGAAGAATGTGACTCATCAAACCCTGGAACTGCTCCTCCTCTAGAATGAAGTGACGCCTAAAGAAAAATCCAACAGGAACTTGCTTAATCATGATCACATTACCTTATCCCGAACCTCCATAATCCAGCCCCTACCCAAGTTAGTTGACCTCCAATGTAATTTAGATCTAAACTACACCGACTACAGAACCCACATCAAGGATCTATATGTGTAAACCAGATCACCTCATTATCATTTTTAGATATTTAACCTGACATTTTCAAAAGGTAAAATGGTGACAGTAAAACTGTTTGACGAGCATACCAAGTGGATGGAAAATATAATCCTTTATTGACAAATTCATAAAGGAAAAAAGAACAGTCAATATGGAACATACATCTTCATCTCATTATTTGTTTGTTTATCTAATTGTCTTTTCTACATTAGAATGAAGATCATACACAACTTTGATTTGGTTTTCAGTGGGTTAGGAGTCTAGGATGGTGAGAGGGGCAGTTTACACTATGAGGCACAAGGAAGCTACGAGTAAAAGTAGATGGACAGTTGAATTACAAGGCACAATGCACAAATCAAACTACAAATGAAATCTAAAATGGCACAAATAGACTGCAAGAGAATGAAATCTTAATACATTCCATGCACAATCCCAAAACATAAGATAATATATGGTGTTCTCCACTTTTTCCCCCAGTGGACTGCAGCTGAAATCAGATTTTGATCTTTTTGAACTGAGAAAGAAGCTTCATAGTCTATCCTTCTGATGTATCAAAATTTTGATAGCTAAATAATTAGCTGCAAACCAAGTTGCTCCAAGTAGGACTAAATCTCGACCACAGGCTTGCAGAACATATGGAATTTAATAATAATAAAAAAGATGTGTTTGCGTGCCAGTCTGTTTATAAACAAATTTGAAATTCGCTTGATGCGGGAAATTTACATGTCCATTTATTGGACGATTGCACCTATATTTTGGTGTATTTGTTCTGCACATTTATTTTATCAGGCGATTCGAGATTTCATGTATTGGAACTTTCCCCACCAACCGAAGTCCATGTTAATTTACATCGGAATGACTCCGAACACATTTGATTCTCTGTCAAAGAATGTCTTTTGTCTCTATTTGTTGTGACAATATTGATCTTGACGATTGTCCTAATGATACATACTTTTACAAAAAAATTTGAAGTCTTCATTGTATGTAGTTTATACACATGTAATTTGAATTACAATTGGTCTTTAAAGACCTTTAAAAATGGGTATAATTATATAATCAGGTCTTCAGAATTACATTCGGTCACGAACGGACCCTTGTAAATTTGCTTCTGCCATGATCAAATCATTGACTTTAAACTCCACCGCATTCGAACCTGTTCGATTGGAATTTCATCACGATCAGACTATTAGATCGCCATAGGTCCATCAGATCTACTTGATGGTTGTGATCACCCTTCGGTTTTGTTGCAACTTTTGACCCTTCGGGGTATCCTTGCAATTTCTAAACCTTTCTGAGCATTTCTACAATTTCTACCATTTCAGGATATTTCTACAATTTTCTACCTTTCTAGGTATTTCTATAGTTTATACCCTTTATGAGACTTTTCTATAGGTCTGCACCCTTTCTGAGTGTTTATGCAGTTCGACACCCTTTTTGAGACTTTGCTGCATTTTATACCCTTTCTGGGTGTTTTTGTAGTTTTCTAACCTTTCTAAGTATTCTACAATTTCATATCCTTTTTGGGTGTTTTTACAATTTTGTACCCTTTCTAGGTATTTTTGCAACGTTCCAGCACCCCTGAGATCTTTCCAGTCATTTGTTGACTTCTATGAGTACATTTGTCATTTCTTCACTTTGTCGGGGATTTCTGCCATCTCTTGGCCTTCTCGCACTTCTCTACCATTTGTTGGCATTCTTCAACATTTGTGTCATCTTTGGCGTTTTTGAGGATTACTAGTATAATCAATCTTAAGCCAAACTCAAGAGAGCGGACGCAACTTTAGAGAAGTGACGTGGGTCCCGCTCCACTAAACTAGACAAAATGACATGAAATTAGGGGATCAGAGAACTAAAAACTTTGCCAATGTTATCTTTTGAAGAAGAAATCTGGAGAAGATTCAAAGAACATTGCATTTGCGCCTTTCCAAGGCCTTTTCTATGATTTCAGCCCCTTGGAGAGATTTTTCTACAATTTCCTGTCGTTTCGGGACTTTTTTGCAATTTCTATCTTTTGGAGGGACTTTGAGCAATTTCCTATCCTTTGATGGATGTTTCTACAACTTCTTGTCCTTTTCAGGGACATATATGCAATTTCTATCCTTCTGAGGACTTTTCTGCAATTTCCACCTTTTTAGGGACCTTTCAATGATTTCTATCCCCTCCAAATTTTGTGTAATTTCTCACCATTTGGAGAGTATTTCTGTAATTTTCTGTCCCTTGGGGGACTTTTCCGCACTTGCTATACTCTCCAGGAATTTTTTTCTACATCTTCTTGTCTCTTCAGGGTCATTGTTGAATGAAAAAATTTTCCTCATACTAGAAACACTTGTTTTAAATATTTAGAGCAAGTGTATGAAGAGGAAAACATTTGTCCGGATTTTCGGATAAAAGATAACCCTCTAACCTGTTTATTCAGAATTTCCAGAATGAATGAAAGAAAAGAAATTATTTGTTCTGAATTTTTGGAATAAATAAACAGCAGGAAAAAAAAAGGAAATATTTTCTGCACATCTTCAAATTTTGAAAAGAAGTTATCCCGAATCAAGTCGGGGCTGAAATCATTTAACCCCCGGTGTTTTCGGAATAAAATTTCCCCCAAGAATTTTATCACATTAAAAACACTTGTTTTAAATATTTGGAGCAAGTGTATGAAGGGGAAAATATTTGTCCGGAGTTCCGGATAAAAAATAACCCTCAAATCTATTTATTCAAAATTTTCAGAATGAATAAATGAAATAAAACCATTTATTCTGAATTTTCGGAATAAATTAATGGCAGAAAAAAAAAATATTTCTGCGTATTCCGAAATATTGAAGAAAAGCCACCCCAGGACCGGCCAAAACAGAAATCAATCACTTTCCGGTGTTTTCAGAATAAAATCCAACCCCGGGTGAACAATTTTTAATGCCCCGGAATATTCCGTTAGAAGTCGTCCTATGTGGCGCACACATGGATATGTGTAAGAGTTCGTCCAGTACCCACGTCAACAAAGGAACGACAGAAAACAACGTGGCACGGGCCGGATCCTTGCACAGATGAACGATAAAAAAATGTATCACATGGTGAAAAGGACACGTGGTGGAAATTTATAAGGAATCCATCCCATCGGGATGCGCACCCGGTGGAATGTCCCACCAAGAACTCGCACCCGGTGGGACATGCCACCGGAGCTGCGTACCCGGTCGGATGTTCCACCAGGACTGCTGCGCGACCGGTGGGATGTCCCACCGGGAACTCGCACCTGGTGGGATGTCCCACCGGGACTGCTGCGCGTCCGGTGGGACGTCCCACCGGTGCCCAGTGGGACCCACCGCCCGGTGGGAGTCCCACCGGACTGTTCACTGGTGGGACCCACTTCCCAGTGGGACTCCCACCGATCTCCACCTCCTCTCTCTCCTTCCTAAACAAATAAGTAAATAAGGGAAGAAAATAGGAGCATTTAATGCCATTCAAGTGATATTCCGGTGGGGTGATTGGAGATGCCCCGGTGGGGTGTCCAACTCTCCCCCCAACTCCTATAAATAGGAGTCCAATGCCAAGTTTTGAGAGAATCTGAAAATGTGCCAAGTTTGGGGGATCTAAAATCCGCAAGACTTGGGAACTTGGAGACTGGTGGTGGTGGTCTGGAGCGGCCTGTCCCATGTTGTATGTTTCATTTTAATAGAAGGCTGTCGTGTTGGTGCTTTCTGTGCTCCAAAGAAGCCAAAAGACTTCCCGTGGCAAGTCAACAAAAGAGGCTATGGTGTTGGATTTTAAAAGAGTTTAAAAAAGGTTTTGGAAACTCTGGCGTACAAGTCCAAGTATTTTAGAAACATGTAAAATCTCTGTTATGCATCGTTGCAATAGAGATTTTGGTGGCTAGAAATTTTAAAGAAAGAACCATGCTGCACACCATTCAAATGAAGACCTTGGTGTTTGGGACTTATAAAAAAAAAGGGGAACCAAGTTGAGGTTTCTGTGCACTGTTTAGAGGAAGACTTCGGTGTGCTAAAAATTTTAAAGAAACATTCCAAGAGCAACACTTGGAACTCCTTTCCAAGCTTTTCACAAAAAGCCCTCATTCAGATGGATTATTATAAAACAAACTGATAAAAGTTGATGTTTATGCCATGATTCAAAGAAATATTGTGCAAAGATATTTCTAGAAGTTTTCTGAAGATTAAGAAATGGAATGGTATGAAATGAAGAAATTGCAATTATACCTCCCAATCATGTGTAATTGCATGACTGTCCCGAAAATGACCAGAAATCCAGAAATATGATATAATTGCACAACGATATGAAGAATGGTTCTGAAAATTTGCGAACATGTCCCACATTGAAGGGAAAATTTCAGAAATACCCCCATGTTAAGTTAAGGGAAATTCCAGAAATGTCCCTGTTTAAGAGAAAATTCCAGAAATGTCCTATGTTGAAGGGAAAATTTCAGAAATACCCTCATGTTAAGGGAAATTTCAAGAAATGCCCCCGGAGGGCAGAAAATTGCAAATCAGTCCTCCTGCTGTTCGAAAATTGCAGAACAATCCTTGTGTCAGGTAAAATTACTAACATATCTCTGGATTAAGAAAAATTACAGAAATACCATCTAAAAGGACAAAAATACAAAAATAGCCTCCAAAAGGTGAAAAGTGCAAAAATATCCTAAAAAGGACAGAAATCACCGAAACATCTTCAAGAGGAAAAATTACAGAAATACCCAAGTCTGGGAAAATTGCATAAATACCCTTGGAGAGTAGAAATTGCAGAAATGTCCCTCAAAAGGTTCCAAACCCAAAGACCTTGAGAGAGAAAATTGCACAAGTGCTCCCGCTTGTGAGAAAGTCATTCAAGCTATGTTCGAACTTCACGGAAGCCAACAAAATGTCGTCGAAGTTTAGAAATTGCAAGAAAATCCCTTCAAAGGAAGAAACTATACAAGATCCATGCCGTTCACATGACTCGGTGGAGCGGGACACATGTCATTTCCCTGAAGTGGCGTGCGCTCTCCTGAGTCCGGTTTACGGTTGGCGAAATTTTGGGGTCGTCAAGAAATGACAAATATATCCAAGGAAGTCATGAAATAATTGAAAAGCCCCAAGAAGTCAAGAAATGATATAAGATACTCGGAGAAGTCAACAAATGACGGAAATATCCGAGTATGCCAATAAATGGCGAAGCATCCGAGGAAGTCAACAAATGACGGAAATACCTGGGACTGCTCAGAAAAGCCAAGAAATGGCAGAAATGTCCAAGAATGTCAAGAAATGACAGAAAATACATAGAATGCCAAGAAATGGCAGAAGCATCCGGGAAGTCAACAAATGGCAGAAATACCCGAGACTGCTCGGAAAAGCCAAGAAATGGTAGAAATATCCGAGAATGTCAAGAAATGACAGAAAAGACAAAGATTGCCAAGGAATGACAGAAGCATCCTGGGAAGTCAACAAATGACGAAAATACCCGGGACTACTCAGAAATGGCGGAAATGTCTGAGAAGGTCAAGAAATGATAGAAAAGACAAAATATCTAAGAAATGGCAAAAGCACTCGGGTAAAGTCAACCAATGACGGAAAAGCCAGTGGACTACTCGGGAAAGTCAAGAAATGACGGAAAGAACCCGAAGATATCAGCCGATGACAGAAGATCTAAAAAGGCCAAGGAATGACAGAGGTGCCTGGAAATGTCAGAAAATGGCAAGGAACTCTTGAACAGTCATAGATACAATGTTGTCCAAATCTCCTTCAGGTTTCTTCTTCAAAATACAACATTGGCCAAGTCTTCGGCTCTCTGATCGTAGTGGCTGATCCTCGCAGAAATACCCCGACGTGGGAGGGCTGCAAAATTCCCATAAAGGGTGAAAGATTGCAACAAAATCCCAAAAGAGGTGCAAACTTGCAGAAACCTGACATGACCACTTAAAGGTCTCATCACCATCAAAGGGTGATGGCGACCACAAAGCAAATACAACGGGCTGACAGTGATCATATTGGCGATCCAACGACCCGCTCGTGGTGAAGTTCAAATCCAACGGTCTGATCGTGATGATATTCAAATACAACGATCCAATCGTAATGAAATTCAAATCCAATGGTCTGATCGTGATGCTATTCAAATCCAACGATTTGAACATGATGAAATTCAAATTCAGCAATCTGATCATGGTGAAATTCAAATCCAACGGTCTGATCGTGATGATATTCAAATCCAACGATCTGATCGTGATGAAATTCAAATCCAATGGTCTGATTGTGGTGAAATTCAAATCCAATAGTCTGATCGTGATGATATTCAAATCCAACAATCTGATCGTGATGAAATTCAAATCCAACGGTCTGGTCATGATGAAATTCAGATTCAGCGATCTGATCGTGATGAAATTCAAATTCAGCAGTCTGACCATGATAGAAGCAAGTCCAAAAGGGTCCGATAGCGACCGAATGAAATTCTGAAGACCGATTACATAATCGGGACCATTTCTAAAGGTCTTGAAAGACCAATTGTATTTCAAATTACATGTGTATAAGCAATGAATACTTCAAATTTCTTTGCAAGAGTATATATCCATGAAGGACGATCATCAAGATCAATAGTGTCACAACGAATAGAGACAAAAGATGTTCTTTGACAGAAAATCAAAGGTGTTCAAGGTCACCTCGATATAAATTAACATCGACTTCGGTCGGTGAGGAAATGTCCAGTACACAACACCCAAATCGCCTGATAAATGAATGAAATTTGTTTGTTCTAACAGAATGGCATGCCCGCAAAATAGATAAACATCTACAATTTATCTTTTTCTTCTAAAAGATAAAGATGAAGAAAATTTCGCGTGTTAAACAGTCATATATGTAATTTCTAGTCTCTTCAGGACATTTCTGTAATCTTCTGTCCTTTTGAGGATTTTTCAATAATTGTCATCCTCTCTAAGGACTTTTCTGCAATTTTCTATCCTAAAAATATTTCTGTTTTGCATAATTTTCCACTTCAGCAAGTACCTTCATGCCAGACTTCGACTTCATAGTACCCAAGAGAGTGCATGTACAAACCTCGGCCTTTGCATGGTCTTTTATATAAAATTTGGATGACTTGGCAAATGAGTCTCCATGAGCGACTTTCATGCAAATGCCAAGGACCAGCAAGAAACCCAGGACCTTTCTGCTTTTTTTAACAAACTAATAATCCCCCAAAGGCGGCCTTCTTCTCCAAAGGTCTAAGCCTCAATGGTCCAGACGTTCATGAGAAGTCCCCTTTGCCTTGGCCCTTGCTCTCCTTATAGGGCTGCCAACGGGTTGGAGTCGGAATCGGAAATGACTGTTTTTACTTCCCCCTCCTATTAGAAATTTCAGAGTCGGAAATGGAAACGGAAAAGAGCATTTCTGCTTCCGCATCCATTTCTACTTTGAGTCAAAAAAATGGAAACAGAAACGGAAATAAAATGAAAACTACATATGCAACAACATTTATATAATTAGAATAAATTTATAAATTTACAAATACATTGATTATTAAATTTATAAATAATTTTAAATGTAAATTTAATAATCTCTTCTACCACATCTTCTCCATCTCGTACATTATAATGACCCTTATTAAATGAAGTATGACAAGATCACATTAGTATAGTAAAATCATGTAATTATATATAATGGTTGAGTAACCGATAGTCAACATATGTAGGTATGAAAACTGTCAGAGAAAAAACTACTATATATGATAGAATGAAAGAGTGACCACTAGTCAATAATTGAGACAAAGATGGATGACATTTGCATGTAGATTAGAGGTGAGTGATAATGAGTTAAAAATTTAAGAGCTAAACCTTTGAGGTTGAGAAGTTTTTATTATAAAAATATTATATAATATATATTAAACAATTATCAGAAACGAAAATAGAAAAGCGGATGCGAAATTGTGTGTTTTCGCTTTTGCATCCTATAAGAATTTGGATATCCATTTCTACTTTTGCTAACCTATCAGAAAGTTCTTTTCGGAGTTCTACATCCTACAAGAAATGCGGAAACGGATCGGCTGAACGGAAATCAAATATTCGTTGGCAGCCCTACCTTCTTATATAGGAGTCGGAAGGGAGGAGGAGAGGGCCATTAGCCCATAGCCACGACAGCCAAACCCCACCAAGGGTGGGTTTCCTTGGTGGGGTTTGGCCGCCAAAAGGGAAACCACCAAGGGTCCCAACGGTGGCATTTTCATCAGCTAGGTTTTGTAATATTTTATTATTATTTTTTATATGGGAAAGAGAGAAAAGGTAGGTGAGGCAGCCTATCATAGGTGGAAAACCCCACCGAGGGGGGTTCCTTCGGTGGGGTTTGTCCGCCGAGGTAGGAAACCCCACCGGGGGGTGGCCATAGGGGAACCCCGGTGGCCATAGAGGTACCCTCTGTGGGGTTTGTCTGCTTGGTGGGAAACCCCACCGAGGGCCCTCCCTTGGCCAATTTTTTGGGGGCTTTTTGTGTTGATTTTTGGCGTCAACAAGGTTTTTCGCACTAGATCCACAACCCAATCATGATTGTATATGAATCTTGTAATCATTCTGCCCAAATGCACAACTTTCTTGACCATGCTACGTTTCGCCACATATTCAAACATGAGGTCAATACAATGAGCAGCATATAAAGACCAAAATAGATTGTGCTTCTTCAATAACAAATTGCCAGCTTTTTATAGCTACTTGCATTGTCCATGACAATTTGTATGACTCTTCTTCTTCCCATATTCTTTGATTTTATCTTCCATCAACTACATGATATATTCATGATTCGTTTCTTTGCCAGTTGCATCAATAGAAACCAAAAATACAACATGTCCTGCTCTGCATACCTTGAAGTTAATGATGGACACTCAATGTATATCCTAATGTGGTTCTAATAGCTTGACCTCTGCTTACATCTTAGTCATTAATTCGTCTGAATATTTTCCAAGGGTTTCTTTGAGAATTGGGGAACAACACCACGACCAAGTATTTGCGCTTCAGTTATCATATTTTTGAAATGATGATACTAGCAACATTAGTAGGAATATGGTTAAAATGAAAATTCTAGAAACCATTTTGCCTATAGCATCTACCATTGGTCCCTTAGTTACCATGGATAAAATTCTTTTTTGTTTTGCATCGTCTGACTTGTATAACCTAGCCTCTGTTGTTGGCTCACACGATGCTGAAGTTTGTTATAGTGCACTTTGTTTTTCGGCTGGGTCCACTACCTCCTAACCCCATGTCTTGGGTTGGAGTTACATGGAATTCCAACTGATCAATTTCCTATCGATTTTCAGCAGCACGACGATGTGCTCAAAAAATCTTCATCTTCTTCCTCACCATCATCTTCACCAGAATTATCATCAAAACTGCCACCCATTTCCCATACTTCCTCCATTACCTTCTCCTTTGTGGTTTTTACCTTTAAAGCATCTAATCTTTTTTGTTCTTTGAGTCATTTTAATTGCTTTTTCACTTCTCGAGGACAACTTGGACATTTACTTACATCTTGGCCTCTTTGTCCAATTAAATTTTTTTTTTTACTTTGTAACTACCCCTTTTTCATTATTTTTCCACAAAAATTGCATTTTGAACCTTTCCCACAGGCTTCCCATACTGTCAGCCTATGTCATAAGAAGACATTTCTGCAAAAATATATGAAACCCCAAAACTATAAGAATTGTTTTTTTTTTGGTTGAATGGTGCAATGGCCAAACCACTGCGCACCCCAAAGCCCCACCTCGGGATCGAACCCGCGTGATCCCGGGGCCCCTCCCAAACCTTCCCTCCTGGTGTCCACTGCAGGACTGCCAAAACTATAAGAATTAGTAGGTGTAATTCAGGTTCAGCAAAAGTAATGCAGTAAAATTCATAATAAAACCGAAATAATTATCAGCTCAAATTAAGCTAAAATACAATAGTTTAACAACAATTAAGCTGAAATTAAAAGCAAAAAATTTCAGTTTTCATAATGAACAAGCAAGAATTCAATTAAGCAAAAATCAGTATAATCATTAATTAGAAATTCGTAATGAAACAGAAATGCACTAAGCAAAAGTAATTAACACAATCAGAAATAGCGAATGAAACAAAAAAATTAAGCAAAAATATTTAACATAATCCGAATTCATAATGAAAGAGAAATAAATTAAGCAGAAGTAATTTTCAGTTAAGATTTTCAGAATTCAGAGAAATTAAAAGCAAGAACTTTCAATTTTGAATTAATTTTCATACTAACTAGGTCCAAGAGTAAGTACCAAAAATTAACAAAATAAGTGAAATTCATAATAAAACAAAGATAATTTAAGGAGCAAAGAACAGGACATTAAATAAGAAAACTATTAAGTCTCATAAAATTTTCAGAAATCAACACAAATTCTGTTTCAGTTTCCAGAAATCAAAGGAAATTGTGTTTCATCTTAGCAGAAATGAAAAATCAAAATAAATTCTCGGTTTTTTCAAAAATCAAAATAACCTGCTTTCAGAAATCAAAAGAAATTGCTTTCCAATTTTCATAGATCAAAAAATTATTCAGTTTTCCAGAAATCAAAATTGTATTATTTTTAGAGATCAATATAAATCTTTATTAGAAATCAAAATAAATTGTGCTTCAGAAATCAAAATAAATTACAGTTTTTTCAGAAATAAAAAGTTTTAGCTTTGCAGAAATCAATATAAATTGTTTTTTCAGTAATCACATTACATAAATTGTTTCACTTTTCAGAAATTAAAAAAAATGTTTTTGAAAGCAAAATAAAATGTTTCAGTTTTTCAGAAATTAAAATACTTATTTTTCAGAAAACAAAATAATCTTAGATTATTTTCTCAGCTTTCAAAAATCAAAGTAAACTGATTTTGATTTTATGGAATCAAAATAAATTGTTTTCAAGTTTTCAGAACGGCCGGCACCTCAAAGAAGAAGTGTCGCAGCGGCGGAGGCTGGAAGACGGTGGATAGCGGTCGCCACAGGAGCACGCATGGAAGAAATGGGGTCTTCAAAGAGGGTGCGAGGTGGGGGTGGGGGGAGGGGGGGATATGGTGGGGAACCACAAATGGGGTGACTCCAATTTGGGTCGCACGGATCCTCAGACCTTTAATGGGTCTAGCTTTTAGTTTTGTGAAAGGTGGGCTTTCGCTGAGTGTACAAGAATGTAATATCCCAATAGAAATGTTCGTTGCTAGATTGGACTGACAACAAGGCCTTGGTGAATTGCTTTCCAAGTAATCCCATTGGCTAAAGGTCTTGTCATATCCTTCTTTCTCTCTCTTCCCTAGCCTATAAAATTGCTTAACAAGTAATTCGCTTAGGCCTTGTTGCTAGCCTAGTCTGTCAACAAACATTTCTCATATCCCAATGTCTTGGGATGCAATCTAATGTTGGTTGTCCGTGCCTGCACAATGTCATTTCTTCAAAAAAATTCCCAATATCTAATAAGATTTCTTTTGCAAATGCTAGATTTTCTTCAGATGAATATGCTTTGCCAATCCAACTAGAAACAATAGAATAAATTTCTCTTGTATAGATCTTTGCCATTTGCCACTCCACATTTAAGGGAGTTTTCAATTGGGACAAGTGTGTTCTCATATATAGTTTCAGTTCTAAGCATTGTAGTCATTTTATTGCTCTCTCAAAGCGAATAATAAACTCCATCGATGTATTTTGCTTGCTAACATATTTTGAATAAAAAGAATTCATTGTTCCATGTTATAGTGTACTTCTAATTCTTGCTGAAAATATTTCCTTAGAAAATATTGAAACCCATTTTTCTTGTATCTTATATAAATTAATCTTCAATCCAAGAGTTATTTTGTATCTCATTCTCAACCATTAATTTCTCCCATGCTGACTCAAATTTCTCTATTGATATTCTCTTCCAAATGCATTTATGAAATGGTTTTTGAAATGCTGACTTAAATGTTTTAGCACCCAACTTGTTAGTCTCTTTCTTCAGAATATGCTATGTCCAGAATCAGTGGTAGGTGGTTGGAAATATTAAAGCAATTGCAGCTCTCATTGCAGGGTCTTGATCAGTGATGATAGATTTAGGACATACTCCAAACATAGCTTCTGAAAAATTTTACTGCACCAATGTGACATGTGTATGTGATCTATGTAAATGAGTCTTATATACAGTAGTTAGTGCATGACTATAGACCTTCTAGGAAGGTCGTAAGTTTCCATTTTTCATCATTCTCTTTATCAACTTCTATACACGCCTTGCAGTTTTCTCTCAATATAAGATGATTTCGTTGTCTTTTCTTGCATCTGTCCTTCACTTCACTTGTAGACCCCAACAAATTAGAGCATTCCTCTAGATCTTTTTCATGTTCTGTATTATCTTCCAATATGCATTCAAACTTTCCTTCCATATTTTTCTTAGGCCTAGTTTTCCCTTCTTCAGAAAATACCAAGGACTTTTGTGCATAGTTCTCTAGTTTTTGGATTATATCTTGTTGTCCAATTTCGGACACCAAATTCTGCCAAGGTTGCATATATTTTGTAGAACTTTTCAACTTCTACTAAAGATTCAAACATATTTCCAACCATTGGCATAAATTTTGCATTTACATGCACAAAACTTGCTCAGTTGTGTTGACATATTTATTCTCTTCTATTGTCACAAAAGTTTCCATGCAGATGTGTATCTAATAAAATGAAATATGATTTGTAAATTAGAAGGGCTAAAGGAATTATAACAAAAAAGAAAATAACATGCTTCTCATTTAGTGCACTATTATGCCATTTTTTTGATAAAAAGGGTCAAAAGTTGATCACTTTTTGTAATTAAATTACAAATAATAAAGAAGGGAGAGAAGCAAATTATGAGAATAGTGTACAAAGAGAAGATAACATGCTTCTCAATAAGTGCACTATTGCGCCATTTGTTGATAAAGGGGTCAAAAGCTGATTAACCTTTTGTAATTAAATTTAGAAAAGAATAAAGAAGAAAGAGGGAACAGACCTAAAAGATCCTGACTTGAGAAGACCTTCAAAGTAATGGCGAAGGAAGAGCAAATAGGATCTCGTTGTGAGAAAGTGTTTCTTGTGAGGTCGCTGCAAGATTCTAGATCGGCAGGAGGTACACAACATGCAAGTATAGGGAGCAAAGATATGAAAGGGAAAAAAAATTATAAAGAAGCTACAATGTGCATGGAGTTTGCAAAACTTTTTGACAAGTCATTAGATATTATATTCTCCTTTCCAAGGATAGACGAGAAGGGGAAACAAGACAATTCAAAGGCATGGGTAAAGTTTCACAACTTCTCAAACATTGTATGAACCACTTTTTCCTCCGAGTTTCTTGAGTTGCCAATAGACTTCTCAAACACTGTACATTGAATTTAAAGGTGGATAAAAAGGATGTGGCCAAACCATACATTTTTGGTCCACTGTATATATATATATATATATTATTTGCTTAGCAATATTTCAGGTTAATTAAACTTTTCAACTTAGTTGGCACGTGAAGACTATATGTTTAGGTTCCTATCGACTGCCATATTATTATTAATTATTTTATTAACATTTGTTGTTTCTTATGCTATATGATCTTCTTACACACATGTGCTAAACATTTGTCACAAGCACTTTTGTATTTATTAATAGAGAATATATATATAGTATAAAATATAGGTACTGGATACTTTGTGACATAAACTAGGCTTTCCTGAGGCACCTTGTCTTGGTGCCTAAGCATTAAGGTGGTGGACCATCACCCTAGTCACCTTGGTTGCCTTCACGACCATGATTGAGAAGGAATGGATGATCATGGACAACTAACCAAGTCATCTTATGTGGATAATTTGGAGGGGTTGTCTAGATGTTTTGGTGACCGACCTTGGTTACTTATTAACCATTCTCACTCTAACTCCTCCCTCCTGGAAACCAATTGTTGTGTTTTATAATAATATCAAATTTTTACATACCCCAAATACTTCTTTCAAAATGTAAATTTCTCATTTGCAAATCATATACTGGCAAGTTTTTTTAAAATGCTAGTTCCTTGTCCACTTACGAAATATCACAATTCTAGACATTCCAGAATCTACTCTTTTCTATAAAATCTGGCAAGGACATTGTCTTTATCATCTCATAAGGCTAAAAGCCAAGTTTTGAATCCACAAAGGCAACCATCGCATTTCATGTAGTTTACTTGTTCATCCTTTTCGTTAATTAAATGACTCTTAAGGGCATACATAGCAGATAATGTTTCCAGCATTTTGGGTGGTTTCTGATCAATACATTTTCTCGACATGCCCCTCAAAGTACCTTATAAATATTCTACTAAAAAAACTTTTGTAGATATCCTTATTTAGAAAACTAGTGATAGTTCCTGATAGCTGGTGACAGAGAATGGTAGTTTCACCATTCTCAAGATAGCTGGTTGACTTTCTAAACCCAGATACATAAACAGACTTGTGGAAGATAAAATAAGGCATCATGATATCTAGGTATTCACCATTGAATTACTTAAGGCTCAAGATAGTCCTACTATCAAATAGTCACTGTTAATGGACATGGCAGCTGTAACCTCAACTAGAAATCACACAAACAGCAGGAATTTTCCAATGAGCTATAGACATCCCCCGAGGGTGACATAACCACTTGGAAGAAATTATAGCCGCCATATTGTGCAATCTTCTATTCAAATCAAGTTTGATGTTTAGCACATGGTAAAGGAAATTGAAGAGGCGTGAAACTTCAGCATACTCCTCAAAAGGTATTGCCCCTGTTTTTAGGTTTTGTCCTTTTTCCTGGAAAAATGACTCTTTTAAGAGAAGAGGAATATGTCTTACTTATAAGCACACACTTATTTCACTACACTCAATGTTGGACTAAATTATGCCTCTATAGGAACAAATCCTCCCAACTTGACAAGTAAATATTCGAGCTTTAGCATTTAATAGCATATATTAAATAAAGGTGTCTTGACAAAATTCTTCCTCATTAGCCAAACGTTGACCATGCCATTCTAGTGAAAGACTCTTACAATTGCATATTTCATTAATCACCTAGCATGGCACCCCTATCTCTTATCTTAAGATATTGAAAAGTTTTCAAACTGGAGGTAAAACTGTGTATATGAAGATACAGATTTGGGATAAAAATATTCGTCTACCTTCCCCCTTCGCAATGAGCTACTATACCCTTTCATATGGGACTAATGGTGCGCTCACATAAAACCACAATGGATATTTCTATCTATGAAACAGTAATTATAGCGCCTTTCTTCCCTTTACGGTTTTTAAAAGAGTGGAGTTTCTCGTGGGCAGCTGTAGTAGAGAAGTCGCAACCTGTCAACTCTGTGCTGGAAAAATGAAAAGAGATAACAGCAACACAGAGAAGTGAGCAAAGAGATGAGTTGGGGAAGCTTACAAGGATTCTCCTCTAGAGGGTTTTGCTTGGGGGGTAGTGGGGTTGAAGAAGTCGGCTGCTGCCAGGGGAGGATTGGGCTGGGAAGGAGAGCCTCCGGCACCGCAAAGCCCCTGTGCTTTGTCTTCCACTAGCGGCGAGGGAGTGGTGGGCAGTGCCCTACTCCACGATATGCTTCATCTGATTTGATTGGTACATGTGGCAAAAATATCCAAGAGTTCTCAGTTTCGACTTTTTTACCAAATTGCGGAGAAAAAAATTTAAAAAAAGAAGGAAAAACCGTGAACAGGTGGCAAGACTCTTCCATAGGGGCAGAGGAAATGAGGTATTTTTCTGATGAGGAACGCAGTATAGTGGTACTGGAACTCAAACTTATGCGATTTTTTTAATATTTTCTCTTTCTGAGTCAGAATTCTTGCCACCTGTCCCAATCAAAACGCAATATAGTTTTTTTTAATATTCAGTCCCTATGATCTTTTGTAATTAACTATTGGTCCTCATATCTTTATTATTTAGTCTTGAATTTCAGAAATTTGAAAGATGATTTTTACATGACTACATGTTAATAGCAAAATTTACCAGAATATACCTCAAACTATTGTCAGAAAATTTAAATTTTCTTACGTTCATGGCTAAAATAGCCATTTACAATAATGTAAAACTATTTTAAAAGTTATGAAGACTAATTACTGAAATATCTGTTTTATGTTTTTATAGAAAGCAATTTGTTTGATGATTTGTGTGTTTTTCTTTCTCATCCAGAAGTTTTATTTACTAAAAGTTTAATATAGTGTAAATGCATTGCTAAGAAAACATAAAGAAATTTGAAGCCACCAAATTACATCGAGATATTTGAATGAGTTTGGTTCTGTTTCAAAGTATGGCAAGTTCTTTCGATTTAAGTGCAAATAAATTAAAATAAAAAGTAACTAGAAATTATATTCCTTCTACATTTATATTTTATATACATAATGTGGTGGCCATTCCTAACCACCTAAGCCCGCGAGGCCCATCATGGCCCATCGTCATACTCCGGACGGGTGCGGCCCTTCGGCAGGGCGACACGTGTCCTCGGAAGGAGATTGAAGATCCCGAAAACGATCTCTGCTCCTGAGCGCCCCCAGAATCCTAGGGGCAGTCTCCGGACACCCCTCATCCTGTTCGGTTCAGACACTGTCTACCGAACAGGTCCTGTAGGAATCGTGCCATGGACCTGCTGGCCTAAGCAGCACCCAGGTATCAGGCACCGAGCAGTGGGCCCGGCTACCGAATAGCAGGTCTAGCCTACTGAACAGGCAACCTACTCAGTACCTTTCGCCCAGGAGAATCCAAGCAGCCCTTCGCCTTATCGCGACGGTTACAACGGCTACAACGCACGCGCCCCACGATCAAGTGGTGCATTAACTACCGAGTCCCTCAACGAGTGCCTTAACGCGTAACTCCCCGCTAGGGGTGCCAACAGGCGCGCCCTTTCCGGCGTCATTAGGGGACGTTCTGTCCCACTCCCTCTGCACCTTCGCCTATAAAAGGCTCAAGTAAACTCCATGCAAAGGTAACGTAACCTTGAACACTCACACTCGCCCTCGCGCGATTCACACACGAGAACCCCCTTTCCTTCAAACCTCTCTAGTCCTATATTGACTTAAGCATCGGAGGGTTCTCCCCAGTTAAAGACCAGGTCCCCCTGATTCCGTTCTGGTTTTGCAGACTTCCATCCGCACCAGCGATCGTCTTCCCATCTTCTCCAGTGGAGGCCCGTTTGGCTCAAGCCCAAACAGGAAAACACCACCACATTTTTGGTGCCGTCTGTGGGAATGACTTCAGCCATGGCTCGCGGACGTTCTTCATACCAGAACATCGGCAGCCGGACGACGAGGTCTCGGCAGTCGCACGCGGACTCCCGCAAGCGAGTCCCCCCTGTCGACGTCGTCATCACCCCCGCCGGAGCTACCGGCGGGGGCCCTACCGTCGTCGTACCTGCAACCGCCCAGGAAGTGGCGGAACTTCGAGGGCAAATGCAGCACTTAGCGGGGGTCTGCGGGGGCCTCCAGGCCTAGTTAACCAGGCAACCGGCCCTGGTGATTCCCCCGCCATTGGAGCAGCAGGCGAAGTCATCTCGTCGATGGTCTCGCGCCCCTCCGGCGCCGCAGGAGCAACATGCAGAATCACCTCGGCGATCGCACAGGGCACCTTCGGTGCGTCGGACACTAGAACGGCAAGACAATTCACCTCGTTGTTCCGCGGTGGTCCCGCCTGCCCCGCATTCCGTTGTCGGAGCCAACTCGCACAAGTCCCGACGAGAGGAGTCCGTCCACTCTGACCAGGAGTTGGCCAGATGCCTCCGTCGCGTCGTCGACCTCAAGCGCCGTGTGGACGTGATGGTCCAGCGAGTAGAGGGCAAGGCTCTGGTGGATGAAGACTTGGACTTCCGCTCCCCATTCATGATGGAGATCCTGGAAGCTCGGGTCTCCCCCAAGCTCCCTCTGCCCACCATTGCGCCCTACGATGGCACCACCAACCCCGCAGATCGTATCCATGGCTTTGAGTCGCATATGGTGTTCCACGAAGCATCAGACGCGGCCAAATGCCAGGCCTTTCCGGCCACCCTGAAGGAGACCGCGTGGGCATGGTTTGAAGCCCTCCCCACAGGTTCCATCTCTTCCTTCCACCAATTGAAGAAGTCCTTCCAGGACAACTTCCTAGGTGGAAGGTCTCAGCCGCGCACAGCGGCGTCTCTTCTGTCTGTTCGACAGAAGAAAGGAGAAGCACTCTAGGACTACGTCAAGAGGTTCCGGACCGAAGCGCTCTGCATCTCCCACCTTGACGTCCCATTGGCCACCAGTGCCCTCATCCAGGGCACCCGAGATGGCTTCCTTCAAAGGACGTTGGGGGTGCAGCAACCCTCCACTTTGGCCGAGCTGCTCTCTACTACTCAGCGCCATGCGGCATGCGAGGAGAGACTGACTGCTGGCCGAGCAGAGCAGGGCGATCAATCAGACAAGAAGAGGCCTTCCGACAATGGTTCCGACCGTGACAGGAAGAAAGGTTGGTGCAACGGAGATTCACTGCGCCGACCACGCCCCTTCACCGACTACACCCCGCTCACGGTGGCTCCCGAACATATCCTGGCCGAGATTCGAGATGAACCTTATGTTCGGTGGCCACCAAGGATGCGCTCTGATCCCCGCAGGCGCAACCAGGAAAAGTACTGTCGCTTCCACCGCGACCACGACCACGACACATCTGAGTGCCGCCAGCTCAAGGATGAGATCGAGTCCTTGATTAAACGCGGCTATCTTGGGCGGTATGTGCGCCGCAATGAAGACCGCCAAAGGCACCGAAAGTGGACTCCCGAGCAGCCGATCAACAACGAGCCCAATGGGCAAGAGATCAACGTGATCGCGGGAGGCTTCGGCGCGGGCGAAGAAAGCAATCAAAGCCGGCACGACTATGCTCGGCGGGTGCACATGGTGGACAGGCCTCTAGTGCCTCACCCAGGTCCCTATCCCCCCAATCCCTCACGCGCACGGTCCGAGGAGGCTATAACCTTCTCAGACAAAGATCTTGTAGGAGTCTCCACTCCACACATTGATGCGCTGGTCGTTTCGGCCACCATCAATAACTGTACCGTGCGCCGGATTCTGGTGGATAATGGAAGTGCCCTGGATGTGTTAGCTTACGATTGCTTCCTACTAATGGGTCTAAAAACCGACCAGCTCACCCGGGTAGAATCGCCTCTGTTCGGCTTCTCGGGGGTTTCGGTTCAACCCATGGGACGAGCACGCCTCCCAATTACTCTTGGGACGGCTCCGAAGAGTGTGACCAAGATGGTGGATTTCTTGGTTATTCGAAGCATGCCCCGCTACAACGACATCCTCGATAGGGGCCTGATCGGTCGAATTAAGGTTGTTCCTTCATCCCTCCATCAGAAGATGAAGTTTCCCACTCCGTGTGGGATTGGCAAGGTGCTAGGCAGTCAGTGCGAGTCTCGATGGTGCTATGTCCCCTCCTTGAGAGACAAACAGCCCCTCACAACACCATCAATTACTGCCCTACCCACCGATCAGCCTTCCACCACCAGAGGCACACCTACCGAAGACCTGCTTCCTGTTCGGGTGGACGACGACCCCAAATACGTCCTCTATATTGGCGCACTACTGCCAAAAGCCGAACAACAGTGCTACAAGGCCTTCATGCTAGCCAATTTAGATGTGTTCGCGTGGTCAGACGAAGAACTGCCCGGCATACCCCCAGAAGTGATGGTGCATCGCCTTTGCCTAGACCCGAAGGTGCCTCCGGTTCAGCAAAAAAGGCGACCCGTCAACCGTGAACGGCAGGTCGTGATCAAAGATCACGTTGTCAGAAGCCGAACTGTTGGGCTCCTCCGGGAAGCCCAGTGCTCAAGATGGATCTCCAATGTGGTCTGTTGAACCACTCTTTTATATATCTCATTTTTTGGTGATAACTAAAACTCATGACTATTCTTTATCTTATGATTTGGTGATACCTAAAACTCATGCAATTCAGTTATTATTATGAACATTCATTTAATGCATCTGCATAAATAATCTTCAAATGCACTATAGTAATATCACAAAAAAATATATGTTATAAACATTGTTTGAATGGTGCATGTTCTAACTACTCAGATTTTTTCTAAGTCCACAACATATATAATGTTATCATACTGAATCCGACTGCTAACTTCGACTCCTTCAGAAACGAAGTTAAACAACCTCCAAAATTTTCTAAGTCCACAACTTTATATGTAATTCGACTGATGACTCCGACTACCACAGTCGAATGCTTCTTAAAAGTTAAACTCTTGATTCGACTGTCATCTTCAACTACCACAGTCGAATGCCTAAAAAATCGATCTATATAGTATTCGATTGCTATAATCGAATAGCCTTGTTTTTTCTCAGAAGTCGAATTACCTTGTTAGAGTCGAATCACTTCTACTCCTTCAGTCGAATTGTATGTTCTTATAAATTCGACTTCACTGTTAATTTTGTACTTAATACTTTTTTTGATCTATTTTAAGCTTAACACCTACTATAAGCTTATCTCTTAATCTTTTCACATCCTTTCGAATGGATCTTTTATATCTTATTAATCCATCAGAAATATCATTATTTTATTATTTTCTCTGACAGGACAAGTCATATTAAACTTAAAATATTCATCTAAATCATGTACAAACTATTTTTGAAATATTTTTGATCTGAGCCTCATGGTCTTCACATCTTTGCTCCGGATTTTCATGGATACAATAGACACAGTGCATTCATGTATTTTCAGGCGCATGGCATCTGACATGTCTCACCTACCTCTGACAAGACCCATGCCTTACCTTTCTAGCATATCTGCCTACCTACTTCTTTTATCTGAAAGCTTGTGCATACGAGGTTTCCATACTCTTTTCTGTACATATCTGACTTACCTACCTCAAAGGTATGGAGTTCATCTTTCTTTTTGTCTTGTCTTTGTTACAGGCATTTATTGAAGCATGTTTTTGAGATGCTCCGTTCACAGTCCACTCCGAAAGGAAAAGAGCTTATCTTCTAGCTGTGAAAACTGCACCTCTTCTAAAGACCTTAGAAAGAAGCAAAACTGAAGAACCTCTGGATAATAAGCTCATCAAACTACAGTAGGAAACATGGAAGAAAGACAAGGTATGGGATTTCTGACATAAACACCTTTTTCAGTCTGACTTTGCCATCTATGCCTACAGATCTAGAAGCTCTTCTACACCAAATATCTGTTAGACAGAAAGAAAAGAAAAGAAGAAGAAGAACAGAAAGGCAACGGCTACAACAATTCCAACGGATCTAAAAGTTCCAACGACTATCTCTCAACAGATCTGTTCAAAGCTGCTCTATAAAAGATGAAGCAAGGCTGAAGAACAACAAGAGAGTTTTTCTGAAGATCATTCAAAGAGTGTACATCCAGTAAGAAGCCTCAACTCCACATACACTCAAAGCAAGAAAGAAAGAGCTCGAGCCCAAGAAGAAGTGTGCAAGCAACCATCTGAAGTCTTCAAGCTTTCAAGCTCCTTCCTCTCTTCACTCCCTTTGCTCTACATTGTAATTTTGGGGAGAGTCTTTCAGCTGAGAATTTCTGAGTTAGAGTTCATCCTTGTAAATCTCTCAGTCTGATCTTTCTTCTCTAAGAAAGAGTTATGTCCGGCTGTAGGACTGTTTACAGTAAGCCTTTTCTTGTGTGAAGAGAAGGCCAGTGGGGTACTGGCAGGTTGTGTCCAGCTGAGGGACTGTTCTCAGTATAGCACCCAACTGGGGGTTTATGTCACGCCTCGCCAATTTAGCAACAGAATAAATCGGCGAGAACGTGAACCAAGTACATAGTAGAGAAAAATGTACAACAATTGAATAATTCAGAGCATCTATTGAACAATAAATTGATTAAACTCTTCATTTCATTGAAATTCCACTGAGACCATCACAACCACTAATTCGGAGCCAATACATAGGGCACAATGACATCATTACATTGAAAAGAAATCTAAAGCAATAACTACTAGACTCCATTGTGCTAGGGTGACTTCATCAACTGACTCCGGGTCACTCAACACTCATGTCCTGTCCCATTGGTGTGTGTAACGTCATTGTTTGACTTACCTGAGACACAATAACAAATAACGAAGGGTGAGCAATAACGCCCAGTAGGACTTAAATCTCAGGCTCAAGCAGGCTTTAAATAATTAATGTATTAAATGACAGAGTAACTAATGATAGAGAGAGTCATGTAAAGTTGTGAACGTAATAGCACAAATAACATGGTGCAGATAGCAGATGAATCAAGTATAGCACTAGGATTAAAGTCAAGTCACGATAGAAAACAATAATAACACGATGGCACATAGCGTCAACGTCAAGCAATATCAAGCAACATGTATAGCAAGGAGAGAGAAAGTAGTTGGCCATATAGAGAGTAAATTGCACTTTGATTGATTTTCTTATCAATCGAAATAGTATAGCACTTTTGATTAACTTTCGTCAATCGAAATAGTAATGGCACTTTGGTTATCCGTAGATAGCCTAGAGAGAGAACATAGCACTTTTGTTGTCAATAGACAATGAGAGAATATAGCACTTTGTGTTGATTGTCTTAGCTTAATCTTGATAGTATGGCACTTGGATGTAATGCCGATATCCTGATCATTTAACTCCCGCGGGCAAATGGCACTTTCGGGCGCTCCCCCGAGGACCTGATCGGGCCCTATTGCGCTGACATTGGTTATATTGTTTATCTTCAGACAATCAATTAACGGCCAATTTGAGAGTACCAAGAAATAGATAAGAGCACTAGATGAATAGATGAGATAGTAGAGTGAACGTGAATAGATGAGCGAGTAGAGTATAGATGAGAGCTAGTGGACATTGCACGTGATACGTCGAGTAACCAGGCGGTTGTAACAGTTGCACAACACACGCACTTGGTGTTGGCAGTCAGGTGGAAATTCACGACCCTACCACTGGCCTTGTTATGCACAGGTCCAGAGGTCCGGTGTGATTCAAGACGAGGGTGAATTTCTAATAGCCGTTTGGATCATATAGATCCCTAAAGGGTATCATAGGTATTAGGGTACAACCGGCTCGTCGACCATGTGAGAATCCATGGACAAAGGAGACTTACGGAGGCCTTGAACAAAGACTCACTAGTCCGCCAGAAGGAGTATCCGTCGGAGAGTTCGTCCAAGTCAAGAAAGTGTGTATATAGAAACAAGCACTCGACATTCTAGAGGAATTCTAGAACAATGGAGCGTCGATATCGGTATTCCCAAAATATCGCGAGAAACGATAGACAAATATATTTAAAATATGGTAATTTAATTACCTAAATTACTAGATGTATTTTCAAATAATTTCATGCCAAATTACGCCATAATTGGATGGTTCAAAGTGTGTGTAAGTGTCATGAAATTGTAGATAGAAAAGGGCATGTGCATGTATTTTAATCATCCATAAATGTTTAGTTTATAACAAGTGTTATTTTCCATATATATGACTGTTAAACAAGAGTACAAACACTGTAGATAATCAAGCATTGTTGAAACAGGGGGTTTCTTGCAAAAAACCCAGATCGCAACGTACCCTAATGAGGGTCGCGACGGGGTCAACTGAGATAGCGACGGGGTCTTGTACAGGTCGCGACAAGCCTAGTCAGGTCGGGCAGCAGATCGCGACGACATGCCCTGTCGCGATCAGATCGCGACAGAGCGCACTGTCGCGATGGCCCTTGTGAACGTGGCCTATCAGGCCGTCGCGTTCACAGGGTCTGCGCCTGAGTTCGATAGAGAAAGGACTTTACATTGGATTGCGGGCCAGAACTTACTCTGTTTGACACTGGGTGATTCAGAAAATCACAACTAATTGTATAGTCAATGAAAAATCATGAAACTAGTTTCAAAACGACCTAGAGATGCATGGGTACTTACAATAAATCGGAATTGGAAAACAAGCAGGGTTTATACATGTTTTAAACACGGGTATTCGTAATGAACATGAAACAATACATAGTTGAGATCAACGACTAAATTCACAAGATAGGATGAATCAAATTTAGGGCTTTTAGGGGCTAAAGATGTCTAACATGCATCAGTTCCTATAGTAAAAATCTCGTGGCATGGGGTTGAGTATACAAGGAGATCAAGAATTTAGAAGAGGGTTCGGGGTCAGGTAAGTTGCAGAACATAAAAAATCAAGAACTAAAGATATGCTCGATGGAAAAGTATGAAACCAAAGGGCTTTTGATCCTGATGGATGAGACATCCTACAAAAAAGTTTCATGGTTTATGCTCGTGAGAATGCCTATCTTTGATCGTTTTCCTCTTCTAAGGTTAAGACTTGAAGAACTCGGGTTGAGGGCTTGAGAACTCCTTTCTCCCACGATTTCTCCTCCTCTTGGCCTCTCCTCTTTGTCCAGTAATCCTTTGGCACGAGCTAGGGCCGGCCATGAGGGTTTTAGGAGAGTATTTAAGCTTCCCCTCTTTCTATTTCCTATTTGGACTCTAATTCCTATTTAATTCGAGTTTCCTATTTAATTCTTTCCCCTCCATGCTTACCACCTTCCAAATGGGCTAGGGAGAGAGAGAATTTCGTGGCCAATCTATTTGGGTAGGGTTAGGAATCCAATTCCAACCCAAATTACTTATTTAATGCATTAAATACTTCTTTTCTATTTAAGTAATATTTAAGTTGCGAATTTAGGATATTTTTCTCATTATTCTTCTTTTAAAAATCCTTATTTTGGCCCACTAAATTCTAATGGGTCCATTTAACAAAGCCCATTATCATTTTTTGTTTAATGGGTTATAATTATTTACCTTTCCTTTACATCTTCTAATTTATTCAAGATTATTATTATTATTATTATATATTTTTTCCTTACTTGAATTTATTCTTGGGCTATGGGAGGTCCATTGGTCCAAATTCCGATAATGGGTAATCATTACATGTTGTTGGAAGTCTCTCCGACATGTTCGTTGAATTTTACGGGCGCGTTATTTTTCTGTGTTAACGGTTTTCCGACCTAGTTTCCTTATTTAGATAATTAGTCACATTGTGACATACGCTTGGCCAATCAGATTTTTTCGTTTCACGAATTTCTTCGTGGTACACTTAGGAATAATGTCTGGAGTTGATTTATAATTTTTACAGAATTTTTCGATGTATTCGTGCACATACAATAATGGTACGTATGTTTCTATTATTTCATTTTTAAAGAAATTATTATTTTGAATTTTTAAGTATTAAATTTTCCGGGTTGCTACATCCTCCCCCACTTAAAAAGAATTTGGTCCACTAAATTCCATGACTCCTTCAGATATAAATAGTCACACTATGGTAAAAGTAGTAATCAGGGTATGTTTAGAATTACCTTCCACGACTCCACCCTCCTCGGGGGTCTCAAGTTCCTGCACAGCTTGAAGTCGGCCAAGCCTCTTTTGCCCAGTCGAGCGCTCCTCTTTCTCCTGCTCCTTAAGTATAGGGCACTCGGAAATGCGATGATTGCGATTTTCGCAGCGTAGGCAAGCGCCTATTCTTCTCCAGCATTCCACTGATATGTGGCCTATCCTATTGCAGTTCTCACATCGTCCTTTGCGAATGAGGGCTAATTGTATGTTGTTCTTCTTACTCTTCTTTATTTTTATTTTATCGTTGTTTGGCTGATTCCCTCTTGTCACGGAATTGAGATCTTTTGTGTTAGTTGGTGGTTCCTTTAGAAGAGGGCAGTCTTGCATTTGATGCTCCAAATCGCCACAACGTAAACATGCACCAATGCTTCGCCAACACTCTTTGGCCGCATGCCCTGGCTTGTGACAATGAAGACAAGTGATTCTGGAAATCTCTTTGTTACGTTTCATTTGCTGATTTGTCTTCATCCCATGGTTATGTCTTCTTTTCCCATTCTTATTGGTCCCCTTTTTAATCTCCTTAGTTGCTTCCAGAGCTCTTTCTAGCAGTTGAGCAGCTTGTTGACATGCCAGAACTAGCCTTTGAATTGGTCTCATGTCGGCGTCCATTAAGAGTTTCTTCTTCTCACGAATCCTCTCGGAAAAATATTTGGTGGTGAAGAGTTCTAAAAATTCTCCCCACTCTATGTTGATGTTGGGTAATTGACGACTGGCAGCTTCCCACCGAGCTCTAACATCGCGGTCCAACTGGGAGGTTTCCAGAAGGACTTTCTCCTGCTCTGAACATTGCATGACTCTAAAGATTCGTTCCTTCGCCTTTACCCAATTTTCAGCTTCATGAGGATCCGCAGTTCCATTAAACCTAGGAGGATCTATTCGTTGAAAGTTCCCATATAAGTCTCCTGGCCCATTTCTTGCTCTTGCTTGAATCACGTTGTTAAGGGCGTGAGTCAACCCTTGTACGGTCCGTTGTAATTCAACCATTGGCGCACGCTCGCCAACCATCTCCTCTAGTCTCCTGTGAGCAATAATAATTTATTAAGTTCTTCTTAAACTTAGGGTGTTTGTACATATAGTTAAGCTCATAGCATAACCCCAAGCTTTACCCAATCTCTCACATAGGTATGGTAGGTGTCTTAGACACGTGTCATGGCAGTTCACCTAGAACATCCTAGGGCCTAAAATATCCTAATAAGGACATCCTAGGCTCTAATACCAACTGTCACGCCCCGCCAATTTAGCAGCGGAATAAATCGGCGAGAACATGAACCAAGTACATAGTAGAGAAAAATGTACAACAGTTGAATAATTCATAGCATCTATTCAACAATAAATTGAATAAACTCTTCATTTCATTGAAATTCCACTGAGACCATCACAACCACTAATTCGGAGCCAATACATAGGGCTCAATGACATCATTACATTGAAAAGAAATCTAAAGCAATAACTACTAGACTCCATTGTGCTAGGGTGACTTCATCAACTGACTCCGGGTCACTCATCACTCTGGTCCTGTCCCATTGGTGTGTGTAACGTCATTGTTTGACTTACCTGAGACACAATAACAAACAACGAAGAGTGAGCGATAACGCCCAGTAGGACTTAAATCTCAGGCTCAAGTAGGCTTTAAATAATTAATGCATTAAATGATAGAGTAACTAATGATAGAGAGAGTCATGTAAAGTTGTGAACGTAATAGCACAATTAACATGGTGCAGATAGTAGATGAATCAAGTATAGCACTAGGATTAAAGTCAAGTCACGATAGAAAACAATAATAACATGATGGCACATAGCGTCAACGTCAAGCAATATCAAGCAACATGTATAGCAAGGAGAGAGAAAGTACTTGGCCATATAGAGAGTAAATTGCACTTTGATTGATTTTCTTATCAATCGAAATAGTATAGCACTTTTGATTAACTTCCGTCAATCGAAATAGTAATGACACTTTGGTTATCCGTAGATAGCCGAGAGAGAGAACATAGCACTTTTGTTGTCAATAGACAATGAGAGAATATAGCAATTTGTGTTGATTGTCTTAGATTAATCTTGATAGTATGGCACTTGGATGTAATGTCGACATCCTGATCATTTAACTCCCGCAGGCAAATGGCACTTTCGGGCGCTCCCCCGAGGACCTGATCGGGCCCTATTGCGCTGGCATTGGTTATATTGTTTATCTTCAGGCAATTAATTAATGGCCAATTTGAGAGTACCAAGAAATAGATAAGAGCACTAGATGAATAGATGAGATAGTAGAGTGAACATGAATAGATGAGAGAGTAGAGTATAGATGAGAGCTAGTAGACATTGCACGTGATACGTCGAGTAACCAGGCGGTAGTAACAGTTGCATAACACACGCACTTGGTGTTGGCAGTCAGGTGGAAATTCACGACCCTACCACTGACCTTGTTATGCACAGGTCCAGAGGTCCAGCGTGATTCAAGACGAGGGTGAATTTCTAATAGCCGTTTGGATCATATAGATCCCTAAAGGGTATCATAGGTATTAGGGTACAACCGGCTCGTCGACCATGTGGGAATCCATGGATAGAGGAGACTAACAGAGGCCTTGAACAAAGACTCACTAGTCCGCCAGAAGGAGTATCCGTCAGAGAGTTCGTCCAAGTCAAGAAAGTGTGTATATAGAAACAAGTACTCGACGTTCTAAAGGAATTCTAGAACAGTGGAGCATCGATATCGGTATTCCCAAAACATCGCGAGAAACGATAGACAAATATATTTAAAATATGGTAATTTAATTACCTAAATTACCAGATGTATTTTCAAATAATTTCATGCCAAATTACGCTATAATTGGATGGTTCAAAGTGTGTGTAAGTGTCATGAAATTGTAGATAGAAAAGGGCATGTGCATGTATTTTAATCATACATAAATGTTTAGTTTATAACAAGTGTTATTTTCTGTATGTATGACTGTTAAACAAGAGTACAAACACTGTAGATAATCAAGCATTGCTGAAACAGGGGGTTTCTTGCAAAAAACCCAAATCGCGACGTACCCTAATTAGGGTCGCGACGGGGTCAACTGAGATAGCGATGGGGTCTTGTACAGATCGCGACAGGCCTAGTCAGGTCGGGCAGCAGATCGCGACGACAGGCCCTGTCGCGATCAGATCGCGACAGAGCGCACTGTCGCGACGGCCCTTGTGAACGTGGCCTATCGGGCCGTCGCGTTCACAGTGTCTGTGCCCGAGTCCGACAGAGAAAGGACTTTACATTGGATTACGGGCCAGAACTTACTCTGTTTGACACTGGGTGATTCAGAAAATCACAACTAATTGTATAGTCAATGAAAAATCATGAAACTAGTTGCAAAACGACCTAGAGATGCATGGGTACTTACAATAAATCGGAATTGGAAAATAAGCAGGGTTTATACATGTTTTAAACATGGGTATTCATGATGAACATGAAACAGTACATAGTTGAGATCAACGACTAAATTCGCAAGATAGGATGAATCAAATTTAGGGCTTTTAGGGGCAAAAGATGCCTAACATGCATCAGTTCCTACACTAAAAATCTCGTGGCATGGGGTTGAGTATACAAGGAGATCAAAAATTTAGAAGAGGGTTCGGGGTCAAGTAAGTTGCAGAACATGAAAAATCAAGAACTAAAGATATGCTCGATGGAAAATTATGAAACCAAAGGGCTTTTGATCCTGATAGACGATACATCCTACAGAAAAAGTTTCATGGTTTATGCTGGTGAGAATGCCTACCTTTGATCGTTTTCCTCTTCTAAGGTTAAGACTTGAAGAACTCGGGTTGAGGGCTTGAGAACTCCTTTCTCCCACGATTTCTCCTCCTCTTGGTCCAGCAATCCTTTGGCACGAGCTAGGGCCGGCCATGAGGGTTTTAGGAGAGTATTTAAGCTTCCCCTTTTTCTATTTCCTATTTGGACTCTAATTTCTATTTAATTCGAGTTTCCTATTTAATTCCTTCCCCTCCATGCTTACCACCTTCCAAATGGGCTAGGGAGAGAGAGAATTTTGTGGCCAATCTATTTGGGTAGGGTTAGGAATCCAATTCCAACACAAATTACTTATTTAATACATTAAATGCTTCTTTTCTATTTAAGTAATATTTAAGTTGCGAATTTAGGATATTTTCCTCATTATTCTTCTTTTAAAAATCCTTATTTTGGCCCACTAAATTCTAATGGGTCCATTTAACAAAGCCCATTATCATTTTTCGTTTAATGGGTTGTAATTATTTACCTTTCCTTTACATCTTCTAATTTATTCAAGATTATTATTATTATTATTATATGTTTTTCCTTACTTGAATTTATTCTTGAGCTATGGGAGGTCCATTGGTCCAAATTGCGATAATGGGTAATCATTACATGTTGCTGGAAGTCTCTCCGACATGTTCGTTGAATTTTACGGGTGCATTATTTTTCCGTGTTAACAGTTTTCCGACCTAGTTTCCTAATTTAGATAATTAGTCACATTGTAACATACTCTTGGCCAATCAGATTTTTCGTTGCATAAATTTCTTCGAGGTACACTTAGGAATAATGTCTGGGGTTGATTTATAATTTTTACGAAATTTTTCGATGTATTCGTGCACATACGATAATGGTACGTATGTTTCTATTATTTCATTTTTAAAGAAATTATTATTTTGAATTTTTAAGTATTAAATTTTCTGGGTTGCTACAGTTTAAGTCTAGCAGAACCGCACTGGGGTTTGTTCCAGGAGGTTAGCTTCTTGACCTGTAATAGAAGTGAGTATCCTTCCTACTCAGAAAGGAAGAGGACCAACAGGTAGCTGGGGGTTGTATATCCTTGGGGGGATTATACCTCGGTTAGTGAAATCCCAAGATTTTACTTGGAGACTGGATGTAGGTCTTCCTTCTGTGAAGTACCGAACCAGGATAAAAATCCTTGTGTGCTTTGTGTGATTGTCTATTTGCTTCCGCACTGCTACTCTTTATCTCACACTATCACATAACTAACCAAAATTTTAGTTGTAATAATTTGTGTGTTAAGTTTCGGTTTTGTGCAGAAAATCTATTCACCCCCCCTCTAGATAGATTGTTGCCGTACCAAAAGGACCAACAAGTGGTATCAGAGCGGGTCTCTAAACTTTCAAGAAGATCCAATGATCTTAGAGCAAAGATCCATGGCAGCTCAAGGATTTGCTGAAGGCCAATCTGTTAACAGACCACCCTTGTTCGATGGTAAAGATTACAACTACTGGAAGACAAGGATGGAATTCTTCCTTCAAGGTTATGATTATCAACTATGGACCATCATAGAAGAAGGAGATCTGGTAGTCCTCAACCCTAGAGAAGAATGGACGGATGACGACAGAAGGATGCTGTCCCAGAATAGTAAAGCAAAAAATCTAATATATTGTGCCCTGACAAGAAGCATATTCAACAGGATTTCAGCATGCAAATCAGCAAAAGAAATGTGGGACAAGCTGAAGCTCACATATGAAGGAACAGACAAAGTCAGAGAAACCAGGATTGACATCTTGGTCACTCAATATGAGAAGTTCCAAATGATGACAGGTGAGATCATTACACAAATGTATAGCAGATTTACTGACATTACTAATGGTCTTGCAGGGCTTGGAAAGATGTACAACACCGGAGATATGGTAAGAAAGATCCTCAGATCTCTACCAAGCCAGTGGACTCCAAAAGTCACAGCCATCGAAGACTTACAATTATGTCATTAGAAAAGCTGACAGGATCACTAATGGCACATGATATCAACATGGAGCGACTATCTGAAAGCTCATCCAAAAAGAAATTTACTAATGCTTTCAAAGTTATAGCTGCTCCTTCCTCCTCTTCTTCTAGTTCAGAAAATGTAGGTTCTGAAGACAGTGATGTAGATGATGTACTGTCCAAACTTCAGAAGATCCTCAAGAAGAAGAAGAAAAATGGATCAAGGCGGATCCAAAAGGAGGAGAAAAAGGAAAAAGAACCAGTCTGTTATGAATGCAGAAAACCTGGACATATAAGACCAGATTGTCCAAGACTTAAGAAGACTGGTCAGTAAGAAAAGTCCAAGAAAAAGCACAAGAAATTCAAAAGAAAAGCAATGGCTGCTGCTTCGGATAATGAAGAAGTCTCCACATCAGATTCATCAAGCTCAAATTCAGAAAAGGAGCAGGTAAGTCTAGCCCTCATGGTAGGACTAGATGAGGTACATTCTAACTCATCTTTTGATTCTTGCACAGATTCAGGATCAGAATCTGAAAATTTAGAACAAGTTTTTAATGAACTTTATGATAAACACAAGGTTGTTGCAAAAGAATTAAAAAATATCAAGAGCAACCTTACTTGTTTGGAAAACACTAATTCTGATCTTAAATAAAAAATAGAACAATTGGAAAAACAATTGAAGGAAAGTAAAGATAATAATTCTCTTTTGAATGAAAATTTAAGGAGCAAGAATAATGAAAAATTAAAGTTAGAAGAAAAATTGAAAACTCTAACTGAAGAAATTCTTTATTTAAAAGAATCAGTTAGTAAATTAACTAGAGGGAAAACATCTTTAGCCCTATGCTTAAAAAGGTCAAAATCTGGAAATAATAAACAAGGGCTTGAATACATACCTCTGGAAAAAGGAAAACAAGCCATAATTCCAGGAAAATATCATTTGCCAAAATTTGTAAAAGAAACTAAAATGCCTCAGAAAAAGGCCCCTATAAAAGAAAAAGTTTTCAAAAATTGTGTTCTAAATAGACATCATAAAAATAATCAGAACTGTAAAATAGATTATATTCATTGTTGTTCTCATTGCAATAAATTAGGACACACAGTAAACACCTGCACAACAAGGCACTTAGTTTGGATTCCTAAAGGTTATTTTTATGCATCTAACCATCATGGACCTAAAAAGAATTGGGTACCTACTTCTAAATAAGATGTTTGCAGGATAGCCTTGAAGCATTAGGAACAAAGGATGCTCAAGGCATTGGCGACTGCTGGCTCTTCATCCAAATCACATCTAAAAGGGGAGTAGTCACGGATCTGTATTTAATTTTATGGTGTTACTAACAATGTTCGCAAGTTTTTTTTAAGATAAATGCAGGCAAAAATCTTGAAGACTTGACAAACAACAAGTGGATATGTCAAAACCAACAAGATGATGACCAGATTGGTCGACAGATCAGAGGAACCCTGAAGATCTAACTACCTCACATTCAGGGGGAGCCTCACGCTTAGGGGGAGCCCTACTCTAAGGGGGAGTTACATATTCATGACAAAAGATTGTTGAACCCCTCTCCAACAACATTTGGTAAGAAGTATTTACAAAAGGGAGTAATAGCAAATGGTAAGATCCTTCCTTTTTGGTTATTGACAAAAAGGGGGAGAGTATTTTATTTGTGAATTTTTCTATTCCAAAATTCTCTTTAAGAAAATTCACATAGTTTTTGATTGAGTTTTGTCATCACCAAAAAGGGGGAGATTGTTGAACCACTCTTTTATATATCTCATGTTTTGGTGACAACTAAAACTCATGACTATTCTTTATCTTATGATTTGGTGATACCTAAAACTCATGCAATTCAATTATAAGTATGAACATTCATTTAATGCATCTGCATAAATAATCTTCAAATGCACTATAGTAATATCACAGAAAAAATATATGTTATAAACATTGTTTGAATGACGCATGTTCTGACTGCTTAGATTTTTTCTAAGTCCACAGCATATATACTGTTATCATACTGAATCCGACTGTTGACTTCGACTGCTAACTTCGGCTCCTTCAGAAACGAAGTTAAACAACCTCAAAAATTTTCTAAGTCCACAACTTTATATGTAATTCGACTGATGACTCCGACTGCCACAGTCGAATGCTTCTTAAAAGTTAAACTCTTGATTCGACTGTCATCTTCAACTACCACAGTCGAATGCCTCAGAAATCGATCTATATAGTATTCGACTACTATAGTCGAATAGCCTTGTTTTTTCTCAGAAGTCGAATTACCTTGTTAGAGTCAAATCACTTCTACTCCTTCAATCGAATTGTATGTTCTTATAAATTCGACTTCACTGTTAATTCTATACTAATACTTTTTTGATCTGTTTTAAGCTTAACACCTACTATAAGCTTATCTCTTAATCTTTTCACATCATTTCTAATGGATCTTTTATATCTTATTAATCCATCAGAAATATCATTATTTTATTATTTTCTCTGACAGGACAAGTCATATTAAACTTAAAATATTCATCTAAATCATGTGCAAACTATTTTTGAAATATTTTTGATCTGAGCCGCATGGTCTTCACATCTTTGCTCCAGATTTTCATGGATACAATAGACACAGTGCATTTATGTATTTTCAGGCGCATGGCATCTGACATGTCTCACCTACCTCTGACAAGACCCATGCCTTACCTTTCTAGCATATCTGCATGCCTACTTCTTTTATCTGAAAGCTTGTGCATACGAGGTTTCCATACTCTTTTCTGTACTTATCTGACTTACCTACCTCAAAGGTATGGAGTTCTTCTTTCTTTTTGTCTTGTCTTTGTTACAGGCATTTATTGAAGCATGTTTTTGAGATGCTCCTTTCACAGTCCACTCTGAAAGGAAAAGAGCTTATCTTCTAGCTGTGAAAATTGCACCTCTTCTGAAGACCTTAGAAAGAAGCAAAACTGGAGAACCTCTGCATAATAAGCTCATCAAACTACATCAAGAAACATGGAAGAAAGACAAGGTATGGGATTTCTGACATAAACACCTTTTTCAGTCTGACTTTGCCATCTATGCCTACAGATCTAGAAGCTCTTCTACACCAAATATCTGTTAGACAGAAAGAAAAGAAAAGAAGAAGAATAATAGAAAGGCAACGACTAGTACAATTCCAACGGATCTAAAAGTTCCAACGACTATCTCTCAACAGATCTGTTCAAAGCTGCTCTATAAAAGATGAAGCAAGGATGAAGAACAACAAGAGAGCTTTTCTGAAGATCATTCAAAGAGTGTACATCTAGTAAGAAGCCTCAACTCCACATACACTCAAAGCAAGAGAGAAAGAGCTCGAGCCCAAGAAGAAGTGTGCAAGCAACCATCTGAAGTCTTCAAGCTTTCAAGCTCCTTCCTCTCTTCACTCCCTTTGCTCTACATTGTAATTTTGGGGAGGGTCCTTCAGTTGAGAATTTCTGAGTTAGAGTTCATCCTTGTAAATCTCTCAGTCTGATCTTTCTTCTCTAAGAAAGAGTTCTGTCCGGCTGTAGGACTGTTTACAGTAAGCCTCTTCTTGTGTGAAGAGAAGGCCAGTGGAGTACTGGCAGGTTGTGTCCAGCTGAGGGACTGTTCTCAGTATAGCACCCAGCTGGGGGTTTAAGTCTAGCAGAACCGCACCGGGGTTTGTTCCAGGAGGTTAGCTTCTTGACCTGTAATAGAAGTGAGTATCCTTCCTACTCAGAAAGGATGAGGACCAACAGAGAGCTGGGGGTTGTATATCCTTGGGGGGATTGTACCTCGGTTAGTGAAATCCTAAGATTTTGCTTGGGGACTGGATGTAGGTCTTCCTTCTGTGAAGTACCGAACCAGGATAAAAATCCTTGTGTGCTTTGTGTGATTGTCTATTTGCTTCCGCACTGCTACTCTTTATCTCACACTATCACATAACTAACCAAAATTTTAGTTGTAATAATTTGTGTGTTAAGTTTCTATTTTGTGCAGAAAATCTATTCACCCCCCCTCTACATAGATTACTGTCGTACCAAAAGGACCAACATGGTCCTCGTGTGCAAAGCCAACGGCAAATGGCGTGTATGCATGGACTACAAGGATCTCAACAAAGCCATGCCCAAGGACAACTTCCCTCTGCCGCGCATCGACCAGCTGGTGGACGCCACATCCAGTCATGAGCTTCTCAGCTTTTTGGACGCATATTCTAGTTATCACCACATCAGCATGCACCTTCCAAACCAGGATGCCACCACGTTCGTCACCGACCTGGGCTTATACTGTTTCACCAGGATGTCATTTGGTCTGAAGAACGCTAGCGCTACATACCAGCGACTGGTCAACAAGATGTTCGAGCCACAAATTGGGCGAAACATGGAGGTCTACGTTGATGATATGTTGGTCAAAATGCTTCCAAGCGTTGACCACATCTCTGACCTCGAAGAGACCTTCGCAACTCTACGAAGGTACAACATGAAGCTCAATCCAGCCAAGTGCACATTTGGAGTGCGCTCGGGTAAATTACTCGGCTTCCTCGTCTCAAACAGAGGAATAGAGGCCAACCCTGAGAAAATCCAAGCCATACTTGAGATGGGCAGTCCCAAGACGGTGCGGGACGTCCAACGCCTCATCGGACGTCTCGCAGCACTCAACCGGTTCATTTCCAGAGCAACGGAGAGGAGCTTTAACTTCTTCAAATTGCTGCAAGGCCCCAAAGGCTCCTCACAGCAAGGGGGGGATGTACGGTGGACCGAGGACTACGAAGCTGCCTTCGCTGAGCTGAAGGCATATCTGGCAGCCCCACATGTTCTCTCAAAACTTGTGCTCGGGGAACCCTTATTTGTGTACCTTTCGGTCACCGAACACTCCATCAGCGCAGTGTTGATCAGAGAAGAGGCGGCGGTGCAGCATCTAGTCTACTACATCAGCAGGGTCCTTCATGAGGCTGAAAGAAGATACCCTCGAGCAGAGAAGCTCGCCCTGGCACTGGTTACGGCCGCACAAAAGCTTAGGCCCTACTTCTAAGCCCACTCAATTACGGTCCTTACCGACCAGCCATTGAGGCTTATCCTTCAGCGGCCAGAGGCTTCCGGCAGGCTTATCAAATGGGCCATCGAGCTTGGAGAGTTCGATATCCGCTACCGTCCAAGGACGGCCATCAAAGTGCAAGCATTGGCGGATTTCATCGCGGAGTGCACCCTTCCATCCGAGCAGGACCTCCATTGGCTGACGAGCCCCCATGAGAGCTCTACGTGGATGGATCCTCTTGTGTTAGAGGGAGCGGAGCAGGCTTGGTTCTCACCTCTCCGGACGGTTTAGAGTTCCAATACGCCCTTAGATTCCATTTCTCCTCCTCCAATAACGTGGCTGAGTATGAAGCATTGTTGTCCGGAATCCAAATGGCTAGGCACCTTGGAGCACTCCGACTACAGGTCTTCAGCGACTCGCAATTGGTCGCCAGCCAAGTGAGTGGACACTTCGAAGCAAGGGAGCCCCACATGGAACAATATCTCCAGCAAGTGAAAAGCCGGGCAGAGGGTCTCCTCTACTTTGAAGTCATACACGTCCCACGGGAGCAGAACACGTGAGCTGATGCACTTGCCAAGCTGGCATCTTCAGGTGACATCGCCCCTTCTCGCTCCATATTCATAGAAGAGCTCGCCTCGCCGAGCATTGAGGTAGATGTAGCCGCCATTGAGGATGGCCCTCCAGCTCTGAGTTGGATGGACCCCCTCATGGCCTATCTGCTTCGAGGTGAGCTTTCGTCTGATCAAGGCGAAGCCCACAAGATCAGGTTGTGCTCCCAGAGGTTCACCCTCATCGAAGGCCAACTATACCGGTGATCCCTCTCGAGGCCTCTACTGCGATGCCTCAGCCCTATGGAGGTGGCATCGGCCACCGAAGAGGTCTATGAAGGGTTGTGCGGAAGCCACTTGGGGGGCAGAACGCTGGCGCGCAGCATCATCCGAGCAGGTTTTTGGTAGCCTTCCCTGCAAAAGGATTGCATGCCCTTTGTCAGGAGGTGTCCAGAGTGTCAGAAGTTCGAGCAGCTCATTAAGCAGTCGGCTGAGCAACTTCATACCCTGTTCGAACCACGCCCTTCCTCCAGATGGGGGATTGACATCCTGGGTCTGTTCCTAGAGGCTCAAGGGCGAAAGAAGTTTCTGTTCGTGGCCATCGACTACTTCACCAAATGGATCGAGGCCGAACCCGTTTCTGCCATCACCGACCAGGCCGTGTGGAAGTTCGTCTGGAAGAACATCCTCTGCCGCTTCGGTGTTCCAAAGGTAATCACCTTAGACAACGGGAAGCAGTTTGACAACACGTACTTCAAGTAGAAATGCTCCGAGCTCAGCATCTACAACCACTTCACCTCAGTTGCACATCCCCAGGCAAACGGTCTGGTCGAGAACGCCAACCGAACATTGCTGCACGGGATACGTACAAGAGTGGAAGCTGCAGGAGGTTTGTGGATCGATGAGCTCCCCAACGTGCTATGGTGCTACCGAACAACGGCACGAGTGGCCACTGGTGAGACTCCCTTCCACTTGGCCTATGGCTCGGAGGCTGTTGTGCCTTTGGAAGTGGCTCTCCCCACTCTCCAGACAACTCACTTCGATGAAGCCGCCAACAACCGCGCACTCTGGGAGAACCTAGACATGCTCGGCGAACGTCAAAGTGACGCCAGCATCAGACTAGTCTCCTATCCGCAACGACTTGCGCAGTACTACAATGCCTGAGTTCGGGAGCGGCGATTCTTCGAAGGCGATCTTGTCCTGCACCACTGCTCGACATCGGATTCTCGAAGAGCAGTCGGAAAACTCACCCCCAAGTGGGAAGGACCTTATCAGGTCACCCAGGTCCTCGGGAAAGGCTCCTACAAGCTTACTACTCCTAGTGGCGAAGCCATACCCAGGACCTGGCATGTATCTAACTTGAAGGCTTACTACCTATAAAAGCCTCCTGCTCAGCAACCTACTTCTCTTCTTCTCGTTCTTTTGGTTAGCTTGAAAAGGTACCCAAAACATCCTCGTTCAAAGCTTTTCAGCTCAAAAGGATAGGGCGATACCTCCAAGTAAAAAGGTGTTCCGCATACACCCCTGTGTAATCATGGGGAATGTGCACCCCAAAACACGCAAACATGGATTAATTATAGAAGCATGGAAAAATGGATGTGATTGCCACCTAGATAGTTGCCTAATAATAAGAACGAGACGGGCTAACTAAGCTAGGAAATGGAAAGAGGACAGAAGGACTTACTGAGATCGCGACGGGGGACTCCGTCGCGATGGGCTTGATGTCGCGACGCCCGTGTAGGGCGCGTCTCTATGTCGCGTCGCCCTCGTCCATCGCATCCTCTGCAGTGCAGGAGAAAACGTGAGAGGACCTTCTTCCTGCTCTCCGGCTGTTCAGAGAACAAGAGCTGCTCGTAGAATGTTGTTTGAATACCTGCCAAAACAACGAAAACAAGAAAAGAAACCCTGTTAGAACAAATTAAGTGTAGAAACTATTAACAAATGAAATGGAAGAAAAGAGCATGGTGGGAACTGACCAGGGGGGTGGTTTTTAACCCCTTGGGTGATGGAAAAAATGTGGGTGAAAAGAAATGCAACCTATCTATAAAATAAAATAACATGCATGGGAAAAGGAAATGAGGGAAGAGGGAAGAAAGAGCCCCATATGGGGCGACTCCATGGCATTTATATGCGTCCTTAGCTCATGCTGAAGCCTCAGAAGAAGTGGGGGTCGCCCTCCTCAAGCTCCAAGCTCCGTAGATGAAGAAATGGGCATGGCTTGGTGAAGGGAATAAGAGGAAAATGAGAGGAATGGAAGAGCTGCATGCTAAGTGTTGGTCACAAGAAATTTTCGCAGCCCTTTGGGGTGAAAAATGGGGCTCCCCTCGTTCTGAAGGAAGGACCTTGTTTTTATAAAGAAATGAGAGAGAATAATCCCATTTTTTATGATAATTACCCAAATAAGAGATGATTGCCATTAAATCTCGTGGGTGAGAGTCCAAAGGAGCCTCCAAAGAGTCCCACAAACCCAAGATGCACTCAGGAGGTTGGGGGGTTGCTTGGGGATAAATGCAAAGGCCATAAGAGGATAAATAGGAGGTGGTTGCGGAGGCCAGCGCATGCGGCTATTGTCGCGACGGGTTGTAGGGGTGCGACAAGGATGAACGTGACGACCAGAAGGAGCGCGACAGCAAGGCCACGTGCATGGATATGCATGGGCTGTCGCGACGGCCATAGGGGGCGCGACAAGGATTGACGCGGCGCCACGACCCGTCGCGTTAAAAAAAATCAATTATTTTTGAATTATTGGCCAATCAAATGGGAGAATAATGGTCATTTAAGGCTCAAGGACTCTTTTAAGAGATAGTGGACATGATATTATGAAAATTGGGCTGTTAATGGGATCAAAGCAAGGCTAAAGGCGGGCTCAAGGTGAGTGACCAACTTGGGGCTCACTAAGATAACAAGAAATGTGGCTCGACTTGTAGTCCATAATCAGGTGTCTACACCCTGGTCGGAACTTCTTTTAATTCCCCATAACCTGCGCGGTAATTGCGAACCCTTTTAAACGACCGACGAATTCCGATTCATACAGAACAATTATAAGGGATCAAAGATAGAAAAAGAAAATCCATTCATGAACAAAAGGATCTATTCAGATTCTTTATACAAAAGCCCGTTAAGGCCGAGCTACAAAAAAAGAGAGAAAGGGCTGATGCATTCACGGAGCCTGCTCGAAGGGACCTGCGCCACCGTCCCCAGAGGTCATTCGCCTTGACTGGAAGTACATAAAGTGCACTCCATCCAGGCGCGGATCCTGGGTCCGTCGTTGACATTCCTCAACAGCAGCTTCGAAGGCCTCGCGGGCATACTCGATCGAGGCCAGCCTCCGTCTGCGGTACTCTCCAGCTCCAAGGCCCACCTTGTAGCAGCGTGCACCGAACTGCTCCAGGTCTTCCTTAAAGTTTGGTCCTTCCCTGTACTCGTCCACCCCTCGGGCCTTGGCATTGGCTAGTGTTGGGTTGAGTGTGTTTTGGAATTTCCTAAAGTTGTATTTTAATGATGACCAATGAACATCACTCATACTTTGATTTTGATGATGACATATTGTGATTTTGATGATGATATGTTGAACATGTTATACATTTTATACATATCACAATAATCTTTAAACAACATGTTTTTGATGTTTAATATCTCATTTTTTAATAATAATATCTTGTACTAATGATTTATGTGTTAAATTTGCAGGTGTATATAGATCTTGTCATTGATAGTGTCGACACACCCATTGATGGTGTCGACACTGGGTCAGAGTCCCTGAAGCTTTTTCATGAAGACAGGATCAAGTGTGTCGACACAGTCCCTGGTAGTGTCGACACTAGACCCAGTCTCCAGAAGACCCAGTTGCCTAACTGGGACAGTGTGTCGACACAACCAGTGGCAGTGTCGACACTAGACCCAGCTTCCAGAAGACCATTTTTGGACAATTGGGACAGTGTGTCGACACACTCCCTGGTGGTGTGTGTCGACACACTCCGGCTGAATTTTCATCTTAAGCTCCATCTGGACACGTGGCCTCCTAGGGATCAATGGGATTGGTCTTGGATCATGTGGCCACGTACCCTAAGGCTCCTTATGGACATATGGGGCTATAAATACCCATGTGTTTAGTACTCCAAAGCAATCCCACGCAAGACAAATCTAAGAGCATTCTGGAAGAAGGGAAGAAGAGCGGGAAAAAGGGATCTAAATTCAGAGGAGCAGAGCAGCGCCGCCAAGGGAAGAAGAAGGAGAAGAAGAAGGAGAAGAAGAGGAGGAGCTTGTAATTACAGCAGTGCTGCTCAAGAAGGAGATCCAACCGAGTCTGTACTTGGTTAGAGTGTCAATTTCTCTGGAGAATCTATGTATGTGTTCTACACAGATCTCCCAATTCTATTTGTCTCTACCATTTCTATTGTACTAAGATAGATCGTGCTAGAGGATCTATTCTCTAAGTGTGCTTGTTCTAGCAGAACTTGGATCTATTGTGATCTAGAGGTTTGAGTACTTTGTACTCTGTTTTGGAGCCCTAGTGCTCTGGGTTGGAGCCGTTGTGCTCTAGTGCTTGAGCCGTAGTGCTCAAGGGCTTGTGAATTTGCTGAATTCACAAGTGGTCTGTGGAGTAGGTTGTTGTGCCTATCTCCTGGGTTTCTTTGAGTCGTTGCACTCAAAGAGGTTAGAGTCGTAGTGCTCTAGTTTGTACTGCACTTGTGCTAGTGGTTCCTCCGTTGTGAGGAGGTGGATGTAGGAGACACAAGTTGTGTTCTCTGAACCACCTTAAAAATCTTCTGTGCACTGTGGTTTGATGTGTGGTATTCTGTACTTATTCACTATTCCCACACACCACACTTGGATCTGATCGAATTGTGTGTTTTACTTATTTTAATTCCGCTGCTATACACACAATCTCTTGTTTCATTTGTCAAAGTCACCTATCCGATCTCCAACAGCTAGGACGTTGGAAAGCACCTCCTTCTCTACCCGAGCAACGACCAAGCTAAGCTCGGAAGTCTGAAGCGCATCCTGGAAGCTCTTCACCTCCTTCTGCAGCTCGGCTTCGCGAGCCTTGTGCTGTGCCACCAGCTTCTTGCAGAAGGCAAATTTGGCCTCCCACATTTGCCTTTGGTTCTGGGCGCGCACTGCGAGTCTCTTCAGCACTCTCAGCGACTTCGCGACTTCATATGCCAACGCCTCCACATCGGCATCTTCATCATCACTATGACCAACCTGATACCCTGGTCAGTAAGCTCCGCTAGTGTGCTCGGGGGTCTCCTCCGGACTCAGCTGTTGACACCGCGCCAGCACTTCTAGCTGAGATGCGATAGGGCACTGGGGGAGGACCCTCGAAGTGTTCCCTTCAAAGTGCTCTAGGGCCACTTCCAGCACTGACTCCGAAGGAAGTGCTGATGTCTTCCCCAGCACTTGAGTGAGTGGCCTCCGGTCCTCTTCGGAGTCGGCCTGGTCCTCGGCGGCACTCCTCATTTGCCTCGCTGAAGGGCCTTCTCTTTCGGCAGCCCCAGAGACGTCAGCACCAGCCATCGTCTCTTGGCCCTCCGCAGTGACAAGAGACTCCTGAAGCCCTTCCTCCTCAGTTTCAGAGGTCTACTCGGCCCCTTCGGAACCTGCTGCCGCTTCGGTGGGGGGGATGGGGGCTAGCACCGTCGCCGTCGTAGGAGCCGTGGTCTCCATGGTTGCTGGGGCCGTCGTTGCCACTGTCATGGGAATCGCCATCACTGTGGTCGTGGCCCCTTCAAGCACCTCGATGCTGTGTGACGTTCCCTCGCCCCCTCCGGTGGACGTCCCTTCACCGCCTGCCGCTACATTCTGCTCGGCAGCTGCGGTACTCGAGGCCCCCGTCGCGGCCACCTCCTCAGATTGGCTCACAACGGGGCCTTGGGGCACAGATCTCCCCGCTCACTCCTCAACGGAGCCCTCAGACTCATCGCTCACCACGACGAGCCCAAGCTCGGTACCCACCTTCTCTGTGGCCCCAGGACCGACCTCGGGCGGGATCTGCAGCGCCCCCTGTTCGTCTGCCTCCCCTTCCTCGGCCGCCTGCTGTCTGATTGCCATCGGCTTCCTCTTCTTCTTGGCCTGAGGCTGGCCTGCTCCTTCCCCTTCTTTGATCAGGGGTTGCATCACCACCTTTGTGGCCTTCTTCTTTAGCCGGATCTTTCCGGGCCTCTCCTCAGGGACCCGCGGGCTGGTCGCGGGGCGCTCTTTGGCAGGGGACGGTGCCGCGATTTGCGGTCGTCACCACCACAGGACTCCTCACCACAGTAGGAATCCTAACAACGGTGGAAAGGTCATTGCCTTCATACACCAGGTGGGAGGTGACGGCGATCTTTTCGGTGAAGTCCTCCATCGCCTCCTTGTCCCGACCAGCAGCCAGCTCCTCGGTGGTTGTAAAGAAGAAGGAAGAACGATCAGAAAACGGTCGACCAACGGACCTACAAGCAAGGCGTATTCGGGTACTTACTCCATGGTCAGCTCAGACCATGTTTGACGAGCTCGGATTATGTCAAATAGCCTTCACCATTCCACACGAAAGCTCGGTTCAAGCTGTCTAAGGCCTTTACCTCATCCTGGATCAGGAAAGGATAAGTATCCTTCCTTGACGTCTGGACTCTGGTAGGGAATCCAAACTCTGGTGCATCATCGCGATGCCTGATGAACAAGAGCCGGTGCACCCACCCCTTGTTGTTGGAGTACTTCTTCGTCGGGGTAATCTGCATCCTGTCCGGGCAATGCTTGGTGTAGTACACATTCGCCCCTGTCGGCGAGGCGGTGAGGCTGAACTGTGCTCGGAACACCTCCGCTGAACCACGAACTTTCTGTAGTTTACAGACAACACAGAAGATGCAAATCGTCCGCCATGAGTTCGGTGTCAGCTGGATGGGTGCGACCCCCCATCGGTTCAGCAACGCCTTCGCCACCTCCGGCAACGACAGTCGGAACCCCGCTTCCATGTGGTAGAGCGAGAGAGTGAAATAGCCTGGTTTGTTTACCAGGTGCAACTCCTCCTCCTTGGCCATGATGATCTCATACTCCTCACCGATCCTAAAGCGGAGGCCCTCGTAGTGGTGATACCTTGGCCCCCAGGCTCCTGCCAGCGTCACGCCGCTCACTTCGGCAATCACGACAACTTTCCCTTTGTGCGCCATAGCCGGATGTGACAAGAGCGGCGAACGGAGAAGAAAGTGAGTGATCGCAAGGAAGAAGATGATGGAAAACGTGGGGGGCAAGTAAGCTTTTCGAAGATTGAAGGCGTGAGCTCCCGCCTTCACCCCTCCTCTTCCTTATAAGGAAGGGGCGGCGCGAAATTCGAAAAGGCCAAAACGACATTTCCCCCGCTCCAAGCGACCGTTCGGGCGTGCCGCCGAAGTCCGTTCGATTGTGCTGTGTAGGGTCCCTGCCTCGACACGTCATCTCATCATCATGAGATTTCTTCTGCCTTCGAGGAGAAGCACCAAGTGACGTCGCCCCGCTGTCGTTTGCGTGACCGAGGTCAGTATCACATTTAATGCGGAGAGGACATTTGATCATGTTTCTGCCGTCAAACAGCCCGGTTCCCGAGCCAGCTCGAGGGTGTGGGGGGCAAGTGTGGTGGCCATTTCTAGCCACCTAATTCCGTGAGGCCCATCATGGCCCATCATCATCCTCCGGACGGATGCGGCCCTTCGGCAGGGCGACACGTGTCCTCGGGAGGAGATTGAAGATCCCGAACACGATCTCTGCTCCTGAGTGCCCCCAGGATCCTAGGGCCAGTCTCCGGACACCCCCCATCCTGTTCGGTTCAGACACTGTCTACCGAACAGGCCCTGCAGGAATCGTGCCATGGACCCTCTGACATAAGCAGCGCCCGGGTACCAGGCACCAAGCAGTGGGCCCGGCTACCGAACAACAGGTCTAGCCTACCGAACAGGCAACCTACTCGGTACCTTTCCCCCAGAAGAATTAAAGCAGCCCTTCGCCTTATCGCGATGGTTACAACGGCTACAACGCACGCGCCCCACGATCAAGTGGTGCGTTAACTACCAAGCCCCTCAACGGGCGCCGTAACACGTAACTCCCCGCCAGGGGTGCCAATGGGCGTGCCCTTTCCGGCGTCATTAGGGGAGATTCCATCCCACTCCCTCTGCACCTTCGCCTATAAAAGGCTCAGGTAAACTCCATGCAAAGGTAACGCAACCTTGAACACTCACACTCACCCTCGTGCGATTCACACACGAGAACCCCCTTTCTTTCAAGCCTCTCTAGTCCTATACTGACTTAGGCATCGGAGGGTTCTCCCCAGTTAAAGACCGGGCCCCCCTGATTCCGTTCTAGTTTTGCAGGCTTCCGTCCACACCGACGATCATCTTCCCATCTGTTGGGTTCTCATGTGGGAGAATGTTGGGTTTTTCATTCTATTGTTTATGACAACATGTTTTTGATGATGAACATTCATAATTGAGATTTAATACATGACATCTTCAAGCAAGCAACATGATGGAATATTTGATCTTCTATGTATACATAATATCTTACTATACATGTTTGATCATGTAGGTGTGAGTGCATGCAACAAAGATATACCAAAACAAGAGAAAAAGATCAGATACATTCATGAAGACAGTCACCTGTCGACAGCCCTTCAGGTCCTGTCGACAGATGTGAACAGACAGACAAGACAAAGCTCAGGAAACATCTACCTGTCGACAGACCCCATGTGCCTGTCGACAGCCACCTACAGATAGAGCTCAGGAATGTGCAATTCTGTTGCTACCTGTCCACAGATGTAAGTCGACTGTCGACAGGTAAGTACAGAAATCTGCTACCCGCAAAACCTGACTTCTGGCATTTGCAAAACTGTTGCTGCCTGTCGACAGATGCACCCAGATCTGTCGACAGACGAAGGAGATCTTCAGATACGGAAAGTTTCCAAGTTGCCGTAGATGGTGTTTCCTTTTACCACGACTCTCCATACTTAAACACCCTTATATAAGGATCGTTTTGGAGGTATTTTCGCAGCAAGGCAGCCTCCACACCAAAACCCTAAGCAAAGACCAAGAAGATAGGTTTTTCTCTACTGCTCTGCTTTAACTCTCTGCTCAGAACAAGGAAGATCCATTCGACGAGTAGGATTGAAGCTGGTTCATCCTCAAGTCAAGCCTCTCCATCTTCACGTGCTCTTCAACGACGTGAAGCTTGAAGTATTCTGGACGAACTCACAGAAGAGTTTACATATTGGATTTGATCCTCAACTCAGAACTCTTCTTTGTTTCTACTTTCATATATCTATGTGTGTGTGTACTGATTGGAGATCAGTACGTGGTGTTTGTGGATGTGTGTGTGATTTGTGATCTGTACAAGGGTTGTGTGCAGATCATAGTGTGTGTGGTGTGTTAGTCAAATCAAGGCTAGAGGGTCTGATCTTTTGTGGACTTGATCTAGCGTATGTGTGTGTGGTTGAGCCAGTGTGCTCGTGTGTGTGTTGTACTCAGTTCTTGAGTAGTGTGTCCTCACTGTGTGAGGGGTGGACGTAGGAGTCACGTGGTGTGATCTCCGAACCACCTAAAAAATCCCTTGTGCACTGTGGTTTGATTTGTGGTTTGCATTGTATTGCGCTAGATGCATGCATAGGGATTTCGTTTACACACTACTTGTTAATTTGTTCACACACATTATATCAGATCAAAGGGGTTTTAATTGAGTAAATCTTTTAATCTGAAGTAATTTTAAAATTGCTTAAGTTTCCGCTGCAAATCTATTCAACCCCCCTTCTAGCTTTGCCATTACCGAATAACCGATCCTAACAATTAGTATCAGAGCAGGTTTTCTGTTCAACGATTGTGATTTGGCAAATCTGTTTATGTGTGCTTAATTGCTCTGATCGGGCTTATAATTGATTCTGAACTGATCTGATTACTTTGTTGGTTGGTTTATTTATCTACAACATACTCAGAAATATGTCTGAGTTCTCGAGTATCATTAATCGACCCTTGATTATTGAGTTTGATAACCATGTTGATAAAATGCAGGACTCCTTTTTGAAGACAAGCAAGTCTGGAAGGGAAATCAATGAAAGATGCTACATGGCTCATGGTAGCACAAAGAGGCTCTTCCCGTTCAAACGAATCTAAAGGATCACAACTGTCAGAGAAGTCAAGAAACTCTCAAAGGCTAGGTAAATCCAATTCAGATCCATTTGATGCATCAATATCCAATTCTGATTCAGAGGATGATATTTCCTATGATGAATTGATAGAATGCTATGAGCACTTGTCCAATCAACTTAAGAAGGTAAAAGCTCAAAACAAGAAGCTAAAAGAAAAATTGGATAAGAATGAAATGAGAATTGATAATACTCAAGCATTCTATGAAGAAAATGAAAAAATGAAAATGGAGAATGAAAAATTGGAAAATGAAGTCAAAAACTATGGAATCATGTTTTCTTAGCTAAAAGAAGATCATGATCAGGTGAAATCTGAAAATTCTGATTTGAAAATTGAAAATGAAAAATTGATTGATCATAATGAGAATCTCAAATTTGATAATGATCAACTGAACAAACAAATCTCCAACATGGCTCATGACCACCAAATAAAAGATAAATGCAATCAACTGGTTGAGGAAAACAGACATCTGAAAAAGAAGATTGAAAGTTTCTATCATGATAGATCATTAAATGATTATTGGAACAATTTTAAGAAGGAAATTGTTGACTTGGAAAATCAAGTTGTTCAAAGTGAAATTGAAAAGAACAAAATACAAAATGGTCTGGATGTCATGAAAAGCCAACTTCTAACTTCTGAAAAAGAAATTGTTGCATTGAAAGCTGAAAAGAAAAAATTGAACAAAAAGGCTCCAAATAGGAATGTTTCAAGGAAATCTCCAACTCCACATCACACCAAGAGATACCAAATGGTACCATCTCCTTCTTCTCAACCCAAGGATAGTCAAAGGTACTCTAAAGGACCTCAGAGATTCTAGCAAATGCATTCATACTATGGTAAGATTCAGGTAAATGCTCAACCCATTTGTTTTAAATGCAATAGGCCTGGTCATCTTGCTAAATTCTGCTGGAATAAAAATCAGCACTGTCATAATCATACCAAACCAGTCCAATGCTTCACATGTCATAAAATTGGTCATATTTCCAAGAACTGTTGGCATAAAAACCATGATTCTGTGCATGCTTCAAAGCTCCATAATAGTCCATGTGTTCATACACACAAGGATAAACATCATGTTCATAAAGATAAAAAATTTCATGTATCTATGAATAGGAAAACTGCACAAAACAATAGAAATCCAAAAACCAAATCACTTTGGATTCTGAAATCTTCATTGTTAGATCCTAACATTAATGTCATTGCAGGACCCAAGCAAGTGTGGGTCCCAAAACAAGCTTGATCAACAAGCTGAGATGTCTTGCAGCCAAAAATTAGAAATGAATTCATGCCATTGGCTGTGCAAGGCAAGAAATGATGGAGAACAAAGGTAACTTTTTTTTAGACTGTGATTGAAGACTGTTCAGGTAAAATCTCTTTATCACTTCAGTTTTGAACTGCAAGAATTGAAATGGATCTTTACCTTTATCTGAGTAATGAAAATGTGTCTTAATGCTACCCCTACATAACAATGCCTCTTAGCAGTTGGAATCAGGTCATCTTGCTTGCATAACTGTACACATGATCTCTTGGTATATCAAATGATGACATGTGGAAAAACAAGTTATGCTTGTTTGGAAACTATCATTATGTGTGAGTAAAATACTCCGCCAAGTACCAAAAGTCATGTTATGCATAAGGCTAATTATGTGCTACTTTTTATGCATGTGTTATAGGGGAGTAAATTTTGAACATGCTTATGGATGCTCTTTTGTGTGCAAATGCTTGAATGATGAGTTATCATATGCACACTCTATGGGGGAGTAAGTTAAGGCTAGGTGAGTGGAATTCATAAGGGATACCCTTCATACTTAATGTGTATTTATCCCTCAATCTTATGGTTCAAGTCACTCTCAAATCAAAGCCTTAAAGCTGAAGTTTCAAAGCTCCTGTCGACAGCCCTGAACCACACTGTCGACAGATATGACTTCACAAAAACCTGTTTTTGAACTTTGAGTGTTTCTGTCGACAGACGAATTCCATCTGTCGACAGCCGAGCACAGTTCTTGACCTCCCAGAACCAAGTCCTTCAAGTCTGTGTGCATCTGTCGACAGGCACTCCCTTGCTGTCAACAGATACACATTTCAATGATAAATCATCATCTTCTCTAATCCTTACCTTATGAGTATGTTCATATTATTGATGCAAGGGGAGAATTTGGACTTAATATTCATTGCAACCTTTCATATTCACATAGTATCAAAGACATTGAGTTAATCACAATGATTTTGATATGATATTTTGTGCTTGAGTCTAGGTTGTGTCATCTAGAAAACATTGATCAAATCTAATGATTTTAACCTAACTCACTTGAATAACTCCCTTGTGGATTATCATGTTTCTAAAATGGTTTGATAAGTAAGAAGGTTTTTGAACTTAATGTTTTACATTAACCATTGACATTAAATAACCATTGACCTTGATTGTTAAAAAAAAGAAAAAAAAAAGAAAAAAAGGGAGAAAAGCTACCTATTTCAAACACTCAAAAGTTCATAAAAAGTATTTGAAATGGGACAAAGGCAGAGCAATGATGAGTATCACTGAGTAACCGGGGACATGGGCATCACAAATGTCTATCTTCGCGTAAAAAAAGTCTTTTCATTATCTCTGAACAATGGTATGATGGCCACTCACACTGAGTAACTAGGGGTACGGGCATCCCTCATGTCTACCTTCACGTCAAAAGGTGAAACTGATACTAATTACTACTTTTCCCACATTAACTTGACAGAAGAAATTGTTCAAATGCTTGAAATAAAGTGAACCCTCCAAGATTTAAATCAAGGGCAATGGGTTGTCAATTGTCAAATGTTTATGTGGACATTACCTTCCTTTACCAACTAAAAATCACCACTAAGGTATATGATTTTCTTTAATGGTTTTATTCAAGGGGTTATCTTACTTTCATATGTTTTCGGACGATGTATTCTAAATGCTATAACTTGAGATTCCCGGAGTATTATCTCTTAACCATTGTAGAATTTTTATGTGTCTTAATACTAGTGTTTATGACATTTTGTAGTGGGTATCAACCTATTCTCAACCTTGCAATCTCATTTGAACACTCATTCCCCACTGATATCTTTTACAATTCAGTTGAGAGTTCAAGTAGCTCTTTGCTTCATTCTTTTACTTGTGTGGACTCATTATCTTTTTGAATGTTGTCAAAAGGGGGAGAAACATCAATTGTGCATAAATTGAAAATTTTGTCATCATCAAAAAGGGGGAGAATGTTGGGTTCTCATGTGGGAGAATGTTGGGTTTTTCATTCTATTGTTTATGACAACATGTTTTTGACGATGAACATTCATAATTGAGATTTAATACATGACATCTTCAAGCAAGCAACATGATGGAATATTTGATCTTCTATGTATACATAATATCTTACTATACATGTTTGATCATGTAGGTGTGAGTGCATGCAACAAAGATATACCAAAATAAGAGAAAAAGATCAGATACATTCATGAAGACAGTCACCTGTCGACAGCCCTTCAGGTCCTGTCGACAGATGTGAACAGACAGACAAGACAAAGCTCATGAAACAACTACTTGTCGACAGACCCCATGTGCCTGTCGACAGCCACCTACAGATAGAGCTCAGGAATGTGCAATTCTGTTGCTACCTGTCCACAGATGTAAGTCGACTGTCGACAGGTAAGTACAGAAATCTACTACCCACAAAACCTGACTTCTGGCATTTGCAAAACTGTTGCTGCCTGTCGACAGATGTACCCAGATTTGTCGACAGACGAAGGAGATCTTTAGATACGGAAAGTTTCCAAGTTGCCGTAGATGGTGTTTCCTTTTACCACGACTCTCCATACTTAAACACCCTTATATAAGGATCGTTTTGGAGGTATTTTCGCAGAAAGGCAGCCTCCACACCAAAACCCTAAGCAAAGACCAAGAAGAGAGGTTTTTCTCTGCTGCTCTTCAACTCTCTGCTCAGAACAAGGAAGATCCATTCGACGAGCAGGATTGACGCTGGTTCGTCCTCAAGTCAAGCTTCTCCATCATCACGTGGTCTTCAACGACGTGAAGCTTGAAGTATTCTGGACGAACTCACAGAAGAGTTTACATATTGGATTTGATCCTCAACTCAGAACTCTTCTCTGTTTCTACTTTCATATATCTATGTGTGTGTGTACTGGTTGGAGATCAGTATGTGGTGTTTGTGGATGTGTGTGTGATTTGTGATCTGTACAAGGGTTGTGTGCAGATCATAGTGTGTGTGGTGTGTTGGTCAGATCAAGGCTAGAGGGTCTGATCTTTTGTGGACTTGATCTAGCGTGTGTGTGTGTGTGGTTGAGCCGGTGTGCTCGTGTGTGTGTTGTACTCAGTTCTTGAGTAGTGTGTCCTCACTGTGTGAGGGGTGGACGTAGGAGTCACGTGGTGTGATCTCCGAACCACCTAAAAAATCCCTTGTGCACTGTGGTTTGATTTGTGGTTTGCATTGTATTGCGCTAGATGCATGCATAGGGATTTCGTTTACACACTACTTGTTAATTTGTTCACATACATTACATCAGATCAAAGGGGTTTTAATTGAGTAGATCTTTTAATCTAAAGTAATTTTAAAATTGCTTAAGTTTCCGCTGCAAATCTATTCAACCCCCCTTCTTGCTTTGCCATTACCGAATAACCGATCCTAACACCATCTTCTCCAGTGGAGGCCCGTTTGGCTCAAGCCCAAACAGGAAAACACCACCACACATAATATAATATATATGAAAAAACTTTTAAAAACTTATCGTTATATACAGATACAAGCATTTTGTGTGGTACATAAAACAAGAACACATATATACTAAAATATAATAGAAACCTTTAGTTTGGACCACAATGAATCCATTTTTCAATATGGTTTGTAATATATATTTGATTTGAAAAAGGCATTATAAAATATTTTTGCATATTAACACTTTAAACCATTAAGAAGTTAATTCATTAGATAATCAAGATAGTTTTAAATTATTAAATTTTTTATCTAAAATATAGTAACATTAAAATATTCATATTTTATGTGTATGAACATATTAAAATATTATTGACATATAACCATAGATGTAAGCATTTGCCATTATTTTTATTGCTGGCTATCAACCTAACACAAACCCTCATCCTTTCTCACCTGAGCTTGGGACCGGTTTTGGCGGAATTTCGATCACTATAGATTTGTAACAAGGTTCTACTCTAAGTATGTATCTCTTTGCTCTAGTTTTAGATAAGGTAACAAAAAATTATATGATGATATTCCTTGGTGTATACTATTTTCTGATGATATTGTCTTAATTGATAAGAGTATTAATGGCTTAAATATTAATAGGTTGTTTAGTTGCATTTTTTTATCAATTTTTTTGCTTAAATTTAAAAAAGAAGAACGAACGTGTAAACACGTTTAGTAAGTAGTTTTTTATTTTAGGGAAGAAATCATATCTCATGTAAATCTCTCCCAAAACAAAAACAAGTATGGAGTAATCTTTTTTAAAAAAACACACCCACAGCTCCCTCCTCATGCCCCCCTTGCGCCCCCTCCTCCTCACCCCCTGGATCACCCCCTCCTCCTTCCCCCCCCCTAGATCGCCCCCCTCCTCCTGCCCCCCTGGATCCCCCCGCCCTCCGTGCCACCCCCTCCTCCCCCCTCGCCAAAAGGCGCCCCCCTCCCCACACCAGATCGCCCCCCTCCCCTCCCTCATATGTCAAACAAATTTTACATAATTTTTAAAAATTGACACTTCTGCCAAACAAATAATGCTTTTTTTTTGAAATTTTAGTCAAAAAACGAACACATCATTATTTTTTAGGTAGAAATAGTTTTTTTTTTAAAATTGCTCCCTAACACCCTATAAGCTAGAAAGTTTGAGGCTCCCTTGGAGTCTAAAAGTTTTAAAATTAGTAGAAGTAAGTTAGAGTTTATACATTGTAATTATAGTAATCAGAGGGTGTTATAGGAAGATATGACCGAAATTGATGGACAAAACATTCCTAAGAATAGTAGTTTTCAATATTTAGGGTTTTGTCATCCAAGAGAATGGGAAGATTTATGACGATGTGGCATACAAGATTAAGGCAGACTGGCTAAAATAAAGAAGTGCATCAGGAGTCCTCTGCGATCGTCGTATACTAGTGAAACTTAAAGAAAAGTTTTATAGAATGGTAATGAGGTATGTTTTATTATATGGTACCGAGTGTTAGGCAATGCGGAAAGAACACATTAATAAAATGTATGTAGCAGAGATGAGGATATTGATATGGATGCATGGTAATACTAAGAAAGATAAAATTACGAATGAGCGTTTCTGTCAGGATTTGATGATAGCTCCAAATTTATAGAAAAATTAGAGAAAATAGACTTAGGTGATTTGGACATGTGTATTATCGCCTCAACTCAGCATCAATTAATGGATGCGACCAAATCTTAGTGGATGCTAGTAAAGGAACTAGGAGAAAACCTAACATGAGATGGTGCGATGTTATTAAGAAGGATTTGAACTTCTTAAGTTTAAACATGACTATAACACTAGATAGAAATCTTTGATAGAAAAAGATTCTTATAGCCGACCCCAAATAATGGGATAAGACTTTAATGATGATGATGATATAAACATAGATCTTCGTCTTAAACCATGCTAAATAGAGGTGGCAATAGATAAGATGAAGTCAAGAAAAAGTCATAAGGTCAAGTCATATATGGAAACTAGTCAATATTGCTTGACCTTAATATGTTTATTGGGCCTTTTATAGGCATCCACTAATAAGTCAGTACTTAATCCTTTGTTTGGCAATAGGTTGGGGTTAGAGATAACTCCAACCCATGACTAAAGTTATACAGGGTTAACTCACTTTTTAGTTTATTTTATTATGTGTTAACCCAGTTTAACTACAGTGAGTTAACCCACTTTCTCTTGATTGCTTTGGCAAGATAAAGTGAGTTAACCCACTTTCATATCAAAAAGTGACTTGAAAAGAGAAAGTAGCAATTAATGCTGTGTACCGCCAGAACAAAAAAATAGTTAACTCAATAGGTTAACTCCAATCCACCTCTAGAGGTGGGTTGGAAAATTGTGAGTTAACTCACATCTGACCCACTTTCAATCTAACTCACTTGAGTTAACTTTTTTTTGTTACCAAACTACATTTTGAGTTAACTCTGAGTTAATTTTGAGTTAACTTTAAGTTAACTCGTTACCAAACTGAGGCTAAGAGTCCTAAGTGGACTCAAACTCATAGGTTAGAGCTTCAAGAGACTTAGATTCTATCGACTTGTATTATGTGGATTATGATAAGCATAAGAGATAAAGATAAGAATAGACCCTGGAATCGAGTCCAACTAGAACTCGTGGTCCAATAAAGTTATGTTTAGCTAGAGTTAAAGCGATGTTTGTCTGAAAGCCATGTTTGATTGGCCCGCACCTCTAAACTTATTCAAATTTCCACATGAACAAAGAAAATTATTGTTCCTTGCAGCTTTACGAAGATAATCTAGGGACAATTTCTTTATAAGGGAGAATCTCTTGTAGAATCTGTACATGTGATGACACTTACATGAAATGATCTTGTGTGATAGTATATTGCAATTGTTCAGTTTTTACCTATTAAACATTTAAAATAAAGTTACTGTGTTGTGCAGTATTCCACACTTTTTTATATTTCACTAAAACCTATTTGGTCATTGGTTACATAAACTTTTTGATAGTTGTGGAGGCTATTTCCAGCCTCCTAGGTCCATAGGCCCATCATGACTTAGTAGGGCAGCCAGGCAACAGTTATCCAACCACGTGTCCACGAAAATAGCCACAAGCTTCCGAACATGCTTCAGCCATCATGCGCCCAAGGGTTCCAAGGTGTAGTCTCTGCACACCTCTAAACCTGTTCGAGTAGGACAGAGTCACCGAATAAACCTTAGGGTTCCTGTTCAGACCCTCTACGGTTCTAGCGTCAGGGCACCAAACATCGGGAAGCCGCACTAAGCAGGCCCACAAGCTCTTGTTCGGCACCTCTATAGCCTACAATGCTATGCAACTCTTCACTTTCCATAGCAGTTAATGGGACGACGTGGCACGCCTCCCCGTGATCTGGAGCAGTACCAGCGCGAAGTCCCAAGGGGCGTCTCAAACAGACAATCCCCCGTCTTAGGAATTCAAGCGTCGCGCCCCTCCAGTCATCATTGGAGAAGGATGTGTCCGAGCCCTTCAGGCCCCCTGCCTATATAAGGAAATAGGTAACCTCCATGCAGAAGGAGGTGAAACCATTTTTCACACAATCGCCCATGCGCAAAATCACACACCAAAAGAACCCTTCCCTCATAGCCTTATGTTACGGTCAAGATCTGACTTTGGCATGGGAGGGTTCTCCCGGTTCTTCAACTGGTTTCCCTTCACGTCTGTTCTAGTTTTGCAGGCTTATCATCCGCACCAGAGACCATTCTTCCCTCTCCTCAAGTGGTGGCCCATTTGGTCCACTACTGAACAGAAAAATGCCACCACAATAGTGTATGGTTTTTACTTTTAGTCCATATAATATTTTGCAATTAGTTGTTAGTCTCGGTACTTTGGCTATTTAATCGTAAACTAAAGATAATCAAGTTCTTAAAAAGGTAGCTTCTTTTCATAGAAACTTTGATAACTTTTTCAATTAACTACTAATCCCTGAAAAGATCTACTTCTAGGGAAAGTTAACTTCTTTGGGCTTCATGTGTAAATAGCAAACTTGTAGGGATTTAAAAGTAGTTGAATAAGGTTACAGAGGTCAAAAACTAAAACATCAAGGTTAAAATACATAGACTACGACACCAATTATTAATGCTAAACCAAATTAGAAATTCTGTAAAACAAAAGCTGTTGAATGGTAGACTATGTACTCTCAGAGTCTCATTTGGAGAACTTGGAAGAGTGAGAGAAATTCAGAAGTCCTTGAGAATTAAAGAGGTACCAGTCACATCATATGATAGGAGAGTGCTCCTTTATTATAGTTGCAATAACTCCTTATCAAGTAAGAGAAATATTTCCTATAATAGTGGTCTTGTAAGAAGGGTGATGTGGATTGCAAGACCACTCTTGTTATTGGTTGAGAGGGGGCCTATAAGAGTCTTCTCTCTCTCCATCAACTAAAAACAAGAGCAGTTTTATTATCCACATTACTTTTATTGTAAGACTGCTCTTGTAATAAGTATTTCTCATCTAGATAAACAAGATAAATGACTTTTCTAATATCCAATTTCAAACTTTAAAAAAAACACGGGATGGAAGGGGAGCAGTTGACCTTTACAATGATCAGTCTATCCTTTAATTGATAATCCATTCTAATGCAAAAAAAAATTCATGTTTAGCTTAGAGTTCTTGAGTTGTTGTATAGCAGAGTGTGTAACTTTTTCCACAATCTTCCCTCGGTGCATTATTTCCTTCATAGATAGAGGAAGCAAATCATGTTTCCATTGGTCAGAAATGCAAATGCTATTAGAATCCACAAGGAGCTTGTCATTTAGTTGGCATAAACGTCATTTAATTGGTCACAAGTGCATCTTAGTATTGGATCAAGATGGAGCTCTAGATGTCCTAGAGAGAGACGAATAGTAGTTTTAAAATTTCTGCTAAGAGGAGTTTAGATCTGAAAATAATTAAACAAAAGTTAATGGTTAGTGTAGCGTGTGAAATGGAATAGAGATAAGCGAAAACAATCACACACAATGCACAAGATATTTATACTGGTTTGGATCTTCTCTCCAACATCAGTCCTACGTCCAGTCCCCAAACAATGCCTTTGATATTTCACTAACCATCAAGAACACTTGGTCTTCCCTTCAAAGAGATATATTATAACCACTTGCACCCAAGCAAGTCTTCCCTTCACAGAGGGGCATACAACCTCCTACCATAGTAGGCCCTCCCTTCTACAAAAGGAGAACATACAGGGAACAAACCCCCTGCTGGTTACAACTCAAGTTAATACAGATAGAGTGTTGCTCAAAGAATGAGCAAACATAGAAGAATAGAAAGAGATCTAATAAAAGAAGAATAGCACTTCTCTCTTTCTAACTCTAAGGTGGACTTCAAGAAATGCTCTAAGGATTCTAGTCTACAAAACTACAGACTTCTTGAAGGCTTGAGAGCTTGAATGTTGGAGTTCGTTGCTTGGAGCAAATTGCTCTTATTTTCTTTTTTCATATCTCTCTTTTCTTATTCTATCGTGTATGTCTTCTCTTCAGCTTTGAATGCTTTTATATAGCCTTCAGAGACTTCAACTATCTGTTTGAATTTTGTCATTTGAGATATGACGTTTTGGTCTTGAGAAGATGGATTGAGACTAACATTCATAAGTCTTCTGTGTAACGACATCTTGTTTGATATTTTGGATAGCTTGCATACTTCTAAAGACAGCTGCATTTATTACCTGCAAACACCATACCCATGCAAAAACTTTTCTCTTGTCTATAGTTAGAATGGTAGCAAATAATATATTAGATAATAGGAATAAAAGATAAGACTTTAAAAGACTTCTTTATGTTTCAAACAAAAAGTACATGTCCAAAGTATGGAAGAGTAGGTGGGCATTTAAAGTGAATTACACACATATGCACGGTGCACAATGAATCTTTAGACAACTTTCCTTAAAACATGGAAAACTTTGTCAGTCTAAAGGATGCTAACAGATATCTTGAAAATCAAACAACCGCCGAAGAACATTCTAAAATACAATAACTCAATGTATGTTCTCTTTATATTGATAAGTTGAAGTTCTTGAGAACATGAGTACGAGATGAATAATATAATAGTAATAATAAATTGAACTTCGACTTCAGAAACTTAAAGGAGTCGAAGTGTAACTTCGACTGCAAATATTAAGAGAGTTGATAATGCATTTTTAACTGATAGAGACAAGTAATCGATTAGGCATAGTACCTTTTATTTCTTGGAAAGAGGAACTCAACGTAGACACCAATTGATATGACTTGGAAATTGTGAAGAGTTTCAATTAAATGTATGTGTCGATGTATAAGAAGGCATGTGTCGACACATAACCAAACATATGAAGCAATAAATTTAGAATATAAAGAACATGTTGACATTTGGTGGAAAATAACAGTAATCGATGTGTAACAGGTCATTTGTTCACCAATTGATATGAAAATTATTTAGTAATCGGAATAATATAACACTAATCGATATAAACACCAATTGGAATGAAACTTCTTCAATAATCAATATCACTAACATTTCGACTAACACTTCAACTGGTCAGGAGTCAGAGTGAGTCTTCAGTAATCAATACATTTGTTCAGTAATCGATTCACACTTCCACTGTCGAGGAGTCAAAGTTAGACTTCGACTGATGTAACTTGTTCACCAATCAATGTCGCACTTGTATTGTTCATAAGTCAGAGTTGGACTTCGATTGCCCATGATATATATACTCTAGTCGATGTGGACTTATAAAACGTTTATCTTAAAGTAAGTCAAGTGTCGACAAATAAAAAATGTATGTGTCGACAGAACAATACATGTGTCGACACATGGTTGTCACATGTCAACCCACCTTTAGAAGGAAGACAACACATGTGTCAATATACTATTAGACATACAAATTGATATTTATACATAACAATAAGCATGCCTTAAACACAAGTATGAGTTATTGCTTACAATTCATGCCTTAAATTGGGAAATTGATTTTGTCATAACCAAAACAATAAATAATATTTTTGTATTAACAAGTGCACAACAATTCTCCCCCTTTTTTGTTGATGACAAAATCATATCTATTTAGAATGAAATGGCATTACAATTACACAAAATCATTATAGATTGATAAGAGAATAATGTATGTAGATATGTACTAGAATTAATTTATTGCTCCCCCTTAATATATGATCTATCTAAGTTTTTTTATTTATTGATAGACTATTCTCATATCATCTCCCCCTTAATATCTAATCTCTCCCCCAAAACTAAATGCAAAGACATACATTTTCTTGATAGTTTTCTCCATATTGTTCTCTTCACAGTTTTTGTAACATCCCATGTTACCCTGACCAGTCGCCCTCCTTCAAGGATGGCGACATAGAGTATGTCACCTTCTGAAGACGACACGAGGCATGTCACCTTCCAGTTGGGAAGGCGACGGGCCCTATGTCGCCTTCTGTTGTGCTGCCAGCCGCATGCACTTTGTCATCTTGCGGTCTGAAGAGAGGTGACAGGTGTCAGCATCTGGCAGTAGGGAGGAGACAGGTGCTATGTCGCCTTCTGGTGTCAGGCCTGCATGGCTGACACGTGGCGATGTCGCAGGCCGACTTGACCGTTGAACAAGGGATAGCGACATGGCCTAGGTCGCCTTCAGGTTGAGTGAAGGCGACGAGGCCTATGTCGCCTTCTCAGTTTCAGAGGGTTAAGTGCCCAAGCCGTGAGCACAAGCCCCAGTTCGGCCTTCTCTCCGAGAAAACTCTTCTTCTCTGGCGAACTGGAGCTTGGGAGCTCCGTGGAGCTTGGGAGGAGCCTTCTTGGCTCTCTTGCAAGGGAGAGGAGGCGCTCGGTTCGTGGGAGGAGGCTCGTGGATCGTCGGAGCTCGGAGGTGGATGGTTGCTAGCCTACGAGAAGGGCCCTTGAGGTTGGATCTTCATCTCGAGGTAGGGAACCCAAACCCTCCCCCTAGATCCACTTGCTAGGATCCTCACCCCCTTCCAAGCCTAGATCTACCATGCTAGGTTGGTTTCCTGCTTTGTGTGATTGTGGTTTGGTGGTTTCCTTTGCATGCTATGGTTTGATTGGGGTTTGAGGGTTCTCCATGTTGAGTGAGTTGCATGTGAGTGTAGCTTAGTTGCATGCTTGTTGGGGTTTCTTTGAGGGTGGTTTGAGCTCATTAGAGCTATGTTTACTAGCCTACATGCTCCCCTCCCCTCGGTTGTGGTTGTGGTGTGGTTGAGGCCCTGAAGAAGGAAGCCTCGGTGTGTTGTGCACTGTGAAGGTGACACCTTTGGTGTCGCCATCAGGTGGCGACACATCGATGCGTCGCCTTCAAGAACTCCTGAAGGCGACAGCATCTATGTCGCCTTCTTGGTGGCGACATGGAGGCCGTCGCCTTCTGCCTGTTTTTCCTGTTCCGAGTTCCGGGGTCTGTCCTGGAGCACTGACCTGGTTGCGACATGGGCTATGTCGCAACCAGATCAGTAGGGTTGCGCCGGCCTGGGTGTCGCCTTCCTGAAGGCGACACCAGGCCTGTCGCCTTCTCAGTCAGAGAAGGGACTTGGCAACCTGCTCAGTGTCTTGCTTCCGCTACGACTCGGTTTTCTCGGCACCTGTGCTGTTTCCTAGTACAGTGCTACTGCTAGTCGTTCTCTTTTCACCCGGTGCTAGGCACTTGAGGGCTTGTTCGTGAGACAGGTTGTTACCGTTACCTGGGACCCCCGGTTCCCGCACGTCTGTGTCAGAGGGTGTTGCTCCAGACGACGGGGTTTGCTCGAGTCGTTGACTCTGGTAGCAGTAGGGGAAAACGGTGGGACAGCAACGTGGTCGTTTGTGGAGCTCTCTTAGCTGAGACTGGGACGCCGGTAGTGTGTGACTCGTACAGCGCAGTTCAGCTAGTCCGTTCTCACTGCCTCACTCTACGTGGTTCCGGTACTGCCTAGAGGCGTCAGGCATGGGACCGTAGTCTGGCCAGACTACGGCAGTTTGTGGTGACTTGTGGTTCCGCGTCTCACTCTGACGGGAGGTGTTAGACATGGACCGTTGGTCGAGGGTAAGACGTGTGGCGCTCCTGACCAGCTGAGTAGAGTAGTGTACTATAGCTAGTGGGCTTGTCCAGGCAGTTCGCTGTATGTGTTTACAGCTGGGTTCTTGTGGTGCCTTGGTTTACACAGGTTTTCTGGTCCCGCCGAGTAGCTTAGACCGACGACGGTGTAGTTCTTTCACGCTTCCGCACTTTACTCTGTTTAGTAGATTAGACTTTACTGCTTTATTTAATTATTGCCCTAGTCTATATATGCTTGTGGAACCAGTGGGAGATTGGTAGTCCCTACTGGGCTTCTTTGTGAAGCTCACTCCCTGTTTTGTAGGTGAGACTTCACAGCAGTTCCCTCCGCGGCGTAGCGAGGAGACGGGCCCGCAGTAGCTGGCGTCTCTAGTGGCAGTGTTTCCCCCAGTCTGTACTTCACCCTCGGGGTATGCCCCTAAGGGACGTGTTATTCCTTTTTCTGTTCTGCACTTGTACCTTTTCTACTTTGGGACTTGTACTAGACTTGCACGTTGTGTTAGACTTCTTCTTGCACTAGTTGGTACATTTTTAGTACGTTTGTCTTTACTTACTTTCCATCACATATCTAGTTAGACCGATCCATTAGCCCTTCCGGGTCTCCGGACCCGTGGGCGGCGGTGCCGACGGTCGGATCCTTGGTGGGAGCCGGGGACCCGGGCGCCGGGGCCGTTACAATGGTATCAGAGCAAGGGGTCTATCAAGATTTGTGGTGGAAATGAGTAATGACGTAAAAGTCCCTTAGGAAGTATAAGTGAACACTTCTAGGCGTCGGAGTCTTAAGTGTCATTAACTAAGTCTGGCTGTTTTGCAGATCATGCCTCCACGCACTCGCAGGCAGGCTCATAACTTGGTGGAGCGTCAAGAGACTGAGTCGGACAGTTCGGTTGCAGCCGAGCAGGTACCGATCGGTGCTCAGCCCCAGCAGTTTGAGCAGCCAGACGACCCGTTGCCGCAGGGAGGACCGCAGCAGCAGCAGGGGCAGCAGTGGTATCCACCTGCACCCCCGCCGGCCGTCATGGAGCAGTGGTGGAGAGCGATGTTTCAGGGTCAGTGGCAGTACCCGCCGCAGCAGCAGTACCAGCCATACCAGCAGATGCCAGCAGAAGGTCCGCAGTTTGCAGAGATGGCAGCAGAGGAGCAGCCACCACCGACCCCGCAGGCAGCACCGGTTCAGCCAGAGGTACCACCCGTAGTTTGGCAGCAGACTCCAACAGCGGCACCTGAGGACCGCACCGTGCTTCTGGAGAGGTTCCTTCGTCTTCGACCTCCTACGTTTGCAGGCGACTGCGATCCGGATAGAGCAGAGAGTTGGGTCCATGAGCTCGAGCGCACCTTCGAGACCATGGACTGTGCAGAGTTGGATCAGGTTCGTTTGGCAGTATATCAGCTGAAGGGGTCAGCCCATGGGTGGTGGCGAGCAGTGAGGCTGACCAGGTTTCAGGGTAGGAGGTTGGAGCAGATCTCTTGGCAGCAGTTTCTCGAGGCCTTCCTCGGCGAGTACCTTCCCGACTATGTCTGCCGGGAGAGGAGGGACTTGTTCCACGAGTTAGTCCAGGGAGACTTAACCGTGGGACAGTACCATCAGAGGTTTCTGCAGCTACTTTGACACATTCCCCACGTGGCGCTAGTGAGCAGGCTCGTACCGAGCGGTTCATTAGCAGGTTACGTCCCGACTTGAGGTGGGCCATGGCTGGTCACCTCTGCGACACCTTGTCAGTAGCAGTGGCGAGAGCTACGGCCCTGGAGCGGGAGTGTCGGTTTCAGCCGCAGCAGAGTGGAGGTTCGGGGAGATCTTCTCCGTACCAGCGCCTCGCAGGCAGTCGGGGGAGTGTGTCTTCTTCTTCCTCTTCGGGAATAGGCGGTGCTGGCCTGACCTCGAAGTTGAAGAAGTTGTTCACTCATGGAGGCAGGCGTCACTCGCAGCAGCAGAGGCGTTAGACCTTGCAGTTTCCAGCAGAGCAGTCCGTCCAGCAGGGTACGGGTTGTTACCACTGCGGGCAGGAGGGGCACTTCAGGCGAGAGTGTCCGTTGAGGCAGCAGCAGGAACAGGCACCTCAGGCGCAGTACCGTCCACCGCAGCCACCTCAGCGCCAGCAGCAGTACCAGGGTCAGCAGCAGTACCAGGGTCAGCAGCAGCAGCAGCAGCGTCAGCAGCAGCAACCTCAGCGAGGTCGTGGACGCGGTCGGGTGATGAACATCACCAGAGAGGAGGCGGAGGCCTCTAACCTGGTCGTCGGTACGATTCCCATCCTTGGTAGAGCTGCTAGAGTTTTGATTGATCCGGGCGCTACGCACTGTTTTGCTTCAGAGGAGTTCTTTGCTACTTTGACCGAATTTGCTCCGGAGCGGACCTGCGACCTAGCTGTTGAGCTTCTGACGGGTGACTTCGTTCGTACCCTTGGTTACTTGGAGGGTGTCACCGTCGAGGTGCAGGGCCACCAGCTACCAGCCAGACTGTTTGCCTTGCAGCTCCACGACTTTGATGCCATTTTGGGCATGGACTGGTTAGAGGCACACTCTGCTTTGGTAGATTGTCAGCGGAAGACCGTGCGGTTCGAGTTACCTGGAGCACCTGTGCTTTGCTTCCGAGGTACCCAGTCTGTCCGCCGACCCTTTGTTTCTTTCTGTAGAGCTCGGCATCTTATCCGAGACGGTTGTGTTGCTTTCCTGGCTTCCGTTTGTGCCTCGGACTCGAGTGAGTTGGCTGTTTCTGACGTACCGGTTGTTTGTGAGTTTGCTGACGTGTTTCCGGAGGATCTACCTGGGTTGTCGCCTGAGCGGGAGGTAGATTTCTCCATTGAGTTGCTTCCGGGGACGATGCCTGCGTCCAAGGCACCGTACCGGATGGCGCTGGCGGAGCTACGGGAGTTGAAGCGCCAACTAGAGGAGTTGCTTGCGTTGGGCTTCATTCGTCCTAGTCGTTCGCCGTGGGGAGTGCCTGTGTTGTTTGTGAGGAAGAAGGATGGTAGCCTGAGAATGTGTATTGATTATCGTCAGCTGAATCAGGTTACCGTGAAGAATAAGTATCCTTTGCCCAGGATCGATGACTTGTTTGACCAGTTGCAGACAGCTTCAGTGTTCTCGAAGATCGACTTGAGGTCGGGTTACTACCAGTTGCGGATTCGGGAGTCAGACGTTCCAAGATCAGCCTTTCGCACCTGCTACGGCCACTTCGAGTTTGTCGTGATGCCTTTTGGGCTCACGAATGCCCCAGCAGCGTTCATGGAGATGATGAACAGTGTTTTCAGCGAGTACCTGGACCGGTTCGTGGTGGTGTTCGTCGACGACATCCTGGTGTACTCAGCGACGGCGGAGGAGCACGAGGTTTACTTGAGACTGGTTTTGCAAACTTTAAGGAGTCACCAACTTTATGCCAAGTTCAGCAAGTGTGAGTTTTGGCTAAAGGAGGTGCACTTCCTTGGGCACGTTGTTTCTGGTGCAGGTGTGGCAGTCGATCCCGCCAAGGTTGAGGCCGTTGTTTCTTGGGGCCAGCCCACTTCAGTTGCTGAGGTTCGCAGTTTCCTAGGGCTGGCAGGCTACTACAGGAGGTTCGTGCAGGACTTCGCCAGAGTTGCAGAGCCTTTGACCCGTTTGACCAGGCGGGAGAGCCGGTTTGTGTGGAAGACAGAGTGCGAGCAGAGTTTCCAGGAGCTGAAGAGTCGGCTGACTTCAGCTCCGATCCTTGTTGTTCCTTCTGGCACTGGCGGCTTTATTGTCTACACAGACGCTTCGGGTACTAGTTTGGGTGCTGTGTTGATGCAGCACGGTCGAGTAGTTGCCTATGCTTCTCGTCAGCTGAAGAAGCATGAGCAGAACTACCCGACGCACGACCTGGAGCTTGCGGCGATCGTGTTTGCCCTGAGGTTGTGGAGGCACTACTTGTACGGTGAGGTGTTCGAGGTCTTCACCGACCACCGCAGCTTACAGTATGTCTTCACGCAGAGGGATCTCAACCTCAGGCAGCGCAGGTGGCTCGAATACTTGAAGGACTATGACTTTAGTCTTTCCTATCACCCAGGGAAGGCTAACGTCGTGGCAGATGCTTTGAGTAGGAGAGCCCACTTGAGTTCTTTGTTGGTTAGACACTGGAGACTCCTAGAGGATGCCGCGCAGAGTGTGTTTGTGCCGTCGAGCCTCCGGGAGAGGGCAGTGGCAGCCGTCCTGACCGTTCGTCCGTGGATCTTTCAACAGGTACTTGAGGTTTAGAGTGCAGACGAGGACTTGGCAGACGTGTTGCGGTTACCCGAGGTAGCACTGGACGAGGACAACGAGGTTCGTTTCCGAGGCAGACTCTACGTTCCAGAGGACGCCAGGGAGGAGGTACTGTCCGAGGCTCACCGGTCGCGATACTCTATTCATCCAGGCTCTACCAAGATGTACCATGACTTGAGGGTACTCTTTTGGTGTCCGGGGATGAAGAGAGATATCGCTGAGTTTGTTTCGCGCTGCCTTACTTGCCAACAGGTGAAGGCAGAGCACCAGCGTCCTGGTGGTGAGTTGCAGTCGCTTCCCATTCCAGTGTGGAAGTGGGAGCATATCACCACGGACTTTGTTTCTGGCTTACCTCGTACCTCTCAGGGGCACGACAGCGTTTGGGTCATCGTTGACAGGTTAACGAAGACCGCTCACTTTCTTCTAGTCAGAGCAGCTTGGACAGTTGACAGACTTGCTCGGTTGTTTGTGGACAGAGTGGTACCTTTGCATGGAACTCCGGTCTCTATTGTCTCAGATAGAGATCCGAGGTTCACCTCTCGTTTCTGGCACAGCTTTCATCGGGCACTTGGCACTGAGCTGAGGCTGAGCTCGGCGTACCACCCACAGACAGACGGGCAGTCTGAGCGGACTATATAGACCCTCGAGGACTTGTTGAGAGCGTGTTGCCTAGACTGGGGCGGCGCGTGGGAGTCGCACCTTCCCATGGTGGAGTTTTCCTATAATAATAGTTTTCACTCCAGCATCGGGATGGCGCCCTACGAGGCTCTGTATGGTCGGCTGTGCAGGACACCGTTGCACTGGCACGAGGTTGGTGAGAGGCAGTTGCTGGGTCTGGAGCTAGTTCAGCAGTGTGCAGACTCAGTGAGGCTGATCCGGCAGAGGTTGCAGACAGCGCAGAGTAGACAGAAGAGCTACACCGACGTCCGCAGGAGATCGCTTCAGTTCGAGGTTGGCGACAGAGTGTTCCTTCGGATCTCGCCTACCAAAGGCGTTCTCAGGTTTTGGAAGAAGGGCAAGCTCAGCCCGAGGTTTGTTGGCCCTTTTTCCATCCTGGAGCGTGTGGGCGAGGTTGCTTACCGGTTAGCCCTTCCGTCTGAGTTGGCAGGTGTTCACGACGTCTTCCACGTTTCGCAGCTGAGGAAGTACATGCCAGATCTGTCGCATGTGCTCGACCACTCGTGTAACGACCCTCTTCACATCGGTACAATTATACCAATCCCCATCGGTATAAAGGGCGTCGTCACAGTGGGACATGTACCCAACACTGGTCGATAGGTTGATATGTACCTGGATAGCAATATAGTACAGCAGAATAAAAATAAACAACTCAACTCTTAACCCGTCACCAACACACATTCCACAATCTAAATAGCGAGATAAAAAGACAATGTCCACATTAATACAAAATAAAGAGAACTACAATGTCCAAATATTGTCCATACAATAATCCTTTTTGTGCAAAAGAAACGTACAACTAGTGACAGCTCCACAAAATAGTCTTCTAAATGATGATCCTCACCACGCTTCCTTCTAGTGCACGATACCTGTCAACTTGTACGCCGAAGCAAGAGTGAGTCCAAAGACTCAGCAAGCAACCAAAGTCTGAACTTAAACCTGTCACACTCACAATATGACATTAACATTAAAGAGATGCACACTATCATCAAATCACAAAGGTACTCATGGTCCTTACTCTCAACTAGCAATACATATTATCTTTACAGGAGCATGCTTTAGTCTACCATAAATCTATTCTAAATCATGAGCATTTCATCATACACATGCACTTGTTACCTACACTTAACATGTAGGATGATTCATCCACACATTCTTTTATTCCATAGATGTCTCTACTACTAGAGCATAAATTTAACATGAAGAAAGAGAACAAGCTAACATGATGACTACTTCCTTTTCACATGCCCTTTTGTATTTATTTATACAATTTACTTATTGTTTTAACATCATAAAATCACATGCACCTAGTTTCACCTTTTATAGCATAACTTGAAGGTTAAAACATGGTGAAACCATTTAGCAATCCATGAGCACTTAAGTATGAACTCTTATACTAATTGAGCCTTTCAACTATCATGGAATCCAATTACATGCTCACTACCATTTCATTCACATGAGAACTATATATATATATGCACAATTCAATCACAACATGATAGCAATTAACGTGAGATTCTCATATGTTTGAAAGGGAAATTCCTAATATGGATTCTACTCATTCTTACACATGTAAAACATTGTTTTGCATACATTTAGGTTGCTGTTTGGATATGCATTTAACACTTTCATGACCTATATCATAAGTTTACAATCTAACACATTTATTTCACATGATTGCACACTTACTCATTCACATTGTTCACTTTTTACACATTTGACATGTACACATGTTCACACTTACACAATTTACTCATTTCCACATCATTTACTCTTCCACTTTCACTTATCACATATCACATCGATTGCACTTACCACGTGCATCTTGGGCACTTACCACGTGCCATATTCACATATTTCACACTTTATTCATTCTTTCATTGGTTAATCAATTTGCCATGACACATAGTCCTAACCACCAGTAGAGGACACTAACAAATAACACAACTCATTCTCATAACTCTTTTCACAACACATAACACGACTCATAATCACATACCCACCACCTAGGCAATACAGTGGTGAATCTTGGTTACTGCGCAGACCGGGAGAAGCCCTCTCCACCCTATCCAGTGGTACCGTCCACCTCCGGGGTTTTCCCAATGCCTTTGGGACAAACTTATATCACATGGAGCCTTCTATAGGGACTTTTCTATATACGGCTCCCGATGCCTCTAGGGTAGCAGTGTCACATAGGCACAACTTTTACACTTTACTCATACCGAGTTTTAACATGTATTTTACACATAACACTCACATCTCCTTCGTTTTCTTATGCACAATGTGACTTTGTTTTTCTCCTAACCATGCTACTACAGATTTCAGGAGTTTAACACAGTAATTGCACTTGAATCAGGTTGGGTTTAAGCAATAACTAACCACATTACGATAACATACGTAGATTATTACATTTCACATGAAAAACACATAACTCTTTATATACTGGTTCGAATGACCTGAAATTTTAACCACATGCTATTTTCGGGTTCAAGATCATACCCTCAATTTTTCAGATTTTTCTGAGCTAAATTGAATTTACAGAAAATCAAACATCTATTTTACATGCTATTTGAAATCCCTATTAGCATGGAAACCTAGCATAAGCATTTGATTTAACATGCCTCAGCCCTGACCTAACATGCCTATATTTGCACAACATTCTACCCGTATTTATTGCACAAAGCATGATTTACTAGAGAATTTAATAGTCCTACACATGTTCTCTATTTTCCAAAACATAAGTTCTAATAAATCATACAAACATGGGAAAAATCATAGAAATTGTAGGGGTGACTAATGCATGCATACATAGCTCACGACATTTAACGCTTTCCGACCCTCACTAAATCATCCAAACAGTGAGTCAAGAAGGTCATTGCCTTAACATACATGCATTTTCGCAAAGCAATTTAAATTGCATTTCTCATACCATTCTCAATAACCCATCCACACACCACAATAGGTATCTTATATAACGTATAGGGTTTACAGTCTATCCTCATCGCGAGAAACCCATCAAAATAGTCATTTAGAGGAGAGAAAACAGTTAACGGTTCTGTCCTGACGAACTCAGCGTCAATGTCTACACGTTTACAGGGGTTGACGGCCTTATCGCATGCCGTTAACAGATGCACTTGATGGCAAGGTCTCTTGCCGTCAAGTTCCTGTCTGTGTAAGAACACAGACCGAGCTTGGAAAAAATCTCAGAATAGGGGCTCCAGGACACGAATTAAAATCCACAAAATTCCTGAGACTTAGGGGACATGTCTAGGCTCAACACCTAGGGTTTACTTGCCTTTGAATAAATCTCCAAACGGATTAAAATGGCCGGAGACGCTCTCCTTGGGCAGTGCCAAGAAGCCTCCAAACTCCTTTGCTCCGGGTTCTAAGGGGTTGTAGGTCGTTGTCCAGCACCGGGGAGGCCTTCTCCTATGCTTGGACTTCCTCCTTGTCGAAGAAGATCGCCGGATCGAAGCTTCAGAACGCCGGATTTGAGCTCCCAAGTTCAGGTTTCCTCACATTCCTGAGCTAGGGTTTCTCTCCTCTTGAAAAGACCAAGAGAGCACCTTGCAAGCAGCAAGGTTGATGTTTTTATTAGGCAAGACCCGAAGTCTGCCTTTGCAGGGGTGGGAGAGCCTTTGGGTCGGCCATCCCCCAATCAGGAGCATGGCAAGCCATGCATTTCTGACCTGCTACGCATGCAGTGTCAGAAAGGTAAACGTCCACCTATGTGGACGGCTACATAAGGCTTGGCGTCCATCGAGATGGACGCCGACAACTCATGGGCGTTCACCCATGTTGACGTTAATTGGCCCTTCGGCCAGAACTTAAAAACATGTAGAACTATGCTTACACTATATATATATATACAATGTATAAGGTGTAACATGTATATTACTATACCAGGCAATCAACAACATTTATACCTAGGCATACACGAGCATACATAAATACACTAAGATAAGATGTACGTAGACATCTACCTATGCGTACATAATGTTTTACATAAGTGTGACTCAACACACAGCAAGATAAAATGACAAGAATTGTGAGGGCTTCGCAAATCATTAGGAGGTGATATCAAATAGGTTAACTAGGAATAATCTATTCGATAAAATAGTCCTTGCATACACACACTTGATTTGACATATATATAGTATACACACTGGTGTAGCATACTTATGTACATTATGCTTGAAATAGATGGATACAACATGCGAACCGGTAATTAGATTAACTTACACAACTTTACCTAACATTGCTTAAGTACTATATGCATAATTTAGCCAATTGACTATTCTCACCTAAATATCATAAAAATACATGCATGTTATTCATGAGGAGTATAGAATCTCAATATAAACTACTAATTACACCTACCATGCTTGAACTCCTTATGTATATGCAATGTACGAAGTACAATGTACACATTAACTAAACCATGGAAACGAACAATGTTTACAACTAATCATACACATGCATACACGAGTACACCAAGGTGTTATGCATGTAGAATTAGGTATACAATTGTCACACGCATAAGATAACATATATACGTACATACACGTATGTACTTCATACACTCCCATATAAAATTCCATGAAATAGGTAGTATAGGATATTCTTCAATATTTAGATAGCACATGCATAGTATTATTCAAGTATCCTAAGTCAGAGATTCTTGGTATTCATAATACACCTCTAATTAGATAATTATTCACTTCTACATTAATTATCATACACACGTATGTATATATATATAGATATACTCACATGTTCATGCTCAAGAGAAGGATAAAACTTATAGTAGGCACAATGAACTACGCATGCTAAGCATACAACAACCGAACACCCAACACACCATTCATATACATACATATATATAAAGAGAATAAAAATTCGGGGTCTCACACTCTCCCCCTCTAGAAAAAGATCTTCGTCCTCGAAGATCGCATCGAGTACCTGTGGTGACGTCGCCGAGGTCATCACCAGTTACTCCTTGCTCCTTTATTACCGTCGATGAAGCACCTCGTGGAGTAAACTTTGTCTTCAGGTTCGGACACTCTTTAAGCCGATGATCTTTGCTTCCACATTTAAGACACCTTCCTTCCTTTCTCCAACATGCTTTCCCGGCATGACACTTCCCGCACTGGGTGCACTCGGGCTTCTCGATGCTTGAGGCCACAGTTGATTGTTGACTTTCCAAGGTTTTCTCCTTCTTCCTATCTTGCCTTTGGAATGGCTTGATCATATTCTCTTTTGGAGTTGCCCCCCCCCCCCCCTCTGGGAGAGATCCCGCTCCATTCTCTTGCTGGGTGGTCACACCTAGAAGTTCTCCTAAGGTACGTGAATCGAGTTCCAGAAGCCTAGCCCTCACTGATGGCTTAAGTCCTTTCACGAAATTCTTCAGCTTGCGGTTCTGCTCATACCTCCGAGACTGAGCACCACGTCTACCACGTCCAGCCATAGTCTGCAAAATAAATAACTCAATTAGAACCTAGGTTACTATATTCTAACTATTCTCCTTATTATCTTCCATCTACTATTAGTAGATTCTATATATATGGACAATTCCCTATGAAGACTTTGCAATGTTGTGACGGTGATGGCCTATCCATGTACAGTCTCAACCTTGTGCTCTGATACCAATCTCTGTAACGACCCTCTTCACACCGGTACGATTATACCAATCCCCATCGGTATAAAGGGCGTCGTCACAGTGGGACATGTACCCAACACTGGTCGATAGGTTGATATGTACCTGGATAGCAATAGAGTACAGCGGAATAAAAATAAACAACTCAACTCTTAACCCGTCACCAACACACATTCCACAATCTAAATAGCGAGATAAAAAGACAATGTCCACATTAATACAAAATAAAGAGAACTACAATGTCCAAATATTGTCCATACTTGTTTGAGTGACAGGTACGCTATTTTACTTTTGTTCCTCTGGTTTCGCCCTGAAATTTTGAGGACGAAATTATATTTTTGTTGGTTAGATTGTAACATCCCATGTTACCTTGACCAATCGCCCTTCTTCAAGGATGGCGACATAGAGTATGTCACCTTCTGAAGACGACATGAGGCATGTCGCCTTCCAGTTGGGAAGGCGACGGGCCCTATGTCACCTTCTGTTGTGCTTCCAGCCGCATGCACTTTATCGTCTTGCGGTCTGAAGAGAGGTGACAGGTGTCAGCATCTGGCAGTAGGGAGCGACAGGTGCTATGTCGCCTTCTGGTGTCAGGCCTGCATGGCTGACACGTGGCGATGTCGCAGGTCGACTTGACCATTGAACAAGGGATAGCGACATGGCCTAAGTCGCCTTCAGGTTGAGTGAAGGCGACGGGGCCTATGTCACCTTCTCAGTTTCAGAGGGTTAAGTGCCCAAGCCATGAGCACAAGCCCCAGTTCGGCCTTCTCTCCGAGAAAACTCTTCTTCTCCGGCGAACTGGAGCTTGGGAGCTCCGTGGAGCTTGGGAGGAGCCTTCTTGGCTCTCTTGCAAGGGAGAGGAGGCGCTCGGTTCGTGGGAGGAGGCTCGTGGATCATCGGAGCTCGGAGGTGGATGGTTGCTAGCCTAAGAGAAGGGCCCTTGAGGTTGGATCTTCATCTCAAGGTAGGGAACCCAAACCCTCCCCCTAGATCCACTTGCTAGGATCCTCACCCCCTTCCAAGCCTAGATCTACCATGCTAGGTTGGTTTCCTGCTTTGTGTGATTGTGGTTTGGTGGTTTCCCTCGCATGCTATGGTTTGATTGGGGTTTGAGGGTTCTCCATGTTGAGTGAGTTGCATGTGAGTGTAGCCTAGTTGCATGCTTGTTGGGGTTTCTTTGAGGGTGGTTTGAGCTCATTAGAGCTATGTTTACTAGCCTACATGCTCCCCTCCCCTCGGTTGTGGTTGTGGTGTGGTTGAGGCCCTGAAGAAGGAAGCCTCGGTGTGTTGTGCACTGTGAAGGCGACACCTTTGGTGTCGCCATCAGGTGGCGACACATCGATGCCTCGCCTTCAGGAACTCCTGAAGGCGACAACATCTATGTCGCCTTCTTGGTGGCGACATGGAGGCCGTCGCCTTCTGCCTGTTTTTCCTGTTCCGGGTTCCGGGTCTGTCCTGGAGCACTGACCTGGTTGCGACATGGGCTATGTCGCAACCAGATCAGTAGGGTTGCGCCGGCCTGGGTGTCGCCTTCCTGAAGGCGACACCAGGCCTGTCGCCTTCTCAGTCAGAGAAGGGACTTGGCAACCTGCTCAGTGTCTTGCTTCCGCTACGACTTGGTTTTCTCGGCACTTGTGCTATTTCCTAGTATAGTGCTACTGCTAGTCGTTCTCTTTTCGCCCGGTGCTAGGCACTTGAGGGCTTGTCCGTGAGACAGGTTGTTACCGTTACCTGGGACCCCCAGTTCCCGCGCGTCTGTGTCAGAGGGTGTTGCTCCAGACGGCGGGGTTTGCTCGAGTCGTTGACTCTGGTAGCAGTAGGGGAAAACGGTGGGACAACGACGTGGTCATTTGTGGAGCTCTCTTAGCTGAGACTGGGACGCCGGTAGTGTGTGACTCGTACGGCGCAGTTCAGCTAGTCCATTCTCACTGCCTCACTCTACGTGGTTCCGGTACCGCCTAGAGGGGTCAGGCGTGGGACCGTAGTCCGGCCAAACTACGGCAGTTTGTGGTTACTTGTGGTTCTGCGTCTCACTCCGACGGGAGGTGTCAGACATGGACCGTTGGTCGAGGGTAAGATGCGTGGTGCTCCTGACCAGCTGAGTAGAGTAGTGTACTGTAGCTAGTGGGCTTGTCCAGGCAGTTCGCTGTCTGTGTTTACAGCTGGGTTCTTGTGGTGCCTTGGTTTACACAGGTTTTCTGGTCCCGTCGAGTGGCTTAGACCGACGACGGTGTAGTTCTTTCACGCTTCCGCACTTTACTCTGTTTAGTAGATTATACTTTACTGCTTTATTTAATTATTGCCCTAGTCTATATATGCTTGTGGAACCAGTGGGAGATTGGTAGTCCCTACTGGGCTTCTTCGTGAAGCTCACTCCCTGTTTTGTAGGTGAGACTTCACAGCAGTTCCCTCCGCGACGTAGCGAGGAGACGGGCCCGCAGTAGCTGGCCTCTCTAGTGGCAGTGTTTCCCCCAGTCTGTACTTCACCCTCGGGGTATGCCCCTAAGGGACGTGTTATTCCTTTTTCCGTTCTGCACTTGTACCTTTTCTACTTTGGGACTTGTACTAGACTTGCACGTTGTGTTAGACTTCTTCTTGCACTAGTTGGTACATTTTTAGTACGTTTGTCTTTACTTACTTTCCGTCACATATCTAGTTAGACCGATCCATTAGCCCTTCCGGGTCTCCGGACCCGTGGGCGGCGGTGCCGACGGTCGGATCCTTGGTGGGAGCCGGGGACCCGGGCGCCGGGGCCGTTACAGTTTTCTCCTCCTTTTTGTCATCAGCAGAAAGGATAGAGAGAGAGAAAGATTGGATCTGAGAAGAAAAGTAATATATTGATTTGATGGTGAAGGAGGCAATGGAGGGAAATTGGATTCAAGAGGAACCAGAAGATACAAGGAAGGAGGGATCTGATCAAAGAAATGTTGCAAAGAACCTAGAGCTTTTTCTCATTTGCTTCGAAGTTGTTGGCAAAGAGAGAGCTATTGATGTTGTAGGAAGGTCCAATTAAGGGAATCTTTCTGTAGGGCTGAATGTACCGGTGATGATACCAGTGTAACTTCTCATGGTAACTTCCATTTGACATGGTCTGCCTCAGAGGTGTGAATTTTTTATGAGATGTTTTACTTAGAAATTCATAAACTGTGATGTTCCAATGTAGTCCCTTGGAATGTGCCTCTGCCTTGGCCTTGTAGTACACTTGATATCTTTTCACCCATTTTAGCTCAATGGACTTGTGAAGATTATCATATTCTTTGTGCATGAATGCGTAAGGATGAAGCTTACTCTTTTTGCATGCCTTGGCTTCATTGGGATATCTTTTTACCCACTGCTCTATTGTCAGTCTATCAGATTCTACAAAGCAATCTTGGAATTGATGGAGATACTGCTTGGACTTGGCAGTTTGGAGCAGAGCAAACCTATGAAACGTGAGACGTTTGCCATGTTTAATTTGATATTTGACTGCCAATTTGATTGGTCTGTTGAAGACAACTCTGGCAAACTCTGTGCGGGATGATATAACTCCTATCAAACTTGTGTACAAATTGGAGAGTAATCCAATGGTCATAGATGGAGTGATAGGCCTCTGTCCTTTCAATAGTATAAACCATTGACCCATGCTGACATCTAACAGATTTAATTATCTTAAACCTTTCTTCATTTAATGTTTTCATTATGGTGAAGATTTCTTGATGCTTTTTGAGATACTTACCAAATAGGTCATAAAATCTCAAATGTAAATGACTTTGAACAGTGAGAGGTATAGGTCTATCCTTGTTTACATCTCTGAATTTTGCAGCTTCTCCTAGATAGGCTCTAAGAAACTGTTCAGTTGACAGACAAAGACTGGTGTTGATTATAGCAGTTATGGTTGCTACTGGAATCTCTTTAATTTTTAGTAGCATATGAAGCTAGTCTTCAAGCTTGTAACTAGACATATCATGAATTTTTAGGAATACCTTTATCTTCAAAAGCTCTTCAAACATATCAAAGTATCTCTTTGAATGATAGATGAATGCATACTAGAATGGTGGAAATTCTTTTTCTCTGACAACTATTTTTCTTCTCCGCCCAAGCTGGCTGGGGATCTCTTCTCTTGGTACCAGCTTAGCTATAAGTGGCGCATTCTGGTTCGGATTGGGCTCGGAGGTTATAGGAAGATATGAGAAAATGTAGGTGGATAGAATTAAATTTCTGGTTGGGTGTCTGGATTATAATTTTTGTTCTGGGATTCATTACTGGAAGATGTAGGTTCTACATGTTGTTTTCCTATAGGTCTGGAGGAGGTAGGCTCATCAGATGGTTATGGTTTTATGGTAGGTTGAGATGGGAGAGTTGTAGTGCTAGGTTGTGGTTGAGGAGTAGAAGGTGTAGCTTGAGAAATTTCTGGTTGAGGTTGAGGAGTTGGTGTAGGAGTAGGTGGTGTAGTTTCTTGGTGTGTTGGAGGAATGGAAGAAGGTTTGGGAGGAGATACCTTGCACCCGGATTTTACCGCTCTTCTTTTAAATTTGTGCTGAAATACCTGAGTGAGAGTCCTTTGAGGGGAGTCAGCCTTCCCTTCTTCTGCTGCTATCTCTTGTTCTGTTGCATATATCTGGTGATTGTGTTGTTGTTACTGGTTTTGTTGTTTGGTCTGCTGCTAGCTGCTCTATTTCTAGTTGTTCTCCTTCTAGTTCTGCTGCTATGACTACTGTTGTAGCTGGTTGTTGCTCTGTTGCTACTTGCTCTGATAGTGTGGCTGTGTGAGTTGGAATGCTCCCCTTATCTGACTGCAGACAAACTGAAAGAATAGATCCTTCAATTGTTCCATCTCATCAGATAGTAAATCAACTTTCACATCAGTCTTATGGAACTACATTTGGATGATGTAGAGCATTTCTTATTGTTTCAGAATCAGATTATAAACATCATCTATTAATTTTCCTCTCTGGTCTCCCTCTAAGTCCATGGCTGTTGAGAAGGTCCAATAGGCTCAACAGGTGGAGGAGAAAAGTGAGGATATTGTTGTTCTTCAAAAGTTTCGTCAGTAGGCATGTCAATCTATTATGTGGGCACATCTTCTATGATTGATTTGCCTTTAATATCCATGATTACTTCGGCAATGATATCTGTAGGAGGTTGTTCATGTTCTGTTGTCGCTAGGAGTACCACATGTTTTGCCTTTGTTGCCCAGATAGCAAGCCCAGAGGGGGGGGGTGAATGGATTGCTAAAATTTTCTTTTAGAATATTCCTGTAAATAAAAACACTTTGACAAAAGACACTACGTTCGATAGTTAGAGTTAGTGTAAAGCAAGAACAAAAAGATCAATCATACAAACAATAAGAATTTTATCCTAGTTTGGATCTCCTGTCACAAGAAGTCCTACGTCCAGTCCCCAAGCAACAACTTGGGATTTCACTAACCAAGGGTACAGTCCCCCTTAAGGACACTTACACATCCAGCCACAGCTGTCCTTCTCTTCTCTACCCGAAGAGGCACAGAACCATCTGATGCAACAGGTCTTCGTACTTACCGAAGGGAACAATCACCCACTCCACAGCAGGTCTTCTCTTCCTACACGAACATGAACATGATGATCAGTCCATCCCCATATAATTTTATTTTTGGTGATTAACAAAATCTTAACAAATATTTTCTAACAAGTTTTTCTGAAGTTCATCCACAGGAAATAATTCAAGCAAAATCTGTAAGTTATTCTCACACACTGTCATTTAAAGTTCTGAGCATGCATTTCTTCTAAGTACACATCGATTCCCTTTATAGTATAACGATTTGATAAGTAAAACAACGATTTTCATCGCTACAATGATTTGATAAGTAAAATAATGATTTCCATCGCTACAACGATTCGATAAGTAAAACAATGATTTGATCGCTGTAACAATTCAATAAGTGAAACAACGATTTGATAAGTGAAACAACGATTTGATCGCTGTAACGATTCGATAAGTGAAACAACGATTTGATCGTTGTAACGATTCGATAAGTGAAACAACGATTTGATCACTGTAACGATTCGATAAGTGAAACATTGATTTGATCGAAACAATGATTCACCTTAACTTAAACAACGATTTGATAGCAAACAACGATTTGATAGAAAACAAGGATTTGCTTTTACTTGAACAACGATTTGCCTTAGTCAAAGAACGATTTGCTCAAGCAACGATTTGCTTCTATTTAAATAACGATTTGCTTGGACAACGATTTCATTATTCACATCAACATAAAATTTCATTTATATGGATTATAATTATGAAATTGATTTCACGTATACAACAACACTCTTCACAACGATTATGGTTTGAATGAATTATCATGTGTAAGGCCCTCGAATTTTGTTGCATTATTTGTATTGCATGTGAATAATTCATGTTGTGTATGCATAGATGTACATATCTACGTAGGTATTAACTATTTATACTTATGTATGCATGTGTATAATTAGTTGTAAATAATGTATGAAATGCATGGTGGTAGTGTGTACATGATAATACATATGCATGGCACGTATATAGGTATAAGTTGTGCATGGTTTCTGCATGTTTTTGAGTTCTGGCCGAAGGCCAACTTGGCGTCAAGATCAATAGACGTTCGTGTTGTGTCGGTGTCAACCATATGGATGCCAACACTAAGTCCAGCGTCCAACGATGTGGACGCTAATTTCTCTGATCTACATGCGTTGCAGAGCCAGATTTCCGGGAGCAAGCTAGCTCACCCATTGGGGAGCTGTCCCCAACGGTCTGAAAGGGTTCACATCAACCCTGCGGGACAGGAGAGGCCTCTCTCCTATATCTGAACCCGAGTGCAACCCTAAACCCTCTCTCTTGACCTCTTTTGAGAGATAGAGAAGAACCCTAGCTGCTGTGAACAAAAACCCACCTTTGCAACCTTTAATCCGGCGATCTGAAGCTTGTTCCGGCCATCTACCATGACAAGGAGGTAGCTGGAACATCGAGGAAGGCATCCCCGACCTCGATCTGCTGTGGAGATTACTCAAGAACCCGGAGGAAGGCAATCTTGGGAGCTTCTTGGGACTGCCCAAGGAGAGCATCACCAACCCATTTAATCCCTTTGGAGAGTTTTTGGAAGGCAAGTAACCTACCCCTATCTTCCATGTAGATGTCAAGTAGGGTTTTATCATTTTTATGTATTTTTCCTCGTGTCCTAGATCCCCCATTCTCTTTGAATTTGGAGCTCGGGTCCTGCATTTTGCAGAGACCTGAACTTGACGGCAACATAAATTGCCGTTAAGATCTTCATTGATGGCTAGCGTTTGTGCCGTCAATCTCCATTAACGGCCATGGCTTGCCGTTAAGTTCGTATGGACAGAACAATGAACTGTTCTCTCCTTATATATGATTACTTTCGATGTGTTTTGCGATGAGGATATATTGTAAACCTATTATGCTACGTAATGCGAATGTTGGAATGTGTGGGAGAATGGTTGTGCATTTATTTTGTGGATGGTTGAGTTATTGTTTATTTAAAATGCATGTGGAAGAATGGCCATGTATGTTCACCCATGATCCTAATAATCCGTGGGAAATTATGATGCCCTAATCTTGTTGAACCATGTCTATATATGTCAGTCTCTACTCTGAATTTTCTGGAATTTTCCCATGTCAATGTGATTTACTGAAAACTTATACTTGGGAAATAGAAAATATGTGTAGGATTGTTAAATTTCCAGTAAATCGTGTGTTGTGAAATAAATCTGGGGAAATTTCCTGTGGTATTGTGTATATTGGGTTCAGGGTTATGATCTGTTAAAACTGAAGTTTCATGTATACACCATGATAAATTTAATTTCGAATAACATGGGAATTTAGGTTAAATTTTCTGCAATTGCATTTTGGATCAGAAAAATGTGAAAATTTTCATGTGGGGTCCTAAGCTCGAAATCCACATGTGGTTAAATTCTCAGGTCATTTGGACAACTATACCATGCAATATGAGTTTTCCATGCAAAAATGGGTAATTAATGCATGCCATTGTGAAATGATTTAATGTCTGGAAGTCCAACCTGATTGGTGAAGCTTCTTGAATGATAAATTTTGTCATCTGTAGTGGCATGATTAGGAAAATAGAGTCATGTTGTGAATGAGAGAATGAATGAGATATGAGCGTCATGTGTAAAAATATGTGTTAAAAATTGGTAAACGTGATATGTGTAAAATTGTGCCAAGTGTGACACTGCTTCCGTAGAGGGTAGTGGAACCGTATCATGGAAAAGTCCCCATGAGAAGGTTCAATGTGTTGTGATCCTAAGGGCATTAGGATGAAATCCTGGAGGTGGACAAGTACCACTGGTTAGGGTGGAGACTTGTTCTTCCGATCTGCGCAGTCCAAGAGTCGTCACTATATTGCCTAGGTGGCGTCTATGTGTATGTGATGTGATGTGTCCTTCCTATGGTGGTTTGAACTATGTGTCACGGCACTAAAGTGTAAGATGTGAAAATGTGAAATGTGAATGTGTTCAGGTGAAAAGTGAGAATGTGAACATGTGAAATTGTGAATGTGTAAAGTGTGAACTATGTGAATAAGAAATTGTGTAAAAATGTGAGACCAAAATGTGAGGATGTGAGATTGAAATCGATGATATGATGATCTGAAATCATGATAGAACAACAACATAAATGTGGTGATGACCATGTCCTATATGTGTACAATGCGTAGAATCCATGCTAGGGACAATCCTTACTTATGTGTAAACCATTCCATGTGTGTTTACTCTCACGTTGCGGTTCGAATGAGAACATAGCTTTCATGTGTTAGATTGTAAAGTGTTAAACCATGTCGAAACAGCAAGTTTAAAGCATGTAAAATGGTTATGTGCATGTGTAAGAATGAGTAGTAACCATGTTAGCAATGTTTTCTTTCATGTATGTAAGCTATTCATACTAAATTGCTTTCATGTTTTAGCTTAATTGAAAGTAGGACTTTCATGTGTTGGAATGATTAGAGAGCATGTGATAGGAGATTTTAATTTAGGAAATCTGAAAGCATGAATCATGTGTTTCATTAATAGAATTACCATGATAGGTTGTTAATTTCAATGTCACGCATGCTACATGTTGTGTCTTGTAAATGGTATGTAAAAACCTGCTATGATATGTGCATGCGTGATAGATGTAGTGTTATTTGCTGAGTCTTTTAGACTCATTACTTGATTCGGCGTACAGGTGTAGTAGGTGACACACCTTTAGAGGAGACCGTGGAAAGCGACTCCGAGCGCGGGGAGTAGCTAGCTTGGTGGAGCTTAGTTGTGACATTTTGACATTTTGATGTATGTCATTGAGACATTGTATTAGAACTATCATGTAAACTTGGACAAACTATGTATTTTTATCTTAGCACTTCTTTTATATGGATTATGTGGACTTTAGCTCTTTAAATTTCAATCGAATCATGTATGTTAAATGTGGATGATGAATGAAATGAAGGCAGTGGTTCTTTTACTTCCGCTACTCTATTCTTATATTCACGTGTATCTCAGCTGAATGTTATTGTTGGGTAAATGTCCCACTGTGGCAATGTTCACTATACCGACGTGGGTTGGTATAACCGTACCGGTATAATAAGGGTCGCTACAGAGATTGGTATCAGAGCAATCGGTTGAGATTGCACATGAATATATATACATGTCTTCATCCTCATTGTATGCTAAGTCTACATAGGAATGTCCACATGTATAGAATTGATTAATAATGAATGAAAAATAGATAAGAAAGCGGTTAGGAAATAAATTAAAGTAGCTCTAATGGTGGCTGAAATTTATTACAGCCATGACTTCGAGAGGTGGGCGTGGCGGAACGCCGGCCCGTGAGGACGAGCCGAGACGTGAGGAGCGGGCGGAGCAGTAGTCCCCGGCACTGCAGGGTCCTGTACTTTCCCCACCGCCGCCTGTGGATTATGGAGTATTCATGCAAGGTCTGGTGCAAGCCATGCAGACGCAGGCTCATACTCAGGCAGCACTCCAGGCACAGTTGGAGGCTCAGATTAGACTAATAAAATGATTAATAGTCTGTTTTATTTGATTATGTGATATTATGTTGATTGTGTATTGCTTGATGTGTACTATAGCAGGCTCAAGTACCAGCTCAGGACTATGGTGGACCTTCTATCATGGAAAGATTCAAGAGGATGTTGCCACCCTCTTTTAAGGGGGAGAGCGACCCATTGTTGGCAGAAAGCTAGATGAGGGAGATAGAAAAGATCTTTCGAGCCATCAGATGTGCAGATGAGGAATTGCTTCTTCAAACTCATCTTTGATGTCCTAAATAACATGGCCTTGAACACGAGCACTCTCAGGGATGAGAGTGATGAAAGAGGAAGGAGTAGGTGGATGAAGAGAAGAGAAGGAGGTAGGAAGAGGTGGTGTAGATGGTCTAGCAGTGGATGGACCAGAGGATGAGGGTCCAGCTGAAGAAGATGATGCTGGAGGTTCCTCAAATGAGGGAGGAGGAATGGAGGTGTGCGAAGTAGGAGAAGAAGAAGAGGTGGTAGGAAATGGTGTTGGTGAGGAGATGTGTTTTGGAAGAGGTTGTTTGAAGGTTGCAGGGGCTGGAGGGGCAGTGGAAGAGGAGGGTGGAGAAGAAGGAGCTGGAGTCTTAAGAGGAGAAGAAACAGGAGGCTCTGGGGGCACAACAGTAGCTTCTACTAGATTTTCAATGTTGACTTGCTCTGCTTCGGATTCCACTGGCCCTGATGGCCCAGACTCTTCCACCACTGGCCCTGCTGGCCCAGACTCCTCAACTGATGGCCCTGGTGGCCTTGATGTTTTCTGTGCAGGCTCAAACTAACTGGATTCCTCAACAACATTGGGCCCTGATGGCCTGGCTGCTTCTTCAGAAGGCCCTGGTAGCTGGACTTCCTCTTCATTTCTTGGCCCTGATGGCCCTGAACTGCCCTCTGGCATGGGTTGAGTAGGAGCAGGAGGGGTAGGAATAGGCAATTGTGCCCTCACAAATTTTAAAAGATTGTTACTAATTACTTTAGGCTCCCCAACTCACTTTTCATTCCCCGGAGCACAGCTTTCACGACTGCAATCTCCATGGCTCCTATGCTCTGACTGATGAAAATAGACGATATGTCAGATTGGACAGAGCTTAAGATCTCTCTATGTGCATTTAATCTGTCTAGCACATGCTTCATGTTCACTTTAAGCTTCTTCTTCTTGTGAGATTTGCGGTGTGCCTTTCTGGTGAGCAATGGAATCTGTGTGGCCACACCCTTGCCTTTACTGCCTGAGCCGATAGCTGGCTCCATAACATCATCATCATCAGGCTCAGAAGTACTTGCAATGAGACCTTCTTGATATTTATCAGCAAGGGCACTTACTGTGGGCTCCCCCTGAACATCTGCTTCCTTTTCAATCACATGCTCCCCCTGAGCTGGAGAATCCTCCATCTGAACATCTTCTATGTGGCCTGGTGCCACATCTTCTGAACTGGCTACTGCTACACTGGCTTCTTTCATAGTACTTTCTTCTGTGTGGCCTGGTGCCACATCTTCAGAAACAACTACTCCCTGGCTAACTTCTGTAGCAACCTGAATTTTTTGAAAAATAAAATTTAATAATATTAAAAATTAAGTCAATTGAAAAATCAAGAAAAGAGAATTAATTAAAATCCATTAAATGAAAAGAAGTAATGGGCTTTATTAATGGGACCATCTAAAATTTATTGGGACAAAATAGGGATTTTTAAAAGAGGAATAATAGGAAAATACCTTAAATTCGTAACTTAAATATTACCTAAATAGAAAAGGGGTATTAAAAGCATTAAAATAAGTGATTTGGGTGGGAATTGGATTCCTAACCCTACCCTAATTGGTTGGCCACAAAATTGCAACCCAACTTAACCCAATTAGGAGTTTTAAAGCTTAGAAGGGTGAGAGGAAATAGGAAACCTTGTAATTAAAGGGGATTTAGAGTTAAACTAGGAAAGGGAAAGCAAGGGAGCTTAAATTGTTAGACCCCGAATTTTTATTCTCTTTTATATGTATGTATGTATATGAATGTTCTCTTTTCTTGTCCAAGAATCTTAGACTTAGAATGGTTGAGTAATATTATGTATGTATTTTCTAAATATTGAAGAATATCCTATACTACCTATTTCATGGAATTTTGTATGAGAGCATATGAAGTACATATGTGTATGTAGGTTTGTATGTTATCTTATGCGTGTGACAATTGTATACCTAATTCTACATGCATAACACCTTGGTGTACTTATATATGCATGTGTATGTTTAATTGTAAACATGGTTCATGGCATGGTTTAGTTAATGCGTACATTGTACTTCGTATATTGCATATACATAAAGAGTTCAAGCATGGTGGATGTATTTAGTTTATATTGGGATTCTATACTCCTCATGAATAACATGCATGTATTTTTAGGATAATTAGGTGAGAATAGTCAATTGGCTAAATTATGCATATAATACTTAAGCAATGTTAGGTAAAGTTGTGCAAGTTAATCTAATTATCGGTTCGCATATTGTATCCATCTATTTCAAGCATAATGTACACAAGTGTGCTACACCCGTATGTGTATACTATATATATGCCAAATCAAGTGTGTATGCATAGGTAGATATCTACGTACATCTCATCTTAGTGTATTCATGTATGCTTGTGTATGCCTAGGTATAAATGCTATGGATTGCCCGGTGTAGTAATATACATGTTATACCTTATACTTTGTATGCGTATGAAGATATTCATGTGCGTGTTGTTATCTTAAATGTACCTATGTATGTATGTGTAGGATAAGTAGTAATTATTGGATATTTACGTAGTGTAGTGGTGTATACACTATACTACATAGATTTCATGTGCATGTATGAGTGGGTTAAGCATGGTTCTACATGATTTTAAGTTCTGGCAGAAGAGCGTATTGGCGTCAACATATATGGACGCCCATGTTATGTCAGCGTCCATATCGACGGACGCCAACCCCTATGTAGCCGTCCAGGGATGTGAACGTCAATATCCCTAATTTTTTGTGCTCTACAGAGCGCAGAGAACACTCATTGGGCCAGGCCTCTGATTAGGGAGATGTCTTCCCAACGTCTCTCTTGTCCCTTCAGCCCCTGCAAGAGCCCCTCTTGCCCCCTTATTCTTTAAAAACACCTCTTTTTGCTATCCTAGAGAGCTCTTGGCTCATTTTCTAAAAAGAAACCCTAGCTGAGAGAAGAGATGAGGGACTGACCTTGAGAGCTCAGATCCGGCGTTCTGAGGCTTGGATCTGACGATCTTCTTCGACAAGGAGGAAGTCCAAGCATAGGAGAAGGCTTCCCCGGCGTTGGACTGCGGCTTGCAACCCCCTGGAACCCGGAGCAAAGGATTTCTGGAGGCTTCTTGGCAAGAGCCAAGGAGAGCTTCATCGGCTATTTTGATCCGTTTAGAAGTTTTTCTTCAGGCAAGTAAACCCTAGGTCTTGAGCCTAGATATGTCCCCTAAGTCTCAGGAATTTTTGTGGATTTTAATTCGTGTTCTGGAGTCCCTATTCTGAATCTTTTTCCAAGCTCGGTCTGTGTCCTTACACAGACAGGAACTTGACGGCAAGAGATCTTGCCGTCAAGTGCATCTGTTAACGGCATGCGATAATGCCGTCAACCCCTGTAAATGGCTAGACGTTGACGCTGAGTTCGTCAGGACAGAATCGTTAACTGTTTTCTCTCCTCTAAATGACTATTTTCGATGGGTTCTCGCGATGAGGATATACTGTAAACCCTATACGTTATGTAAGATATCTATTGTGGTGTGTGGATGGGTTATTGAGCATGGTATGAGTAATGCAATTTAATTGTTTTTGTGAAAATGCATGTATGTTAAGATAATAACCTTCTTGATTCACTGTTCGGATGACTTAGAGAGGGTCGGAAAGTGCTAAATGTTGTGAGCCATGTATGCATGCATCAGTCATCCCCTGCAATTTCTATGGTTTTTCCCATGTTTATATGATTTGTTAGAGTTTATGTTTTGGAAAATAGAGAATATGTGTAGGACTATTAAATTCTCTAGTAAATCGTGCTTTGTGCAATAAATACGGGTAGAATGTCATGTAAATACAGGCATGTCAGGTCAGGGCTGAGGCATGTTAAATCAAATGCTTATGCTAGGGTTCCATGCTAATAGGGATTTCAAAGAGCATGTAAAATAGATGTTTGATTTTCTGTAATTTTTATTTAGCTCAGAAAAATCTGAAAATTTTAGGGTATGATCTTGAACCCGAAAATAGCATGTGGTTAAAATTTCAGGTCATTTGGACTAGTATATAAAGAGTTATGTATTTTTCATGTGAAATGTAATAATCTACGTATGTTATCGTAATGTGGTTAGTTATTGCTTAAACCCAACCTGATTAGTGCTTTTACTGTGTTAAACTCCTGAAATCTATAGTAGCATGGTTAGGAGAAAAACAGAGTCACCTTGTGCATGAGAAAATGAGGGAGATGTGAGTGTTATGTGTAAAATACGTGTTAAAACTCGACATGAGTAAAGTGTAAAAGTTGTGCCTATGTGACACTGCTACCCTAGAGGCATCGGGAGCCATATATAGAAAAGTCCCTATAGAAGGCTCCATGTGATATAAGTTTGTCTCAAAGGCATTGGGAAAACCCCGGAGGTGGACAAGTATCACTAGATAGGGTGGAGAGGGCTTCTTCCGGTCTGCGCAGTTACCAAGATTCACCGCTGTATTGCCTAGGTGGTGAGTATGTGTATGAGTTGTGTCATGTGTTGTGATATGAGTTGTGTTATGAGTTGTGTTGAGAGCTGTGCTAAGGAATGAGCACGAGCTATGAGATATTTGTTAGTATCCTCTACTGGTGGTTAGGACTATGTGTCATGGCAAATTGTTTAAGCAATGAAAAATGAATAAAGTGTGAAATATGTGAACATGGCATGTGGTAAGTGCCCATGATGCACGTGGTAAGTGCAATCGATGTGATACGTGATAAGTGAAAGTGGAAGAGTAAATGATGTGGAAATGTGTAAATTGTGTAAGTGTGAACATGTGTACATGTCAAATGTGTAAAACTGAACAATGTGAATGAGTAAGTGTGCAATCATGTGGGATAAATGTGTTAGATTGTGAACTTATGATATATGTCATGAAAGTGTTAAATGCATATTCAAACAGCAACCTAAATGTATGCCAAACGATGTTTCACATGTGTAAGAATGAGTAGAATCCATATTAGGAACTTCCCTTTCAAATATATGAGAATCTCATGTTAATTGCTATCATGTTGTGATCGAATTGTATATATATAGCTCTCACGTGAATGAAATGGTAGTGAGCATGTAATAGGATTTTCACGTTTGCAAAAGGTTGATTATGAATATGGCAAATGCATGAAAAATATTTGGATTCCATGCTAGTTGAAAGGCTCAATTAGTATAAGAATTTCATACTTAAGTGCTCATGGATTGCTAAATGGTTTCACCATGTTTTAACCTTCAAGTCATGCTACAAATGTGAACCATGTGCATGTGATTTTATTATGTTAAAACAGCAAGCAAATTGTATAAATAAATACAAAAAGGTCATGTAAAAAGCAAGTAGTCATCATGCTAGCTTGTTCTTTTCTTTACGCTCAATTGTATGCTCTAGTAGTAGAAATATCTATGGGTTAAAAGAATGTGTGGACGAATCATGCTACATATTAAGTGTAATAAATAAGTGCATGTGTATGATGTAATGCTCATGATTTAGAATAGAATTATGGTAGACTAAAGCATGCTCCTGTGAAGATAATATGTTTTGCTAGTTGAGAGTAAGGACCATGAGTACCTTCGTGATTTGATGATAGTGTGCATCTCTTTAATGTTAATGCCATATTGTGAGTGTGACATGTTTAAGTTTAAGACTTTGGTTTGCTTGCTGAGTCTTTGGACTCACTCTTGCTTCGGCGTACAGGTTGACAGGTATCTTTTTCTAGAAGGAAGCTTGGTGAGGATCGTCATTAGAAGACTATTTTGTAGAGCTATTACTAGTTGTACTTTCTTTTTTTTCCTAGCACGAAAAGGATTATTGTATGGACAATATTTGGACATTGTAGTTCTCTTTATTTTGTATTAAGGTGGACATTGTCTTTCTATCTCGCTATTTAGATTGTGGAATGTGTGTTGGTGACGGGTTAAGAGTTGAGTTGTTTATTTTATTCCGCTGTACTCTATTGCTATCCAGGTACATATCAACCTATCGACCAGTGTTGGGTACATGTCCCACTGTGACGACGCCCTTTTTACCGATGGGGATTGGTATAATCGTACCGGTATGAAGAGGGTCGTTACATAAATACTCCCCGATCTCTCCATGGCCGGCCCTAACTTGTTGCTGGGGCTTGCTGGACGTGGAGAAGAAGCCAAGGAGAGGAAGAACTGGTGGGGAGAAGGCAGCTCAAGTCCTCAACCCTCATTCTTCAAGTTTTAAACCCTAGAAGATCAAATGACTCAAAGGTAGGCATTCTCACGAGCAAAACCTAATTAAATTCGTTTGTAGTTTGTTCCAACCACCAGGAACAAAACCCCTTTCATTTCATAATTTTCCATCGAGCCAATCATTTGATTTTGATTTTTGAAGTTCGGAAATCCCTATGACCCCGATCCAACATATTTAATTCATATCTCCATGTATACTCGACACCATGCCACGAAACTTTTACTGGAGATACTGATAGTTGCCATGAATTGTTTGCCAATGAAAGCCCTAATTTTCATCCATCTTACTGCTCGAATTAATTCGTTTATCCCCACTGTACACAGTTCCATGATCTTCTTAAATAACTTGATTGAATCATGTCGAGACCATGTTCACTTTGAAATTCCCATTTACTGTAAATACTATTGCATGTCTAGAGTCGTTTAAAACTAGTTTTGTGAATTTTCATCGTCTGTGCGATTTGTTCTGAATATTTGAACAACCCTGTGTCAAAATATAGAAACCTAGACCGTAATCCAAGAACATGTCTTTTTCCCGCTCGGACTCAGGCGGAGGACCTGAGAACACGACGGCCCGATAGGCCGCGTTCTCAGGGCCCGTCGTGACACAGTACCTATTCCGTTCTGAACACGACAAGCCACACCGTCGCGATCTGGCTTCCTGACCTGACCGCCCTGTCGTGATCTTGAACGGACCTATCGCGTTCTAATCTAACCATGTCGCGACCCTTACTGGGGCACGTCGCGATCTGGGGTTTTTACATAAAAACCCATGTTTTGTGATGCTCTAACCTTCTACAGTGTTTATACCCCTTGTTAATAGTCATACACGCTGTAATTCACCTGTGATAAAATGAATGTATATTGAGTGATTTAAAATACATGCACACGATCTCTTTCTATCTATAATTTCTTTCACACGTGCACACACTTTGAACCATCCAATATGGCTTAACTTGGCATGAAAATATCTCAGAATACACCTAGTAATTTATCTCAATTATATATTTAAATTGCCATATTTTAAATGGACTTGTCTTCGTTTTCTCGCGATGTTTTTGGAATACTATTACCGACGCTCCACTGTTCTAGAATTCCTCTAGGACGTCGGGCACTTGTTTCTATATATACATTTTTCTCTTGACTTAGACGAACTCTCCATCGGATATTCCTTCTTCCAGACTAGTGAATCCTTGTTCAAGGCCTCCGTAAGTCTCCTCTGACCATGGGTTCCCACATGGCCGACGAGCTGGTTGTACCCTAACACCTAAGTTACCCTTTAGAGATCAGTAAGATCCAAACGGCCTTAGATGATCTCTCTCTTATCTTGAATCACGTTGGACCTCTGGACTTGTGCATAACATGGCCAGTGGAAGGGTAGTGAATTCCACCTGACTGCCAACATCAGTCGCGCGTGTTGTGCAACTGTTAGTATCACCTATTACTCGACGTTTTATGTGCATTGACCTGTATCTCTCATCTATACTCGACTCGCTCATCTATTCACACTCTCTCTACTATCTCGTCTATTCATCTAGTGCACTCATCTATTTCTTGGTACTCTCTATTGGCCATTGACTGATTGTCTAAAGATAAACAATATAACCAATGCCTGGCAATATATAAAGGGCCCGGTCTGGTCCTGGGATGTGCGTCCAAAAGTGCTAGTGCCCGCGGGAGTTAAATGACTAGAGTGTTTGGCATTACACTCGAGTGCTATCTATCTCGACTATCTAAATGACAATCAAAAGTGCTATGCTATACATTCTCTCGTTGTCTATTGACAACAAAGTGCTATACTATACTCGTTATGCTATTGATATACTTCATGCTATTTGTGCTATGGCCATCCTGCTATTTGTGCTATACTCGATGCTTGTGCTATATTTGGAAAGTTGTGCTATTTCAATCACATGCTATCTTGCTATCTCTTATGTTACTTGACTCTCTCACTCTATCATTAGTTACTATGCCTTTTTAATACATTAATCATTTAAAGCTTGCTTGATCCTGAGATTTAAGTCCTACTAGGCGTTATCGCTGACCCTGCATTTTTGGTTATGTGTTCTCAGGTGAGACTGAGGATGACACTTACACACAAGAGGATGGGAACGACCAAGAGTGAAGTCAAGCGTACCCTAGCATCTTAGTAGTTGTTAGAGTTTGAGTTTAGTCTTTTGCTTTTATTCAATGTAATTGGGCCCTATAGAATGGCTCTGATATTAGTGGTTGTAACTAGACATTTGGAAATTTTTAATGAGATGAATTTACTTTAGTATCTATTCTTTGTCCAATGGATTGATGTCTAGTATGCGCTCTATACCTGTTTACTTGCAACTGCCTCGCGTTCTGATATTCTGCGTCTGGGCGTGACAACTTCTCTAGTGGCATCTTCAACAGGAATAATTGGGGTGATTTCTTCATGAATTTCTTCCTGCTCCCCCTGAATATTTGCAACAGTTTCTAACACTTCTTCAATGACAGATGCAATGATTGTCGAGGGGGTCTCTACTCCAGATGGCTGCCCAACGGGCTCAATATGCTCAGGAGCAATTTCTTCTATTCTTCTAGTACTTGGAACTTGTTCTTCAATTCTGACTTCTTCTTCCTCTTCTTGGACCACTGGAATTTCTGGGACTACAAGAGCTTCACCAATAATAGTCTCTCCTTCCTCCATGGAGGTCTTGGTCCAAACACTCCCTACTAGTGAGAAGCCACTTTTCTTTAAGTTTCTGGACCGAATAGGTTGGCCCATCTTCTCCATCACTTCTCCCTTTAAATCAATATTACAATGCTTGAATATCCTAGTCAACAAATGAGCATAAGGTAGGGAAACATTTATCTTATTCTTCATGTCCTATATCATTTCTGCAGCAAATCCCATTTTCTCAATGATCACTTGAGCCATATTAATATCTTGATTCTGAATTGCCTAAAACATCATATCAGAATCGGCCTTAGGGCAAGTTGAGAATGTGGCGCTTCTTGGTACTAGAATCTGGCAGACTATGAAATGAAGAATCCTATTGAATGCATTCAACTGGTTGATATTAATTTTACCATCTTTCAGCTTGTACTCTATTCCGATTATGCCTAACCCCTTTGCATGAATGTCTACACTGTCTACCCCACTGCGACAAACCGTGGATACACCAAATAGACTCTCTAAAAGATCATAGGTGATATGGATAGGTGTACCTTTTACTGAGGAGGTAAGGGACCCGTCTTCTTCTACCTTCAGGCAAGTGTAGAATGCCTTGGCCAGGTCTGGGTAGCTAGCTTCAGACATTGTGACCATTCTAGTCCATTTCATCCTTTCTATGGCTTCCACGATACTATGCATCCCATTTTTCTCCAAATCAGCAATATCTACTGCGTTGTTGCCACACAACTTGGTCTTGGCTGCTGCAAACCTTTCCTGCTGCTCCGTTGTGAGGAAGATGACGTTGTATCCACCAATGGTGCCGGAACTCCCAGAAGCGGCCATGGATTTGAACGAGGAAGGTTTCTGGAGGATCGTGGGGAGGAATGGAACAGAAGCCCCCAAGAAATTTTAGCGGGAACAAGAAGTTCTTTTCGAAGTTGCACAGAGAGGAGACTAGAATCGATAGGGTTTTTATCGCTCCAGGCAAGTCGAAAGAGATGAAAGAGAGGGATGAAATCGATAAGGCATGACTTACGGTAAGACATAAAGGCGCTTTTGAAACGCCAGAACAATAAATGCAGATAACGACAAAAAAGGAAATGATAGTGTATACAATAAAGAATTCATTTGAAACGCCATAACACTTTATGACGCACGCAATTACAGGATTTGCTTAATTTTTAACGGGAAGATAAAAAATTATTCTGAAATTTATTATTTCAGTTTCATGTAGACGTATCTTTTACAAATTACACATACCTAATTCCCTTCTAAGAGACGTAAATCTCTCTTCAGGTAAGGCCTTTGTAAAGATATCTACTAACTAATTTAACATATCTATAAAAGAAATATTTATATTGTCATTAGCTATATGATCTCTAATGAAATGATATCTAACCTCTATATGTTTCGTTCTGGAGTGCTGAACTGGATTTTTGGTGAGATTTATCGCACTAGTGTTGTCGCACAGCAATGGGATGGTATTGATGTGTAGTCCATAGTCTTCAAGCTGCTGTTTTATCCATAGGAGTTGAGTGCAACAACTCCCAGTAACTACCTACTCAGCTTCAGCTGTTGATAGTGCTACTGAATTTTGGTTCTTTGAAGACCATGAAATCAAGCATCCTGCAAGAAATTGACAACTACCACTAGTACTTTTTCTATCTACCTTGCATCCAGCATAGTCAGCATCAGAATATCCAACTAGACTAGTTTCACATGATTTTGGATACCACAAGCCTAGATCATGAGTTTTAGCTAAATATCTAAAAATTCTTTTAACAGATATTAAGTGGGATTCCTTAGGATCAGCCTGATATCTTGCACACATGCATACACTAAATAAAATATCAGGTCTACTAGCTGTCAAATAAAGTAATGATCCTATCATACCTCTATAAAGTTTTTGATCAACTTTCTTACCTTCCTTATCACTGTCTAACCTGGTGGATGTACTCATTGGAGTGGACAGTGGTTTAGCATTGTCGAATCCAAACTTCTTCAGCAACTCTTTGGTGTTTTTGCTTGACAGATATGTGTACCTTCTTTACCTTGCTTAATTTGTAGGCCAAGAAAGTAGTTGAGCTCTCCCATCATGCTCATTTCAAATTCTCCCTACATGAGCTTCTCAAAATACTTGCACAAGGATTCGTCAGCATATCCAAATATGATATCATCTACATAAATTTACACGAGTAATATATTTTTGATCTTTGATTTAATGAATAATGTGCTATCTACCTGTCCTCTGATAAAACCATGGTTTAACAAAAATGCACTGTCTTTCATACCATGCTCTAGGTGCTTGCTTTAAACCATATAATGATTTGTGCAATTTAAAAATATGATTTGGAAAATCTACATCATCAAAACCAGAAGGTTGTTCTACATAGACTTCCTCCTTTATATATCCATTTAAAATGCTGATTTTACATCCATTTTAAAAAGTTTTAAATCTAATGCAGATGCATAAGCAAGTAAAATTCGAATAGCCTCAAGTCTAGCCACTGGTGTATATGTTTTATCGAAATCTATGTCTTCCTCTTGAGAATAGCCTTGAGCAACCAATCTAGCCTTGTTTCTAGTGATAACACCAGCTTCATCCAATTTGCTCTTGAACACCCATTTGGTGCCAATCACAGGATGATCTGATGGTCTTGGAACAAGTGACCAAACTTGGTTTCTCTTGAATTGATTAAGTTCATCTTGCATGGCTAGAATCCAAGATTCATCAAACAGGACTTCATTGACTGTCTTAGGCTCAATTTGAGATACAAATGCTAAGTAATCACAAGGGATAACATTACCTCTTGTTCTTACCCTAGTTGATGGATCTCCAATGATGTTGTCTTTCGAGTGATCCTTCCTGTATCTCCATTCCTTTGGAAGACCATCATGTATAATTTCCTTTTGGTGCAGTTCTTCCAAGGGTGGATCTTCATTATCCTTGATACATGAATCTTTCAGTTTGTTGGATATATTTTCTGCATTTTCATTATCACTATCTACTTCCTTTCTCAAGGAAGGGTTAGATTCATCAAAAATAACATGAACAGTTTGTTCAATTAATAAAGTTTGTTTATTAAAAACTCTATAGCCTTTTGGTTTAGAAGCATACCCCATAAAGATTCCTTCATCAGATTTGGAATCCAACTTACCTATGTCCCTCTTACCATTGTTGTGAATGAAGCATGGACATCCAAACATTCTGAAGTGACTGATCTTGGGCTTCCTTTGCTTATATAGTTCATACGCGGTCTTCTTCAAAATTGGCCTGATCATCACTCTATTTATGATATAGCAAGCTGTGTTGATAGCTTCTGCCTAGAAATATCTTGGAAGATTGTATTCTGATAACATGGTTCTGGCCATATCCAGCAAGGTTCTATTTTTCCTCTCAGCTACTCCATTCTGCTGAGGTGTCCTTGGTGTTGAGAAGTTATGCTCTATTCCTTGATCATCGTAAAATTCTGCAAATTTGTCATTTTGGAATTCTCCTCCATGATCTGAGTGAATGCTTATTATGCTGAACTTCTTGTCTTTCTGAACTAACGTACTGAACTTCACAAAGCTTTCGAAAGTATCATCTTTAAGCTCTAAGAAGGATACCCATGTAAATCTTGAATAGTCATCCACTATTACAAAACCAAAGTTCTTTCCTCCCAGGCTAGTAGTTTTCATTGGTCCAAACAAATCCATATGAAGCAATTCCAAAGGTTTGGAGGTAGTTACCATTGTCTTTGACTTGAAGGAGGATTTTGCATACTTTCTTTTGCACATGGTTCATAAACACCTTCTATTTTTGAGCTTATCTTGGGCAGACCTTCTACTAGATTACGTTTGACAAGCTTTCTAATTTCATCCAAGCTGCAGTGACCCAATCTCCTGTGCCATAGTTCAGAAGTTTGATCTTTATTTACTGCTAGACAAACATTTTGATCTTTCAGTTCCTTTAGATGCAGCACATACAGGTTCTTTTCTCTACTAGCTTCGAACACAGTTACACCATCCTTCATAATTAAGCACTTAGACTCCTGAAATTTGATTTGGTGACCCTTGTCACATAGCTAGCTGATACTTATGAGATTTTGCTTGAGTCCTTTGACGCATAAAACATCTTCTATGAGGGTTCTGTCTTGACTTCCAATAGATCCACAACCGATCACTGAGCCTTTTCCATTATCGCCATAGGTCACTGTTCCTTCTTCATCTTTGATGTATGAAAACAGTCTTTTGTTGCCAATCATATGCCTTAAGCACCCGCCGTCCAGGTACCACTTTGATGCTCTAAGGCTTCCCTACAATTAAATCACTAAGATTTAGGTACTCAAGTTCTTTTGGGTCCTTGCTGGTTAGTTTCCTCATTTTTTTCTTTTAGGAATCCACTTTAAGTGTTTAGTTGTACAAGTTATTTTAGTTTGTCCTAATTTATTACAATGACTACAACATGATATATTATTTACTGTTTTAATTGGCTTGAATTTAATGTTGGACTTATAGTTAATATTTTGTTCAGCTACAAATTTTGGCGTAGGATAAATTTTAAGTTGAATGATTGTTTCTTCATTATCTGGTGGAATATATCCTAAACCATGTTTTTTCTTACCAGATCTTCTTGCTCCTTTTAATATTAGAGATGATTTTCCATTTGTGAATTTTGTGGTTATGTTAGTTAGATACTCATTATCTTTTGTTAGTGTTTCAACTTCCTTTTTAAGTTTATTTAAAGTTTCCTGGTTTTCTAGATTTGTTATTTGTTCATTTTTTATTTTTAGATCTTCACATAGCAGTTCATTTCTCCTTTTTAATTTATAGATTTGTTTTTCTAGTTATTCAGTTTCAAATTTTAGATCTGAGTTTGTGATTTCCAAGCATGCATAACTTTTCTTGGTAGTTTTTAATAGTTTACATACATCTTTATATTTACTGTATAATTCATTGAATGCTTCTTCTAAACTATCTAAATCCGAATCATTACAAGAAGTAAAAGATGAGTCAGAGGTTACCTTATCTTCGATGTTTGCCATGAAAGCCAGATTGGCTTTTTCTTCTTCTTCATCGCTGGAGATTGACTCACTGTCTGAGTCACTCTCATTGTTCCATACAACTGCCATGACTTTCTTTTTATACCTTTTAAACTTCTTTGAGTTGTCCTTCTTCTTGAACTCAGTCTTCTTCAGCTTTGGACACTTAGCCTTGATGTGTCCTGTCTTCTTGCATTCGTAGAATATGGGTTCTGACTTCTTAACATCCTTAACTTCAGACTTTTTGAAGTCTGTCGCTTTCTTGAAGTACTTTCTTCCTGACTGATATTTTTTCTTGGCTAGAATACGTTGCAGTCTTCTAGAGAGAAAAGCTTCCTCATCTTCATTGCTTTCATCACTCCTGTCATTTTCAGATTCTTTTTCAGAGCTGCCTTCTATAGCTTTCAGAGCATTACTGTGCTTCTTCTGGCTGGAGGATTCTCCAAGCCTCTCCATGTTTATCTCATGGGCCATTAGTGACCCAATGAGTTTCTCAAGTGACATCCTTCTTAGATCATTAGCTTCTTCTATGGCTGTCACCTTTGGAGTCCATGAGGCTGGTAGAGATCGCAATATCTTTCTCACCATATCTCCAATGTCATATGTTTTTCCTAGCCAAGCCAAACCATTTGTGATGTCTGTGAATCTGCTATACATTTGTGTGATAGACTCTCTGGATTGCATCTGAAATCTTTCATATTGGGCTACCAAGATGTCTATTCTTGTTTCTTTTACCTTGCCAATTCCTTCGTATGTGAGTCTTAGCTTCTCCCACATTTCCATAGCAGATTTGCAGGCGAAAAACTTGTTGAGCTCTTTCTTCCTAAGAGCACAGCACAGTATACTCTTTGCTTTGCTGTTTAGAGATATTTTCTTCTTGTCTTCATCTATCCATTTGTCTTTTTCATTGGTTACCAAGAGATCTCCTTCTTCGATAATAGACCAAAGTTGGGAATCGAGACCTTGAAGAAAGAACTCCATTCGAGTCTTCTAGTAATTGTAGTCTTCACCATCAAATAGAGGGGGTCTGTTGACGGACTGACCTTCTGCATGCCCTTGAGCTGCCATTTATCTTTGCTCTTCAGATCGTGAGATCTTCTTTCTTGAAGAGACTTGGATCTGATACCACTTATTGCTCAGATAGCAAGCCCAGAGGGGGATGAATGGATTGCTAAACGCTCATTTTAAATTAAAACCTGTCAATAAAAACACTTAACAGAAAAATATTAAGATCGATAGTTAATGTTAGTGAGAGTGAAAACAAACAAGCAAACACACAACACAGGATATTTTTATCCTAGTTCGGACCTCCTATCCCAAGGAGTCCTACGTCCAGTCCCTAAGCAACAACTTGAGATTTCACTAACCAAGGGTACTGTCCCCCTCAAGGACTCTTGCACATCCAACAGTAGCTGGCCTTCTCTTCTAACCCGAAGAAGTACAAACCAACACCTAATGCAACAAGTCTTCCTTCTTTAATGAAGAGAATAACAACCACCTGTTTCCTACAGGTCTTCTCTTCACAACCGAAGAGGAACACATACAGAGAATGTGAGTAAAAGGTGAATGGCCCCTAGACTAAGCTTATAAGAGATTGCTTGATCTGAGGCTGAATCTGAGAGACAAGGATTTGCAACAAGAAAATCTCTCAGAACTACACTAGCTATCCACAAACTAAGCAAATGAAACACAGAGAGTTGAGAGCTAAAGGTTGGTGCGCTGAAAGGAATGAGCTCTTCTTGCTGATGCTTTTCAAGTGCTTGATGTGTGTTACTCAGTGTATATCACTTGTGTGTGTCTTCATGGAGTCATCAGTCTTCTTTTTATCTTCTGCAAATTATTTTGACCGTTGAAGTAGCCGTTCATATGCCCATTGTCTCACAGCTTCATGTTCGTTAGAGAGACTGGTCGTAGGCATGTGGAGATGAGCCTGTAGCTATAAGGGCTTGGATTGGTCCTTGCATCCTTAGGAAAGATTTTCTAAATCTTTTATCCTTTCGATAAGTTGACAGATCCATCTTTGACGTGCTTTACTACAAAATCCCTGCATGCATTAAACACGGATACCTAGACAACTCCTTTTTGTCTACGTTGTCAGTCAACCCTTGTAGTCGTGCAGTATAATGATATGCTTAAACTAGAAAGGCTATCCTGACATCACACTAATCAAGGCTCTATGTGATACATCAAGTAAGCAAAGAGATTTCATGTGGAATGATCAAGATCTTAGTAAGCGCCGAAAGACTTGAACTCCATAGAATTTTGAAAATATGTTTGAATAGAATGGTTATTATCAGGCTTATCTGAGAACATAATAATTAAATGCATGATGTAGCGACCCTCATTATACCGATACGGTTATACCAACCCACGTCGGTATAGTGAACGTTGTCACAGTGGGACATTTACCCAACAATAACATTCAGCTGAGATACATGTGAATATAAGAACAGAGTAGCGGAAGTAAAAGAACCACTGCCTTCATTTCATTCATCATCCACATTTAACATACATGATTCGATTGAAATTTAAAGAGCTAAAGTCCACATAATCCATATAAAAGAAGTGCTAAGATAAAAATACATAGTTTGTCCAAGTTTACATGATAGTTCTAATACAATGTCTCAATGACATACATCAAAATGTCAAAATGTCACAACTAAGCTCCACCAAGCTAGCTACTCCCCGCGCTAGGAGTCGCTTTCCACGATCTCCTCCAAAGGTGTGTCACCTACTACACCTGTACGCCGAAGCAAGTAATGAGTCTAAAAGACTCAGCAAATAACACTACATCTATCACACATGCACATATCATAGCAGGTTTTTACATACCATTTACAAGACACAACATGTAGAATGCGTGACATTGAAATTAACAACCTATCATGGTAATTCTATTATGAAACACATGATTCATGCTTTCAGATTTCCTAAATTAAAATCTCCTATCACATGCTCTCTAATCATTCCAACACATGAAAGTTCTACTTTCAATTAAGCTAAAACATGAAACCAATTTAGAATGAATAGCTTACATACATGAAAGAAAACATTGCTAACATGGTTACTACTCATTCTTATACATGCACATAACCATTTTACATGCTTTAAGCTTGCTGTTTCGATATGGTTTAACACTTTACAATCTAACACATGAAAGCTATGTTCTCATTCAAACCGCAACGTGAGAGTAAACACACATGGAATGGTTTACACATAAGTAAGGATTGTCCCTAGCATGGATTCTACGCATTGTACACATATAGGACATGGTCATCACCACATTTATGTTGTTGTTCTATCATGATTTCAGATCATCATATCATGGATTTCAATCTCACATCCTCACATTTTGGTCTCACATTTTTACACAATTTCTTATTCACATAGTTCACACTTTACACATTCACAATTTCACATGTTCACATTCTCACTTTTCACCTGAACACATTCACATTTCACATTTTCACATCTTACACTTTAGTGCCGTGACACATAGTCCAAACCACCATAAGAAGCACACATCACATCACATACACATAGATGCTACCTACGCAATATAGTGACGACTCTTGGACTGCGCAGATCGGGAGAACAAGTCTCCACCCTAACCAGTGGTACTTGTCCACCTCCAGGATTTCATCCTAATGCCCTTAGGATCACAACACATTGAACCTTCTCATGGGGACTTTTCCATGATACGGTTCCACTGCCCTCTATGGAAGCAGTGTCACACTTGGCACAATTTTACACATATCACGTTTATCGATTTTTAACACATATTTTTACACATGACGCTCATATCTCATTCATTCTCTCATTCACAACATGACTCTGTTTTCCTAATCATGCCACTACAGATGACAAAATTTATCATTCAGGAAGTTTCACCAATCAGGTTGGACTTCCAGACATTAAATCATTTCACAATGGCATGCATTAATTACCCATTTTTGCATGGAAAATTCATATTGCATGGTATAGTTGTCCAAATGACCTGAGAATTTAACCACATGCTGATTTCGGGTTTAGGACCCCACATGAAAATTTTCACATTTTTCTGATCCAAAATGCAATTGCAGAAAATTTAACCTAAATTCCCATGTTATTCGAAATTAAATTTATCATGGTGTATACATGAAACTTCAGTTTTAACAGATCATAACCATGAACCCAATATACACAATACCACAGGAATTTCCTCGGATTTATTTCACAACACATGATTTACTGGAAATTTAACAATCCTACACATATTTTCTATTTCCCAAGTATAAGTTTTCAGTAAATCACATTGACATGGGAAAATTCCAGAAAATTCAGAGTAGAGACTGACGTATATAGACATGGTTCAAAAAGATTAGGGCATCATATTTTCCCACGGATTATTAGGATCATGGGTGAACATACATGGCCATTCTTCCACATGCATTTTAAATAAACAATAACTCAACCATCCACAAAATAAATGCACAACCATTCTCCCACACATTCCAACATTCACATTACGTAGCATAATAGGTTTACAATATATCCTCATCACAAAACACATCAAAAGTAATCATATATAAGGAGAGAACAGTTCATTGTTCTGTCCAGACGAACTTAACGGCAAGCCATGGCCGTTAATGGAGATTGACGGCACAATGCTAGCCGTCAATGAAGATCTTAACGCAATTTATGTTGCCGTCAAGTTCAGGTCTCTGTAAAATGCAGGACCCGAGCTCCAAATTCAAAGAGAATGGGGGATCTAGGACACGAGAAAAAATACATAAAAATGATAAAACCCTACTTGACATCTACATGGAAGATAGGGGTAGGTTACTTGCCTTCCAAAAACTCTCCAAAGGGATTAAATGGGTTGGTGATGCTCTCCATGGGCAGTCCCAAGAAGCTCCCAAGATTGCCTTCCTCCGGGTTCTTGAGCAATCTCCACAGCAGATCGAGGTCGGGGATGCCTTCCTCGATGTTCCAGCTACCTCCTTGTCGTGGTAGATGGCCGGAACAAGCTTCAGATCGCCGGATTAAAGGTTGCAAAGGTGGGGTTTTGCTCATAGCAACTAGGGTTCTTCGCTATCTCTCAAAAGAGGTCAAGAGAGAGGGTTTAGGGTTGCACTCGGGTTCAGATATAGGAGAGAGGCCTCTCCTGTCCCGCAGGGTTGATGTGAACCCTTTCAGACCGTTGGGGACAGCTCCCCAATGGGTGAGCTAGCTTGCTCCCGGAAATCTGGCTCTGCAACGCATGCAGATCAGAGAAATTAGCATCCACATCGCTGGATGCTAGACTGAGTGTTGGCGTCCATATGGTTGACGCCGACACAACACGAACGTCTATTGATCTTGACGCCAAGTTGGCCTTCGGCCAGAACTCAAAAACATGCAGAAACCATGCACAACTTATACCTATATACGTGCCATGCATATGTATTATCATGTACACACTACCACCATGCATTTCATACATTATTTACAACTAATTATACACATGCATACATAAGTATAAATAGTTAATACCTACGTAGATATGTACATCTATGCATACACAACATGAATTATTCACATGCAATACAAATAATGCAACAAAATTCGAGGGCCTTACACCCTCTCCCCCTTATAGAAACTTCATCCTCGAAGTTAGAACGATGCTACTCAAACAAAAGGGGATACTTCTTCTTCATTGCATCCTCAAGCTCCCAAGTAGCCTCCTCTCGCGAGAAGTTCTGCCATAGAACTTTCACCGATGCAATACTCTTGTTCCGGAGATGCTGAACCTTCCGATCAAGAATAGCTACTGGTTGCTCGACATACGACAGATCTAGCTGAATCTCCATTGGCTCATGACTAATCACATGGGACGGATCTCAGACATACTTCCTGAGCATGGAAACGTGGAAGATGGGATGAACACCAGCCAAAGCTGGGGGTAATGCTAGCTCATATGCCACGGTGCCCAATCGCCGGAGAATCTCATACGGGCCAATGAATCTAGGGCTCAGCGTACCATGCCTGCCAAACCTGACGACACCTCGAGTAGGTGATATCTTTAAGAAGACATGATCACCCACCTCGAACTCAAGATTCTTCCTCCTGTTGTCGACATAGCTCTTCTGCCTATCCTGAGCCGCAACAAGCCTCTTCCTGATAAGCTGGATCTTATCCAAAGTCTCCTGAACTAACTCCAGACCGATCAGCTGCCTATCACCGGTCTCCTCCCAACATAAGGGAGATCTGCAGGGCCGACCATACAACGCCTCAAATGGAGCCATACCAATACTCGCATGAAAGCTGTTGTTGTATGCGAACTCCACAAGAGGTAAATGACGCTCCCAATCATCCTTCCAATCCAATACACACGCCCTCAACATATCCTCGAGCGTCTGGATAGTCCTCTCGGACTGTCCATTAGTCTGGGGATGAAACGCCGAACTGAGCTTCAGCTCCGAACCTAAAGCATTCTGAAGACCCTTCCACAACCTCGAAGTGAATCTCGGATCTCGATCCGAAATGATCGACTTCGGCACATCATGCAATCTAATGATACTACTAACATACAATCTAGCTAAACTCTCTACTGACTGCTTCTTCTTCATAGGCAAGAAATGAGCAGTCTTCGAGAATCTATCTACAACTACCCAAATCGAGTCGTTGCCCCTTCTAGATCGAGGCAAACCCGAAACAAAGTCCATCATGACAGCTTCCCACTTCCACACTGGGATGTCCATCCTTTGCACAAGGCCGGATGGTCACTGTCGCTCGGCCTTTACTTGCTGACACACTAAACACCTAGATACATAATCTGCCACATCCCTCTTCATGCCGGACCACCAAAAGGACCTCTTCAAATCCTGGTACATCTTAGTGTTACCCGGATGAATAGAGAATCGCGATCTATGAGCCTCCGCTAACACATGCTCACGGACATCTATCAAATCAGGGACACAAACACGGTGATGGAATCTAATCACACCATCCTCATCACGAGCAATGCTTGCCTTGCCTACTAACTCTAGGAGTCTAGGGTCGGCTTTCTATTGCTCGATCACCTCATCCAAAACCGAGGACCTAAGGGATCACTGAGCTACAAAAGCCTGGCATAGCGATGGCTCTAACTCAGTCAACGTGCAAGCCACATCTTCCAACATCTTCCAATCCTGCTGGAGAGATGGCCTCTTTCTACTCAGAGCATCCGCTACGACATTCACCTTCCCAGGGTGATACTGAAGGTCGAAGTCATAGTCCTTTAAGAACTCAATCCATCTTCTCTGCCTCAGGTTCAATTCCTTTTGGGAGAAAAGATACTTCAAGCTCTTGTGGTCAGTAAACACCTCAAATCTGACATCATAAAGATAGTGCCTCCAGATCTTTAGTGCATGAACCACTGCTGCGAGCTCCAAGTCATGAGTCGGATAGTTCTTCTCATGCTCCTTCAACTGACGAGAAGCATAAGCCACTACCCTTTCCTGCTGCATTAGCACACAGCCTAAACCAATCCGAGACGCATCCGTGTAGATAGCAAAACCCTCTACACCGCTCGGTAAGACTAACACCGGAGCTGACGTGAGCTTAGTCTTCAACAATTGAAAACTACTCTCACACTTCTCGGACCAAACAAACTTCACTCCCTTTCTGGTGAGCTGAGTCAAAGGGGCGGCGATGGATGAAAATTCCTCAATAAATCGCCGATAGTAACCCGCTAAACCAATAAAACTACGAATCTCTGAAGGGGTCTTGGGAACCTCCCAATCCATAACTGCTTGGACCTTTGTTGGATCCACTGCTACACCAGCACCGGAGACAACATGCCCGAGGAAATGAACCTTGCGCAACCAAAAATCACACTTGCTGAATTTAGCATACAGCTTGTGCTCATGAAGAACCTCTAATACTACCCTCAGATGCTGACGGTGCATGGCCTCATCTGGAGAGTAGATCAGCACATCATCAATAAACACTATGACAAAGCTATCTAGATAAGGCCTAAATACCCTGTTCATGAGATCCATGAACGCTGCAGGGGCATTGGTCAATCCGAAAGGAAGAACCAAAAACTCATAATGTCCATAACGGGTTCTAAACGCCGTCCTGGACACATCCTCACTCCTAATCTTCAACTGATGATAACCAGATCGCAAATCAATCTTAGAAAAGATTGATGCATCTCGCAACTGGTCAAACAAATCATCAATACGAGGTAAGGGATACCTGTTCTTCACAGTCACTTGGTTCAACTTTCTGTAGTCAATGCATAACCTAAGTGACCCGTCTTTCTTCTTGACGAATAATACAGATGCACCCCAAGGGGAAACACTCGGGCGAATAAATCCCTTATCAAGCAACTCTTGCAACTGCCTCCTCAACTCGGCTAACTCTGCAGGTGCCATCCGATATGGAGCCTTCGAGATAGGAGAGGTGCCCGGAAGTAACTCTATGGTAAACTCTATCTCTCTATCCGGTGGCAATCCAGACAAGTCATCAGGAAAGACATCTGGAAAATCTTGCACTACCTCAATCTCCACAAGAGTAGGTGACTCATCAGCCTCTGGTACTAACACCACGCTGGCAAGAAAAGCGTCACAACCCTTGTTTACCATGCGCATCGCCTTCATGGCAGAGATGACTAACTTTCCCGCCAAGTTCCTTGGCAAGGGATGAGAGAACTCGTCCTCACCAGGAATGCGGAAAACAACCCTCTTCTAACGACAATCTACTAATGCATAGTGCCCCTCTAGCCAATCCAGACCAAGAATAGCATCATAGTCCTTCATCTTTAGCAAGAAGAAACACCCTTCTAGGACTCTATCCTCAATGCACACAGGTAACACGGAATGCACTTCCTAGTCGATACCATACCTGCAGGGGTGTGCACAGACAAAGGGACCTCTAAATCCTCAGACTCTACACCTGACTCTAGGGCTAACAGCCTAGCGAACCGCTCGGAAATGAACGAGTGAGTAGCACCTATATCAAACAAAACCCGAGCGTGCACACTTAGAAGTAAAACCGTACCTTCGGTGACATGCTCCACTTGCTCGGCGTCCTCGCGTGCTAAAGCAAACACTCGAGCTAGGGCTCGAGGCCTTCCTGGTCTTCCTATAGCTGGCGCTACTGCCGCTACCGCTGGGGCTGGCGCTCCGCGCTGGACTCCCTGCTGAAGTCTCGAACAATCCTTGATCTTGTGGTCGCTGCTTCCGCACTTCAAGCACTTTCCCGTAATCATCCAACACTCGAAACCACCATGTGTCCTCCCACAGTGGGGACACTCTTTCTTCACACCAGGGGAACGTACAGAAGGTACCTGAGTACTTCTGACTGCTACTGATCGCTATTGTGTCGGGTACACCGCTTTCTTCTTGTCCTGCCGCTGGAACGTGGCTGCAGGTCTCTTTTGCGAAGCCTTCTTCTCTTCAAGGTATTGCTCCATCTCACCCTCCTGTCTGCAAGCAGCGCTGAGGGCCTCGTCCAAAGTGCGGTGGTCAAACGTAACGAGCCTCGTCCTCAGTGATGGCTTTAGGCCCATCACGAACTTCTTTGTCTTCTTGCACTCGTCTGTCACGATATGAGGTGCATATTTAGAGAGTTCAGAAAATCTTGCCTCATATTCTAGCACGGTCATGGAGCCTTGATCCAAGGAGAGGAACTCCAGCTCCATCTGATCTTGAATATGCTCGGGGACGAACTTGGCCCGAAAGAGTCTCACGAACTCGTCCCAAGCAACATCAATAGCTCAGTCCTCAAACCGGGTATGCAGCAATGAAGCCCACCATACATCAGCTCTTTCCTGCAGTACACTGTTCATAAGTGCCATCTAACAAATCTAGCTTAACAGAACATACAAGCATATAAACTAAAGCATACCTATAGCATGTAGGTGGCTAATGTGACCTTCGCTCAGTCCTGGTCGTTGGCACTCATGTTCATAAGACAAACTCTTCTAGTCCTACTCCTAAAAAGAGGAAAGTCTCCAAGGACCTTGCTATCTCTTCTGAACCAAAATTTACACCCCTTTGGTTCTCTCTTTCTGTTGAAAATAGAAGGAGATCCTTGTATTGTGAATTCCTCCAAAAATATACTTTTGCCACCATTTATGGCCTCCCTCACCTCAACCTCTCAGATCACCTCAAAATTGTTCTCCCTCTCTCTCCCATTGACAAAGCTGACCAGTCTAAAATATTTTCTCTAGCTGAGTCTAAGACTTAAGATCAGTGGGCTCGGGGCCATCAGTCACTCTACAGAAAATTCCTGCTTGCCAAGTCTGACAGGTTCCCTCTCAGAGACCACCCTCTCACACCGAGTGAGTGGTTTGTTATTCATCATAAAAATTCCTAGGGACCTTTCATCCAGAAGGAAATCAAGCTCATCCGCCACTTTCATATGTTCAATGACTATAGATTTCTCCACAATCTGCCAGAAGTTCAACTTGGGTAATTCCGGGGAGCCATTGCTCAGTTCAAAATAGAAAATCCAGTCAACACTTCAATCCAGGTGGACTTTGCCACCTTGAAAATGCCAGATGTTGTGTTCCTTCCAAAGCTTCACTCCCTGGTCATGGACTCTGAAGTGGGTCCCATAATTTTTGAAAGGTTTGCTAGAGTAATGGACATAATCTTAGTCCAAAAAGGCCATCTTCTTGCCTTCCATCGATTTTTGTTCCGGGAGTACCACATCGGCTATATCAAATCTGATGTGTTTGCTCCCCTCTTGTCTGAGTGTGAAAGACTTTTTCCTTCTGAATGGGAGAAACACTATCACAACTCTGCTCAGCAGTTGGTCAATACCAACTCTTATCTGGTCAGGGCAGGCAAGCCATCTCTGTCTACTGAAGAATTCTTGGACCTCAACTCTATTCATCTTGTTCAAGAACCTTTTGCCACTTGGGTTGAGAGGTACAAGGTTTATAGACCCATGAAAAAGGATCTGAAGCAGCATAATATCTTATATCCTATCTCTATCGACCAGTTCCTCCAACATGCCAGCTTTGGAACCATCAGCTCATACAAGATGTCTCTTGGAAAGGATGAGTATGCAAATTTCCTAGAAGCTCAGAGACAACTCCACATCCAGAGGATGGCTCCTGTTATGGGACCTTTATACACTATAGCTTGGGGTGCATTCTATTGAACCACTCTATATTTTGCCCTTATATTTTGGTGATAACAAAATTTATGATTAATTAAATATTATTAAATATATTTAATATCATATTTTCCAAATAAATATAAATTTATGATATTTTTGGTGATTAACAAAACTCAAATAAAGCATGATCTAACAAGTTTTTTATGAAGCTTAGGCACAGGAAATAAATCAAGTAAAATCAAGCAAAACTTGTAAGTATTTCTACCCTGTAGCATTTGAAGTACATAGCAGGTAATTTTTCTAAGTACACATCGGCTTCCTATGTGTTATAACGATTTCATTAGAATCATAACGATTTCCTCACTTTTATCGATTTCATTTTCACAACGATTTAATAAGTGAGAACAACGATTTGCTCTCACAACGATTTGATAAGTGAGAACAATGATTTGCTCTCACAACGATTTGATAAGTGAGAACAACGATTTGCTCTCACAACGATTTGCTAAGTGAGAACAACGATTTGGTCTCATAACGTTTTGCTTTCATATCGATTTGACAAGAGAACAACGATTTCTATCTCACATCGATTTGGTCTTCGCAACGATTCGATAAGTTACATAACGACTTGGTCGCCGTAACGATTCAATAAGTTACACAACGACTTGGTCACCATAACGATTCGATATAACAAACAATGATTTGGTCACTACATCGGCTTGATAAGTGAAACATCGATTTGCCTCTCACATCGATTTGATAAGTGAAACATCGATTTATCTCTCACATCGATTTGATAAGTGAAACATCGATTTGCCTCTCACATCGATTTGATAAGTGAAACATCGATTTACCTCTCACATCAATTTGATAAGTGAAACATGGATTTGCTCTAACATGGATTTCCTTCAAACATGGATTTGCTTCTCACACGGATTTCATACGTGAAACATGAATTCGCTTGTAAAACATGGATTTCACTTAAACATCGATTTCCTTATATTTCAAAATGTTTTTGGCATCTAGTGAAAAGTCAAATATATTTCTGACAGAAGAACTCTTTTATCTTTCCATATCTCTTCTCTCTTGTCAGAACAAAAAGAGCTTACCTACCACTTCTGAATGACAACAGAAACATAGAGGTATGAGCCTTTTTGACAGAAACACTCTTTTATCTAAACACTCTCTTCTATGCTTGCAGACCTCGTAGACCACAAAATATTAGAAGAAAGAGAAGATGAGCAATGGCTAGAACTCCAACGGATTTATTCAAATTGCTAATATAAAAGATGAAGCAAGGCTGAAGAACAAGAAGAGAGCTTTTTTCTGAAGATCTTTAAAGGAGTGTACATCCTGTGAGGAACCAAAAACTCCACATACACTCAAAGGAAAAGAGAGAAAGAGCCCGAGCCCAAGAAGAAGTGTTCAAGCAACTGAAGCACTCAAGCATTCAAGCTCCTTCTCCTCTCTTCACTCTCTCTGTATGCAACTTTGTAATTTTGGGGGAGAGAGTCTTTTTTCTGAGAGTTCCTTTAGTTGGTTTTCATCTGTTCTAACTCTCAGCTTTGTTCTTTCTTTTATAAGAAAGACTTCTGTCAAGCTGTAGGACTGTATACAGTGTAGAACCTAGCTAGGGGTTTGTGTCTAGCAGAACCGCACTGGGGTTTGTACCAGGAGGTTGGCTTCTTGACCTGTAAAAGAAGTGGGTTGCCTTCTTGCCCGAGAAAGATTAGAAGACCAGCTGGGGTGCTGGGTGTTGTATTGTCCTTAAGGGGGACTATACCCTTGGTTAGTAAAATCCCAAGAGGTTGCTTGGGGACTGGACGTAGGACTTCCATGTGGGAAGGGCCGAACCAGGATAAATCTCTTGTGTTATTTGTGTGATTGTTTATTTACTTCCGCACTGCTACTCTTTATCACACTAAACTAACCAAACTTTCAAGTGATAATTTTTTGTGTTTAAGTTTCTGTTTCAGTTTTCAGAAAAACCTATTCACCCCCCCTCTAGGTTAGCCTGCTGCCGTACCAAAAGGGCCAACAAGTGGTATCAGGGTGAGGTTATCTGATCAATCAAGAAGATCCAACGATCTTAGAGAAGATCCATGGCAGCACACGGATTTGCTGAAGGCCAATCAGTCATCAGACCTCCACTATTCGATGGAGAAGACTACCAATACTGGAAAATGAGAATGGATGCATTCGAGGCACAGACTTTGATCTGTGGTAGGTAATAGAGGTAGGTGATTTTGTTGTTGTCCCTGCTGCAGGCACTACTGCCATTACAGCAACTGATAAGAATAAATTATCTCTAAATTTTAAAGCAAAGAACTATTTATGTTGTGCTTTATCCAAAAAAGAATTTATTAGAGTATTTGCATATAAATCTGCTAAAGAAATGTGGGATAAACTGCATATAACTTATGAAAAAACAGATAAAGTAAAACAAACTAGGATAGATATTCTTGTTTCACAATACGAACATTTTAAAATGCTTCCAAACGAAAATATTACTACTATGTATAATAGATTTTCAAGCATAGTAGTAGGTCTAAATTCTCTTGGTAAAACTCTTTCTAATGAGGAAACCATTAGAAAGATACTTAGGTCTTTAACTCTTTCATGGACACCTAAAGTAACTGCTATTGAAGAAGCCCATGACTTAACCAAACTTTCTAGTGATAACTTAATAGGTTCCCTCATGGCACTTGAAATTAATATGGAGCGACTATCTGAAAGCTCATCAAAGAAAAAATGTACTAATGTTCTTAAAGTTGCAGCTGCTCCTTCCACTTCTTCTTCTTCTAGTTCCAAAAATGCAGATTCTGAAGACAATGACGTAGATGATGTACTGTCCAAGCTTCAGTAAATTCTCAAGAAGAAGAAAAATGGATCAAGAAGGATTCAAAAGAAAGAGAAAAAGGAGAAAGAACCAGTCTTCTATGAATGCAGAAAACATAGACATCTTAGACCAGATTGTCCAAGAATTAAGAAGACTGGTCAGCCAGAAAAATCCAAGAAGCAGCACAAGAAATTCAAAAGAAAAACCATGGCGGCTGCTTGGGAAAATGAAGAGACCACAAGCTCAGAATCATCAAGCTCAGAATCGGAGAAAGAGCAAGTAAGTCTAGCCCTCATGGTAGGACTAGATGAGGTACATTCTAACTCATCTTTTGATTCTTGCACAGATTCAGAATCAGAATCTGAAGATTTAGAACAAGTTTTTAATGAACTTTATGATAAACACAAGGTTGTTGTAAAAGAATTGAAAAATATCAAGAACAACCTTACTTGTTTGGAAAACACTAATTCTGATCTTAAATCAGAAATGGAACAATTAGAAGTACAATTAAAAGAATGTAAAGATAATAATTATCTTTTAAATGAAGATTTGAAAAGCAAGAATAATGAGAAGTTAGAGTTAGAAGAAATATTAAAAACTCTAACTGAAGAAAATTTGTATTTAAAGGAATTAGTTAGAAAATTAACTGAAGGGAAAACATCTTTAGCTCTATGCTTAAAAGGATCAAAATATGAAAATAACAAACAAGGGCTTGGTTACATACCTCTGGAAAAAGGAAAACAAGCCATAATTCTAGGAAAATATCCATTACCAAAATTTGTAAAAGAAACCAAGTTGCCTCAGAAAAAGGCACCTGTAAGAGAAAAGGTCTCAAAAAATTGTGTTCTAAATAGACATTACAAAGAAAATAAGAACTGCAAAATAAATTATATTCATTGTTGTTCACATTGCAATAAATTAGGACACACAGTAAACACCTGCACAACAAGGCACCTAGTATGGATTCCGAAAGGATATTTTTATGCATCTAACCATCAAGAACCCAAAAAGATTTGGGTACCTACTTCTGAATAAGTTGTTTGTAGGATAGCCTTGGAGCATCAGGAACAAAGGATGCTCAAGGCATTGATGGCTGCCAGCTCTTCATCCAACTCATATCTGAAAAGGGAAGTAGTCACTGATTTATTTTTAAATTTTAGTATTACTAACAACTATTTTCAAGTCTCATTCAGGTGGAGTCTCTCATTCAGGGGGAGCACAGACTAAAGGAGAGTTATTCATTAATGACAATCATTGTTGAACCCCTCAATGGCAAGAAATTTTCACAAAGGGGAGAGAATGCATGATAAAATCCTTCATTTTTTGATTAGTGACAAAAAGGGGGAGAGTATGCATTATCTATGATTTTTTGAATTTTTATGCTTTAAGTATTTTTGTCAGAAAATTCTCATAAATTTTGTCATCACCAAAAAGGGGGAGATTGTTGAACCACTCTATATTTTACCCTTATATTTTGGTGATAACAAAATTTATGATTAATTAAATATTATTAAATACATTTAATATCATGTTTTCCTAATAAATATAAATTTATGATATTTTTGGTGATTAACAAAACTCAAATAAAGCATGATCTAACAAGTTTTTTATGAAGCTTAGGCATAGGAAATAAATCAAGTAAAATCAAGCAAAACTTGTAAGTATTTCTACCCTGTAGCATTTGAAGTACAGAACAGGTAATTTTTCTAAGTACACATCGACTTCCTATGTGTTATAACGATTTCATTTAAATCATAATGATTTCCTCACTTCTATCGATTTCATTTTCACAACGATTTGATAAGTGAGAACAATGATTTGCTCTCACAACGATTTGATAAGTGAGAACAACGATTTGCTCTCACAACGATTTGTTAAGTGAGAACAACGATTTGCTCTCACAACGATTTTCTAAGTGAGAACAAAGATTTGCTCTCACAACGATTTGCTAAGTGAGAACAACGATTTGGTATCATAACGATTTGCTTTCATATCGATTTGACAAGAGAACAAAGATTTCTATCTCACATCGATTTGGTCTTCGCAACGATTCGAGAAGTTACATAACAACTTGGTCACCGTAATGATTCAATAAGTTACACAATGACTTGGTCGCCGTAACGATTCGATATAACAAACAACGATTTGGTCACTACATCGGCTTGATAAGTGAAACATCGATTTACCTCTCACATCGATTTGATAAGTGAAACATCGATTTTCCTCTCACATCGATTTGATAAGTTAAACATCGATTTGCCTCTCACATCGATTTGATAAGTGAAACATCGATTTGATAAGTGAAACATGGATTTGCTCTAACATGGATTTGCTTCTCACATGGATTTCATAAGTGAAACATGAATTCGCTTCTAAAACATGGATTTCAACATGGATTTCACTTAAACATCGATTTCCTTATATTTCAAAATGTTTTTGGCATCTAGTGAAAAGTTAAATATATTTCTGACAGAAGATCTCTTTTATCTTTCCAGATCTCTTCTCTCTTGTCAGAACAAAAAGAGCTTACCTACCACTTCTGGATGACAGCAGAAACATAGAGGTATGAGCCTTTTTGACAGAAACACTCTTTTATCTAAACACTTTCTTCTATGCTTGCAGATCTCGTAGACCACAAAATATCAGAAGAAAGAGAAGATGAGCAACGACTAGAACTCCAACGGATTTATTCAAATTGCTCGTATAAAAGATGAAGCAAGACTGAAAAACAAGAAGAGAGCTTTTTTCTGAAGATCTTTAAAGGAGTGTACATCCTGTGAGGAACCAAAAACTCCACATACACTCAAAGGAAAAGAGAGAAAGAGCCCGAGCCCAAGAAGAAGTGTTCAAGCAACTGAAACACTCAAGCATTCAAGCTCCTTCTCCTCTCTTCACTCTCTCTATGTGCAACTTTGTAATTTTGGGGGAGAGAGTCTTTTTGCTGAGAGTTCCTTTTAGTTGGTTTTCATCTGTTCTAACTCTCAGCTTTGTTCTTTCTTTTATAAGAAAGACTTTTGTCCAGCTGTAGGACTGTATACAGTGTAGAACCTAGCTAGGGGTTTGTGTCTAGCAGAACCACACTGAGGTTTGTACCAGGAGGTTGGCTTCTTGACCTGTAAAAGAAGTGGGATGTCTTCTTGCCCAAGAAAGAGAAGAAGACCAGCTGGGGTGCTGGGTTTTATATTGTCCTTGAGAGGGACTATACCCTTGGTTAGTAAAATCCCAAGAGGTTGCTTGGGGACTGGACGTAGGACTTCCATGTGGGAAGGGCCGAACCAGGATAAATCTCTTGTGTTATTTGTGTGATTGTATATTTACTTCCGCACTTCTACTCTTTATCACACTAAACTAACCAAACTTTCAAGTGATAATTTTTTGTGTTTAAGTTTCTGTTTCAGATTTCAGAAAAACCTATTCACCCCCCCTCTAGGTTAGCTTGCTGTCGTACCAAAAGGGCCAACAAGTGGTATCAGAGCGAGGTTCTCTGATCAATCAAGAAGATCCAATGATCTTAGAGAAGATCAATGGCAGCACACGAATTTGCTGAAGGCCAATCAGTCATCAGACCTCCACTCTTCGATGGAGAAGACTACCAATACTAAAAAATGAGAATGGAATGCTTTCATTCGAGGCACAGACTTTGATCTGTGGCAGGTAATAGAGGTCGGTGATTTTATCATTGTCCCTGCTGTAGGCACTACTGTCATTTAAAGTTCAGAGCATACATTTCTTCTAAGTACACATCGATTTCATTTATAGTATAACAATTTCATAAGTAAAACAATGATTTCCATCGCTACAACGATTTGATAAGTAAAACAACGATTTCCATCACTACAATGATTCGATAAGTGAAACAACGAATTGATCACTGTAACGATTCAATAAGTGAAACAACGATTCGATAATTGAAAACAATGATTTGATCGCTGTAACGATTAGATAAGTGAAACAACGATTTGTTCGCTGTAACGATTCGATAAGTGAAACAACGATTTGATCGCTGTAACGATTCGATAAGTGAAATAACGATTTGATCGCTGTAACGATTTGATAAGTGAAACAACAGTTTGATCGTTCTAATGATTCGATAAGTGAAACATCGATTTGATCGAAACAACGATTCGCCTTAACTTAAACATCGATTTGATAGCAAACAACGATTTGATAGCAAACAAGGATTTGCTTTTACTTGAACAACAATTTGCCTTAGTCAAAGAACGATTTGCTTAAACAATGATTTGCTTGGACAACGATTTCATTGTTCACATCAACATAAAATTTCATTTATATGGATTATAATTATGAAATTGATTTCACATATACAACAACACTCTTCACAACGATTATGGTTTGAATGAATTATCATGCATTTAATTATTATGTTCTTAGATAAGCCTGATAATAACCATTCTATTCAAACATATTTTCAAAACTCTGTGGAGTTCAAGTCTTTCCGCGCTTACTAAGATCTTGATCATTCCACACGAAATCTCCTTGCTTACTTGATGTATCACATAGAGTCTTGATTAGTGTGATGTCAGGATAGCCTTTCTAGTTTAAGCATATCATTATACTGCACGACTACCAGGGTTGACTGACAATGTAGATAAAAATGAGTTGTCTAGGTATCCGTGTTTAATGCATACAGGGCTTTTGTAGTAAAGCGTGTCAAAGATGGATTTGTCAACCTATCGAAAGGATAAAAGATTCAAAAAATCTTTCCTAAGGATACAAGGACCAATCCAAGCACTTATAGTTGTAGGCTCATCTCCACATGCCTATGACCAGTCTCTCTAACGAGCATGAAGCTGTGAGACAACGGGCATCTGAACGGCTACTTCAACGGTCAAAATAATTTACAGAAGATAAAAAGAAGGCTGATGACTCAATGAAGACACACATAAGTGATATACACTGAGCAACACACATCAAGCACTTGAAAAGCATCAGCAAGAAGAGCTCATTCCTTTCAGCGCACCAACCTTTAGCTCTCAGCTCTCTGTGTTTCATTTACTTAGTCTGTAGAGAGCTAGTGTAGTTCTGAGAGATTTTCTTGTTGCAAATCTTTGTCTCTCAGATTCAGTCTCAGATCAAGCAATCTCTTATAAGCTTGGTCTAGGGACCATTTGCCTTTTACTCACATTCTCTGTGTGTGTTCCTCTTCGATTGTGAAGAGAAGACCTATAGGAAATAGGTGGTTGTTATTCCCTTCATTGAAGAAGGAAGACCTGTTGCATCAGGTGTTGGTTTGTACCTCTTCGGGTTAGAAGAGAAGGCCAGCTATTGCTGGATGTATAAGAGTCCTTGAGGGGGGCAGTACCCGTGGTTAGTGAAATCCCAAGTTGTTGCTTGGGAACTGGACGTAGGACTCCTTGGGATAGGAGGTCCGAACCAGGATAAAAATCTCATGTGTTGTGTGTTTGCTTGTTTGTTTTCACTCTCACTAACATTAACTATCGATCTTAGTGTTTTTCTGTTAAGTGTTTTTATTGACAGGTTTTAATTTAAAAAGAGCGATTAGCAATCCATTCACCCCCCCTCTGGGCTTGCTATCTGGGCAACAAAACACTCAAGAGAATGAGTAAGGAGTGGATGGCCCCTAGACCAAGCTTATAGAAACTGCTTGATCTGAGGCGAAGTCTGAGAAACAAAGATTTTCACACAAAGAACTCTCTCAGATCTACTGTCACGCCCCCAATTTTGTTTTAGTAGCGAAATAAATTGGGAGACGCGACGAACGAGCAAGCATTCAAAAGCTATAGACCAATAGCTTTTACAAATAGGGCCTACAATGCAATAATCAAATTTTCTTCCTTTATTTATCAAAATGAATATTGCAGCCTCCAATGTCAAATGAAACATTCCTTGCTCACCAATCTATCTATCTCTCAAAGAAAAGGGAAATTACATTCATGACCAATCTAAATAAAAATAAGAATGGACTCTCTAAGTGTACTGCACGCTCGACGCACAAGTCCCATCATTTAGCTTTACCTTACTACCTAAAATGTTAAAGAGAGAAGGTATGAGCGTACTCGCCCAGTAGGATTTACATCTTCCAGCAATGATATACGTATTTAACAGTTTAAAAGCTAGAAGGTAAGAACATGCTATGTACAATGCAATTAAAACGGCAGTAGTAACACGTGTGCAGTGTATCCTGCAAGATTATGTGATCAAGAGCTGTAAAGATCAATCTAGCAATAAGGTTGTATTCAAGAGTTCAGGATATTGTGAACAATGATCTAGCAAGATGGTAACTTCATGAACAAGAGCAAGATAACATGTAACAAGATGGCCATTTCACTAGCAAGCATTTTGAGTAACCCACTCGGAGCACTCCACAAGAATATCACACAGGATCTACTGGTGCATGCCTCATACAAGTACGTCCTTCAGCCACTCAGGTTAAGGACCAGCACATAGTAGCAGGTAACAATCAAGTAAGTTTATCATGTGTAACAAGTACGTGCCATGCCAAGCACCAATCATGATTCTGCACCACGCCAGGCACACGACTTTGTTAGGGGATCAACCTAACAATCAACTCCTGGGGTAACGAACATATTTGGGAAAACTGGGCAATCAACACCTTGGGGTAAACAAGACTTTGTCAGGGGCGAATCCGAAAATCACACCTATAGGTAATAGGACTTTGCCAGAATCTCCAGGACCAGATACGGGCCCTCAGTCAAGTTAGTATTGCGCACTGGCATGTGTCCCAATGAGCCCGTCGACTCATGGGTGACAAAAATGAGTTTTGAGTCCATGACTCCAATATCATTAATGTACTTCAAGAACGTATCACAAGAAGGCAATGTGTGTCAATAAGGATAGACTGGTCGAGAAACTTCAGGACTATCATGTCAATAGTAATGATTATCGAGAGTGTCATGTCAATAATGATATAGAGTTCAAGGGTACGTTGGGAATATCGAGTCAAGAGTTCAATTTGGAAGCATAACGACACATTTACATAGATTCTATCTTTAATAACTTGGTTTCATGTGTTATACTCGATCACTCTGAGAAAGTCAAGATGAGGAGAGAAAGATCTCGTCAAAAATGTTGAGAGAGAAGAGATATGTGCACACTAACTTCTGGGTACTTCATTGGTACAACCTGCTCGTCGGCCATGTGGGAATCAATGGTCAGAGGAGACTTACGGAGGCCTTGGTCAAGGGGTCACTAGTCCGGCAGAAGGAATATCCGATGAAGAGTTCACCACAAGCCAAGAAGGGGCTTTCCTATCGTGCTAGAGTGTATGCACATGCCACGTGTGAGAATCGCTCAAGTGTGTGTGTGTGAATCCGATTATGGAAACTCTAGTTAAAGAAACCACGTTTATGGAAACTTCATGCTTGGCAAGTATCATGAGTACTAAATTAGGAAAACACTAATCATGCATGACCAATTTTATCAAGTATCATTGTATGTTTAGCAAGTTCGGTAACAAGGCAAGATGTGAATAATCGGTAGATAGAGAACATGGTCAATAACTTAAGATCAATTAAACATTATGTGAACATGTCTTACACTTAGATGGGTTGATAAATGCATGTAAACAGTAAATATCTTCGCATAGAAGAAAACGACGCACGAAAACGATGTCAAACAGGCCAGACACGGCTGATCTGCCCAGGGGTGCTTTATAAGGGTTTTTTCCTAGTCCGATTCAAACTAGGTTTGACACCTGTGGGTTTGAAAATTAAAAACAAATGCTAGATGGTCCAAATCAGGTGAAACCACCTCTGTTACTTAGATTACTTCCAATACTTTGTACAGTAACAAATAATTGAGAAACAAAGGTCGTTTGACTTGGTAATAAAACATATTGTGACTGAATATGTGATTCTAACACAGTGTTCATGTTTGGGATCATGTTGCCCAGGTAGCAAGCCCAGAGGGGGGGTGAATGGGATTCTTTAATAAATTTGATTATCTAAAAACCTGTCCACAAAAGTATTTACACAACAAGCACTTCGAAGATTGTTAGCGTTAGTGAAAAGTAAACAACAAGCACAAAGCAAGCAATCACACTACACAAGATTTTATCCTGGTTTGAACCTCCTCTCCACAGAAGTCCTACGTCCAGTCCCTGAGCAACAACTCAGGATTCTACTACCCAAGGGTACAGCCCCCCTCAAGGACACTTACACACCCAGCCATAGCTGGTCTTCTCTTCACAACCCGAAGAGGAAATACAACACCCTGGATCCCACCAGGGCTTCCTTCAACACGAAGGGAAACAAACACCCTGGAATGTGTTCAAGAAGACAAGCCCCTAGATCAAGCTTATAGAACAATGCTCAATCTGATGCTAAGACTGAGAGGAAAGGTTCTACAATGAGGATCACTCTCAGTACACAAAAGCTCTCAAGGCTAACACCAAGAATGCAGAGAGCTAAGAGCTAGACAAAACAAAAAGAGTGAAGCTTCGCTCTTTCATATGCTCGAAGAAGGTTTGTAAAAGATTGTTGTAAGTGCTATCTTGTTCTGGAGCAACAGTCTTCTATATATGTTTTCCATTTGAAAATTGAACGTTGAAGTAACCGTCGTCTCTAAGTGTTCGTGTACGTTAAACTATATGGACTTCAACAGATCTTTACGTACCATGCAAAGAGAAGATCTTCCTCGATGTCCTTTTCTCTTCCATTTGTCCAACGTTGTATTGAGATGTACTTGCAGAGACCTGCACACATTAAATGCTAAAACGTAGACAACTAAGCTGTTTCTTATTGTCAGTCAACGTTAGAGTGAGAATACATCAAGATAGAAATTTCAATTTTGTCTTTCCAAAAAGATATTACATGCAGGAGCATAAGAATAGAAGATATCTGGACATGCATCGTGCAGAGAAATGTACGGTTGTATTTAATGCATGGATAACATAGAAATACGTGGGATGACTTTGACTTGTCAAGATATTCAAATATCAAGTCGTTATAGCTCATGAAGTCAATATGAACATGCCTTATAGAATCGTTGTGAATGAGTCATTGTTCATGTGAATCGTTGCTCATTCGGAAACAAATTGTTGTACGCATAAATCGTTATGCATTCATAACCAAATCGTTATGAGCAAGTCGTTATGACCAAATCGTTATAACACTATAAGCAAATCTTTATGAGCAAATCGTTATAACCAAATCGTTATGAGCAAATCATTATAACCAAATCATTATGAGCAAATCGTTATGAGTAAATTGTTATAACCAAATCGTTATGAGCAAATTGTTATGAGCAAATCGTTATGACCAAATCGTTATGAGAAAATCGTTATAACCAAATCGTTGTAAGCAAATCGTTATGAGCAAATCGTTATAAGACTATAAGCAAATTGTTACCGCTCACTTACGAAATCGTTGTGAGATTGAAATCGTTATACTCACTTGTGGAATTGTTATGAGAGCAAATCGTTATGCTCACTTACGAAATTGTTGTGAGATTGAAATCGTTATACTCACTTATTGAATCGTTATGAGAGCAAATCGTTATGCTCACTTACGAAATCATTGTGAGATTGAAATCGTTATACTCACTCACGAAATCGTTGTGAGATTGAAATCGTTATACTCACTTGTCGAATCGTTATGAGAGCAAATTGTTATGCTCACTTACGAAATCGTTGTGAGATTGAAATCGATATGATCATCAAATCGCTAAGGCACAAAATTGCTCTGTTGACTTATTGAATCGTTATGAAATCGACTTCAATAGAACAGCGATGACTTATGAAATCGTTATAGAACCAAAAAGCGATGTAGATGAGGAAATTGTTATGATTATGAGGAAATCGTTGCAACAACTAGAAAGTTGATATATACTTAGAATATTTCATGCTTTGAACTGTAAATGCTACAGGATGATAAATACTTACTGATTTTTCTTATATTTTCTTGATTTATTTCTTGTGCTCAAATCTCATAGAAATTATGTTAGAGTAAACTTTATCACATTTTGTTAATCACCAAAATAGATATGTAATTTATTTAAATTACATTGGGGATAATGTGATCATCAATATCCATATTTTTGGTGATGACAAAACATAGCATTAACCAAAGATGTTCTGAAATAAATCTAAATAAATTGCGGAATAAAATATCATGAGAGATGTATTTCATAAGTACTGTATTTCTCCCCCTTTTTGGCATTAAGCAAAAAGATATACTATGAGACAAAGAAAAGGAGAGTATATTGATTTACTCTGGAGGAGGTACAGAGAGGTAGAAGGCAGGAGACAAAAGAGAGGCATAATGGAAAGTGATTTCCCAAGCCTTAGATTCCAGCTCTTCAAAATAAAGACGAAATACTCCACAAGCAACAGAATAAGAAGGTCCCATGGTGGGAGCCATTCTATGATGATGAAGAATCTGTTGATCTTCCAAGAAGTCAGCATAGCGATTTCTGTCAGAGGAATGTTTATACAAACGGACTTTTCCAAAACTGGCACAAGAGAGAAACTAATCAATAGAGACTGGGTAGAATAGTTACTTCTGCTTCAGTTCTAGGCACGTGGCTACGTAGAGCTTGTATCTTTCAACCCATGATTGAAAGGGATCATTAACAAGGTGAATGGAGTTCATGTCTAGAAATTCAGCAGCTGAAACTGGAGGTTTATTTTCCCTGGCTTGAGAGACATTCAGATCAGTAAGTTGCTGAGCAGATAGGGGATAGAATATGGCCCAATCTGAAGGAGATAGTCTTTCACACTCAGACAAGAGAGGGGCGAGGACATCAGCATTGACATGGCCCTGGTGATATTCTCTAAACAAAAATCTGTGAAAGGCAACTAGATGACCCTTCTGCACTTTGACTCTTCCCATGACTCTAGCAAAACGCTCAAAAATAATTGAGCCAACAGCTGAATCCATGACCAGAGAATGAAGTGGGGGAAGAAGAACATTTTTAGGCAACTGGAGGGTGGCAAAGTCAACCTAGATAGCTTCAGTGTGAGCTTCAACTGACCCAAGATCTCTAATAGCCTGCTTGAACTGACCAAGCTGAACCTTAGGAAGATGATTAAGATATCTGTAGTTATTGAAACTCTGATAGTGCCTGATCATTTTGATTTCCTTCTGAATGAAAGGAGCCCAGGTGTCCTTGTGAAGGATCTGGAACAACTCTGATAAAGTCAATGAATGATCCCGAGGAGGGAACCTGGCTGATCGAGCAAGAAGAAACCTATTGTATAAAGGTTTATGACTCCGAGCCCACTGCTCTTCAGTTTTGGCTTCGGCTAGAGAGAAGATTTTTGATTTTTCAGACTTAGAGAGAGAAGTATAAGACAAAATGACATTAAGATGATCGGTAAGGTTGAGATGAGGAAGGTTTATGATGGTAGCAAAAACAACTTTCTGAAGGAATTCTCTATAGAGGTTTATTTTTGTTGTCCATTGTTAGAGAAAACCACTGGGGTGGATAACAAGGATCAGAAGAGATAGAGGAAGTGGAGGTTATTTTTCGTTTCTTAAGAGCAGGGCTTGAAGAGCTTATGAACATGAGTTCCAACCTTCAATACAGATCAAAGAATAACTTCTTCAAACTCATCCTTGATGTCCCTAAGATAGGGGGCATCAATCTGAGCACTCTCCGGAACAATAGTAATGAAGGAGGGAGGAGTAGAGGGATGAAGAAAAGAATGAGAAGTGGAGGAAGGTATAACAGCTGGTCCAGAAGAAGAGGGACCAGAGGATGAGGAGGCTCCAGCTGATGAGGAGGCTAGAGGAGGAGGAGGAATGTGAGTGGTAGAGTCAGGGGATGGAGAGGATTGTGAAGGAAATGGAGTAGGAGAAGATATGGTTCTGGGTAGTGGTTGTTTGAAAGATGTAGGAGCTGGTGGTGCTGTGGAGGATGAAGGTGGAGAAGGAGGGGCTGGTGTCTGAATGGGAGAAGGAGCTGGGGGCTCAAGAGCTACAACTTCTTCTTCTGCCCTGACATGATCAGCCTCAGTAACCACTGGCCCGGTTGGCCCTGACAGATCCTCAGCTGGCCCTGTTGGCCCAGATTCTACTGCTGCCACATGTTCCACAACTACTGGCCTTGATGGCCCTACAGGATCTTCCTCAACAATAGATGGCCCTGAAGGCCCTGACACTTCTGCAGAAACAGGCCCTGATGGCTTAGCAATCTCTTCTTTAGCTACCTCAGAGGGCTGAGGAGCAGGTGGTGTGGGAGCAGGAGGTGCTGGTGCCCTTACCTCCTTTAAAATTTCTGACAATAAGGTCTTCATTCTCCCTATTTCTTTGTTCAACCACCTTACCGCATTCTTTACCATGCCCATATCTTTTGCTGCCGAGCTCTGGGTAATAAAAATAGAAGTAATATCTGATTGCACAGAGAAGAGTATCTCACCTTGGGCATCTAGCCTATCCATCACAGGCTTCAGATTAATGACAAATCTCTACTGCCTGGTCCTCTGATGTGGTGTCTCTGTAAGGAGGGGGATCTCTGAAGCAACTTCCTTTCCCTTCTCACTTGTCCTAGCAACGGGCTCCTCATGATCAACATAGTCATCTTGCTCATCTGAATCAGAGGAACTGGCTGTCACACCCTCTTGAAATTTATTCACTGAGGGGTTTTCAGTACTCTCACCCTGAGGCTGACCTTCCTTTTCGGTCAAATTCTCCCCTTCAACAAGAGCATTTTCCATAGGGATATCAGCTGGCACAACTGCTTCTTGCTCCTTCTAGATAGGAGCGTCTCTCACCTGAACTCCAGAGTGGCCTGATGCCACAACTTCACCTTCTGGATCATCACAGACAGCTTGCTCCCCCTGAGTGGGAGTCTCTTCCAAAACAGAATTCTCATTGTGGCCTGGTGCCACATCCTCTCTGCCAGCATCTACAGACAGTTGTTATTGCTCCCCCTAAGTGGGAGGCCGAACCTCATAAGATTGCCCAACGGGTTCAATGAGCTCTGGAGGGATGTCCTCAATCCTGCTGCTGCTGATATCTGCTGCTGCTGCCTCTGCCTCTACTGTTTGTGCTACTGCTGCTGCCACTACTGGAGCTACCTCTTCCTGGACTTATTGGGCTTTGCCAATAATGGCCTCACCCTCAGCCACTGAGGTCTTTGTCCATACTCCAGCAATCAGCGAAAAACCACTCTTCTTAAGATTTCTGGACCGAATGGCTTGGCCCATCTTTTCTGAAACTACCCCACTTAAATTGACACCAAAGTACTGGAAAATCTTGGTTAATAAATGGGCATAAGGTAGGGACACATTCAACTTACTCTTCTTGTCCCAAACCTGAGCATGTGCAAACTTCATTCTTTCCAAAATCACCTCTCCCAAGTTTATATTCTGATTTTGGATAGTCCAAAACATCATATCAGAGTCTGCCTTGGTGCATGTAGAGAAGGTGGCACTCCTGGGAATCAATATCTGGCATACTATAAAATGCAATAGATGGTTGAAAGCATTCAATTGGTTGATGTCTAATTTTCCATCCTTCAGTTTGTATTCGGGATCAACAATCCCTAATCCCTTTGCCTGAATATCAATAGTGTGTACTCCACTGTGACCGGTGGTACAAACACCAAACAAATACTGCCAAAAGATCATAAGTGATCCTAATCTGGGTTCCCTTGATAGTGGATGTCAAGGACCCATCCTCCTCAGACTTCAAGCAAACATAGAAAGCTTTGACCAAATCTGGATAACTCACCTCAGACAAGGTTGCCAACTTCATCTAGTTCATCCTTTCCATGGCTGCGACAATGCTATACATTCCATTCTTCTCCAAATCTGCCACGTCCACTGCCTTGTGCCCACACAGCTTGGTCTTCACGGTAGCGAATCTTTCCTGCTGCTCAGCTATGAGGAACGCAGCTCCATAGCCCCCAACAGTGACAGAAATTCTAGAAACGGCCATGATTTTGAATGGGGAAAGGTTCTGGATGATTGGAATGAAGATTAGAGCAAAAGCCCTCAAGAAATTTCTCGCAGGAAAAAGTGAAAGCTTTGAAATCGCGCGAGGTGGATGCCGGAGTCGAAATGGTTATCGCCTCAGGCAAGTCGAAAGAGATGAAGGCGGGATGTGAATCGTTGCAATACAGATTTCGGAATATATAGAATAAAGATAAAGTGACTTTTGAGGTGCTGACGCCATAAAGTCAAAAAATGACAAACATACATGATTTCGAGATGAATAAAGAGCTTTAAAATAAGCTAACTGTCTTAAAGGAATAAGAGACAAGAAATATTGAAAAGAAATTTTGCTTAACTGCAGAGGGAAAAATAAATGATATTCAAAAATACGTTGTTATTTCAGTTATTTACAGATAAGTCTTTCACAAATTGCACATGTCTAATTCCCTTCTAAGAGAAGTAAATCTCTCTTCAGGTAAAGCCTTTGTGAAGATATCTGCTAACTGATTATTTGTATCAATAAAAGAAATGTCTATATTACCATTAGCTACATGATCACGAATGAAATGATATCTAACCTCAATGTGTTTAGTCCTTGAATGCTGAACTGGATTCTTGGTTAGATTTATCGCACTGGTGTTGTCGCACAGCAGGGGAATTGTCTTGATATGAAGTCCATAATCCTCAAGTTGTTGCTTAATCCACAATAGTTGTGTACAACAGCTTCCAGCAGCCACGTACTCAGCTTCAGCTGTGGATAGTGCTACTGAATTTTGCTTCTTTGAAGACCATGATATCAAACATCCTGCAAGAAATTGACAACAACCACTGGTGCTTTTTCTATCTATTTTGCATCCAGCGTAATCAACATCAGAGTACCCTACTAAACTAATTTCGCATGATTTGGGATACCATAGACCTAGATCATGAGTTCTAGCTAAATATCTAAAGATTCTTTTAACATAAATTAAGTGAGACTCTCTAAGATCTGCCTGATACCTAGCACACATGCATACACTAAACAATATATCAGGTCTACTAGCAGTTAAATAGAGTAATGAACCTATCATACCTCTGTAAAGCTTCTGATCTACTTTCTTACCATCTTTATCACTATCTAACCTAGTTGATGTGCTCATTGGTGTTGACAGTGGCTTGGCATTTTCAAAACCAAATTTCTTTAATAGATCTTTGGTATACTTGACTTGACAAATGTGTGACCCTTCTTTTCCTTGTTTGATTTGCAATCCGAGGAAGTAATTGAGCTCCCCCATCATGCTCATTTCGAATTCTCCCTGCATAAGCTTCTCAAAATACATGCAAAGGGATTCGTCAGTAGAACAAAATATTATATCATCTACATAAATTTGTACAAGCAATATATGTTTGACTTTAGAGTTAACAAATAGTGTACTATCTACTTGACCTCTAATAAAACCATGGTTCAATAGAAATGCACTTAAACGTCCGTACCATGCTCTTGGTGCTTGTTTCAAACCATATAATGCTTTGTGCAATTTAAATACATGATCAGGAAAATCGATATCATCAAAACCTGGCGGTTGTTATACATAAACTTCCTCCTTTATGTAACCATTTAGAAAAGCTGATTTAACATCCATTTGAAACAGTTTTAAACCTAATGCAGATGCATATGTAAGTAAGATTCTTATGGCCTCAAGTCTAGCTACTGGTGCATAGGTTTCATCAAAAACTATGCCTTCCTCTTGGGAATAACCCTGAGCTACCAGTCTGACCTTGTTTCTTGTGATCGCACCAACTTTATCCAATTTGTTTCTGAACACTCATTTGGTGCCAATCACTGGATGATCTGATGGTTTAGGAACAAGTGCTCTTGAACTAGTTAAGTTCATCTTGCATGGCTAATATCCAAAATTCATCAATGAGAGCTTCATTGACTGTCTTAGGCTCTATTTGTGAAACAAAAGCTAGATAGTCACAAGGAATTACATTATCTCTGGTTCTTACCCCAACCAGCAGATCACTGATGATGTTGTCTAGAGGGTGATCTTTCTTATACCTCCATTCTTTTGGATGATTATCATGAGATTTGTCCTTTTGTTGTAAGTCTTCCAAAGGTGGATCTTCCTTGTCCTCAGTGGATGTATCCTTTAATTTCTTGGACAATTTTTCTGTATCATCAATATCACTATCTTCTTCCTCTTTCAAGGAAGGGTTAGTTTCATCAAAAATAATATGCACTGACTGTTCAATTAATAAAGTTCATTTGTTAAATACTTTATATCCTTTGGGTTTGGAAGCATACCCCATGAATATACCTTCATTTGATTTTGCATCTAGCTTACCAATGTCCCTTTTGTCGTTGTTGTGGATGAAGCATGGACATCCAAATGTTCTGAAATGACTGATCTTCGACTTTTTCTCTTTGTATAGCTCATATGAAGTCTTCTTCAAGATTGGCCTAATCATAACTCGGTTGATGATATAACATGCTATGTTGACTGCTTCAGCCCAAAAATATATTGGCAAATCATATTCTGATAGCATTGTCCTTGCCATGTCCAATAGGGTTCTATTCTTCCTCCCAGCAACTCCATTTTGCTGTGGTGTCCTTGGTGCTGAGAAGTTGTGCTCTATCCCTTGATCATCACAGAACTTGGCAAATTTCTCATTCTAGAATTCTCCTCCATAGTCCGATCAAATACCAATAATACTGTGTTTTTTATCTTTATGTACTTTCTTGCTGAAGCTGACAAAGTTGTCGAATGTATTATCTTTATGCTCCAAGAAAGATACCCATGTAAATATGGAGAAATCATCTACTATAACAAAACCAAAATTCTTTCCTCCAAGACTTGTGGTTCTCATTGGCACAAATAAATCCATATGTAGATGTTCTAAGGGCTTAGAGGTTGTTACCACAATCTTTGACTTGAAGGATGACTTGGTGTGCTTTCCTTTTGCACATGGCCCACAGACACCATCCATTCTTGTTCTTACTTTGGGTAGGCTTTCCACCAAGCTTCTCTTGATTAATTTTCTCATGCCATCCAGACTGCAATGGCCTAATCTTCGGTGCCACAATTCAGTTGACTGCTATTTACTTGCTGCCAAACATATGTCCTGATCCTTTAATTCTTCTAGATAGAGTACATACAGGTTCTTTTCTCTGTTAGCTTCAAAGATGACTGCACCATCCTTCATAATGTTGCACTTTGACTCTTGAAATCTGATCTGATGTCCTTTATCGTACAGTGGGCTGATACTGATGAGGTTGTGCCTTAGTCCCTTGACGCATAACACATCTTCAATAACTGTTTTGTCTTTGCTGCCTACTGATCCACTGCCTATCACAGTCCCTTTTCCATTATCTCCATAGGTGACTGTGCCTTCCTCAGCTTTGAGATGAGAAAATAGCTTCCTATTTCCTGACATGTGTCTTGAGCATCCACTATCTAAATACCACTTGGATGCTCGAAGGTTTACCTGCAGTAAAAACACTAAACTTTAGATACCCAAGTTCTTTTGGGTCCTGGTTGGTTAGTATCATCAATTTTCCTTTTAATTATCCATTTTTTGTGTTTAGTTGTACATGTCATTTTAATGTGACCTAACTTGTTACAATGGCTGCAGCAAGATATTTTAGTTATCGTTTCAGTTGGAATGTATTTGAAATTTGATATATGTGCTGTGTCTTGTTCAGGTACAAATTTAGGAGTTGGATATATTTTAGGATATACTACTGTTTCCTCATTATCGGGAGGAGTATATCCTAACCCATGTTTCTTTTTACCTGATCGTCTAGCACCTTTTAATATTAAAGTTGTTTTGCCATTAGTAAATTTTTCTAGTGTGCTTGACAATTTTTCATTTTTTGTTGTTAAATCATTGTCTTCTTGGCTTAATTTATTCATAGTTTCTTGGTTTTCTAGACTTGCTAATTGTTCATCTTTATTTTTCAAATCTTCACATAACAATTCATTTCTTCTTTTTAGTTCCGTAATTTATTTTTCCATTTGCTCATTTTCAGATTTTAAGTCTTGATTAGTATTTTCTAAGCATGCGAGATTTTTCTTATTGGCTTTTTAGTGATTTACATACTTCTTTATATTTACAGTACAATTCATTAAAAGCTTCTTCAAAGTTGTCAGAATCAGATTCATTACATGAAGAGAAAGATGAGTCTGATGTTACCTTGTCGTCGACGTTGACCATGAATGCCAGGTTGGCTTCTTCTTCTTCTTCATTGCTTGAGCTTGACTCGCTGTCCGAGTCACTGCTGTTATCCCACGCTGCTGCCATGGCTTTCTTCTTAAATCTTTTGGGTTTTCTGGAACTGTCTTTTTTTTTGAACTCATTTTTCTTGAGCTTTGGACAATCTGCCTTGATGTGTCCGGGCTTCTTGCATTCATAAAAGATTGGTTCATTTTTCTTTGAATCTTTGACTTCAAACCTTTTGAAGTCTTTCCCTTTTTTGAAGTATCTTCTTTCGGAATGATACTTCTTTTTCTTAGCTAATATTCATTGCAATCTTTTAGACATCATTACTTCTTCATCTTCACTACTGTTCATGCTTTCTTGGCTGTATGAGCCTTCTTCTGATTCGTCTTCTTCTGCCTTGAGTGCGTTGGAGTGCTTCTTTCTGCTAGAAGATTCTCCCAACCTTTCCATATTTATCTCATGGTCCATGAGGGACCCAATGAGCTTCTCTAATGACATTACCTTCAAGTCATTAGCCTCTTCTATTGCTGTAACTTTTGGTGTCCATGAGGCAAGTAGGGATCTGAGTATCTTCCTCACCATGTCTCCCATCTGATATGTCTTACCCAAACCAGCTAACCCATTTGTGATATCGGTGAATCTGCTGTACATCTGAGTAATGGATTCTCCTTGCTGCATCTGGAACCTCTCGTACTGTGTTACCAGAATGTCTATTCTGGTTTCCTTAACCTTGTCAGTACCTTCATATGTGATCCTTAGCTTTTCCCATATTTCCATAGCGGATTTGCAGGCTGATATGCGGTTGAATTCCTTTTTTCTAAGGGCACAACATAGGATACTCTTGGCCTTATAGTTCAAAGAAATCTTCTTCATGTCATCTTCCGTCCATTTATCCTTTTCGTTTGTCACCAGGAGATCTCCTTCTTCAACTATCGACCAGATCTAATAGTCAAGACCTTGTAGAAAGAACTCCATCCTTGTTTTCCAATATGTGTAGTCTTCACCATCGAACAGTGGTGGCCTGTTTACTGACTGACCTTCAAAGTGACTTTGGGCTGCCATTTGATCTTTTCTCTTCAGATCGTTGGATCTTTTTCTTTGTCGAAGAGACTAGCTCTGATACCACTTGTTGCACAGCTAGCAAGCCCAGAGGGGGGGGGGGGTGAATGGGATTCTTTAATAAATTTGATTATCTAAAAACCTGTCCACAAAAGTATTTACACAACAAGCACTTCGAAGATTGTTAGCGTTAGTGAAAAGTAAACAATAAGCACAAAGCAAGCAATCACACTACACAAGATTTTATCCTGGTTTGGACCTCCTCTCCACAGGAGTCCTATGTCCAGTCCCTGAGCAATAACTCAGGATTCTACTACCCAAGGGTACAGTCCCCCTATAGGACACTTACACACCCAGCCGCAGCTGGTCTTCTCTTCACAACCCGAAGAGGAAATACAACACCCTGGAACCCACCAGGTCTTCCTTCAACACGAAGGGAAACAAACACCCTGGAATGTGTTCAAGAAGACAAGCCCCTAGATCAAGCTTATAGAACAACGCTCAATCTGAAGCTAAGACTGAGAGGAAAGGTTCTACAATGAGGAGCACTCTCAGTACACAAAAGCTCTCAAGACTAACACCAAGAATGCAGAGAGCTAAGAGCTAGACAAAGCAAAAAGAGTGAAGCTTCGCTCTTTCAGATGCTCGCAGAAGGTTTGTAAAAGATTGTTGTAAGCGCTATCTTGTTTTGGAGCAACAGTCTTCTATATATGTTTTCCATTTGAAAATTGAACGTTGAAGTAACCGTTGTCTCTAAGTGTTGGTGTACGTTAGATTGTATGGACTTCAACAGATCTTTACGTACCATGCAAAGAGAAGATCTTCCTCGATGTCCTTTTCTCTTCCATTTGTTCAACGTTGTATTGAGATGTACTTGCAGAGACTTGCACACATTAAATGCTAAAACGTAGATAGCTAAGCTGTCTCTTATTGTCAGTCAACGTTAGAGTGAGAATACATCAAGATAGAAATTTCCAGTCTATCTTTCCAAAAAGATATTACATGCAAGAGCATAAGAATAGAAGATATCTGGACATGCATCGTGCAGAGAAATATACGGTTGTATTTAATGCATGGATAACATAGAAATACGCGGGATGACTTTGACTTGTCAAGATATTCAAATATCAAGTCATTATAGCTCATGAAGTCGATATGAACATGACTTATAGAATCATTGTGAATGAGTCATTGTTCATGTGAATCGTTGCTCATTCGGAAACAAATCGTTGTACGCATAAATCGTTATGCATTCATAACCAAATCGTTATGACCAAATCATTAGAACAGTATAAGCAAATCTTTATGAGCAAATCGTTATAACCAAATCGTTATGAGCAAATCGTTATAACTAAATCGTTGTAAGCAAATCATTATGAGCAAATCGTTATGAGACTATAAGCAAATCGTTACGCTCACTTACGAAATCGTTGTGAGATTGAAATCGTTATACTTACTTGTCGAATCGTTATGAGAGCAAATCGTTATGCTCACTTACGAAATCGTTGTGAGATTGAAATCGTTATACTCACTTATTGAATCGTTATGAGAGCAAATCGTTATGCTCACTTACGAAATCATTGTGAGATTGAAATCGCTATACTCACTTACAAAATCGTTGTGAGATTGAAATCGTTATACTCACTTTTCGAATCATTATGAGAGCAAATCGTTATGCTCACTTACGAAATCGTTGTGAGATTGAAATCGATATGATCATCAAATCGCTAAGGCACAAAGTTGCTCTGTTGACTTATTGAATCGTTATGAAATCGACTTCAATAGAATAGCGATGACTTATGAAATTGTTATAGAGCCAATAATCGATGTGGATGAGGAAATTGTTATGATTATGAGGAAATCGTTGCAACAACTAGAAAGTCGATGTGTACTTAGAATATTTCATTCTTTGAACTGTAAATGCTACAAGATGATAAATACTTACTGATTTTGCTTGTATTTCCTTTATTTATTTCCTGTCTCAAATCTCATAGAAATTATGTTAGAGTAAACTTTATCACAGTTTTGTTAATCACCAAAATAGATATGTAATTAATTTAAAATACATTGGGAATAATCTGATCATCAGATCATACTCTCAGTACAGCCAATGAAAATTGGAGAAACTAGTGCCAAATGAATGTAGACTCATAGGGTAACAAGTTCTATGTTGAACACTCGGTCCAAAAACGACTCCACAAAGAGGTATGGAACTCGTAAGACAAGTTAAGGTTAAATCGTGACAGTACAGTGTCAAGACCATGCAAGATTGAATTCGTGAAACTCTCAAGATAAAATTGGGGAAAACAGTAAGAACATGATCTATACACATGGATGCAAGCATGGACGAGTTTAATTAGAGTTTGGCATGGAGATGACCTACCTTTGGAGTTGAATAAGATTCGCTCTCCAGAAAGCCCTAATTCTGACCGCCTGGAGGAAAACGCTTAATACACCCGATCTACTGAATGCAAATTGGGCAAACCAGTGGGATTAGGAACTAGACTTCACCCTTTTTCTAGGGGTATAAGTCTTGCACATTTTGGTTAAGGTTTGGCCTACCTTAGGTCGACTCCAAGAAGAGCTATCTACATAGATCGATACAGACGTAGCAGGGAAGAAGGCTCTGAGTTGGGGCGATTTCCTCCACCTTTGATGCTCAAGAACAGCCTCCCACGACCCCAACAATGTGTAATTTCATCCCCTAGGGTTTCATGACAAGTATATATGCTTCTAGGGTTTTTAGAAGTCCCATTGGGTGTAGGAAAGGAAGGGTTGCGGTTTTGGGTTAACACCTTCCATTTTTTGATGATTTCTCACCCTAAAAGAGTGTGTGAGGTTTTAGGAACCCTCCCACTATGGTTAGGCATGAATTTGGGTTGCCAAGAAAGGCTAATTGCCTTGAGATTTGCCTTGATTACTTCTTTCTATTTTCAGCTTAATTAGGGTTACGAAATTCTAGTTATTTTTCTTGCTCCATTTTATTCTTGGGCCAAAAGTGATCCATTGGCCCAATTCCGATAATGGGTCATCAATGAATGATGTTTGGAGTCTCTCCAACAATTTTATTTAATTTATGATCACGTTGTATTTCTATGGTAACGGTTTTCCGACTTAGTTTCCTAATTAGGATAATTAGTTACAATAACTCTTAAACATAGACCAAATAATTTTTATTGACCAAACTTTCTTGATGGGTCATTAGAGGATATTATTTGAAGTCCATCTATGATTTTTATTTAAATTTCTGACTCATCTAGGTACGTGTCATAATGATTTTTTGACTTATTCCTTAATTACGATAATAAGTCGCAATAATTTTAAACTCAATCCAAAAGATTTTTATTGGCCCAAATTTCTTTATGGGTCACTAGAGAACACTATTTAAAGTCTAACTATTATTTTTATGACATTTTTAGATGTGTTTTTACATCTGGGAAAACAGTGTGTACGTATTTAACTAGTTTTCAATTATTAAGTGGTCATATTTTCTATTTATCTCAAAATTTCAATTATTGTAATTCTCGGTGTGCTACATCTACACAAGCTCTCAAAGACTAAGCAGGTTGCTGTGGAGAGCTAAGAGCTAAAGAAAGTTTGAATGGATGAGTAAGCTCTTCTTTCTTCTGGGTAACTAAGATCTTCAGTATTCAAGATGAGCTTCATGGAGTCACCAGTCTTCTATTTATCTTCTTTGAAGGATTTTGACCGTTGAAGTATCCGTTGTCTCACATTTTCATGCAGGTTGGAGTGTCTGGTCCGAAGTATGGAGCAAGAGAACCTACAGCCATTTAATGCTGGGATAGACACACACATAGAGGAGGATTGTCTTAATCTCTTCTTGCTTCTGTCAGATTGACAAGTCCAACATTGTAACGTATGTTTCTACTGGGACCCTGCACACAATAAATGCTGAAGCATAGACAACTTATCTTTGTCTAAACTATCAGTTAACATTAGTAGTCGTGCTTTAGGAAGATATATCATAAAGGAAATTCCATTCTGTCACCTTATAAAACTTTACTTTATGTGACATGAGTGTGGTAAGCACAGAGATAAATCGTGCAGATATATTGTACCAACACAATAAATGTTAGAGAGCACAGGATACAACATGATTCGTGGGAAGACTTGAAATCCACAGAGATTTGAAAATATATTTGAATATCATGTGGAATGTAATTTAAGAATGTCTAAAAAGAATTTAAATAGGATTATTCAACAGCTGTCAAAAACATAATCGTTATTAAAAGAGAGTTGATGTTTAAAGACAGACTGTGTTCAGAGAGAGTCGATGTTGATATGAAATTGATGTTATGACCATAATCCATGTAAGAATGTAATCCATATTGAAGCAAAGTCGATGTGAACATAATCCATGTTATGAAATCGATGTTCTGTACAAAGTCGTTGTTTAACTGAAGTCGGTGTATAACTGAAATCATTGTTGTACTGAAATCGATGTTCAGATGAAATTGTTGTTTGAAACGAAGTCGTTGTTCTAGTAAAGTCGTTGTTTCACATTAAGTCGATGTTTGAGTGAAGTCGTTGTTTCATATGAAATCGATGTTCTACCAAAATCGATGTTTAAGTGAAATCGTTGTAGAAACGAAGTCGATTTCCTTATGAAATCGATGTTCTATCGAAATCGATGTTTAAGTGAAATCGTTGTTGAAATGAAGTCGATGTTCCTTATGAAATAGATGTTCTACTGAAATCGATGTTTAAATGAAATCATTGTTTAAGTGAAGTAAATGTAGAACCGAAATCAATGTTCTAGATATGAAGTCGATACTTAAGTGAAATCGATGTTCTCTATGAAATCGTTGTAGAACCGAAATCGATGTTCTGCCCATGAAGTCAATGTAGGATCGAAGTCGATGTTCTACAGAGGAAATCGTTGTTTAAGTGAAACAATAATCGTTATGAGCTTTTACAAGGAAGTCGATGTATACTTAGACAAAATATATGCAATGAGCTTCAAATGACAGTGAGTGTAGACAACTTACTGATTTTGTTTGGTTTGATGCCTGTTGATAGACTTCAGAAAATGATGTTAGACAATAATTTTCAGGGTTTTGTTAATCACCAAAAATACATATAATAAATAACAAATTATATGCAGATGGAATGATCATCAATCTCCCCCTTTTTGGTGATGACAAAACATAAAGAAATGCATATATAAAAGAGCTGAAAAAATTTTGCTGGAAAATTTTAAAGTATGTATTTCAGATTATTTTCTCCCCCTTTGTGTCATTAAGCAAAAAGGACTGAATAAAAAGAATAGAGAATAGTAAGAAAGAGACTAAGATAAATGGGAGCCAAAAAGACAAATTTGATTAATTAGTGAGGGTCAGAAATGTAGAAGGCAGGAGATAGAAGAGAAGCATGATGAGTGATAATCTGCCAAGCTTGGACTTCCTACTCTTCAAAAAGATTTTTAAAGACACCCCAACTAATATTATAGGAAGGCCCCATCTCTGGACTGAGTCTCTTGATGTGAAGTTGTCTCTGATCTTCAATAAAGAGGGAGTATTCATCAACACTAAGAGACAATCTGTAGAGACCAGTAGTCCCAAAACTGGCATACTGAAGGAACTTATCTATGGAGATAGGATAATGGAACTTGTGAGCAAAGATAGGATAATGGAACTTGTGAGCAAACAAATCCTTCTGCAGAGCTACATAAATCTTGTACCTCTCAACCCAAATGGAATAGGGATCTGTAACCAGGTTGATGGAGTTGAGATCCATGAACTGCTCAGGAGTAAGAGTCAACTGATTTGACTAATTTAAGGAGGTATTTGTCTGATCTAACTGAAGAGCTGCCTCAGGATAGACTTTACACCAGTTAGAGTTGACAAATCTCTTAGATTCTGCTAGTAGTGGAGCTAAAACAGAGGGCTTGATAAAACCTCTTTGATATTCTCTAAATAAAAATCTATGAAAGTCAAGAGGAGCTCCTTTCTGAACAAAGATCCGTGCCATCACTCTGGCAAATCTCTCAAGGATGATAGGACCCACATCAGAGTCCATAAGCAGAAAGTGCAACTTAGGGAGAAAGGTAATAGGTGGCATTTGCAAGGTGGCAAAATCCACCTGAAAAGGGGTATTCACTGGGTTTACTGTGCGGAGCTGAGCGATAGCTGCTCTGAACTGACCAAGCTGAACTTCTAGAAGGCGATTGACAAAGCAATAGTCTTGATACATTTGGAATTGTCTAACTAGTTTGATCTCTTTCTGAATGAAGGGACCCCAGGTTGATCTGTGCTAACAGAAAAACCACTCAGACAAGGTGAGAGGGTGGTCTGAGGGTGGAAAAGTGTTGGCCCTAGCAACCTCAAACTTTCTGTAGACAGTTTATTAGCCTTGGCCTACTGATCCTCAGTCTTGGACTCAGCTGAGGAAAGGATTTTTGATTGGTCAGGCTTAGGTATAAGAGAAATGGAAAGAATGATATTGATATGTTCAGATAGATTAAGGTAGGGAAGACCAAAAGTTGCTGCAAAGGTACACTTTTGGAGATATTCAGAATATAAGTTTTTTCTTCTATGGACTACTGAAAGAGAGTACCACAGAGGAGGAAAGAGAGCTTGAGATGAAGGAAAAACAAGCTCTTTAGATGTCTTCCTTTTCTTGGAGGTAGGACTGGAAGAAGGCTGAGATTCAGTTCTGTGGATATAGGCAGAGACAGAAAGAACTATGCAGAGGATGACTTCTTCAAACTCATCCTTGATGTCTTGAATAGTATGGCGAATGATACTAGCACCCTCAGGAATGAGAGTGATGAAAGATGGTGGAGTAGGTGGATGAAGAGAGGCAAAAGATGAAGTGGGAGGAGGGTGTGTAGATGGTCCAGCAGAAGAAGGACCAGCAGAAGAGGGTCCAGAGAAGGCAGGAGGTGCCTCAGAAGTTGGAGGAGGAATGAAAGAGGGAGGTATAAGGGAAGAAGGGGAGGCAGCAGGGAAAGGAGTAGGTGAAGAAATGTGTTTTGGAAGGGGTTTCTTGGAAGGTTCAGGAGCAGGTGGGGCAGTGAAAGAGGTAGGTGGAGAGGAAGGTGCTGGAGTCTGAAGACTAGGAGGATCAGAAGGCCCCGGGGGCACAACAGCTTCTTCTACAAAAACTTGAGGCCCAGATGGCCCTGCCACTGATTCCGCTTGCTCTGATGGCCCTGATGGCCCAGCTTCAACATCTGCAACTATAGATGGCCCTAATTCTTCCACTGATGGCCCTGGTGGCCCTGATTCCTCAACAGATGACCCTGGTGGCCCTGCAACTTCTATTGATGGCCCTGGTGGCCCTGCAATGTCTGTTGATGGCCTTGGTGGTTCTGCACTACCTTCTGGTACAAACTGAGTTGGAACATGAGGGGCTGGAGCAGTTAAGTGCACCCTCACAAAATCTGCCAAGTCTGTTACCAACTTCTTCAAGCTCCCTAATTCACTTCTTATCCCTTAGAGCTCAAATTTGACTGCTCCAATTTCTTTGACTTCAGTGCTCTGACTGAGAAAAATTGAAGTTACATCCGACTGCAAAGAGCACAGAATCTCTCCTTGAGCATTCAGTCTGGCAATGACTGGTTCCAAGTGTACATGGATCTTCTTCTTTCGGGATCTATAGTGTGCCTTTCTGGTGAGCATTGGAATATTTTTGGCAACACTTTTTCCTTTATCTCCAGAGTCGGCAGCTGGCTCATCATCCTCAGAGGTATCTTCAACTAATCCTTCATGAAATGGGTCTTCAGGAGCACTAGCAATAGGCTCCCCCTGAGCATCAGGCTCCCCTCGAGTAGGAGCATCTTCTATGTGAACATCCTCAATATGGTCTGGTGCCATAACCTCTGGAATTGTTTGTTCATGGATCTCTTCCACATCAGCTTCTTCAACATGAGCAGTAGGGGTTTCTTCAATATGAGCATCTACATGCTCCCCCTCAGTGTGAGCAACACCATCCATGGGTTCATCAACTGACTCTTGAATGACAGCAGGTGTAGGAATTTGAGGAGGGATCACACCTTCAGAAGTTTGCTAAAAAGGCTCAAGAAATTCTGGTGCAATGTCTTCAATCCCCTTTTTGATGCAGGAGGCTCATTCTCTCTAACTATAGCTTCTTCTTCATGAACTTCAGCAAAGGAGACTTCTCCTATAATGGCTTCTCCTTCAGCCACAGATGTCTTGGTCCACACACTTCCTACCAAGGAGAATCCACTCTTCTTCATATTCCTAGTCCGAATGGGCTAACCCATCTTCTCCATCAGTTCACCTTGCAAGTCAATCTCAAAATGGCTGAAAATTCTGGTAAGTAAATGAGCATAAATAAAGGACACTGTCAATTTATTTTTCTTGTCCCAAAAAACTTCAGCAGCAGACTTCATCCTTTCTATTATGATCTGAGCCATGTTAATATCTTGCTTTTGAATAGCCTTGAACATCATATCAGCATCACCTTTTGTGCAGGAGGAGAAAGTAGCACTCCTGGGTACCAAAATCTAACAGACTATAAAATGTAATATTCTTGTAACGACCTTTCTTATACCGATACAATTATACCAATTCACGTCGGTACAAAGAACGCCGTCACAGTGGGACATTTACCCAACATTAAACATTAGATTGAGATGTACACGAATAACAAAAGATTACAGTGGAAATAAAAGAACTAATCTTATTCCATCATCATTATCTTATCCACAGTCCATATAGCATTTCAAAGAAATACATATGCCCACAATTACAATTTCAAAATGAATTACATTGTCCAAATAAATTACAGAATTCCATTGATTACATACTATGAAAGAAAAAGTACAATGGATCACGTCCACAAGAAAGCTACTCCTCGCGCTCGGAGTAGCTCCTCACAATGTCCTCCTCTAATGTGGGGAGACCTGTCACACCTGTACGCCGAAGCAAGTATGAATCTAAATAGACCCAACAAGCAATCCATGAACACAACCATACACATATCACCTACACATGCTAGTTTTCTAAACCATTAAGGATAAACATGGTACATGTTTTATATTACTTTAACAATTAAGTATAAAAACCTATAACATGCTTTCTACACCTTTTATTTATCATGCTTCAAAGATTTAAATCTTATTCAAACCATTTTGCAACTATACATAAATTAAACATGGAACTATACATAAAGTAAATAGCATACCTAGTATAAATTTTATTCATTTTCTCATGTATTTAACACAATTGTACACACATTTTGCTTGCTGTTTTGACATGAATTTAACACATTCACATGGGATTACACTATTTCACATGATAACACATTCACATAACAATTTCACATGTTCATATTTCACATTGCACAATTCACATGATCATATTCACATATTCACATTTTACACTTAATTGCCACGACACATAGTCCAAACCACCACTAGAAGGACACACATAAACACATACACATATCCATCACCTAGGCAATATAGTGATAGATCTTGGTTAACTGCACAGAACCGGGAGAAATCCTCTCCACCCTAACCAGTGGTACTTGTCCATCTCCAGGATTTCATCCTAATGCCCATAGGATATCACACACATTGAATCTTTCTATAGGGACTTTACTACGGTACAGTTCCACAGCCCTCTATGGTAGCAGTGTCACTAACGACACAGTTTTACGCATTATCACATTGTCATATTGTTCACACAATTCTCATGCACTATGTAACATATTTACATGCATTATTTTATAATCCTACATGTTCAAGTTACCTAACATGATGCTACTGTTCACAGTGGCAATTTGATCATAACATAATCCTAAATATGCTGCTAATCTCTGAATTTCACATAATCAAAATTGACATGACTAATATGGTCAATTACACTTATTAAACTGATCACAGTACCTAATGATGTCAATACAACATGAAATTTTTATCACAATTTATTCACAGGTTATTTATCACATCCTCAAAATTTCAGATTTTTCAGAACAGTGTAAAATTTATAATAATTAAAACAAACTTCCTGCAGATTTATCTAGAAATCCAATTAAACATGGTTTACAGTACCACAGTCATACTTAGCAGTTCCAAAATATGAATATAGCAGTCATATGTTCATACAAAATTTTTGAGACTCTAACATGCAATGAATCATTTTCATTAGAATTAAAACAGGCAAATCATGCTCACTATTCCATTTCCAGAAATTCTAATAAATAGGACTGTTCACAGAAATTCGTCCTAGCCTCATGATATGACCTATTGTATGGACATGATCCAAAATAATTCTCACAACATGTACACACATTCAGAAGTTCGGAAAATATACCACAGAGATCAAACATGCATTCTGTAAACACCTGAAGAACTTAGTGGCACAAGGGTTGCCGCCGACAGAGGTTAATGGCACATGACGTTGCCGTCAACTCAAGAACTTGACGACACACATGTGGCCGTCAATCTCCTGTCTGCAGAAACACAGACATGGCGTACAAATACAGAAGAATAGGGGGTTCCAGGACACGAAATAAATTCCAAACAATTCCTAGGACCTACTAGACATGGGTAGGGATGATGTCCAAAGGTTACTTGTCTCATAAAAATTGCTAGATAGGATTATTTTGTCGAAGATGCTCTCCTTGGCCAAGCCAAGAAGGTGCCCAATTCTCCTCCTGATCTGGTCTCTATGTCGATGTAGACTGCACACCGGGGTCGGGGAAGCTTGATAGATGTTCAAAGTCTTTCCCAGTCGAAGAACTCTAGAAGACGCACCCAATCGCCAGATCCAAGCCTCCAAAGTTCAGGTTTCGCACAAATAGTTCTAGGGTTTTGACAAGAGCCAAAAGACCTAATCCGTCCAGAAGAATGAGTTTTTATAGAACCTAAGGGGTTGGGTACACATTAGGGTAGGAATCCTACCGTTGGAAGCCAGTTTCCAAAATAAGAACTGAAGGAAACACAACTGTTTCCAAATCTAAAACCACACAATTTCTTGGAAATAGATGTCCACATTCCTGCCGTTTACTGGGAATCAACGTCCATCAATCTGAACGTCGACTTTCTCATAAACGTCCATGCATGTTGACGTTAATTGGCCTTTCGGCCAGAACACAGAAATGACCAGAAACATGCATACATTTTATACAAACATGTAAATTGTAATGTATAACTTAAACACCATCTAAATAATATGAAGAAAACAATATGTACATAAACAAATAAGCATATACACATGCACAACATTATTTAATTATAGTATGCACATAAATAAATATACATATTTATACATATACATATATACACATAGCTATATACACATCATCTAAACATCATATGACAAAAAATCTAAATAAAAGAGCAAAATTCGAGGGCCTTACAATTCTATTGAATGCATTGAACTGGTTTATATCAATCTTACCATCCTTCAACTTGTTCTCTGTTCCAATAATCCCGACCCCCTTAGCATGAATGTCTACAGAGTTCACTAGAATGTGCCCTACTTTAGAAACTCCAAATAGCCTCTCCAACAGGTCATGAGTGATATGAATAGATGTACCTTTGACCAGGGAGGTAAGAGACACATCTTCTTCTGATTTCAAACAAGTGTAGAACGCCTTGGCCAGGTGTGGGTAGCTTGGCTCAGAAACAGTGCAAATACCTGTCCACTTCAACCGCTGAAGGGCTTCAATCACACTATGCATACCATGCTTCTCCAAATCATCCAAGTCAACTGCCTTGTTGCCACAGAGCTTGATCTTCATAGCTTGATATCTCTCTAGTTGATCTGCCATGAGGAAGGCAGCGCTGTAGCCACCCACACTGCCGGAGCTCCCAGAAGCGGCCATGGAAGTTTGCAAGGAAGGGTTCTAGAGGATCATGAGAGAAGGAGGAGCAAAACCCCTCAAGAAATTTGAGCGGGAAGAGGGAGATCCTTCAAAAGCACGAAGAGGGATGCTGGAGTCGATGAGGGTTTTTACAGGTCTTCGAGTCGAAAGAGATAAGAGAGAAATAGAGTGAATCGATGAAGGAAGGGTTCCCGTCATAACGGAAGGACATAAAGTTACTTTTTGAAACGACGGAGCAGCTAATGCGGAAAATGACAAAATAGGCGATGATAACGCAAAGAATAATGGACTTACTTAAATTACGCGGGGAAGGATAAATCTTATTCTGAAATTTGTTATGTTATTTCAGTTACATACAGATATATCTGTTACAAATTGCACATGCCTAGTTCCCTTCTAAGAGACATAAATCTCTCTTCAGGTAAGGCTTTTGTAAAGATATCTGCTAACTGATTTTGTGTATCTACAAATGAAATACTAATATTACCATTTACTACATGATCTCTAATAAAATGATATCTAACCTCAATATGTTTCATCCTTGAGAGCTGCACTGGATTTTTCGTTAGATTTATGGCACTTGTGTTGTCACACAACAATGGAATAGTCTTGATGTGCAGTACATAGTCTTTAAGCTGTTATTTGATCCATAAGAGTTGAGTGCAACAGCTCCCAGCGACTACATATTCAGCTTCAGCTGTTGATAGAGCTATTGAGTTTTGTTTCTTTAAAGACCAGGAGATCAAGCATCCTGCAAGAAATTGACAACCACTACTGGTACTTTTTCTATCTACTTTGCATCTATCATAGTCACCATCCAAATATCTAATTAAACTAGTTTCACAGGTTTTAGGATACCATAGACCTAAGTGATGACCAGTCTGTCCCCATGTAATTTTAATTAATTACATATATATATATATATATATATATTTTTTTTTTTGATGATGAACATAACCAAACAAAAGTTTATCAATTATATCTAATGAATATTTCATAAGTCTTAAGTACAGGAAAAATACCAAGGTCAAACAAGCCAATAAAGGTATGCATTACTTCTCTGAAGCTTCAATCTTTTCAACATGATATTTCTCTAAGTCCATATCGACTTCTGTTGAAGTTCACAACGATTTCCTCATAAGACTGAAAAGTCATACTGTTTAAAACAAATCGATGCCGTAACGATTCTATAAGTGATCGCAACGATTTCCTTATAAGACTGAAAAGTCATGTTGTTTCAAACAAGTCGATGTCACAACGACTCTATAAGTTACCGTAACGATTTCTTTAGAGCCCGTAACGACTTGCTCGTCACAACGACTCTATAAGTTACCGTAACGATTTCTTTAGAGCCCATAATGACTTGCTCCTCACAACGACTCTATAAGTTACCGTAACGATTTCTTTAGAGCCCGTAACGACCTGCTCATCACAACGACTCTATAAGTTACCGTAACGATTTCTTTAGAGCTCGTAACGACTTGCTCGTCACAACGACTCTATAAGTTACCGTAACGATTTCTTTAGAGCTCGTAACGACTTGCCTATCGCAACGATTCTATAAGTATTCGTAACAATTTCTTTAGAACTCGCAACGACTTGCTCGCCGTAACGATTCTATAAGTATTCATAATGATTTCTTTAGAACTCGCAACGACTTGCTCGCCGTAACGATTCTATAAGTATTCATAACGACTTCTTTAGAACTCGCAATGACTTGCTCGCCATAACAATTCTATAAGTATTCATAACAATTTCTTCTGTGAATATAATGATTTGCTTTCTATAACGATTTGATAAGTGTTTCACAACGATTTGCTATATCTCACAACGACTTGGTCAATCTGACTTATTCATAACGATTTCATAAGTCATATAGCCATCGATTTCATATCTTGATATCTTATTCATCTTAAAAGCGTTGACTAGTCAAAGTCCACGTAGACATCTCTCTGATGCTTTTGCATTTATGAGATCTGAACGTATCTCTGCATGCATGCAGACTATATCATCCTTTATCGTGCCTACTCTGATCACGTCTTTTAGACTTAAGCTATTTGGCATTACTATTTCATGTCTATTGTTACTGACGTTGACTGACATCAGAGACAGCTTAGCTGTCTGCTATTTCAGATTGACATTTGTGCAGACCTCTGAACTAGCTTCATGGTACAACGTTAAACAAAATAGAAGCCAACGGATATTTCTAAAGATCTCATCTCTTTGCGTGCTCAAGTGATCAAAAGTCTGTAACTGGAAGCTTCCAAAACTCCAGATGTCATTCAGTCTAACGACTACTCAAAAGAGAGACAACGGACACTTCAACGTCTAGATTTCAAATTGAAGATATAAATTCAAGTCAGAAGAATAGAAGAGTGAGAGATCATGTATTCAAGCATTCAAATTCTTTTGAAGAAGTCCAGAGCCAAGAACTTCATTCCTCTTAGCTTTTGCTCTTTTGCTCTCCACTAGTTTGTGAAAGTCTTGAGAGAGCCCGTGCAGTTCTGAGAGTGTGCCTTGTTTAGATCTTTGCTCTCAGTTCTAGTTGCTTCAGATCCTTGCTTGTCAAAAGCTTGATCTAGAGGCTTGAATTTCATTCATTCTCTTTGTGTTGTTCCCTTCGGTTGTGAAGGAAGACCTGGTGGTATCCAGGGTGTTGTTCCCTTCGGTTGTGAAGGATGACCTGGTGGTATCCAGGGTGTTGTTCCCTTCGGTTGTGAAGGAAGACCTGGTGTGGTATCTAGGGTGTTGTTCCCTTCGGTTGTGAAGGAAGACCTGGTGGTTTCCAGGGTGTTATTCCCTTCAGTTGTGAAGGAAGACCTGGTGGGGTATCCAGGGTGTTGCTATTCCCTTCGGGTGTGAAGGAAGACCAGCTGAGCTGGGTGTTGTAGCGTCCTTAGGGGGACTGTACCCTAGTTAGTGAAATCCTGAGTTGTTGCTCAGGGATTGGACGTAGGACTCCTAAGGAAAGAAGATCTGAACCAGGATAATTCTTGTGTTGTGTGATTGTTTTCCTTGTGTGATTCTCTTACGAACTAACTGCTACTAATTTCTATCGAAGAACGTTGTTGTGTGAATGTTTTTGATTTACAGGTATTAATAGATTAATTTTTAAAGACCCATTCACCCCCCTCTGGGCTCTTCAACTGGGCAACAAGTGGTATCAGAGCGAGTCTCTTCGACAAAGAAAGGATCCAACGATCTGAAGAGTAAAGATCCATGGCAGCCCAAGGTAACTTTGAAGGTCAGTCTGTCAACCGGCCCCCTCTCTTCGATGGTGAAGATTATCCTTACTGGAAGACCAGAATGGAATACTTTCTACAAGGGCACGACTATCAAATTTGGTCCATAGTAGAAGAAGGTGATCTGTTAGTCACAAATGAGAAAGCTCAATGGACAGATGATGACAGAAGGAAGATTTCTTTGAATTGCAAAGTAAAGATCATCTTATGCTGTGCTCTAAGTAAGAAGGAGTTCAACAGAGTCTCAGCCTGCAAATCTTCAATGGAAATGTGGGAAAAGCTCAGGATTACCTATGAAGGCACAGACAAAGTAAAGGAAATAAGAATCGACATTCTTGTCACTCAATATGAAAGATTTCAGATGCAGTCAGGTGAGTCCATAACTCAAATGTTCAGCCGGTTAACTGACATCACAAATGGACTAGCTAGTCTGGGGAAAACCTATGAGATGGGAGACATGGTGAGGAAGATACTTAGATCCTTATCGTCCTTATGGACCCCAATGGTCACAGCAATAGAAGAAGCTAATGACCTGAAGAGAATGTCTGTAGAAAAGCTCATTGGGTCCCTCATGGCCCATGAGATCAACATGGAAAGGCTAGAAGAGTCCTCTAGCAGAAAGAAGCACTCCAACGCCTTAAAAGCTGAAGAAGATTCACCAGAAGCAAGTTCAGCTGAAAGTGAAAGTGATGCAGATAGTGAGAATGAGGAAGCAATGCTATCTAGAAAATTACAGTGAATTTTGGCTAAGAAGAAGAAATTCCAATCTGGTAGAAGGCACTTTAAAAGGAACAAGGAATTCAAGAAGCCAGATGGAAAAGAAATGAAGAAAGGAGAACCCATCTGCTATGAATGTAAGAAGCCAGGACACATTAAAACTGAGTGTCCAAAATTAAAGAAGCCGGAGTTCAGGAAGAAGGACAGTTCCAAGAAGTTCAGAAAGTACAAGAAGAAGGCGATGGCAGCAGCATGGGAAAATAGTACCGACTGAGACAGTGAGTCAAGCTCCTGCAGTGATGAAGAAAAAGCCAACTTGGCCTTCATGGCAAATACTGAAGATAAGGTAACTTCTGACTCCTCTTTTGATTCATGCAATGATTCAGATTCCGATAGTTTAGAAGAGGCTTTCAACGAACTATATGAAAAATATAAAGAAGTAACCAAATTATTAAAAGTAAGCAAGAAAAACATAGTCTGTATAGAAAATACAAACTCAGATCTAAAATCAGAAAATGAACAATTAGAAAGTCAAATAACTGAACTTAAAAGAAGAAATGAACTGTTATGTGAAGACCTAAAAGCTAAGAATGAACAAATAACTAAATTATAGAAACAAGTAAGTTCAGATGAACTGAAAACTGAAATCAAAACACTAACAGAAGAAAATATACAGTTATCTAGCACATTAGAAAAATTCACTAATGGTAAAAACTCCCTCATATTAAAAGGTGCTAGAAGATCAGGTAAGAAGAAAAATGGATTAGGATATACACCCCCAGATAATGAAGAATCCGTAATTTATCCTAAAACATATTCAACACCAAAATTTGTACCTGAACAAGATACAACATACAAAGCTGATTTCAGATATATAGAAAAAGTAACCAAATTATCCTGCTGTAGTCACTGCAACAAGTTAGGACATATCATAACGACATGCCCAACAAGACATAAGAAATGGATAATAAAAGGCAAAATAAATGATACTAACCCATCAGGACCCAAAAGAATTTGGGTACCTAAAACTTGATGTTTTTATTTCAGGACATCTCTCGAGTATCCAAATGGTATTTGGATAGCGGGTGCTCAAGGCACATGTCAGGAAACCAAAAGTTATTCTCTCATCTCCAAGCTGAAGAAGGAACAGTCACTTATGGAGATAATGGGAAAGGAACCGTGATAGGCAGTGGCTCTGTGAATAACAAAGGAAAAACAGTCATAGAAGTGTGTTATTAGTCAAGGGATTGAAGCACAATCTCATTAGCATCAGCCAGCTGTGTGACAGAGGCCATCAGATCAAGTTTCAAGAGTCGAAGTGCAGCATACTGAAGGATGGAGCAGTCATCTTTGAAGCTAATAGAGAAAAGAATCTGTATGTGCTCTATCTTGAAGAACTCAAGGTTCAGAATGTTTGTCTGGCAGCAAATAAAGATAAATCTACTGAATTATGGCACAGACGGCTAGGACATTGCAGCATAGATGGCATGAGAAAACTGCTGAAGAAGAATCTTGGAAGGTCTACCTAAGGTTAGTACAAAATTGGATGGTGTATGTAAACCTTGTGCTAAGGGAAAGCACACCAAAGGCTCCTTCAAGTCAAAGACGGTGGTGACCACCTCAAAACCCTTAGAGCTCCTTCATATGGATCTATTTGGGCCAATGAGGACTACCAGTCTTGGAGGAAAGAATTTTGGATTTGTCATAGTTGATGACTACTCAAGATTCACATGGGTATCATTCCTAGAGCATAAAGATGACACCTTTGAAAACTTCGTCAGCTTCAGTAAGAAAGTTCAGAAAGATCAGAAGTTCAGCATTGTGTCTATCCGATCAGATCATGGTGGTGAATTTCAGAATGAAAAGTTTGCTAGATTCTGTGATGATCAGGGAATTGAGCATAATTTCTCAGCACCAAGAACACCACAGCAAAATGGTATCGCTGAAAGAAAGAATAGAACCCTATTAGATATGACAAGAACTATGCTTCAGAATATGATCTACCAAGATACTTCTGGGCTGAAGCAGTCAACACAGCAAGCTACATTATCAACCGAGTAATGATCAGGCCAATCCTGAAGAAGACTGCATATGAACTATTCAAAGGGAAGAAGCCAAAGATCAGCCACTTCAGGACTTTTGGATGTCCTTGCTTCATTCACAACAATGGAAAAAGGGACATTGGTAAGTTGGATGCCAAATCAGATGAAGGCATCTTTATGGGGTACACCTCTAAACCCAAAGGCTATAGAGTATTTAACAAACGTACTTTATTGATTGAACAGTCTGTACATGTTATTTTTGATGAAACTAACCCTTCCTTGAGAAAGGAAGTAGATAGTGATAATGAGGAAACAAATGAACTATCCAAGAAACTAAAAGACTCATCAATTGAGGACAAGGATGATCCACCTCTGGAAGACCTTCAACAAGAAGAACTTACTAATGAAAATCTTCCAAAGGAGTGGAGATACAAGAAAGATCACCGACTTGAGAATATTATTGGTGATCCATCCATAGGGGTAAGAACAAGAGGTAATGTTATTCCTTGTGATTACCTAGCTTTTGTTTCTCAAATAGAGCCTAGGACAGTCAATGAAGCTCTTTCTGATGAATCTTGGATACTAGCCATGCAAGATGAATTAAATCAATTCAAGAGAAACCAAGTATGGTCACTTGTTCCTAGACCATCAACCATCCAGTCATTGGCACCAAATGGGTGTTCAGAAATAAACTGGATGAAACTGGTGCAATCTTAAGAAACAAGGCCAGATTGGTAGCTCAAGGCTATTCTCAAGAGGAAGACATAGATTTCGATGAAACCTATGCACCTGTAGCTAGACTTGAGGCCATTAGAATATTACTTGCATATGCATCTACTTTGAATTTAACATTATTTCAAATGGATGTTAAATCCGCCTTTTTAAATGGTTTTATAAAAGAGGAAGTTTATGTGGAACAACCCCGGGTTTTGATGACACAGAATTTCCTAATCATGTTTTCAAACTTCACAAGGCTTTATATGGTTTAAAGCAAGCACCTAGAGCCTGGTATGAAAGGCTTAGTTCTTTTCTTTAAACCATGGTTTCAGTAGAGGTCAAGTAGATAGTACTCTTTTCATAAAGTCAAAGGTCAAACACATTCTATTAGTCCAAATTTATGTAGATGATATTATCTTTGGGTCTACTGATGAATCCCTTTGCAAGTACTTTGAAAAGTTGATGCAGGGAGAATTTGAAATGAGCATGATGGAGAACTTAATTACTTCCTTGGACTACAAATCAAACAAGGAAAGGAAGGAACTCACATCTGTCAAGCAAAGTACACAAAAGAACTCTTGAAGAAATTTGGATTCGAAAATACCAAGCCACTGTCAACACCAATGAGTACATCAACAAGAATGGGCAGTGACAAAGATGGTAAGAAAGTAGATCAAAAGATCTATAGAGGTATGATAGGTTCACTCCTTTATTTAACAGCTAGTAGACCTGATATTTTATTTAGTGTATGCATGTGTGCTAGGTATCAAGCAGATCCTATAGAATCACATTTAATTTTGTGAAAAGAATATTTAGATATTTAGCATGATCTCATGACTTAGGTCTATGGTATCCAAAACATTGTGAAATTAACTTAGTAGGTTACTCTGATGCTGACTATGCTGGATGCAAATTAGATAGAAAAAGCACCAGTGGTTGTTGTCAATTTCTTGCAAGATGTTTAAAAAAAGAAACAAAATTCAGTAGCACTATCTACAACTGAAGCTGAGTACGTAGCTGTTGGAAATTGCTGTACACAACTCTTATGGATAAAGCAACAACTTGAAGATTTCAGATTAAACATCAAATCCATCCCACTGTTGTGCGACAACACCAGTGCCATAAATCTCACCAAGAATCCAGTTCAATATTAAGGACCAAACATATTGAGGTTAGATATCATTTTATTCGTGATCATGTAGTAAATGGTAATATTGAAATATCTTTTATTGATACAAATGGTCAGTTAGCAGACATTTTCACAAAAGCCTTACCCGAGGAGAGATTCACATCTCTTAGAAGGAAATTAGGCATGTGCAATTTGTGAAAAATTTTTTGTTTACAACTGGCACATTAAATTTCAGAATTAAGCAATTTTCCCTCCATGGCTTTAAGCAAAAGAAATTCAAATTATCCTTTGTAACCGCTCTCTCATTGAAGTCGGTTTGAATAGTCAAACTCTTTTGTCTTCTTCTGCCGCCTTTTGGCGCCTCACTTTCCACATCGCATTAATTTATTATAAAATCAACGACAGAACGATTCGTATCTCATCGTCTACCTTTTCCCCTTTTCATCCTATCGCATGAGCCGATGCCCTAACAACTCATATCTCAACCCTCTGCAAATTTGAACATTTCCTCCTCCTTCCCGCAAAATTTCTTGAGGATTCCTTCTCTTCTCCTTCCGTTTCAACCCTCCAGAGACTTTCCCACCTGAATCCATGGCCGCACCAGTCATCGCCGGCAGTTTGGGTGGCTACAACGCCGAGTTTCTCACTCTTGAGCAGCAGGAGAGGTTTACCTTTGTGAAGACGAAGCTCTGTGGGAATAAAGAAGTTGATGTTGCTAATCTAAGGAAAAATGGAATGAGCAGCGTGGCAGACTTGATCAATCAGATGCAATGGACGGGAGTCACCACCTTTTCAGAGGTTAGTTATCCGGACCTGGTAAAAGCATTCTTCGTTTGTATGAGATCAGAGGAAGATGGGTCCCTAGTTTCTTCAGTGAAGGGAACCTTGATTAGAATAGACCCTGAGTTGCTGAAGATGTTGTTTGATGTGAAGACTTCCGGATTTAGTGGGGTTCACACTGTGGACACCCAAGTGAAAGGTTTGGGAATTGTAGGACTGGGCTTCAAGCTAAGGGACGGCAAGCTTGATATAAATCAACTATCTGCTTTCAACCACCTCCTTCATTTTATTGTCTGTCAAATCTTAGTTCCCAGAAGTGCAACATTCTCCTCTTGCACAAAGGCCGACTCAGACATGATGTACTGGGCCATTCAAAATAATGAGATAAATATGGCTGCAGTGATGATGGAAAGAATGAAATTTGCCAGAGATCAGATTTGGGACACCAAGAGTAAGTTAAATGTGTCCCTGCCTTATGCCCATCTACTTACCAAGATCTTCAAGCACTTCGGTGTTGATCTTTCTGGGGCAGTTGTAGAGAAAATGGGCCAAGCAATCAGGTCCAGGAACCTAAAGAAGAGTGGCTTCTCTGTGGAAAATGGTGTATGGTTCAAGGCTTCTGTTGCTGAAGGCGAAGCCATCATCGACAACACCTCAGTTGTTCATCAGGAGATGGGATCAGCAGATATGATTCCAGAATTGCCAGTGGAGTCAGTTTTAGCTCCAACAGTTGGAGCAGCAGAATCATCAGGCCCCTCTTTAGCAGAAGTTCAGTCTGAAATTGTAGTGGAAGAAGAAAGAATATTAGCACCAGCTTCAGAATTTCCAGAAGAATTAGCTGTGAATTTTGCAGAAAGGAGAATTGAGGATATTCTCCCAGAGGATATTATTTCAGTTGAGGACCCACTACCCTCAACTGTGGTTGCATCTATTCTTTCAGACATTATTGATTCGATTCCTTTCACCTCTAGTGCTCCAGAAACCAGTGGCAGAGTTGCAGAAGAGGCTGTGGCATCAGGCCACATTGATGAACCAATGGAAGATGTCCAAGTAGAGGTAGAGCACCCAGCTGCTCAGAGTGACTCTGTAATGGAAGATGCTCCCATTCAGGGGGAGCAAGTATCAAATAAAGAAGATGCTCCTATTGAGGGGGAGCTATCAAAAGAAGGTTCAGCAGAAACAACTCCAGTTGTTGATGGTTAGAAGGAAAGGCATAGAGATTCTCAAAATTTGGATGATAGAGAAGGAGAGATTGCAAGCTCTTCGAGCTCAGATGATGATCAACATCCTCCAGCAAAAGAAGGCAAGAAGAAAGGAAAAGAAGTTGCCTTTGAAGTTCCTCTCCTGGCTGATACACCTTTTGAGAGGCAGGTCAAGCAGAAAATTGTCATAAATTTGAAGCCAGTGATTAAAGGCTGAATGTGCAAGGTGAGCTATTATGTACTCTCCAGTCAGATGCAAATTCTATATTTCTGAGCCAAGCTTCAGCCAACAAAGAGTTAGGACAAATCAGAAATGCTATGAAATGGTTTAATAAAGAGATGAGTAGCATGAAAGGCATGCTCTCAGATATTATCATGGTAGTTGGAGTTCAAGCTCCTCCTCCTCCTCCTCCTTCAGAAGCTCACGAGCCTGGAGAAAATGTGTCTGGGCCATCAGGGCCAGCACCAGAAGCAGCAGCAGCACCAGAAGTAGCAGCAGCACCAGAAGAAGTAGCAGCACCAGAAGCAGCAGCAGCACCAGAAGAGGTAGGGCCAACAGGGCCAGCTGATCAGGTTGAAAGGCCTCCAGAGCCATCTGAGCAAGGGTCAGGGCCATCAGGGCCATTGGAGAGTGAGTCTGTGTAGATAGAGGCAGAAGAGTTCTTGGCACCCAAGCCCCCAGCTCCCTCTTCTCCCTCTCACACACCTATTCCTCCAACTCCACCCTCAGCTTCTACATCACCTCCTGCTCCTCAAACATTCAAGAAGCCTCAATCTAGACCAATTTCTTCTCCTACACCATTTCAATCCACCTCATCTCTTGCCTCCTCTACTTCCATTCCTTCTCCTTCTCCTATACATGAGGCCCCTCCAGCATCCTCAGCTGGAGCATCCTCCTCCTCCTCTGGTCCCTCCCTTGGACCAGTTGATGACCTCCCTACTACTTCCCACTCTTTTCTTCATCCTACTCCTCCACCCTCTTTCATCACTATCATACCTGAAAGAGCCCAACTGAACTCTCCCTTTATGGAACAAATAAAGGATGAGTTTGAGGAAGGGATCCTCAGGTCTGTGTTGAAGGTTGGTGAACATGTTCACAGGGCAGACCCTTCTAGTCCTGCTCCCAAGAAGAGGAAGCTTACTTCTACTTCCTCCCTTTCCTTTGAACCCAAATACCCACCTTTGTGGTTTTCTCTCACAGTGGAAAACAAACATCCCTCACTGTACAGAGAATATATCTCAAAGGTTGTTTTTGCAACCATCATTAACCTTCCCTTTCTTAATCTCACAGATCATTTGAACACCATTCTACCCTACACTTCTCTTTCGAAATCCGAAAAATCCAAACTCTTCTCTCTTGCCCATTCCAAAACTGAAGAGCAGTGGGGCAAAGGTCACAAGGATCTCCTAAAGAAATTCATTCTTGCCAAATCTGCTAGATTCCCTCCAAGGGACCACTCCCTGACCTTATCAGAGTGGTTCAGGATCTATCATAGGGAACTTTGGGCACCCTATATTCAAAAGGAAATCAAAATGATCAGGCACCTCATGCTATTCAACAACTACAGATATATTCATAGACTTCCAGAGGTTCAGCTCCGTCAGTTCAAAAGGGCCATTTCAGCTCTGACTCCGGATATCTCTCAAACTTCAGATGTTCAGGTAGATTTTGCTACCCTCCAAGTACCTGAACAAATAGCCCTTCCTCAAATTCACTTTATAGTTATGGAGTCCTCTGTAGGATCCATCATCTTTGAATGTTTTGCCAGAGTAATGGGCAGAATTAAAGTACAGAAAAGCTGCCTGGTTGCTTTTCCTAGATTCCTGTTTAGGGAATATCACCAGGGGCATGTAAGTGCTGAAGTTCTAGCCCCTATTCTGTCTGAATGTGAAAGGCTGACATCTTCTGAATGGTCCAAGTTCTACCCCCTGTCAGCTCAGCAGCTGTTTAAAATCAATGAAGCTCAAGCTAGAGAAGGCAAACCAGCCATTTCTCCAGCTACTTTCCTAGACATGAACTCCATTCATCTTGTTGATGACCCCTTCAAGGTCTGGGAGGAAAGATACAAAGTGTATGTGGCTATGCACAAGGCTCTCAGAGACAACCACAATCACTATCCTATGACCATGGACCAATTCCTCACCTGTGCTAGCTTTGGGACTCGTCGATTTCTCAAGATGAACATGGACAAGAATGCATATGCTGATCTTCTCTATCAGCACCTAGATCTTCATCTCAAAAGGATGACCTCCACCATGGGACCATCCTACTCTGTATCCTTTGGAGTCTTCAAAACTCTTTTAGAAGAGCAGGAAGCACAGGCATGGGAAACCATATCCCATTTTGCCTCTCTTCTGTCTCCTACCTTCTATTTACCAGTACCTCCACAAAGTTAATGAAATGACCTTCTTTGTGTACTCCTATTCTCTTTCTCTCTTCTTTCTTTGTCGAAGATTGTCTTTTTGCTCAATGACAAAAAGGGGGAGAAAATTAGCATGTCTGAAATACATTTTTTTTCTTAAGGGAGAAACTTAGCATGTCTGAAATACAATAATTCTTTTTAAGAAAGAAAATTAGCATCTTCAGACTGATTTCAGATATTTTTCATCCATGCTTATTGTTCAATTTTGTCATCACCAAAAAGGGGGAGATTGATGACCAGTATGTCCCCATGTAATTTTAATTAATTACATATATATTTTTGATGATTAACAAAACCAAACAAAAGTTTATCAATTATATCTAATGAATATTTCATAAGTCTTAAGTATAGGAAAAATACCAAGGTCAAACAAGCCAATAAAGGTATGCATTACTTCTCTGAAGCTTCAATCTTTTCAACATGATATTTCTCTAAGTCCATATCGACTTCTGTTGAAGTTCACAATGATTTTCTCATAAGACTGAAAAGTCATGCTGTTTAAAACAAATCGATGCCGTAACGATTCTATAAGTGATCGCAATGATTTCCTTATAAGACTGAAAAGTCATGTTGTTTCAAACAAGTTGATGTCTTAACGACTCTATAAGTTACCGTAACGATTTCTTTAGAGCCCGTAACGACTTGCTTGTCACAACGACTCTATAAGTTACCGTAACGATTTCTTTAGAGCACGTAACGACTTTCTCGTCACAACGACTCTATAAGTTACCGCAACGATTTCTTTAGAGCCCGTAACGACCTGCTCGTCACAACGACTCTATAAGTTACCGTAACGATTTCTTTAGAGCCCGTAACGACTTGCTTGTCACAACGACTCTATAAGTTACCGTAACGATTTCTTTAGAGCACGTAACGACTTTCTCGTCACAACGACTCTATAAGTTACCGCAACGATTTCTTTAGAGCCCGTAACGACCTGCTCGTCACAACGACTCTATAAGTTACCGTAACGATTTCTTTAGAGCCCGTAACGACTTGCTCGTCACAACGACTCTATAAGTTACCGTAACGATTTCTTTAGAGCTCGTAACGACTTGCCTGTCGCAACGATTCTATAAGTATTCATAACGATTTCTTTAGAACTCGCAACGACTTGCTCGCCGTGACGATTCTATAAGTATTCATAACGATTTCTTTAGAACTCGCAACGACTTGCTCGCCGTAACGATTCTATAAGTATTCATAACGACTTCTTTAGAACTCGCAACGACTTGCTCGCCGTAACAATTCTATAAGTATTCATAACGATTTCTTGTGTGAATATAACGATTTGCTTTCTATAACTATTTGATAAGTGTTTCACAACGATTTTCTATATCTCATAAGGACTTGGTCAATCTGACTTATTCATAACGATTTCATAAGTCATATAGCCATCGATTTCATATCTTGATATCTTATTCATGTTAAAAGTGTTGACTAGTCAAAGTCCACGTAGACATCTCTCTGACGCTTTTGCATTTATGAGATCTGAACGTATCTCTGTATGCATGCAGACTATATCATCCTTTATCGTGCCTACTCTGATTACGTCTTTTAAACTTAAGCTATTTGGCATTACTATTTTCATGTCTATTGCTACTGACGTTGACTGACATCAGAGACAGCTTAGCTGTCTGCTATTTGAGATTGACATTTGCGCAGACCTCTGAACTAGCTTCATGGTACAACGTTAAACAAAATAGAAGCCAATGGATATTTCTGAAGATCTCATCTCTTTGCGTGCTCAAGTGATCAAAAGACTGTGACTGGAAGCTTCCAAAACTCCAGATGTCATTCAGTCTAACGACTACTCAAAAGAGAGACAACAGACACTTCAACGTCTAGATTTCAAATTGAAGATATAAATTCAAGTCAGAAGAATAGAAGAGTGAGAGATCATGTATTCAAGCATTCAAATTCTTTTGAAGAAGTCCAGAGCCAAGAACTTCATTCCTCTTAGCTTTTGCTCTTTTGCTCTCCACTAGTTTGTGAAAAATCTTGAGAGAGCCCGTGTAGTTCTGAGAATGTGCCTTGTTTAGATCTTTGCTCTCAGTTCTAGTTGCTTCAGATCCTTGCTTGTCAAAAGCTTGATCTAGGGGCTTGAATTTCGTTCATTCTCTTTGTGTTGTTCCCTTCGGTTGTGAAGGAAGACCTGGTGGTATCCAGGGTGTTGTTCCCTTCGGTTGTGAAGGAAGACCTGGTGGTATCCAGGGTGTTGTTCCCTTCGGTTGTGAAGGAAGACCTGATGTGGTATCCAGGTTGTTGTTCCCTTCGGTTGTGAAGGAAGACCTGGTGGTTTCCAGGGTGTTGTTCCCTTCGGTTGTGAAGGAAGACCTGGTGGGGTATCCAGGGTGTTTCTATTCCCTTCGGGTGCGAAGGAAGGCCAGCTGAGCTGGGTGTTGTAGCGTCCTTAGGGGGACTGTACCCTAGTTAGTGAAATCCTGAGTTGTTGCTTAGGGACTGGACGTAGGACTCCTAAGGAAAGGAGATCTGAACCAGGATAATTCTTGTGTTGTGTGATTGTTTTCCTTGTGTGATTCTCTTACGAACTAACTGCTGCTAATCTCTATCAAAGATCGTTGTTGTGTGAATGTTTTTGATTTACAGGTATTAATAGATTAATTTTTAAAGACCCATTCACCCCCCTCTGGGCTCGTCAACTGGGCAACACTAAGTTATGAGTCTTAGCTAAATATCTAAAGATCCATTTTACAGATATTAAATGAGATTCCTTAGAATCAGATTGATATCTTGCATACATGCATACACTAAATAAAATATCAGGTCTATGTTAGGATCGGATACTCGGTGATGGCAAAGCTAGAAGGGGGGGTTGAATAGATTTGCAGCGGAAACTTAAGCAATTTAAAAACTACTTTGGATTAAAAGATCTACTCAATCAAAACCCCTTTGATCTGATGTAATGTGTGTGAATAAATTAACAGTTAGTGTCTAGACGAAATCCCTATGCATGCATCTAGCGCAATACAATGCAAACCATAAATCAAACCACAGTGCACAAGGGATTTTTTAGGTGGTTCAGAGATCACACCACGTGACTCCTACGTCCACCCCCCACATAGTGAGGACACACTACTCAACAACTGAGTACAACACACACACGAGCACACCGGCTCAACCACACACACACACGCTAGATCAGGTTCACAATAGATCAGATCCTCTAGCCTTGATCTGATCCACACACCACGTTGTCTGATGCAAACAAGCAATCAGAACAACAATCCACACTTGCACAACATCCACGTACTGATCTCAAATCAATGCACACACACAGATATATGAGAGTAGTGAAAAGAGAAGAGTTTTGAGATGAAGAATCAAATCCCGATGTAGATCTCTTCTCGTTGGTCGTACAGAAGACTCCAAGCTACGTCTTGACAAGTATCAGTTGATGGAGAAGCTTGAACCACGGACGAACCGGCTTCAACTCCGCTTGGAAGGTTGTTCTTCTTTGTTCTGGGCAGAGAGATGAAGCAGGGCAGCAGGAAGAAAGCCTTCTTCTTGACCTTTGCTTAGGGTTTTTGTATGGTGGCTTCTTGCTGCGAAAATAGCCTCATATGATCCATATATAGTGGTGTCCAAGCATAGAGAGTCGTGCTAAAAGGAAACACCAAAATATAGATTATATCCCAGCCATTAGATCTTCCCGAAACTCCGTCTGTCGACAGCCGACTTGCTGCTGTCGACAGATGCTGCAGGTTTGCAAGAAACTGAAATATTGGGCTTTCTGGAAATAGATTTCTGAGTGGATCTGTCGACAGACGAAAATCATCTATCGACAGATGCACTATTCATCTGTTGACAGGTGCACTATTTCAGCAACTTGTCTTGTTCTTTTGCACTTGGATTTTGGGCTTTGTCTTGTATACATTCACACCTACATTAAAAGACATAATTAGTGAGATATAATGAACATATAAAACATGTGTTTCATTTGCATCCAATTGTCATTCTCATGATGTTTCACACATTCATAACACATCAATTTTGTCTTGTTCATGAAATGTTTATCATCAAAAACAAACATAACATCAATTAGTATTGCTCATCATCAAAAACATTTAAACACTTGTTGTAACCCAACATTCTCCAATATGAGAACCCAACATTCTCCCCCTTTTTGATGATGACAAAATTTTCAATTTATGCACAATTGATGTTTCTCCCCCTTTTGGCAACATCTAAAAAGATAAGTCATGCACAATTGGATAAGAATGAAGCAAAGAATTGTGTGACCACATAACGGAATTGTGAAAGATATGAGTGGGGAATGAATGTTCAATTAGAATCTTAAGGTTGAGAACTGGTTTATACCCATTGCAAAATCTCATAGACACTAGTATTAAGACACATAAAAATTCTACAATGGTTAAGAGATAATACTTCGAGAATCTCAACTTATAGCATTTAGGATACATCGTCCAAAAACACATGAAAGTAAGATAACCCCTTGAATAAATCCATTAAAGAAAATCATATATCTTAGTGGTGATTTTCAGTTGGTAAAGGAAGGTAATGTCCACATAAACATTTGACAATTGACAACCCATTGCCCTTGATTTAAATCTTGGAGGCTCCACTCTATTTCAAGCATTTGAACAATTTCTTTTGTTAAGTTAATGCGGGAAAAGTAGTAATTAGGATCACTTTCACCTTTTGACGTGAAGGTAGACATGAGGGATGCCCGTACCCCCAGTTACTCAATGTGAGTGACCATCATACCATTGTGCAGAGATAATGAAAAGACTTTTTGACGCGAAGACAGACATTTGTTATGCCCATGTCCCCGGTTACTAAGTGATACTCATCATTGCTCTACCTTTGTCCCATTTCAAATACTTTTTATGAACTTTTGAGTGTTTGAAATAGGTAGCTTTTCTCCTTTTTTTTAATATTTTTAACAATCAAGGTCAATGATTATTTAATGTCAATGATTAATGTAAAACATTAAGTTCAAAAACCTTCTTACTTATCAAACCATTTTAGAAACATGATAATCCACAAGGGAGCCATTCAAGTGAGTTAGGTTAAAATCATTAGATTTGATCAATGTTTTCTAGATGACACAACCTAGACTCAAGCACAAAATATTATATCAAAATCATTGTGATTGATTCAATGTCTTTGATACTATGTGAATATGAAAGGTTGCAATGAGTAGTAAGTCCCTTTTCTCCCCTTGCATCAATAATATGAACAAACTCATAAAAAAAGGATTGGATAAGATGAAGATTTATCATTTAAATGTGTATCTGTCGACAGCAAGGGAGTGCCTGTCGACAGATGCACTCAGACCTGAAGGACTTGGTTCTGAGAGGTCAAAACTTGTGCTTGGCTGTCGACAGATGGAATTCGTCTGTCGACAGAAACACTCAGAGTTCAAAAACTGGTTTTCTGTGAAGTCATATATGTCGAAAGTGTGGTTCAGGGCTGTCGACAGGAGCTTTGAAACTGTAGCTTTAAGGCTTTGAATTGAGAGTGACTTGACCCATAAGATTGAGGGATAAATACACATTGAGTATGAAGGGTATCCCTTATGAATTTGACTCACCTAGCCTTAAACTTACTCCCCCATAATGTGTGCATGTGATGAGATAACATTCAAGCAATTCAATCATGATTTACACATTCATCACAAGCAGTTGCACACAAATTTCATGAGCATTCATGAGCATTTTCAAACTTACTCCCCCATAGCACATGCATAGAAAATGTATCAAGCAATTCACACGTTATTAAGCACACAACTAGCCTTATGCATTACATGACTTTTTGTACATGGCGGAGTATTTTACTCACGCATAATGATAGTTTCCAAACAAGCATAACTTGTTTGTCCACATGTCATCATTTGATATACCAAGAAGTCATGAGCACAGTTACACAAGCAAGATGGCATGATTTCAATTTCTAAGTGGCATTGTCATGTGGGGGTATCAACAAAATACATTCTTCATTCCTCAGATAGAATTAAAAAACCATTTCAATTCTTGCAGTTCAAAACTAAAGTGACAAAGAGATTTTACCTGAACAGTCTTCAATCTCAATTAAAAAAAAATTTACCTTTGTTCTCCATCATTTCTTGCCTTGCACAGCCAATGTCATTAATCCATTTCTAATTTTTGGCTGCAAGACATCTCAGCTTGTTGATCAAGCTTATTTTGGGACCCACACTTGCTTGGGTCCTGCAACGACATTAAGGTTAAGATATAACAAAGATTTCAAAATCCAAAGTGATTTGATTTTTGGATTTCTGTTGTTTTGTGCAGTTTTCCTGTTCATAAATACATGAAATTTCTGATCTTTATGAACATGTTTATCCTTGTGTGTATGAACACATGGATTATTATTGAGCTTTGAAGCATGCATAACATCATGATTTTTATGAGAGTGTTGATTTTTCTTCCAGCAGAATTTAGCAAGATGACCAAGTTTATTGCATTTGTAGTAAACGGGTTGAGCATTTACCTAGAGCTTACCATAGTGTGATTGCATTTGCTGGAATCTCTGAGATCCTTTAGAGTACCTTTGATCACCCTTGGGTTGAGAAGAAGGAGGTGGTACCCTTTAGTATCTCTTGGCATGATGTGGAGTTGGAGATTTCCTTGAAGCTTTTTGAGCTGTTGGAGGAGTTGAAACATTGTACAATCCTGCTTTCTTTTTCACTTCCTTTTTCGGATTTTCAGTTGTAACTACATTCCTTTTAATTGCTGCCTTTTTGTTCAAATTTTTATTTTGTTTTTGAACATTTTTCTTATTTTTCACAGAAGCAAGACTTGTGTTTTTCAATTCATTTTGAATCTTCTGTTTTTCAGCATTTAATGCTACAACTTCTTTTTCTGAAGTCTGAAGCTTGTTTAACATGACATCCAAACCATTTTTCATTTTGTTCTTTTCATTTTCAAATTGAGCAATTTGTTGTTCCAGATCAACAATTTTATTCTTAGAATTGTTCCATTCATCATTTAATGGTCTGTCATGATACATGCATTCAATCTTCTTTTTCAGATGATTATTTTCCTCAATCAATTGGTTGTATTTCTCTTTTATTTGATGATCATGATCCATGTTAGAGATTTGTTTGATCAATTGATCATTATCAAACTTGAGATTTTCATTATGATCAATCAATTTATCATTTTGATTTTGCAAATCAGAATTTTCAGATTCAACATGATCATGATCTTCTTTCAACTTAGAAAACTTGATTTCATAGTTTGACTTCCTTTTCCAATTTTTCATTCTTCATTTTCAATGTTTCATTTTCTTCATAGAATGCTTGAGCATTATCAATTATCATCTCTTTCTTTTCCAGATTTTCTTTTAGCTTCTTGTTTTCATGTTTAACAGTTTTAAATTGTTTGCACATATGCTCATAGCATTCTATCAATTCATCATAGGATATATCATTCTCTGAATCAGAATTGGATATTGATGTATCAAATGGGTCTGAATTGGATTTACCTGATTCTTGAGAATTTCTTGACATCTTTGACATATGTGATCCTCTTGAGTCGTCTGAACGAGAAGAGCCTCTTGAGCTTCCATGAGCCATGTAGCATTTTTCATTGATTTCCCTTCCAGACTTGCATGTTTTCATAGAGGAGACCTGCATTTTATGAACCTTGTCATCAAACTCAATAATCATTGGTCTACTTATGATATGCGAGAACTCAGACATATTTCTGAGTAGGTAGTAGATAAATAAACCAACCAACGAAGTGATCAGATCAATTCAGAATCAATTATAAGCCCAATCAGAACAATTAAGCACACATAAACAGATATGCCAAATCACAATCGATGAACAGAAAACCTGCTCTGATACCAATTGTTAGGATCGGATACTCGGTGATGGTAAAGCTAGAAGGGGGGGTTGAATAGATTTGCAGCGGAAACTTAAGCAATTTAAAAACTACTTCGGATTAAAAGATCTACTCAATCAAAACCCCTTTGATCTGATCAGTTAGTGTCTAGACGAAATCCCTATGCATGCATCTAGCGCAATACAATGCAAACCACAAATCAAACCACAGTGCACAAGGGATTTTTTAGGTGGTTCAGAGATCACACCACGTGACTCCTACGTCCACCCCCCACACAGTGAGGACACACTACTCAACAACTGAGTACAACACACACACGAGCACACCGGCTCAACCACACACACACACGCTAGATCAGGTTCAAAACAGATCAGATCCTCTAGCCTTGATCTGATCCACACACCACATTGTCTGATGCAAACAAGCAATCAGAACAACAATCCACACTTGCACAACATCCACGTACTGATCTCAAATCAGTGCACACACACAGATATATGAGAGTAGTGAAAAGAGAAGAGTTTTGAGATGAAGAATCAAATCCCGATGTAGATCTCTTCTCGTTGGTCGTCCAGAAGACTCCAAGCTACGTCTTGACAAGTATCAGTTGATGGAGAAGCTTGAACCACGGACGAACCGGCTTCAACTCCGCTTGGAAGGTTGTTCTTCTTTGTTCTGGGCAGAGAGATGAAGCAGGGCAGCAGGAAGAAAGCCTTCTTCTTGACCTTTGCTTAGGGTTTTTGTATGGTGGCTTCTTGCTGCGAAAATAGCCTCATATGATCCATATATAGTGGTGTCCAAGCATAGAGAGTCGTGCTAAAAGGAAACACCAAAATATAGATCATATCCCAGCCATTAGATCTTCCCGAAACTCCGTCTGTCGACAGCCGACTTGCTGCTGTCGACAGATGCTGCAGGTTTGCAAGAAACCGGAAGATTGGGCTTTCTGGAAATAGATTTCTGAGTGGATCTGTCGACAGACGAAAATCATCTGTCGACAGATGCACTATTCATCTGTTGACAGATGCACTATTCATCTGTTGACAGGTGCACTATTTCAGCAACTTGTCTTGTTCTTTTGCACTTGGATTTTGGGCTTTGTCTTGTGTACATTCACACCTACATTAAAAGACATAATTAGTGAGATATAATGAACATATAAAACATGTGTTTCATTTGCATCCAATTGTCATTCTCATCATGTTTCACACATTCATAACACATCAATTTTGTCTTGTTCATGAAATGTTTATCATCAAAAACAAACATAACATCAATTAGTATTGCTCATCATCAAAAACATTTAAACACTTGTTGTAACCCAACATTCTCCAATATGAGAACCCAACAGTCTACTAGCTGTTAGATAGAGCAATGAACCAATCATACCTCTATAAAGTTTCTAATCAACTTTCTTACCTTCCGGATCACTGTCTAACCTAGTTGATGTGCTCAAGGGAGTGGACAAAGGTTTGGCATTCTCAAATCCAAATTTCTTTAACAGTTCCTTGGTGTTTTTTGCTTGACAGATATGTGTTCCTTCATTGCTTTGTTTGATTTGTAATCCAAGGAAGTAGTTGAGTTCTCCCGTCATGCTCATCTCAAATTCTCCCTGCATGAGCTTTTCAAAATACTTGCACAGATATTCATCAGTAGATCTGAAAATAATGTCATCTACATAGATTTGAAAAAGTAATATATTTTTGGCATTTGATTTAATGAATAGTGTGTTGTCTACTTGACCTTTAGTAAAACCATGATTGAATAAAAATGCACTGAGTCTTTCATACCATGCTCTAGGTGCTTGTTTTAAACCTTATAATGCTTTATGTAATTTGAAAACATGATTAGGAAAATCTAAATCATCAAAACCAGGAGACTGTTCTACATAAACTTCCTCCTTTATAAAACCATTCAAAAATGTTGATTTCACATCCATTTGAAAAAGTTTTAAATCTAATGCAGATGCATACGCAACCAGTATTCGAATAGCCTCTAGTCTAGCTACTGGTGCATAGGTTTCATCGAAATCTATGCCTTCCTCTTGGGAATAGCCTTGAGCAACTAGTCTAGCCTTATTTCTAGTGATAACACCAGCTTCATCCAATTTGTTTTTGAACTCTCATTTGGTGCCAATCACAGGATGATATGATGGTCTCGAAACAAGGGACCAGACTTGATTTCTCTTGAACTGATTAAGTTCATCTTGCATGGCTAAAATCCAAGATTCATCAGCCAGTGCTTCATTGACTGTCTTCGGCTCTATTTGAGATACAAATGCTAAGTAATCACAGGGAATGGTATTACCTTTAGTTCTTACCCCAACGGATGGATCTTCAATGATGTTATCTATTGGGTGATCCTTTTTGTACCTCCATTCATTTGGAAGATCATCATGGATGATATCTTTTTGTTGCAGTTCTTCCAAGGGTGGATCTTCATCATCTTTGATGGTTGTTTCCTTCAGCTTCTTGGAAAGGTTTTCTGCATCTTCATCATCACTACCAATTTCCTTTCTTAAGGAAGGGTTAGACTCATCAAAAATAACATGCACAGTTTGTTCAATTAATAAACTTTTTTTATTAAAAACTCTATAACCTTTAGGTTTAGAAGTATACCCCATAAAAATACTTTCATCTGATTTTGGATCCAACTTACCAATATCTCTCTTACCATTATTGTGAATGAAGCATGTGCATCCAAAAGTTCTGAGATAGCTGATCTTGGGCTTCTTTTGCTTGTACAGTTCGTATGCAGTCTTCTTCAAAATTGGTCTGATCATGACTCTATTGATAATGTAGCAAGTAGTATTTATGGCTTCTACCCAGAAATATCTTGGAAGGTTATCCTCAGATAACATTGTTCTTGCCATATTCAAAAGTGTTCTATTCTTCCTCTCAGCTACTCCATTTTACTGTGGTGTTCTTGGTGCTGAGAAATTGTGTTCAATCCCCAGATCATCACAAAATTCTGCAAACCTGTCATTCTGAAACTCTCCTCTATGATCTGATCGGATACTTATGATATTGTACTTCTTATCTTTCTGAACTAGCTTACTGAACTTCACAAAACTATCAAATGTGTCATCTTTTTGCTCAAGAAATGATACCCATGTAAATCTAGAATAATCATCAACTATAACAAATACAAAATTCTTTCCTCCCAAACTAGTTGTTCTCATTGGTCCAAACAAGTCCATATGAAGCAATTCTAGTGGTTTGGAGGTAGTGACTACTGTCTTGGATTTGAAAGAGGATCTTGCATGCTTTCCTTTTGCACATGGTTCACAGATGTTGTCAAGTCTTTAATTTATCTTCGGTAGACCTTCCACTAGATCATGTTTGATGAGTTTTCTGATTCCATCCAAGCTGCAATGACCTAATCTTCTGTGCCAAAGTTTAGCATTCTGCTCTTTACTTGCTGCTAGGCAGATGTCTTGATCCTTCAACTCTTCTAGATGTAGTACACATAGATTTTTCTCTCTGCAGGCTTCAAAAATGGTTGTTTCATCCTTAATGATCAGACATTTTGATTCCTGAAACTTGATCTGATGACCTTTGTCACATAGTTGACTGATGCTAATTAGATTGTGCTTGAGTCCTTTGACGCATAGAACATCTTCTATCAGGATTTTATTTTGTCTTCCAATTGATCCACAACCAATTACTAACCTTTTACCATTATCACCGTAGGTTACTGTACCTTCTTCATCTTTGATATACAAGAACAGTCTTTTGTTGCATGCCATATGCCTTGAGCACCTGCTGTCTAGGTACCATTTTGATGCTCTAAGCCTTCCCTGCAATAAATCAATGAGATTTAGGTATCCAAGTTCTTTTGGGTCCTGGTTGGTTAGCTTCTACACAGTCCTTTTTCGGAATCTATTTTAGATGTTTGGTTGTACAGGTTATTTTAGTATGACCTAGTTTGTTACAATGAGTGCAGCAAGGGATATTGTTTATTATCTTGTTTGACTTATTATTTTTATTAGTGTTTGATTTATAGTTAGGATTTTGTTTAGCTACAAATTTTGGCATTGGATAAATTTTAGGATGAATGACTGTTTCTTCATTATCAGGTGGAGTATATCCTAAACGATAATTTTTCTTTCCTGATCTTCTTCCTCCTTTTAATATTAAAGAGGATTTTCCATTTGTGAATTTCTTAATTGTGGCTGTCAAATATTCAATATCTTTTGTTAGTGTGTTAATTTCATTTTTAAGTTTAGTTATTGTTTCCTGACGTTCTAGATTTGATATCTTTTCATTTTTTGTTTTTACATCTTCACATAGTAGTTCATTTCTCTTTTTTAGTTCAAAATTTTATTTTTCTAATTGTTCAATTTCAGATTTTAAATATGAGTTGGCTATTTCGAAGCATGCATAATTTTTCTTCACTGATTTTAATTACTTACAAACTTCTTTATATTTACTATATAATTCATTAAAAGCATCTTCTAAACTATCAAAATCAGATTCATTGCATGAAGTAAAAGAGGAGTCAAAAGTTACCTTGTCGTCGACTTTTGCCATGAAGGCGAAGTTGGCCTTTTCTTCTTCTTCTTCGCTAGAGCTAGACTCACTGTCTGAGTCACTCTCATTGTTCCATGCAGAAGCCATGGCTTTCTTCTTGTACTTCTTAAATTTCTTCATGTTGTCCTTTTTCTTGAACTCAATCTTCTTCAGTTTTGGACATTCAGCGTTGAGGTGTCCAAGCTTCTTACACTCATAGGATATGGGTTTAGATCTTTTGACTTCCTTGCCTTCAGATCTCTTTAATTCTCTACCTTTCTTGAAATACCTTCTTCCTGACTGATATTTCTTCTTAGCTAGAATGCGTTGTAGTCATCTGGAGTGAGAGGCTTCTTCATCTTCACTATTCTCATCACTCTTGTCACTTTCTAGTTCTCCCTCAGAAATGTCTTCTGTAGCCTTGAGAGCATTGCTATGGTTCTTCTTGCTGGAGGATTCTCCCAACCTTTCCATGTTTATCTCTTGAGCCATTAAAGATCCAATGAGTTTTTTGAGGAACATTCTCCTGAGATCATTTGCTTCTTCTATTGCTGTTACCTTTGGAGTCCATGAAGTTGGTAGAGATCTTAATATCTTTCTTACCATGTCTCCAGTCTCATAGGTCTTTCCTAGCCCAGCCAGTCCATTGGTAATGTCTGCGAAGCGACTGTACATCTGGGATATGGATTCTCCAGACTGCATTTGGAACCTTTCATACTGAGCTACCAATAGATCAATTCTTGTTTCCTTTACTTTGTCAGTTCCTTCAAGTGTGAGCCTTAGCTTGTCCCACATCTCCTTGGCTGACTTGCATGCCGATATCCTGTTGAACTCTTTCTTGCTCAGTGAACAACATAATATACTCTTTGCTTTATTGTTTTGGGACAGCTTCTTCTTATCTTCATTTGTCCATTTGTCTTTACTGTTGGTTACCTTGAGATATCCTTCTTCGATTATTGTCCATAGCTGGAAATCAAGTCCTTGAAGGAAGAACTCTATCCTTGTCTTCCAGTAGTGATAGTCTTCACCATCGAATATAGGAGGTCTGTTGACGGATTGTCCTTCTGCATGACCTTGGGCTGCCATTTATCTTTGCTCTTCAGATTGTGAGATCTACTTACTCGAAGAGACGTAGCTTTGATACCACTTTTTTCCCAGATAGCAAGTCCAGGGGGGGGGTGAATGGATTGCTAAAATTTTCTTTTAGAATATTCTTGTAAATAAAAACCCTTTGACAGAAGACACTAAGTTCGATAGTTAGAGTTAGTGTAAAGCAAGGATAAAAAGATCAATCATACAGACAACAGAAATTTTATCCTGGTTCGGATCTCCTGTCACAAGGAGTCCTACATCCAGTCCCCCAGCAACAACTTGGGATTTCACTAACCAAGGGTACAGTCCCCCTTAAGGACACTTACACATCTAGCCGTAGCTGGCCTTCTCTTCTCTACTCGAAGAGGCATAAAACCACTTGATGCAACTGGTCTTCCTTCTTACCGAAGGGAAAAATCACCCACTCCACAGTAGGTCTTCTCTTCCTACATGAAGAGGAACACTTAAGAGAATAAGTAAGGAGTAAATGGCCCCTAGACCAAGCTTATATAAACTATTTGATCTGAGACAAAGTCTAAGAGACAAAGATTTTCACACAAAGAACTCTCTCAGATCTACACAAGCTCTCAAAGACTAAGCAGGTTGTTGTGGAGAGCTAAGAGCTAAAGAAAGTTTGAATGGACGAGCTAGCTCTTCTTTCTTCTGGGTGACTAAGATCTTCAGTATTCAAGATGAGCTTCATGGAGTCACCAGTCTTCTATTTATCTTCTTTGAAGGATTTTGACCGTTGAAGTATCCGTTGTCTCACATCTTCATGCACGTTGGAGTGTCTGGTCCGAAGCATGGAGCAAGAGAACCTGCAGCCATTTAATGCTGGGATAGACATACACACAGAGGAGGATTGTCTTCATCTCTTCTTGCTTCTGTCAGATTGACAGGTCCAACATTTTAACGTATGTTTCTACCGAGACCCTGCACATAATAAATGCTGAAGCATAGACAACTTATCTTTGTCAAAACTATCAGTCAACGTTAGTAGTCGTGCTTTAGGAAGATATATCATAAAGGAAATTCCATTCTGTCACCCTATACAACTTTACTTTATGTGACATGAGTGTGATAAGCACAAAGATATATCGTGTAGAGATATTGTACCAACACAATAAATGTTAGAGAGTACAGGATACAACATGATTCGCGGTAAGACTTGAAATCCATAGAGATTTGAAAATATATTTGAATATCATGTGGAATGCAATTTAAGAATGTCTGAAAAGAATTTAAATAGGATTATTCAACAACTGTCAAAAACATAATCGTTATTAAAAGAGAGTTGATGTTTAAAGACAGTTTGTGTTCAGAGAGAGTCAATGTTGATATGAAATCGATGTTATGACCATAGTCCATGTGAGAATGTAATCCATGTTGAAACAAAGTCAATGTGAATATAATCCATTTTATGAAATCAATGTTCTCTACAAAGTCATTGTTTAACTGAAGTCGGTGTACAACTGAAATCGTTGTTGTACTGAAATCGATGTTCAGATGAAATCGTTGTTTGAAACGAAGTCGTCGTTCTAGTAAAGTCGTTATTTCACATGAAGTCGATGTTTGAGTGAAGTTGTTGTTTCATATGAAATCGATGTTTAAGTGAAATTATTGTAGAAATGAAGTCGATGTTCCTTATGAAATCGATGTTCTATCAAAGTCGATGTTTAAGTGAAATCGTTGTTGAAATGAAGTCAATGTTCCTTATGAAATCGATGTTTAAATGAAATCGTTGTTTAAGTGAAGTTGATGTAGAACCGAAATCGATGTTCTAAATATGAAGTCGATACTTAAGTGAAATCGATGTTCTCTATGAAATCGTTGTAGAACCGAAATCGATGTTCTACCTATAAAGTCGATGTAGGATCGAAGTCAATGTTCTACAGAGAAAATCGTTGTTTAAGTGAAATAGTAATCGTTATGAGCTTTTACAAGGAAGTCGATGTATACTTAGACAAAATATATGCAATGAGCTTCAAATGGCAGTGAGTGTAGACAACTTACTGATTTTGTTTGATTTGATGCATGTTAATAGACTTCAGAAATTGATGTTAGACAATAATTTTTAGGGTTTTGTTAATCACCAAAAATATATATAATAAATAACAAATTATATAGAGATGGAATGATCATCAGTCTCGGCTTCAACTTCAACTGATGGGACTAGTGGAGCAACTGATGGAGTGTCTACTTTGACGTTAACAAACACTTGCGAGCAATCAGGCACTAAATCCTCGTTCCATAAATTCTGAGCTTTATCTACCTAAGATATAATGACTTCTTCTTAGTGTAGATAGCTCAATGCTCCCCTTCATCTGTGTAGCAATCTTATTACTCAACTCTACATTATTTCTTTTGAACATAAGTGTCAGAAGAGGTCAATAAGGCAAAGACTCATTGAAGTTTATGTACCCTACCATCCTGTCTATAATCACTGAAACAAGATTCACAGGATGCCTCTAGATGGCCCAAAACAGTAGATGTCCATCCCTAGAGGAGATGGATGAGTGTGTTCCTCCCCTTGGGGTAACAACGGTAGTGATGATAGCATGCAACAATCACTTCTTAGTGGATAGTTGATTTATCAGGAGTCATTTTTTGTGAATATCATCTTTCTGTCCAATAATTCCAAGGCATTGTCTTTCCAATGTGACAACATCACTAGCCCTATAGCCCTTCTTGGGACATTCCAGGATTTCTATCAGAATATCTTCAGAAATTGTAATCTTCTTGCCTTTTACACTGGCTTCTAGTGCTCCGTCTGCAGTACTCTTCAGAGTGACATCAAACGCTTTAACTATGTTTTTATATACTGACTCCTTTATATAATATATATTTTTCCATCCCATAGTTTCAATGATATTTTTAACTTCTACTAGCCTTCCTATTAATTGAGAAAATTCCACAATTTTTTAGGTGCAAACAGATGCTTTGGTTGTAGAAAGCCTCTGGAACTGATACGGTGTGAAGAAAGAAGAGTCTAAAGACTTAGACGAAGCCATCTAGACAGAAACGATAGGAATGACTTCGAGGAATGTGAGGGAATGGATGAAATGTTTAAAACAAGGATGAAGATCCTACCTTTTTCAAGAATTTGAAAAGATCAAGATGGAAACAATGAGAAACTCCTCGGAGTAGAAGACAAAGATTTCAAGGGTTTTTAAATGAGGATAGGTTAGAGTAAAGGAGAACGGTCTATATTTATAAAGAAATATTTTTGGTAGATAGATGGCAAGAGATCAAAGGTTGACTTGAGATCAACGATTGCGATTCAACATTGACTTTGGAACAGGACAAACAAAAAGAGGAGAGAAAAAAATAATCATATTCTATTCTACCCCCAATTTTTTTTTTATTTAAAATAACATATATAAACTTCAACTATATATTACCATGACTTCGACTCCATAACTTCGACTTTCAACTTCGACCCTCACTTTAGATGCAGTCATCAACTACGACTTGTGAGGAGTTCGACTGGCACGTAACAAGAAAGGAAGTGATGATAGCCTACAGAGGATATCAACACTTAATATTTTTAGCTATATGCTAGTATGTTGTTTAGAATTACACATGCTCATTTCTCTTTTAATTGAAGTAAATCTATCTTCAGGAAGATGTTTAGTAAATATATCTGCTAGTTGGTGATTAGTATGGACAAATTCAAGTAAGATATCACCATTAATTACATGGTCCCTGATGAAATGATCTCCAAACTCAATATGCTTGGTTCTTGAGTGCTGGATTGGATTCTTGGTCAGGTTGATTGCACTTGTGTTGTCACGGAGCATAGGAATTCCGTTCAGTGTGTGACCACAGTCTTCTAGTTGATGTTTGATTTACAGCAGTTGAGTGCAGCAACTTTCAGCTACAATATATTCTGCTTTTGTTGTGGATAATGCTACTATTTTTTTTTTCTGGAAGACCAAAAAATTAAGCAACTTGCAAGAAATTGACAAGTACCATTGGCGTGTTTTCTGTCTATTTTGAATCCAGCATAATCAGCATCATTATATCCAAGCAAGTTGAATTCAAAACATCTAGGATACCATAAACCCAATTTACTTATATTTATAAGATATCTAATTTTTTTTAATAGTATTTAAATGAGATTCTTTGAGATTAGCTTGAAATCTGGCACGTAAACATGTACTGAACATTATATCTGGTCTACTAGTAGTTAGATAGAGCAATGACCCAATCATTCCTCCATAGATCTTTTGATCTACCTTTTTGCCAATAGGATCACTGTCTCACTTTATGCCTGAGCTCATGGGAATTCCTAATGGCTTATAGTTGTCAAACCCAAATTTCTTAAGTAAATCTGAAATGTACTTGGTTTGACAAATGTGAGTCCCCTCCTTGATCTGCTTGATTTGTAGGCCAAGGAAGTAATTAAGCTCACCCATTATGCTCATTTCAAATTTACTTTGCATAAGATTTTCAAAGAGTTTGCAAAGTGATTCATTAGTAGTACAAAAAATAATATAATCAACATATATTTTAACAATTAGGATCTCTTTAGAAAATTTCTTAATAAATAAAGTGTTATCTACTTTACCTCTTGAAAAATCATGTGATAAAAGATAAGCACTTAGTCTTTCATACCAAACCATTGGATCTTTGTTTCAGACCATAAAGTACATTTCTTAAACAAAAAATATGAATTAGATAATTAATATTTTCAAAACCCGATGGTTGTTCAGCATAAACTTCTTCTTTTATGAAGTCATTCAGAAAAAATGCTTTTCACATCCATTTGATATAAATTAATATTCGAGGAATATGCATATGCTAATAGAATTCTGATTGCCTCTAGTCTAGCAACTGAAGCACATATATCCTCGTAATCATTGCCTTCATCTTGGGAAATTTTTTGAACTACCAGCCTAGCCTTGTTTCTAGTAATTACCCCTGATTCATCCATTTTGTTTCTGAAAACTCATTTGGTTCCAATAACTGGATGGTCGGAAGGTCTAGGCACAAGGGACCAGACTTGGTTGCGTTGGATCTGATTATGTTTCTCCTTCATAGCTAGGATCTAAGATTCATTTGCCAATGCATCATTGACTATCCTAGGCTCAATTTGAGAAACAAATGTAAGATAATCACATGGGATATATATACCTTTGGTTCTTACCTTAGCTTGAGGATCACCTATTATATTTTCTTTTGGATGATCTTTATGATACCTCAATTCCTTTGGTAGTTCCTCATGTGTTTTTTCTAGTTGTGATTCTTCTAGTGGAGGATCTTCCTTTTTCTCTTCATCTTCTTCTAGTGAAGTTTTCTCTAGATCCCTACACAAATCTTCAACAACATCTTCCTCTTCTTTTCTTTTTATAGAGGGGTTAGTTTCATCAAATAAGACATGAACTTTTGTTTAATTAACATTTTTTTTTATTGAATACCCTATATCCTCTAAGTTTTGAAACATATTCTACCAGAAATCCTTCATCACTTTTAGCATCTAATTTACCTAAATTTTATTTACCATTATTCAAAATGAAACACTTACAACCAAATGGCCGTAGATGACTTATATTTGGCTTCTTGTCTTTGTAAAGTTCATAAGGAGTCATCTTCAATATTGGTTTGATCATGCACCTATTTATGATGTAGTAGGTTGTGTTGACTATTTCTGCCAATAAATATCTTAGTAGATTGTACTCTGAAAGTATTGTTTTGGCTATGTCCGGCAGTGCTTTGTTCTTTCTTTTTGCTACTCCATTCTGTTGAGATGTTCTTATTGCAGAGAAATTATGTTCAATGCCATTTTCTTTACAAAATTTGAGAAAGTCTTCATTCTTGAATTCTCCACCATGATCTGATCGAATATTGATGATCTCATGCTTCTGGCTCTTCTATACTATCTTACTAAACTTCAGGAAAGTTGAGAATGTTTCTGACTTGGCTTCTAAGAATGATACACAAGTAAATCTTATTTAGTCATCAACAATCACATAGCCATAGTATTTTCCTCCAAGACTTGTAGTTCTCATTGGTCCAAATAAATCCATATGAATTAGCTCCAATGACTTTGAACTTGTTACCATTGTCTTGAACTGAAAGGATGTCTTGGTGTACTTTCCTTTTACACAGGTTGTACAGATTCCAGACTTCTTCAATTTCATCTTTGGAAGCCCTTCAACTAGATCATACTTGATTAATTTCTTAATGACTGAAGTGCTTACATATCCTAGTCTTCTGTGCCATAAGTTAGTCTCTTCTTCTTTGGTAGTTGCAAGGCACAAGTTGACTTCTTTCAGTTCTGCTAGTTGAAGTGTATATACAGATTCTTCATTCTTTGAGCTTCAAATTCTCATCCTTTAGGATTACACACTTATTATTTTGAATTTTACTAAGTGATCTCTGTCACATAGTTGACTGATGCTTATAAGGTTGTGCTTAAGCCCTTCAACATATAATACATCCTCTATTAAATCTTTGACCTTTGTTCATATTGTTTCACATCCAATAACTTTGCCTTTTCAATTATCCCTATAGGTTCTTGTAAATAACATTCTATCTCCTGTCATATACCTTGAGCATCCACTATTTAGGTACCATTTGGATGCTTTCAGACGGTCCTAATCTAGACCTGACATGAGGGTTAGATTTTGGCTTCTTCTTTTTCAGAATCTGAGCTTGAAGAACTTGATCTGGATGCTTCTTCATTATCCCACACAGTTGCCGTTGCTTTCTTCTTGTATTTCCTGCATTTCTTTCCTTTTTCTTTCTTTTTCTCATGCTTCTCAGCCTAATCTTTCTTTTTTCAGCTTGGGACACTCTGATATGAGATGTCCTAATTGTTTGCATTCATATTAGGTAGGCTCTTTCTTCTTTTCCTTCTTGAAATATTTCTTTGATTCATATTTCTTCTTCTTGGCAAGTATTCTTTGAAGCTTCCTTGATAGTAAGGCTTCATCATCATCACTGGCTTCAAAATTTTCTTTAGAGTCTTCAAAGGTGGAGGAAGAAGAAGCTACAACTTTCAAAGTATTAGGCATTTTCTTTTTCGATAAACTTTCAAAAAACCTCTCCATATTAATTTTATGATCCATAAGAGATCCTACTTGTTTATCTAGAGAAAGTTCAGTGAGATCATTTGCTTCTTCTATTGTAGTTACCTTAGGAGTCCATGATTGAGTTAATGATTTGAAAATTTTTCTAACTATTTCTTGATTAGTGTAATTCTTACCTAATGAGCTTAGACCGTTTGTTATATCAGTAAATCTATTATACATTTGAGTGATGTTTTCATTAGGCAACATTTTAAACTATTCATATTGACACACAAGAATGTCTATTCTAGTTTGTTTTACTTTATTTGTTCCTTCATAAGTTACTTTTAATTTATCCCACATTTCGTTAGCAGATTTGCATGCAGATACTCGATTAAATTCTTTCTTAGATAAAGCATAAAAATGTAGTTTTTAGCTTTATAATTTAAAGATACTATTCTTTTATCAGCTAGTGACCAATTAGATGAGCTTTCAGCAAGAGGAATACCATCACCTTCTTTGATTACCTTCCACAGATCAAAGTCTGTGTTGCAGATGAATCATTCCATTCTCATATTTCAGTATTGGTAGTCTTCACCATCAAAGAATGGTGATCTTGTCATGGACTGTCTTTCAAGATTGTGCATCTCAACTATCATCTCTTCTCGAATCGTTAGATTCTTTAGAGAAGACCTCGCTCTGATATCACTTGTTGGATCGAGATGGAGCTCTAGATGTCCTAGAGAGGGGTAAGTAGGACTTTTGAAATTTATGCTAAGAGGAGTTTAGATTTGAAAATAACTAAATAGAAGTTAATGGTTAGTGTAGCATCTGAAATGGAATAGAGATAAGCGGAAGCAATCACATACAATGCACAAGAGATTTATACTGGTTCAGATCTCCTCTCTAATAGGAGTCCTACATCTAGTCCCCAAGCAATGCCTTGGGTATTTCACTAACCACTAAGAACACTTGGTCTTCCCTTCAAAGAGGGGTATTACAACCACTTACACCCAAACATGTCTTCCCATCATAGAGGGGCATACAACCTTCTAATGTAGTAGGCTCTCCCTTCTACAAAAGTGGAACACACAATGAACAAACCCCCTGCTGGTTACCACTCAAGTTGATTACATTTAGAGTGTTGCTCAAAGAATGACCAAGCATAGAAGAACAGAAAGAGATCTAATAAAAGAAGAATTGTAGCACTTCTCTCTTTCTGACTCTAAGGTGGACTTCAGAAAATGATCTAAGGATTCTAGTCCACACAACTACAAACTTCTTGAAGACTTGAGAGCTTGAATGCTTGGAGTTCGTTGCTTGGAACATATTGCTCTTGTTTTCGTTTTTTCAGATCTCTCTTTTCTTATTCTATCTTGTATGTCTTCTCTTTAGCATTGAATGCTTTTATATAGCCTTCAGAGACTTCAACTATCTGTTTGAATTTTGTCATTTGAGATATGACCTTTTGGTCTTGAGAAGATGGATTGAGAGTAACATTCATAAGTCTTCTGTGTAACGACATCTTGTTTACTATTTTAGATATCTTGCAGGCTTCTATAGACAACTGCATTTATTACTTGCAAACACCATACCCATGCAAAATTTTTCTCTTGTCTACAGTTAGAGTGGTAGAAAATAATATATTAGACAATAGGAATAAAAGATAAGACTTTAAAAGACTTTTTTCTGTTCCAGACAAAAAGTACATGTCTAAAGTATGCAAGAGTAGGTGGGCATTTAAAGTGAACTAGACACCTGCTGGGCATGTAGTGACTCTACAGATGACTTTTCTTAAAACATGGAAAACTCTGCCAGTCTGAAGGACGCTGGCAGATATCTTGAAAATTAAACAACTATCGAAGAACATTCTAAAATATAATAACTCAATGTATGTTCTCTTTATATTGATAAATTGAAGTGCTTGAGGACATAAGTACGGGATGAATAATATAATAGTAATAATAAATTGAACTTTGACTTCAGAAACTTAAAGGAGTCAAAGTGTAACTTGGATTGCAAATATTAAGAGAGTAGATATTGTACTTTTAAATGATAGAGACAAGTAATCGATTAGGCACAACACCTTTGATTTCTTGGAAAGAGGAACTCAAGGCAAACACCAATCGATATGGATTTGGAAATTGTGAAGAGCTTGAATTAAATGTGTAAGGCCATGGGCCTTATTGGACCCTTAATGGGGCCCTTTTCCAGAATAGTACTGGTTGACGTCAAAGGGGCTTGACGTCAACAGTGGGTTGACGACAAAGAGTGTGCTGTCTACTTGGTCTTGACGTCAAAGTATGACATCTACCCATGTTTCTGGAAGTTTCCATGCATTGAACTTGACGTCAATCGATGTTGACGTCAAGTTCCTGGCGGTTCGGTTAACGACACCAATGTTGACGTCAACCTGTCTGAAGTCTATTTTTATGGGGCGACCCGAGGCCCTCCTCCTCCCCACCATTCCTCTCTTCCTCACCTCCACTTTCACCTCTCTCCTTCTCCACCTCTTCCGATGGTCGACGGGAGCTCATGGGGAGGTCGTGGTGCACGTGGCAGTTTAGGATTATGTGAGGAAACAATGGTTTTGGAGGATCGACCTCGCAGGGTGAGCTCGAGGGAATGACACGATTGAGGTTTCTTTTCGAATTTTTTGGTGTTTTGAGGTAGGGATCCTACCCCTAAGCTTCCTATGATCATTTATTTTATGATCCATGCGTGAGATTTGTGTGTAAATCATGTTTTTGGGAAGGGTATTCCATGTTGGGGATTTTGGGTGTTTTTCTCAATCCAAGCATTAGATCGATGTTTTCCAACTTTATAATGATGTCCTTTGATGAGGGAAAGTATTTCCCATCATCAGATCTGGTTGTAGGGGCTTGGATTGCCCTTGGAAGCGGCCTAGGGCCGTATCAGCTGCTGAAAGCTGATGAACTTGATGGCATGGTTGTGGCCGTCTAGTTCTTCAGGATGAACTTGACGTCAAGATCTCTTGACGTCAAGATGTGGTTGATGGCATAGTCTGTGCCGTTTACTCTGGATTAACGACACAGGTTGTGATGTCTACCCAAGGTTAACTGGAATCGGGATTGCCATTAACCCACAGGTGGGTCCTAGTAGTTGATGCCCCTTCTGTGCGTGAGGCTTAGGCACGCGGTGTCTGCCTTCTAGCACAGTGTGCCAAACATTGAGAGCATCTCTGTCTGTGTGTGTGTTGTGCTGTGCTGTGCTTGTGTTCTCTCGGGCGTTGAGCTGGGCTCCGTCTGGATGACTGGCATTGAGCTATTCTGCCGGTGAGCCTGGGCATCGAGTGCAACTCCATCCAGTGCATACCCCTTGTGGTGGTTACGAGCTGATTTCTGTAGGGCCCCTTCTCCACTGTTTGAGTCTGGCATAGGGGAAAATCAGTCGAGGACTAGACGTGAGGGAGAGTGTCGGAGTGTGCACACGTGGCTAGGGTTGAAGGACTCTGTGGTGTCGAGGCGTCAAGCCATAGGCCCTAGCTGGTCCTACCTTTTTATGCTTGTGTGAGCTTGTGATTGTTGCTGTGTTGTTGTGTACTGTCGACCCTGCAAGGTTGCAGTTTTGTGACGCACTCCGGTGAGGAGCTGGGCATACCGATTTCCTTAAGTTTCGTGTAGTATACTTTACTGTAGTTTACTTTCTTGCACTTCCTTTTATACTATTTACCAGTGGGGGTTAGTGTCCCTACTAGGTCTCTTCTTGAGACACATTCCCTTCCCTTTCAGGTGGTTTGTCTTTGGCTACGGGTGCTGAGGAGCCGAATCACTCCGGTGCTGGACTGGCTCAGTTACTGAGAGTTGTACTTTTGTGTACGTACTTGATGTACTCTATAGTTTTGTTGGATCTGCTCTGAGTTGTACCATTTTGGTATATATATACATATATATATAGTTTGTTTTTAGTTCTTGTGGTATGTACATTTTCTTATATATTCTCCTCAGACACTTTCTCTTAACATTTCCGAGCTTTGACTCGTGGTGGCGGTTCAGGGTTCGGGTTACTAGTGGGTAATTGGCAATTTGGATCCTAGGTCGTTACAGTTGGTATTAAAGCCTGGTCTGTCGAGATATATAAGAAAATGTCCGAGTTGGTAACTTAGAGCATGAAGAGTACAGTAGCAGCAAGCAAAACTGGGGTAATGTTGTGTATTAATTTGTGTACATGTCCTATATAGGTTCATTATGGCACCGATGTGACGCCGTGTTAAGGAGGTGGCTGAGCAGGCACCTCAATAGGAGGCTCGAGATGCCCTGCCACCACAGCAGGCGCAGTCAAGACCGTAGGATGCACACAATGGTGTTGCACCACCACCGCCACTGTCACGCCCCGACGCGGAATATCAGAATGCGAGGCAGTTGCAAGAAAAGGGTATAGAGCAAGTACTAGACATCAAACCATTGCAAAATGAATAATACTAAAGTAAATTCATTTCATTAATAACTTTCCAATGTCTAGTTACAACCACTAATATCAGAGCCAATCTATAGGGCCCGATTACATTGAAATAAAAGTAAAGGACTAAACTTCAAACCTAACTACTACAACACTAAACATAGTAATAGGACGCTAGGGTACTCATGACATCACTCCAGGTCGTTTCCGTCCTCTTGACTGTATTGTTCATCCTCGGTCTCACCTGAGAACACAACGATAAATAACGCAGGGTGAGCGATAATGCCTAGTAGGACTTAAATCTCAATAGTCAAGCAAGCTTTAAGTAATTAGTGAATTAAAAGGCAGAGTAACTAATGATAGAACAAGAGAGTCATGTATTGCAAAAGATAGTAGGATAGCACGTGAATGAATAGTAAAACTTTCCAAAATATGAACTTTTCAAAAATAGCACAAGTGTCGGGAATGGCACAATAATAGCAAGATAGCACAATGTCAAGTATAGCGAGATGGCCATAGTACAAATAGCACAACGAGTATAGCATAACACTTTGTTGTCAACGGACAACGCGAGAATATAGCACTTTTGATTGTTATTTAGATAGTCATGATAGATAGCACTTGAGTGTAATGCCAAACACTCTGATCATTTAACTCCCATGGGCACTAGCACTTTCGGGCGCACATCCCAGGACCAGATCGGCCCTTTATATATTGCCAAGCATTGGTTATATTGTTTATCTTTAGACAATCAGTCAATGGCCAATATAGAGTACCAAGAAGTAGATGAGAGCACTAGATGAATAGACGAGATAGTAGAGTGAACGTGAATAGATGAGCGAGTGGAGTGTAGATGAGAACTAGTGGACATTGCACGTAACACGGCGAGTAAACATGCGATAGTAACAGTTGCACAACACGCGCACGTGGTGTTGGCAGTCAGGTGGAACTCACAACCCTTCTGCTGGCCATGTTAAGCTCAAGCCCAGAGGTCCGGCGTGATTCAAGACGAGAGTGAATTTCAAGTAGCCGTTTGGATCATATAGATCCCTAAAGGGTGTAATAGGTGTTAGGGTACAACCGGCTCGTCGACTATGTGGGAATCCATGGACAGAGGAGACTTACGAAGGCCTTGAACAAGGACTCACTAGTCCGACAGAAGGAGTATCTGACGGAGAGTTTGTCCAAGTCAAGAAAGTGTTTATATAGAAACAAGTATTCGACGTTCTAGAGGAATTCTAGAACAGTGGAGCGTCGATATCGGTATTCCGAAAACATCGCGAGAAACGATAGACAAGTATATTTAAAATATGATAATTTAATTACATAAATTACTAGATGTATTATGAAATAAATTCATGCCAAATTACGCCATAATTAGATGGTTCTAAGTGTGTGTAAGTGTCATGAAATTGTAGATAGAAAGATCACGTGCATGTATTTTTAATCATACCTAAATATTTAATTTATAACAAGTGTTATTTTCTGTTCGTATGACTGTTAAACAAGAGTACAACACTGTAGATGATCAAGCCTTGCTGAGATAGGGGGTTTCTTGAAAAAAAACCCAGATCGTGACGTACCCTAATGAGGGTCACGGCGGGGTCAACTGAGATCGCGACGGGGGCTTGTACAGGTCGCGACAGGCCTTGTCAGGTCGGGCAACAGATCGCGACGACAGGCCCTGTCGTGATCAGATCGCGACAGAGCGCACTGTCGCGACGACCCTTGTGAATGTGGCCTATCGGGTCGTCACGTTCACTGGGTCTGCGCCCGAGTCCGACAGGGAAAGGACTTTACATTGGATTGCGGGCCAGAACATACCCTATTTGACACAGGGTGATTCAGAAACTCACATCTAATTGTATAGACAATGAAAAATCATGAAACCAGTTGTAAAATGACCTAGACATGCATGGGTACTTACAATAAATAGGAATTGGAAAACAATCAGGGTTGAGACATGTTTTAAACACGGATATTCATGATGAACATGAAACAGTACATAGTTGAGATCAACGATTAAATTCGCAAGATAGGACGAAACAAATTTAGGGCTTTTAGGGGCAAAAGATGCCTAACATGCATCAGTTCCTACACTAAAAATCTCGTGGCATGGGGTTGAGTATACAAGGAGATCAAGAATTAAGAAGAGGGTTCGGGGTCATGTAAGTTGCAGAACATGAAAAATCAAGAACTAAAGATATGCTCAATGGAAAATTATGAAACCAAAGGGCTTTTGATCTTGATAGATGAGACATCCTACAGAAAAAGTTTCATGGTTTATGCTCGTGAGAATGCCTACCTTTGATCATTTTCCTCTTCTAGGGTTAAGACTTGAAGAACTCGGGGAAGAACTTGAGAGATCCTTCCTCTCCACGAATTCTCCTCCTCTTGGCCTCTCCTCCTAGTCCAAGAACCTCTTGGCACGAGCTAGGGCCGGCCATGAGGGTTTAAGAGAAGTATTTAAGCTTCTCCCTATTTCCTTTCCTAGTTTAAGTCTAACTCCTATTAAATTCCGAATTTCCTATTTTCCTCTCCCTTTTTTAAGCAAGAGATCTCCTATTTGGGTTGGGAGAGAGGGGATTTCATGGCCAATCAATTAGGGTAGGTTTAGGAATCCCAATCCAACTCAAACTTCTATTTTTAATACATTAAATACTTCTTTTCTATTTAAGTAATATTTTAGTTACGAATTTTCGGTATTTCTCTATTATTCCTCTTTTTAAAATCTCTATTTTAGCCCACTAATTTCTAACGGATTCATTTAATAAAGTCCATTACTTATTTTCATTTAATGGGTTTTATTTAATTCTCATTTCTTTGATTTTCTAATTGCTTTTTTTTTATTATTATTAAACTTTTATTATTATTATTTTTTGAAAAATCCAGGTTGCTACAGCCACCACCCCCTCCCTAGGCAACATAGGGGTTTGATTGGACCCATTTCCTTGAGGGGATGGCTCAAATAGTTGCTCAGCATCATGATGCTCTAGCACCTCGGGGAGGTCACAGGAGGGTGGTGAAAGGTGTGCGGAATCACCTTTAGAAGGGGGGTTTAATAAGATTACTACCGATTAAAAACAATTTACCCTTCTTTTCGATGTTAACACTGACTTGAGAAAAGCTTAAACAGATAGAGATCGAATTCAAGCTTTGGTGTGTGTGCTGATTGTGATTAGGAGATTAGAAACCTATCTAGCGTGTGAACAATCAAATGTGCCTACAAAACATCTACCGTGAAAACGTGCAAACCACAAGACACAGATTTAAGATGGTTCGGAGTACACAACTCGTGTATCCTGCGTCCACCGTCTACACACACACACGCAGAAAGACTGCTTATAGAAGCGAGTTCAACCCACAATCACACACGCACGGTGTCTGAGGCAAACACGCACTCAGAACTACCACACACACGTGGATCAAGCACAAGGGACGCTTAAACCACTACCATACACACAGATTAATAGAAAATAGAGAAAAAGAAGAGTTCTGAGTTGAAAGATAAAATCCAGAAGTGAACTCTTCGATGTGGTCGTCCAGAAGAACTTCAGGCTTCGTGTTGATGATGATTATATGATGTAAACGAAGCTTGATTTGTGGACAAACCGACTTCAACTCCTCGTTTTCGAAGGATCTTCCTGGAGTAGCAGGAGGGTTGAAGCAGAGCAGTAGAGAAAGAGCCTTTCTTCTTGGTCTTTGCTTAGGTTTTTGATATGGAGGCTCCTTGCTGCAAAAATACCTCTATATAATCTATTTATAGTGGTGTCCTAGTATGGAGAGTCGTTCTTAAAGGGAACACCCCAATATAGATCATATTCTTATCACATTTCTGACTTATCCCTGCGTCTATTGACAGGTGCTTCATAACTGTCGACAAGTACTGCAAACATCTGGTTTCCAGAACCATGTTGTTGCTGGAAAATTGGATCTGTCGACAGGCGATTTTGGTGCTGTCGACAGGCAACCTATATCTGTCGACAGGCACACTCCAGCTGTCGACAGTTACTGCTTTTTAAGTGCTCCCAGAAGCTTGATTGTTCTGTCTTGGTCTATCTGTCGACACATGCCTTGGGGCCTGTCGATAGGTGAGTGAAGCGCGCGACATTGATTGTGCAATTCCGTTGTCGAGAGTTCCGTGCACAAATCAATATGCCCACTTCCTCTAAACTGTCTCACAGAATTAAAATAGTAAAAAGGAACTAGCACAATGGTGAGAACAAGTCATATCCACGGAGAGGCAGAATAAAGCATGAATTAAACTACTTTGACTTGAAACCATTCACATTTTCACCAAAATAATATTGCAATTAATTCTATAAATTTCATCAATCAAATTCCTTACATCCAACATGTCAAGCTCAATGGAAGAACAAGTAGAATTGAAATTAGTGAATCTCAACAGAAAATTATCGAGTCAATGTACCCCTAAAGCTTAGGGGATGAAAAGTCACAACTCTCCACGACACCGGATCATTACTCACAGCTCAAGAATTAAACAGAGAATAAGAACAGAAATGAAAAATTGCAAACTCAAATTTCTACTGTTATTACTGAAGAACATAGATCAAAATAATACCAAGAAGAAATTAGAGAACTCAATCAAAGATTTATATGAAGAATAACATGAACTTAAAATTCAAATCACAATTCCCTGCAACACACTAGATCGATCTCTCTTACAATCGAACCTCCCAGTAGCCCAACAATCTGAAATCAGAACTCCCCAAATCCCCTAAAATTATCGAACCAGAGGAGATGCTAAACAACCAGAAGAGATGAAGAGAAAAAAAAAAAAAAAAACTCAAAAACCTGAACCCCGGAATCTCTCACACAGCATAGAAAAATAGAAGAACAAAACCTTAAAAATTCCAATCAAACATCTGGATCTCATCCCCTCACAGCAGCAGCTTACAGAAAATGGAAAGAAACTAAGAACCTGAAAAATCTAACTCTCAATTCTCTGAACTTTGGAATAACAGGAAAACTAAAATTTACTCAAAAAAAAAAAAAGAAAATCAAACCAACCAAAATCTGAACCAACCTCTCTCCACTGCAATCGAACCAGAACAAGAACAAGATAAATTTTAAAACAAATTCTAAAGCCCAACCTCACAGCAAGAACAATAGAAAAGAAATTTCTTACTCCCGGAGTCTCTCAACCCTCACATGCTCTGCTCTACTGCTTAAACAGTAATGCAGAAGCAACAATGGAAGAACAAACTAATCTCAGAGTCTCACTGGCGAAGAAAGGAAATTGCAAAGAAATTAACTAGTAATTAAACCCTGCTATGAACTGGAAGAACAAGATAGAACAACTTAAAATTTTCCTAAAACTCGAACCAGAGCAGCCCCTCTGCAAATCCTCACAGCTCTGCAGAAAAGAAAAATTACAGAGGAAAAACTGGAAAAATAAATCCCTAAAACAAAGTCTAACCCCCCCCCCCACTGCTCTGCTCTCCGAAACGAAAATTACAGGGAATGGGAAACTGAAAATTCTAAAAAATTTCTAACCAGCCCCCTTGCACTGAGGACCTTGGGTCCTTTTATAGGCCTCATGGCCTTCTTCTTCCCACCTTCCACCAGGATCGCTCCGGCTTCAGCACATCTATTCAGCACACCTGGATCGCTAGCTCTGCATCAGATGCCAGCTCGGCCGCCTTCACAACTGCTCACACCATCCGCGCCTTCCACTGCTTCGCATGGCTGCCAAACGCCTGCTGTGCACGGGACTGCGCCACACAGCCTCCACAGCCGCTTCGCCAGCTTACCACCCAGCAGATCCATCGCACACCAGCCAGCCATCTGTACGTCGCCTCACCATCGCGCCATAGCTAGAGATCTGGCAGCACCCATCCAGCAGAGCTTCTCAGCAAAGCTTCGCCTGCCCAGATCTGCTGCTGTGCAGATCCGCTTCACACGCCCAAACCCCAGCACACAACCCCTGCTGCCATCTGCACAGCACCGGCCACGCTCGCCCTCCACCATCTCCATCTGGCCGCGCCAGAAGACCTTCGCACAGCCAGGGCTCCGCCTGAGTTGCACACATGGCAGCGGCGCACCGCCATCCACATTTGACCCCGCTTCAGCAGACCCTGCACATCCACCATCCGCTATGCTTCCAGCACTGCCCAGCTCCTGCTCTGCACCCCCTCCCAGCCGCTTCCAGGAGCTTCCAATGGATAAGGCAAACAAATAATAGAAAAAGGTAGTTAGAATAATATTGGCTTTTGTTAAAATGGTGGTGAGATGGGAATGGGGGTTGTGGCATGATGGTAGTGGTGGGGTAAAAATGTTGGTTTATTAATGGGATTGGGTGAGATATATATTTTTTTATTATTTAATTATTTACAAACTCAATATTATTTATGACAAAATTTTATTTATATACAACATTTACAAATCTCTTTTATTTTTATTTTTTTTAAAGTGTATTTGTAGACAAAAAATAAACATAATTATTTCGAAGAAAATGACTTGTTTAATGAAAATCTAACATGTAAATTCTAACCCATTAACAAATAATATGTTTCAAAAACTTATTTACGGATGAAATGAAAATTAACATCAAACTATACATTATTTACAGACAACAGACGTCTAAAATCAACTATATGTATGAAGTTTAACACAAAAAAATATGTAGTTATCAGTGAGCACGTGTTGTGTTTTTCCAGTCTTTTGCACTTGACTTTGGTTGTTTGTCTTGTGTATTCATTCACACCTTCATGAAAAACATTCCAAGTGAGATATAATGAATACAAAGATAGTCATAAAAGCATGTTTTCATTTGTGCATTTCTTCCATATCTTGATCATGTCTATCATTGTTTACAACATCAATGCAATATCAATTAAGTCATTCATCATAAAAAACATTAAGCATAATCATCATACACATTTAAACTCAACATTCTCCCCCTTTTTGATGATGACAAAATTACAATTGATGTTTCTCCCCCTTTTGACAACATGCAAAAAGATAGATCATGCACACATGGATAACAATAAGCAAATAACTGTGATTTCATTGATTTGAGCGAGAATTACACAGTTCAAAATGAGATCCATTACATGACACAAAAAGAAAAAAGGGAAATGACATAAGTGATTAACCCATGACCCAAACTAATAAAGAAAACTACATGACCCCATATTAATCTTAGACATGCTAAGCATCGTCATTCCCAGGAACAGTGGGATGACGGAAGTCATGAAACTCCTGTGTAAGGTGATCAAGCTGCTGCTGAATGTGAGCTTGAGAAGCAGCAAGGGTGCCCATTCTAGTGTTCAGGTGACCAAATCCAGTAAAAAATAGCTGTTGCATCTGGGCCATCTGATCGACTAAGAAATCCCGAAGATCTTGTGCTGCAGCCAGTGGAGCTTGGTCTTTAGGAACAACTTCATCACCATCCTGAACATCCATTTGATCCAGATGTTCATCTTCGTCATTGCTCGCATCTTCATTGCCAGCATCTTCATCAGACTCTTCGTCTCCATCTGACTCTTGACCCTTAAGGGTCCTGGTGACTCTCCCACCAACTAGCTTGTAGCCCATCCGATGGGCAGCAGTGAGATCAAAGGAGTTGCGGGATTTAAGAGTAACAAGCTCTCCTTCAGGAATGTTGACGCCAATGAAGGTAAGGAGAGAAGTGATAGGGCAAGCATAAGGCATTGACCTCTTCGGATTGTGAAAGCATTGTTTGAGAAGGTCAAGCATTAGAACAGGCAGATTAATCTGCTGGCCCTTTAGAAAGAAGAAGAAAAGGGACTTCTGAACCTCGGTCATAAGCTCCTGACTGCCATCCTTTGGTGCAATGAGGGTGGTGAAGATGTGATGGATGAGGTGGTGAAGCGGAGGGAAGGAGTTGGCATTCAGTTTAATATGATCCTTGGTAGAATCATATGGTTTCAGGGTGATCAAGATATAGTACTCCGATGCAGAAGGGTGGTTGACAAGAACGTCAGCACCGGAGTTCAGAATTTGCAGGGCACGACTGAGGATGTTGGGTGTGATCTGAAATGAAGTACCTCTCACTGTGGTATATAGATCATCATGCGCTGAGTTCCCCATATTGTTGAAGAACTCCGTCACAGCGATCAGAGAGTATCGCTTGTGGGAGTACAAGAAGACCGTCCAGCCCTGGGTGTCGAAGAGGGGCTACAGACCTTGGAACATGTCTTCCGGGGAAACAAAATCCACGTAGCATGGCTGCACAAAGTGTTGGAAGGCTCCTCGAACCCTGGTAAGTTGTAGATCCAGTGGAACAACGAGTTCCGGGAGTCGATCATCCCGGTGCTTGCTCCAGCGCTCTGCAGGTGCCCTAGAACCCTCGCCGGCTTTGGGGGAAGCTTGGCGTTGATGAGTAGGGCATAGCTTGTGTCTGGGTGCCATGGGAGAGGAAAGGGTTGGAGTGGGAATGAGCACAAAAGAGGGGAAAGACAGAAGGAGGAAGAGGAGACAAGAACAGAGAGAGAGTAGGAGATTGCGGTTTGGAAGAAAGAGGGGTTTAGGAGTTGAAATATGGAAGGGCCACCTTTTAGAGGAAGGTGAAGGGGTGAGGAGGCGTGGGATCCCTTTTAAAGAGGTTTGGAAGGAGTTTGAAGAAAAAGGGTCCCACAAAATCCGGCCAAAAGATGAACCAGTTGGACTTCTGGACTGCCCAGAAATCTGGTTGTCGACAGGTGCCTTGTAGCTGTTGATAAGGTGGGGAATCCTTCCATTAGGCCCTAGGCCGCCTATGTATCTCCTCTCATCTCATATATGAAAACTAACTTCTAGCAAAAAAAAAAAAAAAAAAACTACTGGCCAGAAGTAGTCCAGAAGGGGATTTTGATAGAAATGGATGTGGAATGAGTGTCCAAATGAGATTTTAAGGTTGAGAACTGGTTTATATCCATTACAAAATGTCATACCCACTAGTATTAAGACATATCAATGGTCTCCAATGGTTAAGAGATAATACCCCGGGATTCTTAAGTTGTAGCATTTAGAAAACACCGCTCAAAAGCATATGAATGTAAGATAACCCCTTTGAATAAAACCATTGTAGAAAAACATATTCCTTTGTGGGTGATGTTCAGTTGGTGGGGAAGATAATGTTTTCATTTAGCAATTAACAATACACAACAATTTGTCCTTGATTTTAAAAATCATGGAGGCTTCACTCTATTTCTTGCATTTGAACTAACATTTTAAGTTTTTTTGGGAGAAGTGGTAATAAGGTTCACTTTCACCTTTTGACGTGAAGGTAGACATTTGTGATGCCCATACCCCCAGTTACTCAGTATAGGTGATCATCATACCATTGTGCAGAGATAATAAAAGGACTTTTTGACGCGAAGACAGACATTTGTGATGCCCATGTCCCCAGTTACTCAGTGATTCTTATCAGTGCTCTGCCTTTTCCCATTTCATATAATCTTTATTTGAATTTTGAAGTTAGAAATAGGTAGCTTTTCTCCTTTTTTTTAATTGTTAAATCAAGGTCAAAAGGTTATTTAAGATCAAAGGACAATGTGTAAAACATTAAGTTCAATGACCTTCTTACTTGTCAATCCATTTCAGAAAATGATCATCCACAAGGGAGTTATTCAAGTGAGTTAGGTTAAAACCATTAGATTTATTCAATGTGTTCTAGATGATACAACCTAGACTCATGTATAGAATATTATTACAAAATCATTGTGATTAAGCCAATCTCTTTGGTACTATATGAGTATGAAAGGTTGCAATGGATATTAAGTGCCAATTCTCCCCTTGCACAAAGATAATGAACATACTCATGAAGAAATGCTCAGGAATGTTGAAGAATTCCCAGATTATAGTCATATGTCGACAGCAAGGATGGGGCGGTCGATAGCTACAGTGAAACAAACAAACTGGTGTTCTGGAAGAAGTCATCTATCGACAGCTGAATAAGGGGTTGTTGACAGCTACTGTTGCACAGAAGAATTGTGGTTCTGGAAGAGGGGATCTGTCGACAGCTGGTGGTCTGGATGTCAACAGGTACATGAAAAATCAGTGTTAAGGCATTGAATTGAGTGAGATATAAACCAAGAGTTTGAGAAATGATTACACAATGAATATGAAGAGTATCTCTAAAGTATTTCGCTCAACCTACCTTGACTTACTCCCCCTTAGTGTGTGCATGTGATGACTTAGCATTCAAGCAATTCAAGCAATGTCACACATATTTATGCCAAGCATTTGCACAAAGAAGAAATATCCATGAGCATGTGAGCATCAAAATTTCATTCTTTTATAGAGACAAATGTGCCAATTAAAGTTGATGACCTCTATGTGCAAATAGACTATGGATACTTGGCGGAGGATTTTTCCTCACGCATAATGATAGTTTCCGAACAAGTCTGACTTGTTCTTCCACATTTCACCATTTGATATACCGCATAGTCACCACACACGAAGATCATTGAATTTTACATAAGCCCATTTCTCTTCTCAATGTTGTAAACCTATCTTCAGACAATGGTTTTGTGAAGATCTCAGCCAATTGCTTTTTAGTTGGACGCATACTTACCTACCTTACCTGTGCCAAGTATTTGGCCTTTGTTGTTACCTCCAAACACAACTTGTCCGCCATCTTTTTCAACCAGCAAACAGAATTTATCTTTGTCGCCCGTCATGTGCCTCGAGCAGCTAATATCCAAGTACCATTTATTTTGATCTTGGGTTGCTAGGCATTCCTGCATAGATGGATCAGACAAGAGGTTTTGATACCCAAATTACTTTGGGTCCCAATCTTTCATTCATGTCAAAAAGTAAATGCTTTGGAATCCAAACTTGTTTGCATTTCAACTTGTACAAATTATTCCAGCATTGTGTTTCAGTATGGCCAAGTTTCTTACAACAGTTGCATGATGGTTTTTGAGTTTTTACAATTCTCTTACTGTTGTATTTAACTTGTGATTGCTTTTGGCATTTTTGATGCTTGTTTGGCATTCATTTTTCTGCATATTTCCAGGCCTGTCGACAGGTCTCTTCGGGTTTATCGACAGTTTTCTTAGCTTGTTGAACAAATGATGTCTATTATTTATTTAGCAATTTCTTATCTTTGGCTTGAGCATTATTGCTTTTAGTTGGAGCTTGTTTACTTGTACTTAGACTGCTATTTATAAAAGATGTGATCAATTTTTCTCCAAGTTTCTTTTGTTTTTCTGGTTGAAATCCAAGCCCATGCCTTATTACATTTGTTTTAACTCCCAACACAGCATCAAGATTCTATTTTCCTTTTACAAATCTTGTGAGATCTTCAGTTTTTCCTTTCAGTTCCTCTTTAGCTTTTTCCATTTCTTTTTGGATCTCTTGATTCACATGTTGAAGAGTTTCTACAAGTGTATTTAGGACTTGTTTTTCTTTTACATTTTCCTGGAGATTTTCTTTAATGCAATCCATTTCAGAAAGATGGCTTTCCTTTTCAATTTTCAGTAGCTTAGCTCAATTTCTTTAGTTAGAATTGCAATCTGTTCATCATTAGATGTGCTATGAATAAGTGAGGTGATTTTCTTCTTCAGTGCTTTATTTTCAAATTTATATTCACGAAAATTTTCAAACAGCAAAGTATAAGCCTCTTCCCATTCATCAATAGTGTAATTTTCAAAGGAAGAGTTTACCTCATTGGAGTCCTCACTCCTTGCCATTAAGCACTAAATTTCTTCACCTTCAGAGCTTCCTTGTGCGTTATCATCCTCATCTTCATCACTCCAAGTCGCCATCATGGCTCTGGCTTTCTTGAACATGAACTTATCCTTCTTCAGTTTTTTCTTGAGCTCTGGACATTCACCTCTCATGTGCCCTGGTTTCTTGCACTCATAGCACACAATCATGTCATATTTTTTATTAGAATCAAACTTATTTGAGAGATCTCTTTTTGGAAAAGTTTTGAAGTTATCTGAGCTTTTCTTTTGGAACCTGAGGAATTTTTTGAACTGTCTAGTGAGCATGGCCATTTCATCATTCTCACTATCACTAGACGGTTCGGATTCATCACTTTCCTGTTGAACCTCTTTCTTGGAGCTTGATGAGGCTTTATTAGATGCTTTCAATGCAATGGATTTTCTAGGAATAACCTCAGTTTCTTTCCTTTTTAGGTTTATCTCATTAGTCATCAGGGATCCTATCAATTCATCCAATTTCATTGTTGATAGGTCTTTAGAGTCTTCAATGACAGTGGCCTTAATATGCCAAGTGGATGGAAGAGACCGAAGTATCTTCCTTACTAAGTCACTCTCACTGTACTCTTTCTTAAGACCTTTCAACCCATTGATTATTATCATGAATCTAGCAAACATATCTAAAATTGTTTCTTCATTTTTCATTTTAAACATTTCATATTCAGATACTAACATGCTAGCTTTAGTTTCCCTTACCTCAGACGTACCTTCGTAAATGAGCTCCAACTTGTCCTACATTTTTTTCACTAACTTACATGTGGAGACCCTCGAATATTCTTTCGGATGCACGGCGCACTGCATCATGTTCAATGCGCTCCAATTCAAGGTGCCTTTGTGGATTTGCTCTCTTGTCTAGGTATCTTCTTCAGCGGGCAGCTCACAAGGCCCCTTGCTGACGATCTTCCACAGCTCATAGTCTTGAGCTCTCAGAAAGACCTGCATACGATTTTTCCAGTACGTATAGTTAGTGCCATCAAAGTAGGGAGGCCTGGACATTGAGTGTCCTTCAGCCATAAATCCCTTGTTGGTTTCCATTAAACAGGATCACTCCTGATCGTGAGATCAAGCTAGAAAAGCTATAAACCAGAGAAACCTCGCTCTGATACCAATTGAAAGGTACGCAGAATCACATAAGACAGTAATCTAGAAGGGGGGTTGAATAGATTACTACCGATTAAAAATAATTTACCCTTCTTTTCGATATTAACACTGACTTGAGAAAAGCTTAAATAGATAGAGATCGAATTCTAGCTTTGGTGTGTGTGCTGATTGTGATTAGGAGATTAGAAACCTATCTAGCATGTGAACAATCAAACTTGCCTACCAAACATCTACCGTGAAAACATGCAAACCACAAGACACGAAGATTTAAGGTGGTTCGGAGTACACAACTCGTGTATCCTACGTCCACCATCCACACACACATGCAGAAAGACTACCTATAGAAGTGTGTTCAACCCTCAATCACACACGCACGGTGTCTGAGGTAAACACGCACTCAGAACTACCACACACACATGGATCAAGCACAAGGGACGCTTAAACCATTGCCACACACACAGATTAATAGAAAACAGAGAAAAAGAAGAGTTCTGAGTTGAAAGATCAAATCCAAAAGTGAACTCTTCGATGTGGTCGTCCAGAAGAACTTCAGGCTTCATGTTGATGATGATCAGATGATATAGACGAAACTTGATTCGTGGACGAATTGACTTCAACTCCTCGTTCTCGAAGGATCTTCCTGGAGTAGCAGGAGGGTTGAAGCAGAGCAGTAGAGAAAGAGCCTTTCTTCTTGGTCTTTGCTTAGGGTTTTGATATGGAGGCCCCTTGCAGTGAAAATACCTCTATATAATCTATTTATAGTGGTGTCCAGGTATGGAGAGTCGTGCTTAAAGGGAACACCCCAATATAGATCATATTCTTATCACGTTTCTGACTTATCCCTACGTCTGTCGACAAGTGCTTCATAGCTGTCAACAAGTACTGTTGACATCTGGTTTCCAGAACCATATTGTTGCTGGAAAACTGGATCTGTTGACATGCGATTTTGGTGCTATCGACAGGTAACCTATATCTGTCGACAGTCACACTCCAGCTGTCGATAATTACTGCTTTTTAAGTGCTCCCAGAAGCTTGATTGTTCTGTCTTGGTCTATCTATCGACACATGCCTTGGGCCCTGTCGACAGGTGAGCACTTGTTGTGTTTTTCTAGTCTTTTGCACTTGACTTTGGTTGTTTGTCTTGTGTATTCATTCACACCTTCATGAAAAATATTCCAAGTGAGATATAATGAATACAAGGATATTCATAAAAGCATGTTTTCGTTTGTGCATTTCTTCCATATCTTGATCATGTCTATCATTGTTTACAACATCAATGCAATATCAATTAAGTCATTCATCATCAAAAACATTAAGCACAATCATCATACACATTTGAACTCAACAGGTGGTGAGGGAGTTCCTGCAGTTTCAGCCTCCCCAGTTTGAGGGGCAGCCACACCCAGACGTAGCCTGGTCGTGGTTTGATGCTATAGAATGGACTTTCCATTCCATGGAGTGTGTAGCAGAGGAGAGGGTCATGTTGGCGAGTTATCAGTTACAGATTCAGGCACTAGCTTTGTGGACTTCGGAGTGGGAGACCACTTTTCAGTCTCGCGCTCTCAAGTAGATCTCGTGGCAGGAGTTTGTGGCAGCCTTTGAGAGAGTTTTTTTCCCCACTTATGTTAGGACTAAGATGTTGTACCAGTTCCTAGACTTGTCGTAGGGTGATATGATAGTGGTCCAATACAAAGCCAGATTTGTGGAGTTAGGGTGCTATGCGCCACAGATTATGGCAGATGAGAGCCTAAGGACCCAGCAGTTCGTGAAAGGATTGAGGCCAGAGCTCAAGCAGACACTGATAGTCACTCACATCACCGATTTAGACACGGCCTATCAGACAGCGGCAACATTAGAGGCTGACATTTTGCGGACCCGTATGCAGATCAGAGCTGTTTAGGCGTGGGTGGGTCCATTCTAGCAGACGCGGCAACAGAGTACCTCTCAGTAGACTCTGAGGACCACGACTTCTTTAGCGTCTTCCTCTGTGGGGACATCCTCGAGGTCAGGGTCTAGGAGGAAGTTTCGTCGTGACAGGAGGCAATAAGAGCAGAGGCAACTTTCTGTGGAAAGTGTCCAACAGCCTATTGGGCAGCCACAACAGCAAAGCCAACATTACTTTGCTGGCAGGTGTTACCGCTGTGACTAGTTGGGTCACATGGCATGGGATTGCCCCCCGTTACATCAAGACCTGCAGCAGTAGAGTCAGCCTCAGTTGCGAACTTAGCAGCAACAGCAACAGGTTCCTATACAGCAGCACCAACAGACTTCGAGTTCAGGCAGGCCGAGGACTAGGGCTCGTTTCATGCGCATGACCCGAGTAGAGGCAGAGGCAGAGGCAGAGGCAGCTCAGCTTGTGGAAGGTACCGTGACTATTTTTGATTTTGTAGCCAGAGTTTTGTTTGATTATAGTGCCTCCCACTCTTTTGTCTTTGAGGAGTTTTTAGACTCCCTTGGGGAGCTGGACATGGAAGTGTCTAGTGAGCTTGTTGTGGAGCTGCCGACAAGAGATTTTTCCCTTACCTCGTACTACGTGGAGGAGGTACCAGTGCAGATCTAGGGTCAGAGTTTGCCAGCTCGGTTGTTTGCTATGTAGTTACAGGATTTTGATGTGATTCTGGATATGGATTGGCTCGAGCAGTAAGGTGTAGTAGTGGATTGTAGGAAGAAGAGGGTGTACCTTCAGATACCCGGAGGGTCTGTCTTATACTTTTAGGGTATTGTACCTCTTACTTCCGATTTTCTGATTTCTACTTTGAGGGCGTAGAGGTTGTCGGCTTTTGGGTGCCAAGGTTTTCTTGCTATTGCTGTACTTGTTGACTAGGCACCTTGTGGTGTGGAGGACATTCCAGTGGTTTATGAGTTTTCAGACGTCTTTCCAGATGAGCTCTCTAGTCTACCACTAGACAGAGAGATTGAGTTTACTATTGAGCTTGTTCCTGGCACTGCACCTTTTGCGCAGGCACCAAACCACATGGCACTAACAGAGTTGCGAGAGCTAAAAAAGTAGCTAGAGGAGCTGTTGGAGAAAGTCTATATTCGCCCTAGCTTTTCTCCTTGGGGGGTCTCCAGTATTGTTTGTAAAGAAGAATGATGGTATCTTGCGGTTATGTATTGATTATAGGAAGCTGAATCAAATGAGCATCAAGAATAGGTATCCTCTGCCTAGGATTGATGATCTCTTCGATCAGCTTCAGTCAGCTCAAGTTTTCTCCCGGATTGACCTCAGGTCAGGCTACTATCTGTCGCGGATCAGGGATTCAGATGTGGAGTGGATAGCCTTCAGGACCAGGTACGGGCACTTTGATTTTTGGTGATGTCATATGGGCTCACCAATGTGCCAGCGGCCTTCATGAATCTGATGCATAGGGTATTCCACTAGTACTTGGACCAGTTTGTCATGGTGTTTGTTGACGACATCTTGGTATACTCTGCTTCAGAGGAGGAGCAAGCCCAACACCTGAGGATCGTGTTACAAACTTTATGAGAGCACCAGCTGTATGCCAAGCTCAGCAAGTGTGAGTTTTGGATGCAGTAGGTTCACTTTTTGGGGCACGTGATCTCAGGTGATGGAGTTTTTGCAGATCCAGCAAAGGTTGAGGCAGTTTTGTAGTGGGAGAGGCCTCATACAGTGATAGAGATATGCAGTTTCCTTGGCTTGGCTGGTTACTACTATAGATTTTTCAGAGACTTCTCATATATTGCAGCACCCCTGACTCGTTTGACGAGGAATGGAGTACCTTTTTAGTGGTCAGAGCAGTGTGAGCATCGCTTCATGGAGTTGAAGCAAATACTTACGTCAGCGCCAGTCCTAGTGTTACCTTTAGGTACAGAGGGTTTTGAGATCTGTACAGATGCTTCCGGTGTTGGTTTAGGCGCAGTTTTGATCCAGCATGGTAGAGTGGTGGATTATGCATCACGTCAGTTGAAGCCCCACGAGGAGACTTACCTGACCCACGACCTAGAGCTGGCAGCTGTGATCTTTGCTTTGAGGATCTAGCATCACTACTTGTACAGTGTGAGGTTTGTGGTTCACACCGACCACCAGAGTCTGCAGTATGTCTTTTCACAAAGGGATTTGAATATGAGGCAGTGATGCTGGATGGAATACCTGAAGGACTATGATTTCAGTATTAGGTACCAGCCTAAAAAGGCTAATATAGTGGCAGATGCACTGAGCAGAAAGGCACAGATTAGCCATCTCATGTTGAGAGAGTGGCAGTTGTGGCAGTCTGCAGTAGAGGGGTCTTTCAGAGTCTCCACCAGGTGACAACAATGTATGTTGGGTTGTTTTTTAGTTGCTCCAGCCATAGTCAGGCAGGTTGTTGAGGCTCAGCAGACAGATCCAAAGTTGCACAGAGTCTTACTGCTTCCAGAGATTGAGCTATGTGATGACGGTACTATTAGGTTCCGAGACAGACTCTATGTACTAGCTGAGGAGTCTTTGAGGAGAGTAGTGTTGCAGGAGGCACATGGGTCCCGATACTCGATTCATCTAAAGTCAACTAAGATGTACCACATGCTAAGACGACAGTTTTGGTGGCCCGGGATGAAGAGAGACATAGCGACCTTTGTAGCTAGGTGTTTGATTTGTCAGTAGGTGAAGGCCGAGCACCAGCGCCCTAGAGGGCTTGTCCACCCGCTAGAGATTCCCATGTGGAAGTGGGACCATGTGATGACAGATTTTGTAAGTGGACCCCCGAGGACAGCAGGAGGTTATGACAGTATCTGGGTGCTTGTGGACAGACTGACGAAGACTACCATATTCTTGCCCATTAGAGTTGGTTGGGGTGTGAGCAGGTTGGCCAGACTGTATGTGGAGCGGATTGTTTCTTTGCACGGGGTGCTGATCTCTATTGTGTCAGATAGAGATCCTCACTTCACTTCTAGGTTCTGGCGTAGTTTTTAGAGAGCTTTGGGGATGGAGCTGGCATTTAGCTCTACCTACCACCCATAGTCAGATGGACAGTCAGAGCGGATTATCCAGACTTTGGAGGACATGCTGTGAGCTTGTTGTTTGGAGTGGCAGCGATTGTGGGCAGCTCACTTGCCGTTGGTCAAGTTTGCATACAATAACAGTTATCATTCCAGCATCGGCATGGTAGCCTATGAGGCTCTGTATGGGCGACTGTGTCGTACCCCTCTTGATTAGTTTGAGGTTGGTGAGCGGGTTGTCACTGGGCCAGAGCTGGTTCAGCAGACATTAGAGGTGGTACAACTTGTCAGGTATAGGCTTTAGACAGCGCAAAGTTGGTAGAAGAGTTATGCAGATCAGTGCAGGCGACCGCTTGAGTTTCAGGTGGGGGACCAGGTGTTTGTCAAAGTGTCCCCTATGAAAGGGGTTGTGACGACCCTCATTATACCGGTACGGTTATACCAACCCACGTCGGTATAGCGAGCGCTGCCACAGTGGGACATTTACCCAAACGATACGTACAGCTGAGATACACGCGAATATACAACAGAGTAGCGGAAGTAAAAGACAACAGTCTCCATTCATTTATCATCCACATTAAACATACATGCAATTTGCCATTAGCATAAAAGAAATAAAGGTCCACATGATTTAAATTGCTGAAATAAAATACAAATTGTCCACATTCATACATCCTTTTCATAATACTCTAATACAATGTTCAATTACATACTTATGAAATGCACAAATCTCAAGAAACTCCAAAGCTAGTCTCCGCGCTCGGAGTCCGTCTCCACCGTCTCCTCTAACGGTGCCATGTCACCAACTATACCTGTACGCCGAAGCAAGGAGTGAGTCCAAGGACTCACCAAGAAACACTACTCATGATGTACACGTACAAGTCCTAGTGGTTTCTACATGCACATTTACAATTTGCAACACATAGCATGCTAGTCAATTCAAGTTTCAACCTATCATGAACGTTTTACAATTTTATACATGGATCATGCTTTCAGATTTCTAAGAATAAAATTCACCTATCACATGCTCTCTATTCAATTTACTCATGAAACTTTAATCTTTAAGGAACTAAGACATGAGAGCTACCAACATGAACAATTTTACATACATGAAAGGGGTACACAACTAGCACGGATTTCACATGTCCTTAAGTGCATACATAACCTTTTCACATGCTTTAGGTTGCTGATTTCACATGGTTTAACGGCTGTGAACCTATACATGAAAGCTACAATATTGCATAAAACATATCATGTGTTCAACAATCATGCTATCTTTTGCCCGTTTTCGCCAATTATCCCTAACATGGATCCTAAACATCCTTGCACATAATAACATGATGATAATAACATAAATTCACTGATTTCACATGATTTCAGATTTGTCTCACATGGTTTTCAATAACACATTTTCACATTTTTAGTTTCACATTTTCTTTACACGAATTTCCTCTTTCACATGGTTACACTTTACACATACACATTCACATTATCACTTACACATTTACACATGGACACATACACATTACACATTTCACATTACACATTTTAGGTGCCGTGACACATAGTCCAAACCACCAAAGAAGGACATATACACATCACATTACACATAGACGCCATCTAGGCATTCCAATGGCGACTCTTGGACTGCGCAGACCGGGAGAACAAGTCTCCACCCTAACCAGTGGTACTTGTCCACCTCCAGGATTTCCCCCTAATGCCCTTAGGGTCACTTACACATTGAACTTTCTCAGGGGGACTTTTCCCTAATACAACTCCACTGCCCTCTACGGAAGCAGTGTCACATTGGCACAGTTGCACATTTACACATTTACCGTTTTACACATGGTTTTACACTTCACACTTTTCCTCACATTCACTTCCTCTCTCACATGAATATCTCTGTTTTCCTAACATGGTACTACAGAATTTCAAGAGCTTAGCGCACAGTGATTTCACCAATCAAGTTGGTTTTAGACAATAACTAATCACATTACGATAATATACGTAGATTATCACATTTCACATGAAAATACATAACTTCTTATTTACTGGTCCAAATGACCTGAAATTTTAACCACATGCTGTTTTCGGGTTCAAGATCATACACTCAAATTTTTAGATTTTTATGAGCTAAATAGAATTTACAGAAAATAAAACACCTATTTAGCATACTATTCACAACTTAAGTTAACATGGGGTTTAACATATCTTGCAAATTGCCACTTACTGTTTTAAACAGAGGCTACTAATATATGCATGATTTGAGAATACAAAATTACCCTAAATCATACATCTATGGATTTCACCACAACCATTCTTGCATGCTTTTATTTTACCGAGCCGGATTCATTAGCAATTTACACAAGCATGGATAATTTACCAAAATTGCAAACACATATACTGACCCACTAATCTTCATGATCAGACCAAAACCAAGACATTCATACTAATCCTAATCATGAACAAGGATTTGCAAGATTATCTACAAGTCATGCTCACAAGTTTAAAGGGGTACAATTATCTTACATTTACCATCACGCATCACACTCATTCACACACCACATTTGATAATATACATAGAGTATAGGATTACCATATATCCTCATCACGGAAAACATACCGAAATTAATGTATAAGAAGGGCAGAACAGCTCACTGTTCTGTCCAGAGGAACTTGGCGGCGGTCTCTGGCCGCTGACTCAGAGTCAGCGACAGGGCCGATGGACGCCAAGCATGATCTGGGCGTCCAGGGACCTTGCCGTCAAGCTAGGTCTGTGCAGAAACACAGACCCGAGCTCTCAAACTTGGGTGAATGGGAGGGTCTAGGACTCGAGGAAAAATCCATAAAAATAGCAAAACCGACCTAGACTCATACGGGGACACCATGGATAGGTCACTTGCCTTTCAAAAATTCTTCCAAAGGATTTAGGGCTCGGTGAAGCTCTCCTTGGGCTGTCCCAAGAAGTGCAGAAATCCCTCCAACGATCTCTTCCTCCGGGCTCCTGGATGATCTCCACGCCAAGGGGACGTCGGGGAAGCCTCCTCCTTTGATCTAGCTACCTTCTTGAAGCAGTGCAACGCCAGATCAAGCTCCAGGGGGGTCGGATTTGTGGGTGCTAAGAGGGGTTTTTCTCACAGACTTTCTCTAGGGTTTTCTTTCTCACTTTTTCTCCTCTTGCAAGGTGAAGGGAGGAGTGGGGAGAGCCATTTCGGGTTCAGACCTAAAGAGAGTCTCTCTCCCACTCACCAGGCTGATTTGACAGCCTTCAGAGCCGTTGGGGACAACCCCCAATGGTTGGCTTGCCTTGTTTCAGAAGCTTGCAGCTCTGCTGCACATGCAGGCCAGAGAGATTGGCGTCCATATCGCTAGATGCCTGGATTAGTGTCGGCGTCCAGGTCTGAACGCTGACACCACCTCAGCGGCCAGAGGTTGACACCAAGGGGCCTTCGGCCAGAACCCTAAAATATTCAGAAAACCAAGCATACCATGCATATATACGTGCAATACGTATACGGTATTATACCCATACTATCACCATGCAATACATGCATTATCTATATTTAATATAAACACATGCACACGTAATTATACTAATTAATGCGTACGTAAATATGTACATACATACACAAGCACAAATATACACACATAAATACAAATAATGCGACGGAAATTCGAGGGTCTTACACCCTCTCCCCCTTAAAGAAACTTCGTCCTCGAAGTTAGAACGACACTACTCAAACAAAAGGGGATACTTCTTCTTCATCGCATCCTCAAGCTCCCACGTAGCCTCCTCACGTGAGAAGTTCCGCCATAGAACTTTCACCGACGCAATACTCTTGTTCCGAGGTGCTGAACCTTCCGGTCAAGAATGGCTACGGGTTGCTCGACATACGAAAGATCTGGCTGGATCTCCACGGGCTCATGACTAATCACATGAGACGGATCTCGGACATACTTCCTGAGCATAGATACGTGGAATACCGGGTGAACGCTAGCCAAAGCTGGGGGTAAAGCTAGCTCGTACGCCACGCTGCCCAAACGTCTGAGAATCTCATATGGGCCAATGAATCTAGGGCTTAGCTTGCTATGCCTGCCAAATCTGACAACACCACGAGTAGGCGATATCTTCAAGAAGACATGATCGCCAACCTCGAACTCCAAATCCTTTCTCCTGTTGTCGGCATAACTCTTCTGCCTATCCTGTGCCGCAACAAGCCTTTTCCTGATAAGCTGAATCTTATCCGAAGTTTCCTGAACTAACTCCGGTCCGATCAATGCCTATCACCAGTCTCCTCCCAACATAAAGGAGATCTGCAGGGCCTACCATACAACGCCTCGAATGGAGCCATACCGATACTAGCATGAAAGCTGTTGTTGTATGCGAACTCCACAAGAGGTAAATGACGCTCCCAATCATCCTTCCAATCCAGAACACACGCTCTCAACATATCCTCGAGCGTCTGGATAGTCCTCTCGGACTGTCCATCGGTCTGGGGATGAAACGCCGAACTGAGCTTAAGCTCCGAACCTAACGCATCCTGAAGACCTTTCCACAATCTCGAAGTAAATCTCGGATCTCGATCCGAAATGATCGACTTCGGCACACCATGCAATCTAATGATACCGCTAACATACAGTCTAGCTAAACTCTCTACTGACTGCTTCTTCTTCATAGGCAAGAAATGAGCAGTCTTCGAGAATCTATCTACAACTACCCAAATCGAGTCATTGCCCCTTCTAGATCGAGGCAAACCCGATACGAAATCCATAGTGACAGCTTCCCACTTCCATACGGGGATATCCATCCTCTGCATAAGGCCGGATGGTCGCTGCCGCTCGGCTTTCACTTGCTGACATACTAGACATCTAGACACATAATCCGCAACATCCTTCTTCATGCCGGACCACCAAAATGATCTCTTCAGGTCTTGATACATCTTAGTGTTACCCGGATGAATAGAGAATCGCGATCTATGAGCCTCCGCTAACACATGCTCACGGACATCTACCACATCGGGGACACAAACACGGTGCTGAAATCTAATCACACCGTCCTCATCACGAGCAATGCCCGCCTTACCCACTAACTCTAACAATCTAGGATCGGCTTTCTGCTGCTCAATCACCTCATCCAAGACTGAGGATCTAAGGGATAGCTGAGCTACAAAAGCCTGACACAACGATGGCTCTAACTCGGTCATAGAGCACGCTGCATCCTCCAACATCTTCCAATCCTGCTGGAGCGAAGACCTCTTTCTACTAAGAGCATCTGCTACGACATTCGCCTTTCCAGGATGATACTGAAGGTCGAAGTCATAGTCCTTCAAGAACTCAATCCATCTTCTCTGCCTCAGGTTTAATTCCTTTTGGGAGAAAAGATACTTCAAGCTCTTGTGGTCGGTAAACACCTCAAATCTGACACCATAAAGATAGTGCCTCCAGATCTTTAGTGCATGAACCACTGCTGCGAGCTCTAAATCATGAGTCGGATAGTTCCTCTCATGCTCCTTCAACTGACGAGAAGCATAAGCCACTACCCTCTCTTGCTGCATGAGCACACAGCCTAAACCAATCTGAGATGCATCCGTATAAATGGCAAAGCCCTCTAGACCACTAGGCAATACCAATACCGGAGCAGAAGTAAGCTTAGCCTTCAATAGCTGAAAGCTACGCTCACATGCCTCAGACCATACGAACTTCTCCCCTTTCTGGTCAGCTTTGTCAAAGGGGCGGCGATGGATGAGAAACCCTCAATGAATCGCCGATAATAACCAGCTAACCCAAGGAAACTACGAATCTCCGAAGGGGTCCTGGGAATCTCCCAATCCATAACTGCCTGGACCTTTGCTGGATCAACAGCTACACCAGCGCCGGAGATAACATGCCCGAGAAAGTGAACCTCGCGCAACCAGAACTCGCACTTGCTGAACTTCGCATACAGCTTGTGCTCACGGAGAACCTCTAAGACTAACCTCAAATGCTGACGGTGCGTGGCCTCATCCGGAGAATAGACCAACACGTCATCAATAAACACAACAACAAAGCTATCTAGATACGGACTAAACACCCGGTTCATGAGATCCATGAACGCTGCAGGGGCGTTAGTCAATCCGAAAGGAAGGACCAAAAACTCATAATGTCCATAACGGGTTCTAAATGCCGTCTTGGACACATCCTCACTCCTAATCCTCAACTGATGATAACCAGATCGCAAGTCAATCTTGGAAAAGACTGATGCCTCTCGCAACTGGTCAAACAGATCATCAATCGAGGTAAGGGATACCTGTTCTTCACAGTCACTTGGTTTAGCTTTCTATAATCAATGCACAACCTAAGTGACCCGTCTTTCTTCTTGACGAATAATACAGGTGCGCCCCAAGGGGAAACACTAGGGCGAATAAATCCCTTATCGAGCAATTCTTGCAATTGCTTCCTCAACTCGGCTAACTCTGCAGGGGCCATCCGATATGGGGCCTTCGAGATAGGAGAGGTGCCTGGAAGCAACTCTATAGTGAACTCTATCTCCCTATCCGGTGGCAATCCAGACAAGTCGTCGGGAAAGACATCTGGAAAATCCTGCACCACATCGATCTCTGCAAGAGTCAGTGACGAACTAGCATCGGGTACTAGCATAACGCTGGCAAGAAATGCGTCACAACCCTTGTTCACCATGCGCATCGCCTTCATGGCAGAGATAACTAACTTTCCCGCTAAGTTCTTTGGCAAGGGATGAGAGAACTCATCCTCACCAGGAATGCGGAAAACAATCTTCTTCCTACGACAATCCACTAACGCATAGTGCTCCTCTAGCCAATCCAGACCAAGGATACAATCATAGTCTTCATCTTTAGCAAGAAGAAACACCCATCTAGGAATCTATCCTCAATGCACACAGGTAACGACGGAATGCACTTCCTAGTCGATACCGTACCCGCAGGGGTGTGCACAGACAAAGGGACCTCTAACTCCTCAGACTCTATGCCTGACTCTAGGGCTAACTGCCTAGCGAACCGCTCGGAAATGAACGAGTGAGTAGCACCCGTATCAAACAAAACCGAGCGTGCACACCGAAAAGTAAAACTGTACCTTCGGTGACATGCTCCGCCTGCTCGGCGTCCTCACGAGCTAACACAAACTCGAGCTGGGGCTCGAGGCCTTCCTGGTCTTCCTGTAGCTGGCGCGGCTGCCGCTACTGCTGGTGCTGGCGCTCCACGCTGAGCTCCTTGCTGAAGTCTTGGGCAATCTTTGATCTTGTGGTCGCTGCTCCCACACTTTAAGCATCTACCCGCTACTAACCAGAACTCGGAACCTCCATGGGTCTTCCCACAATGGGGACACTCTTTCTTCGCACCGGGGAACGTACAGAAGGTACCTGAGAGTTGCTGACTGCCACTGATTTCTGCGGTGTCTGGTACACCGTTTTCCTCTTATCCTGCCGCTGGAATGTCGCTGCTGGCCTCTTCTGCGAAGCCTTCTTCTCCTCCAGATATTGTCCATTTCTCCCTCCTCTGCAGGCTGCGCTGAGGGCCTCGTCTAACGTGCGGTGGTCGAACGCCACGAGTCTCGTCCTCAGTGATGGTTTGAGACCCATCACAAATTTCTTGGTCTTCCTGCGCTCATCCTCTACTATATGCGGTGCATATTTAGAAAGTTCAGAAAACCTTGCCTCGTATTCCAGGACGGTCATTGATCCTTGCGTCAGGGAAAGGAATTCTTGCTCCATCTTGTCTGGATATGCTCTGGGACGAACTTGGCTCGGAAGAGCCTCACGAACGCGTCCCACGCCACGTCTACCGCTCCATCCTCGAAGCGTGTACGTAGTAGGGAGGACCACCATACATCAGCTCTCTCCTGCAATACACCTTCATAAGCTCTAACTAACAAATTCTAACTTGACAAACAACATACAGGCATAAACTAAAACATACCTGTAGCATGTAGGTGGCTAATGTCACCTTGTCCTCGTCAGGACACCTGATAGCTCGGAAGATTTTCTCCGTCTCCCTCATCCAGCTTTCTGCCATTAGTGGATCACTCTCCCCCTTAAAAGAGGGTGGGGTCATCCTCTTGAATCGCTCCATGATGGAAGGTCCACCATGGTCCTGAGCTGGGGCCTGAGCCTGCTACATTAAACAATAAACAATATACAATAAACACAATATCACACAGTTTAAATAGCAAACTACTAGGTTGTTTCATTATTCTACCTGGGCCTCCAACTGGGCCTGGAGTGCTGCCTGGGTGTGGGCCTGCGTCTGCATGGCTTGCACCAGACCTTGCATGAATACTCCATAGTCCACTGGCGGTGGTGGGGGAAGCACAGGACCCTGTGGGGCCGGGGCCTGCTGCTCCGCCCGCTCCTCACGCCTCTGCTCGTCGTCGCGAGCTGGCACACCTCCACGTCGTCCACAGGAAGCCATGGCTGTAATAAAATTTCAGCCACCATTAGAGCTAGGTTACTAAGTTCTCTAACCATTTTCTTATCTATCTTTCATTTCCTATTAGTGTTTTCTACACATGTGGACATACTTAGCATGCAATGGGGATGATGACTTAGGTATATTCATGTGCAATCTCAACCGGTCGCTCTGATACCAATCTCTGTGACGACCCTCATTATACCGGTACGGTTATACCAACCCACGTCGGTATAGAGAGCGCTGCCACAGTGGGACATTTACCCAAACGATACGTACAACAGAGATACACGCGAATATACAACAGAGTAGCGGAAGTAAAAGACAACAGTCTCCATTCATTCATCATCCACATTAAACATACATGCAATTCGCCATTAGCATAAAAGAAATAAAGGTCCACATGATTTAAATTGCTGAAATAAAATACAAATTGTCCACATTCATACATCCTTTTCATAATACTCTAATACAATGTTCAATTACATACTTATGAAATACACAAATCTCAAGAAACTCCAAAGCTAGTCTCCGCGCTCGGAGTCCGTCTCCACCGTCTCCTCCAACGGTGCCGTGTCACCAACTATACCTGTACGCCGAAGCAAGGAGTGAGTCCAAGGACTCAGCAAGAAACACTACTCATGATGTACACGTACAAGTCCTAGTGGTTTCTACATGCACATTTACAATTTCCAACACATCGCATGCTAGTCAATTCAAGTGTCAACCTATCATGAAAGTTTTACAATTTTATACATGGATCATGCTTTCAGATTTCTAAGAATAAAATTCACCTATCACATGCTCTCTATTCAGTTTACTCATGAAACTTTAATCTTTAAGAACTAAGACATGAGAGCTACCAACATGAACAATTTTACATACATGAAAGGGGTACACAACTAGCATGGATTTCACATTTCCTTAAGCGCATACATAACCTTTTCACATGCTTTAGGTTGCTGATTTCACATGGTTTAACGGCTGTGAAACCTATACATGAAAGTACAATATTGCATAAAACTATCATGTGTTCAACAATCATGCTATCTTTTGCCCGTTTTCACCAATTATCCCTAACATGGATCCTAAACATCCTTGCACATAATAACATGATGATAATAACATAAATTCACTGATTTCACATGATTTCAGATTTGTCTCACATGGTTTTCAATAACACATTTTCACATTTTTAGTTTCACATTTTCTTTACACGAATTTCCTCTTTCACATGGTTACACTTTACACATACACATTCACATTATCACTTACACATTTACACATGGACACATACACATTACACATTTCACATTACACATTTTAGGTGCCGTGACACATAGTCCAAACCACCAAAGAAGGACATATACACATCACATTACACATAGACGCCATCTAGGCATTCCAATGGCGACTCTTGGACTGCGCAGACCGGGAGAACAAGTCTCCACCCTAACCAGTGGTACTTGTCCACCTCCAGGATTTCCCCCTAATGCCCTTAGGGTCACCTACACATTGAACTTTCTCAGGGGGACTTTTCCCTGATATAGCTCCACTGCCCTCTACGGAAGCAGTGTCACATTGGCACAGTTGCACATTTACACATTTACCGTTTTACACATGGTTTTACACTTCACACTTTTCCTCACATTCACTTCCTCGCTCACATGAATATCTCTGTTTTTCCTAACATGGTACTACAGAATTTCAAGAGCTTAGCACACAGTGATTTCACCAATCAAGTTGGTTTTAGACAATAACTAATCACATTACGATAATAAACGTAGATTATCACATTTCACATGAAAATACATAACTTCTTATTTACTGGTCCAAATGACCTGAAAGTTTAACCACATGCTGTTTTCGGGTTCAAGATCATACACTCAAATTTTCAGATTTTTCTGAGCTAAATAGAATTTACAGAAAATAAAACACCTATTTAGCATACTATTCACAACTTAAGTTAACATGGGGTTTAACATATCCTGCAAATTGCCACTTACTATTTTAAACAGAGGCTACTAATATATGCATGATTTGAGAATACAAAATTACCCTAAATCATACATCTATGGATTTCACCACAACCATTCTTGTATGCTTTTATTTTACCGAGCCGGATTCATTAGCAATTTACACAAGCATGGATAATTTACCAAAATTGCAAACACATATACTGACCCACTAATCTTCATGATCAGACCAAAACCAAGACATTCATACTAATCCTAATCATGAACAAGGATTTGCAAGATTATCTACAAGTCATGCTCACAAGTTTAAAGGGGTACAATTATCTTACATTTACCATCACGCATCACACTCATTCACACACCACATTTGATAATATACATAGAGTATAGGATTACCATATATCCTCATCACGGAAAACATACCGAAATTAATGTATAAGAAGGGCAGAACAGCTCACTGTTCTGTCCAGAGGAACTTGGCGGCGGTCTCTGGCCGCTGACTCAGAGTCAGCGACAGGGCCGATAGACGCCAAGCATGATCTGGGCATCCAGGGACCTTGCCGTCAAGCTAGATCTGTGCAGAAACACATACCCGAGCTCTCAAACTTGGGTGAATGGGAGGGTCTAGGACTCGAGGAAAAATCCATAAAAATAGCAAAACCGACCTAGACTCATACGGGGACACCATGGATAGGTCACTTGCCTTTCAAAAATTCTTCCAAAGGATTTAGGGCTCGGTGAAGCTCTCCTTGGGCTGTCCCAAGAAGTGCAGAAATCCCTCCAACGATCTCTTCCTCCGAGCTCCTGGATGATCTCCACGCCAAGGGGATGTCAGGGAAGCCTCCTCCTTTGATCCAGCTACCTTCTTGAAGCAGTGGAACGCCGGATCAAGCTCCAGGGGGGTCGGATTTGTGGGTGCTAAGAGGGGTTTTTCTCACAGACTTTCTCTAGGGTTTTCTTTCTCACTTTTTCTCCTCTTGCAAGGTGAAGGGAGGAGTGGGGAGAGCCATTTCGGGTTCAGACCTAAAGAGAGTCTCTCTCCCACTCACCAGGCTGATTTGACAGTCTTCAGAGCCGTTGGGGACAACCCCCAATGGTTGGCTTGCCTTGTTTCAGAAGCTTGCAGCTCTGCTGCGCATGCAGGCCAGAGAGATTGGCGTCCATATCGCTGGATGCCCGGATTAGTGTCGGCGTCTAGGTCTGGACGCTGACACCACCTCAGCGGCCAGGGGTTGACGCCAAGGGGCCTTCGGCCAGAACCCTAAAATATTCAGAAAACCAAGCATACCATGCATATATACGTGCAATACGTATACGGTATTATACCCATACTATCACCATGCAATACATGCATTATCTATATTTAATATAAACACATGCTCACGTAATTATACAAATTAATGCGTACGTAAATATGTACATACATACACAAGCACAAATATACACACATAAATACAAATAATGCGACGGAAATTCGAGGGTCTTACAGGGGTGATGAGGTTTGGTAGGCTTGGGAAGTTGAGTCCCCGCTATATCGGACCCTTCACCATCACTGAGCATGTTGGAGGCTTGGCATACCGGCTTCAGTTACCCCCATAGTTAGTAGCGGTACACGATGTGTTTCATGTGTCGATGTTGTGGAGTTACCTTCCAGATGAGTCTCACGTTCTCTCGAGCATAGAGCGGGCTGAGGTAACACTAGTGTTGACAGTGCCAGAGTTTCTGCTATACATTGAGGATCTCCGAGTTCTAAGGTTGAGTCACAAAGTGATTTCACTAGTTCGTGTTGCTTGGTAGCGGCACTTGGGTGGCGAGTCGACCTGGGAGACGGAGGACGAGATGCGCGAGCAGTTCCCATACCTCTTCAGTGACTTTTTTTCCCCTTGCATTTATTTGAATTTCAGGGGCAAAATTCTTTTAAGGGGGGGAGGTTGTAAGGCCATGGGCCTTAGTGGACCCTTCATGGGCCCTTTTCCAGAATAGTATTGGTTGATGTCAAAGGGGTTTGACGTGAACAGTGGGTTGACAGAAAAGAGTGTGTCGTCTACTTAGTCTTGACATCAAAGTATGTTGACGTCTACCTGTGTTTCCGGAAGTTTTCATGCATTAAACTTGACGTCAATCGATGTTGACGTCAAGTTCCTGGCGGTGCGGTTGACGGCACCAATGTTGACGTCAACCTATCCGGGGTCTATTTTTATGGAGCGACCCGAGGCCCTCCTCCTCCCCACCATTCCTCTCTTCCTCACCTCCACTTTTACCTCTCTCCTTCTCCACCTCTTCTGGCGGCTGATGGGAGCTCGTGGTGTGCGTGGTGGTTTGTGATCAGGCGAGGAAATGGTGATTTTGGAGGATCGACCTCGCAGGGTAAGCCCGAGGGAATGACACGATTGAGGTTTCTTTTGGGGTTTTTTGGTGATTTGAGGTAGGGATCCTACGCCTAAACTTCCTATGATCATTTATTGTATGATCCAGACGTGAGATTTGTGTGTAAATTGTGTTTTTGGGAAGGGTATTCCATGCCCGTGGGTGTTTTTCTGAATCCAAGCATTGGATCGATGTTTTCCGGCCTTATAATGATGTCCTTTGATGAGGGAAAGTGTTTCCCATCATTAGATCTGGCTGTAGGGGCTTGGATTGCCTTGGGAAGTGGCCTAGGGCCGTATTAGATGCTGAAATCTGATGAACTTGACAGCAAGGTTGTGGCCGCCTAGTTCTTCAAGATGAACTTGACGTCAAGATCTTGACGTCAAGATGTGGTTGATGGCATAGTCTGTGCCGTTTACTCTAGGTTAACGACACAGGTTGTGACATCTACTCAAGGTTAACAGCAATCAGGATTGCCGTTAACCCATTGATAGGTCCCAGCAGTTGATGCCCTTTCTGTGTGTGAGGCTCATGAACATGGTGTCTGCCTCCTGGAACAGTGTGCCAGACATTGAAAGCGTCTATGTTTGTGCGTGTGTTGTGTTGTGTTGTGCTTGTGTTGTGTTCTCTCGGGCATTGAGCTATTTCGCCGGTAAGTCTGGGCATTGAGTGCGACTCCGTCCAGTACGTACCACTTGTGGTGGTTATGAGCCGGTTTCCATAGGGCCCCTTCTCCACTGTTTGAGTCCGGCATAGGGGAAAACTAGTCGAGGACCAGACGCGAGGGAGAGTGTCTGAGTGTACACACGTGGCTAGGGTTGGAGGACTCTGTGGTGTCGAGGCGCCAAGCCATAGGACCTAGCTGGTCCTACCTTTTTGTGTGTGTGTGTGAGCTTATGGTTGTTGTTGTGTTGTTGTGTACTATCGAGCCTGCGAGGTTCCAGTTTTGTGACGTGCTCCTGTGAGGAGTTGGGCATCATGTCACCGGTTTCCGTGAGTTTCATGCAATATACTTTACTGTAGTTTACTTTCCTGCACTTCCTTTCGTACTGTTTACTGGTAGGGATTAGTGTCCCTACTGGGTCTCTTCTTTAGACTCATTCCCTTCCCTTTCAGGTGGTTCGTCGTCGGCTCCGGGTGCTGAGGAGCCGAATCACTCTGGTGCTGGACCTACTTAGCTACTGAAAGTGGTACTTTTTGTGTACGTAGTTGTTGTACTCTTTACTTTTGTTGGATATGCTCTGAGTTGTACCATTTTGTTATATATATATATATATATATAGTGGTTGGTTTTAGTTCTTGTGGTTTGTACATTTTCTTATATATTCTCCTCAGACACTTTCTCTTAACCCTTTCGAGCTTCAGCTCGTGGGTGGCGGTTCAGGGTTCAGGTTACTAGTGGGTAATTGATAATTCGGATCCTGGGTCGTTACAAAATGCATGTGTCGACAGATAAGAAGGCATGTGTCGATACATAGCCAAACAGACGATGCAATATTGAGAATATAAAGAACATGTCAACATTTGGTGGAAAATAACAGTAATCGATGTGCCACAGGTCATTTGTTCACCAATTGATATGAAAACTGTTCAGTAATCAAAATAATATAACACCAATCGATATAAACACCAATCGGAATGAAACTTCTTCAGTAATCAGTATCACTAACATTTCAACTAACACTTCGACTAGTCATGATTCGGAGTGAGTGTTCAATAATTGGTACATTTGTTTAGTAATCTATTCACACTTGGATTGTCGAGGAGTCAAAGTTGGACTTCGACTGATGTAACTTGTTCACCAATCGATGTCGCACTTCGACTGTCCAGATGTCGGAGTTGGACTTCGACTGCCCATGATACATATACTCTAGTCGATGTGGACTTAGAAAACTTTTATCTTAAAGTAAGTCAAGTGTCGACAGATAAAATACATTTGGCAACAGAACAATAGATGTGTCAACACAAGGTTGTCATAGGTCGACACACCTTTAGAAGGAAGACAACACATGTGTCAATATACTATCAGACATACAAGTTGATATTTATACGTAACAGTAAACATGCCTTAAACACATATATGAGTTATTGCTTACAGTTCATATTTTAAATTGGAAAATGATTTTCTCATAATTAAAATAATAAATAATATTTTACATAAACAAATACACAACACTCAGTACTAACAAATATGGCTAAAAATAAAAGGCAAATAACCTCGTACTGTAAAGCAATTAAGATCACAAGTAGTATTGGGCTTTCCGTATCTTCCCTGCAAATGGTGTTCACTGAGTAATTACCATGCTCCTGACTTTGTTGAGAACAGGATGATGTTTAGTGGTTCTTCTTTATTCTGCCATGGCCCCTGGTTTGATGTTCTTATCCAGTTTGCAGTGTTCCTTGCTTCTGTAATCTGAAACATAATGTTCGGCAACTTCACGAGTATTGCATTAATGCCCTCCGATATGCCAACAGCCACTATTTATCAAACACATGTACTCCACTCTTGCTCACATACAGTGGAAGGAACCAGCACCTGGCACTGTGCTCTTCCTGTCCTTTGCAACATAATCTTCCCCCACAGAGGAGGAAGCTTCTACTTAAACCCCTGAGGGATGCACAAAAGAGATGATAATTTGCCATTGTCTTGCCCCATTTCTTGCACTGTCTCAGCTCAACAGGGACTCGCAGTTTGAGCCTCAAGATAGATGGGAGATCTTTTTGTTCTTATTGATTGCTTCCTCAAGTACCCAACTAGCTTCCATGTAAGATCATCTCCAAAGCTACGTGATTCCCTCCTCTTCCACCACTCCCGCAAAGCTATGAAGACTGCTGTGACATCACTCTTTGTCGCCTTTGCATACAAAGCCAAATCCCGGCACCGCCAAGGATGGGCTGGGTTTGTTTGTTTGTTTTTTTTTTGGGGGGTGGGGGGGTGGGCTAAGATATAAAGTAAAATAAGACAACGGAACTTTTACTTTTTTTTTTTCAAAAAACAAAAAGGATGATAGATTACCAAACCATTGCCTATCCAATCATCAAAGTGCCTCCACACACTCTTTTACAAGAGTTGTGCACTTGCACCAGTGCTCAGTTTTGACAACAACTCTTACAAACAAATATTCTAATTAATTAACCGAATGACCCACAATCCATTTAGAAAATACTTCTTCCACCCACTATTAAAACCGTTCCTTGGAACTGTTTCGGACAGCAAAAAACCATGAAGCTTATTGCTTGATCAGATGATTCCTATATTTAAACATGTCAATTGTCAGAATCAATGTTAGGAATACCACCATTAAGAGCATGACAAACGCCGGCATATGTCACGAATCCTGTCATTTCTCTTTTTTGCTTACACTCTTTTTTAAAAAAAAATCAACAGCACCAAATTTATGTTTTAGACCAACCACCTCACCAAACAACTAATATAATGGCAGGAAAAAAGAAAAGAAAACTCTCATCATGCAAGTCATGGCCCAAAAAACTAAGGAATAAGCCATCCAATCGGAGAGGATGGGAAATTGGAGGACGCTACATGGAGATAGGTGTGACGTAGGCCTAACATCTAAAAAATTTAGGGGATCAATATGTCATCACCGGTGAAAAGGACTACTTGCAGTGGCATCAAGTTTGGAAGCATGCCTTCCAAGGCTTGGCACTATCATCGTGTCAGCTTTGAGTAAAGGTGAAGATCGATGGCGCTCATGATGACCCCCCGTTCATTACGGTTAATCTCACACAACAAAGAAGAAAACTAGAAAAGTGGTGGCCTTGGAGCCCATGGGGACTGTTGGGATATGTCCAACTATCTCGAAACCTGATAATGGCAAGTCAATTAATAAGATAAATCGAAGTTGTTGGAGATAATTAAGATATAATTTTGACTTTATCTCTTGGGAGGCAGTTATGGGGCGGAGGTGCAAATCAGAAGGAAGTCTCCTATATATATATGGGGAACTTATCATGTTGATGATACATCGTGAACTTGATCTGCATCGGAGCCCCAAACCCCTTCTTCCTCTCCGCCGTTTTCTTTCAATGGTTTCAGAGCGAGAAAATCCCTGCCGTCTACGCCGCGTCGTTCGCCTCCGCTCGCCTACACTCGCCTATGTGCCGCTCCACCTCGTCTGCACGCCACCCCACCGTGCTGCTTGCTTGCTTGTCGTCACACCTGCACAGTTCTCGACACCGTTCACCTGGTGCCGCCGTCGTCATCTGCGGTCGCCCCCGGCAACGTTTCGCCCCCAGTCGTGTCCGCCTCCGCCGTCCGCGCACTGCTGCTGCTACCGCCACTGTTGCACTGCTGCTGCTCACATGCACCTGTCGCCACCGTGCTGCTCTCCCCACGTCCGTCGCCGCTACTGCTGCTATTCGCGCCTGCTCGCCAGAGCGGCGACCCCCGTCGCCATTCGCCCCGGCCTCATCTGCCTCCGCCACACCAGTGCGTCACTGGACCGCCGTCGTCGTGTGTTGCCGCCGTGCACCACCGTGCTGTTTTCCGGCGCGCCAACCCCGCCGTCTGCTCGTCGCTGGCGCGCCATCTCCACCGTCGACATTCCTTCCCTGCGGACCTCTTCCTTTCCCCCGCCGAAACGAGGCTTTTTCATCTTCGTTTCCTACAAAAGAATTATTCTAGTTCTAATGGCTGGTAAGCTTATTGCTACAGAATTGGAAAAACTTGACAAGTTAAATGGAATCAACTATGACATGTGGCACCGGAAAATTAGATACGGACTTATCCATGACAACATTGAATATATCATCGATACCACTGTCCCAGAACTTAATGATGATTCCACTGAAATGGAAAAGAAAAAGAGGGATCAATGGTTATTAGATGATAAAAAGGCAAGAAGTTTCATGCTCATGTTCATGGAGGACAACTTGATAAAGTTGTTTGAAACTTATAAGACCTTTAATGAATTGTGGAAAGCTATCAAGGAGAAGTATGATACCAAGACTGAGGTGAATACTCAACTCCTTTTGCATCGTTACAATACATGTAAGATGCAGGAAGGTGATAGCGTTATTGAGTATGTGAATAAAATGATTGTCATGGCTAAGGACTTATCTACTGCTGGAACTAAAATTCCAGGAAAAATGCAAGTGGCAACTATATTGAATAGTTTGCCGGCATCACTTGACATGGCAGCCACAACATTGAGAATGAGTGGTTCTACTTTAACTGTCACGGACTAGCCAGCTAAGTTAGCAATTGAGCATGACATACTGGCTAGAAGGAAGGAACTAGAGGTGAATCTAGAAGAGGCAAATGTTCCTCACCAGAAGCCTTCAGATCAGAATCGTCCCATTAAAGCAAACAAGACCCAATTCAAGCCCAACAAATCCCAAGGAAAGGGAAAGAAGGTTCCTCGTGGTGCTTGCTACACTTGTGGGAAATTCGGCCACTTTAAGTCAAATTGTCCCCAAAGGCAAGAGAACAAGAGTGGACACAAACACCCAGAACAAGGAAGAACAAGCAAAAGGGAATTTGTTGGCGTTATTGAATGCAATGCTGCGATGGCAAACACTAATGATTGGTGGATCGATTCTGGTGCAACTCGTCATATTGCGAAGGCGAAGAAAGGGCTGGTGGAGTTAAACAAGCTCAAAGCAGGAGAACAGAGAATCTATATGGGCAACAACACCTACCTGGACGTGGAAGGTGTTGGGACATATCGCCTAGAACTTGCAGATAGCGTCATGGTGCTTAAAGATGTCATCTATGCGCCAGGTATTAGGCGCAATTTGATCTATGTCCCTGCACTGATGAAGAACGGCCTCGAAGTACGATTCTACAATAAAAGAGTGTCAATTGGAAAGGATGGGAAAGTCTTTGCTATGGGAAAGTTTATCCCAAAACATGATCTATTTTGTATCCCTGTAATTGACAATGAAATAAATGAGATAGAAGTTTCTGAGTATTCTTTGTGTGCTTTATCGGAATGTGATCTATGACATTTTAGATTGGGACATCCCAGTAAATCTAAAATGGAACAAATGATAAAGATGAATCTACTACTGGGTTTGACTAAGGTGGAATTAACACCTTGTGAACATTGTCTAGTCGGAAAAAATGACTAAGAAACCTTTCTCGGTAGGACATAGATCACAAGAATTGTTAGAGTTGGTCCACTCGGATATTTGTGGCCCTCTAAGTACAAAGACCTATAACAACAAGGAATATTTCATAACTTTCATAGATGATTATTCTAGATTTGCCTATGTCTACTTGATTTCTAGAAAGTTTGAGGCATTATATTGCTTTAAGAAATATAGAATGGAAGTAGAAAGGAAACTTGGAAGGAATATTAAGGTGTTAATAACTGATAGAGGTGGGGAATACAACTCAAAAAAATTTGAGGTATATTGCCAAGAGCATGGAATAAAAAGGTATGTCACCAAGGCTTACACGCCGCAACAGAATGGTGTGGCAGAAAGAAAGAATAGAACATTGATGAATGTTGTTAGATGTATGTTATCACATTCATGTCGCCCTAGAAAATATTGGGGAGAGGCATTGCTTACGGCAAATTATACTTTAAATAGAATTCCCACCAAGTCTATTGAAAGTAAACCTTATGAACTTTGGAATGGGAGGAAACCAGATTTGAGTCATCTCAAGAAATGGGGATCAATAGCCCATGTTCTCATTCCAAATCAACTTAGAGATAAGTTGGACTTCAGAACATTAAAGTGCAAATTCGTAGGATATTGTGATAAGTCATTTGGCTATAAATTTTTCCATAATGAAAAAGGGATAATTGAATATAAAGATGCTACATTTCTAGAAAATGTAGAGGGAGAGGAACCTCAACAAGAATTGAAAGAACCTCTAATTGTAATAGATGATGACTATTACAATGATGTCTCTAGAAATGATCCAGAAATTGAGGATGAACCTCAACCTATTATGGAAAATGAACAAATACCTATGAATGAAATGCAAAATGAACTACTTGCAATCGGCAACAAGAGACCTAGAACTCCACCAGCATGGATGGATGATTATCACTTGCATTCTTGTGAGCCTTCGTGTCTATCAGTAGACATAAATGAGGATAATCACATAGATCCCATGAATTATATTGATGCAATGAGATCTCATGATTCTTATCTATGGCGGATAGCCATGGAGGAAGAAATTGATTCCATTAAAAGGAACAATGTATGTGAACTATGTGAATTACCCAAGAATAGAAAGGCTATAGGATGCAAGTGGGTGTTTAAGAAAAAGCTTCGAGCTGATGGGTCCATTGATAAATTCAAGGCCCGGTTAGTTGCCAAAGGATATAATCAGAAAGCAGGTATAGATTTTCAAGAAACTTATTCCCCTGTGGCTAAGTTCGCATCTATAAGGATGATCTTAGCAATTGTAGCTCATCTTGACTTGGAACTTTTCCAAATGGATGTCAAGACTGCTTTCCTCAACGGAGAGATGGAGGAAGATATATACATGCTACAGCCTGAGGGATTTCAGGTAGATGGACAGGAGGATAAAGCTTGTAAATGAAAGAAATTGCTTTATGGATTAAAGCCGTCTTCTAGACAATGGTATCTCAAATTTCATGATGTGGTTATTCAACTCGGGTTTGTGCCAAATAAGTTGGACAATTGTGTATATGTCATGAAGAGCGGGAGCAAGTATGCCATTTTATCCTTGTATGTGGATGATATTTTGCTCGTCGGGAATGACATGGAAATGTTGAATAACATCAAATTTGAGATCAGTGGAAAATTTGAGATAAACGACATGGGTGAGGCATCATATGTCCTTGGAATACATATCCTGAGGGATAGGAAGTCTAGAATGTTAAGTATTAATCAAGAAAAGTACTTGAGTTCAGTACTTAAAAGATTTGGAATGCAGAATAGCAATCCGGCACCCACATCGTTAGTCCATGGTAAACGGTTGTGTAAAGAATAATGTCCTGGAGAAGGGCAAAGCACGCTTAATGTTCCATATGCACAAGCAATTGGAAGCTTGATGTATGCTATGCTATGTACTAGGCCTGACATAGCATATGCAGTAAGCTTAGTCAGCAGATATCAAAGTAATTCTAGTCCAGCACTTTGGGAAGCTGTTAAGAGGATTATGAAATATCTAAAAGGTCCTTTGCACCATAAACTAGTTTATCAAGTTGATATGCTTGAGGTACTAGGGTACTCCGATGCTGACTTCGGAGGTGATAAAGATGATGGAAAATCCACTTCAGGACACTTGTTCATCTTTAGTGGTGCTGTTGTTTCTTGGAGTAGCAAGAAACAAGGTTGTGTTGCAAGATACACACAAGAAGCTGAGTACATTGTTGTTAGCATGGCTACTACTCACGCAGTCTGGATAAGACGATTTCTTAAAAATATGGATCTCAATTTGGTAGAAGGGCCAATTGAGATGTACTATGATAATCAGGCAACAATAAGTCTGATCAATAGTGGAGCGAATAACTCTAAAGGAAAACATATAGAGATACAATATCATTACATCCGTGATATTGTACAGAAAGGGGAAATAAAAGTGACTTATATTCCCACAAGTGATATGATTGCCGATCCTTTGACAAAGGGCATTGCGGCAGAGAATTTCATCAAACATGTTGGTTTGATGGGACTTAGAAATATATAAGTCAAAGAAAATTTCATGAATAATGAAATTGTGATATATCTCATGAATGATGAGAGTGTATCGGAAAAAGGATATTATTTATTGAAATGTTATATATCTCATGGATAGTGGGAGTATATGAGAATATGTTATACATCTCACAAATAGTGGGAGTGTATCTAGAACTTATCCGGTATAGTTGGCCAAGTGGGAGATGTTGGGATATGTCCAACTATCTCGGAACCTGATAATGGCAAGCCAATTAATGGGATAAATCCAAGTTGTTGGAGATAATTAAGAGATAATTTCGGCTTTATCTCTTGGGAGGCAGTTTTGGGGTGGAGGTGCAAATCAGAAAGAAGTCTCCCATATATACATGGGGAACTTACCATGTTGATGATACATCGTGAACTTGATCTGCATCGGAGCCCCAAACCCCTTCTTCCTCTCCGCCGTTTTCCTTCAGGTACGGACTACATAGGGCCATGCAGCGGATACTAATCATGGGCTTGATACCTGCAGGGATGGCTTTATTATGCTCGGGTGTTCCTAATGAAATGGATAAAATCCCCAAACACCCAACTCGACCCAACTGTGACAGTTTCCGTCTGTGGAACAGTCACTGCATGCCTTCCTGAAGGCGAAGCCCCGGCCGCCATGTTTTGCCAGAGATGTTTATTCCGGTTTGGTTTCAGGTTAAACGGGAATAAATCAGATGATCAGACATGTATGGAAGCTCTAGTGGACGTGATGGCCTCTAATTCCGTGACTTGCCTGGCTTTCCCATCTGCGTGATCATCCTATCAGGCTTCCACAAGCCTTGGGGACCAACACATCATGGAGATCGCGACGAGATCCCCATGTCTGCTTCTGTATGAGGTTTGTACATTGTAGGGGGGGGGGGGGGGGGGGGGGGGGGGAAGGAAACAACGAACCCAAAATCTGTCATAATCGAATTTGTCGTCAAGTAATTTGGTGTACTTCTCCCGCGGTAGAGTGGTAATACCTTCCCAATGGTATACTAATCTATCGTTAGCTTACTCCATGAGTGTCTACAGCCTGTCAAATGCATACTTCACCTTCCCTTTCTCTCCGTCTATATATGTATTGGACAAGCAAGACAATGTGATGTCCTTTGTATTGTACGAATAAGAAAGTAGTATGTCCCTACCTAGTACTAATTAAAGCCTCCACACTCACACCGTTGGGTGCTCTAACACAGGCCAAAGGGCTGGTTTTGTTGATGCCCAACATTAATGCACATGCAAGAGAATAAAATCCACAACTTGGGCACTAGCACCATCTCCCCGCATATGCTCCCACACAAACGCAGAGGCTAGAAGAAAAGTAGCCAAAGGTGAGGGCTTTTCCACCGGCCAAACACTGGTTAAAGTAGAAAAAGCCTGAGCTTTACTGCCCTTGTTACACACACATCAAAGAGAGCAGTAAATGTTGGTAAAGTTGCCAGTGATCCATATGAGAGGATATGTTTATCTATTCTTGTGGCCAAAGCACAAACAGTTGGCGTGCACTCCTGATATTTCAGAAGAACCGGATTCTCTTTGCCATAAGCTAAAGGATCTAACAGGGTTTCCACGTTTTTGGTGCACGCAAGTCATGGCTGATGCTGCCCACAAGTCTTTATGAAAGATAAAGGAGCAAATTAATTTGCCAGAATGTTGAAGAATAAAAATTGAGATATTGGATTTTCATTAATCTTTTTCTTGACAATACATTTTTATTCATCATGCTGCAAATTATATATGATGAATTAATATGAAACTTGAGTTGCTGAATGAGAGTTGGATTAGAATTGAAACAGTGTGTACTTCATCTGACTTCTCAGTCAGAATTAGGTTGTACACCCAATCAACCTAACTCGTCACGTAATGGATCGGCAGAAATGTTCAAACTAGGGTTTTATTCGGTGATGAACTTAGGATGAGGGAGGGTAGTTGTTTAGTGTACTCTTGGTGGGCCCAACCAAACACTAGTTGCCCTCTATTGCTCTAATCCGAATTATTCTGAAAGCTACATGATGTGATCAGTCTTGTAGTTTATTGATTGCATCATTTTTAACGAAAAATGCTTGCTACCTATTTTAAGTGGATGTCCCTTCATTAATTAAAATCAAAGAAAACTTTTTTACCCATAAAATAGGTAGAAAAATTATTTATCTTTGATTTGATTGGTGAGATAGTCGGACCCCGCATACTAAAGAGATGTGAGACTTCACATCTAACCAATCAAATTAGAAATCAAATAATACTTACTACTTATTTCATGGATAACAAGAACTAAAATCATCTACAAAACAATATATCAAGGGAGCCCTCTATCGTCAACCCACCTCAGTTGTTGTTGCCGATCGACCACCACCTGTTATTAGTGCCATAATGGTGGCCAACATCATCGGCTCCCTTTGGTCCATCCAATAATTTCTTGTGGATGAATTAGACTTGAAGTGGACATATAACCCACTCTCTTTTCCAATAACTATTAGTTGCCTTTTATAAATCTCCATATCACATAGGATCATATAATACAAAAATGCTTTTCAGACTACCACCATAGAGTGATCCTTGCTAGTTTTCAGTTCTTAGCGCCACTTTGGTAATGAGTTAGAGTTAAGATAACTCCAACCATGATCAAAGTTACACATGGCTAACCCACTTTTTACTTTAGTAACAAGTGAGTTAACTCACTTGAATAAATACAGTTAACTACATGTTACATGAGTGCCTTGGTTGGCATTGAAAGGTTAATTTACCTTGGGAAAAGAAAAAGTAGTAATTAATGTTTGTCATGTGAGAGCAAAAAGGTAGTTAACTCACTTGGGTTAACTTCACCCCACCTCTAGAGGTGGGTTGGAAAAAAGTGAGTTAACTCACTTTTGAACCACCTTTAGCCTAATCCACTTGAACTAACTTTGTAACCTTTCCAAAGCACTTTTTGAGTTAACTCTGATTTAAATAAAGTTAACTCAGAGTTAACCCATTACCATGCCAGAGTTAAACTTGCTGCAATCGCATCCTAAAACCATAAAATTGTTCATTTCATTATGGTCCACAATATTCATGAAGTTTGAAGAGGAAAAAAAATCTTTTAAAAAGGATAGGAATGGTATATATACACAGTGTATTTTTAATATTTTTCTCTCGCAAATGCCAATGAGTTTATTAAAAAGAAAAATTAATTAAGAGTCTCTGAGTAGTTTATTGTTTAGTCTCTTTCAGAATATCAGAAGTTACGGAGTTTCTATTTTTTCACGTGATTTAATTTCTAGTCCCTATTTTTAATTTTTTTAACATTTATGAGTCTCGAGGGATGATGTCTATTCTTTTGACATCAATCTCTTTTTTAAATTTGCATCTTACCCTTTCGTCTTTTCATCTTTCTCCTATGAACTATAGCCCTTTACAGTAAACGTTATTGCTTGTTATAGTAAACATTATTTTTATTATAGTAAACAATATTATGTCTGTATAGTAAACACTAGTTTCTTTATAGTAAATTTTATTATTTCTTACAATAAACATAAAGTTTCGTTATAGTAAATATTTTCCTATTACATTAATACTTTCTTTTATAATAAACGTTATTGCCATGAAAGATTATTGTAACATGAAATAATATTTACTGTAACGGATAATAATGTTTGCTGTAATAAGTAATCACATTTACTATAACATATAATAACGTTAATTTTAAAAGACTACAGTTCACAGGAGAAGGTGAAAAGATGAAAGGACAAGATGGAAATTTAAAAAAGAGATCAGTGCTAAAAAGACGAAGATCGTCTATCAAGACTCATAAATGTTAAAAAATTAAAAGTGACATGGGGGAACTCCCGCAGCTCGGTTGGAGCCTCAGCCTTGACTGACGTCTCAGAGTTGCCCAGGCCGAGGACGTCTTCTCATCTAAAGACGAGGCTAGCCCATCTCAGCCTAATCCGACGTGGAGCGCGCGACATGACTGTGGATCCTCGAGGTCGTGGCTCATGTAACTACCCAATCAATAGCTATTAAGGTAATATTGGTCGCAGATCGTGCTCTAGGTAATGGTTGTCATGAAGGCCATAATCTGAATGATCTCGCATAACAGTTACAATGATGAGATGGCAGTTACGATGACATGGTGCAATATTCGTGGGATCTTCTAACGGTTCCAATGGGTAGCCTAACATTATACGAGGGGAGGACGCTCAAAGGTATGTTGTTCTGATCCTCTGGCTAGGCCATTCTTCTCAGCTAGTGATTGAGCATTAGAGTGTCTCCTTACCGAGACTCCTCTGACATCGGGGTCAAGAGCTCGCGCTTTAGAGGTCACCTTGACTTCGCTGGTTTCCTTTGGTCATCTCGGCCCAGGCCAACAACTGCTGAGCAAAGTGGAACATTTTTGGCGCTGTCTATGGGAAACAACTTTGTAGTTTCCATGGCTCCTAAAGGAAAGTCCATTAGCTGCATTGCCAAGGAGGCACTCTTTCTAGTCGAGCCGATGGAGGAGGTCATCGGTGGTGGGTTTGGCTCTGGTGAGTAGGACTCCACAACCTCTTCGCGCCTCAACTGTTTGGAGCAAACTGTGGGATCCATTCACCATATGCTGGAGTAGAACAAACAATTCCACCAATCTCTCTGAGCTGAGCTGGACATCATTGAGGAGTGTCGGGACTAAGTTTTCATTTGGATGGAGGTCTATCGACAAAGGATGAAGCGAACCTTCACTGCCTAGGTCAGGTCGAGACACTTTGGCATCAGCGATGTCATCTTATGCAAGCTGGCCATCTCGAATCCACGTTCAGCAGTTGGTAAGCTTTCTTCGAACTGGGAAGGCCCCATCCCATGTGGTAGAGGACCTTGGTCATAGGGCCTACCAGTTGTCGGATCTAGATGGGTTGGCAATTTTGAGAACTCGGATCTTCGTTGTTTCTATGCTTAATGGGAATAAAAGTGATTTTTATTGCATTTTCTATATACATTGGCAAGTTTCTTAAGCATTGTCTTGTTTGAACGATGAGTCACTGTAGAGCATCGTGCAGGTGCCAATGCCGAGTCACTTTACAACATCGTCCTGTGGTTTATGGAGAGTCCCTCCGGCACTCATGATGGGCTCCAACGTCGCGATGGCCGATGTGAAGGCTGACGTGGAGGCAACGAGGTAGTGCAAACCTATAGCTCCTGGTGGCTGACGTGGAGGCAATGAGGTGGCATAGACATGTAGCTCCAGATGGCTGATGCAGAGACTATTGAACACCAAGATGGAAGCTATTACGGGGATATCCCAGCAGGTCAGCTGAGCTCTGGGGCTCAGCCTACCTCATTGAGGGCATAGGTCGACGTCCTTTCTCTCTCTCAGGCGAAACATTAGCGATATACGATCCGACAAGTCAGGTCGGAAGAATCAATCTACTTTACATCTCGGGCCGTCTTCCTCAGCTCGGCTGGGGACGGTCTCTCGGCTCGGACAGAGCCGACCTGGAACCCAGTGTGCTCGCGGGTGCCCTGAAACGTTGCTCACATGACTGACGAGGCAAATAAGGTAAGGTCCAAGGGTCATGGGACTGATAACTGCGGCCTTTAAGACCACGATCATGATGACCTGGTAGGCCGGTGGCAACATCAATCCGACATCAATCACATAGCCCTCCAACGAGATTGGTGGGGTCGTCCAACTATTGCACAGGTGTCCTAACACTATATAAGAAACAGACACTCCACAGGCATAGGTATGTTGTTCTACCCCAAGCTACGCCATTATGCTCGGCTAGCGACTGACTAGAGTGTCGGAGTGTCTCCCCGCCGAGGCCTCTTAGTGGTCTTTGCAAGTCGGGTCGAGAGCTCAGAACCAGCGTCTCACGTCAGCCAAGCACGCCTCAGATGGGATTCATCGACTTGGTCATCTAGGCTCACTCTTCGGCGAGATGCACCTTAGCGGTCACCTCAGCCTGAGCTGACCTATGTTACACTTACGGTAACATTGGTGCCGTCTGTGGGAAATTGCTACTAAAGGTCAGTATGGTTTTCCCTTATCCCTTTTAGTTGAACTGAACTAAATGTGGACTTTAAAGAGCCCTTTAGGCATCATCCATGATCGACGAGGGAGCCAACCTGTAAGGTTTCCCCAACAAGTATCCCCAGAGAACAATTAAAAAAGGGCAAATGACGAGTCGCTTAGAGCATCATTCTGTGCGAATCTCTTCATTTTTCCCCAATAGATTTCGTACCCTCGGCTCGGGGGCCTAGTGGTCGGACATCATACTTCATCATCGGAGACCTTGCTTTGCGTAATCATGAGCACTCTTAGCTGAAGGCCCACACTGCAATTGAGAGCAACGTTATCACATCGTCATTTTTTATCCCAACAACATGAGAACAAGTCGAAGAACATGGACATCGTAGTTCGCTGGATGAGGTCACTTTGGCACTCTCCAGGGATTGAGGAACGATGTCCGACGTGAATTGAATACGTGGTCGCTTTGGCACATGTGATGGACGTGGACATCGTAGTTTGCTGGACGAGGTCGCTTAGGCACTTGTCAAGAACTGAGGAACGACGTCTGATGTGAATTGAAGGCCTGGTCGCTTCAGCACACGTGATGAACGTGGACGTCGTAGTTCGCTGGACGAGGTCGCTTTGGCACTCTCCAGTGACTGAGGAACGACGTCCGACGTGAATGAAGGCGTGGTCACTTCAGCACAAGTGATGGACGTGGACGTCATAGTTCGCTGGACGTAGTCACTTAGGCTGTAGCAACTTGAATTTTTAAGAAAAATAAAAATTTAAATAAAGAATTAAAACCTAGCTAAATGGATATTTAAATGAAAAGAGCATTAAATAAAACCAATTAAATGGGAAAGAGTAATGGGCTTTGCTTAATGGTCCCTCTAGAATTTATTGGGTCAAAATATGAATTTTACAAGGGAGAATAATAAGAAAATACCCTAAATTCGGAGTTTAATAATATCATAATTGGAAAGGGGTTATTAAAGTAATAAAAGTGGCAATTATAGTTGGAATTGGATTCCTAAACCTACCCCATATAGTCTAGCATGAATTTAGATACTATCCTAACCCAATTAGAGATTGGAAAGCAAGAGAGGAAAGGTGGAGTTAGGAAATCTCGTAATTAAGAGGAATTTGAGTAGTAGTAGGAATATGAACTTGTATTTATATAAATACACCTCTTAAACCCTCTTGGCCGACCCTAGCTCGTTGTCAAAGGTTGTTGGACGTGGAGAAGAGGCCAAGGAGGAGAAGATCTCGTGGGGAGAAGGAGTTCTTGGAGCTTCTTCTTCGTTCTTGGAGTTCTAAGACCTAGAAGATAAATCGAGTCAAAGGTAGGCATTCTCACAAGCAAAACTAAATCAAATCATCTGTAGGTAGTTCCAATCACCAGGAACAAAAGCCCTCTCGTTTCATAATTTTTCATCGAGCCAATCTTTTGTTCTTGATTTTTGAAGTTCTGCATCCATGATAACCTCGAGTCATCATGTTTAAATCAGATCTCCATGTACACTTGTTCCCATGCTACGAAATTTTACTGTAGATACTACTTGTTGTTAGGGATCTTTTGCCCTTAAAAGCCTTAATTTTTATGAAGCATGTTGCTCGAATTAAATCATTCATCTCTACTGCACCTGAAATCAGGTTGCTTCTTGTTCCACTTGTTAGAACCATGTCGATACCATGATTGTTTTCGAATTCCAAATTGCTGGAAGTACCCTTGCATGTCTAGATTAATTAAAACTGGTTTCATGATTTTTCATAGTGTATACAATTAGTTATGATTTTCTGAACTACCATATGTCAAAAAGGTAAGTTTCTAGACCGCAATCCAAGACAGATCAGAGCTCTGTCAGACTCAGTCCACGGACCTGAGAACGCGACGGCCCGACAGGTCACGTTCTCAAGCCCGTCGCGACGCCTTTCTTGTCACGTTCTGAACGCGACAAGAGACCCCGTCGCGTTCTGGCCGCTGAACAGACAGCCCTGTCGTGACCCGTACAGGACCCTGTCGCGATCTGGCCTAACCCTATCGCAATCCTTACTGGCCTATGTCGCCTTCACAGGTTTTTGATGAAAACCCATAAAAATTATTTATGTCGCTTTCTAAATAATTCTTACGCCTTTTTACAGTTATACCCCCAATAAAAACTTGATTTAAAAATGGAGCTACATTGAATGATTTAAAATACATATTCACGACTTATTTCTAGCTATGATTTCTCTTACACATGCACACACATGAACCATCCATATATGGCTGAAATTTGGCAGAAAATATCTCATAAAGTATCTGATAATTTATTGCAATAAAATATATTAATTGCCCTATTTTAAAGGACTTGTATTCGTTTCTTGCGTTGTTTATATACCGATATCGACGCTCCACTGTTCTAGAATTCCTCTAGAACGTCGAGTACCTATTTTATATACACACTTTACTTGGCTTGTGGTGAACTCTCCGTCGGATATTCCTTTCGCCGGACTAGTGAACTGTTGCATAAGTCCTCCGTAAGTCTCATCTGATCATGGATTCCCACATGGTCGACGAGCCGGTTGTACCCTAACACCCATTACACCTTTAGGGATCGATATGATCCAAACGGCTACTAGAAGTCCACTCTCATCTTGAATAACGTCGGACCTCTAGACTTGTGTATAACATGGCCAGCGGGAAGATCGTGAATTCCACCTGACTGCCAATACGACGTGCGCGTGTTGTGCAACTGTTACTATCGCCTGTTTACTCGTCGCTTTACGTGCAATGTCCACTAGCTCTCATCTGTACTCTACTCGCTCATCTATTCACGTTCACTCTACTATCTCGTCTATTCATCTAGTGCTCTCATCTACTTCTTGGTACTCTATATTGGCCATTGACTGATTGTCGAAAGATAAACAATATAACCAATGCCAGGCAATATATAAAGGGCCCGATCTGGTCCTGGGATGTGCGCCCGAAAGTGCTAGTGCCCATGGGAGTTAAATGATCAGAGTGTTTGGCATTACACTCAAGTGCTATCTATCTCGACTATCTATATGACAATCAAAAAACACAAAACGTGCTATACTCTCTCGATGTCTAGAATGACAAACAAGTGCTATACTCGTTGTGCTATTACTATACTTGTGCTAGTTGTGCTATGGCCATCCTGCTATTCGTGCTATACTCGATACTTATGCTATTTTTGGAAACTATACTCGATCTCATGCTATTGTGCTATCCTGTTACCTGTTGTGCTATCCCTTGCTATATTTTGACTTTCTTGTATCTTTAGATACTCTGCCATTAAATACGTTAATTATTTTAAGCCTGCTTGAGCCTGAGATTTAAGTCCTACTGGGCATTATCGCTCACCCTGCGTTATTTGATGTTGTGTTCTCAGGTGAGACCGAGGATGACACATACACTCACGAGGAAGGGGATGACCAATAGTGAAGCCAGGAGTACCCTCGAGTCATTATGTCATCTTAGAGTTGTAGTTAGTTACTTCCATTTATTGCAATGTAATTGGGCCCTATAGAATGGCTCTGATATTAGTGGTTGTAACTAGACATTCAAAAAGTTATTAATGAGAAAGATTGTTTTAGTATTGTTCAATGTGCAATGGTTTGGTGTCTAGTACTCGCTCTATACCCTTTTCTTGCAACTGCCTTCGCGCTCCGATATTCCGCGTCGGGGCTTGACATAGGCACTCGTCAGGAACTGAAGAACGACGTCTGACGTGAATTGAAGACGTGGTCACTTTGGCACACGCAATAAACGTGGGCGGCGTAGTTCAAAGGACAAGGTCGCTTCAGCACTCCCCAGTAACAGAGGGACGACGTCTGACGTGAATCAAGGATGAAGTCGCTTTAGCACTCGTCAGAAACCGAGACGACATCCGACATGAGCTGAATACGAGGTTACTAGGACGTACGTATACCACGTCGTTCGTAGGACGAGGACGCTTAGGCATTCGTCATGAATAGGGATGACGTCCAACAAGAACTGACGACAGTTTACCATCGTAACTCGTTGGCAGAATCATTTGATGACAAACTGTTTACAAGGGTCTTATCCGACCTCAAGAGTTACTCTGATGAATATGAGCCTGCTGAGTTTGCGAGGAGCTATAAATAGGTTGATACAACATAACTAACACAGAGCAGGACAAGGTCACTTCAACACTTATCAAGGATGAAATTCCAATGAACAGAAAGGTTAAGCACATCGGGTTTTAGTAGTGATAGCTTAAGAAACTATAATCTCGGTTATCGAAACTTTTCCAAGATTAAGTTCTCGGATAGTGCCGACGACCTAAACACGTGCCAAAAATGTGCAAATGGTTCGAAAAGGAGTTATATTGATATTTAAAAAGATACAAAAGGCCTTGGCGCAGCGCCAAGGGTACATTTGTTTAAAAGTCAGTCTACGACGACATCATTGCCGGTCGGAGTCTCCTCGTTGTCGGGCACAACAGACTCATCGACTACAACGTCTTCGGCGGTGGTCTCCAAGACATTTTCAAAGCAGCGGCCAACGCGTCGTCGACAATAGTAGCAATGCTCTCGTCTCTGTCATCGACGCCTGCCTCCTCGTCCTCTTCCGCATCAAGTAGGACCTCAGAGAGGTCAATGCTTGGAAAGTGTTTCTGAACACGTTTGAGGTAGAAGTCGTAGCCCTGCTTAAAGAGCTTGACGACCTCGGCTTTTAGCTCGTCGGATTCCCGATAGTCGGCAACAGCATCATCGAAAGCGTTTTCCGCTCCTCGGCCACCAATCACGCAGTCTCAACCTTTGTCTTCTCGTGGGCCTCATGCTCCTCCTTGAGTGCCTTTTTCTCGTCTAGAAGTAGTTTATTCACATTCTCGGCCTCCTCGCCTCTCAGCTTCTTCTCGGCCTCAAGTTTGGCTTCGACCTCGGCTACATGCGCCTCGGCTAAAGCTCGGAAGGATTTGATCAGGAGCAGAAGCGTCCCGAATGACGCCAGCTGCTCTTGTGTGGCCCTGTAGAAATTCTCGATGATCTCGTTGTATTTCTAGGCCAATGAGCGGGCTTTTACTCGAGCTGGGACCGATTTTCGGCCCCATTCCATTGCGCTGGGCTTGTCACGTCCCGAGAATTACGCAGCGGATATTATTGATTAATTAAAGTCGATATCCGAGACGTGAACAATCGGAAAATAAGCATCTAGCTAGCACGCACTAAATGAATAACATACATCATCATAGGGCCCAAATATTGAACTCAACTAATTTTTTATTCAATCTCAACACACTGTATTCCAAATGGATACTAGTACAGGACTAAGACTCAATAAAAAGGAAAAGTACATTTTTTCCTCACTTCCTACTACATGAATCTAACACTCAAAGCAAACTACTATGAATAGACTCGTGTTTGGAACGCTCTTCACTCGGACGCATTCCCGTCCTCGTCTTACTCTTCCTCTTGAACTTCATAGTCACCTAGATTGGGTAAAAGTAGGGGATGAGTAAACTTGCCCAGTAGGATTTACATCTCAATGTGCGGGCAATGATATAAGTGATTAACATTTTAGAACTAGGCAAGTACGATGAATGATATGCAAGTACGAATAAAACTTGTTAAAACATGATATATAAAACAAGCTAGAGAGAGTGATCATGATAGAACAAGATTTGTGAACAAGATGACAAGATAGAACTTAGCAATAGATCACTTTGTACAAGCACGCGAGATTTCACTTGATGTCAAGAATGCAAGATATCACTTGATGTCAAGAATGCAAGATATCACTAATTGCATTAAATGCAGGATGGCCATATCACGTAAGCAAGCAAGCACGCACGAGCACGATCATGTAACACTAATCAGGCACGTAGACACTAATGTACACCAAGAAAAGATCCATCAAGAATGTACACTAGGACACGTGTATGTGGTTATTGTATCTATCAATCAACACGACACGCACGACTCCCAACGCAGATGCAACGCCAGTAATCATTATACCCCATGGTTAACAGTATATCTATGACTCGCCGTCATTGGGGCTAGATTGGAGCCCTTGGACACACGCCGTGCCCTGTCAGCATCTCACGTAAATTTTAAATGTAGATATCCACAGGTATTAATAATGGCCAATGAGAGTTTCAATAAGTAAGCATGTGTAACGTCATGTTCATGATGATGAGAACTAGTAATAAGTAATTGAACACGATTTCAAGATAACAATGATCAAGAGATAAATTCGGCAGCATAACGGTACGATTTATAATTTATCTCAATCTTTAACATTAATGGCTTTAGTCTAGATTGTCAATCACACTCACGAGAACAAGAAGAGAAAGGAAGTGCACGCTATCTTCAGGGAACTTCAATGGTACAACCAACTCGTTGGCCATGTGGGAATCCATGGTCAGAGGAGATTTATGGGGGCCTTGGTGAAAAGGTCGCTAGTCTACCGATTCGGAATGACCGGTAGAGAGTTTCCAATTTCCCAAGAAAGGGTTGTCTAACAGTGCGAGTGTGTAGTGCGGTACGCGTGTCTCAATTCACAAACTCGGGGAAAAATACTTTAAACTCATAGCATGAAGTGAAAATATGCCCTTAACTAAACATGAATTGCGAGATTCTAGGATAACAATTGATCATTTTAAGAAGCTAGAACAGTTCAAAGAGTTAATCAAAAGTCAACTGAATAGTCACGTCATTTAAGAGAGCAATTGGAATAATGTTCGTGTACTTAAAGCTTTTTAAATGGGTTAAACACTTTTAAGCCATGAAAATAACCACCATGCATTAATCAGACCCAAGACATGTGGATTACAAACTAAATATTACCTTAACCAGACCTCGGGTATAGTGGTTAGGTTTGCAAGACAGTAAGTGGGGTTAAGTGACAAATCCTGAGATCACGACAGGGGCATATAAGGATAGCGACAGGGCTGTCAGGCCCGGAGTCAGGTCGCGACAGGTGGATATAAGGAAGGCGACAGGGGCTGTCAGGCCCGGGTCAGGTCGCGACAGGCCACAACAAGGGTTGCGACGGGTCGGGACCAGAAAGCGACAGGGTGTTGTGAAGAACGCGACTGGGCGGTCAGATCAGGCAGCACGATCACGACGGAGCGCCAAGTCGCGATAAGATCGTGACGGTGCGGGCTGTCGTAACGAGACCTCAGAACGCGGCCCATCGGGCCGTCGCATTCACAGCGTCTGCGCCTGACTCTGGCAGAGCAAGGACATGTTCTTGGATTGCGGTCCAGAACTTCCATATATTGACATAGGGTGCTTCCGAAATAGAGAACAAATTGTACAGTGTATGTAAAATAACGAAACTAGTTTTAAAACAACCTAGACATACAAAGGTACTTCCAATAAATCAGAATTAGAAAATAAGGATGGTTTCGATAGGCTTTGATCAAGTCGAGCACAACATCAGACCAAGTGTAACCTGAAACCGTAGTTTCTTGCAGAAACCCTATTGATATGCTTATAACTCTCTAACCAATGACATTTAGACAAAACGTTCAACACAAAACCTTATGAGGACAACTAGTAGAATAACTTTCATGTTATGAGTTTACTCTAATTCGGTCTTGAATCAAGTGAAACATATAAAGAACAGAAAAAGTCCTAACAGTGCACGACTTTGGCAAAACGCTTATAATTCAAAATCTACTAGATGAAATTCGATGAAACCAATGGGAAATGAAATTTAACTTGATGCTCTACACATTGGTATAGGATATGTTAAAATTTGGCCCGAGAAAACCTACCTTTTGGGGGTATGAAGTCTCGTTCTTCCAGAAAACCCGTGTTCAGACCACTTGGAGGAGAACGCCTAATACTCCGTGTATACTGCATGGAATTTGGGCATTCCACTTGAGTTAGGAAGTAGACTCGACCCTCTTTCCAGAGGTATAAGCCTTGCACGATGGGATTTAGTTTTGGCCTACCTTTGATCGGCTTCAAGAAGGTGGTTTGCGCAGGTCGTAGCAGATGAACGGGGAAGAAGATGAGCTTGGTATGCTTGATCTCCTACTCTCCAGCCACCAAGAGCTCCTCCACATGACCCCAGCATATTCTAAACTCGTCCCTAGGGTTTGGGTGAAGAGTATTTAAGCAACCATGGTGTTTAGGAGTCCTATTATGACTAGGAAAGAAGGGTTGAGGGATTGGCATGTTGGTTTCCTATTTTTGATGATTTCTTCCTCCCTTTGAGTGTGTGCGGCTTTAGGAAACCTCCCACCATAGTTAGGCATGAATTTGGGTTGCCATGAATGCATGATTGCATCTCAATTCAACTCTAATTGCCTCTTTTTAATTTCAGCTTATTTATGGTTACGAATTTATATGTATTTTCTTGCTTCATTTGATTTTTGGGTCATATGTGGTCCATTGGCCCAATTATGATATTGGGTCATTAATATATAATGTTGGAAGTCTCCCCAACACCTTTATTTAATTTTTGGTTGCGTCGCATTTCCGTGTTAACGGTTTTCCGACTTGTTTCCTAATTCGGATAATTAGTCACCATGTGATGCTCACTTGGTTAATCAGATTTTTCATCACATGAATTCCTTCGTGGAACCCTTAAGAATAATGTGTGGGGTTGATTTCCCATTTTTACGGATTTTTCCTATGTGATTTAGCACATACGATAATGATACGTATGTTTTAAATACCTTACTATTATGGAAATTATTTATTTCCATTTATTCGAATTTTTTATATAGTTAAAAATTTCGGGGTGCTACACCCTCCCCCTCTTAAGAGAATTTGGTCCCCAAATTCATGTATAGAAAATTATTGTGCAAGTGAGGTGTACTTACTTGTGAATAGCTCCGGGTATCCCTTGCGCATTGCTTCCTCGGTTTCCCACGTGTCGTCCTCATCCATGCGTTGATTCCATCTAACCCTTACTAGTGGAATAACCTTGTTCCTTAGTTGGCGCAGTTCCCGGTCCACGATCTTAATTGGCTTCTCTTGATATGTTCTGTCTTTGTTGAATTCCAGAAGCTCATATTCTATGACGTGCCATGGATCTCATACATACTTTTTCAACATGGATATGTGGAACACATTGTGTATTCCATCCATTTGTGGTGGTAAAGCGAGACGATATGCCACCTCGCCGACTCTTTCAAGGATTTCGAAAGGCCCGACAAACCTTGGTGACAACTTGCCTTTAATGCCAAAACGTCTGATCCCACGGCCTGGAGACACTTTCAAGAATACATGTTCACCCACCTGAAACTCTAGGTCTCTTCTTCTATTATCTGCATATGCCTTTTGTCTTTGCTGCGCCACCGCCATTCTTTCTTTAATAAGCTTTACCTTCTCTATGGTTTCCCTTATCACCTCTGGTCCTAACATTTGTTTTTCGCCAACTTCATACCAGCATATTGGAGATCGGCAACTTCTGCCATAAAGTGCTTCAAATGGTGCCATTTGAATGCTAGCTTGATAGCTATTATTGTAGGCGAACTCCACAAGAGGTAAGTGTTCATGCCAGCTACCTCCAAAATCTAGGACACATGCTCTAAGCGTATCTTCAATCACCTGGTTGGTTCTCTCCGTCTAACCATCTGTCTGTGGATGGAAAGCCGTGCTAAAGTTTAGTTTAGATCCCAAGGAGTAGTGCAGTCCTTTCCAAAAATGGGATGTAAACCTAGGGTCTCTATCAGACACGATAGACACTGGTATTCCATGTAATCTGACTATTTCTTTCACATATAATGCAGCCAGAACATCTACTGACCACTTATTCTTCAATGGCAAAAAGTGAGCCGACTTAGTTAAGCAGTCGACAACAACCCAGATACCATCGAATCCACCTCTAGATTTGGGTGGTCCGAAAATAAAGTCCATCCCTATACCTTCCCATTTCCATGCCGGGATTTCTAGGGGTTTGAGTTTACCTGTGGGTCACAAGTGTTCCGCCTTGACCTTTTGACATGTTAAGCATCGGGCGACATATTCCGCCACCTCCCTCTTTATATTTGGCCACCAAAAGCTTCTCTTCAGGTCCTGATACATTTTGGTAGTTCCCGGATGTATGGTATACCTGGTCTTGTGAGCCTCATCCATAATCATTTTCTTTGTCTCCGTATGGTCGGGTACACAGACTCGATCTCGGAACAATAGTCTTCCATCTTCAGTTAATGAGAAATCCGGCCTCTGGTCTAGATTAGCCTTAATCTCCACAAGTACGGGGTCATTGTCTTGGAGTGTTGTGATGTCCTCCAATAGTGTAGGTTGTGCTCTAATACTAGCAACAAAGCGTCCTTTCTCTTTGATGTCCGCATCAATATTTAACTTGGCGAAGTCTTCTAATAACTTCCATTCGTCCACCATTAAACTTGACAATGTGATCATTGGCTTTCTACTTAGAGCATCTGCCACAACATTTACTTTTCCTGGATGATATTGGATCATAAAGTCGAAGTCTTTGAGATACTCCAACCACCTCCGTTGTCTCATATTCAAGTCCTGCTGAGAAAACAGATACTTTAAGCTTTTATGGTCAGAAAACACAATGAATTTCTCACTATATAGATAATGACGCCATATCTTCAAGGCGAATACTACAGCAGCTAACTCCAAATGATGTACAGGATAATTTTCCTCGTGCTTCTTCAATTGTCTGGACGCGTAGCATATAACTTTCCCATTTTGCATCAGCACACAGCCGAGGCCGATCCCGGATGCATCGGTGTATACTTCAAAACTACCCCCAACAACTGGCAGTGTCAGTACGGGTGCCGAGGTAAGGTGCCCTTTCAATGCCTTGAAACTTTGTTCACATTCATTAGTCCATGCAAATGGATTCTCCTTCCTGGTAAGCCTGGTCAATGGTACCGCTACCTTTGAGAAATCTTTAATGAAGCGACGATAATAACCGACTAAGCCCAGAAAGCTCCTAATCTCCGACACAATTGTCGGCCATTCCCAGTTCTTCACCGCCTCTACCTTAGATGGATCCACAGTGATTCCCTCCTTGGATATGATGTGACCAAGGAAAGACACTTCCTCTATCCAGAATTAACACTTACTAAGTTTGGCATAGAGTTGGTTATCTCTGAGCACTTGCAGAGCAACCTTCAGGTGTTCTTCATGTTCTTCTTTGGATTTGGAGTAAATAAGGATGTCATCAATGAACACCACTACAAACTGGTCCAAGTATGGCCTATAGATATTGTTCATAAGTTGCATGAAAGCCGCTGGGGCATTTGTTAAACCAAACGGCATGACCACGAACTCATAGTGACCATATCTACTCCGGAACGCAGACTTGTGAATATCCTCCTCCTTTATTCTTAGTTGATGGTAGCCTGATCTTAGATCTATCTTAGAGAAATATTGTGCACCAGAGATCTGGTCAAACAGCTCGTCGATGCGGGGCAGTGGATACTTATTCTTTCTATCATATTCCCAGTCTCTACCCATTCTCACCAGGTACTATATTTAATTTCCATGACCTAGGTTCCATAGGTATCTCCTATTCCTGAGACATATATCCTATTTGGTATTCCTAGGCTCTGATACCATTAAACTGTCACGTCGCGAGAATTACGCAGCGGATATTATTGATTAATTAAAGTCGATATCCCGAGACGTGAACAGTCGGCAAATAAGCCTCTAGCTAGCATGCACTAAATGAATAACATACATCATCATAGAGCCCAAATATTGAACTCAACTAATTTTTTATTCAATCTCAACGCACTGTATTCCAAATGGATACTAGTACAGGACTAAGACTCAATAAAAAGGAAAAGTACATTTATTCCTCACTTTCTACTACATGAATCTAACACTCAAAGCAAACTACTATGAATAGACTCATGTTTGGAACACTCTTCACTCGGACGCATTCCCATCCTCGTCTTGCTCTTCCTCTTGAACTTCATAGCCACCTAGATTGGGTAAAAGTAGGGGATCAGTAAACTAGCCCAGTAGGATTTACATCTCAATGTGCGGGCAATGATATAAGTGATTAACATTTTAGAACTAGGCAAGTACGATAAATGATATGCAAGTACGAATAAAACTCGTTAAAACATGATATATAAAACAATCTAGAGAGAGTGATCATGATAGAACAAGATTTGTGAACAAGATGACAAGATAGAACTTAGCAATAGATCACTTTGTACAAGCTCGCGAGATTTCACTTGATGTCAAGAATGCAAGATATCACTAATTGCATTAAATGCAGGATGGCTATATCACGTAAGCAACCAAGCATGCACGAGCACGATCATGTAACACTAATCAGGCCCGTAGACACTAATGTACACCAAGAAAAGATCCATCAAGAATGTACACTAGGACACGTGTATGTGGTTATTGTATCTATCAATCAACACGACTCCCAGCGCAGATGCAACGCCAGTAATCATTATACCCCTTGGTTAACAGTATATCTATGACTCGCCGTCATTGGGGCTAGATTGGAGCCCTTGGACACACGCCGTGCCCTGTCAGCATCTCACGTAAATTTTTAAATGTAGATACCCACAGGTATTAATAATGGCCAATGAGAGTTTCAATAAGTAAGCATGTGTAACGTCATGTTCATGATGATGAGAACTAGTAATAAGTAATTGAACATGATTTCAAGATAACAATGATCAAGAGATAAATTCGGCAGCATTACGGTACGATTTATAATTTAGTTCAATCTTTAACATTAATGGCTTTAGTCTAGATTGTCAATCACACTCACGAGAACAAGAAGAGAAAGGAAGTGCATGCTATCTTCAGGGAACTTCAATGGTACAACCAACTCGTCGGCCATGTGGGAATCCATGGTCAGAGGAGATTTACGGAGGCCTTGGTGAAAAGGTCGCTAGTCTACCGATTCGGAATGACCGGTAGAGAGTTTCCAATTTTCCAAGAAAGGGCTGTCTAACAGTGCGAGTGTGCAGTGCGGTACGCATGTCTCAATTCACAAACTTGGGGAAAAACACTTTAAACTCATAGCATGAAGTGAAAATATGCCCTTAACTAAACATGAATTGCGAGATTCTAGGATAACAATTAATCATTTTAAGAAGCTAGAACAGTTCAAAGAGTTAATCAAAAGTCACCTGAATAGTCACGTCATTTAAGAGAGCAATTGGAATAATGTTCGTGTACTTAAAGCTTTTTAAATGGGTTAAACAGTTTTAAGCCATGAAAATAACCACCATGCATTAATCAGACCCAAGACATGTGGATTACACACTAAATATTACCTTAACCAGACCTCAAGTATAGTGGTTAGGTTTGCAAGACAGTAAGTGGGGTTAAGTGACAAATCCTGAGATCGCGACAGGGGCATATAAGCATAGCGACAGGGCTGTCTGGCCCGGAGACAGGTCGCAACAGGTGGATATAAGGAAGGCGACAGGGGCTTTCAGGCCCAGATCAAGTCGCGACAGGCCACAGCAAGGGTCGCGACGGGTCGGGACCAGAAAGCGACAAGGTGTTGTGAAGAACACGACTGGGCGGTCAGATCAGGCAGCACGATCGCGACGGAGCGCCAAGTCGCGATAAGATTGCGACGGTGCGGGCTGTCACGATGAGACCTCAGAACGCGGCCCATCGGGCCATCGCGTTCACAGCGTCTGTGCCTGACTCTGGTAGAGTAAGGACATGTTCTTGGATTGCGGTCCAGAACTTCCATATATTGACACAGGGTGCTTCCGAAATAGAGAACAAATTGTACAGTGTATGAAAAATAACGAAACTAGTTTTAAAACAACCTAGACATACAAGGGTACTTCCAGTAAATCAGAATTAGAAAATAAGGATGGTTTCGATAGGCTTTGATCAGGTCGAACACAACATCAGACCAAGTGTAACTTGAAACCATAGTTTCTTGCAGCAACCCTATTACCATGCTTATAACCCTCTAACTAATGACATTTAGACAAAACATTCAACACAAAACCTGACGAGGACAACTATTAGAATAACTTTCATGTTATGAGTTTACTCTAATTCGGTCTTGAATCAAGTGAAACATATAAAGAACGGGAAAAGCCCTAACAGTGCACGACTTTGGCAAAATGCTTATAATTCAAAATCTACTAGATGAAATTCGGTGAAACGAATGGGAAATGAAAGTTAACTTGATGCTCTACACATTGGTATAGGATATGTTAAGATTTGGCCCGAGGAAGTCTACCTTTTGGGGGTATGAAGTTTCGTTCTTCCAGAAAACCCGTGTTCAGAGCACTTGGAGGAGAACGCTTAATACTTTGTGTATACTGCATGGAATTTGGGCATTCCACTTGGGTTAGGAAGTAGACTCGACCCTCTTTCCAGAGGTATAAGCCTTGCACGATGGGATTTAGGTTTGGCCTACCTTTGATCGGCTTCAAGAAGGTGGTTTGTGCAGGTCGTAGTAGATGAACGGGGAAGAAGATGAGCTTGGTATGCTTGATCTCCTACTCTCCAGCCACCAAGAGCTCCTCCACACGACCCCAGCAAGTTCTAAACTCGTCCCTAGGGTTTGGGTGAAGAGTATTCAAGCAACCATGGTGTTTAGGAGTCCTATTATGACTAGGAAAGAAGGGTTGCGGGATTGGCATGTTGGTTTCCTATTTTTGATGATTTCTTCCTCCCTTTGAGTGTGTGAGGCTTTAGAAAACCTCCCACCATAGTTAGGCACGAATTTGGGTTGCCATGAATGTATGATTGCATCCCAATTCAACTCTAATTGCCTCTTTTTAATTTCAGCTTATTTATGGTTACGAATTTCTATGTATTTTCTTGCTTCATTTGATTTTTGGGTCATATGTGGTCCATTGGCCCAATTATGATATTGGGTCATTAATATATAATGTTGGAAGTCTCCCCAACACCTTTATTTAATTTTTGGTTGCGTCGCATTTCCGTGTTAACGGTTTTCCGACTTGTTTCCTAATTCGGATAATTAGTCACCATGTGATGCTCACTTGGTTAATCGGATTTTTCATCGCATGAATTCCTTCTTGGAACCCTTAAGAATAATGTGTGGGGTTGATTTCCCATTTTTACGGATTTTGCCTACGTGATTTAGCACATACGATAATGATACGTATGTTTTAAATACCTTGCTATTATGGAAATTATTTATTTCCATTTATTCGTATTTTTTATATAGTTAAAATTTCCGGGGTGCTACAGGGCTCCTTTGGACCAACAACGCGACGTCGGGAGAGAGGAGCCCGAGGCGGTGACCTGGATGGACGCTGTGGCAGGCCGAGGACGTTTGGATGGCGCCCTCCTCTTTGACGACTGCGTCTTCTCAGGGGATGATAGAGACGGGGCAGCAGCTGGGTGGTCGGTCTCCACAGGTCGACCGCGTTTCGCGCCTCGGCTTGCTCTCTTTTTGCTGCTTGACATAAGCTCTCGAGTGGTCATCTCGGAGAGTGGGACGTTGACCCTCGCCTTGGCCGATGGCACTGACGACCTTCCCTTGTCGGCCATCACTGCGAGAGAAGATAGATCAGTAATTAGAAATGATTAGATGATGATCGGAGAAAGAACGTCGGCAATAGTATCAGACCTCTCCTGGCCTCTGCAATCAGCTCGAATAGCTTCTTGGAGGGCTCGAACAGGTCGGGAGGCTCCACCGCCTGCAGAGACTCGAACTCCGAGATCTCAAATGCAATAAGATTTGGTGGGCGGAAAGCTTTGTCTCAGATGTTTACAGTCGACCAGGTGGTCGGGAATGGCCACCCAGTCGAGGAGTGAACAAAAATGAAGTTCCTCTTCTAGTTGTGGACAGAGGAAGGAATTCGGCCATGAATTTACCGACCTAACCTAGCTGCAAAATATAGCCAATCTCCGAAGGCTTTTACGGAGAAACAGTGAAAGAAGAGGCGTGTGGTCAGAAGGACCTCGGCCAGGGCGCAAATGTCCAGGAAGCCGATAACCGACCTTCAAGAGTTGGGGGTCAGCTGCGATGGAGCGACTCCCAATTTAATAAGAAGAAGAATGATGAAAGGATTGAGGGGAAGGCGGAAGAGTGCTCGGACGACCTCAGAATAGATGCAAACTTCGCTCGACATGGTGTATTGGGCACGAAGCTGCTTAGAAGTGTATATGGTGAAATCCTCTGGGAAGACGAGACCCAGATGACTCCTCATCTATTGCAAGGTCTCCTCGTCGACCTCACACCGAGCATCAGAAACGGTGTCGGCTTGCCGATGAGATCCCGAGGTGTGAGAGGAGGACTTCCTGGGAATATAGTCCCCAGGACCGACCTCCAAGTCTGAAGACTCCCCGGCAGGATTCTACGATTGAGCGTCGGGCCGAGCAGCCTCCAAGAGAGGCGTCCTTTTCTCGGAAGGACGAGGATAATCCGTTCCAGATAGTTTCGAAGCGGGGAAGCTCTCAGAAGGAGAGCCCCTAGACAAGGAAGAGGAAGTGGAAGGACTGTACGAGGTAGAGCTCATGGCTTACCTCTGTAAGGAAGAAGCAGAGAACAGGAGACGAATGCTCGGATGTCGGCACATCGGCTAGTCGTCTGAAGGATGCTCGCACGTGAGAGTAAGGGTGGTCTTTCAGCAGTAGACCCCACTATTTATAGTTCCGGGGGCTGATTATGATCCAACGGTGGAAAATCATTGACGACAACAGCAGTTTAGATCTTGGCACGTGGCGCCACTGGATTGGCCACCGAGTGCTGCCTCGGATGCCGATCGGTGCGGCTGGCGAGAAACGGCATGATGGCTCACGGGAGTTGAGGAGGCAATGTGATGGTAGGCGTCGCTGCACAGTAGTCGAGGAGACCTGACAGTATGACATAGTACAGGCCAGCACTGACAGTGTGATGATGTGACACGGAGCGGGCCACGTGGGCTGGCACAATTACGTAGCAAGGCACGTATTATTCTTCATCAAACAGCTTTACCTCGGCCAAGTTTCCAGTCTGACGTGAACCTGGGGGGCCAGTGTTACGGGGATATCTCAGCAAGTCGGCTGAGCTCTGGGGCTCAGCCAACCTCATTGAGGGCATAGGTCGACGTCGTTTCTCTCTCTCAGGCAAAACATTAGAAATATACAATCCGACGAGTCAGGTCGGAAGAATCAATCTACTTTACACCTCGGGCCGTCTTCCTCAGCTCGGTTGGGGAATGTCTCTCGGCTAAGATAGAGCCGACCTGGAGCCCAGGGTGCCCTGAAACGTTGCTCACGTGACTGACGAGGTAAATAAGGTAAGGTCCAAGGGTCACGGGACTGATAATTGCAGCTATTAAGACCACGGTCATGATGACCTGGCTGGCCGGTGGAAACATCAATCCGACATCAATCACGGAGCCCTCCAGCGAGATTGACGGAGTCGTCCAGCTATTGCATAGGTTTCCTAACACTATATAAGAGGCAGACACTCCACAAGTGCAGGTACGTTGTTCTACCCTAAGCTAGGCCATTCTGCTCGGCTAGCGATTGACAAGAGCGTCGGAGTGTCTCCCCGCCGAGAACTCTCGGCGGGCTTTGCAGGTCGGGTCGGGAGCTCAGAACCAGCATCTCACATCGGCCAAGCGCGCCTCAGACGGGATTCATCAGCTTGGTCGTCTCGGCTCACTCTTCGGTGAGAAGCACCTCAGCAGTCACCTCGGCCTGAGCTGACCTATGTTACACTTACGATAACAAAAGCTATGCCAATGAGCTATCTCGATGAGTCTCTATTAGGCATCATCACGAGTTATCCGACAAGTTGTTTTTGAGCATCGTCACGAGCTATCGACGAGTCGCTTTACAATATCATTTTTTTAGATATGACGAATCCCTTTACAACATCGTCTTTTGAGATATGGCAAGTCACTTTAGCATCACCTCGATTAATGTCATAGATGTTAGGGAGGTCAGCAAACTGAGGTTGGTTCGGCACTCAATTGACTCTGACATTGCGAGTTAATATAGAAATTGTCATTGGGTTGCATATCATCTAACGTCAAGGGGGCTGGGGAAGTCAGTGTGGTGAGGTCGCTTCGGCACTCTCGATTGGAACTAACCTTGTGAGTTGACAGAGATTATCCCAATGGACACATTCTGGAAGACTTCACATGTATCAGGGAAACCCTTAAGGAGAAGTCACTATGGCACTCTCGGTTCTCCTAACCTATGAAGTCGACATTTCATTACGCGTCAGATAAAGTCCTAGATGTTGGGATAGCCTTCTAATGCTTGACCATGTCGAGATGAGATTATCTATGGCATGATGTTATGGTCTCAGGCTAACCTAGGACTAAACCATTTGCGGTTGCGTTCTCGGTTGACTCTGAGGACTCGATTGTTTAAGAACGTCGCAAAGAAAAATAGATTTTTTGCAAGTGATAAGAGAGAAACATCTTTGTATTGATGGTCTCAGATTTTTGGTCGAGATAAAGTACAAAAGGTCTCGGCTTAAGGCTGAGGTAGAGAAGTTGCAGAAATAGGACATAGTGATCTGAGCAAGGATCCCCTAGACTATTGAAATTGTTAGAGTTGACGTATTAGCCTCAGTGGATGCGACGATGATCTTGGTCTAAACTGCAGTGGCCTGGGCACCGAAAACTATGGCTTCAGTGGCAATCACTGTGGCATTGGTGTCAGAAGCAGTGGCATCCGCTTCTTCATCACCCCCCTCCTCGGGGTCCAACCCTGATAGGTCTAGGTTAGGGAATTGATTCTTGACTTGGGTGCAACAAAAGTAGAACTCGACATAGAGGAGCCTATTGACCTCCTTGGTGAGCTCTAAGGACTTGCAGTACTCAATGCCTACCTTGACACGCTCTGCCGCCACCATGTCGCCAAGAAAGAGTATATCGAAAATTGGCTCGAATGGCTTTGGTGTAGAGATAGAAGCCGAGCTCCATTGAATGATGGGCTCGGGCCCTGACGAGCACGATCAAGGAGGACCCATCGGGGAAATCAAGCCTCGGCACTGACGACACCCACTTTAGGGTATTCTCGTCAACCTCCGTGGAAGCGTCGGCCACCAAATCAACTCAGTGACGTAATCCAAAGATATGTGCCATGGGTTTCTTAGGTTTGTAGGAAGCAAGGGTGACTTTCGAATCTTCATCCAATTCGTTACAAACTTCTGGAATGGGGTCCGACGCCTGAGTGTTGGCTAGGCCCACCTTGGTGGGGTGAGAAGACCTCGTCTAGATTAGACGAGGGGAAGACCTCGTCGCCAAGGGCAATAATGAGGAAGAAAATGATGAAGCTTTAGAGGAAGAACCCTCCTGAGGGTGAGGACTGTAGGACAATGAATCATTAGAATTCAAAGAAACTGAAGATGAGCTCATTGCTTACCTTGGAAGCGAGGAAGCGAGAAGTCCGAAAGGGAGGTCGGTCGCTGAGGAGACGGAGGAGGATGCTCGTTAGCTGAAGCTTGTCAGCTAGAGTTCTCGTGCGCGGAGGCAAGGTTTGTGTTTCGAAATCAGACCCTATTTATAGGGTTGGGGGGCTGAGCTGATTTAACGCCCCGACCCGGAATATCAGAGCAATATTATAGTTATTTAAAAAGTATCGAGCGATAAATAAACATCAAACCATTGCACAATTGGAATAAAACCAAATGTAATCTAACTTCATTAATAAATCATCAACTAAATATTACAATCACTAATCAGAGCCATAACTAGGGCCCATAGTACTTTATTCAAATTCAAACTATTACATAATGGCTAACTAATGACTGACTCGTAGCTAAACTAACTAACTACTAAGCGGTGGTTGCTGAATGGGTCACTCCTGAATGTCATCCTCATTCCCTTCCTCGTGAGTGTGGTAATCCCCATCAGACTCACCTGAAACACATGAAATAATAACGCAGGATGAGCGAATAACGCCCAGTAGGACTTGATATCTCGTGTGAACAAGCATGTTTAAATGATTAATGTCTTATAAAAGCAGGGTAACTATCATGTAGAGCAGAGTAACGATAACAAGAGAGTAATAGCACTTGCACAAGGAAAATAGCACAACGTGTATGGTAATGGATTGGCCTTGATTGATTGTCATTGATTAAATCTTGTATTGATTGCATTGATTGATTGTCATTGATTAAATCTTGATAGTATAATGGCATTGATTGATTGTCATTGATTAAATCTTGATAGTATAATGGCACTGGATGTATGCCAACATCCTGATCATTTTAACTCCCATGGGCAAATGGCACATTTCAGGCGCTCCTCCCCAGATCGGGCCCTATTGCACTGGCATAGTCATGTTTCTTATCTTAGACAATCATATGGATGGCCAAATAGAGTACCAAGAATAGATGAGAGTAATAGCCGAATAGATGAGAGAGTGGAGTGAAAGTGAACATAGGAGAGTAAAGAGATAATAGACGAGATAGGGGTATAATCGTAAAACAACAATAAACAATGGTAGTAACAGTTGCACAACACTAGATCGTGTGTTGGCAGTCTGGTAGAAGTCACACCCGCCCACTAGCCATGTTATGAGCACTGACTAGATGGTTCGGTGTGATCCCAAGGTAAGAGGGAACACACTAAGGCTGTTTGGATTGTACTGATCCCTAAGGTGTAAAGGGATTTAAGGGTACAACTAGCTCGTCGGCAATGGACGTGCGCCAAAGCCAAGGAGACTTATGAAGGCCTTGACAAGGAGTCCCTGGTCCAGTCAAGAGTATTCCCAACGGAGAGGTGGTCCATGCCAAGAGAGAGTGTGTATAAAACAAGTGTCCGTCGTGGCTTGCTTAACTGTGCCCATGATTCTATGTACATATCAACAACTTTGACTTTTTGGTATATCAAATGATGACATGTGGAAAAATAAGTTATGCTTGTTTGGAAGCTATCATTATGCGTGAGTAAAATACTCCGCCAAGTACCAGAAGTCATGTTATACTTAAAGCTAATTGTGTGCATAATCATGTGTGAATTGCTTGCTAGCTTTTTCATTCCATGCACATATTAAGGGGAGTAAATTTGAAAAAGTACAAAAATGTTCTAGAAAATTCAATGAATTTCATGCTAACAATAAAGAATAATTGACCTTTTTACAGTGACTATGTGATATATCAAATGGTTAAATGTGAAAGGACAAGTTAGGCTTGTCTGGAAACTATCATCATGCGTGAGAAAAATTCTCCGCCAAGTATCAATAGTATTTTTCTACATAAAGGTCATCAAGAAAAATGAAAATCTCAAAAACTTTATTTTAAGTATTTGAAAAACTTTTCTCCTTTAATAAATTGCATGTTAATGCATGCTTGATCATGTTCATATTCTTTCTGTGCAAACTACTTTGAATGAACATATCTGAATTGCTTAAATGATCATTTCATATCATGCATATCTTATGGGGAAGTGAGTCAAAAGAATCTTTGAGTGAAATGCTGGAAAAATATTCTTTCATATCTGATTTATTAACAACTCTCATTCAGTTTGTTGACAAATGTTCTTGCAAATAAATTCCTCACTCTCACTTTGCATTGACATTCTTGGTATATCAAATGGTGATTTGAAGAAAGACAAGTCAGGCTTGTCTGGACACTTTCACTATGCGTGAGTATATGTCTCTGCCAAGTATCAAGAACCTTGTATGCAATTGTTGAGGGGGAGTCCTTGTCTTTCAAATAAAGCATTCACGTTCATTCTGTTTTCACTTGACTCCATTCCTATTTCTTGAACAATCTTCATGTTCACCTTGTAAGGGGGAGATACATGAAAGGAGGAGTCTGTTGGGTTTTCATTCTAATGTTTATAATAACATGTTTTTGATGATGAACAATCTTAATTGAGGTTTGATACATGACAAATAACTTGATGCAATATTTGGTCTTTCATGTATTCATAATATCTCACTATACATGTTTGATCATGCAGGTATGAATGCATACAGCCAAACTATCACAAAACAAGAGAAACAGATCACAAAAGCACTGAAATCTGTCACATGTCGACAGATTCCAAGGTGCCTGTCGACAGATGTGAACAGACAGAAAACAAAAAGTTCAGGAAACAGTCATCTGTCGACAGGTGCCCAGTCGGCTGTCGACAGATGTGCACAGAAAACTGCCAACCGAAATCCCAGACTTCTGTGTTTTGCAAAACTGTTGCTATCTATCGACAGATGATCAAGGCCTGTTGACAGATGCAGAGAATCTTCAGATACGGAAACCTTCCAAGTTACCAAAGATGGTGCTTCCAACTCCCACGTCTCTCCATATGTAAACACCACTATATAAGCAACTATTTTGAAGCAAATCTCGTACAGAAGCAGCCACCACCAAAACACTAAAGTAAGTCCAAGAACAAAAGGTGTAGTTGCTGCTCTGCTTCAACTTGCTGCTCAAAGATAGAAATATCCATTGATCCAGTAGTACTGAAGATGGAACATCGTGGATTCAAGCTTCTCCATTGATCTGAAGCCATCAAGATGAAGTTTGAACTCCATCCAAAAGTTCCCCAGAAGAGTTCTCAATCAGGATTCATCCCTTCCACTCAGAACTCTTCATACTTTCTTTCTTCTATCATATGTGTGTGTGTGGGTGTGTCTCAAGCATCCCTTGTGCTTGATTCACGTGTGTGTGTTGTTCTGATCGTGGGTGCACATCAGAGAACACGTGTGTGTAAGTTGTAGTCACCGAACTAGCTCGTAAGTAGTTTGCTCTGCGTGTGTGTGTGGACCGTGGACGTAGGATACACAAGTTGTGTACTCCGAATCACGTAAATCTTCGTGTCTTGTGGTTTGAACATTTCTACGTTAGATGGTTGATAGGCACGTTGTCTCTACACACGTTAGATAGATTACTCCTTCATCTACACATCACCAACACACATCTAAGTCTTACTTTGATTCTATTGCAAATTCAGAAAGTATGTGTTGTGATTAAAAGGGTTGTATTAAATTTTAATAGACAGTAATCTATTCAACCCCCCCTTCTAGATTACCATATAGGAAATTCCGCAACCTTTCAATTGGTATCATAGCCGAGTTTCTCCAATTTACTGTCTTACTTGTTTGATCTTACGATCAGGAGATTCACGGTGTAATGGAATCTAACAAGGGGTACATGGCCAACGGACACTCAGTGACTAGGCCACCCTTCTTTGATGGCACTGACTATCCATATTGGAAAAATCATATGCAGGTGTTTCTGAGAGCACAAAACTACGAATTGTGGAAAATAGTCAGTAAAGGAGCATACCCCTTACCTCAGGACGAAGATACTTGGACCAAGGACCAGATCGCAAAGGGGACACTCAATTGGAGCGCCCTCAACATGATGCAGTGCGCAGTCCACCCCAAGGAATACTCAAGAGTCTCCACGTGCACCTCAGCAAAAGAGATGTGGGACAAACTTGAGTTGATCTACGAAGGTACATCTCAGGTAAGGGAATCCAAGGTAAGTATGCTGGTTTCAGAATATGAAATGTTTAAAATGAATAATGATGAAACCATCTCTGACATGTTTGCAAGATTCATGCTTATTATAAATGGTCTAAAGGGTCTTAAGAAAGAATACTCAGAGAGTGATTTGGTGAGGAAGATACTTCGGTCTCTTCCATCCTCATGGAACACCAAAGCCACTGTCATTGAGGATTCTAAAGATCTCTCTATAATGAAAGTGGATGAATTGATTGGTTCTCTAATGACCTATGAACTCAATGTTAAAATAAAGGAAACTGAAGAGAACCCAAGAAAGTCTATTGCCTTAAAAGCATCCAAGAAAAAATCTTCAGGTTTCAAAAAGGATGCTCAACAGGAAAGCAATGAGTTTGAAACCTCTAGTGATAGTGAGAATGATGAGATGGCCATGCTCACTAGACAGTTCAAAAAACTTCTAAAATTTAAAAGGAGAGGTTCAGGTAACTCTAAAACTTTCCAAAAGAAAGATTTCGCAAATAGATTTGATTCCACTAACAAAAAATCTGATGTTGTTTGTTATGAGTGCAAGAAGCAATGGCACATGAGAGGAGAGTGCTCCGAGCTCAAGAAAAAACCGAAGAAAGACAAATTCACCTTCAAGAAAGTCAAGGCAATGATGGCCACTTGGAGCGATGAAGACGAAGATGAAAACAGTCAAGCTACCTCGGGAGATGATGAAGTTCAGTGTCTCATGGCATGAAGTGATGACTCCAACGAGGTAAACTCTTCCTTTGAAACTTGTTCTGTTAATGAATGGGAAGAAGCTTACACTGTCTTATTTGAAAAATTCTGTGAATTTAAGTCTGAAAATAAAGCACTCAAGAAGAAAATCAATTCCCTTGTTCATGAAACTAACAATAATGAACAGGTTCAATCCTTGAATAAGGAAATTGAAATGATGAAAATTGATGAACAAACACACAGTGAGGAAATGGATAGCATGAAACTTTAACTCTAAGAAGTTCAAAAGGAAAAATATGATCTAATGAACTCCCTTGAGTCTCTTCAATGTGAGCATGAAAAGCTAAAGGAAAAATTGGAAAGAGCTGAAAAAGAGATAAAAGGAAAATCTGAAGCCCTTACTACCATGGTAAAGGGAAAACAGAATCTAGATGCAATTTTAGGATCCAATGTTTTTGTTGCAAGGCATGGGATAGGGTATCAACCAGTAAAACAAAAAGAAATTGGCAAAAATCTGTTAACCTCTTTCATTGATCCTAGTCCATGTTCAAGCAAACAAAACCATTCAAAGAACAAGAAAAATCAAACCAAGGGTAAGAAACAGGAACCTAAAGTCACTAAGTTTGTTGCAAGTCAAAGTAAAGAATTTGCCACAGGCCCCAAACAGGGCTGTCGACAAGACAAACTTCAAGCTCCCAAAGCTAGACTAACAAGGCAACAAAAAGGAAAAATGTCTATGCATGCTCCAAAGAACATCAAGCCCACTGTTGTCAATAAACCATCATCATGCAATATCTGTAAAAGGATTGGGCACAATGAAAAACAATGCTGGAACAATCCAAATAAACAAAAATTCAAACAAGTTTGGATTCTGAAGCATTTACTGTTTGGCATGAATGATACATTGGCACCCAAAGTAATTTGGGTACCAAAACCTCGTGTCTAATCCACATGTGCAGGAATGCCTAGTAGCCCACAATCAAAACAAATGGTACTTGGATAGCGGCTGCTCGAGGCACATGATGGGCGACAAAGGAAAATTCTGTTTGCTCGTGGAAAAAGATGGAGGTCAAGTCATTTTCGGAGGCAACAATAAAGGCCAGATTATCAGCTCAGGTAAGGTTGGTAAGTATGCCTCTAACTCTATAGACAATGTATTACTTGTTGATAGCCTTCATCATAATTTGCTTAGCATAAGTCAATTGTGTGATAAGGGTCATAAAATTGTCTTTGAATCTAATTCATGTCAAATTCTTGATAAGGAAACAGGAAGTCTGAAATTTTCTAGAAAAAGAATAAACAACATCTATATGGTTGATTTAGATGATCCAGAAAATGATAATTTGTGTCTTGTAGCAAACAAACAGGATGAGCTTACATTGTGGTATCGTAGGCTTGGTCATGCAAGTTATAATGTGTTGCACAAGATCATGAGGCTCAAACTGGTAAGTGGACTTCCTGAAATCCCGTTCAATAAAAATGAAAATTTCTGTGATGCATGTGCACAGGGAAAACAAACCCGGAAATCCTTCAAATCAAAAGCACCGGTGAGTACTTCTAAATCTTATGAACTGTTGCACATGGACCTATTTGGACCTACGAGAACACTAAGTCTCAATGGCAAACGATATGGTTTTGTCATTGTAGATGATTTTTCTAGGTTCAATTGGGTGAAATTCCTGGCTCACAGGAATGAAGCACTGAAAGTATTTGAAGAATTTTTTAATAAGATTGAGCATGGAAATGTCAACAAAATATGCTCCATCCGTACTGATCATGGAGGAGAGTTTGACAACAACTCCTTTTCTGATTTCTGCAGGAACCAAGGGATAGAACACTTGTTCTCCTCCCTAAGAACTCCAGAGCAAAATGGGGTTGTGGAGAGAAAGAACAGAACTTTGGTGGAGATGGCTCGCACCCTTCTGGTTGAAAGTCAACTTGCAAGGACGTTTTGGGCAGAAGCGGTGAACACATCCTGCTACATACTTAAGAGAGTCATGGTAAGACCTGTCATAAAGAAAACACCCTACGAACTCCTGAAAGGTAAGAAACCCAGTATTGGGTATTTCAGAGTTTTTGGCTCAAAAGTATTCATACATAACAATGATAAAATTGATTTGGATAAGTTTGAAGCCAAAAGTGATCAAGGTATTCTTCTTGGATACTCAGAACACTCTAGAGCTTATTGGGTGTTTAATCTTAAAACTCGCAAAGTGGAAGAAACTCCACATGTTGTTTTTGATGAATCTCAAACCAAGCCTAATATTTCTAATGATTACAGGTTTGAAGATGAAATTGAAGGACCAACACTTGGGGAACTACAAAGAAAAACAAAAGAAAGCTCTAAAGTTGTTTCTAAAACCAAAAGTGGATTTCTTCGCAGGTATGATAATGAGGGTGATGGAATACTAATCAAAGAACAAGAAGAAGTACCTGAACAAGAACCACAACAAGAAGAACATGATATTGAATCTCCTCAAGCACTTCCTCCTCCAGAACAACCTCCTCAAATGCAAGATCCACCCGGGCCTTCTACAGTCACAAATGTGAGGCACTCTAAAGATCACCCCCTTGAGAATGTGATAGGAGATATAAATGATTCGGTTGAAACTAGATCTCAGGTTAATCAAATAGTTGAACAGGACCATTTAGCTTTTGTCTCTCAAGTGGAACCAAAAAATGTTGAAGAAGCCTTAAAAAAAAAAATCATGGATTGATGCTATGCATGAGGAGCTTGGGCAATTTCAGAGAAATAACGTCTGGAGTTTAGTTCCTAAAACCCCTGAAATGTCTGTCATAGGTACAAAATCGGTCTTTAGAAACAAACTAAATGAAGAGGGTAAAGTGGTGAGAAATAAGGCTAGACTGGTTGCAAAGGGATATAATCAGGAATTTGGTGTGAACTTTGAAGAATCCTTTGCACCTGTAGCTAGGCTAGAAGCAGTTAGAATCTTGTTAGCATATGCATGCTCAAACAAGTTTAAATTGTTTCAAATGGATGTTAAAACTGCCTTCTTAAATGGTTACATAAAAGAGGAAGTCTATGTCTCTCAACCACCTGACTTTGAGGATCATGATAAACCTAACCATGTATATAAGCTGCACAAGGCTCTTTATGGTTTGAAACAGGTACCCCGAGCTTGGTATGACAGGCTAAGCACATTTCTGGTAAGCAAAAACTACTCAAGAGGTAAAGTAGACCAAACTCTCTTTACAAAGAAAGTTCGCACTCATATCATTGTTGTTCAAGTTTATGTGGATGACATCATATTTGGATCTACTAACCCTTCACTGTGTGAAGAATTTTCCAAACACATGCACAATGAATTTGAGATGAGTCTAATGGGGGAACTTCAATTCTTTCTTGGTTTGCAGGTTAAGCAATTGGAGGATGGCGTCTTCATAAACCAAGAAAAATATGTCAAAGAGCTACTGAAAAAGTTTAAGTTTGAACAAACTAAGTCTGCCTCAACACCCATGAGCACAAGTATAAAACTGGAAAATGATGAGAAAGGTAAACCGATAGATGCCAAACAATTTCGAGGTATGATTGGCTCACTCCTTTATCTTACTGCAAGTAGACCGGACATTCAATTCAGCGTTTGCCTTTGTGCTAGATACCAATCTAGTCCAAAGGAAAGCCATTTAATTGCAGTTAAGAGAATATTCAGATATCTCTCAAGTACGTATGACTTGGGTCTTTGGTATCCAGCAGGTAGTAGCTTTGACTTGATTTCATATTCTGATGCTGACTATGCTGGATGTAAAATTGACAGGAAAAGCACTAGTGGCTATTGCCAAATTCTTGGTGGTTGCATGGTTACGTGGGCATCCAAGAAGCAACACTCGGTTGCACTCTCCACTGCAGAGGCAGAATATGTTGCGGCAGGGAGTTGTGCGGTACAAGTGTTGTGGATAAAAAGTCAATTGTGTGACTATACCATCGACATTGGATGCACACCTATCCTATGTGACAACACTAGTGCAATCAATCTATCAAAGAATCCCATTCAACACTCTAGGACAAAACACATAGAAATTCATCATCATTTCTTAAGAGATGAGGTAGCCAACAAAACCTTGGAGATTAGCTTCATACCCACTGAAAAAAAATTGGCTGACATCTTTACCAAACCTCTAGCTGAAGATAGATTCACCACACTGAGAAGAGAATTGGGCTTATGCAAACTGCAATGAAACTCATCTATATACTAAGCATATGTCCCTTGTGTGCACCAACTATGAGGTATATCAAATGGTGATTTGTGGAAGAACAAGTCATGCTTGTTTGAAAACTTTCATTATGCATGAGAAAAGATTCTCCGCCATGTATCCTTAGTTATGTTGCATGAAAGGGTCATGTACTTTCTATAAGGAATTAGTTTCTTTACATTTTTGCCCATTCTCTATTCTTTTTGAAAGATTGAATATCTTCATGGTCTGTCTTCCTACATACTCTGGTGTGTTTATTTGATTGGTCCAGTTGTGCAAGTGTGTCTTGATTTACTTCATTGTTTGTGTACACATTAGCACACACTATGGGGGAGCTAGTTCCGGTTAGATGGTTGTTATCGTGAAGGAAATCACTCATCATTTGTGTACCTTCAATTCCCTCACATGCAAGGGTCATTTCATTCTTCATTCTAACCTTAAACTGGCTTTGCACAGGCTTCTGTCGACAGTCCTCATTCACTTTGTCAACAGCTCAGGCCCCACAGAACACAGATTCTGCACTCTGTGTGAATGGCAATCAAGATTTAATCAAGACAAAAATCCATCTGTCGACAGGTATGCACAGGTTTTGTTATCCCCGACTAGCCAATCTTTTGTCTGTGTGCATCTGTCGACAGACGAAATTTCATCTGTCGACAGACCACAACAGTTTCTGACATTCCTGACCGAGAAACACTCTGTCTGTGTGTAGCTGTCGACAGGCTTTTTCTAGCTATCGATGGACACCCTCAATCAAGAAAATTCATGCTTATTTCATAACACACTTCTTGAGCAGGTTCATGTCTTTCAACTAAAGTGTCTATTAGGTGATTATGCATGTTTGACTCCATCATATTCACATGATATTAATGTTATTCCCTAAACCACCATGATTTTGACATACTACTCATGTATGAGTCTAGGTTATATCATTCTGAAAACATTGAACTATCTTCGAGGATAAACACCTAACTCTTTTGAATAATTTCCTTGTAGGCAAACACTATTCTCAAGTAACTTGAAAAGTCTTATGGTCATTGAACTTTATGTCTAATATTGACTGCAAATCATATACATTCTTTGATCTTGAGCTTTAATCTAAAATGGAGAAAAGCTACCTATTTCTGAAAAAAAAAAAATGACAAAAGTCAACCAAAATTGGGATAAAGGTAGAGCATTGATGTGTCTTGCTGAGTAACCGGGGAGATGGGCATCACAAATGTCTGCTCTCGCGTCAAAAAGCTACCTCATCATCTCTATACAACGGTATGATGGACACTTCCACTAAGTAACTGGGGGTACGGGCACTCGTCATGTCTATCCTCACATCAAAAGGTGTGAAGTTCTCTTAATTACCACTTTTCCCATTGCATTCTCTCATTGTACACAAAGTAAAAGAGAAATAGAGTGAAGCCTCCACTGTATGATACATCCCGGGGTCATTGGTGTTTTTTATTATCAAGAAATATAGACATTCACTTCAATCATCATTTGATCATCATAAACTAGGGATAGTGTTGTTCTATAATGTCCTTAATCAAAGAAGGGTTACGGTGTCTTTTCTAAATGTCAGTAAGATGTTCTCTTAATGCTCTAACTTGAAACTCCTTGAGTATTATGTTTAAACCATTTAGGACAATGAAATGGCTTTAATATCGGTGCATATGATAGGTTCAAATGTGTGTTCATCCTTTTTACACCTTATATACACCATGGATATACACTGCTCAGAAGATCCAATTCAAACTTCACACAAATTCCCTTCTGGCACACTTTCTGTGTGTGCCTGTCGACAGGCCTCAAGGCGTCTGTCGACAGCCGGCACCAGCCCGAATTTGGGAAGTCCAACGGGCACGCCGTTTAGGGCTGATTTGGTGGGACCCTAGCCTTTCAAACTTCATCCCCATCTATTTAAAAAGGCAACCCTCAACCCCTCCTCTCTCTATACCACCAAATCTCCCTCCTTTCCTCTCCAAACACCTCTCCATCCCTCCTTGGATGAGAAACCCTACCTCTTCTTCCTCCTTCTCTGTCTCTTTTGTGCATCTCTCCATACTCCTCATCCTCTCTATACACTTCCTTCCAGTCCTCTTCATGGCTTCCAGGGCTACGAAGATGACCTCTCGTCGTCATCCCGCCTCCTCACCGGCCGGTGACGACTCCCGGGCTCCTGATGAGCGCCGGACGAAGCATCGGGATGATCGTCTCCCCGAGCTCGTCATCCCACCCTATTTGAAACTCACAAGGGTGAAGGGCACTTTCACAACGTTCGTCCCACCTCGGTATGTGGATTTCCCTTCTCTGGCCGACCTCTTCCCGAACCTCCAACCCCTGTTCAACATCCAGGGCTGGATGGTTCTTCTATATGCTCATACGGCCTACTCTCCCACTGCCGTCACTGAGGTTTTCAACAATCTCAGCCTCTCCGACAAGGGGGACTTCTACACCTCTGTAAAGGGCACTACCTTCAAACTCACCGCCAATATGTTGAGCACTGCCCTTCAAATTCCTAACACTGGGGCTGAAATTCTAGCACATCACCCAGATGCTTCTATCTACTATCCTCTCATCACCCTCCAACCCTATGCTGGCACAAAGAAGATTGCTAAACTCAATGCCAATTCATTCCCTCCTCTGAACCACATGATCCATCATATTTTCACCACCCTCATTGCACCTAAGCACGGCAGTCGTGAACTAGTCACTGATGTTCACAAATCACTGTTCACTTTTTTCCTAAACTGTGAACCCATAAACTTACTTGCCTTGATGCTTGGCCTCATCAGGAAATGCTACTATAATCCCAGGAGATCCATGCCATTTTCTTGCCCACTCACTTCTCTCATGCATTTCATTGGCATCCCTATTCCAGAGAGTGAGTGTGTCTCGCTTAACTCCTGCAATAGCTTCGATCTCACTGCTGCACATTGCATGGGGTATAAGCTGGCTGATGGAGTGGTCACCAGGGAACTAAAGGGTAAGGCACCAGCTGCTGCCATGGATGAAGACACTGAAGAAGCTGAAGCTATTGGTGATGAAGACGATGCTGATGAAGACTCCTAGTCTGCACCTCTTGATGTGTCGAGAGATGTTGCTAGTGATGCTGCTACTGAGCCCTCGCTACGTGATCTGATTGCTCAGCTCCAGCTTCAGATGACAACTGGATTGAACACGCTCAATGCACGTATGGACACGATGGATACGAGCATTGCAGCACTTGACACTCGCCTGGATAACATCTCTACTGAGCTTCATGACAACCGTCGGGCTCCTGCACCGCCTGCCGATGATCCTGCTTAGTTAGTTTATGTGTCTAGGAGTGGGTCAAGTCCTGTTATCTTATTTCCGTCTGAGTCTTGTCTTGTCTTGTGTAATGTTGCTTTTATTCGATGATCATGTAATTTCCTTCCCTTTCATGTCTCTTCAGTCAACACTCTTTGTCCTGTGTATGCTTCATATCATATTAATGAATTCATAGTTCTCTGCTATCTACATGTGTGACTGTTGTGCGTACTTTTCGATGTTGTCAAAAGGGGGAGAACCTCAATTGTGCGCTAATTGAATATTTTTGTCATCATCAAAAAGGGGGAGAATGTTGGGTTTTCATTCTAATGTTTATAATAACATGTTTTTGATGATGAACAATCTTAATTGAGGTTTGATACATGACAAATAACATGATGCAATATTTAGTCTTTCACGTATTCATAATATCTCACTATACATGTTTGATCATGCAGGTATGAATGCATACAACCAATCTATCACAAAACAAGAGAAACATATCACAAAAGCACTGAAATCTGTCACCTGTCGATAGACTCCAAGGTGCCTGTCGACAGATGTGAACAGATAGAAAACACAAAGTTTAGGAAACAGCCATCTGTCGACAGGTGCCCAGTCCGCTGTCGACAGATGTGCACAGAAAACTGCCAACCGAAATCCCAGACTTCTGTGTTTTGCAAAACTGTTGCTATCTGTCGACATATGATCAAGGCCTGTCGACAAACGCAGAGAATCTTCAGATACGGAAACCTTCCAAGTTACCAAAGATGGTGCTTCCAACTCCCACGTCTCTCCATATGTAATCACCACTATATAAGCAACTATTTTGAAGCAAATCTCGTACAGAAGCAGCCACCACCAAAACCCTAAAGCAAGTCCAAGAACAAGAGGTGTCGTTGCTGCTCTGCTTCAACCTGCTGCTCAGAGATAGAAAGATCCATTGATCCAGCTGTACTGAAGATAGAACATCGTGGATTCAAGCTTCTCCATTGATCTGAAGCCATCAAGACAAAGTTTGAACTCCATCCAGACGTTCCCCAAAAGAGTTCTCAATCAGGATTCATCCCTTCCACTATGAACTCTTCCTACTTTCTTTCTTCTATCATATGTGTGTGTGTGGGTGTGTCTCAAGCAGCCCTTGTGCTTGATTCACGTGTGTGTTGTTCTGATCATGGGTGCACATCAGAGAACACGTGTGTGTGAGTTGTAGTCACCGAACTAGCTCGTAAGCAGTTTCCTCTGCGTGTGTGTGGACCATGGACGTAGGATACCCAAGTTGTGTACTCCGAACCACGTAAATCTTCATGTCTTGTGGTTTGAACGTTTCTATGTTAGATGGTTGATAGGCACGTTGTCTCTACACAAGTTAGATAGATTACTCCTTCATCTACACATCACCAACACACATCTAAGTCTTACTTTGATTCTATTGCAAATTTAGAAAGTCTGTGTTGTGATTAAAAGGGTTGTATTAAATTTTAATAGACAGTAATCTATTCAACCCCCCTTCTAGATTACCATATAGGGAATTCCGAAACCTTTCAGGGTCATTGGCATATCTCTTGAACTTACTTGTCTATTTTGAATCCCAAAGTCATCAGAATTTTTGAGTCCTTGTGCTATTTTCTTATGAGAGAATTAAAACATTGGAACTAAACTCATTGTGCATTTAGTTTAATTTCAAAGATTCAGTATCATTTCAAGGTTAAGCAATCTTAATACTGAATATCTTTAAAATGACTTGCAAAACACTTGTAGGCACATGAGTGGCTTTACTATTTAACATGTGCATGTTTAAGCTTCATTTTTACCACATGTTAAGAATAATTTTTCTAAATTTGTATTCCTGACTTTTCTAGTCAAAGCAAATATATTCCTGTAAAACATAAAAAAAAATGATCAAAACCTTGGAAAGATACAAATAGAGCAATGCAAATTCTTGAACCACTAAGTAATCGGGCCATTTCACCTAAAAAGTGATTTGTTTCGCGTAAAAATAAGTGGAAATCAAATTTTCAACTCTGTATAAGATAATGAAAGTTAAACCACTGAGTAATCAGGAGATCTTGCATCTGATCAATGTGATCTCTTGCACTGAAAAGTGAGATTTAACTAATTTATTATTATATTCTTTCCCAGTTAAAAATGAAAGAAAATCAAATTGACAGGATGGAAAAGCTTAAGACCTTCATAAAGTTCATGTATACTGAGTTTAGACCTATTATTCTACATTGTGTTAAAATTAAAGCTCCTAACATCCTTGTTAAATACTTCTGATCACTCATATAGGTCACTTTATTTCACATTTGCATCATTATTTTAACCACATTCAGATCATTATATCTTGCAATACCTTATGTCGAGTGTGTCTTTGTGATTAAACTTTGTGGCACAATAACAAAAACACAATAACTTCTCTCATATGTCAATATCACTTTGCCTCACTTATTTTGATTACTTCTGACCATTCATTTCCTACATTTCATTTCTTGATCTCCTACAATCTTTGTTTCTCTCTCTTGTCTAACTTTTTGATGCTGTCAAAAAGGGGGAGAAAGTTCCTTAAAGGAGGAGAAAGTAAAGTTTCTAGGGGGAGAAAGTTCTTTATGGAGAGAAAGTTCAAAGGGTGTATATGGTCAAGGGGAGTTATTGCAGTCAAGGAAGTCAGGTTATTGGGAGATTGTGCATATGTTTTGTCTTCATCAAAAAGGGGGTGATTGTTGGGTTGAGTGTGTTTTGGAATTTCCTAAAGTTGTATTTTAATGATGACTAATGAACATCACTCATACTTTGATTTTGATGATGACATATTGTGATTTTAATGATGACATATTGTGATTTTGATGATGATATGTTAAACATGTTATACATTTTATACATATCACAATAATGCTTAAACAACATGTTTTTGATGTTTAATATCTCATACTTTAATGATAATATCTTGTACTAATGATTTATGTGTTAAATTTGCAGGTGTATACAGATTTTGTCATGGTAGTGTCGACACACCCACTGCTGGTGTCGACACTGGGTATCAAACCCTAAGGTAAATTCATGAAGATAGGGTTCACTGTGTCGACACAGTCCCAGGCAGTGTCGACACTAGACCCAGTCTCTAGAAAACTTGTTTGCCAGATTGGGACAGTGTGTCGACACAGCCAGTGAGTGTGTCAACACCAGAGCCTGTTTCCAGAACTTCATTTTATGGAATTGGGACAGTGTGTCGACACACCCAATGACTGTGTCGACACACTCCAGCAACTTTTTCATCTTAAGTCCCACCTGGACACGTGGCATTCTAGGGATCACTTGGATCGGCCTTGGATCATGTGCCACGCACCCCAAGGGTACTTTTGGTCATGTTAGGGCTATAAATACCCCTCTTATTGGCCATCCAAGTGAAGAACACCTCAGAGCCTTCTAGAAAAGTCTTTTCGGCGGCAAGAAGAGGTCTCTCCCCGTTCTTGCTCTCCCGATGCTGCTGTAAGCCAATTCCCATCCTTGCAAGCACAAGAAGTGAAGATTGATCCATGAAGATGATGTGAGATCACTTCCAAGGGAGCAGATCAAGTAGAAGCAGCCAATTGAGAAGAGTTCAAGGAAGATCCAGAGGCACCAGTTGCAGAGCATCGCCCAGGGACTTCAAGCAATCAAGGATCTTCTCAAGTCAGCCTTCTACAAGGGAGTTCTTCTGAAGAACAAGAATTACATACTATTCCTCAATTCTCCATTTGTTCTTCTGAGTCATTCTTGAGATTGTGCATAGAATTGTTGCACCAGTCTCTTTCAATGAACTCTTTATAGATCAGATCATTGCTAGAGGATCTGGATCTTCTTGTTTTTGATCTAGCCGGTTGTTTGGGAGCCGTCGAGCTCTGGGTTGTGAGTCGTCGCACTCACGGTGTGGTTTGAGCCGTCGTGCTCAATTTGGAGTCGTCGTGCTCCGGTGGTTGTTTGAGCCGTCGTATTCAGTTTGTGAGTCATTGAACTCAAGGTTGTGTGTTGAGCCGTCATGTTCAAGGTTGTTTGTAGTCGTTGTGCTCTAGTGTGTGTTGTACTCAAGGTTTTGAGTAGTGTGGCCCCACTGTGTGAGGTGTTGCCCAGCTAGCTAGCCCAGAGGGGGGAGGTAAATGGGTTATTAAAAAATTGATCTTTGATTAAAACCTGTTCACTAAAAGGATTACACAACAACTTAAATGAAGGTTAGAGTTAGAGGAAATGAGATAGCAATCACACAAAATACAACCACAAGACAGAAGGTTTTTTATCCTGGTTCGGAAATCCTTTCCACAGGAGACCTACGTCCAGTCCCTGAGCAATACCTCAGGATTTCACTAATCAAGGGTACAGTCCCCCTTAAGGACACAACAACACCCAGCTCAGCTGGTCTTCCTTCACATCCGAAGGGAACAACACCCTGGATACCACCAGGTCTTCCTTCACACCAGAAGGGAACAACACCCTGGATACTACCAGGTCTTCCTTCACACCAGAAGGGAACAACACGAAGAGAGGTTTGAAAGACAAGCCCTTAGATCAAACTTCAACAAGCAATGATCTGAAGGACCTAGCACTGAGAGCAAAGAATCTAAATCTAGGCTCACTCTCAGAACTACACAAGCTCTCTTCAAATGATCTTTCACTAGCTAGTAGAGAGCAGAAGAGCAAAAGCTAAGAGGAATGAAGTTTTCTTGCTCTGAACTTTCTTCAGAAGAATTTGAATACTTTTCTTAAACGTATATTTCTTCTGTTCTTCTGTCTTGTATATATATCTTCAATTTGAAATATAGACGTTAAAGAGTCCGTTGTCTCTCTTTTGAGTAGTCGTTAGACTGAATGACATCTGAAGTCTTGGAAACTTCCTGTCACAGTCTTTTGATCACTTGAGCACGCAAAGAGATGAGATCTTCAAAGATATCCGATGGCTTCTATTTGTTTAACGTTGTACCATGAAGCTAGTTCAGAGGTCTGCACAGATGTCAATCTTAAATAGCAGACAGATAGGCTGTCTCTGATGTCAGTCAACGTCAGTAGCAATAGTCAAGAAAATAGTAATGCCAAATAGCTTAACTCTAAAGGATGCTATCAGAATAGGCACGATAAAGGATGATATGGTCTACAAGCATGTAGAGATATGTTCAGATCTCATAAATGCAAAAGTGTTAGAGAGATGTCTACGTGGACTTTGACTGGTCAACGCTTTAAGATAAGATATCAAGATATGAAATCGATGACTGTATGACTTATTAAATCGTTATGAACACTTATCAAGTCGTTATGAACATTTAAAGAAATCGTTGCGCAAAGCAAATCGTTATGAATACTTATCAAATCGTTATGAACTCTTAAGAAATCGTTGCGCAAAGCAAATCGTTTTGAATACTTATCAAGTCATTATGAACTCTTAAGAAATCGTTGCGCAAAGCAAATCGTTATGAACACTTATCAAGTCGTTATGACTTTTAAAGAAATCGTTATGAGAACGAAAGAAATCGTTGCGCAAAGCAAATCGTTATGAGTTCTAAAGAAATCGTTACGAAAACTAAAAAAATCGTTACGGCTACCAAGTCGTTACGAGTTTCAAAGAAATCGTTACGAGAACTAAAGAAATCGTTACGGCTGGTAAGTCGTTACGAGTTTCAAAGAAATCGTTACGAGAACTTACAAAATCGTTACGGCTAGAAAGTCGTTGTGAGTTCTAAAGAAATTGTTACGAGAACTAAAGAAATCGTTACGGCTACCAAGTCGTTACGAGTTTCAAAGAAATTGTTACGAGAACTTACGAAGTCGTTACGGCTAGAAAGTCGTTGTGAGTTCTAAAGAAATCGTTATGAGGACTAAAGAAATCGTTGCGACATCTTTAAGAAATCGTTACGGTATCGATTTGTTTCAAAATTCGGTCAGAAGGGAAATCATTCTGCTTATCAATAGAAGTCGATACAAAGACTTGGACAAAGCATGAAATGAGACTTACTTGATTATCTTGAACTTTCATTTTTCTTTTATTGCCTATCCTCAAAGCTCAAGTAATTTATTAGTACTATTTTGTTAATCATCAAAATTAATATTCAAATAAGTGAAGTAATTTATATGGGGAAAGTTTGGTCATCAATCTCCCCCTTTTTGATGATGACAAAATATACTAAACATTATACAATACAAACATGTTTTTCAGAATAGCTTTAGTTTTCTCCCCCATTTTGTCAATAAGCAAAAAGAAAGTCTATGAGACAAAGAAGAGAGAAATCATTGTATTAAGTGGGAGAAAGATAGTACATAGGAGACAACTAAGAGGCATGCTGTGAGATGACAGCCCATGCCTTGATCTCAAGATCTTCAAAAGTCTGTTGGAAAACTCCAGAAACAACTGAAAAATTAGGACCCATGGATGGAATGGGCCTTTGAATGTAAAGTTGTCGTTGCTTTTCCAAGAATTCTTCATACTGATGTGGGTCCAAGATGAATCTGAAGTAGGTGCTCTTTCCAAAGCTGGCACGATGGAGAAATCTATCCAAAGAGATTGGATAGAAAATCTTCTGATCAAGCAGATCCTGCTTCAGAGCATAGAAGGTTGTATATCTGGCTGCCCACTGAACATAGATCTCTTGAATTGGATTTATGGAGTTGAGATCCATGAAGGCTTCGGCTGAGAGAATGGGCTTAGCTTGACGAACCAAGGAACTGTTGATGGTCTGTAACTGAAGATGGGGTTCCTTGTAGATTGTTTCCCATATGGTGGGAGTAAGCCTTTCACTTTCAGAAATGAGTGGAGCCAAGGTTTGGGAAGAGATGCGGCCAGAGTGATATTCTCTGAAAATGAACCGCAGGAAGGAGGGTAATCTGCCCAACTTGGCTGACAAATGGCCCATCTGCCTAGCAAACATATCCAGTGCATGTGATCCAGCATCTGAGTCAAACACTAAAGAGTGTAGCTTTGGCAGAAGAACTGGAGAGTCAACTTTGAGATTGGCAAAGTCCACTGTGAGGGGAAGATTTACTGGTCGTTCTGATCTTAGCATCACTAAGGCTGAATGAAATTGATAGAATTGTACTTCAGGCAGCTTGTTCAGATAACAAAAATCACTGTACAGCTGAAAATTCTTGGCAATACGAATCTCTTTCAAAATAAAGGGTCCCCAAGAGTTCTTATGTTGAATAATGAACCACTCAGAGAGAGTGAGAGGGTGAGCTCGATGAGTAAGAGATTCCGCCCTGGCAAGCAAATATTTGCTGTATTGAGCTTTGTTGCCCTTGACATTTGCCCACTGATCTTTAGCCTTGAACTCAGTACCCTCAAAGATTTTGGATTTTTGAGGGTGGGACAGTTGGGTAAGAGGAAGAACAATGGTTAGATGCTCAGAGAGGTTGAGGAAAGGAATACCATAGATGGTGGAGAGGATGCACTTTTGAACATATTCCTTATAGAGGGATCTTCTCTGAGGTTCGAGGGTAAGAGAATACCAAAGAGGAGGAAATAATGGTGAGGAGGGGATGCTGACAGAGGATGATTGTTTCCTCTTTTTCTTGGCAGGACTGGGAGGATCAGTCCTGTGGATATGAGTGGCAGTGGAGAGAATGGTGATAAGGATATTTCTCTCAAAATCATCCGGCAGATTTGTGTCAAAGACACCAAGTAGTGAAGGTTTTTCCGGAATGATAGTGACAGAGGAAGGAGGATTAGGAGGATAGAAAAGGTGTTTGGGATTGAAGGAAGAAGGTGGTGAAGGTTTGGAATTGAATGATGATGGAGCTGAAGTGAGGGAAGGAGTAGGAGAGAATGAGGGTTGACATGAAATGAGAGAGGAAGATGGTTGGGTGCGAGGCACAGGGTGTTTTACAGTTGGTGGTGCAGGAGGGGCTGTAGAAGGAGATGAAGGTGAAGAGAGGGTTGGAGTTGCAAGGGTAGAAGTGTCAGGGGCCTTACTAGCTGTCATGGGCTCTTTCCCTTTGTCTTGACCTTCTTTGACAACTGAAGAGGGTCCTGATGACCCTGAAGCTGACACTGGTGGCCCTGATGGCCCTGAAGCTTGAACTGATGGCCCTGCTGGCCGAGACTCTTGAGCAGGAGGCCCTGGTGGCCGGGGAACAGCAACTGGTCTGCTCTGAGTAGCTGTAGGAGAGGCTCCACTTGGCCTTGAAAGAACTGCTAGCATTGACTTCATATCAGACATTTCTTTATTAAACCACTTCATTGCATTTCTGACTGAAGAGAGCACAGAAGTAGTTGAAGCTTGGCTGGCAATAATTCCTTGGACACTGGACTGCACTGCTGACAGAATCTCTCCCTGAGCCTTCAACACATCCAAAACCGGATTCAGATTTACTTTCCTGTGGCTCTGTCTGAATTTTCTGTGAACTACCCTTTTTCCTTTCCTTTGAGGTGTTGGTTCTTCAATAGACTGCTCCCCCTGAGCAGGAGCTTCCTCTTCAACTTCTATTTGCTCCCCCTGAGCAGGAGCTTCCTCTTCAACTTGATCTACTGGAGCACTGGATTGCTCCATAGGAATTGCTTCTTCAATGTGGCCTTCTGCCACAGCATCTTCCATTTCAACTTCACCAGACTGTGAGTCCATTCGCGTGGAGAGAACTGATTCAACTAAATTCCTAAGAATTGAGCCAATTATGGAGGTAGGCGAATCACTGGTTTTATCTGCCACTTCCTCCTCAACTACAGACGCTGTGAGAGATTCTGGCTGAACTGCTGGTGCTATTGCCTGCTGCTCTGCTACTGACTCTTCTGCTTGTTGCTGCTCTGCTGGTGTCTCTTCGGCTTGCTGCTGCTCTGCTGGTGCTACTGCCTGCTACTCTGCTGGTGGTGTTGCTACTGCCATTTCCTGAACATCAGGAATTTCTACATCACCAATTATGGCCTCTCCCTCGGCCACAGTGGTCTTAGACCATACACCTTCAATTACAGAGAAACCACTTTTCTTGAGATTTCTGGACCTTATACACTGGCCCATCTTCTCCACGACTGCCCTAGATAAATCTATTCCAAAGTGATTGAAAATCTTTGTAAGTAGATGAGCATAGGGCAATGAGACATTTAACTTACTTTTTGTATCCCAAATTTGATCTCTAGCAAATTTCATCCTTTCCAACATGACTTGCGCCATATTAATCTCCTTTTCTTGAATCACCCAAAACATCATATCGGAATCTTCCCTAGTGCATGTTGAGAAGGTGGCACTGCGAGGAACTAAAATTTGACAGATAATGAAATGAAGAAGACGGTTGTATGCATTCATCTGATTAATATCCAATTTTCCGTCTCTTAGCCTAAACCCTGGACCTATGATGCCAAGGCCTTTTGCTTCATCGTTCACTGCATGAACCCCACTGAATCCAGACGTCTTCACTCCAAACAACATGTGCAACAGCTCATGATCAACTTTAATTGGGATTCCCTTTACCGACGATACCAGGGACCCATCTGCCTCTGACCTTAAGCACACGTAAAACGCTTTCACCAGGTTGGGATAGCTTACCTCGGTGAAAGTGGCAATTTCCATCCACTACATCCTTCTCAGAGTTTCTGCAATACTTCCCATGCCATTCTTCTCAAGATTTGGAACATCCACTGCCTTGTTTCTGCATACTTTGGTCTTCACGAAGGTGAACCTTTCCTGCTGATCTGCGGACAGATACTCAGCACTGTAGCCCCCTACACTTCCGGAGATCATCGGAGCGGCCATGGGTAGGAAGGAGAAGAACTGATCTGGAGAAAGGAGATGATGGAAGAGATGGAAGCTCTCCAGGGATTCTTCGCGGGAAGAGGGGAAAGCTCAAATCTTGCAGAGAGTCGATGCCGGAATCATTAGGGCATCGGCTTTGGGTGAATAGATAAAGGAGAAAGGGTAAATGTAGAAGATGAGTCGTTCCCAGAACGATTTGACTAATTTAAAATTCTTTTATCGAAAACAGGAAGCGCCAAAAGCGGTAACGGCACAAGGCGACAAAAGGGTTTGATGAGTCAAACTGCTTTTAACACAATAGCGGTCAAGGAAGAGTAAATAAACTGAGTTTTTTGCTTAAAGTGAGAGAGAGAGAAAAAATTTTCATTTATTCTAAAAAGAAATTTATATGCCATTTTAAATACAGGAATCTTTTCACAAATTGCACATCCCTAATTCCCTTCTAAGAGATGTAAATCTCTCTTCAGGTAGGGCTTTTGTGAAGATATCTGCTAGTTGGCTATTTGTATCAATAAAGGATATTTCTATATTTCCATTTGCAACATGATCACAAATAAAATGATATCAAACCTCAATATGTTTTGTCCTTGAGTGCTGAACTGGATTCTTGGTTAGATTAATGGCACTGGTGTTGTCGCACAGCAATGGAATTGATCTGATATTTAATCCAAAGTCTTCAAGTTGTTGCTTTATCCAAAGGAGTTGTGTACAGCAACTTCCAGTAGCTACATGTTCAGCTTCAGCTGTTGATAGTGCCACTGAGTTTTGTTTCTTTGAGGACAATGATATCAAACATCCTGCATGAAATTGACAACAACCACTGGTGCTCTTTCTATCTATCTTGCATCCAGCATAGTCAGCATCTGAATATCCTACTAGATCTATTTCACATGATTTTGGATACCAAAGACCTAAATCATGAGTTCTAGCTAAATATCTAAATATTCTTTTTACAGAAATTAGATGTGATTCTTTAGGGTCTGCTTGATACCTAGCACACATGCATACACTAAACAAGATGTCTGGTCTATTTGCTGTTAAATAAAGTAAAGACCCTATCATACCTCTATAGTTCTTTTGATCTACCTTTTTACCATTTTGATCACTGTCCATTCTGGTTGATGTGCTCATTGGAGTTGACAGTGGTTTGGCATTATCGAATCCAAACTTCTTCAGGAGTTCCTTGGTGTATTTGGCTTGATAGATGTGGGTGCCTTCCTTCCCTTGCTTGACTTGCAATCCAAGGAAGTAGTTTAGCTCCCCCATCATACTCATTTCAAATTCTCCCTGCATAAGCTTCTCAAAATACTTGCAAAGAGATTTGTCAGTAGAACCAAAAATGATATCATCTACATAGATTTGAACTAATAGAATGTGATTGACCTTTGACTTTATGAATAATGTGCTATCTACTTTGCCTCTATTGAAACCATGATTTAACAGAAAAGAGCTAAGCCTTTCATACCAGGCTCTAGGTGCTTGTTTTAAACCGTATAATGCCTTATGGAGTTTGAAGACATGATTGGGAAATTTGGTGTCATTAAAACCTGGAGGTTGTTCAACATACACTTCCTCTTTTATAAAACCATTTAAGAATGCTGATTTAACATCCATTTGAAATAGTGTCAAGTTTAGAGCTGATGCATATGCAAGTAAGATTCTAATAGCCTCAAGTCTAGCTACAGGTGCATAGGTTTCATCGAAATCTATGCCTTCCTCTTGAGAATAGCCCTGAGCTACCAATCTGGCTTTGTTTCTTAGGATTACACCAGTTTCATCCAATTTGTTTCTAAACACCCATTTGGTGCCAATAACTGGATGATCTGATGGTCTAGGAACAAGTGACCATACTTGGTTTCTCTTGAATTGATTTAATTCATCTTGCATGGCTATTATCCAAGATTCATCAGCTAAAGCTTCATTGACTGTCTTAGGCTCAATCTGAGAAACAAAGGCTAAATAATCACAAGGGATTACATTACCTCTTGTTCTTACCCCTATGGATCGATCACCAATGATATTCTCCATTGGGTGATCTTTCTTGTATCTCCATTCCTTTGGAAGATTTTCATGAGTAATTTCTTCTTGTTGTAATTCTTCTAGAGGTGAATCATCCTTGTCTTCAATTGATGTATCTTTAAGCTTTTTGGACAGTTCATTTGCATCATCATTATCACTATCTACTTCCTTTCTCAAGGAAGGGTTAGTTTCATCAAAAATAACATGCATAGTTTGTTCAATTAATACTGAGCGTTTATTGAAAACTCTATAGCCTCTGGGTTTAGAAGTATACCCCATAAAGATGCCTTCATCTGACTTGGCATCCAACTTACCAATGTCCCTTTTTCCGTTGTTGTGAATAAAGCAAGGACATCCAAAGATTCTGAAATGACTTATCTTTGGCTTCTTTCCTTTGAACAACTCATATGCAGTCTTCTTCAGTATTGGCCTGATCATTACTCGGTTGACAATGTAACTGGCTGTGTTGACTGCTTCAGCCCAAAAATATCTTGGTAGCTCATATTCAGAAAGCATGGTTCTTTCCATATCCAAGAGAGTTCTGTTCTTCCTTTCAGCTATACCATTTTGCTGTGGTGTCCTTAGTGCTGAGAAATTGTGCTGAATTCCTTAATCATCACAGAATCTAGCAAACTTTTCATTTTGGAACTCACCACCATGGTCTGATCGAATGGATACAATACTGAACTTCTGATCTTTCTGAACCTTCTTACTGAAACTGACAAAATTATCAAAACTATCATCTTTATGCTCTAAGAATGATACCCATGTGAATCTTGAGTAATCATCTACTATGACAAATCCAAAATTCTTTCCTCCAAGACTGGTAGTCCTCATTGGTCCAAATAGATCCATGTGTAGGAGCTCTAAGGGTTTTGAGGTAGTCACCACTGTCTTTGACTTGAAGGAACTCTTTGTGTGCTTTCCCTTAGCACAGGGTCTACAAACACTTTCCAATCTTCCATTGACTTTTGGTAGACCTTCCACAAGATTCCTCTTTCTGAGCTTGTTCAATCCGTCCAAGCTGCAGTGGCCTAGTCTTCTGTGCCACAACTCAGTTGATTTGTCTTTGCTGGCTGCCAGACACACATTTTGCTCTTTGAGTTCTTCAAGGTAGAGCACGTACAGATTCTTCTCTCTATTTGCTTCAAAGATTACTGCTCCATCCTTTAGTATGCTGCACTTTGATTCTTGAAACTTGATTTGATGACCTCTATCATATAGTTGACTTATACTGATGAGGTTGTGCTTTAATCCTTTGACCAAAAGCACATCTTCTATGACTGTTTTTCCTTTGCTATTTACTGATCCACTGCCTACTACAGTTCCTTTCCCATTATCTCCATAAGTGATTGTTCCTTCTTCAGCATGGAGATGGGAAAACAGCTTCAGGTTTCCTGTCATGTGCCTTGAACACCCACTATCCAAATACCATTTGGATGCTCGAGGATTATCCTAAAATTAAGACATCAAGATTTAGGTACCCAAGTTCTTTTGGGTCCTGATGGGTCAGTATCATTATTTTTTACTTTCATTATCCACTTCCTATGTCTCGTTGGACAGGTGGATTTTAAATGACCTAGCTTATTACAGTGACTACAACATGATGTTTTTGTTACTCTTTCAATATATTTAAAATTAGCTTTATAGGCTGTATTTTCCTCAGGAACAAATCTTGGAGTTGGATACACCTTAGGTGGAATTATAGTTTCTGCATTTTCAGTTGGTGTGTAGCCTACACCATCTTTTCTCTTACCTGAGCGTCTAGCTCCTTTTAATATTAAGGGATTCTTACCATTTGTAAATTTTTCTAATGTGCTTGCTAATTTCTCATTCTCTTCATTTAGATTTTTAATCTCTTTTCTTAATTCATCTACGCTTTCTTGTTTTTCTAATTTTGTTATTTGTTTATTCTTAACTTTTAAGTCTTCACACAACAATTCATTTCTTCTTTTTAGTTCGATTAATTGCTTTTCTAATTCTTCATTTTCTGTTTTTAAGTCTGAGTTAGTGTTTTCTAAGCACGTATTATTCTTCTTACTAATCTTAAGTAATTTAGACACCTCTTTATATTTGTCGTAAAGTTCATTAAAGGCGCTTTCCAAATTGTCAGAATCTGAATCAGAATTATTACAAGAATCAAAAGAGGAGTCAGAGGTTACCTTTTCTTCGATGTTGGCCATGAGAGCCAAGTTGGCTTCTTCTTCATCACTGCTTGAGCTTGACTCACTGTCTGAGTCACTGCTGTTCTCCCAAGCAGCTGCCATTGCCTTTTTCTTGTATCTTCTGAACTTCTTGGTGCTGTCCTTATTCTTGTGATCACTCTTCTTTAGCATTGGACAATCTGCCTTGATATGTCTAGGCTTCTTGCATTCATAACAGATGGTCTCTCCTTTCTTCATTTCTTTGCCATCTGATCTTTTGAAGTCTTTATTTTTCTTAAAGTACCTTCTGCCAGATTGAAATTTTTTCTTCTTGGCCAGGATGCGCTGCAATCTCTTAGTGAGCATTGCTTCTTCATTTTCGCTGTCTACCTCACTCCCACTAGAGCTTGCTTCTGATGACTCTTCTTCTGCTTTCAAAGCATTGGAGTGCTTCTTTCTGCTAGATGATTCTCCAAGCCTTTCCATGTTGATCTCATGGGCCATGAGGGACCCGATGAGCTTTTCTACTGACATTCTCTTAAGGTCATTAGCTTCTTCAATAGCTGTGACCTTTGGTGTCCATGAAGATGGCAAGGATCTAAGAATCTTTCTTACCATATCTGCAATCTCATAGGACTTTCCTAGACTGGCTAAACCATTGGTGATGTCAGTGAATCGACTAAACATCTGGGTGATTGACTCACCTGACTGCATTTGAAATCTCTCATACTGAGTGACAAGAATGTCGATTCTTGTCTCCTTTACTTTATCTGTACCTTCGTATGTGATCCTTAGCTTTTCCCACATTTCCATGGAGGATTTGCAGGCTGAGACTCTGTTAAACTCCTTCTTGCTTAGAGCACAACATAAAATGCTCTTGGCTTTACAGTTCAAGGAGATTTTCTTTCTGTCTTCATCTGTCCATTGTGCTTTCTCATTTGTGACAACCAGGTCACCTTCTTCTACTATCGACCAGATTTGATAGTCGTGGCCTTGTAGAAAATATTCCATTATGGTCTTCCAATACGGATAATCTTCACCATCGAACAAGGGGGGTCTGTTGACTGACTGACCTTCGAAGTTGCCTTGGGCTGCCATTGATCTTTGCTCTTCAGATCGTTGGATCTTTTTCTTTGTCGAAGAGACTATGTAAGGCCCCGAATTTTCTTTCCCGCTTATACTTTATGTATATGTTGTTTGCTTGTTCTTGCATAAATGGCGTGCATGAAAATGGTGCATATTATAGATATAAATTTTTGCATGGGTATATGTGAGGATGTAAACTATTATCGTGAAGATGAGTAATTGGCTAATTTTGAGTATAAAATATCTATTTAAATACTATGCAGGTGCTATCTAAATATTGAAGTATACCTTATATTGCCCATTTCATGAATATTGTGTGCGAATATATGAAGTGCATACGTGTATGCACGTATGTAGATTATCATATGCATGTGATAATTGTGTACTTAATTTTACATATGTAACACCTTGGTATACTTAGGTATGCATGAGTATACTTAGTTGTAAACGTTGTTCATTTGCATGGTATAGTTAATATGTACATTGTACTTTGTACATTGCATGTATATATATATATATACATTGTATGCGTATGAAGATATTCATGCACGTGTTATTATCTTGATGTACCTATGTATGTATGTGTAGGATTAGTAGTAAATTTTGGATGGTTACATGGTGTAGTGGTGTATACACTATACTACATGGGTTTCATGTGCATATATGTGTGCATTAAGCATGGTTCTGCATGATTTTAAGTTCTGGCAGAAGAATGTCTTGGCGTCAACATGGATGGACGCCCATGATATGTCAGCGTCCATATCGACTGACGTCAACCCTAAGGTAGCCGTCCATGGATGTGGACGTTAATATCCCTAATTTTCTGTGCGCTGCAGACCCAGAATTTTCGGGGCAAGCAAGCTCACTGGTTGGGGAGATGTCTCCCAACGGCTCTCAACTCACATCAGACCCTGCCCACGCATGCCCAAGCCTAGATCTATATAGAAACACCCTTAGCAGCTGGAGGTGATTGCTTTTTCTCTTGGCCAGGAAAACCCTAGCTGTGAGAAAACTAGAAGAAAACCTAATCTTCCCAAGCTTTAATCCGGCGATTGGGAGACCTTCTGAGAGATCCATGAAGATGGGAGCGTAGTACAGCTACCCAAGAAGCATCCCCAGACCCTAAACCTATGAAATATCCAGCCTAGATCGAGGAGGAAGCTTTGACATTTGGTGAACCCTTGGACCCGAGTTGCAGAAAAGCTAAACTTAAGGAGCTTTAATCCGTCGATTGGAGGAGGAAACCAAGGAGCTGCCACGTCTGGGAGACGGCCAATACATCCAAGAAGAGATCCCAGCTCCGAGGTGCCATCTACATCGACAGGAGAAGAGGATCGAAGGAGTTCTGAACACCTTTTTGGCAAGGCCGAGAAGGGCTTCATCAGCTTATTCCGATCTTGTAGATTTAATTGAGAGGTAAGTAACCCATAGATCTCAATCCCATACATGTTCCCTAGGTCCCAGTGATTTTTGTGGATTTTAAATCATGTCCTAGACCCTCCTTTTCACTGAGTATTTGGGGTTCGGTCTGTGCTGTTGCACAGACAGGAACTTGGCGTCATACCCTTGATGCCAAGATCTCCATAGGCGTCCAGCGATCATGCCGTCGAAACTCTTGAACGGCCAGAGGCTGCCGCCAAGTTCTTCAGGATAGAACAGTGAGCTATTCTTCCTGGTAGATGATTATTTTCGATATGTTTTCGCCATGAGGATATAGTGTAAATCCTATATGCTATGTAAAATAGATAATGTGGTGTGTGTGTGTGTGGAAATTTATGCATTTTTCTGTGGATGGCATGAATTCTTTTGATTATTGAAATACATGTTGGGAAAAGATGGATTTTGCATGCTCATCTGCTGTCCACCAAATTCCTGAGAATTAAATGCCCTAGATTTTTCTATACCATGTGTATATGTATCAGTCCATGCCCTGAAAATTTGAGAATTTTTCCATGACTGTGGAATTTACTGAAAATTTCTATTTTGGAAATAGGAGACATGCGTAGGAATTGTAAAATTTATAGTAAATTGTGTATTATGCAATAAATCTGAGGAAAATTTCTGTGATGACAAATATGTTAGGATCAGAACTGTGAACTGTTAAACCCGATGTTCATGTTATGTTCCATGTTAAATCAAATTATGAACGGCATGAGATTGCATGTTTTAATTTCTGTAATTGTAATATGGTTCAGAAAAATATGAAAATTTGTGTGTGTTATTATAAACCTGAAATATGTCTGTGGTTAAAATCTCAGGTTGTTTTGATAACAGTAAGTATCGTTATAGATTTTTAATGAGAAAAATGACTATGCGAGCATGTGAATTTGTGACTTGATGTGATTCAGTAGATTTCAGTATAGTTATATCTGTATTACGATTAATTGGTAGTTGCAACAGTGAAGTAAAAATCAGTAAATGAGGACTTATGTGTGTGTGAATTTGCATAAGTGTGTGTGCGTGAGACGGGAGAGAACAAGTAGTATTGTGTGTAAACGGTTAATGTGATAAAGATAACCAAATATGCCCATAAGACACTGCCACCTTAGAGGCTTGGAGCTGTACTGTAGTAATGCCCCTACGGGAAAGCTCAATGCGTTATGTGATACCCTAGGAAAGGGTCTTGATAAAGTGTACACCCTTGCAAAGGGTCTTGTAAAATCCTGGAGGTGGACAAGTTCCACTGGTAATGGTGGGAAGGGCTTTCCCCGGTTTCTGCAGAGACTAAGACTTATCACTGTGCCGGTGATTAAGTAAGCGTATGTGAATGTGAGTGTTATGTGACCGTCTAATGGTGGTTTGGGCTGTGTCTTGGCATTAAGTGAAAATAACCATAAGTGTGATGTGAAAAGTGACATGCGTTCATAGCACAAGGTATGTGCATGATAAGTGTAAATGTGGCACATGTTATGTGCAAAAGTGAAATGATAAGAAGTGTGTGAATGTGAAAGAGGAATTAATGGGAAATGTGTATGAGTATTGTGTGATAGAACAAAGTGAGTGTATGCGAAAGCCAAGGTTCATCATATGGTTGTGTGAAATGAGAAAATAGTATAAGTGTAAATGACAATAGTGTTAATTGATAAATTGTTTATTGATGTGTACAAATGTGTGTGTGTATGTGCTTATGTATAACTTGTTAAATTGCTAAGAGTGATGTTACCATTAGTACCAAAATGTAAGTATATGCTTTCATATTCATGGAATTTGAATGGTTGGATGCACATGTGTTTAGTGTCATGTTGTATAGTTAAAAGTGATCCCTATGCAAGGGTAATATGAATGTCATAAAATTTGTAGAAAATTAGCAAGCTAAATGTAAGTAAATTGTTATGATTGCATGCAAAGTGAAGTTAGAAATCATGCTAGCAATGAAACCTATCTTGTATATGTTTTTCCACGACTTAGTTATGAAGTTTTACAATGATGTGAGTAAAGTGTGAAGGTATGTGAATGTGTATTTGTACTTATGATAATGACGCCATGTTATTAGAAATCTTGTTTAGATTATAGTTTTACATGTGTTAGAATAGTTGTTTAATACAATTTCATGTGAAATTACTTGTTATGGCATAATCATGTATGATTTAATTGCTGAAATTCTATTGAGTTAAATTGTTGGAAAATATGTATGTATTGAATCTTGAGTTACTTGCTGAGTCTATTGTGTAGACTCATTCTTGCTAAACATTTCAGGAAATTTGTAGTGGAGAAGCTAGCAAGGCTTGAAGTGGAGTTAGACTAAGGGATTGAAGACTTGTAATTCATCTTTCATAGTATGTAAAGCTACAATTGAAATTTGAGTTTTATTCAAATGTACTTGGAATCGGCTATGTATTTGGAACATTTTGTACTTATGTTATCTCTTGTTGAACTATACAGACTGTGGTATGTGGATTTAAAATTTGATGAAATGAGATTCATTTAAACTCCGTTGCACTTATTTAATTCTATTTGTGTATATCTCAGCTCATTTGTTACTTGTTGGGGTATTCTCCCTTGTAGCGGCTTGCTCTCATCCGACGTGGGTTGGTACAACCGTACCGGGTGGAAGTGGGTCGTTGCAGACTAGCTTTGATACCACTTGTTGCCCAGCTAGCTAGCCCAGAGGGGGGGGTGAATGGGTTATTAAAAAATTGATCTTCGATTAAAACCTGGTCACTAAAAGGATTACACAACAACTTAAATGAATGTTAGAGTTAGAGGAAATGAGATAGCAATCACACAAAATACAACCACAAGACAGAAGGATTTTTATCCTGGTTCGGAACTTCTTTCCACAGGAGACCTACGTCCAGTCCCTGAGCAATACCTCAAGATTTCACTAATCAAGGGTACAGTCCCCCTTAAGGACACAACAACACCCAGCTCAGCTGGTCTTCCTTCACATCCGAAGGGAACAACACCCTGGATACCACCATGTCTTCCTTCACACCAGAAGGGAACAACACCCTGGATACTACCAGGTCTTCCTTCACACCAGAAGGGAACAACACAAAGAGAGGTTTGAAAGACAAGCCCTTAGATCAAACTTCAACAAGCAATGATCTGAAGGACCTAGCACTGAGAGCAAAGAATCTAAATCTAGGCTCACTCTCAGAACTACACAAGCTCTCTTCAAATGATCTTTCACTAGCTAGTAGAGAGCAGAAGAGCAAAAGCTAAGAGGAATGAAGTTTTCTTGCTCTGAACTTTCTTCAGAAGAATTTGAATGCTTTTCTTAAACGTATATTTCTTCTGTTCTTCTGTCTTGTATATATATCTTCAATTTGAAATATAGACGTTAAAGAGTCCGTTGTCTCTCTTTTGAGTAGTCGTTAGACTGAATGACATCTGGAGTCTTGGAAACTTCCTGTTACAGTCTTTTGATCACTTGAGCACGCAAAGAGATGAGATCTTCAAAGATATCCGATGGCTTCTATTTGTTTAACGTTGTACCATGAAGCTAGTTCAGAGGTCTGCACAGATGTCAATCTTAAATAGCAGACAGATAGGCTGTCTCTGATGTCAGTCAACGTCAGTAGCAATATTCAAGAAAATAGTAATGCCAAATAGCTTAAGTCTAAAGGACATTATCAGAATAGGCACGATAAAGGATGATATGGTCTGCATGCATGCAGAGATATGTTCAGATCTCATAAATGCAAAAGCGTCAGAGAGATGTCTACGTGGACTTTGACTGGTCAACGCTTTAAGATAAGATATCAAGATATGAAATCGATGACTGTATGACTTATTAAATCGTTATGAACACTTATCAAGTCGTTATGAACATTTAAAGAAATCGTTGCGCAAAGCAAATCGTTATGAATACTTATCAAGTCATTATGAACTCTTAAGAAATCGTTGCGCAAAGCAAATCGTTGTGAATACTTATCAAGTCGTTATGAACTCTTAAGAAATCGTTGCGCAAAGCAAATCGTTATGAACACTTATCAAGTCGTTATGACTTTCAAAGAAATCGTTATAAGAACGAAAGAAATCGTTGCGCAAAGCAAATCGTTATGAGTTCTAAAGAAATCGTTACGAGAACTAAAGAAATCGTTACGGCTACCAAGTCGTTACGAGTTTCAAAGAAATCGTTACGAGAACTAAAGAAATCGTTACGGCTGGTAAGTCGTTACGAGTTTCAAAGAAATCGTTACGAGAACTTACGAAATCGTTACGGCTAGAATGTCGTTGTGAGTTCTAAAGAAATCGTTACGAGAACTAAAGAAATCGTTACGGCTACCAAGTCGTTACGAGTTTCAAAGAAATCGTTACGAGAACTAAAGAAATCGTTACGGCTACCAAGTAGTTACGAGTTTCAAAGAAATCGTTACGAGAACTTACGAAGTCGTTACGGTTAGAAAGTCATTGTGAGTTCTAAAGAAATCGTTACGAGGACTAAAGAAATCGTTGCGACATCTTTAAGAAATCGTTACGGTATCGATTTGTTTCAAACTTCGGTCAGAAGGGAAATCGTTCTGCTTATCAATAGAAGTCGATACAAAGACTTGGACAAAGCATGAAATGAGACTTACTTGATTGTCTTGAACTTTCATTTTTATTTTATTGCCTGTCCTCAAAGCTCAAGTAATTTATTAGTACTATTTTGTTAATCATCAAAATTAATATTCAAATAAGTGAAGTAATTTATATGGGGAAAGTTTGGTCATCATGAGGGGTGGACGTAGGAGTCACTGGAGGTGATTTCCGAACCACCTAAAAATCCTCTGTGCAGTGGTTTGAATTGTGGTTTGACTTTGTATTGCGCTAGATGCATGCATAGGGATTTCGTTCACACTTCTAATCGATTTGCTCACACACTTTAATCACTTAATTCACACAATCACTCATCAGATCTGTAATTGCTTTTCTAAGTTGACTCTGATTCAAAACATCTGTTTAAATTGGTTAAGCTTCCGCAGTATTTGGTCTAGATGTATTCAACCCCCCCCCCCCTTCTAGATCTAGTCCATCCCATATTCGATCCTACAATTGGTATCAAAGCGAGTTAATATCTGTTTTTGATCTAATTTGATTGCTTCTGTTTGATCTCTGTGTTAATTGTTTGAATTTTTTGCTTGCTCTTTCACTACTTCAGTTTGATCAGTGGATTCTCGAGGTTTTATTGCTGAAGGCCATTCCATCAATAGGCCACCCTTCTTCAATGGGACTGACTATTCCTATTGGAAGAATCGCATACAAGTCTTCCTTAGAGCCCAGAACTATGAGATTTGGAGGGTAGTTGAGGTAGGTCCTTATGAGAACGAGGGAGAAGAGGAAACCTGGACAAGGGAACAAATTAGGAGGGCCACCCTAAACTACAATGCCATGAACATGGTTCAATGTGCAGTCCACCCAAAAGAGTACTCAGGAATCTCCATGTGCAATTATTCTAAGGAGCTGTGGGATAAAGTTGAGTTACTTTATGAGGGAACATCCTAAGTTAAAGAAACCAAAGCAAATATTCTTGTTTCTGAATATGAATTCTTCATGATGAAATCTGATGAATCAATTTCTGAAATGTTTGCTAGGTTCATGATTATTGTAAATGGACTGAAGGCTCTAGGTAAAGACTACACTGATGCTGATTTGGTAAGAAAAATCTTGCGCACTCTTTCATCTATTTGGCACACTAAGGCCACTGTTGTTGAAGATTCTAAAGATTTATCCAAAATTTCTTTGGATGAACTCATAGGATCTTTAATGACATATGAAATAAACTTGAAAAGAAATGAAGAGCATATAATCAAGACCAAACCAGTAGCACTTAAAGCTTCATCAAGTAACAAGGATAAAAGTCAAGAGAAATCAAGTTCTGATGAGTCTGAGTTAAATGAGGATGAACTTGCCCTCATGACTAGGCAATTTAGAAAATTTCTAAAATATAGAAAAGGAAAATTCAATGGGAAGAAAAAATTTCCATCTGGCAAAAGAAATATTTTTTCTTCAAATGTCAATTCAAATAGAAATCAAAGAACTGATGAAGTTATTATTTGCTACAGGTGCAACAAACCAGGACACATGAAGGATGAGTGTCCTGAGATGAAAAATGAGAAATACAAGAAGAACAACAAAATGAAGAAGCCAAAAGCCATGATAGCAACTTGGTCAGATGAAGACCAAAGTGAGGATAAAGAAGAGAACTCCTCAAGTTCAGCAAATGAGGAGTTATGCTTTTTGGCCAATAGCAGTGATGGAAAGAACTCACAAAGAAAAGGAGCAAAAGAAATTCACAAGTGCTTAATGGCAAAGAAGAGCTTCAATGAATCCAGAAAATCAACAATTCAAAAAACTTTGGCTCTCACAGCACATTCCATGAGCTCAGATCATTCTACATCCTCTTCAGAACACGAGTTCAAATGGGTCTACAAGGTCAGGTAAATCAATTCCAGATCCATATATGCATTCTAATTCTGACTCTGATGTAGATGAAGGCATGTCTTATGTTGAATTGATTGAATTCTATGAAAAGATGCAAAATCTTAGTGCAAAGCTGAACACTAAAAATAAAGATTTGAAAAAGACTTTAAAACATTGCCACAAAGAGAGTGAAAAATTGAAAAATACACTTGAATTGCTCCAGAACAATGATAAAGATCCTTCACAAGAAAATGAGAATTTGAAGATTGAAGTTCAGAAACTAAATTCTAAAAAAGAAAGTTTGAAAGATAAAATCAAAATTTGTGAAAACAAGTTGTCCAAGTTGAAAGGAAGTCATGATCAGTTGGAACATGAAAATCTTGATTTGAAATATGAAAATGAAAAATTGATTGATCTCAATGAAAACTTCAAGTTTGATAATGATCAATTAAACAAACAGATATCTAACATGGCTCATGATCATCAAATAAATGAAAGATGCAAACAACTTGTTGAAGAAAATAGTCATCTAAAAAGGAAGATTAAATGCTTGTTCCATGACAAACCATTGGACAATGAATGTAGCAATTTGAGTAATAAAATTATCGATTTGGAAAAACAAATTGCTCAATTTGAAAATGAAAAGAACAAGATGAAAAATGGTTTGGATGTCATGCTAAATAAACTTCAAATTTCAGAAAAAGAAGTTGTTGCATTAAAAGCTGAAAAACAAAAGCTTCAACATGAATTGAAAAATACTAAAAACACAAGTCTTGCTTCTGTGAGAGATAAGAAAAATAGAAATAAAACAAAACTAACATTTGTTAAAGCTGCTGCAAACAAGAACTCTGCTAATTTTAATGAAAAACTAGTAAAAGTTCTTGTTCAGAAACAGACAGAGAAAAAGAAAAATGCTACTGTTAAGAAGATTCATCTACTTCCTCCACCAGTCCAAAAAACTCCAAGGCAAGTTCCAAATTCACATCATGCCAAGAGCCACCAAAAGGTACCTCCTTCTCCTCATGGTAAGCCTCCTCACATGAAAAGGAGATTCGAATAAATGCATACATGCCAAGGTAAGTACCAGGTAAGAAATGATCTCATTTGCTTTAATTGTAATAAACCTAGTCATTTAGCCAAATTTTGCTAGAATAGAGATCAACATTTCCATAAATATGTCAAATCAGTCCAGTGCTTCACATGTCATAAATTTAGGTATACTTCTAAGGAATGTTGGCATAGAATTGATAATCTTGTGCATGCTCTCATGTTTCATGTTAATGTACATAAGAATAAAGATCATGTTCATGCTGAAAACACTAAGAAATTCTATGTACATGAAAAAGGAACTGTTGCACAAAAGATCTCTTCTGAATTCCATGATAAAAATCTCAATGATAAAAATCTGAAAAATAGAAAACAAAATGTTCAGTATGTCAGTGGTGCACTCTATACCGATAACTCTAAGATTAAAAACCAAGATTCTAGTGTTTCTAGTCTTCAGAAAAACGCACCAAATATAAAATCCTTTTGGATTCAAAAATCGTTGTTGCAGATTCATGGAAGATCCTTAGGACCCAAACAAGTTTGGGTTCTGAAATGTGCTGCTTGAATGCTGGAAGCAGGGATCCTTGTAGTCAATTTCAAGATGAAGGCTTCATGACAAAGGCTACAAGGAAAGTAAGTGAAGAGAATGAATGTGACGGCCCTCATTATATCGGTACGGTTATACCAACCCACGTCGGTATAGCAAGCGTCATCACAGTGGGACATTTACCCAACGATACATTCAGCTGAGATACACGTGAATATAGAACAGAGTAGCGGAAGTAAAAGAACTACTGTCTTCATTCATTCATCATCCACATTTAGCATACATGAAATTTCAATAACATTTAAGAACTTAAAAGTTCACATGATTTAAATTTCTGAAAATTTGATACACAATGTCCACACTTATACAATCCCCTTCCATAATAATGCTAGTACAATGTTGCAATTACATACTATGAGAATCTCAAAATGTCACAAAAATTTCAGCAACGCTCTAATCTCCGCGCTCGGAGTCCGTCTCCACCGTCTCCTCCAACGGTGCCACGTCACCAACTACACCTGTACGCCGAAGCAAGTAGTGAGTCTAAAGACTCAGCAAGTAACACCACTCATACCATACACGTACATGTCATCGTAGGCTTTACACACACAATTGCAAAAACTCAACATGTTTCATGCTTAACGTTTAAATGAATAACCAAACATGATAATTCCGTAAGTAAACACATGATGCATGCTTTCAGATTTCTTTATCAAGATAAATTCCTAACACATGTTCTCTAATCATTCTTAGTCATGAAATTCTATCTACTTTGCATTTTAACTAAAACATGAAAGCACTTAGCATGATTATCCTACGTACATGAAACATAACACACCTAGCATGGAATCTACACATTCTTGTGCATGCACACAAACATTTTACACACTTTAACTTGCTGGTTTTCACATGATTTAGCAACCATAACCCTACACATGAGAGCTACAACGTTATGTAAAATACAACATGTGAACAACCAAACATGGAATTTTGTGCACATACTTGTTAATTATCCCTAGCATGGATTCTAGCCATTTTACACATATAAACATGATCCTAACATAATGAAGCTACTGATTTAATCATGGTTTCAGATTTGTCACAACATGAATTACAATATCATATCCTCACATTTTGGTCAAACATTTTCTTTACACAATTTCCAATTCACATAACTTGCACTTTACACATACACATTACACATTGTTCACTTTCGCATTAACACATGAACACATGCACATTTACACATTCACATTTACACTTTCACATTTAGTGCCGTGACACATAGTCCAAACCACCAAAGAAGGACACAACACATCTCATCACATAGACGCCATCTAGGGAATATAATGGCGACTCTTGGACTGCGCAGACCGGGAGAACAAGTCTCCACCCTAACCAGTGGTACTTGTCCACCTCCAGGATTTCCCCCTAATGCCTTAGGGTCACTTACACATTGAACCTTCTCAGGGGGACTTTTCCCTGATACGGTTCCACTGCCCTCTGTGGAAGCAATGTCACACTTGGCACAATTTACACATTACACATTTTACCGATTTTACATATGGGTTTACACATGTCACTCTCATTCTATTCACTTTCTCTCTCACATTCACATTTCTCTGTTTTCCTAACATGGCACTACAATTACAGAAATGTAGCATTCAGGAAATTTCACTAATCAGGTCGGATTACACCTAAATCGAATTGTTTCACATTGGCATGCATCAATACACATTTACATGGAAAAATTCATATTACATTAAATGCTTGTCCAAATGACCTGAAATTTTAACCACATGTTAATTTCGGGTTTAGAATTCCTCATGCAAATTTTCAGATTTTTCTGAACTAAAACGAAATTTCATAAATTCAAACATCCATTTCACAATTCAACTTAACATGGAGTTAAACATAAGCACAATGTTAACAGCTCACTATCTGAGCCCTAACAGACATGGAGCTACAGAATTTATTCCTGAAGTTTTAGGGCAATACATGATTTATGGAAGATTTATCATGACCTAGCATGATCTCTATTTTTTTTTCTAAACAAATTTTGCAATAATTCACACGGCATGGAAAAATCTCAGAAATTTAGGACAGGGACTGAACTTCACATGCATAATCCTCACAATTTAGGGCATTTAGACTTGTCCTAAATCATGCAAACATGGTTTAACAAGATCAAAATTCATCAACATGTATTTCATGAAATAATTAAACCCTATCATTCATGATAATCCATCCACACACCACATTCATCACATCAACAATATACATAACATATGAATGATTTACAGTATATCCTCATCGTGAAACATATCGAAAATAGTTGTATGAAAGGGCAGAACAGGTCACTGTTCTGTCCAGATGAACTTGGCGGCGGTCTCTGGCCGCTAATTCAGTGTCAACGGCATAGTCGATGGATGCCAAGCATGATCTCAGCGTCAAGGGACATTGCCGTTAATGTCGGGTCTGTGCAGAACACTGACCCGAGCTCCAAAGATGGGGTGAATGTGGGGGTCTAGGACACGAGGGAAAATTCATAAAAATTGTAAAACCGTCCTAGACACATACAGGGACGTTATGAATGGGGTACTTGCCTCTAGAAAAACTCCAAGGGATCTAAATAGGTCAGAGAAGCTCTCCTTGGGCAGTCCCGAGAAGCCTCCAAAAGAGCTCTCCTCCGGGTTCTAGGTCGATGCAGGTGCTACAGCAGTGGTGGGGAAGCCTTCTCCTTGGTTCCCTCTAGCCTCCAGTTGCAGAAGAACGCCTGATGAAGCCTTGGATCGCCAGATCAAGGCCTCCAAAACTCAATCTTTGCACAACTCCGAACTAGGGTTTTCTCTCCTCTTTGCAAAGAGTCCAGAGAGGTTTTCTGGTGCAAGGGGAGTTGGTTTTAAAGCACAGGGGTTTGGGGTCCCCGGAGTGGTGATGGGAATGGCTCAGAGCCGTTAGGGCAGCTCCCCAATGGGTGAGCTAGCTTGCTCCCGGAATTCTGGGCTCTGCAACGCATGCAAGTCAGAGAGATTGGCGTCCATATCGTTGGACGCTGGGATTAGTGTTGGCGTCCATGGGTGGACGCTGATGCCTCATCGACGTCATGCTATTGATGCCAATATGGCCTTCGGGCAGAAGTCTAAAACATGCAGAAACCATGCACCTTTCACACCTATATACATGCTATATGTATACGTTATCATGTACACACTACCATCAAGCATTACATACATTATTTATACCTAAGCTATACACATACACACATAAGTATACCACTAATACATACGTAGATACATACATACGTACATATACGACACGAATTATTTACTTGCAATAATGCAGAAAAATTCGAGGGCCTTACACCCTCTCCCCCTTAAAGAAACTTCATCCTCGAAGTTAGAACGACACTACTCAAACAAAAGGGGATACTTCTTCTTCATCGCATCCTCAAGCTCCCAAGTAGCCTCCTCTCGTGAGAAGTTCCGCCATAGGACCTTCACCGACGCAATACTCTTGTTCCGGAGATGCTGAACCTTCCGGTCAAGAATAGCTACTGGTTGCTCGACATACGAAAGATCTGGCTGGATCTCCACTGGCTCATGACTAATCATATGAGACGGATCTCGACATACTTCCTGAGCATAGATACGTGGAATACAGGGTGAACGCTAGCCAAAGCTGGGGGTAATGCTAGCTCATATGCCACGCTGCCCAAACGTCTGAGAATCTCATATGGGCCAATGAACCTAGGGCTCAACTTACTATGCCTGCCAAATCTGACAACACCTCGAGTAGGCGATATCTTCAAGAAGACATGATCGCCAACCTCGAACTCCAAATCCTTTCTCCTGTTGTCGGCATAGCTCTTCTGCCTATCCTGTGCCGCAACAAGCCTCTTTCTGATAAGCTGGATCTTATCCGAAGTTTTCTGAACTAACTCCAGTCCGATCAACTGCCTATCACCAGTCTCCTCCCAACACAAAGGAGATCTGCAGGGCCTACCATACAACGCCTCGAATGGAGCCATACCAATACTCGCATGAAAGCTGTTGTTGTATGCGAACTCCACAAGAGGTAAATGACGCTCCCAATCATCCTTCCAATCCAGAACACATGCTCTCAACATATCCTCGAGAGTCTGGATAGTCCTCTCGGACTGTCCATCGGTCTGGGGAAGAAACGCCGAACTGAGCTTTAGCTCCGAACCTAAAGCATCCTGAAGCCCCTTCCACAACCTCGAAGTGAATCTTGGATCTCGATCCGAAATGATTGACTTCGGCACACCAAGCAATCTAATGACACTACTAACATACAATCTAGCTAAACTCTCTACTGACTGCTTCTTCTTCATAGGCAAGAAATGAGCAGTCTTCTAGAATCTATCTACAACTACCCAAATCGAGTCATTGCCCCTTCTAGATCGAGGCAAACCCGAAACGAAGTCCATAGTGACAGCTTCCCACTTCCACACTGGGATATCCATCCTCTGCATAAGGCCGGATGGTCGCTGTCACTCGGCCTTCACTTGCTGACACACTAGACATCTAGACACATAATCCGCAACATCCTTCTTCATGCTGGACCACCAAAATGATCTCTTCAGGTCTTGATACATCTTAGTGTTACCCGGGTGAATAGAGAATCGCGACCTATGAGCCTTCGCTAACACATGCTCACGAACATCTACTAAATCAGGGACACAAACACGGTGCTGAAATCTAATCACACCGTCCTCATCACGAGCAATGCCTGCCTTGCCCACTAACTCTAAGAGTCTAGGGTCGGCTCCCTGTCGCTCGATCACCTCATCCAAAACAGAGGATCTAAGGGATAGCTGAGCTACAAAAGCCTGACACAGCGATGGCTCTAACTCGGTCATAGAGTACGCCACATCCTCCAACATCTTCCAATCCTGCTGGAGCGAAGACCTCTTTCTACTCAGCGCATCCGCTACCACATTCACCTTTTCAGGGTGATACTGAAGGTCGAAGTCATAGTCCTTCAAGAACTCAATCCATCTCCTCTGCCTCAGGTTTAATTCCTTTTGGGAGAAAAGATACTTCAAGCTCTTGTGGTCGGTAAACACCTTAAATCTGACACCATAAAGATAGTGCCTCCAGATCTTTAGTGCATGAACCACTGCTGCGAGCTCCAAGTCATGAGTCGGATAGTTCCTCTCATGCTCCTTCAACTGACGAGAAGCATAAGCCACTACCCTATCTTGCTGCATTAGCACACAGCCCAAACCAATCTGAGACACATCCGTATAAATGGCAAAGCCCTCTAGACCACTAGGCAATACCAATACCAGAGCAGAAGTAAGCTTAGCCTTCAATAGCTGGAAGCTACGCTCACATGCCTCAGACCATACGAACTTCTCACCCTTCCTGGTCAGCTTTGTCAAGGGGGCGGCGATGGATGAGAAACCCTCAATGAATCACCGATAGTAACCAGCTAACCCAATAAAACTACGAATCTCCGAAGGGGTCTTAGGAACCTCCCAATCCATAACTGCTTGGACCTTCGCTGGATCAACTGCAACACTAGCGCCGGAGATAACATGCCCGAGGAAATGAACCTCGCGCAACCAAAAATCGCACTTGCTGAATTTTGCATACAGCTTGTGCTCACGAAGAACCTCTAACACTAACCTCAGATGCTGACGGTGCGCGGCCTCATCCGGAGAGTAGACCAACACGTCGTCAATAAACACTACGACAAAGCTATCTAAGTAAGGCCTAAACACCCTGTTCATGAGATCCATGAACGCTGCAGGGGCATTGGTCAATCCGAAAGGAAGGACTAAGAACTCATAATGTCCATAACAGGTTCTAAACGCCGTCTTGGACACATCCTCACTCCGAATCCTCAACTGATGATAACTAGATCGCAAGTCAATCTTAGAAAAGACTGATGCATCTCGCAACTGGTCAAACAAGTCATCAATACGAGGTAAGGGATACCTGTTCTTCACAGTCACTTGGTTCAACTTCCTATAGTCAATGCACAACCTAAGTGACCCGTCTTTCTTCTTGACGAATAATACAGGTGCGCCCCAAGGAGAAACACTAGGGCGAATAAATCCCTTATCAAGCAGCTCTTGCAACTGCCTCCTCAACTCGGCTAACTCCACAGGTGCCATCCGATATGGAGCCTTCGAGATAGAAGAGGTGCCCGGAAGCAACTCTATGGTAAACTCTATCTCTCTATCCGGTGGCAATCCAGACAAGTCATCAGGAAAGACATCTGGAAAATCCTGCACTACCTCAATCTCCGCAAGAGTAGGTGACTCATCAGCCTCTGGTACTAGCACCACGCTGGCAAGAAAAGCGTCACAACCCTTGTTTACCATGCGCATCGCCTTCATGGCAGAGATGACCATCTTTCCCGCCCAGTTCCTTGGCAAGGGGTGAGAGAACTCATCCTCACCAGGAATGCGGAAAACGATCCTCTTCCGACGACAATCCACTAACGCATAGTGCTCCTCTAGCCAATCCAGACCAAGAATAGCATCATAGTCCTTCATCTTTAGCAAGAAGAAACACCCATCTAGGATTCTATCCTCAATGCACACAGGTAACGACGGAATGCACTTCCTAGTCGATACCGTACCCGCAGGGGTGTGCACAGACAAAGGGACCTCTAACTCCTCAGACTCTATGCTTGACTCTAGGGCTAACTACCTAGCGAACCGCTCGGAAATGAACGAGTGAGTAGCACCCGTATCAAACAAAACCCGAGTGTGCACACCTAAAAGCAAAACCGTACCTTCGGTGACATGCTCCGCCTGCTCGGCGTCCTCACGAGCTAAAGCAAACACTCGAGCTGGGGCTCGAGGCCTTCCTGGTCTTCCCGTAGCTGGCGCGGCTGCCGCTACTGCTGGGGCTAGCGCTCCACGCTGAGCTCCCTGTTGAAGTCTTGGGCAATCTTTGATCTTGTGGTCGCTGCTCCTGCACTTCAAGCATCTACCCGCTACCAACCAACACTCGGAACCACCATGTGTCTTCCCACAGTGGGGACACTCTTTCTTCACACCAGGGGAACGTACAGAAGGTACCTGAGAGCTGCTGACTGTCATGGATCGCTGCGGTGTCTGGTACACCGTTTTCTTCTTGTCTTGCCGCTGGAATGTTGCCGCGGGCCTCTTCTGCGAAGCCTTCTTTTCCTCCAGATATTGCTCCATCTCTCCCTCCTGCCTGCAGGCAGCACTGAGGGCCTCGTCCAATGTGCGGTGGTCAAACGCCACGAGTCTCGTCCGCAGTGATGGCTTGAGTCCCATCACGAACTTCTTTGTCTTCCTCCGCTCGTCTGCCACGATATGAGGTGCATATTTAGAAAGTTTAGAAAATCTTGCCTCATATTCCAGCACGGTCATGGAGCCTTGAGCCAAAGATAGAAATTCTTGCTCCATCCGATCTTGCACATGCTCGGGGACAAACTTGGCCCGAAAGAGCCTCGCAAACTCGTCCCAAGCAACGTCGATAGCTCCGTCCTCAAATTGGGTACGCAGCAATGAAGCCCACCATACATCAACTCTTTCCTGCAGTACACCGTTCATAAGCTCCAACTAACAGTTCTAACTAAACAAAACATGCAATCATACAAAATCAACACATACCTGTAGCATGTAGGTGGCTAACGTAACCTTATCGTCATCTGCACACCTGATGGCTCGAAAGATCTTCTCTATCTCCCTCATCCAGATTTCTGCCATTAACGGGTCGCTCTCCCCCTTAAAAGAGGGTGGTAGCATCCTCTTGAATCTCTCCATGGTAGAAGGCCCACCATGGTCCTGAGCTGGTACTTGAGCCTGCTACAGCACACATCAAGCAATATACAATCAACATAATATCACATAAGCAATTAAAACAGACTGTTAATCATTTTATTAGTCTAACCTGAGCCTCCAACTGTGCCTGGAGTGCTGCCTGGGTATGAGCCTGCGTCTGCATGGCTTGCACCAGACCTTGCATGAATACTCCGTAATCCACAGGCGGCGGTGGGGGAAGTATAGGGCCTTGCGGTGCCGGGGCCTGTTGCTCCGCCCGCTCGTCACGTCGCGGCTCGTCCTCACGGGCCGACGCTCCGCCACGCCTACCTCTCGAAGCCATGGCTGTAATAAAATTTCAGCCACCATTAGAGCTAGGTTACTAAATTTCCTAACCATCTTCTTATCTATCTTTCCTTCCTTATTAATGTTTTCTACACATGTGGACATACTTAGCATGCAATGAAGATGATGACTTATGTATATTCATGTGCAATCTCAACCGGTTGCTCTGATACAAATCTCTGTGACGGCCTTCATTATACCGGTACGGTTATACCAACCCACGTCGGTATAGCAAGCGTCATCACATTGGGACATTTACCCAACGATACATTCAGCTGAGATACACGTGAATATAGAACAGAGTAGCGGAAGTAAAAGAACTACTGTCTTCATTCATTCATCATCCACATGTAGCATACATGAAATTTCAATAACATTTAAGTACTTAAAAGTTCGCATGATTTAAATTGCTGAAAATTTGATACACAATGTCCACACTTATACAATCCCCTTCCATAATAATGCTAGTACAATGTTGCAATTACATACTATGAGAACCTCAAAATGTCACAAAAATTTCAGCAACGCTCTAATCTCCGCGCTCGGAGTCCATCTCCACCGTCTCCTCCAACGGTGCCACGTCACCAACTACACCTGTACGCCGAAGCAAGTAGTGAGTCTAAAGACTCAGCAAGTAACACCACTCATACCATACACGTACATGTCATAGTAGGCTTTACACACACAATTGCAAAACCTCAACATGTTTCATGCTTAACGTTTAAATGAATAACCAAACATGATAATTTTGTAAGTAAACACATGATGCATGCTTTCAAATTTCTTTATCAAGATAAATTCCTAACACATGTTCTCTAATCATTCCTACTCATGAAATTCTACTTTGCATTTTAACTAAAACATGAAAGCACTTAGCATGATTATCCTACGTACATGAAACAAAACACACCTAGCATGGAATCTACACATTCTTGTGCATGCACACAAACATTTTACACACTTTAACTTGCTGGTTTTCACATGATTTAGCAACCATAACCCTACACATGAGAGCTACAACGTTATGTAAAATACAACATGTGAACAACCAAACATGGAATTTTGTGCACATACTTGTTAATTATCCCTAGCATGGATTCTAGGTATTTTACACATATAAACATGATCCTAACATAATGAAGCTACTGATTTAATCATGGTTTCAGATTTGTCACAACATGGATTACAATATCATATCCTCACATTTTGGTCTCACATTTTCTTTACACAATTTCCAATTCACATAACTTGCACTTTACACATACACATTACACATTGTTCACTTTCACATTAACACATGAACACATGCACATTTACACATTCACATTTACACTTTCACATTTAGTGCCGTGACACATAGTCCAAACCACCAAAGAAGGACACAACGCATCACATCACATAGACGCCATCTAGGCAATACAATGGCGACTCTTGGACTGCGCAGACCGGGAGAACAAGTCTCCACCCTAACCAATGGTACTTGTCCACCTCCAGGATTTCCCCCTAATGCCCTTAGGGTCACTTACACATTGAACCTTCTCAGGGGGACTTTTCCCTGATACGGTTCCACTGCCCTCTGTGGAAGCAATGTCACACTTGGCACAATTTACACATTACACATTTTACCGATTTTACACATGGGTTTACACATGTCACTCTCATTCTATTCACTTTCTCTCTCACATTCACATTTCTCTGTTTTCCTAACATGGCACTACAATTACAGAAATGTAGCATTCAGGAAATTTCACTAATCAGGTCGGATTACACCTAAAACGAATTGTTTCACATTGGCATGCATCAATACACATTTACATGGAAAAATTCATATTACATTAAATACTGTTCCAAATGACCTGAAATTTTAACCACATGTTAATTTCGGGTTTAGGATTCCTCATGCAAATTTTTAGATTTTTCTGAACTAAAATGAAATTTCAGAAATTCAAACATCCATTTTACAATTCAACTTAACATGGAGTTAAACATAAGCACAATGTTAACAGCTCACTATCTGAGCCCTAATAGACATGGAGCTACAGAATTTATTCCTGAAGTTTTAGGGAAATACATGATATGGAAGATTTATCATGACCTAGCATGATCTCTATTTTTTTTTCTAAACAAATTTTGCAATAATTCACACGGGCATGGAAATAATCTCAGAAATTTAGGACAGGGACTGAACTTCACATGCATAATCCTCACAATTTAGGGCATTTAGACTTGTCCTAAATCATGCAAACATGGTTTAAAAAGATCAAAATTCATCACACATGTATTTTCATGAAATAATTAAACCCTATCATTCATGATAATCCATCCACACACCACATTCATCACATCAACAATATACATAACATATGAATGATTTACAATATATCCTCATCGTGAAACATATCGAAAATAGTTGTATGGAAGGGCCGAACAGGTCACTGTTCTGTCCAGATGAACTTGGCGGCGGTCTCTGGCCGCTAATTCAGTGTTAACGGCATAGTCGATGGACGCCAAGCATGATCTCAGCGTCAAGGGACATTGCTGTTAATGTAGGGTCTGTGCAGAACACAGACCCGAGCTCCAAAGATGGGGTGAATGTGGGGGTCTAGGACACGAGGGAAAATTCATAAAAATTGTAAAACCGTCCTAGACACATACAGGGATGTTATGAATGGGGTACTTGCCTCTAGAAAAAATCCAAGGGATCTAAATAGGTCGGAGAAGCTCTCCTTGGGCAGTCCCAAGAAGCCTCCAAAAGAGCTCTCCTCCGGGTTCTAGGTCGATGCAGGTGCTACAGCAGTGGTGGGGAAGCCTTCTCCTTGGTTCCCACTAGCCTCCAGTTGCAGAAGAACGCCGGATGAAGCCTTGGATCACCGGATCAAGGCCTCCAAAACTCAGTCTTTGCACAACTCCGAACTAGGGTTTTCTCTCCTCTTTGCAAAGAGTCCAGAGAGGTTTTCTGGTGCAAGGGGAGTTGGTTTTAAAGCACAGGGGTTTGGGGTCCCCGGAGTGGTGATGGGAAAGGCTCAGAGCCGTTGGGGCAGCTCCCCAATGGGTGAGCTAGCTTGCTCCCGGAATTCTGGGCTCTGCAACGCATGCAGGTCAGAGAGATTGGCGTCCATATCGTTGGACGCTGGGATTAGTGTTGGCGTTCATGGGTGGACGCTGACACCTCATCGACGTCATGCTATTGACGCCAATATGGCCTTCGGGCAGAAGTCTAAAACATGTAGAAACCATGCACCTTTCACACCTATATACATACTATATGTATATGTTATCATGTACACACTACCATCAAGCATTACATACACTATTTATACGTAAGCTATACACATACACACATAAGTATACCACTAATACATACGTAGATACATACATACGTACATATACGACACGAATTATTTACTTGCAATAATGCAGAAAAATTCGAGGGCCTTACAATGAAAGAAAATGAAAACCTCACCAAGTAAATACTTCTGAGAGATTCCTTGCTAAATAAAAACTGAAATCAATTGAGACTCTTATGCAAAGATCAATTGGTATATCAAATGGTGAACTGTGGAAGGACAAGTCATGCTTGTCTGGAAACTATCATTATGTGTGAGGAATAACCTCCGCCAAGTACCAATGATCTTCCTTGTGTAAAAGTCATTATTTAAAAAAAAAAAAAAGGTTGTCATTGAAACATGATTGCTTGTTTATTTCATTTCTTCCATGATGATTTTAGCTTGAATTACTTGCAAAAATTTTCACATCATTCACATGTAACTAAGAATCATGATTTTGTTGAAAATGCTCAGAAACTCCATGTGAATATAAATTGAACACTTCATGAAAACATAGATGCATTGAGCAAGGCAAAAAGAAAATTTGAAACTAATTCTGCTCATAGTTCTGTCAATGAAAGAAATGCATCTATACTAAAAATAAAATCATTTTGGATTCAGAAATCTTTATTGCACTCTAACATTGATTTCATTGTAGGACCCAAGCAAGTGTGGTTCCCAAAACCAGCTTGATCAGAAAGCTGGGGAGTCTTGCAGCCATACATTGTAAATAGATTCAAGATATTGGTTGTGCAAGGCAAGAAATGATTGGAGAACACAGGTAAAATCTTTGAAAAGCAATTGAAGTCCATTCAGGTAAAAGTTCTTTATCATTTCAAATTTGAATTGCCTAAATTGAAATGATGTTTGATTTTTTATCTGAACAATGAAAAATGTGTTCTGATGCTACTCCCAACAATAACTTTGTGTTTTAACATTTGGAATCATGTTTGTGTTATCATGCTTGCTTAACTGTGCCCATGATTCTGTGTGCATATCAACAGCTTTGACTTTTTGGTATATCAAATGATGACATGTGGAAAAACAAGTTATGCTTGTTTGGAAGCTATCATTATGCGTGAGTAAAATACTCCACCAAGTACCAGAAGTCATGTTATGCTTAAAGCTAATTGTGTGCATAATCATGTGTGAATTGCTTGCTAGCTTTTTCATTCCATGCACATATTAAGGGGGAGTAAATTTGAAAAAGTACAAAAATGTTCTTGAAAATGCAATGAATTTCATGCTAACAATAAAGAATAATTGACCTTTTTGCAGTGACTATGTGATATATCAAATGGTGAAATGTGAAAGGACAAGTTAGGCTTGTCTGGAAACTATCATCATGCGTGAGAAAAATTCTTCGCCAAGTATCAATAGTCTTTTTCTGCATAAAGGTCATCAAGAAAAATGAAAATCTCAAAAACTTTATTTTAAGTGTTTGAAAAACTTTTCTCCTTTAATAAATTACATGTTAATGCATGCTTGATCATGTTCATATTCTTTCTATGCAAACTACTTTGAATGAACATATCTGAATTGCTTAAATGATCATTTCATATCATGCATATCTTATGGGGAAGTGAGTCAAAAGAATCTTTGAGTGAAATGCTGGAAAAATATTTTTTCATATCTGATTTATTAACAACTCCCTTTCAGTTTATTGACAAATGTTCTTGCAAATAAATTTCTCACTCTCACTTTGCATTGACATTCTTGGTATATCAAATGGTGATTTGAAGAAAGACAAGTCAGGCTTGTCTGGACACTTTCAATATGCGTGAGTATATGTCTCCGCCAAGTATCAAGAACCTTGTATGCAATTGTTTAGGGGGAGTCCTTGTCTTTCAAATAAAACATTCACGTTCATTCTGTTTTCACTTGACTCCATTCCTATTTCTTCAACAATCTTCATGTTCACCTTGTAAGGGGGAGATACATGAAAGGAGGAGTCATTGTCATATCTCTTGAACTTACTTGTCTATTTTGAACCCCAAAGTCATCATAATTTTTGAGTCCTTGTGCTATTTTCTTATGAGAGAATTAAAACATTGAAACTAAACTCATTGTGCATTTAGTTTAATTTCAAACATTCAGTATCATTTCAAGGTTAAGCAATCTTAATACTGAATGTCTTTAAAATGACTTGCAAAACACTTGTAGGCACATGAGTGGCTTTATTATTTAACATGTGCATGTTTAAGCTTCATTTTTACCACATGTTAAGAATAATTTTTCTAAATTCGTATTCCTGACTTTTCTGGTCAAAGCAAACATATTTCTGTAAAACATCAAAATAAAATGATCAAAACCTTGGAAAGATACAAACAGAGCAATGCAAATTCTTGAACCACTAAGTAACCGGGCCATTTCACCTAAAAAGTGAATTGTTTCACGTAAAAAAAAAGTGGAAATCAAAATTTCAACTCTGTATAAGATAATGAAAGTTAAACCACTGAGTAATCAGGAGATCTTGCATCTGATCAATGTGATCTCTTACACTGAAAAGTGAGATTTAACTAATTTATTCATGTATTCTTTCCCAGTTAAAAATGAAAGAAAATCAAATTGACAGAATGGAAAAGCTTAAGACCTTCATAAAGTTCATGTATACTGAGTTTAGACCTATTATTCTACATTGTGTTAAAATTAAAGCTCCTAACATCCTTGTTAAATACTTCTGATCACTCATATAGGTCACTTTATTTCACATTTGCATCATTATTTTAACCACATTTAGATCATTATATCTTGCAATACCTTGTGTTGAGTGTGTCTTTGTGATTAAACTTTGTGGCACAATAACAAAAACTCAATAATTTCTCTCATATGTCAATATCACTTTGCCTCACTTATTTTGATTACTTCTGACCATTCATTTCCTACATTTCATTTCTTGATCTCCTACAATCTTTGTTTCTCTCTCTTGTCTAACTTTTGATGCTGTCAAAAAGGGGGAGAAAGTTCTTTAAGAAAGTTCCTTAAAGGAGGAGAAAGTAAAAGTTTCTAGGGGGAGAAAGTTCTTTATGGAGAGAAAGTTCAAAGGGTGTATATGGTCAAGGGGAGTTATTGCAGTCAAGGAAGTCAGGTTATTGGGAGATTGTGCATATGTTTTGTCATCATAAAAAAGGGAGAGATTATTGAGTTGAGTGTGTTTTGGAATTTCCTAAAGTTGTATTTTAATGATGACCAATGAACATCACTCATACTTTGATTTTGATGATGACATATTGTGATTTTAATGATGACATATTGTGATTTTAATGATGACATATTGTGATTTTGATGATGATATGTTGAACATGTTATACATTTTATACATATCACAATAATGCTTAAACAACATGTTTTTGATGTTTAATATCTCATACTTTAATGATAATATCTTGTACTAATGATTTATGTGTTAAATTTACAGGTGTATACAGATTTTGTCATGGTAGTGTCGACACACCCACTGCTGGTGTCGACACTGGATATCAAACCCTAAGGCAAATTCAAGAAGATAGGGTTCACTGTGTCGACACACTCCCAGGCAGTGTCGGCACTAGACCCAGTCTCCAGAAGACCTATTTGCCAGACTGGGACAGTGTGTCGACACAGCCAGTGAGTGTGTCGACACCAGAGCTTGTTTCCAGAACTTCATTTTATGGAATTGGGACAGTGTGTCGACACACCCAATGACTGTGTCGACACACTCTGACAACTTTTTCATCTTAAGTCCCACCTGGACACGTAGCATTCTAGGGATCACTTGGATCGGCCTTGGATCATGTGCCACGCACCCCAAGGGTACTTTTGGTCATGTTAGGGCTATAAATACCCCTCTTATTGGCCATCCAAGTGAAGAACACCTCAAAGCCTTCCAGAAAAGTTTTTTCGGCGGCAAGAAGAGGTCTCTCCCGGTTCTTGCTCTCCCGGTGCTGCTGTAAGCCAATTCCCATCCTTGCAAGCACAAGAAGTGAAGATTGATCCATGAAGATGATGTGAGATCACTTCCAAGGGAGCAGATCAAGTAGAAGCAGCCAATTGAGAAGAGTTCAAGGAAGATCCAGAGGCACCAGTTGCAGAGCATCGCCCAGGGACTTCAAGCAATCAAGGATCTTCTCAAGTCAGCCTTCTACAAGGGAGTTCTTCTAAAGAACAAGAATTACATACTATTCCTCAATTCTCCATTTGTTCTTCTGAGTCATTCTTGAGATTGTGCATAGAATTGTTGCACCAGTCTCTTTCAATGAACTCTTTATAGATTAGATCATTGCTAGAGGATCTGGATCTTCTTGTTTTTGATCTAGCCGGTTGTTTGGGAGCCGTCGAGCTCTGGGTTGTGAGTCGTCGCACTCACGGTGTGGTTTAAGCCGTCGTGCTCAATTTGGAGTCTTCGTGCTCCGGTTGTTGTTTGAGCCGTCGTGCTCAGTTTATGAGTCATTGAACTCAAGGTTGTGTGTTGAGCCATCGTGCTCAAGGTTGTTTGGAGTCGTCGTGCTCCAGTGTGTGTTGTACTCAAGGTTTTGAGTAGTGTGGCCGCACTGTGTGAGGGGTGGACGTAGGAGTCACTGGAGGTGATTTCCGAACTACCTAAAAATCCTCTGTGCAGTGGTTTGAATTGTGGTTTGACTTTGTATTACGCTAGATGCATGCATAGGGATTTCGTTCACACTTCTAATCGATTTGCTCACACACTTTAATCACTTAATTCACACAATCACTCATCAGATCTATGAATTGCTTTTCTAAGTTGACTCTGATTCAAAACATCTGTTTAAATTGGTTAAGCTTTCGCAGTATTTGGTCTAGATCTATTCAACCCCCCCCCCCCCTTCTAGATCTGGTCCATCCCATATTCGATCCTACACCAGATGGCATCAAGTCCACCACGAGTTCGGGGTAAACCCATGATGAAATCTATGCCAATACTCACCCACTTCCATTCAGGTATGTCCAGAGGTCTGAGTACACCCGCAGGTCATCAGTGTTCTGCTTTTACCTGTTGACATGTGAGGTAGTGTGCGGCATGCTCAGCCACCTCACGCTTCATATTGGGCCACCAAAATGACATTTTCATGTCTTGGTACATCTTGGTTGCACCTGGGTGAATTGTATACTTTGTCTTATGGGCTTCATCCATCAGCTTTCTCTTCAACTCTTCATTGTCTAGTACACAGGTTCTGGCTTGAAATAACAGTCTTCCATCCTCAGTGATGGAGAAATCAGGTCTGTCTTCTATGGTCTCCCTGACTCGGATCAAGAATGGGTCGTTATCCTACTGCTCCCTGATCTCGACAAAGATGTTGGGTTGATCTCTAAGGTTGGCCACTAACATCAATCATTTCTCTGCTCAATATTTAGATCCAGACTGGCAAATTGCTCAAGTAATTACATCTCACCCATGACTAATCAAGATAAGGACGCTACTGGCTTCCTACTGAGTGCATCCACTACTACATTACCTTTGCCTGGGTGGTATTGAAATCAAAGTCCTTCAAAAATTCCAGCCATCTTCTCTGTCGCATATTGAGCTCCTTCTGGGAAAATAAGTATTTCAGGCTCTTATGATCATAATAGATAATGAACTGTTCCCCATAGAGATAGTGCCTCCAAATCTTAAGGGCAAATACCACAGCAGCTAGTTCTAAGTCATGGACAAGATAGTTAACTTCATGAGGCTTTAGCTGTCTTGTTGAATAAGCTATCACCTTCTCATTTTGCATTAACACGCAACCTAGACCGATTCCAGATGCATCGGTGTAGACTGAGAATCCTTCGCCCTCAAGTGGTAAGGCGAGGACAGGTGCATATGTCAAGCATTGCTTCAATGTCTGAAAGCTCTTCTCGCACTCCTTGCTCCAGACATAGGGGTTTTCTTTTCGCGTAAGGTGAGTAAGAGGTATAGCTATTTTGGAGAAGTCTTTTATGAATCGTCTGTAGTAACCAGCCAGTCCAAGAAAGCTTCTAATTTCGGTGACATTGGTCGGTCTCTCCAAGTTGAGTACGGCTTCTACTTTGGAAGGATCGACAGCTATACCGCCCTTTGATATGACATGGCCTAAAAATGACACCTCCTCGAGCCAGAATTCACACTTGCTCAATTTGGCATAGAGTTTGTTGTCACGCAATATTTGCAGAGTGATCCTCAGATGCTCCTCATGCTCTTCTTTGGTCTTGGAGTATATGAGAATATCATCAATAAAGACCACGACGAAATTGTTGAGGTATGATCGATATATGTTGTTCATCAATTGCATAAAAGCTGCAGGGGCATTGGTTAGTCCAAAAGGCATGACTACAAGTTCATAATGTCTATACCTACTCCTGAAAGCTGTCTTGTAAATGTTCGCATCCTTAATTCTCATTTGATGATATCCCGATCTAAGGTCAATTTTAGAGAAGTATTTGGCTCCGGATATTTGATCAAATAGTTCATCAACACGAGGTAGAGGATATTTGTTCTTGATAGTCAGATGATTCAACTACCTGTAGTCGATGCATAGTCTCATAGATCTGTCCTTCTTCTTGACAAACAACACAGGTGCTCCCCAAGGAGAAGTACTTGGTTTGATAAAACCCTTTTCCAGCAGTTCCATCAATTGTTCCTTTAACTCCTTCAATTAACCAGGGGACATTCTGTAGGGTTGGTGTGAAACCGGTGCCGCTCCGGGTATTAAATCAATTAAGAAATTCACATCTCTTTCAGGTGGAATGCCTGGCAGCTCATTGGGAAACACGTCGGGGTATTCTTGCACTATATGGATGTCTGATATCTTAGATGCCTTCTTTTCAACTATAATGGCAACAGTAAATGTCACACAGCCCTTTCTTATCATGTTCTGTGCCTTAATGGCAGAGATGAGAGACAAGTGTCTCTTGTGTCTACGTCCCGTACAGGTCAGCTTAGGGAATTCTCTAAATGTTATCTTCCCCCTTCTACAATCAACACAAGCCCCATAAGTAGATAGTCAATCGGCTCCCAATATGACATTGTAGCCTTCCATGGGCATATAGATCAGATCGGCTCTAAGATTGAGTTCACCAATCTTTACATCAACTAATAGAAAGTATTTGTTTAATTGAGCTTTCTCTCTCAAAGGGGTAGTGACAGACAATTCAAATTCCATGGATGCAGGTTTTTCATTTAATGTATCAGCAAATGCTTGTGATATGAACGAATGTGTTGTGCCAGTATCAAACAAAACAAAAGCTGACTGAGAGAAAACTGGTAAGTTACCTTCCACGACTCCACCCTCCTCGATGGTCTCCACTTCTTGCAGGGCCTGCAGTCGGCCAGGCTTATTCTATCCCATAGGATGCTTCTCGTTTTCCTTGAGCAGTGGGCAATCGGAGATGCGATACTCTCGACTCCTACAACGTAGGCATGCGCCTACCTTCCTCCAGCATTCTTCTATAGTGTGGCCTAGCTTGTCACAGTCCTTGCATCCGAGCTTGTTGTTTGGGGCAGTAGGGGTGAAGATTTTGGGCTTCCACTCTTGGCTTGGCCTGTCAGTGATGCTTAACGGCCTTTTCTTGCTATTGGTGGGCTTGCTTGGTGCTCCTGATGTCTGCTCCTTCTTAACCATTCTACCCTTGATGCGCTCGGTGAAGTCGGTCACATCTTCCAGTAATTGTGTCTTCTTGACCATCTCTAGATAGGTCTGAACGTCTAGTGGTGCCAGTTGGGTAATGTATGTGGGCCTGAGACCATTAAGAAACTGCTTCGCCTTCATTCTCTAAGTGCCTACCAGGTGATTGACATATCATGCCAACCAGGAGAACTGAGCTTCATATATGGCGACTGTGAGGTTCCTTTGCTTAAGTGCGGTGCCTTCCTCTCTTGTACTCTTTCTGAAAAGTACTTGGAGTTGAAATGCTCCTTAAATTCATTCCAGGTATATTGTGCATCGGCCCTGGTGGCCTCCACGGACTCCTACCACGCACGGGCATCTCGTTCCAGCCGAAAGGTTGCTAGTAGTAGCTTATCTCTATCCGTGCATTACATGACGTGGAAAATACGCTCTATCATCAGTGGACACACTGAAACGAGGCGGGTTCAGATTGCAGAAATTTCTGTGCAGATCTCCGGCTCCTCTGTTACCATTGGCTCCAACAGCCTGAAGTAGTGCTTGAGTGAGCTGCTGAATGGTTTGCTGCATGTCACGGAGTTGTGCAAGCTCCGCTGCCATTGCTATGTTTAAGTTCCTTCAAAAGAGAATTTTAAAGTTATTTGAGGTTGAACAAAATTTGTGCATGTGTGAGTTTATTTTATCTCCTTACCCTTGGTTCTACCCATTTCTCACATAGGTATGGAGTTACACTCTAAGTCAAGGCAGGTCAACCTAGATCATCTTATACTTATGAATAACCTAGGCTCTGATACCACAAAACTGTAACGCCCATGTTGCCCAGCTAGCAAGCCCAGAGGGAGGGGGGAATGGGATTTTTAAAAAATCGTTTAGACAAAAACCTGTCAATAAAAACACTTAACAGAAGATCACTTGGAACGATGGTTAGTGTTAGTGATAATCAAGACAACAAACATATAAGCACTCAAACACACAACACAGGAAATTTTATCCTGGTTCAGACCTCCTATCCCAAGGAGTCCTACGTCCAGTCCCCAAGCAACAACTTGGGATTCACTAACCAAGGGTACTGGCCCACTTAAGGACCCTTACACATCCAACCACGGTTGGCCTTCTCTTCTAACCTTGAAGAGGTATACAACCACCCTGATACACAGGTCTTCCTTCCTTACTAAAGGGAATACACACCACCTTTTTTCAACAGGTCTTCTCTTCACAACCCGAAGATGAACTTCACAACAAATGTGAAAGAAAGCGAAAGGCCCCTAGACCAAGCTCACAATGAAATGCTTGATCTGAGGCAAAGTCTGAGAGAGAAAGATCAACAATAACACGAATCTATCAGAACTACAAGCTCTCAAAAATCTAGACAATGAAGGATGAGAGCTACGAGCTAAGGAATGTGAAGGAAGCAAAAGGCTCTTCTTCGTTGTTGAAGGTTTTTCTTGCAGGCTCTTTCACGCAAGGATTCAAATTATCGAACTATGTAACTAAGAATCTTCAGTCCTATATATATATGTCTTCTCTTGAGAATATAGCCGTTGAAATGGCCGTTGTCTCTAAGCTTGAAGCACGTTAGACAACATGGTTCATCGTGCACGACAGGTAAGCTTGCAGCCAATTAATGCTCTAGAGCCATGCACGCAAAGAGAAGATTCATCCAGATATTCCTCAGCTTCTGGTTGTCCAACATTGTAAGATATGACCTACACACAATAAATGTCGAAGCACAGATAGCTAGACTGTCTCTATGCTTGTCAATCAATGTTAGAAACCATGCAGTAAGAACGTACACCAAAATAATAATGCCATTCTGCTATCCTGAAAAGTGTTTGCTATAGAAACATAGAAATAGAAGGCACCCATATATGCATCGTGCAGAGAAGTGTACAATCTCATTAAATGGAAGGATATAAGTGATGCACGCGAGAAGACTTTGACTTTCACAATATTTGAAAATAAATTTGAATATCATATGTGAAATTGATGTAATCCATGAAGTCGTTATGACAATGAAATAGTTATGCAACTTATGAAATCATTGTTTATACAAATCGTTGTTCAAACATAATCAAATCGTTGTTTGAGGAAATCATTGTTCAAACATAAACAAATCGTTGTTTGAGCAAATTGTTGTTCAAACATAAATAAATTGTTGTTTGAGCAAATCGTTGTTCAAACATAAACAAATCGTTGTGCGAGAGTAACTAAATCGTTGTACAAGTAAATCGTTGTATAGATATAAGCAAATCGTTGTACGAGAGTAACCAAATCGTTGTACAAGCAAATCGTTGTACATATATAAATAAATCGTTGTTTGAGCAAATCGTTGTTCAAACAAAATCAAATCGTTGTTTAAGTAAATTGTTGTACGAGAGTAACCAAATCCATTGTACAAGCAAATTGTTGTACATATATAAGCAAATCGTTCTACTATACAGGCAAATCGTTCTAGCTATCAAATCGTTGCCTTCACTTATCTAATCGTTACAACAATCAAATTGTTGTTTCTCTGAAGAAACCGATGACCGAATCGTTGTTTTTCTTATGAAATCTATATGAAACCGAAATCGTTGTTTCACTTAACGAATCGTTGTGAGACCGAAATCGTTGTTTCACTTAACGAATCGTTGTGAGACCGAAATCAATGTGAAACCAAAATCATTGTAGCGATAGAATCATTCATGCTTATAAAGAAATGGATACTTATGAAATCGTTATTCTTATAAGGGAAATCTTTATGCAATACTTATAAAATCGTTATGCTTATAAGGGAGATCGTTATGCGATACTTATGAAATCGTTATGCTTATAAGGGAAATTGTTTTGGACTTAGAGAAAATACATGCTCTGAACTTTAAATGATACAGTGTAAGGATTACTTATAGATTAGGCTTGACTTATTCCCTATGGATGAACTTCATAAAAGATTGTTAGAAAATAATTGTTAAGGTTTTGTTAATTACCAAAATTGTATATAATTAAATAAAATTATATAGGGATGGACTGATCATCAATCTCCCCCTTTTTGGTGATGACAAAACATAACAAAACATAACATATAATGTGCTGAAATAAGTTTTCTAAAATGAGGATTTTGTAGGTATGTATTTCAGAATGTTTTATTTTCTCCCCCTTTTTGTCATTAAGCAAAAAAAGAATCAAAGTAGACAAAGAAGATAAGAAAGATAAATGGAAGACAGAAAAGACACTATATTATTTCACTGAGGAGGTACAAGAATGTAGAAAGTAGGGGACAGAAGGGAGGCATAGCGAGTAATGATCGGTCATGCCTTGCATTCTTGCTCTTCAAAATAACTTTGGAAGGCTCCATAAACTATAGAGTAGGAGGGTCCCATAACAGGAGCCATCCTTTGGATGTGCAGTTTCCGCTGAGCTTCCACAAAGGTTCCATACTCATTCTGGCCAAGAGACATTTTGTAGAAGGTAGAGGTGCCAAAACTAGCATGCTGGAGGAACTGATCAACTGAAATTGGATAGAAAATTTGATTTGCCTTCAGTTCCTTTTTCATAGCCACATACACCTTGTATCTCTCAACACATGTATCAAATGGATCTCGAACGAGATGAATGGAATTCAGATCTAGAAATTCTACAGTAGACAGAGGAGGTTGATTTGATCTGGCTTGAGAAACATTGAGATAAACAAGCTGCTGAGCAGTGAGAGGGTACAATTTTTCCCAGTCTGATGGAGATAGCCCCTCACATTCAGACAAAAGAGGGGCAAGAACATCAGATTTGATGTGGCCCTGGTGATATTCCCAGAAGATAAATCTGGAGAATGCAATCAAGTTGCCCTTCTGAACTGAAATGCGGCCCATGACTCTAGCAAACCTTTCAAAAATAATCGGGCCCACAGCTGATTCCACGACCAAGGAGTGAAGTGGAGGTAGGAATACCACATCTGGCATCTTCAAGGTGGCAAAATCCACTTAGATTGAGGTGGTGTGGGCAATATTGGAACCAAGGAGAGAAATAGCTTTCCGGAATTGGCCAAGCTGAACCTCGTGCAGATTGTGAAGATATCTGCAGCCGTTAAACATCTGGAAGTACCTGATAAGTTTGATCTCCTTCTGGATGAACAACCCTCAAGAGTCCTTGTGATCAATCATAAACCACTCAGAGAGAGTCAAGGGATGATCTTGGGGTGGGAATCTGGCTGACCTTGCATGGAGGAATTTGTTGGAAAGATATTTGTGGCCCTTAGCTCACTGATCTTCAGATTTAGCCTCAGTCATGGAGAAGATTTTTGACTGCTCAGCTTTAGAAAGAGAAGAGAGAGGGAGAACGACATTTAGCTGGTCGGTTAGATTAAGGTGAGGAAGGCCAAAAAGAGTGGCAAATGTTCATTTCTAGAGGAATTCACAGTAGATAGACCTTCTTCGATTCTCAACAGTGAGAGAAAACCAAAGAGATGGAAAATGAGGCTCAGAGCAAATAGCAAGATTTGAAGAGATTTTCCACGTTTTAGGAACACGGATGGAGGAGCCTGTCCGATGAATGTGAGTGCCAACAGACAGGACTGAGCGGAGTATTGCTACTTCAAACTCATCTTTGATGTCCTGGATTTCATGACCTTCAAGTTGGGCACCATCAGGAATGATGGTAACAAAGGAGGGAGGAGGAGTAGGATGAAGAAAAGAATAAGATGTAGAGGGAGGTGGAGCAGATGGTCCAGCTGATTAAGGACCAGAAGATGAGGCTCCAGCTGAAGATGATGCTGGAGGAACCTCAGAAATGGGAGGAGGAATAGATGAGGAGGAGGTAGGAGAAGATGAGGAGGTGGTAGGAAATGGAGTGGGTGATGAGACATTCTTTGGAAGGGGCTGTTTGAAGGTGGTAGGGGCTGGAGGAGCAGTGGAGGAGGATGGTGGAGGGGCTGGAGTCTGAAGAGGAGAAGAAGGGGGCTCTGGGGCTATAGCCTGATCTTCAATTCTTGCAGACACAGCTTCAGATTCCACTGGCCCCGACTCATCCATGACTAGCTCTGGTGGCCCTGACTGCTTATCTGATGGCCATGGTGGCCCTGATGCTGCCTGACCTTGCTCAAAGTGCCTTGATTCTTCACCAATTTTTGACCCTGATGGCCCTGAATCCTCAACAATAACTGGCCCTGATGGCCAGACTGCCTCTTCTAGTTGCCTTGGCTCGGATGGCCTTGAGCTGCTTACTGGTACTGCAGGAGTGGGAGCAGGAGGGGCAGGAGTAGATAATTGCACCCTCATCAAGTCAGAAAGAGTGGATACTGACTCCTTGATGCTTCCCAGCTCATGTTTCATCCATCTTAGAGCATTCCTGACCATTCCCATTTCCTTAGCTCCAGTGCTCTGACTTATAAATATTGAAGCAATATCAGACTGAACAGAGCAAAGGATCTGACCTTGTGCATCCAACCTCTCAATTATTGGCTTTAAGTGCACATGGACTTTCTTCTTCTTTGATCTTCGGTGTGACTTACTTGTAAGGAGAGGAATTTCAGTGGCCACACCCTTGCCTTTGACACTAGTGCCAATAACTGGCTCCACATAATCAACATCTTCATCTGAGGGGCTCTCCACAACCCCTTCTTGGAACTGATCAGCATGGGGGCTAACAGTGTGCTCCCCCTGAATCTCTGCTTCCTTATCAGCTACATGCTCCCCCTGAACATGAGCATCCTCCATCTGAGCAACACTGTGGCCTGGTGCCACAACTTCTGGAACACTTCCTTCTTGCTCAACATCCATGACACTTTCTTCTGCAGGAATTTGATGGAGTTCTTCATGAGATTTTTCCTGCTCCCCCTGACTATTAGCGACAGTCTCCAGAATATCTTCAATTACTTGTGCAACCATTGTCGAAGGGGACTCAACCTCTGAGGATTGCCCAATGGGCTCAATGAGCTCAGGAGGTATCTCATCAATTCTTCCTGAACGTACCAATGGAATTTCAACTCTGACCTCTGCTGCTGCTTCTACGACTATTAGGACTTCGGATCTGACCTCTTCTACTTGGACTTCTGGAATTATTGCTACTACCTCTTCCTGATCAGCTGGAATTGCTAGAATTTCAGAAGCTTCTGCCACAGGAGCTTCGAGTCCTACAACTACTTCTTCTTCTGGAATTTGGGGAATTTCTTGAGCTTCCCCGATAATAGCTTCTCCTTTTGCCACTGAAGTCTTGTTCCACACTATAGCAATTTGGGAAAACCCACTTTTCTTCAGATTTCTGGACCTGATAGCTTGGCCCATCTTCTCAGATACTTCTCCAGTCAAGGTGATGTTATAGTGCTGGAAAATCTTCGTCAGCAGATGAGCATATGGAAGGGAAACGTTGAGCTTATTCTTCTTGTCCAAAATCATAGCTGGTGCAAACTTCATCCTTTCAATTATTACCTCTGCCATGTTAATATCTTGCTTCTGAATAGTCCAGAACATCATATCCGAGTCTGCCTTGGTGCAAGAGGAGAAGGTGGCACTCTTGGGCACAAGAATCTGACAGACTATGAAATGAAGAATTCGGTTGAAGGCATTCAACTGATTAATGTCGATCTTGTCGTCCTTCATCTTGTATTCTATTCCGATAATCCCCAAACCCTTGGCATGAACATCCACACTGTTTACCCCGCTGTGTCCGGTGGTAGAAACTCCAAATAGGGATTCTAAAAGATCATATGTAATATGTATCTGGGTTCCTTTGACTGTGGAGGTCAAGGACCCGTCTTCTTCGGATTTCAAACAGACATAAAAGGCCTTCACCAAATCAGGATAACTTGCCTCGGAAGTAGTTGCCAACTTCAACCACTTCATCCTCTGCATCGCTGCTACAACACTGTGCATCCCATTCTTCTCCAAATCAACTATATCCACTGCCTTGTTGCCACAGACTTTGGTCTTCACTACTGCAAAATGCTCTTGCTGCTCTGCGGTGAGGAACGCAACGCCGTAGCCACCTATAGTGCCCGAGACCCCAGAAACCGCCATGGAGTCGAACAAGGAGAGGTTCTGGTGGATCATGGGAAGGAGTAGAATAGAAGCCCTCAAGAGATTTTGGTGCGAACAGAGGGATTCTTTCGAAATCACACAGAGAGGATGCCGGAGTCGATAGGGTTTATCGTTCCAGGCAAGTCGAAAGAGATGAAAGAGAAGGTGGAATCGGTATGGCATAGATTACGAGATTAAAAGCAGGAATTAAAGTTGCTTTTGAAAAGACATCGCAATAAATGCAGAAAACGACAAAAGGAGACGATTTCGTAAAGAATAAAATCTTATAAAATAACGAATCGTCAAAGCTAGTTAAGACGCAAGCAATTATAGAATTTACTTAAATCCAGGGGAGAGAATAAGCATTATTCTGAAGATATTATTTCAGTTATGTGCAGAGAAATATATCACAAATTACACATGCCTAATTCCCTTCTAAGAGACGTAAATCTCTCTTCAGGTAAGGCCTTTGTGAAGATGTCTGCTAACTGATTTAGAGTATCTATAAAAGAAATATTTATATTGTCATTTGCTACATGATCTCTAATAAAATGATATCTAACCTCTACATGCTTGGTTCAGGAGTGCTGAACTGGATTCTTGGTGAGATTTATCGCACTTGTGTTGTCGCACATCAAAGGAATGGTCTTGATGTGCAATCCATAATCCTCAAGTTGCTGTTTTATCCATAGGAGTTGTGTGCAACAGCTTCTAGTAGCCACTTACTCAGCTTCAGCTGTTGATAGTGCTACTAAATTTTATTTCTTTAAGGACTAGGAAATCAAGCATCCTGCAAGAAATTGACAACTACCCCTATTGCTTTTTGTACCTACCTTGCATCTAGCATAATCAGCATCAGAATATCCAATTAAACTAGTTTCACATGATTTTGGATACCATAAGCCTAGATCATGAGTTCTAGCTAGATATCTAAAGATTCTTTTAACAGATATTAAATGAGATTCCTTAGGATCAGCTTGATACCTTGCACACATACATACACTAAATAAAATATCAGGTCTACTAGCAGTTAAATAAAGCAATGATCCTATCATACCTCTATAAAGTTTTTGATCTACTTTCTTATCATCATTGTCATTGTCTAACCTTGTAGATGTGCTCATTAGTGTTGACAGTGGCTTTGCATTATCGAATCCAAATTTCTTTAATAATTCCTTGGTGTATTTTGCTTGACAGATGTGTGTACCTTCTTTGCCTTACTTGATTTATAACCCAGGGAAATAATGTAGCTCCCCCATCATGCTCATTTCGAATTATCCCTGCATAAGCTTTTCAAAGTACTTGCACAGAGATTCATCAGTAGATCCGAATATTATATCATCTACATAGATTTGCACAAGCAATATATTTTTGACTTTTGACTTAATAAATAAGGTGCTATCTACCTATCCTCTGATAAAATCGTGGTTTAATAAAAATGCACTAAGTCTTTCATACTGTAGCACCCCGAAAATTTTAGTTATATAAAGAATTCAAATAAAAGGAAATAAATAATTTCCAAGTATGTAAAACATACACATCATTATCGTACGTGCTATAACAAGTCGGAAAACCGTTAACACAGAAATACGACGCAATCAAAAATTTAAATAAAAGTGTTGGAGGGACTTCCAACATTATATATTAATGACCCAATATCATAATTTGGGTCAATGGACATCATTTGGCCCAATAATCAAATAAAGCTAGAAAATGCAGGGAAAATTCGTAACTCTAAATAGGCTGAAATTAGAAAGAGGCAATTTGAGTTGAATTGGGATGCAATCATGCATTCTTGGCAACCCAAATTCGTGCCTAACTATGGTGGGAGGTTTCCTAAAGCCTCACACACTCTAAGGGAGGAAGAAATCCTCAAAAGATAGGAAACTACCCTGTCAAAACCGCAACTTAGCTTTCCTAGTCATAGTAGGACTCCTAAAACACCATGGTTGCTTAAATACTCTTCACAAAACCCTAGGAACGAGTTTTAGAACTTGCTGGGGTCGTGTGGAGAAGTTCTTGGTGGCTGGGGAGCAGGAGATCATCCACACCAAGCCGTTCTTTTTCCCCGTTGTGTCTGCTGCGACCTGCACATACCATGATCTTGAAGTCAACCAAAGGTGAGTCAAACATAAACCAAACCTTGCAAGACTTATACCCCTGGAAAGAGGGTCAAGTCTACGTTCTAACCCAAGTGGAATGCCCAAATTCCATGCAGTATACACGGAGCAATAAGTGTTCTCCTCCAAGTGGTCTGAACATGGGTTTTATGGAAAAATGAGACTTTTTCAACCCATAAGGTAGGTTTTCTCGGGCCAAACCTTAATATATCCTATACCAATGTGTAGAGCATCAAGTTAACTTTCGTTTCCCACTAGTTTCATCAAATTCTAATGAGTATATTTTGAGTTATAAGTGTTCTTCCAAAGTCGCGCACTGTTAGGGCTTTTCCTATTCTTCTTCTTTTGCACGTGATTCGAGACTGAATTTGACTAAACTTCCTTCATGAAAGTTTTTATACTTGAAGTCTTGATCATCTTTTATGTTGGACGTATTATTCAAAAGTCTTTGTTTAGAGAGTTACAGGCGTGGGAAGAGAGTCATTGCATGATACTGTAATTTCGGGCTACACTTGACTTTTTGTTCTTCACATGTTTTCTTGGGATTTGAGACCGAATTAGATCAAATCCTCAACATCAAAGTTCTTCTACGAGTTGTCCTCGTCATCTTTTATGTTGAACGTTTTGTCTAAATGTCAATCGTTAGAGAGTTATAAGAGGTGAAATTGCATCACTACATGAGACATGGTTTCTGGTTACACCTGACTCATCTTTTTTTTCTAGAAGGGCCACTAGTGTCGACACTACCTGAACTAGTGTCGACACACTGTCCCAAAACAGCCCAGAAGGTGTTCTGAGAAGGTCTCTAGTGTCGACACTACCTAATTTAGTGTCGACACACTATCCCATATTGGCTAGAAGGTTTTCTGGAAGCTGTCTCTAGTGTCGACACTACCTGATCCTGTGTCGACACTACTTGACCTTTTTGCCTTGTATTTGAAGCACTGTGTCGACACTACCTGATCCTGTGTCGACACTACTTGACCAGTTCTTCATGTTTTTGCTTTGTGTTCGAAGCATGGTGTCGACACCAGTATGGGTTGTGTCGACACTACCTTTGCAAAATATTACATGTCTTGGGTCTGTTCATTACATAATGTCTATTTAATGACTTAAAAGTGTTTAACCCATTGAAAAATCCTTAATTACATGAATATTATTCTAATTGCTTTCTTAATGATATGATCATACATGAAACTTGTGATTTACTCTTGTTACCATTCAAGCTTGCTTTAAGTGATAAATTTTATCTTAAAATCTTGTAAACCCATATGTAGTTAAATGCATTGTGCATTGCATGCCATCATGTTAAGTGTTTTTTTCTGAGTGTTTGAGACCGACGGATTGTGAATTGACACGCGTGCATCACTACACACTTATACATCTAGGGCGTGCACTTCCTTCTCTTCTTGTTCTCGTGAGCATAAATTACAATCTAGACTAAAGCCATTAATGTAAAGATTGAACTAAATTATAAATCATACCGTTCAGCTGCCGAATTTATCTCTTGACCATTGTCCTCATGGAATCATGTTCAATTTAATTATTTATTTCTTCTCATCATCATCGTGAACATGACATTACACATGCTACATTTTGAAACTCTCATTGGCCATTATTTATGACTGTGGGTATCTACATTTAAAATTTTACATGAGATGGCTGACAGGGCACGGCGTGTGTCCAAGGGCTCCAGTCTAGCCCCAATGACAGCGAGTCATAAATATACTGTTAACCATGAGGTATAATGATTACTGGCGTTGCATCTGAGCTGGGAGTACTTTCTTGCTTGTTGAACGTTAGATACATAACCACATACACGTGACCTGTGTGCATTCTTGGTGGATCTTTCCTTGGTGTACATTAGTGTCTACGTGCCTGATTAGTATTACTTGATCGTGCTTGTGCAATCTTGCTTGTTTGCTTGCGTGATATGACCATCCTGCATTTATTGCAACTAGTGATATCTTGTTTTCTTGAAAACTATTGACATCAAGTGAAATCTTGCGTGCTTGTACAAAGTGATCTATTGCTAGTTCTTTCTTGTCATCTTTTTCAAAAATCTTATTCTATCTTGTTCACTCTATCCAGCTTGTTTTATATATCATGTTTTAATGAGTTTTATTCGTACTTGCATATCATTCATCGTACTTGCCTAGTTCTAAAATGTTAATCACTTATACTATTGCCCGCACATTGAGATATAAATCCTACTGGGCTAGTTTGCTCATCCCCTACCTTTTCCCAATCTAGGTGACTATGAAGCTCAAGAGGAAGAGAAGTCGAGGATGGGAATGCATCCGAGTGATGAGCGTTTCAACTATGAGTCTAGTTATAGTAGGTTACTTTGAGCATTAGTACAATGTAGTAGGAAGTGAGGTATCATGTACTTTTGCTTTTATTGAGTCTCAGTCTTGTACTAGTTTCCAATTTTTATAAAATGAGTTGAGATCTGATTACAATTTATTTTGAGTTCAACATTTGGGCCCTATTATGATGTTGTGTTGATACACATTTAGTGTGTGCTAGCTAAAGGCTTAATTGCCGACTGTCCACGTCTCGGGATATCGATTCGAATTCTTCGAACTAATATCCGCTGCGTAATTCTCGGGACGTGACACATACCATGCTCTAGGTGCTTGTTTTAAACCATATAGAGCTTTATGTAATTTAAAAACATGATTTGGAAAATCTACATCATCAAAACTAGGAGGTTGTTCTACATATACTTCCTCCTTTATATATCCATTTAAAAAATTATATTTTACATCTATTTGAAAAAGCTTTAAATCTAATGCAGATGCATATGCAAGTAAAATTCTAATAGCCTCTAGTCTAGCCACTGGTGCATAGGTTTCATCGAAATCTATGCCTTCCTCTTGGGAATAGCCTTGAGCAACCAGTCTAGCCTTCCTTCTAGTGATAACACCAGTTTCATCTAGTTTGTTTCTGAACACCGATTTGGTGCCAATGACAGGATGATCTGATGGTCTCGGAACAAGGGACCAAACTTGGTTTCTCTTGAACTGATTAAGTTCATCTTGTATGGCTAAAATCTAAGATTCATCAGACAGTGCTTCATTGACTGTCTTTGGCTCAATTTGAGAGACAAATGCTAAGTAATCACATGGAATAACATTACCTCTCGTTCTTACCCCAACCGATGGATCTCCAATAATGTTGTCCTTTGGGTGATCCTTCTGGTATCTTCATTCCTTTGGAAGATGTTCATGTACAGTTTCCTTTTGTTGTAGTTCTTCCAAGGGTGTATCTTCATTATCCTTGATAGATGTATCCTTTAGTTACTTTGATAGGTTTTTTGCATCATCATTGTCACTATCTACTTCCTTTCTCAAGGAAGGGTTAGATTCATCAAAAATAACATGGACAGTTTGCTCAATTAATAAACTTTGTTTATTAAATACTCTATAACCTTTAGGTTTAGAAGCATACCCCATGAATATTCCTTCATCAAATTTGGAATCTAACTTACCAATATCTCTCTTTCCATTATTGTGGATGAAGTAGGGACAACCGAATGTTCTGAAATGACTGACCTTAGGCTTTTTTTCCTTGTAGAGCTCATACGCAGTCTTCTTCAGGATTAGCCTGATCATCACTCTATTTACTATGTAGCATGCTGTGTTGATAGCTTTGGCCCAGAAATATCTTGGAAGATTGTATTCTGATAACATTGTTCTGGCCATGTCCAATAGTATTCTATTTTTCCTCTCAGCTACTCCATTTTGTTGTGGTGTCCTTGGTGCTGAGAAATTATGCTCTATTCCTTGATCATCACAGAATTCTGTAAATTTTTCATTTTGAAATTCTCCTCCATGATCTGATCGAATACTTATTATACTGAATTTATTGTCCTTCTGAACTTTCTTACTGAACTTAACAAAGCTGTCAAACGTGTCATCTTTATGCTCCAAGAATGATACCCATGTAAATCTTGAATAATTATCAACTATCACGAATCCAAAATTCTTTCCACCAAGGCTGGTTGTTCTCATTGGCCCAAATAAATCTATATGTAACAGTTCTAAAGGTTTGGAAGTGGTTACAACTATTTTTGACTTAAAGGATGATTTTGTGTGCTTACCTTTTGCACAAGGTTCACACACACCCTCTATCCTTGAACTTACTTTGGGCAGACCTTCCACTAGATTTCTCTTGATCAAATTTCTGATTCCATCTAAACTGCAGTGACCCAATCTCCTGTGCCATAATTCAGCTGATTGCTCTTTATTTGCTGCAAGGTATACATCCTGATTCTTTAATTCTTCTAGGTGCAATACATATAGATTCTTTTCTCTGCATGCTTTAAACACTATTACACCATCTTTCATAATGCTGCATTTAGATTCTAGAAATTTGATTTGATGACCTTTGTCACACAGATGGCTGATACTTATTAAGTTGTGCTTGAGACCTTTAACGTATAACACATCTTCTATAAGAGTTCTGCCTTGAGTTTCTATCGAACTGCAGCCGATCACTGTACCTTTTCCATTGTCACCATACGTCACTGTACCTTCTTCATCTTCAATGTGTGAGAACAATTTCATATTGCCTGTCATGTGCCTTCAGCACCCGCTATCCAGGTACCACTTCGATGCTCTAAGGCTTCCCTGCAATTAAGACACAAAGATTTAGGTATCCAAGTTCTTTTGGGTCCTTGATGGTTAGTTTCATCATCTTTTCTTTTAGGGATCCATTTTAGGTGTTTAGTTGTACAAGTTACTTTAGTATGTCCTAATTTGTTACAATGACCACAGCAAGAAATTCTACTAACCTTTTCAGTTGGGATGTACTTAAAGTTAGATTTGTATTCAGTGTTTTGTTCAGCTACAAATTTTGGTGTTGGATAGATTTTAGGGTGGACTATTGTTTCTTCATTATCTGGTGGAGTATATCCTAAACCATGCTTCTTCCTACCCGATCTTTTAGCTCCTTTTAGTATTAGAGTTGATTTACCATTTGTAAACTTTTCAATTGTATTAGTTAAATATTCATTTTCCTTGGTTAGGGTGTCAATTTCCTTTTTAAGTTTACTTACCGTTTCTTGACTTTCTAGATTTGTTATTCATTCATTTTTATTTTTCAAGTCTTCACATAATAATTTATTTCTCCCTTTTAATTCGGAAATTTGTCTTTCTAATTGCGCATTTTAGGATTTTAAATCTAAGTTAGTAATTTCTAAACATGCATGACTTTTCTTAATAGTTTTTAATATTTTACATACATCTTTATATTTACTATATAACTCATTAAAAGCCTCTTCTAAACTATCAGAATCTGATTCATTACAGGAAGTAAATGAAGAGTCAGAGGTTACATTTTCCTCTATATTTGCCACGAAGGTCAGGTTGACCTTTTCTTCTTCTTCTTCACTGGAGCTTGACTCACTATCTGAGTCGTTGTCGTTGCTCCATGCAGCTGTCATAGCTTTCTTCTTATATTTCCTGAATTTCTTCGAGTGGTCATTCTTCTTGAACTCTGTCTTTTTCAGCTTTGGACATTCTGCCTTGATATGTTCCAGCTTCTTACATTCGTAGCATATAGGTTCTGACTTCTTAACCACTTTTCTTTCAGGTTTTCTGAAATCTTTCCCTTTCTTAAAATATCTTCTTCCATATTGATATTTTTTCTTAGCCAAAATCCCCTGCAATCTTCTAGATAGAAGAGCTTCTTCATCACTGCTATTCTTATCACTATCTTCATCTTCTGACTCTTCTTCAGAGCTACCTTATGTAGTTTTTAGCGTGTTGTTATGCTTCTTTTTGCTGGAGGATTCTCCAAGCCTCTCCATATTTATTTCATGGGCCATTAGTGACCCGATAAGCTTCTCAAGTGACATTCTCTTTAAGTCGTTGGCTTCTTCTATTGTTGTCACTTTAGGAGTCCATGAAGCTGGTAGGGATCTTAATATTTTTCTTACCATATCTCCCATGACGTAGCTCTTTCCAAGACCAGCCAAACCGGTTGTAATATCTGTGAATCTACTGTACATTTGTGTGATGGTTTCTCCTGGTTGCATTTGAAATCTCTCATACTGAGCTACCAAGATATCTATTCTTTTTTCTTTGACTTTTGTTCCCTCATAAGTGATTCTGAGTTTCTCCCACATTTCCATAGCAGATTTGCACGCTGAAATCCTATTAAACTCTTTCTTACTAAGAGCACAACACAATATACTCTTAGCTTTGCAGTTTAGAGAGATCTTCTTCTTATCATCATCTGTCCAAATTTCTTTGTTGTTTAGAACCACTAGATCTCCTTCTTCTATGATGGACCAGAGTTGAAAATCGAGACCTTGCAGGAAGAACTCCATTCTGGTCTTCCAATAGTTGTAATCTTCTCCATCAAATAGAGGGGGTCAGTTGACTGACTGACCTTCTGCATACCCTTGAGCTGCCATTTATCATTGCTCATAAGATCGTAAGATCTTTTTTGTCGAAGAGACTTGACTCTTATACCACTTGTTGCCCAGCTAGCAAGCCCAGAGGGGGGGGGGGGGTGAATGGGATTTTTAAAAAATCGTTTAGACAAAAACCTGTCAATAAAAACACTTAACAGAAGATCACTAGGAACGATGGTTAGTGTTAGTGATAATCAAAACAACAAACACATAAGCACTCAAACACACAACATGGAAAATTTTATCTTGGTTCAGACCTCCTATCCTAAGGAGTCCTACGTCCAGTCCCCAAGTAACAACTTGGGATTCACTAGCCAAGGGTACTGTCCCCCTTAAGGACCCTTACACATCCAATCGCAGCTGGCCTTCTCTTCTAACCCTGAAGAGGTATACAACCACCCTGATACACATGTCTTCTTTCCTTACCAAAAGGAATACACAACACCTGTTTTCAACAGGTCTTCTCTTCACAACCCGAAGAGGAACTTCACAACAAATGTGAAAGAAAGCGAAAGGCCCCTTGACCAAGCTCACAATGAAATGCTTGATCTGAGGCAAAGTTTGAGAGAGAAAGATCAACAATAACACGAATCTCTCAGAACTACAAGCTATCAAAAATCTAGACAATGAAGGATGAGAGCTACGAGCTAAAGAATGTGAATGAAGCAAAAGGCTCTTCTTCGTTGTTGAAGGTTTTTCTTGAAGGCTCTTTCACGCAAGGATTCAAATTATCGAACTATGTAACTGGGAGTCTTCAGTCCTCTCTATATATATGTCTTCTCTTGAGAATATAGCTGTTGAAATGGCCGTTGTCTCTAAGCTTGAAACACGTTAGACAACATGGTTCATCGTGCACGACAGGTAAGCTTGTAGCCATTTATTGCTCTAGAGCCATGCACTCAAAGAGAAGATTCATCCAGATATTCTTCAGCTTCTGGTTGTCCAACGTTGTAAGATATGACCTGCACACAATAAATGTCAAAGCACAGACAACTAGACTATCTCTATGCTTGTCAATCAATGCTGGAAACCATGCAGTAAGAACGTACAGTAAAATAATAATGCCATTCTGCTATCTTGAAAAGTGTTTGCTATAGAAACATAGGAATAGAAGGCACCCAGATATGCATCGTGCAGAGGAGTGTACAATCTCATTAAATGCAAGGATATTAGTGATGCACGCGGGAAGATTTTGACTTTTACAATATTTGAAAATAAATTTGAATATCATATGTGAAATCGATGTAATCCATGAAGTCATTATGACAACGAAATAGTTATGCAACTTATGAAATCGTTGTTTATACAAATCGTTGTTCAAACATAATCAAATCGTTGTTTGAGCAAATCATTGTTCAAACATAAACTAATTATTGTTTGAGCAAATCATTGTTCAAACATAAACAAATCGTTGTTTAAGCAAATCGATGTTCAAACATAAACAAATCGTTGTTTAAGCAAATCGATGTTCAAACATAAACAAATCGTTGTTTGAGCAAATCATTGTGCGAGAGTAACCAAATCGTTGTACAAGCAAATCGTTGTACAGATATAAGCAAATCATTGTACGAGAGTAACCAAATCGTTGTACAAGTAAATCGTTGTTTGAGCAAATCGTTGTTCAAACAAAATCAAATTGTTGTTTAAGCAAATCGTTGTACGAGAGTAACCAAATTCGTTGTACAAGCAAATCGTTGTACATATATAAGCAAATCGTTGTTTGAGCAAATCGTTTTACCGTACTGGCAAATCGTTCTAGCTATCAAATCATTGCCTTCACTTATCGAATCGTTACAACAATCAAATCGTTGTTTCTCTTAAGAAAGCGATGACCGAATCATTGTTTTTCATATGAAATCTATGTGAAACCAAAATTGTTGTTTCACTTAACGAATCGTTGTGAGACCGAAATCGTTGTTTCACTTAACGAATCGTTGTGAGACCGAAATCAATGTGAAACCAAAATCGTTGTAGCGATAGAATCGTTCATGCTTATAAAGAAACAGATACTTATGAAATCGTTATGCTTATAAGGGAAATAGTTATGCGATACTTATGAAATCGTTATGCTTATAAGGGAGATCGTTATGCGATACTTATGGAATCGTTATGCTTATAAGGGAAATTGTTATGGACTTAGAGAAAATACATGCTCTGAACTTTAAATGATATAGTGTAAGGATTACTTACAGATTAGGCTTGGCTTATTTCCTGTGGATGAACTTCATAAAAGATTGTTAGAAAATAATTGTTAAGGTTTTGTTAATCACTAAAATTATATATAATTAAATAAAATTATATGGGGATGGACTGATCATCAGCCCCGACGCGGAATATCGGAGCGATATTACAGTTATTTTAATAGTATCGAGCGATAAATAAACATCAAACCATTGCACAATTAGAATAAAGCCAAATGTAATCCAACTTCATTAATAAATCATCAACTAAATATTACTGTTGCCCAGTTGACGAGCCCAGAGGGGGGGTGAATGGGTCTTTTTAAAAATAATCTAGAAGATACCTGTAACTAAAAACATTCACACCAACGTTCTTCGAAGGAGGTTAGTGACTGTTAGTTTAAATATCAAACACACAAAGAAAACAATCACACGACACATATCCTAGTTCGGACCTCCTTTCCTTAGGAGTCCTACGTCCAGTCCCTGAGCAACCACTCAAGTTTTTACTAACTAGGGTACAGTCCCCCTAAGGACGTTACAGCACCCAGCTCGGCTGGTCTTCCTTCACACCTGAAGGGAATAACAACACCCTGGATACCCCACCAGGTCTTCCTTCACAACTGAAGGGAAACAGCACCCTGGATACCACCAGGTCTTCCTTCACAACCGAAGGGAAACAACACAAAGAGAATGGAATAAGATCAAGCCCCTAGATCAAGCTTTTTTAACAAGCCAAGATCTGAAGCGACTAGCACTGAGAGCAAAGAATCTATGCTAAGCACACTCTCAGAACTACACAAGCTCTCTCAAGATTTTCACTACAGTGAGGAGAACAAAGAGCTAAAGCTAGGTGGAATGAAGTTCTTGGCTCTGGACTTCTTGCCGAAGAATTTGAATGCTTGAATACGAGATGCTTGTTCTCTACTTGGTTGGTTGTTCCATTCTTTTCATACTGTCTTTGAATTTATATCTTCTATTTGAAATACTGTCGTTGAAGTAACCGTTGTCTCTTGGATTGATAGACGTTAGACTGTTTGACATTTGGAAGCTTCAACTATCTTTTATCCATTTGAGCACGCAAAGAGATAGGGTCTTCTGACGTCTATAGGTCCAACGTTGTATAATAGAAAGTCTTTAGGACCCTGCACACATTAAATGCTAGAACAGTAGACAACTCAAACTATCTCTTGTTGTCAGTATACGTTGATGTGAGTATTCACTAGAATAGCAATCCCAAATAGCTAGTTTTAAAAGATGTATACAGAGTAAGCACAATAATGGACGATATTGTCTGCATGCATGCAGAGATACGTTCAGAACTCATAAATGCAGAAGTGACAGATAGATATATGCGTGACTTTGACTAGTCAACGCTTCAAAAGATAAGATAAAAGTCAAGTTGATATAAACTGTAAAGTCGTTGTCTATATGACTTATGAAATCGTTACGAATACTAACAAGTCATTATCGAGAGCAAATCATTAAAGCAAGTGTATGTGTTCAATAGGGAAATCGTTATGAACACTTATCAAGTCGTTATGAGCTTTAAAGAAATCGTTGTGAGTGCATAAAGAAATCTTTGTGCAAAGCAAATCGTTATGAGCGCTTAAAGAAATCTTTGTGCAAAGCAAATCGTTATGAGCGCTTAAAGAAATTTGTGTGCAAAGCAAATCGTTACGGCGAGCAAGTCGTTGCGAGTTCTAAAGAAATCGTTACGGTAACTTATGAAATCGTTACGGCGAGCAAGTCGTTGCGAGTTCTAAAGAAATAATTACGGTAACTTATGAAATCGTTACGGCGAGCAAGTCATTGCGAGTTCTAAAGAAATCGTTACGGTAACTTACAAAATCGTTATGGCGAGCAAGTCGTTGCGAGTTCTAAAGAAATCGTTACGGTAACTTATGAAATCGTTACGGCGAGCAAGTCGTTGCGAGTTCTAAAGAAATCATTACGGTAACTTATGAAATCGTTACGGCGAGCAATTCGTTGCGAGTTCTAAAGAAATCGTTATGACGGGCAAGTCGTTACGCTTTCTAAAGAAATCGTTGCGATGACTTATAGAATCGTTATGACAGGCAAGTCGTTACGCGTTCTAAAGAAATCGTTGTGATGACTTATAGAATCGTTATGACAGGCATGTCGTTACGCGTTCTTAAGAAATTGTTGTGATGACTTTTAGAATCGTTACAGCATCGACTTGTTTAAAACAACATGACTTTTCAGTCTTATAAGGAAATCGTTAAGATTTTCAATAGAAATCGATATAGACTTAGAGAAATATCATGTTGAAAAGATTAAAGCTTCAGAGAAGAAATGCATACCTTTATTGGCTTGTTTGAACTTGGTATTTTTCCTGTACTTAAGACTTATAAAATATTCATTAGATATTATTGATAAAATCTAGTTTAGTTTTGTTAATCACCAAAATACATATGTAATTAATTAAAATTACATGGGGACAGACTGATCATCAATCTCCCCTTTTTTGGTGATGACAAAACTGAACAATAAGCATGGATAAAAAATATCTGAAAAAAAAATTTATTGGAATGTATTTCAGACATGCTAATTTTCTCCCCTTTTTTGCCATTGAGAAAAAAGACAACCTGAGACAAAGAAAGAAGAGAGAAAGAAAATAGGAGTACACAAAGAAGGAGATTTCATTAACTTTGCGGAGGTACAGGTAAATAGAAGGCAGGAGACAAAAGAGAGGCAAAATGGGAGATGGTTTCCCATGCCTGTGCTTCCTGTTCTTCAAAAAGAGTTTTAAAGACTCCAAAAGACACAGAGTAGGTTGGTCCCACGGAGGAAGCCATCCTTTTGAGATGAAGATCTAGGTGTTTGTAGAGAAGATCAGCATAGACATCCTTATCCATAGTCATCTTTAGGAAACGACGAGTCCCGAAGCTGGAACAGTTAAGAAACTGATCAATGAACACAGGATAGTGATTGTGATTATCTCTGAGAGCTTTATGAAGAGCTACATATACTTTGTATCTTTCCTCCTAGACTTTGAAAGGGTCATTAACAAGATGTATAGAATTCATATCCAAGAAAGTAGCTGGAGAGATAGCTGGTTTGCCTTCCCTGGCCTGAGCTTCATTGAGCGCAAACAACTGTTGAGCTGACAAAGGGTAGATCTTGGACCATTATGAGGATGTCAGCCTTTCACATTCATACAGAATGGGGGCTAGAACTTCAGCACTTACATGCCCCTGGATATATTCCCTAAATAGGAATCTACGAAAAGCAACCAGGCAGCCTTTCTGTACTCTAATTCTGCCCATTACTCTGGCAAAACGCTCAAAGATGATGGATCCTATAGAGGATTCCATAACTAGAAAATGGATTTGTGGAAGGGCTATCTCTTCAGGCACTTGGAGGGTAGCAAAATCTACCTGAACATCTGAAGTATGTGAGATATCCGGAGTCAGAGCTGAAATGGCCTTTCTGAATTGGCTAAGCTGAACCTCTGGAAGTCTATGGACATATCTGTAATTGTTGAATAGCATGAAATGTCTGATCATTTTGATTTCCTTTTGAATGTAGGGTGCCCAAATTCTCTATGATACATCCTGAACCATTCTGATAAGGTCAGGGAGTGGTCCCTTGGAAGGAATCTAGCAGATTTGGCAAGAATAAATTTCTTGAAGAGATCCTTGTGACCTTTGCCCCATTGGTCTTCTGATTTGGAGTGGGCAAGAGAGAATATTCTGGATTTTTCTGATTTTGTAAGAGAAGTGTAGGGTAGAATGGTGTGCAAATGATCTGGGAGATTAAGAAAGGGAAGGTTAATGATAGTTTCAAGAACAACCTTTGAGAGATATTCTTTGTACAGTGATTTATGTTTGTTGTCCATTGTGAGAGAAAACCACAAAGGTGGGTATTTAGGTTCAGACGAAATGGAGGAAGTAGAAGTAAGTTTCCTCTTCTTGGGGGCAGGACTGGAAGAGTCTGCCCTATGGACATGTTCACCAACCTTCAACACAGACCTGAGGATCCCTTCCTCAAACTCATCCTTTATCTTTTCCATAAAGGGAGAATTAAGTTGGGCTCTTTCAGGTATGATAGTGATGAAAGAGGGTGGAGGAGTAGGATGAAGAAAAGAATGTGAAGTAGTTGGAAGGTCATCAACTGGTCCAAGGGAGGGACCAGAGGACGAGGAGGCTCCAGCTGAGGATGCTGGAGGGGCCTCAAGGATAGGAGAAGGAGAAGGAATTGGAGTAGAGGAGGCAGGAGATGAGGTGGTATGAGGAGGAAATGGAGTGGGAGAGGAAATTGGTCTGGATTGAGGCTTCTTGAATGTTTGTGGAGCAGGAGGAGCTGTAGGAGCTGAGGGTGGAGTTGGAGGAATAGGTGTGTGAGAGGGAGAAGAGGAAGCTGGGGGCTTGGGTGCCAAGGACTCTTCTTCAGCCTCTGTCTGCACAGGTTCACTCTCCAATGGCCCTGTTGGCCCTGACACTTGCTCAGCTTGCCCTGGAGACCCTTCAACCTACTCAGCTGGCCCAGATGGCCTTTGCACATTTACTGCTGCCTCTGCTGGTGCTGCTGCTGCTTCTGGCCCTGTTGGCCCTGCCTCTTGAACTGATGGCCTTGAAGGCCCTGACTCCGGAACCTGGGCTGCAGGAGGTGGAGGAGGAGGAATTTGAGCTCCAACCACCTTGAGAATGTCTCCCAGCAAATTTTTCATGGTGCCCATTTCCTGGTTAAACCACTTCATGGCATTTCTTATGTTGGAAATTTCCTCTGAAGCTGAAGCTTGGCTCATGAAGATGGAGGATACATCAGATTGAAGAGAACATAGAATAGTTCCTTGGGCATCAAGTCTCTCAATTATAGGCTTCAAGTTAATCACAATTTTCTGCCTCATTTGCCTTTCAAATGGAGTATTTGATAAGAGTGGGACTTCGGACTCCACTTCTTTCCCTTTGTGCCTAGCCTCTGAAGCCGGAGGAGGCTGATCATCATCAGAATCATAGGAGCTTGCTGTCTCCCCATCTCTGACATCATCCTGATCATGAGGTAGGTCTTCATCAACTGGTACATCACCCATTGGCTCATCATGGTGAGCTGCTTCTTCTTCTTGACCTTCCTTGGATTGCTCCCACTGAGCAGGAGCATCTTTTTCCATGAATTCTTGCTCCCCTTGAATGGGAGCATCTTCCAAAACAACACTTGTTGGAGCACTGTACTGCTCCTCTTGAACTGTTGTTGCCACTGATTCCTTAATGTGGCCTGATTCCACAACTTCTTCTGCAATTCCACCAGTCTCTGAGGTGACTGGAGTGGTGAGAACTGAATCTACTACATCTCTAAGAATGGAGGCAATAATGGAGGTGGGCAGATTATCTGATGCACCTTCCACTGCTTCTTCTACAGGACCTTCTGGAGATTGTGAAACTATTTGGACAAGGGGTGACCCTACAGCCTCAACTGCTGCTTCTGCTGATTCTGCTGGAAGTGAAGGTACTGCTGGCTAAATCTCTATTCTCTGTTCTACTGTTGCTTAGACTGCTGCTAGTTGCTCTGCTGCTGGTTCTGCTGCTTCTTCCTGAACATCAGGAATATCACCTATGATGGCCTCTCCCTCGGCCACTGTGGTCTTAGACCAAACACCATCTATAACTGAAAAACCACTTTTCCTGATATTTCTGGACCTAATTGATTGGCCCGATTTCTCAACAACTGCTCCTGCCAGATCAATACCAAAGTGCTTGAAAACTTTGGTGAGCAGATGTGCATACGGAAAGGAAACATTGAGCTTGCTTTTTGTGTCCCAAATCTGATCTCTGGCAAAATTCATTCTTTCCATCATCACTGCGGCCATGTTGATTTCCTTGTTCTGTATGGCCCAAAACATAATGTCAGAATCTGCCTTTGAACAGGTGGAGAATGTGGCACTTCTTGGAACCAAAATCTGACACACTATGAAGTGAAGGAGGCGGTTGAACGCATTCAGTTGGTTGATGTCCAATTTACCATCTCTTAATCTGTATCCCGGCCCTACAATGCCAAGACCCTTGACCTGGGCGTTCATGGAGTGAACCCCACTGTGCCCTGATGTTGTTACTCCAAACAACTCATGAAATAGCTCACTATTTATCTTAATCTGGGTTCCCTTGACATATGAAACCAGGGACCCATCTTCTTGAGTCTTCAAGCATACATAGAAGGCCTTCACGAGGTCTGGATAACTTACCTCAGAGAAAGTTGTTACTCCCATCCATTGCATCCTGATCAAAGCTTCAACCACACTGTACATACCATTCTTTTCAAGATCAGCAACATCCACTGTCTTGTTCCCACACACTTTGGTCTTCACGAACATGAACCTCTCCTGCTGCTCAGGAGTGAGGAACTCGGCACTGTAGCCACCCAAACTCCCGGAAACGGCTGATGCGGCCATGGAATCAAGTGTGGAGGTTTTCTGGAGGATTGAGAAGGAAGGAGGAGAGAAATCCCTCAAGAAATTTTGCGGGAAGAGGAGAGAAGCTTCAAAAACTAGCAGAGGTCGATGTCGAAATCGCTAGGGCATCGGCTTGAGCATCCAGACGAAAGAGGGAAAAAGGTTGAAGACGAGATATGAATCATTATCTCATTCAATTTTTAAGAATAAATTAATGCGTTGTGAAAAGTGAGGCACCAAAAGGCGGCAGAAGAAGACAAAAGAGTTTGACTATTCAAACCGACTTCAATGAGAGAGCGATTACAAAGGATAATTTGAATTTCTTTTGCTTAAAGCCATGGAGGGAAAAATTACTTAATTTTGAAATTTAATGTGCCAGTTTTAAACAAAACCTTTTTCACAAATTGCACATGCCTAATTCCCTTTCTAAGAGATGTGAATCTCTCCTCGGGTAAGGCTTTTGTGAAAATGTCTGCTAACTGACCATTTATATCAATAAAAGATATTTCAATATTACCATTTGCTACATGATCACGAATAAAATGATATCTAACCTCATATGCTTGGTCCTTGAATGTTGAACTGGATTCTTGGTGAGATTAATGGCACTGGTGTTGTCACACAACAGTGGGATGGATTTGATGTTTAATCCGAAATCTTCAAGTTGTTGCTTTATCCATAAGAGTTGTGTACAGCAACTTCCAGCAGCTACGTACTCAGCTTCAGCTGTAGATAGTGCCACTGAATTTTGTTTCTTTGAAGACCAAGATATCAAACATCCTGCAAGAAATTGACAACAACCACTGGTGCTTTTTCTATCTAATTTGCATCCAGCATAGTCAGCATCAGAATAACCTACTAAGTTAATTTCACAACATTTTGGATACCACAGACCTAAGTCATGAGTTCTTCCTAAATATCTAAATATTCTTTTCACAGAAATTAAATGTGATTCTTTAGGATCCGCTTGATACCTAGCACACATGCATACACTAAATAAAATATCAGGTCTACTAGCTGTTAAATAAAGGAGTGAACCTATCATACCTCTGTAGATCTTTTGATCTACTTTCTTACCATCTTTATCACTGTCCATCCTTGTTGATGTACTCATTGGTGTTGACAGTGGTTTGGTATTATCGAATCCAAATTTCTTCAAGAGTTCTTTTGTGTACTTTGCTTGACAGATGTGAGTTCCTTCCTTTCCTTGTTTGATTTGTAGTCCAAGGAAATAATTAAGTTCTCCCATCATGCTCATTTCAAATTCTCCCTGCATCAACTTTTCAAAGTACTTGCAAAGGGATTCATCAGTAGAACCAAAAATAATATCATCTACATAAATTTGAACTAGTAGAATGTGTTTGACCTTTGACTTTATGAAAAGAGTACTATCTACTTGACCTCTACTGAAACCATGGTTTAAAAGAAAAGAACTAAGCCTTTCATACCAGGCTCTAGGTGCTTGCTTTAAACCATATAATGCCTTGTGAAGTTTGAAAACATGATTAGGAAATTCTGTGTCATCAAAACCCGGGGGTTGTTCCACATAAACTTCATCTTTTATAAAACCATTTAAAAATGTGGATTTAACATCCATTTGAAATAATGTTAAATTTAAAGCTGATGCATATGCAAGTAATATTCTAATAGCCTCAAGTCTAGCTACAGGTGCATAGGTTTCATCGAAATCTATGCATTCCTCTTGAGAATAGCCTTGAGCTACCAATCTGGCCTTGTTTCTTAAGATTACACCAGTTTCATCTAGTTTATTTCTGAACACTCATTTGGTGCCAATGACTGGATGGTCTGATAGTCTAGGAACAAGTGACCATACTTGGCTTCTCTTGAATTTATTTAATTCATCTTGCATGGCTATTATCCAAGATTCATCAGTAAGAGCTTCATTGACTGTCCTAGGCTCTATTTGAGAAACAAAAGCTAGGTAATCACAAGGAATAACATTACCTCTTGTTCTTACCCCTACGGATGGATCACCAATAATATTCTCAAGTGGGTGATCTTTCTTGTATCTCCACTCCTTTGGAAGATTTTCATGAGTAATTTCTTCTTGTTGCAAGTCTTCAGAGGTGGATCATCCTTGTCCTCAATTGATGTGTCTTTAGTTTCTTGGACAATTCATCTGCATCATCATTATCACTAACTACTTCTTTCTCAAGGAAGGGTTAGTTTCATCAAAGATAATGTGTACAGACTGTTCAATTAATAAAGTGTGTTTATTAAATACTCTATAGCCTTTGGGTTTAGAGGTGTACCCCATGAAGATACCTTCATCTGATTTGGCATCCAACTTACCAATGTCTCTTTTTCCATTGTTGTGGATGAAGCAAGGACATCAAATGTCCTGAAGTGGCTGATCTTTGGTTTCTTTCCTTTGAACAGTTCATATGCAGTCTTCTTTAGGATTGGCCTGATCATTACTCTGTTGATAATGTAGCTTGCTGTGTTGACTGCTTCAGCCCAAAAATACCTTGGCAGATCATATTCTGATAACATTGTTCTTGCCATATCCAATAGAGTTCTATTCTTTCTCTCAGCAATTCCATTTTGCTGTGGTGTCCTTGGTGCTGAGAAATTATGCTCAATTCCCTGATCATCACAGAACTTAACAAATTTTTCATTCTGAAATTCACCACCATGATCTGATCGGATAGAAACAATGCTGAACTTCTGATCCTTCTGAACTTTCTTGCTGAAACTGACAAAGTTATCAAATGTGTCATCTTTATGCTCTAGAAATGATACCCATGTGAATCTTGAGTAATCATCGACTATGACAAATCCAAAGTTCTTTCCTCCAAGACTGGTAGTCCTCATTGGCCCAAATAGATCCATATGAAGGAGCTCTAAGGGTTTTGAGGTGGTCACCACTGTCTTTGACTTGAAGGAGCTCTTGGTGTGCTTTCCCTTAGCACAAGGTCTACAGACACCATCCATTTTTGCACTGACCTTAGGTAGACCTTCCACAAGATTCTTCTTCAGCAATTTTCTCATGCCATCTATGCTGCAATGACCTAGTCGTCTGTGCCATAATTCAGTAGATTTATCCTTATTTGCTGCCAGACAGACGTTTTGTTCCTTGAGTTCCTCAAGATAGAGCACATACAAATTCTTTTCTCTATTAGCTTCAAAGGTGACTGCTCCATCCTTCAGTATGCTGCACTTTGACTCTTGAAACTTGATCTGATGGCCTCTGTCACACAGCTAGCTGATGCTAATGAGATTATGCTTCAACCCTTTGACAAGCAACACATCTTCTATAACTGTTCTTCCTTTACTATTCATAGAGCCACTGCCAATTACTGTTCCTTTCCCATTATCTCCATAAGTAACTATTCCTTCTTCAGCTTGGAGATGAGTAAATAATTTCTGGTTTCCTGACATGTGCCTTGAGCACCCACTATCCAAGTACCATTTGGATGTTCGAGGGTTAACCTGAAATGAAATCATCAAGCTTTAGGTACCCAAATTCTTTTGGGTCCTGATTGGTTAGTATCATTGATTTTACTTTTTATTATCCATTTCTTATGTCTTGTTGGGCATGTCGTTATGATATGTCCTAACTTGTTGCAGTGACTACAGCATGATAATTTGGTTACCTTTTCTATATATTTGAAATCAGCTTTGTATGCTATATCTTGTTCAGGTACAAATTTTTATGTTGGATATGTTTTAGGATAAACTATGGTTTCTTCATTATCTGGGGTGTATACCTAATCCATTTTTCTTCTTACCTGATCTTCTAGCACCTTTTAATATGAGGGAGTTTTTACCATTTGTGAATTTTTCTAACGTGCTAGATAAATTTATGTTTTCTTCTGTTAGAGTCTTGATTTCAGTTCTTAGTTCATTACATTTTCCTGTTTTACTAATTTCGTTATTTGTTTATTTTTATCTTTTAAGTCTTCACATAATAAATCATTTCTTCTTTTAAGTTTAGTTATTTGTTTTTCTAACTCTTCATTTTCTATTTTCAGATCAGAGTTAGTGTTTTCTAAACAAGTACTGTTTTTCTTACTGGCTTTTAATAGTTTAGTTACTTCTTTATATTTATTATATAGTTCATTAAATGCTTCCTCTAAGTTATCTGAATCAAAATCATTACATGAATCAAAAGAGGAGTCAGAAGTTACCTTATCTTCAGTATTTGCCATGAAAGCCAAATGGGCTTCTTCTTCATCGCTGCAGGAGTTTGACTCACTGTCTGAGTCGCTACTGTTTTCCCATGCTGCTGCCATCGCCTTCTTCTTGTACTTTCTGAACTTCTTGGAGCTGTCTTTCTTCCTGAACTCTGGCTTCTTGAATTTTGGACACTCAGCTTTAATGTGTCCTGGCTTCTTACATTCATAGCAGATGGGTTCTCCTTTCTTCATCTCTTTTCCATCTGGCTTCTTGAAGTCCTTATTCCTTTTGAAGTGCCTTCTACCAGATTGGAACTTCTTCTTCTTAGCCAAAATCCGCTGCAATCTTCTAGATAGCATTGCTTCCTCATTCTCGCTGTCCACATCACTTTCACTCTCATCTGAACTTGCTTCTGGTGAATCTTCTTTAGCTTTTAAGGCGTTGGAGTGCTTCTTTCTGCTAGAGGACTCTCCTAGCCTTTCCATGTTGATCTCATGGGCCATGAGGGACCCAATGAGCTTTTCTACTGACATTCTCTTCAGGTCATTAGCTTCTTCTATAGTTGTGACCTTTGGGGTCCATGAGGACGGTAAGGATCTAAGTATTTTCCTCACCATATCTCCAATCTCATAGGTTTTCCTCAGACCAGCTAGTCCATTTGTGATGTCAGTGAACCGACTGAACATTTGAGTTATGGATTCACCTGATTGCATCTGAAATCTCTCATACTGAGTGACAAGAATGTCGATTCTTATTTCCTTTACCTTGTCTGTGCCTTCATATGTGATCCTGAGCTTTTCCCACATTTCCATTGAGGATTTGCAGGCTGAAACTCTGTTGAACTCCTTCTTACTTAGATCACAACATAAGATGCTCTTTGCTTTGCAATTCAAGGAGATCTTCTTTCTGTCATCATCTGTCCACTGCGCTTTCTCATTTGTGACTACCAGATCACCTTCTTCTACTATGGACCAAATTTGATAGTCGTGGCCTTGTAGAAAGTATTCCATTCTGGTCTTCCAGTAAGGATAGTTTTCACCATCGAAGAGAGGGGGTCGGTTGACAGACTGACCTTCAATGTTACCTTGGGCTGCCTTGGATCTTTACTCTTCAGATCGTTGGATCCTTTTTCTTTGTCGAAGAGACTCGCTCTGATACCACTTGTTGCCCAGTTGACGAGCCCAGAGGGGGGGTGAATGGGTCTTTTTAAAAATAATCTAGAAGATACCTGTAACTAAAAACATTCACACCAATGTTCTTCGAAGGAGGTTAGTGACTGCTAGTTTAAATATCAAACACACAAAGAAAACAATCACACGACACAAAGGATTATCCTGGTTTAGACCTCCTTTCCTTGGGAGTCCTACGTCCAGTCCCTGAGCAACCACTCAGGTTTTTACTAACTAGGGTACAGTTCCCCTAAGGACGCTACAGCACCCAGCTCGGCTAGTCTTCCTTCACACCTGAAGGGAATAACAACACCCTGGATACCCCACCAGGTCTTCCTTCACAACTGAAGGGAAACAGCACCCTAGATACCACCAGGTCTTCCTTCACAACCAAAGGGAAACAACACAAAGAGAATGGAATAAGATCAAGCCCCTAGATCAAGCTTTTTTAACAAGCCAAGATCTGAAGCGACTAGCACTGAGAGCAAAGAATCTATGCTAAGCACACTCTCAGAACTACACAAGCTCTCTCAAGATTTTCACTACAGTGAGGAGAGCAAAGAGCTAAAGCTAGGTGGAATGAAGTTCTTGGCTCTGGACTTCTTGCCGAAGAATTTGAATGCTTGAATACGAGATGCTTGTTCTCTACTTCGTTGGTTGTTCCATTCTTTTCATACTGTCTTTGAATTTATATCTTCTATTTGAAATACTGCCGTTGAAGTAACCGTTGTCTCTTGGATTGATAGACGTTAGACTGTTTGACATTTGGAAGCTTCAACTATCTTTTATCCCTTTGAGCATGCAAAGAGATAGGGTCTTCTGACGTCTATAGGTTCAACATTGTATGATAGAAAGTCTTCAGGACCCTGCACACATTAAATGCTAGAACATTAGACAACTCAAACTGTCTCTTGTTGTTAGTATACGTTGATGTGAGTATTCACTAGAATAGCAATCTCAAATACCTTGTTTTAAAAGATGTATACAGAGTAAGCACAATAATGGACGATATTGTCTGCATGCATGCAGAGATACGTTCAGAACTCATAAATGCAGGAGTGACAGGTAGATATATGCGTGACTTTAACTAGTCAATGCTTCAAGAGATAAGATAAAAGTCAAGTTGATATAAACTGTAAAGTCGTTGTCTATATGACTTATGAAATCGTTATGAATACTAACAAGTCATTATAGAGAGCAAATCATTAAAGCAAGTGTATGTGTTCAACAGGGAAATTGTTATGAACACTTATCAAGTCATTATGAGCTCTAAAGAAATCGTTGTGAGTGCTTAAAGAAATCTTTATGCAAAGCAAATCGTTATGAGCGCTTAAAGAAATCTTTGTGCAAAGCAAATCATTATGAGCGCTTAAAGAAATCTTTGTGCAAAGCAAATCGTTACGGCGAGCAAGTCGTTGCGAGTTCTAAAGAAATTGTTACGGTAATTTATGAAATCGTTACGGCGAGCAAGTCGTTGCGAGTTCTAAAGAAATCGTTACGGTAACTTATGAAATCGTTACGGCGAGCAAGTCGTTGCGAGTTCTAAAGAAATCGTTACGGTAACTTACGAAATCGTTACGGTGAGCAAGTCGTTTCGAGTTCTAAAGAAATCGTTACGGTAACTTATGAAATCGTTACGGCGAGCAAGTCGTTGCGAGTTCTAAAGAAATCGTTACGGTAACTTATGAAATCGTTACAGCGAGCAAGTCGTTGCGAGTTCTAAAGAAATCGTTACGGTAACTTACGAAATCGTTATGACAGGCAAGTCGTTACGCTTTCTAAAGAAATCGTTGCGATGACTTATAGAATCGTTATGACAGGCAAGTCGTTACGCGTTCTAAAGAAATCGTTGTGATGACTTATAGAATCGTTATGATAGGCAAGTCATTACGTGTTCTAAAAAAATCGTTGTGATGACTTATAGAATCGTTACAGCATCGACTTGTTTGAAACAACATGACTTTTCAGTCTTATAAGGAAATCGTTAAGATTTTCAATAGAAATCGATATGGACTTAGAGAAATATCATGTTGAAAAGATTAAAGCTTCAGAGAAGAAATGCATACCTTTATTGGCTTGTTTGAACTTGGTATTTTTCCTGTACTTAAGACTTATGAAATATTCATTAGATATTATTGATAAAATCTAGTTTAGTTTTGTTAATCACCAAAATACATATGTGATGACCAAACTTTCTCCATATAAATTAACTCACTTATTTATATATTAATTTTGATGATTAACAAAACATTACTGGTGAATTACTTGAGCCTTGAGGACAGGAAATAAAAGTAAAAGAAAGTTCAAGACAATCAGGTAAGACTCTCACTTCAAAATTTTTCCCAAGTCATTGCATCGACTTCTTCATACTTCATATCGACTTCTATCGATAATCAGAACGATTCCTTTATAAGTTCATAACGATTTCATAAGTATTATGATCAATTTCCTTTCTGACCGAAAAGTCGTGATGTTTCAAACAAATCGATACCACAGCGATTTCTTTGGAAAGCGTAGCGACTTGACCGTCGTAACGATTCTATAAGACATCGCAACGATTTCTTTTGAAAGCGTAACGACTTGTCCGTCGTAACGACTTCTTTAGTTCTCGTAACGATTTCTTTAGAATTCACAACGACTTTCTAGCCGTAATGACTTCTTCAGTTCTCGTAACGATTTCTTTAGAACTCACAACGACTTTCTAGCCGTAACGACTTCTTTAGTTCTCGTAACGATTTCTTTAGAATTCACAACGACTTTCTAGCCATAACGACTTCTTCAGTTCTTGTAACGATTTCTTTAGAACTCACAACGACTTTCTAGCCGTAACGACTTCTTTAGTTCTCGTAACGATTTCTTTAGAATTCACAACGACTTTCTAGCTGTAACGATTTCTTAAGTTCTCGTAACGATTTCGTTAGACCTCGTAACGATTTGCTTGTCGAAACGATTTCTTTAGAACTCAGAACGATTTGCATCTCATAACGATTTGTTAAGAGTCTCATATCGATTTCTTCAGAAATACAACGATTTGTATTTCACAACGATTTCATAAATGCTTATAACGGTTTCATTATTATAATAACGATTTGCCTATCAACTTATAACGATTTCATAAGTCATAAAGGCATCAGCTTTGTTCATATCGATTTCATTATTATATCAACACTCTTTGATATACGTTGAATAGTCAAAGTCGTATCTCGTATGTTTGAGTGCTATACATTCAATGCACTCTGAATGTATCTCTCATGCATGCAGACGATATCTTCCAGCATTGTGCTATTATGTCTACATCTTTATTTTGACAGAAAGGAGCTTTGCTAAAACTAGCAATATCTTTTCTAAACTGTGACTAACGATCAATGACAGCCCTAGCTGTCTCCTATTTATTGTTGACATACTTGCAGATACCTGACAAGACTTATCTGTACAACGTTGGACACAAGATACAAGATATTAAAATGTTTCTGTGGCGTGTACTAAAGGATAAAAGACTGAAGATCAGAAGCTTCCTTGCAGACCTGTCTAACGTACACCAGGATGAGAGACAACGGATCTTTAACGTTCAAATTTCAAGAAGAAGCTTAAATACAAGACTCAAGACTGAGAAGGACAAGAAGATACTTTTGAAGAATATTATTCTGAAAGAAAGCATCGCCAATCCTTCAAGTCTTCTGTGATTCAAAACAAGAGCGAAGCACTCCATTCCAATCCATCTTAGCTCTTTAGCTCTCAGTGTTCAAGAAGAAATTCCTGTGAGAGCCAGTGTAGTCTTTGGAGAGAAACTAGTGTTAAAATTCCTTCTCTCTCGAGGCTTGTTTGCTTCAGATTGTAACTGTTTGAGCTAGCTCCTGAAGCTTGTTCTTATACTTCTTTTTATTGGTTGTGTTCCCTTCTGGGTGAAGGAAGACCTGGTGGTATCCAGGGTGGTTGTTTTCCCTTCAGATTGAAGGAAGACCAGTTGAGGCTGGGTGTAAGGATCCGTGAGGGGGGATAGTACCCTTTGATAGTGAAATCCTGAGGTATTGCTCAGGAACTGGACGTAGGTCTCCTGTGGAGAGGAGTTCCGAACCAGGATAAAAATCCTTGTGTCTTGTGGTTGTGTTTTTTGTATGTTTGCTGTCTCATTTCCTCTAACTCTAACCTTCGTTTAAGTTGTTGTGTAATCCTTTTGGTGAACAGGTATTAATCAAAGATCAAATTTTTAATAACCCATTCACCCCCCCTCTGGGCTAACTAGCTGGGCAACAATATGTAATTAATTAAAATTACATGGGGACAGACTGATCATCAATTACAATCAGTAATCAGAGCCATAACTAGGGCCCAAAGTACTTTATTTAAATTGAAACTATTACATAATGGCTAACTAATGACTGACTCGTAGCTAAACTAACTAACTACCAAGCAGTGGTCGCTGAATGGGTCACTCCTGAATGTCATCCTCATTCCCTTCCACGTGAGTGTGGTAATCCCCATTAGACTCACCTGAAACACATGAAATAATAACGCAGGATGAGCGAATAACGCCCAGTAGGACTTAATATCTCGTGTGAACAAGCATGTTTAAATGATTAATGTCTTATAAAAGCAGGGTAACTAGAGAGTATAGTCATGTAGAGCAGAGTAACGATAACAAGAGAGTAATAGCACTTGTACAAGGAAAATAGCACAACGAGTATGGTAATGGATTGGCCTTGTAACGATTTAGCACGTAAAGTTACATTACGGTGCACTGGTTACGATAACACTTGTATAGATAGCACTTGTATTGATTGCACTGATTGATTGTCATTGATTAAATCTTGATAGTATAATGGCACTAGATGTATGCCAACATCCTAATCATTTTAACTCCCATAGGCAAATGGCACTTTTCGGGCACTCCTCCCAGGACCAGATCGAGACCTATTGTACTAACATAGTCATGTTTCTTATCTTAAACAATCATATGGATGGCCAAATAGAGTACCAAGAATAGATGAGAGTAATAGACGAATAGATGAGAGAGTGGAGTGAAAGTGAACAGAGGAGAGTAAAGAGATAGTAGACGAGATAGGGGTATAATCGTAAAACAACGATAAACAATGGTAGTAACAGTTGCACAGCACTAGGTCGTGTGCTGGTAGTCTGGTAGAAGTCACATCCGCCCACTAGCCGTGTTATGAGCACTGACCAGATGGTTCGGCGTGATCCCAAGGTAAGAGAGAACACACTAAAGCCATTTGGATCGTACTGATCCCTAAGGTGTAAAGGGATTTAAGGGTACAACCAGCTCGTCGGCAATAGACGTGCGCCAAACCCAAGGAGACTTACGGAGGCATTGACAAGGAGTCCCTGGTCCAATCAGGAGTATTCCTAACGGAGAGGTAGACCATGCCAAGAGAGAGTGTGTATAAAACAAGTGTCCGTCGTGCCTCGAGTGCTCCAAGGCCGAGGAAAACGGTAACGGTATACAAAGCGCGCAAATAAAATGAAGACAAGTGTTTTTTAAATAATAGAGAATTTAAGTGAATAATTACACTTAATTACCAGATATATTATTGAGTAATTTAATAAGGTCTCATGGCAAACATGAATGTTTGGTGGGTTCAAGTGTAATTGAATCAAGAGAGCATGAAAGATTGTGCAAATGACTTTTAAACTTATTAATTTCATGTAATTATTACTCATTAATAGTTAACAGGTCGAAATTATTCATGACAGTACTTAATTAAAGCTAAACAAGATTTAAATGGCATAAATAGCAGGGTTATATAAACAATTTCAGGTTCTGGTCGTCACAGTCAGGTCGCGACGTCGGCTGCTGTCGCGTTCAGTTCGCGACAGGAGTGGCCGACGCGTTAACTAGACAGGTCACGACGGCTTAACCGACGCATTCAGGTGCCAGCCGCGACGCCAACGTGACGACGCGTATGAGCGTCACGTTAGGTCGGGGTGGTGCGACCAGGTCGGGCCGACCTACAGAGCAGGTCGCGACGCAGGGTCCCGTCGCGTTAAGAACGCGACATGACACTCTGTCGCGATGAGGTTGAGAACGTGACCTATCGGGCTGTCGCGTTCTCAGAGCCTCGCCCCGAGCGCTGGCAGATGGGGCAGGACCCTTTGGATTTGGTCCATGCCATCCAAACTTGACACAATGCACTTTTAAAACCCAGAACAAATTGCATACACCACGAAAAATCATAAAATCATTCTTGAATGAAACTAGACATGTAGATCTACCACTGGGCATGAGTAATTAGAAAATATACATGTTTTAATTAGGTTACTTTTTGGTGACCTAAACATGTACAGTCATGGAAAACGAATTAATTGGCAACGGATACATGATGAAATTGGGGAAAATCGGATCATTAGATCCCTAACATAATGCAGTATTTATAATAAAAGTTTTGTGGTACGAGATCAAGTAGATTCATGGATTTAAAACAAACATGAGGTTTTAGGTACATGGAGTTGACAGGGATTGATACACTTAATACTCCATCATGGAGCAACGAAAATTGGGGAAAACATAGGGCTTTGATAGAGGGGATCAAGATCTATCTAGGGTCGGGTTTAATTAGATTGAGCTTGAGAGATTGTCTACCTTTTTGTGTTGTTATGAAAACCTAGAGTTGTGGATGAAGAAGAAGAGAGAACCTCCTTGCTCCAAGCTCTTTCTCTCCTTGCTCCTCGTCCTTAGCCTCCTTCCTTCGTCTCTCAAAGTTCCAGCAACGAAATGGGACTTGGTAGGGACGAATTAGAGGTGTATATGGTGGTTTAAGAGTCCTACTGCATTAAAAGTCTTCTCTCTCCTTCAAACTCCAAATTTTTCACTATTATCCCCCTATTTTCCTACCATTATCTACTTAAAAGGATTGGGAAGAGGTCTAATTTTGTGGCCAAGGGGTTAGGATGTGATGAGGACTCCTATTTAGGATAATTACCATCTATTTAGGTATTATCTCACCCTTATTTAATTTATTAATTAATTAGATATGAAATTGGCTTAATTATCTCCCTTCCCGTGATGGGCTCTTCACATTTGGGCCCATTCTTTTGTATTTGGACCACTAGTACAATCCATTCCTAATTTAGCTTAATGGGTTTTGATTTAATTCTCTTTTATCCAATTATTTTCTCTTTATTCTAATTTAATTCTATTTATCACATTTATTTAATTAAAATTTTATTTTATTTAGGATTTTAAAAATCAAGGTTGCTACAGTTGATCCGACGGTTGTGGCTCATCTTCTCTCTCTAGGTTTCCAGATTGAACCACGTGGTGCCTCCCCGTTGGTTCCCAATCTCTACCTCGGATGATGACCGAGCGCAGCTGGGGAGGTTCATAATGATGCGGTGTAGATTTCGAAGGGGCGACGTGACGATCGGTGTCGCGCGCAGTAGTCGAGGAGCTGCCATAATGACATTGCCACAATTAATGTTGGCAATAGACATGTGGCAGGGCACATGATCTGACATAGCCACGTGACAAAACACGTGTCCTTGCTAAGAGGAGTTCTAAGTGACAGCTTCACCTCGCCCTACCGACGGTCCGACATGAACTTGGGGGGCCAATGATAGGGGGAACTCCCACAGCTCGATAGGAGCCTCGACCTCAGTCGATGTCTCAGAGTTGCCCAAGCCGAGGATGTCTTCTGAACTAAAGACGAGATTAGCCCATCTCGGCATGATCCGACGTGGAGCACGCGACATGACTGCGGGATCCCCAGGATCTTGGCTCATGTAACGGCCCAGTCAATAACCACTGAGATAATGGTTGCAGATCGTGCGCTAGATAACAACTGTCATGAAGGCTATGATCTGAACGATGTGGCATGACAGTTACAACGGCGAGATGACAACAATTACGATGACATGACTCGATATTCACGGGGTCGTCTGACGATTCCAATGGGCAGCCTAATATTATAAGAGGGGAGACATTCGACGCTTAAAGGTAGGTTGTTCTCCTCTTCTAAGTAGGCCATTCTTATCGGTTAGCAAAGACGTGGGGGTTGGGAGCTCGCGTTTTAGAGGTCATGTTGGCTTTGAGGATTTCCTTTGCATGGTTACCTTGGCCGTGATCGACAACTGAGCAAATCGTAACAAAAAGTATGGATTAAAAGTTAAACCACACAAAAAGTAAGGATCTATATACTAACAAAGATTAAAAAATAAGTCACTTCCTGAGACCGAGAGAGAGATGGACCTAATTATTTTTTCTTATTTAAACCGATAAAAGTGGATTTTGCAATTTCGCTGCTGTCCAAGATAGTGTGCAGGGTAAATGTTATTCGCCATCATGTACTGTTGAGCTGTTATTGTAAGCAATTCCTCAAACACTTTATCTTTAGACAAAAAAAAAAGAGAAAAAAATAGCGGGGACTGAAACTGGCATGTGTTGAACAAGGAAAAAGATTAATGTCCTGATCGAGAAGAAAGAGGATTTAGTGTACACCAATGATATGTATAAAATAAGCACATATGTGCCACCTTAGGGAAAATAACATTTAATATATTCTCCATCGCAATTTTTTTAATTTTATAAAATTTAAGTGACGCACTCTCATTAAATATGTTTATTTTATGAACATCATTTAATATATATTAAATACTTTCTAAGCAAAAATATCCAACTCGGTGGGGTACAAACTACAAAGTGGTGCTCGTAGAACAAACGCCGATGTCTTCCGCTCCTCTGGGGCTACAAGGATGCGTCTCTGTAGTGTGCCGTGGTGCGCGGAAGCTTTTGAAAAAGGAAGGAGTTGGGGTAGGGGGGGGGGGCGGCGGCGGGGGAGGAGAGGAGGGGTTGGAGGGGGCGCGGCAACAATCTTGTGAGCTACGCGTAGTTTATGGAGGGCTTCTCCTTTCCGAGGCTTTCCGACAATGACAAGGACCTGCTAGCATAACCGTTTATTAGCTCTTACGCCATAAAACTAAGATAATTACGCAAACCCACTAGGTCTTCTTGATCCACCATTCAAGATTTACTAGAAAGGAGGAAGCTTTCGTTCGTTTTGCAAGAATGGAGGAAGCTTTACGGGTTCTGGGATTACGGTATCCATCTTCTACCATTTGGCGCAGGACAATTACCAACACCAGCGGGAGTTCCTTTCAGATGGTTGTCAGTTTCTGCGTGAAACCTCGCCCTCGCCCACCTTTCGATCCCATGCCTTGTTTTGTGGGATTTAGACAAAAAATGCCGGATGTGCTTTTCCTCTGTGGATTAGAAAAGGAAAAAGATGGTGAGAGGGAACCAGGGGATGGGGCTGTATTATATGATATTATCCGCCCTTTTCTTTCATAACTTTTGCCTGTTGCATGTCCTCATCCTTTTCTGTATTTTCTCTGCTGTAGTAGGCGACCTCCTCCGAGATTCAGGTTGTCTTTTTGGTATCCACAGGAAGTGGGAGGAGTGCGGGAGAAGGGTGGTTGGCGGTTCCCAAAAGCTACACCTTCCATTCATCTCTCTCTCTCTCTCTCTCTCTCTCTTTACTGGGCACACTTCATACTGCCTGTGGTGTGGAGGAAGACCGGACTCTTATTTAAACGCCATTACCCATTACTGACCCATCTCTCTATCTATCAATCTGCAGCCCACCATATTTCTCACTGCTTGGAAGATGGCTCTTTATGGTATCTGGTATCTGCTTTCCTTTGTTGCGTTCGTCGAAATCACATGCTGTTTCTCCTCTCAGGTGAGTTCTTCTGTTGGTGGTTTGTGAGCTATGTGGGATTGCTCCCGCTAACGCTTCGATGTGGTTGTTTTATCATCACCCTCACCTCAACACCCCCCTCCCCCCGCGGAAAAAAAAGGAAAAAAAGTAGTCCCCCTCTCATGCCCTTAGCTGCTCTCTGGGATTTGAAAGGTGTACGTTGTTTACATGGGTGGCAAGACTGATGAAAGCCAGGATGAGGTCTTGTGGCGAAACAACCAGCTTCTTGCTGCCGTTCACGGAGGGAGGTCAGACATATCCCTTCTCATAGCTCCTGATCTTATCAGGACAAAAAAAGTTTCCTTTAGTGTGGATTTCCATATAGTTATTTTTGCTTTATGTTGAATTATAAAACTGGGGTTCTGCAGTATGAAGAAGGCTAGAGAGTCTCACGTTTACAGCTACAGCAATGGGTTCAGAGGATTTGCTGCAAAGCTGACAGAAGAGCAGGCATTGGCCATGGCTGGTAACTTGGTACCTATTAGAATCTTTTATATGCGTTACATTCAGTTTGCAGATGAGACTGGAGCTTTCTCTAACTGTTGGAGACTTGATGACCCAGATATGCCTGATGTGGTCTCGGTGTTTCCAAATTCAAGAAGGCAGTTACATACGACACATTCATGGGACTTCATGGGTCTGGCACCCGATGAAGCAATGGAAATCCCAGGCTTCTCGACAAAGAACCAGGAGAATGTCGTCATTGGCTTCATAGATACTGGTGAGAAGGCTACCTTACCTTGCAGATTTGGTAATGCAGAGTACTGTTGATATCTACAATTCTTTCTAAATTATGCACATCTTCTCTAGTGGAATTTCAATCAGGGATGATTTGAAACATATTTTCTTAGCTTGTTTGCTTGTAAACTGGTTCATTATCCATCTCCATACCCCATACCCACCTTTTCCTTTCTGGTTTCCAACTTGCACGGTCTTTACATCTATGTCACCCAGCTTTTGACATATAACTACAGTAGATTCCTGGTGGTCAAATAACCTGAGGTCGTTTAGGCCTCTTCTCCATGAATGTGGCAAATGACTCTATTTATCAAGCTTGTCCTGATTGGCAAATTTTGCGTGGCTTGGCTGTATGCAGGACCTTCTTGTTTTGTCTATGGAGCATTGGTGGATAGGTATTGTGTGGCTTGGGTTGCTAGAATTGTAAAGCCATATGATCCTTCACATAAGTTAAAAGGTGTCTAGCAAACAAGTGTCTGTATCATCATTTTGGATATCATGATTGGAGTCATTCTAGTTACCTTGCAATCTAAGTCCCTCATGATTTCCTTAAGACATTTCTTGAAATTATTTCTTTCTTCAATCAGTCTCCCTATTACATGTGCAATGACATAAAGCTTGACAAACAAAATGAAATATTAAGTTGCATTTCATTATTACTGATATATTCCTAAGATGTTACAGGCTTAATTCTTTTTTTACTAATTTTATGTAATTCTGCATTATCATTTCTCTTATTACCCAGGAGTATGGCCGGAATCTCCTAGCTTCCATGATGATCAAATGCCTCCTGTGCCTGCAAGATGGAAGGGACAATGTCAAAGTGGGGAATCGTCTAGTAATTTCACTTGTAATAGGTCTGTTCTTATTCTTCACAGATACTAGAGAGACACCAGGTTATATTTGATGTTTCTTCTAAGTTGCTTTCTCTATTCTATTTAATCAGGAAAATAATTGGTGCAAGGTATTACTTAAGTGGATATATAGCTGAAAATCAGATCAATGAATTCTCATCTGGATCGGATGGAGCAGTGAAGTACAAGTCTCCAAGGGATAGCTCTGGTCATGGAAGTCACACAGCATCCATAGCTGCAGGGCGGTATGTGAACAACATGAACTTCTACGGGTTGGCTGCTGGAAGTGCCAGGGGAGGAGCATCCTTTGCTAGAATTGCAGTGTACAAAACTTGTTGGGACTCGGGATGTTATGATGCAGATATCTTAGCTGCATTTGATGATGCAATTAGAGATGGAGTAGATATTTTGTCCCTATCACTTGGCCCTGACTCACCTCAGGGAGATTACTTCAATGATGCGATATCTGTGGGCTCATTCCATGCTACTAGTCATGGTATCATGGTCATATCTTCTGCTGGCAATGTTGGAACCAAGGGCTCTGTGACTAATCTTGCACCTTGGATGCTCACAGTAGCTGCTGGATCAACAGATAGAGACTTTGCTTCTGCTATTGTACTGGGGAACAGAACTGTCATCCTGGTAAGTGGACTGCTTTAATATTGTGCACGCAAATTAGTTGAAGTATCTATGCCTAATTTTTCATTTTCAAGTGATTATTGATAATTTCAATTGTTACATGTCTAGGGGGAAAGTCTGAGTACTATTAAAATGAATAAGTCTGTGACGATCATTTCTGCTTCACAAGCTAATGCCGGGTATTTCACTCCATATCAGTCGAGGTGAGTGAGCAGAGAGTTGAATAAATCACCTCCTAATGGTTAGTTTGTTATTTATTTTGAGTATATTTTTACCAATTCATTCTCTTTCTTGGGTTTGCAGTTACTGTTTGGAAAGCTCCTTGAACAGTACAAAGACTAGAGGAAAGATTCTTGTTTGCCACCAAGCTGGTAGTTCTTCAGAATCCAAGCTAGTGAAGAGCATGGTGGTGAAGAAAGCAGGTGGAATTGGAATGATTTTGATTGATGAGTATGATGGGGATGTGGCTGTTCCTTTTGCAATCCCTGCAGCGAGTGTCGGAAAAAGGGCTGGTGATAGGATTTTGTCTTATGTTAATCACACAAGGTCTGATTTTTTGGGCACCTGCTGTTAGAATTCCCATGAAATTTCGAAATTTGTCCAACTCTATTCTGAATTTTCTTTCCTTGAGGATGTTTACAGGAGACCCAGAGCCCTTATTTTACCTCCGAGGACCATAATGGGATCTAGGCCTGCCCCTTTGGTAACATCTTTCTCCTCAAAAGGTCCAAATTCCTTGAATCCAGATATCTTGAAGGTATGTGATATTCTAGTTTAGTGGTGCTAACTTTTAGATGCTTAATTGTTATCATTTAATACATAATTTGATGTGATAAATAAATCTCATTTATTTGAATGTAAAGAATGTCTAACATGTGCTGCATCAATGGTGATATTTCACTTTTTATAGCCTGACATTGCTGCACCTGGGCTAAATATCTTAGCTGCTTGGTCTCCGGCAGCTAGACAAATGAACTTCAACATTCTTTCTGGAACTTCCATGGCTTGTCCCCATGTAACAGGAATAGCAGCATTGATAAAAGCAGTATACCCATCATGGTCTCCTTCTGCAATCAAATCTGCAATTATGACAACAGGTGAAGTCCTTTCTCCAGCATTTACATGAGTTAAAATAGGATGCTGACCTTGTTCCACAAACGTCATACAAATTTGTTCTATCTTTATGAGCAAATTTTCAGGCTTGAACTCAACCATAGATTTGGATTCTGTTTTCTTCTCCCCACATTGAATTGGCAACATATTTCTGGTTGTTCATCAGATTGTGTGGGCAATTTTTATCCTCTTTACATGAGTGTGTGGATAAGGTCTATTTTTCTAAACCTGATTTAATTTGAAAATTGCAGCCTCTGTTTTAGATCAGAATGGTAGTGCCATAAAAGCTGAACCAGATGGAAGAGTCGCAAATGCATTTGATTATGGGTCAGGATTTCTGAGCCCTGTGAGAGTATTAGATCCTGGCCTTGTTTATGATTCACAACCTTCAAATTACAAGACTTTCCTTTGCTCGATTGGCTATGATGACAAGTCGTTGCGCCTAGTAACTGGAGACAAAAGTGTTTGCATTCGGCCAGCACCACCAGCGTCTAACCTGAATTATCCAGCGATTTCTGTCCCCAATATTAAGAGCAGCTTCTCTGTTGTGCGAAGTGTAACCAATGTTGGTGACTCCAAAAGCATCTATCGAGCTGTTGTATCTCCACCATCTGGCATCAATGTAACCGTGGTCCCGAAGGTTCTTATCTTCAACAACTATGGTCAGAAGATTAATTTCACTGTCAATTTCAGAGTGGCTGCTCCCTCAAAGGGCTATGTGTTTGGATCGCTGTTATGGAAGAGTAAAGACAGAAGAGTAACCAGCCCTTTGATCGTCAGAGTCTCATCCTTCAACAAGGGCTTGCTATGATGAACCACAGAATGTTGTTCTCAATCTCTGGGGACCCTTCTACAGTCACACAAACACCATACAAGTATTTCATAGTTTGTCATAGGTTGAATGGCTTTACTGATTTGTACGACACTAAGGTAATGCAGTTGAATTCAAACTGTCCATATGTCATTCTTTAATACAAGAGCTCATTTTTGTATGAGGATGAGTTGAAGTTATTTCTGAGTGTTAGCACCATTTGAGATTGCTAAATGGCATCCTACATTTTTCTGCTCGGTCAATCATCAAGCTTATTGATACATAATGAGTTGTTCAATTATTGATTTTGTTCCATTCTTCCGTTGGGTCATTTCTTCTTTTGAAACTGTTAAAAGTTTCTTGCAAAATATAGCTTCCATAAGGCTCTTTGGTGTGACCAAAATGTTAAAAGACAACTCCATCAAGCCTAATTCCCGATGACTAATTAAGGAAAGATAATGCATATATATGATGCAAACATCTCTTTCCGTAGTTCTCAAAGAAACATGCCATATAATTTTCTGTTAAATAATACTTTTAAAAGAAGCTATCAGATTCATGCCAAGTCGGACTGTGCTAGAGGGTTAACGAGTCGAGTTCTTAGCACGGTCGGCACGGTATGATGAATAGTACCTGTTACGGGGTTATGAGAGCAGGTCGGCTGAGTTTTGGGGCTCCGCCGACTTCATTGAGGCTCAGGCGACACATTAGTGATATACGATCTGATGAGTCAGGTCGAAAGAATCAATCTATTTTACACCTTGGGTCGTCTTCCTTAGCTCGGCTGGGGACGGTCTCTCGGCTCAGACAGAGTCGACCTGGAGCTTAGCGTGCTCACGGGTGCCCTGAAATGTTACTCACGTGACTAACGAGGCAAATAAGGTAAGTTCCGAGGATCGCGAGATCGATAATTGTGGCTATTAAAGACTACCATTTTAATTATTATTTTTTAAATTTGTAATTATATATTTTTACTATTTCTTATCACCTCAATTGAATGGTATGGTGTTTATATAGTTATTTAATGTGAATGAGATACTTATATAATCTTAAATCATGTATTTATTTATATTGTTTATCACTTCACTAGCTCAATGTGTTATTTATATTTATTGCATAGGTCAAACATTATTAAACATCAAATTTGAACTAAAATTACATATAAAACTAGATTATATACACAAATAAGAAAAAGGTTTTGAGGCTTTATCATATCGTATCGAGATACAGTACAATACGTACTGTTCCAGCAAAAATTCGGCATGATTGAATCTTGCGGTACAGCCAACCTTGATCAGAATTCACATTTTCTTGTTCACAACTTTGGCATGATGTGTACCACAAACTGATGGTTTAACTTAACGTTGAACATGGTAAAGGTGTACTCTCTCTCTCTCTCTCAAACACACTAAGGAGGCAGATGAAGAGCTTTGTTTTCGTTTTATTTAGTTAAAGTCTACATTACCAATTACCATGCTAGCTTCATAATAATAATTAAAGATATTCCGGTGAAAATTTTGGGTATTCTACTAGTAAATTGTAGTAACTAAAAGGACCTAGGGTTTGTAGAATGTGTGTGGAAGAGCTCCCATAAGTGGAGCACGTGAGAAACCTATTTCTCACGGTGGAAATTTCTGAAAATTTCGAAGTTGAAATAATCACCTAATTGGTTGAAGTAGTCTTGTACATGGATGAAAAGAATATAAATGTACACACAAGAAAAATTCTCTAGTTAGCAAGAACACTCGAGGTTGCTCAAACTTGTACATACCTGATAAGAAAGAAGCTAGAATTTATGTTGTGTGGTTCCGTATTCTTGGAGTATATATTCGAGATTAATTCATGTGTATATTGTAAAGTCTTTCCTGCACCACTCCTCTTTGTATTCATGGCATTTTATAAAAAGGCATACATATCTTGTGTGTTCCAAGGATTGTTGGGCAGCATATACACCGTTTCACACGTTAAACAGTACCATTACATAAGATTATCCCTGTGCTAAAGTTGAGTTGGCAACACAGAAAGGCTAAGAGGTTCATGTGCCCTCAACTGTGGTTCTCCCCTTGCACAGGTAACAATGTGCTCCCAAGCAACAAAGAAGAGATACCCAAAGTTACTTTCCTCCAACATGGGGACCATGCTCACATGTAAGAGTAACCCTAGCTAGCTCCCAAGGATAAGGTGGGTGGGGGGTTATAGGCTATTCCAAGATGGTGGTAGAACTGCAGATGAAATGATATGATAGTGAGGATTGATGATAAGATTGGCAGAATGACGTGGTCCCCAGAAATCTTATGTTCTTCCTCAACATCTAATTGCAATACTTGATGTTCACATGCAGCTGACTAGAATTCACATGTTATCTGTTTTTACAACTCAACTCATGTTGTAAATGTTATTTAACTTAAAAAACAAGTTTCTGTGGTACCTGCTGGGGGTGCCCATTAACCAGCTTTTATTACGTTTTTCCTTTTTTTTTTTTTCTTACATAAAAGTAGGTTCTGCGGCATGTTATTACAGGTACACTATTTGATCTATAAACAGTGTATACATGGAGAACATGCAATTAAATCTGATTTGCAGTCTTTAGATTAAAGTGATAAGCATTAAGAACTTAAATTAATCAAAAGTTGCATGTCCCACTTCACGTTTTAGTTTTATTGAATACACGCTCAAAAGTGCACGATGATCTGCTATACATATAAATTAAGAGTCTGTTTAATAACTCTTAATATATTTTTATTATCTGAAACGATCAAATATTATATATTTAGACTGTTTGATAATTTTTTTTTAATGAATATCTGAAAAGATATCTTGTGTCTTAAATCGCATCTTAAAAAAAAGTGAGACTAGAGTATTTTTTTTTTGATCCAGATCGACTCCTTGGCAAGGGTTCTCCGCCCCCCCATCCTCTGCGGCTCCTCCCTCAACTGTGGGGCTGCTGTTCTTGGGTCTCCCGGCGCTCTGGTCTCGCTTCTCCACTCACAGCGTGGCCAGTCCCCGGGGCCTCCTCGTCGTGAGCGGGAAGGGATTCCGGAGAGAACTGGTCATTGCTTCCCGTGGGAGAGGCAAAAGCTTCTTCCTCCTCTTTCCCGGGTTGATCCGATACAGACAAGGCCTGGAAAGATTGTATCACAGCCAGCTCGGGTCCACCTTCGCCACAGGTCAAACACCAAGAACTACGATGAAAACAACACCTCACAGACTGAACAAACTGTGAAGAAATGAGGAACTGGAGGGACAAGAAATTGAGCAGAAATTTTCTCATTGGTCTCTTGAAACATTTCTCGTTATATATAGTGTAAAGGAATACGAAGAGATACAACGGTAAGGTAAGCAGACAACTAACAACATTTACTTATATACAAGAAAAGTGTAATAAATGGGAAGTCATGCAGACGCATGCAGATGCAGCTCAAAAGCATTTATTTATGTTGGAGTTCGTGAGGATGTGCTCGGTGCTCGGGAAGCTTGTTCTGCTTGGCAGGTTTTGGTCTGCTCGGGAGATGTGTTCTGCTCGGCACTGCTAGTGCATATAGTTACGTTATCACGCCCCCGCAAGCTCAAGGGAGCCTGGATCACATTGAGCTTGGACCGTAACTCAGAGAAACATAGTCTTGGTAAGGGATTTGTGAAGATATCAGTACGTTGTTCCTTAAGTCGAAACATAGGTAACAACCAGCTCCTTAGTCGCGACCCGTTCTCGAACAAAGTGGAAATCAATCTCCACATGCTTAGTACGTGCATGAAACACCAAATTGGCTACTAGGTAAGTTGCCCTAATATTGTCGCACCAGAGAACAGGAGGTGGAGTAGAGAATCTGAGTTCTCTTAAAAGAGACATCAGCCATAAGATCTCAGCAGTAGTATTTGCCACTGCTTTATACTCAGCCTCTGTACTGGAACACGAGACAATGGATTGTTTCTTGGAGCTCCATGAGATTAAGTTGCGACCGAGGAAGACGGCGTAGCCACTAGTGGACCGCCGATCCTGGACGGACCCTGCCCAGTCGGCGTCACTGAAAGCATGAAGTTGATGAGGAGAGTGGTGATGTAGAAGTAGCCCATATGTGGAGGTACCTTGAAGATAGCGTAAGATATGCTTAACATGCACCCAGTCATGGGTAGTGGGGGCATGCATGTGCTGACAAGCGTGATTGACAGTGAAGGAAATGTCCGCAGACCATAGAGAGACCGACGTAAGTGACATACATGATCCGACAGCTGAGGATGAGTAAAACCAGGTGGTTGTTCCATAAACACAGATTCCTCTAAGTCACCATGGAGAAAGGCATTAGAGACGTCGAGCTGCCAAAGAGGCCAGTTAGAGATGATGGCGATGGCCAAGAAAAGACGCACCGTGGTAATTTTGACAACATGGCTGAACGTATCAAAGCAGTCAACTCCAGGGAGTTGACGGAAACCTTTGTCTACAAGATGTACTTTGTGGTGTTCGATGGTCCCATCAGCTCGCTATTTTTCCTTGAACACCCATTTGCAGCCGAGAACATTCATCCTTGCGTCTCGAGGAACAAGTGTCCAAGTGCCATTGTGGAGAAGGGCATCGAACTCCATGGCCATCGCTGCACGCCAAGTGGGTGCTTTCACGGCCTGGGAAAAACATGTGGGCTCTGGAACTGCAGAAGTGAGATAAGTGGCTGGTGAAGAACACATGGCAGAGTTCTATAGAGCTGGGGTTGGATGATCTCTAGGAGCCTTAGGTGATGATGGAATAGTGTGATCATAGATATCCCGGAGAGACCTAGTGCAGGGAGGGGGATCTGTAGGCAACTCGGATGATACAGAAGGGCCACTTGGTGTTGGCATAGCGTGATCCAGCGGTGGACAGTCAGGAGAAGCCAGTGGAGACGAGCACCTGTCAAGAGAGCACAGTGGCACGTTGGCTGGTCAGGGGCATCGAGGACAACGTGATGCAGGCGTCTGAGGTCTTTTGGAACAGGGAGAAGCCCTGATAGCAGATGACGATGCCAAGGGAATGAGAACACCACCATTTGGAGCCGGCCCGAGAAGACCGCCGACAGTAGTTGTAGAGCCAGAGCGACCTGCAAAAGGGAAAACTCCTTCATCGAAGATAATGTCTCGAGACACATAAATGCGGCCGGTGAGAGGATTGAGGCAATGATAGCCAAGGTGATTGGAGCTATAACCAAGGAACACACAACACTCAGAGCGGGGGCTTAGTTTGGTGGAGGCGTAGGGATGCAGCCAGGGATAACACGCACACCCAAAGACTCGAAGGAAGGTATAATCTGTGTGCCGAAGAGGGTATGATGAGGGGTGTCCATATGAAGTAGTGGAGTAGGAAGACGATTAATGAGGTATATGGCGGTATGGACAGCCTCGTCCCAAAAACGAGATGGGACAGAGGCGTGAAGGAGCATAGTGAGGGCAGACTCAATGATATGCTGATGTTTTCGTTCCGCCGCGCCGTTTTGCTGAGGAGTGTGGGGGCAAGAAACTTGGTGCAGAATCCCAGCGGAATCTAGGTGCGGCCGGAGGGCGTGAAACTCACCACCCCAGTCGGAATGAAACATTTTGATTGGCCGATCAAGAAGGCGCTCAACATGATGCTGAAAGTGTAGAAAGGTTGCACATACATCGGATTTGAGATGGAGAGGAAATATCCAGGTGAAGCGGCTATAATCATCAATAAACAAAACATAATATTTGTAGCCAGAGTGAGAAATTTCTGGCGCAGGACCCCAAACATCGGCATGTATAAGGTCCAAAGGACCCACCGAATGCGAGGTGGACCGGAAAAAAGGGAGCCGATGAGACTTGGGTTGCATACACGCATGACATAGAGAAGATGTAGAAGATAAACATGGAAGACCATAGGTGGATAAAACATGGTTGACATGTTGGCCCGGCTAGCTTGGCAGCTCGATAACCTAGAGCGGGGGGGGGGGGGGGGGGGTGAATAGGTTTTTCTGATTTTTGAAACACAAACTTAAAACAGAAAATTATCACTTGAAAGTTTGGTTAGTTTAGTGTGATAAAGAGTAGCAGTGCGGTAGCAAATAAACAATCACACAAATGAGACAAAGAATTTATCCTGGTTCGGCCCTTCCCACATGGAAGTCCTACGTCCAGTCCCCAAGCAACCTCTTAGGATTTCACTAACCAAGGGTACAGTCCCCCTCAAGGACACTACAACACCCAGCACCCCAGCTGGTCTTCTTCTCTTTCCCAGGCAAGAAGGTAGCCCACTTCTTTTACAGGCTCAGAAGCAAACCTCCTAGTACAAACCCCAGTGCGGTTCTGCTAGACATGAACCCCTAGCTAGGTTCTATAATATATACAGTCCTACAGCTGGACAAGATGTCTTTCTTATAAAAGAAAGAACAGTGCTGAGAGTTCTACAAGAATGGCCTCTACCCAAAAATTCTCAGCAAAAACTCTCCCCAAGAATTACAATAAGCACACGGAGAATGGAGAAAGGAGAAGGAGCTTGAATGCTTGTAAGCTTCAGCTGCTTGAACACTTTTTCTTGGCTCAGACTCTTTCTCTCTTTTCCTTTGAGTGTATGTGGCGTTGAGGTTCCTCACAGATTGTACACTCCTTGAATGATCTTCAGAAAAGCTCTATGTTTTATTCTTCATCCATGCTTCATCTTTTATATGAATAGCTTTTTGAATGGATCTGTTGAAGAGATCCGTTGGAGCTCTTCTAGACGTTGCTGATCTTCTCTTCATTTGTCTTAATCAGACTCTGGTGGTCTTCGAGGTCTATAAGCATAGAAGAGAGTGTTAGCATAAAAGAGTGTTTACAAGATAACAGTGCATACTACTGTGTTTCTGTTAACATGCTAAAAATTGATAGGTCATATCTTTTTCTGACACGACTCTGAGATATGCATGCAGCCTTTTTGTCAGAAGATATTTGACTTTTCATTTAAGCGCCAAAAACACTTCAGAGCAAATCGATGTTTAAGTTACTTATCAAATCGTTATACTTATAAGACTTAACAAATCGCTATGAATCATAACAAATCGATGTGAGAAGCAAATCGTTATGGCACTTATTGAACCATTGTGAGAACCAAATCATTGTGAGAGCAAATCGTTGTTCTCACTTATGAAGTCGTTATGAGAACCAAATCGATATGAGAGCAAATCGTTGTTCTTACTTATGAAATCGTTATGAGAACAAATCGTTATGAGCCTTAACAAATCGTTATAGAAGGCAAATCGTTGTTCTCACTTATGAAATCGTTATGAGAACAAATCGTTATGAGCCTTAACGAATCGTTATAGAAGGCAAATCGATGTGAGGGCAAATCGTTGCGCTCACTTATCAAATCGTTGCACGATAAAATCGATCTTTCACTTAACGAATCGTTACATGATCAAATCATTGTGTAACTTATGAAATCATTGTTAGTGAAATCGATGTGGCACTTTTGAATAGAAATCGATGTATATTGAATGAACATCGATTCAGCATTTTAGTGCACCTTAAAATAATCATAAATATTGATGAAACAATCTAATCATAAATTTTGTTAGCACCGAAATATGAAGGTAATAAAAAGTGGTTCAACAATCTCTCCCTTTTTGGTGATGACAAAATTTATGTGAATTTTTTGACACAAATATATGAAGCATAGAAAATGCAAAAAAATCATAGAACATACAAATTCTCCCCCTTTTTGTCACTAACCAAAAAGGAAGGATCTTACCATGCATTCTCTCCCCTTTGAGAAAATTTCTTACCATTGAGGGGTTCAACAATCATAGATATTCAATGAATAACTCCCCCTTAGTGAAGGCTCCCCCTGAGCATGAGACTCCAGCTTAATGTGAGACAAGTCAGATCTTGTTGCTCTTAACCTTATCCATGTTGATTGTCAAGTCTTCAAGATTTTTATTTGCATACATATTCACAGTAAACTTGCAAACATTGTTAGTAGCAATTAAAAAAAATTAATATTTATGACTACTCCCTCTTCAGATGAGATTTGGATGAAGAGTTGGCAGTCACTCTTGCCTTGAGCATCCTTGATCCTGATGCTCTAAGGCTCCCCTTCAAACAACTTATTCAGAAATAGGTACCCAATTCATTTTGGGTCCTTGATGGTTAGATGCATAAAAATATCCTTTCGGGATCCATACTAGGTGCCTTGTTGTGCAGGTGTTTACTGTGTGTCCTAATTTATTGCAATGAGAACAACAATGAATGTAATCTATTTTGCAGTTTAGAACACAATTTTTAGAAACCTTTTTCTTTTGATAAGACTTGTTCATTTTAGAGGCCTTTTTCTGAGGCCTTTTGGTTTCTTTTACAAATTTTGGCAAATGATATTTTCCTGGATTTATGGCTTGTTTTTCTTTTTCCGGAGGAATGTATCCAATCCCTTGTTTATTATTTCCAGATTTTGATCCTCTTAAGCATAAAGCTAGAGATGTTTTTCCTTGAGTTAATTTCTTAACTGATTCTTTTAAATACAGATTTTCTTCAGTTAGAGTTTTTAATTTTTCTTCTAACTCTAACTTCTCATTATTCTTACTTTTAAAATCTTCATTTAAAAGATGATTATTATATTTACTGACCTTTAGTTGTTTTTCCAATTGTTCCATTTCTGATTTAAGATCAGAATTAGTATTTTCCAAACAAGTAAGGTTGTTCTTGATATTTTTCAATTCTTTTACAACAACATTGTGTTTATCATAAAGTTCATTAAAGACTTCTTCCAAGTCTTCAGATTCTGACCCTGAATTTGTGCATGAATTAAAAAATGAGTCAGAATGTACCTCATCTAGTCCTACCATGAGGGCTAGATTTACTTGCTCTTTCTCTGAACTTGAGCTTGATGAGTCTGAGCTTGTGTCCTCTTCATTTTCCCAAGCAGCCGCCATGACTTTTCTTTTGAACTTCTTGTGCTGCTTCTTGGACTTTTCGGTTTGACCAGTCTTCTTGAGTCTTGGACAGTCTGGTCTTAGATGTCCAAGTTTTATGCATTCATAGCAGACTAGTTCTTTCTCCTTTTTCTCTTTCCTTTGGATCCTTCTTGACCCATTTTTCTTCTTCTTAAAATCTTCTGAAGTTTGGATAGTACTTCATCAACATTACTGTCTTCAGATCCTGCAATTTTTGAGCTAGAAGAAGAAGAAGTGGAAGGAGCAGCTGCAACTTTAAGAGCATTAGTACATTTTTTTTTTGATGAGCTCTCAGATAGTCGCTCCATATTAATTTCATGTGCCATGAGGGAACCAATTAGCTTATCAATAGAAAACTTGGTTGTATCATGGGCTTCTTCAATAGCTGTGACCTTAGGGGTCCATGGAATAGTTAAAGACCTAAGTATTTTTCTCACAGTTTCCTCATCAGAGAGATTTTTGCCAAGGGAGCTCAGACCTACTACTATGCTTGAAAATCTATTATACATTTGAGTAATATTTTCATTGGGAAGCATTTTAAACTGCTCATATTGTGAGACAAGAATGTCTATCCTAGTTTGTTTCACTTTATCTGTTCCTTCATAAGTTATCTGCAGTTTATCCCATATTTCTTTAGCAGATTTACATGCAGATACTCTATTGAATTTTCTTTTAGATAAAGCGCAACATAGATAGTTTTAGCCTTAAAGTTTAAAGATAATTTAATCTTATCAGCTGTTGTAATGGCAGTGGTGCCTTCAGCAGGAATAATAACGAAATCACCTACCTCAATTACCTTCCACAGATCAAAGTCTGTGCCTCGAATGAAGCATTCCATCCTCATCTTCCAATATTGGTAATCCTCTCCATCGAAGAATGGAGGTCGGGTGACTGATTGTCCTTCAGCAAATCCTTGAGCTGCCATGAATCTTTGCTCTAAGATCGTTGGATCTTCTTTGAATGTTTAGAGACCCTCTCTGATACCACTTGTTGGCCTGGCTAGCTTGGCAGCTCGATAACCTAGAGGGGGGGTGAATAGGTTTCCTGATTTCTGAAACACAAACTTAAAACAGAAAATTATCACTTGAAAGTTTGGTTAGTTTAGTGTGATAAAGAGTAGCAGTGCGGAAGCAAATAAACAATCACACAAATGAGACAAGGAATTTATCCTGGTTTGGCCCTTCCCACATAGAAGTCCTACGTCCAGTCCCCAAGCAACCTCTTGGGATCTCACTAACCAAGGGTACAGTCCCCCTCAAGGACACTACAACACCTAGCACCCCAGCTAGTCTTCTTCTCTTTCCGGGCAAGAAGGTAGCCCACTTCTTTTACAGGCTCAGAAGCAAACCTCCTAGTACAAACCCCAGTGCGGTTCTGCTAGACATAAACCTCAAGCTAGGTTCTATACTGTATACAGTCCTACAACTGGACAAGATTGTTGGGTTGAGTGTATATTCATATCATTTCCCTCCTATTTTGATGATGACAAGAAGTGATTTTAAAGCAATTTAAATGAAACATGTCAAAAACATCATACCTGAAGTTAATGTTCAAAAAACATGTTTCAAATCACATTTATCATTTATGTTCATGATAAATCATTTAACTAATGATATATGTGTTTAAATTTTCAGGTACAAACACTTTTAGCAAAAGAAGTGTCGACACACCCCTCAATGGTGTCGACACAACACCTCAGTCTTAAAGGCAAAAAGCTGAAGAATTGCCTAGACTGTGTCGACACTAGTCCAGAAGCAGGTCGACACGAGTTGCAGATTCCAGGATTTACACTACTCAGGTCGACGCACTCTCAGGGCAGGTCGACACTGGATCCTGCTCCCAGAACAGCTGTTTTCAGAACCAGGATAGCAGGTCGACACAATACCAAAGCAGGTCGACACTGGATCAGTCCCAGAACAGCCTGTTTCAAGATTTGGGCAGTGTGTCGACACCACCACCAGGGCAGGTCGACACACTACGGAAAGATTCCATCCTAAGTGGATGTTTGCCACGTGTCAGCCTAGGGCGATGGGGTATCAACCTAGAATCGTGTGCCCTTGTACCCAAAGGGTATCTTTGGAATCTTTTGGTATAAAAGGTCCCTAATCGGCCCCCCATCACATCAGAAGAGACCCAACTAACTCTTAGAGCCTCCTGAAAGTTTCCTGGCGGCTACAAGAGGTCGTCTCCCTCCTCTGCTCTCCGTGTGCTTCCAGAAGACCAATTCTCACCAATTCAAGTGTGAGAATTGGAGTGTGATCCCTGTAGAAACCTCTGAAGCATCCCAAGGAAGCAGATCCAGTAGAAGCCTTCGTTGGAGAAGAATTCAAGGAAGATCCAACAATTCCAAAGTGCAGAGCATCGGTTTTGGACTTCAAGATTGCAAGCCTCTTCCCAATCCAAGCTTCTACAAGGGAGTACACTTGAAGAACGAAGTTATTTAATACAATTCATTGTACTTCTGTTCTTCTGAGATATCTTTTGAGATTATGCAAGTGCTTCTGCATAGCTCTCATTAGTGCTCTCATTTTCGACTAGATCTGTTGCTAGAAGGTCTATGTCTTGAGTTGGTGTCTAGCAAGTCTTATGTGAGCATTGTGCTCAAGTTGTGTGAGCATTGTGCTCAGGTTGTTGTGAGCCGTTGTGCTCAGTTTGAGTTGTCTAACTCAAGGTTGTGTTGAGCAGTCTTGCTCAGTTGTTCTAGAGTAGTCTTACTCTAGAAGTTGTGTGAGTTGTAAGCTCTCAAGTGTTGGAGTTGTCAGGCTCCAGTGGGTGTGTTACCCAGTTGTTTTAGTGAATCCTCACGGGGTGTGAGGGGTGGATGTAGGAATCACTTGGGTGATTTCCGAACCACCTAAAAATCCTTGTGCATTTGTCTAATTGTGGTTTGATCATTTCATCCGTTAGATGCTTGCATAGGATCGGTTAATATTCACTTAATCAACTTGTTTCACATCTATTTTACCAACTCACTCAAATCTCATCAGATCTGTGGTTTTTCACTGATAAAATTGCCTCTGATTCAAAAGTGTTTTTAAATTGTATAAGCTTCCGCAAAAAGTGGCAAAGATCTATTCATCCCCCCCTTCTAGATCTTTTCCTCACCTTCACTTCGATCCTTCAATTGGTATCAGAGCGGGTTTACTTTGATCTGATTTGATCTGAGCAGTTTTTGTTTCTGAGTGTTGTGTGTTTGAGTGTTTGCCTGTTTGTTTGCTAAGCATTTTCTTTCTGCTTTAGAGTCATGGATTCCAAAGGTTTCATAGCTGAGGGTCATTCCATAAATAGGCCACCATTCTTTAATGGGACGGACTATTCTTACTGGAAAAACAGAATGCAAGTATTTTTAAGGGCCCAGAACTATGAGATCTGGAAAGTAGTGGAAGTGGGTCCCTATGAAAACCAGGGAGAAGAAGACACCTGGACTAGGGAACAAATAAGGAAAGCTACATTGAATTATAGTGCCATGAACATGATTCAATGTGCTGTCCATCCCAAGGAGTATTCGAGAATCTCAATGTGCAAATCTGCCAAAGAGATGTGGGATAAACTCGAATTACTCTATGAGGGAACATCACAAGTAAAGGAGACTAAGGCAAATATTCTAGTTTCAGAATATGAACTTTTCATGATGAAGTCTAACGAAAATATTTCTGAAATGTTTGCCAGGTTCATGGTGATTGTGAATGGATTAAAGGCCTTGGGTAAGGAATATACAGATGCAGACTTGGTAAGAAAAATCTTACGTTCACTTTCTTCAATTTGGCATACAAAGGCCACTGTCATTGAAGATTCAAAAGATCTGTCCAAAATCTCTTTGGATGAATTGATTGGATCCTTAATGACATATGAAATCAACTTAAAAAGAAATGAAGAACACATAATTAAGACCAAGCCTATGGCACTTAAGGCCTCTTCAAGCAATAAAGATAAAAGTCAGGAAAAGACAAGTTCTGAGGAGTCTGAGTCAAATGAGGATGAAATTGCCCTCATGACCAGGCAATTCAGAAAATTCTTGAAATACAGAAAAGGAAAAATGTCTGGGAAAAAGAAGTTTTTCTCAGGTAAGAAAAACACTTCCTCTTCTAATTTCAACAAGAATCACAAATCTGACGAAAATATTGTCTGTTACAGGTGCAACAAACCAGGACACATGAAGGGAGAGTGTCCTGAGAACAAGAAGGAAAAGCACAAGAAGTTCCAGAAATTTAAGAAGCCAAAGGCCATGGTAGCCACTTGGTCTGATGAAGACTCAAGTGAGAAGAAGAAGAGAAGAAATCCTCAAGCTCTGAAAGTGAGGAAGTTTGCTTCATGGCCAACAATTCTGAAGAAAAGGTAAATACTTCTTTTGAAGACTTTACTGTTGAAGATTGGCAGGATGTGTATGCAGAATTAGTTGAAAAATATTCTGAATTGAGAAAAGAAAACAAACACATCAAAAAGAAAATTGAAAATCTTTATAATAACCAATCTTCAAACAACAGAACTTGTGAACTAGAAAATGAGATAACAGAATTGCATGAAGAAAAAGAAAATCTCCTGAACCTTATTGATGAACTAAAACTTGCCTCTCAAAAGGCCTCCCAAGAATTCAAAAACTTAACTGAAAAGCTGGAAATTGAAAAACAAGAAAAACAACAGAAGATTGAAGAAATTGAAACTCTTAAAAACCAGCTAAAAGAAAGGGATGAAGTTATCCAAACCTTCACAAAAGGTAAAGATAACTTAGAGGCACTGCTAGGAACCACCATGACAACCACCTCTCATGGATTAGGATTCAACAAAAAGAAACCCATGAAAGACAAATCTGGTGAGAAAAAGGGCAAAGCACCACTAATTAAATTTGTCAAGGGTCCTAATCTTGAGAACACAGAAATTCAACAAACAGCAAACAAAACCTTAAACAAAACACAAAACAAAGCAAAAACTCAAAAACAAAAGAAGACAATCAGGTCGACACAGTCCCCTGACAGGTCGACACCAGTCCACAAGAACAAGGCTTCTGTGGCTGCTATGTCGACACCAGTACAGGAGAGGTCGACCTGCTCAACATCAAAAGCTGCAAACAACTCAACCAAAAATTCAAATAAAAATTTGAAAAATAAGAAAAAGTCAAAAGAAATAATTCATGAAAAACCTTGGACCTCCAAGACAACATTTCAAGATGATTGGACCAATCCTTGGAGCCAATGGTATGAAAACCCATGTTGGTATCATCCTCAATTCCTTTATCCAAATTTCTTGATGTACCAACAAAATCCCTGGATTCCACCTCCTCATCTGAACTCCAATTTTCAAATGAAAAACTCCCCTCCTACCAAAAACAAAAATCTTGGTGCTTTCATTCCTAAAAGAAAGAACAAACAGAAAAAGGCTGAAAACACCAATGTAACAAAACAAAAATCAAAAACAGGTCAAATTTGGGTGAGAAAAGATTTACTGACAATGTTCAAACATTCTGATGGTCCCAACTCTGTTTGGGTACCAAAATCTTCTCTCCACTGATCTTTTTGCAGGAAGGTCGTGCACCCAACACCAATGTATGGTTTCTTGACAGTGGGTGTTCACGACACATGACGGGAGACAGAGCCAAATTCTCATTCCTGCTTGAAAAGGAGGGAGGGTCAGTTACATTTGGAGGTAAAAATAAAGGAAAGATCATTGGATCTGGAAAGGTTGGTCAAACTTCTTCAAACTCAGTAGATAATGTTTTATTAGTTGATGGTCTTGATTATAATTTGCTCAGTATCAGCCAACTATGTGACAAAGGTCACAAAGTTGTGTTTGAATCTGATTTTTGTAAGATAATTGATTCATCAACTGATAAAATCAAATTCTTTGGAAAAAGAGAAAACAATGTCTACATGATCAACCTTAATAAAAACTTTTCTGAAAATCTTTGCTTTGTTGCAAATAAAGATGAAATTGCATGGACTTGGCACAAAAGACTTGGCCATGCAAGTTTCAGAACATTGAATAAGTTGTTAAGACTGAACTTGGTTAAGGGTCTTCCTGAATCTTTTTCTAATGTTGAAGATCAAGTTTGTGGGATATGTGCTAAAGGAAAACAAACTAGGAAATCTTTTAAAACCTTCAATGAGGTACTTACATCTAGGCCACTAGAACTTCTTCACATGGACCTTTTTGGGCCAACAAGAGTTCTAAGCTTAAGTGGCAAGAGATATGGGTTTGTAATCATTGATGACTTTACTAGATTTACTTGGGTTATCTTTCTATCCCACAAAAGTGATACTTGCCTTGAATTCAGGAATTTCTGTACCACTATCTTAACAACTTATCCATATAAAATCAAAAACATTTTAACTGATCATGGGGGTGAATTTGATAACACATCCTTTTCTGATCTATGTGCTGAATTTCAAATATTTCACAAGTTTTCTTCACCTAGAACTCCAGAACAAAATGGAGTTGTGGAAAGAAAGAATAGAACTCTTGTGGAAATGGCTAGATCCATGCTCTTAGGAAGTAATCTGCCCAAATCCTTCTGGGCTGAAGCTGTTAACACAGCCAATCATATCCTAAATAGAGCTTTGATCAGACCAAAGATCAGAAAAACCCCTATGAATTGTTGAAAAACAAAAAGCCAACTGTTTCTTATTTCAAAACTTTTGGGTGCAAATGCTTTGTACACAATAATAACAAAGAAAACCTTGACAAGTTTGATGCTAAGAGTCAGGAAGCTATCTTCCTTGGCTATTCTGAAGTGTCAAGGGCTTTCAAAGTGTACATTCTAAAAACCAAAACTGTTGAAGAATCTCCACATGTTATTTTTGATGAAAATTCCTTTTCCACTAATGATTCTAAATCTTGCAGGGAAAGACAAGACAATGAAGAGGATGACCTCATTGTGGATTCTTCACCAACTGTTGAGGAGCTTGTCAATAATGAAGAGAACCTGAACAACAACTCACCATCTTCAAGTGGGTCAGGTAACATTGCTCCAGAAGTGGGTACTTCTCAACAGGTAATTTCTGAACCTCGATATCTGAGAGATCACCCATTAGACAGTGTAGTTGGCAATTTAAATGATAGAGTAAGGACCAGATCATCCTTCTTGCAAAATATTGAAGAAGACCCACTAGCTCTAATTTCCCAAATTGAACCCAAGTCAATTGATGAAGCCTTATCCAGTTCTGATTGGATTAATGCCATGCATGATGAGCTTCATCAATTCGAAAGAAATCAAGTATGGGAATTAGTACCTAGACCTAGTGACCAAGCAGTGATTGGTACTAGATGGGTTTTCAGAAATAAGTTAAATGAAACTGGTCAAGTAATAAGAAACAAAGCTAGGCTAGTTGCAAAGGGGTATAACCAAGAATTTGGAATTGACTTTGAAGAATCATATGCCCCTGTAGCTAGACTAGAAGCTGTCAGAATTTTCCTTGCTTTTGCATCCTCCATGAAATTCAAAGTCTATCAAATGGATGTCAAAAGTGCATTCTTAAATGGATATATAAAGGAAAATGTTTTTGTTGAACAACCTCCTGGATATGAAAATGAAAAATATCCTAACCATGTTTTCAAGCTTAATAAGGCTCTCTATGGTCTTAAGCAAGCTCCAAGAGCTTGGTATGACCGGTTGAGTTCCTTTTTACTTGAAAAAGGATATTCTAGAGGTAATGTTGATCAAACATTGTTCACAAAAATAGTTAAAAATCAAATAATTGTAGTCCAAATTTATGTTGATGACATAATATTTGGATCAACCAATAAAGGCCTTTGCACTGAATTTTCAAATCAAATGAAGAATGAATTTGAAATGAGCTTAATGAGAGATTTAACATTCTTTTTGGGATTGCAGGTTAACCAAACACATGAAGGAATCTTCATCAGTCAAACCAAATATGTCAAGGAGCTATTAAAGAGGTTTGACTTTCAGAACCTCAAGCACTCAAGCACACCAATTGCAATTAATGCTAAACTAGAAGAAGATCCATCTGGTAAGTCAGTAGATCCAAAGACCTACAGAGGTATGATTGGCTCTCTGCTCTATCTTACAACTTCTAGACCTGATATTCAGTTTTGTGTGTGTTTATGTGCTAGATTCCAATCTAATCCTAAAGAAAGTCACATGCTTGCTGTTAAACGAATCTTCAAATATCTTGTTGGAACATGTGACTTAGGTATTTGGTATCCTGCTGGTTGCAAGTTAGATCTGTTTGCCTATTGTGATGCTGATTATGCTGGGTGCAAATTAGATAGAAAAAGCACAAGTGGCTTGTGTCTATTTCTAGGTGGGTGCCTTATCTCTTGGGCTTCTAAGAAGCAACATTCAGTTGCTCTGTCAACTGCAGAAGCTGAATATGTTGCAGCAGGTAGATGTGGAACTCAGATTCTCTGGGTGAAACATCAACTTCTTGATTACAACCAAGATTTAGGGTGTGTACCCATCCTATGTGATAACACTAGTGCCATAAATTTGTCTAAAAACCCCATTCAGCACTCCAGAACAAAACACATTGAAATTAGGCATCATTTCTTGAGAGATGAGGTTGCCAAGAAATCCTTTGAACTCCACTTCATTGAAACTGAAAAACAAATTGCAGACATATTCACTAAACCCCTTCCTGAAAACAGATTTTCATCTTAAGGAGAGAACTTGGTCTTTGTAAATGTCCACCTTCTTGATCTCTCTCAAGGTTTGGGTTGAGTGTTATGCATTGTCTAAGGGGAGTTCTTTGCATCTCATAATTCTTTGCTTCCTTGAGTTACATTGTTCATATCTCTCTCACTTTCAATTCTATTCCCTTTTTACAATAAATTCTCCAACTCTTATTGTGTTGAAATTTCTTGGTATATCAAATGGTGATTTGGAGAAGGACAAGTTATGCTTGTCTGGACACTTTCACTATGCGAGAGTATATGTCTCCGCCAAGTACTAAGAAATTGATATGCAATTGTTGAGGGGGAGCTTTTATTGTTCAAAGAGGATACTATTTCTGATTTCAAAAACTTGCTTATTTTCACTTCCATTTCTTTTTGATAATGAATTCTTCAACTCTTATTGTATTGAAATTTCTTGGTATATCAAATAGTGTTTGGAGAAGGACAAGTTAGGCTTGTCTGGAAACCTTTCATTATGCGTGAGTATATGACTCCGCCAAGTACCAAGAAATGGATATGCAATTGTTGAGGGGGAGTCTTTGTTGTCCAAGAAGAAAACTTTTCTGATTTCCAAAATTTACATATCTTTATTTTGATGAAAAGTGATTGAAATCATCATCTCAGGGGGAGCTAGAAAATTCACAAGTCATGACTTTGCAAAATTCAAAATTTTTCTTGAATCTCATCAATTCCTTGCATGATGTCATCATTTAGAAGTCTAGAGTCTCAAAATGAACCCTTGAGTGATCTATTATATTTTTTACTAATCAACTTTCAACTATATCTCTCAACCCACAGAAATTCAGATCTCTTCCTAGACTAAACATCAACTTGTGCCTTGAACTTAAAACATTTCCTTGTTTGCAACTGATGATTGGATGTATTTGATTTCTATCTCACAAACTCTCCAAAATTTTAAAATCCAACAGAGCAATGGCACTTGTGCTGAGAAACTGCACACCTTCACAATGAATGAAGTGCCATGTATGTCATGAGGCACTATTGCTAACTCTGTTCAAAGGGGAACAAAATAAAAATAAATTCAAAACAAAAGCAAAATGTGCTATGTTTTTTGATGATGACTGAGTAACTGGAAATATTGGCGTCTACAAAACGTATATTTTCATGTCAAAAGGCCATCATTTACCCCTTTGAGACTTGACAATGACTAAATCTTAAGTATCCAGGGACTATGGTGTGTAAAAAGCACTAGTACTTGAGTGAAAGAGATTTATATCATTTGATAGTTTGTTAAAAGAACAAAATGTGAACATTATTGGAGATGTGTCTAGAAAGAATCATCTTCATTCCTCATCCAGTTGTTCTTTGAGATTGTGTTTTATTTTCAACACAATTGTATTTAGTCTAGATGACATCTTTAATTCTTTAAAGTTGAGAAATATGGTAGTTTATAGTTGATTGTTAGATATATTATATCCCTCAATTTCTCATTTTGTTGATTCAAGTCTTGGAATGCTAATATCCTGTTGGAAATTGTTTGAAAACTTGAATTGTGATGAATTTTTGCAAAAAATAACAAATGAATTTTTAAGCCTCTTAAAAATCCTTGAAATGATAATTCCCCTCATTGTTTATCATTCTAAAGATGTCCCAAAATTTCTCAAATTTTTCCTCTCAAAAAATTCAAATTTTCTTCAAAGGCCAGGTCGACACCATCCTATCTCGTGTCGACACACTTCCTAGGTCAGGTCGACACTACCTTCTTCCTGTGTCGACACTGCCCTCTTGCCAGAACCTTTTAAACCGTTCGGGTTCATGATAAGCCCTTTTTGTTCCTGCAGGGCAGTGTACCACTGCTCCCCTTTTAGGCATCAGGTCGACCCGACGGCCACATTCTCCTCATTTCCGGCAAGAAATCTTCACCATTTCTCTCTAAATCTCATCCTTACTTCCATCACCTCTCCACTCTTCCATTCTCTACGAATTCCACTCCTTCCTTGCACCATGGTCCGGAAGTTGGGTCCCCGCCGTGGCGCAAGGTCCAAGGCCTCTTCAAGGCCGATTCCGGCAGACATTGTCGTTGCCCAATCCGAAAGAAGATCTAAAAGAAGGAATGATCCTGCCGAGCAACCAGGATCCTCTTCAACACCTCAAAGGGCAGCCAAAAGAGGTAGACCATCTTCTTCAGGCAGAGGTAGGGTTTCTAGAACAGAGAATCCGGCTCCCCTTCTGGAGACTCTTCAGATTCATCATCATCATCTTCAGAGTCTTCCAAGTCTCAAGACACCACCAGTGAAGCCAAGCTTATTCTAAAACCCAGGATAGTGGACTTATCAGACATTCAGCTAGCAGACTCATTTCCAGAAATTCAGACCTATTTCTCTTTTCAGTCTTGGTTGATATTCATTTCTGAGTTTCAAATTAGTTATCCAAGACTTGTTAGGGAATTTTACAAGAACCTGAAATGCACTGAATTTGGATATACATCAAAGGTTAAGGCATAGTAATTGACATGCCGACTGATATAGCTGCCTCTATTTTCAAAGTACCAGATGAAGGGACAGATTATCATCAATTTGAATTTGATCTTCATGAAGCCTATTCTATCTTGACAGGCCTACCTTCTGATGCATCTGATCCCAAACAAACCCATGTTACCAGATTCAACACAAATACCTTTCCCCCTGTGTTGAGAGTCCTCCACCACATATTGACCACCATTATCACTCCTCAAGGTGGTGGAAGGGACAGGTTGACAGATATTCAGAGGTTTATTCTGTATTGCATGGTCAAAGATATCAAAATCAATCTTCATGTCATTATGTATCAAATCATATCTGAAACAACAAGGAAGGACCTCAAAAGATCTCTACCATATGCTGCACATCTGACCTCAGTCTTCCAGCATTTTGGTGTGCCCTTGGAGAATGAGAAATCCAATCTATTCCTAAGCCCAACATCTACACCTTCAAGAATATTAAAAATTTATGGGATTTAGACTGGAGGGAAATCAAGTTAGGAGAGGGCCAGTTGTGGTTGAGGCCCCCCAAGCTCAGGAGGAACAGCCTCATGATCAAGGGGAACAACCCCAAGCTCAGGAGGAACAACCTCAAGATCAAGGGGACCAGCCCCAAGCTCAAGAGGAACAGCCTCCAGCTGAAGGGGACCAGCCCCAAAGTCAAGAGGATCAGTCTCCTTTGAATGAGGAACATCCTCAAATTTCAACTGGAGGTGACATTCCTTTTCATGCCCCACTCTCACCTCAATTTCCCCATTTCTCTCCTCAACCCAATTTTCAAGCATCCACATCTTCTGGTGGGCCTCCTGTTCCACCAGAATTGATCTCCTTCCTGAATGATAAGTTTGAAACCTTGAACTCCTCCATCCAAACCATGTCAGAAACATTTGAGTTGAGGATTCAACGGTTGGAGAACACTGTATCTGCCAAATTCATAGAACAAAAAGCTGCCTCAGACTATGCAGCTCAAAGATTCAAGACTGATTGGTACCATGGCAGATGCCTCATTACAGCTTAAGGAGCACCAGCAAAAGTTAGAGACAGTACTTCAGGGAATTTTGGCAAATTCCCAAGCTGATGTCTTTAACACCAACCAGACATTACATGAGATCACCAGCACAAGACTGTCCTTTGCTCATTTTGTGGATGATTTGGAAAGCATGAGGAACTTCAATGAGCATATTGATACACAACTATCTGATTTGACAAAAGAATTCAAGATATTGCAAAGACCTGGTTGGTCAGCTGGATCTTCTTCCTCTTCACAGCCCATTGCAGCTGATCTAGCAAGAATTCAAGCTACCTTGATAGAGAATTCAGATAGAATGGAACACTTCTTGCACACCAAACTCACAACCATTCAAGATCAAATCAAGTCCAGCTTGACTTTTATGGAGAAAAATGTCTGACATTGAGACCATCTTACTTCCCCTTCCTCCTCCTCCTCCATCTTCTACTTAATGTAATTTTTCTTTTGATGATGTCAAAGGGGGAGAAGAAAGAAAGAAAGAGAAATGTTAATGTTCTTTTGTAATCTTTTGGAATGATTGTAATGGTTCTCTTGATGAATGAAATGAAATGCTTTTCTGCTTAGCTTGAATGAATCTTCAATTGTGACTTCAATGTGAATGAAAATCTTTATGTGAATGTGATTGTTTGAATACTTGTCAAGTTGCTTGACTTCTGTGTACAAAATTTCTCATTTCAAGTAACATTGTGTTCCACAAATACATCATCAACTGTTACTAAAAATATCAAAAGGTCTTTGACAAGTTTAAACAAAAAGAAAATAAAAATGTGAATAACAAAAATTGCTTAAAATCACACTTCATCAAAACCACATTGTAATATGGATTTATTGTTGCCATCATCAAAAAGGGGGAGATTGTTGGGTTGAGTGTATATTCATATCATTTCCCTCCTATTTTGATGATGACAAGAGTGATTTTAAAGCAATTTAAATGAAACATGTCAAAAACATCATACCTGAAGTCAATGTTCAAAAAGCATGTTTCAAATCACATTTATCATTTATGTTCATGATAAATCATTTAACTAATGATATATGTGTTTAATTTTCAGGTACAAACACTTTTTGCAAAAGAAGTGTCGACACACCCCTCAATGGTGTCGACACAACACCTCAGTCTCAAAGGCAAAAAGCTGAAGAATTGCCTAGACTGTGTCGACACTAGTCCAGAAGCAGGTCGACACGAGTTGCAGATTCCAGGATTTACACTACTCAGGTCGACGCACTCTCAGGGCAGGTCGACACTGGATCCTGCTCCCAGAACAGTTGTTTTCAGAACCAGGATAGCAGGTCGACACAATACCAAAGCAGGTCGACACTGGATCAGCTCCCAGAACAGCCTGTTTCAAGATTTGGGCAGTGTGTCGACACCACCACCAGGGCAGGTCGACACACTACGGAAAGATTCCATCCTAAGTTGGATGTTTGCCACGTGTCAGCCTAGGGCGATGGGGTATCAACCTAGAATCGTGTGCCCTTGTACCCAAAGGGCATCTTTGGAATCTTTTGGGTATAAAAGGTCCCTAATCGGCCCCCTATCAAATCAGAAGAGACCCAACCAACTCTTAGAGCCTCCTGAAAGTTTCCTGGCGGCTACAAGAGGTCGTCTCCCTTCTCTGCTCTCCGTGTGATTCCAGAAGACCAAGTCTCACCAATTCAAGTGTGAGAATTGGAGTGTGATCCCTGTAGAATCCTCTGAAGCATCCCAAGGAAGAAGATCCAGTAGAAGCCTTCGTTGGAGAAGAATTCAAGGAAGATCCAACAATTCCAAAGTGCAGAGCATCGGTTTTGGACTTCAAGATTGCAAGCCTCTTCCCAATCCAAGCTTCTACAAGGGAGTACACTTGAAGAATGAAGTTATTTAATACAATTCATTGTACTTCTGTTCTTCTGAGATATCTTTTGAGATTATGCAAGTGCTTCTGCATAGCTCTCATTAGTGCTCTCATTTTCGACTAGATCTGTTGCTAGAAGGTCTATGTCTTGAGTTGGTGTCTAGCAAGTCTTATGTGAGCATTGTGCTCAAGTTGTGTGAGCATTGTGCTCAGGTTGTTGTGAGCCGTTGTGCTCAGTTTGAGTTGTCTAACTCAAGGTTGTGTTGAGCAGTCTTGCTCAGTGTTCTAGAGTAGTCTTACTCTAGAAGTTGTGTGAGTTGTAAGCTCTCAAGTGTTGGAGTTGTCAGGCTCCAGTGGGTGTGTTACCCAGTTGTTTTAGTGAATCCTCACGGGGTGTGAGGGGTGGATCTAGGAATCACTTGGGTGATTTCCGAACCACATAAAAATCCTTGTGCATTTGTCTAATTGTGGTTTGATCATTTCATCCGTTAGATGCTTGCATAGGATCGGTTAATATTCACTTAATCAACTTGTTTCACATCTATTTTACCAACTCACTCAAATCTCATCAGATCTGTGGTTTTTCACTGATAAAATTGCCTCTGATTCAAAAGTGTTTTTAAATTGTATAAGCTTCCGCAAAAAGTGGCAAAGATCTATTCATCCCCCCCTTCTAGATCTTTTCCTCAGCTTCACTTCGATCCTTCAAAGATGTCTTTCTTATAAAAGAAAGAACAATGCTGAGAGTTCTACAAGAATGGCCTCTACCCAAAAATTCTTAGCAAAAACTCTCCCCAAGAATTACAATAAGCACACAGAGAATGGAGAAAGGAGAAGGAGCTTGAATGCTTGTAAGCTTCAGCTGTTTGAACACTTTTTCTTGGCTCAGGCTCTTTCTCTCTTTTCCTTTGAGTGTATGTGGCGTTGAGGTTCCTCACAGATTGTACACTCCTTGAATGATCTTCAGAAAAGCTCTATGTTTTATTCTTCAGCCATGCTTCATCTTTTATATGAATAGCTTTTTGAATGGATCCATTGGAGCTCTTCTAGACGTTGCTGATCTTCTCTTCATTTGTCTTAATCAGACTCTGGTGGTCTTCGAGGTCTGTAAGCATAGAAGAGAATGTTAGAATAAAAGAGTGTTTACAAGATAACAGTGCATACTACTGTGTTTTTGTTAACATGCTAAAAACTGATAGGTCATATCTTTTTCTGACACGACTCTGAGATATGCATGCAGCCTTTTTGTCAGAAGATATTTGACTTTTCATTTAAGTGCCAAAAACACTTCAGAGCAAATCGATGTTTAAGTTACTTATCAAATCGTTATACTTATAAGACTTAACAAATCGTTATGAATTTTAACAAATCGATGTGAGAAGCAAATCGTTATGGCACTTATTGAACCGTTGTGAGAACCAAATCATTGTGAGAGCAAATCGTTGTTCTCACTTATGAAGTCGTTATGAGAACCAAATAGATATGAGAGAAAATCATTGTTCTTACTTATGAAATCGTTATGAGAACAAATCGTTATGAGCCTTAACAAATCGTTATAGAAGGCAAATCGTTGTTCTCACTTATGAAATCGTTATGAGAACAAATCGTTATGAGCCTTAACGAATCATTATAGAAGGCAAATCGCTGTGAGGGCAAATCGTTGCGCTCACTTATCAAATCGTTGCATGATAAAATCGATGTTTCACTTAACGAATCGTTACACGATCAAATCATTGTGTAACTTATGAAATCGTTGTTAGTGAAATTGATGTGACACTTTTGAATAGAAATCGATGTATATTGAATGAACATCGATTTAGCATTTTAGTGCGCCTTAAATTAATCATAAATAAACAATCTAATCATAAATTTTGTTAGCACCAAAATATGAAGGTAATAATGAGTGGTTCAACAGGATAGTTCGGACAGCAGGATGACCCATTCGTGCATGCCAAGAGGAGGAAGCAAGTGCACTGGTGAATGCAAGTGCAGAGGGCGTAGGTGGCGGCTTCACAGAGGATTGGCGTGGCGGTAGGGGTATGCGATACAGGCCATGAGCATCAAGATGTCTGCGCGTCAAAATCGTCCCCGACTAGCGATCCTTGACAAGACAAAAAGAGGGATGGAATTCAAAAAGGATATTATTATCCTTGGCTAGTTGATGAATAGAAAGAAGGTTGCAAGTAAGTTCAGGAACATGCAGAACTTTTTTTAAGATAAGCGGGCGAGAGACGGAGGGAAGTGTTGTGCATCCAAGGTTAAGAATCCGCAAACCTGTACCGTTCCCAACTCGCACCGTGTCCGAGCCATGGTATGGAGACGCCGTCAGAAGCTGGCCATAGTCGGGAGTGACATGATGTGTAGCACCCGAGTCAAGGTACCATGCCGATGGCAAGGCTGGCGGGCCAGTGGTCGCCATCATGGCGGCAAGGGGTGTCCCCAGAAGCAGAGGTAGAGTTGGTGCTGTAATCTGTTGTTGCGAAGGTTGAGAGCGTGGTCCACCAACAAACTGTTGGTTAAATCATTTCGAGCACTCGTGGGCGTAGTGCTGACCAGCAACAAAGCAAATTTGGCAAAAGGGGCCACGTCCATGACCACGACCTTTTCTACGACCACGGCTAGAGCGAGTGCCGCCACGAGGTGTCCCTTGACGCATGAAACCCTCTGATGTGGATGTACGTTCATGAATAGCAGAGTGAGCAGAAGGAAAGGCCGCTTCCTCAGAGGATTGCTCACAGTGCTGCATAAAGCTCTCATGGGCCAGCAGCATGGCATGCAAGTCTTCAAGAGAAACGTCACAGATACAGGTAGTGACGGAAGGGATGAAGGTATTGTAAATAGGACCAAGACCAGCAAGAACCTGCATAATCAAATCTTGGTCATGAACAGGTTCACCAATGATGGCGAGGTGTCAGCAATCCCTTTTATCGTCTGCATATACTCAGTGATAGTAGAAGAACCACGACGGAGAGACTACAGCTGAGTGTGCAACTGGAGAACACGAGCACTGGAGTGAGATGCTAGAGCACGAGCAAGAGCAGTCCAAGTAGCATGAGCTGTCTCGCACTCCGGAACAAGGGCGGCCACTGAATCTATCATAGAAGCCAGCATCCAAGAGAGAACAAGCACGTCTCGCTATTTCCAAGAGATGTGCACAGGATTGGGGCAGTGGGTGCTATCCGGTCCATGTATAGTGCAGGGAGGACACATATCAGACCCATCAATGATGCCCAGGTAGCCGGTTGCATGAGGAGCTGCGGAGAACTGACGACGCCACCGGACATAGTTTTCATGTGTGAGCTTAATAGTAAGCAGAGACATGGTGCCTAGCATAGTAGGGGGATTGGTGGTCAAAGAAAGAGATTCAAGGGGAAGATCAGTGAGAGAGGTAGTAGGTGGAGAGGAAAGTGACGCAGTAGAGGAGTTAGCAACCATGTCAAGAGGAAGCACAGATCAAGAGCTGTAAAGCAGAGGGCTCTGATACCATGTGAAGAAACGAGGAACTAGAGAGACAAGGAATTGAGCAGAAATTCTCTCACTGCTCTCTTGAGACATTTCTCGTTATATATAGTGTAAAGGAATACGAAGAAATACAACGGTAAGCAGACAACTAACAACATTTACTTATATACAACAAAAGTGTAATAAATGGGAAGTCATGCAGACGCATGCAGATGCAGCTCAAAAGCATTTATTTATGTTGGAGTTCGTGAGGACGTGCTCGGTGCTCGGGAAGCTTGTTCTGCTTGGTAGGTTTTGGTCTGCTCGGGAGATGTGTTCTGCTCGGCACTGCTGGTGCATGTAGTTACCACTACAAAAAAAAGGCCTATAACTTTGTGTAATAACTGTAGGTATATACACAAAATCCATAGGTAAAACCCTTTACCTACGAAAAATGCTACGGTTTGAATCCGACATGCATGCGCCCATGACTAAAGCCTGTACCCACAGAAAAATAATCGTAGTTATATATCGAATTATTCATACGAATATTAACCGTAGGTAAAGAATCATATAAAGCATAGGTAAAAGACCCAAAAAAGCATAGGTATTGCCATCTATACTGATGGTTTTGTACCCGTAGTAATAAATTTTTGAGATGATGATAAATAAATGTAAGTGTAGATGCATCTATACTGATGGTTTTTATAACCGTAGTAATACCAGTTTTTGAGATGCTGATAAATAAGTGTAGGAATAAATATTGCAATATATATACCTATGGTTCTACAACATTGTCTGTAATCATGTTTAGTTATGAATATTAAAAATCGTAGGTGTAGATTTTTTTTATTTTTTTACAAATATAAACTAAATACCTGTCCATATCTGATATAAACATGTAGAATGTATTCTAAAAGCATGCATTCTATACACATGCACATATGAAATACATATACATCCACAACTAAAATAAAATTCAAATCCATATCCACTCATCTACATCACATAAGCAAAACACCATTCAAATCTATAATATTCACATTCACATCAATAACATTCACATGTCCACTAAAATATCCACATAAATATCCACTCTTATATTCATGAAGAGATTGAACTTAATCAAAGACATGGAGAAAAAATAGACATGACCAAAACAGTTGTAATTATGATCTACTAGAGGGAGAAGGCGATCCCAGACCGCCACAACCACGGGCCATCCTTTGCCGATGCACCAGAATTGGAGGGAGAAGGCAAACCTTGATGCCACAAGCCCCTGTAATCCACACCATCCACATTAATTAGGCAGATGTACTATCTGAGTAATATATGTGAATAAACAATAACATGACCATGCATTCTTAAAATCATCTCACTTTCCGTTGAAGAAAATTACGGACGCCGGTAAACAAGGTGTAAGGTTTTGGAATCTAGAAGATGAGGGGTCAAGCTTGGGAATGATAACATCTTGTGACTCCCCTCCTCAGTGGCAAATGCAGAATTGGTCATGAAGCAACCGAATTCCCTAGTTTTGGTATTTCCAGAGTGTAGAACTAAAATATGCCAGGACCATACAGAGTTTGCATTTTACGTGCATCTTACTAGTAGGCTTGCAGTAGAAAGAATCCAAAAGACCCAGCATTTGGAAGACTAGTACTTTTAAGAACTCAACAGTACACCCATTAATCTAAAATTTGAAGGTAGTGTTCAAGGATATATGACCATCGCTGCAAGTTTAGGAATCTAGCATAATCACTATACCTTTTTGGGCCACACCTGTATGCATATTTACTTAAAGACAACTGCATTCATGTTTTTTATTCTGTCAAGATGTAACACCAATTCTTTAGAAAAAGATACAGCCTCTTCATTCTTCTAATGATAAAAACTTGAAAGAAGAATAATTCTATCAGCCACGTCATTGCTCAGCATACTAAATCTTTTTACAAACACCATCTCCCAACAGTGCCAACTAGATGTGCCCGCATGATATACATCCATGCCAACTAAAGTCCACAGGTCAATTGTCTAATACCCCAGGGGTCCCACCATAATGCACTACTGATAAAAGAATGTGCATTTTACATCTTGATCTACAGTTTGTCCCTCAACTGCACTGGTCATATGCACATCCACGTGTGGATATGGAGCACACTTACCATCATTCTTGGCCTACAACAAAGTTGAACAATTGTCATAAACATATTTATGTTGGAAACTTTGGGATGATAAAGATGATAGCGGCAGTGGGCAGCAACAGAAAGGGAGGAAACTTTGGGGATTGTTGGTGTGCCATCACTGCAGTCCTAGAAGGATCCTAGAAAGCAATAGGTCCATGTAAAAAAAAAAAAAATTTAGCAACTCAAATCTGTAAAAAAAAAAAACCTTAAACAAAAGCAACTGAAATATGCAAAACTGAAACAAAAACAAAGGAAACCTGGGATCCCATTTCATGTTTAAAATGTCCATACTCGCAACGCATGAAATAGTCATATATACCTGGGATCCCCTAATCATACTCTCCATATTTGCAAATTTCTTAGCCATGGTTGTCTCCAACTCCTCCATCCTTTGCATCAAGAGTCTGTTCTCAGTCCTTAAAACTTCTTTGGACTCATTCCCCCACATAGAAGTTGGAGTGGGACCTGTGCCCACACCACTAACACGGCCAGGTCTATTCGGGCCTAAGACCTGGGTATAGGTATCATTCCTTGCAGCCACCTGATGTGGTGTAGAGTCATCGCTCGGTGGTTGTGCACTTTTCAAAGATTTCAACTTTTCCTATAAACAAAGACATAGAACATGTTAATTTTCAGAATACATATCAATCATTCATCATATTCATAGGCTTACAATGACATGTCTTGCAGCTTCATTGGTAGGCTTCCCATCCTTTCGTGTATGTCTCTTTATGAACAAATCACTACAGTCTAAATCCAAGTGCCCTTTTACATGCTGTGAACAAATAATTTTAGTTAGTTTGTAAAAATTCAACAATGATAAGATTGAGCAATGAATTAAAGTTATAAACCTCCTCTTCATGTATGTATGCCACAGATCGAGTCCCAGCACAATGGAACCACTTTTGTTTACTCTTATTCTTCCTATTTGTTTCGCTTGACCGCTGCCAGAAGTCCAAAATATAATTAAAAAATGAGATCCAAAATACAGTGGGCATTGTTCTCTTAAAATACCTTCCACTCCAAGGTTGTCCATTGTTGAACCGCTTCCTTCCATTGATCCACATCAAGCCGTGGTACGTTTGGTCGTGTTTGCTGCTTTGCTTTCCCATTATACTTGAAGTACAACTTGCTGTTGACATATTTCCAAGAGCGCCATTTATTATTCAAATCCAGGAACACCCATTTTCCTCCTTGCATCTGAGATATCATATTTTCTCTGATCATAACATGAAAACATAATATTTAGAGCCCAAGCAACATGAGTGTAAGAATATAGAAATTATCCATGAAAATAGAAATGAATCACATATGCAAAGAAGAAATCATTGATTTTAAGCAGATTTTTTTTTCAAAACATTGTTATCTCATGATGTGTGCTGTTAAAATAGAACATTGCTCGGAGAATGAGAGCATCTGGGTACCTCATCACAATTCTTGGAATGAGAGCAAAGAGTGAAGTGTGTTACTACTGTGGAAGATATTGCTTGGAGAAGACTACCTACTAAATATTTGGCAGGAAATTGCTGCTCACCTGGGTTGGCAGAAAACAACCTCATTCTTTTTTGTCAAATATGGGATTTCAGTTTGATGTCGGGGAGCAATAGCCTCATTTTGATCGACATTGCAACTTCAAATCACATTATAGCATGGGCCATTGGTTTCCTGAGAGGCAACTGGGGAACCTATGGTCGGTATAGGGTGGAGGACAGCAAGCAACAAGATTGGTGTCTATCAAGAGATTTGCCAGCAGAAATTGTGTACATGCCAGGCACCAAAACCTGAAAGAGGGGAGTGGACAAAGTCAAATGGAGGGTGGATAAAAGGAAATTTTGATGGAGCTCACATGATAATAATGGAGGGTATACAAGAAGGTGGATCAGGATACATAATCAGAAACAAATTAGACTGATAAAAAATTAGAGCAAACAAATTAAATTGAATCACATATGTGAAGGACCAAAGCAGAGAAGAAGAGTTTCTTTTAAGCAATTACCTGAACATATGCAAACACATCATCCTTACATATTTTGGGCAACTTTTTCCAATCTTGAAAATTGATTGGCATTTTATGTGGATCTCTTGCAATAGTCCCCAAAAATGATCTAAGTGATCCCCCACCTGGTCCGACTGGCTGGCCAATGTCATTCCACGCCACACAAATACGACGACCTTCCTCCATTGCATACACATGATGACAAGTGGTGTAGCCATGCTTTCTAGAGGAAGCAGTTTTCGCAGGCTTTTGTTCTTCCTCCATTTCCTCTTCTTTCATATCGGGCAAATCAACTTCTGAAGTAACATTATCTTTGTTCCCAGTTAGAAATAATCGAACTTTCTCATCAAAGTTGTCTACCTCTTCTCTATTGAACCATGCTCCCGTAAGCTTCAAAAATGAGAATCAATATTAGCAAAAGTATTATTAAATAAACATCAATGGTGCACAAGTTTGAAAAGAACATACAAAATCTGGATATCCTTCAGAACATTCACTTTTTGGTGCATCCCGCATGAACAAATGGATAAAATATAGGACGAAGATGCCACATTCCTCACCATTCTTTTGTTGTGGCACCTGTAAAATGAATAAAGATAATTGAGCAAATTATTTATAAAACTTTATCAATGAAGCAATTGTTATGAACAAATTATGTATAAAACTTACTTTTGGAACATGCAAAGGAATTTGAGCAATCATGTCCTTGTCCACTTCTCGTCCTACTGCTTTGTAAATATCCATAACAAAACTAAGCAATGATGCCAAATTGGAACTAAGTTAGACAAAAACAAAACCAATGTAATTGTAAGACCCTCGAATTTCCGTCGTATTTTTCGTATTTATGTGTGTATATTGTGTTGAGTATGTATGTACGTATTTACGTAGATATTAAAATAGTATAATTACGTGTACATGTGTTTATATTAAACGTAAATAATGTATGTATTGCATGGTGATAGTATGAATATAATACCACGTACATATTGCATGTATAGAAGCTTGGTATGCATGGTTTCTACATAAATTAGGGTTCTGGCCGAAGGCCCTATTGGTGTCAATCCCCTGGCCATTGAGGTGGTGTTAGCGTCCAGCCCTGGACGCCAACCCTAATTCTGGCGTCCAGCGATCTGGACGTCAACTTCTCTGGCCTGCATGCGCAGCAGAGCTGCAAACTTCTGAAACAAGGCATGGCAACCATTGGGGGGATGTCCCCCAACGGCTCTCAGCTTGTCAAATCAGTATGGTGAGTGGGTGAGGGACTCTCATTAGGTCTGAACCCAGATTTGGCCTCTCCCACTTCTCATTTCACCCTTGCAAGAGGAGAGAAGAAGAGAGAAAAACCCTAGAGCATTTTGTGAGAAAACCCCATTTTAGAACCCTCAAATCCGATCCCTTGGAGCTGGATTTGGAGATCTTCTGCATCAAGGAGGAAGCTGAAGCAAAGGGGAAGGATTCCACATCATCCCCTCGGCGTGGAGATCACCCAGGAGCCCGGAGGAAGGCGATCTTGGAGGCACTTCTGCAACTTCTTGGAACTGCCCAAGGAGGTCTTCTTCGAGCCATAAATCTCTTGGAGGAATTTTAGAGAGGCAAGTGACCTATCTATGGTGTCCCCGTATGAGTCTAAGTGGTTTTTGACATTTTTATGGAATTTTCCTCGAGTCCTAGACCCTCCAATTCACCCAAGATTTAGAGCTCGGGTCTGTGTTTCTGCACAGACCTGAGTAGACGGCAAGGTCCCTGGACGCCCAGTTCATCATTGGCGTCCATCGACCATGCCGCTGACCCTGAGTCAGCGGCCAGAGACCGCCGTCTAGTTCTTCTGAACAGAACAGTGAGCTGTTCTGTCCCTCTTGTATATTAATTTCGGTATGTTTTATGCCATGAGGATATATTGTACACCTTATACTCTATGTATATTGTGCATTGTGGTTGTGGATGAATGTAGTGTGATGGTGAATGTGGGGTAATGACATCTTGTAAAATTGTGAGCATAACTTGTAGATAATTTTTGCAAATCAATGTTCCATGATTAGGATTAGTTGAATGTCTTGTTTTCAGTCTATTCATGAAGAATTGTGGGACATGTATGTATGTTCTGAATTTTTGGTAATTCATGCATACTTGTGGGATTGCTAATGAGTTCGGTTCGGTAAAATGAAAGCATGTAAAAATGGTTTGTGGTAACGGATTTATAGATGTATGAATTAGGATGATGTTGTATTCTAAAATCATGCATTAGTGGTCTCTGTGCAAAACAGTAAATGGATAAATTGCAAAATGTGTTAGACCCATGTTAGCTTAAGTTGTGAATAATATGCTAATTAGGTGTTTGATTTTCTGTAAATCCTATTTAGCTCAGAAAAATCTGAAATATTGAGGGTATGTTTTGGAACCCGAAAACAGCATGTGGTTAAAATTTCAGGTCAATTGGAACAGTAAATAAAAAGTTATGTGTTTTCATGTGAAATGTGATAATTCGTGCATATGATCGAAATGTGATTAGATTTTGTTTAAACCCAGCATGATTAATGTGTTTACTGTGTGTTAAACCTTGAAATTTGTAGTATCATGTTAGGAAAAGCAGAGATATTAATGTGAGTGAGGAAGTGAATGAGATAAAGAGTGTCAAGTGTAAAACCATGTGTAAAACGGTAAATGTGTAAAAGTGTAAACTGTGCCAATGTGATACTGCTTCCGAGAAGGCAGTGGAGCCGTATCAGGGAAAAGTCCCCCTGAGAAAGTTCATTGTGTTAAGTGACCCTAAGGGCATTAGGGGGAAATCCTGGAGGTGGACAAGTACCACTGGTTAGGGTGGAGACTTGTTCTCCCGGTCTGCGCAGTCCAAGAGTCGCCATTGTATTGCCTAGATGGCGTCTATGTGATGTGATGTGTTTGTGTCCTTCTTTGGTGGTTTGGACTATGTGTCACGGCACCTAAAATATGTGTAAAAGTGAAATGTGTAAAGTGTATGTGACCATGTGTAAATGTGTAAGTGATATGTGAATGTGTATGTATAAAGTGAACCATGTGAAAGAGGAAACTAGTGTAAAGAAAAATGTGAAATCTTAGATATGTAAATGTGTTATAGAAACCATGTGAAACTAAATCTGAAACCAAGTGAATTCAGAAAATGCATGTTATTATTCTCATGTTTATGTGTGCAAAAGCGTTTAGAATCCATGATAGGAACAACAAATGAGTATGTGAGTAAAATGGCATGATGGATTGTGCATGTGTTATGTTTAAGCAACGTTGTAGCTTTCATGTGTAGGTTTATAGTCATTGAACCATGTGAAACCAGCAACCTAAAGCATGATAAAAAGTTATGTATGTACTTAAGAACATGTGGAATCCATGCTAATTATGTTCCCCGTTCATGTATGTAAATTGTTCATGTCAATAGCTCTCACGTTTTGATTAAAGTCTCATGAGTGAATTGAATAGAGACCATGTGATAGGTGAATGTTATTTTTGAAATCTGAAAGCATGCGTTACGTATAAAATTGTAGAACCTTCATGATAGGTTGAAAACTTAAATGGACTAGCATGCTATGTGTTGCAAAGTGTAATGTGTGTGTAGAAACCACTAGGACTTGTACGTGTATATCATGCATAGTGTTACTTGCTGAGTCCCTAGACTCACTCCTTGCTTCGGCATACAGGTATAGTTGGTGACACAGTACCCTCGGAGGAGGCAGCAAAGACGGACTCCGAGCGTGGAGACTAGCCAGTTTTTGAGTTCTTTGTGATTGTGTACTTCATAGTATGTACTTGAACATTGTATTAGAATTATCATTAAAAGAATGTAATATGTGGACATTTTGTATCTCTATTTCAGCAAATTAAATCATGTGAACTTTAGTTCCTTTTTGCAAATTGTAAACTGCATGTATGTTTAATGTGGATGATGAATGAATGGAGATGGTTCTCTTTTACTTCCGCTACTCTGTTATATATATTCGCGTGTATCTCAGCTGTTTGTATCGTTGGGTAAATGTCCCACTGTGGCTGGCAACACTCGCTATACCGACGTGGGTTGGTATAACCGTACCGGTATAATGAGGGCCGTCACAGTAATAATAACATAATCAATCATAATAGTGTTTACCTTATAATGTGAACTTCAAGACTTCTTGCACCAATAGATAAGAATGAATCAAGAAGCAACATACATGGTTTTTCAATGTCGAAATCAAAACTTGCTCCAAAGTTGCACAAGATTAGAAGATTCCAATGCCCTCTATTTCACATGAGATTACAAAGGTGTAAAGGTGTTTGGTTTTCTTAACAATAGAAAGAAGTTATACATTCCAATAAAAGACAAATACCATGAGAATATGTATGCTTACCAGCAAACTATTGGCACAAATGTATATCTCTTTGATAAGATATCTGAAGCCTTGGTCCATGAGCTCATCTTGGTTGCTGGCGCATTCATGTATGCATTGAAGCACAAGCTATCTAGGTATGTGAATGCATCTCTCACTTCCATTGGTGTACTTTCCCACATATGGCTATAAAAGATGAAATATGTCAGACAATTTGTTAAAAAGTTAAGTGATATGAACTATAAAATGACACTAACTCAAAATATAATTGAAAGGCCTTAGAATCTAATTTTCCTCCTTCCCTTGTCTTTGACATTATGGTAGCCTTGCTGTGAGTTCAGGGACCTTCCACTTTACAATATGCAAATGTCAACATTCTAGCAATCTTCTCCCCCCTGAGATATTCAATGATTCAAGTTACAAAGTAAACTTTTGCATAAACAATATACCATTTCAATGAAATAAAAGTATTAGGCATACATTACAAATTGTATGTCGTACGCCTCAACAATGGATTAATCTTTTGAAAAATCTTGATCCTTACAGGAGTACCTACAAAATTTGTTATTTTAATGAAATTAGATTGGAAAACTAAATTCAGTAAATAAATGAAATAAATGAGACAAGTTACAATTTCAGGCATACAAAAACCAACACAACCTGCTCATTTTTGGATAGTTTTTAAAGTAACTTCTAGCCAATCAACATCATTTCTCTCCCATTGCATGTTTGCCTCATCATCAACAACATCATGTTCTTTAGCATTGCCATGCGTTGGGGAAATATCTAAGATTGCCTCTTTATCCACGGTTTGCCCATCTTGGACATCAAATAGATCTCTAGGCCGGGTCTTCCTAACAACAAACCACCCACTATTTTTAGGATCTTCAACATACCAAACCTGCTCCACTTGTGATGCTAAAACAAAGGGCTCGTTTGTCCTTAACAAATGACTTGGATTAATTAACGTAAACCCTTTATCTTCTTTCACCCCCTTCCTCACATCTATCCAATCATGTTTAAATAACAATATCTTCATTTCCCCGTAGTAATCTAATTGAATTATTTCATTAAGCATCCCATAGTAAGTTATATGTCCATGAATGAGGCTCCCATCACTATTTTGAGTCATAGCAGATAACAGTACACCACTATTTTGAGTTTTTCGATGTTCTTCAACATTTCGGGTGTGAAAACGAAACCCGTTTATCAAGCAAGCCTTGAATTTTTTCACTGAACTCAAGGGACCGTCTTTCAACCAACGTAATTTTGGTGATAACAATTCTCCCAACTCATCTTGCAACTGTTGCACCTAATAATTATGTCAAAAATCACTCAGTATCAAGAATAATAATAACATTTTCATAAAATTTCCCAAGATATGCAAGTTTTAATAACCACTTACTTTTTGTTTGAACCAATGTGGAAATTCTACATTTTGGAGATGTGTTACTCCTTTAGAAAAATATGGTTGTTTACTCTTGACATGTGAAAGGTGTTCCCTACATATTAATAAAGGTGAAAGGTAGAATAAGGCAAAACATACATCAAGGTTAACAATGCCATTAAAATTACTTGACACAACACTTACTCTATGTAGGGGGCCACTACATCACAATTGAATAGAACATATTGGTGTGCTTGACTACGCTCTCGTTCATCAAGGCTTATATTAACTCCTACACCAAGTGGATGGCCTATTTTTGACAAAATGTCCCAATCATCCTCCAAGGTAATGCCATTGTTATCTTCATTTCGGGCTGGCCTATTAAACCATGTATCTACATCATCAGAAAGATACCGTGATGCAAAAGTAATAGTTTCTTCAGCCAAATAACCCTCAGCAATACTTCCCTCCGGGCGTGCCTTGTTACGTACATATGACTTCAATCGTGCCAAATATCTACACATAAATTCTCATTATAAAAAATTCAGATAAGTAAAAACCAATAGTCAAACATAAAAGAGATATAATTAAATACCTCTCAATTGAATACATCCATCGGTAATGTACAGGCCCACCAAGTCTAGCTTCTTCAGGCAAATGAATGAGTAGGTGCACCATAATGTCAAAAAAACTAGGAAGGAAGATCATCTCAAGTTTACATAAAATTGTAGCAATGCGTTCCCCAAGGTGATAAAAATCGTCTCCTGATGAATTCTTGGAGCACAAGTCTACAAAGAAATTACATATATCAATGATCGTAGTACTCACTGCTTTTTGCGTCATTCCTCGAGCGGCCACTGGAAGTAGTTGTTGCAAAATCACATGACAATCATGACTCTTTAACCCCCATATTTTTGCATTCTTCACATCCACATGTCTTGAGATATTTGAAGCATAGCCATCTGGAACTCTTACAGTCTTAAGAGTATGACAAATTACCTGTTTCTCAGCCTTGCTCAAAGTAAAGCATGTAGGTGGGAGAAGCGTCTTTGTAGGTCCAACAGATTGTGGATGAAGTGATGGCCGAATACCAAGACTTTCTATGTCTTGTCGAGCCTTAAGCCCATCTTTGCTTTTACCATCAATTCCTAAAAGTGTACCAAGAATGCTATCACAAAGATTTTTCTCAATATGCATAACATCAAGGTTATGACGCAAGAGTAATGACCTCCAATACGGAAATGTAAAAAAAATACTTTGCTTCTTCCAATTTAAAGATGTGTTAAACTCAGTGTCATTGGACTGCAACACAACCTTATCCTTTTCTTTCTTTGTCTTTTTGTCTTCTTGAATAACTTTCTCTTTTTTTTCAATGTTGCTCCTAATGTCTTTCCCAAAGTGAAAGTGAGATTGTCTACTTGTTTCAGCACTTCATCTCCAGATAGTCTCCTTGGACTTTCTCCCCACTCTTATTTTCCATCAAACATACGTGACATTGATCGAAACTTATGATTGTTTGGTAACCACCTGCGATGTCCATGATAAAAATGTTTTCCACTAGCAAATAACCAAGTAGAACATGTGTCCTTATTACATATAGGATAAGCCAATCGAGCCTTCGTACTCCATCCAGAAAGACAAGCATATGCTGGAAAATCATTAATGGTCCATAAAATGGCAACACGCATCTGAAACATTGACCCAGTGAAAGCATCAAAAGTTTCAACTCCATGCCATAACATCTGCAGCTCCTCTATTAGAGGTTGTAGATATACATCTATATCATTGCCAGGTGCCTTTGGACCAGAGATTAGTAATGATAAAAATATGTTTGGGCTTTTCATGCATTCCCATGGTGGCAAATTATATGGTATCAAGAGCACAGGCCAAGTGCTGTGACTAATTGACATAGTGCTAAAAGGGTTGAATCCATCACTAGCAAGACCAAGCCGTACATTTCTATCCTCCAAACCAAAGCCATCCACAGCATCTAATGTTTTCCAACAAGTAGAGTCTGCAGGGTGATGTAGAATGCCATCTTCAAGACGTTGGTCAGAATGCCATCTCATGTTAGCTGCAGATTTTGAGCACATATACAACCTTTGCAACCTTGGAATGATTGGAAAATGTCGAAGAACTTTTTTGGGTACTTTTCGTCTCTTGTTATCATCATTTCTAGTCTTTTCATCAAATTCCCATCTACTTTCTCCGCATTTTGGACAGGACTGAAGTTCCTCATTATCTTTCCAATAAAGCATGCAATCATTGGGACATGAATCAATCTTGTCATACGACATTCCCAAATCATTAATAACTTTTTTCACCTCAAAAAATGAATCTGGCAATACGTCTCCATCTGGAAGAACCTCTTTTACCAACTTCAACATCAAGTCAAAAGGTTTATTACTCCACTTCTCCATGCACTTAATGTTGAACATCCTAACAATGAAAGAAAGCTTGGTGTGTTTAGTACACCTAGGGTATAATGGTTGTTCAACATCTTTCACTAACTTATAAAACATTTTAGTGTTGTCATCTTTATCCTTAACACCTATGCCTGAATCTTGAGCCTCTGCATCTTTTGCCATCCCAAATGCATCACGTAGCATCTCATGTAAGCCAGTATTTGTAATCTCCTCCTCCACTTGTACATTTGATGGTTCACCATGAAATTTCCAAAACTGCTTGTCTTTAATGATTCCATTGAAGTATAGGTGCTCTCTTACTGTCTTCTTATCCAATCTTCTTGTGCACGCATAATGGAGGCATGGACATTTAATCACGTGATTGTTCGATCTGCCGTCAAATGCAAAGGAAATAAACTCATCTACACCATCATAATACTCCTTTGTGTCTCTACACAAATAGACATATACATCAAAGTTACTTATTCATTCATCCACAAGTACTTATGAACAAAGGGATATACATCTCAACAAAAACCGTGGCATGTCCATCCAACTCCAGTCCATCGTCTTCTTCTATAAGTATAAATGAAACAACTATATAAAATAAAAACAATTAAATAATGTGCTATGTAAACTCTAGAGTGTACTATGTAGACTTCAGAGCCCCTCCCATTCAACAAAGCAAATGGGCCCCACTAAGTATGAACATGAGAATAGGGAACAACAAACTCATTTTAAAGAATCAGTCCAAGTGTTTGTTCTAAAAAGATCTTGAAAGATATAGCTTCTGGGTTAAGCTGTTACTATGACGTATCAGGCAAGAGAGTTGAACAAAATTATTGTAGCATTATTCAATAAATAATATCTAAGCACTACGGTAAATTGATATTAAAACATTGTCGACCGATTCCATATTCGCATTACTAGTTAAAGTGCATGAGCAAATGCAATTTATATTACTCTTCTAAAGTACTCTGCACTGGTGGATGTTTACACTACTTGGGGAGGGGGATGTGTGGAACGAATGACTTTGCAAACTCTTTTCATTTAAATAAAAATTTATGGACACATATATATGAGGAATTGGGGAAATCTTCAGTATTTCCATTTCTGACTTTTTCCTGACTGGTATAAAAAATGACTACATATTCGTCAAGAATAAAATGATGATGAGCAAGAAAAGATCAATTTATAAATAGACATATAAGATCAATTTAGAGAGAATAAACATGGAAATTTTCAACCTTGAAATAGGCATATAAGGTATCTATAAATCACCCACATGCACAAAATCAGCCTATAGTTTGTAAACCAACATACATATTTATATATATAAATCCATAGAAATCATTTATATGTGTAGGTTTTTTGGCTTTCACCATGTTCTATATCATGCAAATCAGAGTACCGTATAGCAACTATAGGAAAAAGAATGTCTAATCATAATACAATCAGATGACCTGGTATATATATAAATCCATAGAAATTATATCTCTGTGCAAGTTTTCAAGCTTTCACCATGTTCTATATCATGCAAACCAGAGGATCGTATAGTAACTATAGGAAAAAGAATGTTTAATCATAATTTAGTCAGTTGATTTGGTATAAAAGGATATCTGATGTCATTAGAACATAATAAGTCAGAAGTGCAGCACCACCTTTTTCATCACCCTACAACAAATTGTTGTCCATCAAAAATCTAGTTCTGCATATTTCCCGTATTTCACAGCTTTAGAAATGTGAAATGAATTTCCTACATTTGGTAGACAAGACTCTTTGTATGAAAAAAATACATATACTTAATCATGTCCTAATTCCTAACTATGGTTATTACCAACCATTCAGATTGCTAGCAGATAACTGGATATCTATAAAATTCTTATGATGTGTTTTAATTGTGAAGGACAAAAGAATAAAGAGGCCAGAGAAACCATGTGTACAAATAAAATATGATGCATATGGTCAATACAGCTAGAAAAGCATATAAAAAAATAAGAAACAAAAAATGTGAAACAAGCAGTCAGATATATGGCGGCTGTTCTCCTTGTGGCTTCAGACAGCTACTGAGCATCATACTATAGAGTAATATGTCAACAAAGAGATTACTTTAAGAAAATCCATACTTGGCAACTACACAAATATCTTGTTAGAATATTAGAATCAGGATAGAAGAGACTTCTCATATCAACTTTGGGACAACTGAACCAGCTATAAGAATTAAAGAGTGAAGGCTGAAGCATACTAGCAACCTACGAGATTTTAATGGGCAAGTGGAAGAAGGAACACTGCCCTGGAATGGGGAAATGTTCTCCCAGTTCGTGCGAGGACAGAAATGTGGGACTGGGATGCGGTGTTGGTGGGTCGTACCTTGGATGGAGGAGTAGAGGCAGCGATGACGACCCACGCTTCTCCCCGAGCTTAGAAACAGGGCCTAGAAAGGGCACAGAAGAAAGCTTCGGGCGTGGACGCGAAGGCGACATTGGAGGGTTGAGACGACGATTACCGCGGTCGAGCAAGTCGCCAGGTCATGCACGACAACAGAAGGTGACGACGGCGGCGTGTTAGGGCGTGGATGATCAAGGCGGCGTCTGGCTTGGACGACGACGATGGTGACCAAGGGCGCGGTCGGCGTCCGGCTTGGACGATGACGATGGTGGCCGAGGGCGTGCTAGCTAGGGCGTGGATGATCACGGCGACGTCCAGCTTGCACGACGACGAGGGCGCGGTCTGCGTCGGGTTTCGACGATGACAAGGGCGCGGTCGGCGTCGGGCTTGGACGACGACGAGGGCGTAGGCGCAGTCGGCGTCGGGCTTCGATGACGACGAGGGCACGGTCGGCGTCGGGGGCTTGGTCGTGCTAGGGCGCGGTCAGCGTCGGGGGCTTGGTCGTGCAGAAGGAGGTATCTGCCGAACCCCTACATATCCCAGGCTTTTTATTTCCCGCGCAAGGGAAATGTATTGCCGCCACAACTATATACTCACGGTTCCTATTTTTTTAGGATATTATGAATAGACCAATACCTATATTTGGTAGCTTTTCATAGGTGTATACATATTTTTGTTACACTTATTAATAAACTATGGCTAAAATAAATATATTCTCTCACGATTTATAAAAACCGTAACTATATATTCGTATCTACATATGGTTAAAAAAAACATGTGCATAACTTTACAACGAACGGATTTTACCCTACTGTAGGTAAATTCTGTGGGTATAGCTCCAATTTATTGTAGTGTACGTTATCACAAACCACGATCAAAGAATATCTAGAGGATGTACCTGGCGACGTAGAGTCGACAGCTCCAGTCTGGTAACTACTAGGGACAGCCTCTCCGGCCCCTGGCTTTGGCACTCCGGGGTCTTCGTCCAAATGTCTGGTGGTAAGCATCTCCTTCCCCAGATCTCCTTCCTGGCTCGAGACGAAATCTCGCACGGCTTCGCTCTCATACACTGCAACTCACAGCAGCAAACAAGCAACAGGGGATCAGATGGTGGTGTACAGACGCTAGCTCATTAAGGCTACCCGCCAATGGTCATGATCTTAAAATTCCGTTTCCTTTAAAACCAATTAGTTAATGAACACTTTTAACTTTTTAGTATTTTTTATCTGTTATTCTACAATTATCTTTGACAGTTAAATAATATAGTTTGAATATGATGTTTAACTTCTTTTAATGTCCAGCCCGTAACTCTCATGGTAAGTGGCAAATGATGGTATTTATGTGAAATAATATATTAATGTAGATGTCTTTTAAATTGATTATCAAATAACTCTTAATAAAAATCTAATATATTTTAAGTACTTATTAAATTATAGATTTAAATAATAGATAAAAAATTAGATTTAGACATTTAAAATAAGTGTTATCAAACACCACCTAAGTGGAATTTGCCCATCTTTTTTTTTAAGTGAACACTAGTCTTGAAGGAGACTATTGGCAAAAGGCATTTAGTCTCAAACTGGGTGCTTACGGGCCATTTCATATATGTATGTGAGCCCTGGCTCTCTTTACTTAACAGCTCAGAATTTTGGCTTGATGATTCAGTTCAAAAATAACTATTTATATTATTGTTTGGATTGTTTAGATATATATGCTTTTCAAGTTGGAAAAGATAAATAAACAAGTCGTCTTGGTGAAATATGAATCATAGATAGGATTTCTAGCTAGTTGAAGTGAGCTCTTGAGTGATAATATATAGCGAGTATGAAATCTATTATATTCATATATCAAGTCCCTTCATAGTGTAGGAGATATCTAACTTAATTACTGGAATTGTTCAAAGAAAAGAGAAAATGTCTCATGTATGATGCCCATATGAATCTAAATAGTTCCGTTTATTGTTGTAAAAAATCCAACAGCATGATGGCCATATGAAAAATGAAATAAGAAATATTATATTACATAGAGAAATATTTGTTGCAAAGCCGCGCGTGCTACATGCGTCTGGAGCCTGTGTGGGACATGCGGCTGATCAACCAACGTACGTCAAATAAATGCCACACAAAAGAAATGTGTCTTGCCCCTCTTGCAATGAATATTTCTCTATTATATAACATATTGAAACAAAGTCATCAAAACATGTAATTATTTTTTTTAAGACAAAGACGTACGTTATGTCACGAATAAAATTCAGGAGCTGACTAGACTACTAAGACTATCCCCTATGATAACAGTAGATTTCTAGACTACAAAGTTTAGGTCCTACTTCTGCTTCAGTAGCTAGCTAGTGAAGAAAAGGGGAGGAATTAAGGTCGTGGGCGAGGTCTGGTTTATTCCATACCTAGATTCAACACTTGCCAAGTTATGCCAGGTCAAGCCCAAAAATTAGTTTTACCATGCAGTTGCAGACTAGCTAAATTGCGAAGAAATCAATTTGTATTGTACTTCAGGGAGTTGATCTTTGCACACATTTTAGGTAACTGTTATTTTGTGCATTTAATCTAAATATAAGTAAATATATTATTTTTTAAGAGTATCTTGGAATCTGTTTTTCCTTTTCGAAGAGTATGTATGCAGAGTAAAGCCAACGTATTTTAACGTCAAGCAAGCATCACCGGTAGTCCACGCCCTAATAGATACTAGTACTTGCACCAATATCCTGAAGGGCAGACTAATTAAAAGGTCTGCAGATGCTTCCATGGGCTTGAAGAAGAAGGGTCCGCCAGTCACTTCTCATTGTTATTAATATTTTGGGGTCAACTCCGTCTCGTGGGTCTGCAGGTCTTGGGCCAAGAAAATGGGCTGCACTTTAATAGAGGGCAATCAGAACAAATGGAATGAAACAACTCTTGGGAGTTTGAGGGACGTGAATTCGGAGTTAATTTGTTAATCGTAGAGAAAAACAAAAAACAAAACAAAAAGGGGATACTATGAATGAGATGTAAGATTTGACTCAAATCTCTCTAACCCTTTGATGAGTACTACTACGTTACATTCTTCGTCGTAAAAAAAAAAAAAAGGAGGGGATGTACTCGAGAAGTGACATAATGGTTAGTCTCTCATGTAAGGATGTCAGATTTAAGAAAAATATTTATTATATTTTTCTATTACATTCTTAGTACACTTCTGATCTCTCTCTCATTGGCCAGTGAAATTATTGGTACATTGTGTCCCCCCAATGGAGAGGTCAAAATACATTAAAAGTATATTAAAAAAGTGTAATAAATATTTTTCAAGAATTAAATTTTATTATAGAATAAGTTTATAAGAAAATTCTTAAGAATAATATAATAGGCTAGTTTTTCAATAAAAAAAAGGAAAGAAAAACAGCGTACACATATATTATGAGTAAGCTTTTGTTATTTTCAAAACATGCTTTTAACTCTCTATTTTTTGTATGTACCTGCAGCGATCGTGACCACCCACTTAAACGTGCTTGTCGTCGTCCCTCGCGGACGCCCAAAAGGACGAGGAGAAATGTGAGGGCAACATGAGTTCACACGTAGCTGCCCTTTCGGATATAAGGACCATTTGTGTACATGGGGCGAACAGAAGGACGAATCGAATGAGACTTCTGCGGACTATTGGTTAGCGGCAGTCCATATACATGGAGAAGAGACGTACCTATTGGGGGCGGGCCTGTAGGTGGAGGAATTATATGAGATTTAAGTGTTTTGACATGCTTTGGTAAATTTATGAGGGTATAAAGCTATGAGAATGGTATTGTCTCTTTTTCAATCAATGAAATTGTTTGAAAAATAATTTATACTATTTTTATTGTCACGTCCCGAAAATTACATAGTAAAAATATTATATTTAAGTCGATATTCCGAGACGAAAATAGTTGGCAAATAAATCTCTAGCTAGCGAGAATAGATGTGCATCAACACAATCATAATAGGGCCCACATAATGAACATGACTACGCTTTTATTCAATCTCTATAACGTTTACTACAATTTCATGAACTTTCAACTACAATCACTCAAGAAGGAAAAATTACATGAGATTATACTTCCTCACTAGCGCTCAACTTTAACTAATGGTAAATACTATGGTTGGAACTCGTTCTTCACTCAGATACATTCCCATCCATGTCTTGGTCTTCATCTTCCATGTCGATGCCACCTAATATGTTAAGAAACAGATAATGAGCAAACTAGCTCAATAAGGTTTATATTTCAATGTGCGGACAATGGTAAAAGTGATTAACATGTTAAGAACTAGGCAGACATGATTATCAAGATATTCATGAACGATAAATTTAATTAAATATGATGCGTGAGAAAGATAGATTGAAAAGAGCGATTGAACAAGATCTAGATTGACATAACAAGCAAGAAGTAGCAGTAGAGCAGTATGTACAACACGCATGATATCAACCATTTACAAGAACGCAGGATGATCATATCACGCAAGCAAGTAAGCACGTACGAGCAAGAACTTTCAACATGTAACAATAATCAGACACAATGCCATAATATGCACTAAGGATCTATGCCACCTTGGAATGCACACTAGAACACGTGTGTAAGGCCCTCAAATTTTGTTCATATTATCTTTATTTAACTTTGTGTATATTATAATTATTTATTTACTTATGTGCATATGTATATACATGTTATTTCTGTACATATTGTATTTATTTTATTCTATACACATTGTATTTAAATAATAATGTACATATTGTATGTATCTATATGGTGTATATTGGTTATTGGATGTTCTGTTTTCTGCCGAAATCCCTGTTAACGTCAACATCTCTTGATGTTAAGGGTAGGTTGACCACAACAAGTGTGCCGTTGACTTCATGGGCAGGGGAGATTGACGTCCAAATTGATGGACGCTGACTTCCAGTTAACGGCAGCAATGCGGCCGTTTACTTCTCTGGTTATGTTGCGATTTCAGATCTGAAAACAACTGCGTTTTGATTAGGAAAGTATCGCCAACGGTAGGAAACCTAATGTTAGGCGCACCCTGACCCATTAGCCCTATAAAACATCTAGTTTTCACTCAGACTAGGTCTTTTGGCTTATGAGAAAACCTAGGGTTCTTGTGAGAAGAAGAGACTTTTTGCAAGGCTTGATCCAGCGATTGTGTGGTCTTTCTGGTAATCTTCTGCGACTAGAAGGAGCTTCTGGTGTTGAGGAATCATCTCCGACTTCAAGAGACCTTTTGTGCAACCGGGAGGACCGGATTTGAGGTGGAGAATCTCACCTTCTTGGCTTGGCAGAGGAGGGCTTCTTCGACCAAATCAAAACCCTAGAGATTTATTTACAGGTAAGTAATCGAGGGACTACATCCCTAGACATGTCCTTTATCTCTCAAGAATTTTATGAATTTTTATTCTAGTCATGGAACCCCCAATACTCTTCTTTTTGTGAGTTCGGTCTGCACTTCTGTAGACAGGAGGTTGACGGCAACCTTGTTGCCGCCAAGTTCCTGAGTTAACGGCAGCATCGTGTGCTGTTAACCCATGTTGGCGGCAAGTCCCTTGCTGCCAAGTTCTTCAGGTTTTTCAGAACAATTGTTTTGAACTCTGTGCTGTGATTTTCGGACTTCTGGTGATACGTACATGTTGTAAAAATTAAGGTTTGTCAGATATGGTATGCAGGTCATATCATGAGGTTCTGTCAATTTTTTGAGTATGATATTATTTAGTTTAATTTTTGTTATTGGAAAATAAGTATGATTTGGCTGTGTTTAATTCGGAATAATTAGTTTTGTTGCATGTTAGGGTTTCAAAAATTTTCCATGATCTTATGGTTACTGTTTTCAGGTTTTAGAACTGATAGGAACGATTGTTGTGCTGTGAACCATGTTAAATGAATAATTTGCTAAACTAGCATGAAATCTGTTTAAATTATTAAAATTAGTTTTACTATTGCAAAAAATCTAAAAAACTAGGCATGTGACATATTACCTGTATGAAGTCTTTGATAAAATGTTTGTATTGTTTTGATACCCGTGAGTGCTATTTGTATCTTAAGAGGTTAATTAAGCCATGTTAAACATGTTTGAGTTAAATCATGTGAACTTCAGTATTTAGCAGCATGTTAGGGCTTTGTTATGAATTATTTATCTCTATGGAACAGTAGTGTTTAGTTCTGTAACCTAAGATATGAATGTTTATATAAAGTGCATGTGAAAGGGATTAAATTGTGCATATAAGTGAATAAACCCATGCGATTAAGTGTTAATGTGAAAATTGTGCCGAGATTGACACTGCTACCATAGAAGGTTGTGGAGTCGTACTGTAGTAAAGTCTCATTGTGTATGTGATATCCTATGGGCATTAGGATGAAATCCTGGAGGTGGACAAGTACCACTGGTTAGGGTGGAGAGGGCTTCTCCCGGTTCTGCACAGTTACCAAGATTCATCACTGCAATGCCTAGGTGACAGATATGTGTTATGTGAATGTGTATCCTTCTTTATGGTGGTTCGAACTATGTGTCACGGAAAATTAAGTGAAAAGTGTGAAAATGTGAATATGTGAAATGTGAATATGTGATAGTGTTATGTGAATGTGATAGCATGTGAAATGATGTGAAAACATGTGAATGTGATACAATTATGTTGAAACAACAAGCTTAAGATGTGAATAAGTGTTATAAATGCATGTGAAAATGATTAGATATCATGTTAGGTTTGCTAGTTATTATGTGCATATTCCTAAGATCAAATTGTGTATAATTGTGAAATGATATGAATAGAATTTGAAACCATGATTCATGTTACATGTTATGTGTAGAAAGCATATGTAGGTTGTCATGTGTATTCACTTAATTAACATGAAGCATGTACCATGTATTTCCGTCATTTTTGAAGAGAATAGCATGTGTGTGATATGTGTAAGGATGTACCTTAGGTTGCTTGCTGGGTCTTGTTGAAAGACTCATACTTGCTTTAACATACAAGTGAGACATGTGTCCCCATACTTGAGGAGAACGTAGTGAGGAGCGACTCCGAGCGAGAGGAGTAGCTGCTTGTGGAGATCACTGCATAGTTTACATTTACTGTTACTAGTATGTGGACATGGACAATGTTATTTTATGGACATGTATAATGTGGACAATTGTTATTCACATTTGCTATATAGACTATGGAATTATGTGGAGAATGATGGAATAAGAATTCTATTTTCTTTTCGCTGTACTCTTTTGTTATTCATGTACATTTCAGCCTATTGTGTTGTGTTGGGTAAATGTCCCACTGTAATGACGCCCTTTATATCGACATGGATTAGTATAATCATACCGGTATAAAGAGGGTCGTTGAAGAGATTGGTATCAGAGAAAAACAGGTTGAGATAGTATATGAATATGTCTTCATCTTCACGATATTGCAAAGTCTTTATAGAATTAGTCCATATATTTGTAGAAAATAACTAATAATGAGTTAAAGATAGATAATAAAATGGTTAGGATTAAGTAACTTGGTTTTAACTAAGTTAATTGTTTTTTAGGCTATGGCAAGCCGTGGTAGGCATGGTGCTTAGGCTAGGGAGGATGAGCAGAGGCGTGAGGAGAGGGGTGAGCAGCAGGCCCCAACACCCCAGGGTCCCACGATACTTCCTCCACCACCACCTGTGGACTACGACGTGTTCATGCAAGGCCTGGTTCAGGCAATGCAGACCCAGGCACAGACTCAGGCGGCACTGCAGGCTCAGCTGCAGGCTCAAATTAGAGTTGTTAATAGGAGTAGTTTGTTTTGTTAAATGAATGATTATTATATTCTATTTCTTATATGTTGCTTATTGTCTCAAGCTCAGGCTCCAGCTCCAGTTCCCCAGGAGCTTGGACATGGTGGTCCGTCCATCATGGAGAGGTTCAAGAGGATGGCTCTGCCTTCTTTTAAATGGGAGAGTCAGCCACTCTTAGTGGAGAGCTAGATGAGGGAGGTTGAGAAGATATTCCAAGCCATCAGGTATGCTGAGGAGGATAAAGTTAGCCTGGCCACCTACATGCTTCAGGTACTTAAAGTTTATGTACTTGTGTTAAGTTAAGGTGTTGTTTAGATTGGTGCTTATGGGTTGTGTTTTGCAGGAGAGAGCCGATGTTTGGTGGGCCTCCGTACTTCGCACCAGGTACGAGGATGGTGCCATAGAGGTAACTTGGGCCGAGTTCACGAGGTTTTTTTGGGCCAAGTTCATCCCCGAGCACATCCAGGACAAGATGGAGCAAGAGTTTCTCTCTTATACTCAGAGCTCCATGACGGTCTTGGAGTATGAGGCCACATTTTCCGAGCTCTCTAAGTATGCTCCTCATATAGTTTCTGATGAGCACAGGAAGGCTAGGAAATTTGTGATGGGTCTCAAACCATCACTGAGGTCGAGGCTTATGGCTTTTGACCACCGCACTCTAGATGAGGCTCTCAGCGCATCGTGCAGGCAGGAGAGCAAGATGGACCAGTATCCGGAGAAGAAGAGGGCCGCACAGAAAAGGTCCGTGCCACCTTTCCAGAGGCAGCACAGAAAGAAGGTAGTGTACCGGTCACCCCAGCGACCAGTGGCGGCTACGAATCAATAGGTGGTTACACCACAGTCCCCCAGCTTTAGGCCTAACGATAAAAAGGCGTGTCCTCACTATGGAAGGGCACTCGGCGGCACCGAGTATTGGAACTTGGCAGGGAAGTGTCTCTAGTGCGGCAGTAACGAGCACTAGATCCGGGATTATCCCAGACTTCAGTAGGGTGTGCAGCGTGGAGCACCAGCCCTAGCAGCAGTAGCAGCGACAACGCCAGTGACAGGGAGACCAGGAAGGCCTCGAGCCCAAGCTCGAGTGTTTGCACTAGCACGAGAGGATGCGGAGCAAGCTGAGAACGTCACGGAAGGTAAGGTTCTAGTCATGGGTGTGCATGCTCTGGTATTGTTTGATACGGGTGCCACACACTCATTCATTTTCGAGCGGTTTGCCAAGCAGTTAGCCGTAGAGTCTGGAGTTGAGGCAGAGGAGTTAGAAGTCCCTTTGTCTGTGCACACACTGGAAGGTACGGTATCGACTAGGAAGTGTATTCCATCTTTACCTGTGTGCATTGAGGACCGAGGCTTATTTGAATGCTTCTATTTGCTCAAGATGAAGGACTATGATGCTATTCTAGGTCTGGATTGGCTTGAGGAGAACTATGCCTTGGTGGATTGTAGAGGGAAGAAGATTACTTTCTGTATTCCTGGTGAGGATGAATTCTCACATCCGTTGCCAAGGAACTTAGCGGGATGTGATCTCCGCCATGAATGCGATGGGGATGGTGAACAAGGGTTGTGATGCTTTTCTTACCAGTGTGGTCTTAGTCCCTAAGGCTGATCAGTCACCGACCCTTGAGGAGATTGAGGTAATGCAAGAGTTTCCATATGTGTTTCCCGATGATTTGTCTGGATTGCCACAGACTAGGGAGATAGAGTTCACTATAGAGTTGCTTCCAGGCACCTCTCCTATCTCTAAGACTCCATATTGGATGGCACTTATGGAATTAGCTGAGCTGAGGAAGCAGTTGCAGGATTTGCTAGATAAGGGATTTATTCGCCCTAGTGTGTCACCATGGGGCGCACCTTTATTGTTTGTGAAGAAGAAGGATGGTTCCCTCAGGCTGTGCATTGGTTACAGGAAGCTCAACCAGGTAACCGTGAAGAACAGGTATCCCTTGCCGTGGATCGATGATTTGTTCTACCAACTGCAGAATGCATCAGTGTTTTCTAAGATTGATCTGCGGTCTGGCTATCATCAGTTGAGGATCAAGAATGAAGATGTGTCCAAGACTACTTTCATGACTCGTTATGGACACTATGAGTTTCTTGTGCTTCCATTTGGTCTGACCAATGCCCCTGCAGCGTTCATAGATCTTATGAATAGGGTGTTTAGGCCATATTTGGATAGCTTCGTTGTGGTGTTCATTGAAGATGTGTTAGTCTATTCTCATGATGAGGTTACACACCGTGAGCATTTGATGGTTGTTCTGGAGATTCTCCGAGAGCACAAGATGTATGCTAAGTTCAACAAGTGTGATTTCTGGATGCATGAGGTTCATTTCCTTGGGCATGTTATCTTGAGCGCTGGAGTTGCACTTGATCCGGCAAAGGTCCAGGCAGTGTTAGATTGGGAGATTCCAAGGACCCCATCGAAGATTCGAAGGCTTTGCATCTATCTCCGCACCTTTGACTAAGCTAACCAGGAAGGGTGTGAAGTTTACGTGGTCTGATAATTGCGAGAGTAGTTTCCAGTTTCTGAAGGAGAGGCTTACATCTGCACCTGTGTTGATTTTGCCTAGTGGTGCAGAGGGTTTTTCCATCTACTCTGATGCTTCTCAGATAGGTCTTGGCTATGTGTTGATGCAGCATGTTAAGGTAGTTGCATATGCTTCTCGCCAGTTAAAGGAGCACGAGCGAAACTATCCAACCCATGATTTGGAGTTAGCAGTTGTGGTTCATGCACTGAAGATCTAGAGACACTATCTTTATGGTGTCAAGTTCGAGGTGTTCACTGACCACAAGAGTCTAAGGTATCTTTTCTCGCAGAAGGAGTTGAACCTGTGGCAGAGACGGTGGATTGAGTTTCTCAAGGACTACGACTTCGAGCTTCAGTATCATCCAAAGAAGGCGAATGTCGTGGCGGATGCTCTCAGTAGGAAGAGGTCATTGCATTATCAGGATTGGAAGATGCTTGAGGATGCAGTGTGTGCTATGACTGAGTTAGAGCCACAGTTGTGCCAGGCATTCATGGCTCAGTTGGCTATCCGATCTACGATTCTGGATGAGGTGATCGAGCAGCAGAGAGCAGATCCAAGGCTTCAGGAGATGGTGGGCAAGGCAGGCATTGCTCAAGATGAGGACGGTGTTATTAGATTTAAGCACCGAGTTTGTGTCCCTGATGTTGTGGATGTCCGTGAGCATGTTCTTGCAGAAGCTCATAGGTCGAGGTTTTTTATTCATCTAGACAACACTAAGATGTACCAGGATATGAAGAGATCTTTCTGGTGGTTTGGTATGAAGAAGGATGTGGCTGACTTCGTATCTAGGTGTTTAGTGTGCCAGCAGGTGAAGGCCGAGCGTCAGCGACCATCAGGCCTTATGCAGAGGATGGAGATACCTGTATGGAACTGGGAAGCAATCACCATGGATTTTGTGACGGGTTTGCCCAGATCAGCTAAGGGCAATGACTCGATTTGGATGATTGTAGATCATTTTTCCAAGACGGTGCATTTCTTGCCTATGAAGAAGAAGTAGTCCATGGAGAGTTTGGCTAGGTTGTATGTTGGCAGCATAGTGAGATTGCATGGTGTGCCGAAGTCTATTATTTCTGATCGAGACCCGAGGTTTACTTAGAGGCTGTGGCAGGGTCTTCAGGATGCTTTGGGTTCTCAGCTAAAGCTTAGTTCAACGTTCCATCCCCAGACAGATGGCCAGTCTGAGAGGATGATCTAGACGCTCGAGGATATGTTGAGAGCGTGCGTGCTTGACTGGATGGGTGATTGGGGGCGTCATCTACGTCCTGTGGAGTTCGCCTACAACAATAGTTTTCATGAAAGCATTGGCATGGCTTCATTTGAGGCTTTGTATGGGCGGCCCTGTAGATCTCCTTTGTGTTGGGAGGAGACAGGCGATAGGTAGTTTGTTGGTCCGGAGTTGGTGCAGGAGACTTCGAATAAGATTCAGCTTATTTGGTAGAGGTTGGTTGTGGCGCAGGATAGGCAGAAGAGCTATGCCGACAACATGAGGAAGGATTGTTGCCCAGCTAGCAAGCCCAGAGGGGGGGGGGAATGGATTGCTAAAAATTCATCTTCGAAAAATACCTATAAATAAAAACACTTGACAACAACCACTATGTTGGACACTTAGTGCAGAATAAAGAAAGACAAGCAATCACACATAGACACAGGGAATTATCCTGGTTCGGATCTCCTATCCCAAGGAGTCCTACGTCCAGTCCCGAAGCAACAACTTGGGATTTCACTAACCAAGGGTACTGTCCCCCTTAAGGACTCTTACACATCCAACAGTAGCTGGCCTTCTCTTCTAAACACGAAGAGGCACAAACCAACACCTGATGCAATAGGTCTTCCTTCTTCAATGAAGGGAATAACAACCACCTGTTCCCGACAGGTCTTCTCTTCACAAACGAAGAGGAACACACAAAGAATGTGAGTAAAAAGGCGAATGGCCCCTAGACCAAGCTTATAGGAATTTGCTTGATCTGAGGCAATGTCTGAGAGACAAAGATTTGCAATAAGAAAATCTCTCAGAACAACAAGGGCTCTTGAAAGACTAAGCAAGTGAAAGCTGAGAGCTAAGAGCTAAGAGCTGAAGGTTGGTGACTGAAGTGAGTGAGATCATCTTTCTGATGCTCGCAAGTTGTTGGAGGATTTTTCTGTCTCTCAGTGTCTATCTTCATGGAGTCATCAATCTTCTATTTATCTTCTGTGAATTATTTTGACCGTTGTAGCCGTTCAGATGTCTGTTGTCTCACAACTTCGTGCACGTTAAAGAGACTAGTCCTAGGCATGGAGAGGTGAGCCTGCATCTATAAGAGCTTGGATTGATCCTTACAGCTTCAGGGAATGATTTTCTGAATGTTTTATCCTTTCGACAAACTGACAGATCCATCTTTGACGTGCTTTACTACAAAAGCCCTGCATGCAATAAACATGGATACCTAGACAACTTCTTTTTGTCTACGTTGTTAGTCAACCGTGGTAGTCGTGCAGTATGAAGATATGCTTAAACAGGAAAGGTTATTTTGACATCACACAAATCAAGACTCTTATGCGATACATCAAGTAAGCAAGAATATTTCGTGTGGAATGATCAAGATCTTAGTATGCGAGGGAAGGCTTTTGAAGTCCATAGAATCTTAAAGCATATGCATATTTAAATATTCTAAGAAGATAAAGCAAGACTGTATAAAGAGCATTTTGTATAGAAATGATATTGTTATCAAATTGATGATATAATCATGTGAGAATGTAATCCTTGTTGAAACCAAGTCGATGTGAATATAGTCTATGTATTAATATAATAAGATCGATATTCTGTACAAAGTTATTACTTAACAGAAATCGATGAGTACATGAAATCGTTGTTTCAATAATGAAATCATTGTGAGACCTAAATCGTTGTTCAAGTGAAAACAAATAGTTTTTTGTGATCAAATCGTTGTTTAAATGAAGGCAAATCATTGTTTTCAATCAAATCGTAGTTTTAGTACACGTGAATCATTATTTACGACCAAATCGTTGTTTAAGTACAAGCGAATCGTTGTTTTCGATCAAATCATTGTTTAAGTACAAGCAAATTGTTGTTTTTGACCAAATCGTTCTTTAAGTTAAAGCGAATCGTTATTTTTTGAGCAAATCGTTGTTTTTGAGCGAATCGTTGTTTTACTTATGAAATTGTTGTAGCGATGGAAATCGTTGTTTCACTTATGAAATCGTTGTAGCGATTTTCATCGTTGTTTCACTTATGAAATCATTGTAGCGATAGAAATCGTTGTTTCACTTATGAAATCGTTGTAGCGATGGAAATCGTTGTTTCACTTATGAAATTGTTATAGAGATCAAATCGTTGTTTAAGTGACTTATGAAATCGATAAAGTGACTGAATTGTTATTTCACTTGTGAAACCGATGTTCTATCAAGAAAATTGATGTGTGCTTAGAATGAATGTATGCTTTGAACTCAAGTAATAGTGAGTGAGGATTACTTACAGATTTTGCATGACTTATTTCCTGTGGATGAACTTCACAAGAGGATGTTAGAAAATATTTATTATGGTTTTGTTAATCACCAAAAATTACATATAATAAATAAAATTATATGGGGATGGACTGATCATCAATTTCCCCCTTTTTAGTGATGACAAAACATAAAAATATAAAGTTCTGAAATCAATTAAAATAAATTTGATGGATAAATTTAGGAAATGTATTTCAGAATATTTCTTCCCCTTTTTGTCATTAAGCAAAAAGAAATGTAAAGAGACAAAGAAAGAAGAAAAGAAAGATAAATGAGAGCCAACAACACCATATTTGATTACTAAGGGGGAATAGAGATGTAGAAGGCAGGTGACAAGAGAGAGGCGTGGCGAGTAATGATCATCCAAGTCTTGAGTTTCTGCTCTTCAAAAAAGTTCTTAAATAAACCCCAAGACATAGTGTAGGAAGGCCCCATGTCTGGAATCATCCTCTGGATGTAGAGCTGCCTCTGAGCTTCAATGAAGTTGGCGTACTCCTCTTTCCCAAGAGAGATTCGATAGGAGCTGGAGGTTCCAAAACTAGCATACTACAGAAATTGATCAATGGATATCGGATAGAAAAGCTTTTGCTACTGCAGATCCTTCTTCAATGAGACAAAAACTTTGTACCTCTCAACCCAAATGGCAAAAGGTTCTTGAACGAGATTGATTGAGTTGAGATCCAGGAATTCTTCAGCAAAAAGTGAGGGCTTTTCGAAATTAAACAAGGAACTGTTCATGTTGTCCAGCTGCTGAGCAGAGTGGTGATAGTGGCGCTCCGATTCAGAAGGAGAGTGTCTTTCACACTCAAACAGGAGGGGAGCAAGCACATCAGACTTGATGAAGCCCCTATGATACTCCCTAAATAAGAATCTGTGAAAGGCAAGAGGAGCACCCTACTGAACTGTGATCCTACCCATAACTCTAGCAAATCTTTCAAAAATGATAGGACCAACTGTGGAATCCATGACTAAGGAGTGAAGCTTAGGGAGAAAAACAATATTTGGGATGTTAAAGGTAGCAAAATCCACTTGAATGGAAGTGTTGATAGGATTTTCAGTTCGAAATTCTGTAATGGCTGCCCTGAACTGCCCAAGCTAAATCTCTGGAAGTTTGTTGAGAAATCTATAATCTTGGAACATTTGAAACTGTCGGATCAACTTGATTTCTTTCTGAATGAATGGACCCCAGGTATTCCTACTGTCACGTCCCGAGAATTATGCATCGGATATTGATAATGTAGAAATAATTCGAGACGATATCCCGAGACGTGAACAGTTGACAAATAAGCCTCTAGCTAGCACGCACTAAATGTATAACAACATACATCATCACAGGACCCAAATATTGAACTCTACTAATATTGTATTCAAATCTCAACTCATTGTATTCCAAATGGGAACTATTACAGGACTAAGACTCGATAAAAAGAAAAGTACATTTTTATTCCTCACTTCCTACTACATGTTCTAACACTCAAAGCAAACTACTATAAGTAGACTCATAGTTGGAACGCTCATCACTCGGACGCATTCCCGTCCTCGACTTGCTCCTCCTCTTGAACATCATAGTCACCTAGATTGAGTAAAAGTAGGGGATGAGCAAACTAGCCCAGTAGAGTCAGAAACTCACTCATCTCTCCCTTTCTTCTGAGGCAGAAGCCTTGCCACCTATGGGAGTCAAGGCAGCCCCTCATCAGTCTTTTGCTCGTGTTCCGACAGCCAGGAGAAAAGCCATTGAGGGACCCATTGTTTGTGAACCTATCAATGACGACAATTGCGCATGCCCACCTGCTAATTATGTGCCTACATCCCCGGGTGGTTTTATAGGTAATCACAAAGGAAAACTAAGGAAGGCATTCCTAGGTGTTACAACCAGAAACACTTTCCGCAACGTAAACTCTACAAGCTCCTTTCGGGACCGGGACTGATCCTTGGCCCGCGTTGTATCTGTCATTTTCATGGGCCGCTGCTTCATGCACACTTGACCCCTCTGCATAGGGAGTCTGTAGCTTGTGCCCCGGTGCTTATGTACTTTCTTTTCATGCTTATATATATATAAAATTAGTCTAGCTGATTGCGACATCGGAGGCTCACTCCTTTATCATATCCGTCTAGATATCGCATTAAAAAAAAAAAAACTAACCCAGTAGGATTTATATCTCAATGTGCGGGCAATGATATAAGTGACTAGCAATTTAGAACTAGGTAAGTACGATGAATGTCATGATATGCATGTACGAATAAAACTCATTAAAACATGATACATGAACAAGCTAGGTAGAGTGATCATTATAGAGCAAGATTCTAGAATAAGATGACCAGATAGAACTAGCAACATATCACTTTGTACAAGCACGCAAGATTTCACTTGATGTCAATAGCTTTCAAGAACGCAAGATATCACTAATTGCAATAAATGCAGGATGGCCATATCACGCAAGCAAGCAAGCACGCACGAGCACAATCATGTAACACTAATCAGGCACGTAGACACTAATGTACACCAAGGAAAGATCCACCAAGAATGTACACCAGGACACGTGTATGTGGTTATTGCATCTATCATTCAACATGCACGCACGACTCCCAGCGCAGATGCAACGCCAGTAATCATTATACCCCATGGTTAACAGTATATTTATGACTCTCCGTCATTGGGGCTAGACTGGAGCCCTTGGACACTCGCCATGCCCGGTCAGCATCTCACTTAAATTTTAAATGTAGATACCCACAGCCATTACTAATGGCCAATGAGAGTTTCAATAAGTAAGCATGTGTAATGTCATGTTCATGATGATGATGAGAACAAGTAATAAGTAAATTGAACATGATTTTATGATAACAATGGGCACGAGATAAATTTGGCAGCATAACGATACAATTTTTACTTTAGTTCAATCTTTACATTAATGGCTTTAGACTAGATTGTAATTCACACTCACGAGAATAAGATGAGAGAGGAAGTGCACGCTATCTCCAGGGAACTTCAATGGTACAACCAACTCGTCGGCCATGTGAGAATCCATGGTCAGAGAAGATTTACGGAGGTCTTGGAAAAAGGTTGCTAGTCTATCGATTTGGAATGACCGATAGAGAGCATCCAATTTCCCAAGAAAGGGCTGCCTAGATGTGCAAGTGTGCAGTGATGTACGCGTCTCAATTCACAAACCATCAGTTTCAAACTCGCGGAAAGTACTTAGCATGATAACATGACATGAAACTATGCATTTTAACTAAACATGGATTGCAAGATTTTAAGATAATAGATTATCATTTTAATAAGCTAGAACAGTACAAAGAGTGAATCAAAAGTTACTTGAATGGTCACGTCATTAAGAAAGCACTTAGAATAATGTTTGTATAATTAAGACTTTTTAAATGGGTTAAACAATTTTAAGCCATTAAATAGATATCATGTAATGATCAGACCCAAGACATGAGAATTACTTGCTAAATATCATGTTAAACAGACCTCAGGTATGCCTTAAAATATGCTTCCAACATAGAGGACGCACTTAAAAATGCAGTGCACAGCGAAAAGCAGGTGAAACTATAAAGATACTAAATCGCGTCCACACTGGTGGCCTCCTTAAAGACTGAATCACGTCAGGGGACATGGAAGCGTCTACAGAAAACCATAAAAAAAAACGTGTGGGGGGGGGGGGGAAACCCTCTGAAACGCGTCGGGGTCGGACGTCGCGTTTCAGAGCGGCCCCGACTCCCAGGCGGCACGCAGACCCACGTGAAGTGTGGACTGGTCAACACCCAAATCACGTCTAGGCATGCGGATGCCTTTCATGGGATCACGTCGCCCCTGGGAGATGCGATACGAGGCCCTTTACTCGCGTCCACCTGCATGGACGCGATTCAGGATCAGACTGAAAACACAGGAACTACAGTCTGGGAGGGGTTCAATCATGCAATGCTTATATCTCCTAAACTAGGGCTCTTTGGACAAAAGTCTTAACATGAAAGTTGTTGGGGACATGACAAATGAGAGAACTATATTTTTAAATAATTTTAAATGGTCTCGAGATGCATGATAAATCGACTTGAATAGGAAAAGACCCTAACATGCGCGACTTTGGCAAAACACTTATAATTCAAAATTTACTCATTGGAATTTGATGAAACCAATTAGGCATGAAACTAAACTTGATGCTCTACACATTAGTATAAGGTTTATTAAGCTTTGGCCCGAGGAAACCTACCTTTTGGGTTGATGAAGTCTCATTCTTCAGAAATCTGTTGTTCAGACCACTGTTTGAAGAACGCTTAATACTCCGTGTATACTGCATGGAAATAGGGCATTCCAGTTGGGTTATAATGTAGACTTGACCCTCTTTCCAGGGGTATAGGCCTTGCACAATGGGATTTAGGTTTGACCTACCTTTGGTCGACTCCGAGAGGACGGTTTGCACAGGCTAAAGCAGACGAAAAGAGGAAGAAGATGAGCTTCTTGTGGTCGATCCACAGCTCCCCAGCCGCCCAACACTCCTCCACACGACCCCAACAAGTTGTAAAACTCATCCCTAGGGTTTAATGGAGAGTATTTAAGCAACCATGGTTGTAACACCTCGGCCCCCTTGGGCCCTTGGCCCCGTCCTCTGGGTCGCTGCAGGGCGACTGTCGCGACGTGGTTCCGATCGCATCATGTTCTAGTTCTGTTTGGGATTGCGACAGGGGGTATGTCGCCTTCTTGAAGACGACATACCCACTGTCGCCTTCTGGTTTGATGGATGGCGCCATGGGGTATGTCGCCTTCTTGAAGGCGACATGGCCTTTGTCGCCTTCCCATCGCGTCGCCCCAGACCCAGTCTGACAGACGTGACAGGCGTCCTTTGTGTTAGTACGGCTCTGGCGGTGTCGGGTGAACGCGACAAGATGGTTGTCGCCTTCACTTTTTCGAATTCCGAGATTTGACCATTGTCAGTGGGTTGCGACGGGGGTGTGTGTCGCCTTCTGGTTCCCAAGGCGACACAAGGTGTGTCACCTTCTCAGGACCACGGGCTTAAAGCCCGGGCGCCCGAGCCCCTTCCCCCTTTTTCACACCTCTCTTTCCCCCTCTCTTTCTCTCGCCCTCTCGGAGTTTTCCGGCGATTTCGGGGTGCCTCCCTCGTGTTGAGGCGGCCGTGCTGAGGAGGGTGTCGCTCCGTTCGTGCAGGGGTCGTGTTCATGCCGTGCGGTGAGAGGAGGAGACATTTCTACCTACGAGAAGGCCCCGACGGGTTCGTTCTTCGCGTGGAGGTAGGGACTCTTGATCCTCTCGCCCTAAGCATGCTCCCTTTCTCTTCTAAAGCGTGCTTTCCTTGTGGTTTGGGGGTTGGGAGTGTGAGAACTCCATGCTCGTGTGAGTGAGGTTTTCCTCCGAGCGTAGAAACCATGTTTTTGGGGTGTTCGAGGGTGGTTTGTGTGTTTAATGGCTTTCTAGCATGATAAGCATGCTCCCCTCCCTCGCCGTGTAGTGTTTCTCCCGTTTCGGGGAGGTTCCCGGAGAGAGTGCTCCCGGAACCCCAGTCTGGCCTGAAGGCGACATAGGCCATGCCGCTACTTGACTGGTAAGGCGACACCTTGGGTGTCGCAACCAGGGTTGCGACAGGGCCTATGTCGCATTCAGGATGCGACATGGCCTATGTCGCATTGAGAAGGCGACAGGGCCTATGTAGCCTTCTCAGCCCAGAGGCAGGTTGTGCTTCCGCCGCTTCCGTTTTCACTTTACTGTACCCGTGGCACCTGTGCTAGTTCCCTAGTACGGTCTCACACTAGTCGTTCGCCCGGTGTGCGGCACTTGAGGGCTTGTCCCGTGCGAGAGGTTGTTACCGTTACCTGGGACCCTCGTCCTCGGGAGCCTGATGAGGGAGTACTCTGGGCTACGAGTGTGCTCGAGTTGGCGGCCGCGTAGGCGGACTCTGGAGCTGAGGGGAAAACGGTGGTTAGGACAGTGGCGTGTGAGTCGCTTGCAGAGCTCTCGTGGTTGGTCTGGGACGCCGATGATAGTTTGGAGTTCTACCCGGCACAGGCCAGCCAGTCCTTCTTCTCACTGTTGAACCACTCTATGGCTGTCCTTGTATTTTGGTGATAACAAAACTTATGATGATAACTTAATGAATATTTTTGTTTCATCTGTGTCGCATCAATCCCATAGCAAAATGCTAAGTCTTTCATTGATGCAATATATGGCGCACTAAAATGATAAAATCGATGTTTAATCAATATACATCGATTTCTGTTTAAAGTGCCAAAGTATTAAGCGCAACGATTTGTTAAGAAGTCGATGCCATAACGATTTCTTCTTTGAGCGCAGTGATTTGGTAAGAAATCGTTCCCATAACGATTTGTTAAGAAGTCGATTCCATAACGATTTCATAAGTGTTCGCAACGATTTGTTAAGAAGTCGATGCCATAACGATTTCTTCTTTGAGCGCAGTGATTTGGTAAGAAATCGTTCCCATAACGATTTGTTAAGAAGTCGATGCCATAACGATTTCATAAGTGTTCGCAACGATTTGTTAAGAAGTCGATGCCATAACGATTTCCTCTTTAAGCGCATTGATTTAGTAAGAAATCGATCTCATAACGATTCTATAAGTGAGCGCAACGACTTACTCTCACAACGATTTGTTCACATCGATTTGTTTATAAATGAGCAACGACTCTTCACATAACAATTTCATAAGTCATGCTCATAACGATTTCTTCATGGATTCTGTTCAAACACAGATTGCCTTTATATTTCAAATATGCTTGGCGCTTAAATGAAAAGTCAAATATCTTCTGACAAAAAGCTGCATGCATATTTCAGAGTCTTGTCAAAAAGATATGACCTCTATTTTCAGTATGTTAGCAGAAGCACAGTACCATGCATCGTTTATCATAAACACTCTTTTATGCTAACACTCTCTTCTATGCTCACAGACATCGAAGACCATCAGAGTCTGACAAATGAAGAGGAGATGAGCAACGGCTAGAACTCCAACAGATCTCTTCAACGGATCTATTCTAAAGCTGCTCAATATAAAAGATGGAGCATTGCTGAAGAATAGTAGAGCCTTTTTCCTGAATATCTTTGAAGGAGTGTACATCTGTGAGAAGCACCTTCACGCCACATACACTCAAGGAAAGAGAGAAAGAGCCCGAGCCAAGAAGAAGCAATCAAGCGTCTCAAGCATTCAAGCTTCCGAGCTTTCTGTCTTCTCTTTTCTCTCTTCTGTTTTCTCTCCGAGCTCATTGTATATCTGGGGAGAGTTTGGGACTGTGAGCTTTACATGAATGTTCATCTTGTAAGGTTTCTCAGTCTGATCTTTCTAAGAAAGATCTGTGTCCAGCTGTAGGACTGTATACAGTTGTTTAACCCAGCTAGGGGTTGGTGTCTAGCAGAACCGCACTGGGGTTTGTTCCAGGAGGTTGGCTTCTTTACCTGTAAGACAAGTGGGCTGCCTTCTTGCCCGGGAAAGAGAAGAAGACCTGGTGGGGGATCCAGGGTGTTGTAGGGTCCATAAGGGGGACTGTACCCTTGGTTAGTGAAATCCCAAGAGTTTGCTTGGGGACTGGACGTAGGACTTCCATGTGGGAAGGGCCGAACCAGGATAAATCTCCTGTGTCCTTGTGTGATTGTTTATTTGCTTCCGCACTGCACTCTCTATCACACTGAACTAACCAAGCTTTCAAGTGTTATTTTCTGTGTTTAAGATTCTATTTCAGATTTCAGAAAAACCTATTCACCCCCCCTCTAGGTTAGCTTGCTGCCGTACCAAAAGGGCCAACACTCACTGCCTCGCTCCTAACGGCCCCGGAACCGTTTGGAGAGGTCAGGCGTGGGACCGTAGTCTGGCCAGACTACGGCGGTTACTGTTGTTGTACTTGTGTCCTACCTCGCTCTGACGAGATGCGAGGGCCAGGACCTAGGTCGAGGATAAGACGTCTGTGGACGCACCTGACCGTCTGACTAGTGGTGTTGTTCCCGTAGCTAGTGTTCCTTGTCCAGGAGGAGTTCCCTCTGTCTATGTTTTACTAGCCGTGTGGTGGTCACGACGAGCAGTCGTACGGGGTTTCCGACCGAGAGTACTTTCCGTACCATGTTAGCTTTAGCTTCGCTTCCGCACTTCCTTTTGTAGGTAGAAAGATATCAACTGTCGTCTTTCCTTTATTAATAGTTGTATATGTTCCTCTACCTGTTTAGAGCCAGTAGGAGATTGGTAGTCCCTACTGAGCTTCTGTTGTGAAGCTCATCCCTCTGTTTTCCAGGTGAGTCTTCCCAGCAGCGACAGGGTGCGCGTCGGGCGGAGGAGACGGGGCGGTAGTCTTGGTCCCCGTAGCTAGCAGTGGTTCCCCCTCTCAGTGTACGTCACCCTCGGGGTATGCCCCTAAGGGACTTGTCTCTCCCCTTTCCTTACTTGTATTAGTGTGCGTGCATTGGGACTGTACTTAGAGCGGTACGCAGCGGTCTCGCTTTACTTTCCTATTTCCTCTTGTATGCTTCTAGCTTAGCAGTTGACGTTTACTTCCGTTACATATCCTGTCAGACGCGTGTTATAGCCCTTCCGGGTCCCCCTGGTCCGTGGGCGGCGACCGCAAAAATCGGGTCCTCGGCGTGGGCCGAGGGTCGGGTTCTTAGGTCGTTATAGTTGGTATCAGAGCTTGGTCTGACAGGACTTGTAGTGGATCTAAACTGCAACAGTAAGTCCCAACAATAGTACAAGTACACTGCTAGCCGCCCGAGAGGTATTTATAACCTTTGTTAGTTGTGTTGTCGTGTAGGTCATGGCTCCGCGTAGGCGCAGTCAGGCTAGGCAGCTGGTTGAGCAGCAGGTTGAATCCGAGATGCCCGCGCAAGGGCAGGTCCAGGAGGAGGTCTCGGAAGACGAGTCAGTGGCACAGCCTCAGGGTGCACAGGCAGCAGCAGCAGAGGCAGCGGTAGCAGGTGGGCAGCAGCAGCAGGATTACCACCCTCAGCCTCAGCAGTATGCAGACTGGTTTCCCATGGCCGAGCAATTCTTCAGAGCTATGTACCAGGGAGCATGGCAGCCCGGCCAGGCAGCAGCAGGTGGTCAGTTTCCAGTACCTCCCCCAGCCATACCAGAGCAGCAGGAGGTGGAGCCAGAGGTGGAGCAGCCAGTCCGCCAGCAGCGGTTAGGTACTGGGAGTACCCGGTCCGGTCAGCGGAGGGCAGCGGTGTCGGAGGCAAGGACCGCTCTCCTTGAGAGGTTCTTGCGTCTTCGTCCACCGATGTTCCACAGTGAGTATGATCCAGATAAGGCAGAGAGCTGGACCCATGAGTTGGAGCGCATCTTCGAGACTATGGAGTGCGCTGAGGAGGACCAGGTTCGTTTGGCAGTATACCAGCTCAAGGGAGCAGCCCATGAGTGGTGGAGAGTTCAGAGGCAGACTCACTTCCAGGGGCAGCGGTTGGACCGGATCTCTTGGCAGCAGTTTTCAGAGGTCTTCCACGGCGAGTATTTCCTCGACTACGCTCGACGTGAGAGGCGGGACCAGTTCCACGAGTTGGTGCAGGGCGACCTCACAGTTTCTCAGTACCACCAGAGGTTTGTCCGGTTGTTGAGGCATGTGCCTCATGTAGCAGGCAGTGACCAGGCTTGTGCAGAGAGGTTTATAGCAGGGATGAGACCAGACCTGAGGTGGGGTGTGACGGCACACATGTGTACCACCTTGGGAGAGGCCGTGGCGAAGGCCACCGCCTTGGATAGGGAGGCTTGGCAGCCTCAGCAGCAGTAGCAGGGAGGAGCCTCTTCCAGGTCCTCGCCATACCAGTGTCCAGCAGGCAGCCGCGGTAGTGCGACTTCCTCTTCCTCAGGCTCGGGCAGTTCCGGTGGCTCTGGAATTCGCTCGCAGTTCAGGAAGTTGTCTACTCGCGGGGGTGGACGGAGCCGTCAGCAGAGGCGTCAGTCCAGGTTTGCAGAGTAGTCAGTACAGCAGGGTGCTGAGCAGGGCGGTCAAGAGCCAGTATGCTACACTTGTGGCTTGCCAGACCACTTTAGGAGGGATTGCCCTAGGGGGCAAGCTCCGCAGCAGCAGCAGCCAGTGCAGTACGTGCAGCAGCCACCTCAGTACCAGTACCCTCCCCAGCAGCAGGCACCACGTCAGCAGTAGAGAGGGCAGTACCAGCAGCAGGTCCAGCAGTTCCCGCAGCCGCAGCAGTACCAGTCGTACCAACAGTAGCAGCAGCAGTTTCCGCAGCACCAGCAGCCGTCGCAGCAGCAGCCCCAGCAGGCGCCGTAGCGTGGACGTGGTCGTGGTTGCGTGATGGCGCTCACCCGGGAGCAGGAGGAGGCATCGAACCTGGTGATAGGTACTCTACCTATTCTTGGCAGAGCTGCTCGTGTTTTGGTTGATCCCGGTGCTTCCTTGTGTTTTGCTTCCGAGGAGTTTTACGAGTCCCTTGCTTGTCACACACCCGAGAGGCAGTGTGACGTGATGGTCGATCTCCCGTCCGGTGACTGCATGCGTTCCTTCGGTTACCTGGAGGGTGTGACAGTCGAGGTTGAGGGTCACCAGTTGCCGGCCAGGTTGTACGCACTGCAGCTTTGCGACTTCGACGTCATCCTGGGCATGGACTGGTTGGAGGCCCACTCAGCCATGGTTGATTGTTAGAGGAAGACCGTTCGGTTCGAGATACCTGGAGCACCCGTTCTCTGCTTTCGAGGTATCCGGTCTACCCGTCGGCCGTTCATTTCTTTCTGTAAGGCTCGTCGTTTGATCCGTGATGGCTGCGTTGCTTACCTTGCTTCAGTTTGTTCCTTGGAGCCTAGCGGGTCTTCCGTTTTTGATGTGCCAGTTGTTTCTGAGTTTTCTGACGTGTTTCTGGAGGATCTACCTAGGTTGCCGCCTGAGCGAGAGGTAGAGTTCTCCATCGAGCTTTTGCCTGGTACGATGCCTTTGTCCAAGGCACCTTACCGGATGGCCCCGGCGGAGCTGCGTGAGTTGAAGCGCCAGTTGCAAGAGTTTCTTGAGTTGGGCTTCATTCGTCCGAGCCGTTCGCCAAGGGGTGCGCCTGTTTTGTTCGTGAGGAAGAAGGATGGTAGTCTTCATTTGTGCATCGATTATCGACAGTTGAACCAGGTCGCTGTGAAGAACAGGTACCCGTTGCTGAGAATTGATGATTTGTTTGATCAGTTGTAATCGGCCTGAGTTTTCTCGAAGATCGACTTGAGATCCGGCTACTACTAGTTGCGGATCAGAGAGTCAGATGTTGGTTTGACGGCTTTCCGTTCCAGGTACGGTCACTTTGAGTTCGTCGTGATGCCGTTTGGGCTAACGAACACACCTGCAACATTCATAGATCTGATGCATAGGGTGTTCAGTGAGTACCTAGACCGCTTTGTTGTTGTTTTTGTTGACGATATTCTGGTCTACTCGGCTTCTGAAGAGGAGCATGAGGAGCACCTGAGGATCGTGCTAGAGACCCTGCGGAGTCACCGTCTTTACGCCAAGTTCGACAAGTATGAATTTTGGCTGAGTGAGGTGCACTTCCTCGGTCATGTGATCTTGGGTTCTGGTGTGGTGGTGGATCCGGCCAAGGTTTAGGCAGTGTTGTCGTGGGAACAACGCACATCAGTTGCAGAGGTCCGCAGTTTTCTGGGTCTGACAGGTTACTACCAGAGGTTCATTCAGGATTTCGCCAAGATTGCAGCACCATTGACTCGGTTGACGAGGCAGGACACCAGGTTTGTTTGGTCAGAAGACTATGAGCAGAGTTTCTTGGAGCTGAAGACGAAGTTGACTTCAGCGCCAGTGTTGGTCTTGCCGTTGGGCACCGGTGGGTTCGTGGTTTACACCGATGCGTCGAGGTCAGGTTTGGGTGCCGTGCTGATGCAGCATGGTGGGGTCGTTGCCTATGCTTCTCGACAGCTCAAGAAGCATGAGGAGAACTATCCCACCCACGACTTGGAGCTGGCAGCAGTGGTGTACGCTCTCAAGTTGTGGAGGCACTACCTGTATGGCGAGGCTTTTCAGATCTTCATCGATCACCAGAGTTTGCAGTACATCTTCACCCAGAGGGATTTGAACTTGAGGCAGTGCAGGTGGATGGAGTATTTGAAGGACTACGACCTAACCCTCTCCTACCACCCAGGAAGGGATAACGTCGTAGCCGATGCTTTGAGTAGGCGCGTGCGCTTGAGTTCGCTGATGGTCAGAGAGTGGAGGCTGTTCGAGGAGCTGTCCCAGGGAGTGTTCGTTCCATCGAGGACTAGAGACCATGCTGTGGCGAGTAGTTTGTCAGTTCGGCCGTCACTGTTCAGGCAGGTGTTGCAGGTGCAGCGAGCAGATGCAGAGTTAGTAGACATTTTACGGATGCCAGATGTAGAGCTCAGCAAGGACAGCGAGGCCAGATTCAGAGGCCGCTTGTACGTTCTTGAGGAGGCGCACCAGGCGGTTTTGTCAGAGGCTCACAGATCGAGGTATGCTGTTCATCCTGGCTCCACCAAGATTTACCATTGCTTGAGGAGGTCCTTCTGGTGGCCAGGGATGAAGAAGGGCGTGGCGGAGTTCGTCGCTCGGTGCCTTACCTGTCAACAGGTGAAGGCTGAGCACCAGCGTCCTGGTGGTGAGTTGCAGTCGTTGCCCATTCCTGAGTGGAAGTGGGACGACATCACCATGGACTTTGTGGTTGGGTTGCCCCGCACCCCGCAGAGGCCTGATGGTATTTGGGTGGTTGTGGACCGTTTGACCAAGGCAGCGCACTTTCTTCCGATCAGGATGTCGTGGTCAGTGGACAGGTTAGCCAGGCTGTACGTGGACAGAGTTGTTTCATTGCACGGGATCCCAGTTTCAGTCGTTTCAGACAGAGATCCGAGGTTCACGTCAGGGTTTTGGCGCAGTCTTCAGAGAGCACTGGGTACAGAGTTGAAGTTCAGCACAGCGTACCACCCTCAGACAGATGGTCAGTCAGAGCGGACCATTCGGACACTGGAGGATATGCTGAGAGCGTGCTGTCTAGACTGGAGCGGCACTTGGGAGTCTCACCTTCCGATGGTAGAGTTCGCGTATAACAACAGTTATCACTCGAACATCGGAATGGCGCCATACGAGGCTTTGTATGGTCGCCCGTGCAGGACACTGCTTCACTGGTTCGAGGTTGGTGAGAGGTAGGCCAGAGTTAGTGCAGCAGTGTGCAGAGACAGTCAGTTTGGTCAGGCAGAGGCTTCGGGCAGCACAGAGCAGGCAGAAGAGTTATGCAGATGTCCGCAGGAGACCGCTACAGTTCAGTGTTGGTGACCTTGTCTTCCTGCGGGTCTCGCCGACCAAAGGGGTTATGAGGTTTGGTAAGAGGGGAAAGCTCAGTCCCAGATATATTGGGCCCTTCCCCATTTCTGAGAGGGTCGGCGAGGTGGCGTACAGGCTAAGTCTTCCGGCAAAGCTAGCAGGTGTGCACAGCGTTTTCCACGTTTCACAGCTTAGGAGATACGTTGCAGACTCTTCGCACGTGTTGGACTACTCGCAGCTAGAAGTAGTGCCAGATTTGTCAGTGCTAGAGTACCCAGTTAGTGTTGTCGACCGCAGAGTTCAGCAGTTGCGCAGGAAGCTGATTCCGCTGGTTAAGGTCGTTTGGTAGAACCGTGTCCGTGGCGAGGCCACTTGGAAGCGCGAGGATGAAATGCAGGAGCAGTTTCCTTACTTGTTTGATTGATCGGTATGTGGTGATCCCCCCTTTTGTCGTCTTCCGGGTTCAGACCGAGTTGTTTTCATTTCGAGGACGAAATGTCTTAAGGAGGGAGGGTTGTAACACCTCGGCCCCCTTGGGCCCTTGGCCCCGTCCTCTGGGTCACGGCAGGGCGACTGTCGCGACGTGGTTCCGATCGCATCAAGTTCTGATTCTGTTTGGGATTGCGACAGGGGGTATGTCGCCTTCTTGAAGACGACATACCCACTGTCGCCTTCTGGTTTGATGGATGGCGCCATGGGGTATGTCGCCTTCTTGAAGGCGACATGGCCTATGTCGCCTTCCCATCGCGTCGGTCCAGACCCAGTCTGACAGACGTGACAGGCGTCCTTTGTGTCAATACGGCTTTGGCGGCGTCAGGTGAACGCGACAAGATGGCTGTCGCCTTCACTTTTTCGAATTCCGAGATTTGACCGTTGTCAGTGGGTTGCGACGGGTGTGTGTGTTGCCTTCTTGTTCCCAAGGCGACACAAGGTGTGTCGCCTTCTCAGGACCGCGGGCTTAAAGCCCGGGCGCCCGAGCCCCTTCCCCCTTTTTCGCACCTCTCTTTCCCCCTCTCTTTCTCTCGCCCTCTCGAAGTTTTCCGGCGATTTCGGGGTGCCTCCCTCGTGTTGAGGCAGCCGTGCTGAGGAGGGTGTCGCTTCGTTCGTGCAGGGGTCGTGTTCGTGCCATGCGGTGCGAGGAGGAGACGTTTCTACCTACGAGAAGGCCCCGACGGGTTCGTTCTTCGCGTGGAGGTAGGGACTCTTGATCCTCTCACCCTAAGCATGCTCCCTTTCCCTTCTAAAGCGTGTTTTCCTTGTGGTTTGGGGGTTGGGAGTGTGAGAACTCCATGCTCGTGTGAGTGTGGTTTTCCTACGAGCGTAGAAACCATGTTCTTGGGGTGTTCGAGGGTGGTTTGTGTGTTTAATGGCTTTCTAGCATGATAAGCATGCTCCCCTCCCTCGCCGTGTAGTGTTTCTCCCGTTTCGGGGAGGTTCCCGGAGAGAGTGCTCCCGGAACCCCCGTCTGGCCTAAAGGCGACATAGGCCATGTCGCTACCTGACTGGTAAGGCGACACCTTGGGTGTCGCAACCAGGGTTGCGACAGGGCCTATGTCGCATTCAGGATGCGACAGGGCCTATGTCGTATTGAGAAGGCGACAGGGCCTATGTCGCCTTCTCAGCCCAGAGGCAGGTTGTGCTTCCGCCGCTTCCATTTTCACTGTACCTCACCCGTGGCACCTGCGCTAGTTCCCTAGTATGGTCTCACACTAGTCGTTCGCCCGGTGTGCGGCACTTGAGGGCTTGTCCCGTGCGAGAGGTTGTTACCGTTACCTGGGACCCCCGTCCTTGGGAGCCTGTTGAGGGAGTACTCCGGGCTACGAGTGTGCTCGAGTTGGCAGCCGCGTAGGCGGACTCTGGAGCTGAGGGGAAAACAGTGGTTAGGACAGTGGCGTGTGAGTCGCTTGCAGAGCTCTCGTGGTTAGTCTGGGACGCTGAGGACAGTTTGGAGTTCTACCCGGCGCAGGCCAGCCAGTCCTTCTTCTCACTGCCTCACTCCTTACGGCCCCAGAACCGTTTGGAGAGGTCAGGCGTGGGACCGTAGTCCGGCCAGACTACGGCGGTTACTGTTGTTGTACTTGTGTCCTACCTCGCTCTGACGAGACGCGAGGGCCAGGACCTAGGTCGAGGATAAGACGTCTGTGGATGCACCTGACCGTCTGACTAGTGGTGTTGTTCCCGTAGCTAGTGTTCCTTGTCCAGGCGGAGTTCCCTCTGTCTGTGTTTTACTAGCCGTGTGGTGGTCACGACGAGCAGTCGTACGGGGTTTCCGACCGAGAGTACTTTCCGTACCGTGTTAGCTTTAGCTTCGCTTCCGCACTTCCTTTTGTAGGTAGAAAGATATCAACTGCCGTATTTCCTTTATTAATAGTTGTATATGTTCCTCTACCTGTTTAGAGCCAGTAGGAGATTGGTAGTCCCTACTGAGCTTCTGTTGTGAAGCTCATCCCTCTGTTTTCCAGGTGAGTCTTCCCAGCAGCGGCAGGGTGCGCGTCGGGCGGAGGAGACGGGGCGGTAGTCTTGGTCCTCGTAGCTAGCAGTGGTTCCCCCTCTCAGTGTACGTCACCCTCGGGGTATGCCCCTAAGGGACTTGTCTCTCCCCTTTCATTACTTGTACTAGTGTGCGTGCGTTGGGACTGTACTTAGAGCGGTACGCAGCGGTTTCGCTTTACTTTCCTGTTTCCGCTTGTACGCTTCTAGCTTAGCAGTTGACGTTTACTTCCGTTACATATCCTGTCAGACGCATGTTATAGCCCTTCCGGGTCCCCCTGGTTCGTGGGCAGCGACCGCGAAAATCGGGTCCTCGGCGTGGGCCGAGGGTCGGGTTCTCGGGTCGTTACAATGGTGTTTAGGAGTCTTATTATGACAAGGAAACCCAACGGTTTTCGCTTATTAGTTTCCTATTTTGAGGATTCCTTCATCCATTTGAGTGTGTGAGGCTTTAGGAAACCTCCCACCATAGTTAAGCAGGAATTTGGGTTGCCATGAGTGCAAGATCTCTTCCCAATTCAACTCTAATTGCCTCTTTCTAATTTCAGCTTATTTAAGCTACGAATTTCCATGCATTTTCTTGCTTTATTTGATTTTTGGATCATATGTGGTCCATTGGCCCAATTAAGGTATTGGGTCATTAATATATAATGTTGGGAGTCTCTCCAACAATTTTATTTAATTTTTGGTTGCGTCGTATTTCCGTGTTAACGGTTTTCCGACTTGTTTCCTAATTTGGATAATCGGTCACCATGTGATGTACACTTAGTTAATCGGATTTTTCGTTGCACAAATTTCTTCATGGAACACTTAGGAATAATGTGTGGGGTTGATTTATAATTTTTACGAAATTTCTGATGTGTTTTAGCACATACGATAATGATACGTATGTTTTAAATACTCTGATATTATGGAATTTATTTATTTCTATTTATTTAGATTTTTATGAAGTTCAAATTTCCGGGGTGCTACACCCTCCCCCACTTAAGAGAATTTGGTCCCCAAATTCATGTATAGAAATTTATCGTACAAGTGAGGTGTACTTGTGAATAGCTCCAGGTATCTTTTGCGCATTGCTTCCTTGGTTTCCCAAGTGTCGTCTTCATCCATGTGTTGATTCCATCTAACCCTTACCAGTGGGATGACCTTGTTCCTTAGTTGGCGCAGTTCCTGGTCCACGTTCTTAACTGGCTTCTCTTGATATGTTCTGCCTTTGTTGAATTCCAAGAGTTCATATTCTATGACATGCCATGGATCTCGTACATACTTTTTCAACATGGATATGTGGAAGACATTGTGTATTCAATCCATTTGTGGTGGTAAAACTAGATGATATGCCACCTCGCCGACTCTTTCAAGGATTTCGAAAGGCCTGACAAACCTTAGTGACAACTTGCCTTTAATGCCAAAGCGCCTGATCCCACGGCCTGGAGACACTTTGTAAGGCCCTCGAATTTCCGTCGCATTAATTGTATTTGTGTGTGTATATTTGTGCTTGTGTATGTATATACATATTTACGTACGTATTAATTAGTACAATTACGTGTGCATGTGTTTATACTAGATGTAAATAATGCATGTATTGAATGGTGATAGTATGGATACAATACCATATACATATTGCATGTATATATGCATGGCATGCATAGTTTTGTGCATGATTTAGAGTTCTGGCCGAAGGCCAGATTGGCGTCAACCCCTAGCCGTTGAGGTGGTATCAACGTCCACCCATGGACGCCAACACTAATCCTGGCGTCTAACGATGTGGATGCCTATTTCTCTGACCTGCATGCGTTGCAGAGCCAGAAATTTCGGAAACAAGGAAGCCCACCCTTGGGGAGCTGTCCCCAACGGCTCTGAGAGCCATCTTGTCACCTTGTGAGTGGGAGAGAGGCCTCTCCCATATGTTGAACCCGGATCTGCCTTCCCCAACCCTCTCTTCACCCTTTTGCAAGAGAGAAACCAGAGGAGAAAACCCTAGTTCTGAACTGAGGAAAAACCCCCACTTTGCACCCAAAGATCCGACCCTCTGAAGTTGGATCCGGCCATCTTCCTCGACAAGAAGCTAGCTGGAGTGAAGGAGAAGACTTCCCCGGCCGTACCTTGGAGCCATCTTCATCCAAGAGCCCGGAGGAAGGAGATCTTGGAGGACTGCTTGCAACTTCTTGGGACTGCCCAAGGAGAGCTTCTCCGAGCATTTAGACCCATTGGAGCATTTCTCTAAAGGCAAGTAACCTAACCATAACGTCCCCGTATGTGTCTAGGTCGATTCTACAATTTTTATGAATTTTTCCTCGCATCCTAGACCCCCACTTTCACCCCATCTTTGGAGCTCGGGTCTGTGTTCTGCACAGACCCGACATTAACGGCAATGCCCCTTGACGCTGAGATCATGCTTGGCGTCCATTGACTGTGCTGTTAACACTGAATAAGTGGCCAGAGACTGCCGCCAAGTTCTTCAGGACAGAACTGAAACCTGTTCTCTCTTCTTATATGATTAATTTCGATGGGTTTTTCCGTGATGAGGATGTATGGTAGCCCTATACAATATGTATACTAGTAAATGTGGTGTTTGGATGGATGAGTGTGCATGGTGGTGAATGATAGAAGTTATTTTGTTCCATGAAATTACAAGCATGATTAGTTGTTAATCTTGTCAATCTACTGTTGCATGATTTAGGATTTGCCTGTATGACCAAGTTTGTGAGGATCATGCATGTATGGATCAGCCCTATTCTGAAAATTGAGATTTTGCCATGCTTGTGTAAATTATTGGAGGTGTTGTTTGGGAAATAGGAATTTTACATAAGTTATGATAAATCCTTGGTAAACCAGGCATCACCCCATAAATTGAAGAATAAATTCTGTAGCTCTATACATGTAGAGTTCAGACAGTAGCTTGCTAGAATTGTGACTTGTATATGATTCCATATTGACTTGAATTACGAATGGCATGAAAAATGAATGTTTGATTTTCTATAAATTCATTTTAACTCAGAAAAATCTGAAAAATTGTATGAAGGGTCCGAAATTAGTTTGTGATTAAAATTTCAGGTCATTTGGACTAGAGCACGATGCCTTATGAAATTTTCATGAAAAATGTGAAATTGATGCATGTCATTGTAAAATGAGTTGATTCTTGTTTAATCCAACTTGATTAATGGAATTACCTGCTTGTTAATGTCTGAAATCTGTAGTGTCATGATAGGAAAATAGAGAATGTGCATGTGAGTGAGAAAGTAAATGAATTGAGAGTGACATGTGTCAAACTATGTGTAAAATCGGTAAAAATGTGTAAATGTGTAAATGTGCCAAGTGTGACATTGCTTCTACAGAGGGCAGTGGAACCGTATCAGGGAAAAGTCCCCCTGAGAAGGTTCAATGTGTAAGTGACCCTAAGGGCATTAGGGGGAAATCCTGGAGGTGGGCAAGTACCACTGGTTAGGGTGGAGACTTGTTCTCCCGGTCTGCGCAGTCCAAGAGTCGCCATTGTAATGCCTAGATGGCGTCTATGTGTAATGTGATGTGTATATGTCCTTCTTTGGTGGTTTGGACTATGTGTCACGGCACCTAAAATGTGTAATGTGTAATGTGTAATGTGTATGTGTTCATGTGTTAATGTGTAAGTGAACAATATGAAATGTGTATGTGTAAAGTGCAACCATGTGAAAAGGGAAACTTGTGTAGAGAAAATGTGAAACTAGAAATGTGAGAATATGACATCGAAATCCATGTGAGACAAATCTGAAAGCATGTGAAATCAGTAATTCCATGTTGTTATCATCATGTTTATATGTGCAAAAATGTCTAGAACCCATGTTAGGGATAATTGATGAGCACGTGTACAAAATGGCATGATTGATTGTTCACATGGTATGTTTTAAATAACATTGTAGCTCTCATGAGTATGTTTACAGCCATTAAACCATGTGAAACCAGCAACTTAAAGCATGTGAAAATGTCTATCTATGTGCTTAGGAACATGTAATATCCATGCTAGTTGTGCTTTCCCTTCATATATGCACAGTGTTCATGTTGGTAGCTCTCATGTCTTGGTTCTTTAAAGGCAAAATTTCACGAGTAAATTGAATAGAGAGCTTGTGATAGGTGAGTTTTATTCTTAGAAATCTGAAAGCATGATCCATGTATTAAATTGTAGAACCTTCATGATAGGTTGCAACTTTCAAATGACTAGCATGCCATATGTTGCAATTTGTGAATGTGCATGTAGAAACCGCTATGACTTATACGTGTATGTTATGAGTAGTGTTGCTTGCTGAGTCTCTAAGACTCACTCCTTGCTTCGGTGTACAGGTATAGACGGTGACGAGACTCTCGTGGAGGAGACGGTAGAGACGGACTCCGAGCGCGGAGTTTAGATTGTTGGAGCAGTTGCACCCTTTTGTGCTTTCATAGTATGTAAAAGCGACATTTTACTAGAACTATCATGAGAAAATTTGTATAAGTGTGGACATTGTGTACTTAAATTTCAGAAATTTAATTATGTGAACTTTTAGCTCTTAATGAAAATTGCAAATCTCATGTATGTTTAATGTGGATGATAAATGAATGAAGACAGTTGTCTTTTACTTCCGCTACTCTGTTCGTATATTCGCGTGTATCTCAGCTGTTTGTATCCTTTGGGTAAATGTCCCACTGTGAGGACTCTCGCTATACCGACGTGGGTTGGTATAACCGTACCGGTATAATGAGGGCCGTCACACACTTTCAAGAACACATGTTCACCAACCTGAAACTCTAGATCTCTTCTTCTATTATATGCATATGCCTTTTGTCTTTGCTGCACCACTGCCATTCTTTCTTTAATAAGCTTTACCTTCTCTGTGGTTTCCCTTATCATCTCTGGTCCTAGCATTTGTTTTTCGCCAACTTCATACCAGCATATTGGAGATCGGCAGCTCCTGCCATAAAGTGCTTCAAATGGTGCCATTTGAATGCTAGCTTGATAGCTATTATTGTAGGCGAACTCCGCAAGAGGTAAGTGTTCATTCCAGCTACCTCCAAAATCTAGGACACATGCTCTAAGCATATCTTCAATCACCTGGTTGGTTCTCTCTGTCTGACCATCAGTCTGTGGATGGAAAGCCATGCTAAAGTTTAGTTTAGATCCCAAGGAGTAGTGTAGTCCTTTCCAAAAGTGGGATGTAAGCCTAGGGTCTCTATCAGACACGATAGACACTGGTACTCCATGTAATCTGACTATTTTCTTCACATACAATGCAGCCAAAACATCTACTGACCACTTATTCTTCACTGGCAAGAAGTGATCCGACTTAGTTAAGCGGTCGACTATAACCCAGATACCATCGAATCCGCCTCTAGATTTGGGTAGTCTGAAGATAAAGTCCATCCCTATACCTTCCCATTTCCATGTCGGGATTTCTAGGGGTTTGAGTTTTCCTGCGGGTCGCAAGTGTTCCGCCTTGACCTTTTGACATGTTAAGCATCGGGCGACATATTCCGCCACCTCTCTCTTCATATTAGGCCACCAAAAGCTTCTTTTCAAATCTTGATATATTTTGGTAGTTCCAGGATGGATGGTATACCTAGTCTTGTGAGCCTCATCCATAATCATTTTCTTTGTCTCCGCATGGTCGGGTACACAGACTCGATCTCGGAACAATAGTCTTCCATCTTCAGTTAAAGAGAAATCTAGCCTCTGGTCTAGATTAGTTTTAATCTCCACAAGTATCGGGTCATTGGCTTGGAGTGCTATGATGTCCTCCAATAGTGTAGGTTGTGCTCTAACACTAGCAACAAGGCATCCCTTCTCTTTGATGTCAGCATCAATATTTAATTTGACAAAGTCTTCTAATAACTTCCATTCGCCCACCATTAAACTTGACAATGTGATCATTGGCTTTCTACTTAGAGCACCTACCACAACATTTACTTTTCCTGGATGATATTGGATCGTGAAGTCGAAGTCTTTGAGATACTCTAACCACCTCCTCTGTCTCATATTCAAGTCCTGCTGAGAAAACAGATACTTCAAGCTTTTATAGTCAGAAAACACAATGAATTTCTCACCATATAGATAATGATGCCATATCTTCAAGGCGAAGACTACAACAGCTAGCTCCAGATCATGTACAGGATAATTGTCCTTGTGCTTCTTCAGTTGTCTGGATGCGTAGCATATAACTTTCCCATTTTGCATCAGCACACAGCCTAGGCTGATCCTGGATGCATCGGTGTATACTTTAAAACTACCGCCAGCAACTGGCAGTGTCAGTACGAGTGCTGAGGTAAGGTGCTCTTTCAATGCCCTGAAACTTTCTTCACATTCATCAGTCCATGCAAATGGATTCTCCTTCTCGGTAAGCCTGGTCAATGGTACAACTATCTTTGAGAAATCTTTAATGAAGCGACGATAATAACCGGCTAAACCCAGAAAGCTTCTAATCTTTGACACAGTTGTCGGCCTTGCCCAGTTCTTTACCGCCTCCACCTTAGATAGATCTACAGAGATTCCCTCCTTGGATATGATGTGGCCAAGGAAATGAACTTCTTCCATCCAGAATTCACACTTACTAAGTTTGGCATAGAGTTGATTGTCTCTAAGCACTTGCAGAGCAACCTTCAAGTGTTCCTCATCTTCTTCTTTGGACTTGGAGTAAATAAGGATGTCATCAATGAACACCACTACAAACTGTTCCAAGTATGGCCTATAAATATTGTTCATAAGTTGCATGAAAGCCGTTGGAGCATTTGTTAAACCAAATGGCATGACCACGAACTCATAGTGACCATATCTACTCCAGAATGCCGACTTGTGAATATCCTCTTCCTTTATTCTTAGTTGATGATAACCTGATCTTAGATCTATCTTGGAGAAATATTATGCACCGGAGATCTGGTCAAATAGCTCATCGATGCGGGGCGGTGGATACTTATTCTTTACTATCAACTGGTTTAACTAATGGTAATCAAAGCATAGCCTCATTGTCATGTCCTTCTTCCTGACAAATAGCACTGGCGCTGTGACGGCCCTCATTATACCGGTACGGTTATACCAACCCACGTCAATATAGCAAGAGTCCTCACAGTGGGACATTTACCCAAACGATACATACAACTGAGATACACGCGAATATACAACAGGGTAGCGGAAGTAAAAGACAACTGTCTCCATTCATTCATCATCCACATTTAACATACATGAAGTTTGAAATTAACAGTAAGGAACTAAAAGTTCACATAATTTAAATTGCTGAAATAAAAATACATAATGTCCACACTTATACATCCTTTTCATGATATTTCTAATACAATGTTCAAAGTACATACTATGGAATACACAAATCACAAAGAAGCTCCAAAACTAGCTAATCTCCGCGCTCGGAGTCTGTCTCCACTGTCTCCTCCAAAGATGCCACGTCACCAACTACACCTGTACGCCGAAGCAAGGAGTGAGTCCAAAGACTCAGCAAGAAACACTAATCATAACATACACGTATAAGTCATAGGGGTTTCTACATGCACATTCAACATTTACAACACATGGCATGCAAATCATTTGAAGGTTCCAACCTATCATGAAAGTTTTACAAGTTTATACATGGATCATGCTTTCAGATTTCTAAGAATAAACCTTTACCTATTACATGCTCTCTATTCAATTTACTCATGAAACTTTGTCTTTAAAGATCAAGACATGAGAGTTACCAACATGAACCTTGTGCATATATGAAAGGAAAACACGACTAGCATGGATCCTACATGTTTTTAAACACATACATAGACATTTTCACATGCTTTAAGTTGCTGGTTTCACATGGTTTCATGGCTGTAAACCTACACATGAGAGCTACAATATCGCTTAAAACAAATCATGTGAATAACCAATCATGCTATTTGCACACGTGCTCATTAATTATCCCTAACATAGATTCTAGGCATTTTTGCACACACACACATGATAATAACAACATGAATTTACTGATTTCACATGGTTTCAGATTTGTCTCACATGGATTTCAACAACACATTTTCACATTTAGAATTTCACATTTTCTTTACACAAGTGTTCTCTTTCACATGGTTACACTTTACACATACACATTCACATTGTTCACTTACACATTTACACATGAACACATACACATTACACATTACACATTTTAGGTGCCGTGACACATAGTCCAAACCACCAAAGAAGGACATATACACATCACATTACACATAGACGCCATCTAGGCATTCCAATGGCTACTCTTGGACTGCGCAGACCGGGAGAACAAGTCTCCACCCTAACCAGTGGTACTTGTCCACCTCCAGGATTTCCCCCTAATGCCCTTAGGGTCACTTACACACTGAACTTTCTCAGGGGGACTTTTCCCTGATACAGCTCCACTGCCCTCTACGGAAGCAGTGTCATATTGGCACAGTTACACATTTACACATTTACCGTTTTACACATGGTTTTACACTTCACACTTTTCATCTCATTCACTTTCTCACTCACATGAATATCTCTATTTTCCTGACATGGGACTACAGATTTCAGGAGTTTAACACACAGTAAATTTCACTAATCAAGTTGGGTTTAGACAATAACTAACCACATTACGATAATATACGTAGATTATCACATTTCAAATGAAAAATACATAACTTCTTATTTACTGATCCAAATGACTTGAAATTTTAACCACATGCTGTTTTCGGGTTCAAGGTCATACACTCAAATTTTCAGATTTTTCTAAACTAAATAGAATTTACAGAAAATCAAACACTTAATTTGCATGCCATTCACAATTTAAGTTACATGGAATTTAACACATCATGCAATTTTGCCATTTACTATTTGAGCAGGGATTACCATTATGTGCATGATTTGAGGATACAGAACTATCCTAGATCATACAATCACAAATCGATCACCACAAACCATTCTTGCATGTCTTTCTATTTACCGAACCGAATTTATTTGCAATCTATACAAGCATGAATCAATTTACCAAAATTGGGCATACATCTACTGATCTACTAATCTTCATGAACCGACAAAACCAAGGCATTCAGACTAATCCTACTCATGAAACATAAATTTGGCAAGATCATCAACACGTCATGCTTACAAGTTTAAGGAATACAACTTTCCTACATTCACCATCACACATCACATTCGTCCACACACCACAATTGACAATATACATAGAGTATAAGGTTACCATATATCCTCATCATGGAAACCATACCGAAAATAGTGTATAGGAAGGGCAGAACAGGTCACTGTTCTGTCTAGAGGAACTTGGCGGCAATCTCTGGCCGCTGACTCAGGGTCAGCGGCATGGCAGATGGACGCCAAGCATAATATCGGCGTCCAGGGACCTTGCGGTCGATGCAGGTCTGTGCAGAAACACAGACCCGACCTCTCAAGATTTGGTGAATGTGAGGGTCTAGGACTCGAGGGAAAATGTACAAAAATTGTAAAACCGACCTAGACTCATACGGGGACATCATGGTTAGGTCACTTGCCTTTAGAAAAATGCACCAAGGGATCAAAATGTTCAGAGAAGCCCTCCTTGGGCAGTCCCAAGAAGGTGCAGAACCTCCTCCTAGATCTTCTTCCTCCGGGCTCCTGGATGATCTCCACGCCAAGGGGATGTTGGGGAAGCCTCCTCCTTTGATCCAGCTACCTTCTTGAAGCAGTAGATCTCCGGAACAATCTTCAGGTTGGGGGATTTTTGGGTTCCAAAGTGGGGTTTTTCTCACAGTTTTTTCTCTAGGGTTTTCTTTCTCTTTTTCTCCTCTTGCAAGAGTGAAGAGAGGCTAGGGAAGGGAGCTCCGGGTTTAACATGTAGGAGAGACCCCTCTCCCACTCACCAGGTGACTTGACAGCCTTCAGAGCCGTTGGGGACAGTCCCCCAATGGTTGGCTTTCTTGTTTCAGAAGTTTGCAGCTCTGCTGCGCATGCAGGCCAGAGAAATTGGCGTCTATATCGCAGGACGCCAGGATTAGTGTTGGCGTCCATGTCTGGACGCTGACACCACCTCAACGGCCTGGGGTTGACGCCAAGATGGCCTTCGGCCAGAACTCTAAAATATGCAGAAAACATGCATACCATGCATATATACATGCAATATGTATAAGGTAGTGTATCCATACTATCACCATTCAATACATGCATTATTTATATCTAATATAAGCATATGCACACGTACTTGTACTAATCAATACGTACGTAAATATGTATATACATACACAAGCACAAGTATACACACACAAATATAAATAATGCGATGGAAATTTGAGGGCCTTACACCCTCTCCCCCTTAAAGAAACTTCGTCCTCGAAGTTAGAACGACACTACTCAAACAAAAGGGGATACTTCTTCTTCATCGCATCCTCAAGCTCCCAAGTAGCCTCCTCGCGTGAGAAGTTCCGCCATAGAACTTTCACCGACGCAATACTCTTGTTCCGGAGATGCTGAACCTTCCGGTCAAGAATGGCTACTGGTTGCTCGACATACGAAAGATCTGGCTGGATCTCCACTGGCTCATGACTAATCACATGAGACGGATCTCAGACATACTTCCTGAGCATAGATACGTGGAATACCGGGTGAACGCTAGCTAAAGCTGGGGGTAAAGCTAGCTCATACCCCACGCTGCCCAAATGTCTGAGAATCTCATATGGGCCAATGAACCTAGGGCTTAGCTTGCTATGCCTGCCAAATCTGACAACTCCACGAGTAGGCGATATCTTCAAGAAGACATGATCGCCAAGCTTGAACTCCAATCCTTTCTCCTGTTGTCGGCATAACTCTTCTGCCTATCCTGTGCCGCAACAAGCCTTTTCCTGATAAGTTGAATCTTATCCGAAGTTTCCTGAACTAACTCCGGTCCGATCAATTGCCTATCACCAGTCTCCTCCCAACATAAAGGAGATCTGCAGGGCCTACCATACAACGCCTCGAATGGAGCCATACCAATACTAGCATGAAAGCTGTTGTTGTATGCGAACTCCACGAGAGGTAAATGATGCTTCCAATCATCCTTCCAATCCAGAACACACGCTCTCAACATATCCTCGAGTGTCTGGATAGTCCTCTCGGACTGTCCATCGGTCTGGGGATGAAACGCCGAACTGAGCTTAAGCTCCGAACCTAACGCATCCTGAAGACCCTTCCACAATCTCGAAGTAAATCTCGGATCTCGATCCGAAATGATCGACTTCGGCACACCATGCAATCTAATGATACCACTAACATACAATCTAGCTAAACTCTCTACTGACTGCTTCTTCTTCATGGGCAAGAAATGAGCAGTCTTCGAGAATCTATCTACAACAACCCAAATCGAGTCATTGCCCCTTCTAGATCGAGGCAAACCCGAAACGAAGTCCATAGTGACAGCTTCCCACTTCCACACTGGGATATCCATCCTCTGCATAAGGCCGGATGGTCGCTGCCGCTCGGCTTTCACTTGCTGACATACTAGACATCTAGACACATAATCCGCAACATCCTTCTTCATGCCGAACCACCAAAATGATCTGTTCAGGTCTTGATACATCTTAGTGTTACCCGGATGAATAGAGAATCGCGATCTATGAGCCTCCGCTAACACATGATCACGGACATCTACTACATCAAGGACACAAACACGGTGCTGAAATCTAATCACACCGTCCTCATCACGAGCAATGCCCGCCTTACTCACTAACTCTAACAATCTAGGGTTGGCTTTCTGCTGCTCAATCACCTCATCCAAGACTGAGGATATAAGAGATAGCTGAGCTACAAAAGCCTGACACAGCGATGGCTCTAACTCGGTCATAGAGCACGCTGCATCCTCCAACATCTTCCAATCCTGCTGGTGCGAAGACCTCTTCCTACTAAGAGCATCTGCTACGACGTTCGCCTTTCCAGGATGATACTGAAGGTCGAAGTCATAGTCCTTCAAGAACTCAATCCATCTCCTCTGCCTCAGGTTTAATTCCTTTTGGGAGAAAAGATACTTCAAGCTCTTGTGGTCGGTAAACACCTCAAATCTGACACCATAAAGATAGTGCCTCCAGATCTTTAGTGCATGAACCACTGCTGCGAGCTCCAAATCATGAGTCAGATAGTTCCTCTCATGCTCCTTCAACTGACGAGAAGCATAAGCCACTACCCTCTCTCGCTGCATGAGTACACAGCCTAAACCAATCTGAGATGCATCCGTATAAATGGAAAAACCTTCTGGACCACTAGGCAATACCAATACCGGAGCAGAAGTAAGCTTAGCCTTCAATAGCTGAAAGCTACGCTCACATGCCTCAGACTATACGAACTTCTCACCTTTCCTGGTCAGCTTTGTCAAAGGGGCGGCGATGGATGAGAAACCCTCAATGAATCGCCGATAATAACCAGCTAACCCAATAAAACTACGAATCTCCGAAGGAGTCTGGGGAATCTCCCAATCCATAACTGCTTGGACCATTGCTGGATCAACTGCTACACCAGCGCCGGAGATAACATGCCCGAGAAAATGAACCTCGCGCAACCAAAAATTGCCCTTGCTGAATTTTGCATACAGCTTGTGCTCACGAAGAACCTCTAACACTAACCTCAGATGCTGACGGTGCGTGGCCTCATCCGGAGAATAGACCATCACGTCATCAATAAACATAACAACAAAGCTATGTAAATACAGACTAAACACCTGGTTCATGAGATCCATGAACGCTGCAGGGGCGTTGGTCAATCCGAAAGGAAGGACCAAAAACTCATAATGTCCATAACGGGATCTAAATGCCGTCTTGGACACATCCTCACTCCTAATCCTCAACTGATGATAACCAGATCGCAAGTCAATCTTAGAGAAGATTGATGCATCCTGCAACTGGTCAAACAGATCATCAATCCGAGGTAAGGGATACCTGTTCTTCACAGTCACTTGGTTTAGCTTTCTGTAATCAATGCACAACCGAAGTGACCCATCTTTCTTCTTGACGAATAATACAGGTGCGCCCCAAGGGGAAACACTAGGGCGAATAAATCCCTTATCAAGCAATTCTTGCAATTGCTTCCTCAACTCCGCTAATTCTGCAGGGGCCATCCGATATGGGGCCTTCGAGATAGGAGAGGTGCCTGGAAGCAACTCTATAGTGAACTCTATCTTCCTATCCAGTGGCAATCCAGACAAGTCATCGGGAAAGACATCTGGAAAATCCTGCACCACATCGATCTCCGCAAGAGTTAGTGACGAACCAGCATCGGGTACTAGCATAACGCTGGCAAGAAATGCGTCACAACCCTTGTTCACCATGCGCATCGCCTTCATGGCATAGATAACTAACTTTCCCGCTAAGTTCTTTGGCAAGGAATGAGAGAACTCGTCCTCACCAGGAATGCGGAAAACAATCTTCTTCCTACGACAATCCACTAACGCATAGTGCTCCTCTAGCCAATCCAGACCAAAATGCAATCATAGTCCTTCATCTTTAGCAAGAAGAAACACCCATCTAGGAATCTATCCTCAATGCACACAGGTAACGACGGAATGCACTTCCTAGTCGATACCGTACCCGCAGGGGTGTGCACAGACAAAGGAACCTCTAACTCCTCAGACTCTATGCCTGACTCTAGGGCTAACTGCCTAGTGAACCGCTCGGAAATGAACGAGTGAGTAGCACCCGTATCAAACAAAACCCGAGCGTGCACACCGAAAAGCAAAACCGTACCTTCGGTGACATGCTCCGCCTGCTCGGCGTCCTCGCGAGCTAAAGCAAACACTCGAGCTGGGGCTCGAGGCCTTCCTGGTCTTCCTGTAGATGGCGCGGCTGCTGCTACTGCTGGTGCTGGCGCTCCACGCTGAGCTCCTTGCTGAAGTCTTGGGCAATCTTTGATCTTGTGGTCGCTGCTCCCACACTTTAAGCATCTACCCGCTACCAACCAACACTCTGACCCACCATGTGTCTTCCCGCAGTGGGGACACTCCTTCTTCACACCGAGGGAACGTACAGAAGGTACCTGAGAGTTGCTGGCTGTCATTGGTTTCTGTGGTGTCTGGTATACCGTTTTCTTCTTATCCTGCCGCTGGAATGTCGCTGCCGGCCTCTTCTGCGAAGCCTTCTTCTCCTCCAGATATTGTTCCATTTCTCCCTCCTGCCTGCAGGCAGCATTGAGGGCCTCGTCTAGCGTGCGGTGGTCAAACGCCACGAGTCTCGTCCGCAGTGATGGCTTGAGTCCCATCACGAACTTCTTGGTCTTCCTGCGCTCATCCTCGACAATGTGCGGTGCATATTTAGAAAGTTCAGAAAACCTTGCCTCGTATTCCAGCACGGTCATTGATCCTTGCGTCAGGGAAATGAATTCTTGCTCCATCTTGTCTTGGATATGCTTTGGGACGAACTTGGCTCGAAAGAGCCTCACGAACGTGTCCCATGTCATGTCTACTGCTCCGTCCTCAAAGCGTGTACGAAGTAGGGAGGACCACCATACATCCGCTCTCTCCTGTAGCATGTAGGTGGCTAATGTCACCTTATCCTCATCAGGACACCTGATAGCTCGGAAGATTTTCTCTGTCTCCCTCATCCAGCTTTCTGCCATTAGTGGATCACTCTCCCCCTTAAAAGAGGGTGGGGTCATCCTCTTGAATCGCTCCATGATGGATGGTCCACCATGGTCCTGAGCTGGTGCCTGAGACTGCTGGGCCTCCAACTGGGCCTGGAGTGCTGCCTGGGTATGAGCCTGCGTCTGCATGGCTTGCACCAGACCTTGCATGAATACTCCGTAGTCCACATGCGGCGGTGGGGGAAGTACAGGGCCTCGCGGTGCCGGGGCCTGTTGCTCCGCCTGATCATTACGTCGCGGCTCGTCCTCACAGGCCGACGCTCCACCACGCCTACCTCTCGAAGCCATGGCTGTAATAAAATTTTAGCCACCATTAGAGCTAGGTTACTAAGTTTTCTAACCACTTTCTTATCTATCTTTCACTTCTTATTAGTGTTTTCTACACATGTGGACATACTTAGCATGCAATGGGGATGATGACTTAGGTATATTCATGTGCAATCTCAACCGGTCGCTCTGATACCAATCTCTGTGACGGCCCTCATTATACCGGTACGGTTATACCAACCCACGTCGGTATAGCAAGAGTCCTCACAGTGGGACATTTACCCAAACGATACATACAGCTGAGATACACGCGAATATACAACAGAGTAGCGGAAGTAAAAGACAACTGTCTCCATTCATTCATCATCCACATTTAACATACATGAAGTTTGAAATTAACAGTAAGGAACTAAAAGTTCACATAATTTAAATTGTTGAAATAAAAATACATAATGTCCACACTTATACATCCTTTTGATGATATTTCTAATACAATGTTCAAAGTACATACTATGGAATACACAAATCACAAAGAAGCTCCAAAACTAGCTAATCTCCGCGCTCGGAGTCCGTCTCCACTGTCTCCTCCAAAGATGCCACGTCACCAACTACACTTGTACGCCGAAGCAAGGAGTGAGTCCAAAGACTCAGCAAGAAACACTACTCATAACATACACGTATAAGTCATAGGGGTTTCTACATGCACATTCAACATTTACAACACATGGCATGCAAATCATTTGAAGGTTCCAACCTATCATGAAAGTTTTACAAGTTTATACATGGATCATGCTTTCAGATTTCTAAGAATAAACTTTACCTATTACATGCTCTCTATTCAATTTACTCATGAAACTTTGTCTTTAAAGATCAAGACATGAGAGTTACCAACATGAACCTTGTGCATATATGAAAGGAAAACACGACTAGCATGGATCCTACATGTTTTTAAACACATACATAGACATTTTCACATGCTTTAAGTTGCTGGTTTCACATGGTTTCATGGCTGTAAACCTACACATGAGAGCTACAATATCGCTTAAAACAAATCATGTGAATAACCAATCATGCTATTTGCACACGTGCTCATTAATTATCCCTAACATGGATTCTAGGCATTTTTGCACACACACACATGATAATAACAACATGAATTTACTGATTTCACATGGTTTCAGATTTGTCTCACATGGATTTCAACAACACATTTTCACATTTAGAATTTCACATTTTCTTTACACAAGTGTTCTCTTTCACATGGTTACACTTTACACATACACATTCACATTGTTCACTTACACATTTACACATGAACACATACACATTACACATTACACATTTTAGGTGCCGTGACACATAGTCCAAACCACCAAAGAAGGACATATACACATCACATTACACATAGACGCCATCTAGGCATTCCAATGGCTACTCTTGGACTGCGCAGACCGGGAGAACAAGTCTCCACCCTAACCAGTGGTACTTGTCCACCTCCAGGATTTCCCCCTAATGCCCTTAGGGTCACTTACACACTGAACTTTCTCAGGGGGACTTTTCCCTGATACAGCTCCACTGCCCTCTACGGAAGCAGTGTCACATTGGTACAGTTACACATTTACCGTTTTACACATTGTTTTACACTTCACACTTTTCATCTCATTCACTTTCTCACTCACACGAATATCTCTGTTTTCCTGACATGGCACTACAGATTTCAGGAGTTTAACACACAGTAAATTTCACTAATCAAGTTGGGTTTAGACAATAACTAACCACATTACGATAATATACGTAGATTATCACATTTCAAATGAAAAATACATAACTTCTTATTTACTGATCCAAATGACCTGAAATGTTAACCACATGCTGTTTTCGGGTTCAAGGTCATACACTCAAATTTTCAGATTTTTTTGAGCTAAATAGAATTTACAGAAAATCAAACACTTATTTTGCATGCCATTCACAATTTAAGTTACATGGAATTTAACACATCATGCAATTTTGCCATTTACTGTTTGAGCAGGGATTACCATTATGTGCATGATTTGAGGATACAGAACTATCCTAGATCATATAATCACAAATCGATCACCACAAACCATTCTTGCATGTCTTTCTATTTACCGAACCGAATTTATTTGCAATCTATACAAGCATGAATCAATTTACCAAAATTGGGCATACATCTACTGATCTACTAATCTTCATGAACTGACAAAACCAAGGCATTCAGACTAATCCTACTCATGAAACATAAATTTGGCAAGATCATCAACACGTCATGCTTACAAGTTTAAGGGATACAACTTTCCTACATTCACCATCACACATCACATTCGTCCACACACCACAATTGACAATATACATAGAGTATAAGGTTACCATATATCATGATCACGGAAACCATACTGAAAATAGTGTATAGGAAGGGCAGAACAGGTCACTGTTCTGTCTAGAGGAACTTGGCGGCAATCTCTGGCCGCTGACTCAGGGTCAGCGGCATGGCCGATGGACGCCAAGCATAATATCAGCGTCTAGGGACCTTGCCATCGATGCAAGTCTGTGCAGAAACACAGACCCGACCTCTCAAGATTTGGTGAATGTGAGGGTCTAGGACTCGAGGGAAAATGTACAAAAATTGTAAAACCGACCTAGACTCATACGGGGACATCATGGTTAGGTCACTTGCCTTTAGAAAAATGCACCAAGGGATCAAAATGTTCGGAGAAGCCCTCCTTGGGCAGTCCCAAGAAGGTGCAGAACCTCCTCCTAGATCTTCTTCCTCCGGGCTCCTGGATGATCTCCACGCCAAGGGGATGTCGGGGAAGCCTCCTCCTTTGATCCAGCTACCTTCTTGAAGCAGTAGATCTTCGGAACAATCTTCAGGTTGGGGGATTTTTGGGTTCCAAAGTGGGGTTTTTCTCACAGTTTTTTCTCTAGGGTTTTCTTTCTCTTTTTCTCCTCTTGCAAGAGTGAAGAGAGGCTAGGGAAGGGAGCTCCGGGTTTAACATGTAGGAGAGACCCCTCTCCCACTCACCAGGTGACTTGATAGCCTTCAGAGCCGTTGGGGACAGTCCCCCAATGGTTGGCTTTCTTGTTTCAGATGTTTGCAGCTCTGCTGCGCATGCAGGCCAGAGAAATTGGCGTCCATATCGCAGGACGCCAGGATTAGTGTTGGTGTCCATGTCTGGACGCTGACACCACCTCAACGGCCTGGGGTTGACACCAAGATGGCCTTCGGCTAGAACTCTAAAATATGCAGAAAACATGCATACCATGCATATATACATGAAATATGTATAAGGTAGTGTATCCATACTATCACCATTCAATACATGCATTATTTATATCTAATATAAGCATATGAACACGTACTTGTACTAATCAATACGTACGTAAATATGTATATACATACACAAGCACAAGTATACACACACAAATACAAATAATGCGACGGAAATTTGAGGGCCTTACAGGCGCTCCCCATGGGAATGTGGTAGGCCTGATAAAACCCTGATCTAGCAATTCTTGGATCTGTCTCTTCAACTCCTGCAATTCAACAGGGGACATGCGATACGGGGCTTTGAAATAGGGGCTGCCCCAGGGAGTAACTCAATGGTGAAGTTTGCCTCCCGCTCAGGTGGTATGCCAGGTAATTCCTCTGGAAATACATCAGGATAGTCCTTGGCTATTGGAATGTCCTCTAGGGTTGGTTTCTTCTTTTCAGATGCCAAGACTGAAGCTAGGAAAGCATCACAACCCTGGTTGATCAGCTTAGAAGCCTTTAAGGAGGATATCAAGATAGGGTGTTTGTGATAACGGGTGCCAAGTAGTGATAGAATTGGAAGGTTTGGTCTTTTGAAAGTGACCCTCCTATGGCGACAGTTTACATCGGCATCATATTCAATTAGCCAATCGACACCCAAAATGGCATCATAACCCTTCATGCCTAAACAGATAAGGTCGGCAAGGAGATTGTGTCCTCCAATTATAGTTTCACATTTCGGCAAGTAGTGAGTGAGTTTAGATTCTGAGCCTAGTGGAGAGGCTACAGTGATCTTGGATTTCAAGGGTACAGGTTTGACAGGTAGAGTTGCAGCAAATGTGGTGGAAATAAATGAAGATGCAGCTCCAGTATCAATAAGCACAAATGCAGGTTGAGACTGTATGGAAATGGTACCTTCCACCATACCTCCTTCCTCAGGTAGGTCAGCTTCTATGATAGCATTAAGGCGTCCCTGACGCCGTGGTACATTTTGAGCTCTACCTGGCTAGTCCTTCAGAATAGGACAATCAGGAATACGGTGGTCACGACCCCCGCATTTCAAGCATGCCCCGAGCTTCTTCCAGCATTCTTCAGCTCAGTGCCTCGGTTTATCACAAAATTTGCAGTTTTCAGCCAACTGCCTACCTTCCACTTTGACTCTTTTGTCTCCAGCAACATCTCTTCCGGCATTCGGCCTTTTGTTGTTGTTGTTGACGTTGTTGTTATGAAAAGTTGGAGCAATATTAGGTGCTCCCTTCTTGACGAAGAACGGCTTGGAGTTGTCCTTGCCCCTCATGCCCTCCACTTTGGCCATGGTGTCTTCTACCAGCTGATATCTTTGGACCATCTCGGTGTAAGTTTGAATGTTGTGAGGCCCGAGCTTCTCGATGAACATGGGCGTGAGCCCATCCATGAACCGATTTGCCTTTAGTCTTTCCGTTCCCACTAGGTGTGGGGCATACACAACAAGATGCGCGAACTGACCCTCATACTCAGCCACGGACATTCCTTTCTATTTCAGTGCGGAAAATTCCACCACCTTCTTTTCCTTAACTCTTTCAGAGAAGTATTTTCCTCGGAAGATCTCCAGAAATCCTGCCCACTCTAGCTCAGCTACATTTGGCAGGTGGGCCGATGTGGCCTTCCACCATGCTCGGGCATCCTTAGTGAATTAAAAAGGGGCCTGTACCACCTTCTCCCTGTTAGTGCATTGCATGACTTGGAAGATCCTTTCTATCTCCTCCTGCCAGTTCTCTGCTTCGTCCGGATCAGGGGATCCAGAGAAGCGAGGAGGGTTCAAACTCCTAAATGTGCGGTGTAAATCACCTGCTCCATTCCTAGCAGCAGCAGCAGTCTGATTTCCAGCCTGAACCACATTTTGTAAAGCCTGAGTCAATCCAGCCATGGTTTCTTGCATAGCTTCCCACTGGTTGCGAGCCATTGCAATTGAGTGGAAGAGTTATGAAGGTTCTTGAGAAAAGGATGGAAACCAATTAATGTCTCTAGATACATTACAAGAGTCAATGGGTAAGGAGTGTTTTGTTCATTCTAACATGTTCCTAGTCTCTACCCATTCTCACCAGGTACTATATTTAATTTCCATGACCTAGGTTCCATTGGTATCTCCTAATTTTGAGACATATATCCTATTTGGTATTCCTAGGCTTTGATACCACTAAACTGTCACATCCCGAGAATTATGCAGCGGATATTGATAATGCGGAAATAATTCGAGACGATATCCCGAGACGTGAACAGTTGGCAAATAAGCCTTTAGCTAGCACACAATAAATGTATAACAACATATATCATCATAGGGCCCAAATATTGAACTCAACTAATCTTGTATTCAAATTTCAACTCATTGTATTCCAAATGGGAACTATTACAGGACTAAGACTCGATAAAAAGAAAAGTATATTTTTATTCCTCACTTTATTACTACATGTTCTAACACTGAAAGCAAACTACTATAACTAGACTCATAGTTGGAACGCTCATCACTCGGATGCATTCCCGTCCTCGACTTGCTCCTCCTCTTGAACATCATAGTCACCTAGATTGGGTAAAAGTAGGGGATGAGCAGACTAGCCCAGTAGGATTTATATCTCAATGTGCGGGCAATGATATAAGTGATTAACAATTTAGAACTAGGTAAGCACGATCAATGTCATGATATGCATGTACGAATAAAACTCATTAAAACATGATACATGAACAAGCTAGATAGAGTGATCATGATAGAGCAAGATTCTAGAATAAGATGACCAGATAGAACTAGCAACAGATCACTTTGTACAAGCACGCAAGATTTCACTTGATGTCAATAGCTTTCAAGAACGCAAGATATCACTAATTGCAATAAATGCAGGATGGCCATATCACGCAAGCAAGCAAGCACGCACGAGCACGATCATGTAACACTAATCAGGCACGTAGACACTAATGTACACCAAGGAAAGATCCACCAAGAATATACACCAGGACACGTGTATGTGGTTATTGTATCTATCATTCAACACGCACGCACGACTCCCAGCGTAGATGCAATGCCAGTAATCATTATACCCCATAGTTAACAGTATATTTATGACTCTCCACCATTGGGGCTAGACTGGAGCCCTTGGACACTCGCCATGCCCGATCAGCATCTCACTTAAATTTTAAATGTAGATACCCAAAGTCATTAATAATGGCCAATGAGAGTTTCAATAAGTAAGCATGTGTAATGTCATGTTCATGATGATGAGGAGGACAAGTAATAAGTAAATTGAACATGATTTTATGATAACAGTGGTCACGAGATAAATTTGGCGGCATAACGGTATGATTTATACTTTAGTTCAATCTTTACATTAATGGCTTTAGTCTAGATTGTAATTCACACTCACGAGAACAAGATGAGAGAGGAAGTGCACGCTATCTCCAGGGAACTTCAATGGTAGAACTAACTCGTCGGCCATGTGGGAATCCATGGTTAGAGGAGATTTACGGAGGCCTTGGAAAAAGGTCGCTAGTCTACCGATTCGGAATGACCGATAGAGAGCTTCCAATTTCCCAAGAAAGGGATGCCTAGATGTGTAAGTGTGTAGTGATGTACGCGTCTCAATTCACAAACCATCGGTTTCAAACTTGCAGAAAGCACTTAGTATGATAACATGACATGAAACTATGCAGTTTAACTAAACATGGATTGCAAGATTTTAAGATAATAGATTATCATTTTAATAAGCTAGAATAGTACAAAGAGTGAATCAAAAGTTACCGGAATGGTCACGTCATTAATAAAGCACTTAGAATAATGTTCATATAATTAAGGCTTTTTAAATGGGTTAAATAATTTTAAGCCATTAAACGGATATCATGTAATGATCAAACCCAAGACATGAGAATTACACGCTAAATATCATGTTAAACAGACCTCAGGTATGCCTTAAAATATGCGTCCAACACAGAGTACGCACTTAAAAATGCAGTGCACAGTGAAAAGCAGGCGAAACTATAAAGATACTAAATCGCATCCACACTTGTCACGTCCCGACACAGAATATCGGAACGCGAGGCAGTTGCAAGAAAAGGTATAGAGCAAGTACTAGACATCCAACCATTGCACAATGAATAATACTAAATCAAATATTTCTCATTAATAATTTCCAATGTCTAGTTACAACCACTAAAATCAGAGCCAAACCATAGGGCCCAATTACATTGAACATAGCAAAAGACTAAACTTCAAATCTTACTACTACAACGGTAAACATAGTAATATGACGCTAGGGTGCTCATGACATCACTTCAGGTCGTTCCTGTCCTCTTGAGTGTATAGTTCATCCTCGGTCTTACCTGAGAACACAACGACAAATAACGCAGGGTGAGCGAACAATGCCCAGTAGGACTTAAATCTCAGGCTCAAGCAGACTTTAAATAATTAATGCATTAAAGGCAGAGTAACTAATGATAGAACGAGAAAGTCAAGTATGGTAAAAGATAGCATGACAACGCTTGATCGAAATAGCAAGACTTTCTAAATATAGACTTTCCAAAAATAGCACGTGTCGGGAATAGTACAAAAATAGCAGGATGGCCATAGCACAATAGCACAAAGTATAGTAATAGCACAACGAGTATAGCATAGCACTTTGTTGTCAATGGACAACGAGAGAACATAGCACTTTTTGTCAATAGATACTAGAGAACATAGCACTTTTTGATTGTCAATTAGATAGTCGAGAGAGATAGCACTCGAGTGTAATGCCAAACACTCTGATCATTTAACTCCCATAGGCACTAACACTTTCGGGCGCACATCCCAGGACCAGATCGGGCCCTTTATATATTGCCATGCATTGGTTATATTGTTTATCTTTAGACAATCAGTCAATGGCCAATATAGAGTACTAAAAAATAGATGAGAGCACAAGATGAAAAGACGAGATAGTAGAGAGAACATGAATAGATGAGCGAATAGAGTATAGATGAGAGCTAGTGGACATTTGCACGTAACACGTTGAGTAAACATGCGATAGTAACAGTTGCACAACACGCGCACGGGGTGTAGTCAGGTGGAATTCACTACCTTTCCACTGACCATGTTACGCACAGGTCCAGAGATCCAGCGTGATTCAAGACGAGAGTGAACTTCTAATGGCCGCTTGGATCATATTGATCCCTAAAGGGGTATCATAGGTGTTAGGGTACAACCGGCTCATCGACTATGTGGGAATCCATGGACAGAGGAGACTTACGAAGGCCTTGAACAAAGACTCACTAGTCCGGCAGAAGGAATATCCGACGGAGAGATCGTCTAAGTCAAGAAAGAGGGTAATTATAGAAACAAGTGCTCGACGTTCTAGAGGAGTTCTAGAACAGTGGAGCGTCGGTATCGTAGTTTCCAAACGATGGGAGAATTGAAAACAAGTTCATTTATAAATAAGGCAATTTAATTGCATAAATTCCCAGACATATTATGTAGCATCTTCATGCTAATTAAGTCATATTTGGATGGTTCAAGGTGTATGCACACGTGACAAGAATCATAGACATGAAAAGGTCATGTGATTAACTATTATTAATTAGAATACATTCAATATGTACAGTTTCGTTTTTCTGTGATTAAGACAGTTAACAAGACATGGGATTACCGTAGAACACTAGACTTGCAAAAATGTGGGTTTTCATGCAAAATTTTGAGATCGCGACGGACACTTGTAAGGATCGCAATGGCGACTGATCAGATTGCGACAGTGCCTTGTAAGGATCGCGATAGGCTTGTCTGATCAGGCAGGCAGTTCGCGACGGGTTCACATGAAGAAGGCGACAGGGCTATCAGACCTAGAGGTCAGGTCGCGACGGTGGTCCTGTCGCGATCAGATCATGACGGAAGTTCTTGTCGCGATCTTCCTGAGAACGCGGCCTATCGGGCCGTCGCATTCTCAGGTCCCTGGCCTGAGTCCGACAGAGAATGGACAGTGCTTTGGATTACGGACTAGACTTTCCCTATTTTGACACAGGGTTGTTATAAAATTAAGAACAAATTGTACAGTGCATGAAAAATCACAAAACTAGTTTTAATCTAATCTAGACATGCATGGGTACTTCCAGTAATTCGGAATTTGAAAACAACGAAAGTTTTAGCATGGTTTAATAAAGAGTATTCATGTTGAGTATAGAACAGTGTACAGTTGGGATCAAAGAATTAATTTGCATGATAGGATGGATGGAAATTAGGGCTTTTAGGGGCAAAAGAAACCTAACATCCATCAGAATCTCCAATAAAAATTTCATGGCATGAAATCAAGTGTAGGAGAACAAGATTTAGTAAGGGGGTTCAGGGTCAAGATAAGTGCAGAACTTCGAAAAATAAGAAGTAAATATTGACTCAATGATAAATCATGAAACTTGAGGGTATTGTTCTTGATGATTGAGACAACCTACAGACAAAATTTTAGGATTTTTTTTCTCTTGAGAATGCCTACCTTTGATCATTTTCCTCTTCTAGGGTTAAGACTTGAAGAACTCGGGTTGAGGGCTTGAGAACTCATTTCTCCTACGATTTCTCCTCCTCTTGGCCTCTCTTCCTGATCCAGCAACCTCTTGGCACCAGCTAGGGCCGACCATGAGGGTTTTAGATAAGTATTTAAGCTTCTCCTCGCTCCCTTTCCTAGTTTAAGTCTAATTCCCCTTTAATTCCGAGTTTCCTATTTTCCTCTCCCCTTTTTTAAGCAAGAGATCTCCTAATTGGGTTGAGAGAGAGGGGATTTCGTGGCCAAGCAATTGGGGAAGGTTTAGGATTCCAAATCCAACTCAAATCACTTATTTTAATGCATTAAATACCCTCTTTTTCTTTAGGTAATATTTTAGTTACGAATTTTGGATATTTTTCTATTATTCCCCTTTTTAAAATCTCTGTTTTAGCCCACTAATTTCTATTGGGTCAATTTAATAAAGCCCATCACTTGTTTTCATCTAATGGGTTTTATTTAATTCTTTTTCCAGTAATTTATTTTCTTTTATTTGCTTTTCTAATAAATCAAAAATTTAATATTATGTAACATTTTCAAAAATTCAAGTTGCTACATCCTCTCCCTCTTAAAAGGAATTTGGTCCCCAAATTCATATGATCATAGGGGAGGAATGTCTTACCGAAAAGATCAGGATAGTTCCGTCTGATGAGTCCTTCCGGTTCCCAGGTGGCTTCTTCCACTCCGCATTTATACCATAAGACTTTAACCATGTGGATGGGATAGTTCCTGAGCTGTTGTACCTTCCGTTCTAGTATCTTGACTGACTTCTCTTCGTATGTCACATCTGTTTTCAGCACCAACTTGTCGTGGCGGATGATGTGTGTAGGGTCATAGACATATTTCCTGAGCATGGAGACATGGAACACATTGTGTACACATGCTAGATCCGGTGGTAAAGCTAGTCGGTATGCCACCTCACCAATCCTTTCGAGTACTTCAAAAGGACCATTGAATCTAGGGCTGAGCTTTCCCTTTACACCGAATCTTTGAATGCCACAAGTAGGTGACACTTTTAGAAATACATGATCACCCACTTGAAATTCCAGATCTCGCCTTCTTTTGTCTGCGTAGCTCTTCTGTCTGGATTGAGCAATCTTGAGCCGGTCTCTGATTACCTGAATGTCTCTTGTGGTATTCTGTACCATCTCTAGGCCTAGCGATTGTTGTTCTCCAACCTCATTCCAGCATGCAGGTTATCTACAGTTCCTTCTGTAGAGTGCTTCGAATAGTGCCATCTTAACGCTTGCCTGATAACTGTTGTTATAGGCGAACTCAATTAAAGGTAGGTGCTCGTTCCAATAACTTTGGAAATATATAGTGCAGGCTCTCAACATATCTTCAAGAATTTGGTTGGTTCTTTCAGTTTGTCCATCAGTTTGTGGATGGAACGCGGTACTAAAGTTGAGTTTAGTACCAAGTGCACCTTGTAGTCCTTTCCAAAAATGAGATGTGAATCTCGAATCTCGATCCGAGACTATGGATGATGGAACTCCATGCAGTCTTACAATCTCCTTAACATATAAGGGAGCTAGTACTTCTACCGACCACTTACTCTTTATAGCAAGGAAGTGAGCAGATTTGGTTAGCCGGTCAACAATGACCCATATGGCATCGAGTCCACCACGAGTCTTGGGTAACCCAATGATGAAGTCCATGCCAATGCTTTCCCATTTCCATTCCGGAATATCCAGTGGCCTGAGCACGCCAGAAGGGCGCATATGCTCTGCTTTTACCTGTTGACAAGTAAGGCAGTGAGCGGCATGTTCGGCTACCTCTCTCTTCATGTTCGGCCACCAAAATGTTCTCTTCATATCTTGATACATTTTGGTACCTCCAAGATGAATAGTGTACTTTGTCTTGTGAGCTTCATTCATTAGCTTTCTCTTTAGTTCTTCATTGTCGGGGACGCATGTCCTCCCTTGAAATACTAGCCTACCATCCTCAGTCATGGCAAAGTCCGGCCTTTCGGATGGAGTTTCCTTGACGTGAACTAAGAATGGATCATTATCTTGTTGAGCTTTAATCTCTTCCATCAAGTCGGATTGAATCTTGATATTGGCAATCAAGACTCGGTCATCCCTATGTTCAATATTTAAGTCTAACCTTGTGAATTGTTCTAGTAGTTGCATCTCGCCAAGGACTAGACTTGAAACAGATGCCATCGGCTGTCTGGTAAGAGCGTCAGCCACGACATTACCTTTGCCAGGATGGTATTGAATGTTGAAGTCGAAGTCCTTCAGATATTCTAGCTATCTTCTTTGTCTCATGTTGAGTTCCTTCTGGGAGAATAAATACTTCAGACTTTTATAGTCTGAGTAGACAGTGAATTGCTTGCCATATAGGTAATGTCTCCAGATCTTCAAGGCGAAGACCACAGCCGTGTGTCTTCAGTTGTCTTGAAGAATAGGCAATGACCTTCTCTTTTTGCATTAGTACACAACCTAGCCCAATTCCCAAGGCATCGGTGTAGATAGAGAAACCATCTCCTTCTATTTGCCGAGCGAGAACATGGGTTGAGGTAAGATAGTTTTGAGAGTTTGGAAACTCTTCTCACACTCTTTACTCCAGGAGTAGGGATTCTCCTTTCGTGTCAGACGCGTGAGTGGAAAGGCGATCTTGGAGAAGTCCTTGATGAACCACCTGTAGTAGCTAGCTAGTCCCAAGAAACTTCTGATTTCAGTGACATTGGTTGGTCTCTCCCAGTTGAGTACAGCCTCGACTTTGGAGGGATCAACTAAGATGCCGTCCTTTGAGATGACATGGCCCAAGAAGGACACTTCTTCGAGCCAGAATTCACACTTGCTAAGTTTTGCGTATAGTTTGTTGTCTTGCAAGACTTGCAGTGCAATCTTTAGGTATTTTTCATGCTCTTCCTTGGTCTTGGAGTATATGAGGATATCGTCGATGCAGACGACCATGAACTTGTCAAGGTATGGCCGATATATGCTGTTCATGAGTTGCATAAAGGCTGCAGGAGCATTGGTTAGACCAAAAGACATAACGGTGAATTCATAATGTCCATACCTGCTCCTGAAAGCCGTTTTGAAGATATCGTCATCCTTGATCCTCATTTGGTAATAGCCAGATCGAAGATCGATCTTGGAGAAATATTAAGCTTCAGATATTTGGTCGAACAGTTCATCGACTCTGGGCAAAGGGTACTTGTTCTTGATGGTGAGTTGATTGAGTTGTCGATAGTCGATGCAGAGCCTCATCGATCCATCCTTCTTCTTGACGAACAGCATAGGTGCTCCCCATGGGGAAGTACTTGGTCTGATGAACCCCTTTTCTAGTAGCTCCATCAGTTGCACCTTCAATTCCTTTAACTCAGCAGGTGACATCCGGTACGGTTGACGTGATACCAGTGCGGCTCCAGGAATCAGCTCAAAGGTGAAGTTGACATCTCATTCAGGGGGAATCCTGAGCAGGTCATCGGGGAATACATCGGGGAAATCCTGGACTATGTGGATGTCTTCTATCATAGAACCCTTCTTTTCCACAACTACAGTTGCAAGGAAAGCAATGCAGCCTTTCCTTATCATGTTATGAGCTTTTATGGCGGAGATTAGAGACATCCATCTCTTATGTCTAATCCCAGAGAATGCCAATTTAGGAAAGTCACTAAAGGTAATCTTCCCTTTCTTACAGTCGACACGTGCCCTATAAGCGGACAACCAGTCGGCTCCTAAGATTACATCATAGCCTTCCTTGGGCATACATACCAGGTCGGCCTTTAAGTTTTGGTCTTCGATCATTACATCGGCAAATGGAAAGAATTTGTTTAGTTTTTCCTTCTCTCCTAGTGGTGTAGTAATAGAGAATTCACATCCCATGGATGTAGGTTTGGTATTCAAGGTATCCGAAAAATTTTGAGATATAAATGAATGAGTTGCTTCAGTATCAAATAAGACGAATGCGGATGGAGAGAAAACTTGAAGGATACCTTCTACCACGCCACCGTCCATAGCGGGTTCCTCATCATGTAGGGCTTGCAGTCTTCCCTGTTTCTTAGGCGCATTAGGGCGCCTATCATTCTCTTTCAGTAGCGGGCACTCGGGGATGCAGTGCTCGCGACTTCCACAGTGCAAACATGCGCCAGCCTTCCTCCAGCACACGTCAGCGGTGTGACCGGGCTTGTCACAGTGCTTGTAGTTACTTTTTGTTTGAGTGTTGGGGATGACAACTTTAGGTTTCTTTTCTTGGCTAGGTCCCTCCGTGATGTTAAAGGAACGTTTCTTGCCATTGTTTGGCTTAGCAGATGACTGGCCAGAGGTAATTTCCTTTTTCACGAACTTCCCATTTATACGATCGGTGAAGTCCGTAGCATCTTCCAGTAGCTGAGCCTTCTTTACCATCTCGGCATAAGTCTGAATGTCGAGAGGTGCGAGTTGGGTAATGTATTGAGGCTTAAGGCTGTTGAGGAATCACTTAGCCTTCATTCTCTCCGTGTTCACCAGGTGTTCAGCATACCTTGCTAGTCTAGAGAGCTGGGCTTCATATTCAGCCACAGTCAAGCTTCACTGTTTCAGAGCAGCGAATTCCACAGCCTTCCTTTCTTGGACACACTCGGAGAAGTACTTGGAGTTGAAAGCTTCCTTGAATTCATTCTAGGTAAATTGCTCGTTCTCCCTAGTAGCTTCCACTAACTCCCACCAAACGCGGACATCCTTCTTCAGTTGGAATGTAGCCAGTAGCAGCTTATCCCCCACTGCACATTGCATAACACGGAAGATCCTTTACTTTTCCTTCAGCCAGTGCTCGACTTCATCCAGATCCATGGATCCACTGAACCTTGGCGGGTTCAGACTTCTAAGTTGCGATGCAGGTTGCCTACACCATGATTGCCACCTCCTTAGGTAGCTTGCACAATGGCACGCATCAGTTCTTGGATGGTTTGTTGCATGCCCCTCATTTGAGCACGTTCAGAAGTCATCTTGATTGCTTAGTTCCTACAAAATAACTTATTGTCATGATATCGATGTGGAATTTAATTCGTGCGTGTGTGAGTTCATTTTAGGCAGTTACCCTTGGCTCTAACCACAACTCACATAGGTATGATATTTGACTCTAGTCGAGACAGGTTAACCTAGATCATCCTATACTTAAGAATAACCTAGGCTCTGATACCACAAAACTGTCACGCCCCGACGCAGAATATCGAAACGCGAGGCAGTTGCAAGAAAAGGTATAGAGCAAGTACTAGACATCCAACCATTGCACAATGAATAATACTAAAGAAAATCTTTCTCATTAATAATTTCCAATGTCTAGTTACAACCACTAAAATCAGAGCCAAACTATAGGGCCCAATTATATTGAACATAGCAAAAGACTAAACTTCAAACCTAACTACTACAACACTAAACATAGTAATATGATGCTAGGGTGCTCATGACATCACTCCAGGTCGTTCCTGTCCTCTTGAGTGTATAGTTCATCCTTGGTCTCACCTGAGAACACAACGACAAATAACGCAGGGTGAGCGAACAATGCCCAGTAGGACTTAAATCTCAGGCTCAAGGAGGCTTTAAATAATTAATGCATTAAAGGTAGAGTAACTAATGATAGAATGAGAAAGTCAATTATGGTAAAAGATAGCATGACAGTGCTTGATCGAAATAGCAAGACTTTTCAAATATAGACTTTCCAAAAATAGCACAAGTGTCGGGAATAGTACAAAAATAGCAGGATGGCCAAAGCATAATAGCACAAAGTATAGTAATAGCACAACGAGTATAGCATAACACTTTGTTGTCAATGGACAATGAGAGAACATAGCACTTTTGTCAATAGACACGAGAGAACATAGAACTTTTTGATTGTCATTTAGATAGTCGAGATAGATAGCATTCGAGTGTAATGCTAAACACTCTAATCATTTAACTCCCATGGGCACTAGCACTTTCGGGCGCACATCTCAAGACCAGATCGGGCCCTTTGTATATTGCCAGGCATTGGTTATATTGTTTATCTTTAGATAATCAGTCAATGGCCAATATAGAGTACCAAGAAATAGATGAGAGCACTAGATGAAAAGACGAGATAGTAAAGAGAATGTGAATAGATGAGCGAATAGAGTATAGATGAGAGCTAGTGGACATTTGCACGTAACACGTCGAGTAAACAAGCGATAGTAATAGTTGCACAACACGCGCACGGGGTGTTGGAAGTAAGGTGGAATTCACTACCTTTCCGCTGACCATGTTACGCACAGGTCCAGAGGTTCGGCGTGATTCAAGACGAGAGTGAACTTCTAATGGCCGCTTGGATCGTATTGATCCCTAAAGGGGTATTATAGGTGTTAGAGTACAACCGGCTCGTCGACCATGTAGGAATTCATGGACAGAGGAGACTTACGGAGGCCTTGAACAAAGACTCACTAGTCCGACAGAAGGAATATTCGACGGAGAGATCATCTAAGTCAAGAAAGAGGGTAATTATAGAAACAAGTGCTCTACGTTCTAGAGGAGTTCTAGAACAGTGGAGCGTTGGTATCGGTGTTTCCAAACGACGCGAGAATCGAAAAAAAGTTCATTTATAAATAAGGCAATTTAATTGCATAAATTCCCAGACATATTATGTAGCATGTTCATGCCAATTAAGCCATATTTGGATGGTTCAAGGTGTGTGCACACGTGACAAGAAATCATAGACATGAAAAGGTCATGTGATTAACTTTTATTAATTCAAATACATTCAATATGTACACTTTCGTTTTTCTGTGATTAAGACAGTTAACAAGACATGGGATTACCGTAGAACACTAGACTTGCAAAAATGTGGGTTTTCATGCAAAATCCTAAGATCGCGACGAACACTTGTAAGGATCGCGATGGGGACTGATCAGAACGCGACAGTGCCTTGTAAGGATCGCGACAGGCTTGTCTGATCAGGCAGGCAGTTCGCGACGGGTTCACATGAAGAAGGTGTCAGGGCTGTCAGACCCGGAGGTTAGGTCGCGACGGCGGTCCTGTCACGATCAGATCGCGACGGATGTTCTTGTCGCGATTTGCCTGAGAATGCGGCCTATTAGGCCATCGTGTTCTTAGGTCCCTGGCCTGAGTCCGATAGAGAAAGGATAGTGCTTTGGATTGCAGACTAGACTTTCCCTATTTTGACACAGGTTCTAAAATGAAGAACAAATTGTACAGTGCATGAAAAATGATGAAACTATTTGTAATCAGATCAAGACATGCATAGGTACTTCCAGTAATTCGGAATTTGAAAACAACGAAAGTTTCAGCGTGGTTTAATAAAGAGTATTAATGTTGAGTATAGAATAGTGCACAGTTGGGATCAAAGAATTAATTTGCATGATAGGATGGATGGAAATTATGGCTTTTAGGGGAAAAAGAAACCTAACATCCATCATAATCTCTAATAAAAATTTCATGGCATGAAATCAAGTGTAGAAGGAGAACAAGATTTAATAAGGGGGTTCGGGGTCAAGATAAGTGCAGAACTTCGAAAAACAAGAAGTAAATATTGACTCGATGATAAATCATGAAACTTGAGGGTGTTGTTCCTGATGATTAGGAGAACCTACAGACAAAATTTTAGGATTTTTTCTCATGAGAATGCCTACCTTTGATCATTTTCCTCTTCTAGGGTTAAGACTTGAAGAACTCGAGTTGAGGGCTTGAGAACTCCTTTCTCCCATGTTTTCTCCTCCTCTTGGCCTCTCTTCCTGATCCAGAAACCTCTTGGCATGAGCTAGGGCTGGCCATGAGGGTTTTAGAGAAGTATTTAAGCTTCTCCCCACTCCCTTTCCTAGTTTAAGTCCAATTCCCCTTTAATTCTGAGTTTCCTATTTTTCTCTCCCCTTTCTTAAGCAAGAGATCTCCTAATTGGGTTGAGATAGAGGAAATTTCATGGCCAAGCAATTGGGGAAGGTTTATGATTCCGAATCCAACTCAAATCACTTATTTTAATGCATTAAATACCCTCTTTCTATTTAGGTAATATTTTAGTTACGAATTTTGGATATTTTTCTATTATTCTCCTTTTTAAAATCTCTATTTTAGCCCACTAATTTCTATTCGGTCAATTTAATAAATCCCATCACTTGTTTTCATCTAATCGGTTTTATTTAATTCTTTTTCCATTAAATTATTTTCTTTTATTTGCTTTTCTAATAAATCAAAAATTTAATATTATGTAATTTTTTTCAAAAATTCAAGTTGCTACAACACTAGTGGCAGCCTTAAAGACTAAATCGCGTCGGGGGACATGGACGCATCTACAGAAAACCATTAAAAAAAAATGTGGGCGGGAAAACCCTCTTAAACGCGTCGGGGTCGGACGCCGTGTTTCAGAGCGGCCCCGACTCCCAGGCGGCACGCGGACGCACGTGAGGTGTGGACTGGTCAACACCCAAATCGCGTCTAGGCATGCAGACACCTTTCATGGGATCGCGTCGCCCTTGGGCGACGCGATACCAGGCCCTTGACTCGCGTCCACCTACATGGACGCGGTTCAGGGTCAGACCGAAAATGCAGGAGCTGCACTCAGGGAGGGGTTCGATCATGCAATGCTTATATCTCCTAAACTAGGGCTCTTCAGACAAAAGTCTTAACATGAAAGTTGTTGGGGACATGACAAAGGAGAGAACTATGATTATTAAATAATTTTAAATGGTCTTGAGATGCGTGATAAATCGACTTGAATAGGAAAAGACCCTAACATGCGCGACTTTGGCAAAACACTTATAATTCAAAATCTACTCATTGGAATTTGATGAAACCAATTAGGAACGAAACTAGACTTGATGCTCTACACATTGGTATAAGATTTGTTAATATTTGGCCCAAGAAAACCTACCTTTTGGGTTGATGAAGTCTCATTCTTTAGAAATCTGTTCTTCAAACCACTATTTGAAGAACACTTAATACTTCATGTATACTGCATGGAAATTGGGCATTCCAGTGGGTTAGAACGTAGACTTGACCCTCTTTCTAGAGGTATAGGCCTTGCACGATGGGATTTAGGTTTGACCTACCTTTGGTCGACTCCAAGCGGATGGTTTGCACAGGCTGAAGCAGACGAAAAGAGGAAGAAGATAAGCTTCTTGTGGTCGATCCACAACTCCCCAGCCGCCCAACACTCCTCCACACGACCCCAACAAGTTGTAAAACTCATCCCTAGGGTTTAATGGAGAGTATTTAAGCAACCATGGTGTTTAGGAGTCCTATTGTGACAAGGAAACCCAAGTTGCGGTTTTGGCTTATTAGTTTCCTGTTTTGAGGATTTCTTCCTCCATTTGAGTGTGTGAGGCTTTAAGAAACCTCCCACCATAGTTATGCATGAATTTGGGTTGCCATGAGTGCAAGATCTCTTCCCCATTCAACTCTAATTGCCTCTTTCTAATTTCAACTTATTTAAGCTATAAATTTCCATGCATTTTCTTGATTTATTTGATTTTTGAGTCATATGTGGTCCATTGGCCCAATTAAGATATTGGGTCATTAATATATAATGTTGGGACTCTCTCCAATACTTTTATTTAATTTTTGGTTGCATCGTATTTCTGTGTCAACGGTTTTTCGACTTGTTTCCTAATTTGGATAATCGGTCACCATGTGATACACACTTGGTTAATCATATATTTTGTCACATAAATTTCTTCGTTGAACACTTAGGAATAATGTGTGGGGTTGATTTATAATTTTTACGAAATTTTCTGATGTGTTTTAGCACATACGATAATGATACGTATGTTTTAAATACTATGATATTATGGAATTTATTTATTTCCATTTATTTGGATTTTTATGAAGTTAAAATTTCTAGGGTGCTACACTTGTGGTGGCTGACAAACCACTCAGATAAAGTAAGTGGGTGGTCTCTAGGTGGAAACTTGTCAGATCTGCCAAGCAAGAACTTCCTGTATAGAGACTGATGGCCCCGAGACCACTAGTCTTTAGTCTTGGACTCAGCTATGGAGAAAATTTTGAACTGATCAGCTTTAGATAAGGGAGATAAAGGAAGAACAATGTTCAGGTGGTCAGTTAGGTTGAGGTGAGGGAGGTAAAAAAGAATAGCAAATGTGCATTTCTGTAAATATTCACAGTATAGAGATCTCCTTCTGTTTTCAACAGAAAGAGAGAACCAAAGAGGAGGAAAGTGAGGTTCAGAAGAGAGAGCAAGATCTTTAGAGACTTTCCTCTTCTTAGGAACAGGACTAGAAGAGCCTGTCCTATGAACATGGGTGCCAACGGCCAGGACTGAGTGAAGAATTGCTTCTTCAAACTCATCTTTGATGTCCTGAATAATGTGGCCTTGTACACGAGCACTCTCCGGAATAAGAGTGATGAAGGAGGGAGGAGTAGGTGGATGAAGAGAAGAGAAAGAGGTAGGAGGAGGTGGTGCAGATGGTCCAGTAGTTGATGGACCAGCAGATGAGGGTCCAGCTGAAGAAGATGATGCTAGAGGTTCCTTAAAAGTAGGAGGAGGAATGAAGGTGGAAGACATAGGAGAAGAAGAGGAGGTGGTAGGAAATGGTGTAGGTGAGGAGCTGTGTTTTGGTAGAGGTTGTTTGAAGGTGGCAGGGGGTGGAGGGGTAGTGGATGATAAAGATGGAGAAGAGGGAGCTGGATCCTTAAGAGGAGAAGGAACAGGAGACTCTGGGGGCACATCAACAGCTACCACTGCTTCTTCAATCTTGACTTGTGCTGCCTCTGACTCCACTGGCCCTGATGGCCCTGACTCTTCAGCTAACGGCCCTGTTGGCCCAGACTCTTCAACTGTTGGCCCGGGTGGCCCTGACTCCTTTGTAGGCTCAGATGACATGGATTCCTCAACATTTGGCCCTGATGGCCTGACTGCTTCTTCAGATGGCCCTGGTGGCCGGACTTCCTCTTCAGCAATTTGCCTTGAAGGCCCTGAACTGCTATCTGGCATGGATTGAGTGGGAGCAGGAGGGGCAGGGGTAGATGGATGCACCCTCACAAAATCTGATAGGTCTTTCATTAATTTCGTCAGGCTTCCCAGCTCATTTTTCATTCCCTGGAGCTCAGCTTTGACTGCTCCAATTTCCTTTGCTCTAGTGCTTTGACTAAGAAATATGGAAGTGATGTCTGACTGCACTGAGCACAAAATTTCCCCTTGAGCATTTAATCTTTCAATAACTGGCCTTAGGTGCACACGAACCTTCTTTTTCTTGGATCTTCAGTGTGCCTTCCTAGTAAGCAATGGAATTTTAGATGCAAGACCTTTCCCTTTCTTTCTAGAGCCACGAGCTGGCTCCACAACAACATTATCATCATCACTATCGAAAATACTCTCCACAAGACATTCTTGATATTTATCAGTAGGGGGATTTACTGTGGGCCCCCCCCTGAATAGCTGCTTCCACTTGAATCACAGGCTCCCCCTGAAATGGAGCATCTTCCATTTGCTCATCCTCACTGTGGCTTGTTGCCACAACTTCTAGAATAACTGCTTCTTGACTTTCTTCTATAATAACATCTTCAGTAGGAATATTTGGGATGATTTCTTCATGAGTCTCTTCCTGTTCCCCCTCAATATGAGCAACTGTCTCTAAGACTTCTTCAATAGTAGATGCAATGACTATTGAGGGGGTCTCAATTTCAGATGAATGCCCAACGGGCTCAATATGTTCAGGAACAATTTCTTCTATCCTTCTTGTACTGGCAACAGTTTCTTCAACTCCGACTGCTGCTTCTTCCTCTTGAACTTCTTGAATTTTTGGGGCTACACCAATTATTGCTTCTCCTTCTGCCACTGAAGTCTTAGTCCAAAGGTTTCCAACAAGAGAGAAACCACTTTTCTTCAGATTTCTGGACCGAATGGGCTGGCCCATCTTCTCCATCACTTCTCCCTTCAAATCAATGCCATACTCCTTGAAAATCCTTGTCAGCAAATGTGCATATGGAAGAGATACATTCAACTTATTCTTCTTATCACATATCATCTCTGTAGCAAGTCTCATTCTTTCAATTATCACTTGAGCCATATTGATTGCCTGATTCTGGATTGCCCAAAACATCATGTCAGAGTCGGCTTTAGGGCAAGTTGAGAATGTGGCACTCCTTGGCACTAGAATCTGATAGACTATGAAGTGAAGGATTCTATTGAATGCGTTCAACTGGTTGATATCTATTTTGCCATCTTTCAACTTGTACTATGTTCCGATGATGTCTAAACCCTTAGCATGAATATCCACAGTGTCTACCCTACTGTGACCAATGGTAGACACACCAAATAGCCTCTCCAGTAGATCATAGGTGATGAGAATGCGAGTATCTTTAATTGAGGAGGTGAGGGACCCATCTTCTTCTATCTTCAGGCAAGTGTAGAATGCCTTGACTAGGTCTGGATAGCTCGGCTTAGAAACTGTAACTAGCCTCGACCACTTCATCCTCTGACTAGCTTCCACAATACTGTTCATCCCACGCTTCTCCAAATTGGCAATATTCACTGTCTTGTTACCACACAACTTGATCTTGACTGCTGCAAATCTTTCCTGCTGCTCCCCTATGAGGAAGGCGACGCTGTATCCACCTACGGTGCCGGAACTCCAAGAAGCAGCCATGGATTTGAACAAGGAGAGTTTCTAGAGGATCATGGGGAGGAATGGAACAGAAGCCCTCAAGAAATTTTTGCGGGAACAGAGAGAACTTTCAAAATCGCATATAGAGTATTCCAGAATCGATAGGGTTTTATCGCTCCAGGCAAATCGAAAGAGATATAAGAGAGATGGAATCAATAAGACATGACTTACGGATTTAACGGCAGGACATAAAGACACTTTTTAAAATGCCAAAGCAATAAATGCGGATTGTAGCAACCCGAGAATTTCAATAATTGAAAATTGGAGATAAATAGAAAATATGACCACTTAATAATTTAAAACTAGTTAAATACGTACGCACCATTATCCTAGATGTAAGAACACATCTAACAATTTCGTAAAAATCATAGTTAGACTTTAAATATTATTCTCTAGTGACCCATAAAGAAATTTGGGCTAATAAAAATCTTTTGGATTGAATTTAAGAATTTTTGTGACTTATTATCTTCATTAAGGAATAAGTTGAAAAACCATTATCACATATACATAAAGGGGTCATAAATTAAAATAAAAATTATGGTTGGACTTCAAACAATGGGTATTGACAATCCAATGAAAGAAATGGGCTGAAGGATGTCCTTTGGACCACAAATAAATTCATGCAACGAAAATGACCTGAAATTCAGAAATATTCATTAATGGACCATGATAGGGTAAATTCTCACCCTATAGAGCATCATTAGACTTCAAACCAAGCCCAAATTCATGGTTACCACCTAAGGTTAGCTTACATACCAATTCCATCATGAATTTGGGAGAGAAATCTCCAAGTTGAGGAAAGGTATACCCAAATTCGTGCCTAAAGGTTTCCTAATTTAATTAGGCAACTAAAGGCCCCTCTCTCTATAAATAAAGCCTCTCTCTCCCATGGGACGACCCCTAGGGTTATTGGAGGTGTTCTTGGAGGCAATGGTGGCTGGAGATCTCAAGGAGAAGGCTAGAGCACGGAGGAATCCCATGATCTTTCCAACTCGGATCTGCAACGACCTGCACTTGAGTCCCTTCAAGATCATCACCAAAAGATAGTGAAACCTCGACCAAACTGTACAAACCATACATCTTTGGAAAGCTCTTTGAGTCTAGTTTCTTATGACACTATTTTGCACAAATTTTACCTAGTAGTAAGTGAGTATTAAGTGTTCTCCTACAACTGGTCGAAACTAGGGTTTTTAGGAAGCACGGCTTTTTTTCACCTAAAAGGTAGGTCATCTCCATGCCAAACTCTAATTAAACTTGTTCATGCTTGCATTCAAATGTATATATCATGTTCTTACTATTTTCCCAAATTTTTATCTTGTGAGATTCACGAACTAAATCTTGCATGATCTTGACACTGTACAGTCTCGATTTAACCTTGCCTTGTCTTACGAGTTCCATACCTCTTTGTGAACTCATTCTTGTCACCCATGAGTCGACGGGCTCATTGGGACACATGCCAGTGTTGCATAATACAAACCTGACTGAGGGCCCATATCTGGTCTTGGAGATTCTGGCAAAGTCCTGTTACTTATGGGTGTGATTTTCGGATTCACCCCCGACAAAGTCTTGTTTACCCCAAGGTGTTGATTGCCCAGTTTTTTTAAAGATGTTCATTACCTCAGGAGTTGATTGTTAGGTTGATCCCTTAACAAGGTCGTGTGCCTGGCGTGGCACGAAATCATGATTGGTGCTTGGCATGGCACGTACTTGTTACACGTGATAAACATACTTGCTTATTACCTGCTACTGTGTGCTGGTCCTTAACCCGAGTGGCCGAAGGACATACTTGCTTGAGGCACCAGTAGATCGTGTGTGATATTCTTGTGGAGTGCTCCGAGTGGGTTATTCAAAATGCTTGCTAGTGAAATGGCCATCTTGTTACATGGTATCTTGCTCTTATTCATGAAGTTACCATCTTGCTAGATCATTGTTCACAATATCTTGAACTCATGAATACAACCTTATTGCTAGATTTATCATTACAATCTCTTAATCATACTATCTTGCATGATACACTGTACACGTGTTACTATCTATGTTTTAATTGCATTGTACATATCATGTTCATACCTTCTAGCTTTTAAAATGTAAACACTTATATCATTTCAGGTAGTGAAGGTAAAGCTAAATGATGGGACTTGTGCGCCGAGTGTGGAGTACACTTAGAGAGTCCATTCTTATTTTTATTTAGATTGGTCATTAATGTAATTTCCCTTTTCTTTGAGAGATAGATAGATTGGTGAGCAAGGAGTGTTTCATTTAACATTGGAGGTTGTAATATTCGTTTTGATAAATAAAGGAAGAAAATTTGATTATTGCATTGTGGGCCCTATTTGTATAAGCTATTGGTCTATAGCTTCTGAATGCTTGCTTGTTCGTCACGTCTCCCAATTTATTCCGCTGCTAAAATAAAATTGAGGGCGTGACACGGATAACAACAAAAGCGGAGGAGAAAATGCAAACAATAAAGAATTCATCCTGAAAAGTCATAGCATTTTATGACGCTAGCAATAGAGAATTTGCTCAAGTTCAAGGGGTAGGATATTATTCTGAAAATTATTATTTCAGTTACATACAGTCATATCTTTTACACATTGCACATGCCTAGTTCCCTTCTAAGAGACATAGATCTCTCTTGAGGTAAGGCTTTTGTAAAGATATCTGCTAACTGATTTAAAGTATCTATAAAAGAAATATTTATATTCCCATTAGCTACATGATCTCTAATAAAATGTTATCTGACCTCTATGTGTTTTGTTCTGGAGTGCTGAACTGGATTTTTGGTGAGATTTATCGCACTTGTGTTGTCGCACAGCAATGGATGTTCTTGATGTGCAATCCATAGCCCTCAAGCTGTTGTTTTATCCATAAGAGTTGAGTGCAACAACTCCCAGCAGCTACGTATTCAGCTTCAGGTGTTGATAGTGCCACTGAATTTTACTTCTTTGAAGACCATGAAATCAAGCATCCTGTAAGAAATTGGCAACTACCACTGGTGCTTTTTCTATCTACCTTGCATCCAGCATATTCAGCATCAGAATATCCAACTAAACTAATTTCACATGGCTTTAGATACCACAAACCTAGATCATGAGTTTTAGCTAAATATCTAAAAATCCTTTTAACAGATATTAAGTGGGATTCCTTAGGATCAGCCTGATATCTTGCACACATGCATACACTAAATAAAATATCAGGTCTACTAGCTGTCAAGTAAAGTAATGATCCTATCATGCCTCTATAGAGTTTTTGATCCACTTTCTTACCATCCTTATCATTGTCTAACCTGGTGGATGTGCTCATTGGAGTGGACAGTGGTTTAGCATTGTCGAACCCGAATTTCTTCAATAATTCTTTGGTATATTTTGCTTGACAAATATGTGTACCTTCTTTGCCTTACTTGATTTGCAGTCCAAGAAAGTAGTTGAGCTCTCCCATCATGCTCATCTCAAATTCTCCCTGCATGAGCTTTTCAAAATACTTGCACAAGGATTCATCAGTAGATCTGAATATGATATCATCTACATAAATTTGCACAAGTAATATATTTTTGACTTTTGACTTATTAAACAATGTACTATCTACTTGTTCTCTGATAAAACCATGGTTTAACAAGAATGCACTAAGTTTTTCATACCATGCTCTAGGTGCTTGCTTTAAACCATATAATGCTTTATACAATTTAAAAACATGATTTGGAAAATCTACATCATCAAAACCAGGAGGTTGTTCTACATAGACTTCCTCCTTTATATATCCATTCAAAAATGTAGATTTTACATCCATTTGAAAAAGTATTAAATCTAATGCACATGCATAAGCAAGTAAAATTCGAATAGCCTCTACTTTAGCTACTGGTGCATAGGTTTCATCGAAATCTATGCCTTCCTCTTGGGAATAGCCTTGAGCAACCAGTCTAGCCTTGTTTCTAGTGATAACACCAGCTTCATCCAATTTGTTCTTGAACACCCATTTGGTGCCAATCACATGATGATCTGATGGTTTCGGAACAAGGGACCAAACTTGGTTTCTCTTGAACTGATTAAGTTCATCTTGCATGGCTAAAATCCAAGATTCATCAGATAGTGCTTCATTGATTGTCTTTGGCTCAATTTGAGATACGAATGCTAAGTAATCACGAGGTATAGCATTACCTCTTGTTCTTACCCCAACTGATGGATCTCCAATGATGTTGTCTCTTGGATGATCCTTCTTGTATCTCCATTCCTTTGGAAGATCATTATGAATTATTTCTTTTTGTTGTAGTTCTTCCAAGGGTGGATCTTCATGATCTTTGATGGATGATTCCTTCAGTTTCTTGGAGAGATTTTCTGCATTTTCATCATCACTATTGACTTCCTTTCTCAAGGAAGGGTTAGACTCATCAAAAATAACATGAACAGTTCGTTCAATTAGTAAACTTTGTTTATTAAAAACTCTATAGCCCTTGGGTTTGGAAGCATACCCCATAAAGATTCCTTCATCAGATTTGGAATCCAACTAACCTATATCTCCCTTACCATTGTTATGAATGAAGCATGGACATCCAAACGCTTTGAAGTGACTGATCTTGGGCTTCCTTTGCTTGTACAGTTCATATGCAATCTTCTTCAGGATTGGCTTGATCATAACTCTATTTATAATATAACAAGTTGTGTTGATAGCTTCTACCCAAAAATATCTTGGATGGTTGTATTCTGACAACATAGTTCTGGCCATATCCAACAAGGTTCTATTCTTCCTCTCGGCTACTCCATTTTGCTGAGGTGTCCTTGGTGCTGAGAAGTTGTGCTCTATACGTTGATCATCACAAAATTCTATAAAATTTTCATTTTAGAATTCTCCTCCATGATCTGAGCGAATACTTATTATGTTGAACTTCTTATCCTTTTGAACTAGCTTACTGAACTTCACAAAGCTTTCGAATGTGTCATCTTTGTGTTCTAGGAAAGATACCCATGTAAATCTTGAATAATCATCAACTATCACAAATCCAAAATTCTTTTCTCCCAGGCTAGTTGTTCTCATTGGTCCAAACAAATCCATGTGTAGCAATTCTAGTGGTTTGGAGGTAGTGACCACTGTCTTTGATTTGAAGGAGGATTTTGCATGCTTCCCTTTTGCACATGGTCCACAGATGCTATCCAATCTTGCATTTATTTTCGGCAGTCCTTCTGCTAGATCATGTTTGATAAGATTTCTTATTCCATCCAAGTTGCAGTGACCTAACCTTCTATGCCATAATTTTGCATTTTGATCTTTACTTGCTGCTAGACAAATGTCTTGATCCTTCAGGTCTTCTAGATGCAGTACATACATGTTCTTTTCTCTGCTGGCTTCGAACACAGTTACACCATCCTTCATAATAAGGCACTTAGACTCCTGAAATTTGATTTGGTGACCTTTGTCACACAGCTGGCTAATGCTTATGAGATTGTGCTTTTGTCCTTTGACGCATAGGATATCTTCTATGAGGGTTTTGTCTTGACTTCCAATTGATCCACAACCTATTACTGATCCTTTTCCATTTTCGTCATAGGTTACTGTCCCTTCTTCTTCTTTGATGTGTGAGAACAATCTTCTGTTGCCAGTCATGTGCCTTGAGCACCCACTGTCCAGGTACCACTTTGATGCTCTAAGGCTTCCCTGCAATAGATCACTAGAATTTAGGTACTCAAGTTCTTTTGGGTCCTTGCTGGTTAGTTTCCTCATTTTTTCTTTTAGGGATCTACTTTAAGTGTTTAGTTGTACAAGTTATTTTAGTGTGTCCTAATTTATTACAATGACTACAACATGATATATTATTTACTGTTTTAATTGGCCTGTATTTAATGTTAGATTTATAGTCAGTATTTTGTTCGGCTACAAATTTTGGCGTTGGATAGATTTACGATGAATGATTGTTTCCTCATTGTCTGGTGGAATGTATCTTAAACCATGCTTTTTCTTACCTGATCTTCTTGCTCCTTTTAATATTAGAGATGATTTACCATTTGTGAATTTTCCAATTGTATTAGTTAGATATTCATTGTCTTTTGTTAGTGTGTCAATTTCGTTCTTAAGCTTACTTATAGTTTCCTGGTTTTTCAGGTTTGTTATCTATTCATTTTTAACTTTTAGATCTTCACATAACAGTTCATTTCTTCTTTTTAATTCAGAGATTTGTTTTTCTAGTTGCTCAGTTTCAGATTTTAAATTTGAGTTGGTGATCTCTAAACATGCATAATTCTTCTTGGTGGTTTTTAATAGCTTACATACAACTTTATACTTACTGTACAATTCATTGAATGCATCTTCTAGACTATCTGAATCTGATTCATTGCATGAAGTGAAAGATGAGTCAGAGGTTACCTTGTTTTCAATGCTTGCCATGAAAGCCAGATTGATTTCTTTTTCTTCTTCATCACTGGAGCTTGACTCACTATCTGAGTCACTCTCATTGTTGCATGCAGCTACCATGGCTTTATTTTTGTACTTTTTGAACTTCTTTGAGTTGACCTTCTTCTTGAACTCTGTCTTCTTCAGTTTTGGACACTCAGCCTTAATATGTCCAAGCTTCTTGCATTCATAACATATGGGTTCTAATTTCTTAACATCCTTGACTTCAGACTTCTTGAAGTCTTTTCCTTTCTTGAAGTACCACTCGATCTCCTTCTTCGATAATAGACCAAAGTTGGAAATCGAGACCTTGAAGAAAGAACTCCATTTGAGTCTTCCAGTAGTTGTAGTCTTCACCATCAAATAGAGGAGGTCTGTTGATGGACTAACCCTCTGCATATCCTTGAGCTGCCATTTATCTTTGCTCTTCAGACCGTGAGATCTTCTTTCTTGAAGAGACTTGGCTCTGATACCACTTGTTGCCCAGCTAGCAAGCCCAGAGGGGGGGGGGGGGGGTGAATGGATTGCTAAAAATTCGTCAACGAAAAATACCTGTAAATAAAATACTTGACAACAACCACTACGTTGGACAGTTAGTGTGAAATAAAGAAAGACAAGCAATCACACATAGACATAGGGAATTATCTTGGTTCGGATCTCCTATCCCAAGGAGTCATACGTCCAGTCCCCAAGCAACAACTTGGGATTTCACTAACCAAGGGTACTGTCCCCCTTAAGGACTCTTATACATCCAGCAGCAGCTGTCCTTCTCCTCTAACCCCGAAGAGGTACAAACCAACACCTGATGCAACAGGTCTTCCTTCTCTAATGAAGGGAATAACAACCACCAGTTCCATACAGGTCTTCTCTTCACAAACGAAGAGGAACACACAAAGAATGTGAGTAAAAAGGTGAATGGCCCCTAGACCAAGCTTATAGGAATTTGCTTGATCTGAGGCAATGTCTGAGAGACAAAGATTTACAATAAGAAAATCTCTCAGAACAACAAGGGCTCTTGAAAGACTAAGCAAGTGAAAGTTGAGAGCTAAGAGCTAAAGGTTGGTGACTGAAGTGAATGAGCTCTTCTTTCTGATGCTCGCAAGTTGTTGGAGGATTTTTTTGTCTCTCAGTGTCTATCTTCATGGAGTCATCAGTCTTCTATTTATCTTCTGTGAATTATTTTGACCATTGTAGTAGCCGTTTAGATGTCTGTTGTCACACAGCTTCGTGCACGTTAGAGAGACTGGTCCTAGGCATGGAGAGGTGAGCTTGCAGCTATAAGTGCTTGGATTGATCCTTACAGCTTCAAGGAAAGATTTTATGAATCTTTTATCCTTTCGACAAGCTAACAGATCCATCTTTGACGTGCTTTACTACAAAAGCCCTGCATGCAATAAACATGGATACCTAGATAACTTCTTTTTGTCTACGTTGTCAGTCAACCTTGGTAGTCGTGCAGTATGAAGATATGCTTAAACAGGAAAGGTTATTCTGACATCACACAAATCAAGACTCTTATGCGATACATCAAGTAAGCAAGAATATTTCGTGTGGAATGATCAATATCTTAGTATGCGAGGGAAGGTTTTTGAAGTCCACAGAATCTTAAGCATATGCATATTTAAATATTCTAAGAAGATAAAGAAAGACTGTTTATGAGCTATATAAAGAGCATTCTATATAGAAATGATATTGATATCAAATTGATGATATAATCATGTGAGAATGTAATCCTTGATGAAACCAAGTCGATGTGAATATAGTCCATGTATTAATATAATGAGATTGATGTTCTGTACAAAGTTATTACTTAACAGAAATCGATGAGTAGATGAAATCATTGTGAGACCTAAATCGTTGTTCAAGTGAAAACAAATCGTTGTTTGTGATCAAATCGTTGTTTAAATGAAGGAGAATCGTTGTTTTCAATCAAATCATTATTTTAGTACACGTGAATCGTTATTTATGACCAAATCATTGTTTAAGTACAGGCTAATCGTTGTTTTCGATCAAATCATTGTTTAAGTACAAGCAAATCGTTGTTTTTGACCAAATCATTCTTTAAGATAAAGCGAATCGTTGTTTTTCGAGCAAATTGTTGTTTTCGAGCTAATCATTGCTTTACTTATGAAATCGTTGTAGCGATGGAAATCGTTGTTTCACTTATGAAATCGTTGTAGTGATGGAAATCATTGTTTCACTTATGAAATCGTTGTAGCGATGGAAATCGTTGTTTCACTTATGAAATCGTTGTTTCACTTATGAAATCATTGTAGCGATGGAAATCGTTGTTTCACTTATGAAATCGTTACAACGATCAAATCGTTGTTTAAGTGACTTAGGAAATCGATAAAGCGACTGATTCGTTCTTTCACTTGTGAAACCGATGTTCTATCAAGGAAATCGATGTGTGCATTGAATGAATACATGCTTTGAACTTCAAGTAATAGTGAGTGAGGATTACTTACAGATTTTGCTTGACTTATTTCCTGTGGATGAACTTCACAAGAGGATGTTAGAAAAGATTTATTAAGGTTTTATTAATCACCAAAAAATACATATAATAAATAAAATTATATAGGGATGGATTGATCATCAAGGATTTGGAGTTCGAGGTTGGCGAGCATGTATTTCTTAAGGTTTCGCCTACCCGAGGCATTGTCAGGTTCGGTAGGCATAGCAAGTTGAGTCTGAGGTTCATTGGCCCATTTGAGATTCTAAGGCAGATGGGCAGCGACATATGAGCTAGCTTTACCCCCAAGGTTAGCTAGTGTACACCTAGTTTTCCACGTGTCTATGCTCAGGAGATATGTGCGAGATCCGTCTTATGTTATTAGTCACGAGCCATTGGAGATTCAACCAGATTTGTCATATGTAGAGCAACTAGTAGCTATACTAGACAGGAAGGTTCAACATCTCAAGAACAAGAGTATTGCATCTGTGAATGTGTTATGGAGGATGTTGGGTTTACATTTGATATGTTTGTTTTTGATGATGAGGAATTTATGAACAACCAAATTGATGTTGTCACGTCCCGAGCGTTACATAGTGGATATTAATAATAATGCAGAATTAATTCGAGTCGATATCGCGAGACGTGAACAGTCGGCAAATAAGCCTCTAGCTAGCATGCACTAAATGTGTATCAACACAACATCATAATAGGGCCCAAATGTTGAACTCAATATAAATTGTATTTAAATCTCAACTTATTGTATGGAAACTATTACAGGACTAAGACTCAAATAAAGCAAAAGTACATAATACCTCACTTCCTACTACATTGTTCTAACACTCAAAATAAACTAACTATAGATAGACTCATAATTGGAACGCTCATCACTTGGACGCATTCCCATCCTCGACTTGCTCTTCCTCTTGATCTTCATAGTCACCTAGATTGGGTAAAAGTAGGGGATGAGCAAACTAGCTCAGTAGGATTTATATCTCAATGTGCGGGCAATGACATAAGTGATTAACATTTTAGAACTAGGTAAGCACAATGAATGTCATGATATGCATGTGCGAATAAAACTCATTAAAACATGATACATGAAACAGGCTAGATAGAGAGATCGCGATAGAACGAGATCTAGAATGATATAATAAGATGAAACTAGCAATAGATCACTTTGTAGGAGCACGCAAGTTTTCACTTGATGTCAATAGCTTTCAAGAACACAAGATATCACTAATTGCAATAAATGCAGGATGGCCATATCACGCAAGCAAGCAAGCAAGATTGTACGAGCACGATAATGTAACACTAATCAGGCACGTAGACACTAATGTACACAAAGAAAAGATCCATCAAGAATGTACACCAGGACACGTGTATGTGGTTATTGTATCTATCATTCAACAAGCAAGCAAGAGTCCAAGCGCAGATGCAACGCCAGTAATCATTATACCCCATGGTTAACAGTATATTTATGACTCTCCGTCATTGGGGCTAGACTGAAGCCCTTGGACACTCGCCGTGCCCAGTCAGCATCTCACGTAAAATTTTAAATGTAGATACCCACAGTCATTAATAATGGCCAATGAGAGTTTCAATAAGTAAGCATGTGTAATATCATGTTCATGATGATGATGGGAACAAGTAATAAGTAATTGAACATGATTTCATGAGAACAATGGTCAAGAGATAAATTTGGCAGCATAACAGTACAATTTATACTTTAGTTCAATCTTTACGTTAATGGCTTTAGTCTAGATTGTAAATCACACTCACGAGAACAAGAAGAGAAAGGAAGTGAACGCTAACTTCTGGATACTTCAATGGTACAACCTACTCATCGGCCATGTGGGAATCCATGGTCAGAGGAGACTTACGGAGGTCTTAGAGAAAAGGTCACTAGTCTACCGATTCAGAATGACTGGTAGAGAGCTTCCAAATCCCCAAGAAAGGGCTGCCTAGAAGTGCAAGTGTGTAGTGATGTACGCATGTCAATTCACAATCCATCGATCTCAAACTCGTGGAAAACACTTAACATGATGGCATGCAATGAACAATGCATTTAACTACACATGGGTTTACAAGATTTTAAGATAATAATTATCATTTAAATCAAGTTAGAACGGTAACAAGAGTAAATCACAAGTTTCATGAATGATCATATCATTAAGAAAGCAATTAGAATAATATTCATGTAATTAAGGCTTTTTAAATGGGTTAATTACTTTTAGGCCATTAAATAAATCATCATACAATGATCAGACCTAAAACATGTGAATTACACGCTAAATATCATATTTAAATAGACCTCAGGTATAACAGTAAGTTTTGTAAAAGAAATAGGTGGGGTTTCATGAAAAATCCTGAGATCGCGACGGACCCTTGTAAGGATCACGACGGGGTCAGATCAGAACGTGGCAGTGCCTTGTAAGGATCGCAACAGGCTTGTCTGATCAGGCAGGCAGTTCACGACGGGTTCATATGAAGAAGGCGACAGGGCTGTCAGAACAGGCAGAGAGATAGTGACGGCGCGCTCATCGCATTCAGAACGCGACGGGGTTGCTTTTGTGACAAGACTTCAGAACGCGGCCTATCGGGCTGTCGCATTCACAGGGTCTGCGCCTGAATCCGACATAGAAAGGACATGTTCTTGGATTGCGGTCCAAAACTGCCTTATATTGACACAGGGTGCTTCAAAAATAGAGAACAAATTGTACAGTGCATGAAGAATAATGAAACTAGTTTTAAACCAACCTAGACATGCAAGGGTGCTTCTAGTAAATCGTAATTAGAAAACAATGATAGTTTCGACAGGTTTTAATCAAGTCAAACACAACGTAAAACCAAGTGCAACCCGAAAATGTAATGTCATGCAAAGACCCTCTTATCACGCTTATAACTCTCTAACTAATGACATTTAGACAAAACGTTCAACACAAGTTATGACGATGACAACTAGTAGAAAAATTGTCATGTTGTGAGTTTGCTCCAATTCAGTCTCAAATCTCATGCAACATATAGAGAACATAAAAAGCCCTGACAGTGCGCAACTTGGGGAAAACGCTTATAACTCAAAATCTACCCATTGGAATTCGATGAAATGAGTGGAAAATGAGAGTTAACTTGATGATCTACACATTGGTATAGGATATCTTAAGGTTTGGCCCGAGAAAACCTACCTTCCAGGTTGAAGAAGTCCCATTTTTCCAGAAAACCCATGTTCAGACCACTTGGAGGAAAACGCTTAATACTCCATGTATACTGCATGGAATTTGGGCATTCCAATTGGATTAGAACGTAGACTGGACCCTCTTGCCAGGGGTATAGGCCTTGCAAGGGTTGGTTATGGTTTGACTCACCTTTGGTCAACTTCAAGTGGACAGTTTGTGCAGGTCGCAACAGACGAGAAGGGGAAGAAGAACGGCTTGGTGTGGACGATCTCCTGCTCCCCAGCCACCAAGAACTCCTCCACACGACCCCAACAAGATGTAAACTCATCCTCAAGGGTTTGGTGAAGAGTATTTAAGCATCCATGGTGTTTAGGAGTCCTATTGTAACTAGGAAAGAAGAGTTGCGGTTTTGACATACTAGTTTCCTATTTTGAGGATTTCTTCCTCCATTTGAGTGTGTGAGGCTTTAGGAAACCTCCCACCATAGTTAAGCACGAATTGGGTTGCCAAGAATACAAGATCTCTTCCCAATTCAACTCTAATTACCTCTTTCTAATTTCAGCTTAATTAAAGTTGCAAATTTCTATGCATTTTCTTGGTTCATTTGATTTTTGGGTCATATGTGGTCCATTGGCCCAATTAAGATATTGGGTCATTAATATATAATGTTGGAATTCTTTCCAACACTTTTATTTAATTTTTGGTTGCATCGTATTTCCGTGTTAACGGTTTTCCGACTTGTTTCCTAATTTGGATAATCGGTCACAATAACTCTTAAAGCTAGCCCAAATGATTTTTATTGAACCAAATTTCTTGATGGGTCATTAGAAAATATTATTTGAAGTCGATATATGATTTTTATTTAATTGTCTGACTCATCCAAGTACGTGTGATAATGATTTTCCGACTTATTCATGAATTACGATAATAAGTTGTGAAACACTTTAAACTTGGCTAATCTGATTTTTCTTGGCACAAATTTCTTTGTGAAACTTTTATTAAAAATGTTTGGGGTTGATTTATAATTTTTACGGATTTTTCCGATGTGTTTTAGCACCTATGATAGAGGTACGTATGTTTTAAATAATATGATATTATGGAATATATTTATTTCCATTTATTCAGATTTTTACTTATGAAATTTTCTGGAGTGCTACAGATGTGATGTGATTATGTGAATCATGCTAAAATTGACAAACTTAAGAAGTGCTAATCAAGTAAAAACATGTCTTCATTAATCATTTATATGCTCATACTATCTCACTAATAATGTTCATAAATGTAGAAGAGATTGCGTGCAAGACAATGTACCAAAACAAGATCAAAAAGATCAAGAATAGCACTAAAAGAAAGTGCCTGTCGACAGCCCCAGAGAAGCCTGTCGACAGCCTAGCACAGACAGAACAGATGGGTTCCTGGAAAGGTTCACCTGTCGACAGAACCAAGTCATCTATCGACAGATCAACACAGGAAACTATCCCCGGGAAGCCCAGTCATCTGCCTTTTGCAAGTCTGTCTTCATCTGTCGACAGATGCATATCTTGCTGTCGACAGACGAAGAGAAAATCTCAATACGAGATCTCCATATGTTTCCGACTTGGGTGTTTCCTTTTACCACGACTCTCCATACTTGAACACCCATATAAAAGGAACTCTTTGGAGTTATTTTCGTACAGAAGCAGCCACCATAAAATACCCTAAGGAAATCCAAGAGAAAATGTTTCTCTCTACTGCTCTGCTTCAACCTGTCGTCCAGGGAAAGGAAGATCCATCTTCCAAAAGGAAGTGAAGCCAGTTCATCTGTGATTCAAGCTTCTCCATCAACTTATACTTGTCAAGACGAAGTTTGATGTTCATCTAGAAGACATCTTGAAGAGTTCTACATCAGGATTTGATTCTTCAACTCATAACTCTTCTATATCTCTGTTTCTCATACCTTGTGTGTGTGTTTGTGGATCAAGTGTCTCTTGTGCTTGATCTATGTGGTTTGTGTTGTTCTAATCGTGGTTTTACATCAGACAACGTGGGTGTGTGTGTTGTAGAGTGGACTCACTAATAAGCAATAGTTTCTGCGTGTGTGTGTGGACGGTGGACGTAGGATACACAAGTTGTGTACTCCGAACCACCTTAAATCATCGTGTCTGTGGTTTGAACGTTTCACGCTAGTTGTTTGGTAGGCACGTTGATCTCTCACACGCTAGATAAATTGCTACTCTATCTACCTACAATTAACACACATCTTAGTTTGATTTAAACTCTGTTTGAAATATCAAAAGTCTGTGTTTCCATCGAAAAGAAGGCCATAGTATATTTAATTGATAGTAATCTATTCAACCCTCCCTTCTAGATTACCATATTGGATAATTCTGCACATCTTTCAATTGGTATCAGAGCGAGATTTCTTTGCTTTACTGTCTTAATTGGTTGATCTTATGATCAGGAGATTCTCGATCTCATGGAATCTAACAAGGGGTATATGGACGAGGGACATTCAGTGACCAGGCCACTCTTCTTCGATGGCATTGACTATCCGTATTGGAAAAATCGCATGCAGGTGTTTCTGAGAGCTCAAAATTTTGAGCTATGGAAGATTGTCAGCAAAGGAGCCTACACCCTTCCCGAGGATGAAGATACCTAGACAAAGGACCAGATTGCGAAGGGAACTCTTAACTAGAGCACACTGAACATGATGCAGTGTGCTGTACACCCCAAGGAGTATTCAAGAGTCTCCACATGCACTTCAGCAAAGGAGATGTGGGACAAGCTTGAACTCATATATGATGGTACATCTGAGGTAAGGGAAACCAAAGCCAGCATGTTAACATCTGAATATGAAATGTTTAAAATGAAACATGATGAAACCATATCAGATATGTTTGCTAGATTCATGTTAATAATCAATGGTCTGAAAGGTCTTAAGAAAGAATACTCAGAAAGTGACTTAGTTAGGAAGATACTTTGGTCTCTTCCATCCTCATGGAACACTAAGGCCACTGTCATTGAGGATTCTAAAGATCTTTCAAAAATGAAATTGGATGAATTAATTGGCTCCTTGATGACATATGAAATAAATGTGAAAAGAAAAGAAAATAAAGAAAACCCAAAAAAATCAATTGCTTTAAAAGCTTCCAACAAAAATTCTTCAAGTTCCAAAAAGAATGCTCAACAGGAAAGTGATGAAGATCGAACTTCTAGTGAGAACGATGAAATGGCAATGCTCACTAGATAGTTCAAAAAATTCCTTAAATTCAAAAGGAAAGGCTCAGGTAACTCCAAATTCTTCAAGAAGAAATATTTTTCAAATAAATTTGAGTCTAACAAAAAATCTAACATTGTGTGCTATGAGTGCAAGAAACAAGGGCATATGAGAGGAGAATGCCCGAAACTCAAGAAAAAATTGAAGAAAGAAAAGTTCACCTTCAAGAAAGCCAAGGCAATGTTGGCAACTTGGAGTGATGAAGACGAAGATGAGGACGCTCAAGCATCCTCTGGAGATGAAGAAATTCAATGCTTAATGGCAAGAAGTGACGACTCCAATGAGGTAAAATCTTCCTTTGAAAGCTATTCTGTTGATGAATGGGAAGAAGCATACACTATCTTATTTGAAAAATTCTATGAATTCAAATCTGAAAACAAGGCATTGAAAAAGAAAATCAATTCTATTGTTCATAGCACAAACAATGATGAACAAATTGCATCCTTAAATAAAGAAATTGAAATGATGAGAATTGATGAGGAAGTTCACAGTGAGGAAATGGATTGCTTGAAAATAAAATTGCAAGAAATTCAAAAGGAAAATGAAAGTCTAACCAACTCTCTTGAATGTCTTCAAATTGAACATCAAGAAACTAAGAAAAAGTTGGAAAAGGCTGAAAAAGATCTAATAGGAAAATCTGAAGATCTTACAAGGTTTGTTAAGGGAAAACAGAATCTTGATGCAATTTTGGGATCAAATATCTTTGTTGCAAAACATGGAATTTGGTATCAACCTGCAAAACAAAAGAAAATGGGAGAGACATTGATAACTTCTTTCGTTGATCCTAGCCCAAGCCCAAGCAACCAAGTCCCTCCAAAGAACAAGAAAAATCAGTTCAAGGGTAAGCAGCACCTACCCAAACAAAAGTCTTCAAGTGTTCAGAAGAACAAGCCACCTGTCGACAGGCACAATGAAAGCTGTCGACAAGCATGGAAGACTATTGCCAAGGGACAGTCATCCAGGCAATTTATTGGTAAAAAGAAAAAAAATGTTCTGAGAAAAACCTCATCATGCAATATTTGTAAGAAAATTGGTCATAAAGAAAATCAATGCTGGAATAATTCAAATAAACTAAAATGCAAGCAAATCTGGATTCCAAAGTATTTACTTTTTGGCATGAATGATACACTGGGACCCAAAGTAATTTGGGTACCGAAACCTCTTGTTTGATCCACATATGCAGGAATGCCTAGCAGCCTAAAATCAAAACAAATGGTACTTGGATAGTGGCTGTTCGAGGCACATGACGGGCGACAAAGACAAATTTTGTTTGCTGGTTGAAAAAGACGGAGGTCAAGTTGTCTTTGGAGGTAATAATAAAGGCCAGATCATCGGCACAGGTAAGGTTGGTAAGTATGCCTCTAACTCAATAGACAATGTTCTGTTGGTTGATGGTCTTAATCACAATCTGCTTAGTATAAGCCAACTGTGTAATAAAGGTCATAAAGTTGTGTTTGAATCAAACTCATGTCAAATTGTTGAAAAAGAAACAGGAAGTATTAAATTTTCTGGAAAAAGGGTGAACAACATTTATTTGGTTGATTTAGATGATCCAAAAAATGAGAATTTGTGTCTTGTTGCAAATAAACATGATGAGCTTACTTTGTGGCATCGTAGGCTTGGCCATGCAAGCTACAATGTCTTGCACAAGATTATGAAGCTAAAATTGGTAAGTGGACTTCCTGAAATTTCTTTCAACAAGAATGAAAGTTTTTGTGATGCATGTGCACAGGGAAAACAAACCTGGAAATCCTTCAAATCAAAAGCACCGGTAAGCACCTCTAAACCATATGAACTGCTGCACATGGACCTGTTTGGACCTACTAGAATTCCAAGTCTCAATGGAAAATGCTTTGGTTTTGTCATTGTAGATGATTTCTCAAGGTTCAGTTGGGTAAAATTCTTTGCACACAAAAATGAAGCACTGAAACACTTTGAAGATTTCTTTAATAAAATTGAGCATGAGAATGTCAATAAGATATGCTCAATCCGCACTGATCATGGGGGAGAGTTTGATAACAACTCATTTTCTGATTTTTGCAGGCACCATGGAATCGACCACATATTCTCCTCTCCAGGGACTCTGGAACAAAATGGAGTAGTGGAGAGAAAGAACAGAACATTGGTGGAAATGGCTCGCACCCTTCTGGTCGAAAGTCAACTTGCAAGGACCTTTTGGGCAGAAGCGGTGAACACCTCATGTTACATTCTCAACAGAGCCATGGTAAGACTGATGATGAAGAAAACTCCCTATGAATTGCTAAAAGGTAAGAAACCCAGTATTGGGTACTTCCGAGTTTTTGGCTCAAAAGTGTTTATACATAACAATGATAAAGTTGATTTAGACAAGTTTGAAGCCAAAAGTGATCAAGGTATTTTTCTTGGATACTCAGACCACTCTAGAGCATATAGGGTGTTTAACAATAAGAATAAAACTATGGAAGAAACTCCACATGTTGTCTTTGATGAGTATCATGCAAAAACTAATAATTCAGATTTTCACAGGACTCAAGATGAAGATGATAGAACAATACTTGAAGACCAACCTCAAGAAAAGGTAAAAATAGATTTTCAATCAACACCAAGAACTAAAAGTGGATATTCTCACAGGTACAATGAGGATGATGATGAAATATTTTTCAAAAACCAAGATAAAGAACCTGAAGAAGATCCACAAGAGGAAGAGCCTCAAGATCAAACTCCTCAAGCACACCCTCCTCAAGAACAACCTCCACAAGATAACCTTCCTCAAGTCCAAGATCAACCCGGTCCTTCAACAATCACAAATATGAGGTATTCTAAAGCTCATCCACTTGATAATGTAATAGGAAATATAAATGATAAAGTTCAAACTAGGTCTCAGGTAAGAGAAATAGTTGAACAAGATCATATAGCCTTTGTCTCTCAAGTGGAACCTAAAAATGTTGAAGAGGCCCTAAAAGAAAATTCATGGATTGATGCTATGCATGAGGAACTTGGTCAGTTTCAAAGAAGCAATGTCTGGAGTTTAGTTCCTAAAACCCCTGAGATTTCTATCATAGGTACAAGATGGGTATTTAGGAATAAGCTAAATGAAGAGGGTAAAGTGGTAAGAAATAAAGCTAGACTGGTAGCAAAAGGATACAATTAAGAATTTGGTATAGACTTTGAAGAGTCCTTTGCACCTGTAGCTAGACTTGAAGCAGTTAGAATCTTGTTGGCGTATGCATGCTCACACAAGTTCAAACTTTTTCAAATGGATGTTAAAACTGCCTTCCTGAATGGCTACATCAAAGAGGAAGTCTATGTTTCTCAACCATCTGGTTTTGAAAATTCTGAAATGCCTAACCATGTTTACAAGTTGCACAAAGCTCTTTACTATTTGAAGCAGGCACCTCGAGCTTGGTATGACAGGTTAAGCAACTTCTTGGTGAGTAAAAACTACACAAGAGGTAAGGTGGACCAAACACTCTTTACTAAGAAAGTTCGCAATCATATAATTATCGTTTAAGTTTATGTGGATGACATCATCTTTGGTACCACTAACCCATCACTGTGTGAAGAATTTTCAAAACACAAGCACAGTGAATTGGAGATGAGTTTAATGGGGGAGCTTCAATTTTTCCTTGGTTTGCAGGTTAAACAACATGAAGATGGCTTCTTCATCAACCAAGAAAAATATTTTAAGGAGCTTTTAAAAAGATTTCAGTTTGAACAAGCTAAGCATGCTTCAACACCAATGAGCATGAGCATAAAACTAGAAAATGATGAGAAAGGTAAACCGATAGATCCAAAGCATTTCCGAGGTATGATTGGCTCACTCCTTTATCTAACTGCAAGTAGACCGAATATACAATTCAGTGTTTGCCATTGTGCTAGATATCAATCTAGTCCAAAGGAAAGCCATTTGGTTGCAGTTAAGCGAATATTCAGATATCTCTCAGGTACGCATGATTTGGGTTTTTGGTATCCAGAAGGAAGTAGCTTTGATTTGATATCATATTCTGATACTGACTATGCTGCATGTAAAACTGACAGAAAAAGCACTAGTGGATACTGCCAATTTCTTGGCGGTTGCATGGTTTCGTGGGCATCCAAGAAGCAACACTCGGTTGCATTCTCCACTGCAGAGGCAGAATATGTTGCTACAGGGAGTTGTGCGGCTCAAATGTTGTGGATCAAAAGTTAACTTTGTGACTACAACATTGACATTGGATGCACACCTATTCTATGTGACAACGCTAGTGCCATCAACCTATCAAAGAACCCACTCCAACACTCTAGGACAAAACACATAGAGATTAGACATCACTTCTTAAGAGATGAAGTAGCCAACAAATCCTTGGAGCTTAGGTTCATACCCACTGACCAGCAATTAGGTGACATTTTCACAAAACCATTGGCAGAGGATAGATTCACTACATTGAGAAGAGAATTGGGATTGTGCATGTAGCACCTCGAAAATTTTAATTACATAAAAATTCAAATAAATGGAAATAAATAATTTCCATAATATTAGAGTATTTAAAACATACGTACCATTATCGTGTGTGCTAAAACACATCGGAAAATTCCATAAAAATTATAAATCAACCCTAAATATTATTAATAAATGTTTCACAAAGAAATTTGTGCTAAGAAAAATCAGATTAGCCAAGTTTAAAGTGTTTCGCGACTTATTGTCGTAATTCATGAATAAGTCGTAAAACCATTATCACACGTACTCGGATGAGTCAGAAAATTAAATAAAAATCATATATGGACTTCAAATAATATCTTATAATAACCCATCAATAAATTGGGTTCAATAAAAATCATTTGGGCTAGGTTTGAGAGTTATTGTGACCGATTATCTAAATAAGGAACCAACATTATATATTGATGACCCATTATCATAATTGGGCCAATGGACAACATTTGGCCCAAAAATCAAATAAAGCTAGAAAATACATAGAAATTCGTAACCATAAATAAGCTGAAATTAAAAAGAGGCAATTCGAGTTGAATTGGGATGCAATCATGCATTCATGGCAACCCAAATTCGTGCCTAACTATGAGGGGAGGTTTCCTAATGCCTCACACACTCAAAGGGAGGAGGAAATAATCAAAAATAGGAAACCAAACATGCCAATCCCGAAATCCTCTTTTCCTAGTTATAATAAGACTCCTAAACACCATGATTACTTAAATACTCTTCACCCAAACCCTAGGAACGAATTTAGAACTTGCTAGGGTCGTGTGGAGGAGCTCTTGGTGGCTGAGGAGCTGTGGAACGACCACAAGAAGCCGTTCTTCTTGCCCTTCTCGTCTGCTGCGACCTGCACAAACCACTCTCTTGAACTCGACCAAAGGTGAGTCAAACGTAAACCAAACCTTGCAAGGCCTATACCCCTGGAAATAGGGTCAAGTATACGTTCTAACCCAAGTGGAATGCTCAAATTCCATGCAGTATACACGGAGTAGTAAGCGTTTTCCTCCAAGTGGTCTGAACACGGGTTTTCTGTAAAAATGAGACTTCTTCAACCCAAAAGGTAGGTTTTCTCGGGCCAAACCTTAACATATCCTATACCAATGTGTAGAGAATCAAGTTAACTTTCATTTCCCACTGGTTTCATCGAATTCCATTTAGTAGATCTTGATTTATAAGCGTTTTGCCAAAGTCACGCACTGTTAGAGCTTTCCCCATTCTTAATATGTTGCATGTGTTTCAAGACCGAATTAGAGAAAACTCATAACATGAAAGTTCTTCTACTAGTTGTCCTAGTCAGGTTTCATGTTTAACGTTTTGTCTAAATCTCTTTAGTTAGAGAGTTATAAGCGTGGTAATAGGGTTGCTGCATAAAAACTACGTCTTCAGGTTACCCTTGGTCTGACCTTGTGTTCTCCGTGATCAAAGCCTATAGAAACCATCTTTATTGTTCAATTCCGATTTACTGGAAGTACCCTTGTATGTCTAGGTTGTTTTAAAACTAGTTTCGTTATTTTTCATACACTGTACAATTTATTCTCTATTTCAGAAGCACCTTGTGTCAATACATGGCAGTCCTGGACCGCAATCCAAGAACATGTCCTTGCTCTGGCAAGATCTGGCGCAGACCCTGTGAACGTGACGGCTCGATATGTCACTTTCAGAGGGCTTGTTGCGACAGCCCTATTGTCGCCTTCTGAAATGCGACATGTACTATGTCGCTATATGGCTGCCTGATCTGACAGACATGTTGCCTTCTTCACAACCCCCTGTCGCCTTCTAGCCATCTCTTCGCGGCCCTTCTCCTGTCGCTATCTGACGCCCTGTCGCCTTCCTTATAGGGATATGTCGCGATCTCAGAACTTTACCTGAAACCACGTGTTTTCATGCATAGTTTTCCGCATATACCCAAGATCTGTTTAAATATGATATTTATTGTGTAAGTTGCATGTCTTGGGTTTGATTATTACATGATTGTTATTTAATGACTTAAAAAGTGTTAAACCCATTTAAAAGCTTTAATTACATGAATGCTATTCTAAGTGCTCCTTAAATGTTATGATCCATTCACGTTTCTTGTGATTTAATCTTCCTACTGTTCTACCATGTTTAAATGATAATGGTTATCATAAAATCTTGCAAACCATGACTAGTTAAAGTGCATAGTTTTATTCCATGTTATCTTGTCAAGTGCTTCCTGCGAGTTTGAGACCGATGGTTTGTGAATTGAGACACGCGTACCGCACTACACACTAGCACTATTAGGCAGCCTTTCTTGGGAAATTGGAAACTCTCTATCGGTCATTCCGAATCGGTAGACTAGCAACCTTTTCACCAAGGCCTCCGTAAATCTCCTCTGACCATGGATTCCCACATGGCCGAAGAGTTGGTTGTACCATTGAAGTTCCTTGGAGATAGCACGCACTTCCTTTCTCTTCTTGTTCTCGTGAGTGAGACTTACAAACTGGACTAAATCCATTAATGTAAAGATTGAATGAAAGTATAAATCGTACCGTTATGCTGCCGAATTTATCTCTTGACCATTGTACTCGTGAAATCATGTTCCATTACTTACTACTTGTTCTCCTCATCATCATGAACATGACATTACACATGCTTACTTATTGAAACTCTCATTGGCCATTATAAATGACTGTGGGTATCTACATTTAAAATTTTCATGAGTTGGCTGACAGGGCACAGCGTGTGTCCAAGGGCTCTAGTCTAGCCCCAATGACGGAGAGTCATAAATACACTGTTAACCATGGGGTATAATGATTACTGGCGTTGCATCTGCGCTGGGAGTACTTTCTTGCTTGTTGAATGATAGATACAATACCACATACACATGTCCTGGTGTACATTCTTGATGGATCTTTTCTCGGTGTACATTAGTGTCTACGTGCCGGATTAGTGTTACTTGATCGTGCTCGTACATTCTTGCTTGCTTGATATGGCCATCCTGCATTTAATGCAATTAGTGATATCTTGCGTTCTTGACATCAAGTGAATTCTTGCGTGCTTGTACAAAGTGATCTATTGCTAGTTCTATCTTGTCGCCTTGTTCACAACTCTTGTTCTACCATAATCACTCTCTCTAGCTTGTTTCATGTATCGTGTTTTAATGAGTTTTATTCGCACATGCATATCATGACATTCATCGTGCTTACCTAGTTCTAAAATGCTAATCACTTATATCATTGCCCGCACATTGAGATATAAATCCTACTGGGCTAGTTTGCTCATTCTCTACTTTTACCCAATCTAGGTGACCATGAAGTGCAAGAGGAAGAGCAAGTCGAGGATGGGAATGCGTCCGAGTGAAGAGCGTTCCAACTATGAGTCTAGTTATAGTAATTTGTTTTGAGAGTTAGAACATGTAGTAGGAAGTGAGAAGTATTATGTACTTTCCTTTCATTGAGTCTTAGTCCTGTATTAGTTTATCTGAGACAAATATGAAATTTGAATACAATTTATAATTGAGTTCACATTTGGGCCCTATTATGATGTTGTGTTGATACACATTTAGTGCGTGCTAGCTAGAGGTTTATTTGCCGACTGTCCACGTCTCGAAATATCGACTCGAATTAATTAATCCTATCCGCTGCGTAATTCTCGGGACGTGACAGTGCAAAATGCAATGAAACTCATATCCAATCTTGGAGTACATGCTCTTTGTGTGTAATGAATATGAGGTATATTAAATGGTGAAATGTGGAAAAATAAGTCATGCTTGTTTGGAAACTATCATTATGCGTGAGAAAACATTCTCCGCCACGTATCCATGGTTAATTTGCATATAAAGGTCACTTCCTTGAAATGAGGTATATGGTTTCTCTACAATTTGCCCATTTACTCTTGCAATCATTTGGATCCTTGTGATGGTATGCTCTCTTTTCATGAATTCTTGTGCAAATGCTTGTTATACATGCAAAAACTTGAATTGAATTGCTTGAATGTTGGGTATTCATATGCACACACTATGGGGGAGTGAGGTTAGGTTAGATGAGTGAATTATTATGGGAAAATCTTTTGTTATAACTTAAATCTCCCTTGCATGAAGTTCTACTCATATCTCTCATCTTAGCCTTCAAACTGAATTGTACAAGCTCCTATTGACAGATCAAAACCTTCCTGTCGATTGTCAGGCCTCCACAGAACTCAACTTGTGAACCCTGTGTCCATCTGTCGACAGGCTGAATTCCCTCTGTCGACAGCCTGGCATAGTTTGGCATCTCCCCAAACTCCAGAACATCTATCTGTGTTCATCTGTCGACAGACTACACGCCATCTGTCGACAACACTGATTAGTCTGAACTGCACATAATTCAGCTGTGTATGTCTGTTGACAGGCTCCATCTGGCTTTCGACAGATACACATTCTTCAAGCAATTCCTCCTTCCTTTGAATTTTTTGTATGAGCCTGTTCTTCCCCTTAATGTCAGGTGCAATTTGGGTATCTACCCATGTTTTAATCTTTCATCTCCACAAAATATTAAAGCTATTATCTCTATCACAATGATTTTGACATACTTTTCATGTGTGAATCTTGGTTGCATCATTCGGAGAACATTAGACGAATCTAATAGGTCTAACCTAACTCACTTGAATAACTCCCTTGTGGAAAAACATTCTTCTCAAGTGACTTGATAAGTCCTATGGTTTTTGAAATTTATGTCTTGCAATGTGTGTTAACCATCAATACTCTTCGACCTTGATTTTCAACTCAAAAAAAAAAAATGGTAATGGAGAAAAGCTACCTATTTCTATCCATAAAAATAAGTACCATAAATCACGAGAAAAAGACAGAGTAATGTTGTGTTGTGATGAGTAATCGGGGACATATGCATCACAAATGTCTGTCTTCGCGTCAAAAATCTTACTCAATATCTCTATAAAATGGTCTGAAGGGCACTTCCACTGAGTAATTGGGGGTACGGGCATTCATCATGTCTATCCGCACATAAAAAGGTGTCAGTGATCCTAATTACCACTTTTTCAATTCATTTCCCACTCAAAACATTCAAAGATGAAATAGAGTGAAGCCTCCAAATGTTGATTAATCACGGGCTTGTTGATGTTTATGGTTACTTGCACTTGTAGACATCTTTTGCATAAACCATTTAATCATCACACACTAGGAACTATGTCTTTCTACAATGGTTTATATTCAACGGGGTTATCTTACTTACATCAGCTTTGGTACAATGTCATCTTTATGTTCCAACCTGAGTCTCCTAGAGAATTATGTTTTAAGCCATTGAGATTTTTAATTGTCTTAATATTAGTGGATATGGTAGTTTTAAAATGTGTGTCTACCTATTTTATACCTTATCTACAGATTGGCCGCTCATTGTCCGAAAACTTTCTATCCAAATTTCATTCTGGCACATTTCTGTGTGTGCCTGTCGACAGATGACATGGCATCTGTGGACAGCCGGCAGCAAGGTCTCTTTGGAAGCCCATCGGGCGCCTCTTCCGGGACAGATTTGTGGGTCCCCCGTTTCAAACATTTCCCTAACTTCTTTAAAAGGGAACCCACACTCCTTTCCTTCTTTCTCCCTTCCAAAAATCCCTCCTCCTTCCTTCTCCACGAAACCCTTCTTCCTCCAGGGTGCCAAGGCAGAGTCTGTCTCTCCTAGTATTTCCTTCTTCTCGTGTCTCCTTCTTCCTTTCAAGTTCTTCTCCACTCCGACATCCTTCTTCCTGATGGCTCCCAAGAGCAAGAAGCTTGCTTCCCATCGCCGTCTTCACTCTCCTCAAGTTGGCGAGGGTTCCAGGGCTCATACCGAGTGCCGAACAAAGCATCGGGATGATCGTTTTCCGGAGCTCGTCGTTCCTCCAAATCTAGAGTTTCTTCCTGTCCATGGCACCTTCACTAAGTTTGTTCAACCCAGATACGTTGACTTCGTGTCACTGAAAAACATGTTTCCAGGGTTGCAACCACTATTTAACACCCAGGGCTGGTCTCCCTTTTGCTATTCTCACAAGCGGTACTCTTCAACCGCTGTGATGGACTTCTACATCAACCTCCGGGAAACTGCTCTCGATGATCGTTATACCAAGGTGAAGGGAACTTCGTTTATGATCACTCCTAATCTTCTTTCCGTTGCACTTCAACTTCCAAATACTGGCATTGACATCATGCAACATCACCCATTGGCATCTGAATACTACCCGCTCATCACTCTACAGCCATATGATTCATCTACAGATCGTGTGCACATGAATGCCAACTCCTTCCCTCCTCTTCATCGTCTAATCCACCACATCTTTACCACAATCATTGTCCCAAAGGATGGTAGTCGGGAACTTGTGACTGCCGTTCACAAATCTCTTTTTCATGCATTTCTTAACTGTGAACAAGTCAACCTACCACTCCTTATGGTGTCTCTCATCCGGCTATGCCTTCGCACTTCCAAGAGGTCTATGCCTTATGCATGCTCACTCACATCTCTTTTCTTTCTCAAATCTTGCAGCGCCTTTGATCTTACTGCTGCTCATCGGATGGGCTATAAGATGCATGATGTGGTTGTTACAAGGGACCTCAAGGGTAAGGGACAGACAGATGATGAAGATGAATTTAATGAAGATGATGCTGGTGATGACTCACAGTCCAAGCCAATAGATGCTCCGGGAGCTGAAGATGAAGATGCTGCTGATGAACAAGCGCTTGCTGAGCTCTCTCTTCGAGATTTCATCACTGCTCAAATGGCACAAATGCAGCTTCAAATGACCACTGGCTTCAACCATCACAATGCTCGATTAGATAATGTTGATAGCAGCTTGGATGCAATGGCTGACACCCAAGTCCAGTTACAGATACGGCTTACCAGGCTCTCCACAGAGCTTCATGGTCTCCGTCAGGCCTCTGCACCACCGGGGAATGACGATGTCTAGAGCGTCTAGGCGTTTGTTATGTGGTCTTTACTTTGCTTTGGTCAGGGTCTTGTCACTGTTCTCGTCATTTGCTATGACACTACTGTTGTTTCCTTCCCTTGCACCTCTTTTTGTCATGTTCTCACTCCATTTTGTAACTGTGTGTATCGAATGCCACTTCAATGAAATAAACAGTTCTTTGCTTATGTACTTTTCATGTGTGCATGCCATGCCTTTCTGCTTATATCTTTTTGGATGTTGCCAAAAGGGGGAGAACATCAATCAAATCAATCATGCATCAATTGAAAATTTTGTCATCATCAAAAAGGGGGAGAATGTTGGGTTTACATTTGATATGTTTGTTTTTGATGATGAGGAATTTATGAACAACCAAATTGATGTGATGTGATTATGTGAATCATGCTAAAATTGACAAACTCAAGAAGTGCTAATCAAGTAAAAACATGTCTTCATTAATCATTTATATGCTCATACTATCTCACTAATAATGTTCTTAAATGTAGGAGAGATTGCGTGCAAGACAATGTACCAAAACAAGATCAAAAAGATCAAGAATAGCACTAAAAGCAAGTGCCTGTCAACAGCCCCAGAGAAGCCTGTCGACAGCCTAGCACAGACAGAATAGATGGGTTCCTGGAAAGGTTCACCTGTCGACAGAACCAAGTCATCTGTCGACAGATCAACACAGGAAACTGTCTCCCGGGAAGCCCAGTCTTCTGCCTTTTGCAAGTCTATCTGCATCTGTCGACAGATGCATATCTTGCTGTCGACAGACGAAGAGAAAATCTCAATACGAGATCTCCATATGTTTCCGACTTGGGTGTTTCCTTTTACCATGACTCTTCATACTTGAACACCCTTATAAATGGAACTCTTTGGAGTTATTTTTGTATAGAAGCAGCCACCATACAATACCCTAAGGAAATCCAAGAGAAAAAAGTTTCTCTCTACTGCTCTGCTTCAACCTGCCGTCCAGGGAAAGGAAGATCCATCTTCCAAAAGGAAGTGAAGCCAGTTCGTCTGTGATTCAAGCTTCTCCATCAACTTATACTTGTCAAGATGAAGTTTGATGTTCATCTAGACGACATCTTGAAGAGTTCTACATCAGGATTTGATACTTCAACTCAGAACTCTTCTATATCTCTCTTTCTCATATCATGTGTGTGTGTTTGTGGATCAAGTGTCTCTTGTGCTTGATCTATGTGGTTTGTGTTGTTCTAATCGTGGTTTTACATCAGACAACGTGGGTGTGTGTGTTGTAGAGTGGACTCACTAATAAGCAATGGTTTCTGCGTGTGTGTGTGGACGGTGGATGTAGGATACACAAGTTGTGTACTCCGAACCACCTTAAATCATCGTGTCTGTGGTTTGAACGTTTCACGCTAGATGTTTGGTAGGCACGTTGATCTTTCACACGCTAGATAAATTGCTACTCTATCTACTTACAATTAACACACATCTTAGTTTGATTTAAACTCTGTTTGAAATATCAAAAGTCTGTGTTTCCATCGAAAAGAAGGTCATAGTATATTTAATTGATAGTAATCTATTCAACCCCCTTCTAGATTACCATATTGGATAATTCCGCACATGTTTCAGAGGAACTTCTCGTGGGAGGAGGCTACATGAGAGCTTGAGGACGCCATGAAGAAGAAGTATCCCCATTTGTTTGGTTAGTAATTTCGTTCTAACTTCGAGGATGAAGTTTTCTTTTAGGGAGAGCAGGTGTAAGGCCCTCGAATTTTGTTCATATTATGCTTATTTAACTGTGTGTATATTATAATTATTTATTTACCTATGTGCATATGTATATACATGTTATTTTTATACATATTGTATTTATTTAATTCTGTGCACATTGTATTTAAATAATATTGTACATATCGTATGTATTTGTATGGTGTATATTGGTTATTGAATGTTCTATTTTCTGCTGAAATCCCTGTTAACGTCAACATCCCTTGATGTTAAGGGTAGGTTGATGGCAACAAGTGTGTCGTTGACTTCATGGGCAGGGGAGATTGACGTCCAGATCGATGGACTCTGACTTCCAGTTAACGGCAGCAATGTGGGAGTTTACTTCTCCAGTTATGTTGCGATTTCAGATCTGAAAACGACTGCATTTCTCCATGTTCTTGATTAGGAAAGTATCCCCAACGGTAGGAAACCTAATTCTAGGCACACCCCGACCCATTAGCCCTATAAAACATCCAGTTTTTGCTCAGATTAGGTCTTTTGGCTTATGAGAAAACCTAGGGTTCTCGTGAGTAGAAGAGACTTTTTGCAAGGCTTGATCTAGCGATTGTGTGGTCTTTCTAGCGATCTTCTGTGATTGAAAGGAGCTTCTGGTGCTGAGGAATCATCCCCGACTTCAATAGACCTTCTGTGCAACTGGGAGGACCGGATTTGAGGTGGAGAATCTCACCTTCTTGGCTTGGCCGAGGAGGGCTTCTTCGACCAAATAAAAACCCTAGAGATTTATTTACACGCAAGTAATTGAGGGATTACATCCCTAGACATGTCCTTTAGGTTCATGAATTTTATGGATTTTTATTCGAGTCTTGGAACCCCTAATTCTCTTCTTTTTGTGAGTTCGGTCTGCACTTCTGCAGACAGGAGGTTGACGGCAACCTTGTTGCCACCAAGTTTCTAAGTTAACGGTAGCATCGTGTGCCGTTAACCCATGTTGGCGGCATGCCCCTTGCCGCCAAGTTCTTTAGGTTTTTCAGAACAATTGTTTTGATCTCTGTGCTGTGATTTTAGAACTTTTGGTGATATGTACATGTTGTAAAAATTAGGGTTTGTCAGGTATGGTATGTAGGTCATATCATGAGGTTCTGTCAATTTTCTGAGCATGATATTATTTAGTTTAATTTCTGTTATTGAAAAATAAGCATGATTTGGCTGTGTTTAATTCGGAATAATTAGTTTTGTTGCATGTTAGGGTTTTAGAAATTTTTCATGATCTTATGGTTACTATTTTTAGGTTTTAGAACTGATAGGAATGATTGTTGTGCTGTGAACCATGTTAAGTGAATAATTTGCTAAACTAGCATGAAATCTGTTTAAATTATTAAAATTAGTTTTACTTTTGCAAAAAATCTGAAAAATTAGGCATGTGACATATTACCTGTATGAAGCGTGTGATAAACATTTTGTACTGATTTACCAGTGAGTACTGTTTGTATCTTAAGAGGTTAATTAAGCCATGTTAAACATGTTTGAGTAAAATCTTGTGAACTTCAGTATTTAGCAGCATGTTAGGGCTCTATTATGAATTATTTTTCTTTGTGGAACAGTAGTGTATAGTTCTATAACCTGAGATATGAATGTTTATATAAAGTGCATGTGAAAGGGTTTAAATTGTGCATATAAGTGAATAAACCCATGTGATTAAGTGATAATGTGTAAATTGTGCTGAGATTGACACTGCTACCATAGAAGGCTGTGGAGCCATACTGTAGTAAAGTCCCTATGGGAAGACTCATTGTGTATGTGATATCCTATGGGCATTAGGATGAAATCCTGGAGGTGGACAAGTACCACTGGTTAAGGTGGAGAGGGCTTCTCCCAGTTCTACGTAGTTACCAAGATTCGTCACTGTATTGCCTAGTTGATGGGTATGTGTTATGTGAATGTGTGTCCTTCTTTATGGTGGTTCGGACTGTGTGTCACGGAAAATTAAGTGAAAACTGTGAATATGTGAAATGTGAATATGTGATAGTGTTATGTGAATGTGATAGCATGTGAAATGATGTGAAAATATGTGAATGTGATACAATTATGTTAAAACAACAAGCTTAAGATGTGAATAAGTGTTATAAACGCATGTGAAAATGATTAGATATCATGCTAGATTTGCTAGTTATTACGTGCATATTCCCATGATCAAATTGTGTATAATTGTGAAATGATATGAATAGAATTTGAAACCATGATTCATGTTACATGTTATGTGTAGAAAGCATATGTAGGTTGTCATGTGTATTCAGTTAATTAACATGAAGCATGTACCTTGTATTTCCGTCATTTTCTAAAAGAATAGCATGTGTGTGATATGTGTAAGGATGTACCTTAGGTTGCTTCCTGGGTCTGTTTGAAAGACTCATACTTACTTTAACGTATAGGTCAGACAGGTGTCTCCGTACTTGAGGAGGACGTAGTGAGGAGCGACTCCGAGCGAGAGGAGTAGCTGCTTGTGAAGATCCCTGCATAGTTTACATTTACTTTTACTAATATGTGGACATGGACAATGTTATTTTATGGACATGTATAATGTGGACAATTATTATTTACATTTGCTATATAGACTTTGGAATTATGTGGAGAATGATAGAATAAGAATTCTATTTTATTTCTGCTGTAGTCTTTTGTTATTCATGTACATTTCAGTCTATTGTGTTTTGTTGGGTAAATGTCCTACTGTAATGACGCCCTTTATATCGACGTGGATTGGTATAATCATACCAGTCTAAGGAGGGTCGTTACAACGTGTATGTGGTTTATGTGTATAGTATTCAACACGCAAGTACCCACAACATAGATGCAACGCCAGTAATCATTATACCCCATGGTTAACAGTATATTTCTGACTCTCTGTCGATGGGGCTAGACTGGAGCCCTTGGATACTCACCATACATGATATATCTCACTATTTCAAATTTAGATACCTACAGTCAATCATGGCCAATGACGAGTTTCAAAAAGTATACATTTCAATATCATGTTCATGATGATTTCAAGAAAAACAAGTCATGTGAACATGATTTCATGATAACAATAGTTGAGAGAGAACTTCGACAGCGTAACGACATAGTTTACACTTTTGAGTTAAATCTTTACTTTAATAGCTTGGTTTCATAAATGTAAAGCCACACTCACGAGAAAGAGACGAGAAAGGAAGTGCACGCTATCTTCAGGGAAACAAACAACTCGATCTCCATGATGGAATCCACAGAGTACGGAGAATTACCGAGGCCTTGTTGGAAAGGTCCCTAGTCTACTTGAATGGAATGTCCAGTAGAGAGTTTCCAATCCCCCAAGAAAGGGCTGTCTATTTGTGCAAATGTGTAGTGTAGAACGTGCCTCACGATATCACAATCCACCGGTGTAAAATAGAGTGAAAAGCAAGTAACACGAAGACATATTATAAAGCAAGACTATTAAGATTTCATTAACATGCTTTTTGAAATTTAAGAAGGTCAACTTTAAGTTTAATAGCAAGCTAGAGCATCAAGATGAACATATCAATCTCAAGATAGGTAGATCATGCGATTAAGAACAATTAGAATGGACTTTTAGGTTGTTATGACTTTTACATGGATTGACAGTTTTTAGGCCACTAGATAGACTGAACAAGATTTTTTATAAATTATATCATGCAAGTCTTATAACCTAGACTGAGTAAAAAGGTCTCGGGTGGACATTAGAAATCACGACGGGTTCATTTGTCACTATTTCTAAGACCGTTAGTTGTTAAAACAGGTAAACAGTCGGTCTCTTAAATCACATTGGCTATACTGGTCGCTTTTTAAATGTGATGGTTATACTGGTCGCTTTCTCCTTTCAATTGCGACAACTAGGTATGCCACGTATTCAAGGTATTGTTAAAATGCGAATATAAAATGTCACGGAAAGCTAGGGTGGTAAAACAGATCAAATCGCGACGGGGTGCCTGGTTGTGACTTTGACCGACGTTGAAATCCTCGTGGCACACAGTTTGATGTGTTAGGTCCGTCAGCTCAGACTTGAAACACGATGGTTTGTGCGATCGCTATTAAGCTAATTGTGATGGGTCTACCGGTCGTGATACCCTCCTCTAAGTCACGATGTCTGGAGTGGTCGTGGTTTAGAGTTCAACCAGAAGACTATGAAAATCGATGCAGTAATGCTTATTTGGCCTATAACACTAGATCTAGGGCTTCTTGGACAAAACTCTAAACATGAAAGTTGTAGAGGACAAAGAGTAGAAGAGAACTAAATTTTTGGGTTGACCTAATTTGACCTCGATATACATGAGTCAGGGTAAGAATATGAAAAGCCCTAATCTTGCGCGACTCTTCGAAAATGCATAATACTCGAAGCATGCTTGATAAAAATTGGGCAAAATGGATGCATATGAAACTAGACATGAATTGGTTTAACATGGTATAGGATTTGTCATGATTTGGCCTAAGAACACATACCTTTGAACGTTCCTAAGGAAGGTCTTCTACAGAATGATGCAGAAACATTGGTTGGGGAAGAAAGCTCTGGTTGGGGGCAATCTTCTCCTCCTCTGGTGCTCTAGTAATCCTCCCCACGACCCCAACAAGTTGGTAACTCATCCCCAAGGAGTTTATGATGAGTATTTGTAGATTTGGGGTTGTTTTGGAGTCTTAATGTCGAATGTGTCTAGGAAAGGGGATGTAAGGACCCAGGATCTGAATTACCAGTTACCCACTAGTAACCCAAACTCTGAACTGCCACCGATGAGCCGAAGCTCGGAAGGGTTAAGAGAAAGTGTTTTAGGAGAATATATAAGAAAATGTACAACAACAAGAACTAAAAAACACCACTATATATATAAAAAAATGGTGCAACTCAGAGTAGATCCAACAAAAGTAAAGAGTACAGCAAGTATGTGCACAAAAGTACCACTCTCACCACCTGAAAGGGAAGAGAGTGAGTCTCAAGAAAAAACCCCAGTAGGGACACTAACTCCACTGATAAACAATACAAAAGGAAGTGCAGAAAAGTAAATCACACTAAAGTACACTGCACAAGACACACAGAAACCGGTGGCATGGCACCCAACTCCTTATAGGAGCACGTCATAAAACTGGAACCTCACAGGCATGACAGTACATAAGAACACAACAACAACCACAAGCTCACACACACAAGAAGGTAGGACCAGCTAAGGCCTATGGCTTGGAGCCTCAACATCATAGAGTCCTCTAACCCTAGCCATATGTGCACACTCAGATGCTCTCCCTCGCGTCTGGTCCTCGACCGGTTTTCCCCTATACCAGACTCAAACGGTGGAGAAGGGGCCCCATAGTAACCGGCTCATAACCACCATAAGGGGTACGCACTGGACGGAGTTGCACTCGTTGCCCAGGATCATCAACGGAATAGCTCAATGCCAGTCATCCAGATGGAGCCCAACTCAACGCCCGGGAGAACACAACACAAACACAAGCACAACATAACACAACACACACACAGATAGAGAGGCTCTCAACGTCTGGCACACTGTGCCAAGAAGCAGACACCGCGTGCCTGAGCCTCGCACACAGTAGGGGTATCAACTGTTGGGACCTACCTGTGGGTGAACGACAATCCTGATTGCCGTTAATCTTGGGTAGACATTAGAAACTATACCGTTAACCTGGAGTAAACGACAAAGACTATGCCGTCAGCCACATCTTGACGTCAAGAGATCTTGACATCAAGTTCATCTTGAAGAACGAGACGGCAACAACCATGCGATTACCTTACGTCCAATCCAATGGATGCGATTTAAAAGTCAAAAAGGCTATAGCCTAGAAAGTCATCGCACGTAGGCTTGCAATCATGAGAAAATCCTGTAATCGCGTCCTTGTCACCAGACATGATTTAAAAGGTCAAATCATAATTCCCCATTAGCAGACAGTGCATTTATGAGCCGATTGCCTCGAAAATTGCCCTAAGGTAATCGCATCGGCCATGACCGCCGCGTTTCAAGTCGCGGCAACCATGGCGGACTTGATCTAGATCCATATCGTGGCGCCCGGACAGGACGCGATTCAGAAGAAGTGACGGCAATCATGCGCCTATCTCGTCAATTTGACCTAGCGAACTGCGGCCTGCCGCCCAGACGCAATTTAATCCATGTTGCGGCGCGCAAGACTGCCGCATTTCAAGTCGCAGCCTGCCACCCAGACGCGATTCAGCTTCTCGTCATGGCAGCTGTACCCGACGCTATTCAAAGTTCTCACCTCTATAAATTGACCCCTGAGGGTCATTTGTAGAGGGGGGTTCCACGAAGCGGCGAAGCTCTACCGAATCCTTGCCCCAATCTCCGGCCCAAGGAGCTCTTCCTCGTCTCCATTGTCTCCTTCCATTCCACGCCTGAGGCGGGAGCGTCTTGCTCCACATCCTCTATCAATTCTAGCAACGGCCCGTCACGCCGCACCAACATTTGGGGAAGCACCCCCCTTTCCCTTTCTTCCCTTTTCCTTTATCTCGTCCGGGCCCCACGTGGCCCATTTTATTTCTTTTACACACACACATGCATGCATACACACACACCTACATTTTTAGGGGTTTAAAAACCACCATCTGGTGAGTCCTGCCCATTTTATTCATTTCGTTTATTCGTTTGGGATTCGATACTACACGTCTTATTTGGCTAATCGCCTTATTTTCTTTGTCTTTTGTTAGGGTAATCAAATAAGGAAAAACGTCCTCTACCGGGGCCGGCCGTGTTCGTAGAGGAAGAAAGGACCCACATCATCCCCCGTGCAATCTCCCTGCTAAAAGGTACGTACGCGATCATTCTTCCATCCCGCACCTCTCGCCGTGCATCTCCATCCGGTACCCTCGTGTACCTGGCGATCACGATCTTTTTATTTTCTGCATTTTTCTTTCATTTTCCACTGATCCATCTCACCTCATCCCCCCTCTTTGTGGATTATACGCCCGGGGTTCCCGACGGACCCACGACGTCGTCTACAAATTGGCGATCACGGTGGGACCACTTTTCGCGTTTCCTTTTTGATTACCCTCCTCTCTCTTGTGCCCCACGTGGCACTGCTCTTTTATATTTATTTTATATACTCCACAAAAGCATGCAGTGTGTATAGTGTTTGTTTTTTGTCTTTGTTTCACATACCCTGCCATTTCTTGCATTTTTGTCTCCCGGGTGACCTTCTGGAATCGTGGCAAACACAGAGGACGCGATCCAGTTTTAGTAACGCGTCCAGCTAAACGGCCGCGTTTCGTCTCTTTGTCGCGTCGACTAAGGCTGACGCATTTTCGTTGTCGTGGCAGCCACATCTGGCACGATTCTGTGTGTATTAATGTTCATTTCTAGTGCATCCTTCCTGCCATTTCCCTATTTACTGCCTTCTTTTGGTTCTCGGGTGCCTGTTTGTAATCGCCTGCTACACAGAGGACGCGATTCACTGCTTGATAATGCGGCTGAAAATCCGGACACATTTCTATTTCTTGTCGCGCCGGCCAGAGTCGGCACATTTTCTGCCTGACATTGACCTTTCATAGAGACCCGTTCACAGTTCTGACAGCCTTCGGTGGCTTGCAGATCTGCGTCTTGGTGACGGGACGTGATTAAGTTTGAGTCGCGGCGCCTGCATCCGGCGCGACTCAAACTACTGACAGAAACGCACCGTTCTGCCGTTTGTTTGCTATAAACTGTGCATAAAGGGCATTTTGCATTTGGTTGGGGGACCTCCTTCCCTCATATCCTAGGCTCCACACATCTCTCTTGGTATGGACAACCTCTCCTTTGGGCATTCCGTCTCATTGGACTAGGGAACCTTTGCCAAGAGCCCCGTAAGACTCCATACCCCGTGGATTCCCTCACGGTGGACCGAGCTGGCGGTACCACTATGTTGACCCGGGTTAGACATCCATTGCGTGGTGAGAAGTGGTTCTAGTTGCACCCCGAAGTACTCATCTTCTACCCAACTAGGAACTCATTTGGAGTGACACAATATTTTTCAATCCATTTAAATAACTGTGAAACTCCTTAAAAACAAGCGCTAAACATCATAACTTGTTTGAACCACGTTGATTGATTAACCTTTGTTCAACTTGTTTGCTTGCTTGCTTGTTTTATAAAAATGGACCAATATTATCATGCCAATTTTTATTATGAGGAATATGAGGATAATTCAAGCATCCAATCTTTCCAATCCCATGTTCGTCCATTTCACTACCGTGAGGGACAACCTTCCACCTCCTATGGTTATGTGGGCACACAGTGCACCAGCCTATCTGATGTCCCTCCATACCTCACTCCAATCAGAACCCGGCAAGAGCCTTCCCCCCACCATGATCCCATAGTCCAAACTGTCCCCTCAACAACTAAATTTGATCCAATCTTTAGTTGAGGGTGTGACTTCCTCTTCTTCTCCCTCTCCGTCTCTGTCTCCCAGGCACCCGCCTATGAACATTCCGGCGACTTCGCCACACTCCCCTGTACATTCTCCATCGCTTTGGCCCCCTGGCCATTTGTACTCCCGGAACAGACCGCCCCTTAGGAAGGCCCATTAATTCAAGGCCACCCCCATGTACTCCTTCACATGACTAGCAGCAGCCTACTCCACTCCAAAGTGCTCTTCTCTAAAAATTGAATAATTTGGAGAAATAAATCAATAAGCTTTCAAATTCCATGGGTGACCTCGTTGCCGCCATGCCGGCTCTCCCTCAGATTTATATACATCCTTCGGAAATGCCAACATACCGATTGTATAATGGCACGGGTAATCCCTACCTTCATGTCAAGGAATTCCTTTATGAGTCTTCTCGTTGGCAGCAAGACCCCATCACCTTGGCATATTTATTTAGAAAATCTCTTGACGGCCCTGCACTTGAATGGTTCTACTCCCTAGAGCCAAGTGAGGCAGAAGACTTCCGCCCTCTTCATAAAAAATTCCTTTAAAGGCACAAAGATTGCGTTTGTCCTTATCTCTCTATCATGGACCTAGCATCCGAGAAAATGAGGGCTAATGAGGAATTTGACCAATTTGCTGACCGTTGGAGGTCAATGGCCACTCACTTACAGCATGAGCTCTCGGAGTCAGAGCAAGTCAAAATAATCATTTCCAACTCTACTCCGAGGTTCAGGCAAATCCTGGCCACGAACCAAATCACCTCTATGGAGGAGCTCTACGAGCGGGGATGTTACATTCAAGCCCAGTTAATGGACTCTCCGATCGTAGAGCTATTTGATCAAATCAAAAAGAGAAAGAACGGATCAGTGGGTGCCATCCACGATCCACATCGCTACCCTACAACATCTACATCATATACACCTCCACAAACCCCCATTTACCACAACATGCCGCCACCGAGGCATCCACTTATTCGTCCTTTTCAGACTCAGCAACCTCCAACTGGGCCCTATGATGCCCCTATTTTTAGTGAAGAAGCTCCCGTGCCCTACGTTGCACCTACTCCGGCTCCCATAATGATTCCTGTACCCCCACCACAACTTCCCCCACAATAACCACCACCTCCATCACAGCCTGTTGCTCGGGCTGAAGTTGTCAATGTCGAACCCATCCAGAAAACCACTTGGTGCTACGACGATGAACCTTCTGAGGTCATGTTTGTACGCCATTTACCTACATCTCCCACATTACCCTCCATTGTCATTAAACCTTCCATAATTAAGCCTCCACCCACCATTACACCAATCATTGCACCTCCCATTGCGCCAACACCATTGGCAACCGAACCCGAGCAAATCTTCCCCTTCATACCTACTACACTTCCACCGGCTTTATAGCCCCCCATTACACCCACCACATCTACCCCCATCTAATGGAGCAGGTGCAAGTTTTTAAGAAGCAACAGGCATCAGCAAAAGAAGGAAGACCCGGGACCGGGCATGCTTTTCAAACTCCTAGATTGTATTCCTCGCATGCCGGTCATTGTCAATATATCGGGCACATTTACCGAGCGGGAGTCCTCCCCTCCAATCATGGCCGTCATGAGGTCTTCTAAATCAATGCCAATCATACCCGTTTCCAACCGGGTTTATTTTAAAATACTTATAGGGAATCTCTCCCTCCAAGCTCTCATGACCCCTCACACCATTATTGTAAACCTTCCCACTCTAGTGAAGAGGTCAGCTTCTCAGATTGTGCTCACGCATTCCAACACCAGAACATTGACACAATCTATTGTTCAAGGGGTCGTGCCCCCTTTTATATCAAACATTATACAATCTTTGGGCACGGTCCCCTTGTTGTTGCTTCCAAATTTACCAGTGGAACTCCCCACCCTTTCGTTAAACTACATTCCAACGGAGTTACCACTGTTGCATGAAATTCCGACGGAAGTCAACAACCCTCCAATCATTGAGAGCCGCTCAATCCCTCGGAGAAGAGCAAGACCATCTGCCCACTGGGCAAAATTTATAAGGATGTACTTGAGGATCAGAACGCCGATTCCCAAGTGGAAGCCTAAACGCCGGGCAAGGCAAAAGACCAGGGGGTCTCCTCCATCTTTTTCATTTTCTTTCCAATCATCGCTTGTACTTCTCAGCACCTTCCTGTGGGTTGTCCACATTCCCTCCCCACGGGAGGCATTTTATTTTCATTTGTTATCACGCCCCTCTTTGTACTCCTTACTCTCCCTTCCGTACCCCTCGTGGCACATCTCCTTCCCGTGCCCCTTATGGCACATCTCCTTTTCGTGCCCCACGTGGCACACCTCCTTCCTGTGCCCCATGTGGCACATCTCCTTCTAGTGCCCCACGCAGCACATCTCCATCCCATTCCCCACGTGGCACAACTCCATCTTGTCCCCCATGCGGCACCTCTCCATCTCGTGCCCCACGCTGCGCACCCTCCTCTCTGGCCCCTCGCGGCCTGCTTTTTCCTTTCTCTCCTCTGGCCCCGCCGGATCCTGTTCTTCTTTTAGGGCACCACGCCCTCCTTCTTCTCCAATCCCCTCCGGCCCCGCCCGAGTCACCAAAATCTTTCCTCCACTCTCTCCTCGCCGCCTTTAATCGGGTCCTTTGACCCTTCTCGCATTGTTTTCAGGGTTTTAGCTCCCACTTGTCATTTTAATTCCAAACCAAAAAATGTAAATTCTTGTAGACCCCGAGTCTCACCCTAACGTAGGGCATTCGTCCCCTTTTACCTTCCAAAAAAGTTTATGTTAAAAACTTACTATATTTTAGCAATATCGAAAATCCAAAAAAATTGAATATTCAACATTGCTATGCCGTCGCAGCATCTCTGTTATAAGAATTCTGCGCTAGGAGTCCAAAATTCCCTCCTGGGTCATTAAGGTTTGCCCTTAGCATGGGCACTTGCACACACTTCACGACACCCTAAGCCGATTGCTCCCGGTAGACACCGTCATAGCCACGCCTGAAAGGCACAAAAGTCTATTTCTCCTCTTATTCGGCCAAAATATGGGTAGCAGAGGTAGTCTGGGCAAGGCAACCAACCCAAAGCACTTCCGTCATAAGAAGACATCTTCCAAATGGGCAAAGTCAAATGACCAATAAAAAAAAATCAAGTCAAATGCATGTCAAGAGTGGCAAAGTCCCCGCAGAGATCCAAATGGACCCGACCGTGTGCATGTAAAAATAAAAAACAAATCAAGTCAATAGGGCATGGAAAAGAGTGACAAAATCCCCGCGGAGATCCAAATGGACCCAGGCGTATGCATGTCCCTACAATCAAGTGGTGATCACTCAAGATTCCAAAATAATTCAAAAGCCCCAGTGCTTAATGAGACTAAATCTTCTAACGGTTGTGCCAAGGAAGGAAGTAAAACCCAACCCCTCGATACCCATACCAAGCTTATGTAAGGCCCTTGATTTTTCATTTTTGGGTGATTTCTTATGTATGTATAAATGTCTGTCATCGATGTATAAACTTTATTGTGCATAGTACTTACTTGTTTACATTGCATGAATATGTATTATTTTAATGTGTGCATTGTAGATTATATATATATATATATATATATATATATATGTGTGTGTGTGTGTGTGTGTGTGGTGTACATAGAATTTCTGCAGTTTTAAGTTCTGTTTTGGCGGCTAGTTGGCGTCAACATCAATTGACATTAACCATAAATCAGTGGCCACATCGATGGATGCCTACTCAGAATTTGACGGCTATTGATGTTGACGTTTACCTCCCAGATCTGTTGCTATTTCAGATCCATAAATGTCGCCCTTGGCTTAGGAAATCGTCCCCCAACGGTAAATTAGACCCTAAACGCGTTCCTAAAAACCTCAACCCTATAAAAGAGGCGGATTAGGGCTCAATTAGGTCCTTTTGACTCTTTGTCAAAAACCCTAGCATTTTATGTGCAAACCCCGACTTTGGAACTCCTTGATCCGGCGATTTGAGTCTTCATTCAATGTTCTACAATGACTGGAGAGGTCTCTGAACATCCGGGAACGGCTTCCCCACACTGGTTTGTAGAGGAGATCAACACAGAACTCGGATCGAGGGAGTTTTGAGGACTCTTTGGCTTTGGCCGAGGAGGGCTTCTCCATCTTAAATCGTTGCTTATGGATTTTCCAAGAGGCAAGTAACCCTTTCAAATCACTCTTACATACGTCTAGTAGGTCCTACGTATTTTCCTGGAATTTTATTCGTGTCCTGGAACACCAATTTCACCAAGAGTTTACATTCAGTCTGTGTTTTGCACAGACAGGAACTTAACGGTAGGATCCTTTGCCGTTAAGATCTTTAGTTGGTGGTGACCTTTGTTGCCGTTAACCTGATAGATGGCCACATGCATGCCGTAGAGTTCGCCAGACTGCAACAGTGTGCATGTCTGACTTATATGACCTATTTTTTAGATTTCTGCATACGAGGATATAATGTAAAAGTGATATGCTATAAAATACTATTATTGGATCATGCTGTGCAAATTTTATGAATTTTTGTGGAATACCCTATTTATCTGAAAATTTTGAAATGCATGTTAAACAAGTTTTAATTTTGTAAAATTTCCTTTGTGCAATATGTGTGGAATCCAATTGGCATCAAAATTCTGTGAAATGTTTATGGGTTTCAGTTCATGTTGTTAAAATTTTGGAATTTTTTGATAACTGTGTAAATTTTTATATTTTCTGAACTGAAAAACAGTGAGCATGCTTAATTAGTGAAGAAATTCTATTAAATGACATGGAAATAGTTAAATCTCTAGAATTTGGCACTTGATTAGAACTGTCAGTATACATGTATATAAGGAATTGTGAATCCGAACAATGAAAATCCATGTTAGTTTGGTTGTTTTAGTCTTATGTGATTCCACTGTTGGAATTTTCATAAATTGTGGGTAATTCATAAAAATGTGAAATTTAGTATTCATGATGGGTAACCTATAAGAAATTAGTGGTTAAAGTTTCGTACTGAAATGATGACAGTAACTACATTTGTTGGTTTTAGGTGAGCATTGATCAATTAATACATGTTAATGAGGTTGTTAATGAAATCTACTCATTTCAGCATGATTAGACTTGTTTCGAATCAGTTGAATATTGAGAACAGTAGTACCATGCTAGGTAATACTGAAACGTGTAAATGTGTGAGCATGAAATGGATGTGTTAAAAACTGTGCCTTAAGTGTGTGTTGGAAATTAAGAAAAATGTGTAAATGTGCCAATAGGTGACACTGCTACCTTAGAGGGCTGTGGAATTGTACTGTGGTAAAGTCCCCATGGGAAGGTTCATAGTGTGTGATGTCCCACGGGCATTGGGATTAAATCCTGGAGGCGAACAAGTATCGCTGGTTAGGGTGGAGAGTGCTTCTCCCGGTTCTGCGCAGTAACTAAGATTTATCACTGAAATGCCTAGGTGATAGATATGTGATGTGATTAGTGTGTGTCCTTCTAAAAGGTGTTTTGGGCTATGTGTCATGGCATTTAATAAATGTGAACTTATGTTTAAGTGAAAGTGAATGTGTAAATTGTGAAATTGTGTAAGTGATCATGTGTTAATATGAATTCTTGTGACAACATGTAAATTGATAACTTCTTAAATGATTATAATATGTACATAGCAAAACAGCAAACTTTTCATGAGTATAAATGTGTTATCCATGTGAAAATGATTATAGAATCCATGCTAGAATTGTCTCTTATTTATGTGTACAAACTCCATGTCTAGAATGACTAATGTTTAGCTTGTAAGTGTGTGTGAATGTAGTTAAATGAGCTTAGTTTAATATATTGAAAAGTGTGTAGAAAGCATGTGATAGGGTTAAAGTTATTGAAAATTTTGTATAAGACAATTTCCATGTGTAACATGTGTAGAAATTATGTTTAGGATTTTTACTTGAATTAATTGTTAAATCCATGTTTATATGTTATTGCGTAGTATGAAAATGTGAAAGTTATATGATGCATGTAAGTTTAGTGTGTTTGGTGTTACTTGTTGAGTTCTTTTGAACTCACTATTGCTTCGGCGTACAGGTGCAAAGATTTCTACTTCTTTCGAGGAGATCGTTAGGAGTGGCTCGAAGCGGGAGTAGGAGACCTTGTTTTGGACTTGGCGTTGTACTTTTATTTTACATAAGTATGTAATAAGAGTAGACTTGCTCTACCTTTGGGATTTGTGTACTTATTTAGTGGAAAGTTGTGGACAATGTATTTATTTCATTTCTCACTTATAAAAAGTTTAGATTTCTTTTCTTCCATATATGGACTGTGAATGGAATGTGGATGATGGAATAAGAAGTTACATTTGGCTATTTATTTTCCGCTGTTATGTGAATGTATTTATGTATATTTCAGCCTATCGTATAACTGTTGGGTAAATGTCCCACTGTAGCGGCGTTCATTATATCGATGTGAGTTGGTATATTCGTACCGGTATAAGGAGGGTCGTTACAGCTTATCTCCAAAATTTTCCTCCCTTCTCCATGCCAGACTTAGTTGCCTTTTTAGGCATGGCTTTGATACTGGCACCGTTAACCAAATACAATTAGCTCATGGGTGCCATGTTAAAATGCACGCCCTACTCTGGGCAACCCTTAATGAAACGGGAGGTAACAAAAGACCCCTCGCGAGTTAATTTTTATAACCCTAATGTCGCCATGGCATGACAATATTTTCAAAATCCAAAAAAATCAAATACTTCTAAAAATCCAACAAAAATCAAATACTTCCAAAACCAACAAAAAAAAAACACATATTTTCAGAATCACAAAAAATCCAAATATTTCCAAAATCACAAAAAAATCCAAATACTTTCAAAATAAAAAAAATTCAAATATTTCCAAAACTCCCTAAAAAAATCAAACATTTCTCAAAATCTCCACAAAAATTGAATATTTCAAAAATCCACAAAATTTCATGATGGTATTGTACCAGGCAAGCACATTGCCTCCTATCTACGTCAGATCAACGCAAATCTTCCCGTTCATGGGTCCATCCCATCTTGAACTTCAATCTCCTTAGCTAGAGATCACTTATCCTCATGGATAAAAACAAACAAACCAAATGATCTGTTTATTTAATGCTTTATTAATGCTCTAAGAAATGCTTTGAATCAATGTTGTTTTTCCATGACATTTGTTTTTCTTGGCTAATGAATTTTGAGCACAGGATTCGAGTTACCTCATCTTGCACAATCAGGCTGCTGCTGCCTCTACCATCACTTATCTGCATCTACTATATGTATACCCTTAGAGCATACTAAGGACCTTGTGGCTCTGAGGAATCTGAGATTTGAGTTCTCCTTTATCAAAAACAATGATTATCCCAGAGGATCCTTAGCCGCACGGATAGGCCGTTACGCTTGGCATGTGAGGATGACAGACCCATGCATACCCCCTTGTCCTGACTCACCAGCGTAACAATATTATCCTTTGTTATTTTCTACTCCTCTTTTAATCTTATTTTCCTTTTAGCCCAACATATATGCATATTGAAATCATAGTGGAAAACCACTCTTCCAAGCCAATTTGAGGGCCATCCGCGCCTCAACTTCAAAAGCAACCTTGCAATATTCCATTTCGGGTTGAGTACCCAACTCCCTTTGTTGTTGCCTCCGAGTCGATTTCCTTAAGAATCCTTTGTTTGGACTTATCCCTTCTATTTTTTCATCTTTACTCCCAGAGATCCATCTGAGGCAGTGGCAGACGCCCCCGATGGTGCAACCTAACGGATTGTGTCCTTAGGTACTTCCCCTTTGTTGGAAGTTGATCTCTCTTTCGCTCCCCAAGATCCACCTGCGATAGTGGCAGACGCCCCCAATGGTGAAACCTAACGGATTGTGTCCTTAGGTACTTCCCCGACGTTGGAGGTTGATCTTTTCTTTCCATTTGTGCCCCTGACACCTTTCCTTTCGTTTCGTATTCTTTGTCCAAACATTCATTTTTCTTTAGGTCTTCTTCCCAGTGGTGACTTCCTAGGTTGTTGGTGAAAGACTCTTATCAGGTGGCAGTCACCCAATGATTATGCATGTCTATTTTTCACCTTGGCGTCTACTTTTCAATCCGCTCCCGCTGCACTCCACTTCACTACGCTTCATTTCTTTCATTCCATTTCACTCCATTGCACTCCACATCGTGTCTTTTCGCTTCGCTCCCCTGCAAAGCAGACGCCAAGGCGTGGCAGATGTAGACACGTGAATTTGGCTCCACCGCGGACAAATTTCATGTTGCGCCATAATGCCACAAATGACCCTCTTTTTGCCTTGTAAGAGTAGTTTTCCCAATCATTCTGGATCACCCCATTCTTCCTCGGTGCTTCCCCTCAATTTCTGTGGCCCCTCAGGAATTACAGGCATCAAATTCATGTCATGAAAGGCGTTCGGGATGGTGGACATGATTCTGGACCTCATCGCGACAGCTCCAAAAGGCGCGACCGTAACGCGACGGCTTCAGGGGGCGCGACCTTAATGGGACGGCCATGCAGGGTGCAACCATGAAAGTTGCGTCATGCATGCCGGATGCGTTTATTAGCACGTGCCGAAAGCGAATTGTGTCCAATCCAATGGACGTGATTTAAAAGTCAAAAGGCTACAGCCTAGAAAGTCATCGCGCGTAGGCCCGTAATCATGAGAAAATCTTGTAATCACGTCCTTGTTAGCAGACGCGATTTAAAAGGTCAAATCATAATTCCCCATCAACAGACATCGCATTTATGAGTCGATTGCCTCGGAAATTGCCCTAAGGTAATCGCGTCGGCCATGACTGCCGCGTTTCAAGTCGCGGCAGTGATGGCGGGCGCGATCTAAATCCATATCGCGGTGCCCTGACAGTACGCGGTTTAGAAGAAGTGAGGGAAATCATGCGCTTGTCTCGTCAATTTGACCTAGCGAATCGCGGCCTGCCACTCGGACGCAATTCAATCCATGTCGTGTCGCGCAAGACCGCCGCGTTTCAAGTCACGGCCTGCCACCCAGACGCGATTCAGCTTCTCGTCAGGACGGCTGTACCCGACGCGATTCAAAGATTTCACCTCTATAAATTCACCCCCGAGGGTCATTTATAGAGGGGGGTTCCACGAAGTGGCGAAGCTCTGCCGAATCCTTGCCTCAACCTCCGGCCCAAGGATCTCTTCCTCGTCACCATCGTCTCCTTCCATTTCACGCATGAGGCGGGAGCGTCGTCCTCCACATCCTCCATCCATTCCGGCAACGACGCGTCACACCGCACCAACATTTGGGGAAGCACCCCCCTTCCCCTTTCTTCCCTTTTCCTTTATCTCCTCCGGGCCCCATGTGGCCCATTTTATTTCTTTTACACACACACATGCATGTATACACACACACACCTACATCTTTAGGGGTTTAAAAACCACCATCCTATGAGTCCTCCCCATTCTATTCATTTCATTTATTCGTTCGGGATTCGATACTACACGTCTTATTTGGCTAATCCCCTTATTTACTTTATCTTTTGTCAGGGTAATCAAACGAGGAAAAACATCCTGTACCGCAGCCGGCCGTGTTTCTAGAGGAAGAAATGATCCACATCATCCCCTGCGCAATCTCCCCACTAAAAAGCTATGTATGCGATCATTCTTCCATCCCGCACCCCTCACCGTGCATCTCCATCTGGTACCCTCGCGTGCCTGGCGATCATGATCTTTTTATTTTCCGCATTGTTCTTTCATTTTCCACTGATCCATGTCACCTCATCCCCCCCCTCTTTATGGATTATATGCCCGGGGTTCCCGACGGACGCGTGGCGTCGTCTACAAGTAGGACCAACTGGGGCCTACGGCTTGGCGCCTTAATACCACAGAGTCCTCCAACCCAAGCCACGTGTGCACACTCAGACGCTCTTCCTCGCATCTGGTCCTCGACCGGTTTCCCCTCCGTCGGACTCAAACATTGGAGAAGGGGCCCCATAGAAACCGGCTCATAACCACCACAAGGGGTACGGACTGGACGAAGACACACTCGATGCCTAGGCTCACCGGTAGAATAGCTCAATGCCAGTCATCTAGATGGAGCCCATCTCAACGCTCGAGAGAACACAACCCAAACACAAGCACAACACATGCATAGATGGAGACGCTCTCAACATCTGGCACACTGTGCCAAGAGGCAGACACCGCGTGCCTGAGCCTCACACACAGAAGGGTCATCAACTGCTGGGACCTACCTGTGGGTTAACGACAATCCTAATTGTCGTTAACCTTGGGTAGATCTCACAACCTATGTCGTTAACCCAGTGTAAATGGCACAGACTTTGTCTTCAACCACATCTTGATGTCAAGAGATCTTGACGTCATGGTCATTATGAAGAACTAGACGGCAACCACCATGCTATCAAGTTCATCAGCTTCTAGCAGCTGATACAACCCTAGGCCGCTTCCTAGGGCAATCCAAGCCCCTACAACTAGATCTGATGATGGGAAATGCTTTCCCTCATCAGAGGATATCATCTTATAGTCGGAAAACATTGATCCAAAGCTTGGATCGAGCAAAACATCAAAAATCCCCGGCATGGAAAACCCTTCGAAAAAACATAATTTACATACAAATCTCACGCATGGATCATACAATAAATGATCACAAGAAGCTTAGGGGTAGGATCCGTACCTCAAATTGCCAAAAAACCCCAAAAGAAACATCAAATCATCCCGATCCATCACACATACTCTGCGAGGTCCAATCCCTAAATTCGCCATTTTCTCGCCAATCCAAAGCCGCCACGCACACCACAACCTCCTCATGAACTCCCGTCGGCCACCGGAAGAGGTGGAGGAAGAAGGAGGTGGGTGAAGGGGTGGAATGGAAGACAAGTGGAAGAAGGGGGGCCTCGGGTGACCATATAAAATAGGCCCAGGGCAGGTTAACATCAACCTTATTGCCGTTAACCGCATCGCCAGGAACTTGACGTCAACAACGATTGTCGTCAAGTTTAATGCTCAGAAAGTTCTGGAAACACAAGTAAACATCAACATACCCTACCGTGAAGATGAAGTAGACGGCACACTCTTTGCCATTGTTGACGTCAATCCCCCTTGACATCAACCACCATTGTTCCGAAATGGCCCCTTAAGGGTCCAAGAAGGCCCATGGCCTTACAGGGGAGCTCCAAGTTTTGGTTAATCCCTTCGTTAATTTGAGGATTCTCACCCCAATTTGAGTAGGAAAGACTTGAGGAAACCCCATATTATGGTTGGGCATGAATTTGGGTTAATATGGAAGTCTAATTGTCTTAAATTTTGCCCTAATTACTGTTTCTAATTTATGCCCAATTTTGACCTAAGTTTCATGGGTATCTCTCAATTCTAAGACATATAAGTTCCTATTTTTGTTTCCTAGGCTCTGATACCACTAAACTATCATGTCCCAAGAATTTCGTAGCAAAAATATTATATTTAAATCAAATTTCGAGACGTGAGTAGCCGAAAAATAAGCTTCTTACCAGTGAGCATTAGATGTGCATCAACACAATCATAATAGGGCCCACATAATTGTTAGGATTGGATATTCGGTAATGGAAAAATCTAGAAGGGGGGTTGAACAGATTTGCAGCAAAAACTTAAGCAATTTAAAAATTACTTCGAAATAGAGAATCTACTCAATTAAAAATCCCACTGATTTGATGTGATTAAGTGCACAAAGTGTGTGTGATAATTAAACAACCAGATTATGTGAACTAGTGTGTGATTGTTAAGAGTTTAATCGAACCCCTATGCATGCATCTAATGATGAGACAATATCAAACCATTGCACAGATATTTTTAGGTGGTTCAAAAATCACACCCTATGACTCCTACGTCCACCCCTCACACTGTGAGGCACACACACTTCTTAAGAACTGAGTACAACACACACACGAGTACTCAGACTCAGTCCACACACACACAAGTACATAGTGACAAACACTTAGTATGCACTGCACACACAAGACACACAATTAAGATTTGTGCACAAACCTACACAGGCTGCATCACACACACTATGATCTGTACAGATCACAAAGCACAAACTCACACATAATCAACTTACTAATCTCAGTTCAATACACACACACACAGATATATGAAATGAATTGAGAAAGGTGTGAGTGAAGGAAGAAATATCTCTCCAACTATTGATCCGATCACTATGATCACAGATCCACACTATTTCTTCCTTGATGTTGCTTCTACAACTCTTCTTCTCCTCCTCCTTCTGCTAATTTGATGAAGAACTTGACTTCCAATCGATCTCCTCAGATGTATTCACTGGTCTGCAACCTTCTAGAGCTCGAGCAGAGCACTGGAGAGGTCCCTTCTTGCCGCCTCAGCCTTTCTTGGAGTTGTGTTGTCTCTTACTTCAAAAAGGGACAAGGGGCACCCTTTTATAGGTGTGCCCTTATCCTTACACATCGTGAGAATCTGTGTGTATTGGAAAAGGATGCCTTAAGTGAATGCACATGTTGCTCACATGTTGGTGCTAAACCAACGGTTGTCGACAGATGCACATCGACTGTCGACAGCTACTGCTGCATGTCCTCTTTCCAGAACTAAACTCTTGGGTACTTAGCTGGGTTGTCGACAGACGCATCTTGGTTGTCAACAGCTACAGCTGACGTTGGTTTTTCTAGAAGCTTGTTGATGAAGGTTATCACTAGTTGTCGACAGACGACAATCATCTGTTGATAGATGCTGAAGCATACACTTCATCCAGAAGCTATTTTGTCAAGATCATTCCTTATCTGTCGACAGATGATCTATGGCTGTCGACATGTACTGTTGAATCCAAATACTTGACTCTTCTATCTATTCCTTGAGTTTGACTTGAGCTTGGGTTTTCTTGTACTCCACATATATCATCTTAGGTATGCTTGTTGTCAATGTATGTCTTGGCCTTGCACAAAGAAATTAACATAGTTAATGAACCATTTAGGAAATGTTATGCAAGTGATTCAACTCAAACACGTGTCGACACACTCATGGTATGTGTTGACACACTCATTCATATCATTGAGACCAATTCACCAGAGATCAATCATGTGTTGACTCCATGACACTATTGTGTCAACACACTAAGACAGTAACTTGACATGTGAATAAGATGCTTATGTTCATCAAGAGAACAAAGCATTCAGATAAGAGTTATGTCATCATTAGAATGCATCAACATCATCATCAAAACACAAATATGTTTAAAGTTATGTGCTTAACAAGATTGACCAGAATTGTGTCATCATCAAAAACAGATCAAAGCAATGGCCAAGTCAGTGAGTATGGTTATTTAAATAACCATAACTCAACAATAATGAACACGACTAAGCTTTTATTCAATCTCCATAACATTTACTACAATTTCATGAACTTTCAACTATAATGACTTAAGAAAGGGAAAATTACATGAGATTATACTTTCTTACTACCTACTACATCAATCTAGCTCTCAAATTTAACTAATGGTAAATACTATAGTTGGAACATGCTCTTCACTCAGACGCAATCCCATCCATGTCCTAGTCTTCATCTTCCATGTCGATGTCACCTAATATGTTAAGAAACAAGTAATGAGCAAATTAGCCCAGTAGGATTTATATCTCAATGTATGGGTAGGGATAAAAGTGATTAACATTTTAAGAACTAGGCAGACATGATTATTAAGATATGCATTAATGATAAATCCAATTAAACATGATGTGTGAGCAAGATAGATTAAACAAGAGCAATTGAACAAGATCTAGATTGACATAATAAGCAAGAATTAGCAGTAGAGCTGTAACACCCCGAAAATTTAATTGATAAAAAATTAAAGAAATAGTAAATATTATTAATGTATTGGGTAAACGTGTTCAAATAAAAAAAATAAAAACAAGGTTAGACTTCTAATAAGTGGAATCAACTATTTAATATTGTTTGGGCCAAACAAACTCTTATTGGACCAAAGAACAAAATGAAATGCAATTAAATCCCCAAAATTTGTAGGTTTAATTCATTAATGAAAAATTATAGATAAATCAGAAAATTATGATCAATTTAATAATTCAAAACTGGTTATAAAGGTACGCACCCTTATCACATATGTATAAATGTATCTAAAATTTTTATAAGAATAACTGTTATACATTAAATAATATTCTCTAATGACCGATCAAGAAATTTGGCATAGGAAAAATCATTTGGACTAAGTTTAAGAATTATTGTGACTTATTATTATAATAAAGGAATAAGTCGGAGAACGCATTATCATGTGTACAAAAGTGAATCATAAATTAAAATAAATATATGGGTAGACTCCAAACAATGTGTGTTGAGAGCCCGTCATGGGAATTGGAGCAATGGACAACTTTTGGCCCATGAATAAATTCAAGTAAGAAAATATCATGAAAATTCATAGGTTTAATTGGGCTTGAATTAGAAAGACCAATTAGAGCTAAAAACTGGTTTAATGGACACCTAAAATTACCCAAATTCATGCACAACTATAATAGGAGGTTTCCTAATATATTTCCCACTCATATTGGGATGGGTATCCTCAAATGAAGGAAGGGATTAATCAAACTCGGAATTTCCCCAATTACTAGTTACGTTATAACTTCAAACAACCCTAAATATATAAATACTCTCTCTAAACTCTTTGGGGATGAATTTACCATATGTTGGGGACGTGTGGAGGCTAGTATGGGCACCATAGGAGGAGGAATTTGTCCCCAACCCAAGGCTTCTTCCTCAACTCGTGCTCTGCACAACCTGTGCAGAAGGCTTCCCTTAGGAGCAATCAAAGGTAGGTGATCTCGGGCTCAAAATTAACATGACATATATCATCTGAAAGCCCTTCAAGTCTAATTTCATTTACCCTTATTTTTATCAATGTTCATTGGCTATGTTAAGAGTATTAAGCATTTTCCCATCATCGTGTAGTTTTAGGGCTTTTCTTGTTAACCTCATGATTTACAAATCCCTAGGTCAAATTAGATGAAACCAAAGCATATGGTTCTTCCTCTCCAAGTTTTCAACAAGTTTCATGTTGAGCATTTCCTCTAAAACCCCTAGAACCTTGAGTTTTGAGCCAAAGCATGAGATCGCGCAACCTAGTCCACAATCTATCTGCCTGTTTGAATTGCGACCAGTCAAGTGGTCGCAATTCAGTGTCATAAATGGCAACGACTGAATCTATCACGAATTGGACATGTTTTTGATGATTTCCAATTGACTAAACATGACTTATAGGTTTACCCTAATGCCCATATGCTTCTTTTTGCATGCTATTTGAGTTTTTGGTCATTTGTGAACTGCGATGACTCAACCCGTCGTGATTTTCAGTCGAAACCACTTTACATCGAAGAAAAACATATTTTTTTGTATAAACCATGGAGATCCGTGATGACTAAACCCGTCGCAATTTCTAAAGCCTACCCAAGACTTTTTCTGTAAGTCTAGGCAGTATGTCTTACATGTTATGATTATTAGAAAGTTTTGTTCAGTCTGTCAAGTGGGCTAAAAGTTACCAATCCATGTAAAAGCTATAATAACATAAAATTCTATTCTAATTGTTCCTAATGAATTGCTTGATTCCATCTATCATGTGATTTCTATAGTCTACCTTCATGATCTAGCTTGATATTAACCTTGAAGTATATCGTGTTAAAAGTGCAGAAATCATGTTATTGAAATCTGGGTTGTTTCCATGTCATGCATTCATATTAATTACTTTCCTCTATGTTTTAAACCGATGGATTGTGGATCTTGAGACACGTTCTACACTACATGATTGCATAATAGACAACCCTTTTCTTGGGGGATTGGAAACTCTCTACTGGACATTCCGTTCTAGTAGACTAGGGACCTTGTTGGATCTCTTCTTTTGATGTTGTTTAACTATGATCCATACAATTTTAAATACCTTGCATCAGTCATATCAAATACAATATTTCATGTTTAATTCAGAGAAAAAGGTGTTATGAAGTTAGTGGTGTCGACACAACATTGTTAGAGTGTCGACACAAAGAGCAATTCCAGTGAAGAGATTCAAGAAGAAAAGCCAGTTGTGTCGACACATCCTTTGTTCACAGAAAGTAGTCAGAAGAGAAGAAGTCAGTGGTGTCGACACAGGTCTCATGTGTCAACACATCCTTTGTTCCCAGAAAGCCATATGTTTGGTATATGGTCAGTTGTGTCAACAGAAGTCAAGTATGTGTCGACACAGGTTAACTTCCAGAGCAGTAAGCCAGGATCATGTGTCGACACTTAACTTAATTGTGTCGACACACTTTGATTGATGATTCAGAACCTGAATTCATGGACACGTGTCAGATTTTAATCTAAGAACTTTTGAGCGGGAATTCTGTGCCCCCAAACTCTAAGGTACCACATTGATACATGGGACTATAAATGCCCATGATCCTTACACTTTTTGGGGTACAACACACTAGTTCTTCATCTCCCAGAAGCAGAAAGTGACGTCCAGAGAGGGACTTCATCTAAATGGTGCTGCTCTAGATCTGATGAGTTGGAGATCCAATTGCTGTGAATGATCAAAGTCAAGTTGAATTCTCAGATTCAGGAGGCTACATCATCAAGCTGAAGCTGGAATTCTAAAGCTATAGTTGGAAGCACAACAGAGGGAAATTCAAACCAGTCTCATCTATTCTACAATTTCTTGTCATTTAACTGGTTCTACATCTCAACTTCAAATTATTCTGTGTGTAGTGTGAAATTGGAGCAATTCTTCTGCTCAATTTCATGTGTGTGTTCTCATTTGAGATTTCGATCATCTCATATTGTATGTGTGTTGTGTGTTCTATTTGAACTAGTTACATAAGCAGATTTATGTGTGTGTGTGGATGGTGGATGTAGGATACATAATTGTGTAATCTGAACAACCCTAAATCTTTGTGCCATTGTGGTTTGATCTATCTTGACGTTAGATGATTGATAGGCACGCTTGCTATTCAGTATGATATCATCTAACAATTTGTAGATTCACACATCACTTACTCTATCTGTACTAATTTGAATCTGTGCATATCTCAGAATTTTGAAATTCTCATAGGTTTCTAAACTGACAAGGGTTTAATTTTTAATTTGGTAGAAATCTATTCACCCCCCCTTCTAGATTTCTTCATAGCTATCTTCTACAACTTTTCATTTGGTATCAAAGTAGGTTCTTTTTGCACCTATTAGGTGTTTGATCTAACAATCAAGAGTGTTTAGCTATGGATGTTAACAAGGGGTTTGTGGTTGAGGGTCATTCAGTCACTAGACCTCCATTCTTTGATAGAACTAATTATTCATACTGGAAAAATAGGATGCAGGTGTTCCTGAGAGCATAGGATTATGAACTTCGGAAAATTGTGGACAAGGGTCCTACTGAGCTGCCAGAAGATGAAGACATATGGACCAAAGAACAAATTTAAAAATCTACACTCAACTGGAGTGCAATGAACATGATGCAGTGTGTTATCCATCCCAAGGAATATTCCAGAGTTTCCTTATGTAAGTCTATGAAGGAAATGTGGGACAAACTTCAACTTATCTATGAGGGAGCCTCTGAGGTAAGAGAAACCAAGGCAAGTATGTTGGTTTCTAAATATGAGATGTTTAGGATGAAAAATGATGAAACCATATCTAAAATGTTTACTAGATTCATGCTAATAGTGAATGGTCTTAAGGGTCTTGGGAAGGAGTACTCTAACAGTGACCTTGTAAGGAAGATGTTAAGGTCTCTTCAATCTGCATGGCCTACAAAAGCCACTGTTATTGAAGACTCCAAAAATTTATCCACCATGCAATTAGATGAGATAATAGGATCTTTGATGACATATGAAATCAATTTGAAAAGGAATACATCTGCAATGAATTCAAAGAAACCTATAGCTTTGAAAGCAACATCTAGCTCCAAAAATGCTGTTGAAAGCTGTGATGACAGTGATGAATCCTCTGATGAAGAAAATGATAGTGAACTAGCCTAACTGACAAGGCAATTCAAGAAATTTCTAAGAAATCAAGGGAAAGGTATATTCAAGCCCTTCACTAAGAAAGATTTCTCTAAGAAACCAGAGTTCAATTAAAAAATTGAGTTAAATAAAAAGACTAACATTCTTTATTATGAATGCAGGAAACAAGGGCATATGAGAGGAGAATGCCTTGACTTGAAAAGAAAGTTGAAAAACCAAATGTTCAAAAAGACCAAAGCCATGTTAGCTACCTGGAGTGATGAGGATGAGGAAGAACAAGAAGATGGTGAATCTGATGATGAAGAAATTACCTGTCTCATGGCAAGAAATGAAGAGAACATAGAGGTAAGTTCTTCATTTGAAGATTTCTCTATTGATGACTGGGAAGAAGCTTATGCTACCTTGTTTGAGAAGTTATGTGAGTATAAATCTGAAAATAAGCTACTAAAAAAGAAAGTTAACAATATCTTGTATGACTCGCTAAATATTGAACAAATCAATCTTTTGAATAATGAAATTGCCAACTTGAAAAATGAAAAAGAAATTCTTAATGAACAACTTGATAATATAAAGGAAAGATGTTAAAATGCTGAAAAAGAAAAATAGATTCTAATTGATGAGACTGAAAAGCTCAAGAGAGAAAAAGGATTACTTCACGAAGAATTAAAATACACACAAAAAGAATTACATGATAAGAAGGACACTCTGTCAAAATTTGTCAAAGGAAAATAAAATCTAGATGCAATCTTAGGGGTTCGAATGAACACTACAAAGCATGGATTATGTTTTCAATCTGAAAGTAAAAAGAAATTTGGATAGACATTGATAACTTCTTTTATTAAAGAAACATCATCTTATCATCAATCTGAAATAAATACTCAAGAGAAACAATCCTTAAATTCAAAGCACAAAAGAGAAAATCAATCTAAAAATTCCAGAACACAAATTGTGCATGGAAGAGTACATTTCAATGATCAACAGAACATGAAGCAAGTTGTTAGATTTGTTTCTCATCAGAAAACTAACAAAAATTTCACATCCCATAAATTCATGTCATGCAAAAGTTGTAAAAAATCTGGACATTCTGTTTCAAATTGCAGATCTAATATGAATGCATATAGAGTCAAGCAAGTTTGGATTCCAAGGCATATTGTTAGTGAATTGAAAAAATTGATGGGACCCAAAGCAATTTGGGTACCAAAATCTTCTTTCTAAATTAGATTGCAGGAATGCCTTATAGCCTACAAGGAAGACAAATGGTACCTAAACAGTGGCTGTTCAAGGCATATGACTAGAGACAAAGAAAAATTCTATTCATTGATTGAGAAAGATGGAGGTCAGGTAATATTTAGAGGTAAAAATAAATGTCAAATCATTGGCACAGGAAGTGTTGGTAAGAATTTCTCAAACTCCATTGAAAATGTGTTATTGGTTAAAGGCCTTGATCATAATTTGCTAAGTATCAGTCAGTTGTGTGATAGGGATCTTAAAGTAATTTTTTATTTTGATTCATGTGAAATTATTGAGAAAAAATCTGGAAAAATCAAATTTCTTGGTCAAAGAATCAATAATGTCTATCTAGTTGACTTGGATGAACAACAAAATGAAAATCTTTGTTTGGCTGCAAATCATCATGATCTGTTTCAACTTTGGTATCGAAGGCTAGGTCATGCCAATGACAATGTTTTGAAAAGGTTGATCAGATATACTCTTGTGAATGGACTTCCTAAAATAAAGTAAAAGAAAAATGCAATTGTTTGTTCTGCATGTGCTCAAGGAAAACAAACTAGAAAATCATCCAAATCTGTTGCACTTGTAATAACTTCTAAACCTTCTGAGTTGTTGCATATAGATCTTTTTGGTCCTACTAGGACACTCAGTCTTAATGGACATCGGTTTGGAATTGTGATTGTTGATGATTTCTCTAGATTTTCTTGGGTGTTCTTCCTATCTCACAAGGTTAATACTAGAAAAGCATCCAAATCTATTGCACCTGTAATAACTTCTAAACCTTTTGAGTTGTTGCATATAGATATTTTTGGTCCTACTAGGACACTCAGTCTTAATGGACATTGGTTTGGAATTGTGATTGTTGATGATTTCTCTAGATTTTCTTGGGTGTTCTTCCTATCTCACAAGAGTGATACTTTTGAGAATTTTCAGAATTTCTTCAATAATATTGAGCAAGGAAACACAAAAAAGTTTGCTCCATACTCACTGATCATGAAGGAGAATTTGATAATAACTTATTTTTTGATTTCTGCAGGAGCAAAGGAATTGATCATAAATTTGCCTCAACAAGAAATCTTGAACAGAATGGAGTGGTTGAAAGGAAAAATAGGACATTGGTTAAAATAGCCTGCAGTTTGCTAATTGAAAATCATCTTCCAAGAAGTTTCTGGGCAGAAGTTGAAAACACCTCATGTTACATTCTTAACAGAGTTATGGTAAGACCAGTCCTAAAGAAAACTTCCTATAAGCTTTTGAAAGGTAAAAAAGATCACATTGCTTATTTTAGACTTTTTGGGAGTAAAGTCTTCATTCACAACAATGATAAGCAAGATTTAGATAAATTAAAAAAAAATGATGCAGGTATCTTTCTAAGATATTCTGAACAATCAAGGTCATATAGAGTCTTCAATAATGAATCAAGAACTGTGGAGGAAACTCCACATGTCATCTTTGATGAGCATTATGAAAACACTGATGATTCGACTTCTTATAGAAACCAAGAAGATGATGTAGACATCCTTGTGAAGGAATCAGATCAGTCATTGGAAATAGAAGAAGTACCTAAAAATGAAGATGTGTCAACACATCACAACAACAGGTCGACACTAGATCAGAATAGGCCAACAGAAAATGTTAGCACATTGGCAGGAGTCAATTTTAGGTACTCTAAAAATAATCATCTTGAAAATGTTGTAGAAAATGTGAATGATAAAGTTCAAACTAGATCACATTTCAAAAATATCATTGAACAAGATCAAATGACCTTCATATCTCAAGTGGAACCTAAGAATATTGAAGAAGCCTTAAATGACAATTCTTGGGTAGAGGCAATTCATGAGGAATTGAATCAATTCCAGAGGAATAATGTTTGGAACCTAGTTCCTAGAAATCCAGAAAATTCAATAATTGGAACTAGGTGGGTGTTTAGGAATAAATTAAATGAAGAAGGGAAAGTGGTTAAGAATAATGGTAGATTGTTTGCAAAAGGATACAATCAAGAATTTGGGGTAGATTTTAAAGAATCCTTTGCACCAGTAGCTAGGCTAAAGGTAGTGAGAATTTTGTTAGCATATGCATATTCCAACAACTTCAAACTGTTTCAAATGGATGTCAAAACTGCCTTTCTAAATGGTTACATCAAAGAAGAAGTTTTTGTTGCACAACCACCTAGATTTGAAATTCCTGATAAACCTAACCATGTTTACAAATTGCACAAAGCTCTTTATGGATTGAAACAGGCACCAAAGGCATGGTATGCAGATTGAGCAACTTTCTGGTTAGTAAAAACTACTCCAGAGGTAAGGTGGACCAAACTCTTTTCACGAAATCTATCCACAACCACATAATTGAAGTTCAAGTATATGTGGATGACATCATTTTTGGTTCTACCGATCCTTCACTATGTGAATAATTTTCAAAACACATGCATAGTGAGTTTGAAATGAGTCTTATGAGAGAGTTACAATTTTTTCTTAGTTTGCAGGTCAAACAATTTGAAGATGGATTCTTTGTTAATCAAGCAAAATATGTCAAAGAGCTAGTAAAGATATTTCAGTTTAAACAAGCCAAGCCAACATCTACTCCTATGAGCACAAGTATAAAACTAGACAATGATGAGTAAGGTAAATTGGTTGATGCAAAACAGTACAAAGGTATGATTGGCTCACTCCTATATCTTATTGCAAGTAGACTTGACTTACAATTCAGTGTTCGTCTTTGTGCTAGATTTCAATCTAGTCTCAAAGAGAGTCATTTGCTTGCTGTTAAGAGAATTTTTAGATATCTCTCTGGTACATGTGATTTGGGTTTATAGTACCCAGCTGGTTGCCATATTGATTTGATTTCATATTCTGATGCTGACTATGCTAGATGCAAACTTGATAGAAAAAGCACTAGTGGTTTTTGTCAATTCCTAGGTGGCTGCATGGTATCATGAGCATCTAAGAAGCAACCCTTAGTTGCACTCTCCACTGTAGAAGTAGAATATGTTGTTGCAGGGAGCTGTGCAGCTCAAGTGTTGTGGATCAAAAGTCAGTTGCTTGATTACAACATTGACATTTGATGCACACCTATTATGCGTAACAATACTAGTGCTATCAATCTTTCTAAAAACCCAATTCAACATTCTTGAACTAAACACATTGAAATCAGACATCACTTTCTGAGACATGAGATTACAAATAAAAACATTTAATTGGAATTCATACCTACAGAAAATCAAGTGGCTGATATTTTTACAAAACTTTTGGTTGAGGACAGATTCACATCCTTAAGAAAAGAGCTTGGAATTTGCAACATGCACTAAACCTTTCTTAGAAACTAGAATTAATTTGGCCTCTTATGCAAAGATTATTTAGTATATCAAATGGTGAACTGTGGAAGGACAAGTTAAGCATGTCTGGAAACTATCATTATGTGTGAGAAAAATCCTCCACCAAGTACCAATAATCTCCCTTGTCTAAGGGTCATTAATTATTGAATGAAATCTTGTGTCTGTATTATGATTGTTTGTTCATATTCATACTCTTCATGTTGATTTTTCTTGAAAAATAAGTGTAAATTTGATTGTGTATCATTTACATATCACATATTCTACTCATGCTTTGAGAAGAGTAATTATTTTTGAAAAGGAGGCAACATTGCTTGTGCATAAGTTGTTTGAGAACATCCTGCATATTTGATTAGATTTGTTGAGCAATGTTAGTGAAAGTATAGATTCAGAATTAGGTCGACACTCAATCAGTGTTGTGTCAAGACCAGTCCACTGTTCTCTAACTGAGAGTGATGATTTCTCAAATTCTGTGTTGACACACATCAATTTCTGTGTCGACACATCCCTTCACTGCTAGACATCAAATTCTAAAAATTGCTTCAAGTCCTTCTCATTTAATTTTCTGTCATGCTGAAGAAGGGCAATCTTTATTTTTGATGAATCTTGATCAAGTCAATAATTCAGAGGGAGCTAAAGACTTCACTGATTTTTCTTACATCAGACCAAATATAATTTAGTGATTTGATGGGTATGTAATTCAAAACCTGACCATTACAACTTCTAAAAACAACTAGGAATGCATATTTAATAGTCCTAACATATTCTTCAAGTCAACATTCTTTTATTTGCTGAAATTCAAATGTAATTTGATTTCTTTGGTTGTATAATGTCCAAATCAGTATTGTTTTTACACATTTCTTTAAGATTTGATAAAGGCTAAGTCTGTGCCCAATTTTTGGTATCTATCAAATATGAATTCTCTTTTGGCAGAGCAATGTCTTGCATACTGAGAAACTACACACCTTCACAAAAAGTGATGAGCCATGTATGTCATGAAGTGTCATGCTATCTCTGCTCTAAGGGGTTCAATCAAAATATTCAAAATTAATGTTGAGTGAGTAATTGAGAATATTGGCCCCTGATAAACGTATATTTCTATGTCAAAAAGTTTTCATTAACCCCTTGAGGCAGAATGATTAGTAATCTCAAGTAACCAGGGACTCAGGTGTGTAAAAAGTATGTGTACTTGAGTGAACAAGATGTACTATATCTGACTACTCATTATTTTTGCTTCAAGAAAAATACTATAATCAAAATGGTCAACAACTTGACCAACTCAGATCTTTTAAAAATGTTTAACCTCAATAATGATTGGAATTTATCTTGGAGAAATCATCTTACATTAGCTGAGTAAGGATTGAAAGAATGATTTGTTTTGATCATTATATTTTAATTCTATTAAATTGTAATCCACGTTCTTCAGATCTGTCTGATGGTCAAACATTGTTTACTACTCCTCAAACCATTAAATTTTGCAAAAAGAATAATGATAAGAAATTGATGGTGACATCTTTAACATATTAAAAATCCTTGAACAATTGATTTTCAAGTCTTTCTCATCATATTAAAGACTCTCCTTCTCATCATTTCACAAAATCTTGAATTTTTGCTCTCTCAGGTCGACACACTCTCTTCTTGTGTCGACACAGCCTGGTCTCAGGTCGACACACTCTATTCTTGTGTCGACACACTTTCACCCAGTTATTGGTTCTGGTTTAGGTTAAATGAACCGCTGGACCATCTTACCATCTTTCTTTGGGTGTCGAACCTATTTTAAGGACCACAACCCTAGGTCGACCCTACACCTTCAACTTTCCATCTTTCAAACTTCCCTCCTCTCCTCCAACTCCGGAAGAACGAGATTATGGAACTTCCAGTTCTTCCATCCTATCTCTTCTTCCTTCAACTCCAGAATCCATGGCACCCAAGCAAACACCAAGGTGTGGAGCAAAGGCCAGAGCAACAGCAAAACGGGTGGTTATTCAAGATCAACCAGTGGAACGAAGGTCCAAGTTCAGCAATGATCCTTCGAAGATAGAAAGAGTTTCTACTCCTTCTGGTACATCTTCCAAATATGGCAAATCTACACCTTAAGGCAAACGAAAGTCTATTGTGCCACCAAGATACCCTAAATAAAGGATTCTGAGGGATTCTAGTTCTTCTGAGGAAACTAGTTCCTCATCAGCCGAAGGTACACCCATTTCAAACCCTAACACAGAAACACCAGAAGTTTCTTCATCCGATGCCACTCAGTCTCCAACAGAAATACCCTTGAGATCTATACAGTCTGAAGTGAGAATGCTTTTGAAGCCAATGTCAGTGGACATTCATGACATAGAATTATCATATGTCTTTCTAGACCTTCTTCCCTTATTTGATTTTCAAGGCTGGTTAAGATTCATCAGTGAGTACAGAACCTTCTTTCCACGACTGGTTCAAGAATTCTACATAAAGCTTGTTGGTACAACAAAGGGATTTAAATCTGAAGTAAAATGTGTGAAAATCCTTTTTACTCAAGAGTTGGCACATCAACGTTTTGATATCCCTAATTCTGGTGAAGATTATTGCACTTACCAGTTTGATCTTCATGAAGCCTATTCTTTACTTACTGGGTTACCTCATGATAAGAAAGATTCAAAACAAACAAATGTCACAAGCTTGAATGCCAATACTTTTCCTCCACTGCATCAGTTAGTTCATCACATATTCACTACTATTCTTACACCTCAGGGTGGTGGAAGAAACAGACACATAGACATTGAAAGATTTTTACTATTTTACATGTTGAAAAACAATAAGGTGGATCTTACTAAGATCATGTTTCAGATTATGCCTGAAAGAATAAGAAAGGAACTTCATATATCTCTTCCTTATGCTACACACTTGATTGCTGTCTTTGAGAAGTTTGGCATCCCCTTTTTAAATGAGAAAGTTTGGAAAATCCCTCAGTATAACATATACTATTTGAACAATGTGTAAAGATACATGAGGTTCAAAATTGAAGGAGATCAGATCACTAGGGGTCCAATGTTGGAACAACCATCAGCCCAAAATTTATAACAACCAGCCTTTAGTGAAGACCCTCCTCAGGAACAACAAATGGAACAACCACCATTGGAGCAGGTCTTACCCCTAGATGCGCCTGAACAGTCCATTCCACAAGACATTCCATATGACAATGTGCCTCATCCAAGTTTGGTTGTTCCATCTTCCTTCTTTCACCATCACGGATCAGCTTCCACATCTACTGGTGGATCATCAGTTCCTCCTGAACTCTATCATTTCCTTCAAGTTCAGTTTGATAATCTGAATTCTTCTATGAGAGAAATGTCAAGCAATTTTGAGTTCAGAATACAGAGATTGGAAAACACAGTCACAAGTCATTTTTTGAGGCAACAGGAACTTGGTAAACATGCCTCAAGAAGATTAAATAGGTTGGTTGACACACTTGGTGAAGCTACAACTCAGCTATCATTTCTACAATCTGGATTTCAAGACTTGCTTTCCATAATTTAAGATAATACACAACAAGGCATTCATAATGGACAAGAAGCTGTGACTCAGGTTTCCAAGTGCAGACTATCTTTTGCTCATTTTGTAAGTGATATGGAACAAATGAAAGAGCATATAGCACACATTGATCAACAAATTGAGGACCTCAAAGCTGATTTCAATAATGTGTGGAAACTAAAAGATGATACTAGCACTGGAGATAGTCGTCATGCTACCTCTTCTACAACTGTTCCTCCTATGCCCCATGGCATTGATCAGATGAAAGTTCACATTTCTGAGAATTTGAAGAAAATGGAAGAGACTCTTCATACAAGATTGATGGCAGTTCAACTCTTACTGAGGATCAATTTGGGAGCTTTGGAAAAAATGATGAAAGACATTGATCACAAACTCTTTGCCCCTCCCCCACCTCCACCTCAGTAGTGTTATCTTTTTGTTGATGTCAAAGGGGGAGAAGTTATATGTGTGAATATTTCAATTTTTGGGTTCAGAACTTTGGTATCAAAACTTTATGTCAAGTGAATTTGAGACTCATTGGCTTTTGATTTTTATGATTGTCATATGAATGTCATACTCCTACAGTTTAATTCTCAATAAATGATGTGACTTTGTGATTATGATTACTTCTCACATATGACAAGAAATGAAATGATTGACTGTCTTCAACACCTTGCTTATTTATACTGAAATGTTCAATGAATTATAGTTGTCATCATCAAAAAGGGGGTCTCATTGCATGGTGGACAAAATTTTGGAGTCTTCAATAACAATGGCTTTTGTATGCCATGCAGATGGAAGAGACCTTAGTATCTTCCTTACAAGGTCACTGTTAGAGTACTCCTTTCCAAGGCCCTTAAGACCATTCACTATTAGCATGAATCTAGCAAACATTTCAGATATGGTTTCATCATTTTTCATCCTAAACATCTCATATTTAGAAACCAACATACTTGCCTTGGTTTCTCTTACCTTAGAGGTTCCCTCATAGATAAGTTGAAGTTTGTCCCACATTTCCTTCGCAGACTTACATGAGGAAACTCTGGAATATTCCTTTGGATGGATAACACACTGCATCATGTTCATTGCACTCCAGTTGACTGTAGATTTTTGAATTTGTTCTTTGGTACATATGTCTTCATCTTTTGGCAGCTCAGCAAGACCCTTGTCCACAATTTTCCAAAGTTCATAATCCTATGCTCTCAGGAACACCTGCATCCTGTTTTTCCAGCATGAATAATCATTTCCATCAAAGAATGGAGGTCTAGTGACTGAATGACCGTCATTCACAAACCCCTTGTTAACATCCATAGCTAAACACTCTTGATTGTTAGATCAAACACCTGATAGGTACAAAGAGAACCTACTTTGATACCAAATGAAAAGTTGTGGAAGATAGCTATGAAGAAATCTAGAAGGGGGGGATGAATAGATTTCTACCAAATTAAAAATTAAACCCTTATCAATTTAGAAACCTATGAGAATTTTAAAATTCTGAGATATGCACAGATTCAAATTAGTATATGTAGCAACCCGATATTTTTAAATAAATAAGTAAATAAAAATATTGAAAGAAAATGAATTAATTAAAACCCAATAAACAATAAGAAGTAATGGGTTTGTTATAATAGCTCACCTAAAGGTAATTGGGCCAAGATAGGAGTTGAATTATAGGATAAGAGAAAATACCCCAAGAAATTCGTAGCAATAATTGTATAGAAAATAGGATAGGGTAAATGAGGGTTTTAAACAATGGCAATTAGCCATGCATGACAATCAAATTTGTGACCAACCATAGCAAGAACTTTTTAATGGTATTTCTACTCCAATTGGGAGGAGAAATCTCCAAAACATGGAAGGAAACCAGCCAGAACCGCACCCCACCATTCCTAGTCTCATTAGGACCTCAAATTAACCCTAAAAATATAGATAATCATCATAGGACTAAAGGGGAAGGTTCACCATCGTGTTGGGGTCGTGAGGAGCTAAGCTAGGGCACTAGGAGCAGAGGTGAACGGCTGGAGAACCGAGCTTCTTCCTCAACCATGCTTTGCTGCAACCAGTGCTCTAACCTGTGTTAGATCTACTCAGACGTTGGTATTCTCAGGCTAAAGATGAACAAAACTCATACAATCATATAGAACATCATGTCTAGTTTGCTTTGCACTTGATTTGCCTAATTCCCATCAAGCATGCTTTGATATTTAAGCGTTTTCCCATCATCATGCATGTCTAGGGCTATTTGTGTTCATACTTTTATGCACGCCTACCGAGACAAAATTGATTCAGTCCATAGGCATAGTTCTTTTCTATTCATCGTCCCCTACAAGTTTCATGATCACCACTTTGTCCCAAGAGCCCTAGATTTCGAGTTATAAGCCTTGCATAAAGATCACTGCATGTTTTTGATGATTAGTTTATCCCCATGTAATTTAGATAAATTACATATCTATTTTGGTGATTAAAAAAACTAAAATAAAGGTTAATCTAATGAGTTTTCCATGAGACTTGAGCACAGGAAATGAATCTCGAAAAATCAAGAAAAACTAGTAAGTATCTTCATCCTGTAATACTTAAAGTTTAGTGCATATAAATTTTCTAAGTACACATCGATTTCTCTAAATGTTACAACGATTTCATTGCAAGTCATAACAATTTCCACTCATATCGATTTCATGATTTCATATCAATTTCCTTACCCCTATCGAGTTCATTTTTATAACGATTCGTGATCATATTGATTTCGATCTCAGAACGATTCGCTAAGTGATCGTATCGATTTCGATCTTAGAACGATTCGCTAAGTGATCGTATTGATTTCGATCTCAGAATGATTCGCTAAGTGATTGCATCGATTTTGATCTCAGAATGATTCGCTAAGTGATCACAACAATTTGATAAGTGAGAACAACGATTTGCTCTGACATCGATTTTGTTTCACATCGATTTGATAAGTGAGAACAACGATTTGCTCTCACAACGATTTTGTTTCACATCGATTTGATAAGTGAGAACAACGATTTGCTCTCGCAACGATTCGATAAGCTCCACATCGATTTGGTATTTACATCGTTTCGACAAGTTACAACAACGACTTGGTCATTATAACGATTCGATAAGTTACACAACGATTTGCTTGCTGTAACGATTCGATAAGTCACAACAACGACTTGGTCTGTGTAACGATTCGATAAAATAAAACAACGATTTGGTTATAATGATTTGCTTGTAATGATTCGTTCTCAAATGATTCACTCATACAATGATTTCATAAGTGATTCTCACAATGATTTCATGAAATATAACGTCTTGATATTCAAATATCTTGACAAGTCAAAGTCATCCCGCTTATTTCTCGTTTATCCATGCATTAAATATAATCGTACATTTCTCTACACGATGCATGTCCAGATATCTTCTATTCTTATGCTTCTGCATGTAATATCTTTTTGGAAAGATAGAATGGAATTTCTATTTTGATGTATTCTCACTCTAACGTTGACTGACAACAAGAGACAGCTTAGCTGTCTATGTTTTAGCATTTAATGTGTGCAGGTCTCTGATAGTACGACTCTATACAACGTTGGATAAAGTAGAAGTTGGAGGATATCAAGAAGGATTTTCTTCTTACGTGCATGGAACCCAAAGAACCGTTGACTACAAAGGAAAGCCATGCAGTCTAACGTTCTTTGAACATAGAGACAACGGATACTTCAACGACTATTTTTCAAAAGAAGATATATATTAAAGACTGATGCTCCAGAAGAAGGCAGTCCGAATATAGAGAACGAGAGAGAATACTCTACAATTCTTGAAGCCTTGAATTTTAGTTTTCATCGAGCATCTGAAGAGCGAAGCCTCACTCACCATTGTTCAAGCTCTTAGCTCTCTATGTCTAGTGTAGAACCTTGAGAGAGCTTTCGTGTACTGAGAGTGTTCTTTGTTGTAGATCTTTTCCTCTCAATCTTCGCCTCGGATTAAGCATTGTGCTATTAGCTTGGTCTAGGGGCGTATCATCCCTTGAACACATTTTTGTGCTTATTCCCTTCGTGTTGAAGGAGGACCTAGGGATTCCTGGGTGGTAGTTTTCCCTTCGTGTTGAAGGAAGACCTGGAGGGTTCCAGGGTGGTGTATTCCTCTTCGGGTTGTGAAGAGAAGACCAGCTGCGACTGGGTGTGTAAGCATCCTTGAGGGGGACTGTACCCTTGGGTTGTGAATCCTGAGTTGTTGCTCAGGGACTGGACATAGGACTTCTGTGGAGAGGAGGTCCGAACCAGGATAAAATCTTGTGTAGTGTGATTGCTTGCTTTGTGTTTGTTGTTTTCTTTTCACTAACACTAACAATCATCGAAGTGTATGTTGTGTGAATATTTTTGTGGATAGGTTTAGATACTAAGTTTTTAGAATCCCATTCACCCCCCCTCTGGGCTTGCTACCTGGGCAACAAGTGGTATCAAAGCTAGTCTCTTCGACAAAGAAGAAGATCCAACAATTTAAAGAGAAAAGATCAAACGGCAGCCCAAGGTCACTTCGAAGGTCAGTCAGTAAACAGGGCGCCATTGTTCGATGGTGAAGACTACACATACTGGAAGACAAGGATGGAATTTTTCCTTCAAGGGCTCGACTATCAGATTTGGTCTATTATAGAAGAAGGAGATCTTCTAGTAACAAATGATACAGACAAATTGATAGAAGTTGACAAGAAGAAAATTTCTCTCAACTTCAAGGCCAAAAGCATCTTGTGTTGTGCTCTTAGCAAGAAAGAGTTCAACCGCATATCAGCCTGCAAATCAGCTATGGAAATGTGGGAAAAGTTAAGGATCACTTATGAAGGTACTGAAAAGGTAAAAGAAACCAGAATAGATATTCTAGTAACACAGTATGAGAGATTTTAGATGCAGCCAAATGAAACAATTACACAAATGTATAGTAGGTTCACCGATATCACAAATGGATTGGTTGGTCTTGGTAAGATGTATCAAATGGGAGATATGGTAAGGAAAATCCTAAGGTCCCTACCAGCCTCGTGGACCCCAAAAGTAACAACAATAGAAGAGGCTAATGACATGAAGATAATGTCATTAGAGAAACTCATTGGGTCCCTTATGGCCAATGAGATAAACATGGAGAGGTTGGGAGAATCGTCTAGCAGAAAGAAACAAACCAACGCTCTCAAAGCAGAAGAAGACACATCAGAAGAAGGCTCATATAGCCAGTAGAGCATGAACAACAGCGAAGATGAAGAAGCACTGCTATCCAGAAGGTTACAACGCATACTAGCCAAGAAAAAGAAATATCAGTCTGGAAGAAGGTACTTCAAGAAGGGAAAATACTTCAAAAAGCCTGAAGTTAAAGATGCAAAGAAGACTGAACCGATTTGCTATGAATGCAAGAAGCCCAGACATATCAAAGCTGAATGTCCAAAACTGAAAAAAAGCGAGTTCAAAAAGAACGATAGCTCCAGAAGACTCAGAAGATACAAGAAGAAAGCCATGGCAGCAGCCTGGGACAACAGCAGCGACTCTGACAGTGAGTCGAGTTCTAGTGGAGGAGAAGAAGAAGAGGCCAACCTGGCATTCATGGCTAACATCGATGAAAAGGTAACATCTGACTCGTCCTTTTCTTCATGTAACGAATATGATTCTGATAATTTAGAAGAAACTTTTAATGAATTATACTGCAAATATAAAGAGGTATGCAAATCACTAAAAGTTAGTAAGAAAAATAATGCATGTTTAGAAAATACTAACTCATATCTAAAATCTGAAAACGAACAACTAGAAAAATAAATCACAGAGCTAAAAAGAAGAAACGAATTACTGTGTGAGGACCTGAAAAATAAAAATCAACAATTAGCAAGCTTGGAAAACCAAGAAACAGTGAACAAATTAAAACAGGAAGTTAACACATTAACAACAGAAAATAAAAAATTATCAAGCACACTAGAGAAATTTACAAATGGCAAAACAACCTTAATACTAAAAGGAGCTAGAAGATCTGGTAGAAAGAAACATGGATTAGGTTATACTCCTCCTGATAATGAAGATACAATAGTATACCCTAAAATATATCCAACACCTAAGTTTATACTCGAACAAGATATCACATACAAGTCAAACTTTAAATATATTCCAAATGAGAAAGTAAGTAAAATATCTTGCTGTAGCCATTGCAACAAGTTAGGTCACAATAAAATGACATGTCCAACTAAACGTAAAATATGGATAATTAAAAGAAAAATTGATGATACTGACCAACCAGGATCCAAAAGAACTTGGGTACCTAAAGCTTAGTGTTTTCATTACAGGTAAACCTTCGAGCATCTAAATGGTACTTGGATAGCGGATGCTCAAGGCACATGTCAGGGAACAGAAATTTATTTTCCCATCTTAAAGCTGAAGAAGGAACAATCACTTATGGTGACAATGGGAAAGGGACTGTGATAGGTACCAGATCAGTAGGGAGTAAAGGCAAAACCGTTATCGAAGATGTTCTATGCGTCAAAGGATTGAAGCATAACCTTATCAGTATCATCCAACTGTGTGATAAAGGACATCAAATCAGATTTCAAGAATCAAAATGTAGTATTATGAAGGATGGTGTAGTCATTCTTGAAGCTAATAGAGAAAAGAACGGGTATGTACTTTATGTAGAAGAACTAAAGGGCCAGGACATATGTTTGGCAGCAAATAAAGAGCAGTCAACAGATCTCTGGCACTGCAGCTTGGATGGCATGAGAAAGTTGATCAAGAGAAGCTTGGTGGAAGGTCTACCCAAGGTAAGTGAAAAAATGAATGGTGTCTGTGAGCCGTGTGCAAAAGGAAAGCACACCAAGTCATCCTTCAAGTCAAAGACTGTGGTAACTACCTCTAAACCCTTAGAACTTCTACATATGGATCTATTTAGGCCAATGAGAACCACAAGTCTCGGAGGAAATAACTTTGGATTTGTTATAGTAGATGACTACTCTAGGATTACATGGGTATCCTTCTTGGAGCATAAGGATGATACATTCGACAGCTTTGTCAGCTTCAGTAAGAAGGTACAGAAAGACAAGAAGCACAACATTATTGTAATTCGATCAGACCATGGAGGAGAATTTCAGAATGAGAATTTTGCCAAATTCTGTGATGATCAAGGGATAGAGCATAACTTCTCAGCACCAAGGACACGACAGCAAAATAGAGTTGCTAAGAGAAAGAATCGAACCTTATTGGACATGGCTAGAACAATGCTGTCAGAATATGAATTACCAAGATATTTTTGGGCTGAAGCCATCAACACGGCATGCTACATAATCAACAGAGTGATGATCAGACCAATCCTGAAGTAGACTGCATACAAATTATTCAAACAGAAGAAACCAAAAATCAGTCACTTCAGAATCTTCTGGTGTCCATGCTTCATCCACAACAACGGAAAAAGGGACATTGGTAAGTTAGATTCAAAATCAGACGAAGGTATATTCATGGGGTATGCTTCTAAACCCAAAGGACATAGAGTATTTAATAAGCGTACTTTATTGATTGAACAATCAGTGCATGTTATTTTTTATGAAACTAACGCTTCCTTAATAAAATAAGTCGATAGTGATGATGATGATACAGATGAATTGTCTATGAAGCTAAAGAACAAATCCATTGAGGACAAGGAAGATTCACCCTTGGAAGATCTACAACAAAAAGGCACATCACATAGAAATCTTCCAAAGGAATGGAGGTACAAAAGGGATCACCCTCTGGACAACATAATTGGAGATCCATCTGTTGGGGTAAGAACAAGAGGTAATGTAATCCCTTGTGATTATTTAGCCTTTGTAATACAAATAGAGCCTAAGACAGTCAATGAAGTACTGTGTGATGAATCTTGGATATTAGCCATGCAAGAAGAACTTAACCAGTTCAAGAGAAACCATGTATGGTCACTTGTTCGGAGACCATTAGATCATCCTGCGATTGGCACCAAATGGGTGTTCAGGAACAAACTGGATGAAGTTGGTGTGATCACAAGAAACAAGGCCAGACTGGTAGCTCAAGGCTATTCCCAAGAGGAAGACACAGATTTTGATGAAACCTATGCACCAGTAGCTAGACTTGAGGCAATTAGGATTTTACTTGCATATGCTTCTGCATTAAATGTAAAACTCTTCCAAATCGATGTAAAATTTGCTTTTCTAAATGGTTTCATAAAGGAGGAAGTTTATGTAGTACAACCTCTCGGTTTTGATGATATTGATTTTACAAATCATTTATTTAAGTTGCATAAAGTTTTATATGGTTTGAAACAAGCACCAAGAGGCTGGTATGAAAGGCTCAGTGCATTTTTGTTAGAACATGGTTTCATTAGAGGTCAAGTAGACAATACTTTATTTATTAAGTCCAAACTCAAAAATATACTGCTTGTGCAAATATATGTTGATGATATAATCTTTGGTTCTACTGATGAATCTCTTTGCAAGTATTTTAAAAAGCTTATGTAGGGAGAATTTGAAATGAGCATGATGGGAGAGCTCAATTACTTCCTCAGACTGCAAATCAAGCAAGGAAAAGAAAGATCACATATCTGTCAAGCTAAATATACCAAAGAACTACTAAAGAAGTTTGGATTTGAAAATGTCAAGCAACTATCAACACCCATGAGCACATCAACAAGGCTAGACAGTGATAAAGATGGTATGAAAGTAGATCAAAAGCTTTATAGAGGTATGATAGGTTCATTACTTTATTTAATAGCAAGTAGACCTGATATATTGTTTAGTGTATGTATGTGTGCTAGGTATCAGGTAGATCCTAGAGAGTCTCATTTAATTAGTGTCAAACGGAATTTTAGATACTTAGCTAAAAGTCATGATCTAGGATTATGGTATCCAAATTCATGTGAAACTAATTTAGTAGGATATTCTGATGCTGACTACGCTGGATGCAAGATAGATAGAAAAAGCACCAGTGCTTGTTGTCAATTTCTTGCAGGGTGTCTAATTTCGTGGTCCTCAAAGAAATAAAATTCAGTAGCACTGTCAATAGCTAAAGCTGAGTACGTGGCTGCTGGAAGCTGTTGTACACAACTCTTATGGATTAAATAGCAACTTGAGGATTATGGACTTCAAATCAAGACAATGCCCTTGCTGTGCGACAACACCAGTGCTATAATTCTAACTAAGAATTCAGTTCAGCACTCAAGGACAAAGCATATAGAGGTTCGGTATCATTTTATTTGTGATCATGTAGCTAATGGTAATATAGACATTTCTTTTATTAATACACAAAATTAGTTAACATACATCTTCACAAAGGCCCTACCGGAAGAGAGGTTCACATCTCTTAGAAGGGAACTAGGCATGTGCAAATTGTGAATGATTTATCTGCATATAACTGAAATACTGATTATTTCAGAATATCAATAATTCTCTCCCTTGAAATTAAGTGAAATTTCTTTAAAAAAAGTATTTGCTTCATACTTATCTGCGATGGGTTGTTTATTTTAAAGCATTTATTTGTCTCGAAATCATTTCTGTTTGTCGTTTTCTGCCTTTATGGCCTCAGCATCTCAGAGGTCACTTTATTTTTACTATATATATATATATGTATATCCCGAAGTCTGTGTTGCAACGATTCATCTCCTATACTTCATCTCTTTCGACTTGCGTGAGACGATAACCCTATTGACTCCGGCATCAACTCCTTGCCATTTCAAATCTTCCACCTCTTCCCGGGAGAAATTTCTTGAGGGCTTCTACTCCAATCTTCCTTCCAACCATCTAGAACCTTTTCCATCTCAAAACCATGGCCTTTTCTGGAACTTCCAGCACTGTTGGGGGATATAGAGCTGTGTTCCTCACCGCCGAGCAACAGGAAAGGTTTACAACTGTGAAGACCAAGCTATGCGGGCACAAGGCAGTGGATGTGGTTGATTTTGAAAAGAACGGGATGCACAACATCGTGGAAGCAATGGAAAGAATGAAATGGACGAAGATAGCTACTCTATCAGAGGTGAGTTATCCAGACCTTGTCAAGGCATTTTATGTTTGCTTGATGACTGAGGAAGACGGGTCCTTGACTTCCATGGTCAAGGGAACCCAGATTAGGATCACTTATGATCTGTTGGAATTGTTGTTTGGTGTGTCTACCTCCAGTCACAGTGGAGTACACACCGTCGATGTTCAGGCAAAGGGTTTAGGGATTGTTGGTTCCGAGTTCGAGCTGAAAGACGAGAAGATAGATATTAATCAGTTGAATGCATTCAATCATATTTTGCATTTCATAGTTTGTCAGATATTGGTCCCAAGGAGTGCGACCTTCTCTACATGCACCAAGGCGGACTCCGATATGATGTTCTGGGCTATCCAGAACTAGAGTATAAACATGGTAGAGGTTATTCTGGAAAGGATGAAGTTTGCATCCGCTTAGATTTGGGATAAGAAGAGCAAGCTAAATGTGTCTCTACCATATGCCCATTTGCTAACCACAATTTTCTAGCATTATGGGATCAGTGTGGCTGGAGTAGTTTCTGAGAAAATGGGCCAAGCCATTCGAAGCAGAAATTTGAAGAAGAGTGGATTTTCATTGGTAGCTGGGGTATAGACCAAAACCTCATTAGCTGAGGGTGAAGCCATCATTGGTGAAGCCCAAGAAGCTCAACTTGCAGAAGCAGAAGTGGCTGTAACAGTTGAAGCCCCTAGAGTTTTAGTGATTCAAGAAGAGGTAGCTCAAGCAGAGGCAGTAGCAGCAGAACCAGCAGTTCAGCAGGAAGTTATAAGAGAAGAGATGTCAGCAGTTCAAGAAGAGCACTTTGCAGCAGCTCCAGCCATGCAAGAGGAAGTCAAGGCAGAGAGTTCATCTGTAGTAGCAGATCTTCAGGAAAATAAAGTAGAGCACAGCTTTGTGGCACCAATGGGCAGCTTAAGAAGGATTGAGGATATTCCTATAGAGAACATTGAGTCCGTTGGGGATCGAGTTGAAGAAGTTGTAAACCCCACCTCAGTTGTGGCTTCAATTCTCAAGAATGTGTTGGATTCCATAACCAGCACCCAAGGGGGGGATGAGCCAGAGATTGTGTGTGAAGATGTGGCAGTAGGCCACAATGAGAATGCTCAGTTGGAAGAGGCTCCCAGTCAGGGGGAGCAAGAAATAGTTGCTGAGGATAATGTTCCATAGGTCATGGCATCAGGCCACAATGAAGAAACTATTATGCAAGTTGCTTCTATTCAGGGGGAGCATGAAGAAGAAATTCCCATTATTGTTGCTCCTATTGAGGGGGAGCATGTAGTCAAGCAGGCAGCACCAACTTAGGGGGAAGGCACAACCACCAACCCCCAGGTGGACTCATTTCAAGAAGGCCTCACTGCCAATTCCTCAGAATCTGAAGATCAAGGATCTATTGAGAAAAACAAAAATGTGGTCCCTAAAGTTCCTCTCCTTACTAGTAGGGCACATCACTGCTCAAGGAAAAAGAAGCTAAGGGTAAATTTGAAGCCTGTTATAGATAGATTAGATGCTCATGGAGAGATCCTATGCTCAGTCCAACATGACTTTTCTTCCATTTTTCGTCAGCCAAAGTTCTGGAGCCAATCAAGTTGGAGCATTGGCCACTGAGCTCCAAGGTGTAAAAGAAGAATTAAGGATATACAAGAATGTGCTAAGATGGATGAAGAATGAATTTGGAAGTATGACGACATCCATATTAGAGTTATCAACTATTGTGAAAGCTCAACATCCCCCACAGCAGTCTGAGCCTCCTATAGAAAAAGAGGCAGCCATTGCCAGGCCATCAGGGCCACGGGTAGTTGAAGCAGAATCTGCAAAGATTGTGGAAGATTTAGGGCCATCAGGGCCAAATATTGTTGAAGAAGTGGCAGCCTCAAGGTCAGAAAATGCAGAGCTGTCTGGGCCATCAGGGCCAAATATTGTTGAAGAAGTGGCAGCCTCAAGGTCGGAAAATGCAGAGCTGTCTGGGCCATCAGGGCCAGCAGAGGATGTGTCAGGGCCACCCGGGCCAATGGATTTCGAAGCAGCACAGTCCAGAGTAGAAGAAGAGCCAGTAGCTCCTGAGCCCCCTAGCTCATCTCCTCTTCCCACTCTAGCACCCTCTTCTCCACCATCATCCTCCACAGCTCCACCAGCTCCTACTACCTTCAAACAACCTATTCCTAGAAACATTTCCTCACCTACCCCTTTTCCCTCTCAATCATCCTCATCACCTGCTTCCTCCACCTTCATTCTTCCTCCTCCTTCTGAGGCACCTCTAGCCTCCTTCTTAGCTGGAGCTTCCTCTTCAGGTCCCTCATTTGCAGAACCATCTCTACCATATCCTTCTAATGAAAAATCTTGCCTTCACCCTCCCACTCCTCCCTCTTGTGTCACCATCATTCCTGAAGGTGCACAAATTGCCCATGTCAGCATTCAGGACATCAAGGATGAGTTGGAAGAAGCAATTCATCGATCAGTCCTATCCCTTGGCACTCATGTTCATGGGATAGGTTCTTCCCGCCCTGTACCCAAAAAAAGGAAAACTTCTTCCTCCACCTCCAGTTCTTCTAAGCCTCGCTTTCCACCTCTCTGGTTTTCCTTTATTGAAACTCGAAGGAGGTCTCTTTATGAATAATACCTTATGAAATGTGTTTTCACACTCATTTTCAACCTTCCTCACCTTAATCCTACCGACCACTTCACCCTTGTTCTCCCTCTCTCTTCTCTCACCAAGGCTGAACAGTAAAAATTTTCTCTATGACTAAAGCCAAGACTGAAGAACACTGGGCTAGGGGCCATCAGTCCCTTTACAGGCAGTTTCTCTCTACTTGTGCTGCTCGATATCCTCCCAGGGATCACCCTCTCACCCTCTCAGAGTGGTTCCTAATTCACCACAAGAATACCTTTGCTCCTTTCATTCAAAAGGAGATCAAGCTTATCCGCCACTACAAGATGTACAGTGACTACTGCTATCTCCACAATAAACCTGAAGTTCAACTTGGTCAGTTCAAGAGGGCCATTTCACTTCCACATTCAGTTGTTGCGCACAACCACTCTATTGCAGTTGATTTCACTACCTTAGAGATTCCTGATGTGGTGTTTCTACCTCCCATCCACTCCCTTGTCATGGAATCCTCTGTGGGCACCTTAATCTTTGAAAGATTTGCAAGGGTCATGGCCAGAGTCTCAGTTCAGTTAGGCAAGTCCTTGCCATTCCACCGGTATGTCTTCATAGAATATTATAGGGGCCACATCAAGTCTGATATCCTTGCCCCCATTTTGTCTGAATGTGAGAGTTTATCCCCTTTTGAGTGAGAAAGCTGCTACCCCCTTACTGCTTAGCAGCTAGTTGCCCTCAATGCCTCTCAGGCCAGTTCTCATCAGTCTCCTCTATCAGCTGCAACATTTCTAGACCTGAATTCCATTCATTTGGTTCAGGATCCTTATGAGTCTTGGATGGAAAGATAGAAGGTATATGAAGCTATGAGGAAGGACATGCAGCAGCAGCAGATTTTTTACCCTATCACCATTGACCAATTTCTGCAGCATGCCAGTTTTGGCACCACCACCTTTTTCAAGATGTCTCTTGGTCGTGATGAGTATGCTGATCTTCTGGAAACTGAAAGGCAACTACACCTCAAGAGGATGGCTCCTGTCATGGGACCCTCCTACTCTGTAGTTCCTGGAGATTTCCAAATTCATTTTGAAGAGTAGGAATGCAAGGCTTGGCCCATCATTACTCACCATGCCTCCCTTCTGTCTTCTGTTCATTACCTTCCTATACCTTCCAAAGAATGAAATCAAATGCAATCTATCCCTTTCTACCTCCATTTCTCTTTCTCTTGTGTCTTTTTGCTTAATGACAAAAAGGGGGAGAAATATAGTGTTTCTGAAATACATTTCTCATTTTATTTTTGTGGATTCACTTAAATTTCTTTCATGAACATCTATGAATTTTGTTATGTTTTGTCATCACCAAAAAGGGGGAGATTGATGATCAGTTTATCCCTATGTAATTTAGATAAATTACATATCTATTTTGGTGATTAACAAAACTAAAATAATGGTTAATCTAACAAGTTTTCCATGAGATTTGAGCACAGGAAATGAATCTCGAAAAATCAAGAAAAACTAGTAGGTATCTTCATCCTGTAATACTTCAAGTTCAGTGCATATAAATTTTCTAAGTACACATCAATTTCTCTAAATGTTATAACGATTTCATTGCAAGTCATAATGATTTCCACTCATATCGATTTCATGATTTCATAACAATTTCCTTACCCCTATCGAGTTCATTTTTGTAACGATTCACTAAGTGATAGTATCGATTTCGATCTCAGAACGATTCGCTAAGTGATCGTATCGATTTCGATCTCAAAACAATTCGCTAAGTGATTGCATCGATTTCGATCTCAGAACGATTCGCTAAGTGATCACAACGATTTGATAAGTGAGAACAACAATTTGATCTCACAACGATTTTGCTTCACATCGATTTGATAAGTGAAAACAACGATTTGCTCTCACAATGATTTTGTTTCACATCGATTTGATAAGTGAGAACAACGATTTGCTCTCACAATGATTCGATAAGCACCACATCAATTTGGTATTTACATCAATTCGACAAGTTACAACAACAACTTAGTCATTATAACGACTCGATAAGTTACACAATGATTTGCTTGCTGTAACGATTCGATAAGTCACAACAACGTCTTGGTCTGTGTAACAATTCGATAAAACAAAACAACGATTTGGTTATAACGATTTTCTTGTAATGATTCTTTCTCAAGCGATTCACTCATACAACGATTTCATAAGTGATTCTCACAACGATTTCATGAAATATAACATCTTGATATTCAAATATCTTGACAAGTCAAAGCCATCCCGCGTATTTCTCATTTATCCATGCATTAAATATAACCGTAAATTTCTCTGCACGATGCATGTTGAGATATCTTCTATTCTTATGCTTCTGCATGTAATATCTTTTTGGAAAGATAGAATGGAATTTCTATTTTGATGAATTCTCACTCTAACGTTGACTAACAACAAGAGACAGCTTAGCTGTCTATGTTTTAGCATTTAATGTGTGCAGGTCTTTGACATCACTACTCTATACAACGTTGGATAAAGTAGAAGCTGGAGGATATCAAGAAGGATTTTCTTCTTACGTGCATGGAACGCAAAGAACCATTGACTACAAAGAAAAGCCATGCAGTCTAACATTCTCTAAACATAGAGACAACGGATACTTCAACGACTATTTTTCAAAAGAAGATATATATTAAAGACGATGCTCCAGATTTTATGTTCTTTATGACAAACACCATTGCATCAAACTGTGCACCCTCTTGCTATCAGTTCATGTCTGAACCGCGACCACCACGATCGTCGCATTCTTATGTTGTTTCCTGCTTTTGGGGATTGGTGTTATTTCAAAAATTAAGGTTTTGCATGAATGCGTCGGACCTTACTGTCATGATTTGGTATCGATTCCCATGAATGTGTCAGACCTGCACGTCGCATTTCTGTGTCACCAATAGATTCACCCGTTGCTAGTTAACCCGAAACACGACAGTCAACATCATCGCGTTTCTGATAGTAATCGATCTTGTTAAACGTGACCATTAGACCCATCGTGATTTGACTGTGTTATTCCAGCAACTTTACTGTTCTATTTAATATGATTATTTAGGGTTGGTAATCTTGTTTATACCCTATAACATTGTGTGTCGGATAGTAACAAACATGTAAATGAATTTTGCTACATTTCACATGTTTATTTAATTAAAAGACATTGTGTACGACTATCATATGTTTCTCTTGATTTCATTCACATGCACATACCAAACGTTTATCTTTGCCATGAGACCATGCAAAAAATATATGAATCAAATATCTGGTAATTTAATTCAATAATTGCATATCGTTAACTCGTGATAATAATGACATTGTCCTCGTTTTCTACGTTGTTTTGGAATACCGTTATCGCCGCTCCACTGTTCTAGAATTCCTCTAGAACGTCGAGCAACTCGTTTTCTTTACACACTACTCTCTTGACAAATTGGAACCTCTCTATTGGACATTCCGTTCTGGCAGACAAGGGACCTTTTTTTAAGACCTCCATAAGACTCTATACTTTGTGGATTTCTTCATGGAGACCGAGCTGGTTGTACCCTGACACCTATAACACCCTTAGGGATCAATATGATCCAAACGGCTTTAGAAGTTCTCTCTTACCTTGAGATCATGCCAGACCTCTGGACCTATGCATAACATGGCTAGTGGAGGGTTAGTGAATTCTACCAAACTGCCAACACCAATCACACGTGTTGCGCAATTGTTACTATCGCCTGTTTAAACCGTCATTTTATGTGCAATGACCCATAGTTCTTATCTATACTCTACTCGCTCATCTACTCACACTCTATTTGTTTTATCATCTATTCATCATGTAGCCTCATCTATTCTTGGTACTCTCTATTGGCCATTTGACTGATTGTCTAAAGATAAATAATATGACTAATGTTTGGCAATATAAAGGGCTCGGTCTGGTCCTGGGAGGTGCGCCCAAAAGTGCTAGTACCCGCGGGAGTTAAATGACCAGAGTGTTTGGCATTACACTCAAGTGATATCTATCTTGACTATCTATATGACAATCAAAGTGCTATACTATACTCGACTTGTTGTGCTATTATGAAATATTGTGCTATTTGTGCTATGCCCATCCTTATCTCTGTGCTATATTGAAAACTTGTGCTATCTTGATCCATGCTATTGTGCTATCTCTTACTTTACTAGACTCTCTCTCTCTCTATCATTTAGTGACTCTGCTTTTAATACATTAATCATGTAAAGTTGCCTGCACCATTAGATATAAATCCTACTAGGCGTTTCACTCACCCTACGTTATTTGCTCATTGTGTTCTCAGGTGAGACTGAGGTGACCAAGTACACTCAAGAGGATGGTGAAGACCAAGAGTGAACCAAGAGTACCATGACGCCATTATGTTATACTACATGTCTTAGTTAGTCATTTACTTTCTTTCTATGTAATAGAGTCAATTGGGCCCTATGTTATGGACCTGCATTAGTGGATGTAATAGAAATTAGTTGAATTATCATTGAAAGCTAGTTGATTCCCCATTATTTACTTGTCTAGTAGTTTAATGTCTATTCTATTCTCTATACTCACTCACTTGCAATTGCCTCACGTTCCGATATTATAGAGCAAGTCATGTCTGAATCTACAAATTGTCAGATGATATCACATTGAATAGCAAGCATGCCTATCAATCATCTAACGTCAAGACAGTTAAAACGACAATGACACAGAGATTTAGGGTGGTTTGTATTACACAATTGTGTATCCTATATCCACCATCCACACACACACATAAATTTGCTTATGTAGCATATTCAAACAGAACACACATACAATCTGAGATGATCGAAATCTCAAATTAGAACACACACATGAAATTGTGCAGAAGAATTGCTCCAATTTCACACTACACACATAATGATTTGAAGTTGAGATGTTGAACTAGTTGAATGATAAGAAATTGTAGAACAGATGAGATTGGTTCGAATTTCCCCCTGTTGTGCTTCCAACTGAAGCTTCAGAATTCCAGCTTCAGCCTGATGATGTAGCCTCCTGAATCTGAGAATTCAACTTGACTTTGATCATTCACAACAACTAGATCTCCAATTCTTCAGACCTGAAGTAGCACCCTTTAGATGAAGTCCCTCTCTGGCCGCCGCTTTCTGCTTCTGGGAGATGAAGAACTGGTGTGTTGTATCCCAAAAAGTGTAAGGATGATGGGGCATTTATAGTCCCATGTATCCACGTGGTACCTTAGAGTTTGGGGGCACAGAATTCCCGCTCAAAAGTTCTTGGATTAAAATCTGACACATGTCCAAGAATTCAGGTTCTGAATCATCAATCGAAGTGTGTCGACACAATTAATTTATGTGTCAACACATGATCCTAGCTTACTACTCTGGAAGTTAACCTGTGTTCACACATACCTGACTTGTGTCGACACAACTGACCATATACGAAACATATAGCTTTCTGGGAACAAAGGATGTGTTGACACATGAGGGACCTGTGTCGACACCACTAACTTCTTCTCTTCTAACTACTTTCTGTGAACAAGGGATGTGTTGACACATGATGGACTTGTGTTGACACAATTGGCTTTTCTTCTTGAATCTCTTCACTGGAATTGCTCTTTGTGTCGACACCCTAACAATGTTGTGTCGACACCACTGACTTCATAACACCTTTTTCTCTAAATTAAACATGAAATATTGTGTTAGATATGACTGATGCAAGGTATTTAAAATTGTATGGATCATTGTTAAACAACATCAAAACAAGAGATCCAACAGAGCTTTCCACTAAGACCTCTATAAATCTCTGTGCTTCGTGGATTCCCTCTTGAAGACCGAGTTGGTTGTACCATTGAAGTTCCCAGACGATAGAAAGCACTTCCATCCTCATCTACTTCTCGTGAAAGTGATGTTGTTACATGGAGACTAAGCCATTAAATGTAAAGATTGAACTAATCAGATTAAACCATTATGCTGCCAAAATTTACTCCGGATCATCTCCACTTGCCTTGTTATTCTTATAATCATTGACATGATCTTTAGTACATAACTGTCTTCTGCTTGGAAATCATATTGGCCATAAATGAAATGAAATTACCAGAAATTATTGGAACTTTGGTTCATGACTTATGCCTGTGCATATAAGGGCCCATTATGGTCTTGGGAGGAGCACCCAAAATACTTATAATTGCGAGAGTATATGATCCAATGAGTTGTCTGGCAATCACATAAATGAGTGCAAGATTGATCTGGGTAATTTCCACATTGTTATTGAATGATTGATTGATTGAATTGTTATAAGTGAAATGGCCAAATCTATTGTATATGTCATCGTTATTGAATCCAATACGTCATTATCCACTGGATTCAATGGAATTCAACTTGTGCTATTCACTATACATGCTATAGATTATTGAATATCTTCTATTTGACAAATGATCGTACTGTCATCCATCCCATTGTTAATCGTTCTCACATGAAATTGGTCATCGAATTTTGTTTATTGAATCATTTTCGTACATGTTATACCTTTGGAGATTGTCCCATATCGTTATCATGATCGTCTTGCGATGAGTACTGCAAGTTAATATCTTACTTGATAAATTGTTAATTCACATAAAGCATGCCCGCACCATAAGATATAAATCCTACTAGGCGTTAGCGTGCTCACACCTACTTATTGCACCAATTCAGGTGATGACTACGAGGATTTAGAGATTGATGGGGTTGGGGAAGAGTGAAGAGCTTCTCAGAGTGTATGTGTCATGTCAGCCATCATGCTTAGAGTTAATAGAGTCTATAATAGTTAGTTTACTTCTTGAGTCATATGTACTTGAATTCCAATAATGGGCCCTTTGTTTGGCTTTGATAATGTAAGGTTGTGAGTTAGCTTTATTGGAATTGAAATAAAATTCCAGTAATGGGCCCTATGTCTGGCTTTGATTATGTAAGGTTGCAAGTTAGCATTATTGGAATTGAAATAAAAAATTATTTGGCTGCCACAATTATTGTCTCAAGCTTTTTGTTATACTTACTTGTCGCTCTGAATTACTTGACTGTTGATACTAGTACTTGTATCACTTACGCTCTCGATATTTAATTATACTGCTAAATTTCAGGGCGTGACAAGAGCAGTATGTACAAGCACGCATGTTATCAATCGTTTGCAAGAACGCAGGATGGCCATATCACGCAGGCAAGTAAGCACGCATAAACAAGAACTTTTAACATGTAACAGTAATCAGGCACGATGCCATAATGTGCACTAAGGATCTATGCCATCTTGGAATGAACACTAGGACACGTGTATGTGGTTTATGTATCTAGCATTCAACATGGAAGTACTCCTAGTGTAGATGCAACGTCAGTAATCATTATACCCCATAGTTAATAGTATATTTCTGACTCTCTGTCGATGGGGCTAGAATGGAGACCTTGGACCCTCGCCGTGCCCGATACACATCTCACTAATTCAAATGTACATATCTACAGTCAATCATGACCAATAACAAGAGTTTCAAGAAGCATACATTTCAATATCATGTTCATAATGATTTCAAGAAAAATAAGTCATGTGAACATGATTTGATGATAACAATAGTTGAGAGAGAATTTCGGTAGCATAACGACGCAATTTACACTTTGAGTTAAATCTTTATGTTAATAACTTGGTTTTATGATTGTAAAGCCACACTCATGAGAAAAAGACGAGAAAGGAAGTGCACGCTATCTCTGATAACTACATAATTTTTGTGTGTTAAACTTCATGTATTTAGTTAATTTTAGACATTAGTTGTCCATAAATAATGTGCATTTGATTTTAATTTTCATCTCATCCATGGATAAGTTTTCGAGCATTTTAGCTAAATTTTTAGGTTAGAACACATGTTAGATCTTCATTCAATAAGTCATTACTTTCATATTGACTAATTAGATTCACATTGAAAAATAAAAGTTATTTTGTAAATAAATATCATTACAAAAATATTTCTTTTGTAAATATTTTTTGTTTAAATTTGTAAATAAATAAATAAGATTTTTAATAACAACCTTTTAAACCATCAAATCCCATTAAATCAATAAAAATGTTTACCTCTCATCTAAATCTGAATGGGCCGTGCACACCACTTATTTACCTATGCTCTCTTCTTATCAGGTCAAAGGCGGCTGGGCAGTGCCATACCGATTCGTGTGAAGCCCAAAACAATTTGGGGCAGCCAGGCAATAATGATTTGGTCCTGTACAGCTGGCCGGGCTTGAGGCGGTGATGGAGGCAATGCTATACCGATTTGGTGCTGTGCAGAGCAGGTTGGGTGTGAAGTGCAGAGCTTGCTGGGAGGCATGGCGGTTCAGACGGTGTGCAGTAGGAGGAGGAGGCCAGATCTCCCGTGCGGATCAGATGTGGGCGGCTGGCGCATCTGGTTGGCGGTGTGCAGAGATCTGGGCATGGCGGTGCACTGGTGACCTGAAGCAGCCTGGTGGCTATGCTGGGAAGCTGACCTGGCATGGTGATCTGATCATCTGGGCGATGGAGGGCTGGGCGCCATGCGGATGTAGGGGGGCAATGCATGTGCTGGGCGATGGCGCCAGGGGTTGAGGCGGTTGAAGCCCCTGCTGAGCTGGAGGATCTCCACGTGAGCTGGCGTTGGTGATTTGGGCGCGAAGGCTGAGCAGCAGCTGGCGATGGTGCAGATGGCCAGTGCTGATGCGCCGCTTGGCTGGGCGGCCAGGCGGATCCGATCTGGCGGCCAGGTGGTGTTGGTTCGTGCGAAGGTACGGAAGAGCAGAGCTGGAGCTGATCTGGCGATCCTGGTGCGCTGAGCAGGTGTGCTGAAGCCGGCGATCCTGGTGCACTGAGCAGGTGTGCTAAAGCCGGCGATCCTGGTGCAGACTGAAGGCGACTGCAAGGGCCATAGCCCCTATATAAAGACCCGAGGTCCTCTTTCCCGAGGGTTCTGGGGGGTTAGAATTTCTTAGGAATTTTTAGTTCTCATTTTCCTATATTTTCTGTTTTAGCAGAGCTATGAGGTTTTGGGGGTTTGTGTTGTTGTTGTTGCCAGTTTGAGATTTTTGGGAGTGTAGTTGGCATTTCTTTCTGTATTTTCTTTAGCAGCTGTTCTTAGTTCAGCTTTTAGTTCTTCTGCCATTTCTTTTTTTGTACTCTTTCTTTCAGCAGTAGAGCAGAGCATGGAGTTCGGATGTTTTGAGGATCTTTATTTTTAGTTCTTGTTCTTCCAGTATTGTTGGTTGGCTAGTTCAGAATTTCAAGGAGAAGGCTTCGAAAGTAGAGAGTTTTGAGTTATTTTTATTTGTCAATTTCCTTCTTGTACTTCTTCTTTCAGTAGAGCTTCGCGTGTTGGATGTGTTATGTTTTTTTGATTTCTGTTTCTGTTCTTTCGAAGATCAGAGGAGGGGAGGTTTGGATGGTTCAGAAATTTTTGGGATTAATTCTTCTGTGTTTCTGCGGGGTTTATTCCGTTCAGATGGTTGCAGGGGAGATAGCCTTGCAATTTTATTTGGAATTGTTCTTTGCTATTGGGTGGATTTTGGCTATTGTTAGGGGGGCAATTTATTTCTTCTGTTATGCTTAGATAGATCAATCTGGTGAAATTTGCTTCTTACATTTCTTCTGCATGATTTGTCAATTCTGTCTGTGCTTAGATGGTTTGATCCAGTTATTTGTTCAGTTCTTCTTTTCTTGAATTGATGGTTGGCAGTGAAATATTGTTCGGTATCCGAGAGTTCTTCTATAGGGAGATATTTCATGTGTTCCTTTGATGTTGAGTTGAGTGATCGGAGGTGCTTCCTATGTGTTCATCTGGAGGGATCTGGGAGGCTCAGCTTTTTCTTTTGAAATTGTTCATCTCTTTTGTGAAGGCTTCCAGAGGGCGACTACAATTTTTGTTCCATTTCTCTGCTACTTCGATCTAGTGTTCTACTTTCGTCTGTCTTTTGTGAAGCCATCCGAGAGGTCTTTAGCAGCAGGGAGTGTGGCATTCAGAGGGTTTGGCTACAGGGAGGTAGGTTTATTTGTGTCTTTTCTTGTGTGAGAGCTACGAGGGCTGTTGAGAGATAGATGCATAAATCTTCCATTTCTTTTGTGTTCCAGAATTCAATTCAGAGGCATTTAGTTCAGTTCATCTGAATTTTCTTTCTTCTGTGTGAATAGCTAGCAGTTCTTTTACTTCTATGCAATTGTCTGAGATCAACAGTTCCATTTCTTTTGAGAGTATTGATTCAGTATTTGTAGAGAGCTACTTTTGTTGACTGTTCATCCCCTGAGCTATAGGGGTACATTGATTTGAAAGTTTTCTTTTAAAGATTTCCATCTACCAATTTGATCCCTCGAGCTGTGAGGGTACAGTGATACCATATCTCTTCCATTTTCAATTCCACTTGCTCTTTCATTAAGTTTGATCTGTCAAGATTGTGTGGGATTTGATCGGTGTTGTTTACATATTCCCTTTAAACGCATTGCCGATAGAGATTTCAAGTTAAAGTAGTTTAAATCGTCTATTCAGCCTCTCCGTGGATATGACCTGTTCTCACCACTTTGCTAGTTCATTTGTACTATTTTATGTTTGTGAGACAGTTTAGGGGAAGTGCGCATATTGACTTGTGCGAAGAACTCTAGACAACGAAAATGCACAGTCAACAATGTCGCGCGTCCAATCTCTAAGAAACTTCAATGGTACAACCAACTCGGTCTCCATGAGGGAATCCACAGAGTACGGAGAATTACGGAGGTCTCGTTGGAAAGGTCCTTAGTCTACACCAACGGAATGTCCATTAGAGAGTTTCCAATCCCCCAAGAAATGACTGTCTATTTATACAAACATGTAGTATAGAACGTGCCTCAGGATATCACAATCCACCAGTGTAAAACAAAGCGAAAAGCAAGTAACACAGATATATTATAAAGCAAGACTATCAAGATTTCATTAACATGTATTCTGCAATTTAAGAAGGTCAACTTTCAATTTAATAGCAAGCTAAAGCATCAAGATGAACATATAAATCTCAAGATAGGAAGATCATGCGATTAAGAACAATTAGAATAGACTTTCAGGTTGTTATGACTTTTACATGGATTGATAGTTTTTAGGCCACTGGACAGACTGAACAATATTTTCTATAAATCATATCATGCAAGTCTTACAATGTAGACTGAGTAAAAAGGTCTTGGGTGGGCATAGAAATTGCGACGGGTTCAGTCGTTGGTATTTCTAAGGCCATTAGCTGTGGGTAATGCCTGAGCGACTCGTCATCGACCACAAGATGATGCTATAAAGCCACTCATCGTCGGCCACAAGACGATGCTATAAAGTTACTCATCGTCGACCCCAAGAAGATGCTATAAAGCGACTAGTCATCAACCCGAGGATGATGCTATAGAGAGACTCGTTGACGACCATGAGACAATGCTATAAAACTACTCATTGTCGGCCTCAAGATGGTGCTATAAACCAACCCGTCGTCAGCCTAGGACGATGCCATTGAGTGACTCGTCGTCGGCCACAGGATGATGCTATAAAGTGGCTCATCATCGGCCTCAGAACGATGCTATAAAGCAACTGATCGTCAGCCCCAGGATGATGCTATAGAGCAACTCGTCGTTAGCCACAAGTCGATGCTATAAAGTCACTCATCATAGCTTATCTAAAACTATGGGTTCGCACCACCTCGTAACCTCCACATTGTCCCCTATGTCGGCCCGCTAGAGCTACAGGTTAGCACCACCTCATAGCTTTCACCTTTGCCCTCACATCGGTCGTTTGAGCTGCAGGTCTACCAACTTATAGCCTCCACATCGGCCCCCACGTCAGCCTGCTGGAGCTACATGCTAGCACCACCTCATAGCTTTCACCTCGGCCCTTACATTGGTCATCTGAGCTACAGGTCTGGCACTTCGCAGCCTCCAAGTCGGCCCCTACGTCGTGATGTCCAAGATTTACTAAAAAAGAGTGAGGGAAACCATACTAACTTTTTGTAGTGATTCTTACAGACTACACCAAAATGTTATTGTTCGTAACGGGGGTCGGCTCAAGCCAAGGTGACTACCGAGGTGACGAAAGTGAGGTGTCCAAGCAAATACAACCAAGCCAAGGACTATTTAGCCGATGTAAGATGCATGCTCTGAGCTCCCAACATTGATGGCTGAGGACTTGCAAAGTCCACCGAGGGGTCTCGGTGGAAAGACACTCTAACACTCATGTCAGTCGCTAGCCGAGAAGAATGACCTATCCCAAGGAGCAAAACTGCATACCTATGCATGTGGAGTGTATAGGTGTAGGTTACCCATGGTAATCGTTTGGGCAGCCCCGCCAATCTTGTGTTAGGTCTCTTTAAGTATCGCCATGATATCGTTGTAACCGCCATGCCAGATCATGTAGATTGTGACCTTAATAGCTGCCATTACCGAGCTCACATCCCGTAGCCATTACCACAACTATTAATGTCACGGTCTTGGATATTTAGGCCCATTAAGGCTCCATATCCAGATCCGTCTCCCACGAACGGACCAAAGTCTCGCAAGGGTTATCTCACACATGTGTCCAATAAGAATATAAAAGACAAACCATAATAGTATAAGACACAAGAAAGTACATGTGCTCAAATCTGCTCACATATTTGTACAACTGTCCCATTACATTATTACATGTCCAAATAAAAAGTACAACTACCTGGGGCATACACCGAGGGAGCACAGGCTCACACAACACTAACTACTACACTACTGCTGGTGGTACAAGTCTGTCACGACACTGCTGCAAGCCAAACACACGGCACACCCTGAAAGGAAATGTAGGGGACTGAGCCTCTACAAGTCACAGGCTCAGTAGGGGACCACCCAAAGCCACCACAAAACCTAAACACAAAAGACCTCAACCTCAAAGGGTCCCACTGGTCACACAAATAGCCAAACCACATCCTACTTACTTAAATCATGGTTGATCAACAATTAACACAAACACATCAATTAATGTAATTCTCAGAAAGAAAGTGGTAACAACAGGACTAGCTCAACACCACTAGTCCGCCCAACCACTGGGAGTACTCCAACTTCAAGCCTTACTGGCAGACCATTGCCCAAGCTCCAAGTCTCACAGGAAAACCATTGCCTCGGCTGCAAGCCTCACAGGCAAATTATTCACGCAGGGTAACCGAATTGGCATCAACATGCCAAGTCCAGTACACATTGAAATTACAATCGAAAATGTACTTCAAATAGCACGTGTGAAAGGTCACACCTCATGACCTCCACAAAAAAACACCGGTTCAACGCAACACTTGAAAGGTTGGTACCCAACGTACCATAGGTACCTACTATCACTAGGTACCAACATTAAAATCTCAAATACGAGGGTAGCAGGACTGCTAACCAGAAGCTAGTCTAACATTTCCTGAAATCACAATACAACGGAAAGCTACACTTATAAGGGTATATTACAGCAGGGGGAAGGTCCTACAGCACGACCTCCATGAAACACAAGTCCACTTCAACAACTGAAAAGACTAGTACTTAGTGTACCATGAGAAACAGGTACCCACTCAGGGTATAGGTACCTACCACCACGAGGTACCACTACAGAAACCACAACCAAACTAATGCCACCGCAAGGCACTTCATGTGACGGCCCTCATTATACCGGTACGGTTATACCAACCCACGTCGGTATAGCAAGAGTCCTCACAGTGGGGCATTTACCCAACGATACATACAGCTGAGATACACGCGAATATACAACAGAGTAGCGGAAGTAAAAGACAACTATCTCCATTCATTCATCATTCACATTTAACATACATGAAGTTTGCAATTAACAATAAAGAACTAAAAGTTCACATAATTTAAATTGCTGAAATAAAAATACATAATGTCCACACTTATACATTCCTTTCATGATACTCTAATACAATGTTCAAATTACATACTATGAAATACACAAGTCACAAAGAAACTCCAAAGTCTAATCTCCGCGCTCGGAGTCCGTCTCCACTGTCTCCTCCAACGGTGCCACGTCACCAACTACACCTGTACGCCGAAGCAAGGAGTGAGTCCAAAAACTTAGCAAGCAACACTACTCATAACATACACGTTTAAGTCATAGGGGTTTCTACATACACATTCAAAATTTACAATACATGGCATGCTAATTAATTGAAGGTTTCAACCTATCATGAAAGTTTTACAATTTGATACATGGATCATGCTTTCAGATTTCTAAGAATAAAACTTTACCTATCCCATGCTCTCTATTCAATTTACTCATGGAATTTTGTCTTTAAAGGACCAAGACATGAGAGCTACTAACATGAACATTGTGCGTATATGAAAGGAGAACACGACAAGCATGGATCTTACATGTTTTTAAACACATACATAGACATTTTCACATGCTTTAAGTTGCTGGTTTCACATGGTTTAACGGCTGTAAACCTACACATGAGAGCTACAATATTGCTTAAAACACATCATGTGAACAACCAATCATGCTACTTGCATACGTGCTCATCAATTATCCCTAACATGGATTGTAAACATTTTTGCACATATAAACATGATAATCACTACATGAATTTACTGATTTCACATGGTTTCAGATTTGTCTCACATGGATTTCAACAACATATTTTCACATCTTTAGTTTCACATTTTCTTTACACAAGTTTCCCATTTCGCATGGTTGCACTTTACACATACACATTTTACACTGTTCACTTACACATTTACACATAAACACATACACATTACACATTACACATTACACATTTTTGGTGCCGTGACACATAGTCCAAACCACCAAAGAAGGACATATACACATCACATTACACATAGACGCCATCTAGGCATTCCAATGGCGACTCTTGGACTGCGCAGACCGGGAGAACAAGTCTCCACCCTAACCAGTGGTACTTGTCCACCTCCAGGATTTCTCCCTAATGCCCTTAGGGTCACTTACACATTGAACTTTCTCAGGGGGACTTTTCCCTGATACAGCTCCACTGCCCTCTACGGAAGCAGTGTCACATTGGCACAGTTACACATTTACACATTTACCGATTTACACATGGTTTCACACATAGCACTTTTCATCTCATTCACTTTCTCACTCATATGCATTTCTCTGGTTTTTTTTTTTTTTTTTTAACATGACACTACAGATTTCAGGAGTTTAACACACAGTAAACTTCACCAATCAAGTTGGGTTTAATCAATATCTAATCACATTACGATATCATACATAAATTACTATATTTCACATAGAAATTACATAACTTCTCATGTACTGGTCCAAATGACCTGAAATTTTAACCACATGCTATTTTCGGGTTCAAGATCATACACTCAAGTTTTCAGATTTTTCTGAGCTAAATAGAATTTACAGAAAATCAAATACCTATTTTTCATGCCATTCTCAATTTAAGTTAACATGGAGTTTAACACATCATGCAAATTTTGCCACTTACTGTTTGAACAGAGGCTACTATTATATGCATGATTTGAGAATACATAATTATCCTAAATCATACATCTATAGATCAATCATCACAATCTTTCTTGCATGTCTTTTTATTTACCGAACCGGAATTATTAGCAACTCATGCAAGCATGGACAATTTATCAAAATTGAGCATACATATACTGACCCACTACTCTTCATGATCAGACAAAACTGAGGCATTCAGACTAAGCCTAATCATAAAACATAAATTGACAAGATTGTCAACAAGTCAAGCTCACAAGTTTAAGGGATACAATTTTCCTACATTCACCATCACACATCACGTTCATCCATACACCACATTTGACAATATACATAGTGTATAGGGTTACCATATATCCTCATCACGGAAACCATACCGAAATTAGTGTATAGGAAGGGCAGAACAGTTCACTGTTCTATCCAGAGGAACTTGACGGCGGTCTCTGGCCACTGACTCAGGGTCAGCGGCATGGCCGATGAACGCCAAGCATGATCTCAGCATCCATTGACCTTGCCGTCAATGCAGGTCTGTGCAGAAACACAGACCCGAGCTCTCAAGTTTGGGTGAATGGGAGGGTCTAGGACTCGAGGGAAAATTCATAAAAATATTAGAAACGGCCTAGACACATACGGGGACATCATGGTTAGGTCACTTGCCTTTAGAAAAATGCACCAAGGGATCTAGGGCTCGGTGAAGCTCTCCTTGGGCTGTCCCAAGAAGCTCTTAGAAATGCTTGACTCCGGGTTCCTGAGCGAGCTCTAGGGCCTTCCAAGGTCGGGGAGGCCTTCCTTGTCGATCCAGCAACCTCCTTGAAGCAGCAGATCTCCGGAACAATCTTCAGGTTGAGGGATTTTTGGGTTCCAAAGTGGGGTTTTCCTCAGTTTTCTTCTAGGGTTTTCTTTCTCTCTTTTTCTCCTCTTGCAAGGGTGAAGAGAGGGGTGGGAAAGGTAGCTCCGGGTTCAGACTTAAGGAGAGGCCTCTCTCCCACTCTTAGGGTGACTTGACAGCCCTTAGAGCCGTTGGGGACAGCCCCCCAATGGCTGGCTTTCTTGTTTCAGAAGTTTGCAGCTCTGCTGCGCATGCAGGCCAGAGAGATTGGCGTCCATATTGCTGGACGCCAGGATTAGTGTTGGCGTCCATGTCTGGACGCTGACACCACCTCAATGGCCTGGGGTTGACGCCAAGATGGCCTTCGGCCAGAAGTCTAAAATATGTAGAAAACCATGCATACCATGCATATATACATGCAATATGTATAAGGTAGTGTATCCATACTATCACCATTCAATACATGCATTATTTACGTCTAATATAAACATATGCACACGTAATTATACTAATCAATACGTACGTAAATATGTATATACATACACAAGTACAAATATACACACACAAATACAAATAATGCGACGGAAATTCGAGGGCCTTACACTTCACCAAACCTTAACATATGTGCCAACGACGGGCACACCTCAACTAATCAAATCACAACGGTGAGTCAACACTCATAAGCCTACACCATAGGCAAAGCACGAGTCGGAAAGTACGACGCCACCACACGGGAACGGACTACTGGTTCATGATGCCAGTATCCAACCCAGACAACACAACACAAGAACTACCTCTCAGTCTCGCAGTCACGGACAAAAGGTCCAACTACCGCTCCACAGCCACACAGGCCAAGGAACAGTGGAGACCAACAAACACCACACCCGCGGACCACACAGCCACGGGCCCATGCCTGGCACTTTTAGGGACTCTGGCCTAAGCTCCCTAAAGTGAGACACTAGAAAACAGGACTAGCTGGGGACCACTGTCGACTACTGGTGTCCGTACCCCCAACTACGAGCGCGCTACAAGCGACTGCACACCCACAAACACAAGCCGCTGCCCTACTATCGTCCTTCCCTCAGCCGGATGTACAACTCAAACACAGGAGTGAGGGTGTCTAGGGCAGATGACACAGACCTCGACGGTACACACAAGTACCGGGACAAACCCCGAGCACAACAAACACACGTGCTTGGCTCACACAGAACCTGGGGTACCTAACTGCAGAGGTATTCCGGAACAGGCGTTGGACCACCAAACTCGGCAACGCACAAACCTCGAAATTTAATATATAGTCTTTATTTATAAGTTATGGTATATATGTGTTAGGATTAGCTTAACACCAGCCACCATGTGACCCTCAAGCTATCCTACAACAATACACACACAAACCACAATCACATAACATAATCTTGCCTATCATCGATCACCTCGTGTCCTCCATAGCAACACACACCTCTTAACAAATAAATCAATATAATATTCTTCAGAAGACAGCAACAAACCAGAGCTTTGTCGACACTTGACCTTCACTACCCAACCACCACAAAGTAACTACACAAGTTATATTTTAATAATCGTAACATCGAGCCATTAGCCATGCACACACATGCATGACACACAAATCATGAAAACACCACAAAGTCACGGCTAGGGTCACATAGGAACCTCACTGCCTAGTTATTACAACAAAACCTTAAACATTGAGCCACAGTAGAGTATATGCCTTGCATACACTCACATCACATAAACACCTCGCTGATTATGTAAATAACACATTAACCACGTAAAACATGCCCGCCTCGTGAGCAATACGCTCCACGAACGTAACAAGTGCATTGGCTCCACCTATCATTGCCATGCACAACAATTATCATAACCAAAACATTGAAAGCATGTATAACCGGACCTCTCAGCTGAGGTCGCGACATGGGGTTCAGTCGCAATCAGGTTGCGACACCCCGACAGACCGCGATCAGAAACCTTAACGCAACAGGGAGTAACGGCGCAATGAGATCGTGCCACCCCGACATGCCGCGATAACAAATGCTGTCACGACGGGTCGGCCTATCGCGACCTAGTTGCGACAGGGAGTTCCGTCGCCTTCTCAGGCAGGAACCCTAATCTGGAACCCTTCTCCAGATCACCCCACAAACCCTACAAAACACGCTTAATTCTCATTTTTCCTACTTTAATGAATGCCCTGGCATGATATCTAAGGTTTATAAGCTGAAAAACACACCAACCACACCACGCACATGATCGAAGCATCAAAACAAGGTGGGATCTCCCTACCTCCGCGAAAAACATGTACTCCCGACGTTTCCCTCGCTCCGCACGACGTCCTCGCGGCGAGAACATGCCGAACACGACCCCAACAACCCAAATCACCCGAGAGCCTGCGGCAGGCTCCCCTCCTGGCTGAGCAGAGCTTCCCCAGCTTTGTCCGGCCAAAAATCTTTAAAAATGCACAGTGGTTAGGATCACGACATGCATTTTGGTCGCGACCTAATCACGACCTAGGTGATCGTCGCCTTCCCAAAGCCGACGTCAGCTGACTGCCCGGCGCACGACACACGGTTGCTATGCAGACGAAGATTGCCAACCAGCGGCAACGTGAACGCGACCCTCAGAGCCGTCGCATTAAGAACGCGACCCCAGCCTCTGTCGCATTCACAGGCAAAGAACCTGTGAGCGCTTTGGGCCCAACTGTCGGCCCACCAAGCCTCACAACATGCGCGGGCACCTGAAACACAAGCTAATGGGCCACACATTGGCCACCAAACCCGCTAAACAAGGATCCACGGGGATCCGAGAAACACGCGATGTTACATTATTATCACCTAAAAAGGAATATTGTCCTCGATATTCAAAATAAACCATAATAAACTAGATTATCACCTAAAAAGAAACAAAACCGTGCACAGAACAAGTAGGATACTTTTCTGTTGTACTTGCCTTTTCATATCATCTGTGCTGACTGAATAACTGATTCAATCTATTCATTTTTGTACTTGCTCTGCTTCCCCTTTTCTTTAATTCATTTCATAGTTGCACTGCCCGATTATTATATTCTACTATTTCTTTTACCTTTCAGCTATAAGCAATTCTACCTTACTGTTGGCGCTTTATCTCCTTGGACTCAATCTGCTTCCATAATTTCTGGGCTGTGTTTACAACATTTCTTTCGAGGCCACTTTTCCTGCTCAAATCCTTTCACTTTATTTAGCTACCTTTGGATGTTCTGTCGTGCTAAACCTTGCTTAAATTCTCGAATTTCTCAGTGCCATTCCATTACCCACTTGTCACTGTTAGCTGTTATTCTGTTTTATCTGTATTCACATACTTAACTGTCTAACTTGTGGGTTATGGACCTAACAAGCTTCCGCTGCGCCACTCTGATTATATCGAACACTGGCCAAAATATTCCCACAATTTCGGTTCTCATTATTGCTTTCAATTACTTTCTTCTGGCTTCAGCTGAATTTATTTCTAACTTTAACTGTTTCTCAAATCATCTTATTCAATTAATCTGTGCCGAAGAAATTACTGCAATTTCTGATCTGCCGAACCGCTATTGACATATTGTGCTCTTTATTTATATTTCTTGCTTTACTGACATTCTCTGGCTAATCTCATAATTCTGTTGCTTAATCTTTCCAAATATTCTTTAATTGGCCTACTCCTGCTTCTGCATCAAACTCTGGAATATCTTAATAACAATCCATTTCTGCCCAATTAAATTATTTCTTTGCACTGATATGCAAAATCTAACTGACATTTCCTGACTCATCTGATCTTATTCATTTCATCATTTGCTAGATTCTTCCTTGCTCTGCTTCATATTTCTTTTTTGTCTAAACTGCAATCATTTTAATCATAACATCTTTTATGTAAAATACTTCTCTTATTCATTCTGCTGCCTGGCTAATCTTATTATACCATTCATACTATAAATCATTCAGGTATCTAATCATATTTCTTTAAAATATTGCAAAAACTCAAATTTGAGTACCAATCTCTTTAAATATAATAACTTGCTCTGTATGCTTCCCTTATTCCACTAAATACTCTTTTTTTTTAAATATCATAAATATCACAATCTACCTTGCTGTTTCTCTTAACTCAATATTTCTTAACTGCTTCTCCATTAATACATCTCTTTCCATTCCATTTCACTTAGTTTGAACTCATTCTAATATACTTAACTTTAACGTTAATCTTCTCCAAACTACTCATAGTTACTAACTTCCACTGATCTTGTCTTTAGCACAACAATCTTTAATAACTCTCTCTGAAGGATTTTTCGTAATCTACCATTCATCAACTAAATATTTATCTTGTGCAATTCTCAGAAAATCATTCTACACATGCATTGCTTCTTCTTTTCTCTCTCTCTTTATTCAACTAATCCTTTCTGCACTTATTTATACGAATCCTCGTATCACACTTCCTACTACCATCATTATTCTTAACAACACCTTTTTTTTAAAAATTTCTGATCTTAAGCACACTTAATCTATCTGTCATAAACTACTGCTCTTCTCTATACCAGTAATTTTTTTTTTAAAGCTGATCTACTTTACTTAATCATGCCAAGCTCTTCACGACACTAATTGTATTCTCATTCTTACTGTTTCCTGATATCATCTGACTCAGATCTCTAATGCCACAATACCTTAATTTGCACATTTAATCTTTTCTGACACACACACTGATCCGTTCTTCATTACCTCATTACCATATACCTATTTCTGCTAACTCTGTATCTCACTATAACTCATTTACTGAATTACATATTTAAATTTATTAATCTCCTCAATTTCTTTAACTGTAAACCTTTAACAACCATATCTTTCTATCACAAACCAACACACTGGTATAATCACATAGATTATGCCACTTCTAATCACATCAACTTTTAACAACTGCTAACAACTACCAAATTTTCAACACATAAACACATTCTACAAAACAAAAACTAAGATAAATATCACCTTAACCAACACAAAACTGCAGACTTACTACCAGCAGTGGACATTAATCCATGTATTGGGACATTGTAACCTCAATGTCTTTTCATATTCTAACTGGACATTGCTCTGATACCAACTGTGACGGCCCTGGATATTTATGCCCATTAAGGCTCCATATCCAGATCCGTCTCCCGCGAACGGACCAAAGTCTCGCAAGGGTTATCTCACACACGTGTCCAGTAAGAATATAAAAGACAAACCACAACAGTATAAAACACAAGAAAGTACATGTGCTCATATCTGTTCACAAATTTGTACAACTCTCCCATTACATTATTACATGTCCAAATAAAAAGTACAACTACCTGGGGCATACCCCGAGGGAGCACAGGCTCACACAACACTAACTACTATACTACTGCTGGTGGTACAAGTCTGTCACGACGCTGCTGCAAGCCAAACACACGGCACGCCCTGAAAGGAATTGTAGGGGAGTGAGCCTCTACAAGTCACAGGCTCAGTAGGGGACCATCCAAAGCCACCATAAAACCTAAACACAAAAGACCTCAACCTCAAAGGGTCTCACTGGTCACACAAATAGCCAAACCACTTCCTACTTACTTAAATCATGGTTGATCAACAATTAACACAAACACATCAATTAATGTAATTCTCGGAAAGTAAGTGGTAACAACAGGACTAGCTCAACACCACTAGTCCGCCCAACCACTGGGAGTACCTCAACCTCAAGCCTTACTGGCAGACCATTTCCCAAGCTCCAAGTCTCACAGGCAAACCATTGCCTCGGCTGCAAGCCTCACAGGCAAATTATCCACGCAGGGTAACCGAACTAGCATCAACATGCCAAGTCCAGTACACATTGAAATTACAATCGAAAACGTACTTCAAATAGCACGTGTGAAAGGTCACACCTCACGACCTCCACAAAAAAACACCAGTTCAACGCAACACTTGAAAGGTTGGTACCCAACGTACCACAGGTACCTAATATCACTAGGTAACAACATTAAATTCTCAAATACAAGGGTAACAGGACTGCTAACCAGAAGCTAGTCCATCTTGCCCTGAAACCACAATACAACGGAAAGCTACGCTTATAAGGGTATATTACAGCAGGGGGAAGGTCCTACAACACGACCTCTATGAAACACAAGTCCACTTCAACAACTGAAAAGACTAGTACTTAGTGTACCACGAGAAACATGTACCCCCTCAGGGTATAGGTACTTACCACCATGAGGTACCACTACAGAAACTACAATTAAACTAGTGCCATCACAAGGCACTTCACCAAACCTTAACACATGTGCCAACGACGGGCACACCTCAACTAATCAAATCACAACGGTGAGTCAACACTCATAAGCCTACACCACAGGCAAAGCACGAGTCGGAAAGTACGACGCCACCACACGGGAATGGACTACTGGTTCATGACACCAGTATGCAACTCGGACAACACAACACAAGAACTACCTCTCAGTCTTGCAGTCACGAACGAAAGGTCCAACTGTCGCTCCACAGGCCAAGGAATAGTGGAGACCAACAAACACCACACCCGCGGACCACACAGCCACGGGCCCATGCCTGGCACCTTTAGGGACTCTAGCCTAAGCTCCCTAAAGTGAGACACTGGAAAACAGGACTAGCTGGGGACCACTGTCGACTACTGGTGTCTGTACCCCCAACTACGAGCGCCCTACAAGCGACTGCACACCCACAAACACAAGCTGCTGCCCTACTGTCGTCTTTCCCTCAGCTGGACGTACAACTCAAACACAGGAGTGAGGGTGTCTAGGACAGACGACACAGACCTCGACGGTACACACAAGTACCGGGACAAACCCCGAGCACAACAAACACACGTGCCTGGCTCACACAGAACTTGGGGTACCTAACTGCAGAGGTATTCTGGAACAGGCGCCGGACCACCAAACTCGGCAACGCACAAACCTCGATATTTAATATATAGTCTTTATTTATAAGTTACAGTATATATGTGTTAGGATTACCTTAACACCAGCCACCATGTGACCCTCAAGCTATCCTACACCAATACGCACACAAACCACAATCACATAACATAATCTTGCCTATCATCGATCACCTCATGTCCTCCATAGCAACACACACCTCTTAACAAATAAATCAATATAATATTCTTCGGAAGACAACAACAAACCAGAGCTAGGTCCACACTTGACCTTCACTACCCAACCACCACAAAGTAACTACACAAGTTATATTTTAATAATCGTAACGTCGAGCCATTAGCCATGCACACACATGCATGACACACAAATCATGAAAACACCACAAAGTCACGGCTAAGCTCACATACGAACCTCACTGCCCAGTTATTACAAGAAAACCTTAAACATTGAGCCACAGTGGAGTATATGCCATGCATACACTCACATCACGTAAACACATCACTAATTATGTAAATAACACATTAACCACGTAAAACATGCCCGCCTCGTGAGCAATACGCTCCACGAGCGTAACAAGTGCATTGGCTCCACCTGTCATTGCCATGCACAACAATTATCATAACCAAAACACTGAAAGCATGTATAACCGGACCTCTCAGCTGATGTCGCGACATGGGGTTCAGTCGCAATCAGGTTGCGACACCCCGACAGACTGCGATCAGAAACCTTAACGCGACAGGGAGCAAGGACGCTATGAGATCGCGCCACCCCGACATGTCGCGATAGCAAACGTTGTCGTAACGGGTCGGCCTATCGCGACCTAGTCACGACAGGGAGTTCCGTCACCTTCTTAGGCAGAAACCCTAATCTGGAACCCTTCTCCGAATCACCCCCACAATCCCTACAAAACACGCTTAATTCTCATTTTTGATGCTTTAATGAATGCCCTGACATGATATCTAAGGTTTATAAGATGAAAAACACACCAACCACACCACACACATGCTCCAAGCATCAAAACAAGGTGGGATCTCCCTACCTCCGCGAAAAACACGAACTCCCGGTGTTTCCCCCGCTCCGCACGACGTCCTCACGACGAGAACACGCCGAACACGACCCCAACGAGCCAAATTGCCCGAGAGCCTGTGGCAGGCTCCCCTCCTGGCCGAGCAGAGCTTCCCCAGCTCTGTCCGGCCAAAACTCTTTAAAAACGCACAATGGTTTGGATCATGACATGCATCTTGGTCGTGACCTGATTGAAACCTAGGTGACCGTCGCCTTCCCAAAGCCGACGTCAGCTGACTGCCCGACGCGCGACACGCAGCAGCCATGCAGATGAAGACCGCCAACCAGCGACAACGTGAACGCGACCCTCAGAGCCATCACATTAAGAACGCGACCCCAGCCTCTATCGCGTTCACAGGCAAAGAACCTGTGAGCGCTTTGGGCCCAACTATCGGCCCACTAAGCCTCACAACATGCGTGGGCACCTGAAACACAAGCTAATGGGCCACACATTGGCCACCAAACCCGCTAAACAAGGATCCACAGGGATCCGAGAAACACGAGACGTTACAATTAATGCCTCGGCTGTTACAGGTGCCACGTTCTCAGGAATTCTGTGGACACATCATGCTCCGGATAGGTTACAGCCGAGCTGGGTAAGCCCCACCCTTGGCCGAGCTACTGTTGTCAGCCCAATGGGTGTAAAGAAGTCGGTCTAGCCGACCTGAGTCATCGACCTAGACAACATCGAGATCTTTGGTCCAAGCAATGCCAGGATGTCTGCATTGGTACTTTGGGAGTTCAGCCGAGGCTGTAGGCGACTTGTGGGAGCTCCCATATGAAATATATATGACATTCAAATATTCAGATATTACTTTAGACTAAATGGATACTGCATATTGTATCAAATATCTCAACTTATGTTCACATAGTGAAGGCAACAATCGAATGTCAAAGATAACATTCAAATATCAGAAACAATATTTGAATACTGAATATAGTATCTAAAAGAATATTCAAATATCAAAACCAATATCTGAAGCAATGTTCAAATATCTGAAACAATATTTAGATATCAATAACTATATGTTTGAATATTGCAAGTGATGTTCAAATACTAAGTGAAGATGTTTGAATATCTTGTGGTAGTATTTTGATCTAGCTAAGATGAATGAAAAACTTAATCAAGTGATCAAATAAGTTCTTGAACAACTTTGAACTGAGAAAAATTCTTGATGGATACTAATCAACTAAGACATGATTTAAAGTATTATATGACATTTTGGTGAATTTGGCATTAGATATTTTATTAATCATGACCATTAAGATATTTTTTTGGTCACTTAGATATTTTATTAATCACTTAAATGTGTCATTAATCACCTAGATGTTTTGTTAATCACTCCAAAGCATACTTACAGAGACTATGTTGCAACATTTTACCTGCAAGAAATCAGATCAAGAATTCACCAATGTTGACAAGGAGTCTAGGAATGAAAGAGTGTTGGCTCAAGAATTCTCCACCCTTGGAATGTGGCCATCCTTGAGGGAATGTGTAGATAGCTGGACTTGGTTCCTAGATGCTTCGAAGTAAGCCATTGATCATTCGACTGATTTATCTTTCATGTATGATAGACAATAGCACTTACAAGATGTCCTTCCGGTTGTTTTCCCAGGTGTGCCTTAGACATTTCTATAAGAACTTCAAGAAGTCATTTCTAGGTGAATTCATGAAAAGACTCTTGTGGAATGCAGAAAGGGCATATACAAAAGTTTATTTCTTAGACTGTATGATACATATGAAAGAGAATTCTCAAGAGGCACATGCTTATTTGACATCAGTAGTAGTGGCATGGGTTATATGGAGTAGGTCTCAATTTCATACAGGTGCTAAATGCCATCGTATCACAAATAATTTGAGTGGATCATTCAACACCTACATCTTAGATGCACGTTGGAATACTGGACTGTAAGGATGTAGTATGATACAAAATGATGAAAACCATTCAAATGAGGAGATCAAGAGCTGAAAAATGGATTGATGTATTGGTGCCAAGGGTTATGAAATACATTTGTGTGATGACAAGAAAATTGGGGTGATATTTAGTGGAGAAGGGGTTTAATGAGACTGCTTAGGCGATAGGTCCACAAGAAAGGAAAGTTGTCACGCCCCGACACGGAATATCAGAACGTGCAGTTGTATTCAGATCATAAATAGAGAAAATATATGTAGAATGAGATGACAACACTAAACCATAATACAATATTAATTCAAATAGCAACTTATTACATCCATAAAACTTCAAAGGAAACCATAGGGCCCATTGTTCAAATATATGTTAAACTCAAGTAAAATAATCTAATACATACTCTATCACAAATTCTAAGATTTCTATGCCATGGCTACATAATATCTGGGGTGCTCTTCACTCTTGCCCTTCCCCTTTATTATCCATGGTCTCATCATCATTGCCTAAAATTGTCAAGAACTTAATGAGCTTACGCCCAGTATTATTTATATCTCAATGTGCGGGCAATGATATAAGTGATTAACATTTTTAAGAAGCAGAATTCTTACAAGGTGAACGACAACAACGTGCACGATATTACCCACAAGATCAAATGACTGATTAGACTAGAATACTCAACATATTTTCATTACGAATCATATAGACTTTCATAAGTATTGGACAAGGAATTCATGAACTAGAACGTAACACATGAACAAGAACTGGCCATATCACACAAATCACATATACTCACATGGTCAAACATATCATATCAAAACGAACTCACATTCACAAATCTTGCACACATACTGGTGTCATGTCACACACCACAAGTCCATACTCTCGTGGTTAATAAGTATGTTGGGGTGCTCCTCCCAAGGATCAGATATGCCCCTTATTTGAACATGCATTAGTCATTGGGCCAAAGCCCCATATTGTGCTGATCACACATACATATTATTGAAATAGATTTCCAAGAAAAAGCATATAGTAATAAGGATAATGATCTTCCATGGAGTTCAAAAATATGACAATAGTTCGAGAGATCAATCTGGACAGCATGACGACATGTCTTTAAGTTCCATAAACTTTAATGTATTGACCAAGATATGATAGGACACACACAGAGCCAAGTTTTCTCTAACTCTAGGGAACCCCATGGTACAACCCGTTCGGTTTCTATGAGGAAATCCATAGAGCAGAGAGACCTTTCTAACTATGTATGCAAAGAACGGTAATACAGGCATTAATCGTAAGACCTATCCAATAAGGAAATTCAAAAATTTGAAAGTCAAAACATAGTAAGGATCATTGAAAGAAACATAAACGAAGTAGTGTGTTCTCATCAATAGGGTTATGGCACATGTTATGACAAGACGTTGCTTTATCGAATTGAAACATAAGGACACAAAGTCATAATCAACGAAGAGTATGGTCAATCACTTCCATCTACATTAGAATCATATCATGTAATTAATGCTTTTAACATGTGGTTGATAACTTTTAAAGGACAGACCTAAACCAATCAACATGCTAACTAGACCAAGAAAAATGATGTAGTCTCTCTTGTTTGGTCCATAACTCCAAATATAGGGTTCCTGGGATGCATCTGCAACCTAAGAGTTGTTGGAAACAGGAAGTAAAATAGATCTATGGTTTTGGTTTAACCCAATTTGGGCTCGGTTACATAAAACACAAGAATAACAGAAAGGTCCAAGTCTTGCGTGATGTTTGGACAACGCTTAAGACTCCTTACATGAACAACAAGAATCCGAAAAAATAGGGTCATATGAGACTAGACTTGAAAGACTTTCAGATGATATAAGCCATGTTAAGGTTGTGCCCGAGATCATCTACCTTTGGTTGCTTTCAACACCAGGGTCCTTACAGGTCAAAGCAGATGCTAAGGGGATGAAGACTCCTTGAATCCTTGCTACCAATTCGTTACCCTTGCTCCTGGAAGCTCTTCCCACATATAGCAATGAAGAGAGAGTTCTAAGGTCGGCTACAATGGTCTTATGTTGGTTTTATAGAACCGTGATGGTTCAATTTCCGAGTTTGTAGTTTCCTAACCTCTTGGTAGGAGTCCTACCATGACTAAAACTAGTTTCCTAACCTCTAGGTAGGAGTCCTACCATGACTAGAACTTCCATAGGGGTCATTTCTTTATCAAGTCCATTCCTATTTGATAAGTTTTAGGGAGCAAATTCGGACTCCCATATTGGACTCGGGTTTAGACATGATTTATGGCCCATACTTCCCATATTTAGAGTTAACTGGCCCTTTTTATTATTGGGTATAGATTTAACATGAATTCCCTTATGTTTGACCACCCATCAGTCCAATAACCCTATTTGATCTGTCATTTATGTTGAACCACTCCTACAATTTATTCCTTTATTTGAATGATAACAAAACTCATGCTATCTTATATCTATTTAAAAATATTTAAGAATATTCTTGCACTATCATTTTTCCTAGTTTTGCACTGATCGTTAACTTCATCATGCATGATTTGGTCGTGATTAGTCGAAACTAACTTCATCATATCCAAAGTCTAACTTTGTCATATACGAAGTTCTACTTCGTCATGCATGATTTGGTCATGATCAGTCAAAGCTAACTTCATCATACTCGAAGTCTAACTTCATCATATATGAAGTCCACTTTGTCATATATGAAGTTCCACTTCGTCATGTATGATTTGGCCATGATCAGGCAAAGCTAACTTTGTATCTCGGGTCTTTAGTGGATCCTTATTGGGTCTGTAGAGGTCCTGTGTAGTTGACGGCCAGGGCTTGCCGTTGAGTCTGAGTCAGCGTCCAGCGATGTGGACGTCTGAGCTTGAACTCAGCGACAAGCTATGTGGACGTTAATCTGTAGGCGGTTCAGTTGGCGGCCATTGATGTTGACGTCGACTAACCAGTCCTGTTGAAATAGGGCAGCCCGAGAGCAGAGTTCCTTCTTCTTCTTTTCTCTCCTTCCTTCCACCTTAGCCTTTCTTGATTCCTGTAGCTTCTGTTGAGTGATTTGAGCTCGTGGGAAGCCCCTGGATCGTGTGGCGTTGCTAGTTCGGGCGGAATCGCAAGGTTTTGGCGTGATTCGCGCGGAGTCTTCGGGGAGATCCGGCGCGATTGGTGGCTGTTTGGGGATTCTTAAGGCGTTCTGAGGTAGGGACTTAACCCCTATAACCCTCCCCAGCAAACCAGCATGTCCAATTAAGCAAATTGGAGTGTAATTTATGGTTTAGGGTTTGGGTTGTATCATGCCGGGATTTGGGTAAATTAGACAATCTAAGTGTTAGAATGTTTAGTTTAGATGTTCTGGTAGTGTAAACTGATGTGAGGATGTGTTTCCCTCCATCAGTCAGAATGTTATTTAGTATTTCTGCCCTTTTGGGACTGATTCGGGTCAGTTCTGGGTATGGGGAGCTGAAGATATCAACGTCCACATCTGTTGACGTTGAGATCTTCAGGGGTGAATTAAACGACAAGGTCGATTGCCGTTTAGTTCCTATTAACGACATGAGGGTTGCCGTTTACCCCATGTTGGCGGCAATCGATGTGGCCGTTTATATCCTGTCTCCCAGCAGACTTAAGCTGTGTGATTAGAGGCGATTGACATGTGATGTCCGCCCTAATAGCACATATGGGCCAGGCTTAGAGTGTGACTCCGCCTGTGCATAGTAGTAGTTGTTTGTGGCACGAGGTGTTTACTACTGTACGGGGTTTCAGACGTTGAGTGTGTTCCGTCTGTTGTACGCGCGTTGCGTTACCGTGTACCCGTTTCTGTTGTGTTACCTAGGCGTGGGTGCGACTCCGTCTAGACGACTAGCGTGTGGTTGTCCTCCGCTAGTGAGCCGGGACATCGAGTGCGACTCTGTCCTGTGCGTACTCCTTGTGGTGGTTTTGAGCCGGTCTCCGTGGAGCCCCTTCTCTACCGCTAGGGTCAAGCGTAGGGGAAAAACCGGTCGTGGACCAGACGCGAGAGAGAGCGTCTGTAGTGTGCACACGTGGCTGGGGTTGAGAGCCTCTGTGGTGACGGGACGCCGAGCCACAGACCCTAGCTGAGTCCTACTTGCTGTGTGTGTGAGTGTGTGTTACTGAGCCGTGTGGTTTACAGTTTTGTGTGGTGCGACGTGTACTTACTTTCTGTTTTTACTTTCCGCACTTTAGACTGTTACCGGTGGGGTTACTTTTCCCTACTGGGTCTCTTTCTTGAGACTCACTCCCTTCCCTTTCAGGTGGGTCTTCGTCGACTCCCGTTCCAGGCGAGTCTAGCCACTCCGGTGTTGGTGCTCCCTAGCTGCAGTGAGTTGTACCTTTTTGTTGTACTTCTGTACTCTGTACTTTGCTCAGACTCTGAGTTGTATATGATATGTTCATATAATGGAATTTTACTGCTTTGCATGGTGTGTATCTTCTTACATATAGTCTCCTCGGACTCTTAAATTCCTACCCTTCCGAGCTTGTCTCGTGGGTTAGCGGGTCAGAATTCGGGTTACTGGTAATGCGGATTCTGGGTCGTTACAGTTTGGTAGCAGAGCGTGGTTTGATGAGATATATATAAGAAAATGCCTACCATGTTAACACAGAGTCTAAAGAGTACAGCTGCACTGTAGTTAGCTATGTAGCCCGGAGTTAGTTAGTGTATTTATGTGTGTATTTTTGTTCTGTGTGTAGTTCTATGGCGCCTAGGCGACGTCCTAGAGAGGGAGTAGCTGAGCAGGCGACTCGTCAGGTTGGAGATGCTCCGCCACCTCAGCAGACGCAGCCTTTGCCACAGGATGCGCATAGTGGTATTGTTCCGCCGCCGCCACCTCCACCCCAGGTAGCTCAGGGATTGGACATGACTCATTTTCTTGAGGGGATGGCTCAGTTTGTTGCTCAGCACCGTGACGCGCCGGTACCCCAGGGTGGTACTGGGAGGGTGTTGAGAGAGTTTTTGCAGTTTCAGCCTCCTCAGTTTTTGGGCAGCCTGATCCAGATGTAGCGCGAGCTTGGCTAGATGCAGTGGAGCGGACTTTTCGTTCCATGGAGTGTGTTCCAGAGGAGCGAGTGCTGCTAGCCAGTTACCAGTTGCAGGCGCAGGCGTTGACTTGGTGGTCCGCTGAGTGGGAGACTACTTTTCAGTCTCGCCCACTAGGCAGATTCCGTGGCAGGAGTTTGTTGTTTCCTTTGAGAGAGCCTTCTGTCCTACTTACGTCCGGACGGAGAGGTTGTACCAGTTTCTGGACTTGCAGCAGAGGGACTCTACTGTGGTGCAGTACAGGGCCAGATTTGTGGAGTTAGGGCGTTATGCTCCGCAGATTATGGGAGATGAGGGTCTGAGGACTCAGCAGTTCGTGAGAGGCTTGAGGCCAGAGCTCAGGCAGGCGCTGATAGTTGCTCGTGTCACAGACTTGGATGCGGCCTATCAGACTGCGGCAGCATTGGAGGCAGACACCTTGCGGACTCGTGCTCGGAGTGCAGAGGTTCAGACGCAGGTAGTTCCTTCTCAGCCTCACCAGCAGCAGGGTACTGTGCAGACGACCCCGAGGACTACGACTTCTTACGCGTCCACTTCTACTGGGACGACGGCGAAGTCAGGATCTCGGAGGAGATTTCGGCGTGATAGGAGGCAGGCAGAGCAGAGGCAGCAGTCGGTTGGGAGTGTGCAGCAGCCGACAGGTCAGCCTTCGCAGCAGGTACAACGTACTTTTGCTGGGCAGTGTTACCGGTGTGACCAGATGGGTCACATGGCACGAGATTGTCCTTTGTTACCTCGTGTGCCGCAGCAGCAGATCAGACTCAGCCCCGAGTGCAGCAGCAGCAGCAGCAGGCACCAGTGCAGCAGCGTCAGCAGACTGGAGGTTCTGGTGGGTCCAGAGGTAGAGGTCGTGTTACCCACTTGACTCGTGCAGACGCGGAGGCAGCTCACCTGGTGGAAGGTACTGTTTCAGTTTTTGGTTTTGCAGCTAGAGTCTTGTTTGATTCCGGTGCCTCTCACTCTTTTGTGTCTGAGGACTTTTTAGACTCCCTTGGAGAGTTGAGTTCGGGAGAGTCTGTTGAGTTGGCAGTAGAGTTGCCGACGGGGGACTTTGTCCTTACGTCCTACTGTCTCGAGGAGGTACCTGTGCAGTTGCAGGATCAGTTGTTGTCAGCCCGTCTGTTTGCCTTGCAGTTGCATGATTATGATGTGATTTTGGGTATGGATTGGTTGGAGCGGTATGGTGCAGTGATGGATTGCCAGAAGAAGAGGGTGCACTTGCGGATACCTGGAGCAGCGGCGTTCTACTTCCAGGGTATCGTACCTCTTACTTCTCGCTTTTTAGTTTCTGCTTTGAGGGCAGGGAGGTTACTTGCTTCTGGTTGTCAGGGTTTCCTAGTTTCTGCAGTGACTCTTGACCAGATTGCCTCGGGAGTGGGAGACATTCCTGTAGTGTGTGAGTTTCCGGATGTCTTTCCGGAAGAGTTGCCTGGTCTTCCACCAGAGAGAGAGATAGAGTTTACTGTAGAGTTGGTTCCTGGCACTTTACCTTTTGCGCAGGCACCGTACCGTATGGCACCAGCGGAGTTGAGGGAGTTGAAGAGGCAGCTTGAGGAGTTGTTGGAGAAGGGCTATATCCGTCCTAGCTTTTCTCCGTGGGGGTCACCTGTTTTGTTTGTCCGGAAGAAGGATGGTAGCCTGAGGTTGTGTATCGATTATAGGAAGCTAAATCAAGTGACCATCAAGAATAGGTATCCTTTGCCTAGGATTGATGATCTCTTTGATCAGCTTCAGTCTGCTCGTGTCTTCTCGAAGATTGACTTGAGGTCGGGCTACTATCAGTTGCGGATTAGAGATTCGGACATTGAGAGGACTGCTTTTCGGACCAGATATGGACACTTTGAGTTTTTGGTGATGCCGTTTGGGCTCACCAATGCTCCAGCAGCCTTCATGGATCTGATGCACCGGGTGTTCCACCAGTTCTTGGACCGGTTTGTCGTAGTGTTTGTTGACGACATTCTGGTGTACTCCACTTCGGAGGAGGAGCACGCCGAGCACCTGAGGATCGTGTTGCAGACTTTGCGAGAGCACCAGTTGTATGCCAAGCTTAGCAAGTGTGAGTTTTGGCTACAACAGGTTCACTTCTTGGGGCACGTGATCTCAGGTGAGGGAGTTTCAGTGGATCCAGCGAAGGTTGAGGCAGTTTTGCAGTGGGAGAGTCCCAGATCTGTGTCTGAGATTCGTAGCTTTCTGGGTTTGGCAGGTTACTACTGCAGGTTTGTTCGAGACTTTTCTCAGGTAGCTGCACCCTTGACTCGGTTGACGAGAAAGGGAGTTCCGTTTGAGTGGTCGGATCAGTGTGAGCAGAGTTCATAGAGTTGAAGCGACTGCTTACGTCGGCGCCAGTTCTTGCCTTACCTTCAGGTGAGGAGGGTTTTGAGGTTTGCACAGATGCTTCAGGTGTTGGTTCGGGTGCGGTCTTGATGCAGCAAGGCCGAGTGGTGGCTTATGCGTCTCGCCAGCTTAAGCCCCACGAGGAGAGTTACCCGACCCACGACCTAGAGCTTGCAGCTGTGGTGTTTGCTTTGCGGATTTGGCGTCTTTACCTGTACGGAGTGAGTTTTGTAGTCCGTACCGACCACCAGAGTTTGAGATATGTGTTTTCTCAGAGGGATCTGAATATGAGGCAGCGTCGATGGATGGAATATCTGAAGGACTATGATTTCAGCATTGAGTATAAGCCTGGAAAGGCGAATGTAGTTGCAGATGCCTTGAGTAGGAAAGCACAGATGAGTCATCTGATGCTTAGAGAGTGGCAGTTGTGGCAGTCTGCGGCAGAGGGGTCTTTCAGAGTTTCATCCAGTTGTCGACAGTTGGTGTTGGGCAGTTTGTTAGCAGCTCCCGCGGTTGTGAGACAGGTTGCTGAGGCTCAGCAGGCAGATCCCGAGTTGCACAGTGTGTTGCTTCTCCCAGAGGTTGAGCTTTGTGAGGACGGGACTGTTAGGTTCCGAGGTAGACTCTATGTTCCTGTTGAGGAGTCTATCAGGAGAGTCGTTTTGCAGGAGGCACATGGTTCCAGGTACTCTATTCATCCAGGGGCGACCAAGATGTACCACAGGTTGAGACGTCAGTTTTGGTGGCCTGGGATGAAGAGAGACATAGCGGCTTTTGTTGCGAGGTGTTTGGTCTGTCAGCAGGTGAAGGCCGAACATCAGCGTCCGGGAGGACTTGTGCAGCCGTTAGAGATTCCGATGTGGAAGTGGGACCATGTTACGACTGACTTTGTTTGTGGTTTGCCGAGGACAGCTGGAGGTTTTGATAGCATTTGGGTTCTTGTGGACAGATTGACGAAGACTGCCAGATTCTTGCCTGTCAGGACTAGTTGGGGTGTGAGTAGGTTGGCCGCGTTGTACATAGAGCGGATTGTTCCTTTGCATGGAGTGCCGATCTCTATCGTGTCAGACAGGGATCCTCGCTTCACTTCTGGGTTCTGGCGCAGTTTCCAGAGAGCTTTGGGGACAGAGTTAGCTTTTAGTTCCGCCTACCACCCTCAGTCAGACGGTCAGTCAGAGCGGACTATCCAGACTTTGGAGGACATGCTTAGAGCTTGTTGCCTGGAGTGGCAGGGGTCGTGGACAGTTCACTTGCCGTTGGTCGAGTTTGCATATAATAATAGTTATCACTCCAGTATCGGTTTGGCACCATATGAGGCTTTGTACGGACGACCGTGTCGCACTCCTCTTGACTGGTTCGAGGTTGGCGAACGAGTTGTCACGGGGCCGGAGTTGGTTCAGCAGTCAGTTGAGGTAGTTCAGCTTGTGAGACAGAGGCTTCAGTCAGCTCAGAGTCGGCAGAAGAGTTATGCAGATCAGCGTAGACGACCGCTCGAGTTTCAGGTAGGAGACCAGGTGTTTGTTCGTGTGTCTCCTATGAAGGGAGTGGTGAGGTTCGGTAAGCGTGGGAAGTTGAGTCCTCGCTTTATTGGGCCTTTTACCATTTCTGAGCGTGTCGGGAGTTTGGCGTACAGACTTGAGCTTCCGTCAGAGTTGGCAGCAGTGCACGACGTGTTTCACGTGTCGATGCTTCGGAGATATCTTTCTGACGAGTCTCACGTTCTGCAGAGTGCAGAGTGGTCTGAGGTGACTCCAGTGTTGACTGTACCCGAGTTTCCGTTGCACATTGAGGATCGCCGAGTTCAGAGGTTGAGGAACAAGGCTATCCCTTTAGTTCGTGTTGCGTGGCAGCGGCACTCCGGTGGTGAGTCGACATGGGAGCGGGAGGACGAAATGCGCGAGCATTTTCCGTACCTCTTTGGTGAGTTTTCTTTCCTTGTGTTGTTTGAATTTTGAGGGCAAAATTCCTTAAGGGGGGAGAGCTGTAAGGTCTCGGGTCTTTAGTGGATCCTTATTGGGTCTGTAGAGGTCCTGTGTAGTTGACGGCCAGGGCTTGCCGTTGAGTCTGAGTCAGCGTCCAGCGATGTGGACGTCTGAGCTTGAACTCAGCGACAAGCTATGTGGACGTTAATCTGTAGGCGGTTCAGTTGGCGGCCATTGATGTTGACGTCGACTAACCAGTCCTGTTGAAATAGGGCAGCCCGAGAGCAGAGTTCCTTCTTCTCTTTTCTCTCCTTCCTTCCACCTTAGCCTTTCTTGATTCCTGTAGCTTCTGTTGAGTGATTTGAGCTCGTGGGAAGCCCCTGGATCGTGTGGCGTTGCTAGTTCGGGCGGGAATCGCAAGGTTTTGGCGTGATTCGCGCGGAGTCTTCGGGGAGATCCGGCGCGATTGGTGGCTGTTTGGGGATTCTTAAGGCGTTCTGAGGTAGGGACTTAACCCCTATAACCCTCCCCAGCAAACCAGCATGTCCAATTAAGCAAATTGGTGTGTAATTTATGGTTTAGGGTTTGGGTTGTATCATGCCGGATTTGGGTAAATTAGACAATCTAAGTGTTAGAATGTTTAGTTTAGATGTTCTGGTAGTGTAAACTGATGTGAGGATGTGTTTCCCTCCATCAGTCAGAATGTTATTTAGTATTTCTGCCCTTTTGGGACTGATTCGGGTCAGTTCTGGGTATGGGGAGCTGAAGATATCAACGTCCACATCTGTTGACGTTGAGATCTTCAGGGGTGAATTAAACGACAAGGTCGATTGCCGTTTAGTTCCTATTAACGACATGAGGGTTGCCGTTTACCCCATGTTGGCGGCAATCGATGTGGCCGTTTATATCCTGTCTCCCAGCAGACTTAAGCTGTGTGATTAGAGGCGATTGACATGTGATGTCCGCCCTAATAGCACATATGGGCCAGGCTTAGAGTGTGACTCCGCCTGTGCATAGTAGTAGTTGTTTGTGGCACGAGGTGTTTACTACTGTACGGGGTTTCAGACGTTGAGTGTGTTCCGTCTGTTGTACGCGCGTTGCGTTACCGTGTACCCGTTTCTGTTGTGTTACCTAGGCGTGGGTGCGACTCCGTCTAGACGACTAGCGTGTGGTTGTCCTCCGCTAGTGAGCCGGGACATCGAGTGCGACTCTGTCCTGTGCGTACTCCTTTGGTGGTTTTGAGCCGGTCTCCGTGGAGCCCCTTCTCTACCGCTAGGGTCAAGCGTAGGGGAAAAACCGGTCGTGGACCAGACGCGAGAGAGAGCGTCTGTAGTGTGCACACGTGGCTGGGGTTGAGAGCCTCTGTGGTGACGGGACGCCGAGCCACAGACCCTAGCTGAGTCCTACTTGCTGTGTGTGTGAGTGTGTGTTACTGAGCCGTGTGGTTTACAGTTTTGTGTGGTGCGACGTGTACTTACTTTCTGTTTTTACTTTCCGCACTTTAGACTGTTACCGGTGGGGTTACTTTTCCCTACTGGGTCTCTTTCTTGAGACTCACTCCCTTCCCTTTCAGGTGGGTCTTCGTCGACTCCCGTTCCAGGCGAGTCTAGCCACTCCGGTGTTGGTGCTCCCTAGCTGCAGTGAGTTGTACCTTTTTGTTGTACTTCTGTACTCTGTACTTTGCTCAGACTCTGAGTTGTATATGATATGTTCATATAATGGAATTTTACTGCTTTGCATGGTGTGTATCTTCTTACATATAGTCTCCTCGGACTCTTAAATTCCTACCCTTCCGAGCTTGTCTCGTGGGTTAGCGGGTCAGAATTCGGGTTACTGGTAATGCGGATTCTGGGTCGTTACAGTTTGGTATCAGAGCGTGGTTGATGAGATATATATAAGAAAATGCCTACCATGTTAACTCAGAGTCTAAAGAGTACAGCTGCACTGTAGTTAGCTATGTAGCCCGGAGTTAGTTAGTGTATTTATGTGTGTATTTTTGTTTGTGTGTAGTTCTATGGCGCCTAGGCGACGTCCTAGAGAGGGAGTAGCTGAGCAGGCGACTCGTCAGGAGGTTGGAGATGCTCCGCCACCTCAGCAGACGCAGCCTTTACCACAGGATGCGCATAGTGGTATTGTTCCGCCGCCGCACCTCCACCCCAGGTAGCTCAGGGATTGGACATGACTCATTTTCTTGAGGGGATGGCTCAGTTTGTTGCTCAGCACCGTGACGCGCCGGTACCCCAGGGTGGTACTGGGAGGGTGTTGAGGAGTTTTTGCAGTTTCAGCCTCCTCAGTTTTTGGGCAGCCTGATCCAGATGTAGCGCGAGCTTGGCTAGATGCAGTGGAGCGGACTTTTCGTTCCATGGAGTGTGTTCCAAGGAGCGAGTGCTGCTAGCCAGTTACCAGTTGCAGGCGCAGGCGTTGACTTGGTGGTCCGCTGAGTGGGAGACTACTTTTCAGTCTCGCCCACTAGGCAGATTCCGTGGCAGGAGTTTGTTGTTTCCTTTGAGAGAGCCTTCTGTCCTACTTACGTCCGGACGGAGAGGTTGTACCAGTTTCTGGACTTGCAGCAGAGGGACTCTACTGTGGTGCAGTACAGGGCCAGATTTGTGGAGTTAGGGCGTTATGCTCCGCAGATTATGGGAGATGAGGGTCTGAGGACTCAGCAGTTCGTGAGAGGCTTGAGGCCAGAGCTCAGGCAGGCGCTGATAGTTGCTCGTGTCACTGACTTGGATGCGGCCTATCAGACTGCGGCAGCATTAGAGGCAGACACCTTGCGGACTCGTGCTCGGAGTGCAGAGGTTTAGACGCAGGTAGTTCCTTCTCAGCCTCACCAGCAGTAGGGTACTGTGTAGACGACCCCGAGGACTACGACTTCTTACGCGTCCACTTCTACTGGGACGACGGCGAAGTTAGGATCTCGGAGGAGATTTCGGCGTGATAGGAGGCAGGCAGAGCAGAGGCAGCAGTCGGATTGGGAGTGTGCAGCAGCCGACAGGTCAGCCTTCGCAGCAGGTACAACGTACTTTTGCTGGGCAGTGTTACCGGTGTGACCAGATGGGTCACATGGCACGAGATTGTCCTTTGTTACCTCGTGTGCCGCAGCAGCAGATTCAGACTCAGCCCCGAGTGCAGCAGCAGCAGCAGCAGGCACCAGTGCAGCAGCGTCAGCAGACTGGAGGTTCTGGTGGGTCCAGAGGTAGAGGTCGTGTTACCCACTTGACTCGTGCAGACGCGGAGGCAGCTCACCTGGTGGAAGGTACTGTTTCAGTTTTTGGTTTTGCAGCTAGAGTCTTGTTTGATTCCGGTGCCTCTCACTCTTTTGTGTCTGAGGACTTTTTAGACTCCCTTGGAGAGTTGAGTTCGGGAGAGTCTGTTGAGTTGGCAGTAGAGTTGCCGACGGGGGACTTTGTCCTTACGTCCTACTGTCTCGAGGAGGTACCTGTGCAGTTGCAGGATCAGTTGTTGTCAGCCCGTCTGTTTGCCTTGCAGTTGCATGATTATGATGTGATTTTGGGTATGGATTGGTTGGAGCGGTATGGTGCAGTGATGGATTGCCAGAAGAAGAGGGTGCACTTGCGGATACCTGGAGCAGCGGCGTTCTACTTCCAGGGTATCGTACCTCTTACTTCTCGCTTTTTAGTTTCTGCTTTGAGGGCAGGGAGGTTACTTGCTTCTGGTTGTCAGGGTTTCCTAGTTTCTGCAGTGACTCTTGACCAGATTGCCTCGGGAGTGGGAGACATTCCTGTAGTGTGTGAGTTTCCGGATGTCTTTCCGGAAGAGTTGCCTGGTCTTCCACCAGAGAGAGAGATAGAGTTTACTGTAGAGTTGGTTCCTGGCACTTTACCTTTTGCGCAGGCACCGTACCGTATGGCACCAGCGGAGTTGAGGGAGTTGAAGAGGCAGCTTGAGGAGTTGTTGGAGAAGGGCTATATCCGTCCTAGCTTTTCTCCGTGGGGGTCACCTGTTTTGTTTGTCCGGAAGAAGGATGGTAGCCTGAGGTTGTGTATCGATTATAGGAAGCTAAATCAAGTGACCATCAAGAATAGGTATCCTTTGCCTAGGATTGATGATCTCTTTGATCAGCTTCAGTCTGCTCGTGTCTTCTCGAAGATTGACTTGAGGTCGGGCTACTATCAGTTGCGGATTAGAGATTCGGACATTGAGAGGACTGCTTTTCGGACCAGATATGGACACTTTGAGTTTTTGGTGATGCCGTTTGGGCTCACCAATGCTCCAGCAGCCTTCATGGATCAGATGCACCGGGTGTTCCACAAGTTCTTGGACCGGTTTGTCGTAGTGTTTGTTGACGACATTCTGGTGTACTCCACTTCGGAGGAGGAGCACGCCGAGCACCTGAGGATCGTGTTGCAGACTTTGCGAGAGCACCAGTTGTATGCCAAGCTTAGCAAGTGTGAGTTTTGGATACAACAGGTTCACTTCTTGGGGCACGTGATCTCAGGTGAGGGAGTTTCAGTAGATCCAACGAAGGTTGAGGCAGTTTTGCAGTGGGAGAGTCCCAGATCTGTGTCTGAGATTCGTAGCTTTCTGGGTTTGGCAGGTTACTACCGCAGATTTGTTCGAGACTTTTCTCAGGTAGCTGCCCCCTTGACTCGGTTGACGAGAAAAGGGAGTTCCCTTTGAGTGGTCGGATCAGTGTGAGCTGAGCTTCATAGAGTTGAAGCGACTGCTTACGTCGGCGCCAGTTCTTGCCTTACCTTCAGGTGAGGAGGGTTTTGAGGTTTGCACAGATGCTTCAGGTGTTGGTTTGGGTGCGGTCTTGATGCAGCAAGGCCGAGTGGTGGCTTATGCGTCTCGCCAGCTTAAGCCCCACGAGGAGAGTTACCCGACCCACGACCTAGAGCTTGCAGCTGTGGTGTTTGCTTTGCGGATTTGGCGTCTTTACCTGTACGGAGTGAGTTTTGTTGTCCGTACCGACCACCAGAGTTTGAGATATGTGTTTTCTCAGAGGGATCTGAATATGAGGCAGCGTCGATGGATGGAATATCTGAAGGACTATGATTTCAGCATTGAGTATAAGCCTGGAAAGGCGAATGTAGTTGCAGATGCCTTGAGTAGGAAAGCACAGATGAGTCATCTGATGCTTAGAGAGTGGCAGTTGTGGCAGTCTGCGGCAGAGGGGTCTTTCAGAGTTTCATCCAGTTGTCGACAGTTGGTGTTGGGCAGTTTGTTAGCAGCTCCCGCGGTTGTGAGACAGGTTGCTGAGGCTCAGCAGGCAGATCCCGAGTTGCACAGTGTGTTGCTTCTCCCAGAGGTTGAGCTTTGTGAGGACGGGACTGTTAGGTTCCGAGGTAGACTCTATGTTCCTGTTGAGGAGTCTATCAGGAGAGTCGTTTTGCAGGAGGCACATGGTTCCAGGTACTCTATTCATCCAGGGGCGACCAAGATGTACCACAGGTTGAGACGTCAGTTTTGGTGGCCTGGGATGAAGAGAGACATAGCGGCTTTTGTTGCGAGGTGTTTGGTCTGTCAGCAGGTGAAGGCCGAACATCAGCGTCCGGGAGGACTTGTGCAGCCGTTAGAGATTCCGATGTGGAAGTGGGACCATGTTACGACTGACTTTGTTTGTGGTTTGCCGAGGACAGCTGGAGGTTTTGATAGCATTTGGGTTCTTGTGGACAGATTGACGAAGACTGCCAGATTCTTGCCTGTCAGGACTAGTTGGGGTGTGAGTAGGTTGGCCGCGTTGTACATAGAGCGGATTGTTCCTTTGCATGGAGTGCCGATCTCTATCGTGTCAGACAGGGATCCTCGCTTCACTTCTGGGTTCTGGCGCAGTTTCCAGAGAGCTTTGGGGACAGAGTTAGCTTTTAGTTCCGCCTACCACCCTCAGTCAGACGGTCAGTCAGAGCGGACTATCCAGACTTTGGAGGACATGCTTAGAGCTTGTTGCCTGGAGTGGCAGGGGTCGTGGACAGTTCACTTGCCGTTGGTCGAGTTTGCATATAATAATAGTTATCACTCCAGTATCGGTTTGGCACCATATGAGGCTTTGTACGGACGACCGTGTCGCACTCCTCTTGACTGGTTCGAGGTTGGCGAACGAGTTGTCACGGGGCCGGAGTTGGTTCAGCAGTCAGTTGAGGTAGTTCAGCTTGTGAGACAGAGGCTTCAGTCAGCTCAGAGTCGGCAGAAGAGTTATGCAGATCAGCGTAGACGACCGCTCGAGTTTCAGGTAGGAGACCAGGTGTTTGTTCGTGTGTCTCCTATGAAGGGAGTGGTGAGGTTCGGTAAGCGTGGGAAGTTGAGTCCTCGCTTTATTGGGCCTTTTACCATTTCTGAGCGTGTCGGGAGTTTGGCGTACAGACTTGAGCTTCCGTCAGAGTTGGCAGCAGTGCACGACGTGTTTTACGTGTCGATGCTTCGGAGATATCTTTCTGACGAGTCTCACGTTCTGCAGAGTGCAGAGTAGTCTGAGGTGACTCCATTGTTGACTGTACCCGAGTTTCCGTTGCACATTGAGGATCGCCGAGTTCAGAGGTTGAGGAACAAGGCTATCCCTTTAGTTCGTGTTGCGTGGCAGCGGCACTCCGGTGGTGAGTTGACATGGGAGCGGGAGGACGAAATGCGCGAGCATTTTCCGTACCTCTTTGGTGAGTTTTCTTTCCTTGTGTTGTTTGAATTTTGAGGGCAAAATTCCTTAAGGGGGGGAGAGCTGTAAGGTCTCGGGTCTTTAGTGGATCCTTATTGGGTCTGTAGAGGTCTTGTGTAGTTGACGACCAGGGCTTGCCGTTGAGTCTGAGTCAGCGTCCAGCGATGTGGACGTCTGAGCTTGAACTCAGCGACAAGCTATGTGGACGTTAATCTGTAGGCGGTTCAGTTGGCGGCCATTGATGTTGACGTCGACTAACCAGTCCTGTTGAAATAGGGCAGCCCGAGAGCAGAGTTCCTTCTTCTTCTTTTCTCTCCTTCCTTCCACCTTAGCCTTTCTTGATTCCTGTAGCTTCTGTTGAGTGATTTGAGCTCGTGGGAAGCCCCTGGATCGTGTGGCGTTGCTAGTTCGGGCGGGAATCGCAAGGTTTTGGGTGATTCGCGCGGAGTCTTCGGGGAGATCCGGCGCGATTGGTGGCTGTTTGGGGATTCTTAAGGCGTTCTGAGGTAGGGACTTAACCCCTATAACCCTCCCCAGCAAACCAGCATGTCCAATTAAGCAAATTGGTGTGTAATTTATGGTTTAGGGTTTGGGTTGTATCATGCCGGGATTTGGGTAAATTAGACAATCTAAGTGTTAGAATGTTTAGTTTAGATGTTCTGGTAGTGTAAACTGATGTGAGGATGTGTTTCCCTCCATCAGTCAGAATGTTATTTAGTATTTCTGCCCTTTTGGGACTGATTCGGGTCAGTTCTGGGTATGGGGAGCTGAAGATATCAACGTCCACATCTGTTGACGTTGAGATCTTCAGGGTGAATTAAACGACAAGGTCGATTGCCGTTTAGTTCCTATTAACGACATGAGGGTTGCCGTTTACCCCATGTTGGCGGCAATCGATGTGGCCGTTTATATCCTGTCTCCCAGCAGACTTAAGCTGTGTGATTAGAGGCGATTGACATGTGATGTCCGCCCTAATAGCACATATGGGCCAGGCTTAGAGTGTGACTCCGCCTGTGCATGTAGTAGTTGTTTGTGGCACGAGGTGTTTACTACTGTACGGGGTTTCAGACGTTGAGTGTGTTCCGTCTGTTGTACGCGCGTTGCGTTACCGTGTACCCGTTTCTGTTGTGTTACCTAGGCGTGGGTGCGACTCCGTCTAGACGACTAGCGTGTGGTTGTCCTCCGCTAGTGAGCCGGGACATCGAGTGCGACTCTGTCCTGTGCGTACTCCTTGTGGTGGTTTTGAGCCGGTCTCCGTGGAGCCCCTTCTCTACCGCTAGGGTCAAGCGTAGGGGAAAAACCGGTCGTGGACCAGACGCGAGAGAGAGCGTCTGTAGTGTGCACACGTGGCTGGGGTTGAGAGCCTCTGTGGTGACGGGACGCCGAGCCACAGACCCTAGCTGAGTCCTACTTGCTGTGTGTGTGAGTGTGTGTTACTGAGCCGTGTGGTTTACAGTTTTGTGTGGTGCGACGTGTACTTACTTTCTATTTTTACTTTCCGCACTTTAGACTATTACCGGTGGGGTTACTTTTCCCTACTGGGTCTCTTTCTTGAGACTTACTCCCTTCCCTTTCAGGTGGGTCTTCGTCGACTCCCGTTCCAGGCGAGTCTAGCCACTCCGGTGTTGGTGCTCCCTAGCTGCAGTGAGTTGTACCTTTTTATTGTACTTCTGTACTCTGTACTTTGCTCAGACTCTAAGTTGTATATGATATGTTCATATAATGGAATTTTACTACTTTGCATGGTGTGTATCTTCTTACATATAGTCTCCTCGGACTCTTAAATTCCTACCCTTCCGAGCTTGTCTCGTGGGTTAGCGGGTCAGAATTCGGGTTACTGGTTGTTACTGGTAATGCGGATTCTGGGTCGTTACAAACTTCATCATATCCGAAGTCTAACTTTTTCATATATAGTCCACTTCATCATCTACGAAGATCCACTTCGTCATGCACAATTTTCTCATGATTAGTTGAAGCTAACTTCGTCATATCGGAAGTCTAACTTCAGCATATACGAAGTTTCCCTTCAACACGATGTTGTATCTTGACCAGTCGAAGTTGGCAGTCGAATTGATATATTGATTGCCTTTATACTCCATATCGATTGCTGACCCACATCGATTGGTCATTAAACATCAATTGCTGACCAACATCGATTGGTCCTTAAACATCGAATGCTAACCAATATCGATTGGTCATTGAACATCGATTGCTGACCAACATCGATTGGTCCTTAAACATCAATTGCTGACCAACATCGATTGGTCATTAAACATCGATTGTTGTTATGCATATCTATTGTCTCTATAATATCGATTGCCCTTAAGCAACCATCGATTACTTCTATTTTTCTACAGATTGATGTTATGAACATGGTTCCATATCGATTGTTTTATGCTTCATATCGATTGTTGACCAACACATATCGATTGGTCAAGCAACTGTTGTATACATATATAGCTCTTCTGTGTGTGTGTACCTCATGCATATTCAATCCAACCTGGGTTACTACAGAAGTTGTGGACTTGATAGACAAAACTTATACCTATAAGGCTTGGGAGATAACAAGCCTTCCATGCTCACATGCTTGTGTATTTTTGCTTAGTAAAAGGGGCATTAAATGGGAGGATTATATTGTCAGGTGTTACACGCAAGACGCTTATAAAGCCACCTATGAGTTAGGGATCACCCTTATGCCTAAGAAGAGTCAATGGATCAAGCTTGGTAGAAAAGTTCTCCCCCTCATTGTGAGAAGGCCACCTGGGAGACCTAAGAAGAAGAGAATTCAAGACGCATCTGAAGACAAGAAAATTACAAAGCCATATAAGTACAAAAGGTGTGGTCAATTTGGACATCATGCTAAAACATGTAAGTATCCAATCTCAACATTGGGTCAAACTACTACTTCAGAAGCAAGGTAACAATATCTGCCATGATCTAATTTAAATCATTGTAATTGGTTTTACACATATTCATGTCCTCTGGGACGCCTCCTGGCAGGCTTAAAAAGCAAGGGGTGTTGACCAAGAATCAAGGCAGGTCTTCCAAGTAGGGTCTCCTGGCATACAAGGCAAGACCAATGTTGTAGCTTCTGACATTTGTGCAGTGCAGGTGCTATAATGCAAAGACCATTTCAACAATGTAATGGTCTATTAAAGTTTCATATTTATGTATGTGCATTGTGTTGTAGGGGAGTATGATGGAGTCAAGTAGTCTTCTAGGAAGGAAAAGTGTTGCACCAGTTGATGCAAGTGTAGTGAAGTTTGATCAATCCTAGACATCTTCCTCATCTTCAATTCCAAGGCCTAGTACGGATCCAATAGCTACCAGGAGGGGTCGTGGGTTGTTTGTGATTTATAGGTTCAGAACTATATAGGGTAGAAAATAATTCTCAATGGTGCCAGTCACTTTAAAACATGTGTCATGTACTTGTCTTTTGAAGTGTCCTTTTATTTTATTTTTTGAAGCATAACAATCCATTTGGTACCTTTTGTGTTAATCATAATTGAAGTGTGACTTAATGACATTATTGAAGTGTGTTCAGTGACTATTGTGTTCAGTTCTATTGTGTCCCTTGTTTTGATGATATCTAAGACATTGTCTAACTATGAAACATAGGCCAATTGAATAGCTTAAACACTAGCTAACACTTTAAATCCTTACTTATAGTAGGTACCTAAAAGAGGTCAAAGTGATAAAGAAAGGTTCTACTTGAATTGAACATTGTGCGTTGACACACTTCTAGTGTGTGTGCCGACGTATGTACAAAATCCTAAACTCTTAGAAGCAAAATGGTCATAAGTGTGTCAATGCAGTTTCAGCAAGAGGTCGGCGCACCAGCCCATTCAGTAAATCAGTAATCGATAAACACACAATTGTGTTGATGCATCTTTAGTAGGAGGTCGACACACTAGCCTATCCAGTAAGCCAATAATGGATAAACACATAGTTGTGTCAACGCATCTTCAACTTTGAGAATTTGAGATTAAGATTGTTAGTAAAGAGAGTGGAATGGAAGGAGATCGAAGAAGGAGGCTGGTTCGGGAAAGAGAGGAATGAGGAATACTAGTGTTAGCACATAAGAATTTGTAGAGGAATAGATGTGTTAATGATAATTGGATCACGCTAGAAGTAGATTTACATTTGGATTATAGTATTGCCAGTATCAGCAATAGGGTTATTGTATTAATGGTTCCAGTGAATAGGAATAGAGATCTGTCAGTAGAATACTACAAGAGCAGATGCTGAGATTGTAAAACAACACTGCAGAATAGAAGAATCAGGAAGAACAGGTCATTATATTTGAAGGAAATGGATGTTTAGATTTCAGATTTTGGCAGTGTTTTAGTAAAAGGTAATTATATGATAAAAAGAGTTAAAATATGAATCAGAAAATTGAGTGGTACAATTAGATTAGCCAGATAAGAGAATATTTAAGGAAAGCACTTCGTAGAGATGGTATTTTATGCAGTTGGCAACAAATTTAAAGTTGGCATTATTGATTAGAAGATGGAATGAAGGTAGCATATTATAAGGGGTTCAAGTCAAAAGTTTAAGTAAGGTTCAGTAAAAGTTTATGTGGTAGTGCATAATAAATAATTTAGTTGAGTAGAGGTATTCTTCCGTTAGAGTATTCTTTCAGAACTTGATGTGGTAGTAGAGATAGATTGGTTAAAGAATAGAGAATAGATAATATTATGGTAGAATACAACAAAAAGAGTAAGTAATCTGTACAATTTGAAATTTTTGAAGTCAGTAAGTTGCAGAATATAAATAGAAAGGCTAAGTTACTTGAGTGGAAGGGAATTTTAGTTCAGCTAGCAGGTACAGTGGCAAAGTATGTGCAGAGTTGAATGAGCAGTTTTATTTTCGGGTAAGAAAATAGAAAGTTACAGCAGTATGAAAGAGTTGCTTTGGAAAGTTATGGATTCAATTGGATTAGTCGGTTAGATTGTAATTTTCAGTGAAAAGAAAAGAACAGAATATGATAATAGTAGTAATATGACAAAGAGAACAATTTAAGGCTTAAGGTATTTCCTCTTCATGATAATTGATTAAATCAAATGGTTTTGGTAAGTGAATAAAGTTAGATTTGGGTTCAGCTAAAGTCAGAGTGATAATGAGAACATAATATGTCGAATATTTGACAAGTATCTGATGTAATCAGTATGTGTAGTAGAAAGATGATCAGTAGTATGAATGAATGGAATAATGGGAAGAGCAGAGTTCAAAATATTGTACCAGGTATTAGTATCAAATAATGAATGATAGGTCAAGGCAGAGAGTCTTTTTGGTGCAAGCAGTTATCAATTGGCAGAGCAAAAGAATAAGTGGGTGCAGGTATGAAGCAATGGTTGTTAACAGATAAAGTGAAGTTACAGTGGAAATGTGCAAGTAATTATTGCAGCGGGAAATAGATAGGCAGTCAGAAACATGAGTAAAATTGAGGTAGAATTATAGTTAACGACAAGTTACTGTTGAAGGAATATATATTATAAGATGATTAGTATGGCAGAATAGTCAGAAGCAGCAGTTTATGATAATAAATTTTTAGTAAGCAAAATGGCATAGAAAAGGATGTTGCAAACATAGCTAGGAAAAAGTGGAAGCAGGTTGAGTCCAAGGAGATAAAGTGCCTACAGCAGGATACTATTACTCGAGCTATGAAAGAAAGTAAAACAGAAAGAGAACAGAGATGAATTGGTTAAGGCAGGCAAAGCAGAAAGTCTGAGGAGCAGTTTGAAGCCATGAAGTGTATCCTTCTTGTTCTGTGAATGGCTTTATTTTTTTTTAGGTGATAGTTCGGCCTACTGTGGTTTCTTTCTATATGTCGAGGACTACATTTCTTTTTAGATGGTAGTAATGTAGCATAGTGGCTGTTCGGTTCTGGTTTAATGGTTTGTGTGTGTGGTACTCGTGGCCAATGTGGGGCCATTGAGCCTTGGTTGTGGCCTTTGTACCTTGTGTGGGTGTTGTGGGCCAGAGGTTTGAGCCCAAACAACCCATAGGTTTTCGTGTGAAGAAGGCGATGGGGTATGTCGTCGCATTTTGAATGCGACGGCTTCACATGTCGCGTTCTTCATATCGACTGTTTAGTGTTGTTTTTGAATGCGTCGGGTTGGTACGTCACCATTAGTGACGCAACGGGTGCCTATGTCGCATTCTTAGAACCGCCTTAATGATGCATGGTGCTTTGAGCTTTGATTGGCGACTGTCAGGTTGGTCATGCTTATGTGCTTTTAAATGCCACGACTACCTCTGTCACGATTTAGACTCTGCATTTAATACACTGTTTCGGGCCAGACAAAGAAGAGGTTGCTCTGCTTGGCCGAGGGGACGAGGTTTTGCTGCATTTTTGGCACTTCTGGCTTCCTGGTGGCTGGGCTGGTGCGGGTTCCACGCGAGGAGGGCATCTAGAGCATGGGCATGCCAGCGGTGTGGCGTTCTTCATGATTTTCGGGTTCTTCAAGTTGGTAGGGAGACTTCCCCTTCCATTTTGAATTATGTGAATCGTTTTAAGCTTTGAAATGATGCTATGGTGTTGTGTGGTGGTTTTTCGTTCATTTTTAAAGGTTCAATGTTTAGTTTCAATGGTGTTTAAATGGTTTTATAGAGGATGGAGGAGGGTCTGGCTGTCTACCTGAGAAGGTACGTGATGGAGTGGTCCATCACAATTATATTTCTATTTGGTGTCTGCACTGATTAGCATGAAGGTGACGCTTTGGTCCGTCATGTTCATGACTTCGGATTATTGTGTTTGGCTTGAAGGAGATAGGTCATCCCATCATGTTTATATCGGCTGGCCTGGTGGAGGCGTATCGAGTCATCGGGATTTAGGTTCGACTGGGATTTTTGGTTTATTGGCGACTTGTCAGGCCGTCGCATTCATGTCACGACACTGCGCTCTGTCACGGTCACTTTGTAGTCGCGACCGGTATGGTCGTCGGATTTTGAAAGGCAACGTTTGTGTCCGTCGCCGTTTAGTTTATGAGGTCTGCATGTGTTGGTTGGGCAGTGATGGCCCTATGTGGACCTAGTCGTAGTTATTTAATGTGGATTTGAGGTGTTTAAGTGTGTTTAGTAAGAGTAAGCATGCTATTTGGTTAATGGTTTGGTTTATGAATAGCTAGTAAGTTATGTTAGTAATGGTGGTTATGTTAATCATGTTTATTTTGTTAATATACAAGAGATGTATAGTTTATGTGTGTGGCTGCTATGGAGGTCATGAGATGACCAATGATAAGCAAGTTTAGAATGTGAATTACTGTGGCATATGAATGTAAGTTTTAGGCGTATAATAAATATTCGTCATGGCTTGTGTGTTGCTAAGTTTGGTGGTCTGATGCATTTTTCGGAATGCCTCTTTAGTTGGGTACCCCAAGTTCATTATGAGCTAGGGACGTTGTGCTCGAGGTTTGTCCCGGTACTGTGTGTACCGTAGAGGTATGTGTCATCTTCCTGGATAGCCTCATTCTTGTGTTTGAGTTGTAGTTCCCACTGAGGGAAAGGCACTAGTGGGGCAGCAACTTGTGGTGTGTTGGTTTTTAATTTGGTCACTTGTAGTACACACGTGGTTGGGGGTACGGAAACTAGTAGACGTACGGTCCCCAGCTAGTCTCGTGTTTCCAGTGGCTCTGTAAGGCCCTTGAACTTTGTTCTTTTATTTGGACTTTGTCATATGTTGATTAGTTACTTTGTGTATATAATTATGTTTATATATATATATATATATATATATATTTCTATACATATTGTATTCAAATGATGTTGTACATATGTATTTATGTGTTTATTTATGTACATATTGTTTTATTTACGTTGTACACGTTGCACTTGAATAATGTGGTGTACTATATATGTAAATTACATGGTGAATGCATGGTTAAGTGATTTTCTGTGTTTTGGCCGAAGGGCCAATTAACGTCAACATGCATTGACGTTTAAGGGAAGGTCGACGTCCAGATCGATAGATGCTGACTCCCAGTAAATGACAACAATATGGCCATTTAGGTCCCAGAAATTCTGCAGTTTCAGATTGGGAAACGACCATGTTTTCTCCGGTTCCAGTTTTGGAAACTACCTCCCAACGGTAGGATTTCCACCTTAATGTGTACCTCGATCACCTTAGCTTATAAAATCACCAGATTGGGGCGAAGTTAGGTCTTTTAGATTCTTGAGAAACCCTAGACTCTATGCAAAAAAACTGAACTTTGAAGGCTTTGATCTGGCATTTGTGTGCATCTTCCGGCGATCTGCATCGACTGGGAGGTGCACTTGACTTCGAGGAAGTGTCCCCGACTTCGGTGTGCAACCTACATCGACACAGAGACCGGATCTGGGTGGATTTGGAGCACCTTCTTAGATTGGCCGAGGAGGGCATCTTCGGCTAATTAATCCCCTTTGACAACTTTTCTGAGGCAAGTAATCGAGGGATATCACCCCCACCCATGTCCTTTAGGTCCTACGATTTTATGGGATTTTTGCTCGTGTCTTGGAATCCCCATTCATCAAGTTTTATGCGTTCAGCCTGCACTTCTGTAGACAAGAACTTGATGGCAAGCTTGCTGCCGTTAAGATCCTGAGTTGGCGGCAACATCAATGTTTGTCCGTTTTTCACAGAACCCTAATTTTCGCATCTATGTGATTATATTCGGACTTGTGGTTGTCTGTGCATGCTGTAAGATTTATGTTGGGTCATATACAATGAGTAGGTCATGTCATGAGGATGTACCGAATTTTTGCAATTAGTTTTAATTATAAAAATTTCTGTAATTGGGCTGTGAGCATGATCTGACCATGATTAATCTTGTATAAATAGATCCGTTGTGGACTACAGTTTTATACATTTTCCATGCTCATATGATTACTATTTTCATGTTTTGAAACTGTTGGATATGACTATTTTACTATGAACCCTGATTTAGTGAAATTCTTGACAAATATGCCTGAAATCAAATACTTAGTTTACAGACCTGAACAAAATTTGGGAAATTGAGCATGTGACATGTTATCTATTTAGAACCTGTGATAAAAATTTCTTTTTGTTTTCATGATAGTAAGTATAGTTATTGGTTTAACAATGAAAAAATTACCATGTTAAGTTTAATCTTGTATGATTCAGTGATTAACAACATGATTAGGACTGTGATATGAGTTATTTGTCACTACGAACAGTAGCATCATGTAAGGTAAACTGAAGCATGTGTAACTGTGTAAAAGTGAATGTAATTGTGTTAAATAGTGCATGAGAAATGTGTAAACAATGTGATAAAGTGAAATGTGTAATAGTGCCGATAGTGACACTGCTACCATAGAGGGCTGTGGAACCGTGCTGTAGTAAAGTCCCTACGGGAAGGTTCAATGTGTCTGATATCCTATGGGCATTAGGATGAAATGCTGGAGGTGGACAAGCACCACTGGTTAGGGTGGAGAGTGCTTCTCCCAGTTCTGCGCAGTTAACCAAGAATCGTCACTGTGTTGCCTACGTGACAGATGTGTGTATGTGTAAGTGTGTCCTTGTAGTGGTGGTTTGGGCTATGTGTCACGGCAACTAAGTGTAAAAAGTGTAAATATGTGAATGAGAACATGTGAATTGTGCAATGTGAAATATGAGCATGTGATAATGTAATATGAAAGTGTTAGCATGTGAAAATGTGATACCATGTGTAATTGTGATTTATTTACATTAAAATAGCAAGCTAAATGTGTAGAGAAATGTGATAATTGCATGTAAAAATGGTTAGATATCATGCTAGGAATGTTATTTACCTTGTACATTGTTCCATGCTCTAATGGTGTATAATTGTGAAGTAAATTAAGTTAGATTTGAACCTGTGAATCATGTTGGTTACAATGTGTAGAAAACATGCTATATGTTTTCATATTTAGTTGTTAAGTAACATAAAGCATGTACCAAGATTATTCCTAAATGTTTAAAAAGGCTAGCATGTGTATATGATATGTGTAAAGTTGTGTCCTTAGATTGTTTGCTGGGTCTTTTAGAAGACTAATCCTTGCTTCGGTGTATAGGTGTGACAGGTACCTCCATTCCTGAGGAGGACATTGAGAGGAGTGACTCCGAGCGCGAGGAGTAGCTTCACTCCATTAGTCTTTACTTCATTGTACTTTTCTTTCACTAGTCACTAGTATGTAAACAATAGAATTATATAATTCATGTGGACAGTGTACATTATTTAGAATTGTAATTAATGTGGACATTAGTATTTTCTTTACTTGCTATACAGACTGTGGATATGATGATGATGATGGAATAAGATTAGTTCTTTTATTTCTATTGTAATCTTTTATTTTTCATGTACATATCAACCTATCATTTAGTGTTGGGTCAATGTCCCACTGTGATGACACTCATTATATCGACGTGGATTGGTATAATCGTACTGGTATAAGGAGGGTCGTTACAGAGATTTGTATCAGAGCGACCTAGGTTGAGATTGTACATGAATATACCTTCATCTTCATAATATGCTAAGTCTTTATAGAATTCGTCCACATATATAGAAAATATTTAATAATGAATGGAAGATAGCTAAGAAAATGGTTAGGGCTAATCACTTGGTTTCCAGCTATATTATTTTGTTTTACATGCTATGGCTTCTCGTGGTAGGCATGGTGCTCAGGCTTGGGATGATGAGCAGAGGTGTGAAGATAGGGGTGAACTGCAGGCCCTAGCACCACAGGGTCCTACTGTACTTCCTCGACCGCCACCTGTGGATTATGGTGTTTTCATGCAAGGCCTAGTGCAGGCTATGCAGACTCAGGCACACACTCAGGCCGCACTTCAGGCTTAGCTGGAGGCTCAGGTTAGAATTGTTAGATAGAAGTAGACTATTTTTGATAAATGTATGATTGCTATTATGTTGCTTATATTGCTTGTTGTGGCAGGCTCAGGCTCCAGTTCTCCAAGAGCAAGGCCATGGTGGTCCTTCCATCATGGAGAGATTCAAGATGATGGCACCACCCTCTTTTAAGAGGGAGAGTCGGCCCCTATTAGCGGAGAGTTGGATGAGGGAGATTGAGAAGATCTTCTGAGCCATTAGGTGTGCTGAGGAGGACAAAGTTAGCTTGGCCTCCTATATGCTGTAGGTATTTATCAATTATGTATGCATGCATTTGTATTAAGTTTAGGTTTTGTCTAGATTGGTGCTTATGGCTTATATCTTGCAAGAGAGAGCCGATGTGTGGTGGGCCTCTTTACTTTGCACCAGGTTCGAGCATGGTGCTGTTGAGGTGTCTTGGGATGAGTTCACAAGGCTATTCCAGGCCAAGTTCATTCCCGAGCATATCCAGGACAAGATGGAGCAGGAGTTCCTTTCTCTTACCCAGGGCTCCATGATGGTGTTAGAATATGAGGCCAGGTTTGCTGAACTATCCAAGTATGCTCCTCACATAGTTGCTAATGAGTGCAGGAAGGTGAAGAAGTTCGTGATGGGTCTTAAGCCATCGCTGAGGTTGAGGCTTGTGGCGTTTGACCACCGTAACCTTGATGAGGCTCTTAGTGTTGCGTGCATGCAGAAGAGCGAGATGGAGAAGTATCTAGAAGAGAAGAAGGCATCGCAGAAGAGGTCTGCACCTCCTTTTTAGTGGTAGGATAGGAAGAAGGCAGCGTACCAGTCACCGCAGCGTCCTGTAGTGGCATCTAGTCAGCAGGCAATTACTCTGCGGTCCTCTGGCATTAGGCTCAGCGACAAGAAGATGTGCCCTCACTGCGGAAGAGCACATGGTGGTACCGAGTGCTGGAAGTTAGCAGGGAAGTCTCTCAAGTGTGGTAGCTGCGAGCATCAGATCAGAGACTGTCCCAGACTGTAGCAGGGTGTTTAGTGTGGAGCGCCAGCCCCAGTAGTGGCAGCAGCAACAACACCAGTGACAGGAAGACCAGGAAGGCCTCGAGCCCAAGCTCGAGTGTTTGCTTTAGCGCGAGAGGATGCCAAGCATGCAGAAAATGTCACAGAAGGTACGATTCTATTCATGGGTGTGAACGCTCGGGTTTTGTTTGATACGGGTGCCACTCACTCATTCATTTCCGAGCGGTTTGCAAATTAGTTAGCTATAGAGTCAGGAGTAGAGGCTGAGGAGTTAGAGGTTCCTTTGTCTGTGCACACACTAGCAGGAACAATATCGACTAGGAAGTGTATTCCGTCTTTACCAGTGTGTATTGAGGATTGAGGTTTAGTAGGGTGCTTCTTTTTGCTTAAGATGAAGGACTATTATGCAATTCTAGGTCTGGATTGGCTAGAGGAGCACTATGCTCTAGTAGATTGTTGCGGGAAGAAGATTACATTCTGTATTCCTAGTGAGGATGAGTTTTCACATCCATTGCCAAGGAACTTTGCCGGAAGGTTTGTGTTCTCTGCCATGAAGGCAATGAGGATGGTGAACAAGGGATGTGACGATTTTCTTGCCAGCGCGGTCTTAGTACCGAAGGCTGATCAGTCACCTACCCTTGAGGAGATTGATGTAGTGCAAGAGTTCCCAGACATATTTCCCAATGATTTGTCTGGTTTGCCATCAGTTAGAGAGATAGAGTTTACCATTGAGTTGCTTCCAGGGACCTCTCCTATCTCTAAGGCTCCATATCGGATGGCACCTGTGGAGTTAGCAGAATTAAGGAAGCAGTTGCAAGATTTGCTAGACAAGGGATTTATTCGCCCTAGTGTGTCACCATGGGGCGTACCTGTGTTATTCGTGAAGAAGAAGGATGGTTCCCTTAGGCTGTGCATTGATTATAGGAAGCTCAACCAGGTGACTGTGAAGAACAGGTATCCCTTACCGTGGATTGATGATTTATTTGATCAGCTGCAGAATGCATCGATATTTTCTAAGATTGATCTATGTTCCGGCTATCATCAGTTGAGGATTAGGAGTGAAGATGTGTCCAAGATGGCCTTTAGGACTCGTTATGGACATTATGAGTTTTTGGAGCTTCCATTTGGTCTGACCAACGCCCCTTCAACGTTCATGGATCTCATGAACAAGGTGTTTAGACCTTATTTAGATAGCTTTGTAGTGGTGTTTATTGACGATGTGCTAGTCTATTCTCTACATGAGGCTACACACCGTGATCATTTGAGGGTTGTTCTGGAGGTTCTTCAAGAGCACAAGCTGCATGCAAAGCTCAGCAAGTGCGATTTCTGGTTGCGCGAGATTTATTTCCTTAGGCATATTATCTCAGGCAGTGGAGTAGCAGTTGATCCGGCAAATGTCCAGGCTGTGTTGGATTGGGAGATTCCAAGGACCCCATTAGAGATACGGAGTTTCCTTGGTTTAGCAGGATATTATAGGTGATTTATTGAGAGATTTGCATCTATCGCCGCACCTTTGACTAAGCTAACTGGGACGGGTGTGAAGTTTGTCTGGTCTGAGGATTGTGAGAGTAGTTTTCAGTTGCTGAAGGCGAAGCTTACTTCTGCACCCGTGTTGATGTTGCTGAGTGGTGAAGAGGGTTTTGCTATTTACTCGAATGCATCTCAGATCGGTCTTGGTTGTGTATTAATGCATCATGGTAGGGTAGTGGCATATGCTTCTCGCCAATTGAAGGAGCATGAGCGTAACTATCTGACTCATGATTAGGAGCTTGTGGCAGTGGTTCATGCACTAAAGATCTGGAGACACTATCTTTATGGTGTTCAGTTCGAGGTGTTCACTGATAACAAGAGTCAGAGATATCTCTTCCCTCAGAAGGAGTTAAACCTGCGGTAGTGAAGATGGATTGAGTTCTGCAAGGACTACGACTTCGAGCTTTAGTATTGTAAGGCCCTTGATTTTTATCTTGAGTGTTTGCTTATGTATATATGTGGATACGAGTATATACTATTAATGTATGAACTATTATGCATAGTATTTATTTGTGTGAATTGCATGAGTTAGTGTTGATGTAATGTATGCATGGTATATATGTATAAATCTATATGTGTGTGGTGTAAATAGTTTCTGCAGTCTTAAGTCTGTTCTGTCGACCAGTAGGCGTCAACATGAGTTGACGTTTATTGGGAGTCAGCGGCCACATCGATGGACGCCAACTCTGTATTGGCGGCCAAAGATGTTGACGTTTATTTTCCAGATCTGTTGCGATCTCAAATCCGGAAACGCCCCCGAAAATGTCGCCCTCTGATTTGGAAACCGTTCCCCAACGGTAACCTAGCCTAACCCTTATGCGTATCTGTAAGGCCCTTGATTTTCACCTTGTTTGTTTAAATATATGTATGTGCGTATAAGTGTATACTATTGATGTATAGATTATTGTGTATGAGTATTTATTGATATAAATTGTATGAATGATTATTATTGAAATGTGCATAGTATATTCAAGTATATACATATATATATATATATATATATATATATATATATTTAAGTGTGTAGTGTTATAAATTCTGCATAATTAAAGTGAGTTTTGTCGGTCAGTCGGCGTCCAGATAGGCTGACGTTGACCAGGGGTAGGCGACAATATCGATGGACGCCCATTTTTGGATAGGCGACCATGGATATGGACGCCAATATCCCAGATCTGTTACGTTTCAGATCCGGAAATGCCTCCGGAAATTGAGCCTCTTGTTTTGGAAACCCTTCCCAACTGCTCTAAGACTTGCCCCTTTAACCTATCCGACCCCAACCCTTTATAATATCAAAATTTCGGCCAGATCCATCCTTTTTGGCTCTTGGGTCAAAAATCTCTCTTTTCTGTGCAAAAACCCTAACTAGAACTTGAAAGATCCGGCTTAGGGAGGCTTCGTCTGGCGATCTACATCAACTGGTGTCGACCTTGAACATCCGGGAACGACTCCCCACGCTGGTGTGCTGTGAAGATCAACAGAAGATCCGAAGAAGGAGGGATTTGGAGACTCTTTGGCACAGGCCGAGGAGGGCTTCTCCGGCTTAAATCGTCGTTGGTAGATTTTACAGAAGGCAAGTACCCCATTCACATTAATCCTACATATGTCTAGTATGTCCCAGGAATTTTTCAGATTTTTCTCTGGAACCCCCTTTCAAGTGTTTTATTGGCTTTCAGTCTGTGTTTGTGTAGACAGGATATTAACGGCAAGATCCCTTGCCGCTAATATCATGTGTTGGCGGCATCATATGATGCCGTTAACCTATAGACGGCTACCCCCATGCCGTCGAGTTCTTCAGACTGCAACAGTGTGCAAGTCTGTCCTTATGTGAACTAGTTTTCGAGTTTTTCTGCATGAGGATATACGGTAAAATTTCATATAATATGTAAATATATATGTTTAGTTGTACTGTGAGTTATTGTGCATTTTTAAAATTTTCACTAATTATTAGAATTCTTGGAATGTGCTACCAACAAAAGTTTAATCTTGGAAAATGACGTTTATAAAATATGTGTAGAAATTAACTGTCATAAATTTTCTGTACATTGTTCATAAGATCTGATGCATGACATAAAAATTTGAGCAATTTATAATATCTGTACAGTTTATTAAATTTTCTGAACCAAAAAATAGTTAATATGTCTACTCAATGCATAAAAGTTAAGAATTCATGCGAAACTAGTTAAATTCCTAAAATTTGTGATAAAATTTGTACTATCAGTATTCATGTATGAAATAAATTGTGAATCTGAATAATGAAAATTTGTGTCAGTTTGACTGTTTTTACAGTTGATATCAACACTGTTAGAATTTTCAGAAAATATGTGTAACTCTGAAAAATGCAAATTTTGGTATGCATGATGGTTAAACTGTGATGAATTTCTGGTTAAATTTCTGTACTGAACAGATGATATTAGCTATATAAACTTGTTTTATGTTAGATTTTCATAATTAATACATGCTAATATGATTAATGTTTAATTTTGCAAAAATTTCAGCATGATTGGAATTGTTGTAAAAATTTGATTAATACTGAAAACAGTAGTACCATGTTAGGTAATACTGAAGAATGTAAATGTGTGAACATGGTGAATGCGTGATTATTTTGTGTTTAAAAATGTGTTGAAATTGAGAAAATGTATTAATGTGCCAATGGGTGACACTGCTACCTTAGAGGGCTGTGGAACTGTACTGTGGTAAAGTCCCCACGGGAAAGTTCAAAGTGTGTGATGTCCCATGGGCATTGGGATTAAATCCTGGAGGCGAACGAGTATCGCTGGTTAGGGTAGAGAGTGCTTCTCCCGGTTCTGCGCAGTAACTAAGATTAATCACTGGAATGCCTAGGTGATTGATATGTGATGTGATTAGTGTGTGTCCTTCTAAAGTGGTTTGGGCTATGTGTCACGGCATTAAGTGAAAGTGAAAATGTGTTTAAGTGAAAGAAAATGTGTAAATTGTGAAACTGTGTAAGTGAATATGTGTTCATGAAATTCTTATGAAAAAATACAAAAATGATAAGTTTCTTGTGAATGTGACATGATAGTAGTAAAACAACGAGCTTTTCACTAATATGAATGTGTTAACTATGTGTAAAATTGTCTTAGAATTCATGTTAAATTAGTTGTTATGAAATGTGTAAATATTGTGTAAAATGATCAACATGTGGCTTATGAATGATTGAATGAAATCAGTTTAGCATAGTGAAAAGTGTAGAAAGCATGTGATAGGATTTGTTTATTGTGTATAAAAACTAAATCCTCTGTGAAAAATGTGTAGAAATCATGAATAGGCTTTTATTTGAGAAATTGTCACTTCCATGCATTATGTGTAAATGATATAGCTTAAGGTTATGGATATTACTTGATGCATGTATGTTTAGTGTGCTGGTGTTACTTGTTGAGTTCTTTTGAACTCATTCTTGCTTCGGCGTACAGGTGCAGACGTTTCTACTTCTTCCGAGGAGATCGTTAGGAGCGACTCGGAGTGAGAGTAGGAGATATTGTTGTGGAGTTAGCATTGGAATTTTCATTTCATCATAGTATGTAATAAAGACTCTGCGTAGTCTCATGTGGACAATGTATTTATTTTATTTCAGTTATGAATAATTAGCTCTCTTTCCTTCTATACGGACGGTGAATAGAATGTGGATGATAGAATAGAATTTCTTTTCAGTTCTTTAAATTCCGCTGTCATGAGATATATTATATTTGTGTATGTTTTAGCCTATTATACTAGTGTTGGGTAAATGTCCCACTGTAGTGATACCTTTTATATCGATGTGGGTTGGTGGAACCGTACCGATATGAGAGGGTCGTTACAGAGATTGGTATCAGAGAATCAGGCTGAAATTGTACATAAATATGCATATACCATCATCTTCATTGTATACTAAGTCATTGTAGATTGTCCACATAGATAAGAAATTAGTTAGAATTTAGATAGTTTAGTTCTAAATGGTGATTAATTCGTTTTACAGGTTATGGCTTCGTGTGGTATGCGTGGTGTTCCTGCTCGTGATGGCGAGCACAGAAGAGATGAGCCTCGGCGTGAGGATCAGGGTGAGCAGCAGGCCCCTGCACCCCAGGGTCCTGTACTTCCTCCACCGCCACCAGTAGACTATGGAGTGTTCATGCAGGGTTTGGTGCAGGCCATGCAAACGCAGGCCCACACTCAGGCTGCACTCCAGGCCCAGTTGGAGGCTCAGGTTAGAATAATAAGATAAAGTAATCTGTATTTTAAATGCATGATTGTTATGTTATATATGTTAATTTTGTCGCTTGTTGTAGCAGGCTCAGGTACCAGTTCCCTAGGCTGACCATGGTGGACCCTCCATCATGGAAAGGTTCAAGAGGATGTCGCCACCTTCTTTTAAGGGGGAGAGCGATCCATTATTGGCTGAGAACTGGATGAGGGAGATTGAGAAGATCTTCCGGGCCATTAGGTGCACTGAGGACGAAAAGGTTACTTTAGCCACCTATATGCTACAGGTAGGTGTAATCTAATCTAGTGGTTATCACTTTAAGTATAAATTATGTTGGTTAGTTTCTCATGGATGGTTTTGGCAGGAGCGAGCCGATGTATGGTGGTCCTCGTTGTTACGTACTCGGTTCGAGGATGGTGCGATGGAAGTCGGATGGGATGAGTTCGTGAGGCTTTTTCGAGCCAAGTTTGTTCCGGAGCACATCCAGGACAAGATGGAGCAGGAGTTCCTCTCGTTGACTCAAGGCTCCATGACCGTGCTGGAGTACGAGGCTAGGTTTGCCGAGCTATCAAAGTACGCCCCTTATATTGTAGCTGATGAGCGCAGGAAGGCGAAGAAATTCGTGATGGGTCTGAAACCATCACTGAGGACGAGGTTGGTGGCTTTCGACCATGGTACTCTCGAGCAGGCGCTCAGCGCGGCATGTCATCAGAAAGGGGAGATGGAGCAGTATCTGGAGGAGAAGAAGGCTTCTCAAAAGAGGCCAGCAGCTCCGTTCCAGAGACAGGAGAGGAAGAAGGCGACTTTCCAGTCACTGCAGCGTCCTGTGGCATCAGGCAGTGGTCAGGTATCCTCTCAACGTTCCCCTAGTGGTAAGAAGGAGTGTCCTCATTGTGGGAGGGTACATGGCGGTACGGAGTGTTGGCTGGTAGCAGGAAAGTGCTTAAAGTGCGGGAGCAGTGATCATAAGATTAAGGATTGTCCGAGGCTTCAGCAGGGAGCCCAGCGGGGGCCAGCCCCAGTAGCAGCAGCAGCAGCGCCAGCGACAGGATGACCAGGGAGACCTCGAGCCCCAGCTCGAGTGTTTGCGTTAGCTCGTGAGGATGCCGAGCAGGCAGATCATGTCACCGAAGGTACAATTTTGTTCTTAGGTGTGCATGCTCGGGTTTTGTTCGATACGGGTGCTACTCACTCGTTCATTTCCGAGTGTTTTGCTAGGCAGTTAGCTTTAGAGTCAGGGTTAGAGTCTGAGGATTTAGAAGTCCCTTTGTCTGTGCATACACCTGCGGGTACGGTATCGACTAGGAAGTGTATTCCATCTTTACCAGTGTGCATTGAGGATAGAGTCCTAGAAGGGTGTTTCTTCTTGCTTATGATGAAAGACTATGATGCTATGCTTGGTCTGGATTGGCTAGAGGAGCACTATGCATTGGTAGATTGCCGTGGGAAGAAGATTGTTTTCCGCATTCCTGGTGAGGATGAATTTTCTCATCCTTTGCCGAGGAACTTAGCAGGAAAGTTTGTCATCTCGGCCATGAGGGCAATGAGAATGGTGAACAAGGGTTGTGACGCTTTTCTTGCCAGTGTGGTTTTAATATCCAAGGCTGATGAGTCACTTACTCTTGCCGAGATAGATGTAGTGCAAAAGTATCCAGATGTCTTTCCTGATGATTTATCTGGATTGCCACCAGCTAGAGAGATAGAGTTCACTCTAGAGTTGCTTCCAGGCATCTCTCCTATCTCGATGGCACCTTATCGGATGGCACCTGCGGAATTAGCTGAGTTAAGGAAGCAGTTGCAGGATTTGTTAGATAAGGGATTTATTCGCCCTAACATTTCCCCTTGGGGCTCACCTGTCTTATTCGTGAAGAAGAAAGATGGGTCACTTCGGTTATGCATTGATTATAGAAAGCTAAACCAGGTGACAGTAAAGAACATGTATCCCTTACCTCGAATTGATGATTTGTTTGACCAGTTACAGAATGCATCGGTCTTTTCGAAGATTGATTTGCGTTCTGGCTATCATCAGTTGAGGATTAGGAGTGAGGATGTGTCCAAGATGGCATTTAGAACCCGTTATGGACATTATGATTTTTTGGTCCTTCCGTTTGGTCTAACCAACGCCCCTGCGGCGTTCATGAATCTCATGAACAGGGTGTTTAGACCCTATCTAGATAGTTTTGTTGTAGTCTTCATCGATGATGTGCTGGTCTACTCTCCAGATGAGGCCACACATCGTCAGCATTTGAGGATAGTGTTAGAGGTTCTCCGTGAGCACAAGCTGTATGCAAAATTCAGCAAGTGCGATTTTTGGATACGCGAGGTTCATTTCCTTGGGCATGTTATCTCTGGTGCTGGTGTAGCAGTGGACCCAGCAAAAGTCCAAGCTGTTATGGATTGGGAGAGTCCCAAGACTCCTTTGGAGATTCGGAGTTTTCTTGGTTTGGCGGTTTATTATCGGCGTTTTATTGAGGGATTTTCATCCATCGCCGCTCCATTGACTCAGCTGACCAGGAAGGGAGTGAAGTTTGTCTGGTCCGAGGAGTGTGAGAGTAGTTTTCAATTATTGAAGACTAAACTCACATCGGCCCCTGTGTTAGTTCTACCAAGCGGTGTAGAAGACTTTGCTATCTACACCGATGCATCTCAGATTGGTCTTGGCTGTGTATTGATGCAGCAAGGAAGGGTAGTAGCATATGCTTCGAGACAGTTGAAGGAGCATGAGCGAAACTATCCAACTCATGATCTTGAGCTTGCGGCAGTGGTTCATGCACTGAAGATCTGGAGGCACTATCTTTATGGTGTCAGATTTGAGGTGTTCATTGATCACAAGAGCCTAAAGTATCTTTTCTCCCAAAAAGAATTAAACCTTAGGCAGAGAAGGTGGATTGAGTTCCTGAAGGACTATGACTTCGATCTCCAGTATCATCCTGGAAAGGCGAATGTTGTAGCAGATGCCCTTAGTAGAAAGAGGTCATCTCTCCAGCAGGACTGGAAGATGTTGGAGGATGCAGCGTGTACGATGACCGAGTTGGAGCCATCATTATGCCGAGCTTTTGTGGCTCAGCTATCCATTAGGTCATTGGTGTTAGATGAGGTGATCGAGCATCAGAAAGCCGACCCTAGACTCCAAGAGTTAGTGAGCAAAGCGGGTATTGCTCGTGATTAGGATGGTGTGATTAGATTCCATCATCGTGTCTGTGTTCCAGACATTGTAGATATTCGTGAGCATGTTTTAGCAGAAGCTCATAGATCTAGGTTCTCTATTCATCCAGGTAACACTAAGATGTACCAGGATTTAAAGAGATCATTTTGGTGGTCTGGCATGAAGAAGGATGTAGCCGAGTTTGTGTCTAGATGTCTTGTATGCCAGCAAGTGAAGGCCGAGCGGCAGCGACCATCTGGTCTTATGCAAAAGATGGAGATCCCAGTTTGGAAGTGGGAAGCTGTCACTATGGATTTTGTTATGGGTTTGCCTCGGTCTAGATGAGGTAATGACTCGATTTGGGTAGTGGTAGATCGATTCTCGAAGACTGCGCATTTCTTACCTATGAAGAAGAAGCAGTCAGTAGAGAGTTTAGCTAGACTGTATGTTAGTAGTATTATTAGATTGCATGGGATACCGAAGTCTATTATTTTGGATCGAGATCCGAGATTTACTTCGAGGCTATGGAAGGGTCTTCAAGATGTGTTAGGTTCGGAGCTGAAACTCAGTTCAGCATTTCATCCCCAGACAGATAGATAGTCCGAGAGGACTATCCAGACGCTTGAGGATATGTTGAGAGCTTGTGTGCTGGATTGGAAGGATGATTGAGAGTGCCATTTACCTCTAGTGGAGTTTGCATATAACAACAGTTTTCATGCGAGCATTGGCATGGCTCCATTTGAGGCTTTATATGGTAGGCCTTGCAGATCTCCTTTGTGTTGGGAGGAGACCGGTGATAGGCAGTTAATCGGTCCGGAGTTAGTTCAGGAGACTTCGGATAAGGTCCAGCTCATTAGGAAGAGACTTGTTGCGGCACAGGATAGGCAGAAGAGTTATGCCGATAACAAAAGGAAGGATCTAGAGTTCGAGGTAGGTGAGCATGTCTTTTTAAAGATTTCGCCTACGCGAGGTGTAGATAGATTTGGCAGGCATAGGAAGTTGAGCCCTAGGTTCATTGGTCCGTATGAGATTCTCCGACGATTGGGCAACGTGGCATATGAGCTAGCTTTACCTCCAGCTTTGGCTAGCGTTCATCCTGTTTTTCACGTATCTATGCTCAGGAAGTATGTCAGAGATCCGTCTCATGTTATTAGCCATGAGCCAGTGGAGATCCAGCCGGATCTTTCTTATGTAGAGCAACCAGTAGCTATTCTTGATCGGAAGGTTCAACATCTCCGAAACAAGAGCATTGCGTCAGTAAAGGTCTTATGGCGTAACTTCTCGCGAGAGGAGGCTACTTGGGAGCATGAGGATGCAATGAAAAAGAAATATCCTCAGTTGTTTGAGTAGTGTCAGTCTAACTTCGAGGACGAAGTTTCTTTAAGGGGGAGAGGGTGTAAGTGTATACTATTGATGTATAGCTTATTGTGTATGAGTATTTATTGATATAAATTGTATGAATGATTATTATTGAAATGTGCATAGTATATTCAAGTATATACATATATATATATATATTTAAGTGTGTAGTGTTATAAATTCTGCATAATTAAAGTGAGTTTTGTCGGTCAGTCGGCGTCCACATAGGCTGACGCTGACCAAGGGTAGGCGGCAATATCGATGGACGCCCATTTTTGGATAGGCGACCATGGATATGGATGCCAATATCCCAGATCTGTTACGTTTCAGATCCGGAAACGCCTCCGGAAATTAAGCCTCTTGTTTTGGAAACCCTTCCCAACGGCTCTATGACTTGCCCCTTTAACCTATCCGACCCCAACCCTTTATAATATCAAAATTTCGGCCAGATCCATCCTTTTTGGCTCTTGGGTCAAAAACCTCTCTTTTCTGTGCAAAAACCCTAACTAGAACCTTAAAGATCCGGCTTCGGGAGGCTTCGTCTGGCGATCTACATCAACTGGTGTCGACCTTGAACATCCGGGAACGACTCCCCACGCTGGTGTGCTGTGAAGATCAACAGAAGATCCGAAGAAGGAGGGATTTGGAGACTCTTTGGCACAGGCCGAGGAGGGCTTCTCCGGCTTAAATCGTCGTTGGTAGATTTTACAGAAGGCAAGTACCCCATTCACATTAATCCTACATATGTCTAGTATGTCCCAGGAATTTTTCAGATTTTTCTCGTGTCCTGGAACCCCCTTTCAAGTGTTTTATTGGCTTTCAGTCTGTGTTTGTGCAGACAGGATATTAACGGCAAGATCCCTTGCCGCTAATATCATGTGTTGGCGGCATCATATGATGTCCCATGGGCATTGGGATTAAATCCTGGAGGCGAACAAGTATCGCTGGTTAGGGTGGAGAGTGCTTCTCCCGGTTCTGCGCAGTAACTAAGATTAATCACTGGAATGCCTAGGTGATTGATATGTTATGTGATTAGTGTGTGTCCTTCTAAAGTGGTTTGGGCTATGTGTCACGGCATTAAGTGAAAGTGAAAATATGTTTAAGTGAAAGAAAATGTGTAAATTGTGAAACTGTGTAAGTGAATATGTGTTCATGAAATTCTTATGAAAAAATACAAAAATGATAAGTTTCTTGTGAATGTGACATGATAGTAGTAAAACAACGAGCTTTTCACTAATATGAATGTGTTAACTATGTGTAAAATTGTCTTAGAATTCATGTTAAATTAGTTGTTATGAAATGTGTAAATATTGTGTAAAATGATCAACATGTGGCTTATGAATGATTGAATGAAATCAGTTTAGCATAGTGAAAAGTGTAGAAAGCATGTGATAGGATTTGTTTATTGTGTATAAAAACTAAATCCTCTGTGAAAAATGTGTAGAAATCATGAATAGGCTTTTATTTGAGAAATTGTCACTTCCATGCATTATGTGTAAATGATATAGCTTAAGGTTATGGATATTACTTGATGCATGTATGTTTAGTGTGCTGGTGTTACTTGTTGAGTTCTTTTGAACTCATTCTTGCTTCGGCGTACAGGTGCAGACGTTTCTACTTCTTCCGAGGAGATCGTTAGGAGCGACTCAGAGCGAGAGTAGGAGATATTGTTGTGGAGTTAGCATTGGAATTTTCATTTCTTCATAGTATGTAATAAAGACTCTGCGTAGTCTCATGTGGACAATGTATTTATTTTATTTCAATTATGAATAATTAGCTCTCTTTCCTTCTATACGGACGATGAATAGAATGTGGATGATGGAATAGAATTTCTTTTCAGTTTTTTAAATTCCGCTGTCATGAGATATATTATATTTGTGTATGTTTCAGCCTATTATACTAGTGTTGGGTAAATGTCCCACTGTAGTGATACCTTTTATATGGATGTGGGTTGGTGGAACCGTACCGATATGAGAGGGTCGTTACAGTATCCGACCCCCCACCCTTTATATTGTCTAGTTTTCGGCCAAGTCTGTCCTTTTGACTCTTGGGTGAAAAACCTAGACTTTCTGTGCAAAAACCTATTTTGGAACTCTTCGATCTGGCTACTGGAGGCTTCATCCGGCGATCTGCATCGACTGGAGAGGAATCTGAACATCCGAGAACGACTTCCCCACGTTGGTGTACAGTGAAGATCAAAAGGGAACCCGAATAAAGAAGGATTTGAAGGCTCTTTGGCTCAGGCCGAGGAGAGCTTCTTCAACTCAAAACATCGATTGGGGATTTTATCCAAGGCAAGTAACCCACCCACATCATCCCTACATGTGTCTACCATGTCCCATAAATTTTAGGATTTTAATTCGAGTCCTGGAACCCCCCATTCAGCCGATCTTTTGTGTTCAGTCTGTGTTCTGCACATACAGGAACTTAACGGCAGGATCTATTGCCCTTAAGATCTGAACATGGCGGTGGTCTTTGTTGTCGTTAACTTTGTAGGCGGCCACCCCCTTACCGTTTAGTTCTACAGACAGAAACAATGTGTCTGCTGCCCTATAAAAACTATTTTCTCGAAATTTTCTGCTCATGAGGATATAAGATAAACTTTATATGATATGTAAATATCTGTGTTGAAGCATGTTGTGGATTGTTATGAATTTCTGTGGATTTCCCACATTATTAGAATTATCAGAAATGTCTAGTTGACAGGTTTTCATCTTGTAAAATCCTGATTATGAAAATCTGTGTGGAATTTAATAGTCATGAAATTTTTGTATATCAGTTAAGGGTTTCATTTCACACTGTATAAAATTTGGAATTTTATGATATCTGTGTAAATTATTAAAATTTCTGAATGGTAAAAAAGGAGCATGCTGATTTAGTATAGAAATTCCAATAAATGGTATGAAAGTAGATAAATTCCTAAAAATTAGCATATGATCAGTACTATCAGTATGCATGTGTAGCATGAACTATAGGTTCGAATGATAACAAATAAGTAAATTGGGCTATTTTAACCTGAGATAATATAACTGTTTGAATTTTATTAAATAGTGGATATTTCATAAAATCATGAACCTTCGTATATGTGATATGTGAATAGCAAACGACCTATGGTTAAATTTTCACGTTCATTGGATAACAGTAGGTACTGATTATAATATTTTCATCATGAAAAGGGTATGGTTTAGTGTAATTAAAAATGATTAACGTAATTACAGCATGATATGAATCAATTAGTAGTTGTGACTGATTTAGTTCTATTAACAGTAGTACCATGATAGGGAACCTAAACCATGTGCATGAATGTAAAAATGAGAATAACGGGTTATAATGGTGTGAAATTGTGTGTGTGTTTAAATGGAAAATGTGTAAATGTGCCAATGGGTGTCACTGCTACCTTAGAGGGCTGTGGAACTGTACTGTGGTAAAGTCCTCACGGGAAGGTTCATAGTGTGTGATGTCCCACGGGCATTGGGATTAAATCCTGGAGGCGAACAAGTATCACTGGTTAGGGTGGAGAGTGCTTCTCCCGGTTCTATGCAGTAACTAAGATTTATCACTGGAATGTCCAGGTGATAGATATGTGTTGTGATTAGTGTGTGTCCTTCTAATGGTGGTTTGGGCTATGTGTCACGGCATTTAAATAATGTGAAATTGTGTTTAAGGGAATATGCATGTGAAAATTGTGAAATTGTGTAAATGATTATATGTTAATATGAACTCTTGTAATAGCATGTGAAATGATAACTTCTTAAATGAATATGTTATGTACATAGCAAAACAGCAAGCTTTTCATGTGCATAAATGTGTTATTCATGTGAATATGATTATAGAATCCATGCTAGAATTTTCTCTTTCTTTATATGTACAAACTCCATGTTTAAGATGACAAATGTTAACATGTAAATATATAAATGAAGTTAAATGAAACTTAGTTTAACATATTGATAAATGTGTAGAGAGCATGTGATAGGGTTTAAGTTATTGAACACTTTGTACTAAACAATTTCCATGTGTAGAAATCATGTTTAGGTTCTATTTGCATAAATAGCTAAATCCATGCTTATATGTGATTGTGTGGTATGAGAATGTGAATGTTAAGTGATGCATGTAGGTTTAATGTGTTTAGAGTTATTTGTTGAGTTCTTTTGAACTCATCCTTGCTTCGGCATACAGGTGCAGACGTTTCTACTTCTTCCGAGGAGATCGTTAGGAGCGACTCGGAGTGGGAGTAGGAGACCTCGTTTAGATTCAGCGTTGCACTTTCATTTTCATAAGTATGTAATAAAAAGACTCTGCGTAGTCTTATATGGACAATGTATTTAATTCATTTCTTAGTTATGAAATGTTTAGTTCTCTTTTCCTCTATATGGACTGTAAATAGAATGTGGATGATGGAATAAGTGTTACTTTCCAGTCATTTCATTTCCTCTGTCATATATATATATATATATATATATATATATATATATATATATATATATATATATATATATATATGTGTAGGTTTCAGCCTAATTGTACAATTGTTGGGTAAATGTCCCACTGTAGCGATGTTCATTATACCGATGTGGGTTGGTGTAACCATACCGGTATAAGGAGGGTCGTTACAGAGATTGGTATCAGAGCAACAGGCTGAAATTGTACATAAACATGTACATACCATCATCTTCATTGTATGCTAAGTCTGTGTAGATTGTCCACATAGATAAGTAAATAGTTAGAAATTAGATAGTCTAGTTCTAAATTGTGATTAAATCATTTTGCAGGATATGGCTTCGCATGGTAGGCACGGTGTTCCTGCTCGTGAAGGTGAGAAGACGAGAGATGAGCCTCGGCGTGAGGATCAGGGTGAGCAGCAGGCCCCAGCACCCCAGGGTCCTGTGCTTCCCCTACCGCCACCAGTAGACTATGGAGTGTTCATGCAGGGTTTAGTGCAGACCATGCAGACGCAGGCCCACACTCAGGCTGCACTCCAGGCTCAGCTGGAGGCTCAGGTTAGAATGATAAAAAGGGTAGTCTGTTTTACTTTATGATATGTTTTCTATGTTGTTATTCTATATGTGTTGCTTATGATGTTTTCTATGGCAGGTCCAAGTGCCAGTTCCCCAGGCCCAAGACCATGGTGGACCCTCCATCATGGAACAGTTCAAGAGGATGTCGCCACCCTCTTTTAAGGGGGAGAGCGACCTGTTACTCACTGAGAGCTAGATGAGGGAGATCGAAAAGATCTTCCAGGCTATTAGGTGCGCTGAGGATGACAAGGTCACTTTTTCCACCTATATGCTATAGGTATGTGTAATTTAATTCGGTGGTTATTTCTTTAATTATAGATTATGTTGGTTAGTCCTTATGGGTGGTTTTGGCAAGAGTGAGTTGACGTGTGGTGGTCCTCGTTGTTATGTACTCAGTTCGAGGATGGTGCTGTGGAGGTTGGTTGGGATGAGTTCGTGAGGCTCTTCCGTGCCATGTTTGTTCCGGAGCACATCCAGGACAAGATGGAGAAGAAGTTCCTCTCGTTGACTCAGGGCTCCATGACGGTACTGGAGTACGAGGCCAGGTTTTGCCGAGCTATCGAAGTATGCCCCTCATATTATAGCTGATGAACGCAGGAAGGCGAAGAAATTCGTGATGGGTTTGAGGCCATCGCTGAGGACGAGGTTGGTGGCTTTCGACCATCGTACCCTCGAGCAGGCGCTCCGCGCGGCATGTCGGCAAGAGGGAGAGATTGAGTAGTACCTGGAGGAGAAGAAGGCTTCTCAGAAGAGGCCCGCGGTGATGAACAGTCCATCCCCATATACTTTTAAATTAATTACATGCTTATTTTGGTGATAAACAAAACCTGTCAAAAGTTTTCTAACCCTGTTTTATTTTAGCCTTAAGCACAAAGAAAGTCAAGCATTTGTGGTAAATACTTACATACATCATTTCTCAGAAGAGCCATAACGATTCCTTCATTAGCTATAACGATCTCCTCTCAAGTTCAACGATTTACTTGTAAGATTGAATAACCTTGCTGTGTCAAACAAGTCGATATTATAACAACTCTGTAAGTTATCGTAACGACTCCTTCAGAAGTTATAACGACTTGCTCGTCATAACGATTCTGTAAGTCATCGTAACGATTTCTTTAGAGAGTTATAACGACTTGCTCGTCATAACGATTCTGTAAGTCATCGTAACGATTTGTTTAGAGAGTTATAACGACTTGCTCGTCATAACAATTCTGTAAGTCATCGTAACGATTTCTTTAGAGAGTTATAACGACTTGCTCGTCATAATGATTCTGTAAGTCATTGTAACGATTTGTTTAGAGAGTTATAACGACTTGCTCGTCATAACAATTCTGTAAGTCATCGTAACGATTTCTTTAGAGAGTTATAACGACTTGCTCGTCATAACGATTCTGTAAGTCATCGTAACAATTTCTTTAGAGAGTTATAACGACTTGCTCGTCACAACAATTCTGTAAGACATCGTAACGATTTCTTTAGAAAGCTACAACGACTTGCATCTCATAACAATCTGATAAGTGTTTCATATCGATTTGTTCAGAATTAGAACGACTTGCCATGTTTCATAACGATTTCTTATATCATCTGTTATAGAACGACTTGGTTGTGGTAACGATTTCATAAGTTATCATAACGACTTCTTATGAGTCTACAACAACTTGATCATAACGATTCTATCAGACTTTCATAACGACTGCATAAGTCATGTTTCCATTAATTAAATGTTTTCCTTGATTTAAGCTACGTTGAATAGTCAAAGTCGCATCACGTCTGTTTGACTGCCATACATTTAATAAAGACTGAACGTATCTCTGCACGGATACAGACATATCTTCCATTCTCGTGTATCCTCTGCATGCATCTTCTAGAACGATAAACTGTCACTACCATATTTGTGTCTATCTGCTCTAACGTTGATTGACATCTGGAGATAGTATAGCTGTCTACCATTAAAGCTCAACCTTGCAGAACCTTAAGGATATACTATCCTACAACATCTGACACAGATAGAACTACAAGCCAACTCAGAAGATCTCATCACTTTGTGTGCTCCAAAGAACAAAAGAGTGTCGACAGGAAGCTTTCACAAATCCTTCAGTCTAACGTTCACTAAAGCTGTGAGACAACGGTCATCTCTTCGTCCTCATTCAAATTGGAGATATAAATACAAGACGAAGTTCCGAAGACGATATTATTGATGAAGGAAGCTTTATTGTCATTTTAAGAGAGTCTAGAACTCTGCCACTTTCAAGTCTTCAGAAGATCACTAGAGCCAGAATTCTCTCCTTTCGATCTTGGCTCCTAGCTTCTCGTGCTGTGAGAAGAAAAATCAAGGAAGAGCTAGATTAGTTCTGAGAGAGTCCACATTGTGTAGATCTTTGACTCTCAGTGCTTGTAGCTTCAGATTGAGTTTTGTAAAAGCTTGATCTAGGGGCTAGTCATTTCCTTCAAGAATTTCTTGTGTTCTTCCCTACGTGTGTGAAGGAAGACCTGGTGGTGTCCAGGGTGGTGTTTTTCTCTTCGTGTGTGAAGGAAGACCTGGTGGTGTCCAGGGTGGTGTTTTTCCCTTCGGAAGTGAAGGAAGACCTGGTGGTACCAGGGTGTTGTGTTCCCTTCAGGAGTGAAGGAAGACCAGCTGAGCTGGATGGTTGTTTTTGTCCATAGGGGGACTGTACCCTAGTTAGTGAAATCTGAGGGTTGCTCAGGGACTGGACGTAGGACTCCTAAGGAGAGGAGATCCGAACCAGGATAAATCTGTGTGTTGTGAGATTGTCTTTATCGTGTGATTGTTGCTTTTACTAACCATTACTAATCCCTTCCAAGAACTTTTTATGTTTGTTTGAGTTCAGGTTTTATCAGATAAATTTTATTTAAAGACCCATTCACCCCCCCTCTGGGTTAGCCAACCGGGCAACAAGTGGTATCAAGCGAGTCTCTTCGACAAAGAACAAGATCCAACGATCTGAAGAGTAAAGATCCATGGCAGCCCAAGGTCACTTCGAAGGTCAGTCTGTCAACAACCTCCTTTGTTCGACGGTGAAGATTATACGTATTGGAAGACCAGGATGGAATACTTTCTACAAGGCCACGACTATCAAATCTGGTCGATAGTGGAAGAAGGTGATCTGGTCGTCACAAATGAGAAAGCACAATGGACAGATGAAGATAGAAAGAAATCTCCTTGAACTGTAAAGCTAAGAGCATTCTATGTTGTGCTCTAAGCAAGAAGGAGTTCAACAGAGTCTCAGCTTGCAAATCCTCCATGGAAATGTGGGAAAAGCTAAGGATTACGTATGAAGGTACAGACAAAGTAAAGGAGACAAGAATCGACATTCTTGTCACTCAGTATGAAAGATTTCAAATGCAATCAGGTGAGTCTATTACTCAAATGTTTAGTCGATTTACTGACATCACTAATGGTCTAGCCAGTCTAGGAAAGTCATATGAGATTGCAGATATGGTAAGGAAGATTCTCAGATCCTTGCCATCTTCATGGACGGCAAAGGTCACAGCTATCGAAGAAGCTAATGACCTTAAGAGAATGTCAGTAGAAAAACTCATCGGGTCTCTCATGGCCCATGAAATAAATATGGAAAGATTAGGAGAATCCTCCAGTAGAAAAAGCAGTCCAATGCGCTTAAAGCTAATGGGGACTCATCTGAAGAATCCTTGGATAACAGTGAAGATAGCAAAAATAGTGATGATGAAGAAGCCATGCTGTCAAGAAGATTGCAGAGAATCTGGCCAAGAAGAAGAAGTTTCAGTCTGGTAGGAGGTACTTCAAGAAAAACAAAGATCTCAAGAAATCAGACGGAAAAGATCAGAAGAGAAATGAGCCACTTTGCTATGAATGCAAGAAGCCTGGACATATCAAGGCAGACTGTCCAATGCTAAAGAAAAATGATCACAAAAAGAAGGACAGCTCCAAGAAGTTCAGAAGATACAAAAAGAAAGCCATGGCAGCTGCATGGGAAAACAGCAGCGACTCAGACAGTGAGTCAAGCTCCAGCAGTGAAGAAGAAGAAGCCAACTTAGCTCTTATGGTAAATACCGGGGATAAGGTAACCTCTGATTCCTCTTTTGATTCCTGTAATGATTCAGATTCCGATAATTTGGAAAGTGCCTTTAATGAACTTTACGATAAGTATAAAGAAGTGTCCAAATTACTTAAGCTTAGCAAGAAAAATATCACCTGTCTCGAAAATACCAACTCAGATTTAAAATCTAAAATGAAGAACTAGAAAGACAGATAATGGAGCTTAAGAGGAGAAATGAACTATTATGTGAAAACTTAAAAGACAAGAACAATCAAATCATTAAATTAGAAAAACAGGAAAGCTCAGATGATTTAAGAAAAACGGTAAAAGAATTAAATGAAGAAAACAATACACTTGCAAGCACCTTAGAAAAGTTTACAAATGGGAAGAACTCCTTATTACTAAAGGGTGCTAGACGATCTGGTAAGAACAAACGAGGTTTAGGATACATACCTCCAGTTAATGAAGAAGAAATGATCTATCCTGAAAAATATCCAACTCCTAAATTCACTCCAGAACAAGATGTAGCATATAAAGCGAATTTTAAGTACATAGAAAGAGTAACAATAACATCATGCTGTAGTCACTGTAACAAGCTAGGACATTTAAAATCCACCTGTCCAACAAGACATAAGAAGTGGATAATAAAAAGTAAAAGTAATGATACTGACCCATCAGGACCCAAAAGAACTTGGGTACCTAAATCTTGATGTCTTTATTTCAGGTTAATCCTCGAGCATCCAAATGGTATTTGGATAGTGGATGCTCAAGGCACATGACAGGAAACCTGAAGCTTTTCTCCCATCTCCAAGATGAAGAAGGAACAGTCACTTATGGAGATAATGGAAAAGGAACTGTAGTTGGCAGTGGTTCAGTAAACAGCAAAGGAAAAACAGTCATAGAAGATGTGCTGTTAGTCAAAGGTTTAAAGCACAACCTCATAAGTATCAGTCAGCTGTGTGATAGAGGACATCAAATCAAATTTCAAGAGTCAAAATGCAGCATACTAAAGGATGGTGCAGTCATCTTTGAAGCAAATAGAGAGAAGAATCTGTACGTGCTCTACCTTGAAGAACTCAAAGAGCAAAATGTGTGTCTGGCAGCCAGCAAAGACAAATCAACTGATCTGTGGCACAGAAGGCTAGGCCACTGCAGCTTGGATGGCTTGAGCAAGCTCAGAAAGAGGAATCTTGTGGAAGGTCTACCGAAAATCAATAGTAAATTAGAAAGTGTCTGCAGACCTTGTGCTAAGGGAAAGCACACAAAGAGTTCCTTCAAGTCAAAGACGGTGGTGACCACCTCAAAACCCTTAGAGCTCCTACATATGGATCTATTTGGGCCAATGAGAACTACCAGTCTTGGAGGAAAGAATTTCGGATTTGTTATAGTAGATGACTACTCAAGATTCACATGGGTATCATTCTTAGAACACAAAAATGATACTTTTGATAATTTTGTTAGCTTCAGCAAGAAAGTCCAGAAAGATCAGAAGTTCAGTATAGTATCCATTCGATCTGATCATGGTGGTGAGTTCCAAAATGAAAAGTTTGCTAGATTCTGTGATGATCAAGGAATTCAGCACAATTTCTCAGCACCAAGGACACCACAACAAAATGGCATAGCCGAACGGAAGAACCGAACTCTCTTGGATATGGCAAGAACTATGCTTTGTGAATATGAGTTACCAAGATATTTCTGGGCAGAAGCAGTCAACACAGCCAGCTACATTGTCAACAGAGTCATGATCAGGCCAATCCTGAAGAAGACTGCATATGAGCTGTTTAAAGGGAAGAAGCCAAAGATCAGCCATTTCAGAACCTTTGGATGTCCTTGCTTTATTCACAACAACGGAAAAAGGGATATTGGTAAGTTGGATGCCAAATCAGATGAAGGCATCTTCATGGGGTACACCTCTAAACCCAAAGGCTATAGAGTGTTTAATAAACGTACCTTATTGATTGAACAGTCTGTACACATTATTTTTGATGAAACTAACCCCTCCTTGAGAAAGGAAGTAGAAAGTGATAATGATGATGCAGATGAACTGTCCAATAAACTGAAAGACACATCACTTGAAGACAAGGATGATCCGCCTCTGGAAGAAATGCAACAAGAAGAAATTTCTCATGAAACTCTTCCAAAGGAATGGAGATACAAGAAAGATCACCCACCTGAAAACATCATTGGTGATCCATCGGTAGGGGTAAGAACAAGAGGTAACTTGATTCCTTGTGATTACCTTGCTTTTGTATCTCAATTAGAGCCTAAGACAGTCAATGAAGCCTTAACTGATGAATCTTGGATAATAGCAATGCAAGATGAATTAAATCAATTCAAGAGAAACCAAGTATGGTCACTTGTTCCTAGACCATCAGACCATCCTGTGATCGGCACTAAATGGGTGTTCAGAAACAAATTGGATGAATCTGGTGTAATTCTAAGAAACAAGGCCAGACTGGTGGCTCAAGGCTATTGTCAAGAGGAAGGCATAGATTTTGATGAAACCTATGCACCAGTGGCTAGACTTGAGGCTATTAGAATTTTACTTGCTTATGCTTCTGCATTAGATTTAAAGTTATTTCAAATGGATGTTAAATCTGCATTTCTAAACGGTTTTATAAAAGAAGAAGTTTATGTGGAACAACCGCCGGGTTTTGATGATACAGACTTTCCGAATCATGTTTTTAAATTGCATAAGGCTTTATATGGTTTAAAACAAGCACCTAGAGCCTGGTATGAAAGACTTAGTTCTTTTCTCCTAAAACATGGTTTCAGTAGAGGTCAAGTAGATAGCACTCTTTTTATAAAAACAAAAGCCAAAATATACTGTTGGTTCAAATTTACGTGGATGACATCATCTTTGGATCTACTGATGAATCCCTGTGCAAGTATTTTGAAAAGCTAATGCAGGGAGAATTTGAGATGAGTATGATGGGAGAGCTTAACTACTTCCTTGGACTTCAAATCAAACAAGGAAAGGAAGGAACTCACATCTGTCAAGCAAAGTACACCAGAGAACTGCTAAAGAAATTTGGATTTGAAAACACCAAGCCACTGTCAACACCAATGAGTACATCAACTAGGATGGACAGTGACAAGGATGGTAAGAAGGTAGATCAAAAGATCTACAGAGGTATGATAGGTTCATTACTTTATCTAACCGCAAGTAGACCTGATATATTATTTAGTGTATGCATGTGTGCTAGATATCAAGCCGACCCTAGAGAATCACATTTAATTTCTGTCAAAAGAATTTTCAGATACTTAGCCAGGACTCATGATCTAGGACTATGGTATCCAAACTCCTGTGATGTAAAATTAGTAGGATATTCTGATGCTGATTATGCTGGATGCAAGGTAGATAGAAAAAGCACCAGTGGATGCTGTCAATTTCTTGCAGGGTGTTTAATCTCATGGTCCTCAAGGAAACAAAATTCAGTAGCACTATCTACAGCTGAAGCCGAGTACGTAGCTGCTGGAAGTTGCTGTACACAACTCTTATGGATAAAGCAACAACTTGAGGATTTTGGACTCAAAGTCAAGAAAATTCCTCTGCTATGTGACAACACCAGCGCTATCAACCTCACCAAAAATCCAATTCAGCACTCCAGGACCAAACATATTGAGGTCAGATACCATTTTATTCGTGATCATGTAGCAAATGGCAATATTGAAATATCGTTTATTGATACAAACAATCAGCTAGCAGATATTTTCACAAAGGCCTTACCTGAAGAGAGATTTACATCTCTTAGAAGGGAGTTAGGCATGTGTATTTTGTGAAAAGATCTTCATTTAAAGCTGGTATAAAAATTCTCAGAATTTAAGAAGGTTCTCTCTCTCTCCTTTTGTGGCAAAATCAATTCAAAAGTCTCAGTTTAAGCGTTCCGTCCGATAAGTCATAGTCCTTCAAGGCGGTCAACCTCGCTTGTCGTTTTCTGACGCCTCACCTTTTGGAGCATTTATATTCTTTAAATCGATGCGTTAACGATTCCTCTTCCTCATTCACCTTTTCCCCTCTTTCGTCCCGACGCATGAGCCGATGCCCTAGCGACTCTTGCCTCTATCCTCTGCAAATTTGAAGCTTCCATCTCCTTCCCGCGAAATCGTTTGAGGGTTTCTTCTCGTCACCCTTCTCTTCAACCCTTCAAACCTTCTCCTACCTGAATCCATGGCCGCACCAGCTATTGCCGGCAGTGTGGGTGGCTACAGCGCCGAATACCTCACCCCAGCGCAGGAGGAGCGTTTCACCTTTGTGAAGACAAAGCTCTGTGGTCACAAGGAAGTAGATGTTTCAGATCTGCAGAAGAATGGAATGAGCAGCATCATTGAGAAGATCAACCAGATGAAGTGGAAAGGGCTTACCACTTGCTCAGAGGTAAGTTATCCGGACCTGGTAAAGGCGTTCTTTGTGTGCTTAAGAACAGAAGAAGATGGGGCCCTCGTTTCTTCAGTCAAGGGCACCCTAATCAGAATCGACCAGGAACTGCTTAGGATGCTATTTGGAGTAAGCACATCCGGTTTCAGTGGAATTCATTCAGTAGAAACCCAAGAAAAGGGTTTGGGGATTGTTGGGCCAGGTTCAAGATGAGGGATGGCAAGCTAGATATCAATCATTAAGTGCCTTCAACCGCCTCCTTCACTTTATTGTTTGTCAGATTTTGGTTCCCCGAAGTGCAACCTTCTCCTCTTGCACTAAGGCTGACTCCGACCTGATGTACTGGGCCATTAAAAATGAGGAAATCAATATGGCCGCAGTGATGATAGAGAGAATGAAATTTGCCAGGGAGCAGATTTGGGACACTAAAAGCAAGTTGAATGTGTCCCTGCCCTATGCCCATTTACTCACCAGAATCTTCAGACACTTCGGTGTAGATGTCTCAGGGGCAGTTGTGGAGAAGATGGGCCAAGCTATCAGGTCCAGAAATTTAAAGAAGAGCGGTTTTTCAGTAGTCAATGGGGTCTGGTTCAAGGCCTCAGTTGCAGAAGGTGAAGGACTCATTGGTGAGCCTTCAGTTGCTCAATCCCAGTTGGAGGCAGATCCTGTGATGCCCGAATTGCCACTGGAATCAGGTTCTGTTCCAGTCCTTGTAGAAACAGAGCAGGAAGGGCCATCTATGGCCATAAATCAATCAGAGGCAGCAGCAGCAGTGAGGGCAGAAGAAGACAGGCCAGCAGCAGCAGATCCAGTTGTGCTCATACTGAAAGGAGAATTGAAGACATTCTCCCAGAAGACATCTTGCCTGTTATGGAAGAGTCTGTGGCATCAGGCCACATCTTTGAAGAAGGTCCAGTGGAAGAGGAGCAGCAAAATCCTCAGGATAATTCGATGGAAATGGATGCTCCCGTCAGGGGGAGACTGGTGCCGTTGCAGAAGATGCTCCACTTGAGGGGGAGCAATCCCAAGAGACACCAGATGTTGCACCTCCAGCCACCAGAGATCAGGAGGAAGACCAGAGAGAGTCTGAAAATTTGGATGCCAGAGAAGGGGAGACAGCTAGTTCATCAAGTTCTGATGAGGATAATGATCCACCTCCTCCAGCTACAAAGGGCAAAGAGAAAGATATAGCTCCTAAAATACCCCTTTTAGCTGATGCACCATTTGAAAGACAGGTCAAGCAAAAGATTGTCATCAATTTAAAACCTGTGATTGAGAGGTTGGATGTTCAGGGTGAGCTGCTTTGTTCACTTCAGTCTGATGTGAATTCCATCTTTCTAAGCCAAGCCTCAGCCCGCAAGGAATTGGTTCAGATTCGCTCTGCCATGACATGGTTCCATCAGGAAATGGGGACCATGAAGAAATGCTCTCTGACATCCTTCAGGCAGTTGGAGCTCAAGCTCCTGCTCCTCCAGCAGCTCAGGAGCCTCACTCAAGTGTACCTGAGCCCTCCGGGCAGTCAGCAGCAGCAGCCGAAGCCCCAGCAGAAGGGCCAGCTGAAGAGTCAGGGCCATCAGGGCCAGTTGCAGAGTCAGGGCCATCAGGGCCAGCTGAAGATTCAGGGCCATCAGGGCCAGTTGTAATGGAATCAGGGCCACCAGGGCCGGCAGTGTTGGATCCCTTGCCCTCCTTACCTGAAGAAGTGGTTTCAGATCTTCCACCCATTGCTCCCACTTCTACCAACACTCCCATTCCTCCTTCTCCACCCACTAACTCCACAGCTCCACCTGCTCCACCTCCCTTCAAAAAGCCTAGATCCAGGCCCATTTCCTCTCCCACACCTTTTCCTCCTCATCCCATCACATCCTCTCCTGTTTCTTCTACTTCTCATCTTTCTTCTGCTCAAGAATTTGAGGCCCCTCCAGCATCCTCAGCTGGAGCCTCATCCTCTTCTGGTACATCTTCATTTCAGAAGTAGGATCTCTCAATTCTGATGCTTTCTCAACCCCCCTGCACCTCCCTCCTTTATCACTATTATTCCTACAGATGTCCAAATCGACTCTCCCTTTCTTGATAAAATTAAGGATGAGTTTGAAGAGGTTATCCTTAGATCAGTGCTAAAGGTAGGAGACCACCTTTCCAAGACAGACTCTTCCAGTACTGTCTCAAAGAAACGCAATCTTTCTTCCTCCACCTCTCCTCTTTACCCTCCCTTGTGGTTTTCTCTTACAGTCACCCACAAGCATACCTCACTGTACAAAGAATACCTTCAAAAGGTTGTTTTTGCCACTCTTCACAATCTTCCTTTTCTTAACCTCTCTGACCATTTAGATGTCATTCTTCCCTATACTCCTCTGTCTAAAGCCGAAAAATCCAAAATCTTCTCCTCAGCCCACTCCAAAACTGAGGAGCAATGGGCTAAATCTCATAAAGATTTGTACAATCGCTTTCTTCAGGCTAAGGCAGCAAGGTTTCCTCCCAGGGATCACTCTTTGACCCTTTCTGAGTGGTTCCAGTTTCACCACCAGAACACCTGGGCCCCTGCTATTCAGAAGCTCATCAAGCTGGTCAGGCATTTCCAAATGTTCAACAACTACAGGTATCTCAATAGATTGCCTGAAGTTCAGCTTAGCCAGTTCAAGAGAGCCATCAAGGTCCTTACCCACTCTGAGCAGTCTGAGGAAATCAGAGTAGATTTTGCAACTCTTCATTTACCTGAAGAAATTTTCCTGCCTCAGATTCATTCTTGGTCATGGAATCTTCAATTGGCTCAATCATTTTTGAGCGCTTTGCTAGAGTCATGGGCAGAATCAAGATTCAGAAAGGCCTTCAAGTTGGTTTTCCTAGATTTCTCTTCCGGGAATATCATAGAGGGTTTGTCAAATCTGATGTTCTTGCCCCTCTCCTCTCAGAATGTGAAAGGCTGAATGCCTCCGATTGGTCCAAGCTTTACTCCCTGTCAGCACAACAGCTTACTCATCTGAATGCTGCTCAGGCCAGGGAAGGAAAAGCTCCTGTCTCTCCTGCCACCTTCTTGGATATGAACTCAATCCATCTGGTCCTTGATCCCTACAAAGTTTGGGCTGAAAGGTACAAGGTGTTTTTAGATCTTCGCCAGGAACTCAAGGAGAAACAGATATTCTACCCTGTCACCATGGATCAATTTCTTGCCTGTGCAAGTTTTGGTAAAACACTCATCCTCTACTCCTCCATGGATCCCGATGAGTATGACCTGTTTCTTACCAAGTAGCGCAACATCTATCTATCCAAGATGGCTCCAACCATGGGACCAACGTTCTCCATTGAGAGTGGTGCCTTTAGGCAATTCTTCAAGCGTCAGGAAGAGCAGGCCTGGGAAGCTATTTCTCATTATGCCTCCCTTCTCTCTCCTACTTTTTATTTGCCTGTACCTCCTCAACCTTAATGAATGACTTGTGCTCTTTCTCCTCATTGTCTCTTATTCTTTGTCTCTTTCTTATTGCTTTTTGCTTAATGACAAAAAGGGGGAGAATGTTTAACCTACATGTGTCCGACACATTCTTGAATCATGATTGAAGTACTTTAATTCCTCTTTACTGTTAAGTTCTACTCAAATGATGATCATAGTTTTGTCATCACCAAAAAGGGGGAGATTGATGAACAGTCCATCCCCATATACTTTTAAATTAATTACATGCTTATTTTGGTGATAAACAAAACCTGTCAAAAGTTTTCTAACCCTGTTTTATTTTAGCCTTAAGCACAAAGAAAGTCAAGCATTTGTGGTAAATACTTACATACATCATTTCTCAGAAGAGCCATAACGATTCCTTCATTAGCTATAACGATCTCCTCTCAAGTTCAACGATTTACTTGTAAGATTGAATAACCTTGCTGTGTCAAACAAGTCGATATTATAACAACTCTGTAAGTTATCGTAATGACTCCTTCAGAAGTTATAACGACTTGCTCATTATAACGATTCTGTAAGTCATCGTAACGATTTCTTTAGAGAGTTATAACGACTTGCTCGTCATAACGATTCTGTAAGTCATCGTAACGATTTGTTTAGAGAGTTATAACGACTTGCTCGTCATAACAATTCTGTAAGTCATCGTAACGATTTCTTTAGAGAGTTATAACGACTTGCTCGTCATAACGATTCTGTAAGTCATCGTAACGATTTCTTTAGAGAGTTATAACGACTTGCTCGTCATAACAATTCTGTAAGTCATCGTAACGATTTCTTTAGAGAGTTATAACGACTTGCTCGTCATAACGATTCTGTAAGTCATCGTAACGATTTCTTTAGAGAGTTATAACGACTTGCTCGTCATAACAATTTGTAAGTCATCGTAACGATTTCTTTAGAGAGTTATAACGACTTGCTCGTCATAACGATTCTATAAGTCATCGTAACGATTTCTTTAGAGAGTTATAACGACTTGCTCGTCACAACAATTCTGTAAGACATCGTAACGATTTCTTTAGAAAGCTACAACGACTTGCATCTCATAACGATCTGATAAGTGTTTCATATCGATTTGTTCAGAATCCGAACGACTTGCCATGTTTCATAACGATTTCTTATATCATCTGTTATAGAACGACTTGGTTGTGGTAACGATTTCATAAGTTATCATAACGACTTCTTATGAGTCTACAACAACTTGATCATAACGATTCTATCAGACTTTCATAACGACTGCATAAGTCATGTTTCCATTAATTAAATGTTTTCCTTGATTTAAGCTACGTTGAATAGTCAAAGTCGCATCACGTCTGTTTGACTGCCATGCATTTAATAAAGACTGAACGTATCTCTGCACGGATACAGAACATATCTTCCATTCTCGTGTATCCTCTGCATGCATCTTCTAGAACGATAAACTGTCACTACCATATTTGTGTCTATCTGCTCTAACGTTGATTGACATTGGAGATAGTATAGCTGTCTACCATTAAAGCTCAACCTTGCAGAACCTTAAGGATATACTATCCTACAACATCTGACACAGATAGAACTACAAGCCAACTCAGAAGATCTCATCACTTTGCGTGCTCCAAAGAACAAAAGACTGTCGACAGGAAGCTTTCACAAATCCTTCAGTCTAACGTTCACTAAAGCTGTGAGACAACGGTCATCTCTTCGTCCTCATTCAAATTGGAGATATAAATACAAGACGAAGTTCCGAAGACGATATTATTGATGAAGGAAGCTTTATTGTCATTTTAAGAGAGTCTAGAACTCTGCCACTTTCAAGTCTTCAGAAGATCACTAGAGCCAGAAATTCTCTCCTTTCGATCTTGGCTCCTAGCTTCTCGTGCTGTGAGAAGAAAAATCAAGGAAGAGCTAGATTAGTTCTGAGAGAGTCCACATTGTGTAGATCTTTGACTCTCAGTGCTTGTAGCTTCAGATTGAGTTTTGTAAAAGCTTGATCTAGGGGCTAGTCATTTCCTTCAAGAATTTCTTGTGTTCTTCCCTTCGTGTGTGAAGGAAGACCTGGTGGTGTCCAGGGTGGTGTTTTTCCCTTCGTGTGTGAAGGAAGACCTGGTGGTGTCCAGGGTGGTGTTTTTCCCTTCGGAAGTGAAGGAAGACCTGGTGGTACCAGGGTGTTGTGTTCCCTTCAGGAGTGAAGGAAGACCAGCTGAGCTGGATGGTTGTTTTTGTCCATAGGGGGACTGTACCCTAGTTAGTGAAATCCTGAGGGTTGCTCAGGGACTGGACGTAGGACTCCTAAGGAGAGGAGATCCGAACCAGGATAAATCTGTGTGTTGTGAGATTGTCTTTATCGTGTGATTGTTGCTTTTACTAACCATTACTAATCCCTTCCAAGAACTTTTTATGTTTGTTTGAGTTCAGGTTTTATCAGATAAATTTTATTTAAAGACCCATTCACCCCCCCTCTGGGTTAGCCAACCGGGCAACACGCGGCTCCTTTCCAGAGGCAAGATATGAAGAAGGCCACTTTTCACTCACCGCAGCATCCTGTGGCATCGGGCAGTGGTCAGGTACCTTCTCAACGTTCCCCTAATGGTAAGAAGGAGTGTCATCATTGCGGGAGGGCACATGGTGGTACGGAATGTTGGAAGTTGGCGGGGAAGTGCTTGAAGTGCGGGAGCAGCGAGCATAGGATTAAGGATTGCCCCAGCCTTCAGCAGGGAGGTCAGCATGGAGTGGCACCAGCCCCAGCAACAGCAGTAGTAGCGCTAGCGACAGGACGTCCAGGGAGACCTCGAGCCCCAGCTCGAGTGTTTGTGTTAGCTCGTGAGGACGCCGAGCAAGCGGATCATGACACCGAAGGTACGTTTTTGTTCTTAGGTGTGCATGCTCGAGTTTTGTTCGATACGGGTGCTACCCACTCGTTCATTTCCGAGCATTTCGCTAGGCAATTAGCCTTAGAGTCAGGAATAGAGTCTGAGGAGTTAGAAGTCCCTTTGTCTGTGCACACACCTGCAGGTACGGTATCGACTAGGAAGTGTATTCCATCTTTACCGGTGTGCATTGAGGATAGAGTCCTAGAAGGGTGTTTCTTCTTGCTAAAGATGAAGGACTACGATGCTATTCTTGGTCTGGATTGGCTTGAGGAGCACTATGCGTTAGTAGATTATCGTGGGAAGAAGATCGTTTTCCGCATTCCTGGTGAAGATGAATTTTCTCATCCTTTGCCAAGGAACTTGGCAGGGAAGTTTGTCATCTCTGCCATGAGGGCGATGAGAATGGTGAACAAGGGTTGTGACTCTTTTCTTGCCAACGTGGTATTAGTACACAAGGCTGGTGAGTCACCTACTCTTGTGGAAATTGATATAGTGGGGGAGTTTCCAGATGTCTTTCCTGATGATTTATCTGGATTGCCACCGGCTAGAGAGATAGAGTTCACCCTAGAGTTGCTTCCAGGCACCTCTCCTATCTCGAAGGCACCTTATCGGATGGCACCTACGGAATTAGCTGAGCTAAGGAAGCAGTTGCAGGATTTGTTAGATAAGGGATTTATTCGTCCTAGCATTTCCCCTGGGGCGCACTTGTTTTATTCGTGAAGAAGAAGGATGGATCACTTAGGTTATGCATTGATTATAGAAAGCTAAACCAAGTGACGGTGAAGAACAAGTATCCCTTACCTCGGATTGATGATCTGTATGACTAGCTACAAGATGCATCAGTCTTTTCTAAGATTGATTTGCGATCTGGTTATCATCAGATGAGGATTAGGAGTGAGGATGTGTCCAAGACGGCTTTTAGAACCCGTTATGGACATTATGAGTTTTTGGTCCTTCCTTTTGGTCTGACCAACGCCCCTGCAGTGTTCATGGATCTCATGAACACGGTGTTTAGACCATACCTAGATAGTTTCGTCGTAGTTTTTATTGATGACGTGTTGGTCTACTGTCCGGATGAGGCCACACATCGTCAGCATTTGAGGGTAGTGTTAGAGGTTCTCCGTGAGCACAAGCTGTATGCAAAATTCAGCAAGTGTAAATTTTGGTTGCACGAGGTTCATTTCCTTGGGCATGTTATCTCCGGTGCTGGTGTAGTAGTGGATCTAGCGAAAGTCCAGGCTGTTAAGGATTGAGATATTCCCAAGACTCCTTTGGAGATTCAGAGTTTTCTAAGTTTGGCGGGTTATTATTGGCATTTTATTGAGGGATTTTCATCCATCGCCGCCCCATTGACTTAGCTGACCAGGAAGGGAGTGAAGTTTGTTTGGTCCGAGGAGTGTGAGAGTAGTTTTCAGTTATTGACGACTAAGCTCACTTCGGCTCCTGTGTTAGTTTTACTGAGCGCTGTAGAGGGTTTTGCTATCTACACGGATGCATCTCAGATTGGCCTTGGTTGTGTATTGATGCATCAAGGAAGGGTAGTAGCGTATGCTTCTCGTCAATTGAAGGAGCATGAGCGAAATTATCCGACTCATGATCTTGAGCTTGCGGCAGTGGTTCATGCACTGATGATCTGGAGGCACTATATTTATGGTGTCAGATTTGAGGTGTTCACTGATCACAAGAGCCTAAAGTATCTTTTCTCCCAAAATGAATTAAACCTTAGGCAGAGAAGATGGATTGAGTTCCTGAAGGACTATGACTTCGACCTCCTGTATCATCCTTGAAAGGCGAATGTCGTAGCGGATGCCCTTAGCAGAAAGAGTTCATCTCTCCAACAGGATTGGAAGATGTTGGAGGATGCGGCGTGTGCGATGACTGAGTTAGAACCATCATTGTGCTAGGATTTTGTAGCTCAGTTGTCCATTAGGTCTTCAGTGTTGGATGAAGTGATCGAGCAACAGAAAGTCGACCCTAAACTCCAAGAGTTAGTGGGTAAGGCAGGCATTGCTCGTGATGAGGATGGCGTGATTAGATTTCATCACCGTGTTTGTGTTCCAGACATCATGGATGTCCGTGAGCATGTTTTAGCAGAAGCTCATAGGTCTAGATTCTCTATTCATCCGGGTAACACTAAGATGTACCAGGATTTGAAGAGATCTTTTTGGTGGTCTGGCATGAAGAGAGATGTAGCAGAATTTTTGTCTAGATGTCTAGTTTTCCAGCAAGTGAAGGTCGAGCGGCAGTGACCATCTAGTCTTATGCAGAAGATGGAGATCCCAGTATGGAAGTGGGAGGTTGTCACTATGGATTTTGTTACGGGTTTGCCTCGATCCAGACGGGGTAACGACTCGATTTGGGTAGTGGTAGATAGATTCTTGAAGACTATGCATTTCTTGCCCATGAAGAAGAAGCAGTCAGTAGAGAGTTTAGCTAGATTGTATATTAGTAGCATTATTAGATTGCATGGTGTCCCGAAGTCGATCATTTCGGATCGAGATTCACGATTTACTTCGAGATTATGGAAGGGTCTTCAGGAAGCGTTAGGTTAAGAGTTGAAGCTTAGTTCGGCTTTTCATCCCCAGATAGATGGACAGTCTGAGAGGACTATCCAGATGCTCGAGGATATGTTGAGGGCGTGTGTGCTGGATTGGAAGGATGATTGGGAGCGCCATTTACCTCTTGTGGAGTTCGCATATAACAACAGTTTTCATGCGAGTATTGGTATGCCTCCATTTGAGGCGTTGTATGGTAGGCCTTGCAGATCTCATTTATGTTGGGAGGAGACTGGTGATAGGCAGCTGATTGGTCCGGAGTTAGTACAGGAGACTTCGGATAAGGTCCAGCTGATTAGGAAGAGTCTTGTTGCGGCACAAGATATGAAGAAGAGTTATGCCGACAACAGGAGGAAGGATTTGGAGTTCAAGGTAGGTGAGCATGTCTTTTTAAAGACTTCACCTACTCGTGGTGTAGTTAGATTTGGCAGGCATGGTAAGTTAAGTCCTAGATTCATTGGCCCGTATGAGATTCTCAGGCGATTGGGCAACGTGGCATATGAGCTAGCTTTACGCCCAGCATTAGCTAGTGTTCATCCTGTTTTCCACGTACCTATGCTCAGGAGGTATGTTAGAGACCCATGTCATATTATTAGTCACGAGCCAGTAGAGATCCAGCCAAATCTTTCTTATGTGGAGCAACCAGTAGCTATTCTTGACCGGAAGGTTCAACATCTCCGGAACAAGAGCATTGCGTCGGTGAAAGTTTTATGGTGCAACTTCTGGTGAGAGGAGGCTACTTGGGAGCTTGAGGATGCAATGAAGAAGAAGTATCCTCAATTGTTTGAGTAGTGTCAGTCTAACTTCGGGGATGAAGTTTTCTTTAAGGGGGAGAGGGTGTAAGGCCCTTGATTTTTATCTTGAGTGTTTGCTTATGTATATATGTGTATACAAATATATACTATTGATGTATGGACTATTATGCATAGTATTTATTTGTGTGAATTGCATGAGTGAGTGCTGATGTAATGTATGCATGGTATATATGTATAAATCTATGTGTGTGGTGTAAATAGTTTCTGCAGTCTTAAGTCTATTCTGTCGACCAGTAGGCGTCAACATGAGTTGACATTTATTGGGAGTCAGCGGCCACATCGATGGACGCCAACTCTGTATTGGCGGCCAGAGATGTTGACAATTATTTTCCAGATCTGTTGTGATCTCAGATCCGGAAACGCCGCCGAAAATGTTGCCCTCTGATTTAGAAAACATTCCCCAACGGTAACCTAGCCTAACCCTTATGCGTATCCGACCCCCAACCCTTTATATTGTCCAGTTTTCGGCCAAGTCTATCCTTTTGACTCTTGGGTCCAAAACCTAGACTTTCTGTGCGAAAACGTGTTTTGGAACTCTTCGATCTGGCTACTAGAGGCTTCATCCGGCGATCTGCATCGAGTGGAGAGGACTCTGAACATTCAGGAACGACTTCTCCACACTGGTGTGCAGTGAAGATCAATAGGGAACCCGGATAAAGAAGGATTTGAAGACTCTTTGGCTCATGCCGAGGAGAGCTTCTTCAACTCAAAACATCGATTGGGGATTTTATCCAAGGCAAGTAACCCATCCACATCATCCCTACATGTGTCTAGTATGTCCCAGAAATTTTAGGATTTTAATTCGAGTCCTGGAACCCCCTATTCAGCCGATCTTTTGCGTTCAGTCTGTGTTCTGCACATATAGGAACTTAACGGCAGGATCTATTGCCGTTATGATCTGAACATGGCGGCGGTCTTTGTTGCCGTTAACTTCGTAGGCGGCCACCCCCTTGCCGTTTAGTTCTACAGATAGAAACAATGTGTCTGCTGCCCTATAAAAACTATTTTCTCGAAATTGTCTGCTCATGAGGATATAAGATAAACTTTATATGATATGTAAATATCTTTGTGGAAGCATGTTGTGGTTTGTTATGAATTTCTGTGGATTTCCCACATTATTAGAATTATCAGAAATGTCTAGTTGACAGGTTTTCATCAAGTAAAATCTCGATTATGCAAATCTGTGTGGAATTTAATAGTCATGAAATTTCTGTATATCAGTTAAGGGTTTCAGTTCACGCTGTATAAAATTTGGAATTTTATGATATCTGTGTAAATTATTAAAATTTCTGAATGGTAAAATAAGGAGCATGCTGATTTAGTATAGAAATTCCAATAAATGGTATGAAAGTAGATAAATTCCTGAAAATTAGCATATGTTCAGTACTATCAGTATGCATGTGTTGCATGAACCATAGGTTTGAATGATAACAAATATGTAAATTGGGCTACTTTAACATGAGATAATATCACTATTTGAATTTTATTAAATAGTGGATATTTCAGAAAATTATGAACCTTCGTATATGTGATATGTGAAAGCAAACGACCTATGGTTAAATTTTCACGTTCATTGGATAACAGTAGGTACTTATTACAATATTTTCATCATGAAAAGGGTATGGTTTAGTGTAATTAAAAATGATTAATGTAATTACAGCATGATATGAATCAATTAGTAGTTGTGACTGATTTAGTTCTATTTAACAGTAGTACCATGATAGGGAACCTGAACCATGTGCATGAATGTGAAAATGAGAATAACGGGTTAAAATGGTGTGAAATTGTGTGTGTTTAAATGGAAAATGTGCCAATGGGTGACACTGCTACCTTAGAGGGCTGTGGAATTGTACTGTGGTAAAGGCCCCACGGGAAGGTTCATAGTGTGTGATGTGCCATAGGCATCGGGATTAAATCCTGGAGACGAACAAGTATCGCTGGTCAGGGTGGAGAGTGCTTCTCCCGGTTCTGTGCAGTAACTAAGATTTATCACTGGAATGTCCAGGTGATATATATGTGTTGTGATTAGTGTGTGTCCATCTAATGGTGGTTTGGGCTATGTGTCACGGCATTTAAATAATGTGAAATTGTGTTTAAGGAAATATGCATGTGAAAATTGTGAAATTGTGTAAATGATTATATGTTAATATGAACTCTTGTAATAGCATGTGAAATGATAACTTCTTAAATGAATATGTTATGTACATAGCAAAACAGCAAGCTTTTCATGTGTATAAATGTGTTATTCATGTGAATATGATTATAGAATCCATGCTAGAATTGTCTCTTTCTTTATGTGTACGAACTCCATGTTTAAGATGACAAATGTTAACATGTGAATATATAAATGAAGTTAAATGAAACTTAGTTTAACATATTGATAAATGTGTAGAGAGCATGTGATAGGCTTTAAGTTATTGAACACTTTGTACTAAACAATTTCCATGTGTAGAAATCATGTTTAGGTTCTATTTGCATAAATAGCTAAATCCATGCTTATATGTGATTGTGTGGTATGAGAATGTGAATGTTAGGTGATGCATGTAGGTTTAATGTGTTTAGAGTTATTTGTTGAGTTCTTTTGAACTCATCCTTGCTTCGGCGTACAGGTGCAGACGTTTCTACTTCTTCCGAGGAGATCGTTAGGAGCGACTCGGAGCGGGAGTAGGAGACCTTGTTTAGATTCAGTGTTGTACTTTCATTTTCATAAGTATGTAATAAAAAGACTCTACGTAGTCTTATGTGGACAATGTATTTAATTCATTTCTTAGTTATGAAATGTTTAGTTCTCTTTTCCTCTATATGGACTGTGAATAGAATGTAGATGATGCAATAAGTGTTACTTTCCAGTCATTTCATTTCTGCTGTCATGTGTTATATATATATTTGTGTAGGTTTCAGCCTAATTGTACAATTGTTGGGTAAATATCCCACTGTAGCGGCATTCATTATACCGATGTGGGTTGGTGTAACCATACCGGTATAAGGAGGGTCGTTACAAGTATCATCCAGGGAAGGCGATTGTCATGGCAAATGCGCTTAGAAGGAAGAGGTCTTTGTTCCAGCAGGATTGGAAGATGTTGGAGGATGCAGCCTGTGCGATGACTGAGTTAGAGCCATTGTTATGTCAGGCTTTCGTGGCTCAGTTGTCTATTCGGTCCACTATCTTAGATGAGATGATTGAGCAGCAGAAGGCTGACCCTAGAATCCAGGAGTTGGTAGGCAAAGCAGGCATTGCTCGAGATGAGAACGGTGTTATTAGATTTCAGCACCGAGTTTGTGTTCCCGATGTTGTGGATGTCCGTGAGCGTGTATTAGCAGAAGCTCACTGGTCAAGATTCTCTATTCATCCAGGCAACACTAAGATGTGCCAGGATTTGAAAAGATCTTTCTGGTGGTCTGGCATGAAGAAGGATGTGGTTGAGTTTGTATCCTGGTGTTTAATATGCCAACAAGTGAAGGTCGAGCGTCAGCGACCATCTGGTCTTATGCAGAAGATGGAGATCCCAGTATGGAAGTGAGAAGCAATCGCTATGGATTTTGTGACGGGTTCGCCCAGATCAGTGAAGGGCAATGACTCGATTTGGGTGATTGTAGATCGTTTCTCCAAGACGGCTCATTTCTTGCCTATGAAGAAGAAGCAGTTTGTGGAGAGTTTGGCTAGGTTGTATGTTAGTAGCATTGTGAGGTTGCATGGTGTGCCGAAGTCCATTATTTTGGATCGAGACCCGAGGTTTACTTCGAGGCTGTGGAAGGGTCTTCAGGAGGCTTTAGGTTTCGAGTTGAACCTTAGTTTGGTATTCCATCCTCAGACAGATGGCCAGTCTGAGAGGACTATCCAAATGCTCCAGGATATGTTGAGAGCATGTGTATTGGATTGGAAGGGTGATTGGGAGCGTCATTTGCCTCTTGTGGAGTTCGCATATAATAACAGTTTTCATGCGAGCATTGGTATGGCTCCGTTTGAGGCTTTGTATGGGCGGCCCTATAGATCTCCTTTGTATTGGGAGGAGACAGGCGATAGGCAGTTGATTGGTTCGGAGTTGGTGCAAGAGACTTCAGATAAGATTTAGCTTATTAGGCAGAGGCTTGTTGCTGTGCATGATATGCAGGAGAGTTACGCCGACAATAGAAGGAAGGATTTAGAGTTCGAGGTTGGCGAACATGTTTTTCTAAAGGTTTTGCCTACCCGAGGTATTGTCAGGTTTGGAAGGCATAGCAAGTTGAGTCCTAGATTCATTGGCCATTTTGAGATTCTTAGGTGGATGGGCAACGTGGCATATGAGCTAGCTTTACCCCCAGCGTTAGCTAGTGTTCATCTTGTTTTCCACGTATCTATGCTCAGAAGGTATGTGGGAGATCTGTCTCATGTGATTAGTCACGAGCTAGTGGAAATTCAGCCAGATCTGTCGTATGTTGAGAAACGAGTAGCTATCCTTGATCGGAAGGTTCAACACCTTAGGAACAAGAGTATTGCGTCTGTAATGGTGCTTTGACAGAACTTCTCGCGGGAGGAGGCTACTTGGGAGCTTGAGGTTGCTATGATGAAGAAGTATCTCCATATGTTTGGTTAGTCTCGTTCTAACTTCGAGGACGGAGTTTCCTTTTAGGGGGAGAGGGTGTAAGGCCCTCGAACTTTGTTCTTTTATTTGGACTTTGTCATATGGTGATTAGTTGCTTTGTGTGTTTTATTATGTGTATATATATATATTTATTTCTGTACATATTGTATTCAAATGATGTTGTACATATGTATATATGTGTTTATTTATGTACATATTGTTTTATTTAGGTTGTACATGTTGCACTTGAATAATGTGGTGTACTATATATGTAAATTACAGGGTGAATGCATGTTTAGTGATTTTCTGTGTTTTGGCCAAAGGGCCAATTAATGTCAACATGCATTGACGTTTAAGGGAAGATCGATGGACGCTGACTCCCAGTAAACGACAACAATATGGCCGTAGTTCCCAGAAATTGTGTAGTTTCAGATTAGGAAACGACCGCATTTTCTTCGGTTCTGGTTTTGGAAACTACCACCCAATAGTAGGATTTCCACCTTAATGTGTACCTCGATCCCCTTAGCTTATAAAAACACCAGATTAGGGCAAAGTTAGGTCTTTTGGCTTCTTGAGAAACCCTAGAGCCCTGTGCGAAAAACCTGAACTTTGAAGGCTTCGATCTAGCATTTGTGTGCATCTTCCGGCGATCTGCATCGACTGGGAGGTGCACTTGACTTCGAGGAAGTGTCCCCGACTCCGATGCGCAACCTGCATCGACACAGAGACCGGATCTGGGAGGATTTGGAGCTCCTTCTTGGCTTGGCCGAGGAGGGCATCCTCGACTAATTAATTCCATTTGATAATTTTTTTGAGGCAAGTAATCAAGGGATATCACCCCTACCCATGTCCTTTAGGTCCTAGGATTTTATGGGATTTTTCCTCGTGTCTTGGAACCCCCATTCGTCAAGTTTTATGTGTTCAGTCTGCACTTCTGTAGATAGGAACTTGACGGCAAGCATGCTGCCATTAAGATCCTGAGTTGGCAGCAACATCGTGTGTCGTTAACCCTGTTGGAGGTAACCCCCTTGCCGCCAAGTTCGTCTGTTTTTCACAGAACCATAATTTTCATATCTGTGTGATTATATTCGGACTTGTGGTTGTCTGGGCATGCTGTGATATTTATATTGGGTCAGATACAATCAGTAGGTCATGTCATGAGGATGTATCGAATTTCAGCAATTAGTTTTAATTATAAAAATTTTTGTAATTGGGTTGTGAGCATGATCTGACCATGATTAATCTTGTATAAATAGATCCGTTGTGGACTAGACTTTATAAATTTTTCATGTTCGTATGATCACTGTTTTCATGTATTGAAACTATTGGATACGATTGTTTTACTATGAACCCTGATTAAGTGAAATTCTTGATAAATATGCCTGAAATCCATTTTATTTGCTATAATTATTTTATAGACCTAAAAAAAATCTGAAAATTTGAGCATGTGACATGTTATGCGTTTAGAACCTATGATAAAAATTTCATTCTGTTTTCATGGCAGTAAGTACACTTATTGGTTTAACAATGAAAATTTACCATGTTAAGTTTAATCTTGTATGATTTAGTGATTAACAACATGATTAGGACTGTGATATGAGTTATTTGTCACTGCGAACAGTAGCATCATGTAAGGTAAACTGAAGCATGTGTAATTGTGTAAAAGTGAATGTAATTGTGTTAAATAGTGCAAGAGAAATGTGTAAACAATGTGATAAAGTGAAATGTGTAATTGTGCCGATAGTGACACTGCTACCATAGAGGGCTGTAGAACCGTGCTGTAGTAAAGACCCTATAAGAAGGTTCAATGTGTGTGATATCCTATGGGCATTAGGATGAAATCCTGGAGGTGGACAAGTACCACTGGTTAGGGTAGGAGTGCATCTCCCGGTTCTGCATAGTTAACTAAGATTCGTCACTGTGTTGCCTAGGTGACGGATATGTGTATGTGTAAGTGTGTCCTCTAGTGGTGGTTTGGACTATGTGACACGGCAACTAAGTGTAAAAAGTGTAAATATGTGAATGAGAACATGTGAATTGTGTAATGTGAAATATGAGCATGTGATAGTGTAATATGAAAGTGTTAGCATGTGAAAATGTGATACCATGTGTAATTGTGATTTATTTACATTAAAACGGCAAGGTAAATTTGTAGATAAATGTGATAATTGCATGTGAAAATGGTTAGATATCATGCTAGGTATGTTATTTACCTTGTACATTGTTCCATGCTCTAATGGTGTATAATTGTGAAGCAAATTAAGTAAGATTTGAACCTTTGAATCATGTTGGTTACAATGTGTAGAAAACATACTATAGGTTTTCATGTTTAGTTGTTAAGTAACATGAAGCATGTACCATGATTACTCCTAAATGTTTAAAAAGGCTAGCATATGTATATGATATGTGTAAGGTTGTATCCTTAGATTACTTGTTGGGTCTTTTAGAAGACCCATTCTTGCTTCGGCGTACAGGTGTGACAGATACCTCCATTCCTCAGGAGGACATTGAGAGGAGCGACTCTGAGTGTGAGGAGTAGCTTCACTCCATTGGACATTACTTCATTGTACTTTTCTTTCACTAGTCACTAGTATGTAAATAATAGAATTATGTAATTCATGTGGGCAGTGTACTTTATTTGGAATTGTAATTAATGTGGACATTAGTATTTTCTTTACCTGTTATACAGACTGTGGATATGATGACGACGATGGAATAAGATTAGTTCTTTTATTTCCGCTGTATACTTTTGTTATTCATGTAAATATCAACCTATCGTTTAGTGTTGGGTCAATGTCCCACTGTGACGACACTCATTATATCGACGTGGATTGGTATAATCATACCGGTATAAGGAGGGTCGTTACAGCCTCACTTTAGAGAGCTCAGGCCAGAGTCTCTAAAGGTGCTAGGCATGGGTCTGCAGCGAGATGTGGGTCTGCAGAGTGGTGTTGGTTGGTCTCGACAGTTCATTGGCTTTTTCAATGTTGTTGTTGAGCCGTAATTGGACCTTTCATCCTGGGCTACGAGACTGAGAGGTAGTTCTTATGTTGTGTTGTCTGGGTTGGATACTGGCATAATGAACTAGCAGTTCGTTCCCACGTTGTGGCATCGTTCCTTCCGACTCGAGCTTTTCAGTGGTTGTGGTTGTGAGAGGTGACTCTGTGGTTCAGTTGTGGTACCTTGTGGTTTCAGGTACTTGTACCCTGTGTGGGTAGTTCGTTGTTGTGGCACTCTAGGTGCCAGCCTTTTCAGCTGTTGAGGTGGATGGGTGTTCTGTAGAGGTTGTGACTTGTGACCTTCCACTCATCGTGTTTTTACTCTTTCGTGGGTAGTGCTTCATTGCGTTTGGTTACCACAATGTGTGGTGGACTGGTGCTCGGCTACTAGTCCTGTTACTTCATACTGGAGGTTTGCTGGTGTGACTTGTGGTTAGTCGGTTTCAATTGTCATGGTAAACTAGTGTTCCTGTACTAGTCCAGTTGTTTCCTTTACTATGTGTAGGTTGTGTAGCTAGTGTGCTTACGGTTTATTGCAGTTTAATCATGTTTTTTACGAACAAGATGTAATTTGGTTAGCACTGTTGCCAGTGAGACCCTTGGGCGTTGAGGTCTCGGTTCCTTCTTTCAATTGTTGGTTTAAGGTTCTTTTAGGGAGGTCTCTGCTGAGCCTGTGACTTGTTGAGGCTCACTACCTTATAGTCTTTTTTAGGTGTTAGTAGTGTGATTGGCTTATAGTGCTTGTACCACCAGCAGTTGAGTCATAGTTATCGTTGTGTGAGCTTTGCTCCCTCGGGGTATGCCCCAGGTGTAGACACCCGATTTAGGCCCATAAGTCGAACCACACTTCTTGTTCTCTTAATGAGCCCCAAGTTGGTTGCTCAACTTGAGCCCATCTGTTAGCCATGTTTTGAGCCCATTAAAAGCCCAATTTTCACATTATCCTGTCCAATTATCATTTCAAGAGTCCTTGTGCTTAATTATCAATTATTATCCCAAATAATTGATCAATATATCAAGAATAATTGATTTTCATTAACATGATGGGTCATGGCATTGCGTTAGCCATGTTGCGCCCCCCTTGGCCGTCGCGACAGCCCATGCATATGTATTCACGTGCCGTTATGGTCGTGACAACCCGGGCCATCGCGACAAGCCTTGTCGCGTCCCTATGACCCATCGCGACATGATCTGCATGCATTGGCCTCCGCAACCACCTCCACTTTATCCTCCATTGGCCTTATCATCATCCAAATGCCCCCCCCCACAACCCCCATGCTCGTTTTGATGTTTCGTCACTCCTTGGAACCCTCCTAGGACTCTCCCCATCCGAATTTACATGGCTTTTATCACATTTTTTGGGTGATTATCACTTATGGATGGGATAATCTCTCTCCTCTCTATATAAGTGACACTTCCCTTCTAGAGGAGAGGGGTCCCGATTCTTGCCACGAAGTACTGTCGAAATCCTTCCAGACCTTCCCCTTAGCTCGTGGCTCACCCGTTTCCTCTCATTTCCTCATTATTCACTTCACCAAGTCATGACTTTTCGTTCAAGCATGGAGTTTGGTGATTGAGGAGGCAGCATCATACTTCTTCCAAGGTTTTTGCACAACCAAAGACACTGCACTATGGCCAGGGAGTCGCCCCATTGGGGCTCCTTCTTCCTTTCCCTTCTCATTTCTCTTTTCATGCATGTTATTATTTTCTTTTAGATAGGAACACATTTCCTTCCTTTCCAACATTTTTTATACAACCCAAGGGGTTTAAAAACCACCCTTAGGTTCGTTCTCTCCATGCTCTTCCCTTTTCATTTCATTTTTGATAGATACTACTCTTAAATATTGTATAACATTGTTTCTTTTATTGTTTTTGTTGTTTTGGCAGGCACCTAAGCAAGGATTGGCAAGGAGCTCTTGTCCTCTAGCCGGCTGGAGGGAAGGAAGAAGGTCCCCCCATCATCCTCCCGGACTACAGAGAACACGTCAGCCACCTACGTCACGACAACAAGGAGGTGCCCAGTCGGGGCATCGTGACAGCAATACCATTGCGGCAAAGAGGCCCGTCGTAACACTAGTAAGTGCCCCATTCTCAACTCCTTTTCCTAGCATGTTAGCCTAGTTTAATTCTTATTCAAGGTAATTTGTTAGGTGGCGATCACATTCCTTAATCCACGTTCTTAACATATTAAACATGTTGTGTGTTTTGAGGGGAGCACAAACCCGTGATTACATCTTTTGGCGATAACGGCGGGACCTTCATTGCTAGCCTCGTCGATTTTTTGTTTGTTTGCCTACCATGATGATGTGTTTATAAGCTTAAGTAGAACCTTGCTAGGATCATTCCTATGTTTTCTGTGTTATTCTACTCTCGGTTATTGATGTGACGCATCGTGCGGTCGCGACTAGATCACGCCCATAAAGGCAGACGCGACTACAAGTACTCGTTCTCCCCTATCCTTTATCTTGTTCTTCTTCTAAAAGTACTCTTCTCTCTTCTCCTTGTGTCCTTGTCATGTTTACCCATGTTTCTATTTGTTAGAACCTTGCTAGGGCTCGAGTTTTCCTTTTATTTTCACTATTCATTTTTGGGTCCTGTTGTGACGGCTAAAGCTGTCGCGACCTTGTCACGTCGGTGGTGGAAGACACGGCCACATGTACGCTTTGTATGCTATTATTTTCTATCTATGCATCAGTTTCTGTCTGTCTAGGGAGTCTTCCTATGTTGTTTACTTTCCTCCATGAGTGTATTGCGCTTTACACTGTTCTTATCGCGGCCTACCCGTCGGTCATGATAAGGTCGCGACGGATCTGGCCGTTGCAACCTCAGTAGAGACCTGTCAGTTGCTGTGTGTTAGTTTAGGATAGAATTTGCATGTACTCTGGTGCACATAAGCTCATGCATACACTACTGTTTCGTGTAGATTAGGTTTCCTCCTTGGTAGTGGAGACCCTCTCACCCGTGAGCACTCGTGGGCTGACCAGGGCCTCCGTAAATCCCCGTGGCCGTACGTACATTGCGGTTGCCGAGATGGTTGTACCTGTTGTACCCTTAGTTCAGGTTGTTCCACATGTGAGTTGTGTATTCCCCTTTAGTTACATCGGAGCACACGAGTACCTTCCTATTAGGGTCCCATTTTGGCCAAGTGCAACCTCATTAATTAATCCATTAAAGGCTAAGTGAGAACTCTAAAATCTTAACGATAATCATGTAAACTTGAGTGCTTGTTTGATACACTTCCTCTTATCTTACTGTCCGTTCTTGTTTGCTAGAGTCTAGGTTTTGTTTGGTGATTGTGTCGTCTCCCCTAATTGCTTAGGGGTAGTGTATGCATAATTGTCTAGGTTTCTCGAGTCAGTCTCCCCAAACCATAATATTATATCATAATCTTCTTTTCGGTATGGATCATTTTTGTGTCCTTACTAGCGATTCTTTGCCCATTGGGCTTCTGAAGGATGTGGGCCAACCTTCCGCGGCCACCCTCACAGGGCAGATCCAGCCCCCTCCTATTGTTGATGACCAGTCTCGCCCCCCTTCTTGTCCTGGGGCAGATGACCCACATGCACAATTCAGTAAACTCCTCCCCCATCTAAGCCCGGCCCAAGTTCGGGAGTTTCTAGCCACTACCAAAGGCAAGCCCCCTCTCTCTCAACCCTCTCATAGTTCTACTCAGTAGGCGGCCTCCTCTGCCCTTGTTGGTTATGTGCGACATGTACCCTCTACTATGGCAGATCCCACTCCCCTTCGTCAGCAGGCCATTCACTTCTCAGAGCCCAACTACATTCCAGCATGGGAGGTTCGACCCAAATCCCCTCAAATCTCTTCATTTTATTAGGCCGAACATACTACTTTTCCCCGTGAGAGGTCCTATTCTTTGGAGCAATCCCGCTCCCTTATTCTCACTCACCACGCCTCGTCCCCTTCCAACATCTTTGCGGAATAGACATCCATGAAGCGGGAACTCCATGACCTTCGGAGACAATTAGACCCCCAGTAGGTCGCCGGTATCCTCCTTCCTTCTTTTCAACACCTCCGGGTTCCGCCCCAATCATAGCTCCCCATCTACAGACGTTACTCAAGAGTAGGGGACCCTTATGTACACCTCAAAGATTTTAAGTATGAATCTGCTCCACACAAGTATGACCGCCACCTCATGGCATACTTGTTTGGAAAGTCATTAGATGGTTTGGCCCTCAAATGGTTCTACTCTCTACCTGTAACGCCCCTCTTAGACCCAGTATAGTTACACCAACTCACATTGGATCTAATAGAGGTATTACAGTGGAACGAATCCAACAAGTACAATATAGGTTGAAATATACACAAATAACTATTCAATTCCAATGATAAATGACCGAATATGGAATTAAACACTTGCAATCAACATCTATTCAAAAGCAAATCTAATGCATACAAAGGGTAGCAATACTCCAAAGTTTATTACATTTCAAAGATCAGCTTCATAAAAGAAATTACATAAGATTCTCACATACAAGATTCACTCTAAATCTCTCTATGCCAAGCTAAGTCTCCACGTCCTCACGCTCTGAGTCAGTTTGCACTAACTCCTCTGTATCCTCTGGCTCTCCTGAAATGTTAGGCAAGTATGAGTCTACAAGACCCAGCAAATCACATGAAAGACAGTTCAAGATATTAACAGTATATTAGTTTTAAAACATGGTAGTACATTAGCATTCCATTCATTGATATCATATACTTTTCTTACGATAGTTCTAAGTCCATTGGCAATCATTCATTTCATAGTGATTCTAACTATTAAGGAAATAAAACATGTTTCACATATAGCATAGAATTACTTATTCATGGAATCTATTCGATGTTATGTGACCTACAACAATTCTCATGTATCAATTTCTCATTTATGCATGCACTATTCTTCTACACAACAATTTTCATGTAGTAATATTAAAACATTGACATGTAGCATGAAATCCTTTGAACAAGTTCACGTGTAGGAATGGAAGCATATAACATGTAGTGCAGAGTATGTAGAACAGGTAGACATGTAACTTGTAGCATATAACATGTAGCATGTAGATATGTAACTTGTAGCATGTAGTCATTTCATATAGTTGCCAAGACATAGCCCACACTAAATTAGAGATCAGTAGTCATTTAACATTCACTTATCACCTAGGCAATGCGGTGATGAAGTCATAGTATTTGCGCAAAACCGGAAAGTCCTTCCCACCTTGACCAGTAGAACAAGTCTACCTCCAGGATTTCAATCCGTTGCCCACGGATTCATTTCTTTACATGTAGGTGAACCATTACCATAGGGGCATCTACGGTGTAGTTCCTTGTAGGAATCTCTAAGATAGCAAAGTCTTATTGACATCATTGTTATAATGCATACACTAACATGTATAATAGATAGTGACATTTCATTTCATACTATTTAACATGTGTTAATGCAATATTTCAAAGTACAACACTTTCAGTTCTGAAATCCTATTTACTGTACCACAGATCACTATCATGATACTAATATTCATTCTTGCATTTTCATTCATATTTATTCAATTCTATGTGTAATATATTATTCAGAAATTCATAACAGAACGTACACATGTCTGAAAATTCTGAAATTTTAACAGAAATTCGAAATCAGTAATTACAATACACATGCCAAATTTCATAATTTTCTGATTTCTGCAACTATTTTTCATGAAATTAACTCTATTAAATCAACTAACTAACATGGTTTAATATTGAGAAAAGCTCACAATTTTCACATGGAACAGGGATTACTGACATATCATATCTATTGCAGTAATCTAAACATCAATCAACATGCTCTCTTTTAAATCATTATACTTTATTTTTACTAACTTAACATTGATCGTTGTCATGTAATTATGCAAGTTCATTAATACATATATGTAACATGTACATTATAGCAATAGACAGTCCATAATATAACAACCACATGCTCAAATATTTCATGGCTGAAACGCATACATTCATAAATTATACATTTAAACAAGTTCACTCAGATTTCAGGGAATACATGATTCTGATAATCTTGACGTCCATCATACGACGTTTACTATGGTCGACGTCCACAAACGTTGTCGTTAAGTAGATATAGACGGCGGCACATAGCGCCGTTAACACAAACAGATGGCGGCACATAGCGCCGTTTACATATAGTAAGGACAGAAAATACATATATATTTCGGATGAACTAAACGGCAGTCGATATTGCCGTTTACATTATATAGACGGCAATACCCCTGGACGTCTAGTTCTAAGACACCGAAAACACAGAAAACCTGCATGAAATAACGGCGTTTCTAACCCTTCCCGTAGGTTGTTTTCATGCTTTAAAAATACAGAAAAATGTTTAATACGTAATATATCATATCCTAAACTAATCCCCCATGTAACTTGCCTCAATCCCTCGTAATGGAGTGTCGAATCCGAGCTCGAAGAAGCCCGTCTCGCCAGGGAGACAGTTCTTTCCTCCGTCTTCAAGCAATCCGAAACCTCCTCCGATGAAGTTCCCCCGCCTGGATGAGCTTTTGGGCACGAAGTCCTATGTATCTCCTCGGTGTAGAAGCCTCCGAATCGCACGAACAAGCACCAGATCGCTCTGCAAATCCCTTCCTCGGCCCTCTTTCTCTCCTCTAGAACCAAAGCAAAAACCCCCTTTTCTTTTTGCGAGATCTGGTCTTATCAAGACCTCTCAAGCAAAGACCAGATCTAATCCTGACCCTCAGATCTAAACGCATCGGATCAGCCCATTAAAACCTTCCCGAAACGGCCGATCTCTTAAATCCGGAACAGAAAGCTCAAAAACAGGCAAGTCAGGTTAGCGTCAACATAGGTTGCCGTCTTCCCCCAATATAAACGTCCATTGATGATGTCGTTTATAGTCTTGCCCATAATTAAATAATTCAGAAAATATTAAACGTCAATACCTATCGTCGTTAACACCATATAAACGGCATACGATATTGCCGCTTACAAGCCTTAACGTCAAACGATCTTGACGCCTAGTTCTTACACACAACAACATTCAAATTATGCAGAAATAAACACACATTGTACAGAATAATTTCAAGGAATTCTAGGGTACTACATCCTCTCTCCCTTAAAATAATCTTCGTCCTCGAAGATTGAGTTAAGTTACTCACCGAACAAGGACGGATAAAGCTTCTTCATTCTTTCTTCAAGCTCCCACGTTGCCTCTTCACGTGAGAAGTTCTTCCATAGAATCTTCACAAATGGAATGGACTTTGATCTTAATTCTTGCACCTTCCTGTCCAGAATCTCCATAGGTTGTTCAGAATAAGATAAATCTGGCTGCAACTGAATCGGCTCATAACTGATCACATGAGCCGGATCTCTAACATACTGCCTCAACATGGATACATGAAATACTGGATGCACCGCTGCTAAAGATGGTGGCAAAGCTAACTGGTATGCCACATTCCCGATCTTTTTCAGAATTTCAAAGGGTCCAATGAATCTCGGGTTCAGCTTACCCCTCTTTCCGAATCTTACTACACCTCTGGTTGGCGAAACCTTAAGGAAAACATGGTCTCCAACCTCGAATGCCAAATCCTTCCTTCTTGCATCTGCATAACTCTTTTGACGATCCTGAGCCGCTTTTATTCTCTGCACAATCATCTGAATCTTTGCTGAAGTCTCTTGCACTACCTCAGGTCCAACCAGATGTCGATCTCCTGACTCCTCCCAACACAATGGGGATCTACAGGGTCTTCCGTACAAAGCTTCAAAAGGTGCCATTCCTATGCTCGAATGGAAACTGTTATTATAAGCAAATTCCACAAGAGATAGATGGCGCTCCCAATCACCTTTCCATTCTAAAACACAAGCTCGAAGCATATCTTCCAACGTCTGAATAGTCCTCTCGGACTGTCCATCCGTTTGCGGATGAAATGCCGAACTCAACTTCAACTGACTGCCAAAAGCCTGCTGCAAACTCTGCCAAAACCTGGAAGTGAATCTCGGATCACGATCTGAGATAATCGACTTCGGAATCCCATGCAGCTTCACAATACTATTAATATACAGTCTTGCCAAGCTCTCAACGGACTGTTTCTTCTTCATGGCAAGGAAATGAGCACTCTTCGAAAATCTATCAACGATCACCCAAATAGAATCATTTCCTCTAGCCGATCTAGGCAATCCGGATACAAAGTCCATGGTCACTTGCTCCCACTTCCACTGAGGGATATCTAACCTCTGCATCAAACCTGAAGGTCGCTGACGCTCTGCCTTCACTTGCTGACAAATCAGACACTTTGCCACAACATCAGCCACATCTCGCTTCATGCCAGACCACCAGAAAGAACGCTTCAGATCCTTGTACATCTTCCCACTGCCTGGGTGAATAGAGAACTGAGATCTATGCGCCTCCTCCAAAATTTCCTTTCTCAGATCAACATTATTAGGGACACATACCCTAAGATTCAAGCGAATCACATCATCTTCGTCTCTGGTAATTCCGCTCTTTCCAACCAACTCCTGCAACAACGGATCATCTTTCTGCAATGCAATGACCCGATCAAGAATAGAAGATCTCAAAGACAACTGTGCCATGAACAAGTTACACAATTGAGGTTCTAGAACAGCTAAAGAACTTGAAACGTCATCTAACATCTTCCAGTCTTGCCTCATCATCTGTCTTTTCCTGCTCAACGCATCTGCTACTACATTGGCCTTCCCTGGATGGTAAGATAGATCAAAATCATAGTCTTTCATGAATTCTATCCACCTCCGCTGCCTCAGATTCAACTCCTTCTGCGAGAACAAGTATTTGAGACTCTTGTGGTCTGAGAAGAGCTCAAATCTAACTCCATATAGATAGTGCCTCCAAATTTTCAAAGCATAGACCACAGCTGCTAACTCCAAGTCATGGGTCGGGTAGTTGCGCTCATGCTCCTTAAGTTGCCTAGAAGCATACGCCACAACTCGACCACCCTGCATCAGAACACAACCAAGCCCAATCTTCGAAGCATCTGTGTAGATAGAGAAAGAATCTACATCATTGGGCAAAACAAGCACTGGCGCTGAGGTCAGACGAGCCTTCAATTCCTGGAACGCCTTTTCACAAGCCTCTGACCACTCAAACTTGACTCCTTTCCTTGTCAACCTCGTCAAAGTCGCCGCAATAGAAGAAAATCCTTCGATGAATCTCCTATAATAGCCAGCCAAACCGAGAAAACTCCTGATGTCAGCTGAAGATCTCGGTGTCTCCCAATCAAGAACAGCTTCCACTTTAGCTGGATCTACAGACACACCTTCTCCCGATATAACATGACCCAAGAAATGGACTTCTTTCATCCAGAAGTTGCACTTGCTGAATTTAGCATACAGCTTATGCTCCCTCAGGACACCCAACACAATCTTCAGATGCTCACTATGAGTCTCTTCATCGGGCGAATAAATCAACACATCATCAATGAAGACTACCACAAAAGAATCCAGATACTGCCGAAAAACTCTATTCATCAAATCCATAAAAACTGCTGGAGCATTTGTCAAACCAAAGGGTAAGACAAGGAACTCATAATGGCCATATCTTGTCCTAAAAGCCGTCTTAGCAGAATCTTCCGGCTTAATTCGGAGTTGATGATAGCCAGAACGAAGATCAATCTTAGAGAATACAGAAGCTCCTCGCAACTGATCAAACAAGTCATCAATACGAGGTAAAGGGTACTTGTTTTTAACAGTTACCTGGTTAAGCTTACGGTAATCTATGCACAACCTCATCGATCCATCCTTCTTTTTCACAAAAAGAACAGGTGCTCCCCATGGCGAAACGCTCGGCCGGATGAAGCCTTTATCAAGTAATTCCTGCAGCTGCTTCCTCAACTCTGCCAATTCCGCTGGCGCCATGCGATAAGGTGCAATGGAAATAGGTGCTGTGCCGGGTACGAGCTCAATGCCAAACTCTAACTCCCTTGCAGGTGGCAAACCCAACAAATCTTCAGGAAAGACATCGCTGAAATCTCTGACCACCTCAATATTCTCTACAGATAGAACCTTCTTCGAATCCTCGGTCACAACCACACTAGCCAGAAAACCAGAACAACCCTTGCTCAACATCCGAGTTGCCTTCAAAGCTGAAATCACAAACTTACCCGACTTGACCTTGGGCAAAGGGTGAACAAACTCCTCCTTTCCAGGAATCCGAAAAACTATAAGCTTCCGCCGACAATCCATCAGAGCATAATGCTCCTCGAGCCAATCAAAGCCCAAGATAGCATCATAATCCTTCATCTTCAGCAAATAGAAATTACCAGGCAAAACTTGCTCCTCAATGCACACAGAAAGCGACAAAAAACACTGCTCGGTCAAGATAGTTCCTGCTGGAGTATGCACAGACAAGGGAACCTCCAACTTTTCTGGAACTAGACCATTCTCCTTTATCAAGACCTTGGCAAATCTCTTGGAAACAAAACTATGCGTGGCACCGGTATCAAATAAGACTCTAGCATGCATTCCCATAATTAGAATTGTACCTTCAGTGACGTGCTCTGCCAACTCTGCCTCGTCTCTCGCCAAGGCGAACACTCGAGCCGGAGCCCTCGGTCTCCCTGCTGCTCTCGGTGCCGGTCTCGCTGCTGCTGGTGCTGCTGCCGCTGCAGTCTGCTGCGCCATCTTCGACAGTCTCTGATCTTGTGGTTCTTATCACCACATCTCAGGCATCTCCCGGAAGTCACCCAACACACCTCGCCTCCATGACGCTTCCCGCACTGGTTACACACTGGCTTCTCTGCAATCATACCTCCGCCTGGAGTCGGTGCCGCTGCTCTCGCTGGAACCACTGCTCTCTGCTGAAAAACTGGGGTCTTCTTCTTCTTATCCTGCCGCTGGAAAGCTGATGCTGGCCTCTTCAAAGAAGCTCTCTTCTCTTCAAGGTAAACTTCCATCTCTGCCTCCTGCATGCAAGCTGCTGACAAAGCTTCCTCCATGGAACGATGTCCTAATGCCACCAGTCTCGTCCTCAGGGACGGCTTCAACCCCATGATAAATTTCTTTACCTTCCTCCGCTCATCTGCTACTATGTGAGGCGCATACTTGGACAGCTCCGCAAATCTTGCCTCATACTCAAGTACACTCATTGACCCCTGGGTCAACGTCAAAAACTCCTGCTCCATGCGGTCCTGCACGTGCTCTGGAATATACTTCGCCTTGAACAAGCGGACGAATTCAGTCCATGCAACCTCCATAGCACCATCTTCAAACTGTGTGCGTAGTACAGAGGACCACCACACGTCAGCACGCTCCTGCAAAAGAAGGTAAGTACATCTAAGATATATTCCAAACAATACCCATAATCTCCTTAAAATCTATCTTTACTTGTAGCATATAAGTAGCTAAGGTCACTCTCTCCTCTTCCGCACAACGAAGGGCACGAAAGATCTTCTCCGTCTCTCTAAGCCAACTCTCCGCAAGAATGGGATCACTCTCTCCCTTAAAGAAAGGCGGGGTCATCCTCCTGAATCTTTCCATCATAGGCACTCCTCCAAAAACTGCCTCCTGAGCAGGTGCCCGTGCCTACAATCCAAAACATCTCTTAGATAACAACTCTTCAGTTAGCACCTTGAATAATTCTTGCAGCTACCGACCTGAACCTGCGCCTGCAATGCCGCTGTAGTCTGAGCCTGAGTCTGCATCGCATGCACCAATCCTTGCATCAATGCTCCGTAGTCTACAGGTGGTGGTGGGGGTGGTAAAGGTACACCCGCCTGGTCTTGAGCCTGCTGTGCTGGAGTCTGCTGATCACCTGCTGACTCATCACCTCGAGCCGGGCCAGCTCCTCTACGTCCACGAGTCGCCATAGTCTGCAAAATAAGCATCCTATTTAATAACCTATCATTCTACATAACTTGGACTAATTCTTTATGCAGACTTGAAATATGAATACAATACTGATATTCTATTTATGTACATGTTCAACCTGGATCGCTCTGATACCAATCTCTGTAACGCCCCTCTTAGACCCAGTACAGTTACACCAACTCACATTGGATCTAATAGAGGTATTACAGTGGAACGAATCCAACAATTACAATACAGGTTGAAATATACACAAATAACTATTCAATTCCAATGATAAATGACCGAATATGGAATTAAACACTTGCAATCAGCATTTATTCAAAAGCAAATCTAATGCATAAAAAGGGTAGCAATAGTCCAAAGTTTATTACATTTCAAAGATCAGCTTCATAAAAAAATTACATAAGATTCTCACATACAAGATTCACTCTAAATCTCTCTATGCCAAGCTAAGTCTCCACGTCCTCACGCTCTGAGTCAGTTTGCACTAACTCCTCTGTATCCTCTGGCTCTCCTGAAATGTTAGGCAAGTATGAGTCTACAAGACCCAGCAAATCACATGAAAGACAGTTCAAGATATTAACAGTATATTAGTTTTAAAACATGGTAGTACATTAGCATTCCATTCATTGATATCATATACTTTTCTTACGATAGTTCTAAGTCCATTGGCAATCATTCATTTCATAGTGATTCTAACTATTAAGGAAATAAAACATGTTTCACATATAGCATAGAATTACTTATTCATGGAATCTATTCGATGTTATGTGACCTACAACAATTCTCATGTATCAATTTCTCATTTATGCATGCACTATTCTTTTACACAACAATTTTCATGTAGTAATATTAAAACATTGACATGTAGCATGAAATCCTTTGAACAAGTTCACGTGTAGGAATGTAAGCATATAACATGTAGTGCATAGTATGTAGAACAGGTAGACATGTAACTTGTAGCATATAACATGTAGCATGTAGATATGTAACTTGTAGCATGTAGTCATTTCATATAGTTGCCAAGACATAGCCCACACTAAATTAGAGATCAGTAGTCATTTAACATTCACTTATCACCTAGGCAATGTGGTGATGAAGTCATAGTATTTGCGAAAAACCGGGGAAAGTCCTTCCCACCTTGACCAGTAGAACAAGTCTACCTCCAGGATTTCAATCCGTTGCCCACGGATTCATTTCTTTACATGTAGGTGAACCATTACCATAGGGGCATCTACGGTGTAGTTCCTTGTAGGAATCTCTAAGATAGCAATGTCTTATTGGCATCATTGTTATAATGCATACAGTAACATGTATAATAGATTGTGACATTTCATTTTATACTATTTAACATGTGTTAATGCAATATTTCAAAGTACAACACTTTCAGTTCTGAAATCCTATTTACTGTACCACAAATCACTATCATGATACTAATATTCATTCTTGCATTTTCATTCATATTTATTCAATTCTATGTGTAATATATTGTTCAGAAATTCATAACAGAACGTACACATGTCTGAAAATTCTGAAATTTTAACAGAAATTCGAAATCAGTAATTACAATACACATGCCAAATTTCATAATTTTCTGATTTCTGCAACTATTTTTCATGAAATTAACTCTATTAAATCAACTAACTAACATGGTTTAATATTGAGAAAAGCTCACAATTTTCACATGGAACAGGGATTACTGACATATCATATCTATTGCAGTAATCTAAACATCAATCAACATGCTCTCTTTTAAATCATTATACTTTATCTTTTACTAACTTAACATTGATCGTTGTCATGTAATTATGCAAGTTCATTAATACATATATGTAACCTGTACATTATAGCAATAGACAGTCCATAATATAACAACCACATGCTCAAATATTTCATGGCTGAAACGCATACATTCATAAATTATACATTTAAACAAGTTCACTCAGATTTCAGGGAATACATGATTCTGATAATCTTGACGTCCATCATACGACGTTTACTATGGTCGACGTCCACTAACGTTGTCGTTAAGTAATTATAGACGGCGGCACATAGCGCCGTTAACACAAACAGACGGCGGCACATAGCGCCGTTTACATATAGTAAGGACAGAAAATACATATATATTTCGGATGAACTAAACGGCAGTCGATATTGCCGTTTACATTATATAGACGGCAATACCCCTGGACGTCTAGTTCTAAGACACAGAAAACACAGAAAACCTGCATGAAATAACGGTGTTTCTAACCCTTCCCGTAGGTTGTTTTCATGCTTTAAAAATACAGAAAAATGTTAAATACGTAATATATCATATCCTAAACTAATCCCCCATGTAACTTGCCTCAATCCCTCCTAATGGAGTGTCGAATCCGAGCTCGAAGAAGCCCGTCTCGCCAGGGAGACAGTTCTTTCCTCCGTCTTCAAGCAATCCGAAACCTCCTCCGATGAAGTTCCTCCGCCTGGATGAGCTTTTGGGCACGAAGTCCTATGTATCTCCTCGGTGTAGAAGCCTCCGAATTGCACGAACAAGCACCAGATCGCTCTGCAAATCCCTTCCTCGGCCCTCTTTCTCTCCTCCAGAACCAAAGCAAAAACCCCCTTTTCTTTCTGCGAGATCTGGTCTTATAAAGACCTCTCAAGCAAAGACCAGACCTAATCCTGACCCTCAGATCTAAAATCATCGGATCAGCCCATTAAAACCTTCCCGAAACAGTCGATCTCTTAAATCTAGAACGGAAAGCTCAAAAACAGGCAAGTCAGGTTAGCGTCAACATAGGTTGCCGTCTTCCCCCAATATAAATGTCCATTGATGATGTCGTTTATAGTCTTGCCCATAATTAAATAATTCATAAAATATTAAACGTCAATACCTATCGTCGTTAACACCATATAAACGGCATACGATATTGCCGCTTACAAGCCTTAACGTCAAACGATCTTGACGCCTAGTTCTTACACACAACAGCATTCAAATTATGTAGAAATAAACACACATTGTACAGAATAATTTCAAGGAAATTCTAGGGTACTACACTACCCCCTGAGGAAGCCGAAGATTTTCAAATTGTTCAGGAAAGGTTTCTGCAGCAATTCCGAGATCGAGTTGAACCTGAGTATTCTTTTATGGATCTGGTGGCCGAAAAGATGAAGGCCGATGAAGAATTTGTGGTCTATGCTGATAGGTGGCGTGCTTTGGCTGAAAAGGTCTACTGCCCTATGCCCGAGGAGGAGAAAGTCAAGCTGCTAATTGCCAATGCTACACCTACCTAGCGATCCATTATGGCCATGAATGACATTACTACCATGCACCAACTCTACAGCCGAGCCTGTTTCATTTAAACCTAACTCAAGGACTCGCCCATTCACTCTATGTTTGAAACCCCAAAATCTCGCTATCCCAAGGAGCCATAGGGTCCAATCACTAAAGGGGTACAAACTAATGAGCAAGTAGGTGCTGTCAATAATCCTCAGGGTCCGGTAGGTAGGTCACCCTACAGCCAACCTTCTCAGCAGCCTTGGAATAATAGGCCACCACCTCCTCAAACCCAAAACTGATGATCAGTCCATACCCATATAATTTATTATTTATATTTTTAATGATTAACAAAACTCTAGAAATAACTTTCTAACTTCAATTTTATGAAGTGTATTTACAGGCACTAAATTAAACAAGATCAGTAAGTTGCCTACATTCACTATTTTGTAAAGCTCATTACATATGTTTTGTCTAAGTATACATCGACTTCCATATAATAGCTCACAACGATTTCATTAGAAGAACATCGATTTCATCTCTACATCGGTTTTACTTAAACAACGACTTCCTTAGTAAAACATCGATTTCATTCTAGCATTGACTTCATAAGTAAAACAACGATTTCGGTCTTATAACGACTTCATAGTTAGAACATCGATTTCGTTGCTACATTGACTCTGCTTCACATAAACAACGATTTCATTTCTACATCAACTTCGCTTCATTTAAACATCGATTTCGTTGCAACAACGATTTCACCTCACTTAAACAACGATTTGGTTGCTACATCGACTTCGCTTTACTTAAACATTGATTTAGTTGCTACATCAACTTCGTTTGATTCAAACATCAAATAGCATTTCCCTTTTGGTGTCTCTTCATACAGTACGACTACTAATGTTGACTGATAGTTTTGACAAAGATAAGTGGTCTATGTTTAAGTATTTATTGTGTGCAGGGTTTCTGGTAGAAATACACGTGTCAAAGATAGACTTGTCAACCTGACAAGAGGATAGAAGATTCAGACAATCTTTCCTTATGAGTGTGTGTGTCAATCTGAGCATTAATGGCTGCAGGCTCACTTGCTCCATACTTCGGACCAAACACTCCAACGAGCATGAAGAATTGGGACAACAGATACTACAATGGTCAAATTATTTCAAAGAAGATAAATAGAAGACTGGTGACTCCATGCAAAATGCTCTTACACCTCTAGAACAACCTTTGAGAAGCTTGAAGATCTCAGTCACCTGTAGAGCAACAAGAGCTAGCTCGTCCATTCAAATCTTCTGTAGCTCTTAGCTCTCCATAGCAAATTTCCTAGCCTTTGAGAGCTTGAGTAGATTTGAGAGAGAGTCTATTGTTGATAATCTTTGTCTCTCAGATTTTGCCTCAGATCAAGCAGTGTGTATAAGATTGGTCTTGGGGCCTTCCATTTTCACTCATTCTTTTTGAGTGATCATCTTCGGGTGTGAAGAGAAGACCTATTGCATTAGGTGGTTCTGCTCCTCTTCTGGTAAGAGAAGAGAAGGCCAGCTGCGGCTGGATGTATAAGTGTCCTTCAGGGGGACTGTACCCTTGCTTAATAAAATCCCAAGTTGTTGCTTGGGGACTAGACGTAAAACTCCTTGGGATAGGAGATCCGAACCAGGATAAAATTTCTTGTTCTCTTTGTCTTTATTTAAAACTAACTCTAACTATCGAACTTAGTGTTTTTCTGTCAAGCATTTTATTTACAGGAATTATTCTAAAAGAAATTTTAGCAATCCATTCACCCCCCTCTGGGCTTGCTATCTGGGCAACAAGTGGTATCAGAGCCAAGTATCTTCGAGTAAGTAGATCTCACGATCTGAAGGGCAAAGATAAATGGCAGTTCAAGGTCATGCAGAAGGTCAGTCCGTCAATAGACCTCCTCTATTCGATGGTGAAGATTACAACTATTGGAAGACAAGGATGGAGTTCTTCCTTCAAGGACTTCATTTCTAGCTTTGGACGATAATAGAAGAAGGAGACCTCAAGGTAACCAATAGTAAAGGCAAATGGTTAGACGAAGACAAGAAGAAGCTATCTCAAAACAGCAAAGCTAAAAGCATACAATGTTGTTCGCTTAGTAAGAAAGAATTTAACAAGATATCAGCCTGTAAGTTAGATAAAGAGATGTGGGACAGGTTAAGGCGCACATATGAAGGAACTGACATGGTGAAGGAAACAAGAATAGACATTTTAGTAGCTCAATATGAGAGATTTCAAATACAGTATAAAGAGTCCATCTCCCAAATGTACAGTCGATTTATAGACATCACCAATGGTCTGGCTGGGCTTGGAAAGACCTATGAGACTGGAGACATGGTAAGAAAAATACTAAGATCTCTACCAACCTCATGGACTCCAATGGTCACAACAATAAAAGAAGCTAATGATCTTAGCAGAATGTCACTTGAAAAACTCATCGGGTCGTTAATAGCTCATGAGATAAATATTGAAAGGCTGGGAGAATCCTCTTGCAAGAAGAAGCACAACAATGCTCTCAAAGCCACAGAAGACACTTCTTGTGATGCCCTGAATTTCTTTTTCTCACTTATAATTTGTGCATGTGCATTTGATTGTTGCAAGTATGGTAGGTGTATTTAGTAGTGTATATTGTAATTCTATATTCCTCATGGATAACATGCATGTATTTTATGATATTTAGGTGAGAATAGGCAATTAGCTAAATTGTGCATATTGTGTATATTAAGAATCCCATGCATATAGTACTTAAGTAATGTTGTGCAAGTTTAATCTAATTACCAGTGCGCATGTTGTATCTATCTATTTCATGCATAATGTACATAAGTATGTTACATCCGTGTGTGTATACTATATATATGTCAAACCAAGTGTGTGCATGCAAGAACTATTTTGTTGAATAGATTATTCCTAGCTAACTTAATTCATATTCCCTCCTAATGATTGTGAAGCCCTCGCAATTCTTGTCATTTTATTTTGCCGCGTGTTGAATCACTCTTATGTAAAACATCATGTCCGCATAGGTAGATATCTACGTACATATTATCTTAATGTACTTATGTATGCATGTGTATGTCTAGGTATAAATATTGTTGATTTCATGGTATAGTAATATGCATGTTATACCTTATACATTGTATGTATATACATAGTGTAAATACGGTGCTTTGCATGGTTTTGGTGTTCTGGCCGATAGCATCTTAGTGTCAACATGAGTGGACGTTTATGATAAGTCAACGTCCATATCAATGGACGTCAATTGTATGTAGACGGCCAGTTTGTGGACGACTATTTCCCTAATTTTCTGTGCACTACAGAACGCAGAGAGCATGGATTGGGCTAGCTCCCTGATTGGGGAGATGTCACCTACGCCTCTCCCATCTTCTGTGCCCGAGATCCCCAGGGCCAAGACTTATAAAACTCCCCGCCTTGTGTATGAGAGAGCTCTCTTAGCTCTTTGCAAGGAGAGAAAGAAACCCTAGCTGAGAACAAGAGAAGACCAAAAGTTTGTGGCCTTTAATCCATCGACTGGAGGTGTTCCCCAAGGAGCTACAACATCTGGAGAACAGCCAATACATCCAAGAAGAGATCCCAACTCCGAGGTGCCACCTACATCGACAGGAGAAGAAGATTGAAGGAGTTTCTGAGCACCATTTTGGCAAGGCCGAAAAGGGCTTCATCAACATATTCTGATCTTTGTAGATTTTTTTTGAGAGGCAAGTAAACCCTAGATCTTAAGCTTATGCATGTCCCCTAAGTCCTAGGTATTTTTGTGGGTTTTAATTCGTGTCCTGGAGCCCTACATTTCCCCTTTCTTTCAAGCTCGGTCTGTGTTTTTACACAGACAGGCACTTGATGGAAAGATCCCTAGCCGTCAATATCTTGTGTTGACGACATGCGATGCTGCCGTCAACCTATGTGAACGGCCAACCCCTTGCCGTTTAGTTCTTAGGGCCAAAACAGTGAACTATTCTTCCCTATATGATTAATTTTCGGACTTCTTCACATGAGGATATAGTGCAAATTTTATACGTTATGTAAAATAGCTAATAGAATGTGTTGTGAGATTTTTAGGTTTTTTTGTAATTAGTATGAATTGTTAGAATTATGTTAAATACATGTTTGATATGCTCTTTAATGTGGTAGCTTCCTGATGACCTGATCTATGTTGTATTTGAGTGCCACATAATTTGTGGAGAATGTGTCTACACCTCAGTCCATGTCTTGAGAATTTGGGAATTTTCCCATGACCATGCAATATACTGTAATTTCTGTATTCAAAATAGAGAATACATGTAGGTTATGTTAAAAATCTCAGAAAATTATATGACACAAGATAATTTCGGGCAAAATTTCTATGGTAATATGAATGTTAGACACAGGTCTGTGAACTGTTAAATTTGATCCTAGCATTTTGAGTCCATGTTAAACTAATTTATGAATGGCATGTAAATGAGTGTTTTATTTTCTATAAATCCGGCATAGCTCAGAAAAATATGAAAATTTGCATGTATGATCTAAAACCTTCAACAAGTCTGTGGTTAAATTCTCATAGGATTTGGGGAAACAAAAAGTTATATTCATGTAAATTTCACATGAAAATAGAAATTAAAGTGTGTCCATTGAGATGATTTACTTGCTGATTGATCTCAATATGATTGGGATAATTTTTCTGAGTGTTTAAACCCTGTTAACAGTAGTACCATGTTAGGGTTAACTGAGATATGTGGAATTTATAGATGTAACATATAAAATGATTCAACAGAATAAGTAAAACATGTGAATAATGTGTGAAAATGAGATAAAGTGAATGTAATGTGTAATAATTGGGCCTAAAATGACACGACTACCCTAGAGACTTTGAGAGTTGTACATAAAAAAGTCCCTATGGAAAGCTCTATGTGTGAAAAGTTCGTCCTAAAGGCATTAGGGAAATCCTGGAGGTGGACAAGTACCACTGGATAGGGTGGAGAGGGCTTCTCCCGGTCTGCGCAGTTACCAAGATTCACCACTGTATTGCCTAGGTGGTGGGTATGTGATTATGAGTTGTGTTATGTGTTATGAGATGTGATGAGTCGTGTTATGCGATGATTTATGAGAATGAGATATTTGTTAGTGTCCTCTAATGGTGGTTAGGACTATGTGTCATGGCAATTTGTTTAAGCAATGAAATATGAATAAAGTGTGAAATGATATGTGAATGTGGCACATGGTGAGTGCAAATGATATGATATGTGATAAGCGAAAACAAGAGTAAATGATATGATAATTATGTGAAATGAGATGTGAGGGAGAGTTAATGCAAATGAGAGTGTGCTTACATGTGAAAACTAGTTTATTAGCATGCTATGTTTATATTTTCCATAATGTTAATATCTCAATTGAAATGCCATGCATGGTATCATATCATGTAGATTACAATTCGTCATGTAATGGTGTATGTGAGTAAACTTAGACAACCATGTTATTTATGCAACACAAAATATGAACATGTAGACTTGTCAAAGGGATAAGATAATATGTGAATAATTATAGATCCATGTAATTGAATGTAATGCATATAAGAACAGCAAGGAAAGTGTGATTAGGTACATGGTAAATGCATGAATAATATTTGGATTCCATGCTAGTTGAAATGCTCAATTAGTATAAAGTTTCATACTTAAAGTTTATTGTGGCTAAATGGTTTTACCATGTTTTAACCTTCAATTCATGCTATAAAATGTGAAGCTATGTGCATGTGATTTTATTATGTTAAAACAACAAGTAAATTGTACATTTAAATATGAAAAGTGCATGTGAAAAGAATGTAGTCATTATGCTAGCTTGTTCTTTTCCCTTATGCTAAATTTTATGCTTTAGTGGTAGAGATATCTATGGAATGAAATAATGGTTGGACGAATCATGCTACATGTTAGGCGTATGAAATATGTACATGTGTATAAATGTAATGCTCATGATTTAGAATAGAAATATGATAGACTAAAGCATGCTCATGTGAATAAAATATGTGTTACTAGTTAAGGGTAAGGACCATGTGTACCCTTGTGAGTTGATGATAGTGTGCATCTCTTTAATGTTAATGGCTTAGTGCGAGTGTGACATGTTTATGTTTAAGTCATTGGTTTGCTTGCTTAGTCTTTGGACTCACTCTTGCTTCGGCATACAGGTTGACAGGTATCGTGTACTAGAAGGAAGCTTAGTGAGGATCGCCATTTAGAAGACTATTTTGTGGAGCTACTACTAGTTGTACTTTTCTTTTCTCATAGTATGAAAAGAATTATTGTATGGACAATATTTGGACAATGTAGTTCTTTTATCTTGTATTAATGCGGACATTGTCTTTCTATTTCGCTATTTAGATTGTGGAATGTGTGTTGGTGATGGATTAGAAGTTGAGTTATTTATTTTATTCCGCTGCCCTCTATTGCTATCTAGGTACATATCAACCTATCGACTAGTGTTGGGTACATGTCCCACTGTGACGACACCCTTTATACCGATGGGGATTGGTATAATCGTACCAGTATGAAGAGCGTCGTTACACTTCTGATGGCGAATCTGAAAGTGATAAAAGTAATGAGAGCAGTGAAGATGAAGAAGCTTTCCTCCCTAGAAGATTGCAGCGCATACTAGCTAAGAAGAAATACCAGTCAGGAAGAAGGTATTTCAAGAAGGGTAGAGACTTCAAAAGATCTGAAGGCAAAGAAGTCAAGAGATCTGAACCAATATGATATGAGTGCAAGAAGCCTGGATGCATCAAGGCTGAGTGTCCAAAACTAAAGAAGACAGAGTTCAAGAAGAAGGACAACATGAAGAAATTCAAGAAGTACAAGAAGAAAGCCATGGCTGCTGCATGGAACAACGAAAATGACTCAGACAGTGAGTCAAGCTTCAACGAAGAAGAAGAACAAAAGGCCAACCTGGCCTTCATGGCGAACATTGATGATAAGGTAACTTCTGACTAATCCTTTACATCATGCAATGAATCAGATTCAGATAGTTTAGAAGAAGCTTTTAATGAACTATATAGTAAATACAAAACTGTCTGTAAGTTACTAAAAACAACCAAGAAAAATTATGCATGCTTAGAAATAACTAACTCAGATTTAAAATCTGGAACTGAGCAATTAGAAAAACAAATCTATGAATTAAAAAGAAGAAATGAACTGTTATGCGTAGATATAAAAGCTAAGAATGAAAAGATAACAAATCTAGAAAATCAGAAAACCACAAGCAAACTCGAAAGTGAAATTAACACAGTAACAAAAGATAATGAATACTTGACAGCTACAATTGAAAAATTCACAAATGAAAAATCTTCTTTAATATTAAAAGGAGTAAGAAGATCAGGTAAGAAAAAATATGGTTTAGGATATATTCCACCTGACAATGAAGAAACAATTATTCATCCTAAAATTCATCCAATGCCAGAATTCATAGCTGAACAAAGTCCCAACTATAAATCAAATAATAAAAACCATAAACCAAACAAAACAATAAACAATATCCCTTGCTGCACTCATTGTAATAAATTAGGTCATAATAAAATATCATGTACAACTAAACACTTAAAATAGATTCCGAAGAGAAACTGTGAAGAAGCTAACCAACCAGAAACCAAAAGAACTTGGGTAGCTAAATCTCAATGATTTATTGCAAGAAAGCCTTAGAGCATCAAAGTGGTACCTAGACAGTGGGTGCTCAAGGTATATGACTGGAAACAAAAGACTGTTCTTGCACATCAAAGATGAAGAAGGCATAGTAACCTATGGTGATAATGGAAAAGGGTCAGTAATTGGTTGCGGATCAATTGGAAGCCAAGATATAATCCTGATAAAAGATGTTCTATCTGTCAAAAAACTCATGCACAATCTAATCAGTATCAGTCAGTTGTCTCACAAGGGTCACCATATCAAGTTTCAGAAATCTAAGTGTTCGATCAATAACGATGGTGCAACTATCTTTGAAGCCATCAGAGAAAAGATTTTATATGTATAGCATCTAGAAGAGTTGAAGGAACAAGACATTTTTCTAGCAGCAAGTAAAGAGCAGAATGCTGAATTGTGGCACAGAAGGTTAGGTCACTGCAGCTTGGATGGAATAAGAAAACTCATCAAACATGATCTAATGGAATGTCTACCGAAGATAAACTCAAAACTAGATAACATTTGTGAACCATGTGCAAAAGGTAAGCACGCAAGATCTTCCTTCAAATCCAAGATAGTACTCACTACCTCCAAACCACTAGAACTGCTTCATACGGACTTGTTTGGACCAATGAGAACAACTAGCCTAGGAGGAAAGAATTTCGGATTTGTTATAGTTGATGATTATTCAAGATTTACATGTGTATCATTTCTTGAGCATAAAGATGAGACATTTGAGAGCTTTGTGAATTTCAGTAAACTTGTTCAGAAAGATAAGAAGTTCAATATCATAGGTATTCAATCCGATCATGGATGAGAGTTTCAGAATGACAGGTTTGCAAAATTTTGTGATGATCTGAGAATTGAAGATAATTTCTCAGCACCAAGAACACCACAACAAAATGGAGTAGCTGAGAGGAAGATTAGAACTCTGTTGGATATGGCCAGGACTATGCTATCTGAGTATAACCTTCCAAGATATTTCTGGGCAAAAGCCATAAATATAGCCTGTTATATTATAAATAGAGTCATAATCAGGCCAATTCTGAAAAAGACTGCATATGAGCTGTACAAGCAAAAGAAGCCCAAGATCAGCCATCTTAGAACATTTGGATGCCCATTCTTCATTCACAACAATGGTAAGAGAGACATAGGTAAGTTGGATCCCATATCCGATGAAGGCATCTTTATGGGGTACATTTCTAAACCTAAAGGCTATAGAGTTGTTAATAAAAGAAGTTTATTAATTGAACAAACCGTGCATGTTATTTTTAATGAGTCTAACCCTTCCTTAAGAAAGGAATCTGGAAGTGATGATGAAGATACGAATAACCTTATCCAGAAGCTGAAAGAAACTACCATCAAGGATGATGAAGATCCACCATTGGAAGAACTGCAACAGAAGGACATTATTCATGACGATCTTCCAAAGGAATGGAGGTACAAAAAGGATGACCCAATTGACAATATCATTGGGGATCAATCAGTTTGGGTAAGAACTAGAGGTAATATTATTCCATGTGATTATTTAGCATTTGTATCCCAAATAGAGTTGAAGACAGTCAATGAAGTATTGTCTTATGAATCTTGGATTTTAGCCATGCAAGATGAGCTTAATCAGTTCAGGAGAAATCAGGTTTGGTCCCTTGTTCTGAGACCATTAGATCATCCTGTGATTGGCACCAAATGGGTGTTCAGGAACAAATTGGATGAAGCTAGTGTGATCACTAGAAACAAGGCTAGACTGGTTGCTCAGGGCTATTCCTAAGAAGAAGGCATAGATTTCGATGAAACCTATGCACCAGTGGCTAGACTAGAGGCTATTCGAATATTACTTGCTTATGCATCTGCTTTAGATTTAAAACTTTTTCAAATGGATGTGAAATCAGCATTTTTGAATGGCTTTATAAAGGAGGAAGTTTATGTGGAACAACCTTCTGGTTTTGATGATTCAGATTTTGCAAATCATGTTTTCAAATTGCATAAAGCATTATATAGTTTAAGACAAGCACCTAGAGCATGGTATGAAAGACTTAGTGCATTCCTATTAAATCATGGTTCTATTAGAGGACAAGTAGATAGCACGTTGTTCATTTAATCAAATGCTAAAAAAAATATTACTTGTGCAAATCTATGTACATGATATTATTTTTGGATCTATTGATGAATCATTGTGTAAGTATTTTGAGAAGCTCATGCAGGGAGAATTTGAGATGAGCATGATGGGAGAACTCAAATACTTCCTTAGATTACAAATCAAGCAAAGCAATGAAGGAACACACATTTGTCAAGCAAAATACACCAAGGAACAGTTGAAGAAATTTGGATTTGATAATGCTAAACCACTGTCCACTCAAATGAGCACATCCACCAGGTTAGACAGTGATTAGGAAGGTAAGAAAGCTGATCAAAAACTTTATAGAGGTATGATTGGTTCTTTGCTTTATCTAACAGCTAGTAGGCCTGATATTTTATTTAGTGTATGCATGTGTGCAAGATATCAGTCTGATCTAAAGGAATCTCATTTAATATCTGTTAAAAGGATCTTTAGATATTTATCTAAGACTCATAACATAGGACTATGGTACCCTAAATCTTGTGAAACTGGTTTAATTGGATATTCGGATGCTGAATATGTAACGACCCTCCTTATACCAGTACAGTTATACCAACCCACATCGATATAATGAGTGCCGCTACAGTGGGACATTTACCCAACACATATACAATAGACTAAAATGTACACAAATATAACACATAACAACGGAATAGAAAGAACTGGAAATAAATATCGTATTCCATGATCATCACTTATACACAGTCTATATAGAACAAAGAAATCAAATACTTCATTACTGAGAAATTAAACTATTTCATTGTCCACATCTTGCAACTAAATAAATTACGTGATCTCTACATAATACAAGTCCTCTCTTATCACATACTATGTAAGTGAAGTACAAAAGTAAATCTCCACGGAAGATGCTACTCCTCACGCTAGGAGTCGCTCCTAAATGTCTCTTCCAAAGAAGTGGAGATATCTGCAGTTGTACGCCGAAGCAAGAGTGAATCTATGAGACTCAGCAAGTAACTTCCCACACATTAAGCATACATACATCCTATGACATTGTACTCATTTAACAACTTCACTAGTACATGTAACATGGATTAAACAAATCTGAAAAGAAAGCCTACATGATACTGATGATCAGTCTGTCCCCATGTAATTTTAATTAATTATATATTTATTTTGGTGATTAACAAAACCATGTCAAAGATTACTGACTCATATTCCATAAGTCTTGAGCACAGGAAATACTACAGGAAAATCAAGCAAATTTGGTAAGTATGAAGCAATATTAAGTTCAGCATGACATTTCTCTAAGTCCACATCGACTTTCCTTATGCTACATCATTTAGATTTAAACAGAAATCGTTATCGTAACGATTTGCTCATCGCAATGATTCCTTAAGTTATCGTAACGATTTGCTCATCGCAACGATTCCTTAAGTCATCGTAATGATTTGCTCATCGCAACGATTCATTTAGTCAACGTAACGATTTGGTCATCGCAACGATTCATTTAATCATCGTAACGATTTGCTCATTGCAACGATTCCTTTAGTCATTGTAACGATTTGCTCATCGCAACGATTCCTTTAGTCATCGTAACGATTTGCTCATCGCAACGATTCCTATAGTCATCATAACGATTTGCCCATCGCAACGATTTCTTAAGTCGTCGTAACGATTTGATCATCGCAACGATTCCTTAAAACGTCATAATGATTTGCTTCGTGCATCGACTTCTTTAGTAATCATAACAATTTACTTTGCGCAATGATTTCTTAAGTGTTCATAACGATTTCCTTAATGAACACAACGATTTGCCTTCTACAACGATTTCTTTATCGATCACAACGATTTTCTTGTAACTCATAACGATTTGATTGTATCATCTTGTTCATAACAATTCTTTTGTAGAAACATAACGATTTGATACTAAGTTACAATGATTTAGCGGTTAGTGCATAATGATTTCATAAGTCATGAATGCATCGATTTTATGTTTATAACGACTTGATATTTAACAGCGTTGAATAGTCAAAGTCTTCGCACATATCTTTCTGACATCTATGCATTTAATGAAGACTGAACGTATCTCTGCATGCATGCAGACGATATCATCCATTATCGTGCCTACTCTGTATGCATCTTTTAGAACAGCAAAATAGCATTACTACTTTGGTGAATACTCACACCAACGATGTCTGACAACAAGAGATAACCTAGCTGTCTACCGTTTTAGCATTTAATATATGCAGGTCTCTGATAACATTCTTCGTACAACATTGGACCTTGTAGAAGCCAAAGGACACTTCAGAAGATCCTATCTCTTTACGTGCACAAATGGATAAGAGACTGTTGACTGGAAGCTTCCAAGTGCCACTCAGTCTAACGTCCACCAAAAGCTAGAGGCAACGGATACTTCAACGTTCAGATTTCAAATTGAAGCTATATATTGAAGAAAGAAGCTTCAGAAGCAAAAATAAATATAGACAGAGAACGACAGTCATAGAAATCACTCTGATCATCAAGTCTTCTGCGAGTTCTCAAGAAAGAGCCAAACCTCATTCCATTAGATTAGCTCTTTGCTCTCTACATTGTTTGTAGATTTTCGAGAGAGCTTGTTTGGTTCTAAGAGTGAGCTTATGTTAGTAGATCTCTTTTCTCTCAGTCCCTACCTTTAGATATTAGCTTGTCAAAGCTTAATCTAGGGGCTTAATCTCCTTCTTACTTGCTTCTGTGCTCGTACCCTTCATGTGTGAAGGAAGACCTAGTGGTATCCAGGGTGTGTGTGTGCCCTTCTATTGTGAAGGAAGACCTGGTGGGGTATCCAGGGTGTTGTTTCTCTTCAGTCTGTGAGGAGAAGACCAGCTGAGCTAGGTGTTGTAATGTCCATAGGGGGACTGTACCCTAGTTAGTAAAATCCTGAGTTGTTGCTCAGGGACTGGACGTAGGACTATTGTGGAAAGGAGGTCTTGTGTTTGTTGTTTTTCTTTACTAACACTAACAATCTTCAAAGCGTATTTCTTTGTGAACATTTTAGTGAACATGTATTAATTGACAAATTTCAAAAGACCCATTCACCCCCCCCTCTGGGCTACCTAACTGGGCAACAAGTTGTATCAGAGCAAGTCTCTTCGATAAAGAAGAAGATCCAACGATCTGAAGAGTAAAGATCCATGGCAACCCAAGGTCACAATGAAGGTCAGTCTGTCAACCGACCACCATTGTTCGATGGAGAAGACTATGCTTACTGGAAAACAAGAATGGAGTATTTTCTACAAGGTAATGACTACCAGATATGGTACATAGTTGAAGAAGGCGATCTCCTAGTCACCAACGAAAAGGCTCAATGGATAGATGATGAAAGAAAGAAGATTTCTTTAAACTGTAAGGCTAAAAGCATTTTGTGTTGTGCTCTCAGCAAGAAAGAATTCAATAGAGTGTCAGCCTGCAAATCCGCAATGGAGATGTGGGAAAAATTGAGAATCACTTATGAAGGCACGGGCAAGGTCAAGGAAACCAGGATTGACATTCTGGTAAGTCAATATGAAAGGTTCCAGATGCAGTCAGGAGAATCCATAACCCAGATGTTCAGTCGATTCACAGACATTACAAATGGGCTGACTGGACTAGGGAAGACATGAAATGGGAGATATGGTCAGGAAGATTCTTAGATCTCTACCCTCTACATGGACTCCTAAAGTGAGCTATTGAGGAGGCAAATGATCTAAAGAGAATGTCTCTTGAAAAACTCATTGGGTCCCTTATGGCTCATGAGATTAACATGGAGAGATTAGGAGAATCCTCTAGTAGGAAGAAGCACTCAAATGCACTCAAGGCCGACAAAGACACATCAGAAGAATCATTATACCACAGTGAGAGCAGCAAGGACAGTGATGATGAAGAAGCAATGCTATCCAGAAGACTGCAACGGATTCTAGAAAAGAAGAAGAAGTTCCAATCCGGCAGAAGGCATTTCAAGAAACACAAAGAGTTCAAGAAGTCAGAAGGAAAAGAGCAGAAGAAAGCTGAGCCGTTACGTATAATTGTAAGAAGCCAAGACACATCAGGGCAGAGTGTCCAAAACTCAAGAAAACTGAATTCAAGAAGAAGGGCAGTTCAAGAAAGTTCAGAAGATATAAGAAGAAAGCCATGGCAGCAGCTTGGGACAACAGCAGTGACTCAGATAGCGAGTCAAGTTCAACCAGCGAGGAAGAAGAAAAGGCTAACCTAGCCTTCATGGTAGACGTCACAGAAAAGGTAACCTCTGACTCATCCTTTGATTCCTGCAATGATTCTGATTCAGATAACTTAGAAGACGCTTTTAATGAATTATATGATAAATATAGAGAAATATCTAAATTACTAAAAGCTAGTAAGAAAAATGTTACATGTCTAGAGAATACCAATTCAGACTTAAAATCAGAAAGTGAACAACTAGAAAAGAACCTTAGTGAACTCAAAAGAAGAAATGAATTGCTATGCAAAAATCTAAAAGATAAAAATGATCAAATAACAAAATTAGAAAAACAAGAAAGTTCAGATAAACTAAAAAATGAAATCAAAAATTTAACAGAAGAAAATGATAAACTGTCAAATACCTTAGAAAAATTCACTAATGGTAAGAATTTTCTAATACTGAGAGGTGATAGACGATCAGGAAAAAGGAAACATGGTCTAGGCTATACGCCCCCAGATAATGAAGACACAACAGTATACCCTAAGACATATCCAACTCAAAAATTTGTACCTGAACAAGACATAGCATACAAAGCTCACCTTAAATATCCAGAAAAAGTAACTAGAATAACATGCTGCAGTCACTACAACAAATTAGGTCACAAGAAGACTACATGTCCAACTAAATATAAAAGGTGGATAATCAAAAGGAAAAATGATGATACTAACCAACCAGGACCCAAAAGAACTTGGGTACCTAAAGCTTAATGTTTTTATTTCAGGGAAATCTTCGAGCATCCAAATGGTATTTGGATAGTGGATGTTCAAGACACATGTCAAGAAATAGAAGATTATTTTCTCATCTAGAAGCTGAAGAAGGAACAATCACCTATGAAGACAATGGCAAAGGGACTGTTATTGGTACTGGATCTATTGGCAGGAATGGAAAACCAATAATAGAAGATGTTCTTTGTGTATAAGGTCTGAAGCACAACCTCATAAGCATCAGCCAGCTTTGTGACAAAGGCTATCAGATTAAGTTTCAAGAATCCAAGTGTAGTATCTTGAAGGATGGAATAGTAATCTTCGAAGCCAACAGAGAAAAGAATCTGTATGTGCTCTGTCTTGAAGAACTCAAGGACCAAGACATCTGTTTAGTAGCCAATAAAGAGCAGTCAACTGAGCTATGGCACAGAAGATTGGGCAACTGCAGTTTGGACGGCATGAACAAGCTCAGAAAGAGAAGCCTTGTGGAAGGTCTGCCAAAGGTCAACAATAAATTAGATGGAATCTGCAGACCGTGTGCAAAAGGGAAGCACACTAATAGTTCCTTCAAGTCAAAGACTGTGGTAACCACCTCTAAACCCTTGGAACTCCTTCATATGGATTTATTTGGGCCAATGAGGACCACGAGTCTTGGAGGAAAGATTTTTGGCTTCGTAATAGTGGATGATTACTCCAGATTCACATGAGTGTCATTCTTGGAACACAAAGATGACACATTCAAAAGTTTTGTAAGTTTCAGCAGAAAGGTGCAAGAAGACAAGAAGTATTGCATTGTTGGAATCCGGTCAGATCATGGAGGAGAATTTCAAAATGAAAATTTTGCAAAATTCTGTGATGACCAAGGGTTTGAGCATAACTTCTCAGCACCAAGGACACCACAGCAGAATGGAGTTGCTGAGTGGAAGAATAAAACCTTATTGGACATGGCAAGAACAATGCTATCAGAATATGACCTGCCAAGATATTTTTGGGCTGAAGCAGTGAACACAGCAAGCTATATCATTAACAGGGTAATGATCACGCCAATCCTGAAGAAGACAGCCTATGAACTATTCAAAGGAAAGAAGCCAAAGATCAGTCACTTTAGAACATTTGGATGTCCTTGCTTCATCCACAATAATGGAAAAGGGGATATTGGTAAGTTAGATGCCAAATCAGATGAAGGCATCTTCATGGGGTGCACTTCTAAACCCAAAGTCTATAGAGTGTTTAATAAACGCACTTTATTAATTGAGCAGTCTGTACATATTATTTTTGATGAAACTAATCCTTCCTTGAGAAAGGAAGAAGATAGTGACATTGATGATGCAGATGAATTGTCTAAGAAATTAAAGGATACATCAATTGAAGACAAGAATGATCCACCTCTAGAAGATCTGCAACAAAAGGATATTACAAATGAAAATCTTCCAAAGGAGTGGAGATACAAAAAGGATCACCCATCTGAGAACATCATTGGTGATCCATCTGTAGGGGTAAGAACAAGAGGTAATGTAATACCTTGTGATTATCTAGCATTTGTTTCTCAGATTGAGCCTAAGATAGTCAATGAAGCTCTCACTGATGAATCTTGGATTATAGCCATGCAAGATGAACTTAATCAATTCAAGAGAAACCAAGTATGGTCACTTGTTCCCAGACCATCAGACCATCCAGTTATTGTCACCAAGTGGGTGTTCAGAAACAAATTGGATGAGATTGGTGTGATCTTAAGAAACAAGGCCAGACTGGTAGCTCAAGGCTATTCCCAAGAGGAAGTCATAGATTTCGACGAAACCTATGCACCTGTAGCTAGACTTGAGGCTATCAAAATTTTACTTGGTTATGCATCAGCTTTGGATTTAAAACTATTTCAAATGGATGTCAAATCTGCTTTTTTAAATGGTTTTATCAAGGAGGAAGTTTATGTGGAACAACCCCCAGATTTTGATGACACAGAATTTCCTAATCATGTTTTTAAACTTCATAAGACATTGTATGGTTTAAAGCAAACACCTAGAGCCTGGTATGAAAGGCTTAGCTCTTTTCTTTTAAACCATGGATTCAATAGAGGTCAAGTAGATAGCACTCTTTTTATAAAGTCAAAGGTCAACCATATACTACTTGTTCAAATTTATGTAGATGACATAATTTTTTGATCTACTGATGAATCCCTTTGCAAGTATTTTGAAAAGTTGATGCAGGGAGAAATCGAGATGAGCATGATGGGGGAGCTCAACTATTTCCTTGGACTACAAATCAAGCAAGGAAAAGATGAGACCCACATCTTTCAAGCAAAATACACCAAGGAGCTTCTGAAGAAATTTGGATTCGACAATGCCAAACCACTGTCAACACCTATGAGCACATCAACAAGGATGGACAGTGACAAGAATGGTAAGAAAGTAGACCAAAGAACTACAGAGGTTTGATAGGTTCTTTACTTTACCTAACAGCTAGCAGACCTGATATTTTGTTTAATGTATGTATGTGTGCTAGATATCAGACAGATCTTAGAGAATCACATCTGATTTCAGTTAAAAGAATCTTTAGATACCTATCTAGAACTCATGATTTAGGTCTGTGGTATCCAAAATTTTGTGAAATTAACTTACTAGGATATTCAGATGCTGATTATGCTGGATGCAAAATAGATAGAAAAAGCGTCAGTGGATGTTGTCAATTTTTTGCAGGATGTTTGATATCATGGTCCTCCAAGAATCAGAATTCAGTGGCACTATCTACAGTTGAAGCTGAGTATGTTGCTGCTGGAAGTTGTTGTACACAACTCCTGTGGATCAAGCAACAACTTAAGGACTATAGACATCACATGAAATCAATCCCATTACTATGCGACATCACCAGTGCAATAAACCTCACCAAAAATCCAGTAAAGCATTCAAGGACCAAGCATATTGAGGTTGGCACCTCACTTTTTGATAAAGCATTTATTTACTCTGAAATCATTGTAGAAACAATTCACCTCCTACCTTTACCCTTTTTCCCCCCTTTCGTTCCCTTGCCTGAGCCGATACCGTAACGATTTTGGCATCGACTCTCTGCAAGTTTGAAGCCTCTCTCTTCTTCCCGCGAAGAATTTCTTGAGGGCTTCCCTTCCTACTTCCATCTCCACCCTCTAGAAACCCTTCTCCACCCGAATCCATGGTCGCATCAGTTGTTTCCGGCAGTCTTGGAGGCTGCAGTGCTGAGTTTCTCACAGTCGAGCAGCAAGAGAGGTTCACTTTTGTGAAAACTAAGCTATGTGGAAATAAGGCAGTAGATGTTGCAGATCTTGAGAAGAATGGTATGCACAGCATAGTGACCGCTATGAACAGGATGTAGTGGATGGAAATCTCAACCTTCTCAGAGGTAAGCTATCCAGACCTCGTGAAGGCCTTTTATGTGTGTTTGCGATCAGAGGCAGATGGGTCATTGACATCCTCTGTCAAGGGAGTCTAGATCAAGATTGACCATGAGCTTCTGAAGACCCTGTTTCGTGTGAGCACGTCTGGTCACAGTGGGATCCACTCTATGGATACCCAGGCAAAGGGTCTAGAAATTGTTGGTCCAGGATTTAGGTTGAAAGATGGTAAATTGGATATCAATCGATTGAATGCATTCAATCGCCTTCTACACTTTATAGTCTGTCAGATTTTGGTTGCTAGAAGTTCTACCATTTCAACCTGTACTAAAGTTGATTCAGATATGATGTTTTGGGCAATTCAGAACCAGGAGGTAAATATGGCTATAGTGGTTATTGAAAGAATGAAGTTTGCTCATGATCAAGTTTGGGATACTAAGAGCAAGTTAAATGTATCCTTGCCCTATGCCTACCTGCTCACCAAGATTTTCAAACATTATGGCATATATGTGTCTGGAGTAGTAGTTGAGAAGATGGGCCAAGCAATTAGGTCCAGAAATTTGTGAAAGAGTGGTTTTTCAATAGTAAATGGTGTATGGTCCAAGACCTCTGTGGCTGAGGGTGAGGCCATAATTGGTGAAGCCCAAGAAATCCAGCAAGAGGTAGTAGCAGCAGCAGAAGCAGTAGCAGTGGAAAGAGTAGGCGCAGAGGAAGCTTCAGCAGCTCCAACAGAAGCAATAGTGGAAGAAATTGATAGAAGAATTGAGGGCATTCCTCCTGAGATTATTGTCCCTGTTGGATCAATATCAGAGGAACCTCTACCTTCCTCCTTAGTAGCTTCAGTGCTTCGAGATGTCCTAGATTCCATCCAAACCACTCCAGTTATTCCAAAAGGTGATGGCAGTTCTATAGAAGAAACTGTGGCATCAGGCCACGTTGAAGAAACTTTGTTAGCAGATGCTCCCAGCCAGGGGAGCGAAGTGTTAGTGGGCCTCAATTATCTGAATTCGTGGTAGTGGGCCACACTGTTGAAGAAGCTTTGGTTGAAGCTCCCATTCAGAAGGAGCAAACAGCTGTTCAAGAAGATGTTGTTTTGGAAGATGCTCTCATTGAGGGGGAGCATTCAGTGTCAGAGGAATCCTAAGAAGTGACTGGTGTGACATCAGGCCACACTGATATTCCTGTAGAAAAAGAAGATCCAGCCCAAGCAGCAGTAGCAGCAGCAGCACACACTGATATTCTCTTAGAAAGTGTGCCTACTGAATAAGAAAATTTGAATGTTGGTGAGACTCAAGGGGAGCACACTGAAGGTATTCCTGTGAATGAAAGATCAGATGCAGACCATGCTATCTTTGAGGAGCCTGTTGGCAGGGCAAGCAAAAGGAAGAGAATAGCACTTAAAAGGCTAAGGAAGATAAAGAAGAAGGTAAATTTGAAGCCTGTCATTAAAAGGTTGGATGCTCAAAGTGAGATCCTGTGCTCCGTATAGTCAAACGTGAATTCCCTCCTTATGAGATAGGTGTCAACCTCCAAAGAAATATCTCAAATAAGAAATGCCATGAAGTGGTTTAATAAGGAAATGGGCACCATGAAGACAATGCTTTTTGAAATTTTGAAGGTAGTTGTTCCAAGGCCATCAGGGCCAAGTGAGCAAGAGGCAGGGCCACTAGGGCCGGCAGAAGCAATCCCTCCAGCTGAGGTCAGTGAGCAAGAGCCTTCTCAGGCCAGGCAGCAAGTAGAAGAAGTCGAGCCATCTGGGTTCATTGTGGTTGAACCAGCAGGTCTATCCAAGTCTCAGGCAGTTCAGATGGAACAAGCAGGGCTAATGATCTCCAAGGATGTGCAGTCTGGTGTAGAAGAGCCAACCGTTGCTCTTGAAGCCCCTGAGCCTTCATTCCTTGCATTACCAGCCCCTTCTTCACCACCATCCTCATCCACAGCACCTCAAGCACCACCGACTTTTAAACAACCTATGCCCCATACCATATCCTCACCAACTCCTTTTCCATCTCAATCTCCCTTCTTTCCTACCTCTTCTCCAATCATTCCTCCACCTCCATCTATCATTGCAACTCCTCCAGCTTCCTCATCAGCCTCCTCATCTCGTCATTCTTTCACAAGACCTTCTTCTATCATTACTCCAAGGTCATTTATTCATCCTCCTACTCCACCTTCATCCATTACATTCATACCTGAAAACTGTTGAACCACTTTATGGTTGTCCTCATATTTTGGTGATAACAAAACTTATGATAATTTCATATATATCTTTGTTGATTATATACTATTAAATATTTTGTTTCATCTGTGTTGCATCAATCTCATAGAAAAAGCTAAGTCTTTCATTGATGCAATATTTGACGCACTAAAAGGATAAAGTCGATGTCTAACTCATATACATCGATTTCTGTTTAAAGTGCCAAAGTAACAAGCGCTACAACGATTTGCTAAGAAGTCAATGCCATAACGATTTCTTCTTTGAGCGCATTGTTTTGATAAGAAATCGATCTCGTAACGATTTGATAAGTGACCTCATCGACTCCTTAAGAACTCATAATGATTTGTCTTTCATAACGATTTGATAAGTGAGTGCAACGATTTGCCCTCACATCGATTTGCTTGCATAACGATTTCATAAGTCGATGCCATAACGATTTCATAAGCAATCACATCGACTTCTTCAGGTGATCAGAACGATTCGCTCCCATAAGGATTTGATAAGTGAGTGCAACGATTTGCCCTCACATCGATTTGCTTGCATAACGATTTCATAAATGATCACATCGATTTGTTCAAAACGACTCTTCACATAACGATTTCATAAGTCATGCTCATAACGATTTCTTCATGGATTTTGTTCAAACACAGATTGCCTTTATATTTCAAATATGCTTGGCGCTTAAATGAAAAGTCAAAATATCTTCTGACAGAAAAAGCTGCAAGCATATTTCAGAATCTTGTCAAAAAGATATGAACTACTATTTTCAGCATGATAGCAGAAACACAGTGGTATGCACAGTTTATCATAAACACTCTTTTATGCTAAACACTCTCTTCTATGCTGACAGATCTCGAAGACCACCAGAGTCTGATTAAGACAAATGAAGAGAAAGATCAGCAACGACTAGAAGAGCTCCAACGGATCTCTTCAACGGATCTATTCTAAAGCTGCTCAATATAAAAGATGGAGCATTGCTGAAGAACATAAGAGCTTCTCCTGAAAAATCTTTGAAGGAGTGTACAACCAGTGAGGAACCTCAACGCCACATACACTCAAAGGAAAAGAGAGAAAGAGCCTGAGCCCAGAAGAAGTGTTCAAGAATCTGAAGCTCTCAAGTCTTCAAGCCTTCTTTTCTCTCTTCATTCTCCCTGTGCTTATTGTAATTCTTAGGGAGAGTTTCTGCTGAGAGTTTCCTTGGGTAGAGGTCATTCTTGTAGAACTCTCAGCACTGTTTCTTTCTTTATAAAAAAGACATCTCGTCCAGCTGTAGGACTGTATACAGTAGTTAACCCAGCTAGGGGTTTGTGTCTAGCAGAACCGCACTGGGGTTTGTACCAGGAGGTTGGCTTCTTTACCTGTAAGAGAAGTGGGCTCCCTTCTTGCTCGGGAAAGAGAAGAAGACCAGCTGGGGTGCTGGGTGTTGTAGTGTCCTTAAGGGGGACTGTACCCTTGGTTAGTAAAATCCCAAGGGGTTGCTTGGGTACTGGATGTAGGACTTCCATGTGGGAAGGGCCGAACCAGGATAAATCTCTTGTGTTTTTTTTTTGTGTGATTGTTTATTTGCTTCCGCACTGCTACTCTTCATCACACTAAACTAACCAAACCCTCAAGTGTTAATTTCTGTGTTTAAGTTTCTATTTCAGATCTCAGAAAACCTATTCACCCCCCCCCCCTCTAGGTTAGCTTGCTGCCGTACTAAAAGGGCCAACAAGTGGTATCAGAGCGGGTCTCTGATCTTTCAAAGAAGATCCAACGATCTTAGAGTAAAGATCCATGGCAGCTCAAGGATATGCTGAAGGTCAATCAGTCACCAGACCTCCATTCTTTGATGGAGAGGACTACCAATATTGGAAGATGCGAATGGAATGCTTCATTCAGGGCACAGACTTCGATCTGTGGCAGGTAATAGAGGTAGGTGATTTTGTTGTTGTTCCTGTTCCAGGCACTACTGCTATTACAATAGCTGATAAAAATAAACTATCTTTAAACTTTAAAGCTAAGAACTATTTATGTTGTGCTTTATCCAAAAAGGAATTTAGTAGAGTATCTGCATGTAAATCTGCTAAAGAAATATGGGATAAATTACAGATAACCTATGAAGGAACAGATAAAGTAAAACAAACTAGGATAGATATTCTTGTCTCTCAATATGAGCAATTTAAAATGCTTCCAAATGAAACCATTACTACTATGTATAATAGATTTTCAAGTATAGTAGTAGGTTTAAATTCTCTAGGAAAAATTCTTTCTAATGAAGAAACTGTTAGAAAAATACTTAGGTCCTTAACTATTTCATGGACACCTAAGGTAACTGCTATTGAAGAGGCCCATGATTTAACTAAATTATCAATTGATAATTTAATCGGTTCTCTCATGGCACATGAAATAAATATGGAGCGATTATCTGAAAGCTCATCTAAGAAGAAATGTACTAATGCTCTTAAAGTTGTAGCTGCTCCTTCCATCTCTTCTTCTAGTTCCCAGGATGCAGATTCTGAAGACTGTAATATGGATGAAATATTGTCCAAGCTTCAGAAAATTTTGAAGAAGAAGAAAAACAGATCAAGAAGAATCCAAAGAAAGGAGAAAAAGGAGAAAGAACCAGTCTGCTATGAATGCAGAAAACCTGGACATCTGAGACCATATTGTCCAAGGCTCAAGAAGACTGGTCAAACCAAAAAGACCAAGAAGCAGCACAAGAAATTTAAAAGAAAAGCTATGGCGGCTGCTTGGGAAAATGATGAGGCCACAAACTCAGAATCATCAAGCTCATCAAGCTCAGATTCCGAAAAGGAGCAGGTAAATCTAGCCCTCATGGTGGGACTAGATGAGGTACATTCTGACTCATTTTTTAATTCTTGCACAGATTCAGGGTCAGAGACCGAAGACTTAGAAGAAGTCTTTAATGAACTATATGATAAGCATAAGGTTGTTGTAAAAGAACTAAAAAATCTCAAGAGCAACCTTACTTGTTTGGAAAACACTAATTCTGATCTTAAATCAGAAATGGAACAATTAGAAGATCAATTAAAAGAATGTAAAGAAAATAATCATCTTTTGAATGAAGATTTGAAAAGCAAAAATAATGAAAAATTAGAGTTAGAAGAAAAATTTAAAACTGTAACTGAAGAAAATCTTTATTTAAATGAATCAGTTAGAAAATTAACTAAAGGGAAAACAGCTTTAGGCCTATGTTTAAAAGGATCAAAATCTGGATATAATAAATAAGGGCTTGGATACATACCTCTGGAAAAAGGAAAACAAGCAGTAATTCCAGGAAAATATCCATTACCAAAATTTGTGAAAGAAACCAAGTTGCCTCAGAAAATGGCCCCTGTAAAAGAAAATGTTTTAAAAAATTATGTCCTAAACAGACATCATACAAACAATAAGAACTACAAAATATATTATATTCATTGTTGTTCTCATTGTAATAAATTAGGACACACAGTAAACACCTGCACAACAAGGCACTTAGTTTGGATTCCTAAAGGTTATTTTCATGCATCTAACCATCAAGGACCCAAAAAGATTTGGGTACCTACCTCTGAGTAATGTATTTGCAGGTTAGCCTTGGAGCATGAAAAACCAAGAATGCTCAAGGCACGAGTGACTGCAGATTCTTCATTCAAATCACATCTGAAGAAAGAGTAGTCACAAAAATGAATTAGTCTTTATTACTAACAATTATTTGCAAGTTTCATTCAGGTGGAGTCTCTCATTCAGGGGGAGCACAGACTAAGGGGGAGTTATTCATTAAATATTATTGTTGAACCCCTCTATGGTAAGAAATTCTCTCAAAAAGGGGGAGAGAAAATCCATGGTAAGATCCATCCTTTTTGGTTAGTGACAAAAAGGGGGAGAGTTTGTATGAATTTTCTGAAACCTCTATGCTATATATATTTTTATCAGAAAATTCACATAAATTTTGTCATCACCAAAAAGGGGGAGATTGTTGAACCACTTTATGGTTGTCCTTAAATTTTGGTGATAACAAAACTTATGATAATTTCATATATATCTTTGTTGATTATATACTATTAAATATTTTGTTTTATGTGTGTCGCATCAATCTCATAGCAAAAGCTAAGTCTTTCATTGATGCAATATTTGACGCACTAAAAGGATAAAGTCGATGTCTAACTCATATACATCGATTTCTTTTTAAAGTGCCAAAGTAACAAGCGCTACAACGATTTGCTAAGAAGTCGATGCCATAACAATTTCTTCTTTGAGCGCATTGTTTTGATAAGAAATCGATCCCGTAACGATTTGATAAGTGACCTCATCGACTCCTTAAGAACTCATAACGATTTGTCTTTCATAACGATTTGATAAGTGAGTGCAACGATTTTCCCTCACATCGATTTGCTTGCATAACGATTTCATAAGTCGATGCCATAACGATTTCATAAGCAATCACATCGACTTCTTCAGGTGATCAGAACGATTCGCTCCCATAAGGATTTGATAAGTGAGTGCAACGATTTGCCCTCACATCGATTTGCTTGCATAACGATTTCATAAATGATCACATCGATTTGTTCAAAACGACTCTTCACATAACGATTTCATAAGTCATGCTCATAACGATTTCTTCATGGATTCTGTTCAAACACAGATTGCCTTTATATTTCAAATATGCTTGGCGCTTAAATGAAAAGTCAAAATATCTTCTGACAGAAAAAGCTGCATGCATATTTCAGAATCTTGTCAAAAAGATATGAACTACTATTTTCAGCATGATAGCAGAAACACAGTGGTATGCACAGTTTATCATAAACACTCTTTTATGCTAAACACTCTCTTCTATGCTGATAGATCTCGAAGACCACCAGAGTCTGATTAAGACAAATGAAGAGAAAGATCAGCAACGACTAGAAGAGCTCCAACGGATCTCTTCAACGGATCTATTCTAAAGCTGCTCAATATAAAAGATGGAGCATTGCTGAGGAACATAAGAGCTGCTCCTGAAAAATCTTTGAAGGAGTGTACAACCAGTGAGGAACCTCAACGCCACATACACTCAAAGGAAAAGAGAGAAAGAGCCTGAGCCCAGAAGAAGTGTTCAAGCATCAGAAGCTCTCAAGTCTTCAAGCCTTCTTTTCTCTCTTCATTCTCCCTGTGCTTATTGTAATTCTTAGGGAGAGTTTCTGCTGAGAGTTTCCTTGGGTAGAGGTCATTCTTGTAGAACTCTCAGCACTGTTTCTTTCTTTATAAAAAAGACATCTCGTCCAGCTGTAGGACTGTATACAGTAGTTAACCCAGCTAGGGGTTTGTGTCTAGCAGAACCGCACTGGGGTTTGTACCAGGAGGTTGGCTTCTTTACCTGTAAGAGAAGTGGGCTCCCTTCTTGCTCGGGAAAGAGAAGAAGACCAGCTGGGGTGCTGGGTGTTGTAGTGTCCTTAAGGTGGACTGTACCCTTGGTTAGTAAAATCCCAAGGGGTTGCTTGGGGACTGGATGTAGGACTTCCATGTGGGAAGGGCCGAACCAGGATAAATCTCTTGTGTTTTTTTTTGTGTGATTGTTTAATTGCTTCCGCACTGCTACTCTTCATCACACTAAACTAACCAAACCTTCAAGTGTTAATTTCTGTGTTTAAGTTTCTATTTCAGATCTCAGAAAACCTATTCACCCCCCCTCTAGGTTAGCTTGCTGCCGTACTAAAAGGGCCAACAAAAACCCACAACATGCCAGCGCTTTTTTCACCCAAGTTGAGGATGTGTTTGAACGCTCAACACTCACCTCAGTCCTGGCAGTTGCCACTCATGTTCACAGGCCTAATTCCCCCAGTCCTATTCAGAAAAAAGAGGAAACTCTCCATTTCTGTAGCTATACTCTCTACACCCAAATTTCCTCCTCTTTGGTTCTCCCTCACTGTTGAAAACCGAAGGAGACAAATCTACTGTTAATATCTGCAAAAATGCATTCGTTCCACCACTTTTGGCATTCCCCATCTCAACCTAACTGATCACCTACACATTATTCTTCCTTATTTCCATATGTCCAAAGCCGACCAATAAAAAATCTTTCATCTGGCTGAGTGCAAGACTGAAGATTAGTCAGCAAAAGGGCACAAGTCTCTCTACAATAAATACCTCGCTGCTAGAGAAGATAGCATTTCTCGTCGAGATCACCCACTCACTCTCTCTGAGTGGTTTGTTCTTCATCATCAAACTCTCTGGGCCCCATTCATTCTTAAAGTAATCAGAATAGCAAGGTATTTTTAGCTTTATAGCGATTACTGCTATCTTAACAAGATCCCTGAGGTTCAGTTTGGTCAATTCCATGGAGCTCTTACTCTCCTCCGGACAGAACACCCCGTAAATTGCTCTTTCAAAGTGGATTTCACAACCCTCAAAATGCCTGATATAGTTTTCCTTCCCAAGTTACACTCCTTTGTGTTTGACTCCTCCGCTGGCTCTCATGCTTTTGACAGATTTGCTCGTGTAATGGGACGACTGTCAGCTAAGCAGGGTCGTCTCCCCTCATTTCAGAGATTTATCTTCAGAGAATATCACTTGGGCCACCTCTCCTCTGAAGTTCTAGCTCCGTTAATTTCCGAATGTGAATGGCTTTCTCCCACAGACTGGGAAAAGCACTACCATCAATCCACACTCTAGTTGGAATCAGTAAATAGTTCCTTGGTCAGGGTAGGCAAGCCTCATCTATCTGCTGAAGGATCTTCTATCCTATCACTCTTGATTGTCTCCTTCAGCGTGCCAGTTTTGGGCAAAGCAGCCACTTCAGATTTACTCTTGACAAGGATCAGTATGCACTCTTCTTGGAAGATCAGCAGCAGCTTTACATTAAGCGCATGATCCCTTCCATGGGTGACTCCTTTTCTACAGAGTCTGGGGTTTTCCAACAAATTTTTGAAGACCAGGAGGTTAAGGCTTGGGCCATTATTTCTCAGCATGCCTCTCTTCTTTCTCCTATGGTCTATCTTCCTGTACCTCCTCAAATTTATTCCAATATATTTGGTTAAGTGCTTCTCTCTTACATCTTTTTTTTTCTCTCTTCTTTGTCTCAGCTTATCTTTTTGCTTAATGACAAAAAGGGGGAGAAAGACCTAGTTTTTCTGAAATACATTCTGAAAAGCTTTTGATTATTCATTTTTTTTTGTTAAGTTTTGTCATCACCAAAAAGGGGGAGATTGATGACCAGTCTGTCCCCATGTAATTTTAATTAATTATATATTTATTTTGGTGACTAACAAAACCATGTCAAAGATTACTAACTCATATTCCATAAGTCTTGAGCACAGGAAATACTACAGGAAAATCAAGCAAATTTGGTAAGTATGAAGCAATATTAAGTTCAGCATGAAATTTCTCTAAGTCCATATCGACTTTCCTTATGCTACATCATTTAGATTTAAACAGAAATCGTTATCGTAACGATTTGCTCATCGCAACGATTCCTTAAGTTATCATAATGATTTGCTCATCGCAACGATTCCTTAAGTCATCGTAACGATTTGCTCATCGCAACGATTCCTTTAGTCATCGTAATGATTTGCTCATCACAACGATTCCTTTAGTCATCCTAACGATTTGCTCATCGCAATGATTCCTTAAGTCATCATAACGATTTGCTCATTGCAACGATTCCTTTAGTCATCGTAATGATTTGCTCATCGCAACGATTCCTTTAGTCATCGTAACGATTTCCTCATCGCAATGATTCCTTAAGTCATCGTAACGATTTGCTCATCGCAACAATTCCTTTACTCATCGTAACGATTTGCTCATCGCAATGATTCCTTTAGTCATCGTAACGAGTTGATCATCGCAACAATTTCTTAAGTTGTCGTAATGATTTGCTCATCACAACGATTCCTTAAAATGTCATAACGATTTGCTTCGCGCATCGACTTCTTTAGTAATCATACCGATTTGCTTTGCGCAACGATTTCTTAAGTGTTCATAACGATTTCCTTAATGAACACAACGATTTGCCTTCTACAACGATTTCTTTATCGATCTCAACGATTTACTTGTAACTCATAACAATTTGATTATATCATCTTGTTCATAACAATTCTTTTGTAGAAGCATAACGATTTGATACTAAGTTACAACGATTTAGCGGTTAGTTCATAACGATTTCATAAGTCATGAATGCATTGATTTTATGTTTATAACGACTTGATATTTAACAACATTGAATAGTCAAAGTCTTTGCACATACCATTCTGACATCTATGCATTTAATGAAGACTGAACGTATCTTTGCATGCATGCAGACGATATCATCCATTATGGTGCCTATTCTGTATGCATCTTTTAGAACAACAAAATAGCATTACTAGTTTGGTGAATACTCACACCAACGATGTCTGACAACAATAGATAGCCTAGCTGTCTACTGTTTTAGCATTTAATATATGCAGGTCTCTGACAACATTCATCATACAACGTTGGACCTTGTAGAAGCCAAAGGACACTTCAGAAGATCCTATCTCTTTGCGTGCACAAATGGATAAAAGACTCTTGACTGGAAGCTTCCAAGTGCCACTCAGTCTAACGTCCACCAAAAGCTAGAGGCAACAGATACTTCAACGTTCAGATTTCAAATTGAAGCTATATATTGAAGAAAGAAGCTTTAGAAGCAAAAATACATATTGACAGAGAACGACAGTCATAGAAATCACTCTGATCATCAAGTCTTCTGCAAGTTCTCAAGAAAGAGCCAAACCTCATTCCATTAGATTAGCTCTTTGCTCTCTGCATTGTTTGTAGATTTTCGAGAGAGCTTGTTTGGTTCTGAGAGTGAGCTTGTGTTAGTAGATCTCTTTTCTCTCAGTCCCTAGCTTCAGATCTTAGCTTGTCAAAGCTTGATCTAGGGGCTTAATCTCCTTCTTACTTGCTTCTGTGCTCGTACCCTTCATGTGTGAAGGAAGACCTGGTGGTATCCAGGGTGTATGTGTGCCGTTCTAGTGTGATGGAAGACCTGGTAGGGTATCCAGGGTGTTGTTCCTCTTCAGGCTGTGAAGAGAAGACAAGCTGAGCTGGGTGTTGTAATGTCCATTGGGGGACTGTACCCTAGTTAGTAAAATCCTGAGTTGTTGCTCAGGGACTGGACATAGGACTCCTGTGGAAAGCAGGTCCGAACCAGGATACATCTGGTGTTGTGTGATTGTCCTCTTGTGTTTGTTGTTTTTCTTTACTAACACTAACAATCTTCCAAGTTTATTTCTTTGTGAACATTTTAGTGAAGAAGTATTAATTGATAAATTTCAAAAGACCCATTCACCCCCCCTCTGGGCTACCTAACTGGGCAACAAATACTTCTATCAATCTCATGACACATGGTACATAGTTTACGTTCATACAATAATAAACCTATCACAAGCTTTCTACACATTCTTTCACATATAACCTTAGTTCACTTTTCATGTCACATACGTTGCAACGTAATAGTAATTTAAGCATGGAGTTTATGCATAAGTTATGAAATGTTCCTATCATGGATTCTAAGTATATTCCACATGAATGACACATTTATAAACATAATATGCTTGCTGTTTTGACAAAATTATAACAATTTATAAACACATTTACCATTTCACATATCCACATGTTCATTTATTCATTACACGACTTACACATTTACTTTTCACATACACAAGTTCACATTATTATCATTATATGCCGTGACACATAGTACAAACCACCTCTAGAATGACACACACTTGTCACATCGCACACATATCTATCACCTAGGCATTAGAGTGATAACTCTTAGTTACTGTGCAGAACCGGGAGAAGCACTCTCCACCCTAACCAGTGGTACTTGTCCACCTCCAGGATTTTATCCCAATACCCATTGGATTTTACAAACATATGAACCTTCCCATAGGGATTTTACTATGGTACAGTTCCACAGCCCTCTAAGGTAGCAGTGTCACCCATTGGCACATTTACACATTTTCCACTTTTAAACTCACACTTAGTACACAATTTATCACATATATTTCATGCTTACACAATAACATATGGTTCAGATTTACCTAATCATGGTACTACTGTTTATAAAATTTAACTAACCATAACAAAATCTTAATCATGCTGAAATTATCCAATTTATCACAATTTACATTAAGTATGTTTAAATTGGCCATTCTCTCATGAATTAGTGAAATTAGTACCTACTGTTGTTAGATTTACATGAAAATTAAAGCACACACCATTTATAGGTTAAGCATCATGCATAACAAATTTCACATTTTTTCAGAATTATACACAATTTATGGTAATTAAAACATGCATTCTGCCTATTTTAGCAAGTACTCAGTTAAATATGGTACACAGGGCCACATACATATTTCTCTATTCAAAATTCTGTTTCCAACTGTCATGATACTATATAAAATTTTTGAGAATTTATCTGGCATCGTACAATTTATTGGAGCTTCAAAACTAATTATGCATACTCACTGTTTTACAGTTCAGAAATTTTAACTATTTACACGGATAGTAGAAAATCTCCAAATTTTTGTGGTATGATCTGACATCTATTAGCATTGTGCAGAAATTCTATGACATTCAAACTCCACATGAATCACATAAACCAAAATTTACAGAATTAAAAACCTGCTTGACATGCATTTCAAAAATTTTAGACAAATAGGGTATTCCATAGAAATTCATAAAATTTGCACATTATGATCCAATAATAGTATTATATAGCATATCACTTTTACATTATATCCTTATGCACAGAAATACGAAAAATAGATCATTTATACATAAATAGGCATTCTGTCACTGTCTGAAGAACTTGGCGGCAATGGGGTAGTCGTTTACCTATGTTAAAGGCAACATAGGGCGCCGCCAACTTAGGATCTTAATGGAAAGAGATCCTGCCATTACGTTCCTGTCTGTGCAAAACATAGACTGAACGCAGAAAATCCATTGAAGGGGGGTTCCATGACTCGAATAAAAATCCGTAAAGTATCCTAGGACCTACTAGAAATATGTATGGATGATGTGAAGGGTTTACTTGCCTTTGAGAAAATCTACAAAAGGAGATTTGGGTTGAAGAAGCTCTCCTCGGCCAGTGCCAAAGAGTCTCCAAACTCCTCCAAATCTTGGTTCTGTGTTGATCTCCACTGCATGCCAGAGTTGGGAAGATAATCTTGGATGTTCAGACTCCCTTCCAGTCGTTGTAGAATGCTGGATGAAGCCTCCAATCGCTGGATCAAAGAGTTCAAAGATCGGGGTTTGCACACAAAACTAGGGTTTTGACCCAAAGAGTCAAAAAGACCTAACATCATCCTAATTCGAGTCTATTATAGGGCTAAGGGCTTAGGAACGCGTTTAGAAGGGTTTCCTGACCATTGGGGTCAGTTACCAAAACAGATGGTGAGATTTTCGGGGGCGGTTCCAGATCTGAAGATGCAACAGATCTGGGAGGTAAATGTCAACATCACTAGCCACCAATTATGAGTTGGCGTCCATCGATGTGGCCGCTGACTCACCATCAACGTCAACTTATGTTGACGCCAATAGGTTGTCTGCACAGAACTTAAAACAGCAGGAAAACATACTTACTCAATACATATACATAACCATACAAAGTATACTTTATAAAATTAGTACTATTCATGCAATGAAATATATAATACAAATAATAACTTAACAAATATACATCTATATACAACAACACTCAACCAATATGTATATACATACATATATATAACTACACACAAGTAAGCATCAATTCTCACACAACCAAACACCTATGTAAGAGAGAAAACTCTATGGCCTTACACCCTCTCCCCCTTAAAGAAACTTCGTCCTCGAAGTTAGACCAACACTACTCAAACAACTGAGGATACTTCTTCTTCATCGCATCCTCAAGCTCCCAAGTAGCCTCCTCTCGCGAGAAGTTGCGCCATAATACTTTCACCGATGAAATGCTCTTGTTCCCGAGATGATGAACCTTCCGGTCAAGAATAGCTACTGGTTGCTCTACATAAGATAGATCTGGCTGAATCTCCACTGGCTTGTGGCTAATAACATGAGATGGATCTCTGACATATCTTCTGAGCATAGATATGTGGAATACAGGATGAACACTAGATAACGCTGGGGGTAAAGCTAGCTCATATGCCACGTTGCCCAATCGTTTGAGAATCTCATACGGGCTTAACTTACTATGCCTGCCAAATCTAACTACACCACAAGTAGGCGAAATCTTCAAAAATACATGCTCACCTACCTCGAACTCCAAATCCTTCCCCTTGTTGTCGGCATAACTCTTCTGCCTATCTTGTGCCGCAACAAGCCTCTTTCTAATCAGCTGGACCATATCCGAAGTCTCCTGAACTAACTCCGGACCAATCAATTCCCTATCACCAGTCTCCTCCCAACATAAAGGAGATCTGCAAGGCCTACCATACAAATCCTCAAATGGAGCCATACCAATACTCGCATGAAAACTGTTGTTATATGCGAACTCCACAAGAGGTAAATGGCATTCCCAATCATCCTTCCAATCTAGAACACACGCCCTCAACATATCCTTGAACGTCTGTATAGTCCTCTCGAACTGTCCATCTGTTTGGGGATGAAACGCCGAACTAAACTTCAACTCCGAACCTAACGCATCTTGAAGACCCTTTCACACCCTCGAAGTAAATCTTGGATCCCGATCCAAAATAATCGACTTCAGCACACCACGCAATCTAATAATACTACTAATATACAATCTAGCTAAACTCTCTACCGACTGCTTCTATGGTCGCTACCGCTCTGCTTTCACTTACTAGCACACAAGATATCTAGATACAAACTCCGCTACATCCTTCTTCATGCCAGACCACCAAAAAGATCTCTTGAAATCCTGGTACATCTTAGTGTTACCCGGATGAATAAAGAATCTCGACCTATGAGCCTCTACTAAAACATGCTCACGAACATCCACGGTGTCTGGAACATAAACACGGTGATGGAATCTAATCACACCATCCTCATCACGAGCAATACCCGCCTTTCCCACTAACTCTTGGAGTCTAGGGTCGGCTTTCTATTGCTCGATCACCTCATCCAACACCGAAAATTTAATGGACAACTGAGCTACAAAAGCCTGACACAAAGATGGCTCTAACTCAGTCATCGCACACGCCGCATCCTCCAACATCTTCCAATCCTGCTGGAGAGAAGACCTCTTCCTACTAAGGGCATCCGCTACAACATTCGCCTTTCCAGGATGATACTGGAGGTCAAAGTCATAGTCCTTTAGGAACTCAATCCATCTTCTCTGCCTCAGGTTTAATTCCTTTTGGGAGAAAAGATACTTCAAGCTCTTGTGGTTAGTGAACACCTCAAATCTGACACCATAAAGATAGTGTCTCCAGATCTTCAGTGCATCAACCACTGCCACAAGCTCAAGATCATAAGTCGGATAGTTTCGCTCATGCTCCTTCAATTGGCGAGAATCATACGCTACTACCCTTCCTCGTTGCATCAATACACAGCCAAGGCCAATCCAAGATGCATCTATGTAGATAGCAAAACCCCCTACACCGCTCGACAAAACTAACACAGGAGCTGAAGTGAGCTTAGTCTTCAATAATTGAAAACTACTCTCACATTCCTCGGACCAGACAAACTTCACTCCCTTCCTGGTTAGCTGAGTCAATGGGGCAGCGATGGATGAAAATCCCTCAATAAATCGCAGATAGTAACCCGCCAAACCAAGAAAACTCTGAATCTCCGAAGGAGTCTTGGGAATCTCCCAATCCATAACAGCCTGGACCTTTGCTAGATCAACTGCTACACCAGCACCAGAAATAACATGTCCAAGCAAATGAACTTCGCGCAACCAAAAATTGCACTTGCAGAACTTTGCATACAGCTTGTGCTCACAGAGAACTTCCAATACTACACTCAAATGCTAATGGTGTGTAGCCTCATCCGGAGAATAGACCAACACATCATCAATGAAAACTACAATGAAACAATCTAGATAAGGTCTAAACACCATGTTCATAAGATCCATGAACACTGCAGGGGCGTTGGTCAGACCAAACGGAAGAACCAAAAACTCATAATGTCCACAAAGGGTTCTAAAAGCCGTCTTGTACACATCCTCACTCCTAATCCTCAACTGATGATAACCAGACAGCAAATCAATCTTAGAAAAGACTGATGATATTTCAACTGGTCAAACAAATCATCAGTCCGAGGTAAGGGATACTTGTTCTTCACTGTCACTTGGTTTAGCTTTCTATAATCGATGCATAACCTAAGTGACCCATCCTTCTTCTTCACGAATAAGACAGGTGCGCCCCAAGGGGAAACGCTAGGGCATATAAATCCCTTATCTAACAAATCTTGCAATTGCTTCCTTAGCTCTGCTAACTCCGTAGGTGCCATCCGATAAGGGGCCTTCGAGATAGGAGAGGTGCCTGGAAGCAACTCTAGAGTAAACTCTATCTCTCTAGCGGCGGCTATCCAGATAAATCATCGGGAAAAACATCTGGAAACTCCCGCACTACATCAATCTCTGCAAGAGTACGTGACTCATCAGCCTTGGGTACTAATACCACACTGGCAAGAAAAACGTCACAACCCTTGTTCACCATTCTCATCGCCTTCATGGCAGAGATGACAAACTTTCCCGCTAAGTTCCTTGGCAATGGATGAGAAAATTCATCCTTACCGAGAATGCGGAAAACAATCTTCTTCCCACAACAATGTACTAACGCATAGTGCTCCTCTAGCCAATCCAGACCAAGAATAGCATCGAAGTCCTTCATCTTAAGCAAGAAGAAACACCCTTCTAAAACTCTATCTTCAATGCACACCGGTAAAGAAGGAATACACTTCCTAGTCAATACCGTACCCGCAGGTGTGTGCACAGACAAAGGGACTTCTAAATCCTCAGCTTCAGACCCTAACTCTAAGGCCAACTGCCTAGCAAAATGCTCGGAAATGAATGAGTGAGTAGCACCCGTATCAAACAAAACCTGAGCATACACACCTAGGAACAAAACCGTACCTTCGGTGACATGCTCCGCCTGCTCGGCGTCCTCATGAGCTAACGCAAACACTCGAGCTAGGGCTCGAGGTCTCCCTGGTCATCCTGTCGTTGGTGCTACTACTATTGCTGCTGGTGGGGCCGCTCCACGCTGTGCTCCCTGCTGATGTCTGGGGCAATCCTTGATCCTATGCTCGCTGTTCCCGCACTTCAAACACTTCCCCGCCAACTTCCAACATTCCAAACCACCATGCACCCTCCCACAATGAGGACACTCCTCCTTGCCATTGGGGGAAAGTTGAGATGATACCTGATGACTGTCTGATGCAGCGGGACGCTGCGGTCACTAATGTGCCGCCTTCTTCTTCTCCTGCCTCTGGAACGGAGCTGTAGGCCTCTTCTGAGAAGCCTTCTTCACCTCCAAATAGTGCTCCATCTCTCCCTCCTGACAACACACTGCGCTGAGGGCCTCATCGAGGGTACGATGGTCAAAAGCCACCAACCTTGTCCTCAGCGATGGCCTCAGACCCATCACAAACTTCTTTGCCTTCATGCGCTCATTAGCTACAATATGAGGGGCATACATAGACAGCTCGGAAAACCTGGCCTCGTACTCCAGTACGGTCATGGAGCCCTGAGTCAAAGAGAGGAACTCCTGCTCCATCTTCTCCTGGATGTGCTCCGGAACAAACTTGGCTCGGAAAAGCCTTACGAACTCGTCCCAACCAATCTCCACAGCACCATCCTCGAACCTGGTACGTAGCAACGAGGACCACCACACGTCGGCTCGCTCCTGCCGAAACCTCTCATAAAGACTAAACCAAATACTCTAAACTCAGAGAAACTAAATGCACAATTATACAACACATACATGTAGCATGTAGGTGGCTAAAGTGACTCTATCATCATCAGCACACCTAATAGCCCGGAAGATCTTCTCGATCTCCCTCAACCAGCTCTCAGCTAACAGTGGATCGCTCTCCCCCTTAAAAGAGGGTGGCGACATCCTCTTGAACCATTCCATGATGGAGGGTCCACCATGGTCCTGAGCCTGGGGAACTGGTACCTGAGCCTGCCACAGCAAACATCATAAGCAACAAATATAGCATAGCAACATAATAAACATATCATCAAGTAAAACAAACAACTCTATCTATCATTCTAACCTGAGACTGCTGAGCCTCCACCTGAGCCTGGAGTGCAGCCTGGGTGTGGGCCTGCGTCTGCATGGCCTGCACTAGACCCTGAATGAACACTCCATAGTCTACTGGTGGCGGGGGAGGAAGCATAGGACCCTGGGGTGCTGGGGCCTGCTGCTCATCCCTCTCATCTCTCCTTTGTTCACCCTCATGAGCAGGGACACTACCACGCCTACCACGCGAAGCCATAGCTGCAAAAGATTGAATCTTAAATAAGAACCAAGATATCAAATTTCCTAACCATATTCTTAAATATGTGGACAATCTATACAAACTTAGCATATAATGAAGAAGATGATGGTACATTGAAAGCCTGTAAAACCCTCATCGGCTTTGGCATCCCTCTCTATGCCTTCGAAGAAACTCTCACTTCCCGCTCAAATTTCTTGAGGGGTTCTGTTCCTTCTTCTCCCATGATCCTCTAGAACCCTACCTTGCTCAATTCCATGGCTGCTTCAGGGAGTTCCGACAGTGTGGGTGGCTACAGCGCTGCCTTCCTCATGGCAGATCAAAATGAAAGATTTTCAGTAGTAAAGATCAAGCTTTGTTGGAACAAGGCAGTGGACATAGATGATCTGGAGAAGCATAGTATGCACAATGTGGTTGAAGCTCTTCAGAGGTTGAAGTGGCGAAGGCTTTCTATACATGTTTGAAGGTAGAAGATGATGGGTCTCTCACTTACACAGTCAAAGGTACATCCATTCATATCACCTATGACCTATTGGAGAGATTATTTGGAGTTTCTACAGTTGGGCATAGTTTGGTGGAGTCAGTAGAAATTCATGCCAAGGTCTAGGGATTATTGGAACAGAGTATAAATTAAAGGATGAGAAGATCAACATCAACCAGTTCAATGCTTTCAACAAAATCTTGCATTTTATAGTTTGTCAGATTTTAGTGCCGAGGAGTGCTACTTTTCATCATGAACTAAAGGAGATGCAGACATGATGTTCTGGGCCGTTCAAAAACAAGACATCAACATGGCTCAGGTTATAATAAAAAGGATGAAGTCTACTGCAAAAGTTATTTGGGACAGAAAGAACAAATTGGCAGTGTCCCTTCCCTATGCCCATTTACTCACAAGGATTTTCAGTCACCTTGAGATTGATTTTAAGGGAGAATTGATGGAGAAGATGGGTCAGCCAATTTGGTCTAGAAATTTAAAGAAGAGTGGATTTTCACTAGTTGGCAATATGTGGACCAAGACCTCAGTGACAGAAGGAGAAGCTATCATTGGAGAAGTTTCTGTAGTTCCACAAGTCCAAGAGGAAGAAGTTGTTGTAAGAATAGAAGAGCCTCCTACATCTGAAAAAGGAATTGAGGATATTGCACCTGAACACATTGAGCCTATTGGAAAATCGGCTGAAGAAGTAATTCCTCCTATAGTCTCTGCACCTACTATTATTGAAGAATCTATTGCTGAAGGTGCTGCTCACACTGAGGGGGAGCATGAAGACATTCATACTGAAGAAACCCCCAGTGCTCCTAGAGTAGAAGTTGCTATGAAGGAGAGCCATGATGAATTAATTCAAGAGGTTGTGGCACCAGGCCACATTGAAGACGTCCAGATGGAAGATGCTCCAGCTGTAGTACCCCAGAAAATTTATTGATTAAAAATTATAGATAAATTGAAAATTTGTCAATTAATAAAAATTAGACTAGTTAAAAAGATACAGATCATTATTGCATGCGTAAAAACTCATATATATATTTTTTAAGTAATAGTTATACCTTAAATAATATTATCTAATTACCCATTAAGAGATTTGGGCATGGAAAAATAATTTGGACCAAGTTTTAGAATTAATGTGACTTATTATGGTAATTAGGGGATAATTCGGAAAACCCATTATTATATGAGCCAAGTGGATAAAAAAATTTAATTAAAATTAAAGTATGGATAGATTCCAAACGAGATGTATTAATAATCCATCATGAGAAATTGAACCAATAGACCTCTCATAACTTATGAATAAATTCAAGTAAGAAAAAATAAAAAATAAAATATAATTAAATCTATAACTCTATTATTCCCTAATTAAAATGGGAAATTCTCATAAGATAAAATCCATTAACTGATGGGCTTTGTTAAATGGGCCCTCTAGAATTTATTAGGCCAAAATAGACATTTTTAAAAGAGGAATAATAGGAAAATACCCTAAATTCGTAACTGAAATATTACCTAAATACAAAAGCGGTATTAAAGTATTTAAAATAACTAATATAAGTTGGAATTGGATTCCTAACCCTATCCACATTGGTTAGGCACGAAATTGCATCCCAACCTAACCCCATTAGGAATTAGAAGATTTGGAAGGTTGAAAGAAACTAGGAAATCTCGGAATTAAAGGGGAATTAGAGTCCTATTAGGAAATAGAAACTAAGGAAGCTTAAATACTCTCTAAACTCTCCATGGCTAGCCCTAACTCGTTACTAGGGCTTGCTGGGCGTGGAGAGGAGGCCTAGGAGAAGGAGAACTCATGGGGAGAAGGCTTGACCAAGCTTCAACCCTCGTTCTTCAAGTTCTAAACCCTAGAACATCAAATGAGTCAAAGGCAGGTATTCTCACGAGCAAAACCTAATTAATTTCATCTGTAGATTGTTCCATCCATCAAGAACAAAACCCCTCTTGTTTCATAATTTTCCATCAAGCCAATCTTTTTTTCTATATTTTTGATGATCTGCAATCACCATAACCTCGAACCCTCATTGTCACGTCCTGAGATCTACGCAACGGATATTAATTAATAATTCAGAATAATAATTTGAGTTGATATCCCGAGATGTGAATAGTCGACAAATAAGCCTCTAGCTAGTACGCACTAAATATATAACAACATACATCATCATAGGGCCCAAATATTCAACTCAACTAATCTTTTATTCAAATCTCAACTCATTATATTCCAAATAGAAACTATTACAGGACTAAGACTCAATAAAAAAAAAGTACATAATACCTCACTTCCTACTACATTGTTCTACCACTCAAAATAAGCTAACTATAGATAGACTCATAATTGGAACGCTCTTCAGTCGGACGCATTCCCATCCTCGAGTTGATCTTCCTCTTGAACTTCATAGTCACCTAGATTGGGTAAAAGTAGGGGATGAGAAAACTAGCCCAGTAGGATTTATATCTCAATGTGCGGGTAATGATATAAGTGATTAGCAGTTTAGAACTAGGTAAGCACGATGAATGTCATGATATGCATGTGCGAATAAAACTCATTAAAACATGATACATGGACAAGCAAGATAGAGTGATCACAATAGAACAAGATTTTTGAATAAGATGACAAGATAGATTTTGCAGTAGATCACTTTGTACAAGTACTCAAGATTTCACTTGATGTCAAGAACGCAAGATATCACTAATTGCATTAAATGCAGGATGGCCATATCACGCAAGCAAGCAAGCACGCACGAGCATGATCATGTAACACTAATCAGGCACGTAGACACTAATGTACACCAAGAAAAGATCCATCAAGAATGTACAACAGGACACGTGTATGTGGTTATTGTATCTATCATTCAACACGACACGCACGACTCCCAGCACAGATGCAACGCCAGTAATCATTATACCCCATGGTTAACAGTATATTTATGACTCGCCGTTATTGAGGCTAGACTGGAGCCCTTGGACACACGCCGTGCCCTGTCAGCATCTCACTTAAATTTTAAATGTAGATACCCACAGTCATTAATAATGGCCAATGAGAGTTTCAATAAGTAAGCATGTGTAATGTCATGTTCATGATGATGATGAGAGCATGTAACAAGTAAATTGAACATTATTTCATGAGAACAATGGTCAAGAGATAAATTTGGCAGCATAACGGCACGATTTATACTTTAATTCAGTCTTTACATTAATGGCTTTAGTCTATATTGTAAATCACACTTACGAGAACAAGATGAGAGAGGAAGTGCACGCTATCTCCAAGGAACTTCAATGGTACAACCAACTCGTCGGCCATGTGGGAATCCATGGTCAGAGGAGATTTACGGAGGCCTTAGAGAAATGGTCACTAGTCTACCGATTCGGAATGACTGGTAGAGAGTTTCCAAATCCCCAAGAAAGGGCTGCCTAGATGTGCAAGTGTGTAGTGACATACACGTCTCAATTCTCAATCCATCGGTCTCAAACTCGTGGAAAAACATTTAACATGATGACATGCGAATGACAATGTATTTAACTATACATGGGTTCGCAAGATTTAAAGATAATAATCATCATTTAATCAAGCTAGAAGGGTAACAAGAGTCAATCACAAGTTTCATGAATGATCATATCATTAAGAAAGAATTTAGAATAATATTCATGTATTTAAGGCTTTTTAAATGGGTTAAACACTTTAAGCCATTAAATAGACATCATGCAATGATCAGACCCAAGAAATACAATTTACACTTTAAAATCATATTAAACAGACTTTGGGTATAACGGTAAACTTTACAAACAAAATAGTTGGGACTTCATGCGAAATACTGAGGTCACGTCGGATCTTGTTAAGGGTCGCGACGGGTCGGGAACAGAACGCGACTGTACCTTGTACAGGTCGCGACAGGCATGACAGAACAAGCAGGCAGATCGCGACAAGGGTATGAAAGGAACGCGACAGGTTCACAGCAGATCGTGACGACATGCCCTGTCGCGATCAGATCGTGATAGTGCTTTCTGTTGCGATGGCCTTGTGAACGCGGCCTATCGGGCTGCCGCGTTCGAAGGGTCCGTGCCAGAGTACAACAGGGGAAAGGTCAGGGCATTGGATTGCGGTCCAGAACTGCCTTATATTGACACAGGGTGCTTCGAAAATAGAGAACAAATTGCACCATTCATGAAAAATAATGAAACCAGTTTTAAACTAACCTAGACATGCTAGGGTTCTTACAGTAAATAGGAATTAGAAAACAAGGATGGTTTCGACAGGCTTTAATCACGTCAAACACAAACGTAAAACCAAGTGCAAATCTGAAAATGAAATTTCATGCAGCCACCCTCTTACCATGCTTATAACTCTCTAACTATTGACCCTTAGACAAAATGTTCAACACAGGACATGACGAGGACAACTAGTAGGAAAACATTCATGTTGGGGGTTTGCTCTAATTCGGTCTCAAATCGCATGCAACAAATAAAGAATGGGAAAAACCCTGACAGTGCGCGACTTTGGGAAAACGCTTATACTTCAAAATCTACTCAATGAAATTCGATGAAACCAGTGGGAAATGAAAGTTAACTTGATGCTATACACATTGGTATAGGATATGTTAAGGTTTGGCCCGAGAAAACCTACCTTCTGGGTTGAAGAATTCTCATTTTTTCAGAAAACCTGAGTTCAGACCACTTGGAGGAGAATGCTTACTGCTCCGTGTATACTACATGGAATTTGGGCGTTCCACTTGGGTTAGAATGTAGACTTGACCCTCGTTTCAGGGGTATAAGCCTTGCAAGGTTTGGTTTAGGTTTGACCTACCTTTGGTCAACATCAAGATGACTGTCTGTGCAAGTCGCAGCAGACGCAACGGGGAAGAAGATGAGCTTCTTGTGGTCGTTCCACAGCTCCTCAGCCACCAAGAGCTCTTCCACACGACCCCAGAAAGTTCTAAACTCGTCCCTAGGGTTTGGGTGAAGAGTATTTATGCATCTATTGGTTTTAGGAGTCGTAATGCAACAAGGAAGCGCCTAGGTGACATCCTAGAGAGGGAGTAGCCGAGCAGGCGACTCGTCAGGAGGTTGGAGATGCTCCGCCTCCTCAGCAGACACAGCCTTTGCCACAGGACGCACATAGTGGTATTGTTCTGCCGCCGCCACCTCCACCTCAGGTAGCTCAGGGATTAGACATGACTCGATTTCTTGAGGGGATGGCTCAGTTTGTAGCTCAGCACCGTGACGCGCCGGTACCCCAGGGTGGTACTGGGAGGGTGTTGAGGGAGTTCTTGCAGTTTCAGCCTCCTCAGTTTTTGGGCCAGCCTGATCCAGATGCAGCGCGGGCATGGTTAGATGCAGTGGAGCGGACTTTTCGTTCCATGGAGTGTGTTCTAGAGGAGCGAGTGCTGCTTGCCAGTTACCAGTTGCAGGCGCAGGCGTTGACTTGGTGGTCCGCTGAGTGGGAGACTACTTTTCTGTCTCGCCCACTTAGGCAGATTCCGTGGCAGGAGTTTGTTGTTTCTTTTGAGAGAGCCTTCTGTCCTACATACGTCCGGACGGAGAGGTTGTACCAGTTTCTGGACTTGCAGCAGAGGGACTTTACTGTAGTGCAGTACAGGGCCAGATTTGTGGAGCTAGGGCGTTATGCTCCGCAGATTATGGGAGATGAGGGTCTGAGGACTCAGCAGTTCATGAGAGGCTTGAGGCCAGAGCTCAGGCAGGCGCTGATAGTTGCTCGTGTCACAGACTTGGATACGGCCTATCAGACAGCGACAACATTGGAGGCAGACACCTTGCGGACTCGTGCTCGGAGTGCAGAGGTTCAGACGCAGGTAGTTCCTTCTCAGCCTCACCAGTAGCAGGGTAGTGTGCAGACGACCCCGAGGACTGCGACTTCCTACGCGTCCACTTCTACTGGGACGACGGCGAAGTCAGGATCTCGGAGGAAGTTTCGGCGTGATAGGAGGCAGGCAGAGCAGAGGGAGCAGTCGGTTGGGAGTGTTCAGCAGCCGACAGGTCAGCCTTCACAGCAGGTACAACGTACTTTTGCTGGTCAGTGTTACCGGTGTGACCAGATGGGTCATATGGCGCGAGATTGTCCTTTGTTACCTCGTGTGCCGCAGCAGTAGACCCAGTCACAGCCCCGAGTGCAGCAGCAGCAGCAGCAGTAGGCACCTGTGCAGCAGCGTCAGCAGACTGAAGGTTCTGGTGGGTCGAGAGGTAGAGGTCGTGTTACCCACTTGACTCGTGCAGACGCGAAGGCAGCTCACCTGGTGGAAGGTACTGTTTCAGTTTTTGGTTGTGCAGCTAGAGTCTTGTTTGATTCCGGTGCCTCTCACTCTTTTGTGTCTGAGGACTTTTTAGACTACCTTGGAGAGTTGAGTTTGGGAGAGTCTGTTGAGTTAGCAGTGGAGTTGCCGACAGGGGACTTTGTCCTTACGTCCTACTGTCTTGAGGAGGTACCTGTGCAGTTGCAGGATTAGTTGTTGTCAGCCCGTCTGTTTGCCTTGCAGTTACATGATTATGATGTGATTTTGGGTATGGACTGGTTAGAGCGGTATGGTGCAGTGATGGATTGCCAGAAGAAGAGGGTGCACTTGCGGATACCTGGGGAAGCGGCGTTCTACTTCCAGGGTATCGTACCTCTTACTTCTCGCTTTTTAGTTTCTACTTTGAGGGCAGGGAGGTTGCTTGCTTCTGGTTGTCAGGGTTTCCTAGTTTCTGTAGTGACTCTTCACCAGATTGCCTTGGGAGTGGGGGACATTCCCGTAGTGTGTGAGTTTCCGGATATCTTTCCGGTGAGTTGCCTGGTCTTCCACCAGAGAGAGAGATTGAGTTTACTGTAGAGTTGGTTCTTGGCACTTTACCTTTTGCGCAGGCACCGTACCGTATGGCACCAGCAGAGTTGAGGGAGTTGAAGAGGCAGCTGAGGAGTTGTTGGAGAAGGGCTATATTCGTCCTAGCTTTTCTCCGTGGGGGTCACCTGTTTTGTTTGTCCGGAAGAAGGATGGTAGCCTGAGGTTGTGTATTGATTATAGGAAGCTAAATCAAGTGACCATCAAGAATAGGTATCCTTTGCCTAGGATTGATGATCTCTTTGATCAGCTTCAGTCTGCCCGTGTCTTCTCGAAGATTGACTTGAGGTTGGGCTACTATCAGTTGCGGATTAGAGATTCGGACATTGAGAGGACTATTTTTTGGACCAGATATGGACACTTTGAGTTTTTGGTGATGCCGTTTGGGCTCACCAATGCTCCAGCAGCCTTCATGGATCTGATGCACCGGGTGTTCCACCAGTTCTTGGACCGGTTTGTCGTAGTGTTTGTTGACGACATTCTGGTGTACTCCGTTTCGGAGGAGGAGCACGCCGAGCACCTGAGGATCGTGTTGCAGACCTTGCGAGAGCACCAGTTGTATGCCAAACTTAGTAAGTGTGAGTTTCGGCTACAACAGGTTCACTTTTTGGGGCACGTGATCTCAGGTGAGGGAGTTTCAGTAGATCCAGCGAAGGTTGAGGCAGTTTGCAGTGGGAGAGTCCCAGATCTGTGTCTGAGATTCGTAGCTTTCTGGGTTTGGCAGGTTACTACCGCAGATTTGTTCGAGATTTTCTCAGGTTGCTACACCCTTGACTCGGTTGACGAGAAAGGGAGTTCTGTTTGAGTGGTCGGAGCAGTGTGAGCAGAGCTTCATAGAGTTGAAGCGACTGCTTACGTCGGCGCTAGTTCTTGCCTTACCTTCAGGTGAGGAGGGTTTTGAGGTTTGCACAGATGCTTCAGGTGTTGGTTTGTGTGCGGTCTTGATGCAGCAAGGCCGAGTGGTGGCTTATGCATCTCGCCAGCTTAAGCCCCACGAGGAGAGTTACCCGACCCACGACCTAGAGCTTGCAGCGGTGGTGTTTGCTTTGCAGATTTGGCGTCTTTACTTGTACGGAGTGAGTTTTGTAGTCCGTACCGACCACCAGAGCTTGAGATATGTGTTTTCTCAGAGGGATCTGAATATGAGGCAGCGTCGATGGATGGAATATCTGAAAGACTATGATTTCAGCATTGAGTATAAGCCTGGAAAGGCGAATGTAGTTGCAGATGCCTTGAGTAGGAAAGCACAGATGAGTCATCTGATGCTTAGAGAGTGGCAGTTGTGGCAGTCTGCGAAAGAGGGGTCTTTCAGAGTTTCGTCCAGTCGTCGTCAGTGTGTGTTGGGAAGTTTGTTAGTAGCTCCCGCAGTTGTGAGACAGGTTGCTGAGGCTCAGCAGGGAGATCCCGAGTTGCACAGTGTGTTGCTTCTCCCAGAGGTTGAGCTTTGTGAGGACGGGACTGTTAGATTCCGAGATAGACTCTATGTTCCTGTTGAGGAGTCTATCAGGAGAGTCGTGTTGCAGGAGGCACATGGTTCCAGGTACTCTATTCATCCAGGGGTGACCAAGATGTATCACAGGTTGAGACGTCAGTTTTGGTGGCCTGGGATGAAGAGAGACATAGCGGCTTTTGTTGCTAGGTGTTTGGTCTGTCAGCAGGTGAAGGCTGAACATCAGTGTCCAGGAGGACATGTGCAGCCGTTAGAGATTCCGATGTGGAAGTGGGACCACGTGACGACTGACTTTGTTTGTGGTTTGCCGAGGTCAGCTGGAGGTTTTGATAGCATTTGGGTTCTTGTGGACAGATTGACGAAGACTGCTAGATTCTTGCCTGTCAGGACTAGTTGGGGTGTGAGTAGGTTGGCCGCATTGTACGTAGAGTGGATTGTTCCTTTGCATGGAGTGCCGATCTCTATTGTGTCAGACAGGGATCCTCGCTTCACTTCTGGGTTCTGGCGCAGTTTCCAGAGAGCTTTGGGGACAGAGTTGGCTTTTAGTTCTGCCTACCACCCTCAGTCAGACGGTCAGTCAGAGCGGACTATCCAGACTTTGGAGGACATGCTTAGAGCTTGTTGCCTAGAGTGGCAGGGGTCGTGGACAGCTCACTTGCCGTTGGTCGAGTTCGCATATAATAATAGTTATCACTCCAGTATCGGTTTGGCACCATATGAGGCTTTGTACGGACGACCGTGTCGCACTCCTCTTGACTGGTTCGAGGTTGGCGAGCGAGTTGTCACGGGGCCGGAGTTGGTTCAGCAGTCAGTTGAGGTAGTTCAGCTTGTGAGACAGAGGCTTCAGTCAGCTCAGAGTCGGCAGAAGAGTTATGCAGATCAGCGCAGGCGACCGCTCGAGTTTCAGGTAGGAGACCAGGTGTTTGTTTGTGTGTCTCCTATGAAGGGAGTGGTGATGTTCGGTAAGCGTGGAAAGTTGAGTCCTCGCTTTATTGGGCCTTTCACCATTTTTGAGCGTGTCGGAGGTTTGGCGTACAGACTTGAGCTTCCGTCAGAGTTGGCAGCAGTACACGACGTGTTCCACGTGTCGATGCTTCGGAGGTACCTTTCTGACGAGTCTCACGTTCTGCAGAGTGTAGAGTGGTCTGAGGTGACTCCAGTGTGGACTGTACCAGAGTTTCTGTTGCACATTGAGGATCGCTGAGTTCAGAGGTTGAGGAACAAGGCAATCCCTTTAGTTCGTGTTGCATGGCAGCGGCACTCCGGTGGTGAGTCGACATGGGAGCGGGAGGACGAGATGCGCGAGTAGTTTCCGTACCTCTTTGGTGAGTCTTCTTCTTTGTGTTGTTTGAATTTTGAGGGCAAAATTCCTTAAGGGGGGAGGGCTGTAAGGTCTCGGGTCTTTAGTGGATCCTTATTGGGTCTGTAGTGGTTCTGTGTGGTCGACGACAAGACCATTGTCGTTGACTTGGGGTTGACGGCCAGGGCTTGCCGTTGAGTCAGAGTCAGCGTCCAGCGATGTGGACGTCTGATGTTGAACTCAACGACATGGGATCTGGACGTCAGTCTATAGGCGGTTCAGTAGGCGACCAGTGATGTTGACGTCGACTGGTCGGGCCTGTTGAAATAGGGCAGCCCGAGAGCAGAACCTATCTTTCTCCTTTCCTCTCCTTCTCTCCACCTTTGCTTTTCTTGATTTCCGCAGCTCCTGTTGGTTGATCTGAGCTCGTGGGAAGCCCCTGGATCGTGTGGCGTTGCTTGATCGGACGGGAAACGCGTGGTTTTTGGTGTGATTCGCGCGGAGTCTTCGAGGGAATCCGGCGCGATTAGTGGCTGTTTGAGGATTCTTAAGGCTTTCTGAGGTAGGGACTTAACTCCTACAACCTTCCTCATCAAACCAGCATGCCCAATTAAGTGAATTGTGTGCAAATTATGGTTTAGGGTTGGGTTGTATCATGCCGGGATTTTCGGTAAATTGGACAATCTAGGCGCTAGACTGTTTAATTTAGTTGTGCTGTAGTTTAGATTGATGAGAGGAAGTGTTTCCCTCCATCAGTCGAGGTTCGTTGGGTGGTTCTGCCCATTGGAACTGATTGGTTCAGTTCGGGTTTAGGGAACTGAAGATATCAACGTCCACATCTGTTGACGTTGAGATCTTCAGGGGTGATTTAAACGACAAGGTCGATTGCCATTTAATCAGGATAAACGACATGGTGAGTGCCGTTTACCTCATATTGGCGGCAATCGATGTGGCCGTTAATCTCCTGTCTCCCAGCAGACTTGAGTTGTGTGTTTAGAGGCGATTGACATGTAATGTCCGCCCTAATAGCACAAGTGGGCCAGGCTTAGAGTGTGACTCCGCCTGTGCATTTGAGTAGTTGATTGTGGCACGAGGTGTTTACTACTGTACGGAGTTTCAGACGTTGAGTGTGTTCCGTCATTTGTACGCGCATTGCGTTACCGTGTACCCGTTTCTGTTGTGTTACCTAGGCGTGGGTGCGACTCCGTCTAGACGACTAGTGTGTGGTTATCCTCTGCTAGTGAGCCAGGACGTTGAGTGCGACTCTGTCCTGTGCGTACTCCTTGTGGTGGTTTTGAGCCGGTCTCTGTGGAGCCCCTTCTCTACCGCTAGGGTCAAGCGTAGGGGAAAAACCGGTCGTGGACCAGACGCTAGAGAGAGCATTTGTAGTGTGCACACGTGGCTGGGGTTGAGAGCCTCTGTGGTGACGGGACACCGATCCACAGACCCTAGCTGAGTCCTACTTGCTGTGTGTGTGAGTGTGTGTGTTACTGAGCCACGTGGTTTACAGTTTTGTGTTGTGGTGCGACGTGTACTTACTTTCAGTTTTTACTTTCCGCACTTCAGTTCTGTTGCCAGTGGGGTTACTTTTCCCTATTGGGTCTCTTTTCTTGAGACTCACTCCCCACCCTTTCAGGTGGGTCTTCGTCGACTCCCGTTCCAGGCGAGTCTAGCCACTCCGGTGTTGGTGCTCCCTAGCTGCAGTGAGTAGTACCTTTTTGTTGTACTTCTGTACTCTGTGCTTTGCTCAGACTCTGAGGTTGTATATGATATGTTCATATAGTGGAATTTTACAGCTTTACATTGTGTGTATCTTCTTACATATAGTCTCCTCGGACTTCACTTCCTACCCTTCCGAGCTTGTCTCGTGGGTTAGCGGGTCAGAATTCGGGTTACTGGTTGTTACTGGTAATGCGGATTCTGGGTCGTTACACAATGTATACCCCCACACATTTTTTGGCAATAGCATTCTGGAACTTCGTAACATTCAACTGTATTTAGTGAACATCTAAAACTATATTATTCGGTGGTCTGGGAATAACTCATCTTCTTCGTTCTCCACAAGAAACTCTTGTCTTGTGAACTTTAACATGCTAAAACCTGTTGGTAGCTGGCAATGAAGATGTTGTAGACTCAATTGTAGCCGTCTTCTTTGTTTTATTCAGCGAATGTTGTAGACCCAGTTGTAAACCTAGATGCAATAATCTTCTTCCTTTAGTCTGGTGATCAGTGTAGCTAGGGTTCTCACGAGAACCTGGTAGCAGCGATGTTGTAGACCTAGTGGTAGTTGTCTTCTTCCTTTGGTCTGGTGCTCGATATAGGTAGGGTATTTAACACAACTAGTTGGTAGTAGCGCAGTGATGTTGCAAAAGGCCGTTGTAGTCATCTTCTCCATTTGGTCGAGGGAGAGTGAGAGATAGGGAAGGAGGGACACAACATTCTACCATGGTTGCCCTGGGTTATGTAAAGGGGTAAGATTGTGATGGCATTTTATGTATTTTAAAATGATTAATAGTTTCCATCAAAGATATTATCGAATATTCACTTCTCTTACATAGTAGGGAACCCCTTGGCCATAACTGCAACCTAATGGCTAACTCTGACTCCTTAACGTTGGTTAATTCCTTCAAGTCTAGAAGATGTCCTTCGTGGTATGCCTATCATTGGTGGCGAGTTGCTGATGCATTGGTTCAGAGGGAATCTTTCATGTTAAACGTGCTCGATTGACTCCTTCTTCATCAATCGATTGCTTCCTTCAGTAATCAATCGTTTGTTCATCAATCGATGTCTTTATTCACCAATCGACTCTTTGTTCAGTTCAGTTGACCGATAATCATGTTTCAGTCGATCTACTGTCATTTTGTAGTCAATCTTCATCTTTGTCCAGTCCAAGCCTTGGCCTTCAAAAATGTGTACTTACTAATGTGACTTTTGCCTATTTTGATAGACACTTAACACATAAATTCGATGCTCAAAATAAATGTAAAAAAATCACATACTTTGGTAATTAACATGAACATAACTATGTGCTTTGTGAAAATATCAACATGAATTAGAATGAGTGTTTTTGGGATCATCAAAATCTACAGAGCATAACCATCTCTCCCTTTTTAATGATGACAAAGCACTTGTAGATTTTTTACACAAAACACAACATTTGATTTCTGATACAAATTTGTTGTTCCATTGTTATTACATAACACACATGCATGTAAGCATTCACACTCATGAAGTATTACTCCCCCTCTAAAAAATACTTCTAATTCCCCCCTTTTTCTTTTGTACAAAATCTCTCCCCCAAACCCAGAATACAAAATACTCATATTCTCTCCCCCTTTGTGACAGCATCAAAAAGTCAGTGGTGATAGGGATAAGAAATGCAATTGTCTCAAGTACAAAGTGTGGACATATGAAATCTCAATATGGGGAGGATGATGGAGTGCCTGCACTAAGAAATAGCCATGATATCGCCCATGTATTTAATCAAGTTCTCAAGACACACCCAAAATTTGTTGACTCCTTTATCTATATGATTATACATTTTGGTGATAACAAAACTTATCAAGAAATTTTTTTATTTATCCAATCACATGTGTTACCCTTAATATCATTTTGGTTAAGTCTGTCAACAGTATTCAAAGGAATAAATATACTTCAAAGATCATCATTGTAAGTACTCCAAGTATTTTCAAGTTCACTAGATGGTGTTCAATTGCTTGTAAGTTCTTGTTGTCATTGATAGTTTAATTCATAAGTTCATGTGTTTCATCACTCATAATCTTTTCACAGTTTCAATCGAAGTCAAGTTTCATCTTCTATTGCTAAACTTCATCATCAGAAGCCATGCATGTTTTTGGTCGTGATCAGTCAAAGCTCTGTTTCCTCATATCCGAAGTCCACTTCGTCATATCTGAAGCTGACACTTTGTCATGCATATTTTTGGTCATGATCAGTCAAAGCTCTACTTCGTCATATCCGAAGTCCAGTTCATCATATCTGAAACTGGCACTTCATCATGCATGTTTTTAGTCGTGATCAGTCAAAGCTCAACTTTGTCATATCCGATGTCTTATACGAAATTTCACTTCGACCGACAACATTATGATCTGTTTTATACGAAGTTCCACTTCGTCATATACGAAGTTCACTTCATCACATCTGAAATCTTATACGAAGTTTCACTTCGACCGACAACGTTATGAACTATTTTATACAAAGTTCCACTTTGTCATATACGAAGTTCACTTTGTCATTTCCGAAGTTACGAAGTTTCACTTCAACCGACAACATTATGATCTATTTTATACAAAGTCCATGTCGTCATATCCAAAACTCACTTCTTCATATATGATGTTCACTTCGTCATATCCCATGTTACACTTCGTCATATCCAAAGTTCACTTTGTCATATCCGAAGTTCCACTTCGACTGATAACGTTATATTTTCGCCAGTTGAAGCTTTCACTTCAGCCATTTATGTTGTTTCCTTGACATATCGATTGCTAAACATTTCATACTGATTGCTAACCATTGTAAACATCCGCTATCTTTATAAATATCAATTGTCTTAACCAATTGATTGCTTCACATACTGATTGCCTTTGTAAACATCGATTGTCTTTATAAATATCAACTGCATGAACCAATGAATGCTTCACATACCATTTGCCTTTGTAAACATCGATTGCCTTGCATAAACATCGATTGCCTTATACTTAAACATCGATCGCTTTAGATATCGATTGCCTTACCTTTAAACATCGATTTCTTAGTTATCGATTATATGTATGAACATCGATTTTTTTTTTTTTTAATCGAATACCTAGAAGAGGCAGAGGGAGAGTGCCCACCCCCTCAGGGAGGGGATGAAGTAACCACTCCACCACTACACTGCTCCCAGGGAAATTTTATTAAAAACACATAAAACATACATCAAGGCCTAATGGACGGGAGACCTGCCTTATCCAAATGGCAAGGACCCTTTACAGCAGGGGGAAGATCGGCCCAAGAAAACCAAAGATTACAAACAGGAAGAGAGGAACAACCAAGGTTCACAAGAGCATCCGCAACCTGGTTGGCCTCCCTAAAAACATGACAAAATGAAACATGAATAGACTAACATTTAGTAAGAATGTCATTAACAGGAAGATAGATTCTCCAAGGACATCTAAACCGCCCTTTAATAACTTGAATGAGAACCATGGAATCAGACTCAATAAAGATGGTATTGAAACCATGATTGCAGCACATGTAGATCCCATCTCTCAGCGCAAGGGCTTCAGCTTCAAGGCTTGAGCAGACATGGGGGTATCGGTGAGCAAAACAGAAGATAATGTCCCCACGATCATTTCGATGAACACCTCCACCAGCAGCAATACCCATAGAGCTCTTATAAGCACCATCAACATTAAGCTTGAGTCTCCCCGTCGGGGGAAGTAACCACCGGACAACCTTTGGGATCAAATTAGGAGACTGCTGAACATGAATGCCACACTGAGATAAGAGTCTGATCTGAGCTGAGGCAAGGCCTTTGAAAACAAGTACAGAGGCGCTCACAGCATCCTGCACATTCAACCGAATCTTAGAGAGCACATGAGTGTTGTTCATGGCGAAAGAATCATATCTGGATCGATTTCTACTGCACCACAACTCCCATATAACAGCGAGAAAGATAAAACGAATGAGGTTCCCCCTGGAGGAGGTGGCGGGCTGAGCATCAAGAAAAAATATAACACCATGCATTGGATTAAGAACTGACAAGTTGTGGAATTTTAGAACATCAAAGAGGGACCCCCAAACCGCCTTAGCCACCTTACTGTGGAAGAATAAATGGGTACCAGATTCAATGCTAGGAGAAGAACAACAGGAGCACCTTGAACACAGAGGAATACCACAGCCAGCAAGAATGTCGTCAGTGGGAACACATCCCTTGGCCAGACGCCAAACAAGAATGGACCACTTAAGGGGGGCAGCTAGGCACCAAATCTTGTCCCAGCCAACACAAATGATAGGTTGATTAATTTTCCGCACAGAAGAAGATGTAAATGTTCCATCTGGGGTCGGACACCAGATCCACTTGTCAGAATCCCCAACCACCGCAATACAGTTATTAAGAATAATAGCCGGCAGAAATGGCGGGCTAACAACAAGTGGACACCTCCCGGCTCGTGGAAAACATCCTTTATTGAAAGGTATTTCCCTTGTATGTTCTGCCATACATTATCTGGGATGAACTTATGAAGGGGAACAGACCGGTCCAAACATCAAACCAGAAACTAGCAGCAGAATCCAGATTAGCAACGAGAACCCGATGATTAGAAGCAACGATTGAAGAGACATGCCTCCAAAGGCGGCTGTCAGCGGCATGCATCAGATCATAAGAGGCTTTAGAATAATGTATGTTGTGAAGGTATTTAGCTTTCAAGAATCGCCCCAAAGAGAAGTGCCCGAAATCACCTTCCATAATAGCTTGGTCCTAAGGGCGATCTGCATATCCTGGATATTTAGAATTCCAAGGCCCCCACATTCTTTAGGCTGAGCAATAATTTCCAAGAAACCCAGTGCTTCTTCGGAGATCCTTCATAAGAGCCCCAGAAAAAATTGGCAAGCAGCTTGTGAAAAGAGTTAATGACAGTCTTGGGGATAGACAAAGAAGACATGGTGTATATTGGAATAGCAGAGAGGACATGTCTCAGGAGAATAAGCCTACCACCAGTAGAAAGGAAATTTTGTTTCCACTCTTGCAACTTTTTGCCAAATATATGGAGACACCAAGGTAGAAAGGGAGAGAGCCTCGAACAAAACCAGTAATATGGCACAAAGATCGGCTAGAGACAATGGAGCCTTAGCATGAATGATAAAAGAACTTTTAGCCACATTAATAAGCTGACCTGAAGAAGCCTCATAATCCTTGAGAAAAGCCATCAGCTTCTTCATATGCCTGGCCGACCCATTTGAGAAAATCAAAGTGTCATCGGCAAAAAGGAGATGAGAAATAGGGTGACAACGTCTCATAGTATGAACATCGATTGACTTTATCATATCAAATGCTATTTCAAATAAAATATATGTTATCTTTATCAAGCATTTTTCCTTGATGAAATCTTATTGATCATATTGCATATCTTCTAATTAAGGAACTTTCTGAAAAAATCCTTGATAAAATGATTAAAGTATTCTCAGACTTGTTTCAAATATCCTTAGCGATTTGAACACGTCAAATTCAAATCTCCCACCGTCTGTTAATATTTCACATACATTTTTCACATGCATAGTCTTTTGCTGGATATAGTTCCCATGCAATATGACTCTTTGACTGACTACTATTTTCATGATAAGCCTTCTAATACTTTACGTGTGAACATAAAGGAATATATGTGTATGTGGCTTACTTAGTCACAGGACAAAGCTCCCTTGCAGAAAGCGCTTTATGGTATGTCATTCTTATAACGAGTCTTCTTATGATTTATATGGTGACAAAATGGACATATCTATTTTTGTATAACACCTTTTTGTTCGTTGACTGAGGATCTCTCTCTTAGCATTTAATGCATGCAGATTTCTAGTAGTCACATGTTTCTACAACGTAAGACCTACTGTGACTGCATGGAAACAAGCATTAAGAAATGAGAGACAACAAATATCTCAACGGTCTCATCTGAAGAAAGCAGAAATGCTTATAAGAAGACAATGGTTGTGAAGAACTGAAGATACTGAAGCACACATACACATGTGTATATGTATACACACAGAGACCTTCACCACCATTCAAATTAGAAGAGTAGTGCACCCTCACTCCAAGTCCATTTTCTTAGAGCTCTCCTGAAGCATTCAATTCTCTTTTTCCTTTGAGAGGTTGTTGTTTCGGAGAGAGTAGCATCATAGCCCTACTCTTCTCTCTCTCAGCTCGTGCCTTAGATCAAGCACTGCATTGTTGTATAGGCTTGGTCTAGGGGCCATCCTTCAACTCTTCTTTAAGAGTGCTCCTCTTCCTGTCAGAAGAGAAGACATGTTGTGGGTATGTGGTTTGTTCCAAATGTTGATGGGAAGACCTATTGCTTCAGGTGGTTGTATTGCCTCTTCGTGGGTTGAAGAGAAGGCTAGCGGGTGTTGGATGTGTAAGTTTTTTTGAGGGGGAGTGTTGTACATTTGCTTAGTGGAATCCCAAGTAGTTTCTTGGGGATTGGACATAGGACTCCTGGTGATAGGAGGTCCGAACAAGAATAAAAATCCTTGTGCATTTTGTGTGATTTCTTTTATTTATTTCTGTTGCTCACTAACTCTAACACCTGCATTTAGTGTTTCTGTTTGAAGTTATTTTTATCAAGAAAATCTTATGATATACTTCAAGCAACCCACTCACCCCCCCCCCCCCCACCCCCAACACCTTTGGGCTTACAACCTGGTCAACAAGTGGTGTCAAAGCCAAGTCTCTTCAAGCAAGTAGATCTTACGGTCTGAAGAGCAAAGATAAATGGCAGCCCAAGGTTATGTATAGGGACAATCTGTCATCAGGTCTCAACTATTCGATGGAGAAGACTACACTACTGGAATATGTGAATGGAGTTCTTTCTTCAAGGTCCTGACTATCAACTATGGACTACAATGAAAGATGGAGATAGATATAATGGTAGCACAATATGAAAAGTTCCAAATGCATTTAGGAGAATCTATCTCCCAGATGTACAATCGATTCATTGATATCACAAATGGCCTACTGGGCTTGGGAAAAGGTATGAGACAGGAGACATGGTAAGAAAAACACTAAGATCCTTACCAACTTTGTGGACTCCCAAGGTTACAGCCATTGAGGAAGCAAATGATCTCATGGCTATATCACTCGAAAAACTCATTGGGTCTCTAATGACTCCAAAGATAAATATGGAGAGGTTAGGAGAATCCTCCACCAAGAAAAATGTAACAATGCTTTGAAGGCAGCAGAGAACGCTTTTGAAAGTGACTCAGAAGATGAAACAAGTGAGGCAGACAGTGAAGAAGAAGCTCTCCTATCAAGATGTCTGCAAAAAAATATTGGTCAGGAAGAAGTATTAGCTAGAAAAAAGGGACTTCAAGAAAGACAAAGAGTTCAAAAGCACTGAGCTTATTTGCTACAAATGTAAGAAACCTGAACATCTCAAAGCTGATTGTCTAAAACTAATGAAGGTAGAAAACAAGAAAAAGGAAAACACCAAAAAGTTCAAGAAAAGGCGATAGCTGCTACTTGGAGCAATGAAGCAGACTAAAGCAGTGAGGAAGAAGAAAAAATGGATAACATAGCCTTTATGGCCAACATTGATCATAAGGTAACCTCTGACTCATCATTTACTCCATGTAATGATTATGATTCTGATAATTTGGTAGAAGCCTTCAATGAATTATACGAAAAATGTAGAGATGTATGTAAATATTTAAAATCCATCAAGAAAAATAATGCATGTCTCGAAATAACCAACTCAGACTTAAAATCCGAAATGGAACAACTAGAATAACAAATTCAAGAATTAAAAAGAAGAAATGAGTTGTTATGTGAAGATGTAGAAAGCAAAAATGACAAAATACTAAGTTTAGAAAGCCAAGAAACAATAATTAAGTCAAAGGAGGAAATAAAAATATTAACAAAAGACAACAAATATTTAACAGCTACAAAAAAAAAATTAACTAATAGAAGATATTCTTTAATACTAAAAGGTACAAGAAGATCAGGTACGAAGATAGGATTGGTTATAAACAACCAGAAAATGAAAAAACAATTATATATCATGAAAAATACCCATTACCAACATTTATAGCTGAACATGAACCTGGTTAAAAAAAGGAGGGAAAACATAGTAAAGTAAATGCTTGTTGAAGTCATTGTAACAAACTTGGTCATGCTAAAAGCACCTGTACAACTAAACACCTAAAGTGGATTCCAAAAAGTAAGATTGTTGAAGCTAACTAATCAGGACCCAAAAGAACTTGGGTACTTAAATCTTTGATTAGATTGCAGGAGAGCCTTAGAGCATCAAAATGGTACGTGGACAGTGGATGCTCAAGGCATATGTGTCATGGTCCTCGTCGTCCAAACACGTTAAACCAATAACGAGCTCGACCCGACACCGTCTCCCGCGAACCGGCCGAAGCCTCGCAAGGGATATCAACCACACATGTCCATGGAAATAAAAAAATGCGTTGAACATATATGAGATTCCATATCTTACACATATCACATGAAATGTACATATTCAGTCTAAACCAAAGTCAAAGTACAGAGTACAATTGTTAGAACTCTTGTTTAAAAGTAGGAGGTCCTGAGTTCGATTTTTTTTTTTTTTGGGGGGGGGGCTTATCTAATTTACATGGAATCCTCGAGGTGTGTAGATTCGGGGTTTTTGCGGTCAAGTGGGGTAAGGACAATATGGGTAAACGGAAAGTAGGAGCTGTCGAGTCCTGACCTTAGAGTTAACGAACACCAATCCCTGAGCCCACCAAGCCACACAGGGCGGTGTTTCCTCGTTACCAAAAAAAAAAAGTACAGAGTACAACTGCTTGCAACAAAACTCCCAGGGCACAACAAGAAGTAAATTACTCTACTGGTGGCGTAGGCCCGACTCTGCTATGGTGCGGTCCTGAACTAGAAGAGGGACGAGAACCCTCCTGCTCTCCTTCACTTGGAAGAAGAAGGGGTGAGCCTCACAAGTCACTGGCTTAGTAGGGCAACTCCCCAAAAGCCGAAAGTACGATATACAATAAATAAAGTAATAAGACTCACAAGCAATTAAAAGGTAACACTATCAACACATGATACTATAGCTGTAATTAAATAAACGGTAAACCACGTATACATGTACAAGCTAAAGAAGGGCACACTGCATATGAGTCATGAGAACTAGTTCGCGACATCAGCCACTGACCCGAACAAATAACACAAGACTACCTCTTAGCCTCGCAGCCACAGATGAAAGGTCCAGCTACCGCTTCACCTCAACAAGGTCAAGAAACGATGGAGACCGACCAACACCACTCCTGCAGACCACACAACTGTAGGCCCAATCCTGACACCTTTAGGGACTCCGGCCTGAGCTCCTTAAAGTGAGGCGCTGGAAAACTGAACTAGCTGGGGACCAGTACTTCTATTGGTGTCTGTCCCCCAACCACAAGCGCGCTACAAGTGACTTCACACCTACAAACACAAGTTGATGCCCATTGTCGTCTTTCCCTCAGCCGGACGTACAATTCAGGAGTGAGGATGTCCAAGATGATGACACAAACCTTGACAGTACACACAGCACTCGAACAAACCCCGAGCACCCTATGCTTGGCTCACAATGAACCTATGGTTTCCGACATGAGAGGTAACCATGGATGGCATTAACCAACCCAACATGCTATGCACACATAACCAAGCAAACCCAACATTTTCAACCACGGTATAGACCAACACACCCCTTGCATGCTCTACATTGCTTAATCAACACTGTGTAAGCAATGTACAACAGAAAATAGACAGACTGGTCACAGAACCCCACAGCTTGGGTGGCTAGATTCTAAATCGCGACCAACATAGTGGATGCCAATTGAAGCTTGAATTGTGATGGACCAACCTGTCGTCTTAAAGACCATATCGCGACCGAACAGGTCATCGCGTTTACAAAACATGACGTCTGGTTCCGTCGCCTTTCAGACAGAAGAAATCTACTTTGTTCTTTCATTCCGGAAATCACACCAAACGACTATATATGCTTGTAAAGCAGTAAATAACCTTTCACATGATATCCTAAGAATGCTTACTATCAAGTATAAGTGATTTCCTAAACAAAATTCTCAAACCCTAATCTACACAACCCACACAAGTGAAAACAGTAGAAAGTTCCCCTACCGGTGGAAGAAATGCAAAACCAACAATGCCCAGGCGTTCCCCGTGCTCCGAAGCACCTCCTCACTCTGGACGGATAGCAACACACACAAAATTTCTAGCAAAACCCCCCAGCAAACCTTTCCTTCAACTGAATAGTGCAACTGCACTGTTCGGCCAAGGGCAGAGGCCTAAAATATATACAGGCTAAATCGCAACGTATCGGGCCGTCGCGTTTAAAACGTGATGTACCCCGCCATCCCAATTAAGTCCCGACGCCCCTGCATGCGACATGCGGACGTGCACTTAGAAGGCGGTGATTGAATCGCGACGTAGCAAATGGTCACGTTCTTTAAGAATTGCGACACCTATGTTGGTCACATTCTTAATGGACGCACTAGAGGTCTGTTGGGCTGGAAATTTCCAACCCTCCAGCCTCACACCCTGCTACACAAAGCATCAAACATACATGTACTCATACATGCTCAACTAATGGGCCACACACTGTCCCTCAAACCCGATAAACTATGATCTAAAAGTTCAGGATATTACATTACTATCACCTATAAGAAATTTCGTCCTTGAAATTAAAGAAGTAAGCTCAATCAACAATTTATCACATGTAAGACTATCACCTAAAAGAATAAATGCTTACTCAAACAAGTATGGATATGTTCTATACATCTCATCTGCTAATTCTCAAGTGTCTTCCCCACCCTGCCTATTTTCCCATATGATCTTTACTAGCTCATTGTCTTTATTTCTCAACCTTTGTGTTCATCATCCTATAATCATTATTGGATATTCTATCATTGACATATACGGTTTCAAATCATCCCGAGTATAGCTGACAACCTGTGAATGATCTCGAATGTATCTTGTTAGCATGGAAACATGGAATACATTGTGAGCATCTGTGAAATCTATTGGAAGCTCCAATCTATATGTCGTTTTACCAATTCTTTCTAGAATCTAGAATGGGCCTACACATCATGGACTTAATTTGCATTTCCTGCTGAACCTCAAAACACCTTTTGTTGGAGAAACCCTCAAGAACACATAATCACCAACTTCAAACTGTAGTGGTCTGCGCCGTGTATCTGCATAACTCTTTTGTCTGCTTTGATCTGTTTGAAGCTTCTCCTTGATGAACTTAACCATTTCTACACATTGCTGCACCAATTCCAGTCCCCTTACTTGCCTTTCTACTACCACATGCCAATTAAATGGTGTTCTACAAGGTCTTCCATATAGAGCTTCATATGGTGCCATCCCGATACTTGTGTGATAACTGTTGTTGTAAGTAAATTCTACCATACCCAAATCCTACTCCCAACTACCTCCGCAAACTAAACAACAAGCCTGTAGCATATCTTCGATAGTCTGGATTGTTCTTTCCATTTACCCATCTGTCTGAGGATGGTAAGCTGAATAGTACCTCAACTGTGTACCAACAACTCTTTGTAAACTCCTCCAAAAACTTGAAATAAACCTAGGATCCCTGTCAGAAACAATAGATATTGGAATTCCATGCAATGCACAATTCTATCCACATATAACCTTGCTACTCTGTCCACTGCCCATGTCAATCTTATAGCTAATAACCTACACACCTTTGTCAACCTATTAACAAAAACCCATATACCATTGTGACCTGATGCTATCCTTGGCAAACATGCTACAAAATCCATAGCTATGTCATCCCACTTCCACTGCAGAATGGGTAATGGCTGCAATAAACCTCCTGGCCTTTGATGTTCTGCTTTAACCCATTGGCAGACTACACATCTTGCTATAAATTCTGCTATTTCCTTCTTCATGCTCGGCCACCATAAATACTTCTTCAAGTCTTGATACATCTTTGTACTCCCCAGGTGAATAGTGTACCTGGATCGGTGTGCTTCTTCTAACACTTTCTACTTCACTCCTACTTCACTGGGACATATAACTTGTTCCTAAATCGAACTACACAATCATCCATAATGGTACCATCTTCCATCTTCACAATTTCAGCTAAAGTCTCATCTATCTTTTGGGCTTTATTATCTGCAAATACAAAGATGGTTCCATTGTGCTGCTGGCTAACACTGCTCGCCGATGGCTACTTGGAACAAATAAGGAGTTTTCTACTACATCTTCATATAGCTTCCATACACTTATCATCATGTGACTCATCACTAACTTTCTACTGAAAGCATCTGCAACAACATTAGCCTTGCCCAGATGATATGCTAAGCTGAACTCATAGTCTTTCAAATACTCCATCCATCTGCACTACCTCTGTCATGTCCCAACGCAGAATATCAGAACGCGAGGCAATTGCAAGTAAATGGGTACAGAGCGAGTGCTAGACATCAGACCATTGAATAAAGAATAAATACTAAAGCAAAGTCATCTCATTTATAATTTCCAATGTCTAGTTACAACCACTAATATCAGAGCCATTCTATAGGGCCAAATTACATTGAATAAAGAAAAAGAGTAAACTTCAACTCGAACATAATACTAAGATGCTAGGGTACTCTTGACTTAACTATTGGTCGTTCCCGTCCTCTTGAGTGTAAGTGTCGTCCTCGGTCTCACCTAAGAACACATAACCAATAACGCAGGGTGAGCGATAATACCCAGTAGGACTTAAATCTCAGGATCAAGCATGCTTTAAATGATTAATATATTGAAAAGGTAGAGTAACTAATTATAGAGTGAGAGAGTCAAGTAATGTAAGAGATAGAACAATAGCATGTGATTGAAATAGCCCAAGTTTTTAAATATAGCACGAGAGCAAGATGTCCATAACACAAATAGCACAAAGTATAGCATTAGTACAACGAGTATAGTATAGCACTTTTGATTGTCATTTAGATAGTCGAGATAGATAGCACTTGAGTGTAATGCCAAACACTTTGGTCAATTAACTCCCTCTGGCACTAGCACTTTTGGGCACACATCTCAGGACCAGACAGCGCCCTTTATATATTGCCAGGTATTAGTAATATTGTTTGTCTAAAGACAATCAGTCAATGGCCAATAGAGAGTACCAAGAAATAGATGAGAGCACTTGATGAATAGACGAGATAGTAGAGAGAGTGTGAATAGATGAGCGAGTCGAGTATAGATTAGAACTACAGGTCATTGCACATAAGATGTCGAGTAAATGGGCCATAGTAACAGTTGCACAACATGCGTGATTGGTGTTAGCAGTCAGGTGGAATTCACTACCCTTCCACTGGCCGTTGTTATGCACAGGTTCAGAGGTCCAGCGTGATTCAAGATAAGAGTGAGAGAAAACTAAAGACGTTTGGATCCTACTGATCCCTAAAGGGTGTCATAGGTGTTAGGGTATAACCAGCTCGTCAACAATGTGGGAATCCATGGACATAGGAGACATACGGAGGCCTTGAAGAAGGATTCACTAGTCCGTCAGAAGGAATATCCGATAGAGAGTTCGTCCAAGTCAAGACAAAGTGTGAATATAGAAACAAGTGCCCGACGTTCTAGAGGATTTCTAGAACAGTGGAGCGTCGGTAACGGTATTCCCAAAACATTGCGAGAAAACGAAGACAAGTCCAAAAAAAATAGGCCAATTTAAATATATAATTGAAATAAATTACCAGATGTATTATGAGATATTTTCATGCCAAGTTAAGCCATAACGGAGGTTACAAGTATGTGCATGTGATAAAGAAGTCATAGATGGAAAGAGATCATGTGTGTGTCTTTTAAATCGTTAAATACATGCTTATGTTTAGAACAACTTTATTTACTGCGTTTGTGACTTTTAATATAGAGTATGGTTACTGTAAAAGGATAGGACACCAAGAATTATAGGTTTCATGAAAAATTACAGAACGCAACATACCCCTGTAAGGATCGTGACAGGGTCTGTACAGAACGCGACAGGGTCCATCAAGGGTCCCGACGGGTCGGTCAGAACAGGTTGCCAGAACGTGACGACCTGGCTTGTCGCGTTCAGAATGTGACGGATGGCTTTGTAATGATCAGCCCTGAGAATGCAGCCTATCAAGCCATCGCGTTCTCAGGTCCTGCGCCTGAGTCCGAGCGGGAAAAGGATAGGCCTTGGATTGCGGTCCAAGCCTTCCCTATTTTGACATATGGTCTTTCAAAAATCAAGAACTAATTACACAGACTATGAAAATTCATGAAACTAGTTTTAATTGACTCTAGAAATGCAAGAGTACTCAAAGTATATAGGAATTTGAATGTGGACATGGTCTCGACATGTTTCAATCAAGTTATTCATAAAGAATATGGAACAATGTACAATTGAGATAAAAGAATTAATTAGAGCAATAGGATGGATGAAAATTAGGGCTTTCATGGGCAAACGATGCCTAACATCCATTGGTATCTCCAGTTAGAATTTTGTGGTATGGGGTCGAGTATACATGGAGATCTAGAATTATGATGAAGGTTCGGGGTAATGATGATAGCAGAACTTATAAAATCAACAATAAAAGATTGACTTGATGAAAAATTATAAAACAAGAGAGGTTTTATTCCTCATGTATGGAACAATCTACAGACGAAATTAATTGGTTTTTGCTCGTGAGAATGCCTACCTTTGACTCGTTTGATCTTCTACGGTTTAGAACTCGAAGTGTAGAGGTTGGAGCTTGGTCCAGCCTTTTCCCCACGAGTTCCTCTTCTCCTTGGCCTCTTCTCCACGTCCAGAAAGCCCCAGCAATGAGTTAGGGCCGGCCATGGAGGGTTTAAGGAGTATTTAAGTTCCTTTGGTTGCTATTTCCTAATGGAACTCTAATTCCCCTTTAATTCTGAGATTTCCATATTTCTCTCATCCTTCTAAGCTTGCCAACTCCTATTAGGGTCATGTTGGGATGCAATTTTGTGGCCAACCAATTAGGATAGCGTTAGGAATCCAATTCCAACCCAAATCACTTATTTTAATACTTTAATACTCGTTTTCTATTTAGGTAATATTTAAGATACGAATTTAGGGTATTTTCCTATTATTCCTCTTTTAAAAATTCATATTTTGGCCCAATAAATTATAGAGGGTCCATTTAACAAAGCCCATTACTTCTTTTCATTTAATGGGTTTTTAATTAATTATCTTTTTTTATTTTCCAATTGACTTAATTTTTAATATTATTAAAATTTTATTTTTTCAAAATTTTAGGTTGCTACATCCTTTCCCTCTAAAAAGAGGTTGGTCCCCAAGTTCATATGATCATAATGGAGAGAATGTCTTACCGAAAAGATCATGGTAGTTCCGCCTGATGATTTCTTCCGGTTCCATGTGGCTTCTTCCACTCCACGATTATTCCACAGAACTTTAAGTACATGAATGGGACGGTTCCTGAGTTATTGCACCTTCCGTTCCAGTTTCTTGACTGGCTTCTCTTCATAGGTCATGTCTTTGTTCAGCACCAACTTCTCATGGCGAATGATGTGCGTAGGATCATATACATATTTCCTAAGCACAGAGACATGAAATACATTATGTACGCATGTCAAATTCGGTGACAACGCCAGTCGGTATGCAACCTCACCAATCTTTTCGAGCACTTCAAAAGGACCGATGAATCTAGGACTGAGCTTCTCTTTAACACCAAACCTTTGGATGCCACGTGTAGGCGATACCTTTAAGAGTACATGATCACCTACCTCAAATTCCAGATCTCTCCTTCTCTTGTGAGCATAGCTCTTCTATCTAGACTGAGCTATCTTCAGCCGTTCTCGAATCACTTGTATATCTCGGGTTGTATTTTGTACCATATCCGGGCGTAGCCATTGCTGTTCTCCGACCTCATTCTAGCATGCAGAAGATCTACAGTTTCTACCATATAGTGCCTCGAATGGTGCCATCTTAATACTCGCCCGGTAACTGTTGTTATAGGTGAACTCAATTAGGGATAGGTGCTCATTCCAGTAGCCTTGGAAATCTATAGTTCAGGCTCTCAACATGTCTTCAACAATTTGGTTGGTTCTCTCAGTCTGCCCATCAGTTTGTGGGTGAAATGTGGTACTAAAGTTCAGCTTAGTACCAAGTGCAGTCTGTAGTCCCTTCCAGAAATGAGAGGTAAATCTCAAATCTCGATCCGAGATGATGGATGATGGAACTCCATGCAATCTCACGATCTCTTTAACATATAGAGCAGCTAGTACCTCCACCGACCACTTACTCTTTACAAGTAGAAACTGAGCGGATTTGGTTAATCGGTCGACAATGACCCATATGGCGTTGAGTCCACCACGCATCTTGGGTAAACCCATGATGAAGTCCATGCAAATGCTTTTCCACTGCCACTTTGGGATATCCAGTGGTCTAAGTACTCCAGTAGGGCGCATGTGTTCCGCCTTTACCTGTTGACAAGTAAGGCAATGAGCGGCATGTTCGGCTACCTCTCTCTTCATGTTCGGCCACCAAAATATTCTTTTCATGTCATGATACATTTTGGTACCTCCAAGATGAATAGTATACTTCGTCTTATAAGCTTCATCCATTAACTTCCTCTTCAGTTCTTCATTGTCGGGGACACATGTCCTTCCTTGAAATACAAGCCTTCCATCCTCGGTCATGGCAAAGTCATGTCTTTCGGCTAAGGTTTCCTTGATGCGAACCAAGAATGGATCGTTGTCTTGTTGAGCTTTGATCTCTTCTAGCATGTCAGATTGAATCTTGATATTGGAAACCAAGACTCGATCATCCCTATGTTTAATATTCAAGTCTAGCCTCGCGAATTGTTTTAGCAATTGCATCTCTCCAAGAACTAGACTCGATACGGATACCATCGGCTTCCTACTAAGAGCATCAGCAACAACGTTTCCCTTGCCTAGATGGTACTGGATGTTAAAATCAAAATCCTTTAGGTATTCTAGCCATCTTCTCTGTCGCATGTTAAGTTCCTTCTAAGAGAATAAATACTTTAAGCTCTTATGGTCTGAGTAGACAGTGAACTGCTCCCCATATAAATAATGTCTCCAAATCTTCAAGGCGAAGACCACGACAACCAACTCTAGATCATGCATAGGGTAGTTGACTTCATGCGTCTTTAGTTGTCTTGAAGAGTAGGTGATGACTTTCTCCTTCTGCATTAATACATAGCCTAGCCCAATTCCTGAGGCATCGGTGTAGACAGGGAAACCTTCTCCCTGTATTGGTAGAGCGAGAACATGTGCGGATGTAAGACAATCTTTTAGAGTTTGAAAACTCTTCTCACACTCTTTACTCCAAGAGTAGGGATTCTCCTTTCGTATTAGACGTGTGAGAGGAACAACCATCTTGGAGAAGTCCTTAATGAACTACCTGTAGTATCCAGCCAGTCCTAAGAAGCTTCTGATTTCTGTGACGTTGGTTGGTCTCTCCCATTTGAGTACAACTTCTACTTTGGAGGGATCAACGGAGATGTCGTCCTTGGAGATGACATGGTCCAAGAAGGATACTTCCGCGAGCCAGAATTCTCACTTGCTCAGCTTTGCGTACAGTTTGTTGTCTCGCAAGACTTGCAGTGCTATCCTTAGGTGTTCTTCATATTCTTCTTTGGTCTTGGAGTATATGAGGATATCATCGATGAAGACGACCACGAACTTGTCAAGGTATGGCCGGTATGTGCTATTCATGAGTTGCATAAAGGCTGTAGGAGCATTGGTTTAACCAAAAGGCATAACGACGAATTCATAGTGTCCATACCTGCGCTGGAAAGCCGTTTTAAAAATATTGTCGTCCTTGATCCTTATTTGATGATAGCCAAATCGAAGGTCGATCTTGGAGAAATATTGAGCTCTAGATATCTGGTCGAAAAGTTCATTGACCCGAGGCAATGGGTACTTGTTCTTGATGGCTAGCTGATTGAGTAGTCGATAGTCTATGCATAGCCTCATAGATCCATCCTTCTTCTTAACGAACAACACATGTGCTCCCCATGGGGAAGTACATGGTCTGATGAACCCCTTCTCTAATAGCTCCATCAGTTGTGCTTTCAATTCCTTTAGCTTGGCAGGTGACATTCGGTATGGTTGATGTGATACCGGGGCAACTCCAGGGATCAACTCAATGGCGAAGTTGACATCGCATTATGGGGTAATTCCTTGTAGATCTTCAGGAAACACATCGGGATAGTTTTGGACTATGTGAACATCTTCTATTTTAGAAACCTGCTTTTCAACTATTACGACAGCAAGGAAAGCGAAGCATCCTTTCCTTATCATGTTGTGGGCCTTTATAGCAGAGACTAGAGACATTCGCCTCTTATGTCTAATCCCAGTGAATGCCAATTTAGAAAAATCACTAAATGTAACTCTCCCTTTCTTACAATCGACACTTACCCCATAAGTGGACAACCAGTCGGCTCCTAAAATTACATCATAGCCTTCCATGGACATACACACCATGTCATCTTTTAGGTTATGGTCTCCGATCATTACATCGACAGAGGGGAAATATTTGTTTAATTTCTCCTTTTATCCCGGTGGCGTTGTGACAGAGAATTCACATCCCATAGATATAGGTTTAATTTCTAGGGTATCAGTAAAGTTTTGAGATATAAATGAATGAGTTGATCCAGTATCAAATAAAACAAATGATGATAAGGAGAAAACATGTAGGGTACCTTCTACCACGCCACCTTCCTCAGCGGTCTCTTCATCATTGAGGGCTTGCAGTCTTCCCTATTTCTTAGGTACATTAGTGCGCCTCTCATTTTCCTTTAGTACCAAGCACTCAGGGATATGGTGCTCGCGGCTTCCACAGCGTAGGCATGTGCCGACCTTCCTCCAGCATTCGTCAGCTGTGTGACTAGGCTTGTCACAGTGCTTGCAATTGCTTTTCACTGGAGTGTTGGGAACAAGGATCTTGGGTTTCCTTTCTTGGCTGGGTCCTTCCGTGATGTTGAAAGGACGCTTGTTACGGATGTTTGGCTTGGCAGATGCCATGCCAGGTGTCAGTTCTTTCTTCATGAACTTCCCCTTGATATAGTCAATGAAGTCCGTAGCATCTTCTAGTAGTTGAGCTTTCTTCACCATCTCGGCATAGGTCTGGATGTCGAGAGGGGCCAGTTGAGTGATGTATGGTGGCCTAAGGCCATTGAGAAAGCTCTTAGCCTTCAATTCTTCAGTGTTCACCAAGTGTTCAGCATAATGCACCATCCATGAAAACTGAGCTTCATACTCGGCCACAGTCACGCTCCTCAGTTTAAGAGCAACAAACTCCACAGCCTTCTTCTCATGGACACACTCTGAGAAATACTTGAAATTAAAGGCTTCCTTGAATTCAGTCCAGGTGAATTGACCATTCGGTCTGGTTACTTCCACTGACTCCCACCAAGCGTTGGCGTTCTTCTCCAATTAGAATGTAGCCAGTAGCAACTTGTCCCCAGCTGCACATTGCATGACATGGAAAATTCTTTCCGTCTCTTTTAGCTAGTGCTCGACCTCGTCCGGATCCGTGGATCGACTGAACCAAGGTGGGTTCAAGCTCCTAAAGTTACGATGCAACTCGCCTGCACCACCGCGGTTTCCTCCACCTTGTGCCGGTTGCAGAAGCGCGCGAGTGAGTTCTTGGATGGTTTGTTGCATGCCCCTCATCTGAGCACGTTCAGTAGTCATCTTAGTTGCTTAAGTTCCTACAAAATAATTTGTTGTTAGAATATTGATGTGGAGTTTAATTTGTTCGTGTGTGAGTTCATTTTAGCTAGTTACCCATGGTTCTAACCACATCTCACATAGGTAGGGTAGTTGACTCTAGTCGAGGTTGGTCAACCTAGATCATCCTATACTTAAGAAGAACATAGGCTCTGATACCACAAAAATATCACGCCCCGACACGGAATACCACAAAACTATCACCCCCCGATATGGAAAATCGGAACGCGAGGCAGTTGCAAGTAAATGGGTACAGAGCGAGTACTAGACATCAAACCATTGAACAAAGAATAAATACTAAAACAAAGTCATCTCATTTATAATTTCCAATGTCTAGTTACAACCACTAATATCAGAGCCATTCTGTAGGGCCCAATTACATTGAATAAAGCAAAAGACTAAACTTCAACTCTAACATAATACTAAGACGCTAGGATACTCTTGACTTCACTCTTGGTCGTTCCCGTCCCCTTGAATTTAAGTGTCGTCCTCGGTCTCACCTGAGAACACATAACCAATAACGCAGGGTGAGCGATAACGCCCAGTGGGACTGAAATCTCAGGATCAAGCATGCTTTAAATGATTAATGCATTAAAAAGCAGAGTAACTAATGATAGAGCAATAGAGTCAAGTAACGTAAGAGATAGCATGATAGCATGTGATTGAAATAGCACAAGTTTCCAAATATAGCACAAGTGTCGAACATAGCACAAGAGCAGGATGGCCATAACACAAATAGCACAAAGTATAGCAATAGCACAACGAGTATAGTATAGCACTTTTGATTGTTATTTAGATAGGCGAGATAGATAGAACGTGAGTGTAATGCCAAACACTCTGGTCAATTAACTCCCTCGGGCACTAGCACTTTTGGGCGCACATCCCAGGACCAGACCGGGCCCTTTATATATTGCCAGACATTAGTTATATTGTTTATCTTTAGACAACCAGTCAATGGCCAATAAAGAGTACCAAGAAATAGATGAGAGTACTAGATGAATAGACGAGAAAGTAGAGAGAGTGTGAATAGATGAGCGAGTCGAGTATAGATGAGAACCACATGTCATTGCGCATAAAACGTCAAGTAAAAGGGCAATAGTAATAGTTGCACAACATGTGTGATTGGTGTTAGCACTCAGGTGGAATTCACTACCCTTCCACTGGCCGTTGTTATGCACAGGTCCAGAGGTCCGGCATGATTCAAGATAAGAGCAAGAGACAGAGGAGACTTACAGAGGCCTTGAACAAGGATTCACTAGTCTGGCAGAAGGAATATCTGATGGAGAGTTCGTCTAAGTCAAGAGAAAGTGTGTATATAGAAACAAGTGCACGATGTTCTAGAGGAATTCTAGAACAGTGGAGCGTCGGTAACAGTATTCCCAAAACATTGCGAGAAAATGAAGACAAGTACAAAAAAAAAGGGTAATTTAAATATATAATTGAAATAAATTACCATATGTTTTATGAGATATTTTCATGCCAAGTTAAGCCATAACGGGGGTTATAAGTATGTGAATGTGATAAAGAAGTCATAAATGGAAAGAGATCATGTGTGTGTCATTTAAATCATTCAATACATGCTTATGTTTAGAACAACTTTATTTACTTCATTTGTGATTGTTAATACAGAGTATGGTTACTGTAAAAGGATAGGACACCAAGAATCATAGGTTTTCATGAAAAATTACAGAACGTGATGTACCCCTGTAAGGATCACGACAGGGTCTGTACAGAATGCGATAGGGTCAATCAAGGGTCGCGACAGGTCGGTCAGAACAAGTTGCCAGAATGCGACGGCCTTGCTTGTCATGTTCAGAACGTGACGGGTGGCTCTATCGTGATCAGCCCTGACGACGCGGCCTATCGGGCCGTCGCGTTCTCAGGTCCTGCGCCTAAAACGAGCGGGAAAACGACATGTTGCCAAGTTAGGTAGCCTAGAGGGGGGGTGAATGGGTCTTTAAAAATTTATCAGCTAATACCTGTTCACTAAAAATGTTCACAGAGAAATACACTTTGATGGATGTTAGTTATAGTTAGAATAATCAACAATCACGCAGAAAGCAATCACGCAACACAAGAATTATCCTGGTTCAGATCTCCTCTTCTTAGGAGTCCTACGTCCAGTCCATGAGCAATATCTTAGGATTTCACTACCAAGGGGATTGTCCCCCTTAATGACCATTACACCCAGCCGTAGCTGGTCTTCCTTCACAGGAAGGGAAAAAAACAAACACCCTGGATGCCCCACCAGGTCTTCCTTCACAACAGAAGGGAACACACACCCTGGATTCCACCAGGTCTTCCTTCACACGAAGGGAACAACACCTTAAAAATGTTCAAGAGGAAGACGCCCCTAGATCAAGCTTATAGAGCACAATTGATCTGAAGCAAGGACTGAAAAGAACAAGATTTACAATAATGGATTCTTCTCAGTACAAGAAGCTCTCTCACAGATCTACACTAAGCACAGAGAGCTAGAGCAGAAACTAATAGAAGTGTTTGCTTGGCTTTCAGAGAGGTTGAAGACGATTTCACTTGGTATTCCTAGGTTCTCAGTATGTCTTCTTTTGAATCTTCAATCTCCTTTTATATCATCCTTTTCAAATTCGAACGTTGAAGTGCCCGTTGTCTCTATACATAAGTGTACGTTAAACTGCTTGACACTTGAAAGCTTCCAGTCAACAGTCCTTTATCCTTTCATGCACGCAAAGTGTGAGAGATAGAGAGTGGATATTTTGTGATCTTCTTTGGCTTCTATTTTGTCCAACGTTGTATGACGAATGTTGTCAGAGACCTACATACATTAAATGCTAAATAGTAGACAGCTAGGCTGTCTCTTGTTGTCTGTCAACGTCAGAATGAATGTTCATCAAAATAGTAATGCCATTTTGTTGTTCTAAAAAAATGTTTTCAGAAAAGATATGATGATAGGAAAATATCGACTGCATGAATATAGAGATACGTTCAGAGTAATAAATGTACAGAGGTTAGAGGGACATGTGCGAAGACTTTGACTATTCAACCTTTTGAAAGGATAAGTCATATGTCAAATTGATTAATAAGAAATCAATGCATTTATGACTTATGAAATCGTTATGCAACCAAATCATTGTCACTTAACAGAAAATCATTATGAGATATAAAAGAATCGTTGTGATCACTAAAGAAATCGTTACGATGATGAAAGGAATCGTTACAATAGCAAATCGTTATGATTACTAAAGGAATCATTACGATAGTAAATCGTTATGATCACAAAAGGAATCATTACGATGGCAAATCGTTATGATCACTAAAGGAATCGTTACGAATGCTTATCAAATCGTTAAAGCATATAATGAATCCTTATGATTATGGAATCGTTATAAACAAAGGAAATCATTATGGCTTAGTACAAATCAATGTATTTAGACAAATATGCTTCTACAGTATGAAGATTCTTACCTGTTTTGGCTTGTTTCCTTTGATCTTATTTCCTGTGCTTAAGACTTGTAGAAAATAGGTTAGTGACCTTAATCAAGAGTTTGATAATTATCAAAATAACATGGTTTTGTTAATCACCAACATAGAAATATAATTAATTTAAATTACATGGGGATAGACTGTTCATCAGGATAGGCCTTGGATTACGGTCCAAGCCTTCCTTATCTTGACATATGGTCATTCAAAAATCAAGAACTAATTACACAAACGATGAAAATTTGTGAAATTAGCTTTAATCGACTCTAGACATGCAAGAGTATTCACAGTAAATAGGAATTTGAAAGTGGACATGGTCTCGACATGTTTCAATCAAGTTATTCATGAACAACATGGAACAATGTGCAGTTGAGATAAAAGAATTAATTCGAGTAGTAGGATGGATGAAAATTAGGGCTTTCAAGGGCAAACGATGCCTATCATCCATCAGTATCTCCAGTTAAAATTTCGTATTATGCGGTCTAGTATACATGGAGATCTAGATTTAAGATGAAGGTTCGGGGTAATGATGATAGCAGAACTTCTAAAATCAAGAATAAAAGATTGACTCGATGAAAAATTATGAAACAAGAGGGGTTTTGTTCCTGATATATGGAACAATCTACAGACGAAATTAATTGGTTTTTGCTAGTGAGAATGCCTACATTTGACTCGTTTGATCTTCTAGGGTTTAGAACTCGAAGTGTAGAGGTTGGAGCTCGGTCTAGCCTTTTCCCCATGAGTTCCTCTTCTCCTTGGCCTCTTCTCTACGTCCAGCAAGCCCCAGCAATGAGTTAGGGCCAGCCATGGAGGGTTCTAGGAGTATTTAAGCTCCTTGGATTGCTATTTCCAAATAGAACTCTAATTCCCCTTTAATTCTGAGATTTCCATATTTCTCCTCTTCTTCTAAGCTTGCCAACTCCTATTAGATTTATGTTGGGATGCACTTTCATGGCCAACTAATTAGGGCAGGGTTAGGAATCCAATTCCAACCCAAATCACTTATTTTAATGCTTTAATACCCCTTTTCTATTTAGGTAATATTTAGGATACGAATTTAGGGTATTTTCCTATTATTCCGCTTTTAAAAATCCATATTTTGGCATAATAAATTCTAGAGGGTCCATTTAACAAAGCCCATTACTTCTTTACGTTTAATCTGTTTTAATTAATTATCTTTTCTTTGATTTTCCAACTGACTAAATTTTTAATAATATTAATTTTTTTTTTTTCAAAATTTCAGGTTGCTACAGCCTCAAATTCAAATCCTTCTGTGAAAAGATATACTTTAAGCTCTTGAGATCTGTAAAGATTTCAAATCTTTCACCATACAAGTAGTGCCTCCATAGCTTCAATGCAAATACTACCGCTGCCAACTCTAAATCACGTGTGGGATGTTTCTCTTCATGTCGCTTTAATTGTCTGGATGCATAAGCCACCACTTTCCCATGCTGTATTAGTACTGCCCTAAGTCCTCTCCTGGAAGCATCTGTGTACAACACAAAACCACCTTGGCCTGACGGTATTTCCAATATAGGTGCTGAAGTAAGCCACTTCTTCAATTCCATATAACTGCACCTGCAATCGGATGACCATACAAAAGGCACTCCCTTCTTGGCAAGTCTTGTCATTGGTGCTGCATTCTTTGAGAAATCTTGAATAAACTGCCTATAATAACCTGTCAAACCAAGGAAACCTCTAATTTTTGGTACTGACCTTGGTTCCTCCCATTTCATAACTGCTTCTACCTTAGCTAGGTCCACTGCAACACCCTCACCTGAAATTACATGACCCAAAAATTGAATTTCCCTTAACCAGAACTAACACTTATTGATTTTTGCATATAGCTGGTGATCCCTCAATGTTTGCAAAGTAATTATCAAAAGAGCTGCATGTTCCTCCTCTGAAGCTGAGTACACCAGTATATCATCTATGAATACTATAATAAATCGGTCCAAATACGGATGAAATATCCTATTCATCAAATTCATAAATACTGCAGGTGCATTGGTTAGCCCAAATTGCATAACCACAAACTCATAGTGCCCATACCTTGTTTTGAATGCTGTTTTATCAATGTCTTCTTCCCGAATCCTCAACTGGTGATAACCCGATCTTAAATCAATCATGGAGAATAAAACTGCACTTGATCAAACAAATCATCAATCCGGGGAAGTGGATACGTGTTCTTAATAGTTACTTGATTCAACTAACGATAGTCAATGCACATTCTAAGGCTGTCATCTTTCTTTCTAAGAAATAAAACTGGTGCTCCCCATGGCGAGTGACTAGGCCGAATGAAACCCCTTTCCAGCAACTCTTGCGACTGTTTCTTCAATTCTTTTGACTTTGCAGGTGTCATTCTATAGGGTAACTTTGAAATTGCCAAACTGCCCAGCTGTAATTCCACTGTAAAGTTCACCTCTCTATGTGGAGCCAACCTTGGTAACTCTTTCGAAAATACATCTTCAAATTCTTTAACCACTAGTACCATCTCTACCGTCCTACCTGCCTCAACCAAACTGACTGATGCTAAATATGCTACACACCCTGCATTAATCAATTTCCTAGCCTTATAAGGTGTTTGGTTGCAATTAAAAAAAAACTATTTCTAACTAAAAAATGATAGTGTGTCTATTTTTGACTAAAATTTTAAAATTGAGAAAATTTGTTACTATTTGTTTGGTAAAATTAGTATAATTTTTAAAATTTGTAAAGATGTTTTTGGTAGACCTTGCTCCAAGCTAGCATCTCTTGCGGTGACAAGCTGGAAAGCTTGGGTTTTACGCTGGAGCATAAACCATCCCAAGCCTCCAACAAACTAACTGCTAACACTGAAGGCACTCACTTCCTTCCTGTCTGTGATGGACCTGGATAGCCGAAAGGATATGTAACAATAGTAGAAACATGCCTCTAATAGTGGCTAGTTCTTGATTTGATCGAAATTATTCATTGTGATCATCGATTGACCACATTTCAGCACCATCTTCAGATGTGAAAGTGCTGCTTCCTTTTATAAATTAGATCTCTTTTATCTAAAAATGGTGATCCATAGCAGCTCGCCTTGTCTGAGATGGGGCATTTTGCTCCTGCTTGCCTCCGGTGTATCAAATTTGAGTTGTGGGGAATATGGGTAGCTACAATTGCTTTTCAAAACCATGTTTGGGTCGTTACTATCTACAAATTGTGCTTCCACTTTGCATTTCTGTCGAGACTTCTCCTCAGAATTTGAACAATCACTTTTCTTTTTCAGTAGCCCGGAAGCCTCAACTTCAGATGCTGTCATGTTCGATGCCTGTACAGATCCCACCCGCCTCTCGGCATTCGTAAACTACATGGTAAGCGACCACGATTCTTCTCCTTCTCCCCCCGACCATGATTTGACATGGAGGTAGGGAGGGTGCTAGAGCGGGGGAGGAACGCAGAGCAGGGAGGTGGGGAGGGCGCCGGAGGGGGAGAGGTGGGCAGAGGGTGCCGGAGGGGGAGGAGGATGAGGGCACAGGGAGGTGGGGAGGGCACCGGAGAGGGAGGAGGATGGGGTGCAAGGAGGCGGTGAGGGCGCTTGAGGGGGGAGGAGGGCAGAGGGCCGCCGATGGGTGGGTGGGGGGGGGGTAGGGAGGAGGGGCGGCCGCCGAAGGGGGGGGCATCACAGGGGGGTGGAGGAGGAGGAGAGGGCATCAGCCGAGGGGGGGGGGATCCAGAGGAGGGGGCGACAGGGGGAAAGGGGTAGGGGGTGGGCGTTAGAGTTTTAAAAAAAAATTGGTGAAGAGTTGTTTTTTTTAGAAAGAGTATTAGACAGGTGAAATTTCTTTCCTAAAAAAAAAATTATCTTACCAACCGTGTGTTAGTGAACATCTTCTCTTTTTAAAAAATTTTAGAGAAAAAAGAGGTTAAAAACTACAATCGAACATCCTATTAAGAACGGAAATAATGAGTTTAAGAGTATAGAATGACATACCATGAAATTCAAACATATTCCCTCTGAGATGACTGAACCTTACTCTCTTCTTCCTACAATCAACCACTGCCCCATATGCCTCTAACCAAGCCATGCTTAAAATCACATCATATTCCTTTAAGTATAATGCATAAAATCTCACTGGCAACTGATTAGCTTGTATCATTATAGGGACTTCATCCAAGTAAAAAGAAGTAAGCATAAAATCACTTGATGGAATCTCTACCATAAGCTCACATTGCCTCTCCTCAAAAGGGTGAAACATACTTGTAGACACAAGATTTAGCCCATTTCTGCGTGGTTCATGGCCTAATAAGGCTTGTTTGACCGTTTGTTGAGTTGCCTCAGATCCCATGTAAATGGAAACATCGATTTTCGTTGACTGCATGTTGACGGCAACACCCCTGGACATCAACTCTGGTTGGCGTCCACCCATGTTGACGTCTGCATGGGGTTGGCCGCAGCATCGCTTGACGTCAACATGGGTTTACTTGGTCTGTACAACTGCCCGAGATTCCAGTCCACTTGCACCATTCTCTCGCCCATGCAACGCATGGGGCTGTTCCCAACGGGCAAATAGGCCACCTTGGCACCCCGTTGACCCAGTAAAAATCCTACATGGCCCTCTCTCATTGGTTCAAGTCTTAATACATGGATTGCCACATGTTTAAGTGTGTTTCTTCACACTTGAGCATCCTATGCTCACTAGCTCCACCCCCACTACCTATATATGGTACTGGTTGGCCTTCTAAGTGAGGGGGGAGATACTGGACGAGCCCAAGCTTTCATGCTTTGAGAGAAGAGAGAGAAAAGTCACTTGAACCTTGAGAGTTACCAACCTTGTTTCCTCTCTGTCCCTCAACCCTTGGAGCGTCCAGGAGGCTTCACCACAAGCTGGAGGAGCCCACAAAGGAGTCATCCACGCCTTTTCAAGAGGATTATCTCCCTCTTCTCTTTTCTCTTTCCCTTTCCTCTCTCTTAGTCTTGCATGTTACACACACATACACACTCATTGTAGGCACGTAGTGCATCTCCCTACTCACCTAAAAGGGGTTTTCCAAACCAAAAACATAGGGAAGAAGGGTGGTCATAACATTTGGCCACTCCTCTTCTCAAGCCCGCAACTGGTACGCGGCTCACCTTTTTGGTCACTCGTCTTTACTTCTGGATGTTTACCGCACTTCCTCAAATTCTAATAGCTCTCTTTTTGTTACAGGAACACTTGAACGAGACCGCGGAGCTTCTTCTCTTTGGCCGGCCGAAGAGGGGAAAGTCAGAGTCCCACTATCTACCTCTGCACGAGGCAACGTAATCGGCGTGATCATAACACCTCCTTGGGCACAAGTAAGGCCCTGGCGATCACCTCCCATTCATTTTCTTGCTATTTTCTTTATTTTCCTCTTGGTCAACCTGGTCAAACAGAAGTCAAAGGAGTTGGCAAGGGTCAACCAGCAACCTTCCACGCCAACGAGGGAGCATCTCAGCGTTCGGTACACTTCTCTGCAGTTTCAACCACTTCGGGGGCGCAGAACAGGACGTCCATAGCTCCGCTTTGGCGATCATGGTGGGACAACTACTGCTACAACGGTCTTCAGTCTGCACATAGGTAGACGACAAGTGATCCTGCCATTTACTGAGGAAAATGTCCACTTCCCGTGCCGTTTAGTTATTCTTAGCATCAACATCTCCTACTGTTTACTTTTGGTTAGTGTCCATCGATCATGTCGTTTACTATTTTCCGGGGAACTGAACATCTACTGTGTTGCCATTTATTTCACAGAAGTTGTTTTTTGGCTGATTTTGATCAGTTTTTCTTTTTGTTTGCTTTCTGTTTGATACCTAATGGTCCTCAGTCATGAGGGGGGTCCTTGTTCTCTTATGTTCTAGCCTCCCCACACATTTTATGATATTCCCTTCCTGATTCACAACCTTTTACTCGGGGATTCCCTCTCGGGTAAATCAGGTTGGCCTCAAGAAGAACTCTATAAGTCCCTAAATTCCGTGGATTACCACACGGTACGACGTAGGAGGACCTTTCACCTTCCCAGCTAGTTCGCCTATTCACCCGGCTTTGAGTGAGAAGTGAGTGAACTGGCCTTTACAAGTCTAACTAACGCACAACTTCAACATCTAAAAATTTTGGAACGTTGTTTGAAGACATTGTCTGGTAGAAATCCACATTTCTCCTAATAACAGTGTAATTAATCAGCTTGACAATCTTAAAATCAGTAGATTGTGTTGTTAATGGACTCTTGGTTGAACACATTCAATATGTCTAATAATCCGGCTTTTGAGTATGATGATAATATCCATGATGAATTTGTCGGAATGGTAAACTCTAATATTCAATCTGACGAGTCATTTCAATCCTCCTCTCAAGCTGACAATGAGGAGGTAAGTTTGAGGATCAACCCCACATATGCCCAAGAAGTTCAAGAAGATCCCAAATTTTCTAAACTTCTCTCCTGCTATTCACCCGAGGACATCATTTCAATGCTTTTCAAGCATACTGTCCGGGCAATGGCCTCTCCTTCCCCTCCATCTCCATTCAATGCCTCTTCGTCTAGGCCCATTCCTTGGCCTGTAACTCCTTCCCAAGTTCATATCTCCCCTATTCCTCCTCCCACTCCTGCACCAACTCCTATTCCAACTCCTCCTTCCATCTATCCACCTTATGTCCAACCCACACCCCCTGCTCAATCCGAATCCATCTCCCGGTCGAAGATGGAGGGTCTTGTTAGGAGACTCTTAGTTGAGTCATTGTTCCTCTCCAAGCTTCACTCTCTGCAAAATTACTGCAAGCTCCCCAATGCTTACATTCCCCTAGGTTTCAAGGCCCCGAAATACCGCAAGTATGACTGGACCTTCGATCCCCAATTCCATCTTGTCGGATTCACCATGGATTCCCACCGGTGGCTATATGATCGGGTCCTCTTAATCCACCTCTTCCAACAATCGTTAGAAGGGGAGGCTTTGAGGTGGTTTACCTCCTTGCCCACATCTGATCTTGTCAATTTTGACATAGTCTCCGAATACTTCATCTCCCACTTCTCTTACATGGCCACCCAAGTCCCTACACTTCCCAACTTGGTGGCGGAAAAGATGAGGCCAGATGAAGACTTTGTCACATTTGCCAACCATTGGAGATCCATGGCTTCGATGCCCGACCTCCACATCCCGGAGTCCCAAGCCATAACAATGATAGTCACCAACATCACCCCTTTGCTCCGATCTATATTGATGCTTAGTGAGTTCCCATCCTTCGCACACATTTACAATCGAGCTAGGGTGGTCTAAAATCAAATTAATGACTCCTCCCTCCCACCATTCTTCGAAGGGAAGCCCAAGGGATGCAAGGCTCCCACGGCACCTACCACCGAGGGGGTGATCGTCAATGAGTCCGTTAACGCTTGAAGTCAACCGTTGAGGCCTCCTAACAAGCCCTTCAATCCTACCTCCAATCCTCACCAATTCCCATCACACCCCTCTAGGCCTTACTCCGTTGTCCCTCCTCCTTCTGGTTATACCCGTCCTGGTACCAAGAGATCTCATTATCCTACCCTCCCCAAATCCCTCGAGGACATATTCTTTACCCTCATGTCCTACGACACTATCCAACTCCCCCCATATAAGGAGAGTCTCCACCCGAGGGCCGATACCTCAAAATACTATCCCTATTATAGGGCTCCCGGTCATGAAATTCATAATTGTTTCACTTTCCATGACTGGGTGTATGACATGAACGACTAGGGTAGGATTAATTGGTAGGATGTCAAGGTCTCCATTGCTAAGTTAGGTATACAAGAAGGGAACTGGGTTTATGCGAGACCCCCTCCCCAACCATCAAAACAACAACCCCTCCTCCTCTAAGTCCTAGGAAAAGGTCAACACCATGACGCATTCGGAACCTCGGGTTGTGAGGAGAGAACAACAATGGGGGGTAGAGGGCTTTGAGGAGTGGTACCCATGTCCCTCCGTAGAGTCCAAGGAACCCTCAACCACCGTAGATGCCATTTTAGAGGAGCGGCCATTAGTTCTTATCCGACCCGCTTGTCAAGACACCCATTCCATTCCTATGAGTTGTCCATCCATGGCTCCAAACCCCTCCAACTCATTCTCCCTAGGTCTCAGGAGGACGTTCATGTCACCCTCCGGAACCGGATCATTCCTCCACTCCCACGCCCATCTCAATATGAGGAGGACAATGGACCCGTACCACCTGCCGGCACCGAATATGACATTCTGCAACACTTGGATAAGACTCCCGCGAGGGTGTCTATTTTAGAATTGATTCGAAAATCGGCGTCTCATCAGTCCACCCTCCTCCAATTCCTTCAAAAAATCATGGTCAATGATGACCTTCCTGCCAGTGGAGTGACCCCTGCCATCCTCTCCCTCACCCAAGGATCCTCCTTCTCCTTCTCGGATAAAGATCTTGGTGCCCCCGAATGTCGTTCATTCCCCCTCTACCTCACTGTTAACCTCAACGGGGTTTTGGTGGATTCTACCCTTATCAACACCGGGGCATCCATTAATGTCTGTCCGATGAAGACCCTTAAGCAATTGAGTTTGGGAGAGGACAATCTGGAGAAAATCTGCTCCACCATTGCTGCCTATGACAACTCCAAGAGGGCTGCCAAGGGTAAAATTGCTCTTCAACTGGAGATAGGACCAGTCACCATGTCATCAGAGTTTCCAGTCTTGGCCGTCGATCCGGCCTATAAGGCCATTCTTGGTCGTCCCTGGCTAGAGCAAACTTTAGGGGTCCCTTCCACCGCCCACCAATGCTTCAAATTTCCATTCAATGGGAGGGTCATCAAAATTAAGAGCATTCCTACCTTGGAAACCCTCAATTCTATCACTTCGGAGCAGATGCCACACTTGTTCATTTCGGACAAGGGGAAGAAACTTGTTATGTCCATCTTTGATCTCCCCTTGCCCCTTGATTTGAACCAACCTCCCCTTTTGGATGAAAAGTTTGAGACCATCTGGTGTCCCCAAGGGAAACGTTGGGATGTTATGGCAAAGATCAACTACATTCATGGATGAGGATTGGGTAGGGACAGGCAGGGTCTGTCAATAGTGTTTAGGTCAAGAGGTTATTAGCTAGGGCTAGTTTAGGCTTTCACCCAGACCCTATTCATCTGGATCCATTCATACCCTGCAAACCTCTTACCTGGACCCTGAAGGAGCACTTAATTCAAGGGCCCATTCAGCCGGGAACAAGGTAGCTCGTTGTGGAAGAATTGTGCGAGTATGAGAGCGAAGAAGAAGAGGAAGCTGCCGAAATTGAGGAAGTCTGTCAAGACTTCGGCCTTCTCTCACTCTTTGGTTCCGACCTCCCACCATCTTCATATCCACCTCCATCTCCTTCATCTTCTCTTCCAACTAAGGTGTGCTCGACACACAAGTCTCTTTCTTCAATCCCTTCTTTCTCCCTCCTTTCTCCATCTGTCCTCCCTCCATTCCTCACCTGGCTAGTCAGGGCAGCCTTGAGTCAACAACTCATGGTTCTGAGCCTTGACTCCTAAAAAAAAATGTCAATTTTCAAAGTTGGGAATGCAAGGTCTCCGTCGAGCATCATTCCTCCATTGAGTATCCTCCGATCAGCCAGGGGCCGACACTTTCTAGCCTAAATTCCCATTCCTACCCGTTTTGGGGCACTTCCCCTGTACATAGTTTTGTACATAGCCCTGTACATAGTAGTTTAGACTCTAGGTTAGTGTCAGGTCTAGAATCAGGTCTAGGTTTAGAAGAGTCTAGTCCCTCTCAGCCATGCATTCACAAAGAGATGGGTAGGCAAGTCCCTGCCCATTATGTTATGGCCTTGGCTGAGAGGTGTGTTATGTTATGTCAAGTCCCGGAGTTTCTTGAGGAACTTGCGCTTGTAGAGACTAATTTTGAAGAAGGCGACTCTGTAGACGATGGTTTAGGAGTTTATTTGCTAGATTTTGATGAGAAAGATGAGTCGGGAGATCTTGGGTCAGAAGAAGAGGACCTAGTGAGCTTCTATGTGGATGGCACCAAGAGGTTCGATGAGCCGACCATGGCTGCAGATGAGCCAACCAAAGAGATCAACCTTGGCACTTATGAATCCCTGAAGGTAGTTTTGATTAGTGCCAACTTGAGTATAGAAGAAAAAGAAGCCATTGTAACTATCCTTAAAGAATTTTCTGATGGTTTTGCTTGGTCCTACAAGGACATGTCGGGGCTTGACACCTCTTTGGTCGAGCACCAGTTGGTCTTAAAAGCCGATGCGAATGCTATCAAACAAAAGCTAAGGAGGCTACACCCCAAGCTTGCACTCAAGATCAAAGAGGAGGTTGATAAGCTACACAAAGACAAGTTCATTAGGGTTGTGCTTTATCCGCAATGGGTAGCTAACATCGTCCCAGTGATGAAGAAGGACGATAAGGTTAATTAGGATCTGCATAGACTTCCGTGGCCTTAATCGTGCTTGCCCTATGGATTATTTTCCTCTTCCCCACATAGATGTCCTAGTAGACAATACTGCCGGTTTTGAGATGTTGTCATTCATGGATGGTTTCTCTAGGTACAACCAGATCCGTTTGGCGGAGGATGACCAGGAGAAATCTTCTTTCACCATGCCTTAGGGGACCTATTGTTATGTTGTGATGCCCTTCGGTCTGAAGAATGCGGGAGCAACCTATCAATGGGAAATGATGGCAATTTTTCACGACATGATGCATGTGCACATGGAAGTCTATGTTGATGATGTCTTGGTTAAATCTAGGACTCGACATGGCCATGCTGAGGTCCTCCGGGCAGTTCTCCAATGGTCTAGAGAACATAAGCTCAAAATGAACCCCAAGAAGTGCATCTTTGGAGTATCCTAAGGGAAGTTGCTTGGGTTCATAGTTACCAAAAGAGGAATTGAGATTGACCTTAATAAGGCCAAAGCAATAATTGACATGCCTCCTCTTAGGAATATCAAAGATGTCAGATGGCTAATTGGTAGACTTCAATTCATTAGGAGATTTATCTCTGAACATTCCATCCGTTGTAACCCCTTCTATGAGATGCTTAGAGGAGAGCCTAAGTTCGATAGGAATGATAAGTGTCAAAAGGCCTTCGAAGAATTGAAGAGTTATCTTTTCAATCCCCCTGTTCTCGCTCCCCCGGTCCTAGGTCGGCCTTTATTGCTCTACATGTCAACCACTGAAGATTCCACTAGAGCAGTCTTGGCCCAATATGACGACAAGATGAAGGAGTGAGAGGTGTACTATTTATCTAAACTATTTAATGAAGCTGAGAAAATGTATACTACCATAGAAAGGACCAGTGCGGCCGACGTCTGGGTTACCTAGAAGTTGAAGCATTATTTCCTAGCACATGAGGTGAAACTTCTGGTGTGTATGGACCCAATTCGGTACTTACTCGAGAAGCCCGTTCTGACAGAACAGTTGATGAGGTGGCAAAGATTCCTCAACCAATTTGACATCACCTACGTCAATCAAAAGTCAATAAAGGGGCATGCCATTGCCGAGCATTTGGCCCACCATCACTTACCTTCATGTTCTCCCATCGATGAAAGCTTTTCAGATGAAGAGTTAGGAGCCATTATTGACGGTGAACCATCATGGATACTTTACTTCGATGGAGCTCTCAAATCAAAAGGGAGTGGAATAGGGGCAGTCCTCCTCTCACCGGAAGGGGTAGTTATTTCGCACGCCTACCAACTTACCTTCCCTGCCACGAACAATGTGGCCGAGTATGAGGCACTCCTAGTTGGGCTGAAAATGGCATTATTGCTTGGAGTCAAGGAGTTAAGGATAATTGGATCCCTAGTTGAAACCATACTAGGACTTGGTTTGTAAGGTAATTCGACAGTTTAGGAAGCTCACTCTAGTCCACACACCTGGGGCTCAAAATATTCTAGCAGATTTACTCGCCTCCCTGGCTTTCTCTATCCCTATCCCGCTAGGGATGTCCTCTGAAATCGTCTCTATCCAAAGACTGAAAGTCCCTTCTCATGTAGATCCTTGGTTCTCTGAACTCAAGTCTCCCTCCCTTCGAGTCCATGCACTCTCAAAAGAGCTCGAAATCGATCTCGATGATGGCCATCCTTGGTACTTTGACATCAAAAACTATCTCAAAGATGGATCCTTCCATGATTATGCCACTTCTTCTGATAGATGGGCCATTCGCCGTGTCTTCGAGCACTACAAGATCATAGGTGGCATTCTCTACAAGAAATCCCTCAATGGAGTCTATTTTCGTTGCCTTGATGAGATCGAATCTCAAAGCATTGTTGAAGCCACTCAGTCTAGTGAATATGGTGGCCATGTCAATGGTAGAGCAATTACCCAAATGTTGCTAAGACACTATTACTGGCCTACCATGGAAGAAGATTGCACTCACTTTGTTCGTCACTGTGCTAAATGCCAATTACACGGTGACTAGATCCATGCTCCTTCCTCTTCTCTTCACCCTCTCATTGCTCCATAGTCTTTCACCATGTGGGCATTCGATGTGGTCGGTCCACTGGAGGACAGAACCGAAGAAATTTGTAAGATGTCCTTCATTCTGACTGCCACTGAGTACTTCACGAAGTGGGCTGAAGGGGAAGCGTTCATAGAGGTCAAAGCTTCAACAATGGTCAAGTTCATCACGCGCAATATTCTAGCAAGATTTGGCATGCCTCGGGACATCGTCACCGACAATGGACCACAATTCACTTCGCAGGAGCTCCACGACATGTGTGGTAAATATGGTATTAATTTGCATCATTCATCCCCATATTATCAACAAGGTAATGGACAAGCGGAAGCTACTAATAAAACTCTCATAAAAATCATAAAGAAAACTTGCAGATCTCACAATAACGTTGACTGGCCAGACCGCTTAGTTAAGGCTGTTTGGGCTATCTGCACCTCGGTCGGAACTCCTACGGGGCAAACCCCCTATGCTTTGACGTATGGATCAGATGCAATACTCCCATATGAGATCTTCGTCCCTTCACTTAGAGTTCAATTGGATTTTGAACTTGACCCCGGTCAACGTCGGGAGGTTTTATTAGCATAACTTGAACTCTTAGACAAAAGGCGAATGATAGCGGCCGACCATATGTAGGTTTATCGTCAAAGAATTGCATGTTTTTATGCTAAGAAAGTTCTTGAGAGAAAATTTGAAGTGGGTGAAATGTTCCTAAAACGTAAAATCATTAAGGCACCAGGTCCCAGGAGTAAATTGCAAGAAAATTGGGAAGGTTCGTTCGTTGTCAAAGAAGCATACTCGGGGAACGCTTACAAGTTAGTGGACGCCGAGGGAATTGAGTTGTCGCATCCATGGAACGCAGTCTACCTCAAGAAATTCTACCCTTAGATAGTCAGTCAGTCAGTCAAGTCCGGTCTTTAATCACTTGTCAATGTCATGGGTTTGAGACTTTACTTTTTCTACTTTCCCATTAGTTAGGTAGGGTCTCTTCACAAACCACACGATATTGGAGTACTGTCCCTTAGTTGGAAAATCATAAGTACACTCGGATGGTCTAATTTGGTCAAAGAATCCCCTTTTCTCTTCCCACTCAATCAAGTCTAGAAAAGGGGCAAACTGCGAGTAGGGCACCATCCACTCTCACCTGAAAAACAAAGTCATAACAAATAAGGGGCAATGAAAAGCAAAGGCAAAGGCAAAATGTCAAACCAAGCCTAAAAGGCAAAGAAAAGCCAAAAGGTCAAAAAAGGGTAACAAAAAGTACGTACCCAGAAAAAGGCTGACCAAATCAAGGAGGTAGCAAATAGTATATGCCTCCACCCATGAATCAAAATGAAAAACACCCTTGAAAATAATTGATGACTATGTCTTTCGGCAAGATGTTGATTTGGAAACAAAAAGTGGTTTGAACTGGATTCTCACATGACTTCCTATTTACTTCTTCCAATTCGTCCCCCTAGGGGCAATTTGAGCTTGCAAGGCCTTCCATGGTGGAAAATATCAAGAAGACTAGATGCAATCTCCAATATCAACAATATCATGCACGACCCTCCTTGGTCATAGCCTATGTGATTAGGTGGATTATGAAGACCCAATACCTTGACTTGTGATGAATATGTGTCTTAAAGACCAAAACAAAATCCAAAAAAAATGGAAAATGAAAAAAAAAAGAGAGTTCGTTATTGTTAATAGTTCCACTATGTACATATTTCTCCTTCTTATTTTAATAAAAAAAAAATCAGAAGATCAAAATCCAGAAAAAAATTAGTCGTATCATGTGCAAATACTAACATTATTTTCCTTATTTTCTTATTCAAAAAAAAGTGCAAGTACATATTTCCCTTCAGTATTTTATTTGTGTCTCTATCTTTAATTAGATATTAGCCCGTTGACCAGATCTCAAGAAAGGTATATCTTTTAGGCAAGGGGCTAAAGACTGATTTACACTAACTTTTTTCTTTTAAGTGTTGTGGATGCAGGAACAAAATAGCAAACCATTCAAGCACATGAAATGTCCAAAAGTTCATAAAAATCCACTAAGGAATAAAAGTTTTGTACATATCATGACAGGGGCATACCCTTGGTGGTACATCTGGAGCCTCGCTCCTCAATCCTCTCTCCTCTCTCCCTCACTAGGCCTCTACCTATGTGAGCTGCTCACCTCCTCCTCCTCCATCTCCTGATGCCGGTCTGGGAGAGGAGGTCTCGTCGCCATCGACGCCTCGGGCCGTAGCCCTTCCCACACCACCGATGGGTCCCCCAGGGATAGGATGTCATCAAGTGATGCGAAAGCTGACCCCGCCCTCGCCTGCGACTCCTGCTGGGCCTGCCGCTGCTGCTCCCGGTGCTTCTTCAGCACCCGGTTCTTCAAGATCTCATAATCTATGGCAGTCTGTGCCTAGGCCCTCTCTGCCTCCTTCTCCCTTTACCTCGCCTCAAGTAGGCGGCCCTCCATCCTCGTCAACACTAGCCGCAGACTCTCCATCTGCGCTTGGAGGGTCGCCCCTGCTGCTTGCCGCTGCACATAAATTAGTAAACATGTCAGGTCAATCAAATCATGTGCAAAAATGATAGTGGCTTAGTGTTTTACCTCAGCCTCAAGCTCTCGGACCCTCGCCTCTGCCTGATCCAGGGCCTCCTGCAATCAGACCGCCAGGTCCCCGCTGTTGGGTTGAGTGTGTTTTGGAATTTCCTAACGTTGTATTTTAATGATGACCAATGAACATCACTAATACCTTGATTTTAATCATGACATATTGAACATGTTATACATTTTATACATATCACAACAATGCTTAAACAACATGTTTTTGATGTTTAGTATCTCACATTTTAATGATAATATCTTGTATTAATGGTTTACAGTTTATATTTTTAGGTTTACACAAATTTGTCACAGTGGTGTCGACACAGTCCACCTGTGTGTCGACACTGGCTGACTGTCCTAGAAGCATGTTTTGAGAGAAGCAACCAGTGGTGTCGACACTAGATGACTATCCCAAGAAGTAGTCAGAACAGTTGAAGCCAGTGGTGTCGACACAGTCTGCTTGTGTGTTGACATACGTCGACTGAAGCCCAAAAATGGGAATTTTTTTGGACACATGGCTGCTTAAGGATCAAGGGGATTGACCTAGATATGTGTGCCCACGCACCCCAAGATACCTCATGGACATATGGGGCTATAAATACCCATGATCCTCGTACCCCAAAGGCAAGCAAGCCCATACCATTTCCAGAAGAGGATTTTGGCGGCAAAAGGGGCTTTTCCAGATCTTGCTCGATCTCCAGAAGCTGCAGACCATGCTTTCAAGAGGAAGGACGTGGGAATCAAGGCCAATCTCTGGAGAGAAGTTTGATGTGCTGAGCAAGGGAGCAGATCCAACTGAAGAGCAGCAGCAGAATAAAAACTTCTGGCAATTCAGATACCATTAAAGCAGAGCAACACAAATTGAAGGGGATCTTCATCGAATTCTTTCAAGTCTCTTCAATTCGAGCTTTTGCAAGACCTCTTCACCAAGGAACATCCAATCTACATCTATTTTACCCATTTCATGGATTGTTCTTCTCACTTTCGTCTATGAGATCTGTGCATAAAGTTCTGTGCAGATTTCTATGTATGATTGAGTCTGTGAATCAGATCATTGCTAGAGGATCTAATTTCATTTGTGTTTGATCTTGCCTTTTGTGGTTTAGGCCATCGTTCTCAATTTGGAGTCGTTGTGCTCCTGTTGTGGTTTAAGTCGTCGTGCTCAATTTGGATTCGTTGTGCTCATGTTGTGGTTTGAGCCGTTGTGCTTAGTTTTTGGAGTCGTGCTCCAGGTTATGTGTTTGAGCCGTCGAGCTCAAGGGTGTTTGGAGTCGTTGTGCTCTGGTGTGAGTTGTACTCTTTTGAGTAGTGAAGCCTCACAATGTGAGGGGTGGATGTAGGAATCACTAGTGTGATTTTCGAACCACCTAAAAATCCTTTGTGCAATAGTTTGATCTACTTATTTGCGCTAGATGCTTGCATATGATTTCACTTTCACACTAAGTGTTTAATTACTTCACACATCATCTACACACACCCACACTTCAGATCAGTAAATTGTTTTTTTGAATTGATCTTTGATTCAAAGTAATTTTTAATTGCTTAAGCTTATGCAGTAATTGGTGTCAGATCTATTCAACCCCCCCACTTCTAGATCTGATCCATCCACCTATTCGATCCTACAATTGGTATCAGAGCGGGTTAACCACTCTAATTGTTGGATCTTATTCCTTGTTACATTGATTCACTGTGATTAGATCTAATAATCTTTTGAGTTTTTGGTATAATGACAAATTGCTTTAATCTGCATGAATTTCCAGTTATAATTTCAGAGAAATCCCCCAGCTCATTTTCATCGGAATTTTTAGAGGATTCATAAAGAAAATGAGCAAAAGAAATTCACAAGTACTTAATGGCAAAGAAGAGCTTCAATGAATCCAGAAAATCAACAATTCAAAAGGCTTTGGCTCTAACAACACATTCCATGAGCTCAGAGCATTCTTCATCCTCTTCAGAACACAATAGTTCAAATGGGTCTACAAGGTCAGGTATATCAATTCTAGATCCATTTATGTATTCAAATTCTTATTCTGATGCAGATGAAGACATGTCTTGTGTTGAATTGATTGAATTTTGTGAGAAGATATAAAATCTTAATACAAAGTAGAACATTACGAATAAAGAATTGAAAAAGACTTTAAAACATTGCCACAAAGAAAGTGAAAAATTGAAAAGTACACTTGAATTGCTCCAGAACAATGATAAAGATCCTTTGCAAGAAAATGAGAATTTGAAAATTGATGTTAAGAAACTGAATTCTGAAAAGAAAGTTTGAATGATAAAATCAAAATTTGTGAAAACAAGTTGTCCAAGTTGAAAGAAAATCATGATCCGTTGGAATATCAAAATCTTGATTTGAAAGATGAAAATGAAAAATTGATTGATCTCAATGGAAACATCAAATTTGATAATGATCAATTAAACAAACAGATTTCTAACATGGCTCATGATCATCAAATAAATGAAAGATGCAAATAACTTGATGAAGAAAATAGTCATCTAATAAGGAAGATTGAATGCTTGTTGCATGAAAAACCATTGGATAACGACTGTAGCAATTTAAGTAATAAAATTGCTGATTTGGAAAAATAAATTACTCAATTTGAAAATGAAAAGAATAAGATGAAAAATGGTTTGGATGTCGTGCTAAATAAACAACAAATTTCAGAAAAAGAAGTTTTTGCATTAAAAGTAGAGAAACAGAAGTTTCAAGATGAATTGAAGAATACTACAAATAAAAGTCTTGCTTCTGTAAAAATAAGGAAAATGAAAATAAAACCAAAGTAATATTTGTTAAAGATACTGCGAACAAGAACTTTGATATCTCTAATGAAAAATCAGTGAAAGTTCATGTTCAGAAAAATATTCAAAAACAAAATGAGAAAAATAGCAAAAATGCTTCTAAGAAGAAGATTCTTGTTTTTGTGAAAAATAAGAAAATTGAAACAGAAAAACATAACAATTTACACATCATTCCTCCATCTCTTCCACAGTTCAGAAGTGTTTCAAAGAAAGTTCAATATTGACATCATGCCAAGAGCCACCAAAAGGTACCTCCTTCTCCTCATGGTAAGCCTCCTCACATGAAAAGAACATTCAAGCAAATACATACATGCCAAGGTAAGTACCAGGTAAAAAATGATCTCATTTGCTTTAATTGTAATAAACCTGGTCATTTAGCCAAATTTTTCTACAATAGAGATCAACATTTCCATAAATATGTCAAATCAGTCTAGTGCTTCACATGTTATAAATTTGGGCATACTTCTAGGAAATGTTGGCGTAGAAATGATAATCTTGTGCATGCTTCCACGTTTCATGTTAATGTACATAAGAATAAAGATTATGTTCATGCTGAAAACACTCAGAAATTCCATGTACGTGAAAATAGAATTGTTGCAGAAAAGATCTCTTCTGAATTCCATGTTAAAAATCTCAATGATAAAAATCTGAAAAATAGAAAACAAATTGTTCAGTATGTCAATGGTGCATTCTATACTAATAACTCTAGGATTAGAAACCAAGATTCTAGTGTTTCTAGTCATCAGAAAAATACACCCAATATAAAATCCTTTTGGATTCAAAAATCATTGTTGCATATTCATGGAAGATTCTTAGGACCCAAACAAGTTTGGGTTCTGAAATGTGCTGCTTGAATGTTGGATGCAAGGATCCTTGTAGTCAATTTCAAGATGAAGCCTTCATGACTAAGGCTACAAGGAAAGTAAGTGAAGAGAATGAAAGAAAATGAAAATCTCACCAGGTAAATACTTCTGAGAGATTCCCTGCTAAATAAAAACTAAAATCAATTGGGACTCTTATGCAAAGATGAATTGGTATATCAAATGGTGAATTGTGGAAGGACAAGTCAGGCTTGTCTAGAAACTATCATTATGTGTGAGGAATAACCTCCGCCAAGTACCAATGATCTTCCTTGTGTAAGAGTCATTATGTCGCGACCCATACCAAAAATCATACCATTTTGTGGTCCTCTTTAGAAGGCGACAAGATGATGGTCGCCTTCATGTTCTGAAGGCGACAGGCAATGTGTCGAATTCTGCCTATGTCCACTTAATCACTCATAACCTTTTCTATAGACCTCGAATAGACGAGCCGTTTTCTTTGCTGGATTCCTCATTCAAAGGGCTTCAATATGGTATATTCATGGGTGATATTTGAATAAAAAGTCAGTGAGCTATGACCTAAGGAAGTGATGGGATGGGACTGCATTTGCCATTTAAGCGGCATGCATCTCGGTTTCCGTTGTTTTGTGTCGTTCCTTGCATGTGTGAGTTTGATCTATTCTAGGAAGGTTATAGAAAGTTTTATCATTCATTTAACAACCCATATGAAAGTTAAAACATGTTCACATGATTTTTAATTGATCTTAAGTTCATGATCATGCTCTCTACCAACTGATTATTCACGTTCTTACCTTGTTACCGAACTTGCTAAACATACAATGATACTTGCTAAAATTGGTCATGCATGATTAGTACTTCATGATTTAGCACTCATGATACTTGCCATAAATGGAGTTTCTATAACTGTAGTTTCCATAATCGGATTCACACACGCACTTGAGCAATTCTCACGCACAGCATGCGCATACACTCTAGCATGATAGGAAAGCCCCTTCTTGGCTTGTGATGAACTCTCCGTCAGATATTCCATCTGCCGGACTAGTGACCCATTGACAAAGGCCTCTGTAAGTCTCCTCTGACCATGGATTCCCACATGTCCGACGAGTAGTTTGTAACAATGAAGTACCTAGAAGTTAGTGTGCACCTATCTCTTCTCTCTCGGCATTCTTGACGAGATCTTTCTTTCCTCATCTTGACTTTCTCGGAGTGATCTATGTAAATGTGCCGTTATGCTTCCGAATTGAACTCTTGAATTGATATTCCCAACATACCCTTGGACTCTATATCATTATTGACATGACACTCTCGATAATCATTACTATTGACATCATAGCCCTAAACATTCTCGACCAGTCTATCCTTATCAACACACATTACCTTCTTGTGATGCGTTGTTATGATATGAATGATATTGGAGTCATGGACTCAAAACTTGTTCTTGTCACCCATGAGTCGATGGGCTCATTGGGACACATGCCAGTGTTGCGAAATACGAACCTGATTGAGGGCCCATATTTGGTCCTAGAGATTCTGGCAAAGTCCTGTTACCTATGGGTGTGATTGTCGGATTCGCCCCCGACAAAGTCTTGTTTACCCCAAGGTGTTGATTGTCCAGTTTTCCCAAAGATGTTCGTTACCCCAGGAGTTGATTGTTAGGTTGATCCCCTAACAAAGTCGTGTGCCTGGCGTGGTGCAGAATCATGATTGGTGCTTGGCATGGCACGTACTTGTTATACGTGTAAACTTACTTGCTTGTTACCTACTACTGTGTGCTGGTCCTTAACCTGAGTGGCTGAAGGACATACTTGCATGAGGCACCAGTAGATCCTGTGTGATATTCTTGTGGAGTGCTCCAAGTGGGTTACTCAAAATGCTTGCTAATGAAATGGCCATCTTATTACATGCTATCTTGTTCTTGTTCATGAAGTTTCCATCTTGCTAGATCATTGTTCACAATATCTTGGACTCTTGAATACAACCTTGTCGCTAGATTGATCATTACAATCTCTTGATCATACTATCTTGCATGATACACTGTACATATGTTACTATCGACGTTTTAATTGCATTGTACATATCATGTTCGTACATTCTACCTTTTAAAATGTAAATACTTATATCATTGCTGGAAGATGCAAATCCTACTATGTGAGTGCGCTCATACCTGCTCTATTTAACATTTCAGGTAGTGAAGGTAAAGCTATATCATGGGACTTGTGCGCCGAGCGTGGAGTACACTTAGAGAGTCCATTTTTATTTTTATTTAGATTGGTCATTAATGTAATTTCCCTTTTCTTTGAGAGATAGATAGATAGGTGAGCAAGGAGTGTTTCATTTGACATTAGAGGTTGTAATATTCGTTTTGATAAATAAATGAAGAAAATTTGATTATTAAATTGTGGGCCCTATTTGTACAAGCTATTGGTCTATAGCTTCTGAATGCTTGCTTGTTCGTCGCGTCTCCCAATTTATTCCGCTGCTAAAATAAAATTGGGGGCGTGACAGACTGGTATCACAGCCTAGGCTTTCTAAAGTCCTAGGATACATTAGAGGCTAAGTAATGAAACTACGTTAAAGGATCATGTTGTAAGGATCTAGGTTCCTACGCATTTTGTGTCTAGCACTAAGCTAGGTTTCTTGTTAGTACCTAGTGAGATGGGTAGAGCCCGTTGTTAGAATAATTCAACAGTTAATAAATTCATATTCATAAAGAATAACTTAGACTATAACTGACTATTAATCTTATCTCAGGATCCCAAACATTCGTGGAGATGGCAGTCAGGCGTGGCCAATGGCATGATATGCATAACACAGTACAACAGTTGGCGCAGGCCTTGCAACAAGTTGTACATCGTGGAGCTCGTATCAAGGCAGGAGAGTTACATAGGAATTTTCAAGGAATGGATCCTCCTATGTTTGATGGATCTTCTGACCCCGAGGTAGCTGAAAACAGGATGCAAGAGATGGAACGGATGTTCAATGTAATGCAGTGCACGGACCAAGAGAGGGTCCTACTGGCCACTTTTCAACTAGAACGTGATGCAAGGACCTGGTGGGAGGCCACCAAAGCTACATTGCCTGATAATCCTATTACTTGGGTTGAATTCCTAGAACACTTCAATAATAAATATTTCTCAGAAAGGATTCGTGAGAAGAAAGCTGCGGAGTTTGCTGCTCTTAAGCAAGAAGGGTTACTAGTGGCAGAGTACGAAGCCCAATTCGCTAGACTATCCCGCTATGCACCACACTTAGTTGGGACAGAGAAGATGAAGGCAAAAAGATTCTTAAATGGATTGAAGCCCGCATATATTCCCTTACTGGCGTCAATGGACATCCAAATTTATAGTGATATAGTGAAATTAGCTCAATTAGTAGAAGACGCCATAGAGTTGACCAGGGAAGATGATGGGAAGTCCACCCCAAAGGAAGGACAACCCATTAACTTCAAGGATTATCAACCCAAAAGCCCTAAAAAGAGGTTAAATAAAGACAAGTGTCACTTAAAGAATAAGAAGCCTAAGAGAGAAGATCAACCACAGAACGCAATCCAACCATTCAAGGAGAAGTGTTGGCACTGTAGTCGAATGGGACATAAGGCTGAGGAGTGTTGGAGAAAAATGGGGGCTTGTCTGTGATGTGGAAGTATGGGCCATCAGATCAGTGGTTGCTCTCAATTAAAGAAGACGACATCGCAACATCAAGGCCGACTTCAAGCAACAACAGGAAAGGAACGCTCTAGGAAGAATAGAAAGGGCGGAACAACATGAGGTAGATCTACTCACATTGACATCACAAGCATAATGTAATCTTGGTGCTTCTTCTGATTCTCCTCATTAGTATCATCTTCTCCTATTTCTCAAGTCATAATTGAGAAGAATTAATATATTCATACCAATACAATAACCTCGAAGTAATCTACTTGACAATTTTCCTCTACATGCATAATCTTAAGTGGGGGAGATTTGACGTAGAAGAAATTGTCCTATGACTTTGGGGACCAAATTCTTTTAAGTGGGGGAGGATGTAGCAACCCCATAATTTCAATAAATGAAAATTGGAGATAAATAGATAATATGACCACTTAATAATTTAAATCTAATTAAATATGTACGCACCATTATCCCAGATGTAAAAACACACCTAAACATTTCGTAAAAATCATAGTTAGACTTTAAATATTATTCTCTAGTGACCCATAAAGAAATTTGGGCCAATAAAAATCATTTGGATTGAATTTAAGAATTTTTGTGACTTATTATCTTCATTAATAATGAAGTCGAAAAACCATTATCACATATACATAAAGGGGTCATAAATTAAAATAAAAATTTTGGTTGTACTTCAAACAATGGGTATTGACAATCCAATTAAATAAATGGGCCGAAGGATGTCCTTTGGGCCACAAATAAATTCATGCTAGGAAAATGACCCGAAATTTGAAAATATTCACTAATGGACCAGGGCAGGGTAAATTCTCACCCTATAGACCATCATTAGACTTCAAACCAAGCCCAAATTCATGGTTACCACCAAAGGTAAGCTTCCATACCAATACCATCATAAATTGGGGAGAGAAATCTCCAATTTGAGGAAGGATACACCCAAATTCGTCCCTAAAAGTTTCCTAAACCAATTAGGCAACTAAAGGCCCCTCTCTCTATAAATAAAGAATCTCTCTCCCGTGGGATGACCCCTAGGGTTCTTGGAGGCTATGGTGGCTGGAGATCTCAAGGAGAAGGCTGGAGCAAGGATGAATCCCGTGCTCTTCCCAACTCGGATCTGCAACGACCTGCACTTGAGTCCCTTCAAGATCATAACCAAAGGTTAGTGAAACCTCGACCAAACTACGCAAACCATACATCCTTGGAAAGATCTTCGAGTCTAGTTTCTTATGACACTATTTTGCACAGTTTCTACCTAGTAGTTCGTGAGTATTAAGCATTCTCCTACGGCTGGTCGAAACTAGGGTTTTCGAGAAGCACGACTTTCTTTCACCTAAAAGGTAGGTCATCTCCATGCCAAACCATAATTAAACTCGTCCATGCTTGCATTCATATGTATAGATCATGCTCTTACAATTTTCCCCAATTTTTATCTTGAGAGTTTCACGAATTAAATCTTGCATGATCTTAACACTGTACCGTTCTGATTTACCCTTGACTTGTCTTACGAGTTTCATACCTATCTGTGGAGTAAGTTTTAGGCTGAGTGATCAACATAAAACTTGTTACCGTATGAGTCTACTTTCATTTGGCACTGGTTTCCCTAATTTTAGTTGACTGTACTTAGATTATTAGCCCGATGATGAGCACTGTGTCAGATTCATGTAGACAGTCACAATACGTCTTATTACATAGTCAAATGACCTTTGTTTCTCGATTAGTCATTACTCTACAAAGTATTGGAAGTACTCTAACTAACAAAGGTGGTTTCACCCGATTTAGATCACCCTAGCATTTGTTTTGTTTTTTCAAACCCATAGGTGTCAAACCCAATCCAAGTCGGAGTTGGAAATAGGTAGAAAAAGCAACCCAAACGTCATATTCGAGTGGCAACAGGTCGACACGGCGCTATCAGAACACGAAAAAATCATGGACGCGACCCATACCAAAAATCAGACCATTTTATAGTCTTCTTCAGAAGGCGACAAGATGATGGTCGCCTTCATGTTCTGAAGGCGACAGGCAATGTGTCGCCTTCTGCCTATGTCCACTTAATCAGTCATAACATTTTCTATAGACCTCGGATTGACGAGCCGTTTTCTTTGCTAGATTCCTCATTCAAAGGGCTTCAATATGGTATATTCATGGGTGATATTTTAATAAAAAATCAGTGAGCTATGACCAAAGGAAGTGAAGGGATCGGACTACATTTGCCATCTAAGGGGCATGCATCTCGGTTTTCGTCGTTTTGTGTCGTTCCTTGCATGTGTGAGTTTGATCTATTCTAGGAAGGTTATAGAAAGTATTATCATGCATTTAACAACCCATATGAAAGTTAAAACATGTTCACATGATTTTTAATTGATCTTAAGTTCATGATAATGCTCTCTACCTGCCGATTATTCACGTTCTTGCCTTGTTACCGAACTTGCTAAACATACAATGATACTTGCTAAAATTGGTCATGCATGATTAGTACTTCATGATTTAGCACTCATGATACTTGCCATAAATGGAGTTTCCATAAATGTAGTTTCCATAATCGGATTCACACACACACTTGAGCGATTCTCACGCGCGGCATGCGCATACACTCTAGCACGATAGGAAAGCCCCTTCTTGGCTTGTGGTGAACTCTCCGTCAGATATTTCTTCTGCCAGACTAGTGAACCATTGACTAAGGCCTCCGTAAGTCTCCTCTGACCATGGATTCCCACATGGCCGACGAGCAGGTTGTACCAATGAAGTACCCAGAAGTTAGTGTGCACGTATCTCTTCTCTCTCGGCATTCTTGACGAGATCCTTCTTTGCTCATCATGACTTTCTCGGAGTGATGTATGTAAATGTGTCATTATGCTTCTGAATTGAACTCTTGACTTGATATTCCCAACGTACCCTTGGACTCTATATCATTATTGACATGACACTCTCGATAATCATTACTATTGACATGATAGTACTGAACTTTATCGAGCAGTCTATCGTTATTAACACACATTGCCTTCTTGTGATACGTTCTTGTGATACGAATGATATTGGAGTCATGGACTCAAAACTCATTCTTGTCACCCATGAGTCGACGGGCTCATTGGGACACATGCCAGTGTTGCGCAATACGAAACTGATTGAGGGCCCATATCTAGTCCTGGAGATTATGGCAAAGTCCTGTTACCTATCGGTGTGATTGTCGGATTCGCCCCCGACAAAGTCCTGTTTACCCCAAGGTGTTGATTGTCCAGTTTTCCCAAAGATGTTCGTTACCCCAGGAGTTGATTGTTAGGTTGATTCCCTAACAAAGTCGTGCACCTGGCATGGTGCGGAATCATGATTGGTCCTTGGCATGGCACGTACTTGTTATACGTGATAAACTTACTTTCTTGTTACCTGCTACTGTGTACTGGTCCTTAACCTGAGTGGCTAAAGGACGTACTTGCATGAGGCACCAGTAGATCCTGTGTGATATTCTTATGGAGTGCTCCGAGTGGGTTACTCAAAATGCTTGCTAGTGAAATGGCCATCTTGTTACATGCTATCTTGCTCTTGTTCATGAAGCTACCATCTTGCAAGATCATTGTTCACAATATCTTGAACTCTTGAATACAACCTTGTCGCTAGATTGATCATTACAATCTCTTGATCATACTATCTTGCATGATACATTGTACACGTATTACTATCGACGTTTTAATTTCATTGTACATATCATGTTCGTACCTTCTACCTTTTAAAATGTAAATACTTATATCATTGCTGGAAGATGTAAATCCTACTGGGCGAGTGCGCTCATACCTGCTCTCTTTAACATTTCAGGTAGTGAAGGTAAAGCTAAATGATGGGACTTGTGCGCCGAGCGTGGAGTACACTTAGAGAGTCCATTTTTATTTTTATTTAGATTGGTCATTAATGTAATTTCCCTTTTCTTTGAGAGATAGATAGATAGGTGAGCAAGGAGTGTTTCATTTGACATTAGAGGTTGTAATATTTGTTTTGATAAATAAATGAAGAAAATTTTATTATTGTATTGTGGGCCCTATTTGTACAAGCTATTGGTCTATAGCTTCTGAATGCTTGCTTATTCGTCGCGTCTCCCAATTTATTCCGCTGCTAAAATAAAATTGGGGGCGTGACAGAGTGGTATCACAGCCTAGTCTTTCTAAAGTCCTAGGATACATTAGAGGCTAAGTTAAGAAACTACGTTAAAGTATCATGTTCTAAGGATCTAGGTTCCTACGCTATTTGTGTCTAGCACTAAGCTAGGTTTCTTGTTAGTACCTAGTGAGATGGGTAGAGCCCGTGGTTAGAATAATTCAAAAGTTCATAAATTCATATTCATGAAGAATAACTTAGACTATAACTATCTATTAATCTTATCTCAGGATCACAAACATTCTTGGAGATGGCACTCAGGCGTGGCCAATGGCATGATATGCATAACACAGTACAACAGTTGGCGCAGGCCTTGTAACAAGTCGTAAAGGGTGGAGCTCGTGTCAAGGCAAAAGAGTTACATAGGAATTTTCAAGGAATGGATCCTCCTATGTTTGATGGATCTCCTGACCCTGAGGTAGCTGAAAACTGGATGCAAGAGATGGAACGGATGTTCAATGTAATGCAGTGCACGGACCAAGAGAGGGTCCTACTGGCCACTTTTCAACTAGAACGTGATGCAAGGACCTGGTGGGAGGCCACCAAAGCTACATTGCCTGATAATCCTATTACTTTGGTTGAATTCCTAGAACACTTCAATAATAAATATTTCTCAGAACGGATTCGTGAGAAGAAAGCTGCGGAGTTTGCTGCTCTTAAGCAAGAAGGGTTACTAGTGGCAGAGTACGAAGCCCAATTCGCTAGACTATCCCGCTATGCACCACACTTAGTTGGGACAGAGAAGATGAAGGCAAAAAGATTCTTAAATGGATTTAAGCCAGCATATATTCCCTTACTGGCGTCAATGGACGTCCAAATTTATAATGATATAGTGAAACAAGCTCAATTAGTAGAAGACGCCATAGAGTTGACCAAGAAAGATGATGGGAAGTCCACCCCAAAGGAGGGACAACCCATTAACTTCAAGGATTATCAACCCAAAAGCCCTAAGAAGATGTTAAATAAAGACAAGTGTCACTTATAGAATAAGAAGCCTAAGAGATAAGATCAACCACAGAACGGAATCCAACCATTCAAGGAGAAGTGTTGGCACTGTAGTCGAATGGGACATAAGGCTGAGGAGTGTTGGAGAAAAATGGGGGCTTGTCTGTGATGTGGAAGTATGGGCCATCAGATCAGTGGTTGCTCTCAATTAAAGAAGACGACATCGCAACATCAAGGCCGACTTCAAGCAACAACAGGAAAGGAACGCTCTAGGAAGAATAGAAAGGGCGGAACAACATGAGGTAGATCTACTCACATTGACATCACAAGCATAATGTAATCTTGGTGCTTCTTCTGATTCTCCTCATTAGTATCATCTTCTCCTATTGCTCAAGTCATAATTGAGAAGAAGTAATATATTCATACCAAAACAATAACCTCGAAGTAATCTACTTGACAATTTTCCCCTACATGCATAATCTTAAGTGGGGGAGATTTGACGTAGAAGAAATTGTCCTATGACTTTGGGGACCAAATTCTTTTAAGTGGGGGAGGATGTAGCAACCCCAGAATTTCAATAATTGAAAATTGGAGATAAATTGAAAATATGACCACTTAATAATTTAAAACTAATTAAATACGTACGCACCATTATCCCAGATGTAAAAACACACCTAAAAATTTCGTAAAAATCATAGTTAGACTTTAAATATTATTCTCTAGTGACCCATAAAGAAATTTGGGCCAATAAAAATCATTTGGATTGAATTTAAGAATTTTTGTGACTTATTATCTTAATTAATAAATAAGTCGAAAAACCATTATCACATATACATAAAGGGGTCATAAATAAAAATAAAAATTTTGGTTGTACTTCAAAAATGGGTATTGACAATCCAATTAAATAAATGGGCTGAAGGATGTCCTTTGGGCCACAAATAAATTCATGCTAGGAAAATGACCCGAAATTCGAAAATATTCACTAATGGACCAGGGTAGGGTAAATTCTCACCCTATAGACCATCATTAGACTTCAAACCAAGCCCAAATTCATGGTTACCACAAAAGGTAAGCTTCCATACGAATTTCATCATCAATTGGGGAGAGAAATCTCCAATTTGAGGAAGGATACACCCAAATTCGTCCCTAAAAGTTTCCTAAACCAATTAGGCAACTAAAGACCCCTCTCTCTATAAATAAATCATCTCTCTCCCATGGGACGACCCCTAGGGTTCTTGGAGGCTATGGTGGCTGGAGATCTCAAGGAGAAGGCTGGAGCAAGGATGAATCCCGTGCTCTTCCCAACTCGGATCTGCAACGACCTACACTTGAGTTCCTTCAAGATCATCACCAAAGGTTAGTGAAACCTCGACCAAACTACGCAAACCATACATCCTTGGAAATATCTTCGAGTCTAGTTTGTTATGACACTATTTTGCACAATGTCTACCTAGTAGTTCGTGAGTATTAAGCGTGCTCCTACGACTGGTCGAAACTATGGTTTTCGGGAAGCACGACTTTCTTTCACCTAAAAGGTAGGTCATTTCCATGCCAAACTCTAATTAAACTCGTCCATGCTTGCTTTCATATATATAGATCATGTTCTTACTATTTTCCCCAATTTTTATCTTGAGAGTTTCACGAATTAAATCTTGCATGATCTTAACACTGTACCGTTCTGATTTACCCTTAACTTGTCTTACGAGTTTCATACCTATATGTGGAGTACGTTTTAGACTGAGTGTTCAACATAGAACTTGTTACCGTATGAGTCTACTTTCATTTGGCACTGGTTTCCCTAATTTTAGTTGACCGTACTTAGAGTATTAGCCCGAAGATGAGCACTGTGTCAGATTCATGTAGATAGTCACAATACGTCTTATTACATAGTCAAATGACCTTTGTTTCTCGATTAGTCATTACTCTACAAAGTACTGGAAGTACTCTAACTAACAAAGGTGGTTTCACCGGATTTAGATCACCCTAGCATTTGTTATGATTTTTCAAACCCACAGGTGTCAAACCCAATCCAAGTCGGAGTTGGAAATAGGTAGAAAAAGCGGCTCCAACGTCATATTCGGGTGGCGACAGGTCGACACGTCCCTACCAGAACGCGACAACATCATGGTCGCGACCCATACCAAAAATTAGACCATTTTGTGGTCTTCTTCAGAAGGCGAGAAGATGATGGTCGCCTTCATGTTCTGAAGGCGACAGGCAATGTGTCGCCTTCTGCCTATGTCCACTGAATCAGTCATAACTTTTTCTATAGACCTCGGATTGACGAGTCGTTTTCTTTGATGGATTCCTCATTCAAAGATCTTCAATATGGTATATTCAAGAGTGATATTTGAATAAAAAATCAGTGAGCTATGACCCAAGGAAGTGAAGGAATGGGACTGCATTTGCCATCTAAGGGGCATGCATCTCGGTTTTCGTCGTTTTGTGTCGTTCCTTGCATGTGTGAGTTTGATCTATTCTAGGAAGGTTATAGAAAGTCTTATCATGCATTTAACAACCCATATGAAAGTTAAAACATGTTCACATGATTTTTAATTGATCTTAAGTTCATGATCATGCTCTCTACCTGCTGATTATTCACGTTCTTGCCTTGTTACCGAACTAGCTAAACATACAATGATACTTGCTAAAATTGGTCATGCATGATTAGTACTTCATGATTTAGCACTTATGAGACTTTCCATAAATGGAGTTTCTATAACTGTAGTTTCCATACTCGGATTCACACACACACTTGAGCGATTCTCACGCGCGGCATGCGCATACACTCTAGCACAATAGGAAAGCCCCTTCTTGGCTTGTGGTGAACTCTCTGTCAGATATTTCTTCTGCCGGACTAGTGACCCATTGACCAAGGCCTCCGTAAGTCTCCTCTGACCATGGATTCCCACATGGCCGACGAGCAGGTTGTACCAATGAAGTACCCAGAAGTTAGTGTGCACGTATCTCTTCTCTCTCGGCATTCTTGACGTGATCTTTCTTTCCTCATCATGACTTTCTCGGAGTGATCTATGTAAATGTGTCGTTATGCTTCCGAATTGAACTCTTGACTTGATATTTCCAACGTACCCTTGGACTCTATATCATTATTGACATGACACTCTCGATAATCATTACTATTGACATGATAGTCCTGAACTTTATCGACCAGTCTATCCTAATTAACACACATTGCCTTCTTGTGATACGTTCTTGTGATACGAATGATATTGGAGTCATGGACTCAAAACTCGTTCTTGTCACCCATGAGTCGAAGGGCTCCTTGGGACACATGCCAGTGTTGCGCAATACAAACTTGATTGAGGGCCCATATCTGGTCCTGGAGATTCTGGCAAAGTCCTGTTACCTATTGGTGTGATTGTCGGATTCGCCCCCGACAAAGTCCTGTTTACCCCAAGGTGTTGATTGTCCAGTTTTCCCAAAGATGTTCGTTACCCCAGGAGTTGATTGTTAGGTTGATTCCCTAACAAAGTCGTGCGCCTGGCGTGGTGCGGAATCATGATTGGTGCTTGGCATGGCACGTACTTGTTATACGTGATAAACTTACTTGCTTGTTACCTGCTACTGTGTGCTGGTCCTTAACCTGAGTGGCTGAAGGACGTACTTGCATGAGGCACCAGATGATCCTGTGTGATATTCTTATGGAGTGCTCCGAGTGGGTTACTCAAAATGCTTGCTAGTGAAATGGCCATCTTGTTACATGCTATCTTGCTCTTGTTCATGAAGCTACCATCTTGCTAGATCATTGTTCACAATATCTTGAACTCTTGAATACAACCTTGTCGCTAGATTGATCATTACAATCTCTTGATCAAACTATCTTGCATGATACACTGTACACGTGTTACTATCGACGTTTTAATTGCATTGTACATATCATGTTCGTACATTCTACCTTTTAAAATGTAAATACTTATATCATTGCTGGAAGATGTAAATCCTACTGGGCGAGTGTGCTCATACCTGCTCTCTTTAACATTTCAGGTAGTGAAGGTAAAGCTAAATGATGTGACTTGTGCGCCGAGCTTGGAGTACACTTAGAGAGTCCATTTTTATTTTTATTTAGATTGGTCATTAATGTAATTTCCCTTTTCTTTGAGAGATAGATAGATAGGTGAGAAAGGAGTGTTTCATTTGACATTAGTGGTTGTAATATTCGTTTTGATTAATAAATGAAGAAATTTTGATTATTGCATTGTGGGCCATATTTGTACAAGCTATTGGTCTATAGCTTCTGAATGCTTTCTTGTTCGTCGCGTCTCCCAATTTATTCCGCTGCTAAAATGAAATTGGGGGCATGACAGAGTGGTATCACAGCCTAGGCTTTCTAAAGTCCTAGGATACATTAGAGGATAAGTTATGAAACTACGTTAAAGGATCATGTTTTAAGGATCTAGGTTCCTACACTATTTGTGTCTAGCACTAAGCTAGGTTTCTTGTTAGTACCTAGTGAGATGGGTAGAGCCCGTGGATAGAATAATTCAAAAGTTAATAAATTCATATTCATAAAGAATAACTTAGACTATAACTAACTATTAATCTTATCTCCGGATCCCAAACATTCTTGGAGACGGCAGTCAGGTGTGGCCAATGGCATGATATGCATAACACAATACAACAGTTGGCGCAGGCCTTGCAACAAGTCCTACAGGGTGGAGCTCATGTCAAGGCAGGAGAGTTATATAGGAATTTTCAAGGAATGGATCCTCCTATGTTTGATGGATCTCCTAACCCCGAGGTAGCTGAAAACTGGATGCATGTTCAATGTAATGCAGTGCACGGACCAAGAGAGGGTCCTACTGACCACTTTTCAACTAGAACTTGATGCAAGGACCTGGTGGGAGGCCACCAAAGCTACATTGCCTGATAATCCTATTACTTTGGTTGAATTCCTAGAACACTTCAATAATAAATATTTCTCAGAAAGGATTCGTGAGAAGAAAGCTGCGGAGTTTGCTGCTCTTAAGCAAGAAGGGTTACTAGTGGCAAAGTACGAAGCCCAATTCGCTAGACTATCCCGCTATGCACCACACTTAGTTGGGACAGAGAAGATGAAGGCAAAAAGATTCTTAAATGGATTGAAGCCAGCATATATTCCCTTACTAACGTCAAAGGACGTACAAATTTATAATGATATACTGAAACGAGCTCAATTAGTAGAAGACGCCATATAGTTGACCAAGGAAGATGATGGGAAGTCCGCCCCAAAGGAGGGACAACCCATTAACTTCAAGGATTATCAACCCAAAAGCCCTAAGAAGAGGTTAAATAAAAACAAGTGTCACTTAAAGAATAAGAAGCCTAAGAGAGAAGATCAACCACAGAATGCAATCCAACTATTCAAGGAGAAGTGTTGGCACTGTAGTCGAATGGGACATAAGGCTGAGGAGTGTTGGAGAAAAATGGGGGCTTGTCTGCGATGTGGAAGTATGGGCCATCAGATTAGTGGTTGCTCTCAATTGAAGAAGACGACATCGCAACATCAAGGCCGACTTCAAGCAACAACAGGAAAGGAACGCTCTAGGAAGAATAGAAAGGGCGGAACAGTATGAGGTAGATCTACTCACATTGACATCACAAGCATAATGTAATCTTGGTGCTTCTTCTAATTCTCCTCATTAGTATCATCTTCTCCTATTGCTCAAGTCATTATTGAGAAGAAGTAATATATTCATACCAATACAATAACCTCGAAGTAATCTACTTGACAATTTTCCTCTACATGCATAATCTTAAGTGGGGGAGATATGACGCAGAAGAAATTGTCCTATGACTTTGGGGACCAAATTCTTTTAAGTGGGGGAGGATGTAGCAACCCCAGAATTTTAATAATTGAAATTGGAGATAAATAGAAAATATGACCACTTAATAATTTAAAACTAATTAAATACGTACGCACCATTATCCCAGATGTAAAAACACACCTAAAAATTTCGTAAAAATCATAGTTAGACTTTAAATGTTATTCTCTAGTGACCCATAAAGAAATTTGGGCCAATAAAAATCATTTGGATTGAATTTAAGAATTTTTGTGACTTATTATCTTAATTAATAAATAAGTCGAAAAACCATTATCACATATACAAAAAGGGGTCATAAATTAAAATAAAAATTTTGGTTGTACTTCAAACAATGGGTATTGACAATCCAATTAAATAAATCGGCCGAAGGATGTCCTTTGGGCCACAAATAAATTCATGCTAGGAAAATGACCCGAAATTCAAAAATATTCACTAATGGACCAGGGTAGGGTAAATTCTCACCCTATAGACCATCGTTAGACTTCAAAGCAAGCCCAAATTCATGGTTACCACCAAAGGAAAACTTCCATACCAATTCCATCATAAATTGGGGAGAGAAATCTCCAACTTGAGGAAAGATACACCCAAATTTGTCCCTAAAAGTTTCCTAAACCAATTAGGCAACTAAAGACCCCTCTCTCTATAAATAAAGCATCTCTCTCCCATGGGACGACCCCTAGGGTTCTTGGAGGCTATGGTGGCTGGAGATCTCAAGGAGAAGGCTGGAGCAAGGATGAATCCTGTGCTCTTCCCAACTCGAATTTGCAACGACCTGCACTTGAGTCCCTTCAAGATCATCACCAAAGGTTAGTGAAACCTCGACCAAACTACGCAAACCATACATCCTTGGAAAGATCATCGAGTATAGTTTCTTATGACACTATTTTGCACAATTTCTACCTAGTAGTTCGTGAGTATTAAGCGTTCTCCTACGACTGGTCGAAACTAGGGTTTTCGGGAAGCACGACTTTCTTTCACCTAAAAGGTAGGTCATCTCCATGCCAAACTCTACTTAAACTCGTCCATGCTTGCATTCATATGTATAGATCATGTTCTTACTATTTTACCCAATTTTTATCTTGAGAGTTTCACGAATTAAATCTTGCATGATCATAACACTGTACCGTTCTAATTTACCCTTGACTTGTCTTACGAGTTTCATACCTATCTGTGGAGTAAGTTTTAGACTGAGTGTTCAACATAGAACTTGTTACTGTATGAGTCTACTTTCATTTTGCACTGGTTTCCCTAATTTTAGTTGACCGTACTTAGAGTATTAGCCCGAAGATGAGCACTGTGTCAGATTCATGTAGATAGTCACAATACGTCTTATTACATAGTCAAATCACCTTTGTTTCTCGATTAGTCATTGCTCTACAAAGTATTGGAAGTACTCTAACTAACAAAGGTGGTTTCACCCGATTTAGATCACCCTAGCATTTGTTTTGATTTTTCAAACCCACAGGTGTCAAACCCAATCCAAGTCGGAGTTGGAAATAGGTAGAAAAAGCAACCCAAACGTCATATTCGGGTGGCGACAGGTCGACACGTCGCTACCAGAACGCGACAACATCATGGTCACGACCCATACCGAAAATCAGACCATTTTGTGGTCTTCTTCAGAAGGCGACAAGATGATGGTCGCCTTCATGTTCTGAAGGCGACAGACAATGTGTCGCCTTCTGCCTATGTCCACTTAATCAGTCATAACGTTTTCTATAGACCTCGGATTGACGAGCCGTTTTCTTTGATGGATTACTCATTCAAAGGGCTTAAATATGGTATATTCATGGGTGATATTGGAATAAAAAATCAGTGATCTATGACCTATGTAAGTGAAGGGATGGGACTGCATTTGCCATCTAAGGGGCATGCATCTCGGTTTTCGTCGTTTTGTGTGGTTCCTTGCATGTGTGAGTTTGATCTATTCTAGGAAGGTTATAGAAAGTCTTATCATGCATTTAACAACCCATATGAAAGTGAAAACATGTTCACATGATTTTTAATTCATCTTAGGTTCATGATCATGCTCTCTACCTACTGATTATTCACGTTCATGCCTTATTACCGAACTTGCTAAACATACGATGATACATGCTAAAATTGGTCATGCATGATTAGTACTTCATGATTTAGCACTTATGAGACTTTCCATAAATGGAGTTTCTATAACTGTAGTTTCAATAATCGGATTCACACACACACTTGAGCGATTCTCACGCGCGGCATGCGCATACACTCTAGCACGATAGGAAAGCCCCTTCTTGGCTTGTGGTGAACTCTCCGTCAGATATTTCTTCTGCCGGACTAGTGACCCATTGACCAAGGCCTCCGTAAGTCTCCTCTGACCATGCATTCCCACATGGCCGACGAGCAGGTTGTACCAATGAAGTACCCAGAAATTAGTGTGCACGTATCTGTTCTCTCTCGGCATTCTTGACGAGATCTTTCTTTGCTCATCATGACTTTCTCGGAGTGATCTATGTAAATGTGTCGTTATGCTTCCGAATTGAACTCTTGACTTGATATTCCCAACGTACCCTTGGACTCTATATCATTATTGACATGACACTCTCGATAATCATTACTATTGACATGATAGTCCTGAACTTTATCGACCAGTCTATCCTAATTAACACACATTGCCTTCTTGTGATACGTTCTTGTGATACGAATGATATTGGAGTCATGGACTCAAAACTCGTTCTTGTCACCCATGAGTCAACGGACTCATTGGGACACATGCCAGTGTTGCGCCATACGAACCTGATTGAGGTCCCATATCTGGTCCTAGAGATTCTGGCAGAGTCCTGTTACCTATGGGTGTGATTGTCGGATTCGCCCCCGACAATGTCTTGTTTACCCCAAGGTGTTGATTGTCCAGTTTTCCCAAATATGTTCGTTACCCCAGGAGTTGATTGTTAGGTTGATTCCCTAACAAAGTCGTGCGCCTGGCGTGGTGCAGAATCATGATTGGTGCTTGGCATGGCACGTACTTGTTATACGTGATAAACTTACTTGCTTGTTACCTGCTACTGTGTGCTGGTCCTTAACCTGAGTGGTTGAAGGACGTACTTGCATGAGGCACCAGTAGATCCTGTGTGATATTCTTGTGGAGTGCTCCGAGTGGGTTACTCAAAATGCTTGCTAGTGAAATAGCCATCTTGTTACATGCTATCTTGCTCTTGTTCATGAAGCTACCATCTTGCTAGATCATTGTTCACAATATCTTGAACTCTTGAAAACAACCTTGTCTCTAGATTGATCATTACAATCTCTTGATCATACTATCTTGCATGATACACTGTACACGTGTTACTATCGACGTTTTAATTGCATTGTACATATCATGTTTGTACATTCTACCTTTTAAAATGTAAATACTTATATCATTGCTGGAAGATGTAAATCCTACTGGGCGAGTGCGCTCATACCTGCTCTCTTTAACATTTCAGGTAGTGAAGGTAAAGCTAAATGATGTGACTTGTGCACCGAGCTTGGAGTACACTTAGAGAGTCCATTTTTATTTTTATTTAGATTGGTCATTAATGTAATTTCCCTTTTCTTTGAGAGATAGATAGATAGGTGAGAAAGGAGTGTTTCATTTGACATTAGAGGTTGTAATATTCGTTTTGATAAACAAAGGAAGAAAATTTAATTATTGCACTGTGGGCCCTATTTGTATAAGCTATTGGTCTATAGCTTCTGAATGCTTCCTTGTTCGTTGTGTCTCCCAATTTATTCCGCTGCTAAAATAAAATTGGTGGCGTGACACACTGCCACCTTAGAAGTAATTTAGAACAGGACCATAGTAATGCGCCTATGGAAATGTTCAATATGCTATATATGTTCCCGAGGGCATGGGAAGAAATCTTGGAGGTGCAAGTACCACTGGCAATGGTGGGATGGACTTCCCCTGGTTCTGCGCAGTAACCAATACTCTGTCACTGTTTGCCTAGGTGATGAGTATACGTTCATATGTCTATCTGACTTCTAATGGGTGGTTTGGGCTGTGTCTTGGCAAATTTGTACATATGTATATGTTATAGAAAATGTTTGTTTTCATCCTTAGAATGATTATATGTATTACTTGTCTTCTTTCCATTTGGATGAATGTTTAGTAGTCATGCCCACTTATGTAAATTCATGAAATCATGTATGCCATATACACCATAATGATACTTGAAATTTTGTCATTATGATCAGATCTGAAATCACATTGCAAAGATAGACATTCTGATGTTAGTAAAATGTGTTGAACTCATGCATTATACAAGTAGCATTTATATATACTTTGACTTAAGATATGTTTAGCAAATGATTACTTTGCAAGTAGTATGATTGCTGAAATCTATATGCAATAACATGATTTGAAACTACTTTATATGATAGATTGGTAGTCCATTTTTGGGTTGCTTGCTGAGTCTTCGTTGCAGACTCATACTTGCGTAACATTTCAAGTGAGACGGCGGATCCCGAGGCTTTAGTAGCGGGATCGGATTCAAAGTGTGAGGATTAGATTTGTGTGTTGAGTGACATTGTATGTGAGGAATCACTTATGTTATAAACCTTGTATTTAAACTACTTAACTATTGTGGACTCCTTTTATGGACTATGGACTTGGATATTAAAGTTGATGAGTTGTTCTTTATTTCCGATGCATTAGTATTTATTTGTGAATGAATCAACATGCATTTGTTATATGTTGGGCTGTGTTCCCCATGTAGGACGTCACTTGGACTCGATGAGAGTTGGTATAACTGGACCGGGCCTAAGTGGGGTGTTATAGAGATGGTACCATAGCTTTGTAGGTTGAGGATATTCATGAGTAAATGTCAACTTTATGATTCATGTTCCTAAGTCTAATAAAAAGTAGAAGATATTTTGAGTTATAGAAATTTACTAGCTTGTTGTTTTGCTAGGCCATGGCTAGTCGTTGACGTCATGCTAATGTCCCTGCTCGTGGGGAGGAGCAGAGGGAGAATGTTAATGCGGAGCAGCAGGCCCCAGTGCCTCAGGGACCACCTATAGCACCTCCTCCACCATTGATAGATTATGGAACATTCATGCAAGGGTTAGTTCAGGCTATGCAGAGTTAGGCCTAGACAAGGCAGCATTGCAGGCCCAAGTGCAAGCTCAGGTTAGGTATAGTTTTAATGGTTGACTATGCTTCTCTTTAGTATACCTATCTCATGCTGATCCTTGTCATTTCAAGCTCTGGCTCCACCAGCAGTGCATCTGGAGCAAGGAGGCCCATCTATAATGGAGAGGTTCATCAGGATGTCTCCACCCTCTTTTAAGGGGGAAAGTCAACCATTGTTGGCCAAGAGTTGGCTAAGGGAAACTGAGAAGAGTTTTAAAGCCATTCGTTGTGCTGAGGAGGGTAAAGTTAGTTTGGGAACCTTTATGTTGCAGGTAACTGTAAGGCAATATTTACTTATGAAGCATTATAGTGTGGACGGTTATGCCTAATGTATATGTGCTCTTTTAAGGAGAGGGCTGATGTATGGTGGTCATCCATACTATGCACCAGGTTTGAGGATGGAGTCCAGGAGGTGACTTGGGATGAATTTACTCGCCTGTTCAAGGCTAAGTTCATTCCTGAGCATGTGCAGGATAAGATGGAGTAGGAATTTCTATCTTTGACCCAGTGATCCATGAGTGTCTAGGAGTATGAAGCTAGATTTGCAGAGCTATCAAAGTATGCACCTCATATTGTGGCTGATGAGAGAAGGAAGGTGAAGAAGTTTGTGATGGGGCTCATACCATCATTCCATACCAGACTTGTGGTATTTGATCATCGTAGCATGGAGGAAGCATTTAGCACGACATGAAGGAAAGTGAGATGGAGTAGTACTTTGAGGAGAAGAAGGCTATCTCCAAGAGGCCAGCATCACCATTTCTGAGGCAAGACAAAAGAAAGAAGGCAGTCTGTGTACCTCAACAGGTACCTAATTATGGAAAGAGGGCACCTCAGCAAGGAAGATTTCAGCAAGAAGACAAGACTTTGAGTAGTCATTGCGGCAGAAGGGATGGAGGGCAGGTATGTTGGTTGAGTGTAGGAAGATATCTTCGTTGTGGTAACAAGGACCACAAGATAATGGATTTCCCAATGATGGCGCAGTAGACAGTAGTAACAGCAATGCCAGCAGCAGCAAAACCAGCAGGAAGACCCCGGGCCCAAGCCTGAGTGTATGCATTGGCCAAAGAACATGCAGAGCAGGCAGAGCATGTGACTGAAGGTACAGTTCCTATTATGGGTATTCATGCTAGAGTTCACTTTGATACTAGTGCTACACATACATTTGTGTCTGCGAAGTTTGCAAAGGTGTTACTTAAAGAGTCAGAAGTAGAAGCTATGGATTTAGATATTCCCTTATCTGTGCATACACCAGCAGGAGCTATGATCACTAAGAAGTGTTTTCCCTCATTGTATGTGTGCATAGAAGAGCAAGATTTGGCAGGATACTTTTATCTATTCAAGATGAAAGACTATGATGCTATTCTGGGTCTAGATTGGTTGGAAGAACACTATGCTCTATTAGATTGTTGGAAGAAGAAAATCGTTTTCCATATTCTAGGTGAGGATGAGTTTTCACTTCCCTTACCCAAGAACATGGTTGGAAAGTTTGTGGTGTCAGCATTAAAGGCAGCCAAAATGTTGAATAAAGGGTGCAGTGCATACTTCGCTAGTGTGGTTGTGTCTAAAGACACTAAAACCCACATATTGAAGAGATTGAGATTGTTCGTGATTATGCAGACATTTTTCCCGAGGATCTTTCTGGTTTGCCGCTAGAAAGAGAGATTGAGTTCGCTATAGAGTTGATGTCAGGTACAACTCCTATTTCCAAGGCACCTTATCGTATGGCACCAACAGAATTGGCAGAGCTCAGAAGGCAGTTGCAAGACTTGTTGGACAGGGGTTTCATTCGTCCAAGTTCTTCACCATGGGGAGCTCCAGTCCTCTTTGTTAAGAAGAAAGATGGTTTGTTGAGGCTATGCATTGACTATTGAAAGCTTCATCAAGTAACAATGAAGAATAGGTATCCTTTACCCCATATTGATGACCTATTTGATGTGTTGCAGGGAGCTTCAGCATTTTCAAAGATAGATCTTCACTCGGGTTGCCACCAACTCCTAATAAACGCTGATGGCACATCTAAGACGGCTTTTTGGACGCGGTATGGTCATTATGAGTTTCTGGCATTGCCTTTTGGCCTGACGAATGCCCCAACAACATTTATGGATTTGATCAATCGGGTCATTATGCCGTATCTAGATAGTTTTGTAGTGGTCTTCATAGATGATGATTTGATATATTCTCCTGATGAAGCATCTCACTGTGAGCATTTGAAGGCTGTGCTAGAGGTTTTGAGAGAAAACGAACTATTTGCCAAGCTTAGTAAGTGTAACTTTTAGATGAAGGAAGTTCATTTCCTTGGTCATGTGATTTTAGGAGATGGTATAGCTATGGATCCATCTAAGGTGAAGGTAGTGTTAGAAAGGGAGACTCCATGATCACCATCTAAAATTCAGAGTTTCTTGGGATTACTGGTTATTACCGCCACTTTATAGAGAGCTTTGCATCCATTGCAGCACCATTAATCAAGCTAACAAGGAAGGGAGTTAAGTTTGTATGGTCCAAGGAATGCGAACAGAGCATTAGAAAGTTGAGAAGTAGGTTGACGTCTGCCCCTATGTTAGTTCTACCTAGTGGGGTAAATGGTTTCATGATCTACACAGATGCTTCTCACATTGGTCTCGATTGTGTGCTTATGCAGGATGGGAAAGTAGTTGCCTATGCATCTCGACAATTAATGGAGCATGAGCGTAACTACCTGACCCATGATTTGGAGTTGGCAGTAGTGGTTCAAGCTTTAAAGATCTAGCGACACTATCCTTATGGTGTCAAATTTGAGGTATTCTCTGATCACCAAAGTCTCAAGTATTTGTTCTTACAGAAGGAGCTGAATCTGAGACAGAGGAGATGGATTGTGTTCTTAAAGGATTATGATTTTGAGTTACAATATCACCCACGTAAGGCTAATGTAGTAGACGATGCGCTCAACAAGAAGAGGACCGCAATGCATAAGGATTGGAAATTAATGGAAAATGCGGCTTGTGCTTTAGTGGAGGTTGAATCACAATTATGCCAGGCTTTTGTGGCTCCGTTGTCTATCAGGTCTACTATATTAGACAGCGTGGTGGAAGGTCAGAAGACAAATCCCAAGTTGCAAGAAATGATTAGGAAGTCAGACATTGCTCGTGATGAGGAGGGTGTTATACGATTTCAGCATAGAGTATGTGTGCCAGACATTGTTGATGTTAGGAAGCAGATTTTGGAAGAGGCTCATCGATCCAAGTTTACAATACATCTAGGTAGTGGTAAAATGTATCATGATCTGAAACGGACATTCACGTGGCAAGGTATGAAAAGGGATGTGGCTGACTTTGTGGCGAAATGCTTGACATGCCAACAAGTAAAGGCAGAATGCCAGAGGCCATTAGGACTAATGTAGAAGATTGATATTCCGTTATGGAAATGGGAAGAAGTCACTATGGATTTTGTCTCAAGTTTGCCCAGATCTTTTAAGGGCAATGACTCTATTTGGGTAATTGTGGATAGATTATCCAAGACCGCTCATTTATTGCCTATGAAAAAGAAGTAGTCTGTTGAGAGTTTAGCCAATCTTTATGTGGATAGTATTGTTAGATTGCATGGGGTTGAAAAATCTATCATTTCAGATAGAGATCCAATATTTACTTCAGGTTTATGGCAAGGGTTGCAAATTGCTCTTGGTTCACAAGTGAAACTTAACTCAGCATTTCACACACAGAAATGGACAATCCAAAAGGACAATCCAGACTCTTGAAGACATGTTGTGAGTGTCTGCTGTGGATTGGAAGGGTGATTGGGAACAACATTTACCTCTTGTGGAGTTTGCCTATAATAACAGTTTTCATGGAAGCATAGTTATGGCTCCATTTGAGGCTTTGTATGGCAGCCTTGTAGATCTTCTTTGTGTTGGGAGGATGCTGGAGATAGGCATCTAGTTGGACCTGAAATTGTGTAAGAAACATCTAGTAAAATTCAGCTAATTCAGCAAAGATTAAAGGCAGCCTAGGACCGGCAGAAAAGCTATGCAGATAATAGAAGGAAGGATTTAATGTTTGAAGTGGGAGAGCATGTTTTCCTCAAGGTTTCTCCAACAAAGGGGGTAATCAGATTGGGTCGGCATGGGAAGTTGAACCCGAGGTTCATTGGGCCATTTGAGATCTTGAAGAAGGTTGGAAATGTGGCTTACCAATTGGCATTACCACCATCTATGGCAAACATCCATCCCGTATTTTACATTTCTATGCTAAGGAATTATGTACGAGATCCATCTAATGTTATTAATTATGAACCGGTGGATTTGCAACATGATTTATCCTTTAAAGGAGCAGCCCATAAAGATTCTAGACCGTAAGGTTCAACATTTGAGGTCCAAGAGAATTCCCTTAGTGAAAGTCTTGTGGAGGAATTTTGCACAAGAAGTGGCAACTTGGGAACTGGAAGAAGGAAAGAAGATGAGGTATCCACATCTTTTCAGTGAGTTTTCATAGATTCAATCTTCGAGGATGAAGATTATTTTAACGGGGAGAGACTGTGATGCCTTGAAATTTTGTTCATAGATTTTAATTTCAATTGTTATCTATTTTATTGTGTATTTTAAAAAATACTGTGAATATGTGTGCATAGTTAAGTTTTCCTACAGAAGAAATGGCCTATTCTCACGCAGGATGATGGATGTGTCGACCTGTGTTGCTGACAACAACATCGATTACCATCAATAGCAAGTTGTCGGAAACATCCCTTGCCATCCACTTTCGGTAAACGTCTATATCGTTTGACGTCAACTTTGGGTCGATGACATTAACCTTGCCGTCAACTTCTTCTGGTGCAGACAGCGAAATTTTCATAGTCCAGCTCCGGTGGAGTTATGGTAAGGGCAAAAACTTAGGAAACATTAGGGGTTACATCTCCTACACTCGTTGGACCGAGTATGGGAGGCCAATCCTTTTATAGAAGGGTAGTCTAGCCTTCTTAGTCCTATTTTGGGGAGTATCTCCAAGTCTCAAGAGGATAGAAGAAGGGTGATACATCAATTTGATCTTCGTGGAAGCAAAGATCAAACGTCTTTGAGGTAGGAGGATGTGCCTTTGAAGATTGAAGGTGTCTCCAACGTGCTCAAGTCATAGGAGATCGTCTGATTGAGGTTTTTACCTCAGAAGGAGAACTGTCTTGGTTGGTCAAGGTGGGCTTCATCGGCTAAATCCATAGATCTTTTGGTGTTTCTGAAGCAAGTAACCTAGGGATCGGGTTCCCAACCATAGATTCTACCTTTTTATAATTTTAGAAACTAAAATAACAGTCGGATTTCTGGTCTATATAAGTTCCTAAAGGGTTTTGTTTTCTAACAGGAAAACGTCAACTTTGACTGCCGTCAAGGATGAACTTAACGTTAACCCCCTTGTCGTCAATTGTACTTAACGACAACAATGTTGCCGTCAAGTTCTTTTGTCGATCATTATCAACTGTTTTTACTTCTGTATTTATATCTCTATGTTCAGACTTCAAATGGATTTTTTGTGAGATGTGTAGGGTTAAGTAGGCTAACGTTTTGCCAAACTACAATTTGAGATATTTTTTATAGTCACCATGATTTTAGGGAAATTTCTAAATTTTGTAAATAAGAGTAGATTTAAAAAGATATTTATACTTAAAGCATGTTCATGATAAAATTATGATTTCTGTGTAGAAATACATGTCAGGGTTATGCTCATGCTGTGATGGACCTATAATCAGAAATTAACTATTTTCTGTAATTTCCATTACAGAAATACAAAAATCAGTAGTGTTGATTCAAAATTTTTAAATAGTTTATGGGTTCATAAAATCATGATATTTTGATCAATGAATTGTATTAGTATGGTATGCTTTCAGTAAATATATTGGACTCAACTGATAGATGGTTTAATTGTGGTGAATATTTCTCTAGTTATATCAATGCTTGGATTAATGCGGAAATTTGTGTATATAGCAGAAAATCATGAAAAACTATTGGTTTGATCCATGACAATAGGGACACGTTATGACCAAATTTTGTGAATTTATGATATGTACATCTATTTTTAGTCTGCTATCATCATGAGAAATGTGTTCTATTAAATAGATTTGTAGGAAACTCCCAAAAACTACAACATATGATCAATCTAAAATAAGTCTCTGTTATGATCTGAATATGTGTATTTGTTTTGGGCAGTATGCTATGTTCATTTGAATCTAGAAAATTTGTATATGAATCTATATTTGGCCAATGAGACACTGCTACCTTGGAAGTAATTTGGAATAGGACCATAGTAATGCCCCTATGGAAATGTTCAGTATGTTATACAGTTCCCGAGGACATGAGGAGAAATCCTGGAGGTGGGCAAGTACCACTAGTAATGGTGCGAAGGACTTCCCCCGGTTCAGTGCAGTAACGAAGACTCTATCACTGTTTGCCTAGGTGATGAGTATATGTTCATATGTCTATCTGACCTCTAATGGCGGTTTGGTCTGTGTCTTGGAAAATTTGTACATATGTATATGTCATGAAAAATGTTTGTTTTCAGCCTTACAATGATTATATGTAATACTTGTCTTATTTTCATTCGAATGAATGTTTAGTAGTCATGCTCACTTATGTAAACTCATGAAATCATGTATGCCATATACACTATGATGATACTTGAAATTTTGTCATTATGATCAGATCTGAAATCACTTTGCGAAGATAGACATTCTGATGTTAGTACAATGTGTTGAACTCATGCATTATACAAGTAGCATTTATATATACTTTGACTTAAGATATGTTTAGCAAATGATTACTTTACAAGTAGTATGATTGCTGAAATCTATATGCAATAACATGATTTCAAACTATTTTATATGATAGATTGGTAGGCCATTTTTGGGTTGCTTACTGAGTCTTTGTTGTAGACTCATACTTGCTTAACATTTCAAGTGAGACAACAGATCCCGAGGCTTTAGTAGCGGGATCGGATTTGGAGCGTGAGGATTAGATTTGTGTGTTGAGTTACATTATATGTGAGGAATTACTTATGCTATGAACCTTGTATTTTTTTGAGAATCTCTCTCTCTTGAATCCAAGAGAGAGAAGCTCTAGGTTTTTCTGGGGTTTCTCTGCCTATCTTCGCCATTTGCCACCGTGCTGGGGGATGGCGGGGGCGTTGGGGACCTTGCTCCATGGTTATTCCTGCGGAAGATGGTTCGCATGGCACTGCTAATGGAGAGGCCTCCTCTGGGGGGAAGTCTTATGCGCAAATAATATCTGCTACCAAACCTCCTCCAACCATCAACGTTGGTGTTAAACCCCCAAGCTTCACTGACTCTTGAGAACCGGTTGTTTTCTTCTCACACGAGGAGGTGGGTAAGTCTCTGCAAACCTTCAAACTGTCCTTGATAGTTCGGTGTGCATATGGTCGATGCTCCATCCCAGATTTTAAGTCATGCCTTTCTCAAAGGCTGTCACTAAAGGGAGATTTTATCATAAGTGTTCTTAATCACTGCCACCTGCTGCTGCGTTTTGATGAGGAGGATGATTATTTGAAGGTTATCATGCGCACAAACCTGTACCTCAAAGGTCTTCTATATAGGTATTTTAAATGGGATCCTCAGTTCGATTTTGATGTTGACCCTACTGTCATCCCAATATGGATCGGATTTCCTATGCTTCCTGTGAATTATTACTATGAAGACTATCTGAAATCCATACTAGGTAACCTCGGTCATGTCCTCAGGATATATGAACCTACCATGGCCCTCACGCAAACTAATGAAGCTTTTATGTCTATCCATTTGGACATTATTAAACCCAGACTGAAATGAATCCAGATAGGGTGTGGTTCTGAAGGCTTTTGGCAAAAAATAAACTACTATAGAATTCCGGAGGTCTCTTCTTTCTATCACAAATTGGGCCATGTTCTTATGAACTATCACAAGAAGCAAAAGCAATTGGCTTTGCCAGTGGTCACTCAAAGCGATCTTGGCCAGCAAAACCTGGAGCAGAAGGTTAATTTGCTGGTAAAGAAAACTTGGCGTCAGAAAGTGGCCTAGGAGGTTCCTGTCCTTCTCACGTCAAAAAATAGGTTCTCAGTGCTAGAGGAGGAACATGATAATAATGAAGGTCAACAACTGCTTCCCTCAGGGGATTCGGATTCTGCTCGTGTTTCTGCGTAGGAGCCTGCTTCGGAGCCTCGTGCCCAGGATAGCCAAGTTTCACCTTCGGGGACGTTGCATGGCCTGCATAGTGATACGAGTTTGTATGGGGTGCAACATATTGACTTAGGGTGTAACACTGGGATGGTTGCTGTTGGGGTGTCTAATAAGGAGGCTGTTCGTTCTTCGGATAACATGGAAGTTACGTTGTCTTCTCCGGTGATGGTGCAAGATGCGGCTGAGGGTGCCAGGGGAATCATCCATGCAGAATCGAGCAAGTCCTTTCCTAAACCTTTGAATGCTGATTTAGAAAAGGTTTCTATCATAGCCGCTAATGAAAACATATATATGCCCAGCTCTTCTACTATGGAAGATTTCATAACTCAAAAGAAGGTAGTGATAGGACCATATCTGAGGCCAAGGCTGCGGGTACTTCTTCAGGATACACTTCCTCATGAATAGTCCCATTATGTTCTAGAATATCTGAGGCATTGCCAATACTGCCTCTAGGAGATCTCTTAGGAGGATGGTTAAGAAGAATAAAATTGATTTACTTGCTATTGCTTGGTCGATGGTTCCCTTTACCCGGGCTTCTAGCTTGTGTAAATTCTTAAGCATACAGGAGTACATTGGTAATATCGGTGAGGATTCTAAAATCTGAGTTTTATGGCGTAACATGTCCATGCAAACCCTTACTAGTTCCAACCAACAGATCACATTGGCGGCTTTAAAGGATGACAACGTCAATATGGTTGTTACTGTTGTGTATGCTAGCTATAGTGCTAGCACCATACAGACTCTTTTTGATGATCTTATTAGCATATCTGATACTATTAATTCTCCATGGATTATTGGGGGAGATTTTAACTATGTCACTCAGCCTTTTGAGAAAATAGGTGGACGTATTACCAACATGCAAGCTATGGTTTATTTTAATGCCTTTATTAATGCCTCTTCGCTTACTGATGTGGGGTACATTGGTTCTAATTTTACCTAGTCTAATAATCGCACTGGGCAGGCGGCGATTAAGGCGAGACTGGATCGTTTTTTGATGAACAGTCCTTTTCTTAACAATTTTTCTGGGTTCTATGTTAAGCATCTTACCAGGGGACCTTCGGATCATGCTCCTCTGTTGGCTTCTTTTGAGAATGAGGCTCACAATCCATCCAGATTCACGTTTCAAGCTATGTGGACCTCCCATAAATATTTCCTTGATAATGTTAAAATAGAGTTGAACGCTGACATGGAATGGCACCCTAATCCTCTCACCATGTTACTTCTGAAACATAAGGCAGTTAAGAAGGCTTTGTGCCAATGGAATAAAAGTGAGTTTGGTACTGTGGAAGGGAATGTGCTACGTCTAGAGAATGAGGTCAGAATCAAGCAAGATCTTTTTGACACTAATCATACTCCTGGTAATCATTTTGCTTTGGGGGAGGCGAGTGCTAGTCTCAAAAGAGCTTTACACTGCATGGATATTTTCTGGACCCAAAAATCTCACATGGACTGGATGGACAAAGGTGAAAGAAACTCAGCTTTTTATCATGTTGTTGTTCAAGGTAATAGAAGACGTAATAAAATCTAGAGGCTCCAAGTTAATGGTACTTGGACTGAGGATCAGGAGGCGATTCGAGATGAGGTTGCTCGATTTTTTGGTAATCTTATGCAAACTTCTGTTCATTCGGTTGATGACTCCCTTCTTGAGGTGATCCCCCCCCCCCCCCTTATTACTGAAGACCAAAATGTTGAGCAACTACCCCTAAAGAATTTAAGAATTTTTTTAAATTAAAATATTTGTTGTTTTTGCTATGACAAAACTCTTTAAAATAAACTTTCTACAAAGCAAATATAGTAATTACATATCACAAAAATCATACAGATACATTTCAGAACTATTCCTCAATCTTAGAAATTTTTCTAAGTCCACAGACTCTCTCTATGTCCTACTAAATTCGAATGTTAGTTTCAACTATCAAATTTGACTCCTTTAGAATCGAAGTCAATCAACTTTGAAAACTTTCTAAGTTCACAACTTTATACCTGATTCGACTGATGACTCCAACTGTTACAGTCGAATGCCTTACAAAATCCAACTCTTGATTCGACTGTCATCTTGGACTGCCACAGTCGAATGCTTCAGAAATTAATCTCAGTAATTTGACTACTAGTGTGACGGCCCTCATTATACCGGTACGGTTATACCAACCCACGTCGGTATAGCAAGAGTCCTCACAGTGGGACATTTACCCAAACGATACATACAGCTGAGATACACGCGAATATACAACAGAGTAGCGGAAGTAAAAGACAACTGTCTCCATTCATTCATCATCCACATTTAACATACATGAAGTTTGAAATTAACAATAAGGAACTAAAAGTTCACATAATTTAAATTGCTGAATTAAAAATACATAATGTCCACACGTATACATCCTTTTCATGATATTTCCAATACAATGTTCAAAGTACATACTATGGAATACACGAATCACAAAGAAGCTCCAAAACTAGCTAATCTCCGCGCTCGGAGTCCGTCTCCACTGTCTCCTCCAAAGGTGCCACGTCACCAACTACACCTGTATGCCGAAGCAAGGAGTGAGTCCAAAGACTCAACAAGAAACACTACTCATAACATACACGTATAAGTCATAGGGGTTTCTACATGCACATTCCACATTTACAACACATGGCATGCAAATCATTTGAAGGTTTCAACCTATGATGAAAGTTTTACAAGTTTATACAAGGATCATGCTTTCAGATTTCTAAGAATAAATCTTTACCTATCACATGCTCTCTATTCAATTTGCTCATGAAACTTTGTCTTTAAAGATCAAGACATGAGAGCTACCAACATGAACATTGTGCATATATGAAAGGAGAACACGACTAGCATGGATCTTACATGTTTTTAAACACATACATAGACATTTTCACATGCTTTAAGTTGCTGGTTTCACATGGTTTAACGGCTGTAAACCTACACATGAGAGCTACAATGTTTCTTAAAACAAATCACGTGAATAACCAATCATGCTATTTGCACACGTGCTCATTAATTATCCCTAACATGGATTCTAGGCATTTTTGCACACATACACATGATAATAACAACATGAATTTACTGATTTCACATGGTTTCAGATTTGTCTAACATGGATTTCAACAACATATTTCCACATTTAGAATTTCACATTTCCTTTACACAAGTTTTCTCTTTCACATGGTTACACTTTACACATACACATTCACATTGTTCACTTACACATTTACACATGAACACATACACATTACCCATTTCACATTACACATTTTAGGTGCCGTGACACATAGTCCAAACCACCAAAGAAGGACATATACACATCACATTACACATAGACGCCATCTAGGCATTCCAATGGCGACTCTTGGACTGCGCAGACCGGGAGAACAAGTCTCCACCCTAACCAGTGGTACTTGTCCACCTCCACAATTTCCCCCTAATGCCCTTAGGGTCACTTACACACTGAACTTTCTCAGGGGGACTTTTCCCCGATACAGTTCCACTGCCCTCTGTGGACGCAATGTCACACTTGGCACAATTTACACATTTACACATTTTACCGATTTTTACACATGGTTTTACACATAGCACTTTTCATCTCACTCACTTTCTCACTCACATGCACATCTCTGTTTTTTTTTCCTAACATGGCACTACGGATTTCAGGAGCTTAACACACAGTAATTTCACCATTCAAGTTAGGTTTAAGCACTATCTAATCACATTACGATATCATACGTAGATTTCTATAACTCACATGGAAAATACATAACTTCTTATATACTGGTCCAAATGACCTGAAATTTTAACCACTTGCTATTTCCGGGTTCTAGATAATACACTCAATTTTTCAGATTTTTATGAGCTAAATGGAATTTACAGTAAATAAAACACCTATTTTGCATGCTATTCACAACTTAAGTTAACATGGGGTTTAACATATCATGCGATTTTGCCACTTGCTGTTTTAACAGAGATTACTATCATATACATGATCTGAGAATACAGAACTATCCTTAATCATACAATCACAAATCGATCACCACAACCATTCTTGCATGCCTTTCTAGTAACCGAACCAAATTTATTTGCAACTCATGCAAGCAATAGACCAATTATCAAAATTGAGAATACATATACTGATCCACAAATTTTCATGCTTTGACAAAACTAAGGCATTCAGACTAATCCTAATCATGGAACATGGATTGGCAAGAATTTCAACATTTCATGCTTACACATTCACGGTATAAGATTTCCTACATTCACCATCATACATCATACTCATCCACACACCACAATTGACAATGTACATAGAGTATAGGGTTACCATATATCCTCATCACGGAAACCATACCGAAATTAGTGTATAGGAAGGGCAGAACAGTTCACTGTTCTGTCTAGAGGAACTTGGCGGCAGTCTCTGGCCGTTGACTCATGGTCAGCGGCATGGTCGATGGACGCCTAGCATGATATCGGCGTCCATTGACCTTGCCGTCAATGCAGGTCTGTGCAGAAACACAGACCCGAGCTCTCAAACTTGGGTGAATGGGAGGGTCTAGGACTCGAGGAAAAATCCATAAAATAATAGAAACGACCTAGACACATACGGGAACATCATGGATAGGTCACTTGCCTTTTAAAAATTGCTACAAAGGATCTAAGGCTCGGTGAAGCTCTCCTTGGGCTGTCCCAAGAAGCTCCTAGAAGTGCTTGACTCCGGGTTCCTGAGCGAGCTCCAGGGCCTTCCAAGGTCGGGGAGGCCTTCCTCGTCGATCCAGCAACCTCCTTGAAGCAGCAGATCTCCGGAACAATTTCAGGTTGAGGGATTTTTGGGTGAAAAGGTGGGGGTTTTCTCAGTTTCTCTCTAGGGTTTTTCTTTTCTCTTTTCTCCTCTTGCAAGGGTGAAGAGAGGAGTGGGAAGAGTCCATTTCGGGTTCAGACATAAGGAGAGTCTCTCTCCCACTCACCAGGTGACTTGATAGCCTTCAGAGCCATTGGGGACAGCCCCCCAATGGCTGGCTTTCTTGTTTCAGAAGCTTGCAGCTCTGCTGCGCATGTAGGCCAGAGAGATTGGCGTCCATATCGCGGGACGCCCGGATTAGTGTTGGCGTCCATGTCTGGACGCTGACACCACCTCAACAGCCTGGGGTTGACGCCAAGATGGCCTTCGGCCAGAACTCTAAAATATGCAGAAAACATGCATACCATGCATATATACATGCAATATGTATAAGGTAGTGTATCCATACTATCACCATTCAATACATGCATTATTTTTATCTAATATAAGCATATGCACACGTACTTGTACTAATCAATACGTACGTAAATATGTATATATATACACAAGCACAAATATACACACACAAATACAAATAATGCGATGGAAATTCGAGGGCCTTACACCCTCTCCCCCTTAAAGAAACTTCATCCTCGAAGTTAGAACGACACTACTCAAACAAAAGGGGATACTTCTTCTTCATCGCATCCTTAAGCTCCCAAGTAGCCTCCTCACGTGAGAAGTTCCACCATAGAACTTTCACCGACGCGATACTCTTGTTCCGGAGGTGCTGAACCTTCCGGTCAAGAATGGCTACTGGTTGCTCGACATACGAAAGATCTGGCTGGATCTCCACTTGCTCATGACTAATCACATGAGACGGATCTCGGACATACTTCCTGAGTATAGATACATGGAATACCGGGTGAACGCTAGCCAAAGCTGGGGGTAAAGCTAGCTCATACGCCACGCTGCCCAAACGTCTGAGAATCTCATATGGGCCAATGAATCTAGGGCTTAGCTTGCTATGCCTGCCAAATCTGTCAACTCCACGAGTAGGCGATATCTTCAAGAAGACATGATCGCTAACCTCGAACTCCAAATCCTTTCTCCTGTTGTCGGCATAACTCTTCTGCCTATCCTGTGCCGCAACAAGCCTTTTCCTGATAAGCTGGATCTTATCCGAAGTTTTCTGAACTAACTCCGGTCCGATCAACTGCCTATCACCAGTCTCCTCCCAACATAAAGGAGATCTGCAGGGCCTACCATACAACGCCTCGAATGGAGCCATACCAATACTAGCATGAAAGCTATTGTTGTATGCGAACTCCACGAGAGGTAAATGACGCTCCCAATCATCCTTCCAATCCAGAACACACGCTCTCAACATATCCTCGAGCGTCTGGATAGTCCTCTCGGACTGTCCATCGGTCTGGGGATGAAACGCCGGACTGAGCTTAAGCTCCGATCCTAACGCATCCTGAAGACCCTTCCACAATCTCGAAGTAAATCTCGGATCTCGATCCGAAATGATCGACTTCGGCACACCATGCAATCTAATGATACCACTAACATACAATCTAGCCAAACTCTCTACTGACTGCTTCTTCTTTATAGGCAAGAAATGAGCAGTCTTCGAGAATCTATCTACAACTACCCAAATCGAGTCATTGCCCCTTCTAGATCGAGGCAAACCCGAAACGAAGTCCATAGTGACAGCTTACCACTTCCACACTGGGATATCCATCCTCTGCATATGGCCGGATGGTCGCTGCCGCTCGACTTTCACTTGCTGACACACTAGACATCTAGACACATAATCCGCAACATCCTTCTTCATGCCGGACCACCAAAATGATCTCTTCAGGTCTTGATACATCTTAGTGTTACCCGGATGAATAGAGAATCGCGATCTATGAGCCTCCGCTAACACATTCTCACGAACATCTACTACATCAGGGACACAAACACGGTGCTGAAATCTAATCACACCGTCCTCATCACGAGCAATGCCCGCCTTACCCACTAACTCTAACAATCTAGGGTCGGCTTTTTGCTGCTCAATCACCTCATCCAAGACTGAGGATCTAAGGGATAGCTGAGCTATAAAAGCCTGACACAGCGATGGCTCTAACTCGGTCATAGAGCACGCTGCATCCTCCAACATCTTCCAATCCTGCTGGAGCTAAGACCTCTTTCTACTAAGAGCATCTGCTACGACGTTCGCCTTTCCAGGATGATACTGAAGGTCGAAGTCATAGTCCTTCAAGAACTCAATCCATCTCCTCTGCCTCAGGTTTAATTCCTTTTGGGAGAAAAGATACTTCAAGCTCTTGTGGTCGGTAAACACCTCAAATCTGACACCATAAAGATAGTGCCTTCAGATCTTTAGTGCATGAACCACTGCTGCGAGCTCCAAATCATGAGTCAGATAGTTCCTCTCATGCTCCTTCAACTGACGAGAAGCATAAGCCACTACCCTCTCTCGCTGCATGAGTACACAGCCTAAACCAATCTGAGATGCATCCGTATAAATGGCAAAGCCCTCTAGACCACTAGGCAATACCAATACCGGAGCAGAAGTAAGCTTAGCCTTCAATAGCTGAAAGCTACGCTCACATGCCTCAGACATACGAACTTTTCACCTTTCCGGGTGAGCTTTGTCAAAGGGGCGGCGATGGATGAGAAACCTTCAATGAATCGCCGATAATAACCAACTATCTCAATGAAACTACGAATCTCCGAAGGAGTCTGGGGAATCTCCCAATCCATAACTGCCTGGACCTTTGCTGGATCAACTGCAACACCAGCGCCAGAGATAACATGCCCGAGAAAGTGAACCTCGCGCAACCAGAACTCGCACTTGTTGAACTTCGCATACAGCTTGTGCTCACGGAGAACCTCTAAGACTAACCTCAAATGCTGAAGATGTGTGGCCTCATCCGGAGAATAGACCAACACGTCATCAATAAACACAACAACAATGCTATCTAAATACGGACTAAACACCCGGTTCATGAGATCCATGAACGCTGCAGGGGTGTTGGTCAATCCGAAGGGAAGGACCAAAAACTCATAATGTCCATAACGAGATCTAAATGCCGTCTTGGACACATCCTCACTCCTAATCTTCAACTGATGATAACCAGATCGCAAGTCAATCTTAGAGAAGATTGATGCATCCTGCAACTGGTCAAACAGATCATCAATCCGAGGTAAGGGATACCTGTTCTTCACAGTCACTTGGTTTAGCTTTCTGTAATCAATGCACAACCGAAGTGACCCGTCTTTCTTCTTGACGAATAATACAGGTGCCCCCCAAGGGGAAACACTAGGGCGAATGAGTCCCTTATCGAGCAATTCTTGTAATTGCTTCCTCAACTCGGCTAATTCTGCAGGTGCCATCCTATATGGGGCCTTCGAGATAGGAGAGGTGCCTGGAAGCAACTCTATAGTGAACTCTATCTCCCTATCCGGTGGCAATCTAGACAAGTCATCGGGAAAGACATCTGGAAAATCCTGCACCACATCGATCTCCGCAAGAGTCAGTGATGAACCAGCATCGGGTACTAGCATAACGCTGGCAAGGAATGCGTCACAACCCTTGTTCACCATGCGCATCGCCTTCATGGCAGAGATGACTAACTTTCTCGCTAAGTTCTTTGGCAAGGGATGAGAGAACTCATCCTCACCAGGAATGCGGAAAACAATCTTCTTCCTACGACAATCCACTAACGCATAGTGCTCCTCTAGCCAATCCAGACCAAGAATGCAATCATAGTCCTTCATCTTTAGCAAGAAGAAACACCCATCTAGGATTCTATCCTCAATGCACACAGGTAACGACAGAATGCACTTCCTAGTCGATACCGTACCCGCAGGGGTGTGCACAGACAAAGGAACCTCTAACTCCTCAGACTCTATGCTTGACTCTAGGGCTAACTGCCTAGCGAACCACATGGAAATGAACGAGTGAGTAGCACCCGTATCAAACAAAACCCGAGCGTGCACACCGAAAAGCAAAACCGTACCTTCGGTGACATGCTCCGCCTGCTCGGCGTCCTCGCGAGCTAAAGTAAACACTCGAGCTGGGGCTCGAGGCATTCCTGGTCTTCCCATAGCTGGCGCGGCTGCCGCTACTGCTGGTGCTGGCGCTCCACGCTGAGCTCCTTACTGAAGTCTTAGGCAATCTTTAATCTTGTGGTCACTGCTCCCACACTTCAAGCATCTACCCGCTACCAGCCAACACTCAGACCCACCATGTGTCTTCCCGCAGTGGGAACACTCTTTCTTCACACCAGGGGAACGTACAGAAGGTACCTGAGAGTTGCTGGCTGTCATTGGTTTCTGCGGTGTCTGGTACATCATTTTCTTCTTATCCTGCCGCTGGAATGTCGCTGCCGGCCTCTTCTGCGAAGCCTTCTTCTCCTCCAGATATTGTTCCATTTCTCCCTCCTGTCTGCAGGCAGCGCTGAGGGCCTCATCTAGCGTGCGGTGGTCAAACGCCATGAGTCTCGTTCGCAGTGACGGCTTGAGTCCCATCACGAAATTCTTGGTCTTCCTGCGCTCATCCTCTACAATATGTGGTGTATATTTAGAAAGTTCAGAAAACCTTGCCTCGTATTCCAGCACGGTCATTGATCCTTGCGTCAAGGAGAGAAATTCCTGCTCCATTTTGTCCTGGATATGCTCTGGGACGAACTTGGCTCGGAAGAGCCTCACGAACACGTCCCATGTCACGTCTACTGCTCCGTCCTCAAAGCGTGTACGAAGTAGGGAGGACCACCATACATCCGCTCTCTCCTGTAATACACCTTCATAAGTCCCAACTAACAATTTTAAATTAAACAGAACATACAAGCATACAAAATTAATAGTCTATCTGTAGCATGTAGGTGGCTAATGTCACCTTATCCTCATCACGACACCTGATAGCTCGGAAGATTTTCTCTGTCTCCCTCATCCAGCTTTCTGCCAGTAACGGATCACCCTCCCCCTTAAAAGAGGGTGGGGTCATCCTCTTGAATCGCTCCATGATGGAAGGTCCACCATGGTCCTAAGCTGGTGCCTGAGCCTGCTACATTAAACAATAACAATACACAATAAACACAATATCATGCAATTTAAATAGCAAACTACTTGGTTGTTTCATTAATCTACCTGGGCCTCCAACTGGGCCTGGAGTGCTGCCTGGGTATGAGCCTGCGTCTGCATGGCTTGCACCAGACCTTGCATGAATACTCCGTAGTCCACAGGCGGCGGTGGGGGAGGTACAGGACCTCTCGGTGCCGGGGCCTGTTGCTCAGCCTGATCATCACGTCGCGGCTCGTCCTCACGGGCCGATGCTCCACCACGCCTACCTCTCGAAGCCACGGCTGTAATAAAATTTCAGCCACCATTAGAGCTAGGTTACTAAGTTTTCTAACCATTTCCTCATCTATCTTTCACTACTTATTAGTGTTTTCTACACATGTGGACATACTTAGCATGCAATGGGGATGATGACTTAGGTATATTCATGTGCAATCTCAACCGGTCGCTCTGATACCAATCTCTGTGACGGCCCTCATTATACCGGTACGGTTATACCAACCCATGTCGGTATAGCAAGAGTCCTCACAGTGGGACATTTACCCAAACGATACATACAGCTGAGATACACGCGAATATACAACATAGTAGCGGAAGTAAAAGACAACTGTCTCCATTCATTCATCATCCACATTTAACATACATGAAGTTTGAAATTAACAATAAGGAACTAAAAGTTCACATAATTTAAATTGCTGAATTAAAAATACATAATGTCCACACTTATACATCCTTTTCATGATATTTCTAATACAATGTTCAAAGTACATACTATGGAATACACGAATCACAAAGAAGCTCCAAAACTAGCTAATCTCCGCGCTCGGAGTCCGTCTCCACTGTCTCCTCCAAAGGTGCCACATCACCAACTACACCTGTACGCCAAAGCAAGGAGTGAGTCCAAAGACTCAGCAACAAACACTACTCATAACATACACGTATAAGTCATAGGGGTTTCTACATGCACATTCTGCATTTACAACACATGGCATGCAAATCATTTGAAGGTTTCAACCGATGATGAAAGTTTTACAAGTTTATACAAGGATCATGCTTTCAGATTTCTAAGAATAAATCTTTACCTATCACATGCTCTCTATTCAATTTACTCATGAAACTTTGTCTTTAAAGATCAAGACATGAGAGCTACCAACATGAACATTGTGCATATATGAAAGGAGAACACGACTAGCATGGATCTTACATGTTTTTAAACACATACATAGACATTTTCACATGCTTTAAGTTGCTGGTTTCACATGGTTTAACGGCTGTAAACCTACACATGAGAGCTACAATGTTTCTTAAAACAAATCACGTGAATAACCAATCATGCTATTTGCACACGTGCTCATTAATTATCCCTAACATGGATTCTAGGCATTTTTGCACACATACACATGATAATAACAACATGAATTTACTAATTTCACATGGTTTCAGATTTGTCTCACATGGATTTCAACAACATATTTCCACATTTAGAATTTCACATTTCCTTTACACAAGTTTTCTCTTTCACATGGTTACACTTTACACATACACATTCACATTGTTCACTTACACATTTACACATGAATACATACGCATTACACATTTCACATTACACATTTTAGGTGCCGTGACACATAGTCCAAACCACCAAAGAAGGATATATACACATCACATTACACATAGACGCCATCTAGGCATTCCAATGGCGACTCTTGGACTGCGCAGACCGGGAGAACAAGTCTCCACCCTAACCAGTGGTACTTGTCCACCTCCAGGATTTCCACCTAATGCCCTTGGGGTCACTTACACACTGAACTTTCTCAAGGGAACTTTTCCCCGATACAGTTCCACTGCCCTCTGTGGAAGCAATGTCACACTTGGCACAATTTACACATTTACACATTTTACCGATTTTTACACATGGTTTTACACATAGCACTTTTCATCTCACTCTCTTTCTCACTCACATGCACATCTCTGTTTTTTTTCCTAACATGGCACTACAGATTTCAGGAGCTTAACACACAGTAATTTCACCATTCAAGTTAGGTTTAAGCACTATCTCATCACATTACGATATCATACATAGATTTCTATAATTCACATGGAAAATACATAACTTCTTATATACTGGTCCAAATGACCTGAAATTTTAACCACATGCTATTTACGGGATCTAGATCATACACTCAATTTATCAGATTTTGCTGAGCTAAATGGAATTTACAGTAAATAAAACACCTATTTAGCATGCTATTCACAACTTAAGTTAACATGGGGTTTAACATATCATGCGATTTTGCCACTTGCTGTTTTAACATAGATTACTATCATATACATGATCTGAGAATACAGAACTATCCTAAATCATACAATCACAAATCGATCACCACAACCATTCTAGCATGCCTTTCTAGTTAACGAACCGAATTTATTTGCAACTCATGCAAGCAATGGACCAATTATCAAAATTGAGAATACATATACTGATCCACAAATCTTCATGCTTTGACAAAACTAAGGCATTCAGACTAATCCTAATCATGGAACATGGATTGGCAAGAATTTCAACATTTCATGCTTACACATTCACGGTATAAGATTTCCTACATTCACCATCATACATCACACTCATCCACACACCACAATTGACAATGTACATAGAGTATAGGGTTACCATATATTCTCATCACGGAAACCATACCGAAATTAGTGTATAGGAAGGGCAGAACAGTTCACTGTTCTGTCTAGAGGAACTTGGCGGCAGTCTCTGGCCGCTGACTCATGGTCAGCGGCATGGTCGATGGACGCCTAGCATGATATCGGCGTCCATTGACCTTGCCGTCAATGCAGGTCTGTGCAGAAACACAGACCCGAGCTCTCAAACTTGGGTGAATGGGAGGGTCTAGGACTCGAGGAAAAATCCATAAAATAATAGAAACGACCTAGACACATACGGGAACATCATGGATAGGTCACTTGCCTTTTACAAATTGCTACACAGGATCTAAGGCTCGGTGAAGCTCTCCTTGGGCTGTCCCAAGAAGCTCCTAGAAGTGCTTGACTCCGGGTTCCTGAGCGAGCTCCAGGGCATTCCAAGGTCGGGGAGGCCTTCCTCGTCGATCCAGCAACCTCCTTGAAGCAGCAGATCTCCGGAACAATCTTCAGGTTGAGGGCTTTTTAGGTGAAAAGGTGTGTTTTTTCTCAGTTTCTCTCTAGGGTTTTTCTTTTCTCTTTTCTCCTCTTGCAAGGGTGAAGAGAGGAGTGGGAAGAGGCCATTTCGGGTTCAGACATAAGGAGAGTCTCTCTCCCACTCACCAGGTGACTTGACAGCCTTCAGAGCCGTTGGGGACAGCCCCCCAATGGCTGGCTTTCTTGTTTCAGAAGCTTGCAGCTCTGCTACGCATGCAGGCCAGAGAGATTGGCGTCCATATCGTTGGACGCCCGGATTAATGTTGGCGTCCATGTCTGGACGCTGACACCACCTCAACGGCCTGGGGTTGACGCCAAGATGGCCTTCGGCCAGAACTCTAAAATATGCAGAAAACATGCATACCATGCATATATACATGCAATATGTATAAGGTAGTGTATCCATACTATCACCATTCAATACATGCATTATTGATATCTAATATAAGCATATGCACACGTACTTGTACTAATCAATACGTACATAAATATGTATATATATACACAAGCACAAATATACACACACAAATACAAATAATGCGACGAAAATTCGAGGGCCTTACAACTAGAGTCAAATTGCCTTGTCTTCTCAGAAGTCGAATTACAATGCTATTTGCTTATTATAGTCGAATTGCCTTGTTTTCTTAGAAATCGAATTACCTTATTACTTCTTTACTGAAGTCGAATCCCTCTCATTTCCTCAGTCGAATTGCATGTTCGTTTGGATTCGACTTCACTGATTAACTCTGTACTTAAATTCTCTTCTGATCCTTTTTAGGCTAAACATCTAATGCAAGTTTATCTCCAATTTCTTTTCATACATCCTTTTAATGAACTTTCAATATCTTATTGGTCTTCAACCTGTCATTATTTTATTATTATTTCACTGACAGGACAGGACATATTGTACTTAAAATAATCATCTAAATCATGTGCAAATTTCTTCTGAAATATTCTGAACTAAGCCTCATGGTCTTCATGTCTTTGATCTGGATTTTGCTGGATTCATTATACACTATGCATTTATGAATTCTCAGGAGCATGACATCTGACAAGACTCACCTACCACTGACAGACCCATGCTTTACCTTTTTAGCCAAACTGTCTGTCTACTTTTTCTTCTGCATCCGAGGTTTCCATACCGTCCTATGTACTTATCTAATCCACCTACCTCAAAGGTATGGAGATACTCTTCTCTTTTGGCTTGTCCCTGTGCAGGCATTTATTGGACCTCGTTTTTAGCATGTCTCTTTCACAGTTCACTCCGAAGAGAAAGAGCTTATCTTCTAGCTGTGAAAACTGCACTCCTTCTGAAGATCTTGGAAAGAAACAAAACTGAAAGACTTCTGGATAACAAACACTTCAAGACCCAAAGGATCCTAGAGATCTCTTCAAACTGACATATTGCAAACGACCACAAGCTCCAACGGCTATCCTTCAAACGGCTATATTCTGAAGTGTATAAAAGGAGCTCATGTTTGAAGAAGGAAGATACAACAACACCACAACACAAGAAGCGCATACCAGCCTTTACACCTTCTTAGGAACTTCATTCGAATTCTTCCAAGTCCACACAAGCTTTCTACAAGCAAAAGTCTGAGAGCTGCTCCTTTTAAGAAGCCATTCTCTAAAGCTCTCCTAGAAGAAGTCTTGTGTTGAGTGGCAATTGTATTTGATTACTTTCTCAGTCCACTCTTGTTGTTCAGATAGGATTCATATCTCATTTCCAATCCTTTGAATCCTTCTGAAGTCTGTGTTTGTTCTTAGTATTGAGGCAAACACACAAGCTCTCTCTTTTGTTCTCTTGTGTAATTCCTGCAGAAGTCTGTTTCTGCATTGCCCCTCCTGTGTAAGGAAGGCCTTTGTAACAGGGAGTTGTTGTACCCCTGTTTAGGGAAGACTTTCTTAGGAGCAAGTGGGTTTGTAATTCCTCTCAATGGTGAGAGAAGGCCAATTTATTGGCAGATAGTGGAAATCTCAAGTGGTTGGCTTGAGGACTGGATGTAGGACTTCCATGTGGGATGGGCCGAACTAGGATGAATCCCTGTGCATTCATTGTGTGATTGTTTTCACCTTGTCTACACTTGAATCACACACACCACACTAAGCTCTAACATTTACTTAGTGCTGTGCATTTTCAGAAGCAAATTTTAAAAGGGAAGAAGTCCTATTCACCCCCCACTAGGACATTCTTAGTGCCATTTTGATCCAACAAGTGGTATTAGAGCGAGGTCTTCTCAGAAGAATCCAAGAGATTTGAGAAAAAATGGCATCCAAAGCTCACAACTATGAAGGCCAATCTATCACAAGGCCACCATTCTTTGATGGTGAATATTACCAATAATGGAAGACGCAAATGGAGTGCTTCATCAGAGGTACTGACTTCGACTTATGCCAGGTAATAGAACAAGGTGACTATCAAATCATTGGTGAAGCTTCTTCCTCTGGTCTTTCCCTTGCAGATAAAAGAAATATATCTTTAAATTACAAGGCAAAAAATTATCTTTGTTGTGCTTTGCCTAAAAGAGAATTTAACAGACTCTTAGCATGTAAAACAGCTAAGGAAATGTGGGATAAACTTCAAGTAACTATGAAGGTACATATAGGGTTAAACAAACAAGAATAGATATACTTGTATCCCAATATGAACAATTCAAAATGCTCCCTAATGAAAATATAACTCAAATGTATAACAGATTTTCACACATAATTGTCGGACTAAGTTCTTTAGGAAATGTCCTAACTAATGAAGAAACAGTTAGAAAAGTCCTAAGATCTCTAACTAATGTATGGTCCCCTAAAGTTACAGCCATAGAGGAAGCCCATGATTTAACACAATTGTCTATTGATAAATTAATAGGATCCCTCATGGCCCATGAAATTAATATGGAAAGGTTTTCTGAAAATTCCTCAAAAAATAAATTTTCAAATGCTTTGAAGATTGCAGATTCCTCTTCATCTGAAGACTCAAAGGAAAAGTCAGATGACAGTGATGATAAGGCCATGCTTTCAAGAAAACTGCAGAGAATCCTTGCAAAGAAGAAGAAGTTTGGCTCAAAAAGATTTTTCAAGAAAGAAAAGAAAAAAGAGCCAACTTGCTATGAGTGTAGTCAGCAAGGACATTACAAATCTGAATGTCCCAAGCTCAAGAAAAAGGATCAAGCAGAGAAATCCAACAGGAAGAAAGGCAAAGAGAAAAAATTTAGAAAATTCAAGAAAAAGGCAATGGCAGCAACATGGGACAATGAAGAAGGAACCAGTTCAGAATCCTCCAGCTCAGAATCCAAAGAAGAAGAGAAGGGAAATCTAGCCCTCATGGCAGGACTAGAGCAAGTAAACTCAGAAACCTCCTTTACTTCATGTTCTGAATCCGATTCTGATAGCCTTGAAGATGCCTTCAATGAACTTTATGAAAAATATAAGACAGTAGTAAAACAAATAAAAATAGTTAAACTAAATCTACTGAACCAAGAAAAAGCTAACACAATTCTTAAAAATGAAACAGAAAGGTTAAACAAAAGTTTATGTGAAATAAAAAGAACTAATGAATTGTTGTACGAAGACTTAAAAAATAAAAACAACAAAAACTTGGAAATTGAATCAAACCTGAAGGAACTTAAATATGAAGAAAAATTGCAAGAAGAAAATAATTATCTAAAAGCTACTATAGAAAAGATTTCAAATTGTAAAACCTCTTTATTTGTTAATATAAAAGGCTCTAGAATAGGAACGAAGAAATATGGATTAGGATACACACCTCCTCCAAATGAAGAAAATATTATTCATCCTAAAGTGTATCCAACCCCCAAATTTGTAGCAGAAAATAAAATAAAAAATGCTAAAAAGATAAATCAGCATGTGTATAGACAAAAATAGAAATTTAACATTAATAAGATGAAGGCCTTTGATCTATGTTGCAGTCACTGTAATCAGTTAGGACACATCATTAGCACATGCACCACTAGACACTTAAGATGGATTCTTAAAAGTAACGATCAAGGACCCAAGAAAATTTGGGTACCAAAAGTTACAACTTTATTTTGTTTGCAGGGTCGGCTGAGGGCATCCAAATGGTATTTGGATACTGGATGCTCAAGGCATATGACAGGGGATAGGAAGTTATTCACATGTTTTAGAGAAGAAAGTGGTCAAGTCACAAATGGTGATAATGGAAAAGGAAAATTATTAGGGTGTGGATCATTTAGTACTAAAGAATATAACCTTATTGAAGATGTCATGTATGTAGAAGGTCTGAAGCATAATCTGATAAGTATTAGTCAGTTGTGTGATAAAGGACATTCAGTAAATTTTCAGAATAGTAAGTGTATAATTCAGAAAGATAACAAGATTGTATTCGAAGCTCAAAGAGTGAAGAATTTATACACATTGCAACTAGCAGAATTAATGGAAGTGAACTTATGTCTTGCAACCACCAAAAGTGAAGAGTCTGATTTGTGGCATAGAAGACTTGGTCATGTAAGCACCTCAGTGATCAAGAAGTTAATAAAGCATGATCTGGTTGAAGGTCTTCCAAAGATGAAACTTAAGAAATCTGGAATTTGTTCAGCTTGTGCAAACGGAATACAGACCAAGACCTCATTTCAGTCCAAGACAATTGTTACAACTTCCGAGCCTTTGGAGTTAATTCACATGGATTTATTTGGACCTATGAGGACAGTCAATCTTGGAGGAAAAATATATGGCTATGTATTAGTTGATGACTACTCAAGGTACACTTGGGTGTCTTTTCTAGAAGCCAAATCTGAAGCCTTTCAAGCATTTCTGAAGTTCAGCAAAATAGTTCAGAAAAATCAGAAATTTCATATTACAAGCATTAGATATGATCATGGAGGTGAATTCAAGAATGAAGAATTCATGAATTTCTGTGAAGAAAATTGAGTTGAGCATAACTTTTCAGCACTAAGAACACCTCAAGAAAATGAAGTAGCAGAAAGAAAGAATAGAACACTACTGGATATGACCAGAACAATGTTGAATGAGTATAATTTGCCAAAATATTTCTGGGCAGAGGCAGTCAATACAGCCTGCTACATGATCAACAGGTGCATGATCAGACCTATTCTAAAGAAGACTCCATATGAACTGTACAAGGGAAAGAAGCCCAACATCAGTCATCTTCGACCTTTTGGCTGTAATTGCTTTATCTTAAATAATGGTAAGGATAATCTAGGGAAATTAGATGCTAAAAGTGATGAAGGTTTTCTATTAGGATATATTTCAAAACCCAGAGGTTATAAAGTATTCAATAGAAGGACATTAACCATAGAACAATCTGTGCATATACTATTTGATGAAACTAACCCTTCTATCAAAAGGATTGAAGAAGAAGAAGAATGTGTTGATGATCTTTGCAGGGATTTAGAAAAGACTTGTCTTCAAGAAGAAGGTAAAGATGAAGAATTGGAATGTCATGTCTCGAGAATTACGCAGCGGATATTATTAATTAATTCGAGTCGATATTTTGAGACGTGGACAGTCGGCAAATAAGCCTCTAGCTAGCACACACTAAATGTGTATCGACACAACATCATAATAGGGCCCATATGTTGAACTCAATATAAATTGTATTCAAATCTCAACTTATTGTATTCAAAGTGGAAACTATTACACGACTAAGACTCAATGAAAGGAAAGTACATAATACTTCTCACTTCCTACTACATGTTCTAACTCTCAAAGCAAATTACTATAACTAGATTCATAGTTGGAACGCTCATCACTCGGACGCATTCCCATCCTCGACTTGCTCTTCCTCTTGAACTTCATAGTCACCTAGATGGGGTAAAAGTAGGGAATGAGCAAACTAGCCTAGTAGAATTTATATCTCAATGTGCGGGCAATGATATAAGTGATTAACATTTTAGAACTAGGCAAGTACGATGAATGATATGCAAGTACGAATAAAACGCGTTAAAACATGATATATAAAACAAGCTAGAGAGAGAGATAATGATAGAACAAGATTGATGAACAAGATGACAAGAGAGAACTAGAAATAGATCACTTTGTACAAGCACGCAAGATATCATGTAAATTGCAATAAATGCAGGATGGCCATATTACGCAAGCAAGCAAGCAAGAATGTACGAGCATGATCAAGTAACACTAATCCGGCACGTAGACACTAATGTACACCGAGAAAAGATCCATCAAGAATGTACACTAGGTCACGTGTATGTGGTATTGTATCTATCATTCAACACGCACGCACGATTTTCCCAGCGCAGATGCAACGCCAGTAATCATTATACCCCATGGTTAACAGTATATCTATGACTCGCCGTCATTGGGGCTAGATTGGAGCCCTTGGACACACGCCGTGCCCTGTCAGCATCTCACTTAAATTTTTAATTGTAGATACCCACAGTCATTTATAATGGCCAATGAGAGTTTCAATAAGTAAGCATGTGTAATGTCATGTTCATGATGATGAGGAGAACAAGTAATAAGTAATGGAACATGATTTCATGAGTACAATGGTCAAGAGATAAATTTGGCAGCATAACGGTACGATTTATACTTTCGTTCAATCTTTACATTAATGGCTTTAGTTCAGTTTGTAAGTCTCACTCACGAGAACAAGAAGAGAAAGGAAGTGCGTGCTATCTCCAGAGAACTTCAATGGTACAACCAACTCGTCGGCCATGTGGGAATCCATGGTCAGAGGAGATTTACGGAGGCCTTGGTGAAAAGGTCGCTAGTCTACCGATTCGGAATGACCAGTAGAGAGTTTCCAATTTCCCAAGAAAGTCTGCCTAATAGTGCTAGTGTGTAGTGCGGTACGCGTGTCTCAATTCACAAACCATCGGTCTCAAACTCGCAAGAAGCACTTGACAAGATAACATGGAATAAAACTATGCACTTTAACTCATCATGGTATGCAAGATTTTATGATAACTCTTATCATTTAAACATGGTAGAACAGTAGGAAGATTAAATCACAAGAAACGTGAATGGATCATAACATTTAAGGAGCACTTAGAATAGCATCCAGGTAATTAAAGCTTTTTAAATGGGTTAATCGCTTTTAAGCCATTAAACAACAATCATGTAATGATCAGACCCAAGACAGGTAACTTACACAGAAAATATCACATTTATACAGACCTCGGGTATATTCGGAAAACTTTGTAAGAAAACACGTGGTTTCAGGTAAAATCCTGAGATCACGACATAGCCATATAAGGAAGGCGACAGGTCGGGCCCAGAAGGCGACACAGGGGTGTGAGCATCGCGACAGGGTCGTCAGATCAGGTAGCCAGATAGCGACGGATCGCATGTCTCCTTGAGAAGGCGAGAAGGGGGATGTCACAATCAACCCTCTGAAAGCGACATATCGGGCCGTCGCGTTCACAGGGTCCGTGCTTGGCTCGGACAGAGCAAGGACAGTGCCTTGGATTGCGGACCTGTCTTTCCTTCTTTTGACATAGGGTTGTTCTAAACTAGAGAACAAATTGCACGGTGCGTGAAAAATAACGAAACCTGTTCTAAAATAACCTAGACATACTAGGGTACTTCCAGTAAATCGGAATTGAACAATAAAGATGGTTTCGATAGGCTTTGATCATGGGGAACACAAGGTCAGACCAAGGGTAACTTGAAGACGTAGTTTTATGTAGCTACCCTATTACCACACTTATAACTATCTAACTAATGAGACTTAGACAAAACGTTCAACATGAAACCTGACGAGGACAACTAGTAGAATAACTTTTATGTTATGAGTTTTCTCTAATTCGGTCTTGAAACACGTACAACATATTAAGAACGGGAAAAACTCTAACAGTGCGCGACTTTGGAAAAACGCTTATAATTCAAAATCTACTAAATGAAATTCAATGAAACAAGTGGGAAATGAAATTTAACTTGATGCTCTACACATTGGTATAGGATATGTTAAGGTTTGGCCCAAGAAAACCTACCTTTTGGGATGAAGAAGTCTCGTTATTCCAGAAAACCCGTGTTCAGACCACTTGGAGGCAAACGCTTACTACTCCGTATATACTGCATGGACTTTGGGCATTCCACTTCGGATAGAACGTATACATGACCCTCTTTCCAGGGGTATAGGCCTTGCAAGGTTTGGTTTAGGTTTGACTCACCTTTGGTCGACTTCAAGAGGGTGGTTTGTGCAGGTCGCAGCAGACGAGAAGGGGAAGAAGAACGGCTTCTTGTGGTCGTTCCACAGCTCCTCATCCACCAAGAGGTCCTCCACACGACCCTAGCAAGTTCTAAATTCGTTCCTAGGGTTTGGGTGAAGAGTATTTAAGTAACCATGGTGTTTAGGAGTCCTATTATAACCAGGAAAAGAGGATTTCGGGATTGGCATGTTTGGTTTCCTATTTTTGATGATTTCCTCCTCCCTTTGAGTGTGTGAGGCATTAGGAAACCTCCCCTCATAGTTAGGCACAAATTTGGTTTGCGATGAATGCAAGATTGCATCCCAATTCAACTCTAATTGCCTCTTTTTAATTTCAGCTTATTTATGGTTACGAATTTCTATGTATTTTCTAGCTTTATTTGATTTTTGGGCCAAATGTTGCCCATTGGCCGAATTATGATAATGGGTCATCAATATATAATGCTGGAAGTCTCCCCAACACTTTTATTTAATTTTTGATTGCGTCGTATTTCCGTGTTAACGGTTTTCCGACTTGTTTCCTTATTTAGATAATCGGTCGCAATAACTCTTAAACCTAGCCCAAACGATTTTTATTGAACCAAATTTCTTGATGGGTCATTAGAGGATATTATTTGAAGTCCATATATGATTTTTATTTAATTTTCTGACTCATCTAGGTACGTGTGATAATGATTTTACGACTTATTCATGAATTACGATAATAAGTCGTGAAACACTTTAAACTTGGCTAATCTGATTTTTCTTGGCACAAATTTCTTTGTGAAACATTTAGTAATAATATTTAGGGTAGATTTATAATTTTTACAGAATTGTCCGATGTGTTTTAGCACACACGATAAGGGTACGTATGTTTTAAATACTCCGATATTATGGAAATTATTTATTTCTATTTATTTGAATTTTTATGTAATTAAAATTTCCGGGGTGCTACACCCTCCACCACTTAAGAGAATTTGGTCCCTAAATTCATAGATCATTAATTGGATCACGATAATTATGATCCATGAGTTGGTTCCAGATTTAATTCCTCTAACTTGTTACAATCATCATGGATGCTAGTTCAACATCTACACCTGTGGCCACCGATATTATTCATTTGGTTCCTTCTACTCTTGTTTTCCTTCCACAGTTGTTATAACTCCATCTTAATCCTCCAGTTTAACTAGGGTATCACCACTAGATTATTCCTTTTCTAATTTCTCCTTAATGATCTCCCCCACTTAGAAATGTACTCATAAGAAAAGCATCTTAAGATCAGTCTATGGGTTTAACAATCATACCTCCTTCCGGGAGCTCCGCTTGTGTTACTGCATTCACGCATCCTTGATGCTTTACCACACCTTGGTTCCTTTCAGCTTGGTCTTTTAGCATGGGACAGTTGGGAAGGCGGTGGTCACGATTTCCACATCGCAGGCAAGCTCCTGCCTTCTTCCATCACTTTTCTGCTCTATGTCTAGGCTTGTTGCAAAAGTTACAATATTCCACCGTCTTTGTTTCTTCTACCTTGATCTTTTTCTCCATGCCATAGTCCTTCCCAGTGGTTGGCCTTTTGTTGTTGTAGTTATTATTGTTGTTATTGGGGTAAGTTCCAGTTGTATCGACTGCTCCCCATTTTATATAGGTCGGCTTTGAGATGTCCTTCCCCCTCATGCCTTCCACCTTAGCCATAGTGTCTTCTACCAGCTGAGCTCTTTGGACCATCTCAGTGTAAGTTTGAATATTGTGTGGTCCGAGCCTTTCAATGAACATGGGTCTGAGCCCATCCATGAAACGGTTAGCCTTCAGTCTTTCAGTTCCTACCAGATGTGGGGCATACATAGCAAGACGCGTGAACTGAGCCTCATACTCAGCCACGGACATTCCCTTCTGCTTCAGTGCGGCAAATTCTGTCGCTTTCTTCTCCTTCACTCTCTCAGAGAAATATTTTCCCCGGAATATCTCCAGGAATTCAACCCATTCCAGTTCAGCTATATTAGGCAGGTGGGCCGATGTGGCCTTCCACCATGCTCGAGCATCTTTAGTAAATTGGAAAGTGGCTAGTACCACCTTCTCCCTATTAGTGCATTGCATTACTTGGAAGATCCTTTCCATTTCTTCCTACCAGTTTTCTGCCTCGTCTGGGTCAGGGAATCTAGAGAAACGGGGAGGGTTTAAACTCCTAAAATTCCGGTGCAGATCACCGGCTCCATTCCTTGCATCTCCAGCTTGATTTCTAGCCTGAACCACATTCTGCAGGGCCTGAGTCAACCCAGCTACGGTTTCTTGCATAGCTTGCCATTGGTTACGAGCCATTGCATTTGAGTGAGAGAGTTATGAGGGTTCATGAGAAAAAGGATGGAAAGCAATTAATGTCTCTAGATTTATTTTAAGAGTCAATGGGTAGGAGTGTTTAATTCCTTCTAACCTATTCCCAGTCTCTACCCATTCTCACCGGGTACTGTATTTAATTTCCATGACCTAGGTTCCATACGTATCTCCTATCCCTAAGACATATCCTATTTGGTAGTCCTAGGCTCTGATACCACTAAACTGTCACGTCCCGAGAATTACGCAGCGGATATTATTAATTAATTCGAGTCGATATTTCGAGACGTGGACAGTCGGCAAATAAGCCTCTAGCTAGCACGCACTAAATGTGTATCAACACAACATCATAATAGGGCCCATATGTTGAACTCAATATAAATTGTATTCAAATCTCAACTTATTGTATTCAAAGTGGAAACTATTACACGACTAAGACTCAATGAAAGGAAAGTACATAATACTTCTCACTTCCTACTACATGTTCTAACTCTCAAAGCAAATTACTATAACTAGACTCATAGTTGGAACGCTCATCACTCGGACGCATTCCCATCCTCGACTTGCCCTTCCTCTTGAACTTCATAGTCACCTAGATGGGGTAAAAGTAGGGAATGAGCAAACTACCCTAGTAGAATTTATATCTCAATGTGCGGGCAATGATATAAGTGATTAACATTTTAGAACTAGGCAAGTACGATGAATGATATGCAAGTACGAATAAAACGCATTAAAACATGATATATAAAACAAGCTAGAGAGAGAGATCATGATAGAACAAGATTGATGAACAAGATGACAAGAGAGAACTAGAAATAGATCACTTTGTACAAGCACGCAAGATATCATGTAAATTGCAATAAATGCAGGATGGCCATATTACGCAAGCAAGCAAGCAAGAATGTACGAGCATGATCAAGTAACACTAATCTGGCACGTAGACACTAATGTACACCGAGAAAAGATCCATCAAGAATGTACATTAGGTCACGTGTATGTGGTATTGTATCTATCATTCATCACGCACGCACGATTTTCCCAGCGCAGATGCAACGCCAGTAATCATTATACCCCATGGTTAACAGTATATCTATGACTCGCCGTCATTGGGGCTAGATTGGAGCCCTTGGACACACGCCGTGCCCTGTCAGCATCTCACTTAAATTTTTAAATGTAGATACCCACAGTCATTTATAATGGCCAATGAGAGTTTCAATAAGTAAGCATGTGTAATGTCATGTTCATGATGATGAGGAGAACAAGTAATAAGTAATGGAACATGATTTCATGAGTACAATGGTCAAGAGATAAATTCGGCAGCATAACGATACGAATTATACTTTCGTTCAATCTTTACAATAATGGCTTTAGTCCAGTTTGTATGTCTCACTCACGAGAACAAGAAGAGAAAGGAAGTGCGTGCTATCTCCAGGGAACTTCAATGGTACAACCAACTCGTCGGCCATGTGGGAATCCATGGTCAGAGGAGATTTACGGAGGCCATGGTAAGAAGGTCGCTAGTCTACCAATTCGGAATGACCGGAAGAGAGTTTCCAATTTCCCAAGAAAGGCTGCCTAATAGTGCTAGTGTGTAGTGCGGTATGCGTGTCTCAATTCAAAAACCATCGGTCTCAAACTCGCAAGAAGCACTTGACAAGATAACATGCAATAAAACTATGCACTTTAACTCATCATGGTATGCAAGATTTTATGATAACTCTTATTATTTAAACATGGTAGAACAGTAGGAAGATTTAAACTTGAATGGATCATAATATTTAAGGAGCACTTAGAATAGCATCCAGGTAATTAAAGCTTTTTAAATGGGTTAATCGCTTTTAAGCCATTAAACAACAATCATGTAATGATCAGACCCAAGACAGGTAACTTACACAGAAAATATCACATTTATACAGACCTCGGATATATGCGGAAAACATTGTAAGAAAGCACGTGGTTTCAGGTAAAATCCTGAGATCACGACATAGCCATATAAGGAAGGCGATAGGTCGGGCCCAGAAGGCGACACAGGGGTGTAAGCATCGCGACAGGGTCGTCAGATCAGGTAGCCGGATAGCGACGGAACGCATGTCGCCTTGAGAAGGCGACAAGGGGGATGTCGCAATCAACCCTCTGAAAGCGCATATCGGTCCGCCGCGTTCACAGGGTCCATGCTTGGCTCGGACAGAGCAAGGACATTGCCTTGGATTGCGGACCTGTCTTTCCTTCTTTTGACATAGGGTTGTTCTAAACTAGAGAACAAATTGCACGGTGCGTAAAAAATAACGAAACCAGTTTTAAAATAACCTAGACATACTACGGTACTTCCAGTAAATGGGAATTGAACAATAAAGCTGGTTTCGATAGGCTTTGATCATGGGGAACACAAGGTCAGACCAATGGGTAACTTGAAGACGTAGTTTTATGCAGCAACCCTATTACCACACTTATAACGCTCTAACTAATGAGATTTAGACAAAATGTTCAACATGAAACCTGACGAGGACAACTAGTAGAATAACTTTCATGTTAGGAGTTTTCTATAATTCGCTCTTGAAACATGTACAACATATTAAGAATGGGAAAAGCTCTAACAGTGCGCGACTTTGGAAAAATGCTTATAATTCAAAATCTACTAAATGAAATTCGATGAAACCAATGGGAAATGAAAGTTAACCTGATGCTCTACACATTGGTATAGGATATGTTAAGGTTTGGCCCGAGAAAACCTACCTTTTGATTTGAAGAAGTCTCATTATTCCAGAAAGCCCGTGTTCAGACCACTTGGAGGAAAACGCTTACTATTCCGTGTATACTGCATGGAATTTGGGCATTCCACTTGGGTTAGAACGTAGACTTGACCTCTTTTTAGGGGTATAGTCCTTGCAAGGTTTGGTTTAGGTTTGACTCACCTTTGGTCGACTTCAAGAGGGTGGTTTGTGCAGGTCGCAACAGACGAGAAGGGGAAGAAGAACGGCTTCTTGTGGTCGTTCCACAGCTCCTAAGCCACCAAGATCTCCTCCACACGACCCTAGAAAGTTCTAAATTCATTCCTAGGGTTTGGGTGAAGAGTATTTAAGTAACCATGGTGTTTAGGAGTCCTATTATAACTAGGAAAAAAGGATTTCGGGATTGGCATGTTTGGTTTCCTATTTTTGATGATTTCCTCCTCCCTTTGAGTGTGTGAGGCATTAGGAAACCTCCCCTCATAGTTAGGCACGAATTTGGGTTGCCATGAATGTATGATTGCATCCCAATTCAACTCTAATTGCCTCTTTTTAATTTCAGCTTATTTATGGTTATGATTTTCTATGTATTTTCTAGCTTTATTTGATATTTGGGCCAAATGTTGCCCATTGGCCCAATTATGATAATGGGTCATCAATATATAATGTTGGAAGTCTCCCCAACACTTTTATTTAATTTTTGATTGCGTCGTATTTCCGTGTTAACGGTTTTCCGACTTGTTTCCTTATTTACATAATCAGTCGCAATAACTCTTAAACCTAGCCCAAATGATTTTTATTGAACCAAATTTCTTGATGGGTCATTAGAGGATATTATTTGAAGTCCATATATGATTTTTATTTAATTTTCTGACTCATCCACGTACGTGTGATAATGATTTTACGACTTATTCATGAATTACGATAATAAGTCGTGAAACACTTTAAACTTGGCTAATCTAATTTTTCTTGGCACAAATTTCTTTGTGAAATATTTAGTAATAATATTTAGGGTTGATTTATAATTTTTACGGAATTTTCCGATGTGTTTTAGCACACACGATAATGGTACGTATGTTTTAAATACTCTGATATTATGGAAATTATTTATTTCTATTTATTTGAATTTTTATGTAATTAAAATTTCCGGGGTGCTACATGGAAGATCCCCCATTAGAAGATCTTCAACAACTAGAAGAACCACAAGAAGGGCTACCTAGAGACTTAACGTATCACCGAGATCATCCAAGAGAAAACATTATAGGTGATCCTCAGGATAGGGTAAGAACAAGAGGTATGCAAATTCCTTGTGATTTTTCTGCCTTAGTTTCACAAATTGAGCCTAGGACAATCAATGATGCACTAGGTGATGAATCTTTGATCCTTGCTATGCAAGAGGAACTTAATCAGTTCCAACGCAGTGAGGTTTGGACTCTTGTACCTAGACCTACTGACCATCCAGTTATTGGAACCAGATGGGTTTTCAGAAACAAGATGGATGAATCAGGGGTAATCACTAGGAACAAAGCCAGACTTGTAGCTCAAGGATATTCCCAAGAGGAAGGCATAAACTTTGATGAAACCTATGCTCCAATAGCTAGATTAGAGGCAATCAGAATTTTATTAGTATATGCGTGTTCTCTTAATATCAACCTATTTCAGATGGATGTTAAAAGTGCATTTCTGAATGGTTTTATTAAAGAAGAAGTATATGTTGAGCAACCACCTGGTTTTGAAGATATTACTTATCCCAATTATGTTTTTCATTTAAAGAAAGCACTGTATGGTCTAAAGCAAGCTCCAAGAGCTTAATATGAATGATTAAGTACTTATCTTATATCACATGATTTTACAAGAGGTAAAGTAGATAGCACATTATTTATAAAGAAACTTTCAGATGGAATCTTAATTGTGCAAATCTATGTTGATGACATTATCTTTGGTTCTACTAATGAGTCACTTTGCAAATTCGTTGAAAATCTGATGCAAAGTGAATTTGAAATGAGCATGATGGGTGAGCTCAATTATTTTCTTGGGTTGCAAATTAAGCCGACCAAGGAAGGAACTCACATTTGTCAAACCAAGTATATTTCAGACTTACTTTCTAAGTATGGTTTTGACAAGTGTAAGCCATTAGGAACACCCATGAGCTCAGGCATTAAGTTAGATGGTGATCCTCTTGGTAAAAAGGTAGATTAAATGATCTATAGAGGAATGATAGGATCACTGCCCTATCTTACTGCTAGTAGACCGGATATAATGTTCAGTGTTTTTTTATGTGCAAGATTCCAAGCTGGTCCAAAATAATCTCATGTTCATGCTGTTAAAAGAATTTTTAGATATCTTATAAATACCAATAAATTAGGACTTTGGTTTCCTAGATGTTCTGAATTCAAGTTAATTGGATATAGTGATGCTTACTATGCTAGATGGAAAATAGATAGGAAAAGTACCAGTGGCACTTGTCAAATTCTTGCAGGATGCTTGATATCTTGGTCTTCCAGTAAGCAGAACTCAGTAGCTTTGTCAACCATAGAACCTGAATACATTGTTGCAGGGAGTTGCTGTACTCAACGCTTGTGGATCAAACACCAATTGGAAGATTATGGTCATCAGCTCTAAGAAATTCCTATGTTGTGTGACAATACAAGGGTAATAAATTTGACCAAGAATCCTATCCAGCACTCAAGAATCAAGCATATTGAGGTTAGACATCACTTCATCAGGGACCATGTAAGTAATGACAATATTTCACTTGAATTTGTTTCTACAGAAAATCAACTTGCTGAAATTTTTACAAAACCTCTTCCTGAGGATAGATTCACATCTATTAGAAGAGAAATAGGTAGGTGTAATCCTGATTAAATTACCAAAGTAAAACGATACTTGAATTTTATGCTAAGATAGTGTTGTATGAATTTTGTGAAAAACCATCCTGAAAAATTCTAAGTCCTAGACATTCGACTTATGCATTTGAATCATGTTAAAATCTTGCATTCGACTGATGCAGTCGAATACATAATTCGACTTATTATGAAATTGTGAAAAGGCGCTTGCAATTTAAAATTATATAACTGACACTCCATTAAGACGCATCCCTACATGTCTTAACGATCAAATCATTTAATCCCGACCGTTCACCCTGAAATCTAGGGGCAGTTATCTTCACTTTCCTTATAAAAGAAAAACCCCATCTCCTTTAGAAGACACCCTTTCAAAATCATCATTTGACTCCCTTGTCTTCTTCTGCCCTTTCGCCCCCTCATTGTTCTCCGGCGAAGGACTTCCGAAGAACTCTGAATTCTCCATCCTCCTCGAAGAAAGGTAGGATCTTGGAACTCTCTTCAGAATTTCTATCTCTCATTTACTCGTTCCCTGAGTCCCTTTCTAGATGGCTTCGTCTAGGGCTTCGGAATCCACTCAGATGACCCCTGATCAACTAGTAAGACTTGCTAAGATTCCCATATGTCTAGGGAAGGCTGTAGATTTCTCCCATCTTTTTGGAAGTCTAGCGTGGGTAGAGGACACCCTCAATGCCATGGGTTGGACCAAGTTGTGCCAGATTTCAGAACCCAATGTTGAGAATGTTGTTAGAACGTTTTATGTCACCATGGAAATCTCATCTGAAAATTCAGTGGTCGGTTATGTCAAAGGAACCAAGATCTCTATTTCTGAGGAACTGCTGGTTGAGATGTTAGAATGTCCAAACTCCGGGTCTAAGCTTAATGAAGTTATACCTTTGGAAAAGCAGAAATTGGGCATTATTGGGAGTTTGGCCTCTATTAGCAAGAAAGGTCTATCTGTAAATGAGCTGTCAACAGAGAAGAGATTGATTCATTTTGTGATATCCAATATTGTGACCCCTAGAGCAGGAACCCACTCATCTATCACCTCTAGATATGGGAACTTGTTGTTTTGGGCTATTTAGAGGCACACAGTAAATTTGGCTGGAATCATTTTTGATAGAATGATAGCTGCTAGGAATCATCAAAAATCTTTTCCCTATGGACCCTTGCTCTCCCTGATCTTTAAGAGATACTCAGTAGATTTGTCAGGAGAAATATCTATTGGAATTAAAGAAAAGATTGGGATCACTACCTTGAGAAGAAGCCATTATTCCTTGGTCAACAAGAAGCAAAATCTTTGGTTAAAAGACTCAGTGCCTGAATGTGATCATGAAGCTTTTTCTGATGAACCTCTTGTTCCCTCTGTTCCTCAAATGATTCAACAAGAGATAGAGTCTCAAGAACAAGTTAGATCTGAAGTCCCAATTCAAACCCAAGAGCAAGCAGATCAAGTTCTTGTTTCCTCCTCATTCCCTGAACCTAAGGCACCTGAGGAAACTATTAATGAAGTATTAAGAGATATTAGAGGCAAAGGTATAGTATCAGATGACATTCCTGCAGAAACAACTTTTGAAGAAAGAGAGCATCACTTCTCCCCTTCTTATTTTGAGACTCTGCCAAGGTCTCAGGGGGAGAGTAGCAACAATCTTCATACCATCTTGGACTTATTGGGCATGCAACAAGAAAACTTGTCAGTCCATCAAATGCAAATAGAGTTTATTGATGTCAAGTTTGATAGTCTGTCTGATGATGTTAAGCAAATGAAAGATTTGCTGCTTCAGTTAGTGTGCCAGTAGGGCACTTCTCGGCCATCAGGGCCTACTTTCCATCAACAGCAAGAAGAACTTGTTCAAGTCCATGAATCTCAAGACCAATCCCAACAGGTTGAGCAGCAACCTGAGCAGTAGCAGGACCAGGAGCCAAAATCCCAAGTTCAAGAACATGATGAACCAGTTCCTGATCAGCACAAGGAGCCTGAGCCACAAGATAAGCAGCAGAGTGTGGAGGAACAGCCTCCTGAGCAGCAGAAAGATTTAGAGCATGAGACACAATTAGCTATGGTAGTGTTTCAACCTCAATTGGAGCAACAGCAATAGCCTGTATTGGAAAAGGAGTCAGTGGTAGTGGCAGTAGCAGAGGCTCCCGGCCCAGGCAGGTTTCTCAGATAGAATCTAAGAGAGCCCTGGAGTCCTCTCCTAATTTGCAAACCTTCAAGAGGAAAGTGAAGCGCAGACTTGTCAAAAATGGTGACCCAATCTTCCATCCTCCTCCTTCTAGACCAATTCATCCTACTCCAACTCCATCTGTTAAGCCTCCTCCAGAACCTAAAAAGCCATCTCCAGCTGAGCATCAACCCACTACACCCTCTACACCTACTCCTTTCACCACTGAAATTCTCTCACAATCCACTTCTTCGGATCATCCTCCACTTGCAACTATTCCTACGGATCCATTCCACCAGGATATCAAGTTCAAAATCTACCCAATGAAATACCGGTTCAAACCTCCCAAACCTCTCACTCTCACTCTTTCCACTCAACCTCCTCAGTATTTTTCTTGTCTTCCCACTGCCTCAAGAACATACTTAAAGAAAACACTTCTCCATCTAGCTAAAATACTTCCCAGTATTCAGCTTTCCTCATCTAGTGGACCCAAACTTGGAGACAATCCTTCTAAACTCCTTCCACCCTTTTGGCATGCCTTCATCTACCACTCTGAACATCACATGAATCTATTCAGAGAATATCTATCTATTCGTGCTTTCCTTGAAGTTCATGAGATGCTAGGGTTCACCTTCGAACATTGGCTTCCTATTCTTCTCAGAACTTCACATATTTCAGTTGAGGAACTTCAATTCATCTCTCAGAAAAAGTCATAGCTTGACTCCTAAGGAGTTCCTTGATCTCTATCCAGGAGAAGCAACCAAATATCAGCAAACCCAATCTAGAAACCATTTTTTAACTGTCCAACATCACCTATCATTGAGGTTTCATGATATGCTTGGAAATTTTATGCAGGACTCTCAGGCCAAGTACACCAGAATGAAGACCTTCAATTTCGACAGATTCAAATTAGGATTGCCTGATGTTTCTAAAGGCCAATGGGACAATCTGCTAAGAGGTCAAAGAGAAATCATTCCCTCCATGACTGTGGCCTTACCCTTTGGACTACATCCATCCTTTATAGGAGAAGATTCCTTCAGAAGAGATTTTGCTGAAGTAGTATTCAACAGATTCATCCGCATTGCCACTAGGTTCAAAATTAAATACAAGCTCAAATTGCCTTTCCAAAGATTTGTGTTCCTTCAAATCTCCAAGAACCCCCATCATCTGTTGGATTTACAGTTATGTTTTGCTAAATCTGAAAGACTCAATGAAGTTCAGTGGGCAGCTGCCTATCCCTCTTACCACTCTGATTGTGAAAAGATGAAGCTTTCTCTCTATGACTTCCAGTCCAAGAGTCTTAATGATCTGAGGAAGAACATTGGTCATAAATGGGCTCAAAGGTACTTAGTATATTATCAAGCCAAAGATGCAAGTGTGGACTAAGGCCTACACTGGCACATCACTGTCCATGAGTTTCTTTTTCTTGCAGCCTCTAATAAGTTTGTTTCCATCAAGTATCGTCTAAGCAGGGAAAAATTCCAGTCCAAGATAGGCTGGTTCCATAGGCGCGACATCAAATCTCATAGGAAACTGCCTACTACTAATCCCTCCTACAACATTGACCTCTCCTTGTTTGAAAATTTCTTTTGTGAAAATGAGACAAAGCTCTGGGACCTTCTCAAACCATATTTTGCTCAAATTCCCAGATCTATGTACTTGCTTAGCTCCTTGTATAGGTCTTGATCATCTTTTGCTATATTTTGAGAACTATGTAGTTTATAAACAATTTCTGCTATTTTGTTTTACATCTTGTGTTTAATGCTTGCAATTTCTAAATGCCACATTGTGTGTTCAATATCTTGTGATGATTTCCTTTATTTTAATGCCACAAAGGGGGAGAGACAGCCACATATTCACACTTCACTTATGCTTTTTACTGTCAAATTAAAGATTTTTGTCATTAACAAGAAGGGGGAGAATTGTTGAGCAACTACCCCTAAGGAATTTAAGAATTTTCTTAAGTTAAAATATCTATTATTTTTGCTATGAAAAAACTCTTTAAAATAAACTTTCTACAAAGCAAATATAGTAATTACATATCACAAAAATCATACAGATACATTTCAGGACTATTCCTCCATCTCAGAAAATTTTCTATGTCCACAGACTCTCTCTATGTCCTACTAAATTCGACTGTTAGCTTCGACTATCAAATTCAACTCCTTTAGAATCGAAGTCAATCAACCTTGAAAATTTTATAGGTTCACAACTTTATACCTGATTCAACTGATGACTCCGACTATTACAGTCGAATGCCTTACAAAATCCAACTCTTGATTCGACTGTCCACTTGGACTGCCACAGTCGAATGCTTTAGAAATTAATCTCAGTAATTCCACTACTAGAGTCAAATTGCCTTGTCTTCTTAGAAGTCGAATTACAATGCTATTTGCTTATTATAGTCGAATTGTCTTGTTTTCTTAGAAATCGAATTACCTTATTACTTCTTTACTAAAGTCGAATCACTCTCATTTCCTCAGTCGAATTGCATATTATTTTGGATTCGACTTCACTGATTAACTCTATAATTAAACTCTCTTTTGATCCTTTTTAGGCTAAACATCTAATGCAAGTTTATCTCCAATTTCTTTTCTTACATCCTTTTAATGAACTTTCAATATCTTATTGGTCATCAACCTATCATTATTTTATTATTATTTATCTGACAGGACAGGACATATTGTACTTAAAATATTCATCTAAATCCTGTGCAAATTATTTCTGAAATATTCTGAACTAAGCCTCATGGTCTTCATGTCTTAGATCTAGATTTTGCTGGATTCATTATACACTATGCATTTATGAATTCTCAGGAGCATGACATCTGACAAGACTGACCTACCACTGACAAACCCATGCTTTACCTTTTTAGCCTAACTGTCTGTCTACTTTTTCTTCAGCATCCGAGGTTTTCATACCCTCCTATGTACTTGTCTAATCCACCTACCTCAAAGGTATGGAGATACTCTTCTCTTTTGGCTTGTCCCTATGTAGGCATTTATTGGAGCTCATTTTTAGCATGTCTCTTTCACAGTTCACTCCGAAGAGAAAGAGCTTATCGTCTAGCTGTGAAAACTGCACTCCTTCTGAAGATCTTGGAAAGAAGCAAAACTGAAAGATGTCTGGATAACAAACACTTCAAGACCCAAAGGATCCTAGAGATCTCTTTAAATGAACATATTGCAAATGACCACAAGCTCCAATGGCTATCTTTCAAACAGCTATATTTTGAAGTGTATAAAAGGAGCTCAAGTTTGAAGAAGGAAGATACAACAACACCACAACACAAGAAGCGCATAGAAGCCTTTACACCTTTCTGTGAACTTCATTCGAATTCTTCCAAGTCTACACAAGCTTTCTGCAAGCAAAAGTCTGAGAGCTGCTCCTCTTAAGAAGCCATTCTCTGAAGCTCTCCTAGAAGAAGTCTTGTGTTGAGTGGCAATTGTATTTGATTACTTTCTTAGTCCACTCTTGTTGTTCAGATAGGATTCATATCTCATTTCCGATCCTTTGAATCCTTCTGAAGTCTGTGTTTGTTCTTAGTATTGAGGCAAAGACACAAGCTCTCTCTTTTGTTCTCTTGTGTAATTCCTGCAGAAGTTTGTTTCTGCATTGCCCCTCCTATGTAGGGAAGGCCTTTGTAAAAGGTAGTTGTTGTACCCCTGTTTAGGGAAGACTTACTTGGGAGCAAGTGGGTTTGTAATTTCTCTCAAGGGTGAGAGAAGGCCAATTTATTGGCAGATAGTGGAAATCTCAAGTGGTTTGCTTGAGGACTCGATGTAGGACTTCCATGTGGGAAGGGCCGAACCAGGATAAATCCCTATGTATTCATTGTGTGATTATTTCCACCTTCTCTACACCTGAATCACACACATAACACTAAGCTCTTACAATTTACTTTGTGTTGTGCAAATTCAGAAGCAAATTTTAAAGGGGAAGAAGTCCTATTCACCCCCCTCTAGAACATTCTTAGTGCCATTTCGATCCAACACAAAATAATATATTGTGTGCTTCTCTTTCCATGGAGGAAGTCAAAAAAGCAGTTTGGAGTCTGAATGGTAATAGCTCCCCTGGGCCGGATGGCTTCACTGGCATTTTCTTCACCTCTTGTTGGGATATTGTTCAGTCTGATGTCTTTGCTGGAGTTAGTGGCTTCTTCCTAGATCACTCTTTTCCTAGAGGGTTTACATCTTCTCTTATTGCTCTTGTTCCTAAGAAGACTCATCCCGTTGCCTTTAATGATTTCTGCCCAGTTAGTTTATGCAATTTTCTTTATAAAAATGTTTCCAGAATCCTTTATGATAGGTTGGTCTCTATTCTTCCTGATATCATCTCTGAAGAGCAAAGCTTTTTTGTGAAGGGGAGGTATATTTTGGACAATGTGTCCCCATCCATACAAATTGTGAGGGATATTGGCAGAAAGGTCAGAGGTGGCAATGCTATTTTCAAGTTGGATATCAGGAAGGCTCATAACAGTGTTGAATGGGATTTTTTATTTGCTGTCTTTAAGAAGTTTGGCTTCGCCTCCATGTTTGTTTCTTATATTGGTATGATGCTATCCAATTGTTGGTTTTTGGTCTTGGTACATGGCATGTCTGCTGGTTATTTTAACTCCACTAGAGGTCTCAGGCAAGGGGATCCCATTGCCCCTGCGCTCTTCATCATTATGGAAGAAGCTCTCAGTAGAGGTCTGAAGAATATGGTGTCCACTGGTTTCCTTCACCCTTATGCTGGTCCCAGAGGTTGCTCGCACCCCTCCCATCTTCTATATGCTGATGATACACTTATCATTCTCAATGGAAGCATTCACAATGTTAAGCGCCTCATGTAGTTCCTCAAAAAGTATGCCCAGTCCTCAGGCCAAGTCATCAATCCCAATAAAATTTCCTTCATGGTTTACGCTAAAGCCCCTCCTATTTCCATTCATAGAATCAAGGAGGCTACTGGGTACATGAGATAGAATGGTCCGCTATGTTATTTAGGTGTTCTGTTGAGATCAGGGAAGGTTCTCACCTCTGACTACAAGTCTTTGATTGATAATGTTAATGCTAAGTTGGGTATCTAGAAATCTAACTTTATTTCTCAGGCTGGTAGGGTCACCTTGATCAACTCGGTGCTTTCTTCCATCCGGTTTACCTAGCCGCTGCTTCTTGTCTCCTGAAATCTATTATCACTTATCTTGAGAAGGTTTCAACAGCTTTTTTCTGGAATGGTACTGACAGTTCTTGCCATTGTCATTGGGTCGCATGGCATAATATCCAACGTCCAAAAGTTGAGGGTGGCTTAGGCGTTCGTAATATGCTCAATATTCAAATGTCCCTGGCTGTGAAGCAAATTTGGAGTATACGTTATGGTAGTTCCTTATGGGCCAGGTATGCTAGAAGGCGGTTCCATGCTAAAAACTACACTCACATTCTTGGTCTTCCTAAGCACGTCTGCATGGCCGCTAACTCCATAATCCAAAGCAATACGAGATGAATTCATGGTAAGTGTGATAGGATTGATATTTTAAATGATATCTGGTTGGGGAATCAGCCGCTGTCTTCAATGCTTCAGGGCTCTTTTGAGGGTGAGGGTATAACGTTGCAGGAGGTGGTATGTAATGCATCACATCCTATGAGGGCGGTTTTACCCACTGGTATCTTCCATGGCTTGCAGCTATCTGAGGAAGAAGACAAGTGTATTTGGGATGCTGCTCCTAGTGGCGTTTTCTCTACTGGCTCTGCTTATAATTTGATAAGAGATGTAGGAGTTCGCCACCCTGCTATCATTAAGATCTGGCATAACTCCTTCTATCCTAGGGCCTCCTTGTTTTGTTGGAAGATCCTCAATAGAGTGGTTCCTATTGACAGTAGAATTTCTGAATGTGGTATCTCTATAGTTTCTAAGTGCCATTGTTGTTTATCGCCCTAGTTTGAGGATCTAAATCATGTTTTTATCAATAGTGATATTGCTGTGACACTGTGGAGATGGTTCCTTCCTTTGATTAGTAACAAAGTTCATCTTCATAACCATATCACTACTAGGATTTGGAGTTTTATTCAGCATTCTAATGTCCTCTCTCCTTTGGTTTTATATTGCTCTATTGACTGCTGCTTATGTTATGGGAGATATGGAAATGCAGATGCTCATGTAGATATGACACACAAAAAATTCAGGCAGGTGATATCATCAGAAGTATCAAGCTCAACATCCGCTTTGCTATTCATAAAAACACTTTCAATATCTCCCCTTTGCTGGCTGAACAGAAAATCCTTCAAAATTATGGGTTTGTTCCACTTTCTTCTCCTAAGCGGCTGAAGATGGTTTGCTGGATCCCTCCTATTGCTCATTTTTGCTTAAATGTTGATGGGGCTTCTAAAGGTAATCCATGTAGTTGTGGTGGAGGACGGTGTATCCGAGATATTCATGGCACTGTCATGGTGGCTTTTGCTAATTTCTATGGGGATGGAAATAGTCTCATTGCTGAAACCCGAGCGCTTTGTGACGGTCTTCGCCTGACATGTTTCTTAGGATGCCATCTTACTGCTATTTATTCTGACTCTTTAGCTCTAGTCAATTCTCTACGGTAGAGCAGGTGTATATCTTGGCACACTTATAGGTGGTGGCATGATATGAGGTACTTTCTGCATGTAGACTTGAACACTATTTCCCATGTTTTCTGGGGGACTAACCAGGTGGCAGATCAGCTTGCCAACCATGCAATTGTATATATGCGTAATGAGGTCTTTTGGGGTGTTCATAGTCTTCTTCATTCTTGTGAGGGGCCAATGGTTATTGACAAGACTGGTCTTATGAACGTTAGACTGGTCCGATGGGGGTATGCCTCCTTACTCTAGTATCATTACTTTTTTATTAATATATTTTTTGGCCCAAGTGTTCTCGCTGATGGAGTGGGTCCATTCTACCCCTTGGGTGGAGGGTGCACTCTCCTAGTTCTAAGACTCTGAGGACCACCTTAAAAAAAAAAAACCATGTACTTAAACTACTTAGCTATTGTGGACTATAGACTTGGATATTAAAGTTGATGAGTTGTTCTTTATTTCTGCTGCATTAGTATTTGTTTGTGAATGAATCTACCTGCATTTGATATATGTTGGTGTGTGTTCCCTATGTAGCACGTCACTTGGACTCGATGAGAGTTGTTATAACTAGAGCGGGCCTAAGTGGGGTGTTACATGTGTCGACCTCATGACTTCATGCATCGACCTTATTCATTGGATTTCATAATAGACTCACAGAACATATTCTTCATGTTAACCTGACTGCTGTCATGTGTCGACCTCTTGGAAAGATGGTGTTGACCTCTTGAAAAGATGGTGTCAACCTGATCTTCAGAATGTGTCAACCCCTTGTGTTCTTCTTGTTTATTGCTTGCTGGATGAATGACTTGTGTCGACCTGAGCCTCAGCTAGTATCGACCTCTTGTGTTCTTTTCCTTTCAGCACCAACTTGCAGAATAACTTGTGTCGACCTGAACTTCCACTTGTGTCGACACAAAATGTTTATTGTGCACATATGGTTCATTGACTGAGCTATATGCGTCGATCATCAAAGCAATATGTGTCGACACACAAGTGACCTTTTGACTTTGTGATGATTTCTGTCATGAGTATAAGTGTGTTAGGGGATTCTCAAGTCATTGTGAACTACATGCGGGGGGATAATATTGTGCCTTGGCGGATATATAGATGGTGGACTGAAGCCAAAAAATATCTCAGTAATGAATCTTCCCAGATCTCTCATGTGTTCCATGAAACCAACCAGCTAGCTGACTCTCTTGCTAATTTAGCAGTTAAAAATAGGCAGAATGAAACATTATGGGGGGCGCAGGCATTACCCCAATCTTGTAAAGGGCCTATGGTGCTTGATAAATCTGGCCTTATGCACATTAGAATGATGTAGTTAGGGTATGGCCCTGGTCTCTTGTATTATTTCTACTTTTATAATATATTTGGCCTAGGACGCCCTCACTGGTGGAGTGAGAACACCCTCCCCCCTTGGGGGATGGGTGCACTCTCCTAGTTTGAGGCCCTGAGGACCTCTTTAATAAAAATAAATAAATCATGTACAGATATTTATCATAGTTAGACATGATCTATGACATCATCAAAACATGGGACACAACATGCAACACTCTTTTCGTCAAGTTCCTGAGTTGACAGCAATCAATACTACCGTTAACTACTCTTGACGGAAATCATCTTGTCGTTAACTTCGTCAGTTTTTCCAGAAAATTTATTTTAGCATGTGTGATTTGATCATTTAGAGATTTTGATTGTATGATTGGTTTTAGGATTTTTTTGTCTTGTCATGTACATATGGTAGACTGAATCATGGAATTTTAACATTTTTTTGATCATATCTGTAATTATTAGAATTTTTAACAAGAGTAAATAAGCATGCCATATAGGGCTATCAATGGGCCGGGCTGGCACGACAGACCCGCGAGCTTGACCCGATTTTGGGTCAGGCCGTAAGATTCTTTTTGGTCCATGGGTTTTTAGTAGGGCCTAAAAGCTTAGCCATACTAGGCCCATGGGCCAAACTCAAGCTTTGTGTTCGGCCCGATAGGTCGGCCCGACCCATTCTCTTTTCTTTTCTTTTTTATTTTCAAATCATAAACTTTACATAGTTAAATTTATGTTATTTTACTTATTTTAAATTTAAAAACTCTTTTTTCAAAAAAATTAATTAATTAACATCCAAACTCTACTTAATTGAGTGAGATTATAGATTTTATATTAATAAATAGATTATTTTTATTATTAATTTAATTTTAATTTAAGTATTCGGGCCGGGCCAAACCTTAGTCAGGCTTTACAATTTTATAATAATATTGGGCCCGGCCCAACATTGTCCGGGCTTTGGTCGGGCTTGGACCTACATATTGATGAGTCGGGCCTGAGCAGAGCTCATATAAGCCCAGCCCGAGCCCAGCCCAATGACAACCCTAATGCCATATTAATGAAACCACATGTACACTATAAGAAACTAGATGTACATGTGAGTACTTGAATCATGTGTTGCAAGAATGTCACTATAAAGATGTTAGGCATGTACTATCAAGTAAATGATTAAATTAGAAACAAGAAGAGTCAAGTAAAACAAATTTACATGGGTAAGTTCTTAGGAAGTGAGAATTTTTCATGTATCGAACAAGTAGATATTGAGCATCAAGTATGCACATGTACACTATCTGAAACCAAATGTCTAGTAAATTTAACATGTCCTTTAGGTGCAATGCCACACCATCCCATTCACACTCCCATGGGCACAAGTACTTTTGGGTACTCTTTCGAGGACCAGGTCAAGGCCCTTTAATTGGCTCATTCTAGCATTATAAATCTACAAGACATCTAGAGATCCCGAGTTCTAGACATTGTAAGTGAAATTTCAAGAAATATGAGACAAGCTAACATGTAAGAGTTGATCCATGAATAGTTTATAAATCACTTTCAGAAGAGTGAGTAGTATAATAATTATTTTAGATAAATATGGAATTTAATATACCATAACTCATGTAAAAGTTATTTCAACAAAAAACTCTGATTAATAGGTTGTGTTGACTTGAAACACTGAGTGTGTGGACCTAAGTCAATATGTGTGTCGACCTGAGTCACTAGAAACAAGGGCTAGGTTGACTTGAATACATGGTGTATCAACCTGACGGAAGGGTTAGGTCGACCTGAGTGCAAGGTGTGTCAACCTGATGAAAGAGTGTGTTGACACACTGAAGGATGTGTTGACACACTGAAGGGCATGTGTCGACTCTCTGAAGGGTATGTGTCAACTCTCTGAAGGGTATGTGTCGACTCTCTGAAGGATAAGTGCCGACTCTCTAAAGGTTAAGTGTTGACTCTCTGAAGGGTGTGTGTTGACACTACTCTGGCTTTACAGAACCTACTAATCAAATAGATTAGTCTTAATAGAATTTAACCTCATGTCCTCTATTAAAGAACATGCTACAGGTATCAAGATCAAGTTTTGAGAAAATAATAATGAATTATGATTTCATAAGAAATTACAGAGGTCTGCAATGGTACCATGAGAAATTACATAAATCTATAAATGATCCAGAAATCACATGATGGGCTTTTTAAGTGAAACTTCAGATAAACTATTTATTTCTGATCTATATTTATTGAAATTCTTGATTTATAAACTTGATTAAGGATCAAGGGAAATATTACTATCTTATAGGTAATGTGAAGATACCTACCTTGTCCTTTACATCCTTCTTTTTTTTCTTCCCAATAGAACCTAGTTGGCCTTTACTCCTTCTACGAAATTCCCCCTTTCCTAACGTTTCTTCTTCTTCCAATGCTTCCACCGCCAACCCCTTTCTATCTATATATATATATTTACTTGCATATGCATGCTAAATGCTTCCACACTCTCACACGTAACTTTCTTATCATTGCACCCACATTCTCTTAACACCTCACACACTCATGCATGTTACACTAGCAAGCACACACTTACACGTATGTATGTACATGCAGAAATGCTTATCCCATTCCTTGTTATTATTTTATCATTTCTTTTGATACACACGCACATATGTTAACGCTAATGCATATGTACACTCTTACACCTGCCTACCACTACCTACACATGTTCACACTTGGATGCAAGTTACTTCTAGGTGAAGGAACAATTAACTTATGTAAACAAGTTACGTAAATAGATTTTTATTTATTATGGTCACTTTGGAACATTAATTTAGTATTTAAATGACATACGATCAAAACGAAATTCCAACCACAGTTTAATTACAATGTGGCAAGTTTTATAGTAATTTTATTTTAATTTTATGAAATAAACATTTATTAGGTATAAATTGTCTTAAAAATAGATAAATCATATTTACCTCATTAACTGTGCATTAAAAAATTCTCAATATTCACATTTTTGAAATCAACATATTTTCCTGATAACTATGATAATTTTAAACTTAAATTTCATTACCAAAATCTTGTGACACCCTGTCGGTGTACATATGTCTGGAAATGGTACCAGAATGGAACAATATAATTCTTTGAATGATTTCCTTGTGCAGATATGCTAAACTTATAACATCATATTTGATATAAATTTGAGGTATCACATTTCCTCCCCTACTAAGAAACTTTGGTCCTCTAAATTTAACTAATATATCAATTTAATTGCAATTGGTACTAACCTATAAATAATTATTGGTATTTTATTCTGATAACATCTTCTCGTTCCCAAAAGGCTTCTTCATTCCTATACTTGTTCCACTGTATATTGACAATTGGAATATGCTTCCTTTGATGTTCTTGTGTTTACCTGTCCATTACCTTAATTGGTTTCTCCTTGTAAGTCAAGTCTTTTTGTAGTTCTGTATCATCAAACTGAATAATATGTGAAGGATCATAAACATATTTCTTGAGCATTGATACATGAAAGACGTCATGAATTCTAGCACGTTGTGGTGGCAATGCCAACCTATATGCTACCTCACCAACTCGTTCCAGAATTTCAAATGGACCAATAAACCTTGGATTTAGTTTGCTCTTCATTCCAAATCTCCGAATTTCATGAGTTGGTGACACCTTCAAGAACACATGATCACCTACTTGAAATTCTAAACCTCATCTTCTTTGATCAGCATAGCTTTTCTGATGACTTTGATTAGTTCTTAACCGTTCCATTATCACCTGAATTTTGTCTGTGGTATTCTGCACTATTTTAGAACAATGTAATTGCTTTGTACCTATTTCATTCCAACAGATAGGGGATCTACAATATCTGCCATATAATGCTTCAAATGGTGCCATTTGTATACTTGACTGGTAATTGTTATTATAAGTAAACTCAGTCAAAGGTAGATGGTCATTCTAGTTTCCTCCAAAATCTAATATACAACCTTGGAGCATATCCTCTACCACTTGATTTGTCCTTTTAGTTTGACCACCTGTTTGGGGATGGAATGTCGTATTGAATAATAGTTTGGTTTCCAATGATACTTGTAATCCTTTCCAAAAATGAGAAGTAAATCTTGCATCTCGATCTGATAGTATAGTTACTGGCATTCCATGTAGTTTGACAATTTCTTTAACATATAATGCAGCCAACTTATCGATTGACCATTTATTTTTCACTACAAGGAAAACCAAGTTTACAGACGGATATTTCCGACGGAAATGTTCCGTTAGTAAATCCATCAGAATATCTGCTTATCAGTCGGGGTTTCCGATAAAAAATATTATGTTGGTATTTCTAACGAAAATATATCCATCGGAAATTCCATCGGTAGTACCGATGAAATTTTCGACGGAAATAATTCTGTCTAAAACATCCAATTTTATCCCCCTCCCCACATTCCCAAATGCCCACTTGCGGCCCCGCCTCTCTCTCTCTCTCTCTCTCTCTCTCTCTCTCTCTCTCTCTCTCTCTCTCTCTATCTCTCTCTCTATCTCTCAATCGGGGTTTCCGATAAAAATATTATGTTGGTATTTCTAACGAAAATATATCCATCGGAAATTCCGTTGGTAGTACCGATGAAATTTTCGACGGAAATAATTCCGTCTAAAACATCCAATTTTATCCCCCTCCCCGCATTCCCAAATGCCCACTTGTGGCCCCGCTCTCTCTCTCTCTCTCTCTCTCTCTCTCTCTCTCTCTCTCTCTCTCTCTCTCTCTCTCTCTCTCTCTCTCTCTCTCTCTCTCTCTCTCTCTCTCTCTCTCTCTCTCTCTCGTCTCCAACATGGAGCACCGCCGCGACCTCGTGCTACTGTCACCCTAGCTTCCTACCATTGCGACCCCACTCCGCTGCCGTGTCCCTGCGTAGCCGCCGCCGCTACCCCGCGTGCCGCCTCCGCCGCGACCTTGCGCCGCCGCCTCCGCCATCTAGGTGTGTCTCCCCCTCCCCCTCTCCGTCCTGGCAAACCCCACCCCCTCTCCCACTCCCGTTGCCAGCCTCCTCCACGTGACCCCTACCTCCTCCCTCTCCCACCCCCACCCTCACTGCTCCCCCTACAGGGTCCCCACCCATTCTCCGGCGACACCCACCCATGCCAGCCCCCTCCCACTTCCGGCCGCCTCCCCCTCCACTACACCCCACCCTTGCCACGACCCCCCCTCCCACTGCCAGCCCCCCTCCCACACCCTCTCCCGAAGCCCACTCCCCCTCCACGGCCCCCCTACTAGCCCCCCATCCCAACAGCTCCCCCTACCTAGTCCCCACCCCCCTGCTGCGACACCCAGCCATGCTAGCCCCTTTCCCACTTCCGGCCACCTCCACCTCCACTACACTCCACCCTTGCCACGACCCCCCTCCCCCTCCACGACCGCCCTACTGGCCCCCACCCCCACTGCTCCCCCTCTCGGACCCCCACCCTAACCCCCACTACCAAGCCCCCTCCCACTCTTTTTCTCGAAGCCCCCTCCCCCTCCACAACCCCCCTACTGGACCCCTGAAGCGCGCGGCATAGTTGACTGTGCATTTTCGTTGTCCAGAGTCCTCGCACAAGTCAATATGCGCACTTCCTCTAAACTGTCTCACAAATTTAAAATAGCAAAAATGAACTCATACACACGGAGAGGCAGAATAAAGCTTGAATTAAACTACTTTGACTTGAAGTCTCTACCGACAATGCATTAAAAGTGAATGTGTAAACAACACCGATCAAATCCCGCACAATATTGACAGATCAAACTTAATGAAAGAACAAGTGGAATTGAAAATAGAAGAGATATGATAACAATGTACCCTCTCAATTGAGGGATCAAAAAGATAAGCAAAGATCTGGAATAGGAATTCTCAAATAACTAGATGAACAGACTTGAATAAAAACTAGACAAAGAACACGTTCACCTCTCCCAATGTTCAATCCAAACTAAAAATTATGCATAAATGCAAGTTCTAATTCTGAATTAATCTGGAATTTAGAGAGTTAGAAGGATGATAGAAAAAAAAAAAAAAAAACTCAAAAGAAATTAGCAAGCCAATGTACCCTCACAGCTCGAGGGATGAACAATCAGATCTCTCCACAAACACCGCATCAACTATACTCACAACTCAAGAAGTAAACAAAGAATAAGAACAAAGCTTATTGTTGCTAAATCAAACTCTTACTACCATTTATGAGAACATGAATAAGAGCAAAGTTAATAACACTAACAAACTCTGAATGTTTTCTGGACACCGTCAACCTCCCAAACACCAGACATCTACAGACAGGAGGAAGAAGCAGTGGAACTCTCCACAGAAAAAGAACGCAAATAAAACAAAGTCTACTGAATTGATTTCACCAACACAGAGAGAAGGAAAAAGTAGAAGTCACTTGGATCATCTTCGTCTAAACAGAAGAAATAGAAAGAAGAAGAAATTCAAAACAATTCCAGTTGCCCTCCCCTTAGTTCGAATGATCTCAAAAATTGAGGAACACAGAAGAAAACCAATAAATGTGCAATCGCCCTCCGGATGAACAGAGGAAATCACCGGCAATCGCCCTCTTCACAGCAGCCTAAATAAAGAAAGAAAGAAGAACAATCCACAAGAACAGGAACTAAGAACTATTTGATCCAAGATGAACACAGCAGAAACAAGGAACCCAGGATGCTGAACCAAAAACCAAAAAAAAAAATTGCAGAACTACTCAATTCACTATCCAACAGCAAGAACACTCCTTAAAATCCCGTACAGAACTGAAGAAAACTCAAAATAACACTGTGCTCAAAATCCCCATAAATAGCAGAAGCGAAACCCTCCAAATCCTCACAGCTATGCTTGAAAGAAAATACAGGAAAAGTAAACTAAAATTCCTAAGAAATTCTAACTAGCCAACCCATCTCCAACCCACAGATGCTTGAAAGAAGAAAATACAGAATAAAAACTAGGAATCCTAAAATCGAACCGGGGTTAGCCCCCTCCCTCCTCTGCTCTGCAACAACGGAAAATACAAGAAATGGAAAGAACTAAAATCTGAAAAATTAGCTAACTCCCGGAGAAGAGGACTTGGGGTCCTTTTTATAGGCATCCGGGCTCCATCGCACAGCTCCTTCCCGCTTCCTGGATGCCGCCTTCACACCTCACCAAGATCGCCACCTCAGCTGGCCTGGATCGCCACCTCAGCTGGCCGCATGCACCAGAGCACCATCGCGCCATCATACCTGGCCAACCGCCTGCGCCATACCGCCTTCATCACACGGGCGAGCTCCAGATTTGGCCGCCTTCCAGCTCTTGGCAGCCCTGCCAGCGCACAGCACCAGCCCACCTAGCACAAGCCAGCTCTAGCCCTGGTGGCCGCACCACCTTGCCCGGGCATGCTCTTCCTGGCCGCGCCCTGGCCCAGCCGCACCTCCTGCGTATATCTGGCCGCCCAGCCTTCATCGCGCCAGGGCCATCGTACGGCTCCCTCCCTTCCGCCTTCAGCAGAAGCTCAGGTCGCCTCCTTGCTTCTGCTGTCCGCCTGCCTCAGCAACCACAGGCGCTCCCCAGCACACAAGCTGCTCACAGGACCTCCTCCAGTTTCTTCGTGAAGCTTCCAATGGATGAGGCAGAAGACTATAATAAAAATGGGGAAAATGGTTAGATTAATATCGAATTTTTAAAAAAAAAATGGTTAAATGGGTATGGGGGTTGTGGCATCATATGATTAAAAGATGGTTGTTAAAAAGTGTTTTATTTATTTAATGGGTTGGGGTATATGGCAAGGTTGGATGAGAGATTGGTGTAATGGATCAATGGTGATGAACGGGTATGGTATTTAGGTAAATTCTTTTTATTTATTTAACTAAGATTTAAAGTTTGATTTATCTATGAACTAATATTTACAAAAGATGACTTAAGAAAATCTAAGATCAATGATTTATTTATATACAATGTAAATGAGAAAATATTTTTATTAGTCAAATTATTTAAAAAGTATTGACTTTATTAAATGAAAATTTAACTATGTGATCTACCCAAAATCATAACTGAAATGCTCAAATTTTATTTCTGAATGAAATGGAAATTAAAATCAAATTACACCATATTTACAGATAAAAGATGTTTAAAATTACTATGTGTATGACATTTAACGCAAAAATTCATGTAGTTATCACTCCCCCCTACTTAAACATTGCTAGTCCCTTAGCAATGAAAATTACTCCAAATATAGGACTAGAAGATGTAATATCTCATGCTAACCAGCCATCATGTAAAAAATTCATGTAAAGACATATCATTCCTAATTGTAAGGGCTGATGGCAAGAAATTAGTACACAAATGGTAGCTCACTTAAGAGTTCACATCAGCCCTTCTGAAGCTCTTCTGCCTCAGCTAGTAATTGAGATTAGATCAATTCGTGGGAGAAGAAAAGAATTGTGAATAAGATCCTTGCTCAGTCAGATTGGGTTGTTTCTCTCAGTTCCATCCTGCCCATCTTCCTTGAGGATTATTTCTCTGAGTTTGAGGACTTTTGTCCCTTTATTTGCACTTTGTGCACTCAGATTTTTTTATTTTTTTTTTCATCCATAATGCTACACAACCCATCACTTTTCAAGAGTAGCGAGTCCAACTTTACTCAGATCTGGGGCATTTTTCATGGATATATTTTTCTTTTACTTTTACTTTTTTGCTTTTTCTTTTCTTTTCCTCCTTACGGAAGGATGAACAGTCAGGTTCCTTGATCACATGCCTTCGCTTCCTTTGCAATTCACTTAAGGGGAAGGGAGAAAACCAATCACCTCTCTCCTACTAGCCTTGACAAATTTACTACAATCGGGCTCAGCTAGTCTAAGTGGCTGTGTAGTATGTGTATGAAATTTCTTGCCATAAATCCTTACATAAGGTAGACAAGAAGTACATGTAACCCTTTACTAGAGGCTACCTAACATGGATACTTGCAAGGAAATGTGACAATCACAAAATTTTAATGGTTAAAGATCAGACACATAGTCTGAGTCTCGCAATACCAGACATTTTTATTCAAAGATGAAACATTGTGAAATTTTGTTTTTATTTGCATATATACAAGCTAAAAGAAACTGAAGCAATGGTTAGGGTGGGGGCTATGAATGCATGCTTTATTCTACCTCTCCCCCCTACTTATTCACAGGAAAAGAAAGTAAGACAGAGAATTACCTGATGAAGGAAATCTGTACACTTGGGTTGCCTCCCAAGAAGCGCTAAGTTTATTTCGTCTTCAGACAGACGCAATTAGGCTTCGTTTGGCTCAGCTAGCTTGGTAGAATCCATTTTCAAGAAAAGTGGGCTTTCAAAGAAATGTTTTAACATTTGCCCATTGAAAGTGAATGATTGTCCATTTTTAGGATCGAGAATAATGACAGCACCATTGTCGTAAGATCTGACAACAATGTAAGGACCATCCCATCGGGACTTCAATTTTTCCGAAAACAGATGAAGCTGAGAATTAAATAACCAAACCTTATCATGCACTTGAAAAAAATTTCGATGAATTTTCAAAACTTCAATTAGTTTCTTTTCCTGCCCTTCCTCAAGATTATTAGCAATTATGATGGGCCAAGTCTCGTCATTTCCTAGAAAGATGTATTTTAAATTAGCAGGGAGTGGTTTTAGCTCAACCTTATGAGGACACTCAGATGGAATTGATGGATCACTGTTTTGAAATAAGGAATTAAATTGTCCTTCCTCTCCCTCAAACCCTAGAGCACAGGGTTGGTCTACTGCTTTTTCCTCACAAGATTCTTCCAAGAGTTCTTCATTATCAGTTGGTTTGTTTTTAGATTTTGGCTTTAAAACTTTAGAAAAATGGACTCTTGGAATGTAATGACTTGGGTCTTCATTTATTTTGATTATGTCTAGAGGCTCTTCAAATATTTTCTCTTTTTCCTTGAATTTTTCAACATTCTCTTCAACCTCTTCTTCAATTTCATTCTCAATTTCATTTTCCTTATCCTCATGCAATGTTGACATGTGTGAGTGAGGATTTGTTATGATGTTTTCACTTCTTAAAGTAGACACTGTTTCCATATTTTCCACTTGGGGGCCCCTAGCTTGGGCAGAATGATGGTCCTGTTGTATAAGCTGATTTTGAATTTGTGGTGCTGAAATGTTTTAGACAAAAGTTTGATGTGGGTTTTGTGGTAGAGGTACATTTGGTCTGACAGGTGGTCTGTACCCCTGACCTTGATAGTATTGCTGGTTCTGATAAAATCCAGAAGAGTTGTTCCTTGGGTTTGTTATAGTTTGACTTGGTAACTGACCCAATTCCTCCCTACACACCTCAGCAATCTGAGACTCTATCCTATCCAAATTTTGCTGAATATTTTGCTTCTAATTTTGATATTGATTTTGTTGTTCTTGCACAGTTTGGCAAAGAGTCATCATCATGTTTTGAAATTGATTCATTTTATCTTCCCAATTGGGCTGAGAAGATGGTGGTTGATTGTATGAAGATTGCTGAAAATTGGTATGAACAAATTGATTGAAGTTTTGATTTTCATTGAATTGTGGAGGTCTGGAATAAAAGGATTGGTCAAATCTTGAATTCTGATTGGGATAGGATTGACCATACATGGATTGCTTGAAAGAAGTTTGAGACACTTCTTCATATTGATTTCTCCAAGAAAAGTTTGAGTGGTTTCTCCAAGCAGGATTGTATGTGTTAGAATATGGATCCTGAGGGGGTTGGTAGAAACCTTGGAAAGCTTGGCCTTGTTCTTGATAGGCCATGGGTTGAAAGAATCTCTCAATCGATAGGTTGATCCAAATCTAAGTTCAAGGATCGTCTACCAAGCATGCACAGTGGAAAAGCCCTCTATTTTTCATTTTTAAATTTTTTTTTATTGAATTTTATGAACAAACACAAACAAACAAACACTTTCAAAACAAATTATCCTAACCACTAAGTGTTCCTTGGACTTATGTTATTTTTCTCAAAATCAGATTTATGCTTGCTTAAGTCCAATCCTAACTCTTTTTGTACTGGCCAGGTAAGAGGTGGAGTAGAGGGAGGCCCCCCTTGCTTTCGCAAGGACCCAATTAAGTAACCTCTAGCTCACTTAAGCGTAAGCTTTTTAACCTCTAATCCTAGACACCAGACTTAAAGAGAAGTTTTAGAATTAAGAAAGAACAAATCTAATTATGAACCCTAGGGCCAAATCTACTGATTTTTATTGAAAGTTTAGGCAAATGCAAAGATGTGAAAATTTTTGTGATTTTTGGGCAAAGGAAAGGGTGATGAAATCCCTCACCTTATCTTTTTATCTAATGGGTTAAGCCCTTAAGCAGTCCCAATTATAATTATGAAATGCACAGATCAATTTTGAAACAAGGGTTTTTTTTAATGCTAATACTAATGCATGAAATGAGAGAGAGAAATCTTACCTTTCCCCCGCACTCTTCAATGCAAAGAACAAAATTGAATTCAAATGACAATTAAAGTGATGAATGTCCTAAAACATGGGATCCAAATCTTGAGAAATGAAATTTTTATTTACAAACAAACGGCTAACATGAAAGAGCGATTTGGGAATTTTTTAGATTTTAGAATTTTTTAATTTTTATTTGGTTTTTAAACTGAATGAAATGAAATTTAACTAAGAAAATATGAAGTGGTACTATAGACTAATGTCAAACCAATCAAACCACCAAGAGGCCCATTATTACATGCCAACGTGAAAGAAATCTTTGTACATGCATAGAGAATACATCAAAGCCTCACTACAAAGTTCACTCACACTTTTTCTATCTAAAATTCAGAATTAAAAGCAATTAAAAAAAAATTTCAGCAAGCTCCCTCCAATGGGCTTCAAGTGCCAAGCACAATTTCCAAGTTCCTCTCCTTGTGCAAATCTGAAATGAAAGCCCAACAACAAGTCAATGTAAAGCCCAAAGCAAATGAAATCAAATCAAAACAGAATTAAATCAAACTCTAATGCCTCCCCGGCAATGGCGCCAAGATGAAGCGCGCGGCATAGTTGACTGTGCATTTTCGTTGTCCAGAGTCCTCGCACAAGTCAATATGCGCACTTCCTCTAAACTGTCTCACAAATTTAAAATAGCAAAAATGAACTCATACAGTGGTGAGAACAGGTCATATCCACGGAGAGGCAGAATAAAGCTTGAATTAAACTACTTTGACTTGAAGTCTCTACCGACAATGCATTAAAAGTGAATGTGTAAACAACACCGATCAAATCCCGCACAATCTTGACAGATCAAACTTAATGAAAGAACAAGTGGAATTGAAAATAGAAGAGATATGATAACAATGTACCCTCTCAATTGAGGGATCAAAAAGATAAGCAAAGATCTGGAATAGGAATTCTCAAATAACTAGATGAACAGACTTGAATAAAAACTAGACAAAGAACACGTTCGCCTCTACCAATGTTCAATCCAAACTAAAAATTATGCATAAATGCAAGTTCTAATTCTGAATTAATCTGGAATTTAGAGAGTTAGAAGGATGACAAAAAAAAAAAAACTCAAAAGAAATTAGCAAGCCAATGTACCCTCACAGCTCGAGGGATGAACAATCAGATCTCTCCACAAACACCGCATCAACTATACTCACAACTCAAGAAGTAAACAAAGAATAAGAACAAAGCTTATTGTTGCTAAATCAAACTCTTACTACCATTTATGAGAACATGAATAAGAGCAAAGTTAATAACACTAACAAACTCTGAAAGTTTTCTGGACGCCGTCAACCTCCCAAACACCAGACATCTACAGACAGGAGGAAGAAGCAATGGAACTCTCCACAGCAAAAGAACGCAAATAAAACAAAGTCTACTGAATTGATTTCACCAACACAGAGAGAAGGAAAAAGTAGAAGTCACTTGGATCATCTTCGTCTAAACAGAAGAAATAGAAAGAATAAGAAATTCAAAACAATTCCAGTTGCCCTCCCCTTAGTTCGAATGATCTCAAAAATTGAGGAACACAGAAGAAAACCAATAAATGTGCAATCGCCCTCCGGATGAACAGAGGAAATCACCGGCAATCGCCCTCTTCACAGCAGCCTAAATAAAGAAAGAAAGAAGAACAATCCACAAGAACAGGAACTGAGAACTATTTGATCCAAGATGAACACAGCAAAAACAAGGAACCCAGGATGCTGAACCAAAAACCAAAAAAAAATAAAAATAAATGCAGAACTACTCAATTCTCCAACCAACAGCATGAACACTCCTTAAAATCCCGTACAGAACTGAAGAAAACTCAAAATAACACTGTGCTCAAAATCCTCAGAAATAGCAGAAGCGAAACCCTCCAAATCCTCACAGCTATGCTTGAAAGAAAATACAGGAAAAGTAAACTAAAATTCCTAAGAAATTCTAACTAGCCAACCCGTCTCCAACCCACAGATGCTTGAAAGAAGAAAATACAGAATAAAAACTAGGAATCCTAAAATCGAACCGGGGCCAGCCCCCTCCCTCCTCTGCTCTGCAACAACGGAAAATACAAGAAATGGAAAGAACTAAAATCTGAAAAATTAGCTAACTCCCGGAGAAGAGGACTTGGGGTCCTTTTTATAGGCATCCGGGCTCCATCGCACAGCTCCTTCCCGCTTCCTGGATGCCGCCTTCACACCTCACCAAGATCGCCACCTCAGCTGGCCTGGATCGCCACCTCAGCTGGCCGCATGCACCTGAGCACCACCGCGCCATCATACCTGGCCAACCGCCTGCACCATACCGCTTTCATCACATGGGCGAGCTCCAGATTTGGCCGCCTTCCAGCTCTTGGCAGCCCCGCCAGCGCACAGCACCAGCCCACCTAGCACAAGCCAGCTCCAGCCCTGGTGGCCGCACCGCCTTGCCCGGGCCTGCTCTTCCTGACCGCACCCTGGCCCAGCGGCACCTCCTACGTAGATCTGGCTGCCCAGCCTTCATCGCGCCAGGGCCATCGTACGGCTCCCTCCCTTCCGCCTTCAGCAGAAGCCCAGGTCGCCTCCTTGCTTCTGCTGTCCGCCTGCCTCAGCAGCCACAGGCGCGCCCCAGCACACAAGCTGCTCACAGGACCTCCTCCAGCTTCTTCGTGAAGCTTCCAATGGATGAGGCAGAAGACTATAATAAAAAGGGAAAATTAATATCCGGTCCAAATTAATAAAGTTAATTAATTTACAGTCCAAAGACCAAAAAATATAATTTTAGATCCTTTGACTGTTAATTTTCTAATTTTAAATCCAACATCCTCACGCCGCCGTTGGTGAAGTTTTTAAAAACCCCAAAATATCATCTTAATTGGACCATAAATTAACTGGCCCATTAGATAAGAGTCCCTAATAGATATTTGACTTATTTTCTAGTCCCTGACAGAGCTGTAACTCATTACAGTAAGTGTTATCTCCTGTTACAGCACATGTTAAATCATGTTACAGTAAGGACCTCCCTATTACAGTCAGGGACTTCTAATTAATTTCCCCCATTAGATATTATGTAACTATATTCAAATGGTGTTTATTTGTATTAAAATTTCAACCATATACTAATGTGATGGTTTTACAAATTATGGTGATTTTATTTTAATTTTTAGATTTTATTTTACACTGGGTGAAAAATCACTCGAAAATTAGTTGCGTCGACTTAATCTTGAAATCCGTACGTCAACAAATTCGGATATTTATATTTCTGATATCATCATATTTTTCTATAAATTATAGTGTTCTCAGATTTCAATTTCGTTATAGTTTTTCGGTGTCGCCCTGTGAGAGCACGTACCTCTGTGTATTATACTGAGTTAACGTTTATTAACACTAATTAATTTTAAATTTTAATTATTTCAATCTAACAATAATATTAATATGTAATAACCATATTATTTATATTTTTCCAACAATTAAAATTTTCTAGACATTATATAAACATTAAAGATAAAGGATCAAAAATCTAAAATCAGGACATAGAATAGCCAGGTAATATTTATTAATTAAGTAGGATATTTCTGATATTCTCATAACCAAGTTTCACGGTTTCCATCTATTTTGGACTGAAAATTAAAATTGGATCAAAAAGGACCGGACATTGATATTTCTAAACACTTGGACTAAAAATTAACTCACCTACTCTAAAATGGACCGGGAATCAAATTCCCGTAATAAAAATGGGGAAAATGGTTAGATTAATATCGATTTTTTTTTAAAAAAAATGGTTAAATGGGTATGGGGGTTGTGGCATCATATGATTAAAAGAGGGTTGTTAAAAAGTGTTTTATTTATTTAATGGGTTGGGGTATGTGGCATGGTTGGATGAGAGATTGGTGTAATGGATCAATGGTGATGAAGGGGTATGGTATTTAGGTAAATTCTTTTTATTTATTTAACTAAGATTTAAAGTTTGATTTATCTATGAACTAATATTTACAAAAGATGACTTAAGAAAATCTAAGTTCAATGATTTATTTATATACAATGTAAATGAGAAAATATTTTTATTAGTCAAATTATTTAAAAAGTATTGACTTTATTAAATGAAAATTTAACTATGTGATCTACCCAAAATCTTAACTGAAATGCTCAAAATTTTATTTCTGAATGAAATGGAAATTAAAATCAAATTGCACCATATTTACAGATAAAAGATGTTTAAAATTACTATGTGTATGACATTTAACGCAAAAATTCATGTAGTTATCAACCCCCACCCCCATTGCTCCCCCTCCTGGACCCCCACCCCAACCCCCATTGCCAGGCCCCCTACTGAACCCCCACCCCCACTGCCAGCCCTCCTCCCACTCCCTCTCTTGAATCCTCCTCCCCCTCCACGACCCCCTACTGGACCCCCACCCCTACTGCTAGCTCCCCCTCCCAGACCCCCACCCCACCTCCAGGGCCAGTACTTTCCCCCCTCATGAAGCCCCCTCCCTCTCCTCTTGTACAGCACAAAATTTTTTGGAATGTGCATTAGAGATTTATTTGATTTGTGTCGGTCCACTTGTTTATTGAAATTGAAATATATACTATGTCATCAAATATTAGTGTCATTTGGTTATTTAATTTACTATACTCTCCTCTAGTATTCTGATCTAAAACCACGTAGTCAACAAAAGAAACAGACCAACCTTAAGCTTCATATTCCTAATTTTCAAAACATCAAGTTTATAGCATGAATGGCATTTATCATCTGACCATCAATAAATCAGATGGCCATCAATAAATCACATCAAGTTTATTATGCTCTGTTAAAGATTTTTATTTGACGGATTTAATGCGCCATCTAGATGCGACCAATAAAAATATCTCATAAATACAATAAATACACTTGTACGAGTACAAGCAAGAATTTCTATTTTGGAGGGGAGGGGAGATGAGATCGGGCATCTATCCCTGCCATGATTAACTTTGCTCTCAAGCATGTAGGATGCCATCATATCCTAACATTGTAGTAAATTATCTATTGTTCAGAAATAGAAACTAAATAGATATATAGGTAGGTAACAAGCATATATAACTGTGACAAAAGAGATTAGTAACATTAATACGAGGGTTTACACGTTCACTTAACATACAGAATCGAGTAGGAACAACTCTATCTTTAAAATCATTTCAGTAACAATATCTCTAGATGAGAATCTGCATAAAATTAAGTGGTCAAGAGAGAGATCATTTGTCAAGGGTCCAATTTGCTAATTACAATATGAGTTCATAAAATTATAAAGTTTAGAAGTGTGTTACACACCACTTATTATCCATGGGATAGGTGTTTGTAAAGAAGCCAAATACAAACACTAATGAGGTACAGATTCCAATTTAGGAAAAAAAATTAGTACAAACTCATCCTTCTAGGCATTAGTTTAGTTTACGTTTAATTGTTCACTTTCAGTTTAATGTTTAGTATTACACTTCTTATTTTAATATATTTATTTAGTATTGCACTTGTTTATATGTAATATTTATTACAAGGTGTTGAACAACTTCAAAGGGAAAAAAAAGGGTGCATTGGGGGAAATAAGTGACTTTTCAACGTACGACATGTTATCCGGCTAGAGCACACATGAGAGGTTGGCATGTCCTTATTGTATGGAGGATTCTAAATCATTTGTGTTGAAATCTGGGGCAAAAGCATGTCGGTTCGATTTTCATCGTCGGTTTCTACCGAGTGACCATCCTTTCCGAAAGTAAAAGGATTCATTTATGAAAAATACAATTGTGATGGATGAGGTAGATATGGAATGGGTGTCTGGTGGAAACATGGCGAGGCAGGTCTAGAACTTACCAGTTGTATCACAACTGGCTGGTAGTACCCGACAAATCCTAGGGTTTGGGAAGGATCACAATTGGGTGAAGCAAAGCATATTTTGGGAATTGCCTTATTGGTCAACACTATTGATATGACATAACCTAGACGTCATGCATATAGAGAAGAATGTTTTTGATAATGTGTTCAACATAGTTATGGGTGCCAAAGGCAAAATGAAGGATAACGTCAAGACACAAATGGATTTAAAAGTACTTTGCAGACGTCCAGAACTAGAACTACAACATGTTAGTGGAAAAGTAGTGCAACCTAAAGCTTCATATGTGCTTGGGTACAGAAAGATTAAGGAAGTGTGTCAATGGTTGAAGCAATTGAAATTTCCAAATGGATATGTCTTGAATATTATCCGTTGTGTAAATGTCAACGAGGGGAAAATATACGGAATGATGAGTCATGACTGCCATGTTTTCATGCAAAGACTGATTCAAATTGCTTTTGGTGAGTTGTTGCTGAAGCAAATATGGGGAGCAATGACCGAGCTGAGTCAATTCTTCAGGATTTTATGTGCATCAAAACTCAAACTTCATGACTTGCAAAATATGGAGCAAAATATAATACAGGTCCTCGTCGTCGTGTTTCTGACCGCCTGATAAACGTGACCATCATACCCGTCGCGATTTACCTATATTGTTCTAGCAGCGATTATTGTGATATATAAATGATTATTTAGGCATGTTAAGCATGTTTACCCCCTGTATGACTGTGTAATGAACAAAAATCAATCATGTTAACAAAATTTGATATATTTACATGTTTTCTTAAATTTAAAAGCTATTGTGCATGACTATTACATGGTCTCATGATTTCATGCACATGCACACACCAAACGATTATCCTTGCCATGAAACCATGCAGAAAGTACATGAAATAAATTATCTGGTAATTTACTTCAGTAATTGCACATTATTTGTAGTGGTCCTCGTCATCCAAACCCATTAATCTAATAACGTACCTGAACTGACTCCACCTCCCGCAAACGAGCCGAAGCCTCGCAAGGGATACCATTTACAAGTCCGTAGAAATATAAAGAAAACTACTGAAATATATTATATGATTGTCATCTCTCAAATATTTACATTACATTTACATAGCCATTTCTCAACAGTAACCAGACACAACTACAACAGCAACCTGGGGCATACCCCAAGGTGTACAAAGAAAGAAGATTACACTGCTATAGATGCAGACCCTGCTCCGCTACAGTATAGTTCAGAACTAGACAAAGGATGAGAAACCTCCTGCTCTCCCTCAGCTGAAAGGAGTAGGGGTGAGCCTCACAAGTCAATGGCTCAGTAGGAAAACTCCCCTAGAAACCGAGCAAACCAAACTAACAAGTAACAACAGTAGGAAGCTACGCTAGCAATTTATAGAACTGTCTAAGTAGGATATTAAAGTTGTAAAGCCTACTTACCACATGCTATTAATAAAAGCAACTTTATTAAATAAATGACAAATCACAACTAGGTGTACATGCTAAAGTAGGAAAACACCACACTCGAGCCTCAAAGACTGGTTCGCGACACTAGCTACTAACCCAGACAAACCACATAGGACTACCTCTCAGTCTCGTAGCCACGGACGAAAGGTCCAGCTGCCGCTCCACTAGAACAAACCAAGAAACTGTGGAGTCCAACCAACACCACTCCTGCGGGCCACACTGCCACAGGCCCATGCCAAGCACCTTTAGGGACTCCGGCCTGAGCTCCCTAAAGTGAGGCACTAGAAAACAAGACTAGTTAGGGCCCAGTACGTCTACTGGTGTCTGTAACCCCCAACCACGAGCACGCTACAAGTGACAAAACACAAACTCTCAGAAGTCGTTGTTCCACTGCCGTCATTCCCTCAGCCGGACATACAACTCTACACAAGAGTGAGGGTGTCTAAAAGGATGACGCAGACCTTGACGGTACACAAGTACCAAGACAAGCCCCGAGCACTCACGTGCCTAGCTCACACATAACCTGGGGCTCCCAACTAAAGAGGTAACCACAGTAGGCGTCGTACTACTCGACACGCACACAAACCACGTGCACAACATACAAACCACTTTAACACCATGCTAACCTCATAAACAACAGCTCCCCGAGCACTACAAGTGCCAATACACCGCTTACCATTGCCATTCACAACAATTCACGATAATCGGATAACCATGCTGGCATGCACAGAAATAAAGCCCCTCGGACCTGTTGTCGCGACGGTGTCCCATGTCTCCTTCTGAACGCGACACCCTGATATGTCACGTTCAAGAACCTGAACACAACGGGTCGGCCTGTCGCATTGTGAATGCGACAAGAGGGTCCGTTGCCTTCACAGGCTGGAACCCTAATCCGGGAACCCCTTGCTAGATCACCATAACAAACATTGTAAATTGGTGTTTTCATCCATTTTTCATGCTTTAATGTGTGCCCTAGCATGGTATCTATGGTTTGTAAAACAAATAACGTGTTAAACACGCCACACACACAATCCATGCATCAAAACAAGGTAGAATCTCCCTACCTCCGCAAAGAACACGAAGAACGAGACCCACACGACGTTTCCCCAGCTCCACGCAACGTCCTCGCGGTGACAACACGCCAAAACCACCTTCAAGACGTCAGATCACTCTTCACCATGGTGAAATCTCTTTCCCTAGCTGAGCAAAGCTTGCAGAAGCTCTGTTCGGCCAAAACCTACTTAATAATGTAGCTCGGTTGGGAACATGACGTACCCTGGTATCGCGACCTAAACGTGACGTAGGAGGCTGTCGCCTTCCCACTCATGACGTCAGTAAGCCGTCCAGTTTGCGACACACGATGCGCATGCAGACGACGACTTAAAATAGCGGTTCCATGAATGCGAACCATGGACCGTCGCGTTCAGAACGCGATGCTCCTCACTGTTGCGTTCACAGATAGTGAACCAGTAGGCACTTTGGGCCAAACCTGTCGGCCCACAACGCCTCGGGAACCTGCGTGAACACCTGCTACACACACCATTGAACACACGCCTATCCTCCACAACTATTATATGACGATCCGAAAGGTCAATACGCTACATTATTATCACCTAAAAGAAATTTCATCCTCGAAATTTAAGATGGAAACTCAACACCAGAATCTTTCAATTAAACATGTAGGGCACTATCACCTAAAAGAATTAAAGGCTTACTCAAACAAGTATGGATACGCTTTCATCATTTCATCTGCTAGTTCCCACATATCTTCTCCGCCTTGCCTATTTTCCCATCTGACTTTTACTAGTTCAATTTCTTTATTTCTGAGCTTCTGGGTTCTACGACCTGTAATCTGCACTGGATATTCTGGCCTTGTCATGTCTGGATTCAAATCATCTCTTTGATAGCTAACCACCTGAGTAGGATCTTTGATGTACCTTGTGACGACCCAACCAACAAATTGGCCCAACAACCATACTAATTGGTAGACTTCCCAGGAAGGTCACCCATCCTGGGACTACTCCCAACTGAGCACGCTTAACTTCAGAGTTCTTTTCCATCTCGAGCTTTGAAAATGACTAGTCCGGGTTGTTGGTAGTCTACTGATTTAGTCCACTTAACATATTCTTATATGGGGTGTTACAATCTACCCCTCTTATATAAGCGACGTCCTCGTCGCTGCTCACATATAGCACACAATCAAACCCCAGGCAGGCAGGATTCTAGAGGTGGCTCCCACTATGTAGCACTTTGCGCCATTATGGCCTCAAGAGGTGGTTCCCATAGCGTAGCACTTTGCCCTGTGTGGCACTTAGTTCATACACTTCCGGATGGGCAAGGCTCTGATACCATTTGTGACGACCCAACCAACAAACTGGCCCAACAACCATACTAATTGGTCGACTTCCCAGGAAGGTCACCCATCCTAGGACTACTCCCAACTGAGCACGCTTAACTTCAGAGTTCTTTTCCATCTCGAGCTCTGAAAATGACTAGTCCGGGTTGTTGGTAGTCTACTGATTTAGTCCATTTAACATATTCTTATATGGGGTGTTACATACCTTCTGAGCATTGAGACGTGAAACACGTCATGTGCATCTGTAAAATCTGCTCGCAAATCCAATCTAAGTTGTTTCACCAATTCTTTCTTTTATTTGAAATAGGCCAACATACCTCAGACTCAATTTGCCTCTTTTGCTGAACCTTAGCACACCTTTAGTAGGAGAAACCTTCAGAAGGACATAATCTCCAACTTCACACTGCAAAGGTCTGCGTCTGGTATCTGTATAGCTTTTCTGGCGACTCTGCGCTATCTCAAGCTTTTCCTTAATAAATACTCCTGTCTCTGCACATTCCTGGATCAATTCTGGACCCATAACCTGTCTCTCGCCCACTTCATGCCAATTTAATGGTGTCCTGCACGGTCTGCCATATAATGCTTCATAAGGTGTCATTCCAATACTTGCATGATGACTGTTATTATAGGCAAACTCTACCATGCCCAAGTGGTGCTCCCATACACTTCCCCAAACTAAGCAGCAAGCTCTCAACATATCCTCTATTGTTTCGATTGTTTTTTGTCTGCCCATCTGTCTGTGAATGATAAGCCGAACTGTACCTCAATTCTGTGCCAACCACTCTCTACAAACTCCTCCAGAAGCCTGATGTGAAGCTGGGATCTCGATCTGAAACAATGGTGACTGGAATCCCATGCAAAGGTACTATTCTTTCCACATATAATTTGGCTATTCTATCTACTGACCTTGACATGCTGACTGGTAATAACCTGCAAACCATGGTCAATTTGTCCACAAAAACCCAAATACCATTATGACCTGTTGATGATCTGGGTAAACCAACAACGAAATCCATAGTAATATCATCCCATTTCCACTGTAGAATGGGTAATGGTTGTAATAGTCCTCCTGGCCTCTGATGCTATGCTTTTACCTGCTGACAAACTGCACATCTTGCTATGAATTCTGCAATTTCTTTCTTCATATTGGGCCACCAGAAATGCTTCTTCATATCTTGATACATTTTGGTACTACCTGGATGAATAGTGTATCTTGACCTGTGAGCCTCCTCTAACACTTTCAACCTAACTTCAGCGTCTACTGGCACATATAACCGACCCATAAGGTTGACCACACTGTCATCATCAAGAGTCACTTCCTCTATTCTTACAATATCTGCTAAACAGTTGTAGCACCTCAAGAATTTCAGTAATTGAAAATTGGAGGTAAATAGAAAATATGACTACTTAATAATTTAAAACTAGTTAAATACGTACGCAACATTATCTCAGATGTAAAAACACATCTATAAATTTCATAAAAATCATAATTAGACTTTAAACATTATTCTCTAGTTACCATAAAGAAATTTGGGCCAATAAAAATCTTTTGGATTGAGTTTAAGAATTATTGTGACTTATTATCGTAATTAAGGAATAAGTCGAAAAACTATTATCACATATATATAAAGAGGTCATAAATTAAAATACAAATTATGAATGGACTTCAAACATTGGGTATTGACAACACATTGAAAGAATTGGGCCACAATTTATATTTCGGGCCACAAATAAATTCAAGTAGAAAAATAACCCCGAGATTTGAAAATCTAAACTAATCAAGATTAAAAGGTTAAATACTCATCCAATACATACTTATTGGACTTCAAATTGAGCCCAATTCGTGGTTACAACCTAAAAGAAGTTTCTATATCAATTCCATCATGAATTGGGGAGAGAAATCTCCAATTTGAGGAAGGATACGACCAAATTTGTCCCTAAAAGTTTCCTAATCCAATTAGGCAACTAAAGACCCCTCTCTCTATAAATAAAGCCTGTCTCTCCCATGGGACGACCCCTAGGGTTATTGGAGGCGTGCTTAGAGGCTATGGTGGCTGGAGATCTCGACGAGAAGGCTGGAGCAAGGAGAACCTCATGCTCCTCCCAACGCAAATCTACAGCGACCTGCACACAAGAGTCAGATTGATCATCACCAAAGGTTAGTGAAATCTCAATCAAATCAAGCACATAATATACCCATAGAAAGCCCTTCAAGTCTACTTTTAGATGAAACTATTTTTCCCAATTTGAACATAGTGTGCTGGATGTATTAAGAAGATCTTTGTACTACTACCAAAAGTAGGGTTTTCGGGGAGCACAACTTTCTTTCACCTAAAAGGTAGGTCATCTCCATGCAAAACTATAGTTAAACTCGTTCATGCTTGAATTCATATGTATAGATCATGTTCTTACTATGTTCCCCAATTTTTATCTTGAGAGTTTCACGAATTAAATCTTGCATGATATTAGCACTATACTATTCTAATTTACCCTTGACTTGTCTTATGAGTTCCATACCTCTCTGCGGAGTCAGTTTTAGACTGAGTGTTCAACATAGAACATGTTACCCTATGAGTCTACTTTCATTTGGCACTAGTTTCCCTAATTTTAGTTGATCGTACTTAGAGTATTAGCCCGAACATGAGCACTGTGTCAAATTTACGTAGACAGTCACAATATGTCTTAACTTAGTCAAACGACATTTGTTTCTCAATTAGTCATTACTGTACAAAGTATTGGAAGTACTCTAACTAACAAAGGTGGTTTCACACTATTTGGATCACCCTAGCATTTGTTTTGATTTTTCAAACCCACAGGTGTCAAACCCAATCCAAGTCGGAGTTGGAAATAGGTAGAAAAAGCAACCCAAATGTCATATTCAGGTGGCGACAGGTTGACACGTCGTTACCAGAACGCGACAACATCATGGTCACGACCGATAACAAAAATCAGACAGTTTCGTGGTCTTCTTCAGAAGGCGACAAGATGATGGTCGCCTTCATGTTCATAAAGGCGACAGACAATGTGTCGCCTTCTGCCTATGTCTACTTAACTGGCCATAACGTTTTATATAGACCTCGGATTGACGAGCCGTTTTCTTTGCTGGTTTCTTCATTCAAAGGGCTTCGAGATGGTATATTCATGTGTGAGATTTAAATCAGAAATCAATAAGTTATGACCTGAGGAATTCAAGGGATGGGACTAACTTGCCTTCTAAGGGGCATACATCTTGGTTTTTGTCGTTTTGTGTCGTTCTTTGCATGTGTGAGTTTGATCTATTCTAGGAAGGTTCTATAACATCTTATCATGCATATATCAACCCATATAAAAGTTAAAACATGTTTACATGATTTTTAATTGATCTTAAGTTCTTGATCATGCTCTCTACTTGTCGATTATTCACATCTTGCCTTGTTACCAAACTTGCTAAAACATATAGTTACTTGCTAAAATTGGTCATGCATGTTTAGTACTTCATGATTTAGCACTCATGATACTTTCCATAAATGGAGTTTCCATAAATGGAGTTTTTATAACTAGAGTTTTCATAATTGGATTCACACACGCACTTGAACGATTCTCACGCGCGGCATGTGCATACACTCTAGCACGATAGGAAAGCCCCTTCTTGTCTTGTGGTGAACTCTCCATCGGATATTCCTTCTTCCGGACTAGTGACCCCTTGACCAAGGCCTCCGTAAGTCTCCTCTAACCATGGATTGCCACATGGCCGACGAACAGGTTGTACCAATGAAGTACCTGGAAGTTAGTGTGCACGTATCTCTTCTCTTTTGGCATTCTTGGCGAGATCTTTCTCTTCTCATCTTGACTTTCTCGGAGTGATCGATCGAGTATAACACATGAAACCAAGTTATTAAAGATAGAATCTATGTAAATATGTCGTTATGCTTCTGGATTGAACTCTTGACTTGATATTCCTAACGTACCCTTGAACTCTATACAATTATTGACATGACACTCTCGATAATCATTACTATTGACATGATAGTCATGAACTTTCTCGACCAGTCTATCCTTATTGACACACATTGCCTTCTTGTGATACGTTCTTGAAGTACATTAATGATATTGGAGTCATGGACTCACAACTCGTTCTTGTCACCCATGAGTCGATGGGCTTATTAGGACACATGTCAGTGTTGCACAATACGAACCTGACTGAGGGCCCATATCTTGTCCTGGAGATTCTGGCAAAGCACTGTTACCTATGGGTGTGATTGTCGGATTCACCCCCGACAAAGTGTTGTTTACCCCAAGGTGTTGATTTCCCAGTTTTCCCAAAGATGTCCGTTTCCCCAGGAGTTGATTGTTAGGTTGATCCCTTAACAATGTTGTGTGCCTGGCGTAGTGCGGAATCATGATTGGTGCTTGGCATGGCACGTACTTGTTGCACGTGATAAACTTACCTGCTTGTTACCTACTATTGTGTGCTGGTCCTTAACCCGAGTAGCTGAAGGACGTACTTGCATGAGGCACCAGTAGATCCTGCGTGATATTCTTTTGGAGTGCTCCGAGTGGGTTACTCAAAATGCTTGCTGGTGAAATGCCCATCTTGTTACATGCTATCTTCATCTTGTTCATGAAGTTACCATCTTGCTAGATCATTATTCACAATATCTTGAACTCTTGAATACAACCTTATTGCTAGATTGATCATTACAATCCCTTGATCATACTATCTTGCATGATACACTTTACACGTGTTACTGCCGCCGTTTTAATTGCATTGTACATATCATGTTCATACCTTCTAGCTTTTAAACTATTAAATACTTATATAATTACTGGAAGATGTAAATCCTAATGGGCAAGTGTGCTCATACATGCTCTCTTTAACATTTCAGGTAGTGAAGGTAAAGCTAAATGATGAGACTTGTGTGTCGAGCTTGGAGTACACTTAGAGAGTTCATTCTTATTTTTATTTAGATTGGTCATGAATGTAATTTCCCTTTTCTTTGAAAGATAGATAGATTAGTGAGCAAGGAGTGTTTCATTTGACATTGGAGGTTTCAATATTCATTTTGATAAATAATGGAAGAAAATTTGATTATTGCAATGTGGGCCATATTTATAAAAGCTATTTATCTATAGCTTCTGAATGCTTGCTTGTTCGTCGCATCTCCCAATTTATTCCTCTGCTAAAATAAAATTGGGGGCATGACAGAGTGGTATCAGAGCCTAGGCTTTCTAAAGTCCTTGGATACATTAGAGGATAAGTTATGACCCTACGTTAAGAGATCATGTTGTGAGGATCTAGGTTCCTACGCTATTTGTTTCTACCACTAAGCTAGGTCTCTTGTTAGTACCTAGTGAGATTGGTAGAGCCGTGGTTAGAATAGTTCAAAAGTTAATAAATTCATATTCACAAAGAATAACTTAGACTATAACTAACTATTAATCTTCTCTCAGGATCCTAAACATTCTTGGAGATGGCACCAAGGCGTGGCCAATGGCGCGCTATGCATAACACAATACATGAGTTGGCGCAGGCCTTGCAACAAGTCGCACAGGGTGGAGCTCGTGTCAGGGCAAGAGAGTTACATAGGAATTTTCGAGGAATGGATCCTCCTAAGTTTGATGGTTCTCCTGACCCCGAGGATGATGAAAACTGGATGCAAGAGATGGAACGGATGTTCAATGTAATGCAGTGCACGGACCAATAGAGGGTCTTATTGGCCACTTTTCAACTAGAACACGATGCAAGGGCCTAGTGGGAAGCCACCAAAGCTACATTTCCTGATACTCCTACTACTTGGGCTGAATTCATAGAACACTTCAATAATAAATATTTCTCTAAAACGGTTCATGAGATGAAAGCTGTGGAATTTGCTGCTCTTAAACAGGAAGGATCATCAGTGGCAGAGTATGAAGCCCAATTTGCTAGGTTGTCCTGCTATGCACCACACCTAGTTGGGACAGAGAAGATGAAGGCAAAAATATTCCTAAATGGATTAAATCCAGCATTTATTCCCCTATTGGCATCAATGGACATTCAAGTTTACAACAAGCTGGTGAAACGAGCTCAATTAGTAGAAGATGCCATAGAGATGACCAAAGGAGATAATGGGAAGTCCACCCCAATGAAAGTGCAGAACATTGACTCCAAGGGTTATCAACCCAAAATCCCTAAGAAGAGAATAAATAAAGACAAGGGTCAATGAAAGAATAAGAAGCCTAAGAGTGGAGACCAACCACATGACTCAATCCTACCATTTAAGGAGAATTGTTGGCACTATAGTCAAACGGGACATAAGGCTAAGGAGTGTTGGAGAAAGATGGGGGCTTGTCTGTGATGCGGAAGTATGGGCCACCAGATCAGTGGTTGCTCTCAATTGAAGAAGAAGGCATCTCAACATCAAGGTCGACTTCAAGCAACAGCAGGAAAGGAACGTTCTAGGAAGAATAGAAGGGGCAGCGCGGCATGAGGTAGATCTACTCACATTGACATCACAAGCATCATGTAATCTTGGTGCTTCTTCCGATTCTCCTCGTCAGTATCATCTTCTCCTATTGATCAAGTCATAATTGAGAAGAATTAATATATTCATACCAATACAATAACCTCGAAGTAATCTACTTGAAAATTTTCCTCTACATGCATATTCTTAAGTGGGGGAGATATGACGCAGTTTAAAAGAAGAAATTCTCCCATGAATTTGGGGACAAAATTCTTTTAAGTGGGAGAGGATATAGCACCCGCAGAATTTCAGTAATTTAAAATTCGAGATAAATAGAAAATATGGCTACTTAATAATTTAAAACTAGTTAAATACGTACGCACCATTATCTCAGATGTAAAAACACATCTAAAAATTTCTAAAAAATTATAATTAGACTTTAAACATTATTCTCTAGTGACCATAAAGAATTTTGGGCCAATAAAAATCTTTTGGATTGAGTTTAAGAATTATTGTGACTTATTATCATAATTAAGGAATAAGTCGAAAAACCATTATCACATATACATAAAGGGGTCATAAATTAAAATAAAAATTATGAATGGACCTCAAACATTGGGTATTGACAACCCAATGAAAGAATCGGGCCACAATATATATTTTGGGCCACAAATAAATTCATGTAGAAAAATAACCCCAAAATTTGAAAATTTTAACTAATCAAGATTAAAATGTTAAATACTCATCCAATACATACTTATTGGACTTCAAATTGGGCCCAATTCGTGGTTACAACCCAAAATAAGTCTCTATATCAATTCCATCATGAATTGGGGAGAGAAATCTCCAATTTGAGGAAGTACACACCCAAATTTGTCCGTAAAAATTTCCTAATCCAATTAGGCAACTAAAGACCCCTCTATCTACAAATAAAGCCTCCCTCTCCCATGGGATGGCCCCTAGAGTTATTGGAGGCATGCTTGGAGGCTATGGTGGCTGGAGATCTCGAAGAGAAGGCTAGAGCAAAGAGAACCTCATGCTCTTCCCAAGTTGGATCTATAGCGACCTGCACACAAGAGTCAGATTGATCATCACCAAAGGTTAGTGAAATCTCAATCAAATCAAGAAAATAATATACCCATAGAAAGCCCAATTTGAACACAGTGTGTTGGACGTATTAAGAAGATCTTTGCACTACTACCAAACCTTGGGTTTTCGGGGAGCACGACTTTCTTTCACCTAAAAGGAAGGTCATCTCCATGCAAAACTCTAATTAAACTCGTTCATGCTTGCATTCATATGTATAGATCATGTTCTTACTGTTTTCCCCATTTTTTATCTTGAAAGTTTCACGAATTAAATCTTGCATGATCTCAGCAATGTATTGTTCTGATTTACCTTTGACTTGTCTTATGAGTTTCATACCTCTCTGAGGAGACAGTTTTAGACTACGTGTTCAACATAGAACTTTTTACTCTATGAGTCTACTTTCATTTGACACTAGTTTACCTAATTTTAGTTGACCGTACTTAGAGTATTAGCCCGAACATGAGCACTGTGTCACATTCACGTAGATAGTCACAATATGTCTTATTACATAGTCAAAAAACCTTTGTTTATCAATTAGTCGTTACTGTACAAAGTATTGGAAGTACTCTAACTAACAAAGGTGGTTTCACCTGATTTGGATCACCCTAGCATTTGTTTTGATTTATCAAACCCAGGTGTCAAACCCAATCTAAGTCAGAGTTGGAAATAGGTAGAAAAAGCAACCCAAACGTCATATTCAAGTGGCGACAGGTCGACACGTCGCTACCATAATGCGACAACATCATGGTCATGACCCATACCAAAAATCAGATAGTTTCGTGGTCTTCTTCAGAAGGCGACAAGATGATGGTCGCCTTCATGTCAGAAGGCGACAGGAAATGTGTCGCTTTCTGCCTGTCTACTTAACTGGCCATAACTTTTCATATAGAGCTCGGATTTACGAGCCATTTTCTTTTCTGGTTTCTTCATTCAAAGGGCCTCCAACTGGTATATTCATGTGTGAGATTTAAATAAGAAATCAATATGTTATGACCTAAGGAATTAAAGGAGTGGGACTGCACTTGCCTTCTAAGGGGCATACATTTTGGTTTCCGTCGATTTGTGTCGTTCTTTGCATGTGTGAGTTTGATCTATTATAGGAAGGTTCTATAACATCTTATCATGCATATATTAACTCATATGAAGGTTAAAACATGTTTACATGATTTTTAATTGATCTTAAGTTCATGATCATGCTCTCAACCTATCGATTATTCACATCTTGTCTTGTTATCGAACTTGCTAAAACATATAGTTACTTGCTAAAATTGGTCATGCATGTTTAGTACTTCATGATTTAGCACTCATGAAACTTTCCATAAATGGAGTTTCCATAAACGGAGTTTCTATAACTAGAGTTTTCATAATTGGATTCACACACGCACTTGAACGATTCTCACGCGCGGCATGTGCAGACACTCTAGCACGATAGGAAAGCCCCTTCTTGGCTTGTGGTGAACTCTCCGTCGGATATTCCTTTGCCGGACTAGTGACCCCTTGACCAAGGCCTCCGTAAGTCTCCTCTAACCATGGATTCCCACATGGCCGATCAGCAGGTTGTACCAATGAAGTACCTGGAAGTTAGTGTGCATGTATCTCTACTCTTTTGGCATTCTTAACGAGATCTTTCTCTTCTCATCTTGACTTTCTCGGAGTGATCGATAGAGTATAACACATGAAACCAAGTTGTTAAAGATATAATTTATGTAAATGTGTCATTATGCTTCCGGATTGAACTCTTGACTTGATATTCCTAACGTACCCTTGAACTCTTTACCATTATTGACTTGGCACTCTCGATAATCATTACTATTGACATGATAGTCCTGAACTTTCTCAACCAATCTATCCTTATTGACACACATGGCCTTCTTGTGATACATTCTTGAAGTACATTAATGATATTGGATTCATGAACTCACAACTCGTTCTTGTCACCCATGAGTCGACGGGCTCATTGGGACACATGCCAGTGTTGCGCAATACGAACCTGACTGAGGGCCCATATCTGGTCCTGGAGATTCTGGCAAAGTCCTGTTACCTATGGGTGTGATTGTCGGATTCACCCCCAGCAACGTCTTCTTTACCCCAAGGTGTTGATTGCCCAGTTTTCCCAAAGATGTTCGTTACCCCAGGAGTTGATTGTTAGGTTGATCCCCTAACAAAGTCGTGTGCCTGGCATGGTGCAGAATCATGATTGGTGCTTGGCATGGCAGGTACTTGTTACACGTGATAAACATACTTGCTTGTTACTTGCTACTGTGTGTTGGTCCTTAACCCGAGTGGCTAAAGGACGTACTTGCATGAGGCACTAGTAGATCCTGCGTGAGATTCTTGTGGAGTGCTCCAAGTGGGTTACTCAAAATGCTTGCTAGTGAAATGGCCATCTTGTTACATGTTGTCTTCATTTTGTTTATGAAGTTACCATCTTGCTAGATCATTGTTCACAATATTTTGAACTCTTGAATACAACCTTATTGCTAGATTGATCATTACAATCTCTTGATCATACTATCTTGCATGATACACTGTACACGTGTTACTACTGCCGTTTTAATTGCATTGTACATATCATGTTCATACCTTCTAGCTATTAAACTATTAAATACTAATATCATTGCTGGAAGATGTAAATCTTACCTGGCGAGTGCGCTCATACCTGCTCTCTTTAACATTTCAGGTAGTGAAGGTAAAGATAAATGATGGAACTTATATGTCGAGTGTGGAGTACACTTAGAGAGTCCATTCTTATTTTTATTTAGATTGGTCATGAATGTAATTTCCGTTTCTTTGAGAGATAGATAGATTGGTGAGCAAGGAGTGTTTAATTTGACATTGGATGTTGTAATATTCGTTTTGATAAATAAAGGAAGAAAATTTGATTATTGCATTATGTGCCCTATTTGTAAAAGAGATTAATCTATATCTTCTGAATGCTTACTTATTCATCGCATGTCACAATTTATTTCTCTACTAAAATAAAATTGGGGGTGTGACAACTGTCATATGTCCTCTGTGCTTCCACTATCTGCCAACATAGGGAAGATTCCACTGCACTGCTTGCTAATATTGCTCGACGCTGACTATTAGGCACATATAATGAATTTTCTGCCATATTTTCATACAATTTCCATTCTCTGATCATAAGTTGATTAATAACTACCTTTATGCTCAATGCACTGCCACCACATTAGCTTTGCCTAGATGATATGCAAAACTGAAGTCATAATCTTTCAAATACTCCATCCACCTATGTTGCCCCAAATTCAGATCCTTCTGAGAAAAGATGTACTTTAAGCTTTTATGATCAGCGAATATTTCAAACCTGTCACCATATAAATAGTGCCGCCAAATCTTTAATGCAAAAACAACTACTGCTAACTCTAAATCATGTATTGGATATTTTTCTTCATGCTTCTTTAATTGCCTATAGGCATAAGCTACCACCTTGCCATGCTGCATGAACACTGCTCCCAAACCTCTCCTTGATGTATCTGTGTACAAAACGAACCCGCCATTGCCTGACGGAATCTCTAATATTGGTGCTATAGTATGCCTCTTCTTTAACTCTGCAAAACTAAAGCTTATAATCTCTAACACCATCTTTGGTTCTTCTTATTTGATTACCGCTTCAACCTTGGCTGGATCAACTGCAACTCCTTTTACTGAGATAATATGACCCAAAAACTGAATTTCTTTTAACCAGAACTCACATTTGCTGAACTTGCCATACAACTGGTGATCTCTTAATGTTTGTAAAGTAATCCTTAAGTGTGTTGCATGCTCCTCCTCTGACGCCGAATACACCAAGATATCATCAATGAAGACCACAATAAACTGATCCAGGTACGAGTGAAATATCATGTTCATTAAATTCATGAAAGCTGCTGGCACATTTGTCAAGCCAAACGGCATTACCACAAACTCGTAATGCCCACATCTGGTCCTGAAAGCTGTTTTGTCAATATCTTCCTCCTTGATCTGCAACTGGTGGTACCCTGACCTCAAATATATCTTGGAAAAGACCTTGGCTGATTGAAGCAGATCAAACAAATCAGCTATTCTGGGAAGCGGATACTTATTTATGATTGTGACCTTGTTCAGTTGCCTGTAATCAATGCACATTCTCAGACTGCCATCTTTCTTTCTGACAAATAATACTGGCACTACCCATGGTGAATGACTGGGTCTGATTAAACCTTGCTTTAGCAGTTCCTGCAACTATTTCTTCAATTCTTTCAACTCTTCCGGTGCCATTCTATATGGTGCCTTTGATATCGGCATACTTCCTGGCTGCAACTCAACAGTGAAGTCCACCTCTCTATGTGGAGCCGACCCTGGTAAGTCTTCTGGGACCACATCTACAAACTCCCTAACCACGGGCACTAAATCTATAGACTTACCAGATTTAATTAAACTAACTGAGGCAAGGTACGCTACACACCCTGCATTAATCAACCTCCTAGCCCTAAGTGCAGAAATAATAAGCTTAGGAGTGTAAAAAGGTATACCTTGAAATTCAAATACTGCTCCACCGGGCCTACAAAATCTGACGCTCTTCTTTCTACAATCCACCAGTGCCCCATAGGCTTCCAACCAATCCATCCCCAGTATTACATCATCTTTCAATGACAGAGCATACAATCTAGCTGGCAATTGATTGCCCTTAACCACTATCGAAACCTCATCCAGAAAATAAGAAATGGGCACGTAGCCACCGGAAGGAACCTCTACTACAAACTCACACTGTCTCTCTTCTAGGGATGTACCATACTATCCAGAAAATCTTCGGAAATAAACAAATGGGAAGCACCTAGGTCAATCAACACTCTAGCAAAAAATCCAAATAGCGGTAATATACCTTCAATGAGATTGGATGCCTTCGCCTGCGCTCTGGTGATTGCCATCACTCGACCACGTCCTCCTCTCTGGTAGGGTGCACCTCTGCCTCGATCTGCTAGCTGCTGAAATGGTTATTGCTGCTGCTGAGTCCCTCTGTCGTAGCCGAAACCCTGGGACTGCGGACAATTTTCTGGCTAAGTGCCCTTGCTGACCACAAGTGTAACACCTGAAACATGGAAAAGCTGCAGGCTACCATGTTGTGCTCTGTTGTGACTCCTTTGGAGCCGGTGGCCTAAAACCACGACCCTGTTGAAAACCACCCTGCTGGAAGCCCTGATGTCTGCCTCCACCTCAACCTCCTCCTCCTCGAAAGAACTTCTTAATCTGCTTACCCCACTTCGTAAATCCTGATGATGATGAAGCTTCTGAGGGTGCCTTACCCTTGCTGATGCCGGTAGACTACTGGGGAAGCCAAAAACTACCTGAGACTATCCCTTTCTAGCCCGAACTATCCTATCCAATATCGCTGCTCTCTGCACCGCCTCCTCCACCGTCCTGCACATAAGGGGAATCACTGCATCCTGCAACTCGGCTCACAAGCCTCTGATGAAGTACTCCACCATCATAGTGTTATCAGTTACCACATATGGAGCATATCTGCTTAATGCCATAAATCTCATCTGATATTCTAATATTGACAAATTCCCCTGCTATAAAGTCTGGAACTGCTCCCTCTTCGCCTGCTGTATTTGGACTGGAAAGAAAGTGTTGTTGAAGACCGTCAAAAACTCATGCCAAGTAATAGTATCCTCTAGCCTTCCTGCAAACACTGTCTGCATCTTCAATCTCCACCACTCCTGTGCAAAGCCTCACAACTGGTAGATGGCAAGAATCACCCTATTTGTCTACAAACAACTCATCCTCACAAACACCCTCTCTATCTCGTGCACCCAATGCTCTGCTATGTCGGGGTTGGGGCCCCCTGAAAATGTAGAGGGCTGCAACCTCAAAAACCTCTCCACAAGTGTCGTAGGCTCCTCTGAACTGACTAACTGTGCCGGTACTGGTGGGGGTATAGGTACAAAGGGTGGTCCCCAACTTCTGGTGGTGGAACTAGTGCTACTGACACTGCCTCCTCTACAACTTGTGGTACCACAAATGCTAGATGTACCGGTGCCTACTTGTCCAACCTTGTCCGAATATCTGTGATGCTTTCCCATATTCTCTCTATCGTCTGCTGCGTAGCATCCTCTCCCGACTCATCTCCACCTCCTCCCCAATCCCTTCTGTCTGCCATTTCTGATCCTGCACAAACAATATTCCAACAACACGCATACAATTATCAATATAGAAACTAGGGTCAACTACCAGCAGTGGGCAAAAGTAGAGAATATGCTATGCAAATTTCTGATTCCTCTATATCCACACGGACCTTGCTCTGATACCAATTATAACGGTCCTCGTTGTCCTGACCCGTTAATCTAATAATGTGCCTAATCTGACTCCGCCTCCCGTGAATGAGCAGAAGCCTCGCAAGGGATACCATTCACAAGTCTGTAGAAAAATAAAGGAAATTATTGAAATATATTATAAGATTGTCATCTCACAAATATTTACATGACACTTACATAGTCATTTCTCAACTGTAACCAGACACAACTACAACAACAACCTGGGGCATACCCCAAGGTGCACAAAGAAACAAGATTACACTGCTGGTGGTTCAGACCCTGCTCCGCTACGGTACGGCTCGGAACTAGATGAAGGATCAGAAACCTCCTGCTGTACCTCACTTGAAACGAGTAGGGGTGAGCCTCACAAGTCACTGGATCAGTAGGGAAACTCCCCTAGAAACCGAGCAAACCAAACTGACAAGTAACAACAGCAGGAAGCTACCCTAACAATTTATAGAACTGTCTAAGCAGGATATTAAAGATGTAAACCCTACATACCACATGCAATTAATAAAAGTAGCTTTATTAAATAAACGGAAAATCACAACCAGGTGTACATGCTAAAGTAGGAAAACGCCAGACTCGAGCCACGAAGACTGGTTCGCGACACCAGTTACTGACCCGGACAAACCACACATGACTACCTCTCAATCTCACAGCCACGGATGAAAGGCCCAACTGCCGCTCCACTAGAACAAACCAAGAAACTGTGGAGTACATCCAACACCACTCCTGCAGAGCACACTATCGCAGGCCCATGTGTGGCACCTTTAGGGACTCCGATCCGAGCTCCCTAAAGTGAGGCACTGGAAAATAGGACTAGCTAGGGCCCAGTACATCTACTGGTGTCCGTAACCCCCAACCACGAGCACGCTACAAGCGACAAAAGACAAACTCTCACAAGTCACTGTCCCACTGTCATCTTTCCCTCAGTTGGATGTACAACTCTACACAAGAGTGGGGGTGTCCAAGAATATGACACAGACCTTGACGGCACACAAGTACCGGGATAAGCCTCGAGCACTCACGTGCCTGGCTCACACAAAACCTGGGGCTCCCAACTGGAGAGGTAACCACAGTTGGCGTCGTACTACTCGACAGACACACACAAACCATGTGCACAATGCATAAACCACGTGAACACCACTCTAACCTCATAAACAACAAGCTCCCCGAGTGCTACAGGTGCCAATACACAGCTTACCATTGCCATTCACAACAATTCACGATAATCAGATAACCATGCTAGCATGCACAGAAATAAAGCCCCTCGGACCTGTTGTCGTGACAGGGTCCCATGTCGCCTTCTGAACGCGACACCCTGATATGACGCATTGAAGAACATAAACGTGAATGGGTTGGCCTGTCGCATTCTGAACACGACAGGAGGGTCCATCGCCTTCATAGGCTAGAACCCTAATCTGGGAACCCCTCACCGGATCACCGCCACAAACCCTGTAAATCGGTGTTTTCATCTATTTTTCATGCTTTAATGTGTGCGCTAGCATGGTATCTATGGTTTGTAAAGCAAATAACGTGTTAAACATGGCACACACACAATTCATGCATCAAAACAAGGTGGAATCTCCCTAACCCGCTAAGAACGTGAAGAACGAGACCCACACAACATTTCCCCTACTCTACGCAACGTCCTTGCTGCAAGAACACGCCAAAACCACCTTCAAAATGTCGGATCGCCCTTCACAATGGTGAAATCTCCTTCCTTGGCTGAACAAACCTTTTGGAAGCTCTGTTCGGCCAAAACATACTTAAAAATGTAGCTCGGTTGGGAACGCGACGTACCTTGGTGTCGCGACCTGAACGCGACATAGGAGGCTGTCACCTTCCCAGTCATGACGTCAGTAAGCCGCCCACTGTGCGACACGCGATGCACATGCAGACGACCAGTCAAACAGAAGTTCCATGAACGCGACACCTAGGACCGTCGCGTTCAAAACGCAACACTCCTCACTGTCGCGTTCATAGATAGTGAACAATTAGGCGCTTTGGGCCAAAGTTGTCGGCCCACAACGCCCCGAGAACTTGCGTGAACACCTGCCACACATAACATTGGCCACACACTAGACTCCACAACTATTATATGACGATCCGAACGGTCAATACACTACATTATTCACCCATGATAATAATGACATTGTTTCTGATTTCTTACATAGATTTGTAATATCGTTATCGCCGCTCTACTATTCTAGAATTCATCTAGAGTGTCGAGTAACTCGTTTTCTCTACACACTACTCACTTGACTAGTTGGAACCTCTCTATTGGACATTCTGTTCTGGTAGACAAGGGACCTTTTGTTAAGACCTTTGTAAGACTCCATACTCCGTGGATTCCCTCATGGAGACCGAGCTGGATGTACCCTAAAGCCTATAACATCCTTAGAGATCAATATGATCCAAACAGCCTTAGAAGTTCTCTCTTATCTTGAATCACGCCGGACCTCTGGACCTGTGCATAACATGGCCAGTGGAAGGGTTAGTGAATTCCACTTGACTGCCAACACCAAATGCGTGTGTTGTGCAACTGTTACTATCGTCCGTTTAATCGTCGTTTCATATGCAATGACCTATATTTTTGATCTATACTCTACTCACTCATCTATTCACACTCTCTCTGGTATCTCGTCTATTCATCTAGTACTCTCATCTATTTCTTGGTACTCTCCATTGACCATTTGACTGATTGTCTAATGATAAACAATATAACTAATGCCTAGCAATATATATAGGCCCAGTCTGGTCCTGCGAGGTATGCCCAAAAGCTCTAGTGCCCGCAGGAGTTAATTGACCAGAGTGTTTTGGCGTTACACTCAAATTCTATCTATCTTGACTATCTAACTAACAATCAAAGTGCTATACTATACTCGTTGTGATATCGTTATACTTTGTGTTGTTTGTGCTATGGCTATCCTACTCTGTGCTATAGTTGGAAACTTGTGGTATTTCAATCACATGCTATCGTGCTATCTCTTACATTACTTAACTCTCTTGCTCTTTTATATACTAATTCTACTTTTAATACATTAATCATGTAAAGTTGCCCACACCATGAGATATAAATCCTACTGGGCGTTGTCGCTCACCCTACGTTATTTGTCATTGTGTTCTCAGGTGAGGCTGAGGAGAATGAGTACACTCACGAGGATGGAGAGGACCAAGAGTGATCCAAGAGTGCCATGACATAACCATGTTATCCTAGATGTCTTAGTTAGTCTTTTATTTCATTTTATGTATTAGAGTCAATTGGGCCCTATGTTATGGCTCTGAGTTAGTTGATGTAATAGACAACAGTTGAATTATTAATGAAAGATATTTGATTTCGCATTATTTAATTGTCCAATGGTTTTTTTTGTCTTTTCTACGCTCTATACCCCCTTACTTGCAACTGCCTCACGTTCCTATATTCCGTGTCGGGGTGTGACACCAATCCACATCTATATAAACCATGCCTTCATAGTGGGACATCTACCGAATGCAACATAATAGGTAGATATGTACACAAATAATAAAGGAAAGTACAATAGAAATGAAAGTAATTCTTATTCCATCATCACTACACAACATCCCACAATCTATATAGTAGCAAAATAAATATACCAAGTCCACAAATAATCAAGTTCATAAGTCCATATCACAATAGCATTGTGTCACGTACTAAGTAAAAGAAAAGTACAAGCTATAAGAATAGCTCTCAAGTCTCGACTACTCCTCACGCTCAAAGTCGGTCCTCGTTATCTTCTCCTCAATCTCTGGAATACCATCCTCACCTGTATATTTAAGCAAGGATGAGTCTCAAGAATAGACTCATCAAGCATCCTATTGGTCACATCTAAACACTTACCATATACTTTCTACACAAGCATAACGCATTAAGCGAATTATCACATGATTCATGTAACTATTAGCAATTACTAAATGAACAAGCTTTAATATTTTAACGACACATGGATTTCATAAGCACATGGTGCATAACATAACTCATAAAATGACACATTTCCAACTATTCTAATCATGAAACTAAGCACATATCTACTAGGGATACTAGCATGATATCTATCACATTCAATATAACCATATGCCACAAATTCTTCCCTTTTACTTATTGATTTAACATAAATATAACTTATTCGAATGATTTCACATACTTTCACATTGGAGCACATTAACACATCACTTTCACATGATCACATTGCACAATCACAGTAAATTCCACATCTTTACACATCTTTTTGCCATGACACATAGTCCAAACCAGCATAAAGAAGGACACTATCACACTCTTATCACATACCCATCACCTAGGCAATATAGTGATGAATCTTGGTAATTGTGCAGAACCTGGAGAAGCACTCTCCACCCTAACTAGTGGTACATGTCCACCTCCAAGATTTCATCCTGATGCTAACAGAATATCACATACACATAGGGACTTTTCTATAGTACGACACCACAGCCTTCTTTGTAGCGGTGTCAATATTGGCACAGTAACCCCTTAATCACAATAATCACGTGTTTAACACATAATTCTCGTGCATTTAATGGTTTATTCATAGGCATATGACTCAAACACATAGTTCAGATTACATAAATAATCATTACTATTCATTAGTGTTAATTCATACTTAACAGAACCTAATCATCAGAAAAATACTATTTTTAACTAATCATGCTTAACATAGTCATTAATGACTTATAACTAGAAAAGTAGTTATGGATATCAGAACAAGCTTTAATTTTAACAACAGATCATATATATGGATCATATCATATACCTAAATTTTCAGAATTTTTGAAATAGTATATCTATTTTTAACATTTAAAATAGATTTCAGTCAATACACAAGATGATTTACTAAAACATGGTTAACCAGAAACTAATGATTCTATCTACCTAAAAACATGTTCATAGGAACCCTATGTCCAAGGAAAAATACTGAGACAATGAAGCACAACGTACCTATTTTTCCCTAGATTAAACCTAATATGGCATGCTTATTTACTCATGTCAGAAATTCTACTAATTACAGATATGATCAAAAAAATGTTAAAATTCCATAATTCCACTTACCATACGTACATGACAAGGCAAAAAAATTCTAAAATTCAAAATCTCTGAAAGATCACATCATGCATGGTAAAACAATTTTTCTGGGAAAATTGACAAACTTAATGACAAAATCATTGTCGTCAACAGTAGTTAACGACAGTATCGATTGCCGTCAACTCAGGAACTCGACGGCAAGGGTGTTGTCGTCAACCTCTTGTCTGCAGAAAGTGTAGACCGAAACAAAAAGAAAAGGGAATTTAGGGATCCAGGACACGTGATAAAAATCTTTAAAAATCGTAAAACCCTAAGTGATAGGCATAGAGATGAAACCTCTAAGTTACTTGCCTCACAAAAACTCCTTGAAGATTGAATTTAGGCAATGAAGCCCTCCTCAGCCAAGCCAAGCAGATGATCTTCACTTGCTTGATTCAACCTCCATGCCTTAGCAGATGATCTTCCGTGATGAGAGAGCCTTCCCACGTTCTGTATAGTCTTCCTCTTGCCAAAGAACATCACTGCTGCTTCTGGTTTGCCGGATTTTTCATCTCTAAAGCCTCCTTTTTTCTGTCTCTGAACCCCAAAAACCCTAGCTGAGTAAAATTCATTCACCTATAGAGACGACTTGTTTTTATAGGGGTTTGGGTCATGGTCTTATAGGAAAGAGAAACCCAACCCAATTCAGGGTTTCCATGTTTATCCACGAAGAAATTGAGATGGATCTGGGAAAGAAACCCACACACAGACGGAGATGTTGACGTCAATGTGGTTGTCGTCTATATTAAATAGACGTCAATCGACTTTGTCGTTAACCTCCTCAAGCCAAATTGTAGACGACATCACTATGGAATCAACAACCAATTAATGGCACAAAATGTTGCCGTCAAGATGAATTTCAAGTCAGAATTAAAAAACACAACAACAAGTATAATACACAGAAATCTAGGGCCTTACACCCTCTCCCCCTCAAAGAAACTTTGTCCCTGAAGTTAGAGAAAGGGTACTAACCAAACAGATGCAGATACTTCTTCTTCATGATATCCTCAAGTTCTCGCGTAGTCTCCTCTCATAAGAAATTCCTCCACAGCACCTTCACAGAAGCTATAGCCTTGTTCCTGAGGTGCTAAACCTTACGATCCAAGATAGCTAATGGTCGCTCAAGATATGACAAATCTGGCTGAAGTTCCACTGGCTCATGGCTGATAACATGTGATGGATCTCACACGTATCTTCTGAGCAAAGACAAGTGGAACAAAGGGTGTACACTTGCTAGCCCTGGGGGTAATACTGGCTCGTATGCCACACTGCCCATCTGTCTGAGAATCTCAAATGATCCAACAAACCTTAGACTCAACTTGCCATGGCTGCCAAACCTAAAAATGCCTCAGGTATGTGACACCTTGAGGAACACATGCTTACCAACCATGAACTCTAAATCCTTCCTTTTGTTATCGGCGTAGCTCTTCTTTCTATCCTGCGCTGCAGTCAATCTTGTCTTGATGAACATGATCTTGTCGGATGTTTCCTGAACCAACTCAGGCCCTACTAACTGCCTGTCTCTAGTCCCTTCTCAACACAAGGGAGACCTACATAGTCGACCATACAACGCCTCGAATGGATCCATGTCTATGCTAGCAAGCTATTGTTATAAGCAAACTTCACAGGAGATAGGTGACGTTCCCAATCGCCCCTCCAGTCAAGCACGCATGCTCTCAACATGTCCTCGAGCATCTAGATCATCCTCTCAGATTGACCATCTGTCTGAGGATGGAAAGCTGAACTGAGCTTCAATTGAGAGCCCAATGCCTTCTGGAGACCCTGGACAGCCTCGACATAAACCTCAGGTCTCTGTCTGAGATGACAGAATTCAGCACACCATGCAATCTTGCAATGCTGCCCAAATATAGCCTCGCCAATCTCTCCACAGACTGCTTCTTTCTCAGAGGCGAGAAGTGAGCAGTCTTAGATAATCATTCCGCATTCATCCATGTTGAGTCATTGCCCTAACTGATCTGGGCAAACCCATTATAAAATCCATGGTGATTGCTTCCCACTTCCACATCGGTATCTCTAACTTCTACATAAGGCCATATGGTCTCTGACATTCGGCATTGACCTACTGACACACCAGATATCGATAAACGAACTCTGCCATGTCCTTTTTCATTCCTAACCACCAGAAAGACCACTTCAAGTCATGGTACATCTTGGTGTTGCCTGGATGAATGGAGAATCGAGATTTATGAGCTTCTGCAAGCACTTGCTCCTTAACTTCTACAATATCTGGTACATATACTCTGTGCTGAAATCTAATGATGTCGTCTTTATCACGAGCAAAACCTGTTTGCCCACCAACTTCTGAAGTCTGGGATCTGATCCCTGCTGCTCCACAACCTCGTCTAACACAGTGGACCTGATAGACATTTGTGCCATGAATGCTTGGCATAGCTGAGGCTCTAACTTAGTCATGGCACATGCCGCATCCTCCAACATCTTCCAATCCTACTGATGAACAGATCTTTTCCTACTAAGGGCATCCGCTACAACGTTCGCCTTCCTTCGATGGTATTGAAGGTCGAAATTGTAGTCTTTTAGGAACTCGATCCATCTCCTCCGCCGTAAGTTTAACTCCTTCTGGGAGAACAAGTACTTCAAACTCTTGTGGTCTAGGAACACCTCGAACTTGACACATAATGGTAGTGTCCCTAGATCTTCAGTGCATGCAGCACAGCTGCTAACTCCAGGTCATGGGTTGGATAGTTATGCTCATGCTCTTTTAGTTGATGGGAAACATAGGTAACCACCTTACCATGCTGCATCAGAACACAACCAAGGCATATTTGCGAAGGATCTGAGTAGATCGCAAAACCGTCGGCACCACTTGGCAGTATCAACACGGATGTAGTTGTCAACCTTGTTCAGCTTCTAGAAACTACTCTCACACTCCTCAAACGACATATAGTAAACCCCTTTCCTGGTTAGCTTGGTTAAAGGTGCCCCTATAGAGGCAAAGCCTTCTATGAATCGCTTGTAGTGACCGGCCAGACCAAGAAAACTCCTGATCTTGGAAGGTGTCCTCAGAGTCTCCCACTGTAGCACTGCCTGAACCTTCACTGAATCAACAACAAGGAAGTGAACCTCATACATTCACAAGTCACACTTGTTGAACTTGGCATACAACTTGTGTTCCCGAAGAACTTCTAGAATTATCCTCAGGTGGTCGCGATGAGTAGCTTCATCAGGGGAGTAGACCAACACATCGTCCATGAACACTACAAAAAAAATTGTCTATGTATGGCCTGAACACCGTGGTCATGAGATCCATGAATGTTGTAGGGGCATTACTCAGACCAAAAGGAAGCACAAGGCACTCGTAGTGTCCATAATGGGTCCTGAACGTTGTCTTTGAAGCATCCTCCTCCTCGATCCTTGGCTGATTATTGCCTAAATGTAAATCGATCTTGGAGAACACAGATGCATTTTGGAGTTGATCAATCAAATCATTAATGTGCAGCAAGGGATACTTATTCTTCACCATCACTTGGTTGAGCTTCCTGTAGTCAATGCACAATCTGAGAGAACCATTCTTCTTCTTCATGAATAGTACAGCTGCGCCCCATGGTGAAACGCTAGGGCAAATAAACCCCTTATCGAGCAACTCCTGCAACTGCTTCCTTAGCTCAGCTAACTCTGCAAGTGCCATTCGGTAGGGAGCCTTAGAGATAGGTGAGGTGCTTGGAAGCAACTCGATAGTGAACTCTATTTCCCTTGCTAGTGGCAATCCAAATAGATCATCAAGGAACACGTTTGGAAACTCCTGCACAACCTCGATCTCCTTAAGGATTGGTGATTGATCGGCCTCAGGAATTAAGTCCACGCTGGCAAGAAAAGTGTCACAACCCTTATACACCATCCTCATAGCTTTCATAGCGGAGATCACGAACTTTCCAGCCAAATTCATAGGGAAAGGATGTGAGAACTCATCCTCTCAAAGAATACGGAAAGCAATTCTCTTCCTCCTGCAATCAACCAAGGCATAGTGCTCCTCAAGCCAATCCAGACCAAGTATAGCATCATAGTCCTTCATCTTGAGCAAGTAGAAGCACCCAAAAAACACACGGTCTTCAATGCACACTAGTAAGGATGAAATGCACTTCCTAGCCACTATAGTACCTACTGGGGTATGCATTGAAAAGGGAACCTCTAGGTCTTTTGGTTCCACACCCACCTCCTTAGACAACTGCTTAGCAAACAGCTCGGAAACAAACAAGTGTGTAGCACCCGTATCAGACAATACTCGAGCTTGCACACCCATAACAAAAATAGAACCTTCCGTGATGTTCTCTGCTTGCTCTATGTCCTCATGTGCAAGTGTATACACTCGGGCTTGGGCCCGAGGACTTCCTTGCTTCCCGGTCACTGGTGTTGTTGCTGCGGGGGCTGGAGCTCCTCTCGGCGCAAACTGCTGAAGTCTCAGACAGTCTCTCATTTAATGGTCGGTACTGCTGCACTTCATGCATTTTCTTGCTAGCTTCAAGCACTCTGAGCCGCCATGTGTCCTTCTGCAATGAGGACACTCCTTCTTATCATTGGGTCTAAAGCTAGTCGTCGGGGGTACAACCACTAAGTAGTTCGGAATTGCAGCACGTTGTGGCTGCTGCTGGTACATGGCTGCCCTCTTCCTATCCTATCTATGGAATGGTGCTGCCGACCTCTTCTGGGTCCTCTTCAAGGTACTGATCCATCTCGCTCCCTTGTTTGCAAGCCGGGTTGAGTGCCTCGTCCATGGTCCGGTGATCAAAAGCCACCTGTCTAGTGCTGAGTGATGGTCTGAGCCCCATCACAAACTTCTTGATCTTCCTACACTCATCTGTGATGATGTTGGGAGTGTACTTGAAAAGCTCAGCAAATCTAGCCTCATACTCCAGAACGGTCATGAAACCCTATGGAAGAGAAAGAAACTCTTGTTCCATCTTGTCCTAAATGTGCTCGGGGATGAACTTGGCCTTGAATGGTTCGGTGAACTCGGCCCAAGTCACCTCTAACGCTCCATCCTTGTACCTGGTACATAGCATAGAGGCCCACCAAACATCAGCTCTCTCCTGCAAGATACAACCAATAAGCACCAACTAAACAAACAAGCAATTGCATGCAAGCACACATATTCTGAGTACCTGTAGCATGTAGGTCGCCAAGCTCACTTTAACCTCTTCCCCACACCTAGTAGCATGGAAGATCTTCTCCACCACTCTCAACCAACTCTCTGCTAAGAGGGGATGACTCTCCCCCTTAAAAGGAGGCAGAGCCATCCTCTTAAATCGCTCCATGATGGATGGACCACCATGTCCAAGCTCCTGAGGAACTGGCGTTGGAGCTTGAGCATAAGACAATATGAAACATATAAGTAATCATACAACAACAAAACAGACTACTCCTACTTGACAACAATAACCTGAGCCTACAATTGGGCCTGTAGTGCGGCCTGAGTCTGTGCATGTGTCTGCATTGTCTGTACTAGGCCTTGCATGAACATGCCATGGTCCACTGGTGGTGGTGGTGGGTAGCATAGTGGGACCCTAGTGCGCTTGGGCCTATAGCTCACCCCTCTCCTCTCGCCTTTGCTCGTCCTCCTGAGCCTGAGCACCATCCCGACCATGGCTCGCCACTATCTGTAAAATAAGCATCTCAATTAGAATCTAAGTTTTTAGACCTATCCATTTTCTTAACTATCTTTATTTCATTATTAGATATTTTCCACACATATTGACTGATTCTATAAAGACTTTGAAATATTGTGAAGGAGATGGCTTATTATGTACAATCTCAACCTGTGTAGGTAGTGGTAGGCACGTAAGAGTCTACATATGCATTAGTGTAAACATATGTGTGTGTGTGTATAAAAAGAAATGATAAAATAATAACAAGGAAAGGGATAAGCATTTCTGCATGTACATACATACATGTAAGTGTGTACTTGTTAGTGTAACATGTATGAGTGTGTGAGGTGTTAAGAGAAAGTGGGTGCAATGATGAGAATGTTACGTGTAAGGCCCTCGAATTTTGCCTTTATCTTTTTGGAGTTTGGTCATGCATTGTTTGAATGTTTTGTATATATATATATATATCCACATGTGTATCATTCATGATGAGATTATGATTCTTCAACATATGGGATACTTTCCTCAATGTAGAATTAAACATTGTAAGTTTATTCGCTGGATTCCTCCAATAGCTGATTTCTCCCTTAATGTGGATGGAGCTAGTAAAGGCAATCCTGGGGATTGTGGTGGTGGAGGCTGCATTAGGGACAAGAACGGTGTTGTTTGGTTGGCTTTTGCTCACTTTTATGGCTATGGAAATAGCATGATTGCGGAGGCTAGGGCACTGTGTGATGGGCTGCGTTTGGCGGATCTGTTTGGCTTTCGGCTCTCTTTGATACATTCAGATTCTATGGCGTTGGTTAGTTCCATTAATTCTGGCCGTTGTCCATCTTGGCGTGCCTATCGTTGGTGGCGAGATGCCTATTCTTTGATAAAGAAAAAGTCTTACTTGTTAAGTCATGTGTATAGCGAGACCTCCCAAGTTGCAGATGTATTTGCCAACCATGGCTGTCAGACTAAGCAGAACAGGGTTTTTTGGGGTGCTCGGGACTTTCCTCATGTGTGTAAGGGACCCATCAGGCTAGACAAAATGGGTTTATGCCATGTCCGAATGATGTAAATCATTTTCTTATTATATTATAAATTTTCGGCCTAGGGGTCTCTATAGTGGAGTGAGTCCATTCTCCCCCCCTGGGGGAGGGTGCACTCTCCCAGATTGAGTTCCCGAAGAACGCCTTCATTAAAAAAAAAAGTGTATACGTATATATGTATGGGTTCAATTATGGTGTGCATATTGCTTTTATTTAGTTGTGCATATGGTATTTAGATTGTGCATTACTTTATATATATGTAGAGTAAGCGTGAATGTTTGCACAATTTTTGTGTTCTGGCCGAAAGACCAGTTGGCGTCAACATGCATGGACGTGCATGAGGATGTCAGCGTCAAGATCAATGGACGTTAACTCCTGGTAGGCAGCCAGGTATGTGGATGTCTATTTCCTATATTTGCTGTGTTTTCAGATCCGGAAATGCTCGCGATTTCTTCGCCGCAGTTTTTGGAAACCGTCTTCCAACGGTTAGATACCCTTCTAAACGTGTCCCTAATCCCTTTAGCCTATAAAATACCTTGTCTGGGGCGCAGTTAGGTCCTTTTGGATTTTTGTAAAAAACCCTAGAAACTGTGTGCGAAACCTGAACTTTGAGGCTTTGGATCGAGCGACTTGGTGTGTTTCCTAGTGATCTTCATCGACCGGGAGACTGTTTAAACATCGAGGAAGGCTTCCCCGACTCCAGCGTGCTTCATCCATCAACACAGAAGCCAGATCGAGGAGAGATTGGAGGACTTCTTAGCTTGGCCGAGGAGAGCTTCTCCATCAAATTAATCGCATCTAACAATTATTAAGAGGCAAGTAACCTATGTATATCATCCATGCCTATGTCTACTAGGTCCTAAGAATTTTACAGATTTTTACTCGTGTTCTGGAACCTCCATTCACCATTGTTTCTGCGTTCTGTCTGTGTTTGCATAGACAAGAACTTAACGGTAGCATCTAATGTCGTTAAGATCTAGGGTTGGCGGCCACCTTTTGTGCCGTTAATTCATGTTGGCGGCAGTACCTGTGCCGCCAAGTTCATCCGGTTTTTGACTGAATGCATGTCTGATCCTTGTGGCATATTCTCTAGATTTCTGAACATGAGTATATGCTATAGAAATTTTATATGGTCAAGTATGTCCAGTAGAACATGCCCTGTGATTATGTTGAATTTTCATGCACTATACTAATTATTAAAATTCCTGAAATAAAATGTTATGTATGATTTGACCTTATTAATTATTGTTTACATACATCTATGTTAAGCTAAAGCTTCAGAAAATTTTTGTGGGTCATATACATATGTTAGGTCACATCATGAGAATTGAATGAATTTCTGGTTACTGTGCAAATTATTAGAATTTCTGGAAATAGAACATTGAGCGTGAATTACATATTTTAATTAAAAATAAGATGTATGGTTGCATGTGAACATGTCAGAAATTTTATGTGAATACAGGACTGTTAAATACATATTTTGGAATTGCTAAATACATCTATAATACTATAAACTATGTTAATTAGATTTCTTGGTAAATCTTTAGAATGCTAGTTCTAATTATTATAATTTGTGTAGGTTTCCAAAAAATCTGAAAATTTATATGTATGATGATTAACATATGAGTACTCTGTGGTAAAAATTTCGTACTGATTGTATAACAACAAGTGTTATTTCGGATTAAATATAGAAAAACAACCATGTTGAGTATGCTTAATGTGATTGTTTATAATTCAGTAAATTGCAACATGATTAGGATTAAGTTTATGCCCTGTTTAACACTGTGAATAGTAGCATATTATTAGATAAATTGAAAACTAGGTAATTATTTACGGGTGAGTGCAATGGTATAATGTAGTGCATATGAATATTATGAACAATGAGAATAATATGAAAAGTGTGTAAATTGCGCCATGTGTGGCACTGCTACCATAGAGGGCTGTGGAACTGTACCGTAGTAAAGTCCCTATGGGAAAGTTCATTGTGAGTAATATCCTAAGGGCAAATAGGATGAAATCCTGGAGGTGGACAAGTACCACTGGTTATGGTGGAGAGTGCTTCTCCCGATTCTGCGTAGTTAACCAAGATCCATTACTGCATTGCCTAGGTGATGGATAAGTGTATGTGTTATGTGTGTCCTTCTAGTGGTGGTTTGGACTATGTGTCATGGCATTTAAATGTGAAGATGTGAATAAGTGTAAGTGAATTGTGAAATGTGCAAGGTGTAAATGAGTATGTGAATGTGTTAGCATGTGAACAAATGTAAAACATTGTAATTATGTTTAATTTATGTTAAAACAGCAAGTAAATGGTGCGTATAATTGTAGTATATTCATGAGAGTTAAAATAGAATCCATGCTAGGTGTGATGCTTACAATATGTGTAATTCCATGTTTAGGTTGTGTACATTGTAATATGATTTGAATGGGTTTTAAATTGCTTAATCAGGTTAATTAAAATGTGTAGAAAGCATGTTATAGGTTCTATATTTAATTGTTGAAAGTAAAATAAAGCATGTGTAATGTGCCTCAAATGCTATAAGTTCCATGCTTAGTAGTTTAAATTGTGTGTACCATGCTACATGTGTAAATTACTTCCATTGAATGTTAGCATGTACATATTATGTGTGTAAGGATGATGTACATGGATTGCTTGTTGGGTCTCTTTAGACTCATTCTTGCTTCGGCATACAGGTGCAGGTGTCTCCACTTCTTCCGAGGAGATAGTTAGGAGCGACTCCGAGCGAGAGGAGTAGCATTTATTGTGGAGATCTCTTTATTGTGATTTCTTTTTCATAAGTATGTAATGAATAAGTGATGTATCTCATCTGAACAATGTAATTTGATTTAGAATTGTAATTATGTGGACTTTAGCTTTTTCTTTAAATGCTATATAGACTGTGGATATTTAATGATGATGATGGAATAAGAATGATATTTAGTTCTTTTTATTTCCCCTGTTCTATGTCAATATTTGTGTGCATCTCAGCTTATTGTAATTGTTGGGTCAATGTCCCACTGTGACAACGTTCATTATACCGATGTGGATTGGTATAATCATACCGGTATAAGGAGGGTCATTATAGGGATTCGTATCTGAGAAAGAGGTTGAGATTGTATATGAGTATATGTCATCATCTTCATAATATGCTAAGTCTTTATAGATTTGTCGACATGTGTAGAAATGATTAATAATGAATGAAAGATAGATAAGAAAGTGGTTAAGAATTAATTTAACTTAGTTTCTAATTGTGATTAAATTGTCTTGTAAGCTATGGCTTCTCGTCGTAGGTGAAGTGCCCATGCTAGAGAGGATGAGCCTAAGCGTGAGGATAGGGGTGAACAGCAGGCCCTAGCACCCTAGGGACCTACTATACTTCCTCCACCACCACCAGTAGATTATGGAGTATTCATGCAAGTTCTGGTGCAGGCCATGCAGACTCAGGCCCATACCCAGGCTGCACTCTAGGCTCAGCTGGAGGCTCAGGCTCAGGCTCCAGCTCCAGTTCCCCAGGGGCATGACCATGGTGGTCCTTCCATCATGGAGCGGTTCAAGAGGATGGCTCCACCCTCTTTTAAGGGGGAGAGTGATCCACTGCTAGCGGAGAGCTAGATGAGAGAGATAGAGAAGATCTTTCGGGCAATTAGATGTGTTGAGGATAACAAGGTCAGCTTGGCCACCTATATGCTACAGGAGAGGGCCGATGTGTGGTGGACCTCGTCATTGTGTACCCAATTTGAGGACGGTGCTGTCGAGGTAGCATGGGACGAGTTTGTGAGGCTTTTTTGGGCCAAGTCCGTCCCAGAGCATATCCAGGACAAGATGGGTCAGGAGTTCATTACGTTGACTCAGGACTCCATGACCGTACTCGAGTACGAGGCCAGGTTTGTGGAATTATCAAAGTATGCACCTCACATTTTGGCTGATGAGCGCAGGAAAGCGAAGAAGTTTGTGATGGGCCTGAAGCCATCATTGAGGTCGAGGCTGGTAGCGTTCGACCATCGTACCCTAGATGAGGCTCTCAGCGTAGCTTGTTAGCAGGAGAGCGAGATGGAGCAATATTTGGAGGAGAAGAAGGCATCGCAAAAGAGGTCTGCACCGCCATTTCAGCGGCAGGACAGGAAGAAGGCGGCATACCAGTCACCGCAGTGTCCTGTGACAGCAAGCAGTCAGCAGGTAGCTTCTTAGCGGTCCTCAGGAGGTCGATCCTGTTGGCCCTTTTGGTACGGCAGCAAGCTAACCTAGAGGGGGGGTGAATAGATTTTTCTAAAATCTGAAATAGAAACTTAAACACAGAAAATTAACACTTGAAAGTTTGGTTAGTTAAGTGTGATAAAGAGTAGCAATGTGGAAATAAATAAATAATCACACAAAGGACACAAGGAATTTACCTTGGTTCGGCCTTTCCCACATGGAAGTCCTACGTCCAGTCCCCAAGCAACTTCTTGGGTTTTTACTAACCAGGAGTACAGTCCCCCTCAAGGACAATACAATGCCCAGCACCCCAACTGGTCTTCTTCTCTTTCCCGGGCAAGAAGGCAGCCCACTTCTTTTACATGTCAAGAAGCCAACCTCCTAGTACAAACCCCAATGCGGTTCTACTACACACAAACCCCTAGCTAGGTTCTACACTGTATACAGTCCTACAGCTGGACAAAGATCTTTCTTAGAAAAGAAAGAACACGGCTGAGAGTTGGGACAGATGAACACCAACTAAAAGACACACTCAGCTAAAAGACTCTCCCCAAGAATTACAATGATCAAAAAGAGAGAGTGAAGACAGGAAGGCTTGAAAGCATTGAGGTCTTCTGCTATGAAAGGCTTCTCTTGATTTGGCTTGAGCTCTTCTCTCTTTCTTTGAGTGTATGTGGCGTTGAGATTCCTCACTGGTTGTACAGTCCTTCAAAGATCTTCAGGAAAGCTCTCTCTATTTTCTTCAGCCTTGCATCTTCTTTTATATGATAGGCTTATGAATAGATCTGTTGAAGAGATTCGTTGGAGCTCTTCTAGTTGTTGTTGATCTTCTATTTCTTCTGATATTTTGTGGTCTACGAGGTCTGCAAGCATAGAAGAAAGTGTTTAGCTAAAACTGTGTTTCTATCAAAAAGCTCACATACCTCTATGCTTTCTGTTTTCTCCCAGAATTAGTAAGTGACCACCTTTCTATCTGACAGGAGAGAAGAGATCTAGAGAGATAAAAGAAAATCTTCTGTCAGAGACATTTTTTACTTTTCATTAAGCGCCAAACATATTTGAAGGATATGAGTATAAAGAAAATCGATATTTACATGAAATCGAAGTTTGGACAAAAATTGATCTTTCACTTATCGAATCCATGTGAGAAGCAAATCGATCTTTCTCTTAAAAATCGATATTTAAAGTGAATCGATGTTTCACTTATCGAGTCGATGTTTGAACAAAATCGATCTTTCACATATCGAATCATTGTGAGAGGCAAGTCGATGTTTCTCTTACAAAATTGATGTTTGAAGCAAATCAATGTTTCACTTATAGAGTCGATGTTTGGACAAAATCGATCTTTCACTTATCGAATCGTTATGGCATTCAAATCGTTATGAAACATATCAAATCGATGTTTTTGTCAAATAGATGTTCTCAATTATGAAATCGATGTAAGAGAGAAATCAATGTGACGATCAAATCATTATGGCACTTATCGAATCAATGTGAGAATCAAATTGTTGTTTCTCACTTATGAAATTGTTATGAAAGCTAAATCGTTATGAGAGAAAATCGTTGTTCTCACTTATCAAATCATTATGAAAATCAAATCGTTTCTTCACTTAATGAATCGTTACACGATTAAATCATTGTGTAACTTATCAAATCGTTGTTAGTGAAGTCGATGTGGCACTTTAAACGGAAATCGATGTATATTGAATGAACATCGATTTAGCATTTTAGTGCACAGCACACAACGATAATTCCATAAATTTATATTTATTAGGAAAACATGATATTAAATATATTTAATAATATTTAATTAATCATAAATTTTGTTATCACCAAAATATAAGGGTAAAATATAGGAGTGGTTCAACAATCTCCCCCTTTTTGGTGATGAGAAAATTTATGAGAATTTTTGACAAAAATATTTAATGCATAAAAATTCAAAAAACTCATAAATAATGCATACTCTCCCCCTTTTTGTCATTAACCAAAAAGGAAGGATCTTACCATGCATTCTCTCCCCTTTTGAGAAAATTTCTTACCATTGAGGGGTTCAACAATGATTAACATTAATGAATAACTCCCCCTTAGTCTGTGCTTCCCTTGAATGTTTTCTCCCCCTAAGCATAAGGCTCCCCCTGACATAGCGGGTCCTCTTGAGGATTCTTCACTTGTCTATCGACAGGTGTTTCTTGGTGTGTCGACCGGTTGATCTCTTGAGTCGTCTTGTTGACTGGTTGTTTGACAAGTCTTCAAAAAAAAAATTTATCTGCATAGATCTTAGAGAAAGCTTGCAAACATTGTTAGTAGTAATATAAAATTCAATATTTGTGACTACTCCCTCTTCAGTTAGGAGTTGAATGAAGTGTTGGCAGTCATCCTTACCTTAAGCATCCTTTGGTTATGATGCTCTAAGACTGTCCTGAAAATAAGCTACTCAGAAGTAGGTACCCAAATCTTTTTGGGTCCTTGATGGTTAGATGCATGAAAATAACCTTTAAGAATCCAAACTAAGTGCCTTGTTGTACAGGCATTTACAGTGTGTCCTAGTTGATTGCAATGAGAACAACAATGAATATAGTTTGTTCTACAGTTCTTATTGTTTTTATGATGTCTATTTAGAACACAATTTTTGGAAACCTTTTCCTTTACAGGGGCCTTTTTCTGAGGCATCTTTGTTTCTTTTATAAATTTTGGTAATGGATATTTTTCTGGAATTATGGCTTGTTTTCCTTTTAGCGGAGGAATGTAACCAATCCCTTATTTGTTATTTCCAGATTTTGATCCTTTTAAGCATAGGGCTAAAGATGTTTTCCCTTTAGTTAATTTTCTAAATAATTCTTTTAAATACAGATGTTCTTCAGTTAGAGTTTTTAATTTTTCTTCTAATTCTAATTTTTCATTGTCGTTATTTTTTAAGTCTTCATTCAAAAGATGAATGTTATCTTTACTGTCCTTTAATTGTTTTTCTAGTTGCTCCAATTCGGATTTAAGATCAGAATTGATGTTTTCTAAGAAAATAGTGTTGTTTTTCAAATTCTTTAATTCTTTTACAACATTTTTATGTTTTTCATATAGTTCATAAAATACTTCTTCTAAGTCTTTAGACTCTGACCCTGAATCAGTGCATGAATCAAAAAATAGGTCAGAATGTACCTCATCTAGTCCTACCATGAGGGCTAGATTTACTTGCTCTTTCTCTGAACTTGAGCTTGTGGCCTCATCATTTTCCCAAGCAGCAGCCATGGCTTTTCATCTAAATATCTTGTGCTGCTTCATAGATTTTTCTGGTTGACCAGTCTTCTTTAGTTTAGGACAATCTGGTCTTAGATGTCTAGGTTTTCTGCATTCATAGCAGACTGGTTCTTTCTGCTTTTTCACTTTCCTTTGTATCCTTCTTGACCCATTTTTCTTCTTTAAAATCTTCTGAAGTTTGAACAGTACTTCATCAACATCACTGTCTTTAGATCCTACAATTTTTGAGCTAGAAGAAGAAGAAGTGGAAGGATCAGCTGCCACTTTAAGAGCATTAGTACATTTTTTCTTTGATGAGCTTTCAGATAGTCACTCCATATTAATTTCATGTGCCATGAGAGAACCAATTAGCTTGTCATGGCCTTCTTCAATAGCTGTGACCTTAGGGTCCATGAAATAGTTAAAGACCTAAGTATTTTTATGATAGTTTCATCATCAGAAAGATTTTTGCCAAGTGAGCTTACACCAACTACTATACTCGAAAATCTATTGTACATCTGAGTTATATTTTCGTTAGGAAGCATTTTAAACTGCTCATATTGTGAGTCAAGAATGTCTATCCTAGTTTGTTTCACTTTATCTGTTCCTTCATAAGTTATCTGTAGTTTATCCCATATTTCTTTAGCAGATTTACATGTAGATACTCTACTGAATTCTCTTTTAGATAAAGCGCAACATAGATAGTTTTTGATGAACAGTCCATCCCCATGTACTTTTAAATTAATTACTTGCCTATTTTGGTGATAAACAAAACACTGTCAAAAGTTTCTCTAACCTTGTTTATCTAGCCATCAGCACAGGATTTACCCAAAGAAAGTCAAGCATTTGTGGTAAGTCTTACATACATCTTTTCTCAGAAGAGCCATAACGACTTCTTCAGAAATTATAACGACTTGCTCGTCACAACGACTCTGTAAGTTATCGTAACGACTTCTTCAGAAGTTATAACGACTTGCTCATTATAACGACTCTGTAAGTTATCATAACGACTTCTTCAGAAGTTATAACGACTTGCTCATTATAACGACTCTGTAAGTTATCGTAACGACTTCTTCAGAAGTTATAACGACTTGCTCATTATAACGACTCTGTAAGTTATCGTAACGACTTCTTCAGAAGTTATAACGACTTGCTCATTATAACGACTCTGTAAGTTATCGTAACGACTTCTTCAGAAGTTATAACGACTTGCTCATTATAACGACTCTGTAAGTTATCATAACGACTTCTTCAGAAGTTATAACGACTTGCTCATTATAACGACTCTGTAAGTTATCGTAACGACTTGCTCGTCATAACGACTCTGTAAGTTGTCATAACGATTTCTTTAGAAAGTTACAACGACTTGCCATGTTTCATAACGATTTCTTTTATCATCTGTTATAGAACGACTTGGTTGTGATAACGATTTCATAAGTTATCATAACGACTTCTTATCAGTCTACAGCAACTTGATCATAACGATTCTATCAGATTTTCACAACGACTGCATAAGTCATGTTTCCATTTAATTAACGTTTTTCCTTGATTTAATCTACGTTGAATAGTCAAAGTCGCATCTCGTCTGATTGACTGCCATGCATTTAATAAAGACTGAACGTATCTCTGCATGGACACAGAACATATCTTCCATTCTGGTGTATTCTCTGCATGCATCTTTTAGAACGATAAAGTATTACTACTATATTTGTGTCTATCTGCTTTGACGTTGATTGACATCTGGAGATAGTATAGCTGTCTACCATTAAAGCTCAACCTTGTAGAACCTTAAGGATGTACTATCCTACAACAACGGACACAGAAGGAACTACAAGCAAACTCAGAAGATCTTATCTCTTTGCGTGCTCCAAAGAACAAAAGACTGTTGACAGGAAGCTTCCACAAAACCTTCAGTCTAACGTACACCAAAGCTGTGAGACAACGGTCATCTCCTTGTCCTCATTCAAATCGGAGATACAAATACAAGATGAAGCTCGGAAGACAAACGTGACAAAATTCAATTCATATTGAAGAGCGGCTAGAACTCTGCAGCTTTCAAGTCTTCAAATTTTTCTCTAGAGCCAGAAATTCAGTCTTTTCGATCTTGGCTCTTAGCTCCCTGTGCTGTGAGAAGAAAAATTAAGGAAGAGCTAGTTAGTTCTGAGAGAGTGCACTTTGTGTAGATCTTCGTCTCTCAGTGCTTGTAGCTTCAGATTGAGTTTTGTAAAAGCTTGATCTAGGGGCTAGTCTTTTTCTCTCAAGAATTTTCCTGTGTTATTCCCTTCGTGTGTGAAGGAAGACCTGGTGGTTTCCAGGGTGGTGTTATTCCCTTCGTGTGTGAAGGAAGACCTGGTGGTTTCCAGGGTGGTGTTTTTCCCTTCGTGCGTGAAGGAAGACCTGGTGTTGCCAGGGTGTTGTGTTCCCTTCAGGGTGAAGGAAGACCAGCTAAGCTGGGTGGTTGTTTTTGTCCATAGGGGGACTGTACCCCAGTTAGTGAAATCCTGAGGATTGCTCAGGGACTGGACGTAGGACTCCTAAGGAGAGGAGATCCGAACCAGGATAAATCTGTGTGTTGTGTGATTGTCTTCTTTGTGTGATTGTTGTTTCTACTAACCATTACTAATCCCTTTCAAGAACTCTTTATGTTTGTTTGAGTTCAGGTTTTTATCAGATAAATTTTTAAAGACCCATTCACCCCCCCCCTCTGGGTTAGCCAACCGGGCAACAAGTGGTATCAGAGCGAGTCTCTTCGACAAAGAACAAGATCCAACGATCTGAAGAGTAAAGATCCATGGCAGCCCAAGGTCACTTCGAAGGTCAGTCTGTCAACAGACCTCCTTTGTTCGATGGTGAAGATTATACGTATTGGAAGACCAGGATGGAATACTTTCTACAAGGCCACGATTATCAAATCTGGTCAATAGTGGAAGAAGGTGATCTGGTCGTCACAAATGAGAAAGCACAATGGACAGATGAAGATAGAAAGAAAATCTCCTTGAACTGTAAAGCTAAGAGCATTCTATGTTGTGCTCTAAGCAAGAAGGAGTTCAACAGAGTTTCAGCATGCAAATCCTCCATGGAAATGTGGGAAAAGTTAAGGATTACATATGAAGGTACAGACAAAGTAAAGGAGACAAGAATCGACATTCTTGTCACTCAGTATGAAAGATTTCAAATGCAAACAGGTGAGTCTATTACCCAAATGTTTAGTAGATTTACTGACATCACTAATGGCCTAGCAAGTCTAGGAAAGTCATATGAGAATGCAGATATGGTAAGGAAGATTCTCAGATCCTTGCCATCTTCATGGACGGCAAAGGTCACAGCTATCGAAGAAGCTAATGATCTTAAGAGAATGTCAGTAGAAAAACTCATCGGGTCTCTCATGGCCCATGAAATAAACATGGAAAGACTAGGAGAATCCTCCAGTAGAAAGAAGCAGTCAAATGCGCTTAAAGCTAATGGGGACTCATCAGAAGAATCCTTAGATAACAGTGAAGATAGCAAAGATAGTGATGATGAAGAAGCCATGCTCTCAAGAAGATTGCAGAGAATCTTGGCAAAGAAGAAGAAGTTCCAGTCTGGTAGGAGGTACTTCAAGAAAAACAAAGATCTCAAGAGACCAGATGGAAAAGATCAGAAGAGGAATGAGCCACTTTGCTATGAATGCAAGAAACCTGGACATATCAAGGCAGACTGTCCAATGCTAAAGAAAAATGATCACAAGAAGAAGGACAGCTCCAAGAAGTTCAGAAGATTCAAAAAGAAAGCCATGGCAGCTGCATGGGACAACAGCAGCGACTCAGACAGTGAGTCAAGCTCCAGCAGTGAAGAAGAAGAAGCCAACCTGGCTCTTATGGCAAATACCGAGGATAAGGTAACATCTGATTCCTCTTTCGATTCCTGTAATGACTCAGATTCGGATAATTTGGAAAGTGCATTTAATGAACTCTACGATAAGTATAAAGAAGTGTGTAAACTACTTAAGCTAAGCAAGAAAAATATCACATGTCTCGAAAATACCAACTCAGATTTAAAATCTGAAAATGAAGAACTAGAAAAACAAATAATTGAGCTTAAGAGAAGAAATGAACTATTATGTGAAAACTTAAAAGACAAGAACAGAAAAATCATTGACCTAGAAAAACAGGAAAGCTCAGATGATTTAAGAAAAACGGTAAATGAATTAAATGAAGAAAACAATACACTAGCAAGCACCTTAGAAAAGTTTACAAATGGAAAGAATTCCTTATTATTAAAAGGTGCTAGAAGATCTGGTAAGAATAAACGAGGTTAGGTTACATACCGCCAGAAAATGAAGAAGAAATAATCTATCCAGAAAAATATCCAACTCCTAAGTTCACTCCAGAACAAGATGTGGCATATAAAGCGAATTTTAAATACATAGTAAGAGTGACAATAACATCATGTTGTAATCACTGTAATAAGCTAGGACATTTAAAATCCACCTGTCCAACAAGACATAAGAAGTGGATAATAAAAAGTAAAAATAATGATACTGACCCATCAGGACCCAAAGGAACTTGGGTACCTAAATCTTGATGTCTTTATTTCAGGCTAACCTTCGAGCATCCAAATGGTATTTGGATAGTGGGTGCTCAAGGCACATGACAGGAAACCTGAAGCTTTTCTCCCATCTTCAAGATGAAGAAGGAACAGTCACTTATGGAGATAATGGAAAAGGAACTGTAGTAGGCAGTGGATCAGTTAACAGCAAAGGAAAAACAGTCATAGAAGATGTACTGTTAGTCAAAGGTTTAAAGCACAACCTCATAAGTATTAGTCAGCTGTGTGATAGAGGACATCAAATCAAATTTCAAGAGTCAAAATGCAGCATACTAAAGGATGGAGCAGTCATCTTTGAAGCAAATAGAGAGAAGAATCTGTACGTGCTCTACCTTGAAGAACTCAAAGAGCAAAATGTGTGTCTGGCAGCCAGCAAAGACAAATCAACCGATCTGTGGCACAGAAGGTTAGGCCACTGCAGCTTGGATGGCATGAGCAAGCTCAGAAAGAGAAACCTTGTGGAAGGACTACCGAAAATCAATGGTAAATTAGAAAGTGTTTGCAGACCTTGTGCTAAGGGAAAGCACACTAAGAGTTCCTTCAAGTCAAAGACGGTGGTGACCACCTCAAAACCCTTAGAGCTCCTACATATGGATCTATTTGGGCCAATGAGAACTACCAGTCTTGGAGGAAAGAATTTCGGATTTGTTTTAGTAGATGACTACTCAAGATTCACATGGGTATCTTTCTTAGAACATAAAAATGACACTTTTGATAATTTTGTTAGTTTCAGCAGAAAAATCCAGAAAGATCAGAAGTTCAGCATAGTATCCATTCGATCTGATCATGGTGGTGAGTTCCAAAATGAAAAGTTTGCTAGATTCTGTGATGATCAAGGAATTCAGCACAATTTCTCAGCACCAAGGACACCGCAGCAAAATGGTATAGCCGAACGGAAGAACCGAACTCTCTTGGATATGGCAAGAACTATGCTTTGTGAATATGAGTTACCAAGATATTTCTGGGCAGAAGCAGTCAACACAGCCAGCTACATTGTCAACAGAGTCATGATCAGGCCAATCCTGAAGAAGACTGCATATGAGCTGTTTAAAGGGAAGAAACCAAAGATCAGCCATTTCAGAACTTTTGGATGTCCTTGCTTTATTCACAACAACGGAAAAAGGGATATTGGTAAGTTGGATGCCAAATCAGATGAAGGCATCTTCATGGGGTACACCTCTAAACCCAAAGGCTATAGAGTATTTAATAAACGTACTTTATTGATTGAACAGTCTGTACACATTATTTTTGATGAAACTAATCCCTCCTTGAGAAAGGAAGTAGAGAGTGATATCGATGACGCAGATGAACTGTCCAATAAACTGAAAGACACATCACTTGAAGATAAGGATGATCCGCCTCTGGAAGAAATGCAACAAGAAGAAATTTCTCATGAATCTCTTCCAAAGGAATGGAGATACAAGAAAGATCACCCACCTGAAAACATTATTGGTGATCCATCGGTAGGGGTAAGAACAAGAGGTAACTTGATTCCTTGTGATTACCTCGCCTTTGTTTCTCAATTAGAGCCTAAGACAGTCAATGAAGCCCTAACTGACGAATCCTGGATAATAGCAATGCAAGATGAATTAAATCAATTCAAGAGAAACCAAGTATGGTCACTTGTTCCTAGACCATCAGACCATCCTGTGATCGGCACTAAATGGGTGTTCAGAAACAAATTGGATGAATCTGGTGTAATTCTAAGAAACAAGGCCAGACTGGTGGCTCAAGGCTATTGTCAAGAGGAAGGCATAGATTTTGATGAAACCTATGCACCAGTGGCTAGACTTGAGGCCATTAGAATGCTACTAGCTTATGCTTCTGCATTAGATTTAAAGTTATTTCAAATGGATGTTAAATCTGCATTTCTAAATGGTTTTATAAAAGAAGAAGTTTATGTGGAACAACCGCCGGGTTTTGATGATACAGACTTTCCGAATCATGTTTTTAAGTTGCATAAGGCTCTATATGGTTTAAAACAAGCACCTAGAGCCTGGTATGAAAGACTTAGTTCTTTTCTCACAAAACATGGTTTCAATAGAGGTCAAGTAGATAGCACTCTTTTTATAAAAACAAAAGCCAAAAATATACTGTTGGTTCAAATTTATGTGGATGACATCATCTTTGGATCTACTGATGAATCCTTGTGCAAGTATTTTGAAAAGCTAATGCAGGGGGAATTTGAGATGAGTATGATGGGAGAGCTCAACTACTTCCTTGGACTTCAAATCAAACAAGGAAAGGAAGGAATTCACATCTGTCAAGCAAAGTACACCAGAGAACTGCTAAAGAAATTTGGATTTGAAAACACCAAGCCACTGTCAACACCAATGAGTACATCAACTAGGTTGGACAATGACAAGGATGGTAAGAAAGTAGATCAAAAGATCTACAGAGGTATGATAGGTTCATTACTTTATCTAACCGCAAGTAGACCTGATATATTATTTAGTGTATGCATGTGTGCTAGATATCAAGCCGACCCTAGAGAATCACATTTAATTTCTGTCAAAAGGATTTTCAGATACTTAGCCAGGACTCATGATCTAGGACTATGGTATCCAAACTCCTGTGATGTAAAATTAGTAGGGTATTCTGATGCTGATTATGCTGGATGCAAGGTAGATAGAAAAAGCACCAGTGGTTGCTGTCAATTTCTTGCAGGGTGTTTAATCTCATGGTCCTCAAGGAAACAAAATTCAGTAGCACTATCTACAGCTGAAGCCGAGTACGTAGCTGCTGGAAGTTGCTGTACACAACTCTTATGGATAAAGCAACAACTTGAGGATTTTGGACTCAAAGTCAAGAAAATTCCTCTGCTATGTGACAACACCAGCGCTATCAACCTCACCAAAAATCCAATTCAGCACTCCAGGACCAAACATATTGAGGTCAGATATCATTTTATTCGTGATCATGTAGCAAATGGCAATATTGAAATATCGTTTATTGATACAAATAATCAGCTAGCAGATATTTTCACAAAGGCCTTACCTGAAGAGAGATTTACATCTCTTAGAAGGGAGTTAGGCATGTGTATTTTGTGAAAAGATCTTCATTTAAAGCTGGTATAAAAATTCTCAGAATTTAAGAAGGTTCTCTCTCTCTCTCTTTCTGTGTCAAAATCAATTCAAAAGTCTCAGTTTAAGCGTTCCGTCCGATAAGTCATAGCTTTTTCAAGACGGTCAACCTCGCTTGTCGTTTTCTGACGCCTCACCTTTTGGAGCATTTATTTTCTTTAAATCGATGCGTTAACGATTCCTCTTCCTCATTCACTTTTTCCCCTCCTTCGTCCCGACGCATGAGCCGATGCCCTAGCGACTCTTGCCTCTACCCTCTGCAAATTTGAAGCTTCCATCTCCTTCCCGCGAAATCGTTTGAGGGTTTCCTCTCATCACCCTTCTCGTCACCCCTTCAAACCTTCTCCCACCTGAATCCATGGCCGCACCAGCTATTGCCGGAAGTGTGGGTGGCTACAGCGCCGAATACCTCTCCCCAGCGCAGGAGGAGCGCTTCACCTTTGTGAAGACAAAGCTCTGTGGTCACAAGGAAGTAGATGTTTCAGATCTGCAGAAAAATGGAATGAGCAGCCTCATTGAGAAGATCGACCAGATGAAGTGGAAAGGGCTTACCACTTGCTCAGAGGTAAGTTATCCGGACCTGGTAAAGGCGTTCTTTGTATGCTTAAGAACAGAAGAAGATGGGGCCCTCGTTTCTTCAGTCAAGGGCACCGTAATCAGAATCGACCAGGAATTGCTTAGGATGCTATTTGGAGTAAGCATATCGGGCTTCAGTGGAATTCATTCTGTAGATACCCAAGAAAAGGGTTTGGGGATTGTTGGGCCAGGGTTCAAGATGAGGGATGGCAAGCTAGATATCAATCAGTTAAGTGCCTTCAACCGCCTCCTTCACTTTATCGTTTGTCAGATTTTGGTTCCCCGAAGTGCAACCTTCTCCGCTTGCACTAAGGCTGACTCCGATCTGATGTACTGGGCCATTAAAAATGAGGAAATCAATATGGCCGCAGTGATGATGGAGAGAATGAAATTTGCCAGGGAGCAGATTTGGGACACTAAAAGCAAGTTGAATGTGTCCCTTCCCTATGCCCATTTACTCACCAGAATCTTCAGACACTTCGGTGTAGATGTCTCAGGGGCAGTTGTGGAGAAGATGGGCCAAGCTATCAGGTCCAGAAACTTAAAGAAGAGCGGTTTTTCAGTAGTCAATGGGGTCTGGTTCAAGGCTTCAGTTGCAGAAGGTGAAGGTCTCATTGGTGAGCCTTCAGTTACTCAACCCAGTCAGAGGCAGATTCTGTGATGCCCGAATTGCCACTGGAATCAGGTTCTGTTCCAGTCATTGTAGAAACAGAGCAGGAAGGGCCATCTATGGCCAGAAATCAGTCAGAGGCAGCAACAGCAGTGAGGGCAGAGGAAGACAGGCCAGCTACAGCAGATCCAGTTGTGCCTCCTGTTGAAAGGAGAATTGAGGACATTCTTCCTGAAGACATCCTGCCTGTTATGGAGCAGTCTGTGGCATCAGGCCACATCTTTGTAGACGGTCCAGTAGAAGAAGAGCAGCAAAATCCTAAGGATAATTCAATGGAAATGGATGCTCCCTGTCAGGGGGAGACTGGTGCAGTTGCAGAAGATGCTCCACTTGAGGGGGAGCAATCCCAAGAACACCAGATGTTGCACCTCCAGCCACCAGCGATCAGGAGGAAGACCAGAGAGAGTCTGAAAATTTGGATGCCAGAGAAGGGGAGACAGCTAGTTCATCAAGCTCTGATGAGGACAATAATCCACCTCCTCCAGCTACAAAGGGCAAAGAGAAAGATATAGCTCCTGAAGTACCCCTTTTAGCTGATGCACCATTTGAAAGACAGGTCAAGCAAAAGATTATCATCAATTTAAAACCTGTGATTGAGAGGTTGGATGCTCAGGGTGAGCTGCTTTGCTCACTTCAGACTGATGTGAATTCCATCTTTCTAAGCCAAGCTTCAGCCCGCAAGGAATTGGTTCAGATTCGCTCTGCCATGACATGGTTTCATCAGGAAATGGGGACCATGAAGAATTTGCTATCTGACATCCTTCAGGCAGTTGGAGCTCAAGCTCCTGCTCCTCCAGCAGCTCAGGAGCCTCACTCAAGTGTACCTGAGCCCTCCGGGCAGTCAGCAGCAGCAGCAGAAGCCCCAGCTGAAGAGTCAGGGCCAACAGGGCCAGCTGAAGATTCAAGGCCATCAGGGCCAGTTGTGATGGAATCAGGGCCACCAGGGCCGGCAGTGTTGGATCCGTTGCCTCCCTTGCCTGAAGAAGTGGTTTCAGATCCTCCACCCCTTGCTCCCCCTTCTACCAACACTCCCATTCCTCCTTCTCCACCCTCTAACTCCACAGCTCCACCTGCTCCACCTCCCTTCAAAAAGCCCAGATCCAGGCCCATTTCCTCTCCCACACCTTTTCCTCCTCATCCCATCACATCCTCTCCTGTTTCTTCTACTTCTCATCTTTCCTCTGCTCAAGAATTTGAGGCCCCTCCAGCATCCTCAGCTGGAGCCTCATCCTCTTCTGGTACATCTTCACTTCCAGAAGTAGGATCTCTCAATTCTGATGCATTTCTGAACCCCCCTGCACCTCCCTCCTTTATCACTATTTTCCTACAGATGTCCAAGTCGACTCACCCTTTCTTGATAAAATCAAGGATGAGTTTGAAGAGGTCATTCTTAAATCTGTGCTAAAGGTAGGTGACCACCTTTCCAAGACAGACTCTTCCAGTACTGTCTCCAAGAAACGAAAGCTTTCTTCCTCCACATCTCCTCTTTACCCTCCCTTGTGGTTTTCTCTTACAGTCACCCACAAGCATACCTCTCTGTACAAAGAATACCTTCAAAAGGTTGTCTTTGCCACTCTTCACAATCTTCCTTTTCTTAACCTCTCTGACCATTTAGATGTTATTCTTCCCTATACTCCTCTGTCTAAGGCCGACAAATCCAAAATCTTCTCCTCCGCCCACTCCAAAACTGAGGAGCAATGGGCTAAATCTCATAAAGATCTGTACAGTCGCTTCCTTCAGGCTAAGGCAGCAAGGTTTCCACCCAGGGATCACTCCTTGACCCTTTCTGAGTGGTTTCAGTTTCACCACCAGAACACCTGGGCTCCTGCCATTCAGAAGCTCATCAAGCTGGTCAGGCATTTCCAAACATTCAACAACTACAGGTATCTCAACAATTTACCTGAAGTTCAGCTCAGCCAGTTCAAGAGAGCCATCAAGGTCCTAACCCACTCTGAGCAGTCTGAGGAAATCAGAGTAGATTTTGCCACTCTTAATTTACCTGAAGAGATTTTCCTGCCTCAGATTCATTTCCTGATTATGGAATCTTCGGTTGGTTCCATCGTTTTTGAGCATTTTGCAAGGGTTATGGGCAGAATCAAGATTCAGAAAGGCCTTCAGGTTGGTTTTCCTAGATTTCTTTTCCGGGAATACCATAGAGGGTTTGTCAACTCTGCTGTCCTTGCCCCTCTCCTCTCAGAATGTGAAAGGCTGAATGCCTCCGATTGGTCCAAGTTTTACTCTCTGTCTGCTCAGCAGCTAGCACATCTGAATGCTGCTCAAGCCAGGGAAGGGAAAGCTCCTATCTCTCCTGCAACCTTCTTGGATATGAATTCAATCCAGCTGGTCTTTGATCCCTACCACGTTTGGGCTGAAAGATACAAAGTGTTTTTAGCTCTTCGCCAGGAACTCAAGGACAAACAGATTTTCTACTCTGTCACCATGGATCAGTTTCTTGCCTGTGCAAGTTTTGGTAAAACAATCATCACCTGCTCCTCCATGGATCCAGACGAGTATGACCTGTTTCTTACCAAGCAGCGCAGCCTCTATCTATCCAAGATGGCTCCAATCATGGGACCATCCTTCTCCATTGAGAGCGGTGCCTTTAGGCAATTCTTCAAGCGTCAGGAAGAGCAAGCCTGGGAAGCTATTTCTCATTATGCCTCCCTTCTCTCTCCTGCTTATTATTTGCCTGTACCTCCTCAATCTTAATTGAATGGATTGTGCTCCTTCTCCTCATTGTCTCTTATTCTTTGTCTCTTTCCTTTTGCTTTTTGCTTAATGACAAAAAGGGGGAGAATGATTACCTACTTGTGTCTGACACATTCCTGAATCATGACTCAAGTACTTTAATTCATGTTTAATACTCAGTACTACTTAAATATTGATCATAGTTTTGTCATCACCAAAAGGGGGAGATTGATGAACAGTCCATCCCCATGTACTTTTAAATTAATTACTTGCCTATTTTGGTGATAAACAAAACACTGTCAAAAGTTTCTCTAACCTTGTTTATCTAGCCATAAGCACAGGAATTACCCAAAGAAAGTCAAGCATTTGTGGTAAGTCTTACATACATCTTTTCTCAGAAGAGCCATAACGACTTCTTCAGAAATTATAACGACTTGCTCGTCATAACGACTCTGTAAGTTATCGTAACGACTTCTTCAGAAGTTATAACGACTTGCTCATTATAACGACTCTGTAAGTTATCGTAACGACTTCTTCAGAAGTTATAACGACTTGCTCATTATAACGACTCTGTAAGTTATCGTAACGACTTCTTCAGAAGTTATAACGACTTGCTCATTATAACGACTCTGTAAGTTATCGTAACGACTTCTTCAGAAGTTATAACGACTTGCTCATTATAACGACTCTGTAAGTTATCGTAACGACTTCTTCAGAAGTTATAACGACTTGCTCATTATAACGACTCTGTAAGTTATCGTAACGACTTCTTCAGAAGTTATAACGACTTGCTCATTATAACGACTCTGTAAGTTATCGTAACGACTTGCTCGTCATAACGACTCTGTAAGTTGTCATAACGATTTCTTTAGAAAGTTACAACGACTTGCCATGTTTCATAACGATTTCTTTTATCATCTGTTATAGAACGACTTGGTTGTGATAACGATTTCATAAGTTATCATAACGACTTCTTATCAGTCTACAGCAACTTGATCATAACGATTCTATCAGATTTTCACAACGACTGCATAAGTCATGTTTCCATTAATTAAACGTTTTTCCTTGATTTAATCTACGTTGAATAGTCAAAGTCGCATCTCGTCTGATTGACTGCCATGCATTTAATAAAGACTGAACGTATCTCTGCATGGACACAGAACATATCTTCCATTCTGGTGTATTCTCTGCATGCATCTTTTAGAACGATAAAGTATTACTACTATATTTGTGTCTATCTGCTTTGACGTTGATTGACATCTGGAGATAGTATAGCTGTCTACCATTAAAGCTCAACCTTGCAGAACCTTAAGGATGTACTATCCTACAACAACGGACACAGAAGGAACTACAAGCAAACTCAGAAGATCTTATCTCTTTGCGTGCTCCAAAGAACAAAAGACTGTTGACAGGAAGCTTCCACAAAACCTTCAGTCTAACGTACACCAAAGCTGTGAGACAACGGTCATCTCCTTGTCCTCATTCAAATCGGAGATACAAATACAAGATGAAGCTCGGAAGACAAACGTGAGAAAATTCAATTCATATTGAAGAGCGGCTAGAACTCTGCAGCTTTCAAGTCTTCAAATTTTTCTCTAGAGCCAGAAATTCAGTCTTTTCGATCTTGGCTCTTAGCTCCCTGTGCTGTGAGAAGAAAAATTAAGGAAGAGCTAGTTTAGTTCTGAGAGAGTGCACTTTGTGTAGATCTTCGTCTCTCAGTGCTTGTAGCTTCAGATTGAGTTTTGTAAAAGCTTGATCTAGGGGCTAGTCTTTTTCTCTCAAGAATTTTCCTGTGTTATTCCCTTCGTGTGTGAAGGAAGACCTGGTGGTTTCCAGGGTGGTGTTATTCCCTTCGTGTGTGAAGGAAGACCTGGTGGTTTCCAGGGTGGTGTTTTTCCCTTCGTGCGTGAAGGAAGACCTGGTGTTGCCAGGGTGTTGTGTTCCTTCAGGGGTGAAGGAAGACCAGCTAAGCTGGGTGGTTGTTTTTGTCCATAGGGGGACTGTACCCCAGTTAGTGAAATCCTGAGGATTGCTCAGGGACTGGACGTAGGACTCCTAAGGAGAGGAGATCCGAACCAGGATAAATCTGTGTGTTGTGTGATTGTCTTCTTTGTGTGATTGTTGTTTCTATTAACCATTACTAATCCCTTTCAAGAACTCTTTATGTTTGTTTGAGTTCAGGTTTTTATCAGATAAATTTTTAAAGACCCATTCACCCCCCCCCTCTGGGTTAGCCAACCGGGCAACAGTTTTTAGCCTTAATGTTTAAAGATAATTTAATTTTACCTGCTGTTGTAATAGCTGTAGTACCTTCAGCAGGAACAATAACATAGTCACCTACCTCTGTTACCTGCCACAGATCAAAGTCTGTGATTCGAATGAAGCATTCCATTCGCATCTTCTAATATTGGTAAACCTCTCCATCAAAGAATGGTGGTCTGGTGGCTGGTTGTCCTTCAGCAAATCCTTGAGCTGCCATGGATCTTTGCTCTAAGATCGTTGGATCTTCTTTGAATGTTAAGAGACCCACTCTGATACCACTTGTTGGCCCACCTTTTGAGTACGGCAGCAAGCTAACCTAGAGGGGGGGTGAATAGGTTTTTTTGAAATCTGAAATAGAAACTTAAACACATAAAATTAACACTTGAAAGTTTTGTTAGTTAAGTGTGATAAAGAGTAGCAGTGCAGAAGCAAATAAATAATCACACAGAGGACACAAGGAATTTATCCTGGTTCGGCCCTTCCCATATGGAAGTCCTATGTCCAGTCTCCAAGAAACTTCTTGGGTTTTTACTAACCAAGGGTATAGTCCCTCTCAAGGACAATACAACACCCAACACCCCAGCTGGTCTTCTTCTCTTTCCCGGGCAAGAAGGCAGCCCACTTCTTTTACAGGTCAAGAAGCCAACCTCCTGGTACAAACCCCGGTGCAGTTCTACTAGACATAAACCCCTAGCTAGGTTCTACACTATATACAGTCCTACAGCTGGACAAAGATCATTCTTAGAAAAGAATGAACAGGGATGAGAGTTGGGACAGATGAACACCAACTAAAAGAAACTCTCAGCTAAAAGACTCTCCCCAAGAATTACAATGATCACAGAGAGAGGGTGAAGAGAGGAAGGCTTGACAGCGTTAAAGACTTCTGCTATGAAAGGCTTCTATTGATTTGGCTCGAGCTCTTCTATCTTTCTTTGAGTGTATGTTGCGTTGAGGTTCCTCACTGGTTGTACACTCCTTCAAAGATCTTCAGGAAAGCTCTCTCTATTTTCTTCAGCCTTGCTTCTTCATTTATATGAGAAGCTTTTGAATAGATCCGTTGAAGTGTTCCGTTGGAGCTCTTCTAGTCATTGCTGATCTTCTCTTTCATCTAATAGAGCGAGAGAGTCAAGTAAAAATATAGCAGGACAGTACGTGAACGAATTAGCAAGACTTTCCAAATATAGACTTACCAAGATTAGCACAAGTGTCGGGAATAGCAAGCTAGCACAATGTCAAGGATAGCAAGATGGCCATAGTACAGATAGCACAATGAGTATAGCATAACACAACGAGTATAGCATAGCACTTTCTTGTCAATGGACAACCAGAGAACATAGCACTTTTGATTGTCATTTTAGATAGTCGAGATAGATAGCACTTTGTTGTCAATGGACAACGAGAGAACATAGCACTTTTGATTGTCATTTTAGATAGTTGAGATAGATAGCACTTTGTTACCAATGGACAACGAGAGAACATAGCACTTTTGATTGTCATTTAGATAGTCAAGATAGATAGCACTTGAGTGTAATGCCAAACACTCTGATCATTTAACTCTGATGGGCACTAGCACTTTCGGGCGCACATCCCAGGACCAGATCGGGCCCTTTATATATATTGTCAGGCATTAGTTATATTGTTTATCTTTAGACAATCAGTCAATGGCCAATATAGAGTACCAAGAAGTAGGTGAGACCACTAGATGAATAGACGATATAGTAGAGTGAACGTGAATAGATGAGCGAGTAGAGTATAGATGAGAGTTAGTAGACCTTGCACGTAAAACGTCGCGTAACGAGCGTTAGTAACCATTGCACAACACGCGCACATGTTGTTGGCAGTCGGGCGGAACTCACGACCTTACCACTAGCCATGTTAAGCACAGGTCCAGAGGTCCGGCGTGATTCAAGACGAGAGTGAATTTTCTAATAGACGTTTGGACCATATTGATCCCTAAAGGGTGTAATAGGTGTTAGGGTACAACCGGCTCATTGACCATGTGGGAATCCATGGGCAGAGGAGACTTACGGAGGCCTTGAACAAAGACTTACTAGTCCGACAGAAGGAGTATCCGACGAAGAGTTCATCCAAGTCAAGAAAGTGTGTATATAGAAACAAGTGCTCGAAGTTCTAGAGGAGTTCTAGAACAGTGGAGCGTCGATATCAGTATTCCCAAAACATCGTGAGAAATGATAGACAAGTATAGGGAAATTTAATTACATAAATTACCAGATGTATTATGAAATAATGTCATGCCAAATTACGCCATAATATGGATGGTTCAAAGTGTGTGTAAGCGTCATGAAAATTGTAGATAGAAAATATCATGTGCATATATTTTAATCATACATAAATGTTTGATTTATAACAAGTGTTACTTTCTATATGTAGGACTGTTAAACAAGAGTACAAACACTCTAGATAATCAAGCATTTGCTGAGACAGGGGGTTTCTTGCAAAAACCAAGATCACGACGTACCCTAATGAGGGTCGCGACATGGTCAACTAAGATCGCGACGGGTGCTTGTACGGGTCGGGCAGCAGATCGCGACGACAGGCTCTGTCGCGATCAAATCGCCATAGAGGGTGTTGTCACGATGACCCTTGTGAACGCAGCCTATCAGGCTGTCACGTTTACAGGGTCTGCGCTTGAGTCCGACAAGGAAAGGACTTTTCATTGGATTGCGGGCTAGAACTTATCCTATTTGACACAGGGTGATTCAGAAATCATAACTAATTGTATAGTCAACGAAAAAACATGAAACCAGTTGCAAAACGACCTAGACATGCATTGGTACTTACAATAATTAGGAATTGGAAAACAATCAGGGTTTGGACATGTTTTAAAAATGGGTATTCATGATGAACATGAAACAGTACATAGTTGAGATCAACGATTAAATTTGCAAGATAGGGTGAATCAAATTTAGGGCTTTTAGGGGCAAAAGATGCCTAACATGCATCAGCCGCTACAGTAAAAATCTCGTGGTATGGGGTTGAGTATACAAGGAGGTTAAGAATTAAGAAGAGGGTTTGGGGTCATGTAAGTTGCAGAACATGAAAAATCAAGATCGAAAGATATGCTCAATGGAAAATTATGAAACCAAAGGGCTTTTGTTCCTGATAGATGAGACATCCTACAGAAATAGTTTCATGGTTTATGCTTGTGAGAATGCCTACCTTTGATCGTTTTCCTCTTCTAGGGTTAAGACTTGAAGAACTCGGGGAACAACTTGAGAGATCCTTCCTCTCCACGAATTCTCCTCCTCTTGGCCTCTCCTCCTGGTACAGGAACCACTTGGCATGAGCTAGGGCCGGCCATGAGGGTTTAAGAGAAGAATTTAAGCTTCTCGCTATTCCCTTTCCTAGTTTAAGCCTAACTCCTATTAAATTCCGAATTTCCTATTTTCCTCCCCCCTTTTGAAGAAAGAGATCTCCTATTTGGGTTGGGAGAGAGGGAATTTCATGGCCAGCCCATTAGGGTAGGTTTAGGAATCCCAATCCAACTCAAACTTCTATTTGTAATGTATTAAATACCTCTTTTCTATTTTAGTAATATTTTAGTTACGAATTTTGGGTATTTCTCTATTATTCCCCTTTTAAAAATCTCTATTTTAGCCCACTAATTTCTAATGGGTCCATTTAATAAAGCCCATTACTTATTTTCATTTGATCGGTTTTATTTAATTCTTTTTTCTTTGATTTTCTAATTACTTTTTATTATTATTATTTTGAAAAATTCAGGTTACTACATGGCTTGTAACCGAGACAAGCCCAGTAGGCACAGGCACGCACGACACCCCTTCCAGAAACCCCTAGAAGGGCCGTCAGCCAACGCCGGCACACAATGCACTGCTCGAGAAACTAGAACACCACCAGATAGAATAGAAACCAACGCTCTGCTAATAATCGATTGGCAGTCAGACAATCAATTATTAGACAGACGCGCGCCTCCTAGCACCGCAGCTAGGACACGGTCACGAAGGTGTCACCTTCGGTCACTGAACATAGGGAGGCAACCTGCCACGTTCCCACCAGACGATCCTAAGGGAATACACGGCCCTGGGGCACAAGTCGACATGCCAATAGTGGCCACGGAAAGCACCCGAGGTAGACCAGGTCTTGTCGCGCCCTCCTAAGCCGTCGTGATACCATCGCGATGGTCAGGGCCACCGCGACAAGACCCAGGTCGCGTCGGGGAAGCACGCCGCGACAACCAACTTGTCGCGACAGGAGACCAGGTCACGACACCATTGTTGCGACGGCCGACCAGGCCGTGACAGCAAGAGGATAGCGGCGGAAGGCCAGGTCACGACATGACCCTTATCGCGACGGCCAACTACTCCGCGATAAGGTTACTTCCAACCAAGGCAATGCCTTCTCAATGTCGCGACACGCTCGACGGTCGCGACATCAGCTGGAAGGCGGATCGTCGGGATGTTACATCCTGGGGTCACCACCACTACACTAACAACACCACAACGGGGAGGGGAGCATGGGAAAAGATGTAAATCATGCAATGAACCCTGAGGGCTCCAATCCACACTAACAAGCATGGGAACAAGAGATCCCTACAAATTTGAAGAACCGATACCCCCAAGGAGGGCCTTCATGAAGCCACGACCACCTCCTCCTCGCTCCACACGATGCTCCAGCACTCCGCATGAGCCGCCGCCACTCCTCCAAGCTCTAATCGTCGGAGAACAAGGGGGAAGGAGGCTTCCCACCTCAGAGAGGAGGAAGGGAAGGAAAAGGGAAAAGAAGGAAGAAGGGGAGCCGGCCAAGGCTTTTAGCCTCCGACCCCTAGAACACGACGGGGTGGGGCGTTGCAATACGAAGCTTATCGCTATGGCCACCCTGACCATGACCAGAATGCACCCCACCTGTATGCCGTGACAACCCGACAGGTCAGTCTGCCACACCTGCCACTCTGACAGGCGTCAGACGACCAAAAAGTAGAAAGCAGTCGCGACTCGTTGACCGGGCGCGAAAAGAATGCGACATCGAAGGCAGTAGCAACAGAGATGACTGTTGCGATGGGCACCTCCGTCACAACAAGGCCAGTCATCTCTCACATAACGGAAAGCCAGAAATCTCGAGATGTTACAAAAGTTAAAGGAATATGATTTGATATTGGGCATGGATTCGTTGGAAGCATATGGTAGTGATAGATTGCAGAAAGAAAAGAGTAAGGTTCAACCATCTAGGAGGTAGTATGTTAGAATTTCAAGGTTTGCCATTATGTACCCCTAAATTTATCATTTCTGCTCTTAAGGCTAGGAAGTTGATTAATGCAGGGTGTGTAGCCTATTTGTCATCGATTAGCTTGGTTGAGGCAGGTAAGATAGTAGATATGGTACCTGTTGTTAGAGAGTTTGTGGATATATTCCCAGATGAGTTACCAGGTTTGGCACCACATAGAGAGGTGGGCTTTACAGTAGAGATGCAGTCGGGTAGTATGCCCATTTCCAAGGCACCATACAGGATGGCACCTATAGAATTGAAAGAGTTGAAGAAGCAGTTACACGAAATACTTGAAAAAGGTTTTATTCGGCATAGTCAATCACCATGGGGAGCGCTAGTTTTGTTTGTTAGAAAGAAGGATGGCTGCCTCGGAATGTCTATTGATTACCGCTAGCTGAATCAAGTTACAATAAAGAATAGGTATCCACTTCCACGCATTGATGATTTGTTTGATTAATTGCAATCAGCAAAGGTGTTCTCCATGATAGATTTAAGATCGGGGTACCATCAGTTGAGGATCCAGGAAGAAGACATTGACAAGACGGCATTTAGAACAATGTATGGGCATTATGAGTTTGTGGTTATGCCATTTGGGCTAACCAACTGGCAGCATTTATGAATTTGATGAACAATATCTTCCACCCATATCTAGATCGGTTTATTGTGGTATTTATTGATGATATCTTAGTGTATTCAGCCTTAGAAGAAGAACATGCAGCTCACTTGAGAGTTACATTGCAAACATTAAGGGAGTATCAGCTTTATGCAAAATTCAGTAAGTGTGAGTTTTGGTTGAAAGAGATTCAGTTTTTGGGGCATGTCATTTCAGGTGAAGGTGTTGCAGTTGATCCAGCAAAGGTGGAAGCCGTTATGAAATGGGAGGAACCAAGGTTAGTGCCAGAGATCAGAAGTTTTCATGGGTTGGCAGTTTACTACAGGTGGTTTATCCAAGACATCTCAAAGATTGCAGCACTAATGACAAGGCTTACTAGGAAAGGAGTACCATTTGTTTAGTCATCCGATTGTAGGCGTAGTTTTATGGAGTTAAAGAAATGGCTCACTTCAGCACCAATATTGGAAATTCCGTCAGGCCGAGGTGGTTTTGTGCTATATACAAATCCATCTAGGAAAGGACTTGGGGCAGTGCTTATGCAGTATAGAAAGGTGGTGGCTTATGAGTCAAGATAATTAAAACAGCATGAGGAGAATTACTCCACATGACTTAGAATTGGCAGCGGTTGTGTTTGGATTGAAGACATGGCGGCATTACTTACATGGTGAGAGGTTTGAGATCTTTGAATGGTTATGCGGAAATACACAATACGGTAATCTAGAAGGGGGGGGGGGGTTGAATAGATTACGGCAATTTAAAACTATTGATGGCTTCTTTTTGATGCTACAGCGATCTTAATGAAATTTGATTAGAATTCGATTAAGTATGAGACCGCTTGAGTTGATCTAAATGAGAATAGGGAATCAAACGTGTGTATGAACACCGTGCCTACCAATCATCTATCGCAAAACACGAACAAACCACAGAACACGATGATTTAAGGTGGTTCGGAGTACACAACACGTGTAACCTACATCCACCGTCCACACACACACGCAGAAACGACTGCTTATGAGCGAGTTCAACACAACAACTCAACCACACACACGTTGTCTGATGAAACACGATCAGAACAACCACAAATACGTGAATCAAGCACAAGGGATGCTCGAAACACAACCACACACACACACGATGGAATGGAAATTATGAGATGGAGAAGAATTAGGAATTAGGGAACAAATACGGTTGGAATTCTTCTCGTGGATCGTCCAAACGCTCTTCAAACTTCGATTGGATGTAAATTGATCGATGTAGAAGGTTGAATTGACGACGATCCGGCTTCAGCTCCGCATAGATGGTGATTCCACGACGATCTGGGCGGAAAGTTGAAGCAGAGCAGCAATTTGGGGCTTTTCCTCTTGATCCCTTGGAGGCTCTTGGATGGGAGGCTGCTCTCTGCGAATTTGGCTCCAAAAGGATGCTTATATAGTGTTAGGTAAAGGTGGGGGAGGAAACACCCAAGTGGGGCCGGATTTGGAAACTCAAAATCTCATGTTTCCGTCGTATGTCGATAGGTGCACTTGCATCTGTCGACAGGCACACTCAGGCTGAGAACTGGGTTTCAGGAAATTGAGTTTCTAAGTGTATCTGTCGACAGGCAGTTTGCATCTGTCGACAGATGCACTAAGGAATAGAAAACCTGAGCTCTGTCCTGGGTTGACTGTGTGTATCTGTCGACAGGTACATTGCATCTGTCGACAGATGCACTCAGAGATGCAAACCTGAGTTCTGTCTTGGAATGACTGTATGAATCTGTCGACAGGTACATTGCATCTGTCGACAGATACACCTCTTTGACAGATATTTGTGCTTTTTGCTCATTTCTTCAATGCCTCTTCAATGCTCCATGTTTCATGCTTGTGCACCTACATGCAAATACATTGTTAGTGATGTACATTGTATGATTTAGCAATGTTTAACTCAATCACTTTCATGGTGTTTTTCATGTTAGTTAGCACATCAATCTTGCATTAAATCAATGTTCAAGGATGTTAATGTGATCATCAAAAACATGATATATGGAAAACCCAACAATCTCCCCCTTTTGATGATGACAAAAACATTCAATTGATGCATATATTGATGTTCTCCCCCTTTTTGACAACATACAAAAGGTCAAGTCATGCACATATGGAGACAAATAAACATGAACTGAGTTTTCATTGATTGATGATTGAAATTTCACAGTACATTTGATAATCATTACATGACTCAATAGAAATCAAAAGAAAGGGAAATAACATGAACAAGCAAAAGATGACTAGACAAGTGAGACTAATTCCCAGCTAAGACTCTTAGTGACCTCTAATGACCCTGAGACCCTCTATTCATTGTCATGTCCAGCAGAAGGAGGGTGACGGGATCCATCTCTCTCGGAGTAGAGGTGGTCAAGCCGGTCATCCAGAGTGTTGAGGCGAGCATCCACTTGATCAAATCTTGAAGTCATCTGAGCAAATCCTGAGATCATTTCTTGATGGATTTGTGCCAAGTAATCACGAATGGATTGTTCTTGAGGCACAGGTACATCATCAAATTCTTGAGCTTGGTCAGGCATTTGCTCATCCTGAGGTTCTTCATCACTGCCTTCATTTGCTTCATCGCCTTCATTGTCTTCTTCATCTGTTGAGTCTTCAGCTCCTTGTGGTTCCTTTCCCTTGAGAGTCCTTGTGACTACACCGTCCACAATCTTGTAGCCCATGCGGTTGGCAGCAGTGAGATCAAAAGCACTTCGGGACTTTAATGAGATGAGCTCACTTGGAGGGATAGGAATGCCAAGGAAAATAAGAAGAGAAGTGATGGGGCAAGCATATGGCATTGATCTTTTGGTGTTAGAGAAACACCGACGGATGAGGCTTATCATGAGTTCAGGCAGATTGATTTCTTGACACTTGAGGAAAAATATGAACAAGGATTTATGGACCTCGGTGACTAACTCTCGACTTCCATCCTTCGGGACGATCAAGGTAGTGAAGATGTGATGGATCATCCGGATTAGAGGAGGAAAGGAGTTGGCGTTGAGACGAGCAATCTCCTTGGTAGAGTCATAAGGTTCCAACGTGAGAAGCTCATAGTACTCAGAAGCAGAGGGAGTGTAGTTGAAGAGTTCAACTCCTGAGTTTGGAATTTCGAGGGCTGTGGAGAGAAGATTGGCGGTGAGGCGAAAACGAGTGCCTTTCACCGAAGAGTAGAGATCTCCCTGATCGGAAAGCCCTAGGTTATTGTAGAACTCGGAGACGGCAGTTGGAGAGTACTGCAAGTGGGAGTACAAGAAGGATGTCCACCCTTGTGTGTCAAAATAGGGTAGGAGTGAGGGGAACATCGGTGCTAAGGACTCGAAGTCCACATACCGGGATTGGACAATCTTCTTGAAGGTGCCGATGGGTCGGATTAGATGGAGACCTTGAGGAACGATGAGTTCCGGCAACCGATCCTCACGATGCTTGCTGCGACGTTCGGAAGGAGCCCTGGAGCTTTCTCCGGCGTCCGTCGGAGCGCGACGACGGCGAGCGAGAAGCTTCGATTTGGGTGCCATCGCAGGAAGAAGGATGAGAATGGAGAGTGAAGGGAGAGTGGAGGGATCCCAGACGAGGAGCAGCAGGATCGTCGGAGACGGAGCCCTGAAGGGGGAAAGATAGGGGTTTGAGAGGAGGAGGAGGGAACGAGAGAGGAGGGGTGAGAATGGGTCGTGGGCGGCCTTAGAATGGATTTGGAAGGTTTTAAAAGAGAGGCCCCACAAAAAGGAGGTGAACCGGCGCGAGGGTTTTCTGCAAAAACGGATCTGGGCCGTCGTCTGTCGACAGATGCCAGTCTATCTGTCGACAGATAACTCCTTTTTGGTTAAAAATTGATTTTTGACAATGTTTTTCAAAGGGACAAGTGTTCATTTGTTGTTTTAAGGCAAAATGGGTGTATGTGCAAGATAAAAATTCATATCCATTATGATGAAGACATGACACAAATCTAAAATGATTTTGAATTAAAACCGATAAGTTCTTTAATTAGATCATGAAGAACACATTTCACAATAGCCAGTGAAAATTAAATAACTCTTTTGATTAAGGCCGTTGAAGAAAAACATGCATCTTAATAGAGATGATAGTCAGATGACAATTGAATTAGATGGCCACAAGAACGTCTTACCGAAGAAGCACATTGGACTTGACATAAAAAGTTTTCGGAGGCTTCACTCTATTTCTGGTATGATTTTAGAATCTTTAAACAACGAAGATGGAAAAGAGTGGCAATGAGGAGCACTTTCACTTTTTCATGTGAAGGTAGACATTTGTGATGCCAATACCCCCAGTTACTCAATGTGAGTGTCCGTCAAGCCATTGTATAGAGATAATGAAACAACCTTTTGACGCGAAGACCGACATTGGTGATGCCCATGTCCCCGGTTACTTAGTGATTTTCATCATTGCTCTACCTCCATCCCACAAATGAAAGATAAATTTGTTGATTGAACCGAAGAAATAGGTAGCTTTTCTCCTTTTTTTTTATTATTTTTGCTTTTTGTCAAGTACATGAGATTTCTTTAGGCAAGATGTAATGTAGAACATTAAATTCAAGAGCTTTCTGATTTTTCAAATCATTTTTAGATTCATGTTTAACGACAAGGGAGTTATTCAAAGGAGATGTTTAAAAATCATTTGGTTTGCTCATTGTGTTCAAAATGATCTAAAAAGACCTCAATCAAGTGTTGCATCAAACAACATTTAGACTTGGTTCACGACTTTGACATGAAGTGGATATGAAAAGTTATATTGCACACAAACAAACCAAGGTTTACCTTTAAATCAAGTAAGGAACACTTTCTCGAAAAGTATGAAGAAGGAATTGAAAAATAAGGAAGAATGTGTGTATCTGTCGACAGAAGGAATCTGTCTGTCGACAGATGCACACAGACTGATGAATTGAAGTTTCTGTCAGAACAAGACTGAGTGTACCTGTCGACAGATGGAATGAGTCTGTCGACAGATATGAACAGATTGGATTTTTCTGGTTTTAGATTGATTGCACATTGAGTTCAAGGAAGTGAGAATTCAACAAGAAGATGTAGGAAGAGTTTCCTCAAGAAAATACTCATCTATCCTTAACTCACTCCCCCATAGTGTGTGCACGTGTTGACACAACATCCAAGCAAGGATTCACACAAGCATTTGATACAAGACAAACATGTTCATGAAAGGAAAGTCATACACAAGCACATGGTCACAGAAAAAGCATTGTTTCATGGAGTTAACATGATAAAATGTAAGGAAACTAAAAATCCTATGTGAAGTACAGGGCCTTTATATGAATGGGACTATTGATACTTGGCGGAGAATATTTCTCACGCATGATGATAGTTTCCAAACAAGCCGAACTTGTTCTTCCACAGTTCACCATTTGATATACCACATAGTCATTCACACATAAAGAGCATGTACTCCAATATGGATAGTTAGTTTCATTGCATTTTACACAAACCCAATTCTCTTCTTAAGGATGTGAATCTATCTTCAGACAAGGGTTTGGTGAAAATATCAGCCAATTGTTTTTCTGTGGGAATGAAAATAAGTTCCAAGGTTTTATTGGCAACTTCATCTCTCAAGAAATGATGACGGATTTCAATGTGTTTAGTCCGTGAGTGTTGGACAGGGTTTTTTGAAAGGTTGATAGCACTTGTGTTGTCACATAGGATAGGTGTGCATCCAATTTGAACATTATAGTCAGCTAACTGACTTTTGATCCACAACACTTGAGCTGCACAACTTCCTGCAGCGACATATTCTGCCTCTGCAGTGGAGAGTGCAACCGAGTGTTGTTTCTTGGATGCCCACGAAACCATGCAACTGCCAAGGAACTGGCAATATCCACTAGTGCTTTTTCTATCAAGTTTACATCCAGCATAATCAGCATCAGAATATGAGATCAAATCAAAACTACTGCCTGCTGGGTACCAAAACCCAAATTGCATGTGCCAGAGAGATATCGGAAAATTCTCTTGACTGCAATTAAATGGCTTTTCTTTAGACTAGATTGGTATCTATCACAAAGGCAAACACTATATTGAATATCCGGTCTACTTGCAGTAAGATATAGGAGTGAGCCAATCATACCTCGGAAGTGCTTTGCATCTACTGGTTTACCTTTCTCATCATTTTCCAATTTGATGCTTGTGCTCATTGGGGTGGAGGCCGGTTTAGCTTGCTCGAATTGAAATCGTTTGAGAAGCTCTTTGACATATTTTTCTTGATTTATGAAGAATCCGTCTTTATGTTGTTTCACCTACAAACCAAGAAAGAATTGAAGCTCCCTATCAAATTCACTGTGCATGTGTTTAGAAAATTCTTCACACAGTGAAGGGTTAGTAGAACCAAATATGATGTCGTCCATATAAACTTGAACAACAATTATGTGATTGCGAACTTTCTTAGTGAAGAGTGTTTGGTCTACTTTACCTCTTGAGTAGTTCTTGCTTACCAGAAAATTGCTTAGTCTATCATACCAAGCTCGAGGTGCCTGTTTCAAACCATAAAGAGCTTTGTGCAATTTATACACATGGTTAGGCATTTCAGAATTTTCAAAACCTGGTGGTTGAGAGACATAGACTTCTTCTTTGATATAGCCATTTAAGAAAGCAGTTTTAACATCCATTTGATAAAGTTTGAACTTATGGGAGCATGCATATGCCAATAAAATTCTGACTGCTTCTAACCTGGCTACAGGAGCAAAGGACTCTTCAAAGTCTACACCAAACTCTTGACTATATCCTTTTGCTACGAGTCTTGCTTTATTTCTGACCACTTTTCCTTCTTCATTAAGTTTATTCCTAAACACCCATCTAGTTCCTATGATAGAAATTTCAGGGGTTCTAGGAACTAAACTCCATACATTATTTCTTTGAAATTGACCAAGTTCCTCATGCATAGCATCAATCCATGAGTTATCTTTTAAGGCTTCTTCAACATTTTTGGGTTCCACTTGAGAAACAAAAGCAAAAAGATCATGTTCAATTATTTTTCTTACTTGAGACCTTGTTTGAACAGAATCATTTAAACTACCTATCACATCATCAAGTGGGTGATCTTTGGAATACCTCACATTTGTGATTGTTGAAGGGCCGGGAGTATCTTGTCCTTGAGGAATTTGATCTTGTGAGTGTAGTTCTTCAGGAGGTTCACTTTCTGGTGGATTCTCTTCAAGTGTTTCATCTTGTTTTCTGAATGCAATTTCATCATCTTCATCGTAGTCCCTGTGAAGATATCCACCTTTGGTCTTGGAATCTTCTTCAGATTTGTCTTTTGCTTTGACTTGTAGATCCTTGAGCGATGTCCCTTCATCCTCTTTTCCAGTCCTGTTAACATTCAAGCTGTTAGATTTGGCATAAGTCTCATCAAAAACAACATGTGGAGTTTCTTCCACAGTGCGTGTTTTATTGTTAAACACCCTATATGCCCTAGAGTGTTCTGAGTAGCCTAGAAAAACACCTTGATCACTTTTGGCTTCAAATTTATCTAAATCAGATTTATCATTGTTATGAATAAATACCTTTGAGCCAAAAACTCGGAAGTACCCAAGGTTGGGTTTCTTACCTTTCAACAACTGGTAGGGGGTTTTCTTTATCACAGGTCTTACCATGGCTCTGTTTAGAATGTAGCACGAAGTGTTCACGCTTCTGCCCAAAAGCTTTTGGAGAGTTGGCCTTCAACTAGAAGAGTGCGAGCCATTTCCACCAATGTTCTGTTTTTCCTCTCCACTACTCCATTTTGTTCTGGAGTCCTTGGGGAAGAGAACAGATGTTCAATCCCTTGATGCCTGCAAAAATCAGAAAATGCATTGTTATCAAATTCTCCCCCGTGATCGGTGCGGATTGAGCATATTTTATTCACATTGCCATGCTCAATCTTGTTAAAGAATTCTTGGAAGATTGTAAGTGTTTCACTTTTGTGTGCCAAGAATTTGACCCATGTGAACCTAGAAAAATCATCTACAATGACAAAACCAAAACGTTTGCCATTGAGACTTAGAGTTCTAGTTGGTCCAAAAAGGTCCATGTGCAACAGTTCATATGGTTTAGATGTGCTTACCGGTGCTTTAGATTTGAAAGACTTCCGGGTCTGTTTTCCCTGTGCACATGCATCACAAAAACTTTCATTGTTGTTAAAAGAAATGTCAGGAAGTCCACTTACCAATTGAGCTTCATGATCTTGTGCAACACGTTGTAGCTCGCATGGCCAAGCCTACGATGCCACAGGGTCAATTCATCCTGTCTATTTGCAACAAGACACAAGTTGTCATTTTCTGGATCATCTAAGTCAACTAAGTAAATGTTATTCACTCTTTTTCCAAAAATTTTACACTTCCTGTTTCTTTATCAACAATTTGACATGAATTAGATTCAAACATGACGTTGTGACCTCTATCACACAATTGACTTATGCTAAGCAAGTTGTGATTAAGGCCATCAACCAACAGTACATTTTCAATTGAATTGGAGGTACACTTACCAACATTACCTGTGCCAATGATTTGGCCTTTGTTGTTACCTCCAAAAATGACTTGTCCTCCGTCTTTCTCCACTAGGAAACAAATTTACCTTTGTCGCCCGTCATGTGCCTCGAACAGCCGCTATCCAAGTACCATTTGTTTTGATGTTGGGCTGCTAGGCATTCCTGCAAATGTGGATCAGACAAGAGGTTTTGGTACCCAAATTACTTTGGGTCCCAAAATTTCATTCATGCAACAAAGTAGATGTTTAGGAATCCAAACTTGTTTGAATTTTTGTTTCTTTGGATTATTCCAGCATTGTTTTTCATCATGACCAATCTTTTTGCATACATTGCATGAAGGAATTTTCTTTTCAATTTTTTGTTGCTTGTTAGACTGTTTATTAGTTGAAACTGTTCTTGTCTGTCGACAGGCACCATTGCATCTGTCGACAGGTGGCTTTTTCTTTTGTTTGTTGGGAACATTTTGTTTAAGTTGCATTGCCTTGGTCTGAGACTGTCTTGAGTTATGCTTTGTGGGAACATGCTTGCTTGTGCTTGGGCTAGGATCAACAAATGAAGTGATCAATGACTCTCCTATTTTCTTTTGTTTGACAGGTTGATATCCTAATCCATGCTTGGTTACATGTATTTTGGCGCCCAAAACCGCATCTAGATTTTGCTTCCCTTTTACAAATTTCATTAAGTCCTCAGATTTTTCTTTCAATTCCTTTTCAGTTTGTTCCAACTTTTTCTTGGTTTCCAATTGTTCTTCTTGAAGGAATTCAATGGAATGGCTTAAACAGTCTTTTTCTTTTTGTGTTTCTTGCAATTTCATTTTCAAGCAATCCATTTCTTCATTATGAGTCTTTTCATCAACTTTCATCATTTCCAATTCTTTTGTCAGGAATGCAATTCGTTCATCATTGTTCTTATCATGCACAAGGGAGTTGCATTTCTTTTTTAATGCTCTATTTTCAGATCTATATTCACAAAATTTTCAAATAAGGTAGTGTATGCTTCCTCCCATTCACTTGCAGTGAAATCATCAAATGAGAAATTTACCTCGCTGGAGTCATCACTCCTAGCCATCAAGCATTTCACTTCTTCATCATCGGATGTTTCTTGTGCATCTTCATCTTCATCTTCATCACTCCAGGTGGCCAACATTGCTTTGGCCTTTTTGGAGGTGACTTTTTCCTTCTTCAGCTTCTTCTTGAGTTCTGGGCATTCTCCTCTGATGTGCCCTTGTTTCTTACATTCATAACAAACAATGTCAGATTTTTTGTTGGACTCATATTTCTGTGAAAAATTTTTCTTTTGAAAGGGTTTAGAGTTACCTGTGTCTCTCCTTTTGAACTTCAGAAATTTCTTGAATTGTCTAGTGAGCATTGCCATTTCACCATCATCACTCTAACTAGATGTTTCTTGCTCATCACTATCTTGTTGAATGGATTTCTTGGAGCTTGTTGATGTTTTGTTGGATGCTTTTAGAGCAATTGACTTCCTAGGATTTTCTTCTAATTCTTTTCTTTTGATGTTGATTTCATATGTCATTAAGGAGCCAATTAGTTCATCCAATTTCATTTTGGAAAGGTCTTTGGAATCCTCAATGACAGTGGCCTTAGTATTCCAAGATGAAGTAAGAGATCGAAGGATCTTTCTTACTAAGTCACTTTCAGAGTATTCCTTCTTAAGACCTTTAAGCCCGTTAACTATTATCATGAATCTTGCAAACATGTCTGATATGGTTTCATCAGTTTTCATCTTGAACATTTCATATTCAGACACTAACATGCTAACTTTAGTTTCCCTTACCTCGGACGTACCTTCGTAAATGAGTTCAAGTTTGTCCACATCTCCTTTGTGTTGAGCATGTGGAGACTCTTGAAAATTCCTTTGGATGCACCGCACATTGCATCATGTTTAGTGCGCTCCAGTTGAGAGTTCCTTTAGCTATTTGGTCTTTCGTCCAGGTGTCTTCGTCCTCGGGCAACACATATGGTCCCTTTCTGACTATCTTCCACAGCTCGTAATTTTGAGCTCTCAAAAATACCTGCATACGGTTTTTCCAATAAGGATAGTCAGTGCCATCAAAATAGGGTGGCCTGGTTACTGAATGTCCCTCGGCCATATACCCTTTGCTAGAATCCATAAGATCGAAAATCTCCTGATCGCTAGATCAAATGACGAAAAACAGTAAATCAGAGAAACCCACTTTGATACCAATTGAAGGGTTATGCGGAAATACACAATACGGTAATCTAGAAGGGGGGGGGGGGTTGAATAGATTACGGCAATTTAAAACTATTGATGGCTTCTTTTCGATGCTACAGCGATCTTAATGAAATTTGATTAGAATTCGATTAAGTATGAGACCGCTTGAGTTGATCTAAATGAGAACAAGGAATCAAACGTGCGTATGAACACCGTGCCTACCAATCATCTATCGCAAAACGCGAACAAACCACAGAACACGATGATTTAAGGTGGTTCGGAGTACACAACTCGTGTATCCTACATCCACCGTCCACACACACACGCAGAAACGACTGCTTATGAGCGAGTTCAACACAACAACTCAACCACACACACGTTGTCTGATGAAACACGATCAGAACAACCACAAATACGTGAATCAAGCACAAGGGATGCTCGAAACACAACCACACACACACACGATGGAATGGAAATTATGAGATGGAGAAGAATTAGGAATTAGGGAACAAATCCGGTTGGAATTCTTCTCGTGGTCGTCCAAACGCTCTTCAAACTTCGATTGGATGTAGATTGATCGATGTAGAAGGTTGAATTGACGACGATCCGGCTTCAGCTCCGCATAGATGGTGATTCCACGACGATCTGGGCGGAAAGTTGAAGCAGAGCAGCAATTTGGGGCTTTTCCTCTTGATCCCTTGGAGGCTCTTGGATGGGAGGCTGCTCTCTGCGAATTTGGCTCCAAAAGGATGCTTATATAGTGTTAGGTAAAGGTGGGGGTCGTGGAGGAAGGAAACACCCAAGTGGGGGCCGGATTTGGAAACTCAAAATCTCATATTTCTGTCGTCTGTCGACAGGTGCACTTGCATCTGTCGACAGGCGCACTCAGGCTGAGAACTGGGTTTCAGGAAATTGAGTTTCTAAGTGTATCTGTCGACAGGCAGTTTGCATCTGTCGACAGATGCACTAAGGAATAGAAAACCTGAGCTCTGTCCTGGGTTGACTGTGTGTATCTGTCGACAGGTACATTGCATCTGTCGACAGATGCACTCAGAGATGCAAACCTGAGTTCTGTCTTGGAATGACTGTATGAATCTGTCGACAGGTACATTGCATCTGTCGACAGATACACCTCTTTGACAGATATTTGTGCTTTTTGCTCATTTCTTCAATGCCTCTTCAATGCTCCATGTTTCATGCTTGTGCACCTACATGCAAATACATTATTAGTGATGTACAATGTATGATTTAGCAATGTTTAACTCAATCACTTTCATGGTGTTTTTCATGTTAGTTAGCACATCAATTTTGCATTAAATCAATGTTCAAGGATGTTAATGTGATCATCAAAAACATGATATATGGAAAACCCAACAATCTTCACGGACCACAAGAGTTTGAAGTATATCTTTTCACAGATAGATTTGAATTTATGGCTATGCAGATGGATGGAATATCTAAAGGATTATGACTTAAGCTTAGCATATCATCCAGGTAAGGCAAATGTGGTTGCAGATGCTTTAAGCAGGAAGGCAATTATGAGTCACATGATGATGAGAGAATGGAAGCAGTATGAAGATGTGGCAGAGAATTCCTTGATTGTTCCAAGTCACTAGCGAAGAGCAGTGTTAGCTAATAGTACAATGGAGCCATCTTTGTATTGACAAGAAGCACAAAAGGTTAATGAGCACTTAGTTGATATTTTGAAGATGGAAGATGTCACTGTAGATGATGATTGTGTGATCCGGTTCAGGCACAGGTTATATGTTCCAAGTGAAGCTAGTGTGAAGTAGAAAGTGTTAGAATAAGCACATCGGTCTAGGTACACCATTCACCCAGGAAGTACAAAGATGTATCAAGATTTGAAGAAGTATTTTTGGTGGCCGAGTATGAAGAGGGAGATAGCAAAATTCATAGCAAGATGTTTAGTATGCTAACAAGTTAAAGTGGAGCATCAAAGACTAGGTGGTTTATTGCAGCCATTACCAATACCGCAGTGGAAGTGGGATGACATAGCCATGGACTTTCATAATGGCATTTGGGTCTTTGTTGACAGATTGACAAAAGTATGCAGGTTGCTAGCAGTAAGCATGTCATGGGCAGTAGATAGATTGGCGAGGTTGTTTGTGGATAGAATTGTGCCATTACATGGAATACCAGAAACTATTGTTTCAGATAGGGATCCCAGGTTTACATCTAGTTTTTGGAGAAGTTTACAGCGGGTTGTAGGTGCACAGTTGAGATATAGTTCAGCATACCATCCCCAAACTGACGGGCAAACGGAAAGGACAATCTAGACCATTGAAGATATGCTATGAGCTTGCTGTTTAGTTTGGAGAAGCGGATGGGAACAGCATCTAGGTATGGTCAAATTTGCCTACAATAGCAGCTATCACACAAGCATCGGCATGGCACCATATGTAGCACATTATGGAAGACCTTGTAGAACACCGTTAAATTGGCATGAAGTGGGTGAAAGTCTAGTAATGGGACCGGAATTGGTGCAGAAATGTGCAGAAATGGTAAAGTTCATCAAAGAGAAACTTTGAACGGCACAAAGTAGGCAAAAGAGTTCTGCGGATACATGGCGTAGGCCCCTACAGTTTGAAGTCGGCGAGTATGTGTTTTTGAGGGTTTCTCCAACCAGGGGTGTATTGAGGTTCAGCAAGAAGGGTAAGTTGAGTCCTAGGTATATGGGTCCATTCCAAATTTTGGAAAGGATTGGTGAGAGAGAACACAGGTTGGAGCTTCTGGCAGACTTCATGGATGCTAACGACGTGTTCCATGTTTCAATGTTAAGGAAATGTATTCGATACCCTTCGCAGATTGTCAGCTACCCTCATGATGATTTGAAACCAGATATATCCATGCTAGAGTATCCGGTGATGATTACTGGTCGCCGAAGACAAAGGTTAAGGAATAAGGACATTGAGTTGGTAAAGGTCCGATGAGAGAATAGGCAGGGTGGACAAGACCCTTAGGAGTTGGCCGATGAGATGTACAAGACATATCCATACTTGTTTAAGTAAGCGTTAAATTTTCTTTTTTAGGTGATAGTCATATATATGATGAACCATTAATTGCGTTTGTTCCTATAATTTCAAGGATGAAATTTTTTTTAGGTGATAGTAATGTAATAATTGGTACATTCAAATTGTAGTTTACTGGGTTTGAGGGCCAGTGTATGGCCCATTGGTAGACCATGTGTTTATACAGGTTGGTGTGGTAGGTTACGAGGCTGGAGGGTTGGAATTCCCAGTCCAAACAGACCTCTATTGGGTTCATTAAGAACGCGACGAACACAAACGTCACGATTCTTACATGAACGCGACCACATGTCCCGTCGTGATTCGTAACCGCTTTTATGTGAGCGCCACTGCATGTGCTCCATGTGGCGTATGCAGGATGTCGAGATTGAATCGCGTCGGTGGGCTACATCGCATTTATGAACGTAATGGCTCGGTACGTCACGATTTAAACTCAGTGTGTTTTGGGCTTCTGCCCTTGACCGAACAGTGCAGTTGCACTGTTTAGCTGAAGGATGTTCTGCTGCGGGTTTTGAAGGATTCTGGGGAGGTTTTGGGTGTTTAGCTGTCCGTTCGGTATGGTTCCGACGCGAGGAGGTGTTTCGGAGTGCGGGGAACGTCCAGACGGCGTTGGATTCGTGTTTCCTCTATTGGTAGGGGAACTTTACTCTGTTTTCTCTTGCTTGGACTATATGGATTAGGGTTTATGGACTTGACATGAAAATCATGTATGGATGATAGAAATCATGCTTAGGGTGTTATATGGACTTCTAGTTCCTACTTTCATAGCATGTACACTCTCTTGGTGTGTTTTTTGGATTGTAGGTTGAAGGTGGGTTTCAGCTATCTGAAAGGCGACGGAGCCAGTCATCGCATTTTATGAACACGACAACCTGGCCCGTCATGATTCAGACCTTAAGGCGACGGGTTGGTCCGTCGGGATTCAAGGCAATTGGCAACCACTATGTTGGTCGCAGTTTAGAATGTGGTCACCCGAGCTCTCGATTTTATGGCCAATCTGTCTGATTTCTGTTGTACATTGCTTTGGCTATGTTGGCTATGCAATGTAGGGTCTGTATGGGTTGTGTCGGCATATACCATGAGTGATAATGATGGGATTTGCTTAGTAATGTGTGCATAGCATGTTGGATTGTTACGCCTTCCGTGGTTACCTCTCCAGTTGGTTACCATAGCACTAGGTGCTTAGGGCTTGTCCCGGTACGGTGAGTACCGTCATGGTTTGTGTTGTATTCCTAGACACCCTCACTACTGAGTTTGAGTTGTACATCCGGTTGAGGGAAAGACGACATGGGGCAGCAACTCGTGTTTGTGGGTGTGCGGTCGCTTATAGCATGCTCGTGGTTGGGGGACGGACACCAATAGACGTACTGATCCCCAGCTAGGCTTGTTTCCAGTGCCTCACTTTAAGGTTCTCGACTGGAGTCCCTAAAGGTGTCAGGCTCGGGCCTGTAGTAGTGTATTCTGCTAGAGTCGTGTTGGTTGTCTCCATAATTCTTGACCCTGTTGAGGTGGAGAGGCAACTAGACCTTTCATTCGTGGCTGCGAGGCTGAGAGGTAGACTTGTGCTGTTTGTTCGGGTTTGTGGCTGGTTTCGTGAACCAGTTCTCTGACTTGTGTGCGGCGTGCCCTTCTTTAGCTTGTACATGCGTACGTGGTTTTCCATTTATTTACTTACAGCTATAGTATCATGTGTAGGCGTCATATATTTTAAATGCTTACAGCTCTTCTCATCTTATCTGTTGTTCATTGTTGCATCGACATTGGGGGAGTTTCCCTACAGAGCCAGTGATTTGTGAGGCTCACCCCTTCTTCCTTCAGATGAAGGAGAGCAGGAGGGTTCCCGTCCCTCTTCTAGTTCTGGTCAGCACCGTAGTGGAGTCGGGCCTTTGCCACCAGCAGAGTAATACTTTTACTTGTGGAGCCTCAGGGGTTTGTCTCAGGCTGTTGTACTTTGTTTAATGACTTTGATATGGAACTGAGCATATACATTTCATGTGAATATATGTGGGAAATGGAATCTTATATGTGTTCAGCATGTTTTCTTTATATTTTCACAGACAAGTGTGGTTGATATCCCTTGCGAGGCTTCGGCCCGATCGCGGGAGGCGGCGTCGTGTCGAGCACGTTATTGGGTTAACGAGCTTGAACGGCGACGACCATCACATGCGGAGGTGTTAGTGGAAAGGTCCCTATTCAACCAAAATGGAATGTCTAGTAGAGAGTTTCCAATCCTCCAAGAAAGGGCTACCTATTTGTGTAAGAGTGTAGTGTAGAACGTGCCTCAATATCACAATCTATCGGTTTCAAACAACTGGAAAGCAAGTAACATGATGATGCAATATAGAGCAGAAAAATATATCAACATGTTTTTCAGTAATTATTTTTTTTTGGTAAAAGGTCCTCAGGGCTTCAAACCGGAAGAGTGCACACACCCCCATAAAGGGAGGATGGGCTCACTCCACTAGGGAGGGCACCTTGGCTAGAGATATATATATAAAGGAAATTACAGCAAGGTAAAGGGGCATACCCCCAATCAAACCAATCTAATATTCATAAGACCTGATCTATCTTAAATAATTGGCCCATTACAAGCATGCGGGAGGCTTTGCACTCCCCAAAAGACCTGATTAAACTTGGAGACAACAACATGATTTGCTAGCTGATCCACCACCATATTCGCTTCACGGAAAACATGAGAGATGGATCTAAGATCGCCACCCAGCATGTCCCTAACCTCTCGCCACCACCTGTATGTATGCCAGGACGTACATATGTTCTAGTGAAAGGAGTTTATAAGCAATAAAGAGTCCGACTGTATGTGAGAGAGCCGAACACCTAAAGAGATCGTCAGCCGAATACCATCACATAAAGCTCGGGTTTCTGCAATGAGACTACTCCCCACTCCATAAAAGTGAGCAAAGGTAGCAAGCACAAAACCATTTCTGTCCTGGATACAACCACCACCTCCCCAATACCTTGGATTCCCTTTAGAGGCCCCATCTACATTTAAACAGTAGTTCTCAATAGGAGGGATCCAACAAATAAGTTTGATCTGTTTGGCAGGAAATTGAGGATTAAAGCCATATATATGAAGCACCTGCTATTCCACAGGAGTTGGAGTACTTTTGAAAGAGGTCCTGCTGAGGGCAAAGGATATATGAAGTTTAATGTTGTTAATAATGTCACCAGCCCGGGCTTTCTTCTCTTCATACCTAGCAGCACATCTGCTTTTCCACAACTCCCATATCATGATCATAAATCCGTAAAGAGATATAAATCCCATGGGGGATCGGATGTTACAATGCTTAACAAAATGCCAAGTCCTAGCAGTAATGTGACCATGAAGATGAATTTTATTGCTTATGAGAGGAAGAAACCAACGCCAAAGCTGAACCGCTATGTCATTGTTTTTCAGGATTTGAACATGATATTCATTCACTTTAGTAAGCTAGATGATCAATATGATTATAACAATCTCAAGAGGAATAGATCAAGTAATTAAGAATAATTAGAATAGGCTTTTAGAATATTAAGACTTTTACATGGATTGACAGGTTATAGGCCACTGATCAGTCACGAAAAACATTAAGAACTAATGTAAACATGTAGTACTTTAAACATACACTAATTGACAGGTGACTGGTATACTGTGGAAATCGTGATGGGTTCAGTCGTCACATATTACCAAGGCTAAAATAGAGGAAAATAAGACATCAAGATGACTATCAAAATTGCGATGGGGGTACCAGTCGTGTTCAAGTCAATCGATGTAACCAATCGATTGTCAGATAGAAAGGAGATAGGTAGGTCTAAGGTGTTCATGTCAATCGACGTAAACAATCGATTGCCAGACAGAAAGGAGACAGGTAGGTCTGACGCGTTCATGTCAATCGATGTAAACAATCGATTGCCGGATAGAAATGTGAGGACTATGTACGACCCGTTTAGGCAATCAATAGGAGGTACCAATTGGTGACTTCGAAATGTGATAGGTAAGTCAGACACATTAAAGGGAAACGATAGGGAGTGCCGATTGGTGACTACCTAAATGCGTCGATGTCCACGGTCACGTTCAAGGCAATTGGAACATAATCGTGACAGGATGATGTGACGCATTCATGTGACATTCTCAAATACGAATCATGCATGAAAATCAAGGGTGGGAAAAAGTCAAATCAGAACGCTACCTGCGGTGGTGTATAAGACATATGTTGGATCAAGATGACACTATAGATGTCCTAGAGGGGGGTGAATAGGACTTCTTGCACTTTTAAAAAATTAATCTAAAAATAGGTAACACTAAATAAAGTTGTTAGTATTTAGTGTAGTGTGTGTGAAATAAGTGAGAACTTGGCGGAAATAATCACACAACTTGCACAAGAGATTTTATCCTGGTTCGGCCCTTCCCACGAGGAAGTCCTACGTCCAGTCCCCAAGTAACCTCTTGGGATTTCACTAAACTGCCAAGAACACTTGGCCTTCTCTCAACCTGAGAGCTGTTACAAACCCACTTGCACCCAAGCAAGTCATCCCTTTACCAAGGGGTACAAAGAACACCTACACAAGTAGCCCTTCCCTTCACAATAGGGGCATTGTAGGAAAGAAACCTCCTGCGGGTTGTCTAACACAGAAATGAAAAACACTACTGTGTCCGCCCAGACGAATGAGCAAACACAGAGAATCAGGAAGAGATACAAAAGGAAATTGGAGCTCTAACTCTTTCTGAATCTAAGTGGGTGGACTGAGAAGGATCTACAATTACAAACTGCCACCCAACAAGAAAAGACTTCTAAAGAACTAGAGAGCTTGGAAGTCGAAGAGTAGAAATAGCAGCTCTCTTTCTTCCTTTCAGTAGAAGGCTTATGGTGACTCTTGCGAATCTGAATGGAGTTCAGTGTCAATAGTTGGTTTTTCCATCGGTGGTGTTGTATCTGCTTGTTCAAACTTTAGATTCTATATATGAGCTTCAAATATCTTTTCGTTTGAAACTGACCGTTGGAAGCTAAACATTGAAAGATATCACTTTGAAATGAGACTATGAGCTTTCTAGGTTTTCCATCAGATCTTCAGCTCTTTAGAGTCCCAACGTCTTCAGGCCATATAGCTAGCTTCATGGCTTGATAGACAGCTTCATTAATGTTCTGTAAACTCCATGCTCAAGACTAAAAGTTACGCATGCTTCATAAATGTTCTGCAAGCCTGGAAGGATAAGATAGACAAAGATACCTCCATACTTTCAGGCGTAGGTGAGATAAAAATATATAAAGCATGAAGGAGTTCTGACAGACAGTTGTTCAGAACATTTAAAGATAGAAAGACAGTTGTATGGGGAAAACAAGGACTTTTCCTAAAAGTCATGGAGTTCTAATAGTGGTAGGTGAGCTCTAATAGATACCCCATGCTGCTTATACCTACCATCTCATTTACTTCATAGCCACTGTCAAATGAATAGAACTGAACTTCTGACAGTAAGCAAGAAATCACATTGTATAATTATTTCATATCTTAAAAAAATTTCTTATAGGGTCATTTTGAATTTAATTTTTCCTACCAAACATAATATTTAAATGGTGACAACAAGAAGAACATTATTATGTAAGACTTATAACTGTCATTCATTTTGTAAAGGATCCCATAGGAATAATGAAAGCCATTGAAATAAACAAGATTAATATTTCATGGATTCTGTGGAATGACAGATTAACACAAGTATTAATTATGTACAAGTACACAGTTGTTACAGGATACTTCGACTTTCCTGAAGTTGGAGTCAAAGATAAGAGATGTATATAGAACTTCAACTATATTGAAGTCGTAGTGAAACATGATTGATAACAAACTTCAATTTTTTGAGAGTTGGAGTAATAAGAGTGTTCAACAATCGATGTCATACTTCGACTTTTAAGAAGTCGGAGTGCAAACCAAACAATCAATAGACTTCGACTTTCAAAGAGTCAGAGTGAGGTACTTCAACTGTATGGAAGTCGTAGTGAGATATCAGACTTCGACTTCTTGGAAGTCGGAGTAGAAAAAGTTCGTCAATCAATATCACACTTCGACTTTCAAGGAGTCAGAGTAACGTCCGACTTCGATTGTTAAAGAGTCGGAGTAGGGTTTAGTGATGGGCAATTGGCATAAGGACTTCGACTTTCCGAGAGTCAGAGTCAATCTAGACTTCGACTTCTCCAAAGTCGAAGTACTACCTGTTTGTTCATCAATTGATACAACACTTCGACTTTTCTATAGTCGGAGTCCAAAGCCGGAGTTAGTATGGTATATAGTATACGCTGTGGACTTAGAGAAATTTTGTGTGATAGTGTTGGTACTTATTGTAGGAACCCGGAAAATTCAGTATTTAAAATTTTGAAATAATAAATTTCTATAGAAACGGAATAATAGAAACATATATACTATTATCGTATATGCAAGAACACATCTAAAAATTCTATAATAATTATAAATCAGCCCCCAATATTATCTCTAAGTGCGCCATGAAGATGTTCGTGCAATGAAAAATCTGATTGGCCAACCGTACGTCACAATGTGACTAATTATCCAAATTGGGAAACTAAGTCGGAAAACTGTTAGCACAGAAAGATAACGCGCCCATAAATTTAATGTACCAGTCGGAGAGACTTCCAACGTCATATAATGATGACCTATTAAGGAAATTGGGCTTAGAAAATAATTCGGACCAAGTTTTAGAATTTTAGGTGACTTATTATTGTAATTAAGGAATAATTCAGAAAACCCATTATCATATGAGCCAAGTAGATCAAGAATTAATAATAAAATGATGGGTAGACCCCAAACAATATGTAATGATAATCCATCTTGAGAAATTATATCGATGGGCCTCCTATAGCCCATGAATAAAATTCGAAACTCTAATATTCTCTAATTTAAAAATGGAATTTTATAAGTTAAAACACATTGAACAAAAAGAAGTGGTGGGCTTGGTTAAATGGATCATATAAAAGTTATTGGGCCAAAATAGGGATTTTTAAAAGAGGAATAATTTGAAAATACCCTAAATTCGTAACTAAAATAATGCTTAATTATAAAAGAGATATTTAATGCATTAAATTAGCAATTTGAGTTAGATTTGGATTCATAAACCTACCCAAATAGGTTGCCCATGAAATTAGCTCCCATCCTAACCCAATTAGGAGATCTCATGCCTAAAAAGGGGGAGAGAAATAGGAAATTCGGAATAAATAGGAATTAGAGTCATAATAGGAAATAGAATGGGGAGATGCTTAAATACTTTTCTAAAACCCTCATGGTTGGCCCTAGCTTGTGCGAAGGGGTTGCTGGACGTGGGAAGGAGCCATAGGGAAGGAGAATTCGTGGAGAAGAAGGATCCCTCATGTTCTCCTCTGAGTTCTTCAAGTTCAAACCCTAGAAGAGAAAAACCATTAAATGTAGGCATTCTAACGAGCATAAACCATGAAAATTTTGTTGTAGGATGTCTCGTCCATCAAGAACAAAAGCCCATTTGGTTTTATATTTTTCCATCGTGCAAATCTTTAGTTTTCTATTTTCAAAGTTCTATGAACTTCATGACGAAGCCTCTTCTTAAATTCCTATCTTCATATATACTCGTCCTCATGCCATGAGAAAGAACTTATGGGTGTTAGGCATCCTTTTCCCCTAAAAGCCCTAATTTCCATCCATCCTAGCATGTGAATTAATTCGTTGATCCCAACTGTACCTTGTTCTATGTTCGTCATGAATGCTCTTTATTAAACCATGCTGAAACTTTCGTTGATTGCAAATTCTGATTTACTCGAAGTACCCATATATGTCTGGATCTGTTTAAAATTGGTTTCGCGATTTTTCATGTACTGTACAATTTGTTCTTAATTTTAGAAAAACCCTATGTCAAAACCTGGAAAGTCTGGTCTGCAATCCAATGCACTGTACTCTCCCTATCGGACTCGAGCATAGACCATGTGAACGCGACGGCCCGATAGGCCGCGTTCACAGGGGCATCGCGACAATGCGTCCTTTCACGATCTGATTGTGACAGGGCCGTTCATCGCGATCTGGCTGCCCTGTCTGTTGACCCCGTCGCAACCCTCACATGACCCCGTCGCGACCTGTCTCCCCGAAACGTCAAGCCCGTCGCGATCTGCCCGAACCCTATCGTGACCCTTAAAAGGGTGCGTCGTGTTCTGACTCCCCAAATTTTGATGTTTTGACTCCCCACAATGCTTGTACTCTTGTTTAACAGTCATACACACAGAAGATTACACTTGTTATAAATTAAACATTTATGTGTGATTAAAATACATGCATATGATCTTTTCTATCTACAATTTCATGACACTTACACACACTTTGAACCATCCAAATATGGTTTAATTGGCATGAACATGTTACATAAATCATCTGGTAAATTATGTCATTTATTTGCCTCACTCTTAAATATACTTGTGTTCGTTTTCTCGCGTAGTTTTGGAACACCGATACTGACGCTCCACTGTTCTAGAACTCCTATATAACGTCGAGCACTCATTTTTACATATACACCTTCTTCACTTTGACAAACTCTCTGTCGGATACTCCTTCTGCCGGAATACTGAGTCTTCGTTCAAGGCCTCCGTAAGTCTGCTCTGTCCATGGATTCCCACATGGTCGACGAGCTGGTTGTACCCTAACACCTATAATACCCTTTAGGGATCAACATGATCCAAGCAGCTATTAGAAGTTCGCTCTTATCTTGAATCATGCCGGACGTCTGGACCTGTGTGTCACATGACCAGCGGAAAGGCAGTGAGTTCCACATGACTGCCAACACCATGTGCACATGTTGTGCAACTGTTACTATCATCTTTTTACTCGATGTATTACGTGCCATGTCCACTAGCTCTCATCTATACTCTACTTGTTCATCTATTCATGTTCACACTACTATCTCGTCCATTCATCTGGTGCTCTAATCTATTTTTTGGTACTCTCTATTGGTCATTAAATTGATTGTCTACAGATAAACAAAATGACCAATGCCAGCGCAACAGGGCCCGATCTGGTCCTGGGGAGGGCGCTCGAATGTGCCATTTGCCCGCGTGAGTTAAATGATTAGGATGTCGGCATTACATCCAAGTGCCATACTATCAAGATTAATCTATGACAATCAAATAAAGTGCTATATTCTCTCGTTATCTATTGACAAATAAAGTGCTATACTCTCTCTCGGCTATCTACGGATAACAAAAGTGCCATTACTATTTCGATTAACGGAAGTTAATCAAAAGTGCTATACTATTTTGATTGATGAGAAAATCAATCAAAGTGCAATTTACTCTCCATATGGCCAACTACCTTCTCTCTCATTGCTATACATGTTGCTTGCTATTGTTGACGTTGACGTTATTTGCCATCGTGTTGTTATCATTTCCATCGTGACTTGACTTTAATCATCATGATATACTGGATTCATCTGCTATCTGAACCATGTTACTTGTGCTATTACTTTCTCGACTTTACATGACTTGTTCTATCATTAGTTACTCTGCCTTTTAAAGCACTAATTATTTAAAGCCTGCTTGATCTTGAGATTTAAGTCCTACTGGGCATTATCGCTCACCCTTTGTTATTTGTTATTGTGTCTCAGGTAAAATAGATGATGACGTTGTACATAGCAATGGGACAGGACCCGAGTGATGAGCGACCCGGAGCTAAATGACGAAGTTACCCTAGCACAATTGGAGTCTAGTAGTTATTACTTTAGATTTTCTCTTCGTATGTAATGATGTCATTGAGCCCTACATATTGGCTCCGAATTAGTGGTTGTAATAGTCTTAGTGATTTTATAATGAAATGAAGAGTTTATTCCAATTATTGTTCACTAGATACTCTGAATCATTTAATTGTTGTACATTTTACTCTACTATGTACTTTGCTCACGTGTCCCCGATTTATTCCGCTGCTAAATTGGCGGTGCGTGACACTTACAGTATTGTACATGTCATATTTCTTGTTATACAAAATAACTTGTGGTATATTCTAATAGTTTTGATTGTAGAAAGTCCTAAAATATTTTGTCATAGCAAAAACACAATGCTTAAAATGATTAACAATATTTTAAGGGATAGTTGCTCAACAATTCTCCCCCTTTTTGTTAATGACAAAAACTGTTAAATAGACAGTGAAAAACAAATTTGATTTTTCAAAACAAAGTAAATGTTATATTGTCCTATATATTTGTTTCTTACTTTCTTTCTCCCCCTTTGTGGCATTAACAGAGCGGATAAAATAAACACATAGAGATACACAGAGATTGCTAGAAACATAGGTATATAGATATTTGAAGAGAACAAATTACATTCAAGAAGTAGAAGAGGAACTAGGAAGAAACTGGGATGGAGGGATTTGGGCAAAGAAAGGATGAAGAAGAGTCCAAAGCTTATTCTCATTTTCATTTAAGAAGTTGGCAAATTTCCAAGGATCTATATCATAGGAAGGTCCTATAGAATGGATTTTCTTGTAGGATTTTACATGGAGGCGATGATACCATTTGAGTCTCCTATGGTAAAGATCATTGCGGAGGGTTTGCTTAAGAGGAATGAATTTCTTTCTGGCTGTCTGGTGTAGGAATTCAGGAATAGTGATATTCCAGTGGAGACCCTGGGAGTGTGATGCTTGCTTGGCTTGGTAGTATACAGGATATCTTTGTGTCCATTTGTGAGAGACATACTTCCAAAGTGCCTCATATCCCTTACAAAGATAGACAAAAGGAGATAGCTTGATCATCTAGCATTCATCACTCTCTTCTGGTTAAGCTGCTGCCCACTGATCTTCAGTTAACCTCTCAGATTCTGCAAAGTTGTGCTGGAAATCTTTCATGTACTAAGAGTTCTTGGATGCATACATTATAGCAAATCAATGGAAGCATAGTATGATGTTGTATTTTATCTTGAATGTGGCAGATAACCATAGGTGCCTGTTGAAAACTGTTTGGGCAAATTGTTTCCTAGATGAAACAACACCTATGAGATTAGGGTGTAATCCAGAGGGCAATCTAATAACCTTTGATGGAGTAATCTCTCTTTGCCCTTTAATAAGCATGCTCCACTGCCCTTTGTTCACATCCGGCAAACCCATCATGAATCTCTCTTCATTAAAGTGCTTCATCCTGCTGTAGCTTGTCTGGAGCTCTTTGAGGAGGTTGCCAAAAAGGTCAAAGAACATAAGATTTAGGTCGAGAGGAATAGTCAGAAATTGGTTCCTAGTCTTGGCTACAACAAATTTTTCTGCTTCACCAGGGAATAGGTTCAGGAATTCGGTGGGGGAGAGACTATGACATTTGTGTGTGATGACGTTCACAACAGCCAATTAGACTTCAGAAGTTTTAAGCAAAATAGGGAGCCAGTCTTAAAAAATGTAGGCTGCCATCCCAAGGAATTCAAGAAAGGTTGTTATAGATAGGAATTCTCTAAAAAGATTCATATGGTGCTTTGAATGGTAGATGAAGGCATGCCAGAATGGTAGAAGAAGGGAGCTAGGGTTGTCTTTTATTAGAGAGCCTGCTCTAGAGGATAGTGCCACACTAGGTACTATCTGAGAGAGAGAACGAGTAGAGCTGACTGAGGAAGGAATTGAGGATTGAGGGAGAGAAGAGAAGAAATGAGGAGCTAGAGTGTGAAGGTATAAATCAAAGGAAATAAAGAAATTGAAGTATTGATGGGAGTTAGAGGTTGTACTTCTGGTTGAGAAGAAGGAGGAGGAGGATCAGAGGAAACAGAAGGAATAGGTTGAGAAGGAGGTGGAGGTGGTTGTTCAATAGCTAGTTGAGGTGTAGGGTCAGTAGCAGGAGGAGTTGGATCAGTAGGATGAGAAGAAATGGTTAAGGGCAAAGACTGAATTACCAGATTTCATGAGTTTCCTTTTAACCCTTCTCTTACAGGTTTTGACCTTGGGATCAGCTTCTACCTCCATAGGCTGATCAGGCTACTCCAAATGATGCTAAAAAACTTGTTCCTCTTGGGCTGACTGTTGTTGCTGCTCTTGCTATTCTTGTTGCTATTGCGTATGATCTGGCCCTGCTGATGGATCCACACTTGACTGATTTGCAATGTTCTCTAGCTGTGGAACAAACACCTCAAGCTGCTGATGCTATTCAGGTTGAGCAGGAGGGGAAACTTGAGAACTCCCTATGCCATGTTGGCACACCACCTGCAGGAGCAGGTCCTTGATCTGATGGACCACTTCAGACATGAAATGAAACTTGACATTTATTTGTTGTATTTGCATTTAAAGTATAGATAACATCTCTTGTTGTTTCATGATTAAGTCCATCACATTATCTACTGGTCTATTGGTCTCCCCCTGAGACCTTGGCCGGGTCTCAACATGAGGTGGAGAGACATGGTGGTATTCCTCATCAAAGGAAGGCTCAAAAGGTGTGAAACTGGGAACATCTTCTTTATGAACCACTTCCTTGCCCCTTAAATCCCTTAGAACTTGATTGATTGTTTCTTCAGGAACATCTTGCTCTTGGGAGGGGTCAATAGCATGGACTTCTTCTTGTTCTACTACTAGTGCTTCTTCTCTAACTGCCTCTCTTCTGATCACAAGAGATTGTACCAGAGGAAGAGGAGAGGAGCATTGTGCCTCATCAAGAAATATTTCATGAGAGCACTTTGGGACAGAGTCCGTAGACCAGAAATTATGGGCCTTGTCTTCCAAAGCATGGTGGCTTCTTCTCAAAGTAGACAGCCCAATCTTCTCCTTCGTAGCAACCGAAATTTCATCATTCAAATCCACTAAAAATCTCTTAAAAATAAGGGTCAGCAAGGGTCCATAAGGGAGAGACTCCTGCAAGTTCTTAGATCATGCCATCCTTTCCAAGATAATAGAAGGCAGGTTGACCCTATGCCTCTAAACTACCCAAAATAGCAAACTCACATCTCTAGCAATGATGGAAGAGTGGGTGCCTGCCCTAGGGGTGATGATGGTTGTGATGATGTAGTGAAGGATCCTCTTCTCTCCTGACAACTCGTTGACCAGGAGCCCTTTCATAGAGATAGATCCCAGGCTGCCAACTACCCCTAATCTTAGCTTCTCCATGGACACTGTCTCACTGATTTTGTGTCCAGAGTTAGGGAAATCTAAAATCTCCACTAACAAATCATCATAATCTATAACAATAGTACCCTTAACTGAACATATAACTGAACCATCTGCACAGACTTGGAGGGAGAGGTAAAAGGCTTTTAGGGCACTCTCAAACGACGATTCACTGATCTGACAAATCCTTGACCAGCCCATGGCTTCAAGGGTTTCTTCTACCCACCCTAGCCTACCGGTCAACTAACTGAAATCAACTACCTTCCCTGGGCAAATGGATGCCTTGGCTGAAGACAGACGTTGGAACATCTCTGGGGTGAAGAAGGTTCCCTCTGAAGCCCTAGATGAGGCCATTTAGACAAAAGCAAGAAAGGGTCTACAGAGGCGTATTCTAATTGTTTTGATTGTACAAAGTCTTAAAAGATTTTTTCATTGCAAAAACACATTGCTTAAAATGATTAACAATATATTAAGGGATAGTTGCTCAACAACATACACTAAAATCTAAGCGGCACATAGTTTGATGTTGTCAGATCATGTCAGAACAAAGTAAAATGTGATGGTCTAGGTTGTCGCCTTTAAGGTAATCAAGACGGGTCTATCTGTCGCGATACCATCCTCTAAATCGTGACATCTGGAGTGGTCACGGTTTAGGGTTCCACCCGAAAATTATAAAAATGATGCAGTCATGCATGTTGGGCCTATAACTCAAGGTCTAGGGCTCTTTGGACAAAACTATGAACATGAAAGTTGCAGAGGACAATGTGTAGAAGAGAACTACACTTTTGTGTCGACTCGATTTGGCCATGATTTGAGTGAATCATGGTATTAATATGAAAAGCCCTAATCATGCGTGACCCTTGGAAAACGCTTATTACTCAATGCATGCTTGATTAAAATTGGGAAAAATAAATATGTATGAAACTAGGCACAAAGATCTTTAACATGATATATGGTTTGTTCATCTTTGGCCCTACAACACCTACCATTGAATGAACCTAAAAAGAATCTTCTGTAGGTCGATGCAGAACGCTGGTTGGGGAAGAAGGCTCTAGTTGGGGGTGATTTCCACCTCCTCTGGTGCTCTAGCTTGTCTCTTCATGACCCCATCAAGTTGGTTACTCATCCCCAAGGGGTTTGTGATGAGTATTTAAAGGTTTAGGGTTGTTTAGGAGTCTTATTGTAACTAGGATAGTGAGGTTGCTGTTTTAGCTTGATCCCTTCCAAGTTTTATGGATTCCCATCCCAATTGGAGTTGGAAAACCTTTAGGAAACATCATATTATGGTTGGGCATGAATTTGGGTTAGTATGGAAGTCTAACTGTCTTACATTTTGCTCTAATTGCCCTTTGTAATTTATGTCCAATTAGAGCTTTGAATGTTCACAGTATTTTCTTACTTGAATTTATTTGTGACCCAAAAGACATCCTTTGGTCCATTTCATTCATTGAGTTGTCAATACCCATTGTTTGAAGTGCATTCTTGATTTTTATTTTATTTTTGGACTCCCTTCAGTACATGTGATAGTTGTTTTCCGACTTATTCTCTAATTACGATAATCAGATGCAAAACACCTTAAACTTGGCCAATCAGATTTTCCCTTGCACGAATTTCTTTGTGAGCCATCAGGGAGTATTATTTAGAGTTGAACTATTATTTTTATGGAATTGTTTGATGTGTTTTCATTCATACGATAATGGCACTTACTTTTTTATGATTTCGATAATATTGAATTTATCATTTTAAATTTATTTCTAATTTTTCAATTACTGAATTTCCAGTGTGCTACACCCTTCCCCACTTAAGAGAATTTTGTCCCCAAATTCATATAGATCATCAAGTGAATCTTGGTAATTGGGGTCCTCAATGTCATTTCAGATTTGATCCTTCCAAACCTCTGGCTTGTATCAACATCCTTGCTCATAGATGTCAATTCATCTTCACCTATGACCCACTAATAGTATTCATTTAATTCATTCCGCTCTTGCCCTCTCCAAAGTTACTATGACTCCATCTTGAATCACTGGATAAGCTATGGTAAGACTACTAGATTATTAATTTTTTTCCCTACTTTTCCCTTAATCATCTAATCCAATAAGGAAGGCATCATAAGTTCAATCTAAAGGTTTAATAAGAATAATATCTTTCACCATACCTCCTCCTTGCAGATGTTCTGCTCGGATTACCTCATTTACACGCCCTTGACATTTTACCACATCTTGGTTTCTTCTATCTTAGTCTTTTAGCATGGAGTAGTTGGGTATACGGTGATCGTGACTTCCACATCGCAGGCAAGCTCTGGCCTTCTTCCAGCACTCGTCTGCTTGGTGTCCAGGCTTATCACAAAATTTGCAATTTTCCAGGACCGATTGCTCTTCCACCTTGATCATTATTACCAATGTCGTTTCCCCCATTTGATCTCTTTTTACCATTGTTTCCATGGTGAGCAGTCCCCGTAGCATGGGATGCTTCCTCCTATATATAAGTTGGATTTTCTACTTCCTTTCCTTTGAGGCTGTTTGCTTTTGCCATTGTATCTTCTACCAGCTGAGCTCTCTGAACCATCTCTGCATATGTACAGATTTTATGTGGTCCTAGCTTTTCAATAAATATGGGCCTGAGCCCATCCATGAATCGGTTAGCCTTTAGCTTTTCTGTACCCACCAGATGTGGGGCATACTATGTCAGGCGAGCGAACTGAGCTTCATACTCAGCTACAGACATTCCTCTTTGTTTTTGTGTGGCAAACTCGGCCGCCTTCTTTTCTTGCACCCTTTCAGAGAATAATTTCTCTCTGAACAGTTCCAGGAACTCCTCTCATTCCAATTCATTGACATTAGGCAGATGGGCCGATGTGGCCTTCCACCAAGCTCTGACATCTTTGTTTAATTGAAAGGTTGCCAGTAAGACCTTCTCCCTCTCAATACATTGCATCACTTGGAAGATTCTTTCCATCTCCTCAAGCCAATTTTCTGCCTCGTTTGGGTTCGTGGATCTAGAAAAATGAGGGGGGTTCAGACTCCGAAAGCTGTGATGCAGATCGCCAGCTCCATTCTTAGTGCCACCTTGATTTCCCGCCTGCACTACGTTCTACAAGGCTTGAGTGAGACCTGGAACCGTTTCTTGCATAGCTTGCCATTGATTGCCGACCATTGCTAAGGACCTAATGATGTTCCTAAGAAAAGGACAACAACCAATTAATATTTCTAGACATATCATAAAGGTTAATGGGTATGGATACTTAGTTCATTCAACTAATAACTCCCAGTCTCTACCAATTCCCACCGGGCACTATATGTAACTTCCATGAGCTAGGTTTCATGGATATCTCTTAATCTTGAGACATGTAAGTCCTATTTTTTGTTTCTCAGGCTATGATACCCCTAAACTATTAGGTCCCAAAGAATGGCAGCGGAACATTATTTGATCGTTGAGATGTGAACAGTCGGCAAATAAGTCTCTAGCTAGAGACCATTAGATATGCAACAACACAATCGTAACAGGGCCCACATAATGAACATCACCAAGTTTTCATTCAAATCATAAACTCTTTATTTCATCTCAAAATAAACTAATACATACTAAATTTCAAATTGAACTACAATACTAAGACTCAATGGAAGGGAAAATTATATGTATCCTCACTACCTACTACATCAATCTAACTCTCAAGTTGAACTAATAGTAGACACTAAGATTGGAACACGCTCTTAACTCAGATGCATTCCCATCCATGTCCTGGCCTTCGTCTTCCACTTCAATGTCACATATGATGTTAAGAAGTAGGGAATGAGCAAACTTGTCTAGCAGGATTTATATCTCAAGGTGCGAGAATGATATAAGTGATTAACATTTTAGAACTAGGCAGACACGATTAACAAGATATGCCTGAACGATAAATCTAAATAGCCACGGTATGTGAATAAGATAGATTGATCAAGAGTGATTGAACAAGATCTAGAATGACGTAACAAGCAAGAACTAGAAGTAGAACAGCATGTACAAGCACGTAGGATATCATTTAATTGCAAGAATGCAAGATGGCCATATCACTCAAGCAAGTAAGCACGAACGAGTAAGAACTTTTAACATGTAACAATAATCAGGTACATTCACAATGTGCACTAAGGATCTATGCCACCTTAAAATGCACAATAGGACACATGTATGTGGTTATTGTATCTAGCATTCAACAAACAAGTACTCCCATCGTAGATGCAACGCCAATAATCATTATACCCCAGGGTTAACAATATATTTACGACTCTCTATCATTGGTTCTACACTGGAGCCCTTGGACACTCGCCGTGCCCGATACACATCTCACGTAATTTCAAATGTAGATACCCACAATCAATCATGGCCAATAACAAGAGTTTCATGAAGTATTTAGTTCAACATCATGTTCATGATGATTTCAAGAAAGGCAAGTCATGTGAACACGATTTCATAATAACAATAGTCGAGATAGAATTTCGGCAGCATAACGACGTGATTTACACTTTAGTTAAATCCTCTCATTAATGGCTTCAGTCCATGATTATAAATTCACACTCCCAAGAAAGAGAGGAAAGAGGAAATGCATACTATCTTCATGGAATATCAATGGTACAACCAACTCGGTCTCCATGAGGGAATCTACAAAGTATAGAGAATTATGGTGGTCATAGTGGAAAGGTCCCTAGTCTACTAGAACGGAATGTCCAGTAGAGAGTTTCCAATCCTCCAAAAATGGCTACCTATTTATGCAAGAGTGTAGTGTAGAACGTGCCTCAACATCACAATCCATCGATTTAAAACAAACAGAAAGCAAGTAACATGTAGCACCCCGGAAAAATTTAAATACCTAAAATTTCAAAATAATAATTTATTTAAATCAAAATAATAGAAACATACGTACCTCTATCGTATGTGCAAGAACACATCTAAAAATTCTATAAAAATTATAAATCAACCCCAAATATTATCCCTAAGTGTTCCATAAAGAAATTCGTGCAACGAAATGTCCGATTGGCCAAGCGTACGTCATAACGTGACTAATTATCCAAATTAGGAAACTAAGTCGGAAAACCGTTGGCACGGAAAGATAACGCGCCCATAAATTAAACAAACCTGTCGGAGAGACTTCCAACGTCGTGTAATGATGACACATTAAGAAAATTGGGCTTAGAAAAATAATTCGAACTAAGTTTTAGAAATTGAGGTGACTTATTATTGTAATTAAGGAATAATAAAGAAAACCCATTATCATATGAGCCAAATAGATTAATTGTTGCCCAGCTGACGAGCCCAGAGGGGGGGTGAATGGGTCTTTTTAAAAATTATTTAGTCAGTACCTGTACTTAAACATACACAAAGACGTTCTTCGAAATAGGTTAATGAAGGTTAGTATATATAATAAACTCACAAGAAATCAATCACACAACGCAAGGAATTATCCTAGTTCGGATCTCCTTTCCTTAGGAGTCCTACGTCCAGTTCCTGAGCAACACTCAGGATTTCACTAACTAGGGTACAGTCCCCCTATGGACAATACAACACCCAGCTTAGCTGGTCTTCCTTCACAACCGAAGGGAACTACAACACCCTGGATACCCCACTAGGTCTTCCTTTACATACAAAGGGAACAACATAGAAACGATGAGCAATGAAATCAAGCCCCTAGATCAAGCTTTAACAAGCAACGATCTGAAGCAGAAATAGCCCTGAGAGAAGGAGATCTACACAATGGTCTCTCTCAGAACTACACAGGCTCTCTTTCAAGATTTCTATTGCAATACAGAGAGCCAAAGAGCTTGAGACAGATCAGGAATGAGATTCTTGGCTCTTGGATTCTCACGGACGATTTGAGTTGCTAAGACATGCTTGAAGTATTCGTTGGTAACTCTCACTCTATTCTTCTGGAGCTACTATCTTGTATTTATATCTCCAATTTGAAATGTATTCGTTGAAGTAACCGTTGTTTCTAGATTCGGTAGACTTTAGACTGTTTGATACTTGGAAGCTTCTATTCAATAGTCTTTTATCCATTTGTGCACGCAAAGAGATAGGATCTTATGGCGTCTAAATGGTCCAATGTTGTATGACAAAATGTCTTTAGGGCCCTGCATACAGTAAATGCTAGAATAGTAGACAACTAGGCTGTCTCTTGTTGTTAGTAAACGTTGATGTGAATATTCACCAAAATAGTAATGCCATTTTGCTATATCTAATAGATGCATACAGAGTGCGTAGGATAATGGATGTTATCATCTGCATGCATGCTGAGATACGTTCAGTCTACATTAAATGCAAAGGTGTCAGAAGGATATGCGTGACGACTTTGACGATTCAAAGTTTTTACCAGTAGCAAATCATTGTGCATAAGAAGTCAATACATTTATAACTTATGGAATCATTATGATCAGCTAAATCGTTGTAAGACATAACCAAATTGTTATGTTCTTTGAAGAAATCGTTGTGGAGAGCAAATCGTTGTGTTCGATGAGGAAATCGATGCGCGAAGCAAATCATTATAAGCTTTAAAGAAATCGTTGCGCAAGGTAAATCGTTGTGAGCTTTAAAGAAATCGTTGCGCAAGGCAAATCGTTATGAGCTTTAAAGAAATCGTTGCGAGAGGCAAATCATTATGAGCTCTAAAGAAATCGTTGCGCGAAGCAAATAGTTGTGAGCTCTAAAGAAATCGTTGCGCAAGGCAAATCGTTATGAGCATTAAAGAAATCGTTACGTGAAGCAAATCGTTATGAGCTCTAAAGAAATTGTTGCGCAAGGCAAATCGTTATGAGCTCTAAAGAAATCATTGCGCGAAGCAAATCGTTACGATGACTAAAGGAATCGTTGCGATGAGCAAATCGTTATGATGACTAAAGAAATCGTTGCGATGAGTAAATCGTTACGATGACTAAAGGAATCATTGCGATGAGCAAATCGTTACAATGACTAAAGGAATCGTTGCGATGAGCAAATCGTTACTATGACTAAAGGAATCATTGCGATGAGCAAATCGTTACGATGACTAAAGAAATCGTTGGGATGAGCAAATCATTACGATGACTAAAGGAATCGTTGCGATGAGCAAATCGATACGATGACTAAAGAAATCGTTGCGATGAGCAAATCGTTACGATGACTAAAGGAATCGTTGCGATGAGCAAATCCTTAAGGTACTTAAGAAATCGTTATGATGAAATCTTTACAGTTTTACTGAAATCGTTGTAGCATAAGGAAATTCGATGTGGACTTAGAGAAATTTCTTGCTGAACTTAATATTGCTTCAGAAAGGTAATACTTACAAAATTTGCTTGATTTTCCTGTAGTATTTTCTGTGCTCAAGACTTATGAAATATGTGTTAGTAATCTTTGACATAGTTTTGTTAATCACCAAAATAAATATTAATTACATAAAGACAGATTGATCATTAATCTCCCCCTTTTTGGTGTTGACAAAACAAAACTAATTTATCAATAAGCATAAGTGACCTAACTTTGTATTTCTGAAAAAGGAAACTTTTCTCCCCCTTTTTGTCATTAAGCAAAAAGATAAACATTGACAAAGAAGAAGAGAAAACATTAAAGAGAACCCAAACAACATTGTATGGATTACTTCTGAGGAGGTACAGTTAGATAATAAACAGGAGACAGAAGGGAGGCAAAGCGCCTGATGACAGGGAATGCCTGACGTTCCTGCTCTTCAAAAAAGGCTTGAAAGGCCCCAAACTCAATTTTATAGTAGGGTCCCATGGTGGGAACCATCCTCTTGATATGAAGTTGCCTTTGATCTGAAATGAAATCCCCATATTTAGCACTGCCGAGGGCTATCTTGTAGGATAAGAAGGACCCAAAACTGACCAACCGAAGAAAATCATCAATCTTGAGGGGATAAACAATCAGATGCGATCTAAGCTCCTTCTTTAAATCAAAGAAGACCTTGTATCATTCAACCCAGGTAAGATAGGAATCTCGGATGAGGTGAAGAGAGTTGGCATCCAGAAATTCACTGGAAGTCAATTGAGGTTGATTTGAGCTGGCCTGAGAAGCATTAAGGGCTTCTAGCTGCTGAGCAGACACGGGATAGAGCTTCGTCCAATTAGCAGGAGACAGCCTGTCACATTCAGAGAGAATAGGGGCCAGGATATCGGCCTTGATATGCCCCTGAAGATATTGCTTGAAGACAAATCTCGAAAAAGATAGATCGTGGCCATCTTGCACAAATAACCTAGCCATGACCCTTGCAGCTCGCTCAAAAATAAGTGTTCCCACAGAAGAATCCATAATCAAGGCATGGAGAGGGGGAAGGAACACTACAACAGGAATGGCCAAAGTAGCAAAATCAACCTGAAGGGATTCAAAATGAGTTGTGCTTGAACTGAGAGCCCCGATGGCTTCACGGAATTGACCCAGCTGGGATTCAGGGATGCAATTAACATAGCAGTAGTTACAGTACATCTGATACTGCCGGATGAACTTGATTTCCTTCTGAATAAATGGTCCAAAAAGATATTTATGATGAATTTGGAACCATTCAGAGAGAGAGAGAGGAGCTTCTCTGGGAGGATACCTGGCAGCTTGAGCCTCACAAAATTTACTGTACTAATCTCTGTTGCTCCGAGCCCACTGCTCTTCAGGTTTGGCTTCAGTCATGGAGAAATTTTTTTACTATTGATCCTTAGAGAGAGAGGTGTAAGGAAAGATGGTGGTAAGATGATCAGAAAGATTTTTGAAGGGAAGGCCAAAAATGTGGGAAAAAACTACTTTTTGAAGATATTCTTCATAGATAAGTTTCTACTTATTGGAGATAGAAAGGGAAAACCAAAGAGGAGGATAACAAGTTTCAGAGGAGATAGGATGGGTGGAAGTGAGTCTCCTCTTTTTAGAGAGGACTAGAAGAGCCTGTCCTGTGAGTATGGGTGCCAACAGCCAGGACTGAACGAAGTATTGCTACCTCAAATTCATCTTTGATATCCTAGATTTCAACCTAAGAAAGTTGGGCACCCTCAGGAATAATGGTAATAAAGGAAGGAGGTGTACGTGGATGGAAGATTGAGGTAGGAGTTATGGTAGTGAGGAGGAAGGACCGGAAGTAGAAGAGGGTCCTGAGGAGGAAGGACCAGAAGAAGAAGAGGGTCCAGCTGAAGATGATGCTAGAGGAATCTGAAGAGAAGATGAGGGAGGATGAATAATGGTGGAAGAAATAGGAGATGAACCAGATTGAGAAGAAAATGGTGTAGGAGAGGATATAGGTCTTGGACGGGGTCGTTTAAAGATGGTTGGAGCTGGAGGTGCAGTTGATGAGGTAGGTGGAGAAAGAGGGGCTGGAGTGGGAAGAGTAGAAGTGGCAGGGGGCTTAGGAGCTACAGCCTGTTATGCTCTTTTAGCTACAGGTTCCACTCAGATAAGAATTTCCTCTCCCGGTCCAGATGGCCCAGACCCCTGACTGTAATTAGAATCTTCAATTTACAAACTCTCAGAAGGCTGTACTGAAATACTTGGCCCTGATGGCCCTACTGGCGCCTCAACTAAAGTCCCTGAAGGCTGCTCCTCCTATTGAACATCAATGGGCCCGGATGGCCCTGAAGTACTTTCATTTTGCCCTGGAGGTCCACACTCTTGAAGGGAGGGCCCTGATGGCCTAGGAACATCGCTTGTAGTGCTCTGAGGGACAGAAGGGTGAGGATTAGAATCTGTAGGTTCTACTGCCTTCAAAATCTCAGACACAATTACTTTCATAGTGCTCAATTCCTTATTGAACCATTTCATGGCATTACTTAATTGAGAAACATCATTGGACATTGATTCCTGGCGCACAATAACAGAACTCACATTTGACTGTACTGAGGTCAAGATCTCACCGTGATCATTCAACCTCTTCAAGATAGGCTTCAAGATCACCTTCTTTTGAATGTTTCTCTGCTTTCTGTGAGCAATTTTCTTGCTTGTGCTTCTCCTTTCCACTTGCTCCTCGACCTCTATATGAGCTTCATTAGGCCTTTCATTTACAGGAGCATCTTCAGTTTGCTCCCCCTGAGATGCTGCTACCTCTTGCTCAATTCCTTGCTCCCCTTGAATGGGAGCCCCTCCTTCAACTCCTTCTTGCTCCCCATGAATGGGGGCATCTTCCATCATAATCTCTTCTGGAATAGTGGATGGCTCCATCTGAATTGGGACGGCTGCCACAACCTCTTCTGCCGAACTTCCACAAGTTTCTGGAATGACTGGGGTGGAGTGAATGGAATTTAACACTTCTCGGAGCACAGATGCCACTGCGGAGGAGGGTAGAGGATCCTCTGGGCTTCTGACAGAATCTTCCACTGCTACAACTCCTTGAGCTACTGGAGTTTCCATAGAATCTTCTCTAACTACAGCTACTTCCTGTGAAGCTCTAGAAACTGCGGCTTCTTCTGCTGCTGGTTCTGCAACTGCTGAAGGTCCTTCTGACTCTACTGTTGCTGCCTCTAGCTGGACGTCTTGGGCTTCCCTTATGATGGGTTCACCCTCAGCTACAGAGGTCTTGGTCCATACACTGTTGACCACTGAAAAACCACTTTTCCTTAAATTTCTAAACCTAATTGCTTGGCCCATCTTTTCTACAACAGCGCCAGACACATCTACTCCAAAATGCTTGAAAACTTTGGTGAGCAGATGAGCATAAGGCAGGGATACATTTAGCTTACTCTTGGTATCCCAGATTTGATCACAGGCAAACTTCATCCTTTCCATCATCACTTCGGCCATGTTGATTTCTTCGTTCTGAACCGCCCAATATATCATATCTGAGTATGCCTTGGTGTAGGTTGAAAAGGTAGCACTTCTAGGAACGACTATCTGGCAGACTATAAAGTGCAGGAGACGGTTGAAATCATTCAATTGATTTATGTCTATTTTCCCATCTTTTAACCGGAAATCAGGACCAATAATTCCTAGGCCCTTGACCTGGGTGTCCACAGTGTGGATTCCACTGTGACCGGTCGTGCTCACGCCAAACAAAGACTTCAGGAGATCATGATCAATATTGATCGAGGTTCCCTTTACTAAGGATGTCAGGGACCAATCTGCCTCAGATTTCAAGCACACATAAAATGCCTTCACGAGGTCTGGGTAGCTTACCTCTGAGAAGGTCGAGATGACTGACCACTGCATTCTGCTCACGGCGGCCACTATGATGTGCATACCGTTCTTCTCAAGATCAGCAATATCCACTGCTTTATTGCCACAAAGCTTTGATTTCACAAACGTGAATCTCTCCTGCTGCTCAGGTGAGAGGTACTCAGCGTCGTAGCCCCCAAGTCTGCCGGAAACGACAGACACGGCCATGGATTTAGGTGGAGAGGTTTTCAGGAAGGAGGAAATGGTGACATAAGTGAAATCCCTCAAGATGTTCTTCGCAGGAAGAAGTGAGAGACTTCGAATTTTGCAGAGAGTTAGTGTCGGAATCGTTAGGGCATCGGCTCAGGCAACCAGACGAAGGAGGAAAAAGGTGAAAGTAGGAGATGAATCATTTCCATATCGATGTTGGAGTAAATAAATGAATACCTTAAAAAAAAATGAAGCGCCAAAAGGCGGGAGGAAACGACAAACAAGTTTGACTTTTCAAAAAGACTTTTCCAAGAGGGACAAAAAAAAAAGGATAATTGAGTATATCTTTTGCTTAACTCCATTGAGAAAAAAAATACCTTAAATTCTGAAAATTTATATATCAGAATAAACATAAATCTTTTCACAAATTACACATGCCTAATTCCCTTCTAAGAGACGTGAATCTCTCTTCAGGTAAAGCTTTAGTGAAGATATCTGCTAACTGACCATTTGTATCAATAAAAGATATTTCTAAATTACTATTAGCTACATGATCTCGAATGAAATGGTATCTAACCTCAATGTGCTTCATCCTTGAATGTTGTACTGGGTTTTTGGTGAGATTTATAGCACTTGTGTTGTCACACAGCAAAGGAATTGTTTTGATGTGAAGTCCATAGTCCTCAAGTTGTTGGTTGATCCACAGGCGTTGTGTACAGTAGCTCTCGGCAGCAACATACTCAGCTTCAGCAGTTGATAGTGCCACTGAATTTTGCTTCTTGGAGGACCATGATATCAAACATCCTGCAAGGAATTGACAACAACCACTGGTGCTTTTTCTATCTACCTTGCATCCAGCGTAATCAGCATCAGAGTATCCTATCAAATCAATTTCACATGACTTCGGATACCACAGACCTAAATCATGAGTTCTAGCTAAATATCTGAAAATTCTTTTGACATTGATTAAATGAGATTCTCTAGGATCTGCTTGATACCTAGCACACATACATACACTAAATAAAATATCAGGTCTACTAGCTGTTAAATAAAGTAAGGATCCTATCATACCTCTGTAGGTCTTTTGATCTACCTTCTTACCATTCCTATCACTGTCCATCCTTATTGATGTACTTATAGGTGTAGACAGTGGCTTGGAGTTATCGAAACCAAATTTCTTTAGAAGTTCCTTGCTGTATTTGGCTTGACAGATGTGGGTGCCATCTCTTCCTTGCTTGATTTGTAATCCAAGGAAATAATTGTGCTCCCCCATCATGCTCATCTCAAACTCTCCCTGCATCAACTTTTCAAAATACTTGCAGAGGGATTCATCAGTAGATCCAAAAATAATGTCATCTACATAAATCTGTACAAGTAATATGCTTTTAACTTTCGATTTTACAAAAAGGGTGCTATCTACCTGTCCTCTAGTGAAACCATGATTTAATAGGAAGGAACTGAGCCTTTCATACTAGGTTCTAGATGCTTGCTTTAAACCATACAATGCCTTATGAAGTTTAAAAACATGATTTGGAAATTTTGTATCATCAAAACCTGGAGGTTGTTCCACATAAACTTCCTCCTTGATAAAACCATTCAAAAATGCGGACTTAACATACATTTGAAATAGTTTTAAATTTAATGCAGATGCATATGCAAGTAAGATTCGAATAGCCTCAAGTCTAGCTATAGGTGCATAAGTTTCATCGAAATCTATCCCTTCCTTTTGGGAATAGCCTTGAGCCACCAGTCTGGCCTTATTTCTTAGGATCACACCAGTCTCATCTAGTTTGTTTCTGAACACCCACTTAGTGCCAACAACCGGATTGTCTGATGGTCTGGGAACAAGTGACCATACTTGGTTTCTCTTGAATTGATTAAGTTCATCTTGCATGGATATAATCCAAGATTCATCAGTAAGAGCTTCATTGACTGTCTTAGGCTCTATTTAAGACACAAATGCTAAGTAATCACATGGTATTACATTACCTCTTGTTCTTACCTCGACAGATGGATCACCAATTATGTTTTTGGGTGGCTGATCTTTCTTGTATCTCCATTCCTTTGGAAGATTATCATGTGTAATGTCCTTTTGTTGTAGGTCTTCCAGAGGTGGATCATCCTTGTCTTTGATTGATGTATCCTTTAATTTGTTAAACAATTCATCTGTATCATCAATGTCAATATCTTCTTTCTTTCTCAAGGAAGGATTAGTTACATCAAAAATGATATGAACAGTTTGTTCAATTAATAAGGAGCGCTTGTTAAATACTCTATAGCCTTTAGGTTAAGAGGTGTACCCCATGAAGATGCCTTCATCTGATTTGGCATCTAACTTACCAATGTCCCTTTTTCCATTATTATGGATAAAGCAAGGACATCCAAATGTCCTGAAGTGGCTAATCTTTAGCTTCTTTCCTTTGAACAGTTCGTATGCAGTCTTCTTTAGGATTGGCCTGATCATTACTCTGTTGATAATATAGCTTGTTGTGTTCACTGCTTCAGTCCAAAAATACCTTGGTAAATCATATTCTGACAGCATTGTTCTTGCCATGTCCAATAAAGTTCTATTCTTCCTCTCAGCAACTCTATTTTGCTGTGGTGTCCTTGGTGCTGAGAAATTATGCTCAATTCCTTGGTCATCACCGAATTTAGAAAATTTTTCATTCTGAAATTCACCTCCATGGTCTGATCAAATACAAACAATGTTGTACTTCTGGTCTTTCTGGACCTTCTTGCTGAAATAGACAAAGCTTTCAAACATATCATCTTTATGATCTAGGAATGACACCCATGTAAACCTGGAGTAGTCATCGACAATAATAAAACCAAAATTCTTTCCTCCAAGAATGGTAGTCCTCAGTGGCCCAAACAAATCCATATGAAGGAGTTCCAAAGGTTTTGAGGTGGTTACCACAGTCTTCGACTTGAAGGAGCTCTTAGTGTGCTTTCCTTTGGCACAAGGTCTACAAACACCTTCCATCTTAGTGCTGACTTTTGGCAGACCTTCCACAAGATTTTTCTTTAACAACTTTCTCATACCGTTTATGCTGTAATGTCCCATTCTTCTGTGCCACAATTCAGTTGATTGATCTTTATTTGCTGCCAAACAGACATTTTGATCCTTAAGTTCTTCAAGATAGAGCACATATAAGTTCTTTTCTCTTTTAGCCTCCAAAATTACTGCTCCATCCTTTAATATGTTGCACTTTGACTCTTGAAACTGGATCTGATGGCCTCTATCACAAAGCTGGCTGATGCTAATGAGATTATATTTTAGCCCTTTGACAAACAATACATCTTCAATAACTATCTTTCCTTTATTGTTCACAGAACCACTGCCTATCACTGTCTGTTTTCTGTTATCTCCATAAGTAACAGTTCCTTCTTCATTTTGAAGATGAGAGAATAGCTTTCGATTACTTGACATGTGCCTTGAGCACCCACTGTCCAGATACCATTTGGATGCTCGAAAGTTACCCTGAAATGAAAACATTATGTTTTAGGTACCCAAGTTCTTTTCGGTCCTGATTGCTTAGTATCACTAGTTTCCCTTTTGATTATCCATTTCTTGTGTCTTGTTGGGCATGTTGTTCTGATGTGTCCTAACTTGTTACAGTGGATACAGCAGGACAATTTAGTTACTTTTTCTATATATTTGAAATATGCCTTGTATGCAATGTTTTGTTCAGGTACAAATTTTGGTGTTGTATATATTTTAGGATAAACTATGGTTTCTTCATTACCTAGGGGTGTATATCCTAATCTATTTTTCTTCATACCTGATCTTCTAGCACCTTTTAATATGAGGGAGTTTTTACCATTTGTAAATTTTTCCAATGTGCTAGATACCTTTTTATTTACTTCTATTAATGAGTTTATCTCTGTTTTCAGTTCATCTGAGCTTGCTTGTTTTTCCAATTTAATTGTTTGTTCATTCTTATCTTTTAGATCTTCACATAATAACTCATTTCTTCTTTTAAGTTCAGTTAACTGTTTTTCTAGCTGTTCATTTTCTGATTTTAGATCTGAGTTTGTGTTTTCCAAGCTAGTGATGTTTTTCTTACTAGCTTTCAATAATTTAGATACATCTCTATATTTAACATATAGTTCATTGAATGCTTCCTCTAAATTATCCGAATCAGAATTATTGTAGGAACCAAAGAGGAATCAGATGTTACCTTATCATCTGTATTTGCCATGAACGCCAGGTTGGCTTCTTCTTTATCACTGCTTGAGCTTGACTCACTGTCTGAGTCGCTGCTATTTTCCCAAGCGGCTGCCATTGCCTTTTTCTTGTACTTCTTGAATCGTCTGAAGTTGTCCTTTTTCTTGTGTCCATCTTTCTTAAGCTTTGGACATTCTGCCTTGATATGTCCAGGCTTCTTGGACTCATAGCATATTGGTTCTCCTTTCTTCAGATCCTTTCTTTCTGGCTTCCTAAATTCTTTATTTTTCTTGAAGAACCTTCTACCAGACTGAAACTTCTTTTTCTTAGTTAGAATTTGTTGCAGTGTTCTTGATAGCATTGCTTCTTCATTTTCACTATCCTCAATGCCTTCACTTCCATCTGAGCTTGCTTCTGATGATTCTTATTCGGCTTTCAAAGCATTGTGGTGCTATTTCTTGCTTGAGGACTCTCCTAATCTCTCCATATTTATTTCATGGGCCATAAGGGACCCCACGAGTTTTTCCAAGGACATCCTTTTTAGGTCATTGGCTTCTTCAATGACTGTTACCTTTGGGGTCCATGAGGATGGTAAAGATCGGAGAATTTTCCTTACCATGTCTCCAATCTAATAAGTTTTTCCTAGACCAGCCAATCCATTTGTAATATCAGTAAATCTGCTAAACATTTGAGTTATGGACTCACCTTATTGCATCTGAAATCTCTCATATTGTGTAACAAGAATGTCCATTCTTGTCTCCTTCACCTTGTCTGTGCCTTCATAGGTAATTCTGAGCTTTTCCCACATTTACATTGCAGATTTGCAAGCTGACACTCTATTGAACTCCTTTTTGCTGAGAGCACAACATAGAATGCTTTTAGCCTTGCAATTCAAGGAAATCTTTTTCCTGTCATCATCTGTCCACTGTGCCTTCTCATTTGTGACTAGGAGATCGCCTTCTTCTACTATGGACCAGATTTGATAATCGAAACCTTGCAGGAAATACTCCATCCTAGTTTTCCAATAAGCATAATCTTCACCATCAAAGAGAGGGGGTCGATTGAAAGACTGGCCTTCAATGTTACCTTGGGCGGCCATGGATCTTTACTCTTCAGATCGTTAGATCTTCTTCTTTGTCAAAGAGACTCGCTCTGATACCACTTGTTGCCCAGCTGACGAGCCCAGAGGGAGGGTGAATGGGTCTTTCTAAAAATTATTTAGTCAGTACCTGTACTTAAACATACATAAAGACATTCTTCGAAATAGGTTAATGAAGCTTAGTATATATAATAAACTCACAAGAAATCAATCACACAACGCAAGGAATTATTATGGTTCGGATCTCCTTTCCTTAGGAGTCCTACGTCCAGTTCCTGAGCAACACTCAGGATTTCACTAACTAGGGTACAGTCCCCCTATGGACAATACAACACCCAGCTCAGCTGGTCTTCCTTCACAACCGAAGGGAACTACAACACCCTGGATACCCCACCAGGTCTTCCTTCACACATGAAGGGAACAACACAGAAAAGATGAGCAATGAAATCAAGCACCTAGATCAAGCTTTAACAAGAAACGATCTGAAGCAGAAATAGCCCTAAGAGAAGGAGATCTACACAATGGTCTCTCTCAGAACTACACAAGCTCTCTTTCAAGATTTCTATTGCAACACAGAGAGCTAAAGAGCTTGAGACAAATCAGGAATGAGATTCTTGGCTCTTGAATTCTCACGGAAGATTTGAGTTGCTAAGACTTGCTTGAAGTATTCGTTGGTAACTCTCACTCTATTCTTCTGGAGCTACTATCTTGTATTTATATCTCCAATTTGAAATGTATTCGTTCGAGCTACGTTGATGTGAATATTCACCAAAATAGTAATGCCATTTTTCTATATCTAACAGATGCATAAAGAGTATGCAGGATAATGGATGTTATCATCTGCATGCATGCAGAGATACGTTCAGTCTACATTAAATGCAAAGGTGTCAGAAGGATATGCGTGACGACTTTGACGATTCAAAGTTTTTACCAGTAGCAAATCGTTGTGCATAAGAAGTCAATACATTTATAACTTATGGAATAATTATGATCAGCTAAATCGTTGTAAGACATAACCAAATTGTTATGTTCTCTGAAGAAATCGTTGTGGAGAGCAAATCGTTGTGTTCAATAAGGAAATCGATGCGCGAAGCAAATCGTTATAAGCTTTAAAGAAATCGTTGCTCAAGGCAAATCGTTATGAGCTTTAAAGAAATCGTTGCATGAGGCAAATTGTTATGAGCTTTAAAGAAATCGTTATGCGAGGTAAATCGTTATGAGCTCTAAAGAAATCGTTGCGCGAAGCAAATCATTATGAGCTCTAAAGAAATATTTACGCAAGACAAATCGTTATGAGCTTTAAAGAAATCGTTGCACGAAGCAAATCATTATGAGCTCTAAAGAAATCATTGCGCAAGGCAAATCATTAGGAGATCTAAAGAAATCGTTGTGCGAAGCAAATCGTTACGATGACTAAAGGAATCGTTGCGATGAGCAAATCGTTACGATGACTAAAGAAATCGTTGCGATGAGCAAATCGTTACGATGACTAAAGGAATCGTTGCGATGATCAAATCGTTACGACGACTAAAGAAATCGTTGTGATGAGCAAATCGTTACGATGACTAAAGGAATCATTGCAGTGAGCAAATCGTCACTATGACTAAAGGAATCGTTGCGATGAGCAAATCGTTACGATGACTAATGAAATCGTTGCGATGAGAAATCGTTACGATGACTAAAGGAATCGTTGCAATGAGCAAATCGTTATGATGACTAAAGAAATCGTTGCGATGAGCAAATCGTTACGATGACTAAAGGAATCATTGCGATGAGCAAATCATTAAGGTACTTCAGAAATCGTTATGATGAAATCTTTACAGTTTTACTGAAATCGTTGTAGCATAAGGAAAGTCGATGTGGACTTAGAGAAATTTCTTGCTGAACTTAATATTGCTTCAGAAAGGTAATACTTACCAAATTTGCTTGATTTTCCTGTAGTATTTCCTGTGCTCAAAACTTATGAAATATGTGTTAGTAATCTTTGACATAGTTTTGTTAATCACCAAAATAAATATTAATTACATAAATACAGACTGATCATCATTAGCAATTAAAACTAAAATGATGGGTAGACTCCAAACAATATGTAATGATAATCCATCATGTGAAATTAGACCAATGGACCTCTCATAGTCCATGAATAAAATCAAGTAAGAAAAATATAATAAAATCTATAACTCTATTATACCCTAATTAAAAAGGGAAATCCCATAAGATAAATTCCAATAAATAATGGGCTTTGTCAAATGGACCATATAAAATCTATTAGGCTAAAATAGGGCTTTTTAAAAGAGGAATAATAGGAAAATACCCTAAATTCGTAACTTAAATATTACCTAAATAGAAAAGGAGTATGAAAATATTAAAATAAATAGTTTGTGTTGGATTTGGATTCCTAAACCTACCCTAATAGGTGGGCCATGAATTTGGATCCCAACCTAACCCAAATTGGACATGGCAAGCTTGGAAGGTGGAATTAAATAGGAAATCTCGGAATTAAATAGGAGTTAGAGTTCTATTGGGAATTAGAAGCATAAGAGACATAAATACTCTCCTAAACCCCCAAGGCTGGCCCTAGCTCATTGCCAAGAGTTGCTAGACCTAGAGGAGAGGCCAAGGAGGAGGAGAATTCGTGGGAAGGAGGCTTCATCAAAGCTTCAACCCGAGTTCTTTAAGTTCTAGCCCTAGAAGAGGAAAATGACTAAGGGTAGGCATTCTCACGAGCCAAATTAATGAAATTTCGACTGTAGATTGTTCCAAACATCAGGAACAAAACCCCTTTTGTTTCATAATTTTTCGTTCACTCAATCTTTTGTTCTTAATTTTCAAAGTTCTGTGAACTTCATCCCGAACCCTCTTCTAAATTCTTGATCTCCTTGTACGCTCAACCCCATGCCATGAAATTTTTGTTTGGGATACTGATGCATGTTATGTGGTTTTTGCCCTAAAAGCCCTAAATTTCATCCACCATGTCTTGCGAATTAATTCTTGCATCTCAACTATTCGCAGTATTCTATTCTCCATGTTTGACTTGATTAAAGCCTATCAAAAACATGTTTGCTTTCAAATTCCTATTTATTGTAAGTATCCATACATTTCTATATCAATTCGCAACTAGTTTCATGATTTTTCATCGCTTGTACAATTAGTTATGAATTTCTGAATCACCCTATGTCAAATAGGTTGAGTCTAGCCCGCAATCCAATGCACTGTTCTTTCCATGTCGGACTCGGGCGCAGACCCTATGAACGCGACGGCCCAATAGGCTGCGTTCACAAGGCCGTCACAATAGAGCCTTTCGTCGTGATCTGATCGCGAGAGGGCCTGTCGTTGCGATCTACTGCCCGATCTGACAAGCCCGTCGCGACCCTCAAGCGACCCCATCGCGATCTGATCGCGAGAGGGCCTGTCATTGCGATCTATTGCCTGATCAAACAAGCCCGTCACAATCCTCAAAAAACCTTGTCATGTTCTGCCTGAACCCCGTCGCGACCCTTACAACGGTGCGTCGCGTTCTGGATTTTTCAATGAAAACCCACCTTTGTACAAGTCTTATTATTATACAGTCACCCCATGTCCTGTTAACTGTCTTGTACACAGAAAAAAAATGAAGTTGTAATTATTGAATATATTTTTAATTAATTCAAGTTAATCACATGATCTATCTTGTGCATAGTTTTCTCATAACACATGCACACAAATTGAACCATCCAAATATGGCCTAGCTTGGCATGTAAATATATCATAATACATCTGCTAATTTATGTAATTAAATTACTCTATTTTGAATAAGACTTGTCCTCTTTTTTGGTGATGTTTTGGGAATACCGTTACCGACACTCCACTATTCTAGAATTCCTCTAGAACATCGAGCACTTGTTTCTATATACACACTCTCTCTTGACTTGAACGAACTCTTCGTCGGATATTCCTTCTATCGGACTAGTGAATCCTTGTTGAAGGCCTCCGTAAGTCTCCTCTGTCCATGGATTCCCACATGGTTGTACCCAAACACCTATGATTCCTTTAAGGATCAACATGATCCAAACGGCTATTAGAAATTTGCTCTTATCTTGAATCATGCCGGACCTCTGGACTTGTGCTTAACAAGGCCAGCAGAAGGGTCGTGAGTTCCACCTGACTGCCAACACCAAGTGCACGTGTTGTGCAACTATTACTATCGCCTGTTTACTCGACGTGTAACGTGCAATGCCCACTAGCTCTCATCTATACTCTACTCGCTCATCTATTCACGTTCACTCTACTATCTCTTCTATTCATCTAGTGCTCTCATCTATTTCTTGGTACTCTATATTGGCCATTAATTGATTGTCTAAAGATAAACAAAATGACCAATGCCAGCGCAATAGGGCCCGATCTGGTTCTAGGGAGAGTGCTCGAAAGTGCTATTTGCCCATGGGAGTTAAATGATCAGGATGTCGGCATTACATCCAAGTGCCATACTATCAAGATTAAACTAAGACAATCAACACATAGTGCTATATTCTCTCGATGTCTTTGACAAAATAAAGTGCTATATGTTCTCGATGTCTATTGACGACAAAAGTGCAGTATTTTCTCTCGGCTATCTACAGATAACCAAAGTGCCATTACTATTTCGATTGACGAAAGTTAATCAAAACTGCTATACTATTTCGATTGATAAGAAAGTCAATCAAAGTGCAATTTACTCTCTATATGGCTAATTACTTTCTCTCTCCTTGCTATACATGTTGCTTGCTATTGTTTGACGTTGACATTATTTGCCATCGTGACCTGACATTAATAATCGTGCTATACTTGATTCATCTGCTATCTGAACTATGTTACTTGTGCTATTACTTTCTCAATTTTACATGACTCTCTCTATCATCAGTTACTCTGCCTTTTAAAGCACTAATTATTTAAAGCCTACTTGATTCACGAGATTTAAGTCCTACTAGGTGTTATCGCTCACCCTTCGTTATTTGTTATTGTGTCTCAGGTAAGCTAGATGACCTCACACACACCAATGGGACGGGACCAGAGTGATGAGCAACCTGGAGTCAGTTGATGAAGTTGCCCTAGTACAATGGAGTCAAGTAGTTATTGCTTTAGATTTTCTATTCGTATGTAATTCAGCCCTACGTATTGGCTCCGAATTAGTGGTTGTAATAGTCTTAGTAATTTTATAACGGAATAAAGAGTTTATCTCAATTATTGTTCATTAGATGCTCTGAATCATTCAACTGTTGTACAATTTTCTCTACTATATACTTTGCTCACGTCTCCCTGATTTATTCTGCTGCTAAATTGGCGGGGCGTAACATAACAAGATGACGCAATATAGAGCAGAAAGTTATATCAACAATTTTTTTGAATATTTGAACATGAAATTCATTCACTTTAATAAGCTAGATCATCAAGATGATTATAACAATCTCAAGAGGAATAGATCAAGCAATTAAGAACAATTAGAATAGGCTTTCAGATTATTAAGACTTTTACATGGATTGACACGTTTTAGGCCACTGATTAGTCATGAAAAATATAAATAACTATTGTAAACATATAGTACTTTAAACATAACACTAACTGACAAATGACTGGTTTACTGTGGAAATCGCGACGGGTTCAGTCATCGCCTATTACCAAGGCTTAAACAATGGAAAACAAAACTTCAGGATGACTATCCAATTTGCAACGGGGGTACCAGTCGCATTTAAGTCAATCGATTGCCAGATAGAAAGGTGACGGGTAGGTTTGATGAGTTCATGTCAATCGATGTAAACAATCGATTGCCAGACAGAAACGCGGCAGCTATGTAGGACGCGTTCAAGGCAATTGGTAGGACGTACCGATTGATGACTCCTAAATGTGATTGGTAAGTCAGATGCATTAAAGGGACTTGATAGGGGGCACTGATTGGTGACTACCTAAACACGACAGTGTCCACGGTTGCATTCAAGCCAATCAGAACAGAATCACGATGGGATGATGTTTATGTGACTTTCTCAAATACGAATAATGCATAAAAACCAAGGGCAGGAAAAAGTCAAATCATGATGCTAACTGCGATCGAGTATTAGACGTACACTAAAATATGAGCACACAGTTTGATGTTGTCAGATCATGTCAGAACGAAAGTAAAATGTGACGGTCTAGGCTGTTGCCTTTAAGGTAATCATGATGGAACTGTCTATCATGATACCATTCTCTAAATTGCAACGTCTAGAGTGGTCGAGATTGAGGGTTCAACCCGAAAACTGTAAAAGTGATGCAGTCATGCATGTTGGGCCAATAACTTGAGATCTTCGGCTCTTTGGAAAAAACTATGAACATGAAAGTTGTAGAGGACAATTAGTAGAAGAGAGCTAGACTTTTTGTCGATTAAATTTTGCCTCGATTTGAGTTAATTATGGTATTAACTTGAAAAGACCTAATCATGCGTGACTCTTGGAAAACGCTAAATGCTCGAAGCATACTTGATAAAAATTGGGTAAAACTGGTGCGTATGAAACTGGGAACGAAGAACTTTAATTTAGTATATGGTTTGTTCATCTTTTGGCCTGAGAACACCTACCATCAAACGATCATAAGAAGAGTCATATGTAGGTCGATGCAAAATGCTGGTTGGGGAAGAAGGCTCCGGTTCAAGGCGATCTCCACCTCCTGTAGTGCTCTAGCTAGTCTCCTCACGACCGCAGCAAGTTGGTAACTCATCCCCAAGCAGTTTATGATGAGGATTTAAGGGTTTAGGGTTGTTTAGGAGTCCTATTGTAACTAGGAAAGTGAGGTTGCGGTTTTATCTTGATCCCCTCCAAGTTTTAAGGATTCCCATCCAAATTTGGGTAGGAAAACCATTAGGAAAAATCATCTTATGGTTGGGCATAAATGTGGGTTAGTATGGAAGTCCAATTGTCTTAGATTTTGCTCTAATTGCCCTTTCTAATTTATGCCCAATTAGAGCAACTAATTTTCATGGTATTTTGTTACTTGAATTTATTTGTGGCCCAAAAAAATCCTTTGGTTCATTTCTTTCATTGGGTTGTCAATACCAATGGTTTGAAGCCCATCATTGGTTTTTAGTTAATTTTTGGACTCCCTTCAGTACATGTGATAGTAATTTTTTGACTTATTCCCTAATTATGATAATCAGTCGTAAAAAGTCTTAAACTTGGCTAATCGAATTTTTCGTTGCACGAATTTCTTCTCTTGTCATTAGGGAGTATTATTTAAAGTTGCAATATGATTTTCATGGAATTTTATGATGTATTTTCGTACATACGATAATGGCACGTATGTTTTTACGATTTTGATAATATTGAATTTATTATTTTTTATTTATTTTTAATTTTCCAATTACTAAATTTTCGAGGTGCTATAAACTTACTGTCCATCACACATTTTTTGAGAAAACTCAATTTTATAGTGAATGTTTGAGAATGCTGTAGACACCCATTTCTGGCCTATAAGTCGAGCTAAATTCTTTGTCATATCATTGATGCCCCACATTGGCTCATCATTGTCAAGCTAGAATTACTGATCACAGTATCCTTCTCATTAGTTCATCACCCTGGTGGGTTCTTCTTCGTCACATCAATCAGTCTTCATCATCATTTCGTAGCTCTTTGAGTTGGGAGTTCAACGCTTCAAACTGCACGCCAATCTGATGCCCATGCAAGGAGATTAGACACTTTGAATGATCCATATGCTGAAGGATCATGAAGGCGACAATGAGCTTGTCGCGTTCTCATTCAGAAGGTGACGTCCTTCAAGTCGCATTATTCCTCACACCGATTTGCCTTCAAGCCTGAATCAATCTCCTTTTAGGGTTTAGGGTTTAGGGTTTATAGTGAATGTTTGAGAACATTGTAGACACCCATTCCTGGCCCATAAGTCGAGCCAAATTCTTTGTCATATCATTGATGCCCCATGTTGTCTCATCATTGTCAAGCTGCCTTTATCCGATCATGGTATCCTTCGCATTAGTTCATCGCCCTGGTGGGTTCTTCTTGGTCACATCAATCATTCTTCATCATCATTTCGTAGCTCTTTGAGTTGGGAGTTCAACACTTCAAACTGCACGCCAATCCGATGCCCATGCAAGGAGATCTGACACTTTGAATGAGCCATATGCTGAAGGATCATGAAGGCGAGAATGAGCATGTCGCGTTCTCATTCAAAAGGCGACATCCTTCATGTCACGTTATTCCTCACAACGATTTGCCTTCAAGCCAGAATCGATCTCCTTCAAAAGGCAACACCTCGATACGTCGCGTTCTCATTTGGCATCTTAATTCCCTGAAAAATCACCAGAATCTATGGAAGGCGACGTATCGAAGCGTCGCGACCGGATAGCGACGCTGGGCCTATCGCGTTATGGTTTCCATGCAACGTGGCCTTTCCTAGTTAGACTTGGACCCTTGCTATTCATGAATAATCCATCTTTTAGTGGTTCTAGAGGCGTCCAAATCCTTCCAAACATAGAGGAGACCTTCCTTTGGCCTTCCTTACCACGTTCTGACTCCCCTTGCATGAGCCTACTTGCCCAAAGTTGGACTCCAACTCATTATTCCTCTCCCAGCCTGTTCAGGAATAATCACCTATAAAACTCGTCATAGGGCACAGTTTAAAGCAAGGCTGGCATCTGCTTCTTCCTCTACTAGAGAGCTACGAATTACCAGAAGAACTCTCAGCCTCCAGACGACTAGGAAGTGCCCCCCAGAGAATTTTCTCCTCATCTACGCTTCCTCTCTCCTATTCTTCTTAATTTTTCTCTTCATACATGCATGTTTAGATCTGTTTTCTTCGTAGATTTGCATTAGATCACTCCACAAACACAACTTTTAATCACCAAAAGGGGCTAAAACACAACCCCACGTGAGTTCCTCCCAATTATTTCATGTTTACTTGTTGTTTTGGGATAGATTCTAGACCAAACGAGTTTCTAATTGGTGTTTCATTGTTTTGATGTTCATGGCAGGTGTTAGAAGACAGTAGTAGCATGAGGCTCTTGCCCCTTGTCTGGCTGAGGAGTAGGAAGAACAGAGCCCGCAGTCTTCATCTTCAGTTGCAGAAGGCGACGTTCATCTTGTCGCTATCTAACGAAGGCGATGGTCTGTGCGTCGCGTTCAAGAATCAGAAGGTGGCACCTTCCTCGTCGCGCTCACCCTAAGGCGACGGCGGGCCTGTCGCGTTGACAGGACCAGGTACTCTTCTGCAACTTTCTTCCTTTTCCAAGGTAGTTAGCAATCCCTTCATCTGTTCATCTATATGCAACTACATTGGTGGTGATCACGGTCTCTTTTTCTTTTTTTTTCATCATCAGATTTGGGGAGCAAATCCCGTGATTACACCTTTTGGCGATCACGATGGGACTTCTAGTGCCTATCGTGCTCGTTACTGTCTTCCACTGACTGTTTTAGTCCTTCTTGTGTGTGGTTATTCTTTAGTTTTCACATTTTTCCATTTATTTTGCTATTGTTTTGAGTTCTGCTACACTGGGTGAGAAGGTGACGTCGAAGTCGTCGTGATCTGTAAGGCGACAGGGAGGTCGTCGTGATCTACATCGAAGTCGTCACGATTTGTAAGGCGACAGGGAGGTCGTCGCGATCTAGTCAGATCTCCTGATTCCATCTATTTCTGTGTTTTTTGGGTTTATTTCAAGTACTCCATCCATGATGTGAGTTGATTTGTGCCTGATCCCTGCTTTTAGAAGTCTGTCAGTCCTCCATGCTATAGGGTTGTTTGATTTTTCGTGCATAATCAGGTATATCTGATCTCTGTTCACTGCGAAGAAGAACATGACATTCTTCCTATCGCGATCTAGGTCGCGACAGGCAGATTGTCGCCTTCTATTACTGAGACCAAGTAGGCCTGATTTTTGTTTTGCTAGTTTTAGGCTAGATTTTGCATGCACTCCGGTGCACATAGGGTGCATTCATATTTCCATATTTTAGCTTAGGTTGTCCTCCTCGCCGACGCCCACTCTCTCGGCCACATATTCCTTGTGTCCAACTAGAGCACTCGCTTGAGGGCCTCTATATGTCCCCGTTGACTATGGATTCCCACACGGCCGCTGGGCTGGTTGTACCTGTTGCCACCTAGATTTCGGATCCATGCATTGATAAGTCCATGAGAAATCCTAGTCAAACCTGAAGTTGGAAGCTTTCTCCCTTTAGGAAACCTTTCCTTTGAGGGAACTTTCTAAAAGATCAAACTATTAAAAGGCAAACTTGAACCAAATAAAAGAAACCATCATCATTGCCACTTGCTTGCTTTGGGTGAGACTTCTTCTCTTTCTTTTGTTTGCATAGGATTGTTTGTTTAGGAAACTAGGTGTCTATTTATGTTAGGTCGTCTCTTAAGTCTAGACAGGCTTTCCCTCTTTTGGTGCACCAACTTCCCAAATATGGAGTCCTACTTGAACCCAATCTATGGTGATGAGAATCAAGATGCTGCATTCTACACCTCCCATGACTATGAGGAATCCCTTCCTCACGATCTCCTTGAGGAGACGACCCGGCCTTGGGTCGCCACAGTCCATGTCAGTGAGAGTCATCAACCCGACGATGGCGGCCCATCACTAAATGTCTGTTCCCCTCAGACAGACGATCAAGCTGCTCAACTCTTGCGCCTAATCCCTCAGCTTGATCAATCACAGATCCAGGATCTCATGACGGTCGTCAAAGGAAAGGCCACCTCATCGCCCTCACGCAGAGCGAGCGCCTCTCGCCCCATGGCATCTACCTCCGGCCCCTGCATTGTCACGGGACCAGCCGACAACACTCCCATCCGGCCGCGGGCCATTCGATTCATTCCCTTTGAATCTGAGCACTACCATCCACGTAAGTCGAGGCCCCGATCTCCCCCCTATCTCCCTTGCCATCCTCCATAGCTTGAGCCACGCGCCAGGCCAGCATCTCGTGCCTCCTCCTTGTACGCTCAACCATCCACCTCTCCTGACATTGCACATGCCTAACTTCAATGGCCTGTGGGTCCCATCTCCATCCGAGCTTCCAAAGTACTGCAAGTACAATGGCTCTGGCAACCCATACATTCACATGAAGGACTTCATTTATGAGTCTGCACCTTATCAGCATGACCGTCACCTAATGGCTTACCTGTTCCGTCGGTCATTGGATGGGTCTGCACTAGATTGGTTATGTTCGTTACTACCCGAGGATGCGGAGGACTTCGCTATAGTGAAGGGCAAGTTCCTTGAACAATTCCAAGACAAGGTTGGGCTAGAATACTCTCTTATAGATCTCATGGCTGAAAGGATGAAGTCGGATGAAGATTTCACTGCATATGCCGACAGGTGGAGACAGATGGCCACTCGAGTCCCGGGGTACCTTCTGGAGGGAGAGAAGGTCAAGATCATCATTGCCAATGCAACCCCTGCCTATAAAAACATCCTAGCAATGAATGATATCACCACCATGCATCAACTCTATAGTCAGGCCCAGTTCATCCAAACCCAGCTCAAGGACTCCCCTATACACTCCATGTTCGAACCCCAAAAGTGTCGCTTCCAAAGAAAACCTCAGGGACCAGTGACCGAGGGTGTCCAAGTCAATGAGCAGGTGAGTGCATTCAACCCTGCCGGCCAAAACAATAACCGCCAACCCTATACTGCCGAAGGTCAGAATCCCACCAATCCTGCACAAGGCCAGCCCCGATACAACCAAGTACCACCTCCCAATGGCTCCCAACAAAGGCGTCCCCTAGGTCCGAGGAGAACTCAACACCCACCACTTCCTAAGACACCCTCCGACATCTTCTTGGCCTTGATCTCCACAGATGCCATCAAACTCGCTCCGGAAAGGCCGTTGAACCCAAGTGTTGACCAAACGAGGTATTACATGTTCCATCAGCAGCCAGGTCACACTATTGAGCAGTGCTTCACGTTGAAAGACCTAGTGTATGATCTCCATGAGCAGAACAGGCTTGACTAGACAGCTCTCTGAAGAGTAATCGGGGATATCAAAGAAAGGCAGAGGCAGCCACAACAACAAAGGCAGCAGTGCCAACCACCCCCTCAACAACAGCCGTTGCAAGACCTAGGCATTGTCCATAACCCCCTACCAAACCATCCGCCAGCTCCCAATCCACCAAAACCACCAGCCCAGGTGAATCCCATCGACCACCACCCCCCTCCTCAAGCAAACTGGACGTACGATGATGAACTCAATGTTCAGCAGATGATGGCTATTAACCACCAGTATCCCTAATATCCTCAAACAATACAATTAGCCAACATGGCCCCCCAATCAATCGCTCCTTTAGTTTCCCAGGCAAACACCATCATACTGCCCATCGGCTCAACACCCGCGCTAGTCGCTATGCCCACCGTTATCCTACCACCTATCATACCTCTTGCTCCGCCTGTCTCCATACCACAACCACCCATTATAACCACTCCCACACCCATCATCTTGCCACCACCTAGGCTGGACCAACCTTCCGCTGCCACATTATCCTCCGCCAGACAACCTGTCAACCAACCAACAACCCTGTAGAGCGGACGAGTCCTTCGTCGCCCATATCCACCCACCTCCACTAGCCAAGGCATTCCCCAATAGGTCCTATAGCCACCTCGGAAACAACCTCAGCAGCAACCACAAGAGGAGGGGGTGATTGAGCCGCTACCAGGTACACACTATGATATCCTTAGGCATCTTGATCACGTGCCAGCCAAGATTTCCATACTGGAATTGATAAAGAGATCCAAGGAGCACCAAGAGGCATTAAGTAGCTTTTTGCAAAGGGTAGTGGTAAATGAGGACATGCTTGCCGACACACTGCCGAGTGCTAGCCATGGTGACTCATGGGCCGGCTATCACATTTGGCGAGAATGAATTAGCACCCCCAGAAGCTAGGAGGCTCCCGCTCTGTGTTACCCCAGTCATCAATCATGTAGCAGTAGGGGCAGCACTGGCCAACACTGGGGAGTCAATAAATGTCTGCCCACTGAGTACCCTGAGAGCCTGTGATGTGTTAGAAGGGTTGCTGAGACCAACTCCGACCACCATAGCCGCTTATGACAACTCTAGAAGATCTTGACACGTCATGGTGACTATACAAGCCGAACTGGGGCCGCTAGCCATCACTGCCAATTTCTACGTACTTGACATTGACCCCATGTTCAAGGCTATTCTGGGGCATCCATGGATAGAAGCACTGGGGGCCGTACCGTCTACTGCACACCAATGCTTTAAATTACCTTTCCAAGGATGGATTATTAAAGTCAAAAGCATAGCCACTGCCCACACAGTCGATGCCATCAATGACACTCTGCTTCCAGCCGTAAGGCCCACCAACAAGCTAGTTGTCTCGGTGCTGGACATTAACTACCCTTGGGCCTATTCATTCCACACTAAACAAGAGGCCAGTAAGGAGCCACTAAACACTAAGGGGTGGCCGATCATGATGAAGCTAGGCTACGAAGAAGGAAAAGGCCTAAGGGCAGAGCTACAAGGTATTACCAAGCCTATTCTGGACATTGTGATGAAGAGCCAATGAGGGCTTGGTTACATGGAGAAGTCCAAGCCGCGGTCATCTAGCACATCTACTCTTAAGGCAGACCGCCAACCACTCACATGGACACTGTGGTGTCATTTCGTCAAAGGCCCAACCCAACCTAGGTACAACACCGTGGTGGTCGAAGCAGAACTTTCACAGCACGATGTACATGGCAAGAACTTCTCTCAGGACATGGCCCCTATGCTCACATATAAGGCAATGGAAACACTCCGCCCAGGAAAAAGAAGAAAGACAGGGACCCAGAAGATGAGTGGTACCATTGGTTCGACATGGAAGATATAACCATAGCCTTCAGTCGTTTGTTCTGAGAGGAAGAAAGAACATGGCCGCCAGCTGCAGCCAAACTGCTAGATCCACCTACATCCATCACATCCAATAGGCAGCTAATGAGTGAAACCACGGACGTGGGAGAGCCAGACATCCCCTACGATGAAGGGAGGACGGTGGACAAATTGTGGAGGGGCACGTGCCTGGCCATCCATCCATCACTCTTGTGCTCTCTCTTTCCAAGTCTTGTCCCTTCATCTCCTCCCCTACTCATTCAGTTGTCTCCTCAACTCCTGACGGCTGCGCACATCATCCTCACTCCTTACCTCCCACCTTCAGTTCTCACTGCCCTGCAATCTGATCCAAGCAACCATGAGATCACTCTCCACTGATCTAAAAAAAAAAATTCCAATCTTCAAATGCATATTGAGGTTGAGGAGCCTACATACCTCCTTTACCCTCCTGATCAGGGGCACCCCTCAACTGGGGCTTCCCCTTCTGCTCCTTCATTAGGAGCCATCCTTTTCGAGGACCGCGTGTCCTCCCCTAGTTCTGTAGCGTCGTCTAGTCAAGTAGGGTCATCCAGGTTAGAAGAGTCTAGTCATAGTTTAGGTGAGTCTAGGGTAGAGAGTCAGGTCAACCCAACGCCCGAAAAGTCAAAATGTCGCCCTAAGAAGCAACGGGGCAAGGCTATTCCCCGAAGATACCTTCAAAAGTTAGCTCGGCGATGCCAAGCACTATTGTTAATAGAGGAGGTCACAAAAGCGGTGTTTGTGTTAGAAGAAAAGATTGTGCAGGATGGGGTGTTCGTAGATGACGGGTTTGGCATCTATGAGATCATGAATGATGAGGACCCAGTTGATGAAGAGGACGGCGAAGTTGATGACACCGCCAAGATGTACGTGAGTGGCGTAAGGAGATTTGATGAACCTACAACGGAGGCGGATGAACCTACTAAAGAAGTCAACCTTGGAACAGAAGAAGATCCCAAGATTGTGATTATCTCACCTAACCTCCCTCCTGATGAAGAAGAGGAACTGGTGCAAATTCTGAGGGAGTATAAAGACATATTTTCCTAGTCTTATGATGACATGCCTGACCTAGACCCCTCATTAGTGGAGCACCGACTTGTGTTGAAAGAAGGGGCAAAGGCCATAAAGAGAAAACTTAGAAGGTTCCACCCACTTATGGCCCTGAAGATGAAGGATGAAGTAGATGAACTCCACAAGGCTAGATTCATAAGGGTAGTGCTTTATCCGAATTGGGTGGAAAATATAGTCCCGGTCATGAAGAAGGACGAAAAAGTCAAAATCTGTATTGACATTCGGGACCTAAATAAGGCATGTCCAAAGGATGACTTCCCACTTCCTCACATTGACATATTGATTGATAACACTGCTGGGTATGAGACCCTCTCATTCATGGATGGATATTCGGGTTATAACCAAATCCGTCTAGCTCCTGAAGATCAAGAGAAAACATCCTTTACCACACCCTGGGGAACATACTGTTATGTAGTCATGCCATTTGGCCTAAAGAATGCCAGGGCTACCTATCAAAGGGTGATGATGGCTATTTTCTACGACATGATGCATGTCTATGTAGAAGTGTACGTGGATGATATCTTGGTGAAGTCAAGAACCAAGAGCGAACGCCCCGAGATCCTCGCCAAGGTTTTGCAAAGGTCACGTGAGTACAAGCTGATAATGAATCCGAAGAAGTGCATGTTTAGGGTGTCATCAGGGAAGTTGTTAGGCTTCATAGTTAGTAAGCGGGGAATTGAGATCGATCCAAACAAGGCCAAGGCCATTGCAGAAATGCCTCCTTCAAAGAATATCTCACAGCTAAGTGGCTTGATTGGGCGTCTACAATTCATTAGAAGATTCATATCACAGCATTCACAAAGATGTTGCCCATTCTATGATCTCTTGAAAGGATAGGCGAAGTTCGAATGGAATGATAAGTGCCGAGAAGCCTTCGATGATTTGAAGAGGTATATCATGAATCCCCCAGTTTTGCAACATCCTATACCTGGGAAACCACTAATCTTATATCTCTCAGTCATTGAGGACTCCCTAGGTGTTGTCCTTGCACGACACGATGAATCTGGAAAAGAAAGGGTAGCATACTATCTCTCTAGGCTTTTCAACACCGCAGAATACAAGTACACCACCACAGACAAAACTTGTGCCGCGCTCGTATGGGTAGTCCAAAAACTCAAGCACTACTTTCTTGCCCACGAGGTCAAGCTGATCTCGAGGATGGATCTACTCAGATATCTCTTAGAAAAACCTGTCCTCTCTGATCGGCTTGCGCACTGGCAGAGCTTCCTCTCCCAATTCGACATCTCTTTTGTGGTCCAAAAGGCCATCAAAGGGTATGCCATCGCCGAGCACCATGCCCATTTGCCACTCACTTACAGCGATTCCATCTGAGAGGAATTTCCCGATGAAGAGCTCTCAGTCATCTCTTGAGATCCCTTCTGGTCCCTCCACTTTGATGGCACACTCAACTCTCAGGGACGCGGCATTGGAGCCGTGCTGCTCACCCCGGAGGGTATTACTATCCCCATCGCCTTTCAACTCTCCTTCTCCGCCACTAATAACATGTCTGAGTATGAAGTTCTCCTCGCTGGTCTCAAACGTGCTTATATCTTGGGTGCATCCCACCATAGAATCATAGGAGACTCTCAACTTGTTCTGCGGTAGGTGTTCTCAACTTACCGCACTCGTGACCCAAAGCTTAAACCATTCCAAGACTTAGTCACGTTGCTGGCAAGGCAGTTCTGCAAGCTTATCTATGTCCACACTCCTCCCTCACAAAATATCCTGGCTGACGCCTTGGCATCCCTAGCTTCATCTCTATCATTCCCTCTGAGCCACCGGACCGAGACAATCGTTGTCCAATGGCTCGATGTTCCATCTAGCTTGGATCTTTGGTTCAACAACCTTAGGACAACCTTAGAAGAGAAGGCTAGAAAGAAAGGAGCGCAACAAGTCATGCTAGCTGAGCTTGAGGAAATCCTAGATGAAGAGGAATTGACATGGTATTTTGAGATCGAGCAGTACTGTAAGGATGGGTCGTATCCCGAGGGGGCAAATTCGAAGGATTGCAAGGCCATAAGAAGAGCTGCCTTAAGGTACATAGTCATTGGAGAAGTTTTGTACAGGCAGGCTCTTAATAGAGTTCTTTTGAGATGTCTTAATGATGACAAAGCTTGGAAAGTGGTAGAAGGAGCTCATGCTAGTGAATGCGGAGGGCATGTCAACAGTCAGATGCTTGCTAAGAAGATCATTAGGCAGGGCTACTACTGGCCAACCCTAGAAGAAGACTGTGCCATCTACGTCTATAGGTGTGTCAAATGTCAACTCCATGTAGATAAAATCCATGCTCCTTCATCCACATTTCATCCACTCTCCACACCTTGGCCATTCTCCATGTGGGCTTTTGATATTGTTGGCCTCCTTGGTGATCCTAATGCTCAAACCAAACAAAAATCCTTTATCCTAATAGCAACTGAGTATTACACCAAATGGGCAGAAGCAAAAGCGTTTGCACAAATCAAAGCATCCACAGTGTGCCGCATTATCATGAAGAATATCATCTTGCGGTTCGGAGTGCCAAGCAGCATCCTCACAGACAACGGGCCGCAATTCATCTCTCAAGAACTTCAGGACCTCTGTAAGAAATACAATATCACTTTGCATCATTAATCTCCATATTACCCCCAAGGCAATGGCCAAGCTGAAGCAACTAATAAAACCCTTCTTAAAATCTTTAAGAAAACTTATGAATCGCATAAATTCGTCGATTGGCCAGGAAAGCTAATAGAGGCTCTATGGGCGTATCGTACCTCTGTCCGTACTCCCACAGAACAAACCCCGTATACTCTCACTTATGGGATGGAAGCGGTAGTTCCATACGAGATCTTGATCCCTTCACTAAGAGTCCAATTAGATAAAGAACTTAATCTTGACGAACATCGAGAGCCATTGGTAGTCCAATTGGAACTCTTGGATGAAAGGCTACTAATGGCAGTCGATCATGAGCTCTCATACCAAAGGCGAATCTCAAGGTCGTTTGAAAAGAAGGTAATTGAACGAAAATTCCAAGAGGGTGATATGGTTTTGAAACGCATCTTTATCAAACCTAGAGGTCCAAGGTCTAAATTACAACCAAATTGGGAAGGTCCATACGTGGTGAAAGAGGTGTACCCAGGAAATGCCTACCGCCTAACCAACGCTGATGGCGTAGAATTGTCACATCTGTGGAATGGGTTGTACCTCAAAAGATTCTATCCCTGGGTCTGTAGGCGTGTGGCCACAACACTTAGATTTGGGATAGCCCCGTGTTAAGAGTCCGAAGTTGGACCTAAGTTAGGACCAACACACACACACGGCAAGCCCAGGCGACTGCGCTTGGTGGATACCATAGCTATGTGGGCCCTACTCTAGCGATGCGATGGTCATTCTCTTCCAAATCGGTCAAAGTGTTGGGGCAAGGGTCGTAAGGGCAAGGTTGTCAACCTTCAACACACCCTGACGAGAGGAAGTCTCAAATAGGGACAGTCAAATAACAAAGGCAAAAGGAACAAAAAGCAAAAGAATGAATAAAAATACATGATAGAATAGGGCCATGGCAAAGAGTGGCAATGTCCTCACAGGTCGGTCATGAGCCCGGTCGTACACATGCCCCAGACATTGCAAATCCATAAGGAAAAGACCACAAAGTCCCTACGCAACAGACCTAATCTTTGAAGGGTATGCTGCGGGAATAAGCCGAACCTAACACCCTCAAACCTGCATTAGACTTTCCTTAACTAGCCGCACCGTCAACCAGGGGCAGTCACCCAAGGCATGTCACCCCTAAATGCACGTCATACCTTAGTGAGGTCCTTGGCGAGAAGGGGAGGTGATCAAGACTCCAAACCAACAGTTCAAACTGGTCTATGTGTTGTGGCGCAAAAGGGCGAGTCCCTCCGTCTCGCGCGTCTTATTTTAGGAAAGGCTAACATCGGCTTTAGGTGTCTTTCAAAAAAAAAAACTCCAAAAAAATAAAATATTTCAAAACTCCAAAAAATCAAATATTTCAAAACTAAAAAAAATCAAATATTTCAAAACTAAAAAAAATCAAATATTTCAAAACTCAAAAAAATCGAATATTTAAAAAACTCCAAAAAATCAAATACTTCAAAACTCCAAAAAAATCAAATATTTCAAAACTCCAAAAAAAATATTTTCAAAATCCAAAAAAAGCACTTTACTCATTCATGCATGCCATTCATTTACTTATGTCTTTTTGCCTACTTAATAAGGCTTAGCCCCTTGACCATTTTATCGAGATTGGTCACTTATCATATTTAAGGCAAGGGGCTAAGTCGAAGAACGGATCTAACTGTTGGCCGTTTTGGTACGACAGCAAGCTAACCTAGAGGGGGGGTGAATAGGTTTTTCTGATTTCTGAAACATAAGCTTAAACATAGAAAATTATCACTTGAAAGTTTGGTTAGTTTAGTGTGATAAAGAGTAGCGGTGCGGAAGCAAATAAACAATCACACAAATGACACAAGAGATTTATCCTAGTTCGGCCCTTCCCACATGGAAGTCCTACGTCCAGTCCCCAAGCAACCTCTTGGGATTTTACAAACCATGGGTACAGTCCCCCTCAAGGACAGTACAACACCCAGCACCCCAGCTGGTCCTCTTTTCTTTCTCGGGCAAGAAGGCAGCCCACTTCTCTTACAGGTAAAGAAGTCAACCTCCTGGTACAAACCCCAGTGCGGTCCTGCTAGACAAAAACCCCTAGCTAGGTTCTACACAGTATACAGTCCTACAGCTGGACAGAAATCTTTCTTAGAAAAGAAAGATCAGACCGAGAGCTATTACAAGATGAACACTAAGAACTAGCTCACACTCAAGGACTCTCCTCAAAATTTACAATGAGCTCAGAGAGAGAATGACGAGAGAAAGGAAAGCTTGAAGGCTTGAATGCTTCAGATGCTTGAACACTTCTTATAGGCTCAGGCTCTTTCTCTCTTTTCCTTTGAGAGTGTGTGGAGTTGAGGTTCCTCACAGGATGCACACTCCTTCAAAGATCTTCAGGAAAGCTCTGCCTTGTTCTTCAGCCATACTTCATCTTTTATATGAATAGCTTTGAATGGATACGTTGAAGAGATCCGTTGGAGTTTTGGCCGTTGCTTTTCATTTGTCATAATCAACCTTTGGTGGTCTTCGAGGTCTGTAAGCATAGAAGAGAGTGTTAGCATAAAAGAGTGTTTATAAGATAACAATGCATGCTACTGTGTTTCTGCTATTATGATAAAAATAGCAGTTCATATCATTTTCTGACACGACTCTGAGATATGCATGCAGCCTTTTTGTCAGAAGATATTTGACTTTTCATTAGGCGCCAAAAAGTACTTAAACAAACTGTGTTTAAATTGAAGTGAATCGTTGTTTAAGTTACTTATCAAATATTTATACTAACAAATCATTATGAATGGCAAATCATTGTAAGTCTTAGCAAACCGTTATGAAACTTAACAAATTGATGTGAGAAGCAAATGGTTATGAAACTTAATAAATCAATGTGACTAGCAAATCGATGTGCAACTTATCAAATCGTTATGACTAACAAATCCATGTGCAACTTATCAAATCGTTATACTTATAAGACTTAACAAATCGTTATGAATGGCAAATCGTTGTAAGTCGTAGCAAACCGTTATGAAACTTAACAAATCGATGTGAGAAGCAAATCGTTATGAAACTTAACAAATCAATGTGAGAAGCAAATCGTTATGAAACTCAACAAATCGATGTGACTAGAAAATCGATGTGCAACTTATCAAATCGTTATGACTACCAAATCGATGTGCAACTTATCAAATCATTATGAGAACAAAATCATTGTTCTCACTTATCAAATCGTTATGAGAATCAAAATCGATATGAGAGCAAATCGTTGTTCTCACTTATGAAATCGTTATGAGAACCAAATCGATATGAGAGCAAATCGATGTTTCAGTTAACGAATCGTTACACAATCAAATCGTTGTGTGACTTATCAAATCGTTGTTAGTAAAATTGATGTGGCACTTTGAATAGAAATCGATGTATATTGAATGAACACCGACTTAGCATTTTAGTGAGCCATCTTACATCAATATGAGACTCAACATTTTGCTATGAGATTGATGCGACACAGATGAAACAAAATGTCAATTTATGTTACATCATAAATTTTGTTAGCACCAAAATATGAAGGTAATATAGAGTGGTTCAACAATCTCCCCCTTTTTGGTGACGACAAAACATATGAGATTTTCTGATATACATAATCTATAAAGCAAAGAGTTTTTAGAAAAATCATACAAACTCTCCCCCTTTTTGTCACTAACCAAAAAGGAAGGATCTTACCATGTATTCTCTCCCCTTTGAGAAAATTTCTTACCATTGAGGGGTTCAACAATGATACATATTCAATGAATAACTCCCCCTTAGTGAAGGCTCCCCCTGAGCATGAGACACCCCCTTAATGTAAGGCAAGTCAGATCTTGTTGCTCTTGACCTTATACATGTTGATTGTCAAGTCTTCAAGATTTTTATCTACATACATCTTAACAGTAAACTTGCAAACATTGTTAGTAGCAATAAAAAAAAATTAATTCAATATTTATGACTACTCCCTCTTCAGATGAGATTTGGATGAAGAGTTGGCAGTCACTCTTGCCTTGAGCATCCTTGATCCTGATGCTCCAAGGCTACCATGCAAACAACTTATTCAGAAATTAGTACCCAAATCTTTTTGGGTCCTTGATAGTTAGATGCATGAAAATAACATTTAGGAATCTAAACTAAGTGCCTTGTTGTGCAGGTGTTTACTGTGTGTCCTAATTAATTACAATGAGAACAACAATGAATATAATCTATTTTGCAGTTCTTATTGTTTTTATGATGTCTGTTTAGGACATAATTTTTTGGAACATTTTCTTTTACAGGGGCCTTTTTCTGAGGCAACTTGGTTTCTTTTACAAATTTTGGTAATGGATATTTTTCTGGAATTATGGCTTGTTTTCCTTTTTCCAGAGGTATGTATACAAGCCCTTGTTTATTATTTCCAGATTTTAACCCTTTTAAGCATAGGGCTAAAGATGTTTTCCCTCTAGTTAATTTACTAACTGATTCTTTTAAATAGAGATTTTCTTCAGTTAGAGTATTTAATTTTTCTTCTAACTCTAACTTCTAATTATTCTAGATTTTCAAATCTTCATTTAAATGATAATTATTATTTTTACTGACCTTTAGTTGTTTTTCCAATTGTTCCATTTCTGATTTAAGATCAGAATTAGTATTTTCCAAACAAGTAAGGTTGTTCTTGATATTTTCAATTCTTTTACAACAACCTTGTGTTTATCATAAAGTTCATTGAACACTTCTTCCAAGTCTTCAGATTCTGACCCTGAATTTGTGCATGAATTAAAAAATGAGTCAGAATGTACCTCATCTAGTCCCACCATGAGAGCTAGATTTATCTGCTCTTTCTCTGATTCTGAGCTTGATGATTTTGAGCTTGTGGCCTCATTATTTTCCCAAGCAGCTGCCATGGCTTTTCATTTAAATTTCTTGTGCTTCTTCTTGGGCTTTTTGGTTTGACCAATCTTCTTAAGTCTTGGACAATCTGGTCTCAGATGTCCAGGTTTTTGGCATTCATAGCAGACTAGTTCTTTCTCCTTTTTATCCTTTCTTTGGATCCTTCTTGATCCATTTTTCTTCTTCTTTAAAATCATCTGAAGATCGGAGAATACTTCATCCACACCACTGTCTTCAGAATCTGTATCTTGTGAATTACAAGAAGAAGGAGCAGCTACAACTTTAAGAGCATTAGTACAGTTTTTCTTTGATGAGCTTTCAGATAGTCGCTCCATATTTATTTCATGTGCCATGAGAGAACCTATTAAATTATCAATTGACAATTTGGTTAAGTCATGGGCTTCTTCAATAGCAGTTACTTTAGGTGTCCATGAAACAGTTAAAGACCTAGATATCTTTCTAACAGTTTCTTCATTGGAAAGAGTTTTACTAAGAGAATTTAAACCTACTATTATGCTTGAAAATCTATTATACATAGTAGTAATGTTTTCGTTTGGAAGCATTTTAAATTGTTCGTATTGTGAAACAAGGATATTTATTCTAGTTTGTTTCACTTTATCCGTTCCTTCATAAGCTATTTGCAGTTTATCCCAAATTTCCTTAGTAGATTTGCATGCAGATACTCTACTAAATTTCTTTTTAGCTAAAGCACAACATAAATAATTTTTTGCTTTAAAATTTAGAGATAGTTTATTTTTATCAGCATGTGTAATGGCAGTAGTGCCTTCAACAGGAATAATAACAAAGTCATCTACCTCAATTACCTGCCACAGATCAAAGTCTGTGCCCCGAATGAAGCATTCCATTCTCATCTTCCAATATTGGTAGTCTTCTCCATCAAAGAATGGAGGTCTAGTGACTGATTGTCCTTCAGCTGCCATGAATCTTTGCTCTAAGATCGTTGGATCTTCTTTGAATGTTTAGAGACCCGCTCTAATACCACTTGTTGGCCCTTTTGGTATGGCAGCAAGCTAACCTAGAGGGGGGGTGAATAGGTTTTTCTGATTTCTGAAGCACAAGCTTAAATAAAGAAAATTATCACTTGAATATTTGGTTAGTTTAGTGTGATAAAGAGTAGCGGTGCGGAAGCAAATAAGCAATCACACAAATGACACAAGAGATTTATCCAAGTTCGGCCCTTCACACATGGAAGTCCTACGTCCAGTCCCCAAACAACCTCTTAGGATTTTACTAACCAAGGGTACAGTCCCCCTCATGGACAGTACAACACCCAGCACCCCAGCTGGTCTTCTTCTCTTTCCCGGTCAAGAAGGCAGCCCACTTCTCTTACAGGTAAAGAAGTCAACCTCCTGGTACAAACCCCAGTGCGGTTCTGCTAGACACAAACCCCTAGCTAAGTTCTACACTGTATACAGTCCTACAGCTGGACAGAAATCTTTCATAGAAAAGAAAGATCAGACCGAGAGCTATTACAAGATGAACACTAAGAACTAGCTCACACTCAAGGACTCTCCTCAAAATTTACAATGAGCTCAGAGAGAGAATGACGAGAGAAAGGAAAGCTTGAAGGCTTGAATGCTTCAGATGCTTGAACACTTCTTATAGGCTCGGGCTCTTTCTCTCTTTTCCTTTGAGAGTGTGTGAAGTTGAGGTTCCTCACAGGATGCACACTCCTTCAAAGATCTTCAGGAAAGCTCTGCCTTGTTCTTCAGCCATACTTCATCTTTTATATGAATAGCTTTGAATGGATCCGTTGAAGAGATCCGTTGGAGTTTTGGTCGTTGCTTTTCATTTGTCATAATCAACCTTTGGTGGTCTTCGAGGTCTGTAAGCATAGAAGAGAGCGTTAGCATAAAAGAGTGTTTATAAGATAACAGTGCATGCTACTGTGTTTCTGCTATTATAATAAAAATAGCAGTTCATATCTTTTTCTAACACGACTCTGAGATATGCATGCAGCCTTTTTGTCAGAAGATATTTGACTTTTCATTAGGGACTAAAAAGCCCTTAAACAAACTGTGTTTAAATTGATGTGAATCGTTGTTTAAGTTACTTATCAAATCGTTATACTTATAAGACTTAACAAATCATTATGAATGGCAAATCATTTTAAGTCTTAGCAAACCGTTATGAAACTTAACAAATCGATGTGAGAAGTAAATCGTTATGAAACTTAACAAATCGATGTGACTAGCAAATCAATGTGCAACTTATCAAATCGTTATGACTAGCAAATCCATGTGCAACTTATCAAATCGTTATACTTATAAGACATAACAAATCGTTATGGATGGCAAATTGTTGTAAGTCTTAGCAAACCGTTATGAAACTTAACAAATCGACGTGAGAAGCAAATCGTAATGAAACTTAACAAATCAATGTGACTAGCAAATCGATGTGCAACTTATCAAATCGTTATGACTAGCAAATCGATGTGAAACTTATCAAATCGTTATTAGAACAAAATCGTTGTTCTCACTTATCAAATCGTTATGAGAACCAAAATCAATATGAGCGCAAATCGTTGTTCTCACTTATGAAATCGTTATGAGAACCAAATCGATATGAGAGGAAATCGATGTTTCACTTAACGAATTGTTACACAATCAAATCATTGTGTGACTTATCAAATCGTTATTAGTGAAATCGATGTGGCACTTTGAATAGAAATCGATGTATATTGAATGAATACCGACTTAGCATTTTAGTGTGCCATCTTGCATCAATGTGAGACTCAGCATTTTGCTATGAGATTGATGCAACACAGATGAAACAAAATGTCAATTTAAGTTACATCATAAATTTTGTTAGCACCAAAATATGATGGTAATGAAGAGTGGTTCAACACTAACTTGTCTTCGTGGTTGTCCTAAGTGTGCAGGTCGCAGCAGAAGAAAGAAAGCGGCACTCATATTTCACTCGTCAATGGCACACAATCACATTACATAAAAAAAAAAAATTTTCATTCCATTCCATCTTTACATCATGTACAAAAAGTAAAAAAAGTACAAGCCCTCAACCACTCCCCCTCTACCCTCAGGTGGGTGAGAAGGTGGAGGGGCCATCAGTCTTGTCCCCATCATGATCCCCTCAGCTGCTCCCTCATGCCGTCGTCCCTCCTCCTCGTTCCTCCGTCGCCCGGAAAAACCTGTCAGGTAATGCCCGGCCGACCCACTAGGGATGCCGCTCCTGCTGGCCGACGTGCGACTACGTCTGACCAGCGATAGGGCCCTCTCCAGCCCCTTCATCTCCGATCTCAGCATCAGGATGGTCTGTCACTCGGTCCCCAGCTGTGAGCCGAGCTCATCTACCTCCCGGCGTAGCCCCGTCGCCTCATCCACCTGGGGGCGTAGGCGCACCACTGCCATCTCCGCCTCTAGCGTGGTCGTCCGCGCTAGAGCGTCCCTCAACTCTGCCTCCTGCAAGTCAAACATTTGTCAATAGGGGAAATAAAGAACAAGGGGCAAGTAATTAATAACTCACCCGCTCACGCAGCTGGGCCATGGCATCTTCTGCCTGGGCCACTGTGGCTGCCAACTGACCATCTTGTACGGAGTGGCCAGGCTTGTCCTGCGAAGTAGAAGCACCTCCCACCATCTACTGCACCCACTCTAGCTCGGTGCGCTGCAAAGGAGAACACAGGAGTCAGTCAACTAAAATCAAGAATATAAAGGACAGGAAATAGAACACTCACCAGCTCGGTCACGGTCCACTGGAGGTCATCCCTCTGCTGGATCGTGGAGTGGAGGACGCCCTCGAGGGAGGCGATCTGACCCTCGGGGTCAAGCTGCGAGCAAAGTCAAGTTAACCAAGGAATTACCAATTAAAATACTTAGAAAAGGCTAAGTAGTAACACTCACTGATCGTCGAGTCCCCCTGTAGACCTAGGCCCCGTACCTCCGTGCGTAGGCACGGAAGTAGTCCTTGTCCTTGGTGGCCTCAGAGGTCACCACCTAGCCCCGCTGCCGCCAGTCATCTAGTTGCTCTCGAGCCCGCTCCCTCCAGTCCGTGACTTGTTGAATGCCCCAGAAGCTACGACCCAGCCTCTCCCACAGCCTCTGCCAGGTCGAGAACTCCACCACCGCTTGGTGGAGCCCTAATGTCCTCGCAACCAGCCAAAGGTGGAGTGGTACAACCATGTTGAAGCCATGGAGCCAAATCTCCCTGCCAAAGTAGGTGCGGTCCAGCTCCACCCACGGCTGGTTGCTATCGTCCTCCCCGGCATAGGGAGTGCACTTGACCTGCACACCGCACATAGAAATTCATTAGTCAATGGTTAGTGAAGAAGAAAGGAAATGTTAAAAAGGGTAGGAATACTCACATGACCAAAGGGGATGGCGTCCAATGCATCCTAGATGAGGGTCACCTGCAGGTGCAGGGATCGCTCATCGCGGTGAAACTGCTAGCGCTGCAAGAGCGGCATGGCGCCCAACCGCCTCGGCACTCCCCGGCCTAGGGAAGGGAGGTAGTGATAGGCCCACACCTACAAAACAACATAGTGAGTATCACAATCAATTAAAATAAGTAGGAAAAGCGATAAAGGGTAAGGGTGAGAAGCGTACCTGTAGAAAGGGAAAGAAACCAGCCACCCCCATCTCCTTACCGGAGGTACCCAGGCTATCAAAAAGGTGGGCCAGAAGGGCCGCATCCCATGCATAGCTGCCTACCTGGGTCAGATCCTCCAGCAGGGGCAGGAATCTGTAGCTTACTGGGTCCCCTCCGATTCCCAGGAAGAGCTTCCCGATCACGAGGATCAAGAAGCATCTCAGGTCTCTATCCGCTGCCACACCCTCCTCCTCCGACATCGTTGCTCTGGCCTCCGCTATCAGTCGGGACATGTACTACGCGTGGCCCTCTCCTGTCTGGTGGCAAGCATCCACCACTCCAAGGCTCCCCTGCAGCCTCGTCCTCGGCACGAGGGACGATCTCTCCCTCATCACCTCCAGTCCTAACAGCCTCTCTACCATCTCCTTGTAGCAAGTGTAGGTCACCGCTGTCACCACCTGGCCATCCACCCTCCAGCCGGTGATCCGTGCCACGTCCTCCAATGTGTGGATCATGTGACCCCATGGGAGGAGGAAGGCATGGCACTCGGGGTCCCACCGCTCCTTTAGCGCTTGGATTAATGCCACATCCGGCGTGAGCTCGTCCAGTCTAAAAAAGGGGCTGAACCCCATCTCCTCCAACCGTGTCCTCTGGAAGTCCGGCAATCCCTGATAGATTGCCCGGACGACCTCCCATCCCTGGTGGGACCGCAGCTCGCTCTGCAAAATAGCCATAAAAAAGCATAAAATCAGTCAAAGTCCACAAATCAGTAGTCTGTTAAGGTTGCGATGATGCCCCTGTCACCTTCTGAACGCGAAACAATGGGCATCGCATTGGAGTTATGAAGGCGATGGGTCGAGCCGTCGCCTTCGGAACTCGACAATCCCTGTGTCGCATTCTTCCTGGTAATGCGATAGGAATCTTATCGCGTTCACAGGGTGACCGGGGGCGGCCAATAGCCGTACCCCAGCTGTTTCACCTTGGGCCAAATGCCCTACAATAGGTGCTTCGCACCTCATTCATTCATTCCTCTCCATCCAATCACGCCATGGCTAGGGTTTGGCCGACCTACCTTCTTGGGGACAACTGCCTCTTCCTCGCCCAGAGCTTCCATGGGGAGGGCCTCTTCTGCCATCCGCCGCCAGTTGGTGTTGCGCTTGAGCCTCGTCGAGCGCCCATCGCCGTCGCCGCCATGGTCTTCACCACCCTCCATCGCCAGGTGCAACCGCAGGAAAGGGCAGAGAAAGAAGAAGCAAGAGAGAAGGAAATAGGAAGGGAGTAGACAAAGGGGGGACAACAGCCGCCGCCGTCGGTGGAGGGGTTCGCCGGAGGAAGGAAGGAGGGGGGGGGGGTTTTGTCGCCGGAAGGAAAGGGGGTGAGAGAAGATAGAGAAGAGAAAAGTGGGAAAGAGAAAGAGGTTTGTGGGGCCAAAATTCAAATAGCCTCAGCCCTGTGGTCGCGACCGCAAGGTTGTCGCATTCACTTTAGGTCGTGACTTCCTCCCTGTCGCGTTCTCAAATAAGGTAGCGACGATTGACTTGTCGCATTCAAGGTCGCGACACATATGAGGTCGCCTACTCAATTTTCGCACAGAACTGTTAAAAAATCACATTTTCATACTAAATCTTAAATACATACATCATATAAAGGCTGAAAATCATCATAAAAGGTCACCGGTAGATCACTCTCATACTCTCAACACCTCAAATCACTCAAAATCTCCAAAAGGTATAATCATGTCTCTCTTGCAAGTTCCCGATCCTCACGTGGCCGGATCTCCTTGTACTCTCTGAGGTACGCCAGATATGTCTCATGCTCCTCGTGCACCGTGGGTGGTAGGGAGTGAGTGGCACACATACGCCATATCGCTAGTGCGCTCCGCACGGCCTGCTCGTCCTCAGGATCTCCCAAGCGCCTCTCTTTCATAGGAGGCAAGTGCAATCGCTGAAGAAGATTCATCCTAGGCTTCCCAATCTGAAGATAGCACCTACGTGGGTTGTAGAGAACCATTGCCATGTTCCCCACAAGCTGTAGGTCCAGTCCGCGTCCAAGGGGAAGCCGTATATCCACTCCGCATAGCGCCGCTATGTCCATAGTGAAGTGCTCTATCGAAAGTGTGTTGAGGTACAACCGCCATGCACTCCGAGTCTTCTTATCCACTGTCATGCACACAACACAATCGAAGAATTTGGCTGCTCCGCCGATGAAGCACAAAGGGTGGCACTAAAAGATCCAGCTCTCCATAGTGGGGTTTTCTACAGGTCTAAACTTTATTCTCACTCCCAACCAGCACTCTAAGAGGATCATAGAGCCATAGAGTGGGTCCACCGAAGCCGCTGATGTGAGCCCCGCGTAGAGGTAGGCTAAAACCGCATGAGAGAGAGAGAGAGTCCCCGCCATACCCCCCTAATGGCACTCAGATTTGCATGGTCTAGGAGGAGATCTCCGGTTGGGAAGAGAACTACCCCACACAAGCATATAGCCACGGCTTTGGCTATCTCTTGGTAATTCTCGCACTTGTTCTTCTAGTGAGATATGACCCACTTAGACAAGGGAATTAGGTGAATATGTTGAAGGCTAATCATGGTATACACATCACCGGGATCCATCATGAATTCACTTAGGATGGGCTTTAGATTAATGGGCTCAACGGTATGACAAGTCTTTTGCTCATCTCCCCGTGTGGTCTTGGGTAAAGCCATGAATGCTTCAACCTCCTCAACTAAGACGGTGGCCTCAAACTTTGGGAAAGGAAAAGTATGGGTTTGTGGGCGCCATAACTCTATCAAGGCGGTGATGCTATGCTAATCAAAGAAAATTTTATGATAATTGTGGGTGGCTATCAAGATACCCCCCCAAACCCCACTCTCTCAAGGTGCGGATCACATGCATAGGTAGGGCTTTGATCATGGGTGCTATCCAAGTGAGTTTAGAGTATCGGCGGGAGCCAAGAAATAGCTAGAAACAAAAGGAAAAGAGGGGAGAAGAAGAAGAGCGTGCATTAATGGAGAAATTCGGAGTTGAAAATAACAGGAAATTGGAAAAACCACTTTACATACCTCTCTCACATTGGCATTGCTGCTAAGATGGTTTGGAACATCTGTCAGCCTCAAGAGCTCACTGTAGGACGTCCGGGCGTGCTTGGGACCCCCATAGGAAGCCTCTTCACCCATGAAGGCACTTGGAGCTCTCTTCATGGCCATGGGAGCCTTGAGGACTTGAAGAGAAGAAGGGAGGGTGTGAACTCCGAATTTGGCCTCTCCCCCTTTATTTATAGGCATTGAGAACTCCTATTTGTTGCCTAGCTAGCAAGCCCAGAGGGGGGGTGAATGGGATTCTTTAAAATTTGATTATCTAATCTTGTCAACAAAAATGTTTAAACAAAGCACTGTGTTTGGCGGTTAGTGTTAGTCGTAAAACAATAACAGACACACAGAAAGCAAACACAATGCACAAGGATTTTTATCCTGGTTCGGACCTCCTTTCCATAGGACTCCTACGTCTAGTCCCTGAGCAACAACTCAGGATTCCACTACCCAAGGGTACAGTCCCCCTGAAGGACACTTACACATCCAGCCGCAGCTGGTCTTCTCTTCACAGCCGGAAGAGGAAAAAACACCACCCTGGAACCCCCAGGTCTTCCTTCAACACGAAGGGAACAACACGAAGATGTGTTTGAGGGAAGACAAGCCCCTAGATCAAGCTAATATAATAGTGCTTGATCTGAAGCAAGAACCGAGAGGAAGAGATCTACAATAATGAATTCTCTCAGTACACAAACGCTCTCTCCAAGATCTACTCTAGACATAAAGAGCTAAGAGCAAAGCTAAAACAATGGAGTGAGGCTTGGCTCTTCTAGATGCTCGCAGATTGTGTCAAGTAAGCTTATCAAGATTCTACTCTCTAGAATAATCAGTCTTCAATATATAACTTCTTTTGAAAAGTAGTCGTTGAAGTATCCATTGTCTCTATGTTCTGAGAACGTTAGACTGCATGGTTCTCCTTTACAGTCAACGGTCCTTTACGTTCCAAGCACGTAAGAAGAAAATCCTTCTTGATATCCTTCAGCTTCTACTTTATCCAACATTGTATAGAGTCGTGCTGTCAGAGACCTGCACACATTAAATGTTAAAAAGTAGATAGCTAAGTTGTCTCTTATTGTAAGTCAATCGTTAGAGTGAAGATACATCAAAATAGAAATCTCATTCTGTCTTTCCAAAAAGATATTACATGTTGAAGCAAGAATAGAAGATATCTAAACATGCATCGTGCAGAGAAATGTACGGTTATATTTAATGCATGGATGAAAGAGAAATACGCAGGGTGACTTGTTAAGATATTTGAATATCAAGTCGTTATATTTCATGTAATCATTATGAGAATCACTTATGAAATTGTTGTATGAGTGAATCATTTAAGAACGAATCATTACAAGCAAATCATTATAACCAAATCGTTGTCTCACTTATTGAGTCGATGAGTGATCAAATCGTTGTTCTGCTTTATCGAATCATTACACAGACCAAGTCGTTGTTGAGACTTATCGAATCGTTACACCAAGCAAATCGTTGTGTAACCTATCGAGTTGTTATAATGACCAAGTCGTTGTTGTAACTTGTCAAATCGATGTAAATACCAAATTGATGTGGAACTTATCGAATCGTTATGAAAGACAAATCGTTGTGAGACGAAGTCGTTGTTCTCACTTACCAAATCGATGTGAAACCAAATCGTTGTGAGAGCAAATCGTTGTTCTCACTTATCAAATCGATGTGAAACAAAATCGTTGTGAGATCGAAATCAATGCGATTTCTTAGCGAATCGTTCTGAGATCAAAATTGATGCGATCACTTTAGAGAATCGTTCTAAGATCGAAATTGATGTGATTTCTTAGCGAATTGTTTTGAGATCAAAATCGATGCGATCACTTTAGCGAATCGTTCTGAGATCAAAATCGATGCGATCACTTAGCGAATCGTTCTGAGATCGAAATCGATGTGATCACTTAGTGAACCGTTCTGAGATCAAAATCGATGCGATGCTTTTGAAATCGTTGTGAGGACGAAATCGGTATGTCACTTACAAAATCCTTATGAATATGAAAGCGATCGAGGTAAGGAAATCTTTATGACTATTGAAATTGATGCAACACTTATGAAATCGTTGTAACTTATGGAAAGTCGATATGTACTTGGATAAATTTCATGCTCTGAACTTTAAGTGCTACAGTATATTAAATACTTACATATTTCCTTGATTTCTCCTGACTTGTTCCTGTATCTTAGCTTCATAAAAACTTTGTTAGATCAAACTTTATCTGAGTTTTGTTAATCACCAAAATAGATATGTAATTCATAAAATTATATGGAGATGACCTGATCATCAATCTCCTCCTTTTTGGTGACGACAAAACATAGCATAAACATAAAGGTTAAAATTTTTGAAATAAGTTTAGGTAAAATTGCTATATAAGAATTGTATTTTAGAATGGTTATTTTTCTCCCTCTTTTTTGTCATTAAGCAAAAAGATAGCAAATGAGACAAAGATAGAAAGAGAAAAGATAAATGAGAGCAAGATAAATACTATTGATCATTGGGTTGCTCAGAAATATAGAAGGCGGGAGACAAAAGGGATGCAAAGCGAGTAAGGATGGGAATCGCTTTGTGTTCCTGCTCTTCAAAGTGAGTCTAAAATGCACCAAAAGTGATGTTATAGGAAGGTCCCATAGAAGGAGCCATCCTTTTGAGGTGACGCTGTCTCTGAGCTTCTATGAAGGTGCCATACTCATCAGTGCCAAGGGAAATATTATATGAAGTGAAGGAGCCAAAACTAGCTAGCTGAAGAAACTGATCAATTTTTTACGGATAGTGGATCTGGTGCTGCTGAAGTTCCTTCTTTAGAGCCACAACGACCTTGTATCTTTCTTGCCATGTATGATAAGAGTCCCGGACAAGGTGAAGAGAGTTGAAATCCAAGAATTCAGCAGGAGACAGCAATGGTTGATTGAATCTAGCCTGAGAAGCATTGAGCTCTTGAAGTTGTTGAGCTAACAGAGAGTATAGCTTCTCCCAATCAGAAGGCGAAAGCCTCTCACTTTCATAAAAAATAGGGGCAAGAATATCAGCCTTAATGTAGCCCCGAAGGTATTTCTGGTAGACAAACCTGTGAAAGGAAAGGGAACAGCCTTCTTGCACTAAAATCCTGGCCATTACCCTTCCAGCTATTTCAAAGATAAGTGTCCCAACAGAAGAGTCCATGATTAAGGACTGAAGAGGGCGTAGGAACACTACATCAAGGATCTCCAAAGTAGCAAAATCAATCTTAATGGATTCTGTATGAGCATCCCTGGAACTCAGAGCCATGATAGCTTGCCGAAACTGGCCCAGCTGCACTTCAGGAAGATGGTTGATATAGTAGAAGTCGTTGTACATCTAGAATTGCTGGATGAATTTGATCTCTTTCTGAATAAAAGGCCCCCAAGTGTTCTTGTGATGAATCTGGAACCACTCAGAGAGAGTTAAAGGGGAATCTCTAGGTGGATACCTGGCTGACCGAGCTCGAAGGAACTGACTGTATAGAACTTTATGGCTGCGAGCCCACTGATATTCAGTTTTGGCTTCAGTCAAGGAGAAACTTTTTGACTGTTGAGCCTTGGATAGAAAAGAATAAGGAAAGATGGGGGTGAGATGGTCGGTGAGATTTAGGAATGGGAGACCAGAAATGGTGGCAAAAGTGACTTTAAGAAGAAATTCTTCATATAAGGATTTGTGTTTATTTTCAACAGAAAGGGAAAACCAAAGAGGTGGATAGCAAGGTTCAGAAGAGATAGGGTGAGTAGAAGTAAGTCTCCTCTTCTTAGGGACAGGGCTAGAAGAGTCTGTCTGGTGGATATGAGTCCCAACAGCGAGGACTGAACGAAGTATTGCTACTTCAAATTCATCCTTGATGTCCTGGATTTCAGTATGGACAAGTTGGGCACCCTCAAGAATAATGGTAATAAACGAATGGTCCTGATGAGGAGAACCAGAGGAAGAGGCTCTAGCGGATGAAGAAAGTGGAGGAACCTCAACAGACAGAGGAAGAGGAGGAATAATAGTGGAGGAGGCAGGAGATGAAGTAGACTAAAAGGTGTAGGAGAAGATATGGTTCTAGGATGTGGTTGTTTGAAGGTGGTAGGTGCTGAAGGTGCAATGGAGGATGTGGGTGGAGATGGAGGGTCTGGAGTTGTAATAGAGTAAGAAGCAGGGGGCTCTGGATCTACAGACGGTCCTTCTGCTCTTGCAACTACTGATTCCACCTGCCCTGATGGGCCTGATGCATCCTCTGCCGGCCTTGTTGGCCCAGACACTTCTACAACAACTGGTTATGTACTGTGCACATCTTCAACACCCTTTGGCCCTGATGGCCCTACTGGATCTTCAGACATTGGCCCTGAAGGCCACTCTTCTACACTAGTCTGCTCTGCATTGACAGGCCCGGATGGCCTAACTTCCTCTTGAATTGGCCCTGAAGGTCAGACTTCATCATCAACAGATGGCCCGGAAGGCCCTGAGCTGCTAGCAGGAGGGGCATGAATTGGTAAATGCTCCCTCACAAAAACTAACAAGTCAATAACTGTTTGTTTCAACCTGACCAACTCACTTTTCAAATGTTGGAGCACAGAAGTCAATGCTCCAACAGAAGTAGCTGACTGGCTCTGGCTTATGAATATAGAGGCTATATCTGAACGTACAGAGCACAGTATGGACCCTTGTTCATCCAATCTTTCAACAACGGGCTTCATGTTGATTTTCAATTCCTTATGCCTTGGCTTCCTGGTAAGGAGGGGAATATCCTGAGCCACTTCTTTTCCTTTATTACTTGCCCTTGCAACGGGCTCCACATTATCATCATTATCTTCTTCACCTGAGGCACTTTCCACAATGTCTTCTCTGACCTGATCATCAACGGGGGTACTAGTAGTGCGCTCCCCCAGAAGTGTTGCTTCTTTCTCAAATGACTGCTCCCCCTCAATAGGAGCATCCTCCATGACAACATCATCAGTGTGGCCTGATGCCACAACATCTGCTACTGATTCACTAGACCTTTCAGGCTGCCCCTGAGGGCTAGGAATGGATTCCAGCACATCTCTTAGAATAGATGCCACAACTGTGGTGGGGATGATAGCCTCTAAAACTCGCATAACTGGCTCAATATTGTCTTGAGGAATATCTTCAATCTGGCTTCTAGTCACCACAGATTCTTCTGCTCTAAGCTCTGCTGCTGCTGCTACTTGATACATTGCAATTTCTAAACTGACAACTTCCTGTTGTTGTTCTTGCACTACAGGCGTTGTTGCAGGTTGTTGATCTTCTTGCTCAACTGGTACATCTGCTGCTACTGCTACTTCTGCTACCCCTTCTAGAACTTCTTTCGCTTCGCCGATGATGGCCTCACTCTCATCCACTGAGGTCTTGGTCCACACACCACCAACCAAAGAGAAACCACTCTTTTTCAAGTTCCTGCAATGAATGACCTGCCCCATCTTTTCTGACACCGCCCCAGACAGATTAATGCCACAATGTTGGGAAATCTTGGTTAGCAAATGGGTGTAAGGTAGGGACACATTCAATTTACTCTTCTTGTCCCAAACCTGAGCATGTGCAAACTTCATCCTTTCTATTATAACCTCAGCTATGTTTATGCTCGGGTTCTGGATAGCCCAGAACATCATATCAGAGTCCGTCTTAGTACATGTAGAGAAGGTGGCACTCCTAGGAACCAGTATCTGACAAACTATAAAGTGCAGAATGCGATTGAATGTATTCAACTAGTTAATATCCAACTTGCCATCCTTCATTCTGAACACAGGACCAACAATCTCCAAACCTTTCGCCTAAATGTCGACAGTGTGAACTCCACTGTGACCAGAGGTGGATACACCAAATAACGACTATAAAAGCTCATAAGTGATGCTAATCAAGGTTCCTTTGAGAGAGGATGACAAGGACCCATGTCACACCCCGACGCGGAATATTGGAGCGTGAAGGCAGTTGCAAGAAAAAGGTATAGAGCGAATACTAGACATCAAACCATTGCACATTGAATAATACTAAAGCAAATCTTTCTCAATAATAAATTTCCAAATGTCTAGTTACAACCACTAATATTAGAGCCATTCTATAGGGCCCAATTACATTGCAATAAAAGGAAATAACTAACTACAATTCTAAGATAACATAATGACTCGGGGGTACTCCTGTCTTCACTCTTGCTCATTCCCTTCCTCGTGAGTGTATGTGTCATCCTCGGTCTCACCTGAGAACACAACATCAAATAATGTAGGGTGAGGAATAACGCCCCGTAGGACTTAAATCTCAGGCTCAAGTAGACTTTAAGTAATTAACTCATTTAATGGCATAGTATCTAAAGATAGCAGGTACAAGAGAGTCAAAATATACCAAGAGATAACACAACAAGTAACAGGATAGCACAATAGTACGAGATCAAGTATAGTTTCCAAAAATAGCACAAGTATCGAGTATAACACAAATAGCAGGATGGTCATAGCATAACTAGCACAAGTATAATAATAGCACGACGAGTATAGCACTTGTTTGTCATTCTAGACATCGAGAGAGTATAGCACGTTTTGTGTTTTGATTGTCATATAGATAGTCGAGATAGATAGCACTTGAGTGTAATGCCAAACACTCTGATCATTTAACTCCCATGGGCACTAGCACTTTCAGGCGCACATCCCAGGACCAAATCGGGCCCTTTATATATTGCCAGGCATTGGTTATATTGTATCTTTAGACAATCAGTCAATGGCCAATATAGAGTACCAAGAATAGTTAAGAGCACTAGATGAATAGACGAGATAGTAGAGAGAACGTGAATAGACGAGCGAGTAGAGTATAGATGACAGCTAAGGGTACATCACATAAAACAACGAGTAAACAGGCAATAGTAATAGTTGCACAACACGCGCACGTCGTATTGGCAGTCAGGTGGAATTCACGATCTTCCCGCTGGCCATGTTATGCACAAGTCCAGAGGTCCGACGTGATTCAAGGTAAGAGCGAACTTCTAATAGCCGTTTGGATCATATCGATCCCTAAAGGTGTAATGGGTGTTAGGGTACAACCGGCTCGTCGACCACGTGGGAATCCATGATCAGAGGAGACTTACGGATGCCTTGTGCAAGGGTTCACTAGTTCGACGAAAGGAACATCCGACGGAGAGTTCACCATAAGCCAAGTAAAGTGTGTATATAAAAATAGGTGCTCGACATTCTAGAGGAATTCTAGAATAGTGGAGCATCGATATCAGTATATAAACAACGCAAGAAACGAATACAAGTCCTTTAAAATAGGGCAATTAATATACTTTATTGCAATAGATTACCAGATACATTATGAGATATTTTATGCCAGATTTCAGCCATATATGGATGGTTCATGTGTGTGCATGTGTAGGAGAAATCATAGATAGAAAAGAAGTCATGAATATGTATTTTAAAGCATTCAATATAGCTCCATTTTAAAACAGGTGTTTTTACTGCATGTATGACTGTTAAAAAAGGCGTAAGGGTTTTGTAGAAAGTGAGAGTAATAAATTTTATTGGTTTTCATCAAAAATCCTGTGAACGCGACGTAGGCCAGTAAGGGTCACGACAGGGTCAGGGCAGATCTCGACAGGGCCTGAAAAGGGTCGCGACAGGGCTGCCAGGACAGAAGGCCAGAACACGACGTAGGGTACTGTCGCGTTCAGAACGCGACAAGGAAAGCGTCGCGATGGGCTTGAGAACGCGACCTATCGGGCCGTCACATTCTCAAGTCCATGGCCCGAGTCTGATAGAGTTCTGCTCTGTCTTGGATTGCAGTCCAGAAATATTAGATTTTGATACAGGGTCGTTCATAAAATCATAACTAATTGTATACAAGATGAAAAATCATGAAACCAGTGGAAAATGAAACTAGACATGTGAGAGCACTACCAGAAAGTAGGAATTAGAGAGAGAGCATGGTTTGAGCATGAACAATAATGAGTAACACAGAACATGATATAGAGAGCAAGATTGATTTAATTCGAGCAATATGCTCAATAAAAATTAGGGCTTTCAGGGGCAAAAGAACCCTGACAACATGAAGTGTCTACAGTAAAAAATTTCGTAGCATGGGATCAAGTGTACATGGAGATATGATTCAAACATGATGACTCGGAGTTATCATGTTTGCAGAACTTCTAAAATCAAGAAAAAAAGATTGGCTCGATGAAAAAATATGAAACAAGAGGGGTTTTGTTCCTGGTGATTGGAAGTACCTATAGATGGATTTGATTTAGTTTTGCTTGTGAGAATGCCTACCTTTGACTCGATTTATCTTCTAGGGTTAAAATCTCCAAGAACGAGGAAGAAGCTACAAGAACTCCTCCTCCCCACGAGATCCTCTCCTCCTTGGCCTCTTCTCCACGTCCAACCACCTTTGGCAATGAGCTAGGGTCGGCCAGGATAAGAGATGTATTTATGCATGTATGGGTTCCTATTCCTACTTCTAATCTAATTACTCTTTAATTACGAGATTTCCTAACTCCAACCTTCCTTTCTTGCTTTCCAACCTCTATTTATGTTAGGATGGGATCTAAATTCATGGTAAATCATAAGGGGTAGGCTTAGGAATCAAATTCCAACTCCTATTGCCTCTTTTAATGCTTAAGGAGTCCTTTTCTATTTAGGAGATATTAAGACTCCAAATTTAGGATATTTTTTTTATTTACTATTTGTAAATTCATATTTTGACCCAATAAGTTCTAGAGGATCCATTAAGCAAAGCCCATTACTCTTTTCCATTTAATGGGTTTTATTTAATGCTCTTTTCATTGAATATCCCTTTAGCTGTGTTTTTAATTTATTATTTAAATTTTTATTTTTCTCAAAATTTCAGGTTGCTACATCCTCCCCCTCTTAAAAGAATTTGGTCCCGAAATTCATATGACCTTACAGGAGAGAATGGCTTACCGAATAGATCAGGGTAGTTTCGTCTGATAGTTCCTTCCGGTTCCCACGTGGCTTCTTCCACTCCACTATTATTCCAGAGGACTTTTACCACATGGATAGAACGGTTCCGGAGTTGTTGCACCTTCCATTCCAATATCTTGATCGGCTTCTCTTCATACGTCATGTCCTTGTTTAACACCAGATCATCATGGCGAATGACATGTATAGGATCGTACACATACTTTCTAAGCATGGAGACATGGAAGACATTGTGCACACTTGCCAAATTTGGCGGCAAAGCCAGTCTGTAAGCAACTTCACCAATCCTTTCAAGTGCTTCGAAAGGACCAATGAATCTTGGAAGTTTTCCTTTCACTCCGAATCTTTGAATACCACGGGTAGGAGATACCGTCAATAGCACATGATCTCCTATTTAAAATTACAGATCCCGTCTTCTCTTATCAACATAGCTCTTCTGTCTAGACTGAGCAATCTTGAGTCGATCTCGTATCATCTGTATATCTCGGGTTGTACTTTGTACCATGTCAGGTCCTAACCATTGTTGTTCTCCCACTTCATTCCAACACACAGGAGATCTACAATTCCTGCCATAAAGTGCTTCAAATGGTGCCATTTTAGTACTCGCCTGGTAACTGTTGTTATAGGTGAACTCAATCAAGGGTAAGTGTTCATTCCAATGACCATTGAAATCTATAATGCAGGCTCTTAACATGTCTTCTACAATTTGATTTGTCCTCTCAGTTTGCCCATCAGTCTGTGGGTGAAAGGTAGTACTAAAATTAAGCTTCGTACAAAGGGCAGTTTGCAGACCTTTCCAAAAATGATAGGTGAATCTTGGATCTCGATCTGAGATAATAGATGACGGAATACCGTGCAACCGCACGATCTCCTTGACATATAATGCAGCTAGCACCTCTACAGACCATGTACTCTTTATGGGTAAGAAGTGTGCAGATTTGGTCAACCAGTCAACGATGACCCATATGGCGTCAAGTCCACCACGTGTTCTGGGTAAACCCATGATGAAGTCCATGCCAATGTTTTCCCACTTCCATTCTGGGATATCTAGTGGTCTGAGTACACCGACAGGGCGCATATGTTCTGCCTTCACTTGTTGACATGTGAGGCAATGAGCTACATGCTCGGATACTTCCCTCTTCATATTCGGCCACCAAAATGTTCTTTTCATGTCTTGATACATTATGGTACCTCCTGGATGAATAGTGTACTTAGTTTGATGAGCTTCATCCATTAGTTTCCTTTTTAGGGCTTCGTTGTCTGGGACACAAGTTCTCCCTTGGAATACTAACCTTCCATCTTCAGTCATGGCAAAATCCGGTCTATCCTCTATGGTTTCCTTGACACGAACAAAGAATGGATCGTTGTCCTGTTGCATCTTGATTTCCTCCAGCAGATCGGATTGGATCTTGAGTTTGGCAATCAAAACATGATCATCCCTATGTTCAATATTTAAGTCTAGCCTCGCGAATTGGTCAAGTAATTGCATCTCGCCAAGGACTAGACTTGAGATAGATGCCATTGGCCTTCTACTAAGAGCATCAGCCACGGCATTTCCCTTACCTGGATGGTACTGGATGTTGAAATCAAAGTCCTTTAGATATTCTACCCATCTTCTCTACCTCATGTTGAGTTCTTTCTGGGAGAATAGGTACTTTAGACTTTTATGATCTGAATAGACAGTGAATTGCTCACCATAGAGATAGTGCCTCAAGAGTTTTAATGCGAAGACCACGGCAGCCAACTCTAAGTCATGCATAGGGTAGTTGACTTCATGCGTCTTCAATTGCCTTGAGGAATAGGCGATGACCTTCTCCTTTTGCATTAGTACACAGCCTAGCCCAATTCCTGAGGTATCAGTATAGACAAAGAAATTTTCTCCCTCTACTGGTAGAGCGAGAACGGGTGCTAAGGTAAGGCAGTCTTTGAGAGTTTGAAAACTCTTCTCACACTCTTTACTCCAGGAGTAGGGATTCTCCTTTCGTGTCAGACGCGTGAGTGGTATGGCGATCATAGAGAAGTCCTTTATGAACTCCCTGTAGTATCCAGCCAGTCCTAAGAAGCTTCTGATTTCTGTGACATTGGTTGGTCTCTCCTAGTTGAGTACAACTTCGACTTTGGAAGGATCAACAAAGATGCCATCCTTTGATATGACATGACCCAAGAAAGACACTTCTTCGAGCCAAAACTCGCACTTGCTTAATTTTACATATAGTTTGTTGTCTCGTAAGACTTGCAGTGTGGTCCTCAAGTGTTCTTCATGATCTTCCTTGGTCTTTGAATATATGAGGATATCGTCGATGAAGACGAATATAAATTTGTCAAGGTATGGCATATATATGTTGTTCATGAGTTGCATAAAGGCTGCAGGAGCATTGGTTAGACCAAAAGGCGTAACAACAAATTCGTAATGTCCATACCTGCTCCTGAAGGCCGTTTTGAAGATATCGTCATCTTTGATCCTCATTTGATGATAACCAGATTGAAGGTCGATCTTGGAGAAGTATTGGGCTCCAGATATCTGGTCGAATAGTTCATCGACCCTAGGCATTGGGTACTTGTTCTTGATGGTCAATTGGTTGAGTTGACGATAGTCGATGCATAGTCTCATCGACCCATCCTTCTTCTTGACGAATAGCACAGGTGCTCCCCAAGGGGAGGTACTTGGTCTGATGAACCCCTTCTCTAGCAGCTCCATCAGTTGTGCTTTTAGTTCTTTCAATTCGGCAAGCGACATCTAGTACGGTTGACATGATACCGGGGCAGCTCCAGGAGTCAACTCAATGGCGAAGTTGACGTCACGTTCTGGGGGAACTCCGGGTAAGTCTTTAGGGAATACATCTGGGTAGTCCTGGAGTATGTGGATGTCTTCTATTTTTGAACCCTTCTTTTCGACTATGACGGCCGCAAGGAAAGCAAAACATCCTTTCCTTATCATGTTATGGGCTTTTAAGGTGGAGACTAGAGACATCCGCTTCTTATGTCTAATCCCAGTGAATGCTAATTTAGGAAAGTCACTAAACGTCACCCTTCCTTTCTTACAATCGACGCTTGCCCCATATGTGGACAACCAGTCGGCTCCCAATATGACATCATACCCTTCCATGGACATACATACCAGGTCAGCCTTTAGGTTAGGGTCTCCGATCATTACATCGGCAGAAGGAAAGTATTGGTTTAGTTTCTCCTTCTCCCCCAAGGGTGTTGTGACAGAGAATTCACAACCCATGGTTGTAGGTTTTGCATCAGGGTATCAGCAAAGTGTTGAGATATAAATTAATGAGTAGCTCCAGTATCAAATAACACAAATGCTGGCAAAGAAAAGACTTGCAGGGTACCTTCTACCATGCCACCTTCCTCGATGGTTTCTTCATTGTGCAGGGCTTGCAGCCTGCCCTGCTTCTTAGGCATAGCATTGCGCTTCTAATTTTCTTTCAGCATCGGGCACTCGGGTATGCGGTGCTCACGACTTCCGCAGTGCAGACACGCTTCGGCTTTTCTCTAGCACACATCAGCCGTGTGACCAAGCTTGTCATAGTGTTTGTAGTGGCTCTTCATTGGAGTGTTGGGTACGAAAACCTTGGGTTTCCTATCTTGGCTAGATCCCTCTGTGATGTTGAAGGGACGCTTCTTGCCGTTGGTAGGCCTAGCAGATGACTGACCCGAGGTTACTTCCTTCTTGACGAACTTCCCTTTTATATGGTCGGTGAAGTCCGTAGCATCTTCTAGCAGCTGAGCCCTCTTCACCATCTCGGCGTAGGTCGGGATGTCGAAAGGTGCGAGTTGAGTGATGTAGTGGGGCTTAAGGCCGTTTAGAAAGCGCTTAGCCTTCATCCTTTTAGTGTTCACCAGATGTACAGCATAGCGTGCCAGTCTAGAGAACTGGGCTTCGTATTCTGCTACTGTCAGGCTTCGCTGTTTAAGAGCAGTGAATTCAGCAGTTTTCTTTTCCTGTACTCATTCAGAGAAGTACTTAGCATTATAAGCTTCCTTAAATTCTGCCCAAGTAAATTGGTCGTTAGCTTTTGTGGCTTCCACGGACTCCCACCATGCGCGAGCGTCCTTCTCCAGTTGGAATGTCGCTAATAGGAGTTTGTCTCCGTCCGCACATTGCATTACATGAAAGATCCTTTCCGTTTCCTTTAGCCAGTGCTCCGCTTCATCTGGATCCGTAGACCCACTGAACCTAGGCGGGTTCAAACCCCTAAAATTGCAATGCAGCTTGCCTGCACACGGTTGGTTCCCTCCGTGGTTACCACCGCCTTGCTGGGTGGCTTGTAGTATGGCACGAGTCAGTTCCTGGAGGGACTGTTGCATGCCTCTCATATGGGCACATTCCGCAGTCATTGTAGCTGTTTAGTTCCTACAAAATAGTTTAATAGTTATAATGCTAATTAAAAGTTTAATTTGTGTGTGAGAGAGTTTATTTTAGCTAATTACCCATGGTTCTACCCACATCTCTCATAGGTAGGATTACTGACTCTTAGTCGAGGCTGATCAACCAAGATCACCCTATACTTAAGGATAACCTAAGCTCTGATACCACAAAACTGTCACGCCCTGACACGGAATATCGGAGCGCGAAGGTAGTTGCAAGAAAACGTTATAGAGCGAATACTAGACATCAAACCATTGCACATTGAATAATACTAAAGCAAATATTTCTCATTAATAACTTTCCAAATGTCTAGTTACAACCACTAATATCAGAGCCATTCTATAGGGCCCAATTACATTGCAATAAAAGGAAATAACTAACTATAATTCTAACATAACATAATGACTTGGGGGTACTCCTGGCTTCACTCTTGGTCATTCCCTTCCTTATGAGTGTATGTGTCATCCTCGGTCTCACCTGAGGACACAACATCAAATAACGTAGGGTGAGCGATAACGCCCAGTAGGATTTAAATCTCAGGCTCAAGCAGGTTTTAAGTAATTAACGCATTTAATGGCAGAGTATCTAACGATAGCAGGTACAAGAGAGTCAAAATATAGCAAGAGATAACACAACAGGTAACAGGATAGCACAATAGCACGAGATCGAGTATAGTTTCCAAAACTAGCACAAGTATCGAGTATAGCACGAATAGTAGGATGGCCGTAGCACAACTAGCACAAGTATAATAATAGCACGACGAGTATAGCACTTGTTTGTCATTCTAGACATCGAGAGAGTATAGCACGTTTTGTGTTTTGATTGTCATATAGATAGTCGAGATAGATAGCACTTGAGTGTAATGCCAAACACTCTGATCATTTAACTCCCATGGGCACTAGCACTTTCGGGCGCACATCTCAGGACCAGATCGGGCCCTTTACATATTGCCAGGCATTGGTTATATTGTATCTTTAGACAATCAGTCAATGGCCAATATAGAGTACCAAGAATAGTTAAGAGCACTAGATGAATAGATGAGATAGTAGAGAGAACGTGAATAGACGAGCGAGTAGAGTATAGATGAGAGCTAAGGGTACATCACGTAAAACAATGAGTAAACATGCGATGGTAACAGTTGCAAAACACGCACATGTCATATTGGCAGTCAGGTGGAATTCACGATCTTCCCGTTGGCCATGTTATGCACAAGTCCAGAGGTCCGACGTGATTCAAGGTAAGAGCGAACTTCTAATAGCCGTTTGGATCATATCGACCCATAAAGGTGTAATGGGTGTTAGGGTACAACCGGCTCTTCTAATAAATTTTATGGGTTTTCATCAAAAATCCTGTGAACGCGACATAGGCCAGTAAGGGTGGCGGCAAGGTCAGGGTAGATCGCGACAGGGCCTGAAAAGGGTCGCGACAGGGCTGCCAGGACAGAAGGCCAGAACGCGACGTAGGGTACTGTCGCGTTCAGAACGCGACAAGGAAAGCGTCGCGACGGGATTGAGAACGCGACCTATCGGGCCGTCGCATTCTCAGGTCCATGTTCCGAGTCTGACAGAGTTCTGCTCTGTCTTGGATTGCAGTCCAAAATTATCAGATTTTGATATAGGGTCGTTCAGAAAATCATAACTAATTGTATATAAGATGAAAAATCATGAAACCAGTGGCAAATGAAACTAGACATGCGAGAGTACTTCCAGTAAATAGGAATTAGAGGGAGAGCATGGTTTTAATATGGTTTGAGCATGAACAATAACGAGTAACGTAGAACATGATACGGAGAGCAAGATTGATTTAATTCGAGCAACATGCTCAACAAAAATTAGGGCTTTCAGGGGCAAAAGATCCCCGACAACATGAAGTGTCTACAGTAAAAAATTTCATAGCATGGGACGAAGTGTACATGGAGATATGATTCAAACATGATGACTCGGAGTTATCATGTTTGCAGAACTTCTAAAATCAAGAACAAAAGATTGGCTTGATGAAAAATTATGAAACAAGAGGGATTTTGTTCCTGGTGATTGGAAGTACATATAGATGGATTTGATTTAGTTTTGCTTGTGAGAATGCCTACCTTTGACTCGATTTGTCTTCTAGGGTTAAAATGTCCAAGAACGAGGAAGAAGCTCCAAGAACTCCTTCTCCCCACGAGATCCTCTCCTCCTTGGCCTCTTCTCCACGTCCAACCACCTTTGCAACGAGCTAGGGTCGGACAAGAGGGTTTAAGAGATGTATTTATACATGTATGGGTTCCTATTCCTACTTCTATTCTAATTGCTCTTTAATTATGAGATTTCCTAACTCCAACCTTACTTTCTTGCTTTCCAACCTCTATTTAGGTTAGGATGGGATCTAAATTCGTGCTAAATCATAAGGGGTAGGCTTAGGAATCCAATTCCAACTCTTATTGCCTCTTTTAATACTTAAGGAGTCCTTTTCTATTTAGGAGATGTTCAGACTCCGAATTTAGGGTTTTTTTTTTATTTACTATTTGTAAATTCATATTTTGACCCAATAAGTTTTAGAGGATCCATTAGGCAAAGCCCATTACTCTTTTCCATTTAATGGGTTTTATTTAATGCTCTTTTCATTGAATATTTCTTTAACTGAGTTTTTAATTTATTATTTAAATTTTTATTTTTCTCAAAAATTCAGGTTGCTACAACCCATCTTCCTCAGACTTCAAGCAAACATAAAACGCTATCACCAGGTCTAGATAACTCATCTCTGATAGGGTTGCCATCTTCGTCCATTTCATTCTTTACATTGCTACTGTGATGGTATGCATTCCATTCTTCTCCAAGTCTGCAACGTCTACTGCTTTGTTGCCACATACCTTCGTCTTCACTGATGTAAACCTTTCTTGCTACTCGGCGGTGAGGAATGCAGCTCCATAGACCCCGACAGTGCCGGAAACTCCAGAAACGGCCATGGTTTTGAATGGGGAAAGGTTCTAGATGATTGGAAGGAAGATTGGAGTAGAAACCCTCAAGAAATTTCTAACGGGAAAAAGTGGAAACTTTGAAATCTCACGATGACGATGCCGAAGTCGATAGGGTTATTGTCTCAGGCAAGTCGAAGGAGATGAGAGTGGGAGGTGAATCGGAATGGCACAGATTTCGTGTTCTTTATCAGATAAAGGGAAGGCGCCATAATGGTAGAAAACAACAAGAGACAGCTTCGAAAAGAATAAACTCTTTTAAAAATTACGAACTGGCATTGATATATAAGATGCAAGCAATATTTGAAGAATTTGCTTAATTTTAAGGGGAAAATAATTGATATTCTGAATTTATTTATTATTTCAATTCATTACAGATAAATCTATCACAAGTTGCACATGCCTAATTCCCTTCTAAGAGACGTAAATCTCTCTTCAGGTAAGGCCTTTGTGAAGATATCTGCTAACTGATTTTGAGTATCAGTAAAGGAAAGATCTATGTTACCATTGGCTACATGATCACGAATAAAGTGATATCTAACTTGTAAGGAAATTGGAGATATACAAACGCAGCGGAATATAAAAATTTAAAATGATTTCCTTTGCGGATCGACTTTGGGATTGCAAGAACTCGATCAGATCTAGTAGAAGAACATGTTTCTTTCACCTTGCGGCGATTTCGGATCTCCAACGACCGGTGCAGACGTTCCTTGGGATCGTCCTAGCGCATTCGCCCGGCCTCTAGCAGTATCCGCACGAGCAGCGTAGATAGGGACACCCTCTCGTACTCCACACCAACTCTCCACCCTTGTGGTCTCCCCTTTGTCCTCTTCTCTTCACAAGAGAGAGACAAGAGAGATAGAAGAGAGAAGAAGGAGATGTGAGAGAGTAGAGAGAAGAGAGAGGAGATGGGAGGCGGTCAAAGCTTAGCTTGTCCGCCCCCTCTCTCCTCCTCCCTTTTAATAGGATTAAAACCCTAATTTTAATTAAATAATCCTATTCAAAATAAGATTAACATAAAACTATATAAATATCTCATATTTATATTGATGTCCCTATCCTTTTGGATTGCTCTTTTGTGTATAACCCCCTAGGCCCAATATAATTCTGGTAGTAAGCCCAAATAATATCATAACCCCTTCTAATATTATTAGAACTCTTCTAACTTGAATTAACTTTTAATTGATATAAATTAATTATCTCATAATTAATTTATCTTTGGCTCACAGATCATGGGACGCACCAAGCAACACACCATGGCCCCCAGATGATATAGGGGATTCTTAATCCATTGGAACCTTTTAGTCAACAGTTGCCGTGCAACTATAGTCCCTCATTCATACAATGCCCCTAATCACATTTGGAGTATGACCATGCTGTCAGACTCCTTTTGTGATTAGATAGTTCATATCCAACAATTAAACTAGAAACACTTTTCTAATTAATTGTGTGACCCTGGCCAGGTATTTGTCCCGGATATGATTCTATAGGGCAATCTCTCTCTGTTGATACCAAGAGTGAATGATCCCTTTTCAACACTCACCAGTCTTCGCACGCATCATTACACACCCAATTATCTGATTATACTAGATTCACATACAGTGAATCTATAAGTCAAATATCAAAGTATGACACTCCCTGTACAAGACATCTATGGTGTCTCAGGTCTAAGGATTAGTTGCACTACTGTGACTTAGAGTTTCTTGACTGACAGTCAAGTATCATCACCGTCCAGAAACTCAACATCGGATCAGTTTAGTGAACTCATTCTCTAATGAGCACCTACATACTCATCTTAGTGTCTCCACACAAATGACTGTGAGATCAGTCAGGTTCATCATATGAACAGGTGTAGTGTGCACTGGTCTAATTGGTCCACTTGATATCCCACTCAAGTGTCCTATGACCAGGAACATTTAGAACTTGTATTTATAAATATCAGATCTCACTATCATAATCTCATTATGATTCTGACATCAATTGCACAAATTCATGGACTTCATTATGCAATAAAATATAAAACATAATGAACAAAAATGCCAATAGTTCGAATAAGATAATTTAAGAAAAATCCCATTACATAAATGTAATTGGCTTGTAGGGCATACAATACTTTCAATCTCCCACTTGCACTAAAGTCAATCACCTACATATCTGATCCCCATCATAGACCGGTGATGCTCAAATATAATTTGAGACAAAGGTTTTGTGAGTGGATCTACAATGTTATCAACTGATGGAATTCTTTCCACCACCATATCTCCTCGAGCAATGATTTCTCTTATCAGGTGAAAGCGTCGTAGAATGTGCTTTGATTTCTGATGAGACCTCGGCTCCTTCGCCTGAGCAATAGCCCCATTATTGTCACAAAACATGAGGATAGGACCAGAGATGTCGGGGATGACTCCAATATCTGCAATGAACTTTTTCATCCAGACTGCCTCCTTAGCAGCTTCAGAAGCCGCAATGTACTCCACCTCAGTGGTTGAATCAGCAGTAGTTTCCTGCTTTCCAACTTACTGCTCCACCATTCAGAGTAAACACGTACCCTGAATTGGACTTGCTGTCATCAACATCAGATTGAAAACTTGAGTTAGTGTAGCCCTCAAGTTTCAATTCGTTTCCGCCATAGACTAAGAAAAGATCCTTAGTTCTTCTTAAGTACTTAAGAATACATTTCACAGCCTTCCAGTGCTCTTCGCCTGGGTTTGCCTGATACCTGCTCATAACACTTAGAGCATGTGCTACATTAGGCCTTGTACATAGCATTGCATACATAATAGAGCCTATGGCAGATGCATATGGTACTCTACTCATGTTCTCTCTTTCTTGGGGAGTCTTAGGAGACATCGCCTTAGAGAGATAAACTCCATGTCTTATTGGTATAAGACCCCTGTTGGAGTTTTCCATGCCAAATCTTTTGACAATGGTGTCTATGTACATAGATTGGGACAAGCCTAACATCCTTTTCTATCTATCTCTATAGATCTTTAAACCTAGTATATAAGATGCTTCACCCAAATCTTTCATGGAGAAATTCTTTGACAGCCAAGCTTTGACAGAAGATAACATACCTACATCATTTCCAATGAGTAGTATGTCATCCACAAACAAAATCAGAAAAGTGATGGCACTCCCACTAACCTTCTTGTACACACATGGTTCATCTTCATTCTGAATGAAGTTGTAAGATTTGATTGCCTCATCAAATCTTTTGTTCCAACTGCGGGAAGCTTGCTTAAGTCCATAAATGGACAGTTGAAGCTTACATACTTTGCCTGGATGCTCTTTTGATGTGAATCCTTCAGGTTGTATCATATACACTTCTTCCTCTAACTGTCCATTGAGGAATGCCGTCTTCACATCCATATGCCAGATCTCATAACCATGATAGGCAACAATGGCAAGTAGAATCCTGATGGATTTGACCATGGCCATAGGTGAAAAGGTTTCATCATAGTCAACTCCTTGTCTTTGACGATATCCTTTCGCTACTAGCCTAGCCTTATAGGTGTCAACCTTTCCATCTGCTCCAATTTTCCATTTAAAAATCCACTTGCATCCAATGGGTACAATACCCTCAGGTGGATCCACCAAGTTCCAAACTTGGTTAGAATACATGGAGTCCATTTCAGAATTCATAGCTTCTAACCACTTCCTAGAGTCAATACTAATTACTGCCTCCTCATAGGTCTTGGTATCCTCATCCACATTGTAATGTACATTATGTGCCACTTCAATATGTCCTACATATCTTTTTGGCAATGTATGTACTCTACTTGACCTACGAACAGTTTGTGTGTCAGGTCCTTGAACAAGTTCCTTAGGCATTGATGTGCTAATTTGTGGTTCTAGATCTACCTTATTCCCACTGTTTCCATCAAGAATGTACTCCCTTTCTAGGAATACAGCATGCTTAGCGACAAACACCTTTTGACCGCTAGGATGGTAGAAATAGTATCCATAAGTTTCCTTAGGATACCCCACAAATCTGCACCTTTCAGTCTTGGGCTGTAATTTGTCCGGATTATGCCTTTTTACATGGGTGTGGCAACCCCAAACCTTAACATGCTTAAGGTCAGGCTTTCTTCCTTTCCATATCTCATATGGGGTGGAAGATATTGATTTTGATGGAACCCTGTTCAATAGGTAAGCAGTAGTCTCTAAGACATGGCCCCAGAGTGATGTGGGCAACTCAGCAAAAGACATCATAGACCGTACCATGTCTAACAAAGTACGGTTCCTCCTTTCAGAGACACCAGTCAATTGTGGTGTGTAAGGAGGTGTCCATTGGGATACAATCTCATTATCTTTAAGGAATTGAGTAAATTATGTACTTAAGTATTCTCCTCCATAATCAGATCGAAGAGTTTTAATACTCTTTCCAGTATGCTTTTCCACTTCATTCTTGTACTCTTTAAATTTCTCAAAAGCTTCGGATTTGTACTTCATTAAGTACAGATATCCAAACCTTGAAAAGTCATCAGTAAAAGTAATGAAGTAGAGATATCCTCCTTTGGCATGTATGGACATAGGCCCACATACATCAGTATGTATAAGTTCTAACAACTCTTTGGCTCTCTCTCCATGTCAAGTAAATGGATAATTGGTCATTTTACCCATGAGGCATGACTCACAAATTTCATATGATTCATAATCAAATGGGTCTAAGTACCCACCTTTATGCATTTTGTTGATTCTTTCCTCACTAATATGACCCACCCTACAATGCCAAAGATAAGCTTGATTTAAACCTTCTCTATTCCTTTTGTTAACTTTGTTCACATTAAGGACATGTGGAGCAATATCTAAAATAAACAATCCATTTGCTAATGTTCCATTGGCAAACCATTCACCATTCAAAAATAGAGAGCAACCATTGTTCTCAAAATTAACTGAATATCCAACTCTATTTAAACTAGAAATAGAGATAATATTCTTAATTATTGAAGGAACATAATAGCAATTGTCTAAAATTAAAATAGCTCCAGAGGGCATCTTGAGATTTGCAGTTCCCACAGCAATAGCAGCAACCTTTGCACCATTCCCGAGCTGTAGGTGAACCTCTCCCTTGTCCAGTCGCCTTTGCCTTGCCAGCACCTGCAATGAATTGCAGATATGAGCTGCACATCCAGTATCCAATTCTTAAGATGTAGATCTTTGAACTGACAAGTTAAGGTCTATCATAAACAAACCTGAAGCTTCTGCAAGCTCCTCTTTTGCTTTCTATACAAGGTATATCTTACAGTTTCTTTTCCAGTGCCCATCCTTACCGTAGTGGAAGCACTATCCTTTGTCCTTCTTGGCAACCTTTGCCTCAGTCTTCAAGCCCTTGCCTTTACCAACCTTCCTTTTCTTGAAGGCTTGAGTAGCCTTTATTTTCTTGTTGGTCTTTCAAACCATAAGGATTGCGGGCTTTTCTTTCTTTATTGCATCCTCAGCAGTCTTCAACATATTGAGGAGTTCAGCCAGTGACACCTCAATTTTATTCATATTGAAGTTGAGGATGAATTGAGAGAAAGAATCTGGGAGAGATTGGAGGATGAGATCAATGCTGAGTTCATTATCCATAATGAAGCCCAAGTCAGCTAACTTCTCAATCCACTCGATCATCTTCAGGACATGATTCTGAATAGATGATCCTTCAGCCATCCTAGCTCGTAAAAGATTCCGCGATATCTCATATCGTTGTGTTCTAGTTTACTCCTCAAACAACTCTTGTAAGTGGAGCAAAATGGCTTTAGCATCCATCTTTTCATACTGCCTTTGCAACTCATTGCTCATAGAGGCTAGCAGGTAACATTGGACGATAGTGGCATCTTCCTCATATTTCTGATAAGCTATAATTTCTCCCTCATCAGCGCCGTCAACCAGTGTGGGAACTGCCGGTTTATCAGCGACATACACGATTTTCTCAGCAGTGAGAACTATTCTCAAGTTCTTATGCCAATCGGAAAAGTTTGGGCCAGTGAGTTTATTGGCATCCAATATGCCGCGGAGAGGGTTTGAGTTGACCATGGTAATCTGCAAAAATTAAATTCAAGAATAAATACATTGAAAACATTCATAATATTAAGATATGGACTTTAATCTTAACATGCTCCCACTAAATTTTATCGAATTACATAACCCTCATTAGCACGACAAGAAATACTTGTTATTTCCTAGTGGTTATCGGAATCCTATTAACATCATGCATGTGGCCTTGTGGTAGCACAACAAACCACATCATGCATAATAGGTAGACAACTCTTGTCAATTGTAACTCTTTACAACTTTCGATTTATTCGGCCTCCCAATCAATGTGGTCTTGTGGTAGCACAACAAACCACAAGGATTAGGTTAAGTCAATACCATCATTACATAGTGGGCATGGATTAGTAATGTCACCCTTGTGGTAGCACAACAAAGTAACATCATGCCTCCACCCCACTTATGACATCTCCATGTCCTAGATTAAAGTCTAGCTTTCTAATTAAGTTGACCTTGTGGTAGCACAACAAATCAACTCAATAGAAGAGTAGTCCTTCAATCTATAATGATGGAAGGCCACGTGGATTATTCTTAATGTCTCACGCTTATTAACTTAATTTTTAAAACTTTCAGTGGTATTTATATATATTTTTTGAAAATTTTTTGTCTCATCTAAATTATCGCATCACACACAATAAATATTTACATATAATACATCGCATGCACATATGTACCTATTAAAAGCAGAAAGTATATATCATATATATACGTATTAGTGGATATATCATATATATTCGTATTGTGATAATACATCGCATGCACATATGTTAACTAGGGTGATCACACTAGAGCCATAAGTGGATCATAATTAGCCAATGGTGTTGTAAGCATCACATGCACAGGTGGACCAATATAATTGGATCATCCTCTCGCAGGTCCATCTTTTCCATCTTGAACGCCTTCACGCTCCAAGTCCTCCAAAAGTACATAAATAAAATAGGCACACAGGCCTTCAAATGTACAACAATTATCAATTAAGAAACCTTGATCTAATCAAGGGGAGGTACATTATGAACATTGATAGAAAGTACAATCCGAAATATTAGAGAGAGGAGGCCCCAATAAATACAGCCACATCATACACCTAGCCACAATGTTTTAATAATCCATGATCATCCACATCCATACATACATCACATGCATGTATAGATATTATATAATTACTACAATTACATTGCAATAATTACAAGCAATAACTCTTATTTCATATTTAAAATTCCAATATTTTAACTTATTGGGTTTCCATAATGGGTGCTATGAGATCCACAAAACGTTCAATTGCTTTCATAAAGACAATATTTAACTTAAATGGCTCCTTAAACCAAGGGATTCCCAATTAAATGGTTTCCAAAATTTGTGACTTTTAAAACCATTTTAAAACCATAAATTTCTCAATTGAATGATTTCTGAAATCAATAACTATACTAATTGAGGAAATTATTAGGACAGTTTCAAAAACCATCAATAAATCCTAATTTATTCACAATATAATTAGAAAATTTAAACAGGAATCCCAAAAGGAAGGAAACAGACAGTCTTGTGGGTCTGCCGGCACAAAGCTCCATTGGTGCACAGCACCCACGACGCAGGGGCGCACACGCTGGTATGTGCGCCAGCGCTGGGCGCCCAGCACGCCGGCGCCAGACCGTGCCCGGTGCGTCGCGCCAGGAAGCGCGTGGTGCACCGCACCAGAGCGCAGCGGCCCAATAGCTTTGCCCGTGTGCCAGCGCAGGGCGCCTATTCGTGTGGGCGCCTGCACGCGTGGCCATGCCCACGTGCGGACAGCCTGTCCCTTCCTATGCGGGGCCGACCTGCAGACACCCGAACAGTGTCCAGGTGATCTCATCACCACCAGATCTGAACCAGAAACCCAATAAAATATATAAATTGAATTTTAAACAGGATATACATGGATTCTTGCAATCTCAAAACCTGGCTCTAATACCACTGTAAGGAAATCGGAGATATGCAAACATAGCGAAATATAAAAATTTAAAACGATTTCCTTTGCGGATCGACTTTGGGATTGCAAGAGCTCCATCAGATCTAGGAGAAGAACATGTTTCTTTCACCTTGCGGAGATTTGGGATCTCCAATGACTGGTGCAGATGTTCCTCGGGATCGTCCTAGCCGCGCATTCACCCGGCCTCTAGCGGTATCCACACGAGCAACATAGATATGGACACCCCTAGTGAGAGAAGCTCTAGGTTTCTGCTCCCAGCCGCCCTCTTCCTGGTGGCCCTCTTCTCCCGTAGGAGGGGGGGGGCCAGCCATGGCTGCTCCTGGGTGGCAAGGGGGACTCCCCCCAACCACTCCTCTTGCTGCTCTCCATCCTGAAGCTGTTGCAGACTGGCCTGCACTCGGATCTATCCCTGGGGAGAAATGCTACAGTGATGCGAAATGCTACAGTGCAGGACATAGTCATCCTTCTGCTGCTGCCGTTTCTGGATCCGATGCTGGTGCACTCAGTGCTGGGCCTCCCCCAGCTCCTCCATTGGGTCCTGATGCACCCCCACCTGAAGCTGTTCCTGCTGGGAGCGTCCTCCCTGGTGGCCCCCATGGGCATGTGGCAATTGCTCAAGGCACAATGTCGTCCTCAGCTGGTGTGTTGCCACAAATCCCACGGCCAAGTGCGACCCCTCCACCTGAGCTCGCTAGCCAAGTGCCCTCACCCACAAAGGGGCGACTGTCCTTTGCCCAGGTTTTGTCTTCCTCCCTGAAGCCTCCAGTTATTCCTCTTAAAGTTCACCCCCCCTCCTACACGGATGCTGGAGAACCTGCTGCTTACTTTTCCCTGGAGGAGATCAGCATATCGTGCAAGCCTCTGCAGACTGCTATAATCGCAAGAACCCCCCAGGGCCGGCCCCCATTTCAGGATATCCGATCACATTTGGCTCAGAGATTCAGATTTAAGCAGGAATTTGTGATTAGTGCCCTGGACACCAGACATTTACTCATCAGATTCCAGAACAAAGAAGATTACCTCTAGGTTCTCTTGAAAGAATCCATGTTTGTGCAGGGCAGATTATTCAAATTCTTTCAGTGGACAATAGATTTCTGCCCGGATGAAGACTCCCCGATTGTTCCCGTTTGGTTGGAGCTCCCCCAGCTCCCAGCAAATTTTTTTAACGATGTTATGATCCGCTCCATAGCTGGGAGCATTGGGACAATTTTGCAGGTTGATAGAAACACTCAGTACATGACAAGCACACAATCTTCTCGAGTGAATGTTCAGCTCGATGTCTCCAAAAAATTACCTGATCGTATCTGGGTAGGATATGGGGCTAAGGGCTTCTGGCAGCATATATTTTATCCTAACCCACCTTTTTTCTGCCCTTCACGTAAACATCTTGGTCATCCTCCCTCAAGCTGTAAGAAGACTTCTGCACAATCAAATCAGAGGTTTGATGGATCAAAAATAGGACAATCAAGTGTTGCCCCTCCTAAACGGGGAGAGAAGTCTGATGGCCATGCCCCAGGTAAGGTTGAGAAACAAATGTGGCGTCCCATTGCCCCCAATGTAAAAGAATCTGAGTCATATGATCACAAGAATGATGATATGTCCAAGCAAGATGCAACTCCCATTTCTGCACATCAAGAGCATGGTGATCTGCCACCTCAAATCTTAGAACTGAATTCTGAACTGTATTCATCTTTGTTTGATTCCAAAAAAGTGGTAGAGAATGCTAATTCTCATGAAGAACAGATGGTGGATGTTTCTAGTATATGTCTTGGTGCTGAAAACCAACAACCGCCAGCCAACAATGTTGCACAATGTAACGCACACCAAATGTTGGATGATATGCAAATTCAGAAATCTGAACTTGTGCCGGTGAATGCACTTGAGGCACCTGATAGAAAGCCCCACGCAGCAGGCCAGGTACATGTTGAAGCTGCTATGCTCCCCTATGAGGGCACTCCTACAGCTGCACCATCACGTAATACAGGCCACTCATAGCAGCCACCTGCCCCCTTTAGCGAACTAAGCAGACCTGCAGTCCAGGATGAGCCAGCACCAACCACCCCTGCAAATGCTATCCCGAGCGTAATTACTCAGCAACAAGCTGCCCCCGTTGCACAGAAATTTAAGGGCATATCACCTTCAGTTCTGAATGCTGGAGCCCCCCCATGGAATACTCATAAATCTTCTGCCCAGAAATCCTTCTCAACTGCAGCCACACCCTCCACTGCATTTGCTAAAAGCACTGAACCTACTAGCACCCCATCAGGGGCAGAAGCTTCAGCATCTTCAACAGCTCCTCGCATGTCGTTTGCTGAAGCATTGCGGAAGAAAACCAAGAAAGCTGAGATCCCAGTGATCTCAACAAAACTGCCACCCCCACCTTTTCCAATTGCAGCTCCCCCCCCAACCGGGAATTAAAGGGGCTGCCGGCAGTCATGTGATATGCCTCCCTGCGCTGCAAAACATCAGAAACATTCCTGGCAGCAAGGTCAACACCGATATGGAGGATGAGGACCTGCTAACAATGCATAACACTTGGGCAGGCCGAACTCACAGTACCACAGTACTTAACATGGACTTCGACGGGGAATATAAGGACTTCTCGGACTGAATGCATTATGTATTTTACCCCCCCCCCCCCCCCCCCCGCTGATTTCTGATTTGTTTGTTTGGACAGATACGCCACGTGCTTGGGACCCCTCTACGTAGGGTACCCTTAGCTAGTGCCCCGGTACCTATGTAATCTTGTACTTTCCTTTATGCTTTAAGCAATATATAAAATCAAAAAAACCCGATATTGACATTGGAGGTTCACTCCTTGTCATATCAATTCAAAAAAAAAAAACGTAGATATGGACACCCTCTCATACCCCACATCTACTCTGCACCCTTGTGGTCTCCCCTTTGTCCTCTTCTCTTCACAAGAGAGATAGAGGAGAGAAGATGGAGATGTGAGAGAGAAGAGAGAAGAGAGAGGAGGTGGGAGGCGGCCAAAGCTTGGCTTGTCTGCCCCCTCTCTCCTCCTCCCTTTTAATAGGATTAAAAATGCTAATTTTAAATAATTAGTCCTATTCAAAATAAGATTAACATAAAACTATATAAATATCTCATATTTACATTGATGTCCCTATCCTTTGGATTGCTCTTTTATGTGTGACCCTCTATGCCCAATATCATTCTGGCAATAAGCCCAAATAATATGAGAACCCTTTCTAATATTATTAGAACTCTTCTAACTTGAATTAACTTTTAATTCATATAGATTAATTATCTCATAATTAATTTATCCTTGGCTCACAGATCATGGGACGCACCAAGCAACACGCCATGGCCCCCAGATGATACAGGGGGTTCTTAATCAATTGGAACCTTTTAGTCAACAGTTGCAGTGCAACTATAGTCCCTCATTCATACAATGCCCCTAATCACATTTGGAGTACAGCCATGCTGTCAGACTCCTACTTTTGTGATTAGATAGTTCATATCCAACAATTAAACTAGAAATGCTTTTCTAATTAATTGTATGACCCTGGCCAGGGATTTGTCCCAGATATGATTCTATAGGGCATTCTCTCTCTGTTGATACTGAGAGTGAATGATCCCTTTTCAACACTCCCCAGTCTTCGCACGCTTCAGGACACACCCATTTATCTGACTATACTAGATTCACATACAGTGAATCTATAAGTCAAATATCAAAGTATGCCACTCCCTGTACAAGACATATGTTGTCTCAGGTCTAAGGATTAGTTGCACTACAGTGACTTAGAGTTTCTTGACTGACAGTCAAGTATCATCACCGTCCAGAAACTCAACATCGGATCAGTTCAGTGAACTCATTCTCTAATGAGCACCTGCATACTCACCTTAGTGTCTCCACACAAATGACTGTGAGATCAGTCAACTTCATCATATGAACAAGTGTAGTGTGCGCTGGTCTAACTGGTCCACTTGATGTCCCACTCAAGTGTCCTATGACTAGAAACATTTAGAACTTGTGTTTATAAATATCAGATCTCACTATCATAATCTCATTATGATTTTGACATCAATTGCACAAATTCATGGACTTCATTAAGCAATAAAATATAAAACATAATGAACGAAAATGCCAATAGTTCGAATAAGATAATTTAAGAAAAATCCCATTACATAAATGTAATTGGCTTGTAGGGCATACAATTCTTTCATAACCTCTATATGGTTTGTCCTTGAGTGCTGAACTGGATATTTGGTGAGATTAATGGCATTGTTGTTGTCGCACAGTAGGGGAATTGTCTTGATATGTAGCCCATAATCCTCAAGTTGTTGCTTAATCCATAGGAGTTGTGTACAACAGCTTCCAACAACTACGTACTCAGCTTCAGCTGTTGACAGTGCTACTGAAATTTGCTTCTTTGAAGACCATGAAATTAGACATCCTGCAAGAAATTGAGAACAACCACTGGTGCTTTTTCTATCTATTTTGCATCCAGCGTAGTCAGCATCAGAGTATCCTACTAAATTAATTTCGCATGATTTTGGATACCACAGACCTAGATCATAAGTTCTAATCAAGTATCTAAAAATTATTTTGACAGAAATTAAATGAGACTCTCTAGGGTCTGTGTAATATCTAGCACATATGCATACACTAAATAATATGTCAGGTCTACTGGTAGTTAAATAGAGTAATGAACCTATCATACCTCTATAGACCTTTTCATCTACCTTCTTACCATCCTTGTCACTGTCCAATCTTGTTGATGTACTCATCGGTGTTGACAGTGGCTTAGCGCTTTCAAATCCAAACTTCTTTAAAAGTTCCTTGGTGTATTTGGCTTGACAAATGTGAGTTCCTTCCTTTCCTTTCTTGATTTGCGATCTGAGAAAGTAGTTAAGCTCTCCCATCATGCTCATTTCAAGTTCTCCTTGCATAAGCTTTTCGAAGTACTTGCAAAGGGATTCGTCAGTAGAACCAAAAATTATATCATCCACATAGATTTGTACAAGTAGCACATTTTTGGCTTTAGATTTGATGAATAATGTGCTATCTACTTTTCCTCTAGTAAAACCATAGTTTAACAAAAATGCACTTAGTCTTTCATACCATGCTCTAGGTGCTTGCTTTAAACTATATAATGCCTTATGCAATTTCAAAACATGATTCGGAAAATCAATATCATCAAAACCAGGAGGTTGTTCTACATAAACTTCCTCCTTTATATATCCATTTAAAAAGACAGATTTTACATCCATTTGAAAAAATTTTAAATCTAATGCTGATGCAAAAGCAAGTAAGATTCTGATTGCCTCAAGTCTAGCTACTGGTGCATAGGTTTCATCGAAATCTATGCCTTCCTCTTAGGAATACCCTTGAGCTACTAATCTGGCCTTATTTCTAGTGATCACACCACCTTCATCCAATTTGTTCCTGAACACCCATTTGGTGCCAATCACAGGATGATCTGATGGTCTCGAAACAAGTGACCATACATGGTTTCTCTTGAACTGATTAAGTTCATATTGCATGGCTAATATCCAAGATTCATCAGATGGTGCTTCATTGACTATCTTAGGCTGTATTTGAGATACAAAAGCTAGGTAGTCACAAGGAATTATGTTACCTCAAGTTATTACCCCAACTGATGAATCATCAATGATATTGTCCAATGGGTGATCCTTTTTATATCTCCATTCATTTGAAAGATTGTCATGTGATATGTCTTTTTATTGTAGATCTTCCAAGGGTGGATCTTCCTTATCCTCGATGGATGAGTTCTTTAATTTCTTGGATAGTTCATCTGCATCATCAACATCACTATCTACTTCCTTTCTCAAGGAAGGGTTAGTTTCATAAAAAATAACATGTACTGATTGTTCAATTAATATGCTATGCTTATTAAATATTCTATATCCTTTAGGTTTAGAAGCATACCCCATGAATATACCTTCATCTGATTTTGCATCTAGCTTACCAAGGTCTCTTTTGCCGTTGTTGTGGATGAAGCATGGACATCCAAATGTTCTGACATGGTTGATTTTTGGCTTCTTCTGTATGTATAGCTCATATGAAGTCTTCTTCATAATTGGCCTGATCATTACTCTGTTGATGATATAGCATGCTGTGTTGACTGCTTCGGCCAAGAAATATCTTGGTAAATCATATTCTGATAGCATTGTCCTTACCATATCCAATAAGGTTCTATTCTTCCTTTCAACAACTCCATTTTGATGTGCTGTCCTTAGCGCTGAGAAGTTATGTTCTATCCCTTGATCATCACAGTACTTAGCAAATTTCTCATTCTGAAACTCTCTTTCATGATCTGATCGAATACCAATAATGTTGTACTTTTTGTCTTTCTAAACCTTCTTACTGAAGATGACAAAGCTGTCGAATGTATCATCCTTATGCTTCAGGAAGGATACCCATGTAAATCTGGAGTAGTCATCTACTATAACGAATCCAAAGTTCTTTCCACCAAGACTTGTGGTCCTCATTGGCCTAAATAGAACCATATGTAGAAGTTCTAAGGGTTTAGAGGTTGTTACCACAGTCTTTGACTTGAAGGATGACTTGGTGTGCTTTCCTTTTGCACACGGCCCACAGACACCATCCATTCGTGAACTTACTTTGGGTAGGCCTTCCACCAAATTTCTCTTGATTAATTTCTCATCCCATCCAGGCTGTAGTGACCCAATCTTCGATGCCAGAGATCAGTTGACTGCTATTTATTCGCTGCCAGACATATGTCATGATCCTTTAATTCTTCTAGATAAAGTACGTACAAATTATTTTTTCTGTTAGCTTCAAAAATGACTACACCATCCTTCATGATACTGCACTTTGATTCTTGAAATCTGATCTGATGTCCTTTATGGCACAGTTGGTTGATACTAATAAGGTTGTGCTTCAGTCCTATGACGCATAGAACATCTTCGATAATGATTTTGCCTTTACTGCCTATTGATCCGCTACCCATCACAGTCCCTTTTCCATTATCTCCATAAGTGACTGTGCCTTCATCAGCTTCAAGATGGGAGAATAACTTTTTATTCCCTGACATGTGACTTGAGCATCCACTGTCCAAGTACCATTTTGATGCTCGAAGGTTTACCTGTAATGAAAACACTAAACTTTAGGTACCCAAGTTCTTTTGGATCCTAATTAGTTAGTATCATCAATTTTGTTTTTAATTATCCATCTTTTATGTTTAGTTGGACATGTTATTTTAGTATGACCTAACTTGTTGTAGTGACTACAGCAAGATGTTCTACTTACTTTTTCAGTTGGAATGTATTTAAAGCTTGACTTATATGCTGTGTCTTGTTCAGCTACAAACTTAGGTGTTGGATATATTTTAGGGTATACTATTGTTTCATCATTATCAAGAGGAGTATAACCTAATCCATATTTCTTTTTACCTGATCTTCTAGCTCCTTTTAGTATTAATGATGTTTTTCTATTTGTAAATTTTTCTAATGTACTTGATAGCCTTTCATTTTCTTCTGTTAACGTGTTAACTTCTTGTTTCAATTTATTTACTATTTCTTGGTTTTCTAAACTTGCTATTTGTTCATTTTTATTTTTCAGGTCCTCACATAACAATTCATTTCTTCTTTTTAGTTCAGCAACCTGTTTCTCTAGTTGTTCATTTTCAGATTTTAAATCTAAATTAGTAATTTTTAAGTAAACAAGATTTTTCTTTGTTATTTTTAGTAGTTTACATACATCTTTGTTTTTACTATACAGTTCATTGAAAGCATCCTCTAAATTGTCAGAATCAGATTCATTACAAGAAGTAAACGAAGAATCAGATGTTACCTTTTCGTCGATGTTAGCTATGAGGGCCAGGTTTCCCTTTTCTTCTTCTTCTCCACTGGAACTCGACTCACTGTCAGAGTCGTTGTTGTTTTCCCATGCTGCTGCCATGGCTTTCTTCTTGTATGTTCTGAATTTCTTGGAACTATCCTTCTTTCTGAACTCGATTTTCTTCAGTTTCGGACATTCAGCTTTGATATGTCTGGGCTTCTTGCACTCGTAGCAGATTGGCTCAGCTTTCTTTGAATCCATTCCTTCTGGCCTCTTATACTCATTATTTCTCTTGAAGTATCTCCTCCTAGACTGGTACTTCTTTTTTGCCAATATTCTTTGTAGTCATCTGGAGAGGAGAGCTTCTTCATCTTCACTACTTCTCAAGCTTTCATCACTATCTGAGGCTTCTTCTGATGCATCTTCTTCAGCCTTGAGAGCATTGGATTGTTTTCTTCTACTCGACGACTCTCCCAATCTCTGCATGTTGATCTCATGGGCCATTAGGGACCCAATGAGTTTCTCCAATGACATTCTCTTCAAGTCGTTGGCCTCTTCTATCACTGTTACTTTGGGAATCCAAGAGGCTGGTAGGGATCTAAGAATCATTCTGACCATGTCTCCCATTTCATATGTCTTCCCAAGATTATCTAATCCATTTGTGATGTCTATAAATCTACTGTACATCTGGGTTATTGATTCTCCTGACTACATCTGGAACCTTTCATATTGTGTTACCAGAATATCTATTCTGATTTCCTTTACTTTGTAAGTACCTTCATATGTGATCCTCAACTTTTCCCACATCTCCATAGCTGACTTGCAAGTAGATATACGGTTGAACTCTTTCTTACTAAGAGCACAACACAATATGCTTTTGGCCGTGCAGTTGAGCGAAATTTTCTTCTTATCATCTTCAGTCCACTTGTCCTTCTCTTTAGTAACCAGAAGATCTCCTTCTTCTACGATGGACCAGATCTGATAGTCGAGCCCTTGTAGGAAGAACTCCATTCTTGTTTTCCAATAAGTATAGTCTTCACCGTCGAACAATGGTGGGCAGTTGACTAACTGACCTTCGAAGTGACCTTGGGATGCCATTTGATCTTTTCTCTTCAGATCATTGGATCTTCTTTGTCGAAGAGACTTGCTCTGATACCACTTGTTGCCCATCTAGCAAGCCCAGAGGGGGGGGGGGTGAATGGGATTCTTTAAAATTTGATTATCTAATCATGTCAACAAAAACGTTTAAACAAAGCACTGCGTTTGGCAGTTAGTGTTAGTCGTAAAATAATAACAGACACACAGAAAGCAAACACACTGCACAAGGATGTTTATCCTGCTTCGGATCTCCTTTCCACAGGAGTCCTATGTCCAGTCCCTAAGCAACAACTCAGGATTCCACTACCCAAAGGTGCAGTCCCCCTCAAGAACACTTACACATCTAGCCGCAGCTAGCCCTCTCTTCACAGCCGGAGGAGGAAAAAATACCACCCTGGAACCCCCAGGTCTTCCTTCAACACGAAGGGAGCAACACGAAGATGTGTTTGAGGGAAGACAAGCACCTAGATCAAGCTAATAGAACAGTGCTTGATCTGAAGCAAGAACTGAGAGGAAGAGATCTACAATAATGAATTCTCTCAGTACACAAACGCTCTCTCTAAGATCTACTCTAGATGCAGAGAGCTAAGAGCAAAGCTAAAACAATGGATTGAGGCTTGGCTCTTCTAGATGCTTGCAGATTGTGTCGAGTAAGCTTATCAAGATTCTACTCTCTGGAGTCATCAGTCTTCAATATATAACTTCTTTTGAAAAGTAGTCGTTGAAGTATCCGTTGTCTCAATGTTCTGAGAACGTTAGACTACATGGTTCTCCTTTGCAGTCAACGGTCCTTTACATTCCATGCACGTAAGAAGAAAATCCTTCTTGATATCCTCCAGCTTCTACTTTATCCAACGTTGTATAGAGTCGTGTTGTCAGATACCTGCACACATTAAATGTTAAAACGTAGACAGCTAAGCTGTCTCTTGTTGTCAGTCAATCGTTAGAGTGAAGATACCTCAAAATAGAAATCCCATTCTATCTTTCCAAAAAGATATTACATGTAGAAGCATAAGAATAGAAGATATCCGAACATGCATCGTGCAGAGAAATGCACGGTTATATTTAATGCATAGATGAAAGAGAAATACGCGGGGTAACTTGTCAAGATATTTGAATATCAAGTCATTATATTTCATGAAATCGTTGTGAGAATCACTTATGAAATCATTGTATGAGTGAATCGTTTGAGAACAAATGATTACAAGCAAATCGTTATAACCAAATCGTTGTGAACGAATTATTATAAGTAAATCGCTATAACCAAATCATTGTCTCACTTATCGAGTCGATGAGTAATCAAATCGTTGTTCTGCTTTATCAAATCGTTACACAGACCAAGTCATTGTTGTGACTTATCGAATCGTTACACTAAGCAAATTGTTGTGTAACTTATCGAGTCATTATAATGACCGAGTCGTTGTAACTTGTCGAATCGATGTAAATAACAAATCGATATGGAATTTATCGAATCATTATGAAAGACAAATCGTTGTGAGACCATGTCATTGTTCTCACTTACCAAATCCATGTGAAACTGAATCATTGTGAGAGCAAATCATTGTTCTCACTTATCAAATCGATGTGAAACAAAATTGTTGTGAGATTGAAATCGATGCGATTTCTTAGCGAATCGTTCTGAGATCAAAATCGATGCGATCACTTTAGTGAATCGTTCTGAGATCAAAATCGATGCGATCACTTTAGCGAATCGTTCTGAGATCGAAATCGATGTGATTTCTTAGCAAATCATTTTGAGATCAAAATCAATGCAATCACTTTAGCGAATCATTCTGAGATCAAAATCGATGCGATCACTTAGCAAATCAATCGGAGATTGAAATCGATGCGATCACTTAGCAATCGATCACTTAGCGAATCATTCTGAGATCAAAATCGATGTAATCACTTAGCGAATCATTCTGAGATCAAAATCGATGCGATCACTTAGCGAATCGTTCTGAGATCAAAATCGATGTGATCACTTACTGAATCATTCTGAGATCAAAATCCATGCGATACTTATGAAATCATTGTGAGGTCGAAATCGATATGTCACTTACCAAATCCTTATGAATATGAAAGCGATAGAGGGAAGGAAATCATTATGACTATTGAAATCGATGCAACACTTATGAAATCGTTGTAACTTATGAAAAGTCGATATGTACTTGGATAAATTTCATTCTCTGAACTTGAAATGCTACAATATAGTAAATACTTACATATTTCCTTGATTTCTCCTGACTTGTTCCTGTATCTTAGCTTTATAAAAACTTTGTCAGATCAAACTTTATCTGAGTTTTGTTAATCATCAAAATAGATATGTAATTCATGAAATTATATGGAGACGACTTGATCATCACTATTCATGGTGGGAGAGAGTTTAGAAGGGTTGATGGGAGTTAGAACATGACTAGGGGACTCTAGGAGTCCAAGTGAGAGCCAAACATGGAGCCCTCGGGTTGCCAATTGCACTCTGGGCACAAAACTATGGTCGCGGCGTATTGACACGTCGCCACCTGGTAGCAACAGCCTGGTCGTCGCATTCATGTTCACGTAGCGACAGGCAGCTTGTCGCGTTTTGTGTTTCAACTTCTGTTGGCTAATTCCTTTGCATTGTTGTAATTCTTTTTGCCAATTTGAGATGTATTTGCACTTATGCTTTAAATTCTTCATTTACTTTGGTGCATATTGAGCTTGTGTCTTGTTCTTTATTGCTTGCTTTGAAATCCATAAAAATCATAAAATAAGAAGAAAAAAATCCACAAAAATCAGAAAATCAAAAGACGACTCGTTAGGTATGTTCAAGTAGGTATTTCTCACCTTATCTCTGCATTACTATATGGTATCTACTTTACTATATCATCTCAAGGACCAGCTAGTTCTCAGTGTGTTCTGGGATCTGAGTTCCCCTTCACCAAAAATGAGGATGATCTAGGTGCGCACTATTAATCGTTGGATAGGCCGTTAGATGGTATGGCTTGGGGACGATGGATTCTATCGCACACCGGGGATGCGAAGTGTCTTGACCCTTGCTCATTTTGTCTAGCAATATTATCCTTGAGTATTTGTTATTTTCTCCTTTTCTTTGCATTTTATTTTATGGTTTCTTTTTCTTTTAGCCCAGCATGCATCATTTAGGATTTTTGAGTTTCATGCTTCATGATTAGCCAAAGCCAGCTTCGCAATGATATTTCAACCAGATCTTCATTTCTCAGACAAGAATTCATTCCATTTCGAATTTGAAAGTCTTCTTCGAGGTAGTTGCTCGGTCCAGTTTGCCAGTATGGTTCCTATTCAGGATTCCTCTCATCCCCATTCATTATATCAGTCATCCCTTCCCCACTGATCCACTCATTAGCCGTGAATCGCTCGAACGCCAGAGTCGAATCGACCCTCTGGGACAGCACCTATCCCCTAATGAACGAAACCTGCAAGCCTAAGATGGCTAGGGTACCTCTTCATCAAGAGGTTGATCATTTCTTTTCTTTTGATCTTTATTCGTCCCAGATTTGGAACCATCCTTGCACTCTATTCTAGCCTTGTTCGAAGATCGCCGGATAATTCTCGCCGCTTGTTCGTTCAGAATGGGTGTCTCTTTACCTTGATGCCCACTTTTCATCTCATTCTGCTTCATTCCACTACATCGTCATTTCATGTTGTCTCCACTCCACTATCGCTCCACTACCTTGCAAAGCACGCATTAAGGAGGGGCAATCTGTAGACACCTATTTCTGGCCCATAAGTCAAGCCAAATTCTTTGTCATATCATCGATGTCCCACGTTGGCTCATCATCGTCAAGCTGGCTTTATCCGATCATTGTAGTAACCCGGATTTTTCAAAAAAATAATAATAAATAATAATAATAATAATGATAATCATGAATAAATTAGAAAATGCAAAGGAAAGGGAAATAATTCAAACCCATTAAACAAAAAATGATCATGGGCTTTATTAAATGGACCCATTAGAAATTAGTGGGTTAAAATAGAGATTTTTAAAAGGGGAATAATAGAAACATACCCTAAATTCGTAACTTAAATATTATTTAAATAGAAAAGAGGTATTTAATGCATTAAATAGGATGTTTGGGTTGGATTGGATTCCTAAACCTACCCTAAAAGGTTGGCCACGAATTTGGGTCCCAACCTAACCCAAATTGGAATTGGCATGCTTAGAAAGATGAGAGAAATAGGAAATCTCGGAATTAAATAGAAGTTAGAGTCTTATTAGGAAATAGAAACCTAAGAGACATAAATACTCTTTTAATCCCCCATGGCTGGCCCTAGCTCATTGCCAAGGGTTCCAGGTCGTGGATAGGAGGCCAAGGAGGAGGAGAATTTGTGGGAAGGAGGCTTCATGAAAGCTTCAACCCGAGTTCATCAAGTTCTAGCTCTAGTGGAGGAAAACGACTAAAGGTACGCATTCTCACAAGCATAAATCATAAAATTTCATTTGTAAGTTGTTCCAACCATGTGGGACAAAAGCCCTTTGGTTTCATAATTTTCTATCGAGTATAAAATTTTTTCTTTAATTTTGAAGTTCTACACTCATCATGACCCCGACCCTTTATCTTAAATCTTGATCTCCATGTATGTTCAACCCCATGCCATGAAAATTTTACTGGGCGTACTGATGGTAGTTATGCTTCTTTTGCCCCTAAAAGCCATAATTATCATCCACCATGTTGCTCAAATGAAATCTTTCATCTCAATTGTACACTGTTCTATGTTCTTCATGAATACACTTGTTTGAACCATGCCGAAACCATGTTTGTTTTTGAATTCCTATTTATTGCAAGTACTCCCGCATGCCTAGGTCAGTTTGATAGTGGTTTCGTGATTTTTCATCTGTGTACATTTAGTTATGATTTTCTGAACGTCCCTGTGTCAAAATAAGGCCACTCGGACCGCAATCCAAGGAGCTGTATTTTTCCCACTCGGACTCAGGCGCAGAACCTGAGAATGCGACGGCTCAATAGGCCATGTTCTCAGGGCAGATCGCGATAGAGCCAACCGTCGTGTTCTGAACGCGACCGGCACTGGCATCCCGTTCTGTCGGCCTGCACTGACCGACCCGTCGTGTTTTGTGTAAATCCTTGTTGTGATCTATTCTGACCCCAGCGCGACCCTTACAAAGGTACGTCGCGATCTTGGATTTTTGCATGAAACCCCCTATCTCTGCAAGATCTGACTTTCTATAGTAACCCTTTACCCTATTCACTGTCTTAAACTCAGTAAATAAAAATTGTTAATCATGGACATGTAATTAGTTAAATTAAAGAGTCTTTCACTTGATTATTTCATCTCCATGATTCTCTTGACACATGCACACACTTGAACCATCCAATATGGCTTAATTTGGCAAGAAAATATTTCATAATGTATCTGGTAAATTATTTCAATAATGTATATTAATTGCCCTATTTGAAAAGGACTTGTCTTCGTTTCTCACATTGTTTTCGAAACACTGATATCGACGCTCCACTGTTCTAGAATTCCTCTAGAACGTCGAGCACTTATTTCTATATATACACTCTCTCTTGACTTGGGCGAACTCTCCTTCGTATATTCCTTCTGCCAGACTAGTGAATTTTTGTTCAAGGCCTCCGTAAGTCTCCTCTGTCCATAGATTCCCACATGGTCGACGAGCTAGTTGTACCCTAACACCTATGATACCCTTTAGGGATTAATATAGTCCAAACGGCTATTAGAAGTTCGTTGTTATCTAGAAACATGCCGGACCTCTAAACCTGTGCATAACAAGGCTAGCGGAAGGGTTGTGTATTCCACCTGACTACCAACACCAAACGTATGTGTTGTGCAACTATTACTATCGCCTGTTACTCGACGTTTCATGTGCAATGTTCACTAGCTCTCATCTACACTCTACTCGCTCATCTATTCACGTTCAATCTACAATCTCGTCTATTCATTTAGTAATCTCATCTATTTCTTGGTACTCTCTATTGGCCATTGACTGATTGTCTAAGGATAAACAATATAACTAATGTCTGGCAATATATATAGGGCCCCATCTGGTCCTGGGATGTGCGCCCGAACATTCTAGAGCCCATGGGAGTTAAATGATTAGAGTGTTTGGCATTACACTCGAGTGCTATCTATCTCGAATATTTAAATCACAATCAAAAGTGCTATTTTCTCTCGTTGTCTATTGATAAAAGTGCTATACTATACCCGTCCTGCTATTGCTATACTTTGTGCTATTTGTGCTATGGCCATCTTGCTATTTGTGTTATACTTGACACTTGTTCTATCTTTAGAAAGCTTGTTCTATTTCCATCATGCGCTATATTGCTATCTTTTACTTGACTCTCTCGCTCTATCATTCGTTACTCTGCCTTTTAATACATTAATCATTTAAAGCCTGCTTGACTATTGAGATTTAAGTCCTACTGGGCGTTATCGCTCACCCTGCGTTATTTGTCGTTGTGTTCTCTGGTGAGACCGAGGATGAAACATACACTCAAGAGGACAGGAACGACCAGGAGTGAAGTCATGAGTACCCTAGTGTCTTAGTATTATGTTAGAGTGTTAGTTTAGTCTTTTACTTTTATTTTCGATGTATTTCGGCCCTATAGAATGGCTATGATATTAGTGGTTTTGACTAGACATTTAGAGAGTTCTTAATGAGAAGAATTGCTTTAGTATTTAAACTTGTTCAATGGTTTGATGTCTAGTACTCTCTCTGTACCGGCTTACTTGCAACTGCCTCGCATTCCGATATTCCGCGTCAGGGAGTGAAAGTTTTGTGGTATGAGAGCCTAGGTTGTTCTTAAGTATAGGATGATCTAGGTTGACCTGCCTCGACTAGAGTCAATTATCCTACCTATGTGAGTTGTGGTTAGAACCATGGGTAACTAGCCAAAATAAACTCACACACGCACGAATTTAATTCCACATCAATATCATAACAATAAGTTATTTTTGTAGGAACTAAGTAATCAAGATAACTGCTGAACGTGCTCAAATGAGGGGCATGCAACAAACCATTCAAGAACTAACTCATGCAATTGTGCAAGCTACCCAAGGTGGTGGGAACCGTGGCGGTGCAAGTGAGCTGCATCGTAACTTTTGTAGTCTGAACCCACCTAGGTTCAGTGGATCCACGGATCCGGATGAGGCTGAGCACTAGCTCAAAGAGACAGAAAGAATTTTCTACGTCATGCAATGTTCAGCGGGGGATAAGCTGCTACTAGCCACATTTTAACTTGAAAAGGATGTCCGCGCTTGGTGGGAGTCTGTGGAAGCGACCTGAGAGAATGGTCAGTTCACTTAGGCCGAATTCAAAGAAGCCTTCAATTCCAAATACTTCTCCAACGTGTGCCAGAAAGGAAGGCTGCGGAATTTACTGCTCTTAAGCAGAGGAGCCTGACAGTGGCCGAGTATGAAGCCCAATTTTCTAGACTGGCAAGGTATGTTGAACACCTAGTGACTACGGAGAGAATGAAGGCTACGCACTTTCTCAACGGCCTTAAGCCTCAATACATTACCCAACTAGCACCTCTCGACATCTAGACCTATGCCGAGATGGTATAGAAAGCTCAGCTGCTGGAAGATGCTACGGACTTCACCGACCGTATCAAAGGGAAGTTCGTAAAGAAAAAAATGTCAAGAAACATCCCTTCAACATCATAGAGGGGTCCAGCTAAGAAAGGAATGTTGGTCCTCTTTTGATACGGCAACAAGCTAACCTAGAGGGGGGGGGGGGGGGTGAATAGGTTTTCTGAAATCCGAAATAGAAACTTAAACACAGAAAATTAACACTTGAATGTTTGGTTAGTTTAGTGTGATAAAGAGTAGCAGTGCGGAAGCAAATAAATAATCACACAAATGAGACAAGAATTTATCCTGGTTCGACCCTTCCAACATGGAAGTCCTACGTCAAGTCCCCAAGCAACCTCTTGGGATTTTACTAACCGAGGGTACAGTCCCCCTCAAGGACAATACAACACCCAGTACCCCAGCTGGTCTTCTTCTCTTTCCCGGGCAAGAAGGCAGCCCACTTCTCTTATAGGTAATGAAGCCAACCTCTTGGTACAAACCCCAGTGCGGTTCTGCTAGACACAAACTCCTAGCTAGGTTCTACATTGTATACAGTCCTACAGCTGGACATAAATCATTCTTAGAAAAGAAAGATCGAAGCTGAGATTTGGAACAAATGAAATCCAACTAAAAGAACTCTCAACGAAAAGACTCTCTCCCCCAGATTCCAAGATGCACACAGAGAGAGTGAAGAGAGGAAGGCTTGAAAGCGATGAATACTTCTGCTATGAAAGGCTTCTCTTGATTTGGCTCGAGCTCTTCTCTCTTTCTTTGAGTGTATGTGGAGTTGAGGTTCCTCACAGGATGCACACTCCTTCAAAGATCTTCAGGAAAGCCCTTGTATTGTTCTTCAACCTTGCTTCATCTTTTATATGAGCAGCTTTTGAATAGATCTGTTGAAGGGATCTGTTGGAGTTCTAGCCGTTGCTCATCTTCTCTTCATTTGTCTTCATCAGACTGTGGTGGTCTTCGAGGTCTGTGGTCATAGAAGAGAGTGTTAGCATAAAAGAGTGTTTATGATAACCGGTGCATACGACTATGTTTCTGCTAACATGATAAAAATAGTAGTTCATATCTTTTTCTGACAAGACTCTGAAATACACATGTAGCTTTTTCTGTCAGAAGATATTTGACTTTTCATTAGGCGTCAAAAAGCACTTTAAGCAATCAATGTTTAAATTGAAGTGAATCGTTGTCTAAGTTACTTATCAAATCATTATGATGAACACATCGTCATTTAAGTGAAAGCAAATCGATATGATGATCAAGTCGTTGATTCACTTATTCAATCGTTATGGCAAGCAAATCGACGTGCAACCAAATCGTTGTGAGAGCAAATCGTTGTTCTCACTTATCAAATCGTTATGCAAGCAAATCGTTGTGAGAGTAAATCATTGCGCTCACTTATCAAATCGATGTGAGACGCAAATCGTTATGGCACTTAGCGAATTGATGTGAGAACTAAATCGTTATGAGAGCAAATCATTGTTCTCACTTATGAAATCGTTATGAGAACCAAATTGATATGAGAGCAAATCATTGTTCTCACTTATGAAATAGTTATGAGAACCAAATCGATATGAGAGCAAATCATTGTTCTCACTTATCAAATCGTTATGAGTACTAAATCGATATGAGAGCAAATCATTGTTCTCACTTATCAAATCGTTATATGGTCAAATCGATGTTTCACTTAACGAATCGTTATACAATCAAATCGTTGTGTAACTTATCAAATTGTTTGTTAGTGAAATCGATGTGGCACTTTGAATAGAAATCGATGTATATTGAATGAACATCGATTTAGCATTTTAGTGCACCACGCAAAGCGATAATTCCATAAATTTATATATACTGGGATAACATGATATTAAATTTATTTAATAATATTTAATTAATCATAAATTTTTTTATCACCAAAATATAAGGGTAAAATATATGAGTGGTTCAACAATCTCTCCCTTTTTGGTGATGACAAAATTTATTAGAATTTTCTGAAAAAAATACTTAAAACATAGAAAATACATAAAATTCACAGATAATGAATACTCTCCCTCTTTTTGTCACTAACCAAAAAGGAAAGATCTTACCATGCATTCTCTCCCCTTTGTGACAATTTCTTACCATTGAGGGGTTCAACAATGATAGTTGATAAGGAATAACTCCCCCTTAATTTGTGCTCCCCCTGAGCATGAGACTCCCCCTTAATGTGAGGCAAGTCAGATCTTGTTGCTCTTGACCATTGACATGTTGTTTGTCAAGTCTTTAGAATTATTGCTTGCATTTATCTAAAAAAAAACATGCAACCATTATTAGTAGCAATATAAATAAAAAGAACATTTGTGACTACTCCCTCTTCAGATGAGAGTTGGATGAAGAGTTGGCAGTCACCCTTGCCTTGAGCATCCTTGAACCTGATGCTCCAAGGCTACCCTGCAAATAACTTATTCAGAAATAGGTACCCAAATCGTTTTGGGTCCTTGTTGGTTAGATGCATGAAATATCCTTTCGGGATCCATACTAGGTGCCTTGTTGTGTAGGTGTTTACGGTGTGTCCTAGTTTATTGCAATAAGAGCAGCATTGAATATAGTTTGTTTTGCAGTTCTTATTGCGTGTATTAATTGTTCTAGCTCAGTTTTTTCAGATGTTCGTAGTCTCCCCGCCTTGGCTAAGGGCGCTCTGTTGGTTGATAAGGCTGGCCTTCCTAGCTTTCGGCATTAGCCTCTGGGAGTTTGTGTGTCTTTGTGAGTTTTTTATGGTGGCTGCTGTCTGGAGGTCGGGTGTTTTTGGTGAGCTTTTGCTGGTGGTTGCTTTCATGGAGTTCGGTGTTCCATATTCCTTCTTTTCTATTGAAATAAAATTTCCCCTTTGGTGATCGCCGAGTGGAGTGAGACCATCTTCTCCCTCTGGGAGAAGGTGCACTCTCCTTGTCGCTGACCCATTGGTGGCAAAAAAAAAAAAGTAATGTATGTACATTCATATCGATGTGTATTTTTTTGAAGAGGCAGAGAAAAGATTTAATTTGGTGAAAAAAAAAAGAAACATTTTTCTTTTGATAAAGCTTGTTTATTTTAGACTCCTTTTTCTGAGTCCTTTTGGTTTCTTTTACAAATTTTGGTAAATGGTATTTTTCAGGAATTGTGGCTTGTTTTTCCTTTTCTGGGGGTATGTATCCAAGCCCTTATTTGTTATTTCCAGATTTTGACCCTTTTAAGCATAGGGCTAAAGATGCTTTTCCTTTAGTTAACTTCCCAACTGATTCTTCTAAATAATGATTTTCTTCGGTTAGAGTTTTTAATTTTTCTTCTTACTCTAATTTTTCATTCTCCTGATTTTTTAAATCTTCATTCAAAAGATAAATGTTATCTTTACTGTCCTTTAATTGTTTTTCTAGTTGCTCCAATTCGGATTTAAGATCAGAATTGATATTTTCTAAGCAAATAGTGTTGTTTTTCAGATTCTTTAATTCTTTTACAACATTTTTATGTTTTTCATATAGTTCATTAAATACTTCTTCTAAGTCTTCTGACTCTGACCCTGAATCAGTGCATGAATCAAAAAATGGGTCATAATTTACCTCATCTAATCCTACCATGAGGGCTAGACTTACCTACTCTTTTTTTGGAATCTGAGCTCGATGATTGTAAAGTTGTGGCCTCATCATTTTCCCAAGCAGCTGCCATAGCTTTTCTTTTGAATTTCTTGTGCTGCTTCTTGGATTTTTCTGGTTGACCAGTCTTCTTGAGTTTAGGACAATCTGATCTTAGATGTCCAGGTTTTCTTCATTCATAGTAGACTGGTTCTTTCTGCTTTTTCTCTTTCCTTTGGATCCTTCTTGACCCATTTTTCTTCTTCTTTAAAATCTTCTGAAGTTTGGATAGTACTTCATCAACATCACTGTCTTCAGGTCCTGCAATTTTTGAGCTAGAAGAAGAAGTGGAAGGAGCAGCTGCAACTTTAAGAGCATTAGTACATTTTTTCTTTGATGAGCTCTCAGATAGTCGCTCCATATTAATTTCATGTGCCATGAGGGAACCAATTAGCTTATCAATATAAAACTTGGTTAGATCATGGGCTTCTTCAATAGCTCTGACCTTAGGGGTCCATGAAATAGTTAAAGACCTGAGTATTTTTCTCACAGTTTCCTCATCAGAGAGATTTTTGCCAAGAGTGCTTAGACCTACTACTATGCTCCAAAATCTATTATACATTTGAGTTATATTTTCGTTAGGAAGCATTTTAAACTGCTCATATTGAGAGACAAGAATATCTATCCTAGTTTCTTTCACTTTATCTATTCCTTCATAAGTTACCTGCAGTTTATCCCATATTTCTTTGGCAGATTTACATACAGATACTCTACTGAATTCTCTTTTAGATAAGGCACAACATAGATAATTCTTAGCCTTAAAGTTTAAAGATAATTTAATTTTATCTACTGCTGTAATAGCAGTAGTACCTTTAGTAGGAACAATAACATAATCACCTACCTCTATTACCTGCCACAGATCAAAGTCTGTGCCTCGAATGAAGCATTCCATTCTCATCTTCTAGTATTGGTAGTCCTCTCCATCAAAGAATGGAGGTCTGGTGACTGATTGACCTTCAGCATATCCTTGAACTGCCATGGATCTTTGTTCTAAGATCGTTGGATCTTCTTTGAATGTTCAGAGACCCTCTCTGATACCACTTGTTGGTCCTCTTTTGATACGGCAGCAAGCTAACCTAGAGGGGGGGGGGGGGTGAATAGGGTTTCTGAAATCTGAAACATAAACTTAAACACAGAAAATTAACACTTGAAAGTTTGGTTAGTTTAGTATGATAAAGAGTAGCAGTGCGGAAGCAAATAAACAATCACACAAATCAGACAAGGAATTTATCCTAGTTAGGCCCTTCCCACATGGAAGTCCTACGTCTAGTCCCCAAGCAACCTCTTGGGATTTCACTAACCAAGGGTACAGTCCCCCTCAAGGACAATACAACACCCAGCACCCCAACTGGTCTTCTTCTCTTTCCCGGGAAGAAGGCAGCCCACTTCTCTTACAAGTAAAGAAGCTAACCTCCTGGTACAAACCCTAGTGTGGTTCTGCTAGACACAAACTCCTAGCTAGGTTCTACACTGTATACAGTCGTATAGCTGGACATAAATATTTCATATCAAGAAAGATCAAAGCTGAGAGTTGGAACAAATGAAATCCAACTAAAAGAACGCTCAGCGAAAAGACTCTCTCCCCCAGATTACAAGATGCACACAGAGAGAGTGAAGAGAGGAAGACTTGAAAGCGATGAAGACATCTGCTATGAAAGGCTTCTCTTGATTTGGCTCGAGCTCTTCTCTCTTTCTTTGAGTGTTTGTGGAGTTGAGGTTCCTCACAGGATGCACACTCCTTCAAAGATCTTTAGGAAAGCTCTTGTATTGTTCATCAACCTTGCTTCATCTTTTATATGAGTAGCTTTTGAAGAGATCCGTTGGAGTTCTAGCCGTTGCTCATCTTCTCTTCATTTGTCTTAATCAGACTCTGGTGGTCTTTGAGGTCTGTGGTCATAGAAGAGAGTGTTAGCGTAAAAGAGTGTTTATGATAACCGGTGCATACCACTGTGCTTCTACTAACATGATAAAAATAGTAGTTCATATCTTTTTCTGACAAGACTCTGAAATACGCATGCAGCTTTTTTTGTGAGAAGATATTTGATTTTTCATTAGGCTTCAAAAAGCACTTTAAATAATCGATGTTTAAATTGAATTGAATCGTTGTTTAAGTTACTTATCAAATCGTTATGATGAACACATAGTCATTTAAGTGAAAGAAAATCGATATGATTATCAAGTCATTGTTTCACTTATCAAATAGTTATGGCAAGCAAATCGATGTTCAACCAAATCATTATGCAAGCAAATCGTTGCGCTCACTTATCAAATCGATGTGAGACGTAAATCATTATGGCACTTAGCGAATCAATGTGAGAATCAAATCGTTATGAGAGCAAATCGTTGTTCTCACTTATGAAATCGTTATGAGAACCAAATCAATATGAGAGCAAATCGTTGTTCTCACTTATTAAATCGTTATGAGAACCAAATCGATATGAGAGCAAATCGTTGTTCTCACTTATCAAATCGTTATATGGTCAAATCGATGTTTCACTTAACGAATCGTTACACAATCAAATCGTTGTGTAACTTATCAAATCATTTGTTAGTGAAATCGATGTGGCACTTTGAATAGAAATCGATGTATATTGAATGAACATCGGTTTAGCATTTTAGTGCACCACACACAACGATAATTCCATAAATTTATATATACTAGGAAAATATGAGATTAAATTTATTTAATAATATTTAATTAATCATAAATTTTGTTATCACCAAAATATAAGGGTAAAATATAAGAGTGGTTCAACAAGGAAACCCAAGGTCTTCATACCCAACACTCCGGTAAAAAGCAACTGCAAGCATTGTGACAAGCCAAGTCACACAGCCGATGAATGCTGGAGGAAAGTCGGCGCATGTTTGCGCTGCGGAAGTCGCCAGCACCATATTCCCGAGTGCCCGCTTCTGAAAGAACACGAGACGCGCACTGTTGTACCCCAAGAAACAAGGAAGACTGCAAGCCCTGCATAATGAAGATCCCGCCGAGAAAGGTGGCGTAGTGGAAGGTACCCTACAAGTTTTCTCCTTATCGGCATTTATTTTATTTAATACTGGAGAAACTCATTCATTTATATCTCAAAACTTTGCTAATACCTATATCCATGGGTGGTGAGTTCTCTGTCACAACACCACTGGGAGAGAAGGAGATTTTGAACAAATATTTCACATCTACCAATGTAATGATCGGAGACCAAAACCTAAAAGCCGACCTAGTGTGTATGCCCATAGAAGGCTATGATGTAATCTTGGGAGCCGACTGTTGTCCACTTATGGGGCAAGTGTCGACTGTAAGAAAGGAAAAGTTACTTTTAGTGATTTCCCCAAGTTGTCATTCACTGGGATTAGACATAAGAGATGGATGTCTCTAGTTTTTGCCATAAAGGCCCATAACATGATAAGGAAATGTTGCATTACTTTCCTAGCAGCCGTAGTTGTGGAAAAGAAGGGTTCTAAGATAGAAGACATCCACATAGTCCAGGACTTCCCCAATGTGTTTCCTAAGGATTTGCCAGGGATTCCCCCAGAACGAGATGTCAGCTTCGCCATAGAGTTGATCCCTAGAGCTGCACCGGTATCACGACAACCGTACCGGATGTCCCCTATTGAGTTGAAAGAATTGAAGGCGCAACTGATGGAACTATTAGAGAAGGGGTTCATTAGGCTAAGTACTTCCCCACTGGGAGCACTTGTGCTATTCGTCAAGAAGAAAGATGGATCGATGAGGCTATGTATCGACTATCGTCAACTCAATCAGCTCACCATCAAGAACAAATACCCATTGCCTAGAGTCGTTGAACTTTTCGACCAAATATCTGGAGCTCAATATTTCTCCAAGATCGATCTTCGATCTGGTTATCACCAAATGAGGATCAAGGATGACGATATCTTCAAAACGGCTTTAGGAGTAGGTATGGACACTATGAATTCGTGGTTATGCCTTTTGGTCTAACCAATGCTCCTACAGCCTTTATTCAACTTATGAACAACATATATCGGCCATACCTTGACAAGTTCGTGGTCATCCTCATCGACGATATCCTGATATATTCAAAGACCAAAGAAGAACACGAAGAACATCTGAAGATTGTACTACAAGTTTTGCGAGACAACAAACTGTACGCAAAGCTGAGCAAGTGCGAATTCTGGCTCGAAGAAGTGTCCTTCTTTGGCCATGTCATCTCAAAGGACGGCATCTCAATAGATCCCTCCAAAGTCGAAGCTGTACTCAATTGGGAGAGACCAACCAATGTCACAGAAATCAGAAGCTTCTTAGGACTGGCTGGCTACTACAGGAGATTCATTAAGGACTTCTCCAAGATCGTTGTTCCTCTCACACGACTGACACAAAAGGAGAATCCATACTCCTAGAGTACTGAGTGTGAGAAAAGTTTCCAAACTCTTAAAGATTGTCTTACCTCAGCACCAGTTCTCACTCTGCCAATAGAGGGAGAAGGTTTCTCTGTCTACACCGATGCCTCAGGGATTGGTCTAGGTTGTGTATTGATGCAAAAGGAGAAGGTCATTACTTATTCTTCAAGACAACTAAAGACACATGAAGTCAACTACCCCGTGCATGATCTAGAGTTGGTTGTCGTGGTCTTCGCCTTGAAGATCTGGAGACATTACTTGTATGGTGTGAAATTCATTGTCTACTCAGACCATAAAAGCCTGAAGTAATTATTCTCCCAAAAGGAACTCAACATGAGACAGAGAAGATGGTTAGAATACCTAAAAGATTTCGACTTCAACATCCAATACCATCCAGGCAAGGGTAATGCCGTGGCTGATGCTCTTAGTAAGAAGCCGATGGCATCTGTTTCAAGTCTAGTCCTTGGCAAGATGCAACTACTAGAACAATTCGCAAGGTTAGACTTAACTATTGAACATAGGGATGATCGAGTCCTGGTTGCCAATATCAAGATTCAATCTGACTTTCTGGAAGATATTAAAGTTCAACAAGATAATGATCCATTCTTGGTTCGAGTCAAGGAATCATTAACCAAAAGGCCGGACTTTGCTATGACCGAAGATGGGAGGTTGGTATTCCAAGGAAGGACATGTGTGCCAGACAATGAAGAACTGAAGAGGAAGCTAATGGATGAAGCTCACAAGACAAGGTATACAATTCATCTGAGAGGTACCAAAATGTATCAAGACATGAAAAGAACGTTTTGGTGGCCAAACATGAAGAGAGAGGTAGCTAAACATGTTGCACACTGCCTTACTTGCCAATAAGTAAAAGCGGAACACCTGTGCCCTGCTAGTGTACTCAGACCACTAGATATTCTGGAATGAAAATGGGAAAGCATTGGCATGGACTTGATCATGGGTTTACCCAAGACTCGTGGTGGACTCGACGCCATATGGGTCATTGTGGACCGACTAACAAAATCCGCCCACTTTCTGCCTATAAAGAGTAAGTGGTCGGTAGAGGTACTAACTGTCCTATATGTCAATGAGATAGTGAGACTGCACGGAGTTCCATCATCTATTGTCTCGGATCGAGATCTGAGATTTACATTGCACTTCTGGAAGGGACTGCAAGGTGTGCTTGGTACTAAGCTCAATTTTAGTACCGCCTTTCATCCACAAACTAATGGGTAAATTGAAAGAACCAACCAAATAGTGGAAGCCATGTTGAGAGCTTGCACTATAGACTTCCAAGGATAATGGAACGAGCACCTATCCCTTATTGAGTTCGCCTATAACAATAGTTACTAGGCGAGTATTAAGATGGCACCGTTCGAAGCACTTTATGGAAGAAATTGTAGATCTCCAGCATGCTAGAATGAGGTGGGAGAACAACAATGGCTAGGCCCAGACATGGTGAAAAATACAACCTACGACATTCAGGTGATTAGGGACCAGCTTAAGAATGCTCAATCCAGACAAAAGAGCTATGCCGATAAAAGAAGGTGAGACTTAGAATTCCAAGTCGGTGATCATGTATTCTTAAAGGTGTCACCTTCTCGTGACATCCAAAGATTTAGTGTGAAAGGAAAGCTTGGTCCTAGATTTATCAGTCGTTTTGAAGTACTCGAAAGGATTGGTGAGGTTGAATACTGACTGGTGTTGCCACCAGATCTGGCATGTATACACAATGTGTTCCATGTCTCCATGCTCAAGAAATATGTATATGATCCTACACATATCATTCGCCACAAGAAGTTGGTGCTGAACATGGATATGACATATGAAGAGAACCCAGTCAAGATATTAGAACGGATGGTACAACAACTCAGGAACCGTCCCATTCACGTGGTTAAAGTTTTATGGAATAATTGCGGAGTGGAAGAAGCTACATGGGAACTGGAAGGAACCAACAGATGAAACTACCCCGATCTTTTCGGTAAGACATTCTCTCCATTATGATCATATGAATTTGGGGATCAAATTCCTTTAAGAGGGGGAGGATGTAGTAACCCAGATTTTTCAAAAAATAATAAATAATAATAATAATAATAGTAATCTTGAATAAATTAGAAAATGCAAAAGAAAGGGAAATAATTAAAATCCATTAAATGAAAAAATGATAATGGGCTTTGTCAAATGGACCCATTAGAAATTAGTGAGTTAAAATAGGGATTTTTAAAAGGAGAATAATAGAAAAAATCCTAAATTCATAACTTATATATTACTTAAATAGAAAAGAGGTATTTAATGCATTAAATAGGAAGTTTGGGTTAGATTGGATTCCTAAACCTACCCTAAAAGGTTGACCACGAATTTGGGTCCCAACCTAACCCAAATTGGAATTGGCATACTTAGAAATAGGAGAGAAATAGGAAATCTCGAAATTAAATAGAAGTTAGAGTCTTATTAGGAAATAGAAACCTAAGAGACGTAAATACTCTCTTAATCCCCCATGGCCGGCCCTAGCTCATTGCCAAGGGTTCCAGGAGGTGGAGAGGAGGCCAAGGAGGAGGAGAATTCGTGCGACGGAGGCTTCATCAAAGCTTCAACCCGAGTTCATCAAGTTCTAGCCCTAGAGGAGGAAAATGACTAAAGGTTGGCATTCTTACAAGCATAAATTATAAAATTTCGTCTATAAGTTATTCCAACCATATGGGACAAAAGCCCTTTGGTTTCATAATTTTCCATCAAGTATAATTTTTGTTCTTGATTTTTGAAGTTCTGCACTCATCATGACCCCGACCCTTCATCTCAAATCTTGATCTCCATGTATGTTCAACCCCATGCCACAAAATTTTTAATGGGGATACTGATGGTAGCTAGGCTTCTTTTACCCCTAAAAGCCCTAATTATCATCCACCATGTTGCTCGAATTAAATCTTTCATCTCAACTGTACAATGTTCTATGTTGTTCATGAATACACTTGTTTGAACCATGCCGAAACCATGTTTGTTTTCAAATTCCTATTTACTGCAAGTACTCCCACATGTCTAGGTTAGTTTGAAAGTGGTTTCGTGATTTTTCATCCTCTGTACATTTAGTTATGATTTTATGAACGTCCCTATGTCAAAATAAGGCCACTTGGACCGCAATCCAAGGAGCTGTACTTTTCCCACTCGGACTTAGGCATAGAACCTGAGAACGTTATGGCCCGATAGGCCGTGTTCTCAGGGCAGATCACGACAGAGCCAACCGTCACATTCTAAACGTGACCGGCACTGGCGTCGCGTTATGAACGCGAACGGCGCGGACGTTGGGTTCTGTCGTCTTGCACTGACCGACCCGTCGCGTTATGTGTCAACCACTGTCGCGATCTATTCTGACCCCGTCACGACCTTTACAAGGGTACGTCGTGATCTGGGATTTTTGCATGAAACCCCCTATCTCTGCAAGATCTGACTTTCTACAGTAACCCATTACCCTATTAACTATCTTAAACTTAGTAAATAAAAATTGTTAATCATGGACATGTAATTAGTTAAATTAAAAGGTCTTTCACTTGATTATTTCATCCCCATGATTCTCTTGACACATGCACACACTTGAACCATCCAATATGGCTTAATTTGGCATGAAAATATTTCATAATATATCTGGTAAATTATTTCAATAATGTATATTAATTGCCCTATTTTAAAAGGACTTGTCTTCGTTTCTCGTGTTGTTTTGGGAACATCGATATCGACGCTCCACTGTTCTAGAATTCCTCTAGAATGTCGAGCACTTATTTCTATATATACACTCTCTCTTGACATGGACGAACTCTCCGTAGGATATTCCTTCTGTCAGACTAGTGAATCCTTGTTCAAGGCCTCCGTAAGTCTCCTCTGTCCATGGATTCCCACATGGTCGACGAGCTGGTTGTACCCTAACACCTATGACACCCTTTAGGGATCAATATGGTCCAAACGGCTATTAGAAGTTCGATGTTATCTAGAAACATGCCGGACCTCTGGACCTGTGCATAATAAGGCCAACGGAAGGGTTGTGTATTCCACCTAACTGCCAACACCAAACGTGTGTGTTGTGCAACTATTACTATCGCCTATTACTCGATGTTTCATGTGCAATGTCCACTAGCTCTCATCTATAGTCTACTCGCTCATCTATTCATGTTCACTCTACCATCTCGTCTATTCATCTAGTACTCTCATCTATTTCTTGGTACTCTCTATTGGCCATTGACTGATTGTCTAAAGATAAACAATATAACCAATGTCTGGCAAAAATATAGGGCCTGATCTGGTCCTGGGATGTGCGCCCGAAAGTGCTAGTGACCATAGGAGTTAAATGATCAGAGTGTTTGATATTACACTCTAGTGCTATCTATCTCGACTATCTAAATGACAATTAAAAGTGCTATGTTCTCTCGTTGTCTATTGACAAAAGTGCTATACTACACCCATTTTGCTATTGCTATACTTTGTGCTATTTGTGCTATGGCCATCTTGCTATTTGTGTTATACTCGACACTTGTGCTATCATTAGAAAACTTGTGCTATTTCCATCATGCGCTATCTTGGTATCTTTTACTTGACTTTCTCGCTTTATCATTAATTACTCTGCCTTTTAATACATTAATCATTTAAATCCTACTTGACTATTAAGATTTAAGTCCTACTAGGTATTATCGCTCACCCTGTGTTATTTGTCGTTGTGTTCTCAGGTGAGACCAAGGATGACACATACACTCAAGAGGACAGGAACGACCAGGAGTGAAGTCATGAGTACCCTAGTGTCTTAGTATTATCTTAGAGTGTTAGTTTAGTCTTTTACTTTTATTTTCGATGAAATTGGACCCTATAGAATGGCTCTAATATTAGTGTTTATAACTAGACATTTGGAAAGTTATTAATGAGAAGAATTTCTTTAGTATTTAAACTTGTTCAATGGTTTGATGTCTAGTACTCTCTCTGTACCCGCTTACTTGCAACTGCCTTGCATTCCGATATTCCGCGTAGGGGGCGTGACAACCATGATATTCTTCTCATTAGTTCATCGCCCTGGTGGGTTCTTCTTGGTCACATCAATCAGTCTTCATCATCATTTCATAGCTCTTTGAGTTGGGAGTTCAATGCTTCAAACTGCACGCCAATCTGATGCCCATGCAAGGAGATCAAACACTTTGAATGAGCCATATGCTGAAGGATAATGAAGGCGACAATGAGCCTGTTGTGTTCTCACTCAGAAGGCGACGTCCTTCATGTCGCGTTATTCCTTACACCGATTTGCCTTCAAGCTAGAATCGATCTCCTTCAAAAGGCGACACCTCGATACGTCGTGTTCTCATTTGGCATCTTAATTCTCTGAAAAATCGCCAGAAATGCTTAAACAATTTCCTTCTATGGATGGCGACATATCGAAGCGTCGTGACCGGATAGCGACGTTGGGCCTGTCGCGTTATGGTTTCTATGCAACGTGGCCTTTCCTAGTCAGACTTGGACCCTTGCTATTCATGAATAATTCATCTTTTAGTGGGTCAAGAGGTGTCCAAATCCTTCTAAACTTGGAGGAGACCATCCTTAGGCCTTCCTTGCCACATTCTGACTCCCCTTGCATGAGCCTACTTGCCCAAAGTTAGACTCCAACTCATTATTCCTCCCCCAGCCTGTTCAGGAATAATCACCTATAAAACTCTTCATAGGGAACGGTTTAAAGCAAGACTGGCATCTGCTTCTTCCTCTCCAAGAGAGCTGTGAATTCCCAGAAGACCTCTCAGCCTCCAGACGACCAAAAAGTGTCCCCCAGGGCATTTTCTCCTCATCTACGCTTCCTCTCTCCAATTCTTCTTAATTTTTCTCTTCATGCATGCATGTTTAGATCTGTTTTCTTCATAGATTTGCATTAAATCACTCCACACACACCACTTTTAATCACCCAAAGGGGTTAAAACACCACCCCACATGAGTTTCTCACAATTATTTCATGTTTACTTGTTGTTTTGGGATATATTCTACACCAAATGAGTTTCTAATGGGTGTTTCATTGTTTTGATGTTCTTGGCAGGTGTTAGAAGACAGTAGCAGCATGAGGCTCTTGCCCCTTGGCCGGCTGAGGAGCGGGAAGAACAAAACCCGCAATCTTCATCTTCAGTTGCAGAAGGCGACATTCATCTTGTCGCCATATAAGGAAGGTGACGATCTGTGTGTCGAGTTCAGGAATCAGAAGGCGACACCTTCCTCGTCGCGTTCACCCTAAGGTGACGGCGGGCCTCTCGCGTTCACAGGACCATGTACTCTTCTGTAACTTTCTTCATTTTCCAAGGTAGTTAGCAGTCCCTTCATCTGTTCATCTCTTTGCAACTACTTTGGTGGCGATCACAGTCTCTTTTTCTTTATTTTCATCATAATATTTGGGGAGCAAATCCCGTGATTACAAACGCAACATAGGGTTATGAAGAACATGATAGGGGTATCAAAGAATGAGTCAGGGGAAAATAAGGAATGCTATAGGGTATCAGACAGAACACATGAACATCACGTCATATTGTCTCGTGGCGTCAAGAATGCGGAAGAATGCTAAGTTATGACAAGAACCATATTGCATCGTATTGTCCCATTGCATTAAGAGGTAGCTCGTATGGGTCAAATTATCATGTTTGATTTGATGGTTTTTGAGGTTATGTACATGCATCAATAAGTTTTTGATTTTATTAAAAAAAATTGCTCTTATAGCTTTGTTAGGCAAAACATGCACAATTTGTCACGATTTCTTTATTCATCATTGTAATATATTATTTAGTTCATACATATAATTTTTTATTTGATTCTCATGAAATATTCCACATGTGCTAATGGATTTTCTATTTATCAAGTTTAACCGCTTGAAGTCGTAGTTTAGGGTTTTGCTAACTCAACATGTTTTTTGACCCAAATATCATTGCTAATATTATATCACACTATTTAGTTTGAAATCCTAAATTTTCATGTGATTATGAGTTGATCTTACATATGTGATAATGAAGTTTCCAATATTACCAAGTTTTACCACATTAGGTAATATTTTGGGTTTCATTAGCTCGATCGTCCTTTAATCGGTTCAATATCATTACCACTCATTATAGTTCATTAATTAATTTTAAATTATAAATTGTCATCTCATTCCATATCAATTTTTCACATATGATAATAAGAATTTCATTGTCGACTCATTTACCTTTAAATTCAATACTAAGCCCTTGCTTGATTATTTAATGATTTTGATTTGCACTTCTTTATTCTATTTATTTATGATTTAAAAATTCTAAATTGTTACATATGGTCACTATTCTCTCTCCTCAATGGACGTAGGGTGAGGAATCTCCTACAGTTTACTTGTATTTAGAAATTGGTCTATCACAAAGAGAGAGAGAGAGAGAGAGAGAGAGAGAGAGAGAGAGAGAGAGAGAGAGATAAGAGAGAGAGAGAGAGAGAGAGAGAGAGTAATTTTTCCTTCAGAGGGGGGAGAGAGAGAGAGGTTGCTTGCATAAGGATGATACTGTTTTAATTGTTTGTTGAGCATTTTCATAATTATTTGTTATTGAAGTTTTTTATTTGTGAAGATCAAGGGAAAATATTTATAATTAGGATAGATTACAGGGACTTATTTGAAAAACTCTCAATATTCAACTCCAGAATCTTCTCTTTCCTGACAGAGAAATGAAGACTTCTCCCCTTTTTTTTTGCAACTCCAAATTATTCTCATTGGATGGTGATATATAAACTCTTACCTCATTACGTCCCAATTGAGAACTTGGATATCATTTTGTGAGCACTCATTTTCTCTCTTTCTCAATCTCAAGATGTCAAAAAAGTACAAGAAAGAAACACAGTGATATAATAACATGCGGTTGTTATGGATTGTTCTTTTCAACATCTTGGGTGTCATTAATTTGTTTGTCTTTACGAGCCTGCAATCGTTGACTCAATTTAAAAGGCTTCCGGCCCTTTGATGTCATATTGGCGTCAAATATGGTATACCTTGTAAATTACCGAGGGATTCAACCCTCACCATGGTAATTTACAAAGGTCAACACCTGTGGCCATTGGAACCACAAGACTTCAGCCTCTGTGGTCGATCGTTGTCATAGAATCCAATTAGTGCAATCACGGTTTCTACCGTACTAGATTCTCTATATCTCGGTCGGTATGGTTAGATTCTCTATATCTCGGTGGGTATGGTGCCTCCACTTTTTGTTTATTAACATCTATTTATATTTAAATGCCAATATTACTTAGGACATGCTGCTTAATTAAGTACAAGACCCTCAAACCAACATACCAGAGACTTATCAAGGGAATATAGAAACTGAAAACAAGGATAAAGTAATTACCTTATACCAACAAATATGATCAAATGGTGGTCGAGAAAACTTAAGAGTGAGACTAGAAAATCAAACTAGGGTCTGCTCTTGAGAAGGGGTATTGCATTCTATTTTTTTAAGAAAACATAAGAGATAGTTCAGAAGACGCCCATGATACAAAGATGAGTAGATGTGCACTAAACTACAAGTTAAACTCGATACTCTGTAACCCTAACTAGGGAAGAGCCGGAGGCTACATAGTTGATGTACCGAGTCTGACTATGACGTCAACTCAGCGGGCTTGTTGCAACGGAGGGCTCTTGGGCAAAAAATAGAAACTTACAAATAAGAACACAAACAAAGAAAACAAGGTAGAGACTCCAACCTAAAGAGCCTATTGGCTCCGCAGGAGAGAAGCTAACTTCCTAACAAAAAGTATTGGGAGGGGGATGAATAATTATGAGGGAGATGGTTGGGGGGGGGGGGGGGGGGGGAGGGGGGGATAGGAATGAGGGGGAGAGAGGGACGAAATGAGCAGTGGCAGATCTAGCACAAGTCCCGTGGGGTCACAGGGTGACTCCACTAAGTTTATATGGATGTATTATTAAGATCTCACTAAATAAAATTTTAGATCTGTTATTAAAAATGAGGACCGGCAGCTACAACAAGTGATGGGGGGGGGGGGGGGGTTTAGGGGAATGGGCTCGAAGAAGTTGTGAGAACGGTGGGAAGAGTTCTGGCCTTCCAACGTGTCATTTGAACGACCAATGCAATTTATTTATTATTTTTTTTTTTTTGATAACGAGGAAATCCCGCCCCGTGTGGCTTTGCGGACTCAAGAATTGGTGTTCGTGAACTCCAAGGTCAGGACTTGGTAGCTCCTACTTTCCGTATACCTGTATTGTCCTTACCCCACTTGACCAGAAAAACCCCGGATTTACACACCTCGAGGATTGCATGTAAATCAGGTAAATCAGGATCACTTCTAAATAATGGCATTTCCTACATGTTTTCGAGAATGTATTTTCTTTTTCTGTTGATCAGTGTGTTGGTGGTATATTATACTGACTAAAAATGTACTCAACTACATTACATATGTATAATAAATATATATTTTAACTTAAATATATCTAGTGTCTTCAATCTACGTAACCAGGAAGGCACAGTTCGGTGCATGCATCCCATGACTTGACTAGTCAACCATCAATGGCGTCTAATCAAAGTGACGGGTCACACTGGCTAAAACCTTCCACAGTAAAGCATGCATGATGTCGACGTGGGAGATGCGCTCCTCCACGGATCATACGTCAGAGACACAAACCCTGGGAGGATGAATCCAAAATGCATCTACTTGACAGGAAAGAGCACTAATTAGAGGATTTTTGAAACAAAAAGTTTTATTGTATTGATCTTAATAAATTAATAAAATTTTAAATATATTTAAAAAGATTTATTAATTCACCTCGTGTGCGACTCATTATACGTATTGTGTCATTTTTTGTTTTGAGCTTAATTCGTTATTTTGGAGCTTAATTTTTATTTTGATATTCAAATTTTTATTTTGCCGCAAATAGCATTTAATTCGACTCACTGAATTAAAAGAGAAGTCACTAATATGGGGGATCTCCACAGGTTGGTCAGAACATCGGCTAAGTTGACCTCCCAGAATATCATAGTTGATGTCTTAACATGCCTGGAATCAGATCCCTTTGTCGTCTAGTCTGACGATTTTGGTGGGTTAGGATGACCACCTTATTTTCCTTGGGCCGACAACATATAAGCTCGGCCAACGATTACCTGACTCGGTCTTGACTGATACAGAGCACGACATGTCCGCAGGATGAACCCACTAGGTCGGCACGACTCACTACAAGAAAAAGCGGGATTTCTGACGGACAGATTCCATCAGAAATACGACGGAAATCCGTTGGAACACACACATTCCGACAACTTTCCGGTGAATGACCGTCGGAAAACATCCGTCGAAAAATTAGGGTCAGAAATTACCGACGGGAAAAAAATCTGTCGGCAATCCGTCGAAAATTCCGACAGAAAATTCCGTCGAAAAATTCGTTAGTAAATTCCGACCGAAAGTGGTCGGAAAATGTTGTTGGAAAATTGGTCAGTATATTATGACAGAAAAGCTGTCAGAAAGTCCGTCGAAAATTTCGTCGGCAAGTTCCGTCGGATATGTTCCGTAAGAAAATAATTTGTCGGAAGTTCCGACGGGTGTGCCGACGAACAATGCCGACACTATTTTCGATGGATATTATCCGTCAGAAATGCCGTCAGAAATAACCAACATTTTTTTAAAATTACAGAAATTAACAATGATAAATTACAAAACCTGCTAAAATATTCATACATTCCACAATAACAAGTAATCAAAATCAAACATAAAATCCTAAAACACAACAAATATAAAATCATTCATAATAATAAGTGCTAAAAATGAAGAAAGGTCTACTAGATCGTCCGCTGTCCCCGCCTCATGATCACCATGTGCCGGAGGATCCTATATTAAAAAAAACAAATATGAGAAACATAAATAAAAAATAATATACAAATATTATTTTCAAAATTTTAAATTTAAAACATGTGATTATTCACCAAGTTTAATTAGAAAATATTTTTGATCCTTTACACTTAGGTTTTTTTTAGATTAGTGATTTAGGCTTCGAACCCAAACCGAGAATCCGATTAGGACTCCGTCAGTTCCCACACGTCACTTTCACCCAACCGGTCGTGTCGTAGCAAACGACATTCCGATCGAATCCCTATTTGTGATTTTGGACCCTCGGGTTGCTTGTTCTGATCCTTTACGCCTGGATTTTTTTAGATTTGTGATTTGAGTGCCGAACCCAAACCGGGAATCCAATTAGGACTCTGTCAGTTCCCACACGTCACTTTCACCCACTCAGTCATGTCTGAGCGAACGGCACGCCGATCGGATCTCTATTTGTGAATTTAAACCCCCGAGTTGCGTGTTCTGATCCTTTACAAAGGTTTTTTTTTAGATTAGTGATTTGAGCGCTGAACCCAAACCGGGAATTTGATTAGGATTCCGTCAGTTCCCACACGTCACTTTCACCCACCCGGTTGTGTCAGACGAACGACACGCCGATCGGATCCCGATTTATGATTTTGGACCCCCGGGTTACGTGTTTTGATCCTTTACACAGGTTTTTTTAAGATTAGTGATTTGAGTGTCGAACCCAAACTGGGAATCCGATTAGGACTCCATCACTTCCCACACATCACTTTCACCCACCCGGTCCTTTCGGAGCGACGACACACCGATCAGATCCCTATTTGTGATTTTGGACCCTCGGTTTACGTGTTCTAATCCTTTTCACTTAAGCTTTTTTTAGATTAGTGATTTGAGCGTCGAACCCAAACCGAGAATCTGATTAGGATTCCGTCAGTTCCCACATGTCACTTTCATCCACCCGATCGTGTCGGAGTGAACGACACGTCGATCGGATCCCTATTTATGATTTTGGATCACTAGATTGTGTGTTCTGATCCTTTACACTTAGGTTTGTTTTAAATTAGTGATTTGAGTGCTGAACCCAAATTGGGAATCTGATTAGAATTCCGTCAATTCCCACACATCACTTTCACCCACCCGCTCGTGTCGAAGCGAACGACACGCCGATCGGATCTCTATTTGTGATTTTGGACCCCCGGGTTGCGTGTTCTGATCCTTTACACTTAGGTTTTTTTTTTAAATTAATGATTTAAGTGTCAAACCCAAACCGGGAATCCGATTAGAATTTCGTTAGTTCCCACTCGTCACATTCACCCACCCGGTCATGTTGGAGTGAACGGCACGCCGATCGGATCCCTATTTTTATTTTGGACCCCCGAATTGCGTGTTCTGATCCTTTACACTTAGGTTTTTTTTAAATTAGTGATTTGAGTGCCGAACCCAAACCAGGAATCCGATTAGAATTCTGTCAGTTCCCACACGTCACTTTCACCCACCCGGTCGTGTCGAAGCAAACAGCATACCGATCGGATCCCTATTTGTGATTTTGGACCCCCAGGTTGCGTGTTCTAATCCTTTACACTTAGGTTTTTTTATATTCTTGATTTGAGCGCCGAACCCAAACCGGGAATCCCATTAGGATTCTGTCAATTCTCACATGTCACTTTCACCCACCCGGTCGTGTCGGAGCGAACAACACGTCGATCGGATCCCTAATTGTGACTTTGGACACTTGGGTTGCATGTTCTGATCCTTTGCACTTAGGTTTTTTTAATATTAGTGATTTGAGTGCCGAACCCAAACCGGGAATCCGATTAGAATTCTGTCAGTTCCCACACGTCACTTTCGCCCACCCGATCATGTCGGAGCAAATGACATGCCGATCGGATCCCTATTTGTGATTTTGGACCCTCGGGTTACGTGTTCTGATCCTTTACACTTAGGTTTTTTTTTTAATTAGTGATTTGAGTGCTGAACCCAAATCGGGAATCCAATTAGTATTTCATTAGTTCCCATGCGTCACTTTCACCCACCCGATCGTGTCGGAGCGAACGACACACCGATCGGATCCCTATTTGTGATTTTAGACCCCTGGGTTGCATGTTCTGATCCTATACACTTAGGTTTTTTTTTAATTAGTGATTTGAGTGCCGAACCCAAAGCGGGAATCCGATTAGAATTCCTTCAGTTCCCATATGTCACTTTCACCCAACCGAGTTGCGTGTTTTGATCCTTTACACTTAGGTTTTTTTTATAGATTTTTTTTCAAGTGGCTTTTTTATCATTTCCATAAGTGTAAAGTATAGAGGGATTTTCTTTATAGGTTCCTTAATTTAGATTTATTTTTTCCCCTTTTGAGCCCTTTGGACACCGACTCATAAATTGACCTGGGTGGCCTCTAGTTGTAGTGGTTTCATTTCATTCAAACTATATAAAATTAATAGTAATACTGACCTGAGAGGCATGCAATGAGGGGCCTACTCCTCGGATGGCAGTGATCAGCTGCTCGACCATAATGCCAAACTGCAGATGTAGCTCTTCCCGGATGAGGGTTCTCATGTCCTCTCCACCACTATCGGGCAGCATAGCAGATGAACTCGTGTAGGCCGGAGGAGCAACCGAACTCGCATATGAGGACGACACTGGAGTACTATCTAAGCTATCCCCAAAGCCGTACACTCGGCCCTCCTGCTGCGTTGACCCAAGCTTCCAGATCCAAGTCTGGCTAGGGAGTGCCCTCTGCATAGCGATCCGCCATCGTCCTGTCATAGGTCTCCTGCAGAAAAATTAAAATTGTATTATTGAAATCATATTTTTTAATATCTAAATTGAATTCAAAAATTATATTTTGACTAACAGTAATTGTGCGAGCACTCTCGCTGACATAGTCATCTGTCCCCTTCTGCTTATGAGTCCGATCAAATAACTTGCGAAAAGTAGAGGCACGCTTGAGCTCGTGATGCTTACAATTCAACAAAAGTAGTTAGTTTCACAATAATAAATAATGCATTATGCAATTGAACAATAATATGATTACCAATTTCTGGCTGTGGGTTGCATAAGATACGGACCCACTAGTATGTGCATTCTTCTCCGGATGAGCTGCTCGATTGCATTTTGCCGCCTATGACCTCTCTTGCCATGGTCTAGTAGCCCAACGATGATAAAGGAACTCCCAATAGTCCCTCCTCAGACAAACAGGGCCGTAATTCAGCCAAGCCGTAGGATCCCGACTGCCTGTGGTCTTCATTGCCTTGTCCCGGGCCTCCCACATTGACTTTCTGAAATTAGTCTGGGCAGTAGACTCCCAGACGACTCGTGCTCGAAGGAGATCCTCCGATCTCGTGAACACGTACCTCCAATCTTTAGAAATAAAATTACTCAACTTTGTGCACTAATAGAGAGAGATAGTAATTAAAGAGATGACTTCAAATCAGTAAAAAAAATAGGATCATGAACATGTCAAATAATAATTCTCGGACGGACGAGGGGAACTCTTTCCATGAGTCCACTGGTACTGGAACGTGTGCGTGGAGTGGACCAACGACGTAATATAGTTGGAAGTAGAACCTGGATCTATCTTCCCCCTGCAATTGCACATTAATTTTGTACATGAACTATAAAACATAAATAATAAATATAGTAAGTTTGAAGTGATCAAGTTTACCCAGAAATCCTGCATGGCTGGCGTCCAGGTAGCTGAGGCCCCTCCTCATCCACCGCTGGATGATGGCTCTCTACATCTGTTGAAAACAATTAAGTACATTATTATTAAAAAAATTGGAAGACAAGAAACGTACTAAAGTATGGAAACATACATGTACCTGGTGGTGATTGGGATGGGAAATGTGACGCTACTGGGCAAGAGGCAGACCTTGTAAAATTATATGCATGTTAGAAAATATAAACAATAATATATAGAGTTTTGTGTTTACATATACATATACCTGTCGCCGGGACGACCGACGTAGATGGGGAGGCGGTCCCTGCAAAATCGTATGCACGTTAGAAAATATGAACAATAATATATAGAGTTTCGTGTTTACATATACATATACCTGTCGCCGGGACGACCGATGTAGACGGGGAGGCGGTCCCAGTAAAATTGTTTGCACGTTAGAAAATATGAATAATAATATATAGAGTTTTGTGTTTACATATACATATACCTATCGTCGGGACGACCGGCATGGACGGGGAGGCGGTCCCTGCAAAATTATATGCACGTTAGAAAATATGAATTTAATATGAACAATAATATATAGAGTTTTGTGTTTACATATACATATACTTGTCGCCAAGACGACCGATGTGGACGAGGAGGCGGACCTTGCAAAATTATATGCACGTTAGAAAATATAAAGTTAATATACACAGTATAATAAAATAATTGAGTTGAGTACATGTATACCTATTCGCGTAGACCCTCGGCCTATAGAGGTAGTAACCCTCCCACTTCGTCCTCCACGTACCATATCTCTATTGAGAAAAATAAAGATATAACCTTGTCATCAACACTCAAATTTGAAGTAACTACTTAATAGCATATAATTACCAACAACACTCAGTTATTACAAAATTTTATAATATTATCTATATTCATCATCAGATGCTGAAGATTTGTCTAATTCAGCGTCATCTTCATCATCCTCTTCGAATTCGTCCTCATCATCAGGTGACTCTTCCTCCTCATCAGACTCCACCTCCCGCTCAAGGGCATTTGCGTCAACTTCTTCCTGTTCGTTATCCTCATATAAGCAAATTGGTTCATTTATATCATCAACACTGAACTGCGTAGAAGGAGCCAACCCTTGTCTGTCAGTCCGGTCTGATTGGAAAAAATTGACATTAACACCTCATGTGGGGAAGTCTCTCATAGGACTAAAGAATGAAGGTTGTTTTCTTAGCTCATATTTAATCTTTGATACATGTACATCAGAAATTTCTTAAAATGGAAAAAAAGGATATTGTGAGTTAGACGCATGTTAAATTTGAATGTAATTATCTTTACTACACTCGAATACCATTTTTTTCATAAAAATATAAATATTTTAAAAGATATTGTTCTAAAATAACTTTTAACATAGTAAAATTTTATTTTTAAAAGAAGAAATGTGATTGTTGATGTGCTGGGTGTCAACCTCAATCTTGAGTTGGATGTTTCAATTTATATGGAAAATGAGTGTTATTTCACCACCTTCATTGTGTTTGAGATATTTTGATACCCAAGCATCCAAATAACTTCACCTAAACGTCCGAATAACTAGTATCTCTCTTCGTATGATAGCAGAAGACATAGGATCTAATTAGAGAACAGACCGCACGAGGATGGCCACGTGGACTTTTATTTGCTCATTGAAGGAATGGCTGAATCATATTAACTGTGCACAAAAATCATACTAGCTTCAATCAAATTTTTTGACTTTCATTTAACGACAAGCTTAAAATAGAGAATTTTAGCCAAAAAGAGGGCGATTGTACTATTTAGTTTGTAACCATTAATTGTTTTCACTATATAAGTTCACTCTCCATACAAGAGCTCTCAATCCCATTGTTGGATTTGATCCAAAATTAAATCTAACATGCATATCTAACTCATAACTGTTCGGATCAAAAATACAAATACTGAAAATAAATAATCAAACAAAATAACAGAGGCAACACATTCTAATCTGGCTTATTTAACCAAGCATAGATAGAACAAATGTCTATTCTAGATGAGGCATCTTACACTAATCTCATAGTCAATGATTAGACAATAAAACAAGAAGCGATCGTCGATAGGAGGGGGAGGGGGCAGCAGGGGTGGGGTGCCGGGGATGGGAGGGGGAGGGTGTGGGTGTGTGAGGGGCCTTGCACAAGAAGGGGGTGAGGGGCGCAGCAGGGATGGGAGGGGGAGGGGGTCGTCGGCAGGAGGGGGAGGGGGGTGGCGGTGGGGCGCAGAAGGGATGGGAGGGGGAGGGGGTTGCCGGCAGAAGGGGGAGGGGGCAGTAGGAGTGGAGCGCCGCGGACGGGAGTGGAAGAGGGGTGGCAGGAGGGGGACGAGGGGGACAGTCATCGGGAGGGGGAGGGGGAGAGGAAGGGGAGACTGTGTAGGGGGAGGGGGGACTGTGGAGGGGGGGGACGGTCGGCAGGAGGGGAGGGGGACAGGGGGGGGACTGTGTAGGGGGAGGGGGGACTGTGAGGGGAACTGGGGGGGTGGTCACTAGGAGGGGAGGGGGGGGGACGATCGTCGGGAGGGGGAGGGGGAGGGGGAGAAGAGGGGGAGACTGTGTAGGGGTAGGGGGGACTGTGAGGGAGGGGGGAACGGTCGTCGAGAGGGGAGGGGGAGAGGAGGGGGGATTATGTAGGGGGAGGGGGGACTGTGAGTGGAACGGGGGGGGGGGTTCTTCGGGAGGGGAGGGGGAGAGGAGGGAGGGGACTGTGCAGGGTGGTAGGGAGGGGGAGGAGGCATACCGGCGGTGGCAGCGCGAGGTGGAGGCGGCGGCAGGGTGACAAGCCTTGGCGGCGAGCTAGAGGCAGCGGCAGGGCGACACGAGCAGGCAGCGGCAAGAGTGCGGGGACGCGACGGCGGCGCGGGGTCACGACGGCGGGAAGCTGGGGCGGCGACAGCGCGAGCTCGCGGCGACGCTCCACGTACATCGGAGATGAGAGAGAGATAGAGAGAGAGAGTGTGTAAGGCCCTCAAGTTTTGTCCTTTTATTTTGTCGTGTGTGTGGATTCGTGCTTGTGTGCAAATATTATGTATGTATTTGTAGATATCTACGTACATATTAGCTAGGTGTACTTATGTATGCATGTGTATGTTTAGACGTAATTATTATTTGTTTGCATAGTGTAGTAGTGTGTACACTATACTATATATATTGCTTGTATATATATATAGCGTATATATATGGTTTCCTGCATGGTTTAATGCTTCGGCCGAAGAGCAAATTGGCGTCAACATGGATGGACGTCCATGTTGAGTAAACGTCCATGTCGATGGACGCCAGCTATGAGGTAAATGGCCATGGATGTGGACGTCTACTTCTCTGATTTTCTATGCGTAGCAGACCCCGAAATTCTGGGTTGGGCTTGCTCACCGATTGGGGAGATGTCCCCAACGGCTCTCACCTCTCCCATCAAGCCCTGGGTGAGATCCCAAGCTACCATATAAAAACATTACCCCATGCAACCTGAAAGAGCTCTCTTGGCTCTTTGCAAAGAGAGAAAACCGTAGCTGAGAGAATAGAGAAAACCTGAACTTTGATAGCTCAGATCCGGCGATTTGAGGCTTCTTCCGGTGAGCTTGTTCAACTGGGCGGAAGATTGGACGTAGGGGAAGGCTTCCCCAACGCTGGACTGAAGACTACCTCATCCTAGAGCCTGGAGGAAGGAGTTTGTGGAGGCTTCTTGGCACTGCTCGAGGAGAGCTTCATCAGCCATTTCGATCCCTTTTGAGGTTTTTCTAAAGGCAAGTAACCCATCCCCATTGTCCATGTGTATGTCCAGTAGGTCTTAGGTGTTTTATGGGATTTTATTCGTGTCCTGGAACCCCACATTTCCCTCATCATTGGAGTTCGGTCTATGTTTCTGCACAGACAGGAACTTAACGGCAAGATCCCTTGCCGTTAAGATCTCCAGTTGGCGGCAGACGATGCTGCCGTTCACCTCTGTGAACGGCCAGCCTTTGCCGTTTAGTTCTTTAGGATAGAACAGGGAACTGTTCTTCCTTATATATGATTATTTTTTGGATTTCTTCACATGAGGATATATTGTAAATGTTATATGCTATGTAATACAGATAATGGAATGTATTGTGAGATTTTGTAAATTTCTGTAATTTGTATAAATTGTTAGGTTTATGTGGAATGCATGTTAGATAAATATCTTGGATAGGATAGCTTGCTGTTCACCTGATTCGTGAAGAATTTGAATGCCATAATTTTTCTAGATCATGCGTATGTATGTCAATCTCTATCCCAAAAATTTGGGAATTTTCCCATGATCATGTGAATGATTACAATTTCTGCACTGAAAATAGAAACCATGTGTAGGTTTTTATAAAACTCACAGTAAATTGTATGATGTGAAATAAATTCGGGGAAAATTTCTGTGGTAATATGAATGATAGATTTAGGTTAAGGCACTGTCAAAACAGACCATGATATTATGCTTCCATGATAACTGATTTATGAATGACATGTGGTTGAATGTTTTATTTTCTGTAAATTTAATATAGTTCAGAAAAATATGAAAATTTGCATGTGTTGTTTGAAACTTGCAAATAGCCTGTGGTTAAAATCTCATATGATATGGGCAACAGCAAAGTACATTGTGAAATTTCCATATGAAAATGAGCTATTAATGCGTGCTTAACATAATTACGGTAGGATAATTTGTTTTCAGCATGATTAGAGTAAGTTGCTGAGTGTTTAAATTTTGTCAACAGTAGTATCATGTTAGGAAAAATTTAACTATGTGCATGAGTGTGAAAATAGAAATGGTGTCTTAATTGTGTAAAATTGTGCGTGTGTTAAATCGGAAAATGTGTAAAATGTGTCGTGTGTGACACTGCTTCCATAGAGGGCTGTGGAACTATACCGTGGAAAAGTTCCCATGGGAAGGTTCAATGTGTTAAGATCCTAAGGGCATTAGGATGAAATCTTGGAGGTGGACAAGTACCACTGGTTAGGGTGGAGAGTACTTCTCCCGGTCTGAACAATACCAAGAGCCGTCACTGTGTTGCCTAGGTGGCGTCTATGTGTTATGTGATGTGAATGTGTCCTTCTAGTGGTGATTTGGACTATGTGTCACGACATTTAAATGTGAAAATGTGAATGTGTATATGTGCAAATTGTGTAGTGTGAACATGTGAATGTGAAATGTGTAAATGTGAACAATGCGAACGTGTAAATGTGTAAACATGTGAATCCAATGTGTTAAAAATGCGAACATGTGATTTATGTTATGAAAATGTTAGATTCATGTCAAAACAACAACCTTAATGTGTTTATAATGGTGTTTTATATGTGCAAAAGTGTGTAGAATCCATATTAGGGATATTTCCTTCTTTTGTGTGAAAATCCCATGGTGAATTTGCTATCATATTGTAGTTAAACGTGAGTGTAGTTCTCATGTGAATGAATGCGTAGAAAGCATGCGGTAGGTATTTCATTTTGGATTGATATAAACCATGTAACATGCATAGTGAAATTAGTAGAAATATCATGATAGGTAGTTTTCTGTTATTGTACAACCATGCTACATGTTTTGATTAATAAAATTGAATGAATGGCCTATTTGTGATGCATGCATGTATGATGTGTATGGAGTTTACTTGCTGAGTCTTTTAGACTCACTCTTGCTTCGGCGTACAGGTTTAGCAGGTGACCCCACTTCCTTGGAGGAGACCGTTGAGAGCGACTCTGAGCGAGGAGAATAGAGTGTTGTGGAGTCACTGTTATTGTACCTTACTTTTATAGTATGTAATTGAGACTTATGAAATTGAAGCTTATGTAAATTTGTGGACGAACAATGTAATTTGAATTTTGTATTTCATTATGTGGACTTAGTTCCTTAAATTGCTATATGGATCATGTATGTTTAATGTGGATGATGAAATGAAAAGACAGTAGTTCCTTTACTTCCGCTACTCTGTATTCATATTTGTGTACATCTCAATCATGTGTGTTAGTGCTTGGGTAAATGTCCCACTGTGACGAGACTCACTATACCGATGTGGATTGGTATAATCGTACCGGTATAAGGAGGGTCATCGCAGAGAGAGAGAGAGAGAGAGAGAGAGAGAGAGAGAGAGAGAGAGGGCGCGAGTGGGAATTTGGTAACGTGGGAAGGGGGAAAAATTGCAAGTTTCCAATGGAATTATTTCCATCGAAAATTCCATCGATATTACCGACGGAATTTCCGATGGACATATTTCCGTCGAAAATACCGACCGAATTGCTGACAGAATATGTTCCTTCGGAAACCCCGACTTATGTTTTTGACAAAAATATATCCGTCAAAAAGTTCGACGGAAAATTTTGGTTGGAAAATTCTATTGATTAACCAACTTTTCCTTGTAGTGGACTTGAGCTGATGTCTCGGGATGCAATCGACGGTTAGTCCCCTTGACTCGGGAACGGTTATTTGCAATGCCCCCGCGAGGATTCCCAGGAGTACGGCATGCGTAATTCCCACGTGATGCCCGTTTGGACTGGCCATGGATCGTGTGTCCAGTAACGGGTGCCATAAAGCCCATAACTTGATCGCGGGGTCAGTTATAGCCATTGATGAGGCGATGGCTTTAGTAACTACTACACAATTCTCGAGTCACCTGTAATCTCCCTAGGCAACCCTTCTAATATAAAAGAGGCTGACACTCCACATACTCAAGTACATTGTTCCACTTTTTAGGCTAGGACATTATGCGTGGCTAGCAACTGACTTGATCGTCGGAGTGTCTCCCCGTAGAGACCCATCGATGGACTTTACAGGTCCTCGGGAGCTCAGAATAAACAGCTCAAGTCGGCTAAGCAGACCTTGGATCGATCCCCCAGCTTAGTCTTCTCGGCTCAGATTCCTCACGAGGTCACCTCGGCACGAGCCGATCTCAGTTACATATACCGTAACATTCTTGTGCGCCATCTATAAGAATATGCTACTAAAGGTCAGTACAGCTTCCCCCACTCACCCCTGTAGTTGATCTCAAAACCTATGAATGCGACCATATATAGGGGACCCCCCTGAGGCGTCGCCTGTGATCGACAAGGGAGCCAACCTGGAGCAATGAGGTGTTTCAGAACTATATCTCCATAGGGCCAATAAGGGGACTAGCGACGAGCCACATAAAGCATCGTTATGTGGCAAATGGCAAATCACTTACTCTCTCAGTAGATCTCAAGCCTCCCACTGGGGGACCACCCAGCGACTTGGCATCGACAACCATATTTTGTTCATGCTAGTCATCTCAAATCCAGAGTTCATAAGCTCACTCCAAACTGAGAAGGCCCATACCGTGTGGTCGAGGACCTCAGTCATGGGGTCGACTAGTTGTCTATGTGTAGGTTGGCGATTTCTAGGACATAGAATGTCGAGCACCTATGTTGTTATTTTCCTCAATGTTTCAATAATGTTAAATTTCTATTGTATTTGCATAAATTAGTTGTGATTGAGCTATTGTAAAATCAAGTCGCTTTATATAATTTGTTGGCATTCCATTAGCGTCGGAGGAGTCAGCTGCGAGGTCGCTTTGGCACTTGTGAAGTATGGAAATGTCGTAGTTCCCTGGACAATGTCGCTTTGGCACTTGTTAGGAACATGGATATGATGTCTAATGGGAAGAGAAAGTGAGGACACTTCGGCACTTGTGAAGTGCGTTGACCTCGCAGTTCACTAGACGAGGTTGCTTGGACACTCATCAAGAATATGTGTACGACGTCTGACGTGAATCAAAGGCAAGGTTTCTTCGTCATTCATGAAGTACGTGGATGTCTTCACTAGACAAGGTCGTTTCGGCACTCGTTAGGAACATGGATACGACGTCCGACGTGAAGAGGAAGCGAGGTCACTTCGACACTCGTGAAGTACCTAGACATCGTAGTTCCCTGGACGAGGTCACTTCAACTAGTCAGGAAAATGGATACGATGTTCGATGTGAAACAATGGTGATGCAATGACCCTCTTTATACTGGTACGATTATACCAATCCACGTCGATATAATGAACGTCATCACAGTGGGACATTTACCCAAACAATAACACACGATTGAGATGCTCACAAATATAAATACAGAGTAGCGGAAGCAAAAGAACTACTTGTCTTCATTTCATCATCCACATTTAACATACATGATTCAAAAGACAATTAAAGATAACTAAAGTCCACGAAAATAAAGTGCTAAAAATCAGATTACATAGTTTGTCCACAATGACATAATAGTTTGATTACAATGCCTCAATTACATACAATTAAAGCAAAATGTCACGATGACGACTCCACCAGGCTACTCGCCACGCTCGGAGTCACTCTCCACGGTCTCCTCTAATGATGTAGGGTCAGCAACTAAACCTGTACGCCGAAGTATGGAATGAGTCTAAAAGACTCAGCAAATAACACCACATACCTCATACATGCATATATCACAGTAGGTTTTTCATTCCAATTTACAAAGCAAAACATATAGCATGCTTGGACATTGATAGAAGACAACCTATCATGATAATTCTACAAAATTTAAAACACATGGTACATGAATTAAGCCATTCCAAAATAAATATCCTATCACATGCTTTCTACTCATGTAATCACATGAAAGCTACATTTTAGATGTGGCTATAGCATGGAAGCAACCAAACATGGGATTCTTGCATGCATAAAGGAAGCATTTCTATCATGGTTTCTACACATTCTTACACATGCACATTATCATTTTATACACTTTAAGGTTGCTGTTTTGACATGGATTTAGAAATTCGTATCCTATCACATGAGAGCTACATTCTCGATTTAACTACAACGTGATAGCACTTAAACATGGAAACGTTTACACATAAGCAAGAATTGTTCCTAACATGGATTCTATGCATTTTTACACATATAAACATTCTTATAAACACAACGAGGTTGTTGTTGTAACATAATTTCACATTAATGTATTATGGATCATAATTTCACAATCTAACTTATTGGTTTCACATGTTTGCACAATCACTCATTCACGTAGTTCTCTTTTACACATTGCACATTTACACATATTCACACTACACAATTTACACATAGCCACATTCACATTTCACAATTTAGTGTTGTGACACATAGTCCAAACCACCATTAGAAGGACACATCACATAACACATACACATAGACGTCACCTAGGCAATACAGTGACGACTCTTGGACTGCGCAGACCGGGAGAACAAGTCTCTACCCTAACCAGTGGTACTTGTCCACCTCCAGGATTTCATCCTAATGCCCTTAGCATCTTAACACATTGAACCTTCCCATGGGGACTTTTCCATGGTACGGTTCCACAGCCCTCTATAGAAGCAGTGTCACACATGGCATACACTTTTACACATTACACATTTCGATTTTTTTTTAACACACATTTTACACATGCCTTTACATTCTCTCACTTATGCACATGGCTCTATTTTCCTAATCATGATACTATTGTCGACAGAAATCAAACACTCAGTAGCTCACATTAATCAGGTTGGCAATCACATCATCAAATCATATTCATGATAGCATGCATTTATCACATATTTTCACATGGAAATTTCATAATACACTTTATAGTTATCCAAATATCATGAAATTTTAACCACACACTAATTGCTGGTTCATGACCTCACATACAAATTTCCAGAATTTTCTACATCATATTACATTTATAGAAATTAAAACATTCAGTTTCATGCCATTGATAATTCAATTTATCATGGAACATAACATGAATATCAAGTTTGATAGTTCACAACCCTGAACCTAACATACACATCATCACAGGAATTTTCCCCGGATTTATTGCACAACACACAATTTATTGTAAATTTTACAAATCCTACGCATGTCTTCTATTTCAAAAACAGAAATTACAGTAAATCCCACAATCATGGAAAAATTCTCAAAATTGCAGGGCATGGACTGATACGTATATACACGGTTTAGAAAAGTTTAGGGCATTCCATTCTTCAGGGATCATGTAGACAGTAGGTGAACATGCATAATCCATTTTCCAAACATGTATTTCAATAAGTTTAACAATTCATGTGATACCCCAAAATTTTATTCATTTTATATTGTGCATGTAAAATTATTTGTTATGTGTATAGTGTGTGTATTCAATTGTGCGTATTATAATTTCTATATTCCTTATAAACTCATGCATGTATATATATGATGTATTTCGTGAGAATAGGCAATTAGCTAAATTGATGTGTATTGTGTATACTAAAATACTAGGCTTGTAATACTTAAGTAATACTATACATGCTAATCTAATTACCGATGTGCATGTTATGTTTATTTATTTCATGCATAGTGTATATAATTATGTTGTAAATGCCTATATATTTATGCATATGATAATTCAAGTATGTGCATGCAAGGATTTCTTTTGTTGTATAAACTATTCATAGATAACTTATTCCAAACTGTATCTTAATAATATTATGCATGCATTATCTAAATCTTGAAGTGCATACTATCCTGCCTGTTCCATGGAGGTTGCGTGTAAAAATATACATATATGTATGTTACCTTATACATATGATATCTATCTATTTAATCCTATGTACATCAATTCATCTATAGTATGTGAATAATACATAGATATTATTGTCCATGTAATAGATAATTTGCTATGGACCATGTAAGTATATGTATGCTATTTTCATACAAGTATAAAACATACATAATTGTGCATGCATTATCTAGTTATCAATGTATGTAAATCTCATGCGTATGGTGCGTGTTGTACACATAGTAAGAAATTATTATCATGCACATTGTAAATAATCATGAGTTTATTTCTGAGCATGCAAATTATATATTTAAACGTGTGTGAATTATCTAATTATTGAGGTGCCTATTGTATTTAATTATTTTAATGCACGTAGTTAGTGTTATGGATGTGCGTATGTATACATACATGTGTTATCCTTGTTTAAATAATAATTATCTACTTTAAGCGTGTTAAATTAATTAGGGTATGTAAAGTACTTGGATGATAATATACATACAATATTTAACTAATAATGGACACATTTTAATCATAAGTTCATGCGTAATGTATGTAATTATGCAATGTGTACGTATGCGTGCATATATGTATGTATTGATGCATATTGTTCTTAATTATGATTAGTGTAAGTTGTAATTAATTAAATATTACATAATGAAAGTATTTTATGTGGTAATGATATTTGAAATTATTTTTGCATATACTAAATTATTTTAGTGCATTTATGCATGAAATTCTAGGTTTATCGGTGTTTCGACTGCCAAGACACTGCTGGAGGCCAGACCTGGACGCCAAGACACAGTGGGCGGCCAGACCTGGACGCCAACCCACAGTGGGCGGCCAGACCTGGACGCCAACCCCAGTGGGCGGCCAGACCTTGACGCCAACTGCCAGGTTGACTACAACCGATGTTGACGTTAATATCCAGCTGCGTAACGGTTCCAGAATTGTTAATGTCCGTGTTTTGGCTAGTTTCAGATTAGGAAACCCTTCCTAAACCTTTGGTAACCTACCCTAATGCGTACCCCAACCCTTGAACCTATAAAATACCCACTCTTGGATGAGGAAAAGGCTTTCAACATTTGGTGAAAACCCTAGCTCCGAGATGGTGAAAAGCTGATCTTTAGGAGGCCGGATCCATCAACTGGAGGTGTTCCCCGAAGAGCTACTACATCTGGAGGGTAGTCTATACATAGAGGAAGAGATCCCAACTCCGAGGAGCCAACTACATCGACAGGAGAAGAAGATCTAAGGCGTTTCCGAGCACCTTTTTCGCAGGGCCGAAAAGGGCATCACCGACGATTCTGATCTTTGTAGATTTTTTTAAGAGGCAAGTAAACCTAGATCTTGATCCTATACATGTCCCCTAAGTCCTAGGTATTTTTTTACGGATTTTTCCTCGCGTCTTGGAACCCCGAATTCACCGTTGTATGAAAATTCGTATGTATGTGCTGCTGGGAGCAAGTAGAAGGCAACATAGGTTGCAGTCAAGTTCTTCAGAAGAAGTTGACGACAACATCCCTTGACGTCTACTTCTTCAGAACCTGAAAGTGTTACCTTTTGATCTTCTTTTGCTGTTTAAATGATTTCTGGACATGGGTATACTCTGAAATTTTTATGGGTGATTGTATATTATTAGTAGGTCATATCACGAGGTTGCCTAAATTTTCTATGAACCATGTTAATTATTAAAATTCAGTGACTGAGTAATGAGCACGATATGAACATGTTTAAATCTAGTATAAATGGATTTTGTGATGAATTAGTTTTCATAAATTTTCCATGACAGATTGAATGTTGGTATTAGGTTTCTATTCTGTTAATGCCTAAACATATTGATATGTCTCATGCTTAATGATATTTCGATAAATATGTCTGAATTCTAGATTTAGTTGTAGAAATTATGTTTACTGTTCGAAAAATCTGAAAAATTGCGTATGTGACATACTTACTGCTAATGATCTGTGATAAAAATTTAAAATCAAATTGATGACAGCAAGTACAGTTATTAGTTAAACCATGGAAATTGTTCATGTTAGATGTATTAAATTCGATCTTATGCAATTCAGTAAATATACATCATGTTTAGGACTGTAAGGTAAGATGTTTTAATTTTTAAAACAGTAGTACCATGATTGGGTTAACTAAGACATGTGAAATTGATAATTAAGATGTGTAAAGTGATTAAGTATTATATGTAAAATATGTGAATAGGGTGAGAAAATGTGAATAAATAAATGTGTGATAATTGGGCCAAGAATGACACTGCTACCCTAGAGGCATCGAGAGCTGTACATAGAAAAGTCCCTATGGAAGGCTCTACATTGTATAAGTTTGTCCTAAAGGCATTAGGAAAAACCCGGAGGTGGACAAGTACCACTGGATAGGGTGGAGAGAGCTTCTCCCGGTCTGCGCAGTTACCAAGATTCACCACTTCATTGCCTAGGTGGTGGGTATGTGATATGAGTTGTGTTATGAGATGTGATGAGTTATGAGTATGAGATATTTGTTTGTGTCCTCTAAAAGGTAGTTAGGACTATGTGTCATGGCATTTTAAGTAATTGGAATATGTATAAAGTGTAAGATTATATGCGAATGTGGCATATGATGAGTGCAAATGATATGATATGTGATAAATGAAAACCAAAGAGTAAATGATGTGAAGAATATGTGAAAAGATATGTAAGAGACAGTTAATGTTATTGAGAGTGTGCTTGCATGTGAAAACTGATGTAGTAATACATAATGTTCATGTTTTCATGCATTAATTACCTCATTTGCAATATCATGCTTATCATCATGTCATGTAGTTTATTGTTCTTCATGTAATAGTGTATGTGAACAAACATGAGTAACCATGTCATTTATGCAACATGAAAGATGAAAATGTAAAATTGTGAATTGGATAAGATAACATATGAACAAATGTAAATCCATGTAATTGAATGTAATTCATGTCAAAACAGTTAGTAAAGTGTAGTTATGAAGGTGATAAATGTATGTAATATTAATTAGGTTCCATGCTAGATGTGATGTTTGCTTAGTACGAAGTTTCATGTTTTAGTACTTATTGTTGCCAACCAATTTGACCATGTTTTAACTTCTCAATTCATGTTATAAAATATGAAACCATGTGTATGAGATGTATGTACATTTAAAACAACAAGCAAAATGTGAAATTAAATATGAAAAGTGCATGTGAAAAGTGAATAGTCATCATATTAGTTTGTTCATTCCTTTATGTCAAATTCTATGTTCTAGTTGTAGAAATATGTCATGAAATGGATTAATGTGGAAATGAAGGAATCATGTTATGTGTTAAGTGTAGAGAATATGTACAAGTGTATAGTAATAGTATCCATGTTTAGAATAAACATATGATAGAATGAGGCATTTTTAGGTGATTAAAAATGTGTTGATAGCTATGAGTATGTTCCATGTGTTTGGGAGTTTAAATGATAGTATGTATTCATGAGTGTTTAATAGCTTAATGTGAATGTGATATGTTTAAGATTAAGTCTTTGTTTTACTTGCTGAGTCTTTGGACTCACCCTTGCTTCGGCGTATAGGTTGACAGGTATCCCGTGCTAGGTGGAGAGACGCTATCCTGGAGGAGAGGCTTTTGAGGAGCAAGTAGTAGTTGTATTTTCCTTTCATAGTTTGAATAAAAATGTCATTTGGACAATGTAGTTCTTTCATCATGTAATAATGTGGACATTGTCGTTCTATTTTTGCACTATATAGATTGTGGAATATGGGTTGGTGATGGACTAATTTAAATTGTTGTATTTATTCCGCTGAAATCAATTGCTATCTACGTACTTTTCAACCTATCGGCTAGTGTTGGGTTTTATCCCACTGTAATGACGCTCTTTATACCGATGGGGATTGGTATAATCGTACCGGTATGAGGATGGTCGTTACAGAGATTGGTATCAGAGCCCAAGGTTGAAACTGTACATGGATAGACCATCATCACCACCATATTGCAAAGTCTTTATAGGAATTGTCCATAAATATAGAAATTACTAATAACGAATGGAAGATAGTCAAGGAAGATAGTTAGAATTAGTAACCTAGATTCTAACTAATTAACTATTTTGCAGATTATGGCTGGACGTGGTAGACGTAATGCTCAGTCTACGAGGTATGAACAGAACTGCAAGTTAAAGAATTTCGTGAAAGGACTCAAACCATCAGTGAGGGCTAGGCTTTTAGAGCTTGATTCCCGTACTTTGGAGAAAGTCCTAGGTGTGGCGACCAAGCAAGAGAATAAAGTGGAATCATATCAAGGAGAAAATGAAGCTAAAAAGGAGGAAGCACCAAAACCATTCCAAAGGCAAGAGAAGAAAATGAAGAAACTCATGGAAGGTCAACAATCAACTGTGGCATCAGGCAGCGAGAAGCCCGAATGCATTCATTGTGGGAAGCGTCATGGTGGGAATGCATGTTGGCGAATGGAAGGAAGGTGTCTTAGATGTGGCAGCAAGGATCATCGGCTTAAGGAATGTCCGAACCTGAAGACGAAGTTCGTCTCAAGAGATGCTTCATCAGTAATCATAAAGGAGCAAGGATTAGTCGGAAAAGATCTCGGCGACGTCATTACAGGTACTTGATTCGATCTTCGAGGACGAAGATCTTTTTCAAGAGGGGGAGAGTGTGATACCCCAAAATTTTATTCATTTTATATTGTGCATGTATAATTATTTGTTGTGTGTATAGTGTGTGTATTCAATTGTGCGTATTATAATTTCTATATTCCTTATAAACTCATGCATGTATATATATGATGTATTTCGTGAGAATAGGCAATTAGCTAAATTGATGTGTATTGTGTATACTAAAATACTAGGCTTGTAATACTTAAGTAATACTATGCATGCTAATCTAATTACCGATGTACATGTTATGTTTATTTATTTCATGCATAGTGTATATAATTATGTTGTAAATGCCTATATATTTATGCATATGATAATTCAAGTATGTGCATGGAAGGATTTCTTTTGTTGTATAAACTATTCATAGATAACTTATTCCAAACTGTATCTTAATAATATTATGCATGCATTATCTAAATCTTGAAGTGCATACTATCCTGCCTATTCCATGGAGGTTGTGTGTAAAAATATACATATATGTATGTTACCTTATACATATGATATCTATCTATTTAATCCTATGTACATCAATTCATCTATAGTATGTGAATAATACATAGATATTATTGTCCATGTAATAGATAATTTGCTATGGACCATGTAAGTATATGTATGCTATTTTCATACAAGTATAAAACATACATAATTGTGCATGCATTATCTAGTTATCAATGTATGTAAATCTCATGCGTATGGTGCGTGTTGTACACATAGTAAGAAATTATTATCATGCACATTGTAAATAATCATGAGTTTATTTCTGAGCATGCAAATTATATATTTAAACGTGTGTGAATTATCTAATTATTGAGGTGCCTATTGTATTTAATTATTTTAATGCACGTAGTTAGTGTTATGGATGTGCGTATGTATACATACATGTGTTATCCTTGTTTAAATAATAATTATCTACTTTAAGCGTGTTAAATTAATTAGGGTATGTAAAGTACTTGGATGATAATATACATACAATATTTAACTAACAATGGACACATTTTAATCATAAGTTCATGCGTAATGTATGTAATTATGCAATGTGTACGTATGCGTGCATATATGTATGTATTGATGCATATTGTTCTTAATTATGATTAGTGTAAGTTGTAATTAATTAAATATTAAATAATGCAAGTATTTTATGTGGTAATGATATTTGAAATTATTTTTGCATATACTAAATTATTTTAGTGCATTTATGCAAGAAATTATAGGTTTATCGGTGTTTCGGCTACCAAGACACTGCTGGTGGCCAGACCTGGACGCCAAGTCACAGTGGGTGGCCAGACCTGGACGCCAACCCACAGTGGGCGGCCAGACCTGGACGACAACCCCCAGTGGGCGGCCAGACCTTGACGTCAACTGCCAGGTTGACTACAACCGATGTTGACGTTAATATCCAGCTGCGTAACGGTTCCAGAATTGTTAATGTCCGTGTTTTGGCTAGTTTCAGATTAGGAAACCCTTCCTAAACCTTTGGTAACCTACCCTAATGCGTACCCCAACCCTTGAACATATAAAATACCCACTCTTGGATGAGGAAAAGGCTTTCAACATTTGGTGAAAACCCTAGCTCCGAGACGGTGAAAAGCTGATCTTTAGGAGGCCGGATCCATCAACTGGAGGTGTTCCCCGAAGAGCTACTACATCTGGAAGGTAGTCTATACATAGAGGAAGAGATCCCAACTCTGAGGAGCCATCTACATCGACAGGAGAAGAAGATCTAAGGTGTTTCCGAGCACCTTTTTCGCAGGGCCGAAAAGGGCTTCACCGACGATTCTGATCTTTGTAGATTTTTTTAAGAGGCAAGTAAACCTAGATCTTGATCCTATACATGTCCCCTAAGTCCTAGGTATTTTTACGGATTTTTCCTCGCGTCCTGGAACCCTGAATTCACCGTTGTATGAAAATTCGTATGTATGTGCTGCTGGGAGAAAGTAGAAGGCAACATAGGTTGCAGTCAAGTTCTTCAGAAGAAGTTGACGGCAGCATCCCTTGACGTCTACTTCTTCAGAACCTGAAAGTGTTACCTTTTGATCTTCTTTTGCTGTTTAAATGATTTCTGGACATGGGTATACTCTGAAATTTTATGGGTGATTGTATACTGTTAGTAGGTCATATCATGAGGTTGCCTAAATTTTCTATGAACCATGTTAATTATTAAAATTCAGTGACTGAGTAATGAGCATGATATGAACATGTTTAAATCTAGTATAAATGGATTTTGTGATGAATTAGTTTTCATAAATTTTCCATGACAGATTGAATGTTGGTATTAGGTTTCTATTCTGTTAATGCCTAAACATATTGATATGTCTCATGCTTAATGATATTTCGATAAATATGTCTGAATTCTAGATTTAGTTGTAGAAATTATGTTTACTGTTCGAAATATCTGAAAAATTGCGTATGTGACATACTTACTGCTAATGATCTGTGATAAAAATTTAAAATCAAATTGATGACAACAAGTACAGTTATTAGTTAAACCATGGAAATTGTTCATGTTAGATGTATTAAATTCGATCTTATGCAATTCAGTAAATATACATCATGTTTAGGACTGTAAGGTAAGATGTTTTAATTTTGAAAGCAGTAGTACCATGATTGGGTTAACTAAGACATGTGAAATTGATAATTAAGATGTGTAAAGTGATTAAGTATTATATGTAAAATATGTGAATAGGGTGAGAAAATGTGAATAAATAAATGTGTGATAATTGGGCCAAGAATGACACTGCTACCCTAGAGGCATCGAGAGCTGTACATAGAAAAGTCCCTATGGAAGGCTCTACATTGTATAAGTTTGTCCTAAAGGCATTAGGAAAAACCCGGAGGTGGACAAGTACCACTGGATAGGGTGGAGAGAGCTTCTCCCGGTCTGCGCAGTTACCAAGATTCACCACTTCATTGCCAAGGTGGTGGGTATGTGATATGAGTTATGTGATATGAGTTGTGTTATGAGATGTGATGAGTTATGAGTATGAGATATTTGTTTGTGTCCTCTAAAAGGTAGTTAGGACTATGTGTCATGGCATTTTAAGTAATTGGAATATGTATAAAGTGTAAGATTATATGCGAATGTGGCATATGATGAGTGCAAATGATATGATATGTGATAAATGAAAACCAAAGAGTAAATGATGTGAAGAATATGTGAAAAGATATGTAAGAGACAGTTAATGTTATTGAGAGTGTGCTTGCATGTGAAAACTGATGTAGTAATACATAATGTTCATGTTTTCATGCATTAATTACCTCATTTGCAATATCATGCTTATCATCATGTCATGTAGTTTATTGTTCTTCATGTAATAGTGTATGTAAACAAACATGAGTAACCATGTCATTTATGCAACATGAAAGATGAAAATGTAAAATTGTGAATTGGATAAGATAACACATGAACAAATGTAAATTCATGTAATTGAATGTAATTCATGTCAAAACAGTTAGTAAAGTGTAGTTATGAAGGTGATAAATGTATGTAATATTAATTAGGTTCCATGCTAGATGTGATGTTTGCTTAGTACGAAGTTTCATGCTTTACTTATTGTTGCCAACCAATTTGACCATGTTTTAACTTCTCAATTCATGTTATAAAATATGAAACCATGTGTATGAGATGTATGTACATTTAAAACAGCAAGCAAAATGTGAAATTAAATATGAAAAGTGCATGTCAAAAGTGAATAGTCATCATATTAGTTTGTTCATTCCTTTATATCAAATTCGATGTTCTAGTTGTAGAAATATGTCATGAAATGGATTAATGTGGAAATGAAGGAATCATGTTATGTGTTAAGTGTAGAGAATATGTACAAGTGTATAGTAATAGTATCCATGTTTTAGAATAAACATATGATAGAATGAGGCATGTCTAGGTGATTAAAAATGTGTTGATAGCTAAGAGTATGTTCCATGTGTTTGGGAGTTTAAATGATAGTATGTATTCATGAGTGTTTAATAGCTTAATGTGAATGTGATATGTTTAAGATTAAGTCTTTGTTTTACTTGCTGAGTCTTTGGACTCACCCTTGCTTCGGCGTACAGGTTGACAGGTATCCCGTGCTAGGTGGAGAGACGCTATCCTGGAGGAGAGGCTTTTGAGGAGCAAGTAGTAGTTGTATTTTCCTTTCATAGTTTGAATAAAAATGTCATTTGGACAATGTAGTTCTTTCATCATGTAATAATGTGGACATTGTCGTTCTATTTTTGCACTATATAGATTGTGGAATATGGGAAGGTGATGGACTATGTTAAATTGTTGTATTTATTCCGCTGAAATCAATTGCTATCTACGTACTTTTCAACCTATCGGCTAGTGTTGGGTTTTATCCCACTGTAATGACGCTCTTTATACCGATGGGGATTGGTATAATCGTACCGGTATGAGGAGGGTCGTTTCAATTCATGCCATTCACCAAAAAGCACAGAAAATTTCACACACATCACATTGTCTATTTTACATAACATATACGATTACATTATATCCTCATGCGAAAACATTTCGGAAAATAAATCGTATACAAGGGAGAACAGCTCACTGTTCTGCCCTGAAGAACTTAACGGCACAGTCTGGCCGTTAATGGAGCTTAACGGCAACATCGTTGGCCATTAATTGAAGATCTTAACGGCAAGGGGTCTTGCCGTCAAGTTCAGGTCTGTGCAAAACACAGACCCGAGCTCTAAAAGAAGGGGAAGTGTGAGGATCCAGGACACGAGGAAAATCTGTAAAAATGGTAAAACCCTACTAGACTCATACATGGACGAAATGTATGGGTTACTTGCCTCTAAATAAATCTTCAAAGGGATCAAAGAGGTTGATGAAGCTCTCCTTGGGTAGTCCCAAGAAGCCTCCAAAATCTTCTTGCTCTGGGTTCTTGGTCGATCTCCACAGCAGGTTGGAGCCGGGGAAGCCTTCCTCTAGGCTCCAGCTAGCTGCCAGTTGCCGTAGGTCGTCGGATGAGCTCCAATTTGCCGGATCAAAGCATGCAAACTTCAGGTTTTTTTCTCACAGCTAGAGCTAGGGTTTCTCTTCTCTCTTCAAAGAGTCAAGAGAGCTCTTCTGGTGCAGAAGGGGTTTGGTTTATAGGAGAAGGGGTTTGGGATATCCCGGAGGGGTGATGGGATGGCCTGATAGCTGTTTGGGACATCTCCCCAATGGCTGGGCTTGCTTGCCCTCGAAATTTCGGAGTCTGCAACGCATGGAAGTCAGAGATATTAACGTCCACATCCATGGCTGTTGACTTAAGTATTAGTGTCCATCGAGGTGGACACTGACTCATCATGGACGTCCATCCATGTGGACGCCAATTTGGCCCTTTGGTCAGAACTTAAAATATGCAGAAACCATGCTTAACTTATACATTTATATACTATCATGTACACACTACCACCATGCAATTCATACACTATTTACAACTAATTATACACATGCACACATAAGTATAACTAGTTAATACGTACGTAGATAAGTACATCTATGCATACACAAGCATGAATTATTTACACGTAATAAAGTAATACAACAAAATTTGAGGGCCTTACACCCTCTCCCCCTTAAAGAAACTTCGTGCTCAAAGTTTAAATAAAACTACTTAAACAGACGGGGATACTTCTTCTTCATCGCATCCTCAAGCTCCCAAGTAGCCTCCTCTCGCGAGAAGTTCCGCCATAGAACTTTCACCGATGCAATACCCTTGTTTCGGAGATGCTGAACCTTCCGGTCAAGAATAGCTACTGGTTGCTCCACATACGACAAATCTGGCTGAATCTCCACTAGCTCATGACTAATCACATGAGATGGATCTCGGACATACTTCCGGAGCATAGAAACGTGAAAAACAGGATGAACACTAGCTAAAGCTGGGCGTAAAGCTAGCTCATATGCCACGCTGCCCAATCGTCTAAGAATCTCATATGGGCCAATGAATCTAGGGCTCAGCTTTCTATGCCTGCCAAACCTAACGACACCACGAGTAGGTGATATCTTCAAGAAGACATGTTCACCCACCTCAAAATCCAAATCCTTCCTCCTGTTGTCGGCATAGCTCTTCTGCCTATCCTGCGTCGCAACAAGCCTCTTCCTGATAAGCTGGACCTTATCCGAAGTCTCCTGAACTAACTCCGGACCGATCAGCTGCCTATCACCGGTCTCCTCCCAACATAAAGGAGATCTGCAAGGCCTTCCATACAATGCCTCAAATGGAGCCATACCAATACTCTCATGAAAGCTGTTATTGTATGCGAACTCCACTATAGGTAGATGACAATCCCAATCATCCTTCCAATCCAGTACACACACTCTCAACATATCCTCGAGCGTCTGGATAGTCCTCTCGGACTGTCCATCTATCTGGGAATGAAATGCCGAACTGAGCTTCAGCTCCGAACCTAACGCATCCTGAAGACCTTTCCACAACCTCGAAGTAAATCTCGGATCTCGATCCGAAATGATCGACTTCGGCACACCATGCAATCTAACCACACACTACTAACATACAATCTAGCTAAACTCTCAACCGACTTGTGACGGCCCTCATTATACCGGTACGGTTATACCAACCCACGTTGGTATAGCAAGAGTCCTCACAGTGGGACATTTACCCAAACGATACTAACAGCTGAGATACACGCGAATATACAACATAGTAGCGGAAGTAAAAGACAACTGTCTCCATTCATTCATCATCCACATTTAACATACATGAAGTTTGCAATTAACAATAAGGAACTAAAAGTTCACATAATTTAAATTGCTGAAATAGAAATACATAATGTCCACACTTATACATTCTTTTCATGATACTCTAATACAATGTTCAAATTACATACTATGAAATACACAAGTCAAAAAGAAACTCCAAGACTATTCTCCACGCTCGGAGTCCGTCTCCACTGTCTCCTCCAACAGTGCCACGTCACCAACTACACCTGTACGCCGAAGCAAGGAGTGAGTCCAAAGACTCAGCAAGCAACACTACTCATAACATACACGTATAAGTCATAGGGGTTTCTACATGCACATTCAAAATTTTCAACACATGGCATGCTAGTCATTCGGAGGTTTCAACCTATCATGAAAGTTTTACAATTTTATACATGGATCATGCTTCCAGATTTCTAAGAATAAAACTTTACCTATCACATGCTCTCTATTCAATTTACTCATGAAATTTTGTCTTTAAAGAACCAAGACATGAGAGCTACCAACATGAACATTGTGCATATACGAAAGGAAACACATCTAGCATGAGTTTTACGTGTTCTAAAGCATATACATAGTCATTTTCACATGCTTTAAGTTACTGGTTTCACTTGGTTTAATGGCTGTAAACCTACACATGAGAGCTACAATATTGCTTAAAACAAATCATGTGAACAACCAATCATGCTACTTGCATACGTGCTCATCAATTATCCCCAACATGGATTCTAGACATTTTTGCACATATAAACATGATGATAACGACATGAATTCACTGATTTCACATGGTTTCAGGTTTGTTTCACATGGATTTCAACAACATTTTCTCACATTTAAAATTTCACATTTTCTTTACACAAGTTTTCTCTTTCATATGGTTACACTTTACACATACACAGTCACATTGTTCACTTACACATTTACACATGAACACATACACATTACACATTTCACATTACACATTTTAGGTGCCGTGACACATAGTCCAAACCACCAAAGAAGGACATATACACATCACATTACACATAGACGCCATCTAGGCATTCCAATGGCGACTCTTAGACTGCGCAGACCGGGAGAACAAGTCTCCATCCTAACCAGTGGTACTTGTCCACCTGCAGAATTTCCCCCTAATGCCCTTAGGGTCACTTACACATTGAACTTTCTCAGCGGGACTTTTCCTTGATACAGTTCCACTGCCCTCTACGGAAGCAGTGTCACATTGGCACAATTACACATTACACATTTTACCGATTTACACATGGTTTTACACATAGCACTTTTCATCTCATTCACTTCCTCACTCATATACATTTCTCTGTTTTTCCTGACATGGCACTACAGATTTCAGGAGTTTAACACACAGTCAATTTCACCAATTGAGTTGGGTTTAAGCAATATCTAATCACATTACGATAACCTACATGGATTACTATATTTCACATGGAAAATACATAACTTCTTATGTACTGGTCCAAATGACCTGAAATTTTAACCACATACTATTTTCGGGTTCTAGATCATACATTCAATTTTTCAGATTTTTATGAGCTAATTTGGGATTTACAGTAAATAAAACACCTATTTAGCATGCCATTCACAATTTAAGTTAATATGGACTTATACACAAGTCAAAATTCTGGCAAGCTACTGTCTGAACAGGGATTACTATTATATGCATGATTTGAGAATACATAATTACCCTAAATCATACAGCCATAGATCAATCATCACAATCTTTCTTGCATGCCTTTTTATTTCTCGAACCGAATTTATTAGAAACTCATGCAAGCATGGACAAATTATCAAAAATTTAGTATACATACACAGACCCACTAATCCTCATGATCTGACCAAGACTGAGGCATTCAGATTAGTCCTAAACACAAAGCATGGATTGGCAAGACTATCAACAATTCATGCTTACACATTCATGGGATACAATATTCTAACATTCACCACCACACATCACACTCATCCACACACCACAATTGATAGTACACATAGTGTATAGGGTTACCATATATCCTCATCACGGAAACCATACCGAAAATAGTGTATAGGAAGGGCAGAACAGGTCACTGTTCTGTCCAGAGGAACTTGGCGGCAGTCTCTGGCCACTGACTCAGGGTCAGCGACATGGTCGATGGACGCCAAGCATGATCTCAGCGTCCATTGACCTTGCCGTCAATGCAGGTCTGTGCAGAAACACAGACCCGAGCTCTCAAGTTTGGGTGACTGGGAGGGTCTAGGACTCGAGGGAAAATTCATAAAAATATTAGAAACGACCTAGACACATACGGGGACATCATGGTTAGGTCACTTGCCTTTTAAAAATTGCTCCAAAGGGTCTAGAGTGTTGGTGAAGCCCTCCTTGGGCAGTCCCAATAAGGTGCAGAAACGTCTCCTTGATCTTCTTCCTACGGGCTCCTGGATGATCTCCACAGCAGGGGGATGTCGGGGAAGCCTCCTCCTTTGCTCAAGCTATCTTCTTGTCAGAGAAGATGGCCGGATCTAGCACTAGAGAGTCTGATCTTTGGGTGCAAAAGGGTGGGTTTTCTCACAGCTCAGAACTAGGGTTTTTCTCCTGGTTTCTCTCTTGCAAAGGTGAAGAGAGGAGTGGGGAGAGGCAGATCCGGGTTCAGACATAAGGGGAGGCCTCTCTCCCACTCACAAAGTGACATGACAGCTCTCAGAGCCGTTGGGGACAGCCCCCCAATGGCTGGGCTTTCTTGTTTCAGAGGTTTCTGGCTCTGCTGCGCATGCATGCCAGAGAAATAGGCGTCCATATCGCTCGACACCAGGATTAGTGTTGGCGTCCATGTCTGGACGCTGACACTACCTCAACGGCTAGGGGTTGACGCCAAGGTGGCCTTCGGCCAGAACTCTAAAATATGCAGAAAACTATGCATACCATGCATATATACATGCAATATGTATATGGTAGTGTATCCATACTATCACCATACAATACATGCATTATTTACATCTAATATAAACATATGCACACGTAATTATACTAATCAATGCGTACGTAAATATGTATATACATACACAAACACAATTATACACACGCAAATACAAATAATGCGACGGAAATTCGAGGGCCTTACACGACTGCTTCTTCTTCATAGGCAAGAAATGCGCAGTCTTCAAGAATCTATCTACAACTACCCAAATCGAGTCGTTTCCCCTTCTAGATCGAGGAAAACCCGAAACAAAATCCATAGTGACAGCTTCGCACTTCCACACTGGGATCTCCATCCTTTGCATAAGGCCGGATGGTCGCTGTCGCTCGGCCTTCACCTGCTGGCATACTAAACACCGGGATACATAATCTGCCACATCCCTCTTCATGCTGGACCACCAAAAGGACCTCTTTAAATCCTGGTACATCTTAGTGTTACCCAGATGAATAGAGAATCTCAACCTGTGAGCTTCTGCTAACACATGCTCACAGACATCTACCAAGTCAGGGACACACACTCGGTGATGGAATCTAATCACACCGTCCTCATCACGAGCAATGCCTGTCTTGCCCACTAACTCTAAGAGCCTAGGGTCGTCTTTCTGTTGCTCGATCACCTCATCCAAAACCGAGGACCTAAGAGATAACTGAGCTACAAAAGCCTGGCATAGCGATGGCTCTAACTCAGTCAACGCGCAAGCTGCATCCTCCAACATCTTCCAATCTTGCTGGAGAGATGGTCTCTTCCTGCTCAGAGCATCCACTACGACATTTGCCTTCCCAGGGTGATACTGAAGGTCGAAGTCATAGTCCTTCAAGAACTCAATCCATCTTCTCTGCCTCAGGTTTAATTCCTTTTGGGAGAAAAGATACTTCAAGCTCTTGTGGTCGGTAAACACCTCAAATCTGACACCATAAAGATAGTGCCTCCAGATCTTTAGTGCATGAACCACTGCTGTGAGCTCCAAATCATGAGTCGAATAGTTCTTCTCATGCTCCTTCAACTGACGAGAAGCATAAGCCACTACCCTTCCTTGCTGCATTAGCACACAGCCTAAGCCAATCCGAGATGCATCCGTGCAGATAGCAAAACCCTCTACACCGCTCGGCAAGACTAACACCGAAGCTGACGTGAGCTTAGTCTTCAACAATTGAAAACTACTCTCACACTTCTCGCACCAGACAAACTTCACTCCCTTTCTGGTGAGCTGAGTCAATGGGGCGGCGATGGATGAAAATCCCTCAATGAATCGCTGATAGTAACCAGCCAAACCCAGAAAACTACGAATCTCCGAAGGGGTCTTGGGGGTCTCCCAATCCATAACTGCCTGGACCTTTGTTGGATCAACTGCAACACCAGCTAGTACAAGAAAAAGCGGGATTACCGATGGATATTTCCGACGGATTAATTTCCGTCGGTAATTCCGACGGATATTCTTACGGCAATATGTCAGTCAGAATATCCGTCGGCCGTTCCGACGACAATATTTCCGTCGGACATATCCGTCGGTAATGAAAGCATACCGACGGATATTCCGACGGACGTTTGCCGTCGGAATATCCGACGGACATTTGCCTTCGGAATATCCGATGGTAAACCTCCTATACCTTGTCCCACGAAACCCCCCTCTTTCCCTCTCCCGCTCTCTCTTCCTCTTTCTCTCTCTCTCTCTCTCTCTCTCTCTCTCTCTCTCTCTCTCTCTCTCTCTCTCTCTCTCTCTCTCTCTCTCTCTCTCTCTCTCTCTCTCCGCCGGTCGCCGACGCCGGTCGCCGCCGGCGCCCCTCTCCTGGTGAGTTCCACCTCCCCCTCTCTCCCCAGCCCCACCACCTTCCTCCGGCCCACCTCGCCTTCCGACCCCCCCACCCGACCTGCACCACCCGGCCCCCCTCCCCTTCCCACAGTCACCACCCGGCCCCCCTCCCCTTCCCACCCGGCCCCCCTCCCCCCTGCGGGATGCCACCCTCCCCTTCCCACCCCCCCCACCCGACCCCCCTACCCTTCCCACCCTTCCCACCCCCCCTGCACCCGGCCCCCCTCCCTTCCCACCCGGCCCCCCTCCCCCCCCACCCGGCCTGCACCACCCGGCCCCCCTCCCCTTCCCACAGTCACCACCCCCCTGCCCTTCCCATAGTCACCACCCGGCCCCCCTCCCCCCTGCACACACCCCCCTCCCCTTCCCTCCCTTCACACCCGCCCCCCTCCCCTTCCCACCCCTCCCCTTCCCACCCCCCCACCTGGCCCCCCTCCCCTTCCCACCCCTCTAATGTTAAAATTATTCTAATGGTGTAGAAATATTGTAGGAACTTAGAACTACTAATTCCACTAATTACATTACACGAATGTTATTGTATGAAATTGATTAAATTATAAATAAAATAAATTATTAAATATTGATTTATAAATTTAAAGGGTTGCTAGAGATGTAATGATGTGGTTTAAACTTTGAAATATTATATATTTTATTACAGCTAAATTGTGTATTTTTTACAATAAAACTAGTGTACGTTATACATTTTAAGTAAAATTGAGCAATTGAATTGTGGATGTCATATTTGAGTCCCTTGATTAATGTTCAACACTAAGACAAAAGCATTTCAATAGTTCAATGTTATTCTCCACAAAGAGAGTGCAAATAGATGACATAGGATTGTAATATGGCAGGATAGGGTAGAAGACATTGGTGGCAATATAACTACTATAACATTGAGTATCATGGTGGGGAGGGGGGGGTGTCTTCTGATTGCAAAAGCATTTGATTGAAGGCACATGTGCTAGGTACAATGAAGTGTTTGGTTGTCCAAGTATTTTATATAAGGTCAAAATCAGAATGGTCCAACACATGAGGCAAATTAGGGCAAAGAAGAGGTTGAAGACTACTGGATAAGAGGAAGGAGGTTTTTGATGATGAGTACTTCCCATCTCAAGACCTAAATGTCCATGTCACTATGTGCGGCCTATATGGGCAAGACTATCAACGTGCTTTTCATGAGAGTAGGGTTGAGACATGGGTTATGGGTGATTTTGAATCACCCTTCCATGATGAAGCAGGCCAATCGAGAAGTGGCACAACTCCTAGACAATACTCTACACCGACAGCCATGGGTGGCCATTCTCAATCTTCCTATATATATAATCCGTCCATTTTGGACAACACACATACCAGAGCCTTATCATAAACAAGAGGCTTTCAAAGATCAATCTTTTATTTTTGTAACTGACTCCCTAGCTAGATGAAAAATAGAAAAATTAAATGGTTGATTCAAGTATTAGATCCATACTTAGATGCAATTAATGTAGAGAGAGAGAGAAGATTCATTTCAACAGATGGTACTAAAAAATGTATTAGAATCTACTAAAAAAATATTTGAATCACTAAAAGATTCCCTATATAGATAGAAAAGTAGAAAAAATGTAATCTATCACACAAGAGGCCACCTGAGACATAATAGATACAAAATCTTTACAAATAGAGGATGCATTTCAAGACCAAGATATAAGATCCAGCAATTTTGAGCAAAATCCTATTAATAATATCAAATAGACATCGAGATGCGAGTTGTGATTAGAGGAGATGAGCTATATTATCTTTGAGTAGCAATTAAATTCACATAGTTTATGGCATTAACATAGTATTGATAAAGCATCGACGGAAGTGTAAAAACGAGTACAAAATGAGGTTACATCTCAATTCAAACTATAATGAGGTTACATCTCAATTTATAGCATTTTAAAAAATGAGTACAAAATCTTTTTTGTGGCTATTAGATCCTTAATTCAAACTTATTTCAATATGACACTATTATATGGATTGTTTTAATTGCTTACTTTCAGTTTAGTGATTAGTATTGTATTTCTTACTTTAATGCAATTCATGTACATGTATGTATGAATTTGGTTTATTATTGCACTTGTTCACATGTATGATTTTGTTCTCATATTCCTTTTACATTTATTTGGGTTTTAAATTTGATCTATGCATGTATAGCATTTTTTCACTGCACACACCTCACGAGAGCGTGTTAAGCCCGTGTCAATGAACCTTCCCATTCAAGACTTTGAGATTGATGTGCACGAGTCTTATTTTCAATGATGAGAGCGTGTATATCTAACTCAAAGTATTGAATTGTCCCGTTTTGGACAGTCTGTGAATGTTTGATCACAATTAGGTGGTCATTTATTATGTGTTTGTATTATTTGTTGAAAATTTTGGGTGCGTCTACTCACTCCTCTCTGATATACCTTTATTGATTTAGAATATTTTCTTAACCGCTTATTAGTAAGTGTTTAAGAAAATATCTTAATCAATAAATATTTTTGGTATATCAGAGAGGTGTGGGGAGATGCTGCCAAAATTTTCAGCAAATAATACAAACATATAGTAAATGGTCATCTGAGTGCGATCAAATATTCACAGATGGGTAAAAAGTGATAATCTTAATAATATATCCTACCTATTCATTTTGACTTACTCGAACGATGTAAGGGTGTGTTGGATTTTAACTCGTGACATGACATTTAATCTGTGTAGGAAAATGTCTTATGAGAATCGGTCATGGATGTACCATGGAATAGTGAATGGAGTTGTGACCGAGGAGTTTAAAGACGGGGTTGACAGTTTTATTCAGTTTACATTGAGTAATTCATTAGTAGCAGTTGATCCGATGGGTAACATCTGATGTCCGTGTTCGGCTTGTAAGAACAGAAAGTGGATATCGACATGGGATGTACAACATCATTTGTATATGAGAGGATTTGTTGCCCATTATGAGTTATGGTCGTCTCATGGTGACTTGAATTTTCAGTCGTCTGCACCAGTTAATTACTTTGCCTCCACAAGTACGTACGTAGACATGGTTGTCGATGCTACTAGTCCGGAGTTCAATATTCATGAAGATCAAACAAATGAAGAAGTGTCGAATAATACAGCTCAGAGATTTTATCAGTTACTTCGAGATGCTGATGAGCCAAATAGGGATCGGATCGGCGTGCCATTTTCTCCGACACGACCGGGTGGGTTAAAATGACGTGTGGGAACTAGCGGAATCCAATTTGGATATCTGGATTGGGTTGGGCATTGAAATGATGGATCTAAAAAATAGCAAGTATATATAAAGGGTCAAAACAAACAACCCGGGGTCCAAAATCCCAAATAGGGATCGAATTGGCGTGCCATTTTCTCCGACACGACCGGGTGGGTTAAAGTGACGTGTGGGAACTGACGGAATCCAATTTGGATCTCTGAATTGGGTTGGGCATTGAAATGACGGATCTAAAAAACAACAAGTATATATAAAGGGTCAAAACACACAACCCGGGGGTCCAAAATCCCAAATAGGGATCGGATCGGCGTGCCGTTTTCTCCGACACGATCGGGTGGGTTAAAGTAACGTGTGGGAACTGACGGAATCTAATTTGGATCTCCGGATTAGGTTAGGCATTGAAATGACGGATCTAAAAAACAGTCAAGTATATATAAAGGGTCAAAACACACAACTCGGGGGTCCAAAATCCCAAATAGAGATCGCATCGGCGTGCCGTTTTCTCCGACACGACCGTGCGGGTTAAAGTGACGTGTGGGAACTGGCGGAATCCAATTTGGATCTCCGGATTGGGTTGGGCTTTGAAATGATGGATCTAAAAAATAGAAATTATATATAAAGGGTCAAAACACACAACCTGGGGGTCCAAAATCCCAAATAGGGATCGGATCGGCGTGCCGTTATCTCCGACACGACCGGGTGGGTTACAGTGACGTGTGGGAGCTGACGGAATCCAATTTGGATCCCGAAATTGGGTTGGGCATTGAAATGACGGATCTAAAAAACAACAAGTATATATAAAGGGTCAAAACACACAACCCGGGGGTCCAAAATCCCAAATAGGGATCGGATCGGCGTGCCGTTTTCTCCGACACGACCGGGTGGGTTAAAGTGACGTGTGGGAACTGGCGGAATCCTATTTGGATCTCCGGATTGGGTTGGGCATTGAAATGACGGATCTAAAAAACAACAAGTATATATAAAGGGTCAAAACACACAACCCGGGGGTCCAAAATACCAAATAGGGATCGGATCGACGTGCCGTTTTCTGCGACACGACTGGGTGGGTTAAAGTGACGTGTGGGAACTGACGGAATCCAATTTGGATCTCCGAATTCGGTTGGGCATTGAAATGACGGATCTAAAAGTAGCAAGTATATATAAAGGGTCAAAACACACAACCCGGGGGTCCAAAATCCGAAATAGGGATCGGATCGGTGTGCCGTTTTCTCCGACACGACCAGGTGGGTTAAAGTTACGTGTGGGAATTGACGGAATCCAATTTGGATCTCCGGATTGGGTTGGGCATTGAAATGACGGATCTAAAAAACAGTCATGTATATATAAAGGGTCAAAACACACAACCCGGGGGTCCAAAATCCCAAATAGGGATCGGATCGGCGTGCCGTTTTCTCCGACACGACCGGGTGGGTTAAGGTGACGTGTGGGAACTGGCGGAATCCAATTTGGATCTCCAGATTGGGTTGGGCATTGAAATGACGGATCTAAAGAACAACAAGTATATATAAACGGTCAAAACACACAACCTGGGGGTCTAAAATCCCAAATAGGGATCGGATCGACGTGTCGTTTTCTCCGACACGACCGGGTGAGTTAAAGTGACGTGTGGGAACTGACGGAATCCAATTTGGATCTCCGAATTGGGTTGGGCATTGAAATGACGGATCTAAAAAATAGCAAGTATATATAAAGGGTCAAAACACACAACTCGGAGGTCCAAAATCCAAAATAGGGATCGGATCAGCGTGCCGTTTTCTCCCACACGATCGGATGGGTTAAAGTGACGTGTGGGAACTGATAGAATCTAATTTGGATCTCCGGATTGGGTTGGGCATTGAAATGACGGATCTAAAAAATAGTCAAGTATATATAAAGGGTCAAAACACAACCCGGGGGTCCAAAATCCCAAATAGGGATCGGATCGGCGTGCCGTTTTCTCCGACACGACCGGGTGGGTTACAGTGACGTGTGGGAACTGACGGAATCCAATTTGCATCTCCGGATTAGGTGGGGCATTGAAATGACGGATCTAAAAAATAGTCAAGTATATATAAAGGGTCGAAACACACAACCCGGGGGTCCAAAATCCTAAATAGGGATCGGATCGGCGTGCCGTTTTCTCCGACACGACCCAGTGGGTTAAAGTGACGTGTGGGAACTGACTGAATCCAATTTGGATCTCTGGATTGGGTTGGGCATTGAAATGACGGATGTAAAAAACAGCCAAGAAACGATGGATCTAAAAATAGTATCTAATTAAACTTGAGAAATAATCACATATTTTAAATTTATTTTTTTAAAATAATGTGTGTCTTTTAATTATTATTAATGTTTCTCATATTATGTTTTTTTAATATAGGATCCACCTCCGGCACCTGACGATGACGAGGCAGGGACAAAAGACGATCTAGCAGATCTGTCTTGGTTTTTTGTATTTATTATTTTGTATGATTTTATATTTATTGTATTTTATGATATTATGTTGACCGTGAGTATCTGTGAAATTTATGAATATTGTAGCAGGTTTGAAAAATCTTTTTTATTTGTCAATTTAAAAAAAATATATACTGCACATTTCTGACGGATATTCCGACGGATATTTATTCGTCGGAAATTTACATTACCGACGGAATAAATATATCGGTACTTCCGTCTATAGTTCTGACGGATTGTTCCGACGGGTTTCTGTCGGTAAATACTGACGGTTTGTTTCAGTCGGAAATGCTAATTTACCGACGGAAGCAATCGGTCGGTAAGTCCGTCTATATTTCTGACGGATTTTTCTGACGGGTTTCTATCGGTAAATACGGACGGTATTTCTGACGGATTAGTCCGTCGGCGTTTTCCGACCTATTTCCGACGGCATTCTCGTCTTTCGGTAATTTCTGACCAACAATTTCCGACGGACAATTTCCGACGAGCTTCGGACGGAAATCTGTTAGAAGGATCATGTTCCGATGGATTGCCGTCGGATTTTCGACGGATTATGTCTGTCGAAAATATCGCTTTTCCCTGTAGTGAGCACCGGAGATAACATGCCTGAGGAAATGAACCTCGCGCAACCAGAAATCGCACTTGCTGAACTTAGCATACAGCTTGTGCTCACGGAGAACCTTTAATATTACCCTCAAATGCTGACGGTGTGTGGCCTCGTCCGGAGAGTAGACCAGCACATCATCAATAAACACTATAACAAAGCTATCTAGATACGGCCTAAACACCCTGTTCATGAGATCCATGAACGCTGCAGGGGCGTTGGTCAATCCGAATGGAAGGACCAAAAACTCATAATGTCCATAACGAGATCTGAATGCCGTCTTGGACACATCTTCACTCCGAATCCTCAACTGATGATAACCAGAACGCAAATCAATCTTAGAAAAGATTGATGCATCTTGCAACTGGTCAAACAAATCATTAATACGAGGTAAGGGATACATGTTCTTCACTGTCACTTGGTTTAGCTTCCTATAATCGATGCATAACCTAAGTGACCTGTCCTTCTTCTTGACGAATAATACAGGTGCGCCCCAAGGGGAAACACTAGGGCGAATAAATCCCTTATTTAGCAACTCTCGCAACTGCCTCCTTAACTCGGATAACTCCGCATGTGCTATCCGATATGGAGCCTTTGAGATAGGAGAGGTGCCCTAAAGCAACTCTATGGTGAACTCTATCTCTCTATCCGGTGGCAAACCAGACAAATCATCGGGAAAGATGTCTGGAAAATCTTGTACTACCTCGATCTCTGCAAGAGTAGGTGACTCATCAGTGTTAGGTACTAATACCACGCTGGCAAGAAAAGCGTCACAACCCTTATTTACCATGCACATCGCCTTCATGGCAGAGATGACCAACTTTCCCGCCAAGTTCCTTGGCAAGGGATGAGAGAACTCATCCTCACGAGGAATGCGGAAAACAATCCTCTTCCCATGACAATCTACTAACACGTAGTGCTCCTCTACCCAATCCAGACAAAGAATAGCATCATAGTCCTTCATCTTTAGCAAGAAGAAGCACCCTTCTAGGACTCTATCCTCAATGCACACAGGTAACGACGGAATGCACTTCCTAGTCGACACCGTACCTGCAGGGGTGTGCATAGACAAAGGGACCTCTAAATCCTTAGACTCTATGCCTGACTCTAGGGCTAACTGCCTAGCAAACCGCTCGGAAATGAACGAGTGAGTGGCACCCGTATCAAACAAAACCCGAGCGTGCACACCTAGAAGTAAAACCGTACCTTCAGTGACATGCTCTGCCTGCTCGGCGTCCTCGCGCGCTAAAGCAAACACTCAAGCTGGGGCTCGAGGCCTTCCTGGTCTTCCTGTAGCTGGAGCTGCTACTGCTACTGCTGCTGGGGCTGGCGCTCCGCGCTGGACTCCCTGCTGAAGTCTCGGACAATCCTTGATCTTATGGTCACTATTTCCGCACTTCAAGCACTTTCCCGTAATTATCCAACATTCCCTACCACCATGTGTCTTCCCACAATGGGGACACTCTTTCTTCACACAAGGGGAACGTACAGAAGGTACATGAGTACTGTCGACTGCTATTGATCGCTGCTGTGTCTGGTACACTGCTTTCTTCTTGTCCTGCCACTAGAATGCAGCTGCAGGCCTCTTCTGCGAAGCCTTCTTCTCTTTGAGATACTGCTGCATCTCACCCTCCTATCTACAAGGAGCACTAAGGGCCTCGTCCAAAGTGCGATGGTCGAACGCCACTAGCCTCGTCGTCAGTGATGGTTTGAGTCCTATCACAAACTTCTTCACCTTTATGCGCTTATCAGCCACAATGTGAGGTGCATACTTAGATAGTTCTACAAACCTTGCCTCATACTCTAGCACGGTCATGGAGCCTTGAGTCAAAGAGAGGAACTCCTGCTCCATCCGATCTTGAATATGCTCGGGGACGAACTTGGCCCGAAAGAGCCTCACGAACTCGTCCCAAGCAACATCAACTGCGCCGTCCTCAAACCGTATACGTAGTAATGAAGCCCACCAAACATCAGCTCTTTCCTGCAACATTATCTTCATAAGCACCAACTAACAAATTCTAATTTACCAGAACATACAAGCATATAAAACTAAAGCATACTTGTAGCATGTAGGTGGCCAAAGTAACTTTATCCTCGTCCGCACACCTAATAGCTCGGAAGATCTTCTCGATGTCCCTCATCCAGCTTTCAGCTAGTAACGGATCGCTCTCCCCCTTAAAAGAGGGTGGCAGCATCCTCTTGAATCTTTCCATGATGGAAGGTCCACCATGGTCTTGAGTTGGAACATGAGCCTGCTACATCCAACAACAAATAATACACATTCAACATAACATCATACAATTAAATAAAACAGACTACACCTTGATTGATTATGCTAACCTGAGCCTCCAACTGAGCCTGGAGTGCAGCCTGGGTGTGGGCCTGCATCTACATGGCCTGCACCAAACCTTGCATGAACACTCCATAATCCACAGGCGGCGGTGGGGGAAGTACAGGACCCTACAGTGCCGAGGCCTGCTGCTCCGCCCGCTCCTCACGTCTCGGCTCATCCTCACGGGCCGGTGCTCCGCCACGCCTACCTCTCGAAGCCATGGCTGCAATAAATTTCAGCCACTATTAGAGCTACGTTAATTTATTTCCTAACCATTTTCTTATCTATTTTTCATTCATTATTAATCAATTCTACACATGTGGACATTCCTATGTAGACTTAGCATGTAATGGGGATGATGACTTATATATATTCATGTGCCATCTCAACCGGTCGTTCTGATACGAATCTCTGCGACGACCCTCTTTATACTGGTACGATTATACCAATCCACGTCGTTATAATGACTGTCATCACAGTGGGACATTTACCCAAACAATCACATACGATTGAGATGCTCGCAAATATAAATACAGAGTAGCGGAAGCAAAAAAACTCCTTGTCTTCATTTCATCATCCACATTTAACATACATGATTCAAAATAGAATTAAAGTTAACTAAAGTCCACGAAAATAAAGTGATAAAAATCAGATTACATAATTCGTCAACAATGACATAATAGTTTCATTACAATGCCTCAATTACATACAATTAAAGAAAAATGTCACGATGACGACTCCACTAGGTTACTCGCCACGCTCGGAGTCACTCTCCATGGTCTCCTCTAACGATGTAGGGTCACCAACTAAACCTATACGCTGAAGCAAGGAATGAGTCTAAAAGACTCAGCAAATAACACCACATACCTCATACATGCATATATCACAGTAGGTTTTTCATTCCAATTTACAAAGCAAAACATATAGCATGCTTGGACATTGATAGAAGACAACCTATCATGATAATTCTACAAAATTTAAAACACATGGTACATGAATTAAGCCATTCCAAAATAAATATCCTATCACATGCTTTCTACTCATGTAATCACATGAAAGCTACATTTTAAATGAGGCTATAGCTTGGAAGCAACCAAACATGGGATTCTTGCATGCATAAAGGAAGCAATTCTATCATGGTTTCTACACATTCTTACACATGCACATTATCATTTTATACACTTTAAGGTTGCTTTTTTGACATGGATTTAGAAATTCGCATCCTATCACATGAGAGCTACATTCTCGATTTAACTACAATGTGATAGCACTTAAACATGGAAACGTTTACACATAAGCAAGAATTGTTCCTAACATGGATTCTACGCATTTTTACACATATAAACATTCTTATAAACACAGCGAGGTTGTTGTTGTAACATAATTTCACATTAATGTATTATGGATCACAATTTCACAATCTAACTTATTGGTTTCACATGTTTGCACAATCACTCATTCACATAGTTCTCTTTTACACATTGCACATTTACACATATTCACACTACATAATTTACACATAGCCACATTCACATTTCACAATTTAGTACCGTGACACATAGTCCAAACCACCATTAGAAGGACACATCACATAACACATACACATAGACGTCACCCAGGCAATACAGTGACGACTCTTGGACTGTGCAGACCGGGAGAACAAGTCTCCACTCTAACCAGTGTTACTTGTCCACCTCCAGGATTTCATCCTAATGCCCTTAGGATCTTAACACATTGAACCTTCCGATGGGGACTTTTCCATGGTATGGTTCCACAGCCCTCTTTGGAAGCAGTGTCACACATGGCACATACTTTTACACATTACACATTTCGATTTTTTTTTTAACACACATTTTACACATGTCTTTACATTCTCTCACTTATGCACATGGCTCTGTTTTCCTAATCATGATACTATTGTCGACAGAAATCAAACACTCAGTAGCTCACATTAATCAGGTTGGCAATCACATCATCAAATCATATTCATGATAGCATGCATTTATCACATATTTTCACAAGGAAATTTCATAATACACTTTACAGTTATCCAAATATCATGAAATTTTAACCACAAACTAATAGCAAGTTCATGACCTGGCATACAAATTTCCAGACTTTTCTAAGTCATATTACATTTACAGAAATTAAAACATTCAGTTTCATGCCATTCATAATTCAATTTATCATGGAACATAACATGAATATCCAGTTTGACATTTCATAGCCCTGAACCTAACATACACATCATCACAAGAATTTTCCCTGGATTTATTGCACAACACACAATTTACTGTAAATTTTACAAATCCTATGCATGTCTTCTATTTCCAAAACAGAAATTACAGTAAATCCCACAATCATGGAAAAATTCTCAAAATTGCAGGGCATGGACTGATACGTATATACATGGTTTAGAAAAGTTTAGGGCATTCCATTCTTCAGGGATCATGTAGACAATAGGTGAACATGCATAATCCATTTTCCAAACATGTATTTCAATAAGTTTAACAATTCATGCCATTCACCAAAAAGCACAAAAAATTTCACACACATCACATTGTCTATTTTACATAACATATACGATTACATTATATCCTCATGCGAAAACATTTCAGAAAATAAATCGTATACAAGGGAGAACAGCTCACTGTTCTACCCTGAAGAACTTAACGGCACAGTCTGGCCGTTAATGGAGCTTAACGGCAACATCATTGGCCATTAATTGAAGATCTTAACGGTAAGGGGTCTTGCCGTCAAGTTCAGGTCTATGCAAAACACAGACCCGAGCTCCAAAAGAAGGGGAAGTGTGAGGATCCAAGACACGAGGAAAATCTGAAAAAATGGTAAAACCCTACTAGACTCATACATGGACGAAATGTATGGGTTACTTGCCTCTAAGTAATTCTTCAAAGGGATCAAAGAGGTTGATGAAGCTCTCCTTGGGCAATCCCAAGAAGCCTGCAAAATCTTCTTGCTCCGGGTTCTTGGTCGATCTCCATAGCAGGTTGGAGTCGGGGAAGCCTTCCTCTAGGCTCCAGCTAGCTGCCAGTTGCTGTAGGTCGCCGGATGTGCTCCAATTTTCCGGATCAAAGCATGCAAACTTCAGATTTTTTCTCACAGCTAGAGCTAGGGTTTCTCTCCTCTCTTCAAAGAGTCAAGAGAGCTCTTCTGGTGCAGAAGGGGTTTGGTTTATAGGAGAAGGGGTTTGGGATATCTCGGAGGGGTGATGGGATGGCCTGATAGCCGTTGGGGACATCTCCCCAATGGCTGGGCTTGCTTGCCCCCGTAATTTTGGGGTCTGCAACGCATGCAGGTCAGAGATATTAACGTCCACATCCATGGCCGTTGACTTAAGTATTAGCATCCATCGAGGTGGACGCTGACTCATCATGGACGTCCATCCATGTGGACGCCAATTTGGCCCTTCGGTCAGAACTTAAAACATGCAGAAACCATGCTTAACATATACATATATATACATGCCATATATATACTATCATGTACACACTACCACCATGCAATTCATACACTATTTACAACTAATTATACACATGCACACATAAGTATAACTAGTTAATTCGTACGTAGATAAGTACATCTATGCATACACAAGCATGAATTATTTACACGTAATAAAGTAATACAACAAAATTTGAGGGCCTTACAGGTGAGGTCGCTTTTGCACTCGTAAAGTATATGGTTGGCATAGTTCGTTGGACGAGGTCTCTTAGGCACTCGTCAGGAACATGGATACGACATCCGACGTGAAGAGAAGGTGAGGTTGCTTTGGTACTAGTAAAGTACGTGGATGTCATAGTTCGTTGGACGAGGTTGCTTTGGCACTTGTCAGGAACATGGATACGACATCCAACGTGAAGAGAAGGCGAGGTCGCTTCAGCAGTCGTGAAGTACATGGACGTCGTAGTTCGCTGGACGAGGTCGCTTCGACTCGTCAGGAACATGGATACGATGTCCAAGTGAAATAAGAACAATGTCGCTTTAGCACTCGTGAACTACTTGGATGTTGTAGTTTGCTAGACGAGGTCGTTTCTACTCATTAGGAACATGGATACGATGTCTGATGTGAAATAAAGGTGAGGACGCTTCGGCACTCATTGAGAACGTGGATGTCGGAGTTTGCTGGATGATGTCACTTCGGCACTCGTTGGGAACATAGATACGACACCCGATGTGGGGAGAACAAGGTCGCTTCGACTCTTGTCAAGTACAAAGATGCAACTAGCATCTAGCCCGAATGCCGATAAAAGAGTCCTACCAACATGAGGATTGGTAGTCGACGTTTGAGGGCGACGAGTCGCTTTATAGCCACTTCACCCATTGATATCATATTAGTATCAAAGGACGCAGCACAAGGAGATCGCATTGGCGATCTCGGCTGCCCCGACACCGTGAGTGGATGAAGAACCGATCATCTCGTCCCACAGGTTGAATTGTCGGCGGAGACAATGCGAGGTGGTCGCGTCAGCGATCTCGGCTGCCCCGACTCCGTGAGGAGACGGAGAACGGATCGTCTCATCCCACACGCTGAAGGTGGTCATAGGGGTCAGATCCAACCTCCAGAATTGACCTCCTTTCTGGTCATAAAGGACAGATCCGACCTCGAGAATTGACAAGCTTTTCACCTCGATGAGGTCGCCTCGACATGAAGAATACGAGGTCGCTTCGGCACTCTAAAGATTGATTGGAGACCGACTGGGATGCTATGAGGTGTTGTAGTCCCTTAGATCAAGACATGGCCATGTGGAGGCTATGACATAGTGCAAAACGGCAAAACCTGATGGTCGACACGTAGGCTACAAGGCGCTGCAAACCTACAGCTTTAGTGAATGTGCGACGTGTTGCCCTAGCCCTAAGGACAACAACAAGTCACTTTGTAGATTTGTTTTGGTGCCGATGACGAGTCGCTTAATAGCATCGTCTTGTGCCTGCAAGGAATTTACGGGGTCCATACCGTGTGGTCGAGGATCTCGATTTCGGGACATGCCAGTTATTAAACCTCAATAGGTCAGCGATTCCAATAACTTGCATGGCCGAGCATCTGCTAGGGCATTTATCATTTAATGGCTATTTACATTGTGTGAGTTAGTCGTCGACAAAGTATTGCGAACCAACGAGTCGCTTCATAACATTGTCGCCCATTGATATTGTATAGGCATCAGTGGTCTGCCACGAAGTTGCCTCGGCGCAATGTTCAAAACCCGACGTGTAGGGAGTGTAGAGAAGACGAAGTTGCTTTGGCACTCGTAAAGAGGTCAGATGATTATTGTTGGGCCTTATGGATGACGTGATGGTCTAATGTTAGGCATGATGACTGACATCTAAAGGCGAAGAGTCACTTTATAACATCGTCCCCTGTCAAATGATTAGATGAGGGTCACCACCCGACACGGTTAATGTCGTAAAGTCGTCGGCTCAGTTCTGTAAGACTCGAAAAATTCTGACAATATGAGTTAACAAATGGTTAGTTAGGTTCTCTCGTCCCGACCTCCTTAGTCGACAAAGAATAACCAAGTTTCCATCTCCAAAGGCTTGGTCCCTACGACACTCGATCTGTGGACTTTGTTTCGCATTGGCTAATAATCTTAGACGTTGGGCGATGTGCTAAGGTCTCGGCTGGCTAGAACAAAATCTTGCCATGGACAAGTTCTCGTAGAGGACCGACGACCCAAACGCATGAGAATCATTGCAATTGGCAAAAAAGTTTGCAATTGGTGAAGAAAAGGAGTTATATTGGTAAACGAGAAGATTCAAAAGGCCTTGGTAAAGTGCCAAGGAATGAAGAAGGGTACATTTGTTGGCCGTTAGCTCGAGCACCTGAGCCATGATGACATCATCCATGCTGACTTGTGTCTCCTCAGTGTCGGGCGCGATAGGCGTGTCGAAAATGATAACTTCAGCAGTGGCCTCGAGGCCCTCTTCGATGGCGGCAACTAGTTTGTCATCAATGGCATCCACGATGTCCTCATCCTCGGTGTCAGCATCTGTGACATCCTCATCATCAGTGTTGTCCACCAATCCTAATAGGTCATATTCGGGATGGAGTTCTCAGAGGCGCCCAAGGTAGTTGTCATATCCTGCCTGGAAGAGATGGCCGATCTCTTCGTTGAGCATCTAATATGCGCAGTACTTGGCAATGGCCTTAGCACACTCTTCTTCAGCCAGCTTCATGTTCATCATTGCCCATGTGCCTCCCTCTCAGCAGGGAGGGTCTCGTTGAGCTCTTCGGCTGATAGCTTCAGTCGAGCAGCGTTCTCCTCGGCGCTCTTCACCCATTATTGCTCCTCAACAAGGAGCTTTTCGGCCTCCTTAGCCTTCTTCTCAGTGGCTTTGTCCTTCTTCTCAGCCTCGGTCACTCATCTTGTGGCATTGGTCTGGGTCGTCTCGACCTTGAGGTGCAAGGTCTCGAACAGCGCCAGCTGATTCTGGTTGGTATGGTATGATGATCAGTTTATCTCCATGTAATTTAAATTAATTACATATCTATTTTAGTGATTAACCAAACAATGATAAATGTTTAATCTAACAATTTATTATGAGATTTTAAGCACAAGAAATAAACCAAGGGTAAACAAGCAAATCAACCATGATGTAAGTATTCATCACTCTACAACAATGTAAGTTTGAAGCATTATATTTGTCTAAGTTCATAACGATTTCTATGAAGATATAACGATTTTCTTACATTCATAAAGATTTCATATTCGATAAGTGATCGCAACGATTTGCCCTCACAACGATTTGACGATTTGCCCTCACAACGATTCGATAAGTGATCATAACGATTTGCTCTCGTAACGATTTGCTATCGTAACGATTTCTTTAGTAATCATAACGATTTGCTCTCGTAACGATTTCTTTAGTGATCATAACGATTTGCTCTCGTAATGATTTCTTTAGTAATCGTAACGATTTCTTTAGTGATCATAACGATTTGCTCTCGTAACGATTTCTTTGGTAATCATAACGATTTTCTCTCGTAACGATTTCTTTAGTAATCATAACGATTTGCTCTCATAACGATTTCTTTCGTAATCATAACGATTTGCTCTCGTAACGATTTCTTTACTAATCATAACGATTTGCTCTCATAACGATTTCTTTAGTGATCATAACGATTTGGTCTCACATCGATTTTCTAAGTAAGAATAACGATTTGATCTCTGTAACGATTTGATAAGTTACATATCGACTCTGTTACTGTAATGATTCATTAAGTTACATAACGACTTGATCACTATAACGATTCGATACAACAAATAACAATTCGTTCACATTGTCTTTAACAAGTTGACTATAACGACTCGTGCATAATGATTTGCTTATGAAGTCACAATGATTTGTATCTACAACGATTTGGTTATTAGTACATCAGTGTGCTTATGAGCGCACAATGATTTACATGAATATCAACTCATTTGCATAACGATTTCATAAGTCATGCATATAACGATTTCGCGAAAAATAACGATTTGCCTTTCGAGCTGATTTTTGAATTTGTTGAAAAGTCAAAGTCTTCTCGTATGTCTTTTTGACATCAATGCATTTATTACGATAGTATGTATCACTGCATGTATGCAGACGATATCTCCTATTCTCCTACTTATTCGGTAGATATCTTTTTAGAAGAATAGAATGTAACTTCTATTTGTGTATAAAATCAATCTAACGTTGACTAACAAGAGATAGCTTAGCTGTCTATTGTTTGAGCTCGTAATGCGTGCAAGTCACTGACAGCACTCGTCATACAACGTTGGACAAAATAGAAGCCAAAGAATATTACAGAAGATCTTCTCTCTTTACGTGCATGAAAAGATAAAAGACTGTTGACTAGAAGCTTCCAAGGGTCAAGCAGTCTAACGTACACTTATGCATAGAGACAACGGACACTCCAACGTTTGAATTTCAAATATTGATATATATAGAAGAATGAAGTTCGACAATTGAAGATGGTTAGAGTATAGTAAGCTACAATGCCTTCAACCTTCTACAAGCCATTCTTAGAGCCAAGCACAAACTCTCATTAGTTTTAGCTCTTGCTCTCGGTGCTAAGTTCACATCTGTGTGAGAGCCTTTCGCTCTGAGAAGAGTCCTTGATTGCTTCTCAGTCCTTGCATCAGATCAAGCAGTGTTCTATAAGCTTGATCTAGGGGCATCATCTGTTTGATCACTATTTCTTGAGTTGTTCCCTTCTGTTGTGAAGGAGGACCTGGTGGGATCCAGGGTGTGTCTTTCCCTTCGTTTTGAAGGAGGACCTGGTGTGGTATCCATGGGGTTGTAATTCCCTTTGGGTTGAAGGAAGACCAGCTACGCCTGGGTGTAAGGGTCCTTAATGGGGACTGTACCCTTGGTAGTTAAATCCTGAGATTTTGCTCAGAGACTGGACGTAGGACTCCTAAGGAGAGGAGATCCGAACCAGGATAATTCCTTGTGTTGTGTGATTGTCTTTGTGTGATTGCTGTTTATCTTCACTCTCACTAACATCCATCGAAGTGTATTTTGTGTGAACGTTTTTGTGTACAGGGTTAGTAGACGATGTTTTAAAGCCCCATTCACCCCCCCTCTGGGCTTGCTAGCTGGGCAACAAGTGGTATCAGAGCAAGTCACTTCAACAAAGAAAAAGATCCAACGATCTGAAGAGAAAAGATCAAATGGCTGCTCAAGGAAACATTGAAGGTCAGTCTGTCAACCGACCTCCTCACTTCGACGGTGAAGACTACACTTACTGGAAGACCAGAATGGAGTACTTATTCCAAGGATTCAATTTTCAGATTTGGTCAATCATAGAAGAAGGAGATCTCATTGTCCTAAACTCAAGGTAGAATTGGACAGATGATGATAGAAAGAAGATCTCCCTCAACTGCAAAGCTAAGTGTATCCTGTGTTGTGCTCTTAGCAAGAAAGAGTTTAACAGAGTCTCAGCCTGCAAATCTGCAATGGAGATGTGGGAGAAGCTGAGAATCACCTATGAAGGGACTGATAATGTCAAAGAAACAAGAATAGATATACTAGTGGCTCAATATGAAAAGTTTCAGATGCAACCAGGAGAATCTATAACCCATATGTTCAGCAGGTTTATAGATATAACAAATGGGTTAGCTGTTCTTGGTAAGACATATAAAATTGGAGAAATGGTAAGAATGATTCTAAGATTTTTACCAGCAGTATGGACTCCTAAGGTAACAGCTATATTAGAGGCCAATGACCAAAAGAAGATGTCATTGGAGAAACTCATTGGATCCCTCATGGCCCATGAGGTAAACATGGAAAGATTAGGAGAGTCATCAAGAAAGAAGAAACACACCAATGCTCTCAAAGCAGCAAAATGCAGCTCTAAGGGACCATCAGAAGACGAAGATAGCAGTGAAAATAGTGAAGACGAAGAAGCAATGCTGTCTAGGAAACTGCAATGGATTTTGGCCAAGAAAAAGAAGTATCCATTTGGCAGACGATATTTCAAAAAGGGAAAGGATTTCAAGAAACCTAAAGCAAAGGACATCAAAAGGAATGAACCAACTTGTTATGAGTGCAAAAGGCCAGAACACATCACCGCAGAGTGTCCATAACTCAAGAAAACTGAATTCAGGAAGAAGGACAGTTCAAGAAAGTTCAGAAGACATATGAAGAAAGCCATGGCAACAGCTTGGGACAACAGTAGTGACTCGGACAGCGAGTCAAGCTCAACCAGCGAGGAAGAAAAAAAGGCTAACCTAGTCTTCATGCAGACGTCACAGAAAAGGTAACCTCTGACTCATCCTTTGATTCCTACAATGATTCTGATTCAGATAACTTAGAAGATGCTTTTAATGAATTATATGGTAAATATAGAGAAATATCTAAATTAGTAAAAGCTAGTAAGAAAAATGTTACATGTCTAGAGAATACCAATTCAGACTTAAAATCAGAAAATGAACAACTAGAGAAGCAAGTTAATGAACTCAAAAGAAGAAATGAATTGCTATGTGAAAATCTAAAAGATAGAAATGAATAAATAACAAAATTAGAAAAACAAGAAAGTTCAGACGAACTAAAAAATGAAATCAAAATTTTAACAGAAGAAATGATAAACTATCAAATACCTTAGAAAAATTCACTAATGGTAAGAATTCTCTAATACTGAGAGGTGCTAGATGGTCAGGAAAAACGAAACATGGACTAGGCTATACGCCCCCAGATAATGAAGACACAACAATATACCCTAAGACATATCCAACTCCAAAATTTGTACCTGAACAGGACATAGCATACAAAGCTAACCTTAAATATCTTGAAAAAGTAACTAGAACAACATGCTGCACTCACTGCAACAAACTAGGACACAACAAGACTTCATGTCCAACTAAATATAAAAGGTGGATAATCAAAACGAAAAATGATGATACTAACTAACCAGGACCGAAAAGAACTTGGGTACCTAAAGCTTAATGTTTTTATTTCAGGGAAACCTTCGAGCATCCAAATGGTATTTAGATAGTGGATGTTCAAGGCACATGTTAGGAAATAAAAACCTGTTTTCTCACCTCGAAGCTGAAGAAGGAATACTCACCTATGGAGACAACAGAAAAGGGACTGTTATTGGCAGTGGTTCAGTAAGCAGCAAAGGAAAAATAGTAATTGAAGAAGTTATGTGCGTGAAAGGTCTGAAGCATAATCTCATCAGTATAAGGCAGCTTTGTGACAAGGGTCATCAGATAAAGTTTCAAGAATCCAAGTGCAGCATCATGAAGGATGGAGTAGTCATTTTTGAAGCCTACAGGGAAAAGAACCTGTACGTGCTATATCTTGAAGAATTAAAGGAGCAAGATATCTGTTTAGCAGCAAGGAAAGAGCAGTCAACTGAGCTGTGCACAGAAGATTGGGCCATTACAGTTTGGATGGTATGAAGAAGCTAATAAAGAGAAGCCTGGTGGAAGGTCTACCAAAGGTCAGCACAAAAATGGATGGTATTTGCAGACCATGTGCTAAAGGAAAGCATGCTAAGAGCTCCTTCAAATCAAAAACTGTAGTAACCACCTCTAAACCCTTAAAGCTCCTTCATATGGACTTATTTGGGACAATGAGGACCATGAGTCTTGGAGGAAAGAATTTTGGATTCGTTATAGTTGATGACTATTCCAAATTCACATGGGTCTCATTCTTGGAACATAAAGATGATACATTTGACAGCTTTGTAAGTTTCAGCAAGAAAGTACAAAAGGATAAGAGATATAGCATTGTTAGAATCCGATCAGATCATGGAGGAGAATTCCAAAATGAAAAATTTGTCAAGTTCTATGAAGATCAAGGAATTGAGAATAACTTCTCAGCACCGAGGACACCACAGCAAAATGGGGTTGCTGAGAGGAGAAATAGAACTCTATTGGACATGGCGAGAACAATGCTGTTAGAATATGATCTGCCAAGATAATTCTGGGCTGAAGCAGTGAACACAACAAGTTACCTCATAAAAAGAGTAATGATCAGACCCATACTAAAGAAGACAACTTATGAGCTGTACAAAGGAAAGAAGCCAAAGATCAGTCACTTCAGGACATTTGGATGTCCTTGCTTCATCCACAATAACGACAAACGAGATATTGGTAAGTTAGATGCCAAATCAGATGAAGGCATCTTCATGGGGTACACTTCTAAACCCAAAGGGTATAAAGTATTTAATAAACGCACCTTATTAATTGAACAATCTGTGCACATTATCTTTGATGAGACTAATCCTTCCTTGAGAAAGGAAGAAAATAGTGATAATGACAATACATATGAATTGTCCGAAAAGCTAAAGAATACATCATTTGAGGTCAAAGAAGATCCACGTCTGGAAAATCTGCAAGAAAATGAAATTCCACATCAAAACCTTCCAAAGGAGTGGAGATACAAAAGGGATCACCCACTTGAGAATATAATTGGTGATCCAACTGTAGGGGTAAGAACAAGAGGTATTGTAATCCCTTGCGATTACCTAGCATTTATTTCACAAATAGAGCCTAGGACAGTCAATGAAGCTCTCACTGATGAATCTTGGATTTTAGCCATGCAGGATGAACTGAATCAGTTTAAGAGAAACCATGTGTGGTCACTTGTTCCTAGACCATCAGATCATCCAGTTATTGGCACCAAATGGGTGTTCAGAAATAAATTGGATGAAGTTGGTGTAATCTTAAGAAACATGGCCAGATTGGTAGCTCAAGGCTATTCCCAAGAGGAAGGCATAGATTTCGATGAAACCTATGCACCTGTAGTTAGACTTGAGGCTATTAGAATTTTACTTGCATATGTATCTACACTAGACTTGAAATTATTTCAAATGGATGTCAAGTCTGCATTTCTAAATGGTTTCATTAAGGAGGAAGTTTATGTAGAACAACCTCCAGGTTTTGATGACACTGAATCTCTGAATCATGTTTTTAAACTACACAAAAAACTATATGGTTTAAAACATGCATCTAGAGCCTTGTATGAAAGGCTTAACTCATTTCTATTAGACCATGGTTTCAGTAGAGGTCAAGTAGATAGTACACTATTTATCAAGTCCAAGATCAAACATATATTACTTGTACAAATTTATGTAGATGACAAAATTTTTGGTTCAACTGATGAATCTCTTTCCAAGTACTTTGAAAAGCTTATGCAGGGAGAATTCGAGATGAGCATGATGGGGGAGCTAAACTACTTCCTTGGATTGCAAATCAAGCAAGAAAAAGATGGGACCCACATCTGTCAAGCTAAATACACCAAGGAACTCTTAATGAAATTTGGATTCGATAATGCCAAGCCACTGTCAACACCTATGAGCATATCAGCGAGGATGGACAGTGACAAGAATGGTAAGAAAGTAGATCAAAAGATCTACAGAGGTATGATAGGCTCCTTACTTTACCTAACAGTAAGTAGACCTGATATTTTATTTAGTGTATGCATGTGTGCAAGGTATCAGGCAGATCGTAGAGAATCTCATCTAATTTCAGTAAAAAGAATTTTTAGATATTTAGCTAAAACTCATGATTTATGTCTTTGGTATCCAAAGTCATGTGAAATTAACTTAGTAGGATATTCTGATGCTGACTATGCTGGATGCAAGATAGATAGAAAAAGCACCAGTGGTTGTTGTCAATTTCTTGCAGGATGTCTGATATCATGATCCTCCAAGAAACAAAACTCAGTAGCACTGTCAACAGCTGAAGCTGAGTACGTAGCTGCTGGAAGTTGTTGTACACAACTCCTATGGATCAAGCAACAACTTGAGGATTATAGGCTTCATATCAAGACAATTCCATTGTTATGTGACAACACCAGTGCCATAAATCTCACCAAAAATCCAGTACAGCACTCAAGGACTAAACACATTGAGGTTAGATATCATTTCATTCGTGATCATGTAGCTAATGGTAACATAGATATTTCATTTATTGATACAAATAATCAGTTAGCAGGTATCTTCACAAAGGCCTTACCTGAAGAGAGGTTTACATCTCTTAGAAGGGAATTAGGCATGTGTAAATTGTGAAAGATTTATCTGTTTAAAATTGAAATATTATTTTTCAGAATTTAAATTATTTTTCCTCCCAAAAATTTAAGCGTAATTCCAATTATTGCTAATTCTTTTAATTTTGTCATGACGGTTCGATATTTTATAAGAGTTTATTCTTATCGAACTAGTCAGTTTTGTCGTTTTCTGCCATTATGGCATCTCTAAATTCTAAAAGTCATTCTTTTAATTTTCCTTTAAATCCTGAAATCTGTGCGGCAACGATTCACATCTCTTCATCATCTTCTTCCTTCTGCCTGAGGCGATACCCTATCGACTCCGGCATCGACTCTCTGAAATTTCAAGCTTCCACCTCTTTCCCGCGAGAAATTTGTTGAGGGGTTCTACTCCTTTTTCCATTTCAATCGTCTAGAAACTTTTCCCCTCCAAAACCATGGCCTCTTCTGGTGTCTCCGGCAGCGTCAGGGGCTATGGAGCTGCATTTCTTACCGCCGAGCAGCAGGAAAGATTTGCTTCAGTAAAGACCAAGCTATGCGGCCACAAATAGTAGATGTGGCAGACCTGCAGAAGAATGGAATGGACAGTATCGTCGTAGCTATGGGCAGATTGAAGTGGAAAAGATAGCCACCCTATCAGAAGTAAGTTATCCAGACCTTATGAAAGCCTTCTATGTTTGTCTGAAGACAGAGGAAGATGGAACCCTGACTTCCAAGGTCAAGGGAACTCATATTTGGGTCACACAAGCACTATTAGCATCTCTCTTCGATGTGACAACCTCCGGACACAGTGGAGTTCGTACTGTGAATATCCAAGTGAAAGGTCTGGGGATTGTTGGTCCTGAATACAGATTGTAGGATGGAAAGCTAGACATCAACCAGTTGAATGCGTTCAATCGCTTATTGCATTTCATTGTGTGTCAAATAGTAGTCCCAAGGAGTGCCACCTTCTCCACTTGCACAAAGGTGGATTTTGACTTGATGTTCTGGGCTATCCAGAACTAAGAAATCAACACTGCAGAGATCATGATTGAAAGGATGAAGTTTACAAGCGAGCAAGTTTGGGATACAAAGAGTAAGCTGAATGTTTCTCTAACTTATGCTCATCTGCTCACCAAGATATTTCAACACTATGACATCAGTGTGGTGGGAGATGTGTTTGAGAAGATGGGCCAAGCTATCCGGTCCAGAAATTTGGGAAAAAGTGGTTTTTCGGTTGTCAATGGAGTTTGGACGAAGACTTCTGTGGCTGAGGGTGAAGCCATCATTGGTGAAGCCCAAGAGGTCCAAGACGCAGAAGTAGCAGCAGCAGAACCATCACCAGCAGCAGATCCAGTAGCTCCAGCAGAAAGAGCAGCAGCACCATCTGTGGAAGCAGTAGTAGCACCACCAGTAGATGAATCTAGCAGCAAGATTGAGGATATCCCTCCAGAGGATATTGAGCCCGTTGGGCATAGTTCAGAGGATCCTCTTCCCTCTTCCCGACTTGGCTCAGTACTCAGAGATGTACTGGAATCCATCCAAAGCTCTTTAAGGGATCCAGTAGTTAGTGAAGTTCAAATTGCAGAAGTCGTGGGATCAGGCCACATTGATTGATTGTTATGGAAGAAGCTCCCATTCAGGGGGAGCAAAGAATAGAGACCGAAGATGTGCCTATGGAAGATGTTCCAGCTCAGGGGGAGCAATCAATTGAGAAAGAGGCAGCAGCAGTTCAGGGGGAACAAAGTGCCAATGCCCCCATTGATGATCTATTTAGAGAAGGCATTGTGGAAAGTGCCTCAGAAGAAGAAATTGAAAATGTTGATCATGAAGAGCCCGTGGTTAGGGCAGGTGAAGACAAAAGAAAAAATGTGGCTAAAGAAGTTCCTCTCCTCACCAGTAAGCCACACAGGAGATCTGGAAAAAGAAGTTGAAAATCAATTTGAAACCTGTTGTTGAGCGCCTGGATGAGCAAGGCAAAATTTTGTGTTCCGTGAGGTCAGATATGGCCTCCATTTTTATTAGTCAAAGCTCATCTGCCCTTTCATTAGGGGCACTGTCATCTGAACTTGAAAGCCGTTGAAAAGATTATGACAGTCTGAGGAATATGCTTGTAGATTTGTCAGCATTTTTGAGGGAGCACTTACCATCTCATGCCCCTCCTTTTGGTAGTGCAGGGCCATTAGGGCCAAGTGAAGAGTCTAATAGGCCATCAGGGCCTGTCATTGCAGAGCAGCAACAAGAGGAAGAGTGGCCATCAGGGCCTTTGTCTGAAAAACCTGCAGGGCCAATTCTTGTTGAGGATGAGCACGCTGAACAAGTAGTTGCTGCTGAGGAATCTGGGCTAGCAGGGCCAGTAGAGGTTGCTTCACCTTCAGTGGAATCTGTGGTTGCAAGAGAAGAAGATCAGGTTGTAGCTCCAGAGCCCTCTGTCCTTCCTACCCTTCCCACTCCAGCACCTCCTTCTCCACCCACCTCATCCACTACACCTCCAGCTCCTCTCACCTTCAAACGACCCCACTCCAGAACCATTTCCTCACCTACACCTTTCTCTTCCAAAACTCCTTCATCTCCTACTTCCTCCACCATCATTCCTCCACCCTTATCTTCTGTTGAGGTTCCTCCTGCATCTTCTTCAGCAGGAGCCTCTTCCAGTGGTCCTTCTGCTTCAGGGCCTTCAGATCTCTCTTCCATCACCCCTGCTTCCCTCTTCCATCAACAAACACCCCCTTCTTTCATTACTATTATTCCTGAGGGTGCCCAATTAGCTCACACAGAAATCCAGGACATCAAGGATGAATTCGAAGTAGCAATACTTCGTTCAGTCCTGGCTGTTGGGACCCACTCTCATAGGACAGGCTCTTCCAGTCCTATTCCTAAGAAGAGGAGACTCACTTCCACCCATCCTATCTCTTCTGAACCTTGTTATCCTCCCCTTTGGTTCTCTCTTTCCATTTCCAATAAGCAACAACCTATCTATGGGGAATTTCTTCAAAAGGTAGTGTTTGCTCACCTCTTTGGCCTTCCTTTCCAAAATCTTTCGGCCCATCTCAATACCATTTTCCCATATGCTTTTCTTTCCAAGGCTCAACAGTCAAAATTTTTTTCCATGACTGAAGCCAGAACTGAAGAACAATGGACTCGGAGCAACAGAGATCTGTACAATCACTTTCGTCGTACTCAAGCTGCCAGATATCCACCGAGAGAAGCTCCTCTCCCTCTCTCTGAATGGTTTCAGATTCATCATAAAAATCTTTTTGGACCCTTCATTCAGAAGGAAATCAAGTTCATCCGGCAATACAAAATGTACTGCGATTACTGCTATCTTCATAACATTCCCGGGGTGTAGCTGGGCCAGTTCAGGCAAGCCATCCATGATCTAAGTTCCAGGGTTGCTCACACCGAAGCTCTCCGAGTTGACTTTGCCACTTTGGTCTTTCCTTATGCGGTGTTCCTTCCTCCACTTCACTCCCTGATCATGGATTCATCTGTGGGAACTCTCATGTTTGAGCGAGCTGCTCAGGTTATGGCTAGGCTCTCTGTGCAAGAAGGTCGTAACCTCACTTTTCATCGATTTGTCTTCAAGCAGTATCTTCAGGGGTACCTCAAGGCAGATGTCCTTGCCCCTATTCTATCTGAATGTGAGCGTCTGTCACCTGCTGATTGGAAAAAGCTCTACACTTTGTCCCCTCAACAGCTTAAAGAGTTGAATACTTCTCAGGCACACTCCCATCAACCTCTTCTGACTCCCGCTGAATTTCTGGATGCAAATTCTCTTCACCTTGTCCGGGACTCCTTCTTGAAATGGGAAGAATGGTACAGGGTCTTTCTAGAATTAAAGAAGGAATTTCGGCAGCATCAGATCATCTATCCCATTAAAATCACTCAGTTTCTTCAGTTTGCCAGTTTTGGTTGCTTTATCTCCGACAAGGTAGCTCTTGGCAATGACAAATACTGGGATTTCATATCAGATCAGAGACAGCTTCACATAAAGAGGATGACTCCCACCATGGGACCCTCCTATTGTATTGAGCTTGGAGCATTTCAAGCCTATTTTGAAGAGCAGGAATGCCAAGCGCTACCTATCATTAGGCGCTTTGCATCTCTATTGTCTCCTACCTTCTATCTCTCTGAACCCTCCAATGCTCCATAAATCTCTTTGTTTCTCTCTTTCTTTGCTCTTTTCACTCTTTCTTTCTCTCAAGCTCTTGTATCTTTTTGCTTACATGACAAAAAGGGGGAGAAATATACCATTTCTGAAATATTTTCCTTATATTCTTTTCGCAAGAATGCTTAGACTTATATCAAAATCATCTTTGCTAATTGTTAAGTTTTGTCATCACCAAAAAGGGGGAGATTGATGATCAGTTTATCTGCATGTAATTTAAATTAATTATATATCTATTTTGGTGATTAACAAAACAATGATAAATGTTTAATCTAACAATTTATTATGAGATTTTAAGCACAGGAAATAAACCAAGGGTAAACAAGCAAATCAACCATGATGTAAGTATTCATCACTCTACAACAATGTCAGTTTGAAGCATTATATTTGTCTAAGTTCATAAGGATTTCTATGAAGATATAACGATTTCCTTACATTCATAAAGATTTCATATTCGATAAGTGATCACAACGATTTGCCCTCACAACGATTCGATAAGTGATCGCAAAGATTTGCCCTCACAACGATTCGATAAGTGATCATAACGATTTGCTCTCGTAACGATTTCTTTAGTAATCATAACGATTTGCTCTCGTAATGTTTTCTTTAGTGATTATAACGACTTGCCCTCATAACGATTTCTTTAGTAATCGTAACGATTTCTTTAGTGATCATAACGATTTGCTCTCGTAACGATTTCTTTAGTAATCATAACGATTTGCTCTCGTAACGATTTCTTTAGTAATCATAATGATTTGCTCTCACAATGATTTCTTTAGTAATCATAACGATTTGCTCTCATAACGATTTCTTTAGTAATCATAACGATTTGCTCTCGTAACGATTTCTTTAGTAATCATAACGATTTGCTTTCATAACGACTTCTTTAATGATCATAACGATTTGGTCTCACATCGATTTTCTAAGTAAGAATAAATATTTGATATCTGTAATGATTTGATAAGTTACATATCGAGTCTGTCACTGTAACGATTCATTAAGTTACATAACGACTTGATTGTTGTAACGATTCGATACAGCAAATAATGATTCGTTCACATTGTCTTTAACAACTTGACTACAACGACTCGTGCATAATTATTTGTTTATGAAGTCACAATGATTTGTCTCTACAACGATTTGGTTGTTAGTACATCAGCGTGCTTATGAGCGCACAATGATTTACATGAATATCAACTCATTTGCATAACGATTTCATAAGCCATGCATATAACGATTTCGTGGAAAATAACGATTTTCCTTTCGAGCTGATTTTTGAATTTGTTGAAAAGTCAAAGTCTTCTCGTATATCTTTTTGACAGTAATGCATTTATTATGATAGTACGTATCACTGCATGCATGCAGACGATATCTTCTATTCTCCTGCTTATTCGGTAGATATCTTTTTAGAAGAATAGAATGAAACTTCTATTTGTGTATAAAATCAATCTAACGTTGACTGACAAGAGACAACTTAGCTATCTATTGTTTGAGCTCGTAATATGTGTAGGTCACTCACAGCACTTGTCATACAACGTTGGACAAAATAGAAGCCAAAGGATATTACAGAAGATCTTCTCTCTTTACATGCATGAAAAGATAAAAGACTGTTGACTGGAAGCTTCCAATGGTCAAGCAGTCTAACGTACACTTATGCATAGAGACAACAGACACTCCAACGTTCGAATTTCAAACGTTGATATATATAGAAGAATGAAGTTCGACAATTGAAGATGGTTAGAGTATAATAAGCTACAACGCCTTCAACTTTCTGCAAGACATTCATAGAGCCAAGCACAAACTCTCATTAGTTTTAGCTCTTGCTCTCGGTGCTAAGTTCACATCTCTGTGAGAGCCTTTCGGTCTGAGAAGAGTCCTTGATTGTAGATCTCTTCTTCTTCTCAGTCCTTGGTTCAGATCAAGCAGTGTTCTATAAGCTTGATCTAGGGGCATCATCTCTTTGATCACTATTTCTTGAGTTGTTCCCTTCTGTTGTGAAGGAAGAGCTGGTGGGATCCAGGGTGTGTCTTTCCCTTCGTGTTGAAGGAGGACCAGGTGTGGTATCCAGGGGGTTGTAATTCCCTTCGGGTTGAAGGAAGACTAGCTGCGGCTGGGTGTAAGGGTCCTTAAGGGGGACTATACCCTTGGTAGTGAAATCCTAAGATTTTGCTCAGGGACTGGACGTAGGACTCCTAAGGAGAGGAGATCCGAACCAGGATAATTCCTTGTGTTGTGTGATTGTCTTTGTGTGATTGCTGTTTATCTTCACTATCACTAACATCCATCGAAGTGTATTTTCTTTGAACATTTTTGTGTACAGGGTTAGTAGATGATGTTTTAAAGCCCCATTCATCCCCCCTCTGGGCTTGCTAGCTGGGCAACATGGTAGATGTCTTTGATGGCCTGACTGGCCTTCCTGCTTGAGGTGCAGGACCGTGCTCCAGTTGGGATCGTCTAATGACCCCATTAGGTAGCGGTGAGCTCCTCCATGATTTGCGTGGACCGCAATGATTGGGAGGAAGCCGAGATCAGCGTGTCTTCGAGGTCGGCGGACCGCGACGCAACCTGGTGTTCTCGTGGTGGCTTGGGAGACTTCATCGGCTAGGTCTCCGACACGTGGCATTTTTATGTAATTGTTGGAGGAGTGATGTCATTGTCAGCCTGCTCCTTCCATGGTCACTTCGGTCGCCTTGTGGTGCTTTTCTTGCCCCCGTAAGACAAGAACCTCTGAGTGGCCATCTCCGCGAGGGAAGCTTCCTTTCACTTCGCACTGTTTGGAGTTGCCAACAACTTGCCCTTGTCGGCAATTTCCATAGGAGAGGAAGAAAGTTAGTTCTTAGACGTCATCAATGGCAGACAAAGGGAATTTTCAGAGAGGAAGTCAGACCTAGGTCAGCCTTAGCAATCAACTTGAACAGCTCGTCAGATGGTTGGTATAGGTTGGGGGGCTTCATTGCCTATAGAGAGTCAAATTCTGTGAGCTCGGATGCAGTGAGGGTCGGAGGTCAGAAGGCCTTATTTCTGATGTTCACCACCGACCATGTAGTCGGGAAGGGCTGTTGAGTTCTCATTTTGATGATCACTTAATGTGAATGCTAATCTAACAAGTCACAAGTGTGTTTTTGATGATAATCATTTCATGGACAAAATTTATGATGAAAACATGATGAAAATGACTCATGAATGCAAATGGAACAAACACTTCACTTGAGCTTATTTATATGTCACTATGTCTCACTAACTATGTTCATTAATTTAGGTGAGATACCAAGAAAGAGATGTATAAAGAACATGGTTCAAATGATGAAGATATACATGAAAAGCAAGTACCTGTCGACAGCAAGAAAGACCCCTGTTGTAAGGCCCTCGACTTTTGTTGTATTACTTTATTATGCGTAAATAATTCATGCTTGTGTATGCATAGATGTACATATCTACGTACGTATTAACTAGTTATACTCATGTGTGCATGCATATAATTAGTTGTAAATAGTGTATGAATTGCATGGTGGTAGTGTGTACATGATAGTATATATATGGCATGTATATATATATGTAAGTTAAGCATGGTTTCTGCATGTTTTAAGTTTTGGCCGAAGGGCCAAATTGGCGTCCACATGGATGGACGTCCATGACGAGTTAGCGTCCACCTCGATGGACGCTAATTCTTAAGTCAACGGCCATGGATGTGGACGTTAATATCTCTGACCTACATGCGTTGCAGACCCCAAAATTCCGGGGTCAAGCAAGCCCAGCCATTGGGGAGATGTCCCCAACGGCTATCAGGCCATCCCATCACCCCTCCGGGATATCCCAAACCCCTTCTCCTATAAACCAAACCCCTTCTCCACTAGAAGAGCTCTCTTGACTCTTTGAAGAGAGGAGAGAAACCCTAGCTCCAGCTGTGAGAAAAACCTGAAGTTTGCATGCTTTGATCCGACAAATTGGAGCTCATCCTGCGACCTACAGCAATTGGCAGCTGGTTGGAGCCTAGAGGAAGGCTTCCCCGACTCCAACCTACTGTGAAGATCGACCAAGAACCGGGAGCAAGAAGATTTTGGAGGCTTCTTGGGACTGCCCAAGGAGAGCTTCATCAACCTCTTTGATCCCTTTCAAGATTTATTTAGAGGCAAGTAACCCATACATTTCGTCCATGTATGAGTCTAGTAGGATTTTACCATTTTTATAGATTTTCCTTGTGTCATGGATCCTCACACTTCCCCTTCTTTTGGAGCTCGGGTCTATGTTTTGCACAGACCTGAACTTGACGGAAAGACTCCTTGCCGTTAAGATCTTCAATTAACGGCCAACGATATTGCCGTTAAGCTCCATTAACGGCCAGACTGTGCCGTTAAGTTCTTTAGGGCAGAGCAGTGAGCTGTTCTCCCTTGTATACGATTTATTTTCCGAAGTGTTTTCGCATGAGGATATAATGTAATCGTATATGTTATGTAAAATAGACAATGTGATGTGTGTGAAATTTCTATGCTTGTTGGTGAATGGCATGAATTGTTAAACATATTGAAATACATGTTTGGAAAATGGATTATGCATGTTCACCTATTGTCTACATGATACCTGAAGAATGGAATGCCCTAAACTTTTCTAAACTGTGTATATACATATCAGCCCATGCCCTGCAATTTTGAGAATTTTTCCATGATTGTGGGATTTACTATAATTTTTGTTTTGGAAATAGAAGACATGCGTAGGATTTGTAAAATTTACTGTAAATTGTGTGTTGTGCAATAAATCCGGGGAAAATTTTTGTGATGATGTGTAAGTTAGGTTCAGGGCTGTGAACTATCAAACTGGATATTCATGTTATGTTCCATGATAAATTGAATTATGAATGTCATGAAACTGAATGTTTTAATAGTGTGTGGTTAAAATTTCATGATATTTGGATAACTATAAAGTGTATTATGAAATTTCCAAATGAAAACATGTAATAAATACATGCTATCATTAATATGATTTGATGATGTGATTGTCAACCTAATTAATGTGAGGTACTGAGTGTTTGATTTCTGTCGACAATAGTATCATGATTAGGAAAACAGAGCCATGTGCATATGTTAGAGAATGTAAAGACATGTGTAATAGGTGTGTTAAAAATCGAAATGTGTAATGTGTAAAAGTGTATGCCATGTGTGACACTGCTTCCATAGAGGGCTGTGGAACCGTACCATGGAAAAGTCCCCATGGGAAGGTTCAATGTGTTAAGATCCTAAGGGCATTAGGATGAAATCCTGGAGGTGGACAAGTACCACTGGTTAGGGTGGAGACTTGTTCTCCTAATCTGTGCAGTCCATGAGTCGTCACTGTAGTGCCTAGGTGACGTCTATGTGTATGTGTTATGTGATGTGTCCTTCTAATGGTGGTTTGGACTATGTGTCATGGCACTAAATTGTAAAATGTGAATGTGACTGTGTAAATTGTGTAGTGTGAATATGTGTAAATGTGCAATGTGTAAAAAGAGAACTATATGAAGGAGTGATTGTGTAAACATGTGAAACCAATAAGTTAGATTGTGGAATTGTGATCCATGATACATTAATGTGAAATTATGTTATAACAGTAACCTAGTTGTGTTTATAAGAATGTTTTATATGTGTAAAACTGCGTAGAATCCATGCTAGGAGCAATTCTTGCTTATGTGTAAACGTTTCCATGTTTAAGTACTATCACATTGTAGTTTACTAGAGAATGTAGCTCTCATGTGATAGGATGTGAATTGCTAAATCCATGTCAAAATAGCAACCTTAAAGCGTATAAAATGATAATGTGCATGTGTAAGAATGTGTAGGAACCATGATAGAAATATTTCTTTTTATGCATGCAAGAATCCCATGTTTGGTTGCTTCCATGTTATAGCCTCATTTGAAATGTAGCTTTCCTGTGATTACATGAGTAGAAAGCATGTGATAGGATATTTATTTTGGAATGGCTTAATTCATGTACAATGTGTTTTAAATTTTTTAGAATTATCATGATAGGTTGTCTTTTATCAATGTCCAAGAATGCTATATGTTTGCTTTGTAAATTGGAATGAAAAAAACCTACTGTGATATATGCATGTATGAGGTATGTGGTGTTATTTGTTGAGTCTTTTAGACTCATTCCTTGCTTCGGCATATAGGTTTAGTTGGTAACCCTACATCGTTAGAGGAGACTATGGAGGGTGACTCCGAGCGTGGCGAGTAGCCTGGTGGAGTCGTCATCGTGACTTTTTGCTTTCATTGTACGTAATTGAGGCATTGTAATGAAACTATTATGTAATTGTGGACATGCTATGCAATCTGATTTTTAGCACTTTATTTTCGTGGACTTTAGTTATCTTTATTTGTCTTTTGAATCATCTATGTTAAATGTGGATGATGAAATGAAGACAAGTAGTTCTTTTGCTTCCGCTACTTTGTATTTATATTTGTGAGCATCTCAATCGTATGTTATTGTTTGGGTAAATGTCCCACTGTGATGACGTTCATTATACCGACGTGGATTGGTATAATCGTACCGGTATAAAGAGGGTCGTCGCAGAGATTGGTATCAGAGCGACCGGTTGAGATTGCACATGAATATATATAAGTCATCATCCCCAATACATGCTAGGTCTACATAGGAATGTCCACATGTGTAGAATTGATTAATAATAAATGAAAAATAGATAAGAAAATGGTTAGGAAATAAATTAACGTAGCTCTAATGGTGGCTGAAATTTATTGCAGCCATTGCTTCGAGAGGTAGGCGTGGCAGAGCGTCGGCCCGTGAGGACGAGCCGAGACGTGAGGAGCGGGCGGAGCAGCAGGCCCCGACACCGCAGGGTCCTATACTTCCCCCACTGCCGCCTGTGGATTATGGAGTGTTCATGCAAGGTTTGGTGCAGGCCATGCAGACGCAGGCCCACACCCAGGCTGCACTCCTGGCTTAGTTGGAGGCTCAGGTTAGCATAATCAATCAAAGTAGTCTGTTTTATTTAATTGTATGATGTTATGTTGAATGTGCATTATTTGTTTTTGGATGTAGCAGGCTCAAGTTCCAGCCCAGGACCATGGTGGACCCTCCATCATGGAAAGATTCAAGAGGATGTTGCCACCCTCTTTTAAAAGGGAGAGCAATCCGTTACTAGCAGAAAGCTGGATGATGGACATTGGAAAGATCTTCCGAGCTATTAGGTGTGCGGATGAGGATAAGGTTACTTTAGCCGCCTATATGCTTCAGGTATGTGTTACTTTTGTATGTTCGTATGTTCTATTATGTTAGATTTGTTTAGATGGTGCTTATGAACAGTGTACTGCAGGAAAGAGCTGATGTATGGTGGGCTTCATTACTACGTGCATAGTTTGAGGACGGCGCGGTTGAAGTTGCTTGGGACGAGTTCGTGAGGCTCTTTTGGGCCAAGTTCGTCCCCGAGCATATTCAAGATCGGATGGAGCAGGAGTTCCTCTCTTTGACTCAAGGCTCCATGACCGTGCTAGAGTATGAGGCAAGGTTTGCAGAACTATCTAAGTATGTACCTCACGTTGTGGCTGATGACCGCAGAAAGGCGAAGAAGTTTGTGATGGGACTCAAACCATCACTGAGGATGAGGCTAGTGGCGTTCAACCATCGCACTTTGGACGAGGCCCTTAGTGCTGCTTGTAGACAAGAGGGCGAGATGCAGCAGTATCTCGAAGAGAAGAAGGCTTCGTAGAAGAGGCCTGCAGCTATGTTCCAGCGGCAGGACAAGAAGAAAGCAGTGTACCATGCACCGCAGCATCCGGTAACAACCAGAAGTACAGAGGTACCTTCTCAACATTCCCCTGGTGTGAAGAAGTAGTGTCCCCATTGCGGGAAGATGCATGGTGGTTCCGAATGTTGGATGATTACGGGAAAGTGCTTGAAGTGTGGAAGCAGCGACCACAAGATCAAGGATTGTCCGAGACTTCAGCAAGGAGCTCAGCGTGGAGCGTCAGCCCCAGCAGCGGTAGCAGCAACAGCGCCAGCTACAGGAAGACCAGGAAGGCCTCGAGCCCCAGCTCGAGTGTTTGCTCTAGCACGTGAGGACGCCGAGCAGGCGGAGCATGACACTGAAGGTACGATTCTTCTTCTAGGTGTGCACGCTTGGGTTTTGTTTAATACGGGTGCTACTCACTCATTCATTTCCGAGTGGTTCGCTAGGTAGTTAGCCCTAAAGTCAGGCATAGAGTCTAAGGACTTAGAGGTCCCTTTGTCTGTGCATACCCCTGCGGGTACGGTGTCGACTAGGAAGTGCATTCTGTCGTTACCTGTGTGCATTGAGGATAGAGTCCTAGAAGTGTGTTTCTTCTTGCTAAAGATGAAGGACTATGATGCTATTCTTGGTCTGGATTGGCTAGAGGAGCACTACGCGTTAGTAGATTGTCATGGGAAGAGGATTGTTTTCCGCATTCCTGGTGAGGATGAGTTCTCTCATCCCTTGCCAAGGAACATGGCGGGAAAGTTGGTCATCTCTGCCATGAAGGCGATGCGCATGGTAAACAAGGGTTGTGATGCTTTTCTTTCCAGCGTGGTATTCGTACCTAAGGCTGATGAGTCACCTACTCTTGCAGAGATTGAGGCAGTGCAGGATTTTCCAGACGTCTTTCCCGATGATTTGTCTGGTTTGCCACCGGATAGAGAGATAGAGTTCACCATAGAGTTGCTTCCGGGCACCTCTCCTATCTCGAAGGCTCCATATGGGATGGCACCTGCGGAGTTAGCCGAGTTAAGGAGGCAGTTGCAAGAGTTGCTAAATAAGGGATTTATTCGCCCTAGTGTTTCCCCTTGGGGCTCATCTGTATTATTCGTCAAGAAGAAGGACGGGTCACTTAGGTTATGCATCGATTACAGGAAGCTAAACCAAGTGACAGTGAAGAATAGGTATCCCTTACCTCGTATTGATGATTTGTTTGACCAGTTGCAAGATGCATCAGTCTTTTCTAAGATTGATTTGCGATCTGGTTATCGTTAGTTGAGGATTCAGAGTGAGGATGTGTCCAAGACGGCATTTAGATCTCGTTATGGACATTATGAGTTTTTGGTCCTTCCTTTCGGATTGACCAACGCCTTTGCAGCGTTCATGGACCTCATGAACATGGTGTTTAGGCCGTATGTAGATAGCTTTGTTGTGGTGTTTATTGATGATGTGCTGGTCTACTCTCCGGACGAGGCCACACACCGTCAGCATTTGAGGGTAATATTAGAGGTTCTCCGTGAGCACAAGCTGTATGCTAAGTTCAGCAAGTGCGATTTCTGGTTGTGCGAGGTTCATTTCCTCGGGCATGTTATCTCCGGTGCTGGTGTTGTAGTTGATCCAGCAAAGGTCTAGGCAGTTATGGATTGGGAGACCCCCAAGACCCCTTCGGAGATTCGTAGTTTTCTGGGTTTGGCTGGTTACTGTCGGCGATTCATTGAGGGATTTTCATCCATCGCCGCCCCATTGACTCAGCTCACCAGAAAGGGAGTGAAGTTTGTCTGGTCCGAGAAGTGTGAGAGTAGTTTTCAATTGTTGAAGACTAAGCTCACGTCAGCTCCGATGTTAGTCTTGTCGAGCGGTGTAGAGAGTTTTGTTATCTACACGGATGCGTCTCGGATTGGCTTAGGCTGTGTGCTAATGCAGCAAGGAAGGGTAGTGGCTTATGCTTCTCGTCAGTTGAAGGAGCATGAGAAGAACTATCCGACTCATGATTTGGAGCTCGCAGCAGTGGTTCATGCACTAAAGATCTGCAGGCACTATCTTTATGGTGTCAGATTTGAGGTGTTTACCGACCATAAGAGCTTGAAGTAACTTTTCTCCTAAAAGGAATTATACCTGAGGCAGAGAAGATGGATTGAGTTCTTGAAGGACTATGACTTCGACCTTCAGTATCACCCTGGGAAGGCAAATGTCATAGTGGATGCTCTGAGCAGGAAGAGACCATCTCTCCAGCAGGACTGGAAGATGCTGGAGGATGCGGCTTGCGCGTTAACTGAATTAGAGCCATTGCTATGCCAGGCTTTTGTAGCTCAGTTATCTCTTAGGTCCTCGGTTTTGGATGAGGTAATCGAGCAACAGAAAGCCGACCCTAGACTCTTAGAGTTAGTGGGGAAGGCAGGCATTGCTCGTGATGAGGACGGTGTGATTAGATTCCATCACCGAGTGTGTGTCCCTGACTTGGTAGATGTCCGTGAGCATGTGTTAGCAGAAGCTCACAGGTCGAGATTCTCTATTCATCCGGGTAACACTAAGATGTACCAGGATTTTAAGAGGTCCTTTTGGTGGTCCGGCATGAAGAGGGATGTGGCAGATTATGTATCCTGGTGTTTAGTATGCCAGCAGGTGAAGGCTGAGCGACAGCTACCATCTGGCCTTATGCAAAGGATGGAGATCCCAGTGTGGAAGTGGGAAGCTATCACTATGGATTTTGTTTCGGGTTTGCCTCGATCTAGAAGGGGTAACGACTCGATTTGGGTAGTCGTAGATAGATTCTCAAAGACTGCGCATTTCTTGCCTATGAAGAAGAAGCAGTCGGTTGAGAGTCTAGCTAGATTGTATGTTAGTAGTGTGGTTAGATTGCATGGTGTGCCGAAGTCGATCATTTCGGATCGAGATCTGAGATTTACTTCGAGGTTGTGGAAAGGTCTTCAGGATGCGTTAGGTTCGGAGCAGAAGCTCAGTTCGGCGTTTCATCCCCAGACAGATGGACAGTCTGAGAGGACTATCCAGACGCTTGAGGATATGTTGAGAGCATGTGTACTGGATTGGAAGGAAGATTGGGAGCGTCATCTACCTCTTGTGGAGTTCGCATACAACAACAGCTTTCATGCGAGTATTGGTATGGCTCCATTTGAGGCGTTGTATGGAAGGCCGTGCAGATCTCCTTTATGTTGGGAGGAGACTGGCGATAGGCAGTTGATCGATCTGGAGTTAGTTCAAGAGACTTCGGATAAGGTCCAGCTTATCAGGAAGAGGCTTGTTGTGGCGCAGGATAGGCAGAAGAGCTACGCCGACAATAGGAGGAAGGATTTGGAGTTCGAGGTGGGTGAACATGTCTTCTTGAAGATATCACCTGCTCGTGGTGTCGTCAGGTTTGGCAGGCATAGTAAGCTGAGCCCTAGATTCATTGGCCCGTATGAGATTCTTAGATGATTGGGCAGCGTGGCATATGAGCTAGCTTTACCCCCAGCTTTAGCTAGTGTTCATCTTGTTTTCCACGTTTATATGCTCCGGAAGTATGTCCCAGATCCATCTCATGTGATTAGTCATGAGCCAGTGGAGATTCTGCCAGATTTGTCGTATGTGGAGCAACCAGTAGCTATTCTTCACCGGAAGGTTCAGCATCTCCGGAACAAGGGTATTGCGTCGGTGAAAGTTCTATGGTGAAACTTCTCGTGAGAGGAGGCTACTTGGGAGCTTGAGGATGCGATGAAGAAGAAGTATCCCCGTTTGTTTGAGTAGTTTTGTATAAACTTCGAGGACGAAGTTTCTTTAAGGGGGAGAGGGTGTAAGGCCCTCGAATTTTGTTGTATTACTTTATTACACGTAAATAATTCATGCTTGTGTATGCATAGATGTACATATCTACGTACATATTAACTAGTTATACTTGTGTGTGCATACATATAATTAGTTGTAAATAGTGTATGAATTGCATGGTGGTAGTGTGTACATGATAGTATATATATGGCATGTATATATATATGTAAGTTAAGCATGGTTTCTGCATGTTTTAAGTTTTGGCTGAAGGGCCAAATTGGCGTCCACATGGATGGACGTCCATGATGAGTTAGCGTCCACCTTGATGGGCGCTAATACTTAAGTCAACGGCCATGGATGTGGACGTTCATATCTCTGACCTGCATGCGTTGCAGACCCTGAAATTCTGGGGGCAAGCAAACCCAGCCGTTAGGGAGATGTCCCCAATGGCTATCAGGCCATCCCATCATCCCTCCGGGTTATCCCAAACCCCTTCTCCTATAAACCAAACCCCTTCTACACCAGAAGAGCTCTCTTGACTCTTTGAAGAGAGGAGAGAAACCCTAGCTCTAGCTGTGAGAAAAACCTGATGTTTGCATGCTTTGATCCGACAAATTGGAGCTCATCCGGCGACCTACAGCAACTGGCAGCTAGCTGGAGCCTAGAGGAAGGCTTCCCCGACTCCAACCTACTGTGGAGATTGACCAAGAACCCGGAGCAAGAAGATTTTGGAGGCTTCTTGGGACTGCCGAAGGAGAGCTTCATCAACCTCTTTAATCCCATTGAAGATTTATTTAGAGGCAAGTAACCCATACATTTCGTCAATGTATGAGTCTAGTAGGGTTTTACCATTTTTACAGATTTTTCTCGTGTCCTGGATCCTCACACTTCCCCTTCTTTTGGAGCTCGGGTCTGTGTTTTGCACAGACCTGAACTTGACGGCAAGACCCCTTGCTGTTAAGATCTTCAATTAACGGCCAACGATGTTGTCGTTAAGCTCCATTAACGGCCACACTGTGCCGTTAAGTTCTTTAGGGCAGAACATTGAGCTGTTCTCCCTTGTATACGATTTATTTTCCGAAGTGTTTTCGCATGAGGATATAATGTAATCGTATATGTTATGTAAAATAGACAATGTGATGTGTGTGAAATTTCTGTGCTTTTTGGTGAATGGCATGAATTGTTAAACTTATTGAAATACATGTTTGGAAAATGGATTATGCATGTTCACCTATTGTCTACATGATCCTTGAAGAATGGAATGCCCTAAACTTTTCTAAACCGTGTATATACGTATTAGTCTATGCCCTGAAATTTGGAGAAATTTTCCATGATTATGGGATTTACTGTAATTTCTGTTTTGAAAATAGAAGACATGCGTAGGATTTGTAAAATTTACATTAAATTGTGTGTTGTGCAATAAATCCGGGGAAAATTTTCTATGATGAAGTGAAAGTTAGGTTTAGGGCTGTGAACTGTCAAATTGGATATTCATGTTATGTTCCATGATAAATTGAATTATGAATGTCATGAAACTGAATGTTTTAATTTCTGTAAATATAATATGACTCAGAAAAATCTAGAAATTTGTATGTGAGGTCATGAACCTGCAATTAGTGTGTGGTTAAAATTTCATGATATTTGGATAACTGTAAAGTGTATTATAAAAATTTCATGTGAAAATATGTGATAAATGCATGCTATCATTAATATGATTTGATGATGTGATTGCCAACCTGATTAATGTGAGCTACTGAGTGTTTCATTTCTGTCGAGAATAGTATCATGATTAGGAAAATAGAGCCATGTGCATAAGTGAGAGATGTAAAGACATGTGTAATAGGTGTGTTAAAAATCGAAATGTGTAATGTGTAAAAGTGTATGCCATATGTGACACTGCTTCCATAGAGGGCTGTGGAACCGTACCATGGAAAAGTCCCCATGGGAAGGTTCAGTGTTAAGATCCTAAGGGCATTAGGATGAAATCCTGGAGGTGGACAAGTACCACTAGTTAGGGTGGAGACTTGTTCTCCCGGTCTGCGCAGTCCAAGAGTCGTCACTGTAGTGCCTAGGTGACGTCTATGTGTATGTGTTATGTGATGTGTCCTTCTAATGGTGGTTTGGACTATGTGTCACGACACTAAATTGTAAAATGTGAATGTTACTATGTGTAAATTGTGTAGTGTGAATTTGTGTAAACGTGCAATGTGTAAAAAGGGAACTATGTGAAGGAGTGATTGTGCAAACATGTGAAACCAATAAGTTAGATTGTGGAATTGTGATCCATGATACATTAATGTGAAATTATGTTATAACAGTATTCTAGTTGTGTTTATAAGAGTGTTTTATATGTGTAAAAATGCGTAGAATCTATGCTAGGAGCAATTCTTGCTTATGTGTAAACGTTTCCATGTTTAAGTACTATCACGTTGTAGTTTAATAGAGAATGTACCTCTCATGTGATAGGATGTGAATTGCTAAATCCATGTCAAAACAACAACCTTAAAGTGTATAAAATGATAATGTGCATGTGTAAGAATGTGTAGCAACCATGATAGAAATGTTTCTTTTTATGCATGCAAGAATCCCATGTTTGGTTGCTTCCATGTTATAGCCTCATTTGAAATGTAGCTTTCATGTGATTACATGAGTAGAAAGCATGTGATAGGATATTTATTTTGGAATGACTTAATTCATGTACCATGTGTTTTAAATTTGGTAGAATTATCATGATAGGTTGTCTTTTATCAATGTCCAAGCACGCTATATGTTTACTTTGTAAATTGGAATGAAAAAAACCTACTGTGATATATGCATGTATGAGATATGTGGTGTTATTTGCTGAGTCTTTTAGACTCATTCCTTGTTTCGGCGTACAGGTTTAGTTGGTGACCCTACATCGTTAGAGGAGACCGTAGAGAGTGACTCCGAGCGTGGCGAGTAGCCTGGTGGAGTCGTCATCATGACTTTTTGCTTTCATTGTATGTAATTGAGGCATTGTAATGAAACTATTATGTAATTGTGGACAAGCTATGTAATCTGATTTTTAGCACTTGATTTTCGTGGACTTTAGTTATCTTTATTTGTCTTTTGAATCATGTATGTTAAATGTGGATGATGAAATGAAGACAAGTAGTTCTTTTGCTTCCGCTACTTTGTATTTATATTTGTGAGCATCTAAATCGTATGTTATTGTTTGGATAAATGTCCCACTGTGATGACGTTCATTATACCGACGTGGATTGGTTTAATCGTACCAGTATAAAGAGGGTCGTCGCACCTGTCGACAGCTACACACAAGCCAGAAGGCCACTCTTCAAGATAGATGTGCCTGTCGATAGCACCCCAATCGCCTGTCGATAGGAAGAGGCTCCCAGAACCGCCTGGTCTTCTGTTTGCCTGTGCCTGTCGACAGCACCTAGTCGTCTGTCGACAGTAAGTACCTTCTAGAGCCTTTCAGCCTTCTACTGGCTTGCGCCTGTCGACAGGAGAACCCAGTGCTGTCGACAAATGGAGAGAATCTTCAAATACGGAAAGTCTTCAAGTTGCCATAGATGGTGTTTCCACATACCACGACTCTCCATATGTAAACACCTCTACCTCTATTTAAGTATCTCTTTGAAGAGAATCACGTACACAAGAAGCCTCCACCCAAAAACCCTAGCAAGCTCTCTTCAGAAGAATTGTTCTTGCTGCTCTACTTCAACCTGCCGCCCAGATTCAAGGAGATACTTCTTCTCAGCGGAGGTGAAGCTTGAACGTCGAGGATTCAAGCATCATCATCAACTTGTGATCATCAAGACGAAGCTTGAAGCCCAGCTGATCGTTCACGAGAGAAGTTCTTCAATCAGGATTTGTTCTACAATTTAGAACTCTCTCTGTTTTTCATTTTTACGTAAACGTGTGTGTGTGTGTGTGTCTCAAGCAGTCCTTGTGCTTGATTCACGTGTGGGAGTTCATCTGATCATGGTTGCACATCAGATAACTTGTGTGTGTGAGTTGTAGTTCTCGAACTAGCTCGTAAGCAGGTTGTTTTGCGTGTGTGTGTGGCCCGTGAATGTAGGATATACAAGTTGTGTACTCCGAACCACGTAAAATCTGCGTGTCTCGTGGTTTGCACGAATTTACGTTAAATGTTTGGTAGGCACGACATAACTACACACGCTTAATTGCTTGTTTATCTATCTATCATCTATTCACACACATCCACACATAGTTTAAACTCTGCTAGTATTTCAACAATCTGTGTTCTCACGAAAAGAAGGTGATAAGCTTTTCAATTGATAGTAATCTATTCAACCCCCCTTCTAGATTACCATACATAGGGAATTCCGCAACCTTTCAATTGGTATCAGAGCGAGGTTTCTCCGATTTACTGCGTTATTTCTTTTATCTTGCGATCAGGAGAATCTTGATCTCATGGAATCTAGTAAGGGATACATGGCTGAGGGACACTCAGTGACCAGGCCACCCTTCTTTGATGGCACTAACTATCCTTACTAGAAAAATCGTTTGCAGGTGTTTCTGAGAGCACAGAACTATGAGCTGTGGAAGATAGTCCACAAGGGCGAATATTCCCTTCCTGAGGATGAGAGTACCTGAACCAAGGACTAGATCATGAAGGGGACACTCAACTGGAGCGCCCTCAATATGATGCAATGCACGGTCCACCCCAACGAATATTCGAGAGTCTCCACGTGCACATCATCAAAAGAAATGTGGGACAAACTCGAGTTAATCTATGAAGGTACGTCCGAGGTAAGGGAAACTAAAGCAAGCATGTTGGTTTCCGAATATGAAATGTTTAAAATGAACTCTACTGAAACCATCTCTGACATGTTTGAGAGATTTATATTAATTATTAATGGATTGAAAGGTCTGAAAAAGGAATACTCAGAGAGTGATTTGGTGAGGAAGATTCTTCGGTCTCTTCCATCCTCTTGGAACACCAAAGCCACTATCATTGAGGATTCCAAAGACCTCTCAAAAATGAAGTTGGATGAACTCATTGGCTCACTGATGACCTATGAAATCAACATGAAAAGAAAGGAAACTGAAGAAAATCCTAGGAAGCCACTTGCTTTGAAGGCTTCCAGGAAAAATTCCTCAGCTTCCAAAAAGGAGGTCATTCAGGAAAGTGATGAGTCTGAATCGTCTAGTGAGAGTGAAAATGACGAAATGGCCAATCTCACTAGGCAATTCAAAAAATTCCTAAAATACAAGAGGAGAGGTATAAGTAACTCTAAACCTTTCCAAAAGAAAGAACATTCCAACAAATTTGATTCTAACAAAAAGTCTGAGATTGTGTGTTACGAGTGCAAGAAGCAAGGGCACATGAGAGGAGAGTGCCCCGAGCTCAAGAAGAAGCTGAAAAAGGAAAAGTTCACGTTCAAGAAAGCCAAGGCAATGATGGCTACTTGGAGTGATGAAGACGAGGATGAGAACAATCAAGCTACCTCCGAAGATGATGAAGTCCACTGTCTCATGGCGAGAAGTGATGACTTAAATGAGGTAAACTCTTCCTTTGAAAGCTATTCAATTTATGAACGGGAAGAAGCTTATACTGTTATGTTTGAAAAATTCTGTGAGCTTAAATCTGAAAACAAAGCACTCAAAAGAAAGTTAATTCTCTCACTAATAACACACAAAATGATGAACATGTTGCATCATTAATCAAAGACATTGAAATGATGAGGATTGATGAGGAAGCTCATCTTGAGTAAATGGACACCTTGAAGTTAAAACTACAAGAATCTCAGAAAGAAAAGGAAGTTCTAATGACCTCCCTTGAAACTCTTCAAGGTGAGCATGATAAGCTTAAAGAAAAATGGGATAAGACTGATGAAAATCTAAAGAGCAAATCTGAAGATTTGTCAAGGTTTGTTAAAGGTAAACAAAATTTTGATGCTATATTGGGGTCAAATGTTTTCGTTTCAAAACATGGGCTTGGGTACCAACTAGTAAAACAAAAGAAAATTGGAGAAAATTTGATAACATCTTTTGTTGAAACAAGCCCAAGCACAAGTAAGAAGATCCCCCAAAAGAACAACAAAACCCAAGCTAAGGGTAAGCAACCACAAAACAAGGCAAAGAAGCCTGTTGCTGGCACTGTTCGGAGATCTATCAACAGCACCAAGGAGAGCTGTCGACAGGTCTGGAAATCGAGTCCAAAAGAAAAAGCAACAAAGCAATAGAAAGGTAAAATGCCCATGCATGCTCCAAAGAACAACAAGCCCATTGTTGTAAGAAAACCCTCATCATGCACAATCTATAAAAAAGTTGGGCACAAAGAAAATGAATGCAGGAACAAACCAAGTAAACTGAACATTAAACAAGTTTGGATTCCTAAGCATTTGTTATTTGGTATGAATGATACAATGGGACCCAAAGTAATTTGGGTACCAAAACCTCTTGTCTGATCCACATGTGCAGGAATGCCTAGCAGCCCATAATCAAAATAAATGGTACCTGGACAGTGGCTGCTCGAGGCGTATGACGGGCGATAAAGATAAATTATGTCTGCTAGTGGAGAAAGACGGAGGTCAGGTAATTTTTGGAGGCAACAACAAAGGCCAAATCATCGGCTCAGGTAAGGTTGGTAAGTATGCCTCTAACTCTATAGACAACGTGTTACTTGTTGATGGCCTTCATCACAACTTGCTTAGCATAAGTCAATTGTGTGATAAAGGTCACAAAGTTGTCTTTGAAACAAATTCATGTCAAATTATTGATAAGGAAACAAGAAGTCTAAAGTTTTCTGGAAAAATGGTAAATAACATCTACATGGTTGATTTAGATGATCCAGAAAATAATGATTTGTGTCTTGTAGCCAATAAACAGGATGAGCTTACACTTTGGCATCGTAGGCTTGGCCATGCAAGCTACAATGTCTTGCACAAAATCATGAGGCTCAAATTGGTAAGTGGACTTCCTGACATCCCCTTCAAAAAAATTGAGAATTTTTGTGATGCATGTGCACAGGGAAAACAAACAAGGAAGTCATTCAATTCAAAAGCACCGGTAAGCACTTCTAAACCCTATGAACTTCTGCACATGGACCTGTTTGGACCTACTAGAACATTGAGTCTTAATGGCAAACACTTTGGTTTTGTCATTGTAGACGACTTTTCTAGGTTCACATGGGTTAAGTTCCTCGCACACAAAAATGAGGCAATAAGCCTGTTTGAGGAATTCTTCAATAAAATTGAGCATGGCAATATTAACAAAATATGCTCAATCCGCACTGGTCACGGGGGAGAATTTGACAATAACTCTTTTTCTGATTTCTGCAGGCACCACGGGATAGAACACCTGTTTTCCTCTCCAAGGACACCTGAGTAAAATGGTGTTGTGGAGAGAAAGAACCGGACCTTGGTGGAAATGGCTCACACCCTTCTGGTTGAAAGCAAACTTGCCAGAACATTTTGGGCAGAAGCGGGGAATACATCATGCTACATACTCAATAGAGCCATGGTAAGACCTGTCATAAAGAAAATCCCCTATGAACTTCTGAAAGGTAAGAAACCCAGTATTGGGTATTTCAGAGTTTTTGGCTCAAAAGTGTTCATTCATAATAATGATAAAATTGATCTAGACATGTTTGAGGCCAAAAGTGATCCAGGTATATTTCTTGGATACTCAGAACACTCTAGAGCTTATAGGGTGTTTAACTGTAAGAATAAAACTGTGGAAGAAACTCCACATGTTGTCTTTGATGAAACTCATGCAAAAACTGACAAAATTGATTTCCATAGGACTCCCCATGAGGATAAAACAATTCTTGCAGAACCGCTACAAGTAACAGCCAAGAAGAGCACTCAAACAGCACCAAAAGCCAAACGTGGATATCTTCAAGGGTACAACGATGATGATGAGGACCATCACATCCTCTTCAAAAAGGGAGAAGAAGAACCTGAAGAAGATCCACGTAAGGATGAATCTCAAGATGAAATCCTCAAGTAATCCCTCCTCCAGTACAACCTCCTCAAATGCAAGATCAACCCGAACTTCAACAATCACAAATGTCAGGTACTCAAAAGACCATCCACTTGAGAACATAATAGGAGATGTGAATGAAAAAGTTCAAACTAGGTCTCATGTTCGGGAAATAGTTGAATAGGATCATCTAGCTTTTGTGTCACAAGTGGAACCTAAAAATGTTGAAGAAGCATTAAAAGATAATTCATGGATTGATGCTATGCATGAGGAGCTTGGACAATTTGAAAGAAATATTGTCTGGAGTCTAGTTCCTAGAACCCCCGATATTTCTGTCATTAGAACAAGATGGGTTTTCAGGAATAAACTGAATGAAGAGGGTAAAGTGGTGAGAAATAAGGCTAAACTGGTAGCAAAGGGATATAATCAGGAATTTGGTGTGGATTTCGAAGAATCCTTTGCTCCTGTAGCTAGGCTAGAAGCAGTCAGAATCTTCTTAGCATATGCATGCTCAAACAAGTTCAAACTTTTTCAAATGGATGTTAAAACTGCCTTCTTGAATGGTTACATCAAAGAAGAAGTATATGTCTCTCAACCACCTGGGTTTGAGGATATTCATAAACCTAACCATGTATTTAAATTGCACAAAGCTCTTTATGTTTGAAACAGGCACCCGAGCTTGGTACGACAGGCTAAGCACTTTTCTGGTAAGCAAAAACTACTCAAGAGGTAAAGTAGACCAAACTCTCTTCACTAAGAAAGTCCGCAATCACATCATTGTGGTTCAAGTGTATGTGGACGACATTATATTTGGTTCTACTAACCCCTCACTGTGTGAAGAATTTTCAAAACACATGCACAGTGAATTTGAGATGAGTTTAATGGGGGAGCTTCAATTTTTTCTTGGTTTGCAGGTAAAACAATTAGAAGACGGATTCTTCATCAACCAAGAAAAATATGTCAAAGAACTGCTCAAGATTTTAGTTCGAACAAGCCAAGCCTGCCTCAACACCAATGAGCACAAGCAAAAAGTTGGAAAGTGATGAGAAAGGTAAACCGGTAGATGCAAAGCAATTATGAGGTATGATTGGCTCCCTTTTATATCTTACTGCAAGTAGACCAGACATACAGTTCAGCATTTGCCTTTGTGCTAGATACCAATCTAGTCCAAGGAAAGCCATTTGGTTGCAGTTAAGAGAATATTTCGATATCTCTCAGGTACGCATGATATGGGTCTTTGGTATCCAGCAGGTAGTAGCTTCACTTTGGTTTCTTATTCAGATGCTGACTATGCTGGATGTAAAATTGACAGGAAAAGCACTAGTGGATATTGCCAAATTCTTGGCGGTTGCATGGTTTCGTGGGCATCCAAGAAACAACACTCGGTTTCACTTTTGCAGGGAGTTGTGCGGCTCAAGTGTTGTGGATAAAGAGTCAATTATCTGACTACAATATTGACATTGGACTAGTGCTATCAATCTTTCAAAGAACCCAATTCAACATTCAAGAACCAAACCATAGAAATCAGGCATCACTTTTTTATAGATGAGGTAGCAAATAACACCTTGGCGCTGAGCTTCATACCCACTGAACAACAACTAGCTGACATTTTCACAAAACCATTGGCTGAGGATAGGTTCACAACACTAAGAAAGATTGGGTTTGTGCAAAATGCAATGAAACTCATACCAAGTCTTGAATATGTGTTCCTTGTGAGCTACAACTATGAGGTATATCAAATGGTGAGTTTGGAAAAACAAGTTAGGCTTGTTTGGAAACACTCATTATGCGTGAGAAAACATTCTCCGCCACGTACCAATAGTTGAAGTGCAACGAGGGACATCTATTTTAGACATGGTATTAAGTTTCTTTTAGTATGCCCAATCTTTTTGCAAAATAAAAACAAAAAAAAAATCATTAAAACCCAAAAATACCAAAAAGATTTGCTAGCTATCCCCCTACTTCAATGGTGTGATGTTCAATTGTGTGAAACTCTTGGTTAAATTGTTTTTGCATTGCTTGAATGTTGAGTCTTCACATGCACACACTATGGGGAGCTATGTTAGGATAGGTGAGTGAAACACTAGAGGGAAAATTGTCATTTGCCATTGCCTTACTTCCCTCGGAAGCCCATGTCATCATCTCTCTCATCTAAGATTTCATAATCAGGTTTCTGAGGCACCTGTCGACAGCAACAAAGACATCTGTCGATAGGAACTCTTCCCAGAACATAATCCAACAGTCTGTCAGCAGCTGTCGACAAGGCACCTATACCTGTCGACAGATGGACCAGTATTCTTCCATTCTCTAACTTTTTGGTTCACTATTCTTCATGAGCATCCTTCTTGAAAGTATTTAAGGTGAAAAACTGGGCAATACTAACATTATAATTTTCCCTATCCACATGATATCAAGATATTGTCTAAATCGCAATGATTTTGACATACCATTCCTAGTGAGTCTAATGTGCATTGACTTGAGTACATCAAACAAAAGCACATGAGCCCAAATTAACTCACTTGAATAACTAATTTGTAAAAATTATTTTTCAAAGTCATGTGTTTAGTCCCTAGGTCATGAGGATTATGTCTCTCATTGGTTTTTAAACTTCTTCTACTACTCTTGACCTTGTGTTAAAAAAATATATATATATTCATAAAGGGAGAAAAGCTACCTATTTCACAAAAGAATATAGTCAAGGGTTTTAAATTTACAAGAAGAGAACAGGCAAAGCAATGTTGAGTTATGCTAAGTAACCGGGGATACGGGCATCACAAAATGTCTATCTTCGCGTCAAACTTACTCATTATCTCTGTAAAATGGTTTGATGGACACTTTCACCAAGTAACTGGGGATACGGGCACCACAAATGTCTATCTTCACGTAAAAAGGTCAAGTGCTCCTAATTACCACTGCTTCTCTAATGCTTAAAATTTAATTGATGAAATAGAGTGTAGCCTCCACATTGTGTTTTAACAGGCCTTTAGGTGTTTTTTGTTTAACTACCCATGTAGACACCTCCTCATAAATCTTGTGGCCATCACTCACTAAGACAAATGATCTTTTACAAATGACCTTATTCAGAGGGTCTTTTTATTTCTCAAATGTTTTTGTCGCAATGGATTCGTGTCATTGTCACTAAAGGTTCGGGAATATATGTCACGACCATTGAGATGGTTGACATGTCCTGAATCATTGTGGGTATGACACTTAATAATGTGATGTTACCTATTTTCCACCTTCCACTCATTTAATGCTCATGCCCCTGGAAAATTCTGTCAAACCTCTTACTGGAGGGTTTCTGGCTGTGCCTGTCGACAGGCCCAGGATGCCTGTCGACAGCCGCGCCGCACTTTTTTTGGAAGTCCGATGGCACAATCTAAAGGTATTTTGGTGGGACCTACCCTTTCAATCCCCATATCCTTTCTATAAAAGGTACCCACGCCCCCTTTCCCCTCTTTCTCACTTCCAAAAAACCCCCTTTCCTCCTTCTCCAAAAAACCCTTCTCTCTAGGGCGACAGAGAAAACACCCCAGTCTTTGTGTTTCCTTCCTTCCCCTATCTCCTTCCTCTCCCAAGCCACCATCACCTACGAGCTACATCTTCTAATGGCTCCACCGGCAGGAAGATGGCCTCCCTTCGCCGTCCTCGTCTCCCGAAGCCAGACAGGGCTCCAGGGCACCCGCCGAGCATCACACAAAGCACCGGAAGACCGTCTGCCAGAGCTGTTCATCCCTCCTAATCTCCAGTTCAAAGAGACCCATGCCACCTACACGAAGGTCACGCAGCCTCGCTACGTTGACTTCATCTCGCTGGAAGACCTCTTTCCGGGTCTTCAGCCTCTCTTTGATTCTCAAGGTTGGTCACCTTTTTGCTATAAACACAAAAATACTCCTCCTTGCCCACAGAGTTTTTTCCACAACCTCCGAGAGACTACCGCAGGTGATCTATATTCGAGTCAAGGGGAATTCCTTTCGAATCTCCCCTAATCTTCTTTCAGTATCCCTGCAAATCCCGAACACCGGCGTTGACATCTTGGCACATCACCCTACCCCCGAGGAGTACTATACCCTCATTACCTTGCAGCCTTACGACCCCACGGATCGTAAGCTATTGAATGCCAACTCCTTCCCTCCACTTCACCGTCTCATCCACCACATTTTCACCACCCTCATTGTCCCAAAAGATGGAAGTAGGGAACTCGTCACCTCAGTTCACAAGTCCCTACTCCATAAGTTTCGTAGACGTGAACCCATTAATCTCCCACTCATGTGCTCCTGTCCTCCGATCTGCCTTTGTAACGCCAAGAGGTCCATGCCTTACGCATGTCAGCTCACCTCCCTCTTCCTGTTCCTGGCATCATCATTCCAGAAGGGGAGATGACTAACTACCGGCCCGTAGCTCATATGATCTGACTGCTGCCAGCGGATGGGCTACAAGTTCATGGATGGCGTTTCACTAGAGATCTCAGGGAAAGGGACAAGCTGTCCCTGTGGGTGATGAAGAAGCTGAAGAAGTAGGAAAATGAGAAGGGGAGAAGACTCCCAGTCTGAGCCACTAGATGCTTCGGGAGATGATGCAAGTCAAGCTGGTGGTGACATTGCCACTGAGCCCTCTATTCGAGATCTCATAGCTCATTGCAATTGCAGATGACCACTGGATTCGCGAAGATCATGAACGTTTGGACACAGTTGACTCAAGCTTGGAAGCACGGCTGATAACCAGTTCAGATCTAGCTCCGGTTGAACAGACCCTCCACTCCTGCTCCACAGACTCCTTAGGCCCCACCCCACCGGGTCCTGATGATGCTTAAGAGTCTAGGTGTCCCACGTTATGTCAAATTCTAACTGATGTATCTTGCTTTCAGAGTCCTTTTGTCATGTTTCTTTTTGCAAGTGTTATGGTTGTCCAATGTGCTACAATGTATTGCCTATCTTTTAATGAAAAGCACATTTTCTCTTCCTGTTACATTGACTATGCAATGAATGTTTTTTTTTTATGTTGTCAAAAGGGGGAGAAAAACTTGAGAATTCATTGAAAAAATCAATTACATAATGTGGCTCAATTTAAAATTTTGTCATCATCAAAAGGGGGAGAATGTTGAGTTCTCATTTTGATGATCACTTAATGTGAATGCTAATCTAACAAGTCACAAGTGTGTTTTTTGATGATAATCATTTCATGGACAAAATTTATGATGAAAACATGATGAAAATGACTCATGAATGCAAATGGAACAAACACTTCACTTGAGCATATTTATATGTCACTATGTCTCACTAACTATGTTCATTAATTTAGGTGAGATAACAAGCAAGACATGTACAAAGAACTGGTTCAATGATGAAGATATACATAAAAGCATGTACCTGTCGACAGTAGAAAACCCCTGCCGACAGCTACACACAAGCCAGAAGGCCACTCTTAGATGTGCCTGTCGACAGCACCCCAGTGCCTGTCGACAAGAAGAGGCTCCCAGAACCCCTGGTCTTCTGTCTGCCTGTGCCTGTCGACAGCACCCAGTCCTTGTCCGCAACTACCTTCCAGAGCCTTTCAGCCTTCTACTGGCTTGCGCCTGTCGACAGGAGCACCTAGTGCTGTCGACAAAGGAGAGAATCTTCAAATACGGAAAGTCTTCAAGTTGCCATAGATGGTGTTTCCACATACCACAACTCTCCATATGTAAACACCTCTATTTAAGCATCTCTTTGAAGAGAATCACGTACACAAGCAGCCTCCACCCAAGAACCTAGCAAGCTCTCTTCAGAAGAATTGTTCTTGCTACTCTGCTTCAACCTGCCCCCCAGATTCAAGGAGATACTCTTCTGCAGCGTGAAGCTTGAACGTCGAGGATTCAAGCATCATCATCAACTTGTGATCATCAAGACGAAGCTTGAAGCCCAGCCGATCGTTCACGAGAGAAGTTCTTCAATATTTGTGAGCATCTCAATCGTATGTTATTGTTTGGGTAAATGTCCCACTGTGATGACGTTCATTATACCGACTGGATTGGTATAATCGTACCGGTATAAAGAGGGTCGTCGCAGAGATTGGTATCAGAGCGACCGGTTGAGATTGCACATGAAATATATAATCATCATCCCCAATACATGCTAGGTCTACATAGGAATGTCCACATGTGTAGAATTGATTAATAATAAATGAAAAATAGATAAGAAAATGGTTAGGAAATAATTAACGTAGCTCTAATGGTGGCTGAAATTTATTGCAGCCATTGCTTCGAGAGGTAGGCGTGGCAGAGCGTCGGCCCGTGAGGACGAGCCGAGACGTTAGGAGCGGGCGAGCAGCAGGCCCCGACACCGCAGGGTCCTATACTTCCCCCACTGCCGCCTGTGGATTATGGAGTGTTCATGCAAGGTTTGGTGCAGGCCATGCAGACGCAGGCCCACACCCAGGCTGCACTCCTGGCTTAGTTGGAGGCTCAGGTTAGCATAATCATCAAAGTAGTCTGTTTTATTTAATTGTAATGATGTTTGTTGAATGTGCATTATTTGTTTTTGGATGTAGCAGGCTCAAGTTCCAGCCCAGGACCATGGTGGACCCTCCATCATGGAAGATTCAGGGATGTTGCCACCCTCTTTTAAAAAGGTAGAGCATCCGTTACTAGCAGAAAGCTGGATGATGGACATTGGAAAGATCTTCCGAGCTATAGGTGTGCGGATGAGGATAAGTTACTTTAGCCGCCTATATCTTCAGGTATGTGTTACTTTTGTATGTTCGTATGTTCTATTATGTTAGATTTGTTTTAGATGGTGCTTATGAACAGTGTACTGCAGGAAAGAGCTGATGTATGGTGGCTTCATTACTACGTGCATAGTTTGAGACGGCGCGGTTGAAGTTGCTTGGGACGAGTTCGTGAGGCTCTTTTGGGCCAGTTCGTCCCCGAGCATATCCGATCGGATGGAGCAGGAGTTCCTCTCTTTGACTCAAGGCTCCATGACGTGCTAGAGTATGAGGCAAGGTTTGCAGAACTATCTAAGTATGTACCTCACGTTGTGGCTGATGACCGAAAAGGCGAAGAAGTTTGTGATGGGACCTCAACCATCACTGAGGATGAGGCTAGTGGCGTTCAACACATCGCACTTTGGACGAGGCCCTTAGTGCTGCTTGTAGACCAGAGGGCGAGATGCAGCAGTATCTCGAAGAGAAAGGCTTCGTAGAAGAGGCCTGCAGCTATGTTCCAGCGGCAGGACAAGAGAAAGCAGTGTACCTGCACCGCAGCATCCGGTAACAACCAGAAGTACAGAGGTACCTTCTCAACATTCCCCTGGTGTGAAGAAGTAGTGTCCCCCTTGCGGGAAGATGCATGGTGGTTCCGAATGTTGGATGATTACGGGAAGTGCTTGAAGTGTGGAAGCAGCGACCACAAGATCAAGGATTGTCCGAGACTTCAGCAAGGAGCTCAGCGTGGAGCGTCAGCCCCGCAGCGAGCAGCAACAGCGCCAGCTACAGGAAGACCAGGAAGGCCTCGAGCCCCAGTCGAGTGTTTGCTCTAGCACGTGAGGACGCCGAGCAGGCGGAGCATGACACTGAAGGTACGATTCTTCTTCTAGGTGTGCACGCTTGGGTTTTTGTTTAATACGGTGCTACTCACTCTTCATTTCCGAGTGGTTCGCTAGGTAGTTAGCCCTAAAGTCAGGCATAGTCTAAAGGACTTAGAGTCCCTTTGTCTGTGCATACCCCTGCGGGTACGGTGTCGACTAGGAAGTGCCTTCTGTCGTTACCTGTGTGCATTGAGGATAGAGTCCTAGAAGTGTGTTTCTTCTTGCTAAAGATGAAGGACTATGATGCTATTCTTGGTCTGGATTGGCTAGTAGCACTACGCGTTAGTAGATTGTCATGGGAAGAGGATTGTTTCCGCATTCCTGGTGAGGATGATTCTCTCATCCCTTGCCAAGGAACATGGCGGGAAGTTGGTCATCTCTGCCATGAAGGCGATGCGCATGGTAAACAGGGTTGTGATGCTTTTCTTTCCAGCGTGTATTCGTACCTAAGGCTGATGAGTCACCTACTCTGCAGAGATTGAGGCAGTGCAGGATTTTCCAGACGTCTTTCCGATGATTTGTCTGGTTTGCCACCGGATAGAGAGATAGAGTTTCACCATAGAGTTGCTTCCGGGCACCTCTCCATCTCGAAGGCTCCATATGGGATGGCACCTGCGGAGTTAGCCGGTTAAGGAGGCAGTTGCAAGAGTTGCTAAATAAGGATTTATTCGCCCTAGTGTTTTCCCTTGGGCTCATCTGTATTATTCGTCAGAAGAAGACGGGTCACTTAGGTTATGCATCGATTACAGGAAGCTAAACCAAGTGACAGTGAAGATATGTATCCCTTACCTCGTATGGATGATTCTGTTTGACCGTTGCAAGATGCATCAGTCTTTTCTAAGATTGATTTGCGATCTGGTTATCGTTAGTTGAGGATTCAGAGTGAGGATGTGTCCAAGACGGCATTTAGATCTCGTTATGGACATTATGAGTTTTTGGTCCTTCCTTTCGATTGACCACGCCTTTGCAGCGTTCATGGACCTCATGAACTGGTGTTTAGGCCGTATGTAGATAGCTTTGTTGTGGTGTTTATTGATGATTTGCTGGTCTACTCTCCGACGATGCCCACACACCGTCAGCATTTGAGGGTAATATAGAGGTTCTCCGTGAGCACAAGCTGTATGCTATTCAGCAAGTGCGATTTCTGGTTTTGTGCGAGTTCATTTCCTCGGCATGTTATCTCCGGTGCTGGTGTTGTAGTTGATCCAGCAAGGTCTAGGCAGTTATGGATTGGGAGACCCCAAGACCCCTTCGGAGATTCGTAGTTTTCTGGTTTTGGCTGGTTACTGTCGGCGATTCATTGAGGGATTTTCATCCATCGCCGCCCCATTGACTCAGCTCACCAGAAAGGAGTGAAGTTTGTCTGTCCGAGAGTGTGAGAGTATTTTCAATTGTTGAAGACTAAGCTCACGTCGCTCCGATGTTAGTCTTGTCGAGCGGTGTAGAGAGTTTTGTTTATCTACACGGATGCGTCTCGGATTGGCTTAGGCTGTGTGCTAATGCAGCAAGAAGGTATGGCTTATGCTTCTCGTCAGTTGAAGGAGCATGAGAAGAACTATCCGACTCATGATTGGAGCTCGCAGCAGTGGTTTCATGCACTAAAGATCTGCAGGCACTATCTTTATGGTGTCAGATTTGAGGTGTTTACCGACCATAAGAGCTTGAAGTAAACTTTTCTCCTAAAAGGAATTATACCTGAGGCAGAGAAGATGGATTGAGTTCTTGAAGGACTATGACTTCGACCTCAGTATCACCTGGGAAGGCAAATGTCATAGTGGATGCTCTGAGCAGGAAGAGACCATCTCTCCACAGGATGGAAGATGCTGGAGGATGCGGCTTGCGCGTTAACTGAATTAGAGCCATTGCTATGCCAGGCTTTTGTAGCTCAGTTATCTCTTAGGTCCTCGGTTTTGGATGAGGTAATCGAGCAACAGAGCCGACCCTAGACTCTTAGAGTTAGTGGGGAAGGCAGGCATTGCTCGTGATGAGGACGGTGTGATTTGATTCCATCACCGAGTGTGTGTCCCTGACTTGGTAGATGTCCGTGAGCATGTGTTAGCAGAAGCTCACAGGTCGAGATTCTCTATTCATCCGGTAACACTAAGATGTACCAGGATTTTAAGAGGTCCTTTTGGTGGTCCGGCATGAAGAGGATGTGGCAGATTATGTATCCTGTGTTTAGTATGCCAGCAGTGAAGGCTGAGCGACAGCTACCATCTGGCCTTATGCAAAGATGGAGATCCCAGTGTGGAATGGGAGCTATCACTATGGATTTTGTTTCGGGTGTTGCCTCGATCTAGAAGGGTACGACTCGATTTGGGTAGTCGTAGATAGATTCTCAAAGACTGCGCATTTCTTGCTATGAAGAAGAAGCAGTCGGTTGAGAGTCTAGCTAGATTGTATGTTAGTAGTGTGGTTAGATTGCATGTGTGCCGAAGTCGATCATTTCGGATCGAGATCTGAGATTTACTTCGAGGTTGTGGAAAGGTCTTCAGGATGCGTTAGTTCGAGCAGAAGCTCAGTTCGGCGTTTCATCCCCAGACAGATGGACAGTCTGAGAGGACTATCCAGACGCTTGAGGATATGTTGAGAGCATGTGTACTGGATGGAAGGAAGATTGGGAGCGTCATCTACCTCTTGTGGAGTTTCGCATACAACACAGTTTCATGCGAGTATTGGTATGGCTCCCATTTGAGGCGTTGTATGGAAGGCCGTGCAGATCTCCTTTATGTTGGGAGGAGACTGGCGATAGGCAGTTGATCGATCTGGAGTTAGTTCAAGAGACTTCGATAAGTCCAGCTTATCAGGAGAGGCTTGTTGTGGCGCAGGATAGGCAGAGAGCTACGCCGACAATAGGAGGAAGGATTTGGAGTTCGAGGTGGGTGAACATGTCTTCTTGAAGTATCACCTGCTCGTGGTGTCGTCAGGTTTGGCAGGCATAGTAAGCGAGCCTAGATTCATTGGCCCGTATGAGATTCTTAGATGATTGGGCAGCGTGGCTATGACTAGCTTTAACCCCCCCATCTTTAGCTAGTGTTCATCTTGTTTTCCACGTTTATATGCTCCGGAAGTATGTCCCAGATCCATCTCATGTGATTAGTCATGAGCCAGTGGAGATTCTGCCAGATTTGTCGTATGTGAGCAACCAGTAGCTATTCTTCACCGAAGTTTCATCATCCCGGAACAAGGGTATTGCGTCGGTGAAAGTTCTATGGTGAAACTTCTCGTCGAGGAGGCTACTTGGGAGCTTGAGGATGCGATGAGAAGAAGTATCCCCGTTTGTTTGAGTAGTTTTGTATAAACTTCGAGGACAAGTTTCTTTAAGGGGGAGAGGTGTAAGGCCCTCGATTTTGTTGTATTACTTTATTACACGTAAATATTCATGCTTGTGTATGCATAATGTACATATCTACGTACATATTAACTAGTTATACTTGTGTGTGCATACATATAATTAGTTGTAAATAGTGTATGAATTGCATGGTGGTAGTGTGTACATGATAGTATATAAATGGCATGTATATATATATGTAAGTTAAGCATGGTTTTGCATGTTTTAAGTTTGGGCTGAAGGCCCAATTGGCGTCCACATGGATGGACGTCCCTGATGAGTTAGCGTCCACCTTGATGGGCGCTAATACTTAAGTCACGGCCATGGATGTGGACGTTCATATCTCTGACCTGCATGCGTTGCAGACCCTGAAATTCTGGGGGCAAGCAAACCCAGCCGTTAGGGAGATGTCCCCAATGGCTATCAGGCCATCCCATCATCCCTCCGGTTTATCCCAAACCCCTTCTCCTATAAACCAACCCCTTCTACACCAGAAGAGCTCTCTTGACTCTTTGAAGAGGAAGAGACCCTAGCTCTAGCTGTGAGAAAAACCTGATGTTTGCATGCTTTGATCCGACAAATTGGAGCTCATCCGGCGACCTACAGCAACTGGCAGCTAGCTGGAGCCTAGAGGAAGGCTTCCCCGACTCCAACCTACTGTGAGATTGACCAAGACCCGGAGCAAGAAGATTTTGGAGGCTTCTTGGGACTGCCGAAGGAGAGCTTCATCAACCTCTTTAATCCCATTGAAGATTTATTTAGAGGCAAGTAACCCATACTTTCGTCATGTATGAGTCTAGTAGGGTTTTACCATTTTTAAGATTTTTCTCGTGTCCTGGATCCTCACACTTCCCCTTCTTTTGGAGCTCGGGGTCTGTGTTTTGCACAGACCTGAACTTGAACGGCAAGACCCCTTGCTGTTAGATCTTCAATTAACGGCCAACGATGTTGTCGTTAAGCTCCATTAACGGCCACACTGTGCCGTTAAGTTCTTTAGGGCAGAACATTGACTGTTCTCCCTTGTATACGATTATTTTTCCGAAGTGTTTTCGCATGAGGATATAATGTAATCGTATATTTTATGTAAAATAGACAATGTGATGTGTGAAATTTCTGTGCTTTTTGGTGACTGGCATGAATTGTTAAACTATTGAAATACATGTTTGGAAAATGGATTATGCATGTTCACCTATTGTCTACATGATCCTTGAAGAATGGAATGCCTAAACTTTTCTAAACCGTGTATATAGTATTAGTCTATGCCCTGAAATTTGGAGAAATTTTCCATGATTATGGGATTTACTGTAATTTCTGTTTTGAAAATAGAAGACATGCGTAGGATTTGTAAAATTTACATAAATTGTGTTTTGTGCAAATAATCCGGGGAAAATTTTCTATGATGAAGTGAAAGTTAGGTTTAGGGCTGTGAACTGTCAATTGGATATTCATGTTATGTTCCATGATAAATTGATATGAATGTCATGAACTGAATGTTTTAATTTCTGTAAATATAATATGACTCAGAAAAATCTAGAAATTTGTATGTGAGGTCATGAACCTGCAATAGTGTGTGGTTAAAAATTTCATGATATTTGGATAACTGTAAAGTGTATTATAAAATTTTCATGTGAAAATATGTGATAAATGCATGCTATCATTAATATGATTTGATGATGTGATTGCCAACCTGATTATGTGAGCTACTGAGTGTTTCATTTCTGTCGAGAATAGTATCATGATTAGGAATAGAGCCATGTGCATAAGTGAGAGATGTAAAGACATGTGTAATAGGTGTGTTAAAATCGAAATGTGTATGTGTAAAGTGTATGCCATATGTGACACTGCTCCATAGAGGGCTGTGGAACCGTACCATGGAAAAGTCCCCATGGGAATTCAGTGTTAAGATCCTAAGGGCATTAGATGAAATCCTGGAGGTGGACAAGTACCACTAGTTAGGTTGAGACTTGTTCTCCCGGTCGGCGCTCCAAGAGTCGTCACTGTAGTGCCTAGGTGACGTCTATGTGTATGGTGTATGTGATGTGTCCTTCTAATGGTGGTTTGGACTATGTGTCACGACCTAAATTGTAAAATGTGAATGTTACTATGTGTAAATTGTGTAGTGTGAATTTGTGTAAACGTGCAATGTGTAAAAAGGGAACTATGTGAAGGATGTTGTGCAAACATGTGAAACCATAAGTTAGATTGTGGAATTGTGATCATGATACATTAATGTGAATTATGTTTATACAGTATTCTAGTTGTGTTTATAAGAGTTTTTTATATTGTAAAATGCGTAGAATCTATGCTAGGAGCAATTCTTGCTTATGTGTAAACGTTTCCATGTTTAAGTACTATCACGTTGGAGTTTAATAGAGAATGTACCTCTCATGTGATAGGATGTGAATTGCTAAATCCATGTCAAACAACACCTTAAAGTGTATAAATGATAATGGCATGTGTAATAATGTGTAGCAACCATGATAGAAATGTTTCTTTTTATGCATGCAAGAATCCCATGTTTGGTTTGCTTCCATGTTATAGCCTCATTTGAATGTAGCTTTCATGTATTACATGAGTAGAAAGCATGTGATAGATATTTATTTTGGAATGACTTAATTCATGTTACCATGTGTTTTAAATTTGGTAGAATTATCATGATAGGTTGTCTTTTATCAATGTCCAAGCACGCTATATGTTTTACTTTGTAAATTGGAATGAAAAAAACCTACTGTGATATATGCATGTATGAATATGTGGTGTTATTTGCTGATCTTTTAGACTCATTCCTTGTTTCGGCGTACAGGTTTAGTTGGTGACCCTACATCGTTAGAGGAGAACCGTAAGAGTGACTCCGAGCGTGGCGAGTAGCCTGGTGGAGTCGTCATCATGACTTTTTGCTTTCATTGTATGTAATTGAGGCATTGTAATGAAACTATTATGTAATTGTGGACAAGCTATGTAATCTGATTTTTAGCACTTGATTTTCGTGGACTTTAGTTATCTTTATTTGTCTTTTGAATCATGTATGTTAAATGTGGATGATGAAATGAAGACAAGTAGTTCTTTTTGCTTCCGCTACTTTGTATTTATATTTGTGAGCATCTAAATCGTATGTTATTGTTTGGATAAATGTCCCACTGTGATGACGTTCATTATACCGACGTGGATTGGTTTAATCGTACCAGTATAAAGAGGGTCGTCGCACCTGTCGACAGCTACACACAAGCCAGAAGGCCACTCTTCAAGATAGATGTGCCTGTCGATAGCCCCCAATCGCCTGTCGATAGGAAGAGGCTCCCAGAACCGCCTGGTCTTCTGTTTGCCTGTGCCTGTCGACACACCTAGTCGTCTGTCGACAGTAAGTCCTTCTAGAGCTTTCAGCCTTCTACTGGCTTGCGCCTGTCGACAGGAGAACCCAGTGCTGTCGACAAATGGAGAGAATCTTCAAATACGGAAAGTCTTCAAGTTGCCATAGATGGTGTTTCCACATACCACGACTCTCCATATGTAAACACCTCTACCTCTATTTAAGTATCTCTTTGAAGAGAATCACGTACACAAAGCCTCCACCCAAAACCCTAGCAAGCTCTCTTCAGAAGAATTGTTCTTGCTGCTCTACTTCAACCTGCCGCCCAGATTCAAGGAGATACTTCTTCTCACCGGAGGTGAAGCTTGAACGTCGAGGATTCAAGCATCATCATCAACTTGTGATCATCAAGACGAAGCTTGAAGCCCACTGATCGTTCACGAGAGTTTCTTAATCAGGATTTGTTCTACAATTTAGAACTCTTCTCTTTTTTCATTTTTACGTAAACGTGTGTGTGTGTGTGTTCTCAAGCAGTCCTTGTGCTTGATTCACGTGTGGGAGTTCATCTGATCATGGTTGCACATCAGATAACTTGTGTGTGTGAGTTGTAGTTCTCGAACTAGCTCGTAAGCAGGTTGTTTGCGTGTGTGTGTGGCCCGTGAATTAGGATATACAAGTTGTGTACTCCGAACCACGTAAAATCTGCGTGTCTCGGTTTGCACGAATTTACGTTAAATGTTTGGTAGGCACGACATAACTACACACGTTAATTGCTTGTTTATCTATCTATCATCTATTCACACACATCCACCATAGTTTTAAACTCTGCTAGTATTTCAACAATCTGTGTTCTCACGAAAGAAGGTGATAAGCTTTTCAATTGATAGTAATCTATTCAACCCCCTTCTAGATTACCATACATAGGGAATTCCGCAACCTTTCAATTGGTATCAGAGCGAGGTTCTCTCCGATTTACTGCGTTATTTCTTTTATCTTGCGATCAGGAGAATCTTGATCTCATGGAATCTAGTAAGGGATACATGGCTGAGGGACACTCAGTGACCAGGCCACCCTTCTTTGATGGCACTAACTACCTTACTAGAAAAATCGTTTGCAGGTGTTTTCTGAGAGCACAGAACTATGAGCTGTGGAAGATAGTCCACAAGGGCATATTCCCTTCCTGAGGATGAGAGTACCAACCAAGGACTAGATCATGAAGGGGACACTCAACTGGAGCGCCCTCAATATGATGCAATGCACGGTCCACCCCAACGAATATTCGAGTCTCCACGTGCACATCATCAAAAGAATGTGGGACAAACTCGAGTTAATCTATGAAGGTACGTCCGAGGTAAGGGAAACTAAAGCAAGCATGTTGGTTTCCGAATATGAAATGTTTAAAATGAACTCTACTGAAACCATCTCTGACATGTTTGAGAGATTTATATTAATTATTAATGGATTGAAAGGTCTGAAAAAGGATACTCAGAGAGTGATTTGGTGAGGAAGATTCTTCGGTCTCTTCCATCCTCTTGGAACACCAAAGCCACTATCATTGAGGATTCCAAAGACTCTCAAAAATGAAGTTGGATGAACTCATTGGCTCACTGATGACCTATGAAATCAACATGAAAAGAAAGGAAACTGAAGAAAATCCTAGGAAGCCACTTGCTTTGAAGGCTTCCAGGAAAAATTCCTCAGCTTCCAAAAAGGAGGTCATTCAGGAAAGTGATGAGTCTGAATCGTCTAGTGAGAGTGAAAATGACGAAATGGCCATCTCACTAGGCAATTCAAAAATTCCTAAAATACAAGAGGAGAGGTATAAGTAACTCTAAACCTTTCCAAAAGAAAGAACATTCCAACAATTTGATTCTAACAAAAAGTCTGAGATTGTGTGTTACGAGTGCAAGAAGCAAGGGCACATGAGAGGAGAGTGCCCCGAGCTCAAGAAGAAGCTGAAAAAGGAAAAGTTCACGTTCAAGAAAGCCAAGGCAATGATGGCTACTTGGAGTGATGAAGACGAGGATGAGAACATCAAGCTACCTCCGAAGATGATGAAGTCCACTGTCTCATGGCGAGAAGTGATGACTTAAATGAGGTAACTCTTCCTTTGAAAGCTATTCAATTTATGAACGGGAAGAAGCTTATACTGTTATGTTTGAAAATTCTGTGAGCTTAAATCTGAAAACAAAGCACTCAAAAAGAAAGTAATTCTCTCACTAATAACACACAAAATGATGACATGTTGCATCATTAATCAAAGACATTGAAATGATGAGGATTGATGAGGAAGCTCATCATTGAGTAAATGGACACCTTGAAGTTAAAACTACAAGAATCTCAGAAAGAAAAGGAAGTTCTAATGACCTCCCTTGAAACTCTTCAAGGTGAGCATGATAAGCTTAAAGAAAAATGGGATAAGACTGATGAAAATCTAAAGAGCAAATCTGAAGATTTGTCAAGGTTTGTTAAAGGAAACAAATTTTGATGCTATGGGGTCAAATGTTTTCGTTTCAAACACTGGGCTTGGGTACCAACTAGTAAAACAAAAGAAAATTGGAGAAAATTGATAACATCTTTTGTTGAAACAAGCCCAGCACAAGTAAGAAGATCCCCAAAAGAACAACAAAACCAAGCTAAGGGTAAGCAACCACAAAACAAGGCAAAGAAGCCTGTTGCTGGCACTGTTCGGAAGATCTTCAACAGCACCAAGGAGAGCTGTCGACAGGTCTGGAAATCGAGTCCAAAAGAAAAGCAACAAAGCAATAGAAAGGTAAAATGCCCATGCATGCTCCAAAGACAACAAGCCCATTGTTGTAAGAAACCCTCATCATGCACAATCTATAAAAAAGTTGGGCACAAAGAAAATGAATGCAGGAACAAACCAAGTAAACTGAACATTAAACAAGTTTGGATTCCTAACATTTGTTATTTGGTATGAATGATACAATGGGACCCAAAGTAATTTGGGTACCAAAACCTCTTGTCTGATCCACATGTGCAGGAATGCCTAGCAGCCCATAATCAAAATAAATGGTACCTGGACAGTGGCTGCTCGAGGGTATGACGGTCGATAAAGATAAATTATGTCTGCTAGTGGAGAAAGACGAGGTCAGGTAATTTTTGGAGCAACAACAAAGGCCAAATCATCGGCTCAGGTAAGGTTGGTAAGTATGCCTCTAACTCTATAGACAACGTGTTACTTGTTGATGGCCTTCATCACAACTTGCTTAGCATAAGTCAATTGTGTGATAAAGGTCACAAAGTGTCTTTGAAACAAATTCATGTCAAATTATTGATAAGGAACAAGAAGTCTAAAGTTTTCTGGAAAAATGGTAAATCATCTACATGGTTGATTTAGATGATCCAGAAAATAATGATTTGTGTGTCTTGTAGCCAATAACAGATGAGCTTACACTTTGGCATCGTAGGCTTGGCATGCAAGCTACAATGTCTTGCACAAAATCATGAGGCTCAAATTGGTAAGTGGACTTCCTGACATCCCCTTCAAAAAAAATTGAGAATTTTTGTGATGCATGTGCACAGGGAAAACAAACAAGGAAGTCATTCAATTCAAAAGCACCGGTAAGCACTTCTAAACCCTATGAACTTCTGCACATGGACCTGTTTGGCCTACTAGAACATTGAGTCTTAATGGCAAACACTTTGGTTTTGTCATTGTAGACGACTTTTCTAGGTTCACATGGGTTAAGTTCCTCGCACAAAAATGAGGCAATAAGCCTGTTTGAGGAATTCTTCAATAAAATTGAGCATGGCAATATTACAAAATATGCTCAATCCGCACTGGTCACGGGGGAGAATTTGACAATAACTCTTTTTCTGATTTCTGCAGGCACCACGGGATAGAACACCTTTTTTCCTCTCCAAGGACACCTGAGTAAAATGGTGTTGTGGAGAGAAAGAACCGGACCTTGGTGGAAATGGCTCACACCCTTCTGGTTGAAAGCAAACTTGCCAGAACATTTTGGGCAGAAGCGGGAATACATCATGCTAACTAGAAGCATAAGAAGACATCATGTACATACTCAATAGATCCCTGGTAAGAACCTGTCAAGAAAATCCCCTATGAACTTCTGAAAGGTAGAAACCCAGTATTGGGTATTTCAGAGTTTTTGGCTCAAAAGTGTTCATTCATAATAATGATAAAATTGATCTAGACATGTTTGAGGCCAAAAGTGATCCAGGTATATTTCTTGGATACTCAGAACACTCTAGAGCTTATAGGGTGTTTAACTGTAAGAATAAAACTGTGGAAGAAACTCCACATGTTGTCTTTGATGAAACTCATGCAAAAACTGACAAAATTGATTTCCATAGGACTCCCCATGAGGATAAAACAATTCTTGCAGAACCGCTACAAGTAACAGCCAAGAAGAGCACTCAAACAGCACCAAAAGCCAAACGTGGATATCTTCAAGGGTACAACGATGATGATGAGGACCATCACATCCTCTTCAAAAAGGGAGAAGAAGAACCTGAAGAAGATCCACGTAAGGATGAATCTCAAGATGAAATTCCTCAAGTAATCCCTCCTCCAGTACAACCTCCTCAAATGCAAGATCAACCCAGAACTTCAACAATCACAAATGTCAGGTACTCAAAGACCATCCACTTGAGAACATAATAGGAGATGTGAATGAAAAAGTTCAAACTAGGTCTCATGTTCGGGAAATAGTTGAATAGGATCATCTAGCTTTTGTGTCACAAGTGGAACCTAAAAATGTTGAAGAAGCATTAAAAGATAATTCATGGATTGATGCTATGCATGAGGGAGCTTGGACAATTTGAAAGAATATTGTCTGGAGTCTAGTTCCTAGAACCCCCGATATTTCTGTCATTAGAACAAGATGGGTTTCAGGAATAAACTGAATGAAGAGGGTAAAGTGGTGAGAAATAAGGCTAAACTGGTAGCAAAGGGATATAATCAGGAATTTGGTGTGGATTTCGAAGAATCCTTTGCTCCTGTAGCTAGGCTAGAAGCAGTCAGAATCTTCTTAGCATATGCATGCTCAAACAAGTTCAAACTTTTTCAAATGGATGTTAAAACTGCCTTCTTGAATGGTTACATCAAAGAAGAAGTATGTCTCTCAACCACCTGGGTTTGAGGATATTCATAAACCTAACCATGTATTTAAATTGCATAAAGCTCTTTATCGTTTGAAACAGGCACCCGAGCTTGGTACGACAGGCTAAGCACTTTTCTAGTAAGCAAAAACTACTCGAGAGGTAAAGTAGACCAAACTCTCTTCACTAAGAAAGTCCGCAATCACATCATTGTGGTTCAAGTGTATGTGGACGACATTATATTTGGTTCTACGAACCCCTCACTGTGTGAAGAATTTTCAAAACACATGCACAGTGAATTTGAGATGAGTTTAATGGGGGAGCTTCAATTTTTCTTGGTTTGCAGGTAAAACAATTAGAAGACGGATTCTTCATCAACCAAGAAAAATATGTCAAAGAACTGCTCAACAGATTTTAGTTCGAACAAGCCAAGCCTGCCTCAACACCAATGAGCACAAGCAAAAAGTTGAAAGTGATGAGAAAGGTAAACCGGTAGATGCAAAGCAATTATGAGGTATGATTGGCTCCCTTTTATATCTTACTGCAAGTAGACCAGACATACAGTTCAGCATTTGCCTTTGTGCTAGATACCAATCTAGTCCAAAGGAAAGCCATTTGGTTGCAGTTAAGAGAATATTTCGATATCTCTCAGGTACGCATGATATGGGTCTTTGGTATCCAGCAGGTAGTAGCTTCACTTTGGTTTCTTATTCAGATGTTGACTATGCTGGATGTAAAATTGACAGGAAAAGCACTAGTGGATATTGCCAAATTCTTGGCGGTTGCATGGTTTCGTGGGCATCCAAGAAACAACACTCGGTTTCACTTTTGCAGGGAGTTGTGCGGCTCAAGTGTTGTGGATAAAGAGTCAATTATCTGACTACAATATTGACATTGGACTAGTGCTATCAATCTTTCAAAGAACCCAATTCTACATTCAAGAACCAAACACATAGAAATCAGGCATCACTTTTTTATAGATGAGGTAGCAAATAACACCTTGGCGCTGAGCTTCATACCCACTGAACAACAACCAGCTATCATTTTCACAAAACTATTGGCTGAGGATAGGTTCACAACACTAAGAAAATAATTGGGTTTGTGCAAAATGCAATGAAACTCATACCAAGTCTTGAATATGTGTTCCTTGTGAGCTACAACTATGAGGTATATCAAATAGTGAGTTGTGGAAAAACAAGTTAGGCTTGTTTGGAAACACTCATTATGCGTGAGAAAACATTCTCCGCCACGTACCAATAGTTGAAGTGCAACGAGGGACATCTATTTTAGACATGGTATTAAGTTTCTTTTTAGTATGCCCAATCTTTTTGTAAAATAAAAACAAAAAAAAAATCATTAAAACCCAAAAATACCAAAAAGATTTGCTAGCTATCCCCCTACTTCAATGGTGTGATGCTCAATTGTGTGAAACTCTTGGTTAAATTGTTTTTGCATTGCTTGAATGTTGAGTCTTCACATGCACACACTATGGGGGAGCTATGTTAGGATAGGTGAGTGAAACACTAGAGGGAAAATTGTCATTTGCCATTGCCTTACTTCCCTCGGAAGCCCATGTCATCATCTCTCTCATCTAAGACTTTCATAATCAGGTTTCTGAGGCACCTGTCGACAGCAACAAAGACATCTGTCGATAGGAACATCTTCCCAGAACATTAATCCAACAGTCTATCAGCAGCTGTCGACAAGGCACCTATACCTGTCGATAGATGGACCAGTATTCTTCCATTCTCTAACTTTCTGGTTCACTATTCTTCATGAGCATCCTTCTTGAAAGTATTTAAGGTGAAAAACTGGGCAATACTAACATTATAATTTTCCCTATCCACATGATATCAAGATATTGTCTAAATCGCAATGATTTTGACATACCATTCCTAGTGAGTCTAATGTGCATTGACTTGAGTACATCAAACAAAAGCACATGAGCCCAAATTAACTCACTTGAATAACTAATTTGTACAAAATTATTTTTCAAAGTCATGTGTTTAGTCCCTAGGTCATGAGGATTATGTCTCTCATTGGTTTTTAAACTTCTTCTACTTCTTTACCTTGTGTTAAAAAATATATAATATCATAAAGGGAGAAAAGCTACCTATTTCACAAAAGAATATAAGTTAAGGGTTTTAAATTTACAAGAAGAGAACAGGCAAAGCAATGTTGAGTTATGCTCAGTAACCGGGGATACGGGCATCACAAAATGTCTATCTTCGTGTCAAACAACTTACTCATTATCTCTGTAAAATGGTTTGATGGACACTTTCACCAAGTAACTGGGGATACGGGCACCACAAATGTCTATCTTCACGTAAAAAGGTCAAGTGCTCCTAATTACCACTGCTTCTCTAATGCTTAAAAATTTTAATTGATGAAATAGAGTGTAGCCTCCACATTGTGTTTTAACAAGGCCTTTAGGTGTTTTTTGTTTAACTACCCATGTAGACACCTCCTCATAAATCTTGTGGCCATCACTCACTAAGACAAATGATCTTTTACAAATGACCTTATTCAAGAGGGTCTTTTTATTTCTCAATGTTTTTGTCGCAATGGATTCGTGTCATTGTCACTAAAGGTTCAGGGAATATTATGTCACGACCATTGGAGATGGTTGACATGTCCTGAATCATTGTGGGCATGACACTTAATAATGTGATGTTACCTATTTTCCACCTTCCACAGTCATTTAATGCTCATGCCCCTGGAAAATTCTGTCAAAACCTCTTACTGGAGGGTTTCTGGCTGTGCCTGTCGACAGGGCCCAGGATGCCTATCGACAGCCGGCGGCCGCACTTTTTTTTGGAAGTCCGATGGGCACAATCTAAAGGTAGTTTTGGTGGGACCTACCCTTTCAAATCCCCATATCCTTTCTATAAAAGGTACCCACGCCCCCTTTCCCTCTTTCTCACTTCCAAAAAACCCCCTTTCCCTCCTTCTCCAAAAAACCCTTCTCTCTAGGGCGACAGAGGAAAACACCCAGTCTTTGTGTTTCCTTCCTTCCCCTATCTCCTTCCTCTCCCAAGCCACCATCACCTACGAGCTACATCTTCTAATGGCTCCACCGGCAAGGAAGATGGCCTCCCTTCGCCGTCCTCGGTCTCCCGAAGCCAGACAGGGCTCCAGGGCACCCATTGAGCATCACACAAAGCACCGGGAAGACCGTCTGCCAGAGCTGTTCATCCCTCCTAATCTCCAGTTCAAAGAGACCCATGCCACCTACACGAAGGTCACGCAGCCTCGCTACGTTGACTTCATCTCGCTGGAAGACCTCTTTCCGGGTCTTCAGCCTCTCTTTGATTCTCAAGGTTGGTCACCTTTTTGCTTTAAACACAAAAAATACTCCTCCCTTGCCATCACAGAGTTTTTCCACAACCTCCGAGAGACTACCGCAGGTGATCTATATTCCAGAGTCAAGGGGAATTCCTTTCGAATCTCCCCTAATCTTCTTTCAGTATCCCTGCAAATCCCGAACACCGGCGTTGACATCTTGGCACATCACCCTACCCCCGAGGAGTACTATACCCTCATTACCTTGCAGCCTTACGACCCCACGGATCGTAAGCTATTGAATGCCAACTCCTTCCCTCCACTTCACCGTCTCATCCACAACATTTTCACCACCCTCATTGTCCCAAAAGATGGAAGTAGGGAACTCGTCACCTCAGTTCACAAGTCCCTACTCCATAAGTTTCGTAGACGTGAACCCATTAATCTCCCAGAACTCATGTGCTCTGTCCTCCGAATCTACCTTTGTAACGCCAAGAGGTCCATGCCTTACGCATGTCAGCTCACCTCCCTCTTCCTGTTCCTTGGCATCATCATTCCAGAAGGGGAGATGACTAAACTACCGGCCCGTACCTCATATGATCTGATTGCTGCACAGCGGATGGGCTACAAGTTCATGGATGGTGTAGTCACTAGAGATCTCAAGGGAAAGGGACAAGCTGTCCCTGTGGGTGATGAAGAAGCTGAAGAAGTAGATGAGAATGAAGAAGGAGAAGAAGACTCCCAGTCTGAGCCACTAGATGCTTCGGGAGATGATGCAAGTCAAGCTGGTGGTGACATTGCCACTGAGCCCTCTATTCGAGATCTCATAGCTCAGTTGCAATTGCAGATGACCACTGGATTCGCGAAGATCAGTGAACGTTTGGACACAGTTGACTCAAGCTTGGAAGCACTGGCTGATAACCAAGTTCAGATCTAGCTCCGGTTGAACAGACCCTCCACTCCTGCTCCACAGACTCCTTAGGCCCCACTCCCACCGGGTCCTGATGATGCTTAGAGAGTCTAGGTGTCCCACGTTATGTCAAATTCTAACTGATGTATCTTGCTTTCAGAGTCCTTTTGTCATGTTTCTTTTTGCAAGTGTTATGGTTGTCCAATGTGCTACAATGTATTGCCTATCTTTTAATGAAAAGCACATTTTCTCTTCCTGTTACATTGACTATGCAATGGAATGTTTTTTTTTTATGTTGTCAAAAGGGGGAGAAAAACTTGAGAATTCATTGAAAAAATCAATTACATAATGTGGCTCAATTTAAAATTTTGTCATCATCAAAAAGGGGGAGAATGTTGAGTTCTCATTTTGATGATCACTTAATGTGAATGCTAATCTAACAAGTCACAAGTGTGTTTTTGATCATAATCATTTCATGGACAAAATTTATGATGAAAACATGATGAAAATGACTCATGAATGCAAATGGAACAAACACTTCACTTGAGCATATTTATATGTCACTATGTCTCACTAACTATGTTCATTAATTTAGGTGAGATAACAAGCAAGACATGTACAAAGAATAGGGTTCAAATGATGAAGATATACATGAAAAGCATGTACCTGTCGACAGTAGGAAAGACCCCTGCCGACAGCTACACACAAGCCAGAAGGCCACTCTTCAAGACAGATGTGCTTGTCGACAGCACCCCAGTTGCCTGTCGACAAGAAGAGGCTCCCAGAACCCCCTGGTCTTCTGTCTGCCTGTGCCTGTCGACAGCACCCAGTCACTTGTCGACGGCAACTACCTTCCAGAGCCTTTCAGCCTTCTACTGGCTTGCGCCTGTCGACAGGAGCACCTAGTGCTATCGACAAATGGAGAGAATCTTCAAATACGGAATGTCTTCAAGTTGCCATAGATGGTGTTTCCACATACCACAACTCTCCATATGTAAACACCTCTATTTAAGCATCTCTTTGAAGAGAATCACTTACACAAGCAGCCTCCACCCAAGAACCCTAGCAAGATCTCTTCAGAAGAATTGTTCTTGCTACTCTGCTTCAACCTGCCGCCCAGATTCAAGGAGATACTTCTTCTCAGCGGAGGTGAAGCTTGAACGTCAAGGATTCAAGCATCATCATCAACTTGTGATCATCAAGACGAAGCTTGAAGCCCAGCCGATCGTTCACGAGAGAAGTTCTTCAATTAGGATTTGTTCTACAATTCAGAACTCTCTCTGGTTTTCGTTTTTACGTAAACGTGTGTGTGTGTCTGTGTCTCAAGCAGTCCTTGTGCTTGATTCACGTGTGGGAGTTCATCTGATCGTGGTTGCACATCAGATAACTTGTGTGTGTGAGTTGTAGTTCTCGAACTAGCTCATAAGTAGGTTGTTCTGCGTGTGTGTGTGGCCCGTGGATGTAGGATACACAAGTTGTGTACTCCAAACCACGTAAAATATGCGTGTCTCGTGGTTTGCACGAATTTACGTTAGATGTTTGGTAGGCATGGCATAACTACACATGCTTAATTGCTTGTTTATATATCTATCATCTATTCACACACATCCACACATAGTTTAAACTCTGCTAGTATTTCAACAGTTTGTGTTCTCACGAAAAGAAGGTGATAAGGTTTTCAATTGATAGTAATCTATTCAACCCCCCTTCTAGATTACCATACATAGGGAATTCCGCAACCTTTGAAGGGCCATCCGGTCGGGCAGTGTATAAAGATGAAGTTCCTCTTCCAGTTGTGGACAGAGAAACGCATTCGGCTAAGAATTTACTGATCTGACTGAGCTGCGAAAGACTCTAAACTCCTTCATGGAGAAGTAGAAGAAGAAAATGCAGGTGGTCGTAAGGACCTCGGCTGAGGCATAGATTTCCAGGAAGCCGAAAACCAACCTCCAAGAGTTGGGGGTTAGCTGCGATGGAGCGGGTCCCAGCTTTTGAAGAAGAAAGATGATGAACGGACGTAGAGGAAACTGAAGGCCTAGTTAGACGGCCTCATAGAAGATGCAAACTGTACTCTCCATGGTGTAGTGGGCTCCGAGACACATGGAAGAGTACAAAGTGAAGCCCTCGAGAAAGTCGAGACTAGGAAGGGTTTTCTTCAGTGGAAGCCCTCATCTTCGGTCTCACACTGCACGCCGGCTACGGTGTCGGCTTGCCTATAAGACCCCAAGGTGTGGGAAGAAGGCTTCCTGAGAACATAGGACCCAGGACTGACCTCCAGAGTAGATGACTCCTCAGTGGGGCCCGACATCTGAACGTAGGGCAGAGAAGCCTCTGGAAGGGACGTCCTTATCTTGGATGCATAAGGAGGCAAGGCCGCTTGGACGACGCCGAAGTGGAGAAGTTCTTGGAAGGAGAACCTGTAGATGAGGAACCCTCTTGAAGGTGAGGGTCGGAGGAAGATGACGTAAAGGAGCTAGATGAGGTGGAGCTCATCACTTATCTCTGAAGGAAGAAAGCATAGAACGAGGGATGATGACGGAAGCTTCGACGTTGGATCAAAGATTGTCAACATGTCGGTTGGTCATCTGATGAAGGCTCACGCAGAAAGCAAGGGTGGTTTTTCGGCAGCAGACCCCACTATTTATAGTGCCGAGGGGGCGATTAGACCCAAAGGTTGATATTCATCATCTTTGTAAAGGGTCTATGTCTTGGCACGTGGTGGATCCAAATTGGCAACCAAGTGTCACCTCAAATTTCGATCGGCGCTACTAGTGAGGCGTGCCATGATGATTCGCGTGAGTTGAGGGGGGCAACATGACCATTGGCATCGCAGTGCAGCTATCGAAGCAATCTGGCAGTACATCACACTGCAGGCTTGTGCTGGTAGCATCAGAATGTGAGTTGTTGTAGGCCGGTGCTGACAGCTTGGCAGTGTGACGCGGAACAGGCCATGTGGGTTGGTAGAGCCACGTGGCAACACACGTATCATCGTCAAAGAAATTCCAGACAATAGCTTCACCTCGGACCACCGGAGTGGTTCCACATGAACTTGGGGGGCTAATAATACGGGGGGTCCCCACGGGTCTATCAGGTCCTCAGCTAGGGTGACATCCCAGAATAGTAGAGCCGACGTCCTGATGTTGTTGGAACTAGATTCCTTTCTCATCCAGTCTGACGATTCTGGTTGGCTAGGACAACCACCTTATTTCCCTTTGGCCAACAACATAAGATCGGGCAAGGACGAGTGTAAGGCCCTTAATTTCTGTGCATATTATATCTGTTTTGATGCTTTGATGGTTCTGGCCGGAACTCTGATTAATGTCAACATCCCTTGCTGTTAAGAGCTTGTTGACGACAACTTTTTATGTCATTGACTATGTGCCCAGAATATATAGACGTCAACATCAGTTAACGCCTATTTCTGGTTGACGGCAGCAATGTGGCCATTTACTTCTCCGGGTGCATTTGGGATTTCAGATCTGAAATTGACCCATTTACTCCAGAGTTTGATTAGGATACCTATCCCCGACGATCAGGACTCTTAAGACCTAGGATTCCCCCAACTCTATTACCTATTTAACCTACACATCTCGGTTAAGGAAGGGCTTTGGTTCAGAAGAGAGGCTTTCTAGGTTTCAAGAAGAGAAAGAGAGAATTTGTGAGGGCTTGATCTGGCGATTGGAAGGCTTCACCAGTGGCCTTCTGCGACTGGGAGACTCTCCTGAAGGTGGAGAAGCCCTCCTAACCTCGGGGAATCAACTGCTCAAGTCTAGAAGTCGAATCAAGGCGAAGAACATTACCTCTTTCTCTTGGCCGAGGATGGCTTCATCGCCAAAATTCAATCTTCAGAGGTCTTTAGAGAGGCAAGTAACTTAGGGGTTTCGTCCCTAGACCTATCACCTAGAGTTTAGGTATTTTTCAGGATTTTTAGATTGTGTCCTAGACCCCAAAATTTTGTGTTCGGTCTGCACTGTCTACAGACAGGAGGTTCATGACAACCTTATTGCCACCAAGTTCCTGAGTTAACGACAATTGATTGTGCCGTTAACCCACCCTGACGGCAAGACCCTTGCCGCCAAGTTCATCTGGATTTTCAAAACAGTGGTTTTAATCTCTGCGTTGTGATTTTCAGGGATTTTTGGATGTTTGCACCTGCTATAAAATTTTTGGATGTTTAGGTATGATATTAGGTTAAAACCACGAATTCCTATTAATTTTCTTAAAATAATTGCGAATTATAGAATTTCTATTAAGGGTAAATATGCATGTTTGATGGTTCTAAATTTAGAATAAATAGTCATGATGTAATTGCTATAGAAAATTTAACTGAAACTAGGGTTACTGTTTTCATATTTTGAGACTGTTAGACCTGACTGTTCACTGTTAATCATATCTAATTGAATTATTTCATTAAATTGCATGAGATCTCTGTTAAATGTTATAAATATATATAATGTTATGAAAATTCTTAAAAATTAACCATATGATATGTTCGATTCATAGAGTTTGTGGTTAAAATTTAAGACTGTTTTGATATCTATAGATACTAGTTGTAATTATAAAGGTATTAAAAGCCATATTATGAATAATTATTCAAGAAACGGTATTTTTCAGTGATTTGTATCATGTTTAGGTACTCTTATGCATGTTTTAATACTATTAGACAACCATGATAGATTGTGTAAACAGAAATATGTGTTTGAATGGTATGCATGTGAATGGACCAATAAGTGCATGTAAAATGATGTTCATCATGTGATTAATTGAGATAGTGTGATTAAGTGAATATGTGCCGAAATTGACACTGCTACCATAGAAGATGATGAACAGTCTATCCCCATGTAATTTAAATTAATTACATTTCTATTTTGGTGATTAACAAAACCATGTTATTTTGATAATTATCAAACCCTTGATTAAGGTCACTAACCTATTTTCTACAAGTCTTAAGCACAAGAAATAAGATCAAAGGAAAACAAGCCAAAACAGGTAAGAATCTTCATACTATAGAAGTATATTTGTCTAAGTACACATCGGGTTCTTTTATAAATCATAACGATTACAGTAGAACTGTAACGATTCCTTTAGTGATCACAACGATCTCGCTATCGTAACGATTCCTTTAGTGATCACAACGATCTCGCTATCGTAACGATTTGCTTAGCGTATCGACTTCTTAAGTAATCCTAAGGATTTTTTTACTTGTCATAACAATTTGCTTTGCGCATCGACTTCTTAAGTAATCGTAACGACTCCTTTAAGTGATCGCAATGATCTTGCCATCGTAACGATTTCTTTATTGTCGTAACGATTCCTTTAGTCATCGTAACGATTTCTTTATTGTCATAATGATTCCTTTAGTCATCGTAACGATTTCTTTAGTGATCACAACGATTCTTTCATATCTCATAACGATTTGCTTTGTGTATCGACTTCTTAAGTAATCGTAATGACTCCTTTAAGTGATCGCAATGATCTTGCCATCGTAACGATTTCTTTATTGTCGTAACGATTCCTTTAGTCATCGTAACGATTTCTTTATTGTCATAACGATTCCTTTAGTCATCGTAACGATTTCTTTAGTGATCACAACGATTCTTTCATATCTCATAACGATTTGCTGTTAAGTGACAACGATTTGGTTGCATAAAGATTTCATAAGTCATAAATGCATCGATTTCATATTAATCAACATGACATATGACTTACCCTTTCAAAGGGTTGAATAGTCAAAGTCTTCGCACATATCCTTCTGTCAGCTGTGCATTTAATGAAGACTGAACGTATCACTGCATGCATGCAGACGATATCGTCCATTATCGTGTCTATCATGTATGCATCTTTTAGAACAGAAAAATAACATTACTATTTTGATGAATATTCACACTAACATTGATTGACAACAAGAGACAGTCCAGCTGTCTATTATTCTAGCTTACTTTATGTGCAGGTCCCTGTCAGCTATTCATCTCACAACGTTGGACCTTATAGAAGCCAAATGACACTTCAGAAGATCCTACCTCTTTGCGTGTACAAATGAATAAAGGACTGTTGACTGGAAGCTTCCAAGTGCCACTAAGTCTAACATCCTCCAAAAGCTAGAGGCAACGGATACTTCAACATTTAGATTTCAAATTGAAGATATATATGTGGACGGTTCGTTTCCGCGCCGTCACCGGATCTCTCGGGTGCTCACGGACGCCGCCGGACTCTCGTTGGCGATGAAGGGGTCATCGGTTGACCACATTGACCCTCTGGTTGACTGAGTTGACTAGAAGGAGAACGAGGAAAACAAGCAAAATGAAGGGGAGTTGGTGATCGCCAGGGCCTTACCTATGCCCAAGGAGTGATATGGTCGTGTTGAAGTGGTCGCCTCGCGCAGCGGATGGAGACGGGACCTCGTCTTCTCCTCCTTCGGCCGGCCAAAAGAGAAGAGCTCCGTAGTCTTCTGCGGGTTGTTCCTGCCACAAAACAAAACTCTATAAGACTAATGAAGAGTAGTAAAAGTACAAAAACGTGAGAAAATAACCCAAAAGGAGAGTCCCGTACCCGTTGCGGACTTGAGAAGAGGGGTGGCCAAATGATATGACCACCCTTCTTCCCTCCGTTTTTGGTTGGGAAACCCCTTTCTAGGTGTGTAGGGTGAGGACCTACGTGCCTAGAGTGAGGGGGAGAGTGTGTGTGATATGCAAAAGAACTAAAGAGTAAGTAAGAGAAGAGGGAGGGAAGACGGTGTAGATCTTCGTTTGCAAGTGTATCAGCTCCTTGTAGGGCTCCTCCAGCTCCAAAGCAGCCCTCCTGGATGTCCCAAGTGTGGAGAGAATAAAGAGGATGAGTGGTGGAACGTTAGGTGCACTTTCTCTCTCTTCTCTCAAAGCATCAGCATGTAGACGTCCAGCCTCCCTTCCCTTGCTTAGAGGACCCTAAGGACTGTTATATAGACATTGGGGTCGGAGTTCAAAGGCCTTGGATGCTCAAGTGTGAAGAAACACACTTGTACACTTGGCAATCCTTGGATAAATGCTCCAACCAATGGGGAGAGGCCACATGGGATTTTTACTGGGTCAAGGGAGTGCCAAGGTGGCCCATATGCCCGTTGGGAACGGTCCCATGCGGTAAATGGGTGAGAGAAAGGTGCTAGTGGGCTATATTCTCGGGGCTGTTGTGTAGACCAGGTAAACGGGATTGACATCCAGAGATCAGGCAGCCAACCGCATGCAGACGTCTAGGGATGTGGACGTCTGTCTAGGTCAGCGTCCAGGGGGCTTGCCGCCAACCAGTAGTCGGCGGCCATCGATGCTGCCGTCTACATGGCATCCGAGGCTGGTCAACAAATGGTCAAACGAGGCTTAATGGGCTAAAAGAGCCTTGCGGGAGATGGACCAAATCTTGCATCTACAAATGCCCCTCCGAGACGTCCGGTCTTGCAAGGGAGCAGAGCGGACTGAAAGGTTGGTGTCTCGGTAAACAAAGGACGCGGAGATTTAATGGAAGGGCCATCTCCGAGGATTGGAATTCTAGCGAACCAAATGAAAGAGTCAGGCTAGAAACAGATGACGAATCGTGTGAGAGACAAATTGGGGTAAGAAAAAGGGTGATCTACCCGTGTAACTACAACTACGACCCAATGGCAGGGTCCATGGCATGGCCGTGTCGGTCTTTGACTAGTTTCCGACGTGTCTGAGTCAAAGGAGTTGTAATATGACGGTTGAATCAGGAGGGTCTCATAACCGGAGCTCGTGGGCTCGCTGACCTAATCAGGACGTCGGTCCCGAATTTAGGAGGTCATGAAGACAAGGAGTTGGTTGATCTCTCAAAGGATTATCAAAAGATTCTAACTGGAATCACATGCTTGGAAAGCATGAAGTCCGGAATTAAGCTCGCGACTAGCGAAGGCTCAAATGAACTCCATAAGGTTGGTTGACTATTTGTGAAAGACACGGTGGGACAAGTGGATAAGGGGGGACAACAAAGACCCGATATCAACTTGGATATTCATGAAGGACGGACCCGGCAGGCTACCTGAGCTGGGGGAGCCATGGAGCAATCATATAATCGAGCAAATTCACCATTTTTGTTTTTTGAGTGTTAGTAAGAGAATGTTAGCAGTGAAGAGGCATGCTAGTGTGGGTTGCCTATCTAAAATGCAAGTTAGCACCAGAGGAAAATTCTAAAGGCCATACGAATAACTGAGAGATCGCAAACCCATCATGGTTTTTGATGAAGGGGAACTCAGAGTTCATGGTCGTCAAGTTATTCTCCTCTGGTGGGGTCCTATGTTAGACATACCTGTAACGCTCAAGGTCGCATGAGCGTTCCGAAATTGAAGCGCAGCTTGAGCTTAAGATATCTGCAAAACAACTTGAAGCACAAGATAAAAGGATGATGATGGCCATATAAAGGATAAAACATTGAAAGATTTCTGAACAGTAAACGTCCACATCGATGGCCGCCAGGACCAGGTTAACGTCCACTGATGTTCCCGCTAACCTACTACTGACGTCCACCGATCTGGATGCCTACCTGACAGCGGATCAGGCCGAAAAAATAGGTGATGGGAGGAGTCCATAAGGACTCTACCATCTCCTACCTCCATCTCTCCCTGCTCCTGCTGTGAACCAGAGAGCTGAGAGACGGAAAAACACAGCGAAATGGCCTCTTCTTCGTCCGGACGATCCACAGGCACGAACCCCGGAGTTCTGAGTGAAATTTCGGGACACCTGAGCACGCGACTGACCGACAGAGAGGTAAGCAATGATTATTTCTGCTTCTTCCTGGGCTGAAAGTGCCCCGAACAGTGTTCTTACAAAACTCCCACCCCTAAGCAGGAAATCCCAGCATTCCCGAGCCAAGGCGAGATACGGGCCTTTTCCTAGCTTGTGAATCTGGTAAACGCTATTACACTGGACATGCGGGGCTTCATTGGCATGTGGAACCTGAGCTTCATGGTGGTTCTGGCCAAAAACATGAAAGATATGTGGTGGGGGTTCGATGCTTTGGGGGCGCGGATAGAGAGATGGCACCCACACACACATACTTTTATGTTCCAGGCGTTTGAAGTGAGCATCTTGCTGGAGGAGGTTGAGCTGTTCCTGGGATGGAGGCAGTGCCTAGAGTACGATGCTGCGACTCCTCTTCTCCCGTGGGAAGAGATCCTCGCGGACATTGTACGAGACAAGAAGGAAGTGTTGCGGATGACAAACAAGAACGGGATTTTCCTGGACCGGCTAGCTTGGTGGCTGATTCAGCATGCCAAGGAGATTGGCGGAGAGAGGGCGACGCGAGGACTGACACTTTGCCTGGCTGGGGTTTTCTTGTTCCCCACGAGCGGTGATTTCATCCTCTACGAGCACGTTGGAGTACTTTCTCTGCTGTGGCGCGGGCAGTCACTTGCCCCTGCAGTGCTGGCCCACCTATACAGTTCGCTCACCATAATGAGCCTAGGCGGACGCACGTGCGGGAGTTTGTTTCTCCTCCAGGTATGGATGGAAGCTCATTTAATGTTTGATTTTGCTGACAGGCAACCTTCCCCCTCCAGAATCTTCCTTCGGAGTTCGGTTCACTATAGCAGGTCATGGTATGAGCCGGAAGATGAAATTAAGTGTGTGACAGCACACTTGAAAAGCAGAGATGCCTGGAGGGATCATTTGGCATATTTGGGAATGGATGAGTTCATCGTGAGGCCACTGTTCATGAGAACCATTGAGTTCAGAGCTCGGACCAGGGAGGACAGAGATTTGTGGCTGATTGGAGCTAATCGGATGGTGGTGTACTAGACACACCGGTGTCATTGTCAGCTTGGGATTCCACAGGGAATTCCTACCTCATCCAACTGCACCGATATGATACTCACTAGAAGAAATGAGAAGCTGATGAAGAAAGCCATGAAGACTTGGGCAAGGTACACGGTGAGCAAAAAAGTAGGCTTGGCTGTGCAGGAAAATCGAGAGGAGATTTGGAAATATGAGGAGTTCAATGATGGCATTTGCCCCACTGCTTGTGATTTCTTTATGGCCTGTAGGGCAAGAATGATGTAATTTCCCGATTTCCAATAGGTGTAACACAAATTAGATGAATAAAAATGAGTTGCATTTGTGTTGAATTGGCTTGAATTGCTTGACTTGTGGAATGTGTGGGATGAAATGGCCTCAAAAGGTTCAAAGAATTGTGCTGTGAGGAGTGAGTGCTGAAGTGTTGGCGTCCACATCGATGGCCGCTAAATCAGGTAAACGTCCACAAGGATGGCTGTCTAATTCAAAGTAGACGTCCACACATAGCCGTCTACCAAACTTCGAGGTCTGACAATGAAGAGACATTAACGTCTACCAGGTGGACGCCTACAGTACGTCCGCGACCACAGGTTGACGTCGGGAAAAGTTAAACGGCCAACGCTTGACGTTAAACCAAAAAACGCCCTTTTTTTGATTCGACGCTTTCTCCCGGCGCCATTTCACCTTCCTAAGCGCCGGGAGAGGCAAAACCTGAATCCTTACCTTGCTTGAGATTTCGATGAGGACAAGAGAGAAAAGAGGCATTCTCCGGGGCCGCCGCCAACTGGAGGAGGAAGAGGAGGAGATGGAGGCAAACATGGCGGAGGAAGAGGAAGAGGTGGCGGTGGGTGACATCCCAGAGGAGGAAGAGACTGCCGGAGATGACGGAGGAGGGGACGAGACGGAGGCGGAGGCACCTCGTCGGCCCAAGGTAAGCTCCTAGACTCTCAAAACTCCGTGTTTGTGGTTTGTGAAAAGGAGGGAAAACAGGGGAGGTGCCGTCGGGTTTCACAGGAACTTGACGTCCATATCGGTGGACGTCGGGTTCCTGTAAACGTCCAACATCTTGCCGTCTAAGTGAACTTGATGACAATGTGTTGGACGCCGACACAGGAACTAGACGGCCATACCTGGACGCTGATTGAGTGTAGACGGCATACCCCTTGCCGCCAACTTCATATTAACGACAATCGATGCTGACGTCAAGTTTTCTGTGTTTTCTGTAGGGTAAAGGCCGAATGAGGAGCAAGGTTACCTGGGACCTTTGCTGGGTGTGGTACCAGGCGTTGCCAGAGGCCCAGCAGACTAGAGTGGCCCGGATGGGATTTGGACATTTGCTGTCGGTGCGTCCATTTCACGTGGACGTACCGTACCTTGAGGCGCTGAGGGAGCGATGGGAGGAGGACTGCAAGGCATTCATTATGCCTTGGGGTCACATGATACCTACATTGGAGGATGTAGCGTATCTGACAGGACTACTGGTTCAGGGAGAGCCGGTAGTGGGACAGGAGAGGAGTGACTACTATGATGACATCGTGGAGTTTCTAGGACCAGAGTTCGTTGCGGGGAGGAGGAGACCGATCCAGAGCATCCTGCTTGGATCCTTGTCGGAGGCTGTGGGCTTGAGAGGCAGGAGGAGAGGGCCTCTGGAGACTTTGGACAAGTTCTACACAGGGGTGAGGGGAGCCCTAGATCTGGGGGACCGGAGCGAGGAGCGCTCGGTCCGGATCTTCGTCACTTATCTGTTCGGGCGGCTCCTGTTCGCGACGTAGTCATCTCAGATGAACTGCAAGTTCGTACTGCTTCTACGAGACTTGGCGCAGGTGGGGAGGTACGCTTGGGGCGCCGCGATGCTGGGACACCTCTTCTCACTTCTCCCCAGCAGCTCGCGGCGCTCTAAGAGCACCGGGGGCTTCACCCCCTTCCTTCAGGTACACAAATTTCTTTTAATGCTCATCATTGATTTGAATTTGATTAACTGCCTGACTGACCAATCTTTTGATGCCTTTCAGATCTGGGGGAATATGCGCTTCCCGATGGGGCGCGGGACACTTGCAGAGGGGCACCAGACAATGGTGCCTCTCATGGCGAGGTGGGAGGTGGCCCCGGACCCCAGGGTCACAGACAGGAGGGTAGGGGATGTGCGGGTCGCACTTGACCACTACCCGCACGAGCAGGTATGAAACCCTCAACTAGTTCTTGCATTCTTTCAATTGCTGCTGTATTTGATGAATGTGACTGACCAATGTTTTCTTGTTCTTCTCAGGTAGTGTGGACCCCCTATGTGGGGGAGGCGGACGCCTCGCACCCGGCAGTGGCGGCGGTCTGACCCCTTTTCGACCGCCACCTCCTCTTACTGTGCCTCGAGACGTGTGAGGTGTTGTATCTGGAGTTGGTGGTGCGGACCCTGGGCTGGCACCAGCCGGCCATCGAGGTGCCTTCCCTCAGGAGAGAGGGACATTCACGCCGATGGTTCTTTACTGAGTACCGCGACTGGGGGGCGGATCACGGCAGCACCGTCGCCTACTGGTGCGAGGGCGGCGAGCAGGTAGTGCGGCAGACGGCCCTCCTCGATAGCTCAGCATACATGGAGGACTACCGGGCACGATATGCCGGGCGACTCCGGCTCGACCGACGAGTGGTAAGTGAAACTTCTAACCTTAAGCCCTGGTTGGTGGATTGCCTCATTTGATTCTAACCTTGAAGTGCGAATGGCAGATGCCGGAGTCACAGGCCGTCCACCTTTTGGAGGGGCGATTGGCCGAGCAGGAGGTGGAGCTGACGAGGCTCCGCACTGAGGTCAGGGCACTGGTAAGTAACGCAAATTTGATTATAGCTTGAATTGAATTGAATTACTAACCAAAGTTCTGTGAATGCAGAAGGAGGAGCTAGTGAGGGTACGCACGAGTCGCGATGCGGGGGCGAGCTCATCTGCCCAGCCGGCGAGAGGAGACCTGGCAGTTCGCCTGTAGGAGGCCCTGGATCGGGCGGAGGCGAGGGTCCGGGAGTTGGAGGCTTAGGTAAAAGACTGCCACACCCTTTCTGCACAATTTGATTTTATTTGACTTGACCTTGACTTGCTCTTTATGTGCAGCGGGAGGGGAGCTGAGTGACGACTCTCCAGGCGCAGATGGAGGCTCTGCGGTTGGAGATGGAGACAGAGGTAAGGCACTAAATTTCCTCTTTCCTGGCATGTGTAGAAGACTAATACCCCTTGTATTTGATGTGCAGCGGCAAACCATGGCGGCTGCCATGGAGGAGCTGAGGGATGACTGGGCTACCATGAGGGGTCGCCTGCTCGAGGCCAGGGAGAGAGAGAGAGAGAGGCTGAAGAAGCCCGGGCGTGGATCGCTGCTGATTATGAGATACTAAAGGACCAGGTGTTGAAGAAGCACCGGGAGTAGCAGCGGCAGGCCCAACAGGCGACGCCCGCGAGTACTGGATCAGCATTCGCCTCCCTCGAGGACATCGTGTCCCTGGGGGACCCCTCCGTGGTACGAGGAGGGTTGCAGCGGCCCGAGGCGTCGACGGCGTCGAGGCCTCCTCTCCCAGACCAACGTCGGGAGAGGGAGGAGGAGGAGGTAAGCAGCTCACGTAGGTAGAGGCCTAGTGAGGGAGAGCAGAGAGAGGAGTGAGGAGCGGGGCTACGGTTGTACTTCTAGGGGTATGCCCCTGTTATGACATGTACATGGACTTGATCATCATAGTGGAATATTGTGGACTTTTGTCATTCTGTGCACTTGAATGGTTTGGTTTTTGTTTCCTACAATCCACAACACTTAAAGAAAACAAGTTAGTGTAGATCTGTCTTTAGCCCCTTGCCTACGATGTACCTTTCTTGAGATCTGGTCAAGGGGCTAATATCTAATCAAAGATAGGATCATAATAAAATAACTGAAAGGGAAATATGCACATGCATTTTTTTTTTTGTTGTTTTCTTGATTTTTTTGTTGTTTTTGTTTTTGATAAGAAAATAAGGAGAATGTTAGTATATATACATGTTACTACTATTTGTTTTGGATTTTTTTTGAAATTTTCTATTTTTTTTGGCTTTTGAAAATAAGGGAGAAAATACGAGAGAAAATATGTACAACGTGAAATATACACATCAAAAGACTCTCTTTTTGTTGTTTTTGTATTTTTTTTTTTAGATTTTTGGACTCTAAGACACATATTCATCACATGTTGTAGTATAGGGTTTACACGATCTACTTAACCACAGAGGCCAAGAGTAAGGAGGGACGTGCATGAATTCTTTGATGTTGGAAATTGCCCCTAGCCTTCTTGATATTTTCCACTACGGAGGATTTTATACAATCAAATTGCCTCTAGAGGGATAAATGGGAAGAACAGTATAGAAAATCATGTAGGGCTTTGGTTCAAGCTACTTTTTGTTTTCAAACCGACATCTCATATTAAACAGACTTGGTCAACCATTGTTTTCAGGGGGATTTTTCATTTTATTTCTGATTTCTGGGGTGGAGGTACGTACTTTTTGCTACCTCCTTGAGTTGGTCAGCCTTTTTCCGGGTACGTACTTTTTGCTACCCTTTTTTGACCTTTTGGCTTTTCTTTTCCCCTTTTGAGGCTTGATTTGATATTTTGCCCCTTGCTTTTATTAGTTGCCCCTGTTTTATGGTGACCTTGTCCTTTTAAATGAGAGTGGGTGGTCCCCTACTCGTAGTTTGTTCCGTTTCCAAACACGACTGAGTGGGAAAAGAATAGGGGAAACACATTGACTGGATGAGACCGCCCGAGTGTACTTGTGATTTTCCAGTTAGGGGTAGTACTCCAACATCGTGTGGTGTGTGAATAAACCTTTCCGTACTAATGACCAATTGGAAAAGTAGGAAAAGTAGACCCACACCTTAACAAGTGATGAATGACCGACTTGACGGACTGACTGACTGACTGACTAAGGGTAGAATTTCTTGAGGTAGACTGCATTACAAGGGTGCGTTAGCTCAACTCCCTCGGCATCCACTAAGCTATACGCGTTCCCTGAGTATGCTTCTTTGACAACGAACGGACCCTCCCAATTTTCTTGCAATTTGCTCCTGGGACCTGGTGCCATTATGATTTTGCACTTTTGGACCAACTCACCCACTTCGAATTTTCTCTCAAGAACTCTTTTGGCATAAAAACGTGCAATTCTCTGACGATAGACTTGTGCATGGTCAGTCGCTATCATTCGTCTTTCATCTAAGAGTTCAAGTTGTGCCAACAAGGCCTCCCGACGTTGATCAGGATCAAGTTCGGAATCCAATTGAACTCTAAGTGAAGGGACGAAGATCTCATATGGGAGTATTGCATCCGATCCGTATGTCAAAGCATAGGGGGTTTGCCCCGTAGGAGTGCGGACGGAGGTGCGATAAGCCCAAAGAGCTTCAACCAAGCGATCTGCCCAGTCAGCATTGTTATGAGATTTGCATGTTTTCTTTATGATTTTAATGAGAGTTTTGTTTGTAGCTTCAGCTTGTCCATTACCTTGTGGATAATATGGTGATGAATGATGCAAGTTAATGCCATATTTACCACACATGTAGCGAAGCTCCTGTGAAGTGAATTGTGGTCCGTTGTCGGTGACGATGTCCCGAGGCACGCCAAATCTTGCAAGGATGTTGCACTTGATGAACTTGACGACTGTTGAAGCTTTGACTTCTATGAACACTTCTGCTTCATCCCACTTCGTGAAGTACTCCGTGGCGGTCAAAATGAAGGACTTCTTATGGATTTCTCCGGTTCTGTTCGCAAGAGGACCGACCACGTCGAATGCCCACATGGCGAAAGGCCATGGTGCGATGAGAGGGTGAAGTGAAGAGGAAGGAGCATGAATTTTGTCACCGTGTAATTGGCATTTAGCACAGTGACGGACAAAATGGCGACAGTCCTCTTCCATGGTGGGCCAATAATAATGTCTTAGCAATTTCTGGGCAATTGCTCTACCATTAACATGGCCACCACATTCACTAGAGTGAGCGGCTTCAACAACATCTTGAGACTCGAATTCATCAAGGCAACGGAGATAGACCCCGCTGAGAGACTTTTTGTAGAGAATGCCACCTATGATCTTGTAACGCTCCGAGATGCGACGAATTGCCCGTCTATCAGTAAAGGTGGCATAATCAGGGAAGGATCCATCTTTGAGAAAGTTTTCGATGTCAAAATACCAGGGATGGCCATCTTCAAGGTCAATTTCTGGCTCTTTGGAAAGTGCATGGACCTGAAGGGATGGAGAAGGACGCACGAGCTGAGAGAACCACATATCGACATCGGAAGGGACTCTTAACCTCTAGACAGAGATGGTTTCAGAAGACTTTCCTAAAGGAATGGGAATGGAAGACGGGAGGGAAGCAAGGGAATCTGCTAGGATATTTTGGGCCCTAGGAATGTGAACTAGTGTGAGCTTCCTAAACTGTCGGACTACTTTTCCTACCAACTCTTGGTATGGTTTCAGCTTGGGGTCCCGGGTCTGGTACTTACTGAGGGATTGCCGGAGTATTAACTACGAATCTCCAATTATCCTTAACACCTTGACTCCGAGCAATAAAGCCATTTTCAGCCCGACTAAGAGAGACTCGTACTCAGCCACATTGTTCGTGGCTCGGAAGGTTAATTGGTAGGCGTGCGGAATGACTACCCCTTCCGGTGAGAGGAGGACTGCCCCTATCCCACACCCTTTAGAATTAAGAGCCCCGTCGAAGTAAAGCACCCACGAAGGTTCACTATCGATAATGGCTCCTAACTCTTCATCGGGAAAGCTTTCATCAACGGGAGAGTATAAAGGTAAGGGGTGGTGGGCCAAATTCTCGACTATGGCATGCCCCTTGATTGACTTTTGGTTGACATAGGTGATATGAAATTGGTTAAGGAAGCTTTGCCACCTCATCAACTGCTCAGTCAGGACGGGCTTCTCAAGCAAGTACCGAATAGGGTCCATACCCGCCAGAAGTTTCACTTCATGAGCCAAAAATAGTGCTTTAACTTATGGGCAACCCAGACGACGGCCGCGCACGTTCTTTTCATGGCGGTGTACTTCTTTTCAGCCTCATTGAACAACTTGGATAAATAGTACACCGCTCTCTCCTTCTTCTCGTCGTCGTATTGGGCCAAAACCGCTCCAGTAGAATCCTCAGTGGTTGACACATAGAGCAGTAAAGGCCGACCCGGGACCGGAGGAGCGAGAACAGGGAGATTAAAAAGATAGCTCTTCAATTCCTCAAAGGCCTTCTGACATTTATCGTCCCAATCAAACTTCGCCTCTCCTCTAAGCATCTCGTAGAAGGGCTTACAACGGATTGAATGCTAGGAGATAAATCTCCAAATAAACTGGAGTCTGCCAATTAGCCCTCTGACTTCTCTGATATTCCTAGGAGGAGGCATGTCAATTATTGCTTTGGCCTTGTTAGGATCAATTTCAATTCCCCGCTTGGTAACGATGAACCCAAGCAATTTTCCCGAAGAAACACCAAAAACACACTTATTGGGGTTCATCTTAAGATTGTGCTCTCTAGACCTTTGGAGAACTGCCTGGAGGACCTCAGCATGGCCATGTCGGGTCTTTGATTTTACTAAGACATCGTCCACATAGACCTCTATGTGCACATGCATCATGTCATGAAAAATTGCCATCATAGCCCTTTGATAGGTTGCTCCCGCATCTTCAATCCGAAGGGCATGATGACATAACAATAAGTCCCCCAGGGCGTTGTAAATGAGGTTTTCTCCTGGTCTTTCTCTGCCAAGCGAATCTGGTTGTACCCAAAGAAACAATTCATAAATGACAAAAGCTCGAAGCCGACAGTATTGTCTACTAGGACATCTATGTGTGGGAGAGGGAAATCGTCCTTTGGGCAAGCACGATTAAGGTCACAGAAATCTATACAGATCCTAACCTTACTGTCCTTCTTCATTACAGGGACAGTATTAGCTACCCACTGTGGATATAGCACAACCCTAATAAATTTGGCTTTGTGCAACTTGTCAACCTCCTCTTTGATCTTGAGTGCAAGCTTAGGATGTAGCCTTCTCAACTTTTGCTTGACGGCCTTTGCGTCAGCTTTTAGGACCAAACGATGCTCGACCAAAGAGGTATCGAGTCCCGGCATGTCCTCATAAGACCAAGCAAATCCGTCGGAAAATTCTTTGAGAATGGATACCAGAGCTTCTTCTTATTCAACACTCAAGTTGGCACTAATTAAAACTGTCTTCGGGGATTCATCAGTCTCAAGGTTGACTTCTTTAGTAGGCTCGTCTGCAGCCATGGTTGGCTCGTCGAACCTTTTTGTGCCATCCACATAAGAGCTCACTGGGTCCTCTTCTCCCGACCCAAGATCTCCCAACTCACCCTCCTCACCAAAATCTATCAAATAAACTCCTAAATCGTCATCTACAGAGTCACCTTCCTCAAAGTCAGACTCGACGAGAGCAGGATCCTCAAGAAACTCCAGGACATGACTTAACTTAGCACATCTCTCAGCCAAGGCCATAACAAAACGGGCAGGGACTTGCCTACCCTTCTCCTTGCGCACACATGGCTGAGAGGAACCAGACTCTCCAAAACCTAGACCCGACTCTAAACTAGGATCTAGACCACTATTTACAGGACTGCTATGTACAAAACTATGTACAGGGGAAGTGCACCTAGAGGGGGAAGAGGAAGAGGAACATAGGCTGGAAAGCGTCGGCCCCTGGCCGAGCGGAAGAGGTTCCAGGGAGAAAGGGTGCTCAATGGAGACCTCGGATTTCCAATTTTCAAAATTGGCAATTTTTTTTTGGAGTCAAGGCCAAGAACCATGAGTTGCTGACTCAAGGTAGCCTTGACTGGCGAGATGAGGGATGGAGAGAGGACAGGAGGAGAAAGAAGGGGATTAGAGGTGGATGGAGGAACTGAATTGCATGGCGAGCACACGGCAGTAGAGGGAGATGGAGATGATGGTGGTGAAGATGGGGAATAGGGGAGATCAGACCCAAAGAGTGAGAGGAGGCCAAAATCGTCAGAAATGCCCTCTATTTGGGCATCCTCTTCCTCTTCTTCTTCATCATCCTCACTCCCAGAGCAAGGTATTTCTTCTATTATGGGCTCCCTGGTCCCCAGCTGGGTCGGCCCTTTGACAAAATGGTCCTTCAGAGTCCAAGCAAGGGGTTGATAGGGTATGAAGGGGTTTGGATGGACAGGGTCTGGGCAGAAGCCTAGACCGGCCTTGGGCAACAACCTCCTAATCGCCTGGACACTCTGGATCTCTCCTTTTTCATCCGTGCCTAACCCGCGGCCATGAACATAGCCGATATTGGCCATGACTTCCCAACCCTTTCCCGGGGGACATGGGACATGGGGTTCTACAGCAGGCTGGGGAGGTTGGCCGAGCTCACAGGGTGTGGGGAAGTCAAAAAGAGACATGACTGGCTTCTTCCCCTTATCCGGAATGAAAAGGTGCGGCATCTGCTCCGAGGTAATGGCATTGAGGGTCTCCAAAATGGGAATGCTCTTAATCTTGATTACCCACCAATTGAAAGGAAATTTGAAGCATTGATGGGTAGTGGAAGGGACCCCTAGAGTCTGTTCTAGCCAAGGACGACTGAGGATGGCCTTGTAGGCCGGATCGACGTCAAGAACTAGGAACTCAGTGGACATAGTGACAGGTCCGATTCCTAACTTAAGAGCAATTTTACCTTTGGCAACCCTTTTGTAGTTGTCATAGGCAGCGATGGTGGAGCAGCTCTTCTCCAGATTGTCTTCTCCTAAACCCAACTGCTTAAGGGTCTTCATCGGACAGACATTGATAGATGCTCCGGTGTCGATAAGAGTGGAGTCCACCGAAACCCCATTGAGGTTGATGGTGAGACAAAGAGGGAGCGAACGACACTCGGGGGTGGCGAGATCCTTGTCCGAGAAGGAAATTGAGGGTCCTTGGGTGAGGGAAAGGATGGCATTGGTGACCCCACTAGGAGGGAGGTCATCATTAACCATGATTTTCTGAAGAAACTGGAGGAGAGTGGATTGATGCGACGGCGACCTCCGAATCAATTCTAAAATGGACACCCTCGTGGGTGTCTTATCCAGATGTTGGAGAATGTCATATTCGGTGCCGGCCGGGGGTGAAGGACCATTATCTTCCTCATCTTGGGATGGCCGAGGAGGTGGAGGAACAATCCGATTCTTGAGGGTGACATGAACGGCCTCCTGGGACTGAGGGCGGATGAGCTGGAGGGGTCTGGTAGATGGCTCACAGGTAGGGGGAATGAGGATGGTGGGGTAGGCATCCTTTGGAGGTCGGATGAGCATTAAGGGTCTTTCCTCTAGGATGGCATCTACCGACGTGGAAGGCTCCTGAGACTCGGCAGTAGGACACGGGTACCATTCTTTGAAACCTTCTACCCCCCACTGCTGCTCTCTCCTCACAACCCGGGGTCCTAGGTGTATCATGGTATACACACTCTCATGGGTTTTAGAGGAGGAGGGATTGTTGGCTTGGTGGTTGGGGAGAGGGTTACTGAAAATGCTAAGGTCCTTTTTGGTGTACCTAGACTTTGCTATGGCCACCTAGACATCATCCCAGTTGATTCTACCTTGGTCATTCATATCATAGACCCAGTCACGAAAGGTAAAGCAGTTGTTGATGAAGTGACCATGAGTCCTATGGTATGGACAGTACTTGGAGGTGTCCACCCTTGAATTGGTGTTCTCCCTTTGTGGGGGGAGTTGAATTGCATCACAGGACATGAGGGTGAAGAATACGTCCTCGAGAGTCTTAGGAAGAGGAGGATAATGCGACCTTTTGGGGCCAGGTCGGGTGTAGCCAGTAGGAGGAGGAACGACAGAGTAAGACTTGGAGGGATGAGATGGGAATTGGTGAGGGTTGGAAGAAGTGGATGGAGGATTGGAGGATTTGTTCGGAGGCCTCAACGGCTGACTGCAAGCATTGACGGACTCATTGACGGTCACCCCCTCGGTGGTAGGTGCCGCGGGAGCCTTACGTCCTTTATGCTTCCCTTTGAAAAAGTGGGGTAGAGAGGAGTCATTGATTTGGGTCTGGACCACCCTAGCTCGGTTGTATAGATGGGCGAATGAGGGGAACTCACTCAACATCAAGATGGAAGGGAGAGCAGGGGTGGTGTTGGTAACCAACATAGTTATGGCCTGGGACTCCGGAATAGGAATATCTACCCTAGACGCCATGGATCTCCACCGATTGGCGTAAGTGACGAAGTCTTCGTCCGGCTACATCTTCTCTGCCACCAAGTCAGGAAGTGTAGGGACTTGGGTGGCCATGTATGAGAAGTGAGAGATGAATCATTCGGAGACTATGTCGAAATTAACCAGGTCCGACGCGGGTAAAGAGGTGAACCACCTCAAAGCTTCCCCTTCTAATGATTGTTGGAAGAGGTGAACTAAAAGAACCCGGTCATACAGCCATCAGTGGGAATCCATGGTGAATCCGGCTAGATGGTACTGGGGGTCAGAGGTCCCGTCGTATTTGCGGTACTTCGGGGCCTTGAAACCCGGAGGGAAGTAAGCATTAGGAAGCTTGCAGTAATTCTGGAGGGAATGAGGTTTTGAGAGGGATAGTGATTCAGCAAGAAGCTTCCTCACGAGTCCCTCCACCTCCGAACGGGGGACGGATTCGGATTGAACGGGGGGTGTGATTTGAATAGGTGGCGACTGGGCAGGAGGAGGAGTGAGAATAGGAGTAGAGAATGGAGTGGGGGTAGGTGAAGGAGTGAAGGTAGAGACGGGCACCTGGGGTGAGGTGCCAGGCCTAGGAGTGGGCCTAGATGTAGAGGCGTTGAAGGGGGACGGGGATGGAGTGGAAGGAGACGCCACTGCTCGGATGGTATGCTTGGAAAGCATTGAAATAATTTCATTAGGCGAATAACGAGACATGAGTTTAGAAAACTCGGGGTCCTCTTGAGCACTTTGGGGATGAGTGGGGTTGACCCTCAAGCTGACTTCCTCATTGTCAGCCTGGGAGGAGGATTGGACTGATTCCTCGGGCTGAATGTTGGTGTTTATCATACTGATAATTTCATTGACATTATCATCATATTCGAATGTCGGTTCATTAGCCATATTAACAGGATCCAACCAAGTGTCCGAAATGGTTTAAGTTGAAGTGATTACACTGTTTTCAGTAGAAGTATGGATTTCAACCAAACAACGTTATCAAACAACGTCCCCAAACTTTTAAAGATCAAAGTTGTGTATTTAACTTGACTTGGTTAAAAATGCCGATCTCTCAAGTCTCACTTGAATCCCGGTGAGTAGGTGAGCTAGACAGGGAGGGTAAAGGTCCTCCTACCCCATACCGTGAGGGAATCCACGGAATTTAGGGACTTACAGAGTTTTCCTTGGAGCCAACCCAGTTTACCTGAGAGGGAATCCCCGAGTAACAGGTTGTAAACCAAGGAAGGGTGATCCTAAAATGTGAGGGGAGGCTAGAAAAAGGTGAGAAGAGTGACCCCCCAGTGACTGAGGACTGTTAGTAACACACAGTAAGCAAACAGAAATGAAAATCACAACAAAATAATCAGAAAAATAGGGAAAAGCATGCCTCTGTGAAACTAAACGTCAAGCATGTGGATGCATAGTTCATCAGCAAAGAATAAACGGCATGATCTACGGACGCTGACAGACAATAGACGACAAGGGAGATGGATGCTAAAAGCAAATAAACGGCAGGAACGCTGGACGTTTACCTGGATAGGCAGCAAGATCTCCAGCCGTCTACCTGGCCACAGTAAGACCACAGTGGAAGAAGTTGTCCCACCGTGATCGCCATAAAAGAGCTGTGGACGGTTCATTTCCGCGTCGTCACCAGATCTCTCGGGTGCTCGCGCATGCCGCCGGACTCTCGTTGGCGATGAAGGGGTTGCCGGTTGACCACGTTGACCCTCCGGTTGACTGAGTTGACTAGAAGGAGAATGAGGAAAACAAGTGAAATGAAGGGGAGTTGGTGATCGCCAGGGCCTTACCTGTACCCAAGGAGTGACATGGTCGCGTTGAAGTGGTCACCTCGCGCAGCGGATGGAGACGGGACCTCGTCTTCTCCTCCTTCGGCCGGCCAAAAGAGAAGAGCTCCGTAGTCTTCTGTGGGTTGTTCCTGCCACAAAACAAAACTCTATAAGACTAATGAAGAGTAGTAAAAGTACAAAAACGTGGGAAAATAACCGAAAAGGAGAGTCCCGTACCCGTTGCGGACTTGAGAAGAGGGGTGGCCAAATGCTATAACCACCCTTCTTCCCTCCGTTTTTGGTTGGGAAACCCCTTTCTAGGTGTGTAGGGAGAGGACCTACGTGCCTAGAGTGAGTGGGAGAGTGTGTGTGATATGCAAAAGAACTAAAGAGTAAGTAAGAGAAGAGAGAGGGAAGGAGGTGTAGATCCTCGTTTGCAAGTGTATCAGCTCCTTGTAGGGCTCCTCCAGCTCCAAAGCAGCCCTCCTGGATGTCCCAAGTGTGGAGAGAATGAAGAGGATGAGTGGTGGAAGGTTGGGTGCACTTTCTCTCTCTTCTCTCAAAGCATCAGCATGTGGACGTCCAACCTCCCTTCCCTTGCTTAGAGGACCCTAAGGACTATTATATAGACAGTGGGGTCGGAGATCAGAGGCCTTGGATGCTCAAGTGTGAAGAAACACACTTGTACACTTAGCAATCCTTAGATAAATGCTCCAACCAATTAGGAGAGGCCACATGGGATTTTTACTGGGTCAAGGGAGTGCCAAGGTGGCCCATATGCCCATTTGGAATGGTCCCATGCGGTGCATGGGCGAGAGAAAGGCGTTAGTGCGCTATATTCTCGGGGCTGTTGCACAGACCAGGTAAACGAGATTGACGTCTAGAGATCAGGCCGCCAACCGCATGCAAACGTCCAGGGATGTGGACGTCTGTCAGGGTCAGCGTCCAGGGGGCTTGCCGCCAACCAGTAGTCAGCGGCCATCGATGCTGCCGTCTACATGGCATCCGAGGCTGGTCAACAAATGGTCAAACGAGGCTTAATGGGCCAAAAGAGCCTTGCGGGAGATGAGTCAAATCTTGCGTCTACAATATATATTGAAGAAATTAGCTCCAGAAGCAGACAAACAGATAGATAGATAGATAGAGAACGACAGTCACTACAAAAGAAAAAACACTCCGATCATCAAGTCTTCTGCGAGTTCTCAAGAAAGAGCCAAGCCTCATTCCATTAGATTAGCTCTTTGCTCTCTACATTGTTTGTAGATTTTCGAGAGAGCTTGTTTGGTTCTGAGAGTGAGCTTTTGATTGTAGATCTCATTGCTCTCAGTCCCTACCTTCAGATCTTGGATTGTCAAAGCTTGATCTAGGGGCTTTAGCTCCTGCTTATTTGTTTCTGTGTGTGAAGGAAGACCTGGTAGGGGCATCCAGGGTGTTTGTATTTCCCTTCGTGTGAAGGAACACCTGGTGTGGGCATCCAGGGTGTTTGTATTTCCCTTCGTGTGAAGGAAGACCAGCTGCGGCTGGGGGTAAGGGTCCTTAAGGGGGACAGTACCCTTGTTGTGAAATCCTGAGATATTGCTCAAGGACTGGACGTAGGACTCCTAAGGAGAGGAGATCTGAACCAGGATAATTCTTGTGTTGTGTGATTGCTCTCTGTGTGATTGTTGATTATTCTAACTATAACTAACATCCATGGAAGTGTATTTCTCTGTGAACGTTTTTAGTGAACATGTATTAGCTGATAAATTTTTAAAGACCCATTCACCCCCCCTCTGGGCTACCTAACTGGGCAACAAGTGGTATCAGAGTGAGTCTCTTCGACAAAGAAGAAGATCCAACGATCTGAAGAGTAAAGATCCATGGTAGCTCAAGGTCATAGTGATGGTCAGTCGGTCAACCGACCACCATTGTTCGATGGAGAAGACTATGCTTACTGGAAAACAAGAATGGAATATTTTCTACAAGGTCCTGACTACCATATATGGTCCATAGTTGAAGAAGGTGATCTCCTGTCACCAACGAGAAAAATCAGTCGATAGATGATGATGGGAAGAAGATATCTCTTAATTGTAAGGCAAAAAGTATTTTGTGTTGTGCCCTCAGGAAAAAGGAGTTCAACCGTGTATCTGCCTGCAAATCTGCAATGGAGATGTGGGAGAAATTAAGAATCACCTATGAAGGCACTGACAAGGTTAAAGAGACCAGGATAGATGTTCTGGTAACTCAGTATGAGAGGTTCTAGATGTAGCCAAGAGAGTCCATAACCCAAATGTTCAACAGATTCACAGACATTACAAACGGCCTAGCTGGACTTGGGAAGACATATGAAATTGGAGATATGGTTAGGAAGATCCTCAGATCTCTTCCATCTACATAGACTCCCAAAGTAACAGCCATTGAGGAAGCCAACGACCTGAAAAGGATGTCTTTGGAGAAGCTCATTGGGTCCCTTATGGCCCATGAGATCAACATGCAAAGGTTGGGAGAGTCCTCAAGCAGAAAGAAGCATCCAAATGCTTTGAAAGTGAAAGAAGATAGATCAGACAAGTCATCAGAAGAAGATGAGAGCTCAAGCAACTTCGAAGATGAAGAAGCAATGTTGTCAAGAAGATTGCAACGCATTCTAGCTAAGAAGAAGAAGTTTTAGTCTGGTAGAAGACACTTCAAGAAAAATAAGGACTTTAAGAAACCAGATGGAAAAGATCAGAAGAAGGGTGAGCCCATATGCTATGAATGCAAGAAGCTAGGACATATCAAGGCAGAATGTCCAAAGTTCAAGAAGCCTAAATTCAGAAAGAAAGAAAGCTCAAAGAAATTCAGGACACACAAGAAGAAGGCTATGGCAGCAGCCTAGAGCAACAACAGCGACTCGGACAGCGAGTCAAGCTCAAGCAGTGATGAAGAAGAAGCCAACCTGGCCTTCATGGCAAATACTGAAGAAAATGTAACTTCTGACTCATCTTTTGATTCATGTAATAAATTTGATTCTGATAATTTAGAAGAAGCTTTGAACGAACTATACAGTAAATATAGGGAAGTATCAGAACTGTTAAAAGCTAGTAAGAAAATTACTACATGTTTAGAAAATACTAATTTAGACCTAAAAACTGAAAATGAAGAACTGGAGAAGCAAATAATTGAACTTAAAAGAAGAAATGAACTATTGTGTGAGGATCTAAAAGATAAAAATAAACAAATAATCAGATTAGAAAAATAGGAGAGTTTAGATGAACTAAGAAAAGAAATGAAAGCCTTAAATGAAGAAAATGACAATCTGTCAAGGACGCTGGAGATATTTACTAATGGTAAAAATTCCTTAGTATTAAAAGGTGCTAGACGATCAGGGAAGAATAAATAAAGAGTAGGATACACACCCGCAAAAAATATAGAAACAATAATACACCCTAAAACATATCCAACTCTAAAGTTCATACCTGAACAAGACATAAAATACAAAGCTAATTTTAAATACATTGAAAAGGTAACTAAAACATCATGATGTAGCCACTATAATAAGTTAGGACAAATAAAAATAACATGTCCAACTAGACATAAAAAGTGGATAATTAAAAAGGAAACTGCTGACACTAACCAACAAGGACCCAATAGAATTTGGGTACCAAAAACTTAATGTCTCATTTTCAGGAAAGCCTTCGAGCATCAAAGTGGTACCTAGACAGCGGGTGCTCAAGGCATATGTCAGGGAACAGGAAGCTGTTCACTCATCTCCAAGCTGAAGAAGGGACAGTTACCTATGGGGATAATGGAAAAGGAACAGTGATAGACAGCGGGTTAGTTAGCAACAAAGGGAAAACAATTATTGAAGATGTTTTGTGTGTCAAAGGGTTGAAGCACAACCTCATAAGTATCAGCCAGCTTTGTGACAAAGGTCATCAGATCAAGTTCCAAGAATTCAAGTGCAGCATCTTGAAGGATGGAGCAGTAATTTTCGAAGCTAACAGGTAAAAGAACCTGTATGTGCTCTACCTTGAAGAACTCAAAGATCAAGACGTTTATTTAGCAGCCAGCAAAGAGCAGTCAACTTAGCTATGGCATAGAAGATTGGGCCACTGCAGTTTGGATGGCATAAACAAGCTCAGAAAGAGAAGTCTTATGGAAGGTCTGCCAAAGGTCAGCACTAAAATGGTTGGTATCTGCAGACCCTGTGCAAAAGGGAAGCACACTAAGAGTTCCTTCAATTCAAAGACTGTGGTAACCACCTCTAAACCCTTAGAACTCCTTCACATGGATTTGTTTGGGCCAATGAGGACCACCAGTCTTGGAGGAAAGAATTTTAGATTTGTGATTGTAGATGACTATTCCAGATTCACATGGGTTTCTTTCTTGGAACACAAAGATGATACATTTGATAGTTTTGTAAGTTTCATCAGGAAAGTACAGAAAGACTAGAAGTATTGTATTGTTCGAATCCGGTCAGATCATGGAGGAGAGTTCCAAAATGAAAAGTTTTCAAAATTCTGTGATGACCAAGGGATTGAGCATAACTTCTCAACACCAAGCACACCACAACAGAATGGAGTTGCTGAGAGGAAGAATAGAACTTTATTGGATATGGCAAGGACAATGCTGTAAGAATATGATTTACCAAGGTATTTATGGGCCGAAGCAGTGAACACAACAAGCTACATCATTAATAGAGTGATGATCAGGCCTATCTTGAAGAAGATTGCATATGTGCTGTACAAAGGAAAGAAGCCGATGATCAGTCATTTCAGGACATTTGATTGTCTATGTTTCATCCACAACAACGGCAAAAGAGACATTGGTAAGTTGGATGCCAAATCAGATGATGGCATCTTCATGGGGTATGCTTTTAAACCTAAAAGTTAGAGATTATTTAATAAGCGTACACTATTAATAGAGCAATCTGTGCACATTATCTTTGATGAAACTAACCCTTCCTTGAGAAAGGAAGAAGATAGTGACATTGATGATGCAGATGATTTGTCCAAGAAATTAAAGAACACATCAAATGAGGACAAGGAAGATCCACCTCTAGAAGACCTGCAACAAACAAACATTGAACATGAAAATCTTCCAAAGGAATGGAGATACAAGAAAGATCACCCACCTGAGAACATCATTGGTGATCCAACTGTAGGGGTAAGAACAAGAGGTAATGTAATCCCTTGTGATTACCTAGCTTTTGTTTCTCAAATAGAGCCTACAACAGTCAATGAAGCTCTTACTAATGAATCTTGGATTTTAGCCATGCAAGATGAACTGAATCAGTTCAAGAGAAACCATGTATGGTCACTTGTTCCTAGACCATCAGATCATCCAGTTATTGGCACCAAATGGGTGTTCATGAAATAAATTGGATGAAGCTGGTGTGATCGTAAGAAATAAGGCCAGATTGGTAGCTCAAGGCGATTCCCAAGAGGAAGGGATAGATTTCGATGAAAGCTATGCACCTGTACCTAGACTTGAGGCTATTAGAATCTTACTTGCATATGCATCTGTAGTAGATTTAAAATTATTTGAAATGGAGGTCAAGTTTGCATTTTTAAATAGTTTTATTAAGGAGGAAGTGTATGTTGAACAACCTCTGGGTTTTGATGATACAAAATTTCCAAATCATGTTTTTAAACTTCATAAATCATTATATGGTTTAAAACAAGCACCTAGAGCCTAGTATGAAAGGCTTAGTTCCTTTTTATTAAACCATGGCTTCACTAGAGGACAAGTAGATAGCACTTTATTTATAAAGTACCATCATACCATTCATACATTATTTATACTAATTATACACATGCATACATAAGTATACCAACTAGTACTTACATAGATATTTACATATGTACATACACAACATGAATTATTTACATGCAATACAATAATGCAATAAAATTCGAGGGCCTTACAGCTGGTCTCCTTTGAGGAAGAAGCCAAAATTCCTGCCACATTTGTATTCCAGGCCATTTGGGTTTTCCACAGCTCCTTTCTTCACACTGTTAAAGTGGCGTGGAATGAAAACACAACTTATCACCCCAACCCTTTCACCATTCTCCTCTCTAAGATTAAGTCTGTTAAATAGGCTTTGCGCGTTTGGAATAAAAATACTTTTGGTAACGTTGAAGAAAATGTTTTACTTCTTAAGAACGAGGTTAGAATTAAAGAGGATCAGTTTGACAGTAATCCTACTCCAGACAACCGTTCTATCCTGGGGAAGGCCACTGCAATCTATATGAGAGCTGTTCACTGCATGGACACCTTCTGGGCCCAAAAAGCTAGAATGAGCTGGATGGAAAAAGGGGACAATAACACTGCCTTCTATCAAGCTGTAGTCCAAGGAAACAGAAGACGCAACAAAATTCAAAGAATTCAGATTGATGGGAATTGGACCGAGGATCAAAAGGCTATCTAGAATGAGGCAGCTCGTTTCTTTGGCAATCTTTTGCAGACTACTCAGCATTCAGTTGATCTTGCCCTTCTTGATGTCATCCCCCATATGATTTCAGACGATCAAAACAATGTTCTTTGCGCCTCTCCTACCTTGGAGGAAGTGAAGAAAGTAGTTTGAAGTATGAATGGAAATAGCTCCCCTGGACCTGATGGTTTTACCGGTATTTTTTATACCTCCTGTTGGGAAAATATTCAAGCTGATATCTTTGCTGTTGTCAGTGGCTTTTTCCATGGTCATTCTTTCCTCAGAGGGGTTACTTCTGCTCTAATTGCTCTAATCCCTAAGAAAGCTCATCTAGTCTCTTTCAATGACTTCATGCCGACCAGCTTATGCAATTTTTGTTATATGCAAAGTATATTTATTTCTCACTTCCTACTACATTGTTCTAACACTCAAAGCAAACTAACTATAAATATACTCAAGTATTGGAACACTCATCACTCGTATGCATTCCCATCCTCGACTTGCTCCTCCTCTTGAATTTCATAATCAACTAGAATGGTTAAATTAGGGAATGAGCAAACTAGCCTAGTAGGATTTATATCTCAATGTGCGGGCAATGATATAAGTGATTAGCAATTTAGAACTGGGTAAGCACGATTGTCATGATATGCATGTATGAATAAAACTCATTAAAACATGATACATGAAACAATCTAGATAGAGTGATCATGATAGTGCAAGATCTAGAACGATATAACGAGCAAGATATTATCAATAGTGAGTCATGTAACAAGCATGCAAGATATCACTTTAAATTTCAATAATTGCACGATGGCCATATCACGCTAGCAAGCAAGCACGAGCACGAATATGTAACACTAATCAAGCCCGAAGCCACTAATGTACACCAAGGAAAGATCCAGCTTGAAATGCAAACTAGGACACATGTATGTGGTTATTGTAACTATCATTCAACACGCAAGTACTCCCAGTGCAGCTGCAATGCCAGTAATCATTATACCCTATGGTTAACAGTATATTTATGACTCTCCGTCATTGGGGCTAGGCTGGAAACCTTGGACACTCTTCGTGCCTGGTCAGCATCACACTATTATTAAATGTAGATACCCACAATCATTAATGGCTAATAAGTGTTCCAAGATGTCAGCATGTGTAATGTCATGTTCATGATGATGATGAGAACAAGTAGTAAGCAATGTGAACATGATTCCATGATAACAATATAGTTAAGAGATGATTTCGGCAGCATAACGACATAATTTATCCTTTAGTTCACTTTTTACATTAATGGCTTAAGTCTATATTTTAAATCACACTCACGAGAACAAGAAAAGAAAGGAAGTGCATGCTATCTCTAGGGAACTTCAATGGTACAACCAACTCGGTCTCCATGAGGGAATCCACGGAGTACGGAGATTTACAAAGGTCTTAGCGGAAAGGTTACTAGTCTGCTGATACGGAATGACTGACAGAGAGCTTCCAATCCCCTAGGAAAGGGCTGCCTAATTGTGCATATGTGTAGTGAACACGTGTCTCAATCCACAATCCATCGGTCTCAAACATGCGGAAACCAATTAACATGATAGCATGAGATCAACTATGCATTTAACTAAACATGGTTTGCAATATTTTAAGATGTCAATTAAACCTTTTTAACAAGCTAGAACAATAGATGATTTAATCACTAGTTTGCAAGAATAGATCATGGCATTAACTGAACAATTTGAATAGTCTTCACATCGTTATGTATTTAACATGGGTTGCTGGCTTTTAGGTCATTAGACAGACTGTACCGTGCACCTTAATAATATATCATGCAAGACTAACATTAAACACTGTATAAACAGTGGACGCATTTAATAATGCAGTATACAGTCGAGAACATGACTAACTGTGAAGGATTACAATCACGTCGCCTACATGGCCGCCTTTTAACTTGAATCATGACGGGGGTTCATGAATATCATTAAATTATGAATTTTAAAATTGGCAAAAAACTTGGAGCGGGAAAACCTGTTAAATCGCGTCGGGTGTTCTCGTCGCAGATCAGACCGGTGCAGAAAACCACGCGGCATGAAGTTTCACATTGACCGTTGACTGGTCAGATGCTGAATCATGTCAGACTTCACAGTCATGGTTTACTGAAACACGTTGTCCAAGGCTGATGCGATACCAGGTGCTGGAATCGCATCGCCTGGACCGAACGCGGTTCAAACCCAAAACCTGAAAATGCAAGAACCAACAGTGATCCTCTTGCCACACTTATATTTCTTTATCTACTGATATTTAGACAAACCCTTCAACATGAAACATAATGAGGACATCTAGTAGAAGTACTTTCATGTTGGGGGTTGGATCTAATTCAGTCTTGAATCATGTGCAACACATAATGAACATAAAAAGTCCTAATAGTGCTTGACTCTCGAAAATGCTTATAACTCAAGATGTACTTAATGAAATTCGATAAAACCACATGGACATGAAAGTAGACTCAATGCTCTACACATTGGTATATGATTTATTAAGGTTTGGCCTGAGAACACCTACCTTTTGGGTTGAAGAAGTCACATTTTTCCAGAAAACTAGTGTTCTGACCACTTGCAGGAGAACGCTTACTGCACCCGATCTATTGAATGAAAAATAGTCAAACTAGTGGGATTAGGAACTAGACTCGACCCTCTTTCCAGCGGTATAAGCCTTGCATGATTTGGTTAGGGTTTGGCCTACCTTTGGTCGACTCCAAGATGAGCTATCTGCACAGGTTGATGCAGAACGCAGCAGAGAAGAAGCTCCGAGTTGGGCCAGTTTCATCCTCCTTTGGGTTCTCAAGAACAGCCTCCCACGACCCCAATAATGTGTATTTTCACCCCCTAGGGTTTCGTGGCATGTAAATATGCATCTAGTGTGCTTTGGAAGTCCCATTGTCTGAAGGAAAGGCAAGGTGCGGTTCTAGCATTCCACCTTCCTTATTTTGAGGATTTCTCACCCCAGAAGAGTGTGTAAGGCTTTAGGAAACCTCCCACCATGGTTAAGCACGAATTTGGAGCCAAGAAAGGTTAATTGCCTTGGGGTTTGCTCTAATTACCCCCTTCTATTTTCAGCTTAATTAGGGTTGCCATTTTCTGGTATTTTTCTTGCTCCATTTTGTTCTTTGGCCAAAAGTGATCCATTGGCCCAATTTTGATAATGGATCATCAATATATGATGTTGGATGACTCTCCAACATGTTTATTCAATTTATGATCGTGTTAAATTTCCGTGTTAACAATTTTTCGACTTAGTTTTTTAATTTGGATAATTAGTCACATTGTGACGTACGCTTAGACAATCATATTTTTCGTTGCACAAATTTCTTCTTGTAATATTTAAGAATAATTTTTGGGGTTGATTTAAATTTTTTACATAATTTTTTGATGTGTTGTTGTACATACTATAGTGGTACGTATGTTCTACCATTCTGATAATTATGAAAATTATTTATTTCCATTTATTTACAAATTTTAATTCACTGAAATTTCTGGGGTGCTACACTTAATTTGATGATTTCTCACCCCAGTAGTGTGTGCGAGGCTTTAGGAAACCTCCCACCCTGGTTAGCCACAAAATTGGGTTGCCAAGAAAGCCTAATTGCCTTGGGATTTGCCCTAATTACCTCCTCCTATTTTCAGCTCAATTAGGGATACGAATTTCTGGGTATTTTTCTTGCTCCATTTTATTCTTTGGCCAAAGTGATCCATTGGCCCAATTCCGATAATGGGTCATTACTACATGATGTTGGAAGTCTCTCCAACAGGTTTATTTAATTTGTGATCATGCTATATTTCCGTATTAACGGTTTTCCGACATAGTTTCCTAATTTAGGTAATTAGTCACATTGTGACGTACATTTGGCCAATCAGATTTTTCGTTGCATGGATTTTTTTGTAGAACATTTAAGAATAATGTTTGTGGTTGATTTATAATTTTTACGGATTTTTTGGATGTGTTCTCTCACGTATGATAGTGGTACGCATGTTCTACCATTTTGATAATACATAATTTATTTATTTCCATTTAATCAAAATTTTAATTTACTGAATTTTTCGGGGTGCTACACCCTCCCCCACATAAGAGAATTTGGTCTCCAAATTCATGGATAGAAATTTATTGTACTAGTGAGGTGTACTTGTGAATATCTCCAGATATCTCTTGTGCATTGCTTCCTCAGTTTCCCACGTGTCGTCTTCATCCATGCGTTGATTCCATCTAACCCTTACCAGTGGGATGACCTTGTTCCTTAGTTGGCGTAGTTCCCGGTCCACGATCTTAATTGGCCTTTCTTGGTATGTTTCGTCTTTGTTGAACTCCAGTAGTTCATATTCTATGACATGATACAGATCTCGTACATACTTCTTCAACATGGATATGTGGAACACATTGTGTATTCCCTCCATTTGCGGTGGTAATGCTAGACGATATGCAACTTCGTCAATTCTTTTGAGGATTTTGAAAGGCCCAACGAACCTTGGTGACAATTTGCCTTTAATGCCAAACCGCCTGAACCTACAGCCTGGAGACACCTTCAATAATACATGATCACCAACGTGAAACTCCAGGTCTCGCCTTCTATTATCTGCAAATGCCTTTTGTCTTTGTGTTGGATCGAAATGGCAAATACATAGTCCTAGAGGGGGGGGGGGGTGAATAGGACTTTTCTAGCTTTTAGAAAATTCTTCTGAAAATCACAACACTAAATAAATATGTTAGTGCTTGGTGTGATGTGTGTGATTCAAGTGAAAGAGCTTGGCGGAAACAATCACATAGAAGATTGCACAAGAGATTTATCCTGGTTCGGCCCTTCCTACATGGAAGTCCTACATCCAGTCCTCAAGCCAACCACTTGAGTTTTTCACTAAACTGCCAAAAGGATTTGGCCTTCTCTCACCCTTGAGAGGTAATTACAGCACCCACTTGCTCCACAGCAAGTCTTCCCTAAACATGGGTAAAACACAATTGCCTTATACCAAAGGCCTTCCCTTCACAAGAGGGGTAAAGCAGAAAAACTTCTACAGAAATAACAGACAAAGAAACCTTGTGTGTTTGCCTCAAAGATGAACACAAAACACACACTTTCCAGCAGGATTGAATGAAGAGAAGTGAAGTCTGAATCCTAGCTGAAGCTACTTGGGTGGACTTCAAACGAAGGAGCAATTACAATTGCCACCCAAAAGACAGATCTTCAGAACAGAAATTCCTGAAGATGAGCTCTCACACAGAGGCTGAACAGGAAGACTTAGAGAGCTTGCAAGATGAGCTTTTCAGAGAGATAGCTTGAAGGAATTTCTCCTTTTGTGCACACTTCGAAATTTGTTGTGTATCATGAGCTCTTCTCCATCTCTTTATAATCTTCAAAAGAACTAGCTGTTGAGGAAGATAGCCGTTGGAGTAAGATGGTTGTTGCATACTATCCGTTTGAGGAGAGTTTTGGGGATCCTTTGGATCTTGGGACTTATATCCATAGAGTCTTGAATCATTGCCTTTCCAAAGTCCTTTTTGGAAGCAGGAGCCGTTGTCGCAGCTAGAAGATAAGCTCTTTGAGACTTGAGCTGAGCAACTCATGCTAAAACATGCATTCTAATAAATGCCTGTTTGAAAGGACAAGACAAAGACAAAAGCAAATCCATACCTTTGTGGTAGGTGAGTCAGTGAAGTACAACACATAGTATGGAACCAAGTATTCTTAGTCCTTTCGGAAAATAAGGAAGACAGACAAAAGTTGAGGTATGGGTCTGTCAGTGGTAGGTGAGATGGTCAGATACCATGCGCCTTTTTTTCTTTTTTTTACATAAATGCTTTGAGTCTTTTTAGAAAGAATAGATTGAGGCAACAGACATCAAAACCAGAAGTATATTGCAGAGAAATATTTTATTATAGGAATGTAAATATGTGAATGAACTGAATTTGTTGTCAGAAAATATATTAAAATAATAGTCTTGTACGATCTTAGGAGTATATGATATGCAACAAGAAATATGTCATAGATTTTATATTTTTCAAACAGGAATGACAATTTAGAACTGACAAAGGTACTATAGCTGATAGTGTAGTCAAATTCAGTAGAACAGGTAATTCGACTCAGAAAGTGAACATGATTTGATTTAGAAAGAATAGTGTAATTCGACTCAAGAAGGAAATCGTTAGACGAATGAGGTGTAAAGTTATGAGTCGAATACAGTGTAAAAGCGTTCGACTGTATGAATCGAGGTCATGAGTCGAATACAGTACAAAGAAGTTCAACTGTATGAGTCGAAGTCATGAGTCAATATAGTACAAAGACGTTCGACTGTATGAGTCGAAGTCATGAGTCGAATACAGTGCAAAGACGTTTGACTGTATGAGTCGAAGTCATGAATCGAATACAGTACAAAGACGTTCGACTGTATGAGTCGAAGTCATGAGTAGAATATAGTACAAAGACGTTCGACTGTATGAGTCGATGTCATGAATCAAATACAGTATAAGTTGTATACTTAGAAAAGCTTTGGTCTTTCAGGATATTGAAGCTGTCTAGAAATTTTTGTAGTATATCTATGTTTTTGAAATAATATATAACTGAGAATTTATCATGGTAGACGCAAAATATTCATTTAAAGATTTGTCTTATCAAAAATACTTAATTTCCTGAAGTCTTGGAGGAAGTTGCTTCAACAATTCTCCCCCTTTTTGTTAATGACAAAAAAATCTTTAAATGGTAGCTAGCTGATAGCCTGAATTATATAAAATTTGATAAATTTTTTATACAAGAAACTGAGTAGCTGCCTTGTCTTCCTTTTCTCCTCCTTTGTGACATTAACATAAAGGATATGAATGTAGGTAATGCAAGAGACAGGAAAGATAGTAAATGCGTGGACCAAAAAGATAAGTGTTGGAGTTACAACTTTCAGAAAACAAAAATAATAATACAATGTTTTCAGTTGATGCCAGAGCTAGGAAGATAGAGAGCTGGGGGAATTTTAGCCAATGGCTCTAAAGATTCCAAAGCTTTAGCTCATTGGATGGGAAAATGTGGTCAAACTTTGAAGAATCCACATTGTATGTAGTGCTGGTGAAGGGTAATTTCTTCAAAGATTTGATGTGGCGTCTTCTGTAAAAGGCGCACTTGAGGTTAGCCTTGTCTGGATCCGTTATATATCAGATTTGAAGGGGAGTGAACTTCTTAGAGACTGCCAGTGATAAGAACTCATGCAGAGTGATGTTCTAGTGGAGACCAGAGGAGAGGGCTGCATCCTTGGCCTGATAATAGTATGAGTATTTGTGTGCCTATTTAAGGCCTAGGTGCTTTCTTAGGTCAAGGAGGCTCTTGGAGTGATACTCATTCAGAGTGAGTTTCATTTTCTGGCACTTAAGATGATGATCTGGATAAGCTTTCTCCCATTGATCAGCAGTGAACCATTCGGATTCAGCAAAGCTTAGTTGGAGGTCAAGAAGGTTCTTCTGAAATTTGTGTAAGTGAAGAAAGATGAACCTCTGAAGGCTGAGCTTAGACTTGTACTTGATCTTGAACCTTGTGGAGATCAGAAGGAATCTGTTGTAGAGGGTAGTAGCAAATGCACCTCTATAGAGAACTGCTCCTACAAGGGGTGGATGGAGATCAGGTAACAAAGCTGCTGTCATTGATGGAACCACTGGTCTTTGACCTCAGATGAGCATGTCATATTGTCCTCGAGAGACATCATGCAGACCAAGATTGAACCTCTCAAAATTAAAGGCTTTCATGGCAGTGAATTTGGCCTGAGATTCTCTGAGAAGAGTGGCAAAAAGATCATGAAACTGGAGAGAGATGTGAGTATAGATTTTGATATGGTGGTTTCGTGATTGGGCTTCCTGAAATCTCATGGCTTCTTCAGGGTAGAGATCAACAAACTCTTGAGGAGTCAGACAGTGGCTCTTCTGAGAAACCACTTGAAGTTCAGAGATTGAGACCTGGGAGGTGTTGATCAAAGATGGAAGCTAGTGTTCAAAAGTAAATCCTGGCATGTTGTGGATTTCAAGAAAGGCTCTAATTTGAAGATATTCTCTGAATAGAGCCATGAACTGAGAAGAATGGTAGACAAAGGCATACCAAAAAGGAGGAAGGAGTAAGGCTGCTTTGTCTCCCAAATTAGGACCACGGGAAGCTGGTAATTGGAGACTGGGAACCATTTCAATGATTTGTAAATGGGTTTGCTGAGAGCCAAGTTTGGGAATAGTGGGCAGAGATGAATAAAACTGAGGAGGTTGGGTAGACAGGGTTATTGCTACATCCTTGAGTGGCTTCGATTGGTATTGCAAAGGGTACATAGAAAATTTGATATCTTTGAAGTGTGGATCTACTGGGATGCTTGGCGAAGGCATATCGAGAGCAGAGGATGAGGGTGCTGTAGGAGTGATTTCTGGAAGGTTAACAACAAGAAAGGCCGGAGAGGTAGGTCTGGAAGAAGGAGAGGGACGGATAGGATGGCCATCTTTCACTAGCCTTCTCTTAACCTTTCTCTTAAAAGTGAGAGTTTCAGAATCTTGAAGAGGTCTTTTTCCTAGGGGTCCCTTTTTCTCAACTGCTGCCATACCAGCTGCTGATCAGCTAATGACTCCTGTTGCTGCTCCTGATGCTGCTCTTGAGTAGGTGATAAACAACTAATTCTAGAGGAGGCTTGGGAGCTTGCTCATCCTTCTGCTGGTTTCATCGGAAAAGGGCTGCTGGTCATCCTGGATCTCTTGATCCTTTTCTACTACTTGCTCAAGCACTTGATCTTTAGAATCTTTTTCTTGAGTTGACTCTTGGTGCTGTGGCTCTTGAGCAGTAGCTGCTGCTTCTTCTTGCTGCTGTGAGGGTGAAGGCCCTGTTGGCTTGGGAGTGCCCTGCTGGCACACTAGCTGAAGTATAAGCTCTTTTATCTGCTTCACCTCATCAGCTAAACTGTCAAACTTGACATGATCAGTTCAACTTGCATATGAAGAAGAGATAGATTTTCCTGTTGGGATTGAACAAGCTCCAGAATTGAGCTAAGATGGCTACAACTCTACCCCTGAGACCTTGGCCGGGTCTCAAATTGAGAAGGGGAGTAAGAAGGATCTCTCTCTTCAAACATTTGTTCCATAGGTGGGACAGGAACATCCTCAGATAGAATTCCTTTACCTCTGAGATCTTTCAAAACTTCACGTACAGTTTCAGAGGGAGCATCTTGCTCATTAAAAGAGGAGGAGGCAGGAATCTGAACTTCTTCATTTTGAACTGGAGGAGGGATAGCTGACGAAGGAGGCTGAACAAACATATCTGACCTTTCTGGATCTGCTGGGGCTTCAATTTGAATATTTGCGATAGGAATGTCTTGGGTGAGCATGGAGACTAATTTTTCATCTGGATACACTTCATGCTCACACTCTAGAACAGAGTCTTTAAACCACAAGTTGTGCTTCTTTCCAAGTAAGGAGTAATGACTCTTTCTAAGAGTGATGAGTCCAATTTTCTCTCTGGTGCTCACAGGCACTTCTTCAGACAATCCACAGAAAATTTCTTAAAGATTAAGGTAGCAAAGACCCATATGGTAGAGACTCTTGTAGGTCCTTTGCTTCTATCATTTTCTTTAAGATGACTGCTGGAAGATTGACTTTGTGCCTCTGAATAGTCCAAAGAGTAGATTCCCATCTCTGGTTGTGATGGAGGAATGGGTACCTGCTCTAGGGGTTTATAATATTGGTGATGATACTGTGAATCAACCTCTTCTCTGCAGATAAATCATTTACTTGCAGACCTCTCTTGCACAGAGTCCCCAGATTCCCAATAATCCCTAGCTTCTGTTTCTCTAAGGGAATGAACTCACTAAGACAGTGTCCGATATTAGGACAATCCAATAGCTCCACAAGATATTTCTCAGAGATGGTGACTCTGGTTCCTTTAACATACCCTACAATGGTGTTTCCAGTTGAAATTTTCAGGGAGGCATAGAAAGACCTTACTGTACTGGCCACAAAAGGTTCTGAAATCTGACATAGCTTGGTCCAACCCATTTCTGCGAGGGTTTCCTCTACCCATGCTAGACTGCCATTCAGATGAGAGAACTCAACGGACTTCCCGGAACAAATGGGAATCTTGGCTAGACGTTGGAGTTGGTCAGAGGTGAGTTGGACGGTGTCTTGAGCCTTAGAAGATGCCATCTAGACAAACGGACGAGAGGGAAACCTAGGAGACCTTCAGAGTAGAAGGAGATATACTCGAAAGAGTTAAAGATCCTACCTTTTTCTCGAAAGCATGAGGTCTATCAGAGGGCTTCTGAAGTTTCGTCGTCGGAGAGCAAGAAGGCGCGAAGAAGAAGACAGAGCAGTCGAGGAGAGATTTCAAATGGGTGTTTCCATAAGGAAACGAGGGGATATTTATATAAGAGTCGGATGACGACCGTCTCCTCATGAAATCGAGTGATTTGAGTTACGAAGAGACAAGCCTTGATAGAGAGTTAATTAAGGAGGTTTAAATGATAAGACGTTTCAGGAACTTAAGTAATTCGATTTAAGGATTCGACTGCATCAGTCGACTGACAATTTTTTAACATGAATCGAATACCTTGATTCTTCATGAATCGAATGTATCAGTCGATCTTTTACTTAAAAAAAAAAAGGATATATTTTCACAGAGAACAGAATATTCTTTAAGCATGATAATTTAGGAAAACTTTAATCAGGATTGCACATACTAATTTCTCTTCTAATAGATGTAAATCTATCTTCTGGTAGGGGTTTTGTAAAAATATCTGCTAATTGATTTTCTGTAGAAACAAATTCAAGAGAGATGTTTCCATTACTTACATGATCCCTGATGAAGTGATGTCTAACCTCAATGTCCTTTGTCCTTGAGTGCTGAATTGGATTTTTGGTTAAATTGATTGCACTTGTATTATCACACAGCATTGAAATTTCTTGAAGTTGATGACCATAGTCTTCCAGTTGGTGCTTAATCCATAGTAGTTGAGTACAGCAACTTCCAGCTGCAATGTATTCAGCTTCTGTAGTGGATAAGACTATTGAGTTCTGTTTTCTGGAGGACCAAGATATCGAACATCCTGCAAGGAGTTGACAAGTACCACTGGTGCTTTTTCTATCTAATTTGCATCCAGCGTAGTCAGCATCACTATATCCAATTAACTTAAATTCTGAACATCTGGGAAACCATAAACCTAATTTACTTGTATTAATAAGATATCTAAAAACTCTTTTAACAGCAGAACATGTGATTCTTTTGGATCAGCTTGAAATCTTGCACATAAACAAACACTGAACATTATGTCTGGCCTACTTGCAGTGAGATAGAGTAGTGATCCTATCATCCTCTATAGATTTTTTGATCTGCCTTTTTACCAGGGGATCACTATCTAGCTTAATGCCTGAGCTCATAGGTGTACTTAAAGGCTTACATTTGTCAAATCCATACTTGATTAGTAGATCTGAGATGTGTTTGGTTTGACATATGTGAGTCCCTTCTTTGGTTTGCTTGATTTGTAATCCAAGGAAATAATTTAGTTCACCCATCATGCTCATTTCAAATTCACTTTGCATCAGTTCTTCAAAGAATTTGCAGAGTGATTCATTAGTAGAGCCAAAGATAATGTCATCAACATAAATTTGTACAATTAGAATTTCATCTGAATTTTTTTGATAAACAGAGTACTACTACTTTTCCTCTTACAAAATCATGTGATATAAGATAAGCACTTAGTCTTTCATACCAAGCCCTGGAGCTTGTTTCAAGCCATACAGTGCTTTCTTTAATCGAAAAACATGATCAGGATTTTTAGTATCTTCAAATCCGGGAGGTTGCTCAACATACACTTCTTCTTTTATAAACCATTCAGAAAAGCACTTTTAACATCCATCTGAAATAAGTTAATATTAAGAGAGCAAGCATATGCTAATAGAATCCTGATTGCCTCTAATCTAGCAACTGGAGCATAGGTTTCATCAAGATCTATGCCTTCCTCTTGGGAGTATCCTTGAGCCACAAGTCTGGCCTTGTTCCTAGTGATTACTCCTGATTCATCCATTTTGTTTCTAAAACCCATCTGGTTCCAATAACAGGATGGTCAGAAGGTCTAGGCACAAGTGTCCAAACTTTACTGCGTTGGAACTGATTTAGTTCCTCTTGCATAGCAAGGATCCAAGATTCATCATTCAGTGCATCATTGATTGTCTTAGGCTCAATTTGTGAAACTAAAGCAGAGAAATCACTTGAATTTGCAATACCTCTACCTCTTGTTCTTAACCTAGATTGAGGATCACCAATTATGTTTTCTTTAGGATGATCCCGGTGGTACCTCAATTCTTTAGGTAGTCCTTCTTGTGATTCTTCTTGTTGTTGAAGATCTTCTAGTGGAGGATCTTCTGATTCTTCATCTTTGTTTTGTTCTTCTTCAAGAGAAGTCTTTTCAAGATCCCTGCAAAGATTATCAACACCATCTTCCTCTTCTTCTATCCTTTTGATAGAGGGGTTAGTTTCATCAAACAACATGCACAGTTTGTTCTATCGTTAATGTCTTTCTATTGAACACTCTATATCCTCTAGGTTTGGAGACATATCCTAGCAGAAAACCTTCATCACTTTTAGCATCTAATTTTCCTAAGTTATCTTTACCATTGTTTAAAATAAAACACTTACAGCCAAAGGTCGAAGATGACTGATGTTGGGCTTCTTATCCTTGTATAATTCATAAGGAGTCTTCTTCAGGATGGGTCTGATCATACATCTGTTGATAATGTAGCAAGCTGTATTTACTGCTTCTGCCCAGAAGTATCTTGGTAAATTATACTCATTTATCATAGTTCTGGCCATATCCAGTAATGTTCTGTTCTTTCTTTCTCTGCTACACCATTTTGTTGAGGTGTTCTGGGAGCTGAGAAATTGTGTTCAATACCATTTTCTTCACAAAATCCAGAAATTCTTCAATTTTGAATTCTCCTCCATGATCAGATCTAATACTGGTAATCTGAAATTTTTGATTCTTCTGAACATTTTGCTGAATTTAGAAAGGCTTGAAAAGCTTCAGATTTGGCTTGTAGAAAAGACACCCAAGTATATCTTGAGTAATCATCAACTAATACATAGCCATAGACTTTTCCTCCAAGGCTGACTGTCCTCATAGGTCCAAATAGGTCCATGTGAATCAATTCCAGAGGTTTGGAAGTTGTAACAATTGTCTTGGACTGAAATGAGGTCTTGGTCTGCTTTCCTTTTGCACATGCTGAGCATATTCCAGATTTTTTAATTTTCATCTTGGGAAGACCCTCAACCAGATCATGCTTTAATAATTTCTTGATTACTGAAGTGCTTGCATGACCAAGTCTTCTGTGCCACAAATCAGCTTCTTCGCTTTTGGTAGTAGCCAAACAAAGATTTACTTCTTTTAATTCTGCTAGTTGCAAAGTGTACAGGTTCTTTACTCTTTGAGCTTCAAACACCTTTTTGTGTCCTTAGAATTACACACTTATCATTCTGAAAACTTACTAAATGACCCTTATCACATAATTGACTGATACTGATTAGATTGTGCTTGAGACCTTCTACATACATGACATGTTTAATTAAGTCTTTTCCTTTAGTACCAATAGTTCCACACCCTAGCACCTTTCTTTTTCCATTGTCACTATAGGTAACTTGACCAGATTCTTTTTTAAAACTTGTAAATAGCTTCTTGTCACCTGTCATATGCCTTGAGCATCCACTATCCAAATACCATTTGGATGCCCTCAGCTGACCCTGCAAATAAAGCTAAGTTTTAACTTTTGGTACCCAAATTTTCTTGGGTCCTTGATGGTTAGTTTTAGGAATCCATCTTAAGTTTCTAGTAGTGCACGTGCTAACTGTGTGACCTAGTTGGTTGCAGTGTGTACAACATAAATCGAAAGAATTCTTCTTGTGTATATTTCTGTTGTTTTCTGTTTTTGTGCATAAGCATGTTGATTTACCTTTTGGGTACTTTTTATATCATCCTCTTTTACAAATTTAGGAGTTGGATATATTTTAGGATAAATAATATGTTCTTCATTTTGTGGGGGTATATAACCTACTCCATGTTTCCTTTTTCCTTTTCTTGCACCTTTCAGATTTATAAATAATGAAGTTTTGCAGGTAGTTATTTTATCTAAAGTGGCTCTTAGATAACTATTTTCTTCTTGCAATTTTTCTTCATTCTTCAGTTCTCTTAGATTTGATTCTAATTCTAATATCTTGTTATTCTTATTTTGAAATCTTCACATAATAGTTCATTAGCTCTTTTGGTTTCAGTTGAATCTTTCTTTAACCTTTCAACTTCATTTTTAAGAAAGGTATTGCTCTTTTCTTGATTTAACAAATTTAGCTTAATTATTTTTGTTTGTTTTACAACGGACTTATATTTTTCATAAAGTTCATTGAAGGCATCCTCTAGACTGTCTGAATCAGATTCTGAGCAGGAAGTAAAAGATGTTTCAGAATTTACCTGTTCTAGTCCTGCCATGAGGGCTAGATTAGCCTTTTCTTCTTCTTCAGATTCTGAGCTGGAGGAGTCTGAGCTGGTAGCATCTTCGTTGTCCCATGTTGCTGCCATAGCTTTCTTTTTGAACTTTTTGAATCTCTTTTCTTTTCCCTTCTTCTTTCAGATTTTTCTGCTTGGTCCTTCTTTTTGAGTTTGGGACACTCAATTTGTAATGCCCCGCTGGTTGCACTCATAACAGGTTGGCTCTTTCTTTTATCTTTCTTGAAGAACTTTCTTGAGCCAAACTTCTTTTTCCTAGCTAATATTCTTTGTAATTTCCTCGAGAGCATAGCCTCATCATCATTGTCATCTGATTTTTTTTTAGAGTCTTCGGATGAGGGAGCCTATTAACTTATCAATGGATAATTCAGTGAGATCATGGGCTTCCTCTATGGCTGTAAGTTTAGGGGTCCATACATTGGTTAGAGATCGTAGTATTTTTCTAACAGTTTCTTCATTGGTTAGGATTTTTCCTAAGGCACTTAACCCTACAATTATGTTTGAGAATTTGTTGTACATTTGTGTTATATTTTCACTTGGAAGCATTTTGAACTGTTCATATTGAGATACTAGTATATCTATTTTGGTTTGTTTAACCCTATCGGTTCCTTCATAGGTTACCTGTAATTTATCCCACGTTTCTTTTGTTGTCTTACAAGCTGAAAATCTATTGAATTCTCTTTTAGATAAGGCACAACAAAGATAATTTTTGGCTTTATAATTTAGGGACATATTTCTCTTATCAGCAATAGATAACCAGCAGAAGTGGAAGTTGCTCCAACTATTTCATAATCACCTTGTTCAATTACCTGCCAAGGTCGTAGTCTGTTCCTCTGATGAAGCATTCCATCCTCATCTTCCAGTATTGATAATCTTCACCATCGAAGAATGGTGGTCTTGAAATTGATTGGCCTTCATAGTGGTGAGCTTCAGATGCCATTTCTTCTCAAATCTTTAGATTCTTCTGAGAAGACCCTCGCTCTGATACCACTTGTTGGATCGAAATGGCAAATACACAGTCCTAGAGGGGGGGGTGAATAGGACTTTTCTAGCTTTTAGAAAATTCTTCTGAAAATCAACACTAAATAAATATGTTAGTGCTTGGTGTGATGTGTGTGATTCAAGTGAAAGAGCTTGGAGGAAACATCACACAGAAGATTGCACAAGAGATTTATCCTGGTTCGGCCCTTCCTACATGGAAGTCCTACATCCAGTCCTCAAGCCAACCACTTGAGTTTTTTCACTAAACTGCCAAAAGGATTTGGCCTTCTCTCACCCTTGAGAGGTAATTACAACACCCACTTGCTCCACAGCAAGTCTTCCCTAAACAGGGTAAACACAATTGCCTTATACCAAAGGCCTTCCTTCACAAGAGGGGTAAAGCAGAAAAACTTCTGCAGAAATAACAGACAAAGAAACCTTGTGTGTTTGCCTCAATGATGAGCACAAAACCACACTTTCCAGCAGGATTGAATGAAGAGAAGTGAAGTCTGAATCCTAGCTGAAGCTACTTGGGTGGACTTCAAACGAAGGAGCAATTACAATGGCCACCAAAGACATATCTTCAGAACAGAAATTCCTGAAGATGAGCTCTCACACAGAGGCTGAACAGGAAGACTTAGAGAGCTTGCAAGATGAGCTTTTTAGAGAGATAGCTTGAAGGAATTTCTCTTTTTGTGCACACTTCGAAATTGTTGTGTATCATGAACTCTTCTCCATCTCTTTATAATCTTCAAAAGAACTAGCCGTTGAGGAAGATAGCCGTTGGAGTAAGATGGTTGTTGCATACTATCCGTTTGAGGAGAGTTTTGGGGATCCTTTGGATCTTGGGACTTATATCCATAGAGTCTTGAATCTTTGCCTCTTTCCAAAGTCCTTTTGGAAGCCGGAGCCATTGTCACAGCTAGAAGATAAGCTCTTTGAGACTTGAGCTGAGCAACTCATGCTAAAACATGCGTTCTAATAAATGCCTGTTGAAAGGACAAGACAAAGACAAAAGCAAATCCATACCTTTGTGGTAGGTGAGTCAGTGAAGTACAACACATAGTATGGAACCTAGTATTCTTAGTCCTTTCGGAAAATAAGGAAGACAGACAAAAGTTGAGGTATGGGTCTGTCAGTGGTAGGTGAGATGGTCAGATACCATGCATCTTTTTTTTTTTTTTTACATAAATGCTTTGAGTCTTTTTAGAAAGAATAGATTGAGGCAACGGACATCAAAACCAGAAGTATATTTCAGAGAAATATTTTTTTACAGGAATGTATATATGTGAATGAACTGAATTTGTTGTCAGAAAAGATATTAAAATAATAGTCTTGTACGATCTTAGGAGTATATGTCATAGATTTTATATTTTTCGAATAGGAATGACAATTTATAACTGACAAAGGTACTATAGCTGATAGTGTAGTCGAATTCCATAGAACAAGTAATTCGACTCAGAAAGTGAACATGATTGGATTTAGAAAGAATATTGTAATTCGACTCAAGAAGGAAATCAATAGACGAATGAGGTGTAAAGTTATGAGTCGAATACAGTGTAAAAGCGTTCGACTGCATGAATCGAGGTCATGAGTCGAATACAGTACAAAGACGTTCGACTGTATGAGTCGAAGTCATGAGTCGAATATAGTACAAAGACGTTCGATTGTATGAGTCGAAGTCATGAGTCGAATACAGTACAAAGACATTTGACTGTATGAGTCGAAGTCATGAATCGAATACAGTACAAAGACGTTCGACTTTATGAGTCGAAGTCATGAGTCGAATACATTATAAAGACGTTCGACTGTATGAGTCGAAGTCATGAATGAAATACAGTATAAAGTTGTATACTTAGAAAAGCTTTGGTCTTTCAGGATATTGAAGCTGTCTAGAAATTTTTGTAGTATATCTATATTTTTTGAAATAAATATATATAACTGAGAATTTATCATGGTAGACGCAAAATATTCATTTAAAGATTTGTCTTATCAAAAATACATAATTTCCTGAAGCCTTGGAGGAAGTTGTTTCAACACTTTGTTGTGCCACATCCATTCTTTCTTTGATAAGCTTCACCTTCTTTGTGGTTTCCCTTATCATCTCTGGCACTAGCATTTGTTTTTCGCCAACTTCATACCAGCATATTGGAGATCGGCAACTCTTACCATAGAGTGCTTCGAATGGTGCCATTTATATACTAGCTTGGTAACTATTATTGTAGGCGAACTCCACAAGAGGTAAGTGTTCATGCCAACTACCTCCAAAGTCTACAACACAGGCTCTGAGCATATCTTCAATCACCTAGTTTGTTCTTTCCATCTGACCATCAGTCTGCGGATGGAAAGCCGTGCTAAAGTTTAGTTTAGATCCCAAGGAATAGTGCAGTCCTTTCCAAAAGTGGGATGTAAACCTAGGGTCTCTATCAGACATGATAGACACCGGTACTCAATGTAGTCTGACTATTTCTTTCACATATAAAGCAGCCAGAACATCCACTTGTTCTTTACCGGCAAAAAGTGAGCGGACTTGGTCAAGCGGTCGACGATCACCCATATGCCGTCGAATCCACCTCTAGATTTAGGTAGTCCTAAAATGAAATCCATCCATGTACCTTCCCATTTCTATGACAGGATTTCCAGGGGTTTAAGCTTACCTGCAGGTCGCAAGTGTTCCGCCTTGATCTTTTGACATGTTAAGCATCGGGCGACATATTCCGCCACCTCTCTCTTCATATTAGGCCACCAAAAGCTTCTTTTCAGATCCTGATACATTTTAGTAGTTTCAGGATTAATGGTATACCTGGTCTTGTGAGCCTCATCCATAATCATCTTCTTTGTATCCGCATGGTCGGCTACACAGACTCGATCTCGGAACAATAGTCTTCCATCTTCAGTTAAAGAGAAATCAGGCCTCTGGTCTAGTTTAGCCTTAATCTCCACGAGCACAGGGTCATTGTCTTGGAGTGCTATAATATCTTCCAATAGTGTAGGTTGTGCTCTAACACTAGCAATAAGGCATCCCTTCTTCTTAAAGTCAGCATCAATCTTTAACTTGACAAAGTCTTCTAATAATTTCCATTCTCCCAACATTAGACTTGACAATGTGATCATTGGCTTTCTACTTAGAGCATCTGCCACAGCATTTTCTTTACCCGGATGATATTGGATAGTGATGTCGAAGTCTTTGAGATACTCCAACCACCTCCACTGTCTCATGCTCAATTCCTGCTGAGAAAATAAATACTTCAAAATTTTATGGTCAGAAAACACAATGAACTTCTCACCATAGAGGTAATGACGTCATATCTTCAAGGCGAAGACGACAGCAGCTAGCTCCAGATCAGGTAAAGGATAATTGTCCTCATCACTCTTCAATTGTCTAGTCGAGTAGCATATGTCTTTCCCATTTTGCATTAGCACACAGCCTAGGCCGATCTCGGATGCATCTGTGTAAACTTCAAAACTACCCCCAGTCGCTGGCAGTGTCAGTATAGGTGCTGAGGTGAGGTACTCTTTCAATGCCCAGAAACTTTCTTCACATTCGGAAGTCCATGCGAATGGATTCTCCTTCCTGGTAAGCCTAGTCAATGGTACAGCTATCCTTGAAAAATCTTTGATAAAATGATGATAGTAACCACCTAAACCAAGAAAGCTCCTGATCTCAGACATAGTTGTCAGAAAGACACCTCCTCCATCCATAATTCACACTTAGTAAGTTTTGCCTTCGAGTGTTCTTCATGTTCTTCCTTTGCCTTGGAGTAAATGAGGATGTCATCAATGAACACCACTACAAACTGGTATATGTATGGCCTATAAATATTGTTCATAAGTTGCATGAAAGCCGCTAGAGTATTCGTTAAACCAAAAGGCATGACCACGAACTCATAGTGACCATATGTACTCTGGAATGCAGACTTGTGAATATCCACTTCATTGATTCTCAGTTGATGGTAGCCTGATCTTAGATCTATCTTGGAGAAGTATTGTGCACCGGAGATCTGATCGAACAGCTCATCGATGCGGGGCAGTGGATACTTGATCTTTATTGTCAACTGGTTTAACTGACTGTAGCATCTAGGGCTTTCCGGCTTTCTGTTGTGTGTGGGATCATCCCTATTGTGACCCCCTTTGGCGTCGTGTTGTTATCGTGCCCAGTCAATGGGCCGCGACTGGTTTATGCTTTTCAGTCGTCTGACGCCTGTCAGAATGGCAGGCGTGGCAGATTGTCATGTCTGGTTGTCACGGCACCAAGGATGTGTGCGATCTGGTTGTGGTCTGGGCGGCCGTCGCATTACGGTTGGTAACGAGACACCCCTCCCCGTCGCGTCTTGGGGGCCAAAGGCTAAAAGCCTTAGTCGGCACCCCTTCTCCCTCTTTTGGCATTTCTCCTTCCTTCTCCTCCACGAGGAGGAGAAGTTCCCCCTCTCCTCCTCCGGTAGTTTGGGCTTGGCGGAGCGGTAGTGTGACGGAACGCCTCGTTCAAGCCCTTTAAACCAATAACGAACTTGACCCGAGTCCACCTCCCACGAACGGACCGTAGCCTCGCAAGGGATACCACATATGAGTCCGTGTAAACAGAAAGGAACACACATGCTCACATATATAATTCACCATTTTATACATATTATAACAATTTTACATAGCCAAATTTCAACAAATGTAAAAGGAAGTACAGGGGCCTGGGGCATACCCCGAGGTAAACTGGTACAACTAAAGAAAGAAACTACACTGCTACATAAGATACACTGTTGGTGGTGCTGGCCCAACACTGCTGCGGCGCGGCCCTGAATTGGAAGATGGAAATGAAACCTCCTCCTCGCCTTCACATGTGGGAGTAGGGGTGAGCCTCACTAGTCACTGACACAATAGGGAACTCCCCCAACTCGAGCAATCCATACACAAGTACGGAAGCAGTAAACTATAATAGCAATTTATACCACAACCATGTAGGATATCAAAGCAATAAGTATACTTACCATTTGCCGACTATATTGAACAGAGTAAATAAATAAATGGCAAAACTAAACCAAGTGTATGTGCTAAAGTAGAGACCACCACACTCGAGCCACGTAGACTGCTTTGCGACACCAGTAACTCACTCGGACAAACAAACACAGGTCTACCTCTCAGTCTCACAACCATGGATGAAATGTCCAGCTGCCGCTCCACGTGAAAAAGTCAAACAACTGTGGAGACCAACTAAACACCACTCCTGCGGGTACACAGCCGTAGGCCCATGCCTGGCACCCCTAGGGTCTCTGGCTGGAGCACCCTAGAGTAAGGCACTGGAAAGGACTAGCTGGGGACCAGTGTCGACTATCGGTGTTCGTACCCCCAACTAAGAGCGCGCTACAAGTGACTAAAAATAAACATAAGAGTCACTGTCCCATTGTCGTCTTTCCCTGAGCGGGACGTATAACTCAAACAAAGGAGTGAGGGTGTCCATGACAGACGACATACATCTCAACGGTACAACACGAGTACCGGGACAAGCCCCGAACTAACAGCCTGGCTCATGGAGAACCTGGGGCACCCAACTCTAGAGGTAACCATGGTAGGTGTCGTACTACCTGCCACGCACACAAAACAACGTGCGCACCGCACAAACCACGTGAAATCTCACGACAATCACGAGTACTGACTGTCCACAACACGTGAACACAACACGTCATGCGTGCATACAACACCAACACGTAAACCACTAGCTAGCTACATAACCAACACACGCTCCCAGAGCGCCACAGGTTCCAATGCACTGCATGATATTACCAAATACATCGAATAACAACAATCGGATAATCATATCACATAAGCCATGCACATTCAGACCACTCGGCTATGGTCGCGACATGGGCCTGTGTCGCCTCCAGAACGCGACGGCTCGATATGGCGCATTCACCACATGAACGCGACACACCAACAAGTCGCGTTCCCCACTTTAATGCGACGGGTCGACCTATCGCGTTCAGATCATGACAGGGGGTTCCGTCTCCTTCACAGGTAGGAACCCTAATCTGGGATCCTCTCCACGGATTACCACCATACGCCATGCAAACCACCCTTAATTCGTGTCTTTCATGCTTTTGTGAGTCCCTATTCATGGTATCTAATGTTAGAAATGCAAATAACAAGTTGAACGATCGTCACTCACGATCTACAGCCCGAAAATGGGAAGAATTACCCTACCTCCACGAAGAATGGGCAACACGGCGATTCCACAGCGTTTCTCCCGTTCCACGCGAACTCTCCACGACGAGAACATGCCAAACCGCAAGCTTGCACATCGAAACACCCCAGGAAACCCGCGCAACACCTCCCCCTGGACAAACAGAGCATACTGTGCTCTGTTCTGGCCAGTAGGGTTTAAGCACCGTTTGCAGTTAAGAACACGACAGACCATTCCATCGCGACCTCATTGCAACGGGCCTAGGCGTCGTCGTCCTAAGGCTGACGTCTGCAAATCGACAGCGTGCGACACGCGGCACACATGCAGATGATCGTCGATCCCTGGTGGCTTTCAGAACGTGACGGGCAGGGCTGTCGCGTTGAGAACGCGACGACCCCCTCTATCGCATTCACAGACAAAGAATTCCAGGGTGCTACGAGCCCAGACTATCGGCCCAATAAGCCCCAAAGACACATATACACACCGAACACAAGCCACATTGGCCACACATTGGCCTCACAAGCGCTAAACACAGGATCCACAAGGATCCGAAAAATGCGCGACGTTACATTACTATCATCTAAAAAAGAAATTTTGGCCTCAAAATTCATAACACAATTCGAATATACATTCAACTTTAAAACATAATTTACAAGTACTATCATCTAAAAAGATTTAAAACTTTACTCAAACATGTAATTATACCCTTTAGCCATTTCCTCAGCTAACTCCCAGGTATCCTCACCTCCCAGCCTATTTTCCCACCTAACCTTAACTAACTCAATTTCTTTATTTCTTAACTTCCTTGTCTTACGACCTGTAATTTGCACTGGGTATTCAGGCATAGACATATCCGGCCTCAAATTTCCACCTTGATAACTAATTATTTGAGCTGGGTCTTAAATACACTTTCTTAACATGGAGACATGAAAAATATCATGAACATCTGCAAAATCAGCTGGCAAATCAAGTCTATAAGTTGTCTCCCCAATTCTCTCTAACCCTTGGAAGGGTCCAACATACCTCGGACTCAACTTTCCTTTCTTACCAAACTGCACAACACCTTTAGTAGGGGAAACTCTCAGAAAGACAAAGTCCCCAACTTCAAATTGAAGTGGTCTCCTTCGATTATCAGCATAACTTTTCTGCCTACTTTGAGTTGTCTGTAATTTTTCTTTAATAAACTTTACCATTTCAGTGGTTTGCTTTATCAACTCAGGGCCTACCATTTTCCTTTCTCCCACTTCATGCCAATTCAGTGGTGTTCTACATGGCCTTCCATATAAAGCTTCATACGGTGCCATTCCAAGGCTGGTATGATAACTATTATTATAAGCAAATTCAACCATGCCCAATAGTTGTTCCCAGTTACCACCCCCAACCGAACAACATGCTCGCAACATGTCTTCAATTGTCCGGATAGTCCTCTCTGTTTGACCATCTGTATGGGGTGGCAAGCTGAACTATACCTCAGTTCGGTGCCAACCACTCTCTACAGAGTCCTCAAAAAACCAGAAGTAAATCAGGGATCCCTATCAGAAACAATAGATTTCGGGATACCATGTAGTGGAACAATTCTATCAACATAAATCTTTGCTAATCTGTCCACTGTCCAGGACATATTTACTGCTATTAATCTGAACACCTTGGTTAGTCTATCAACAAATACCCATACTCCATTATGTCCTGCTGCTGACCTCGGCAAGCCTGCTACAAAGTCCATAGCAATATCATCCCATTTCCACTGCAGAATGGGTAATGATAGCAATAAACCTCTGGGTTTCTGATGCTCTACCTTGATCTGTTGACAGACTGCACATCTTGAGACAAATTCTGATATTTCCTTTTTCATATGAGGCCACCAGAAATGCTTCTTCATATCCTAGTACATCATGGTACTACCGGGGTGAATAGTGTACCGGGATTTATGGGCCTCTTCTAATACTTTCTGCTTCACTTCTCTTTCTGCTGGCACAAATAACCTGCCTCTGAACCTGACCACAAAATTATCATCAATGGTAACCCCTCCCATCTTCACAATTTCAGCTAAATTTACATCCGCTCTCTGGGCCTCAACAATTTATCAATATAGTGATGGCTCTATAGCACTACTGGCTAATATTGCCCGTCGTTGACTACTTGGCACATACAAGGAGTTCTCCGCTATCTCCTCATACAACTTCCATTCCTTGATAATCATTTGACTTGAATATGCCTTTCAGCTTGAGGCATCAACAACCACATTGGCCTTTCCCATATGGTAATCCAAATTGTTATCATAATCTTTTAAATACTCCACCCATCTACGCTGACGAAGATTCAAATCTTTCTGGGAATAGATATACTTTAAGCTTTTATGATCTGTAAAAATCTCAAATATCTCGCCATATAAATAATGCCTCCACATTTTTAAGGCAAACACAACTGCTGCCAACTCTAAATCATGGGTGGGCTAATTCTCTTCTGTCGGCTTCAATTTCCTGGACGCATAAGCTATTACCTTACCATGTTGCATTAGCACTATGCCAAGCCCTATCCTGGATGCATCAGTATATTCAACAAAGCCACCACTTCTTGCTGGTAATCTCAATACTGGTGCAGCTATAAGCCTCTTCTATAATTCCATAAAACTTCTTTGACATTCACCAGACCATACAAATGGCACACCCTTCCTAGTCAGTCTAGTCATGGGTGCCGCAATCTTAGAAAAATCTTGAATGCCTGCTAACCCCAAAAAGTTTCTAATCTCAGTAATTGCCTTCGGCACTTCCCATCTCATCACTGCCTCCAATTTACTTGGGTCAACTGCCACTCCCTCAGCTGAAATGACATGGCCCAAGAACTGAATCTCTTTTAGCCAAAATTCACACTTACTGAATTTGGCAAACAACTGATTATCTCTTAATAACTATAAAGCAAATCTCAAATGTGCTGCATGCTACTCTTCAGATGCTGAGTAAATCAGAATATCATCTATAAGGACCACAATAAATTGGTCCAAATACAGATGAAAAATTATGTTCATCAGATCCATAAATGCTGCAGGAGCATTGGTTAGCCCAAATGGCATAACCACAAACTCATAGTGACCATATAGGGTTCTAAATGTTGTTTTATCAATATCACCCTCTCTAATTCTCAGTTGGTGGTATCCTGACCTTATATCAATTTTAGAAAATACCTTAGCTAATTGCCACTGATCAAATAGATCATCAATTCTATGTAACATGTACTTATTCTTTATGGTCACCTCATTCAATTTTCCGTAATCAATGCACATTCTAAAGCTTCCATCTTTCTTTCTTACAAACAACACTGGCGCCCCCCATGGGGAGTTACTCGTCCTAATGAACCCTTTTTTCAATAATTCTTCTAACTACTTTTTCAATTCTTTAAGTTCTGCTGGCGCTATCCGATATGGTGCTTTAGACATCGGCATGGTGCCCGACAACAACTCAATGGTGAAGTCCACCTCTCTGTGTGGAGATAAACCTAGCAAATCATCTGGAAAAACATCTGCAAATTCCCTAACCCCGAGAATTGCTTCTACTGACCTACCAGCCTCAACCAGACTCACAGAAGCTAAGTAAGCTGCACACCCTGCATTAACTAATTTTCTAGTCTTAATTGCATAAATTATAAACTTAGAAGTACGAGAGGGCATACCTTGATATTCGAACACTGTACCATTGGGGTGACAAAACCTGATTCTTTTATTTTTGCAATCTAGCATAGCTCCATAAGCCTCTAACCATTCCATACCCAAAATAATATCATAATCAGTCAACTGCAAAGCATATAACCGGCCCGGCAACTGGTTCCCATGAACCACAACAGGAGCTTCATCTATGTAACACGAGGTGAGCATAAACTCACCCGAGGTAACCTCCACTACTAATTCACATGTCTTCTCTTCTAGAGGATGAGCCATACAATCCACAAATTCTTCGGAAATGAAAGAATGAGAAGCACCTGAATCAAATAGAACTCTGGCTGAAAAATCATAAATAGGTATTATACCTTCTATCATGTTCGATGCCTCTGCTTGGGCACGGGTGATAGCCATAACCCGGCCCCTACCTTGCTGCTGCGGTGCACCTCTACCACGATCTGCTGGGGCTGCTGTTGCTGCTGAACACCCCTACCATACCCATATTCTCTCGGATAGGGGCAATTGCAGATCAAACATCCCGGCTGATTACAATTATAACACCTGTAACCTGGTGGGATATTGGGCTACCTGGCAGTACTCTGCTGTGATTCTTCTACCTCTGGCTTATAGCCACACCCCTGCTGAAACTGCTGACGACCTCCTCCTCCCCTTCCCTTACCCTTGAATAATTGCTTCAATTTCTGGCCCCATTTACCAAAACCTAAGGATGAAGGTCTTGCTGGTGCTTTTCCCTTACTGACTCCTGCTGCCTGCAGGGGTAGCCGGAAACTACCCAAACTTGACTCGCTCTCCTGTCGAGTCCGAATAGACCTCTCAAGTGTAGCTGCTCTTTGGGCTACCTCCTCAACTGTCCTACACATTTGCGGTATTAATGCATCCTGCAACTCCAGTCTTAAACCCCGAATAAAATACTCAACCATCATAGCATTATTTGATACCACATAAGGAGCATACCGGCTAAGTGCCATAAATCGCATATGATATTCTAAAATTGAGGTATTAGCTTGCTGAAGTGTTCAAAATTGCTCTCTTTTCGCCTACTGAGCTTGAAGTGGAAAAAATGTGTCATTAAATGCCTCAAGAAATTCCGACCAGGTAGTAACCTCCTCACTCCTGCCTGCAAAGGTGGTCTGCATCTTCAGACCCCACCACTGTTGTGCAAAGCCTCTCAACAGATATGCGGCTAGCACAACTCTGTCCGCTGTTCGACACCTCATGGTCATAAAGACCCTTTCAATCTCATGAATCCAGTGATTTGCGGTATCTGGATTCGGCCCTCTTGTGTAAGTGGGCGGCTGCAACCTCAGAAACTTTTCAATTTGCATCACCGACTCTTCTGCTGCCACTACTGGTCGTGGTGGTGGTGCGGGTGCCACATAAGGTACCTCCACCCCTGGCGGTGGTGGAACTGGGGCCACGGGTACTCTAGCAACTTGTGGTACTGCTATTGGGGGTACCGTTGCCTGCTGATCCATCCTCATCTGAATATCGGTGAGGCTCTCCTCGATCCTCTCAATCATACGCTGAGTGGACTCCTCAGGGTCCTCTCCTCCACCACCCCAGTCTCCTCTATCAGCCATCTCAACTTCCTGCACAAATAACATATCAATTACAAACAAAATCGGTCATTATAAAACCAGGGTCAGCTACCAGTAGTGTACCAATGAAGAAATAAGGCTATGTAACTTCCCGGTTCCTTTATATTCACACGGACCTCACTCTGATACCAACTGTGATGGAATGCCTCGTTCAAGCCCTTTAAACCAATAATGAACCTGACCCGTGTCCACCTCCTGCGAACGGGCCGTAGCCTCGCAAGGAATACCACATACGAGTCCGTGTAAACAGAAAGGAACACACATGCTCACATATATAATTCACCATTTTATACATATTTTAACAAATTTACATAGCTACATTTCAACAAATGTAAAAGGAAGTACAGGAGTCTGGGGCATACCCCGAGGTAAACTGGTACAACTGAAGAAAGAAACTACACTGCTGGAGGTGCTAGCCCAACACCGCTATGGCGCGGCCCAGAACTGGAAGACGGTAATGAAACCTCCTCCTCGCCTTCACCTGTGGGGAGTAGGGGTGAGCCTCACTATTCACTGGCTCAGTAGGGAACTCCCCCAACTCGAGCAATCCATGCACAAGTACGAAAGCAGTAAACTATACTAGCAATTTATAACACAACCACGCAGGATATCAAAGCAATAAATATACTTACCATTTGCCGACTATATTAAACAGAGTAAATAAATAAACGGCACAACTCAACCAAGTGTACGTGCTAAAGTAGAGACCGCCACACTCGAGCCACGTAGACTGGCTCGCGACACTAGTAATTGACTCGGACAAACAAACACAGGTCTACCTCTCAGTCTCGCAGCCACAGATGAAAGGTCTAGCTGCCGCTCCATGTGGAAAAGTCAAACAACTGTGGAGACTAAGTAAACACCACTCCTGTGGGTACACTGCCACATGCCCATGCCTGACACTCCTAGGGTCTCTAGCTGGAGCACCGTAGAGTGTGGCACTGGAAAGGACTAGCTGGGGACCAGTGTCGACTACTGGTGTCCGTACCCCCAACTAAGAGCATGCTACAAGTGACTAAAAACAAACTCAAGAGTCATTGTCTCACTGTCGTCTTTCCCTCAGCTGGATGTACAACTCAAACAAAGGAGTGAGGGTGTCTAGGGCAGATGACACAGACCTCGACAGTACAACACAAGTACTGGGACAAGCCCCGAACTAACAGCCTGACTCATAGAGAACCTGGGGCACCCAACTGGAGAGGTAACCACGGTAGGCATCATACTACCTGCAACGCACACAAAACCACCTGCACACCACACAAACCACATGAAATCTCACGACAATCATGAGTACCGACTGTCCACAACACGTCTCGCGTGCATACCACGCCAAGACGTAAACCACTAGCTAGCTACGTAACTAACACGCTAGCCTCGTAAACACGCGCTCCCAGAGCACCACAGGTTCCAATGCACCGCACAATATTACCAAATACATCGAATACCAACAATCAGATAATCATATCACATAAGCCATGCACATTCAGACCACTCTACTGTGGTCGCAACATGGGCCTGTGTCGCCTCCAGAACATGACAGCTCGATATGGCGCGTACACCACATGAACGCGACGCACCAACATGTCGCGTTCCCCACGTGAACGCGATGGATCGTCCTGTCACATTCAGATCGCGATAGGGGGTTCTGTCGCCTTCACAAGCAGGAACCCTAATCTGGGATCCTCTCCAAAGATTACCAACCTATGCCATGCAAACCACCCTTAATTCGTGTTTTTCATGCTTTTGTGAGTCCCTTTTCATTGTATCTATTGTTAGAAATGCAAATAACAAGTTTAACGATCGTCACCCGCGATATACAGCCTAAAAATGAGAAGAATTACCCTACCTCCACGTAGAACAGGCAACACGGAGATTCCACGGCGTTTCTCCCATTCCACGCGAACTCCCCGCGGTGAGAACACTCCAAACCGCAAGCTTCCATGCTGAAAGACCCCAGGAATCCCGTGCAGCACCTCCCCCTGGCCAAACAGAGCATACTGTGCTCTGTTCTGGCCAGCAAGGTTTAAGCACCGTTTGCGGTTATGAACGCGACGGACCACTCCGTCATGACCTCATCGCGACGGACCACGGCGTCGCCTTCCTAAGGCTGACGTCTGCAAGTCGCCCAGCGTGTGACACGCAGTGCACATGCAGACGATCGCCGATCCCTGGCGGCGTTTAGAACTCGACGGGCAGGGCTGTTGCGTTCAGAACGCGACGACCCCGTCTGTTGCGTTCACAGACATAGAATTCCAGGGTGCTATAGGCCTAAACTGTCGGCCCAATAAGCCGCAAAGACAGATATACACACTGAACACAGGCCACATTGGCCACACATTGGCCTCACAAGCGCTAAACACCGGATCCACAAGGATCCGAAAAATGCGCGACGTTACATTACTATCATCTAAAAAAAAAATTTTGACCTCAAAATTCATAACACAGTTTGAATATACATTCAACCTTAAAACATAATTTACAAGTACTATCATCTAAAAAGATTTAAAACTTTACTCATACAAGTAAGGATACCCTTTAGCCATTTCGTCGGCTAACTCCCAAGTATCCTCACCTCCCAGCCTATTTTCCCACCTAACCTTAACTAACTCAATTTCTTTATTTCTTAACTTCCTTGTCTTACGGCCTATAATTTGCATTGGGTATTCAGGCATAGAAATATCCGGCCTCAAATCACCACCTTGATAACTAAGTATTTGAGCTGGGTCTTCAATACCCTTTCTTAACATGGAGACATGGAAAATATCATGAACATCTGCAAAATCAGCGGTTAAATCAAGTCTATAAGCTTTCTCCCCAATTCTCTCTAACACTTGGAAGGGTCCCACATACCATATACTCAACTTTCCTTTCTTACCAAACCGCACAACACCTTTAGTAGGGGAAACTCTCAGAAAGACAAAGTCCCCAACTTCAAATTGATGTGGTCTCCTCTGATTACCAGCATAACTTTTCTGTATGCTCTGAGCTGTCTGCAATTTTTCTTTAATAAACTTTAGCATTTCAGTGGTTTTCTGTATCAACTCAGGGCCTACCATTTGTCTTTCTCCCACTTCATGCCAATTCAGTGGTGTTCTACACGGACTTCCATATAAAGCTTAATACGGTGCCATTGTAAGGCTAGTATGATAACTATTATTATAAGCAAATTCAACCATGCCCAAATGTTGTTCCTAGTTACCACCCCAAACCAAACAACACGCTCGCAACATGTCATCAATTGCCTGGATAGTCCTCTCTGTTTGACCATCCATCTGGGGTGGTAAGTTGAAATATATTTCAGTTTGGTGCCAACCACTCTCTGCAGACTCTTCTAAAAACCAGAAGTAGAAGTAAAAATACCCATGCAGTGGAACAATTCTATCAACATAAATCATTGCTAATTTGTCCACTATCTAGGACATACTTACTGCTATTAATCTGCACACCTTGGTTAGTCTATCAACAAATACCCATATTCCATTATGTCCTACTGCTGACCTCGGCAAGCCTGCTACAAAGCCCATAGCAATATCATCCCATTTCCACTGCGGAATGGGTAAAGGTTGCAATAAACCTCTGGATTTCTGATGCTCTGCCTTGATCTGTTGACAGACTGCACATCTTGAGACAAATTCTGCTATTTCCTTTTTCATATGAGGCCACCAAAAATGCTTCTTCATATCCTCGTACATCTTGGTACTACCGGGGAGAATAGTGTACCGGGATTTATGGGCGTCTTCCAATACTTTCTACTTCACTTCTCTTTCTGTTGGCAGAAACAACCTGCCTCTGAACCTGACCACATAGTTATCATCAATGGTAACCCCTTCCATTTTCACAATTTCATCTAAATTTACATCCGCTCTCTGGGCCTCAATAATTTGCCAATACATTGATGGCTCTACAACACTACTGGCTAATATTGCCCGCCGTTAACTGCTTGGCACATACAAGGAGTTCTCCGCTATCTCCTCGTACAACTTCCATTCATTGATCATCATTTGACTTAATTATGCCATTCTGCTTAAGGCATCAACAACCACATTGGCCTTACCTGGATGGTAGGCAAAATTGAAATCATAATCTTTTAAATACTCCACCCATCTACGCTGACGGAGATTCAAATCTTTCTGGGAAAAGATATACTTTAAGCTTTTATGATCTATAAAAATCTTAAATCTCTTGCCATATAAATAATGCCTCCACATTTTTAAGGCATACATAATTGCTGCCAACTCTAGATCATGGGTGGGGTAATTCTCTTCTGCCGACTTCAATTGCCTAGACGCATAAGATATTACCTTACCATGCTGCATTAGCACTATGCCAAGCCCTCTCCTGCATGCATCAGTATATACAACAAAGCAACAGCTTCTTGCTGGTAATGTCAATATCGGTGCCGTTGTAAGTCTCTTCCTTAATTCCATAAAACTTTTTTGACATTCACCAGACCATACAAATGGCACACCCTTCCTAGTCAGTCTAGTCATGGGTGCCGCAATCTTAGAAAAATCTTGAATGAATCACCTATAATAACCTGCTAACCCCAAAAAGCTTCTAATCTCAATAATTTTCTTAGGCACTTCCCATCTCATCACTGCCTCCACTTTACTTGGGTCAACTGCCACTCCCTCAGCTGAAATGACATGACCCAAGAACTGAATCTCTTTTAGCCAAAATTCACACTTATTGAATTTGGCAAACAACTGATTATCTCTTAACAACTGTAAAGTAAATCAGAATATCATCTATAAAGACCACAATAAACTGGTCCAAATACGGATGAAAAAATCTGTTCATCAGATCCATAAAAGCTGCAAGAGTATTGGTTAGCCCAAATGTCATAAACACAAAGTCTTAGTGACCATATCAGGTTCTAAATGTTGTTTTATCAATATCACCCTCTCTAATTCTCAACTGGTGGTATCCTGACGTTAAATCAATTTTAGAAAATACCTTAGCTGATTGCAACTGATCAAATAGATCATCAATTCTAGGTAACAGACACTTATTCTTTATGGTCACCTCATTCAATTTTCTGTAATCAATGCACATTCTAAAGCTTCCATCTTTCTTTATTATAAACAACAACGGCGCCCCCCATGGGGAGTGACTCGGCCTAATGAATCCTTTTTCTAATAATTCTTCTAACTGCTTTTTCAATTCTTTAAGTTCTGCTGGCGCCTCCCAATATGGTGCTTTAGAAATCGGCATGGTGCCCGGCAACAACTCAATGGTAAAATCCACCTCTCTGTATGGAGCTAAACCCGAAAAATTATCTGGAAAAACATCTGCAAATTTCCTAACCATGGAAACTGCTTCTACTGACTTACCAGCCGCAACCAGACTCACAGAAGCTAGGTAAGCTACACACCCCGCATTAACTAATTTTCTACCTTTAATTGCAGAAATTATAAACTTACAAGTACGAGAGGGCATACCTTGATATTCAAACATTGTACCATTGGGGTGACAAAACCTGATTCTTTTCTTTCTGCAATCTAGCATAGCTCCACAAGCCTCTAACCATTCCACACCCAAAATAATATCATAATTAGTCAACTACAAAGCATATAACCGGCACGACATCTGGTTCCCTTGAACCACAACAGGAGCTTCATCTATGTAACATGAGGTGAGCATAAACTCACCCGAGGTAACCTCCACTACTAATTTACATGACTTCTCTTCTAGAGGATGAGCCATACAATCCAAAAATTCATCGAAAATGAAAGAATGAGAAGCACCTGAATCAAATAGAACTCTAGCTGAAAAATCATAAATAGGTATTGTACCTTCTATCATGTTCGATGCCTCTGCTTGGGAACGGGTGATAGCCATAACCCGGCCGGCTACTACGGTGCACCTCTACCATGATCTGCTGGTGACTGCTGGGGCTGATGTTGCTGCTGAACACCCCTACCATACCCATATTCTCTCGGATAGGGACAATTGCAGATCAAATGCCCTGGCTGATTACAATTATAACACCTGTAACCTGGTGGGATAGTGGTCAGCCTGGCAGTACTGTGCTGCGATTCTTCTACCTCTGCCTTATAGCCACACCCCTACTGAAATTGCAGACGACCTCCTCCTTCCCTTCCTTTACCCTTGAATAAATGCTTCAATTTCTGGCCCCATTTACCAATACATGAGGATGAAGGTCTTGCTAGTGCTTTTCCCTTACTGACTCCTGCTACCTGCAGGGGTAGCTGGAAACTACCCGAACCTGACTTGCTCGCCTGTCGAGTCCGAATACACCTCTCAAGTGTAGCTACTCTCTGGGCTACCTCCTCAATTGTCCAACAAATTAGCGGTATTACTGCATCCTATAACTCCACTCTGAAACCCCGGATAAAATACTCAACCATCATTGCATTATCTGATACCACATAAGGAGCATACCGGCTAAGTGCCATAAATCGCATCTGATATTCTAAAACTGTGGTATTACCTTGCTGAAGTGTTCGAAATTGCTCTCTTTTCGCCTGCTACACTTGAAGTGGAAAAATGTGTCATTAAATGCCTCAAGAAATTCCGACCAGGTAATAACCTCCTCTGTCCTCCCTGCAAAGGTGGTCTGCATCTTCAGACGCCACCACTGCTGTGCAAAGCCTCTCAACTGATATGTGGCTAGCACAACTCTGTCCGCCGCTGGACACCTCATGGTCGTAATGACCCTTTCAATCTCATGAATCCAGTGCTCTGCGGTATCTGGATTTGGCCCTCCTGTGTAAGTGGGTGGCTGTAACCTCAGAAACTTTTCAATTTGCATCACTGGCTCTTCTGCTGCCACTACTGGTTGTGGTGGTAGTGCGGGTGCCACATAAGGTACCTCCACCCATGGCGGTGGTGGAACTGTGGCCACAGGTACTCCAGCAACTGGTGGTACTACTGTTGTGGGTACCGGTGCCTGCTGATCCATCCTCATCTGAATATCAGTGAGGCTCTCCCAGATCCTCTCAATCATACGCTGAGTGGACTCCTCGGGGTCCTCTCCTCCTCCACTCCAGTCTCTTCTATTAGCCATCTCAACTTCCTACACAAATAACATATCAATTACCAACAAAACCGGGGTCAGATACCAGTAGTGTACCATTGTAGAAATAAGGCTATGTAACTTCTCGGTTCCTTTATATTCACACGGACCTCACTCTGATACCAACTATGATGGAATGCCTCGTTCAAGCCCGTTAAACCAACAACGTACTTGACCCGAGTCCACCTCCCGTGAACCGGCCGTAGCCTCACAAGGGATACCACATACGAGTCCGTGTAAGCAGAAAGGAACACACATGCTCACATATATAATTCACCATTTTATACATATTATACCAAATTTACATAGCCAAATTTCAACAAATGTAAAAGGAAGTACAGGAGCCTGGGGCATACCCCGAGGTAAATTGGTACAACTGAAGAAAGAAACTACACTGCTACAGAAGCTACACTACTGGGGGTGCTATCCCAACACCGCTACGGCACGGCCCTAAACTAGAAGACGATAACGAAACCTCCTCCTCGCCTTCACCTGTGGGGAGTAGGGGTGAGCCTCACTAGTCACTAGCTCAGTAGGGAACTCCCCCAACTCGAGCAATCCATACACAAGTACGGAAGCAGTAAACTATAATAGCAATTTTTACCACAACCATGTAGGATATCAAAGCAATAAATATATTAACCATTTGCCGACTATATTAAACAGAGTAAATAAATAAACGGCAAAACACAACCAAGTGTACGTGCTAAAGTAGAGAACGCCACACTTGAGCCTCGTAGACTGGCTCGCGACACCAGTAACTAAGTCGGACAAACAAACACAAGTCTACCTATCAGTCTCGCAGCCACGGACGAAAGGTGCAGCTGCCGCTCCACGTGGAAAAGTCAAACAACTGTGGAGTCCAACTGAACACCACTCCTACGGGTACACAGCCGTAGGCCCAAGCTTGGCACCCCTAGGGTCTCTGGCTGGAGCACCCTAGAGTGAGGCACTGGAAAGGACTAGCTGGGGACCAGTGTCGACTACCGGTGTCCGTACCCCCAACTAAGAGCGCGCTATAAGTGACTAAAAACAAACTCAAGAGTCACTGTCCCACTATCGTCTTTCCCTCAACTGTACGTGCAACTCAATCAAATGAGTGAGGGTGTCTAGGACAGATGGCACAGACCTCGACGGTACAACACAAGTACCGGAACAAGCCCTGAACTAATGGCCTGACTCATAGAGAACCTGGGGCACCCAACTGGAGAGGTAACCACAGTAGGCATCGTACTACCTGCCACGAACACAAAACCACGTGCGCACTGCACAAACCACGTGAAATCTCACGATAATCACGAGTACCGACTGTCGACAACACGTGAACACAACACATCTCACGTGCATACCATGCCAACATGTAAACCACTAGCTAGATACGTAACCAACACGCTGGCCTCGTAAACACGCGCTCCGAGAGCGCCACAGGTGCCAATGCACCGCACGATATTACCAAATACATAAAATAACAACAATCGAATAATCATATCACATAAGCCATGCACATTCAGACCACTCAGCTGTGGTCGCGACATGGGCCTGTGTCGCCTGCAGAACGTGACGGCTCGATATGGCGCGTTCACTACATGAACACGATGCACGAAGATGTCACGTTCCCCATCTGAATGTGACGGGTGGACCTATCGCGTTCAGATAGCGACAGGGTGTTCCGTCGCCTTCACAGGAAGGAACCCCAATCCGGGATCCTCTCTACAGATTACCACCCTACGCCATGCAAACCACCCTTAATTTGTGTTTTTTATGCTTTTGTGAGTCCCTATTCATGGTATCTATTGTTAGAAATCCAAATAACAAGTTGGAGAGGCGCTTTGCACCCGGCCGGCCGGACAAATTATTTGTCCACCTGGCGCGGGTGGCCCGGGCCAGCATCGCCCCGGGCGCGCGATGCTGGTCCCGCCCAGAACTGCTGGGCGCGGGCCATCCCGCGTCGGCCGGACAAATCATTTGTCCGGCTGGCCGGTCAATAAGTATTTCTCAACAAGTTGAACGATCATCACCCATGATCTACAACCCTTAAATGGAAAGAATTACCCTACCTCGATGAAGAACGGGCAACACGGTGATTCCACGGCGTTTCTCCTATTCCACGTGAACTCCCCGCGGCGAGAACACGCAAAACCGCAAGTTTCCACACCGAAACACCCCAGGAAACCGGCACAGCACCTCCCCTTGGCCGAACAGAGCATATTGTGCTCTATTCTGGCCATCAAGGTTTAAGCACCGTTTGCGGTTAAGAACACTATGGACCACTCCGTCGTGACCTCATCGCGACGGACCAAGGTGTCGCCTTCCTAAAGCTGACGTCTGCAAGTCGCCCAGCGTGCGACACGCGGCACACATGCAGACGATCTCCGATCCCTGGCAGCTTTCAGAATGCGATGGGCAGGGCTGTCGTGTTCAGATTGCGATGACCCCCTCTGTTGTGTTCACAGACAGAGAATTCTAGGGTGCTACGGGCCAAAACTATCGGCCCAACAAGCCCCAAAGACACATATACATACCGAACACAAAGCCACATTGGCCTCACAAGCGCTAAACACAGGATGCACAAGGATCCAAAAAATGCGCGACGTTACAAGTGGCGGCTCGTGCGGAGTGGTGGCGCATCATGTGGAGCAAGGAGGAGGCGGCCATGGCGTTGTGAAGGCCCTTCGTGGGTTTGGTTATTCGTTCTCCTATAGGGATTCTTGTGCCCCTTCTTGTTAGTGTGGATTGGAGGTCCTTTTGGTGTGATTGCATGTTTTACTACTTTCCCCGTGCTCCCCTCCCCATGGTTGTAGTGTTCGTAGCATGTGGGGGACCCCGGGATGTACCCTCCCAGTGGTCGGCCTTCCAACTAATGTCACGACTGCCGAGCGCATCGGGACATCAGAGAAGGCGTCGACCAGTCCGGTGCGACCTTATCACTGCGCGGTTGGCCGTCGCGACCTAGTTGCTGTCACGGCCTGGTCGGCTGTCGCGACAAGGGTGTCGCGACTTTGTTTCCTGTCGCGACAGTGCTGATGTCGCGTCCCTCTCCCCCGTTGCAACAAGGTCTTGTCGTAGTGGCCCTGACCGTCGTGATGGTATCACGACGGCTTAGGAGGGAGCGGTAATACCTGGTCTACCTCGGGTGTTTCCCTGGCTGCAGTTGGCGTGTCGGTGTGTGCCCCATGGCAGGGTGTGCCCTTAGGACCTTCTGGTGGCAACGCGGTAGGTTACCTCCCTGCGTTCAGTGATCGAAGGTGACACCTTCGTGGCTGTGTCCTAACGACAGTGCTAGGAGGCGCGCGCTTGTCTAATGATCGATTGTCTGACTATCAATCGATTATTAGCAGAGCGTTGGTTTTTGTTATGTCTGGTGGTGTTCCGATTTCTCGGGCCGTGTTGTGTGTGCCAGTGTTCGCCAACGGCCCTTCTAGGGGTTTTTGAAATGGGTGTCGTGCATGCCTGTGGCCGCTGGGCTTGTCTCGGTTAGGAGCCAATGGTGCTGTTTCTGTTGGTGTTTGCCATGCCAGTTCTCTTTTGCCCGGTGGTCGGCACTTGAGGACTTTTCTGCGAGACAGGTTGTTACCATTACCTAGGACCCCCAGCTCCGCGCATCTGTTGAGGGAGTTCTCCAGGTGGCGGGCGTGCTCAAGTCTCAGGCTTGGAGCAGAAGCAGAAAAATAGTGGGTACAGCGGCGTAGAGTCATTTATAGAGCTCTCTTAGCTGGTCTGGGTCTCTGAGGTGGTTCGGCGCTCGTCCGGTGTGGACCAGCTATTTCTTCTCACTGCCTCGCTCTGCGTTCGTTCCGGAGCCACATAGGGAGGTCAGGCATGGGGCCGCAGTTCGGTTGGACTGTGGTGGTTGTGGTTGCTTGGTCCATGCATCTGACTCCGACGGGAGGGGAGACCCGGACTAAGGCACTTGTGGCGGTGGTTTGGTTGCTCTTGCTGTGATGGTGTTTCACGTTGGTTCCGAGTTTGGGTTTCTCGTCGCCCTAGCCTGCACGGTGGTTGTATCCTAGCCGTGTCTAGTTCTGTAGGCTTGGTTGGTTTGGCCTCGTGGGCCATGCTTAGTGGTTTCCGCTCTACGGGTTCTCTCATGGTGCCTGGTGTAGGCACCCGACCGCTAGTTCAGTAACCAGTTTCTTGGTGCCGTCCGTGGTGGCACCGAAGTATGTAGTTCCCTGACCTCGTGGAGTGCCCGAGGTGCATGGTGGTTTTGTTTGTGGGCCCTCGACCATGTGGAGGTCTGAGGTGGTCGTGCCTGTGGTGAGCCGTTCATTCTCATTTGGTTTCTTGGTGTCTCTCTGGGTGACACCTGGTTGTTCCTTCCCGACCTCGTGGAGATCTGGGATGTTGGGTGCTTATGTCGTGAGACTCTGGTCTCACGTGGTCGCTCCGGTGTTCCGTGTGCTTCTTTGTCTCGGTGGGTGTGTGCCGATTGTTTACTTCCGCATTGTGTTGCTCTAGCCCGACCTTAGTTGCGGGTCGTGGCGTTGCTCTAGTTGCTTCCATATGTGTTTGACTCCGCTGGTTCTGTGGGAGTCATCTTTGGCCTGACCCGAGTTGTGGTCGAGGCATTTATTCTGTTTTGGCTGCTTTGTAGTGCACTGCAATAGGTGTTTCTCGTTTTACTAATTTGTAGAGTAGTTTTGCTTCTTCTTTGATGGAGTTCTTACTGTTGGGTTGAGTGTGTTTTGGAATTTCCTAAAGTTGTACTTTAATGATTACCAATGAACATCACTCATATTTTGATTTTCATGATGACATAATGTGATTTTAATGATGACATATTGTCATTTTGATGATGACATGTTGAACATGTTGTACTTTCTATACATATCATAATAATGCTTAAACAACATGTTTTGGATGCTTAATATCTCATATTTTAATCATAATATCTTGTACTAATGATTTATGTGTTAATTTTGCAGGTGAATACAGATTTTGTCTTGGTAGTGTCGACACACACCTTACAGGTGTCGACACAGTGTTTCAAACACTAAGACAAAATGATGAAGAAAATGTCAAGTGGTGTCGACACAGGATCAAGTGGTGTCGACACTAGTCCCAAATTCCAGAGAACCCAGTTGATAGGTCTGCATGGTAGTGTCGACACAGGCTCAAGTAGTGTCGACACTAGATCCAGTTCCCAGAAGACCTGTTTGGCAGTTCTGGACAGTGTGTCGACACTGCCTGAAGTAGTGTAGAGACTAGTGACCCTTCCCAGAGAACCAATTCTGCCAGTTTGGAGCAATCTGTCGACACACTCTGAAGTAGTGTCGACACACTCCGGCTAAATCTCAATTTCGTGAAATCATCTGGACACGTGGCTGCTTGGCATTCAAGGGGATCTGCCTAGGTTTTTGTGCCCACGTACCCTAAGGCCTTTTATGGACATATGGGGGTATAAATACCCGTGTCCTTGGCACTCCAAAGCATCCAAGAATAGAGCAAGCCAAGAACATTCTGGAAAAAGGAGATTTGAGTGGGAAAGGCTCTACATCCAGAGGAGCAGCACAGCGGCGCCCCTAAGGGAAGAAGAAGGAGAAGAAGAAGGAGAAGAAGAGAAGGAGCTCGAGATTGCAAGAGTGCAGATCCAGAAGGAGATCCAGCCAAGTTTGTAATTGGTCAGAGTCTTGAATTCTTTGGGGAATCTGTGTATGTGTTCTACACAGATCTCCCAATTCTATTTGTCTTTACCAATTCTATTGTATTGAGATAGATAGTACTAGAGGATCTATTCTCTGAGTGTGCTTGTTCTAGCAGAACTTGGATCTATTGTGATCCATAGGGTTGAGTACTTTGTACTCTGCTTTAGAGCCATTGTGCTCTGGGTTGGAGCCATTATGCTCTGGTGTTTGAGCCGTGGTGCTCAAGGGCTTGTGAATTTGCTAAATTCACAAGTGGTCCGTGGAGTAGGTTTTCGTGCCTATCTCCTGGGTTTCTTTGAGTTGTTAAACTCAAAGAGGTTAGAGTCGTCATGCTCTAGTTTGTACTGCACTTGTGTTAGTGGTTCCTCTGTTGTGAGGAGGTGGACGTAGGAGACATAAGTTGTGTTCTCCGAACCACCTTAAAATCTTCAGTGCACTGTGGTTTGTTGTGTGGTTTGTTGTTCTCATTCACTATTCTCACACACCACACTTGAGTCTGAATGAATTGTGTGTTTTGCTCATTTTAATTCCACTGCTATTCACACAATCTCTTAGTTCATTTACCAAAGTCACCTATCTGATCCCCAACACTTGGTATCAGAGAGGGTCAGAGTCAATTCTATACTCTGAGGTGCTTTGGTGAATTTTCTGTATTCAGATTTTGATCACTCAATTACTTGCTCAATTTGCTGTGTGCTTTGGTTTGATTGTTTCCATCATGGACTCTCGAGGTTTTGTTGCTGAGGGTCATTCAATCAATAAACCTCCATTTTTTGATGGTACTGATTATCCTTATTGGAAGAATATGATGATGGTTTTTCATAGAGCACAAAACTATGAAGTATGGAGAATTGTTGAAAAAGGGCCAAATGAAGTCACTGGAGATGAAGACCAATGGACCAGGGAGCAGATCAGAAGGGTTACCCTGAACTATAGCGCCATGAACATGTTGCAATGTGCCATCCATCCAAGTGAGTATTCTAGAATCTCCATGTGTAAGTCTGCTAAGGAGATGTGGGATAAATTAGAACTACTAACATGTTAGTTTCTGATTATGTGTTGTTTATCATGAAATCTAATGAAACTATATCTGAGATATTTGCTAGGTTCATGGTTATTATAAATGGACTTTGAGCTTTGGGTAAGGAATACTCAAATGAAGAATTGGTAAGAAAAATCTTGGGTTCATTATCTCCTGTATGGCACACTAAAGCAACTATCATTGAAGATTCAAAGGATTTATCCAAAATCACATTGGATGAACTCATTGGATCATTAATGACATATGAGTTAAATCTTAAGAGATCAGAAGAACACATGCTAAAAACAAAAACCATTGCTCTCAAAGCTTCATCAAGTAATAAAGGAAAATCTAAAGAAAATTCTGAGTCTGAGAAATCTGAATCTGATCATGATAATCTTGCTTTCATCACTAGACAATTTAAGGCATTTTTGAAATCAAACAAGAAGAATTTTGATAATGAGCAAAATGCCATGTCTAGTAAAAAGAAACGATTCTCTCATGTTGATCATAAGAAAACTGATGAAATTCTTGTGTGTTACAGGTGCAACAAATCTGGACATATGAAGGCTGATTGTCCAGAAGGTAAGAAGGAAAAGCACAAAACCCACAAGAAGGAGTTTCACAAAAAAAAGAACAAGGCCATGGTGGCTACATGGTCAGATGATGAAAGCTCAGACTGGAATGAAGAATCCTCAAGTTCAGAAGGGAATGAAATCTGCTTCATGGCAGGAACCAGTGAAGAACAGGTAAATATATCCTTTGAACTATTTACTATTGAAGATTGGCAAGAAGCATATGGTAATTTAGTTGAAAATCTATCTGATGTTAGAAAAGAAAATAAATACTTGAAAAGAAAAATTGAAAGCATTCTTAGTGATACTTCATCATCTGCAATGATTTCTGAATTGGATGCTCAAATTTCAGACCAAATCAAAGAAAATGATGAACTGTTGATTTTTGTTGATAATCTCAAATTGAAAATTCAAAAATTGGACAAAGAACTTATCAATTCTGTTAAGAAATTTGAAGAAAAAGAAAAGGAAAACCATGAAAACTTGAATCAAATTGAAAAACTCAATCTTTGTATCAAAGAAAAAGTAGACATCATCAAGAACTTAACTCAAGGGAAAGACAATCTGAATGCACTACTTGGAGTTAAGATGAATTCAAACAAATTTGGTTTAGGTTTTGAACCACAAAATTCAAAGAAAACTGAATCATCTCCAAAGAAAACAAAATCATCAAAAACTCCTTTAATAAAATTTGTCATGGCAAGCTCATCTGAAAAGAAAGGAAAAATACAAAAACAAAAAGAACCTGAGAGGCACACAATGCACAGGTCGACCTATCCCAGTCAGAGGTCGACCTACCCTTCTTATAAAAATTAGAAAAACTTCAAACCAATGAATAATCATTTTTTTCATGGAAATTGGAATGTTTTCTCCTCTTACAACTCAAGATGGAATAAGCCTTGGAACTAAAGGTACAGTGGTAACCAATGGTTCAATCCTTGTTTCTATCATTCATCTTTTTCTGCATATCAACAATAATACATGCCAAGTTTTTCACAATGGAACAAACCAACTAAGAGACATAATGTTCAGAAAATTGAAAAACAAAAGGTTGATTCTTCTGTTTCAAAAAACACTGTGAAGAAAAATACACAAATTTGGGTTAGAAAGGATTTGTTATCTCTTCTCACTCAAGATGTTGGTACCAATCTCATGTGGATACCAAAAACTTTTCTTGTCTAATTTGTTATGTGCAGGAAAGCCGTGCATCCAATTCCAACAACATTTGGATTCTTGACAGTGGATGTTCACGGCACATGACAGGAGATAGAGATAAATTTTCATGCTTGATTGAAAAGGAAGGTGGATCAGTCATCTTTGGAGGTAATAATAAAGAAAAAATAATTGGCAAAGAAAAAATTGGTAAGTCTTGCATTACTCTAAGTGATGATGTTTGTTTAGTTGAGGGTTTGAATTATAATTTACTTAGCATTAGTCAATTGTGTGATAATGGTCACAAGATTCGTTTTGAACATGACTCATGTAAAATAATTGACTCCTCTACTAAGCAAATTAAATTGATTGGAAAAAGAGAAAATAATGTTTATATGATTCATTTGTGTGATTCTTCTTCTTTAAATGTTTGCTTGATTGCAAATAAAAATGACACTGCTTGGTTGTGGCACAAAAGGTCATGCAAGTTTCACAATCATTAATAAACTCATAAGAATGAATCTTGTAAAAGGTCTTCCTGAATCTTTCCCAGTCATTGACAATCCTGTTTGTGGGATATGTGCTCAAGGAAAACAAACAAGAAAATCTTTTAAAGTGTTCAATGAAGTACTTACATCTAAACCACTTGAGTTGCTTCATATGGATCTTTTTGGTCCAACCAGAACTCAAAGTCTCAGTGGTAATAGATATGGATTTGTGTACATTGATGACTTTACAAGATATACTTGGGTCTTTTTCTTATCCCATAAAAGTGATGCATGTTCAGAATTCAGGAAATTTTACAATTCTGCCTTAGTTGGTTTATCTTTTAAACTGAATTCCATCTTGACAGATCATGGGGGTGAATTTGAAAACAAATCATTTTCTGATCTCTGTACTGAACTGAAAATTCTCCATAAGTTTTCTTCCCCTAGAACTCCAGAACAAAATGAAGTTGTAGAAAGAAAAAATAGAACTCTTGTGGAAATGGCCAGAACTATGCTCATTGAAAGTAAATTGTATAAATCTTTTTGGGCAGAAACTGTAAATACAGCTAATTTCATTTTGAATAGAGCATTAGTTAGACCAAAGATCAAAAAAACCACTTATGAGTTGTTCAAGAATAAAAAGCCAAGTGTGTCATATTTCAAAATTTTTTGTTGCAAATGTTTTGTTCACAATAGCAACAAAGAAAATCTTGATAAATTTGATGCAAAAAGTTTTGAATCAATCTTTTTAGGTTATTCTAAAACTTCAAGAGCTTACAGAGTTTACATCTTGAAAAATAAGACTATGGAAGAATCTCCACATGTCCTTTTTGACGAAAATTTGCAAAATATTGACATTTCTGATTTGTGCAGAACTAAAAAATGTGATGATAAAGATGAATTTCTTGAACATTCATCTACAAATCATGAAGATCAATAAGTACCAAATGTTCATGAGGTTCTTGAAATAACAACTTCAAGTAATTCAAATAATCATGTTCCTGAAAATCATGCAATCTCTGAGGTAATTTCTGAACCCAGATTTTTAAGAGTTCATCCACATGAAAGTATTGTTGCTAATTTACTAGATGGAATAAGAACCAGATCATCTTTTCATTCTGTCATAATTGAAGATTCTTTGGCACTACTTTTCCAAATAGAACCAAAAAATTTTAATGAAGCTTTATCTTATAAAAACTAGATAAATGCTATGCATGAAGAGCTTCATCAATTTGAAAGAAATCAAGTTTGGGATTTAGTACCACAACCTTCAGATTTAACTTCTGTCATTGGAACAAGATGGATTTTCATAAATAAATTGAATGAATCTGGTCAAATTGTTAGAAATAAAGCTAGACTTGTTGCTCAGGGGTATAACCAAGAACTTGGTATTGACTTTGAAGAGTCTTATGCCCCTGTAGCAAGACTTGAAGCTGTTAGAATTTTCCTTGTATTTGCTGCTCCTTTGAAATTCAAAATCTTTCAAATGGATGTCAAGAGTGCTTTCTTAAATGGTTACATAAAAGAAAATGTCTTTGTCAAACAACCCCCTAGTTTTGAAAATGAAAAATTTCCCAATCATGTTTTTAAACTTAATAAGGCTCTATATGGTCTTAAGCAAGCTCCAAGAGCTTGGTATGACCGGTTGAGCTCCTTTCTTGTAAATAAAGGTTACATAAGAGGAAACATTGATCAAACTCTATTTACAAAAATTGCAAAAAATAATTTCATTGTTGTTCAAGTTTATGTTGATGATATCATTTTTGGATCAACAGATAATACCTTGTGCAATGAGTTTGCCCATCTAATGCAATCTAAATTTGAAATTAGTCTAATGGATGAACTTACATTCTTTTTAGGTCTTCAAGTACATCAAACTGCTAAAGGAATTTTTCTGAGTCAAACAAAATATGTCAAGGAGTTGCTCAAGAGGTTTGACTTCCAGAATATCAAGCCATCCAACACACCAATGGCAACAAGTGTAAGACTTGAGAGTGATGCTTCTGGTAAGCCTGTTAATGCTAAACTTTACAGAGGTATGATTGGATTTCTTCTTTATTTAACTACCTCTAGGCCAGATATTCAATTCAGTGTCTGCATGTGTGTCAGATTTTAAGCTAATCCTAAATACAGTCACATGTCTGCTGTTAAATGGATTTTCAAATATCTTCTTTCTTCATGTGATTTAGGTCTTTGGTATCCTGCTGGGTGTAAATTTGACTTTAATGCATATGGTGATGCTGATTATGCTGGGTGCAAACTTGATAGAAAAAGCCCTAGTGGGTTGTGTTTATATCTAGGAGGGTGTCTTATTTCTTAGGCTTCTAAAAAGCAACATTCTGTAGCTCTTTCAACTGCAGAAGCTGAGTATGTTGTTGCTGGTAGCCGTGGTACCCAAGTCGTTTGGGTCAAACATCAACTTCTAGATTATAATCAAACATTAGGTTGCATTCCCATTCTTTATGACAACACAAGTGCTATAAATCTGTCCAAAAATCCTATTCAGCATTCCTGCACAAAACACATTGACATTCGGCATCATTTCCTTCGAGATGAAGTCTCAAAGAATTCGTTTGAACTCCACTTCATTGACACAGAAAAACAAATTGCAGACATTTTCACTAAGCCTCTTGCAGAACCTAGATTCGTTTCTCTTAGAAGGGAACTTGGTTTATGCAAGTTTTCTCATGTCTAAAATCTTCATCTCATCTCTTTGTGCAAACAAAAGCTATTCTCTCTTGCATATATATTCCTACTTCTCAGTTGCATTGAAATTATTGGTATATCAAATAGTGATTTGAAGAAAGGAAAGTTAAGCTTGTCTGGACACTTTCACTATGCGTGAGTATATGTCTCCGCCAAGTATCAAGATTTCTTTATGCAATTGTTGAGGGGGAGTCATTGTCTATTCTACTCAAATCTCTATTTACTAAGCCTCACACATCAGAATTTTTGAGTCGTGCTATCTTCTTATGAGAGAATTAAGACATTGAAACTAAACTCATTGTGCATTTAGTTTAATTTCAAAGATTCGTTATCATTTTAAGGTTCAAGGTTCAACAATCTTAATACTGAATGTTTTTAAAATGGTTTGCAAAAGACTATTATAGGCACATGAGTGCCTTTAATATTTCACTTGTGTATGTTTAAGCTTCATTTTTACCACATGTTAAGAATAATTTTTCTAAATTTATAGTCATGACTTTTCTGGTCAAAGCAAACATATTCCTGACAAATATAAAAAGAAAAGTGATAAATCTGGAAAGATACAAACAGAGCAATGCAACTTCTTGAACCACTGAGTAACTGGGCCATTTCACCTGAAAAGTGATTTGTTTCGCATCAAAAAGTTGAAATAAAAGTTTTCAACTCTGTATAAGATAATGAAAGTTAAACCACTGAATAATCAGGAGATCTTGCATCTAATCAATGTGATGTCTTGCACTGAAAAGTGAGATTTAACTAATTTATTATTGTATTCTTTCCCAGTTAAAAATGAAAGAAAATCAAACTGACAGGATGGAAAAGCTTAAGACCTTAATAAAGTTCATGTTTACTGAGTTTAGACCAATTATTTTACATTGTGTTAAACTTAAAGCTCCTAACATCCTTGTTAAATATTTCTGCTTATTCATATAGGTCACTTTTCTTCACATTTGCATCATTATTTTAACTACATTCAGATCATTATACTTTGCTATACTTTGTGTTGAGTGTGTCTTTGTGATTAAACTTTATTGCACAATACAAAGAACACAATCATTTCTCTCATTTGACAATATCACTTTGCCTCATTTATTTTGATCATTCCTGAACCTTCATATCCTACATTTCATTTCTTGATTTCCTACAATGTTTGTTTCTCTCTCTTATCTATCTATTTGATGATGTCAAAAAGGGGGAGAATGTTCCTTAACGGAGGAGAAAGTAAAAGGTTCTAGGAGGGAGAAAGTTCTTAATGGGGAGAAAGTTCAAAGGGTGTTTATGGTCAAGGGGAGTTGTTGCAGTTAAGGAAGTCAGGTTATTGGGAGATTGTGCATATGTTTTGTCATCATCAAAAAGGGGGAGATTGTTGGGTTGAGTGTGTTTTGGAATTTCCTAAAGTTGTACTTTAATGATTACCAATGAACATTACTCATACTTTGATTTTCATGATGACATATTGTGATTTTAATGATGACATATTGTCATTTTGATGATGATATGTTGAACATGTTGTACTTTCTATACATATCACAATAATACTTAAACAACATGTTTTGGATATTTAATATCTCATATTTTAATCATAATATCTTGTACTAATGATTTATGTGTTAATTTTACTGGTGAATACAGATTTTGTCTTGGTAGTGTCGACACACCCCTTACTGGTGTCGACACAGTGTTTGAAACACTAGGGAAAAATGATGAAGAAAAGGTCAAGTGGTGTCGACAAAGGACTAAGTGGTGTTGACACTAGTCCCAGATTCCTGGGAACCCAGTTGACAGGTCTGCATTGTAGTGTCGACACAGGTTCAAGTAGTGTCGACACTAGATCCAGTTCCCAGAAGACCTGTTTGGCAGTTCTGGACAGTGTGTCGACACTGCCTGAAGTAGTGTCGACACTAGTGACCCTTCCCAGAGAACCAATTCTGCCAGTTTGGAATAGTGTGTCGACACACTCTGAAGTAGTGTCGACACACTCCGTGTAGTACCCTAGAATTTCCTTGGATTTATTCTGTTCATTGTGTGTTTATTTCTGCATAAATTGAATGTTGTTCTGTGTAGAACTAGGCGTCAAGATCATTTGACGTTAAAGCTTGTAAGCGGCAACATCGCATGCCGTTTATGGGATGTTAACGACGATAGGTATTGACGTTTAATATTTTTCTGAATTATTTAATTATGGGCAAGACTATAAACGACATCAACGATGGACGATTATATTTGGGGTAGACGACAACCTATGTTGACGTTAAACTGACTTGCCTATTTTTGAGCTTTCCGTTCCGGATTAAGAAGATCGGCCGTTTCGGGAAGGTTTTAATGAGCTGATCCGATGCATTTAGATCCGAGGGTCAGGATTAGGTTTGGCCTTTGCTTGGGAGGTCTTTATAAGACCAGATCTCGTAGGAAGAAAAGGGGGTTTTTGCTTTGGTTCTGGAGGAGAGAAAGAGGGCCGAGGAAGGGATTTGCAGAGTGATCTGGTGCTGGTTCGTGCGGTTCAGAGGCTTCTACACCGAGGAGATACATAAGACTTCGTGCCCAAAAGCTCATCAAGGCGGAGGAACTTCATCGGAGGAGGTTTCGGATTGCTTGAAGACGGAGGAAAGAACTGTCTCCCTGGCGACACAGGCTTCTTCGAGCTCAGATTCGACACTCCATTAGGAGGGATTAAGGCAAGTTGCATGGGGGATTAGTTTAGGATATGATATACTACATATTTAACATTTTTCTGTATTTTTAAAGCATGTAAACAACCTACGGGAAGGGTTAGAAACGTCGTTATTGCATGCAGGTTTCTAAGTTTTCTGTGTCTTAGAACTAGACGTCCAGGGTATTGCCGCCTATAATATGTAAACGGCAATATCGACTGCCGTTTAGTTCATTCGAAATATATATGTATTTTTTGTCCTTACTATATGTAAACGGCGCTATGTGCCGCCATCGGTTTGTGTTAACGGCGCTATGTGCCACTGTCTATAATTACTTAACGACAACGTATGTGGACGTCGACCATAGTAAACGTCATACTAATTGACGTCAAGTTTAACAGAATCATATATTTCCAGAAATCTGAGTGAATTGGTTTAAATGTATAATTTATGAATGTATGCGTTTCAGCCATGTAATATTAGAGTAAGTTATTGTTATGGACTGTCTATTGCTATAATGTGCAGGTTATATATATTTATACATATATATATATGAATTGATGAATATGTATAATTACATGACAATGATCAAGGTTTAATTTGTATAAGATAAGTACAATGATGTAAAAGAAAGCATGTTGATTGATGTTTAGATTACTGCAATAGATATGATATGTCAGTAATCCCTGTTCCATGTGAAAATTGTGAGCTTTTCTCAATATTAAACCATGTTAGTTAGTTGATTTAATAGAGTTAATTTCATAAAAAAATAGTTGTAGAAATCAGAAAATTATGAAATTTGGCATGTGTATTGTAATTACTGATGTCGAATTTCTGTTAAAATTTTAGAATTTTCAGACATGTGTACGTTCTGTTATGAATTTATGAACAATATATTACACATAGAATTGAATAAAAATGAATGAAAATGCAAGAATGAATATTAGTATCATGGTAGAAATCTGTTGTACAGTAAATAGGATTTCAGTACTGAAAGTGTTGTACTTTAAAATATTGCATTGACACATGTTAAATAGTATGAAATGAAATGTCACTATCTATTATACATGTTAGTGTATGCATTATAACAATGATGCCAATAAGACATTGCTATCTTAGAGATTCCTACAAGGAACTACACCGTAGATGCCCCTATGGTAATGGTTCACCTACATGTAAAGAAATGAATCCATGGGCAAAGGATTGAAATCCTGGAGGTAGACTTGTACTACTGGTCAAGGTGGGAAGGACTTTCCCCGGTTTTGCGCAAATACTATGACTTCATCACCGCATTGCCTAGGTGATAAGTGAATGTTAAATGACTATTGATCTCTAATTTAGTGTGGGCTATGTCTTGGCAACTATATGAAAATGACTACATGCTACAAGTTACATATCTACATGCTACATGTTACATGCTACAAGTTACATATCTACATGCTACATGTTACATGCTACAAGTTACATGTCTACCTGTTCTACATGCTACATACTACATGTTATATGCTTACATTCCTACATGTGATCTTGTTCAAAGGATTTCATGTTACATGTCAATGTTTTAGTATTACTACATGAAAATTGTTGTGTAAAAGAATAGTGCATGCATAAATGAGAAATTGATACATGAGAATTGTTGTAGGTCACATAACATCGAATAGATTTCATGAATAAGTAATTCCATGCTACATGTGAAACATTTTTATTTCCTTAATAGTTAGAATCACCATGAAATGAATGATTGCCAATGGACATAGAACTATATTAAGAAAAGTATATGATATCAATGAATGGAATGCTAATGTACTACCATGTTTTAAAACTAATATAATGTTAATATCTTGAACTGTCTTTCATGTGATTTGCTGGGTCTTGTGGACTCATACTTGCCTAACATTTCAGGAGAGCCAGAGGATACGGTGGAGTTAGTGCAAACTGACTCAGAGCGTGAGGACGCGGAGACTTAGCTTGTCTTAGAGAGTTTTAGAGTGGCACTTGTATGTGAGGATCTTATGTAATTTCCTTTATGCAATTGATCATTGGAATGTAACAAACCTTGAACTATTGTTATTTTTCATGCATTAGATTTGCTTTTGAATAAATGCTGATTGCAAGTGTTTAATTCCATTTTTTGTTAATTATCATTGGAATTGAATAGTTATTTGTGTATATTTCAACCTGTATTGAAATTGTTGGATTCGTTCCACTATAATACCTCTACTAGATCCAATGTGAGTTGGTGTAACTGTACTGGGTCTAAGAGGGGCGTTATACTCCGGCTAAATCTCAATTTCGTGAAATCATCTGGACACGTGGCTACTTAGGGTTCAAGGGGATCTGCCTAGGTTTTTGTGCCCACATACCCTAAGGCCTTTTATGGACATATGGGGGTATAAATACCCATGTCCTTGGCACTCCAAAGCATCAACGAATGGAGCAAGCCAAGACCATTCTGGAAAATGGAGATTTGAGCGGGAAAGGCTCTGCATCCAGAGGAGCAGTAGAGCGGCGCCCCTAAGGGAAGAAGAAGGAGAAGAAGAAGGAGAAGAAGAGAAGGAGCTCGAGATTGCAAGAGTGCTGATCCAGAAGGAGATCCAGCCAAGTTTGTAATTGGTCAGAGTCCTGAATTCTCTGGGGAATCTGTGTATGTGTTCTACACAGATCTCCCAATTCTATTTGTCTTTACCAATTCTATTGTATTGAGATAGATCGTGCTAGAGGATCTATTCTTTAAGTGTGCTTGTTCTAGCAGAACTTGGATCTATTGAGATCCATAGGGTTGAGTACTTTGTACTCTGTTTTGGAGCCGTTGTGCTCTAGGTTGGATCCATTGTGCTCTGATGCTTGAGCCGTGGTGCTCAAGGGCTTGTGAATTTGCTGAATTCACAAGTGGTCTGTGGAGTCGGTTGTCGTGCCTATCTCCTGGGTTTCTTTGAGTTGTTGAACTCAAAGAGGTTAGAGTCGTCGTGCTCTAGTTTGTACTGCACTTGTGTTAGTGGTTCCTCCGTTGTGAGGAGGTGGATGTAGGAGACACAAGTTGTGTTCTCCGAAACACCTTAAAATCTTCAGTGCACTATTGTTTGTTTTGTGGTTTGCTGTTCTCATTCACTATTCTCACACACCACACTTGAGTTTGATCGAATTGTGTGTTTTACTCATTTTAATTCCGCTGCTATTCACATAATCTCTTAGTTCACTTACCAAAGTCACCTATCCGATCCCCAACACCTACTACTCTGGCTGGTAAGGGATTGGTAATCCCTACCGAGACTTGTTCGCGAGGCTCACCCCCTACTCTCTTCAGGTAGAGGCCCATTGCCGGACAGTCATGGTGGCGTTTCGTTTCGCCATGCATTTCCAGCAGTGTGTGTTGCCACCTATACTTTTATTTGGGACATGTTGTACTTAATTTCCTCATTAATATATGAACTTTCTTGTTATAGTTATTTGAATTAATTGCTTATCTCACTAGACTAAATTTTAACCCTTTCGGATCTTTGGATCCGTGGGTGGCGGCACGTCCTTTGTGGGTCCCTAGCGGGGGTTCGGGAGGTCGGGTCGTTACATTGGTATCAGAGCTCGGGGGTCCAATGAGATTTGTAATGGGTTAATAACTATGGTGGTTCCAAAGAAAGGTACTAGTATATTGCTGGCCCGTCTGTGTATAGTTGCTTTTAGGTGAGCTTTTGGTCTTTGTTGCAGGTGTTTAGCTTTCCAGCAGGGTCTGAGTGTGAGCTACAGGAGAGTGTTGCTGTTGTCGCTGGGTGCACATGCTTCGAGCGTGGTTGCTAGTTCGCTCGTGCTGCAGTTGGGTTCGTCCTCGGCCTGCGCATCCGTGTGGGTGTGTCGCGAAGGCTGAGAGAGCCTGCGTGTGGTGTGGCCTTCACCGATGCAGGGTTGTGGTCTGTGGAACCAGTAGAAGGTGTCCTTGCCTTGTTGGCTGTCCCCTGGTTGTTGGGATGTGTCCTTGTAGCATGTCCCCTTGTTGTTGGGGTGTGTGTTGTTAGTTGTGTGTTTATCCTTGCGTGCTTGTGCGCCGTTGGGCACTATGCTCCGCTAAGTCGGCATCTTTGCTCGAGCTAAGCAGATACTTGTGTGTCGTGTTGCACCTTTGGTTGAGCGCTACGACACCTGTTTGTGGTTGTTGTCGGCTTGGTGTTGAGAGGTTGTGAACTCTGGTGAGGTGCTCCCGGAGTTCTTCTCTGTTGGTTCTAGTGGAGATGAGGTTTTCCCCATAACTTTGTTGTGCTCGTTTATGGTTGTTGCGAAGTTTCCATCTGGTTGAGGTGCATCGCTTGGCTGTTGTGTTTTGTTGGTGTTTCCCAGAATTGTTTGTTGTTGTCCTAGTGAGATTTCTTTTTCCGTTGGGACTGCTTCTGTGCTCATTGAAGTCTTTCGCTGTGTTGCCTCCTTGGTTTTAGGCGTCTGTTGTTTGGTTGATCGCCGTTGCGTTGCACTCGAGGTTGAGGTGCATCGCTTGGTTGCCCTGTGTTCTGGTGAAGTTTTTAGAACTGTTGGTTGTTGTCCTGGTGAGGTTCGCTCTCAGGACTGTTCTGGGCTTGTTCTGTCGGTTGTTGTGCTACCTCAGGGTTGTGGTATACTGCTGTTGTGTTGGCCGTTGTGTTCTGGTGGGTTTTTCCAGAACGACGCCTTGGTGGTTCTGGTGGAGTTTCTCCCAGAACCAGTTTGTGTTGCTTCCGCTGTCTGCTGTGTTCTCTCTGTTGGCCGTTTGTTTGGGCTGCATTCTGGTGATGTTTTCCCAGAATGGCTCTTGGTGCTTTTGGTGGAGGTTCTCCCCCAAAGTGGCCTTGCGTTGTTTTAGTTGTCGCTGCTCTCTCTTGGGGAGATGAGCTGTCGCTGTTGCCGATTTGACTGTCTGTATGACAGTTTGCCTCGGTGCTGTCGGTCAAGGTGTGGTGCCTCTGACCATGTGTCTGGCTGTGGTGCTGGCCAGTTTGTCTTTCTGATCATTTTTTGAGTTTCCCAGCTGCACTGGTGGGACTTCGTGTGTCCCCAGGATCGGGAGGTTGGCTTCATTTCTCACGCCCTTTGAGCTCTGCCAGATGGCGGTCTGGTGAGTGCCATGGGTGTCATGTTGGTTGTGCTTCTGTGGAAGTGTCAGTCTCGTTTAGTGGTTTTCCCTTGCATGTGGAAGTGACTCATTGTGAGGGTCTCCTTCCGCTATTTTCCGTTGGTTGCTCAGGGTGGTGGTGCTGGCAGGACAGTTGGTGCGGTGTTTTCGCACTGTGGCGACCTTAGTGGTGAAGGTCCCTCCCCTTGTGCTGTTTTGAGGTTGAGCTGGCTGCTCCCCTCGTACGCTTTGTTTCCTTGTGGCACGATGGGTTGTGGAAAACCATTGCGCCTTCTCTTGCTGTGCTGGTTTCTTGTTGCCTGACTGGACGATGTAGGGCAGCGTGCCCTGTGTTTACTGGGAGGCAGCACCGATTTTCTGTCGTTTGGCTTGCTCATGCAAGCATCGTTCCGGTGTGTGTTTCCGCTTGTGCCTCAACTGTGCTTGGAGGCACTTGTCGCCGTTTGGTGTGTGGCCCTCCCCAACTGTGGTTGTGGGAGTGGTGCCTTATGTGGTGTGCTTCTAAGAGCCAACATGATTGTTGTGCTTTTGAAGTTGATGGTTCTCCATGTGTTTTGCCTGTGTGGGTCTCTAGTGGAGAGTCCCTTTCGGTTGGCGTTGAGTCGTTTCAGGCCGTTGGTGCAGCTTTGTACTACACCTTGAGCGTTGTTCTATCTTGATGTTCCGTGTCTTTGTGCCTTAAAGGGGTTCGAGGCCGGTGTGGCCTGTCCTGCCCTTTTTGGCTTGTGGCTCCTTGTGTGGCTTTTGGTAGGTCTCCTGTGGAGATTCCTCCCTTTTAGCCCATGTTCTTTCGGCTTGTGGTGCAACTGTGTTGCACCTTGCCTGGTTTTGGTGCTTGTGGTGGCACCATGTCCTCATGCTCAAGTGGTTTTTTTTGTTCTATCTGGAGCCTGGGTGCATTGTGTTGTACCTTGGGTGGCTCCTGGTGCTTAAGTTGGTACCATGTGCTGTGCCGTGTGTCCTGATCGTAATCTTCGTGCGTCGCTTCCTGAGTTTACTCGGTGTTTTTCAAGGCATTGAGCTTTCTGCCTCTAGGACACATTGTGCTGGCCATGCCTTGTGGCTGTACCGTTACCGTTGTGGGGTGGCTGCTTTGCCTTGCCTAGGTAGCCCTATCGGTGATACGCCAGGTGTTGGTCCCGGCCTGTGTTCAAGTTTTTCCCTCTCGCTTGGGAGCGAGGGTGCTCGGTTAGGGTACCCTGTTTTGGTTTGGGTCCCCTGAGGTCGACGTGCTATCCTCGACCTCTGCTGTTGTTTCAATTTTCATGCGGTTTGTCGACATCTCGAGCTGCATGGCTTTGCCAACCTCAGACGTCTTCTTGGGTTTTGGCTCTGTGCATATGCCCGTGGAGCGAGTATTTTAGCTTTCTGTGGCTCCACAGTCATTGTGTGTCCTTGTCAGACCACAGGATGATCTGTGTGAGATCTAGTGGTGCCGGCGGACACTGCCTTGCATGCCGTGGGTTCTCCACGTGTGTGTTTTCCGCTTGGTTTTGGGTCGCCCTAAGAAGCTCTGATTTGGCCATGCCGTAAGTGCTAGCTGTTGCAAGACGTGCGGAGCCATTCAGCGGAGTCTTGTGGATGACCTCTTGGCATTTTTCACGGTTGTCGTCAGTAGCTGGGACCTCTATCTTGTTGTTGGCGACAGAGTGAGTTACTGACCGGTTGGTTTCAACGGCGTGGTCTGTTGAGGGCTCAATCGCGTGGTTTCCGGCTGGCGGTTTCAGTGTTTCTGGTTGGCTTGGTGCGCGTCGCGCCTGTGGAGTTGTCGACATCTGCTTGTGTGCTCTGCGTCGTTGTTGTGCACCCTGTGAGCTGTTGGATGTCTGGTTAGGCAGTCCCTTTGTGGCAAGGTCATGGTGTTGACCACCGGGAAGTCGTAGTACAACTTAGTGGTCCCTTAGAACCTGTTGTTTTCTCCGATCGGGTTTCACCCTTGATTTTGAGGATGAAATTATTTTTTTGTTGGATGTATTGTAACATCTCGAGCTTTCCGGATTTCTGTTGTGTGTGGGATGACTGGCCTTGTCGCGACAGAGGTGCCCGTTGCGACAGTCATCCCTGTTGCGACCGCATTTGGCGTCGCATTCTCATCTCGCCCAGTCAACGGGTCGCGACTGCTTTATGCTTTTTGGTCGTCTGACAGCTTTGAGAATGGCAGGCGGAGCTGACTGTCATGTCTGGTTGTCGAGGCACCCAGGATGGGCCCGATCTGGTCGCGGTCTGGGTGGCCGTCGCGTTACGGTTGGTAACGCGACGCCCCGCCCTGTCGCGTCTTAGGGGCCGAAGGCTACAAGCCTTGGCCGACGCCCCATCCCCCTCTTTTGCCATTCCTCCTTCCTTCTCCTCCTTGAGGAGGAGAAGTTCCCCCTCTCCTCCTCCGGTGGTTCAGGCTTGGTGGAGTGGCGGTGGCTCGTGCGGAGCGGTGGCACATCGTGTGGAGCGAGGAGGAGGCGACCGTGGCATCGTGATGGCCCTTCGTGGGTTTGGTTCTTCATTCTCCTTTAAGGATTCTCGTGCCCTTTCTTTGTTAGTGTGGATTGGAGGTCCTTTTGGTGTGATTGCATGTTTTACTACTTTCCCCATGCTCCCCTCCCCATGGTTGTAGTGTATGTAGCGTGTGGGGGACCCCGAGATGTAGCATCCCGGCGGTCTGCCTTCCAGTTGATGTCGCGACCGCCGAGCGCATCGCGGCATCAGAGAAGGCGTCGCCCCGATATGACCAGACCTAATCATGGCGCAGTTGGCCGTCGCGATAAAGGTCATGTCGCGACCCAGTTGGCCATCTCGACCTTGTTGTTGTCGTGGCCTGGCCGGCTGTCGTGACAAGGGTGTCGCGACCTGCTTTCGTGTCGCAACAGCGCTGATGTCGAATCCCGCTCCCCCATCACAAGAAGGTCTTGTCATGGTAGCCCTAACCGTCGTGACACGATAAGACCTGGTCTGCCTCGGGTGTTTCCATGGCCGTGGTTGGCATGTTGGCATGTACCCCAGGGCAGGGTGTGCCCTTAGGACTTTCAGGTGGGAACGTGGCAGGTTGCCTCCCTGCGTTCAGTGATCGAAGGTGACACCTTCGTGGCCGTGTCCTAGCAGCGGTGCTAAGAGGCACGCGTCTATCTAATAATCGATTCTCTTACAGCCAATCGATTATTAGCAGAGCATTGGTTTCTATTCTATCTGGTGTTGTTCTAGTTTCTCGGTCTATGTCGTGTGTGCCGACGTTGGCCGACGGCCCTTCTGGGGGTTTCTGGAAGGGGTGTCGTGCGTGTTGTGGCCGTTGGACTTGTCTGGGTTACGAGCCAGTGGTCCAGTTTCTGTTGGTGTTTGCCATGCCAGTTCTCTTTCGCCCGGTGCTCGACACTTGAGGGCTTATCCGCGAGACAAGTTGTTACCGTTACTTGGGACCCCCAGCCCCGCGCGTCTGTTGAGGGAGTACTCCAGGCGGCAAGCCTACTCAAGTATTGGGCTTGGAGCAGAAGGGGAAAATTGTGGGGACAGTGGCGTAGAGTTGTTTGTAGAGCTCTCTTAGCTGGTCTGGGTCTCCGAGGTGGTTCGGCGCTCATCCGGTGCGGACCAGCTAGTCCTTCTCACTGCCTCACTCTGCGTTGGTTCCGGAGCCACGTAGGGAGGTCAGGCGTGAGGCCACAGTTCGGCCGGACTACGGTGGTTGTGGTTGTGGTTCCTTGATCCACATGTCTCACTCCGACGAGAGGGGAGACCTGGACTAAGACACTTGTGGCGGTGGTTTGGTTCCTCTTGCTATGACAGTGTTTCACGCTAGTTTTGAGTTTGGGTTTCTCGTCACCCTAGCCTGCACGGTGGTTGTAGCCTAGCCGTGTCTAGTTCTGTGTGTTTGGTTGGTTTGGCCTCGTGGGCCATGCTTAGTGGTTTCTGCTCTACAGGTTCTCTCGGGGTGCCTGGTGTAGGCACCCGACCGTAGGTTTAGTAACCTGTTCCTTGGTGCCGTATGTGGTGGCACTAGATTGTGTAGTTCCCTGACCTCGTGGAGTGCCCGAGGTGCAGGGTGGTTCTGTTTGTGGGCCCTCGACCTTGTGGAGGTCTGAGGTGGCCGTGCTGGTGGTTTGACGTTTGTTCTCACTTGGTTACTTGGTGTCTCTCGGGGTGACACCTAGTTGTTCCTTCCTGACCTCGTGGAGGTCTGGGATGTAGGGTGCTTGTGTCGTGAAACTCTGGTCTCACGTGGTCGCTCCGGTGTTCCGTGAGCTTCTTTGTCTCGGCGAGTGTGTGCCAAGTGTTTGCTTTGGCATTGCTCTGGCCTGACCTTGGTTACGGGTTGTGGTGTTGCTCTAGTTGCTTCCGCATGTGTTTGACTCCGCTGGTTCTGTGGGAGTCGTCTTTGGCCTGACCCAGGTTGTGGTCGAGGTGTTTATTCTGTTTCCGATACTTTGTAGTACTCTGCAGTAGGTCTTTCTCGCTTTAATACTTTGTAGAGTAGTTTTGCTTCCACTTTGTTGGAGTTCCTACTGCTATGGCTGGTAAGGGATTAGTAATCCGTACTGAGCCTTGTTTGCAAGGCTCACCCCCTACTCTCATCAGGTAGGGACTCGCTGTCACAGAAGTTCGTTGTCGGAAGGTTGTGGTGGCGTTTGGTTCCACCGCGCATTTCCAACAGTGTGAGTTGTGAGCGTGAGCACTTGTACCGTGAGTTGAGAATGTCCTTTTTGCAAGTCCTCAAAGTATGCACCTTAAGGACTACACCTTTTCTTCTGTACCTGTACTTTTATTTGGGACATGCTGTACATAATTTACTTATTAATGTATGAACTTTCTTGTTATAGATATTTGAATTCATTGCTTATCTCACTGGACTAAATTCTAACCCTTCCGGATCTTCGGATCCGTGGGTGGAGGCACAACCTTCGGGGGTCCCTGGAGGGGGTCCGAGAGGTCAGGTCGTTATACTGACTGTAATCAATGCATAGCCTCATTGTCCCGTCCTTCTTCATGACAAATAGTACTGGCGCTCCCCAGGGAGATGTGCTAGGCTTGATACAGCCTTGATCTAGTAATTCTTGGATCTACCTTTTTAACTCCTGCAACTCAACAGGGGACATGCGATATGGAGATTGTGTCCTCCAATTATAGTTTCACATTTTGGCAAGTAGTGGGTGAGTTTAGATTCTGAGCCAAGGGGGGAAGCTGCAGTGATCTTGGATTTTAAAGGTACAGGTTTGACAGGTAGAGTTGCAGCAAATGTGGTGGAAATAAATGAATATGCAGCTCCAGTATCAATAAGCACAAAAGCAGGTTGAGAGTGTATGGAAATGGTACCTTCCACCATACCCCCTTCCTCGGCTAGGTCAGCTTCAACAACAGCAATAAGGCGTCCCTGACACCATGGTACATTCTGTCTTTGCCTGGCTAGTCCTTCAGCATAGGACATTCAGGAATACGGTGGTCACGACCCCCACATTTCAAGCATGCCCTGAGCTTCTTCCAGCATTCTTCAGCTCGGTGCCCTGGTTTATAACAAAATCTGTAGTTCTTGGCTAACTGCCTACCTTCCACCTTGACCTTCTTGTCCACAGCATAGTCTCTTCCAGCAATCAGCCTCTTGTTGTTGTTGTTAAAGTTGTTGTTGTTACAGAAAGTTGGAGCAATATTAGGTGCTCCCTTCTTGATGAAGACCGGCTTTGAGTTGTCTCTCCCTCGCATGCCTTCCACTTTAGCCATGGTGTCTTCCACCAGCTGAGCTCTTTGGACCACCTCAGTGTAGGTTTGAATGTTGTGAGGTCCGAGCTTTTCGATGAACATGGGCCTGAGCCCATCCATGAAACGGTTGGCCTTCAACCATTTCGTGCCCACCGGATGTGGGGCATACACTGCCAGACGAGCGAACTAAGCTTCATACTCAGCCACCGACATGCTCTTTTGTTTTAGTGCGTCAAATTTTGCCTCTTTCTTCTCCTTAACTCTTTCATAAAAATACTTTCCCAGGAATATCTCCAGGAATCCAGCCCACTCTAGTTCGGGCCGATGTGGCCTTCCACCATGCTCGGGCATGCTTTGTGAATTGAAAAGTAGCTAGTACCACCTTCTCCCTATTGGTGCATTGCATAACTTGGAAAATCCTTTCTATCTCCTCCTGTCAGTTGTCCGCTTCATCCGGATCAGGGGATCCTGAGAAACGAGGGGGGTTCAAAATCCTAAAGTTACGGTGCAAATCACCGGCTCCGTTTCTAGCAGCAGCAACCTGATTTCCCCCCTGAACCACATTTTGTAATGCCTGGGTCAAACCAGCAACGGTTTCTTGCATAGCTTTCCACTGATTGCGAGCCATTGTAGTTCAGTGTATGATTTATGGGGGTTCCTGAGAAATGGATAGAAACCAATTAATGTCTCTAGATGCATTATGAGAGTCAATGGGTAGGGGTGTTTTGTTCATTCTAACATATTCCCAGTCTCTACCCATTCTCGCCAGGTACTATATTTAATTTCCATGACCTAGGTTCCATAGGTATCTCTTAATCCTGAGACATATGTCCTATTTGGTTTTCCTTGGCTTTGATACTACTAAAATGTCACGTCCCAAGAATTACGCATCGGATATTAATTCGGATAATTTGAGTCGATATTCCGAGACGTGAAATGTGGGCACATAAGCCTCTAGTACGCACGGGCTAATGTATATCAACAAAACATCATAATAGGGCCCAAATAATGAACTCAATTGGAATTGTATTCAAATCTCATTTCCTTGTTTCAAATGAACTAATACAGGACTAAGACTCAATAAAAGGAAAAGTACATTTATTCCTCACTACCTACTACATGAATCTAACACTCCAAACAAACTAACTATAGATAGACTCAAGTGTTGGGACGCTCATCACACGGATGCATTCCCATCCTCGACTTGTTCCTCTTCATGTACTTCATAGTCACCTAGAATGGTTAAAAGTAGGAAATGTGCAAACTATCCCAATTGGATTTATATCTCAATGTGCGGGCAATGATATAAGTGATTAGCAATTTAGAACTAGGTAAGCACGATGATCAAGATATGCATGTATGAATAAAAGTCATTAAAACATGATACATGAACAAGCTAGACAGATTGAACGTGATAGAGCAAGATCTAGAACAATATAATGAGCAAGATGTTATCAATAGTGTGGTAAGTAACAAGCACACAAGATATCACTTTAAATTGTATTAATTGCAGGATGGCCATATCACGCAAGGAAGCAAGCACGCACGAGCATGATCATGTATCACTAATATGCCACGTAGACACTAATGTACACCAAGGAATGATCCACCTTGAAATGCACACTAGGAAACATGTATGTGGTTATTGTATCTATCATTCAACACGCACGACTCCCAATGCAGATGAAATACCAGTAATCATTATACCCCATGGTTAACAGTCGATGCATTTAATAAAGCTGTGTACAGTCGAAAGAAGCCTAACCTATGAAAACTCAAATCGTGAGGACCTTTGTCATCCCCTTTATGCTTAAATCGCAAAAGGTTACCCTGTCGCATTCATGAAATGCATTTAAAATAAGAATATAGAAATCACTTGAAATTCTTGAGTGGGAAAACGGGCTAAATCGCGACGGGGGTCCCCATCGCGTTTCATGCAGGCACTGAAAACCATGCAACGCACAGTTTGAGGCGTCAGAACCATACGGTGCGCTCAAAATCACGACGTAGGGCATGATCATGATTCACATGAATGCGTCAAACTCATGCATCGCATTCATGCAAGACAAAACACGACGCCTAGTCTCGCTGCGTTGGGTTCTTGCCCGTAAACATAGGAAACATGCACTCAATCGATGCAATGTTTATAACTTCTAATCTAGGGCTCTGGGGACAAAAGTGTCAACATGAAGCTTGTTGGGAACATGGAATAGAAGAGAGCTATGGTTTTGGAATCATTAAAAATGACCTCGGGTTGTGCAAGAAATTAACATGAACATAAAACATCATTAACATGTGCGACTTTGGCAAAACGGTTAAAACTCGAGATGTACTCAATGAAATTTGATGAAACTACTTGGACAGGAAAGTAGGCTCGATGCTCAACAAATTGATATAAGATTTATTTAGATTTGGTCTGAGATCACCTACCTCTTGGGTTGAAGATGTCTCGTTCTCCAAAAAACCCTTGTTCAGACAAGTTGGAGGAAAATTAACACATACTACACCCGATCTACTCGATGAAAAATTGGCAAACTAGTGGGATTAGGAACTAGACTCGACCCAATTTCTAGGGTATAAGTTTTGCATGGTTTGGTTAGGGTTTGGCTTACCTTTGGTCGACTCCAAGAAGGGCACTCTGCACAGGTCGATACAGAACGCAGCAGAGAAGAAGCTTCGAGTTGGGGCACTTTCCTCCACCTTTGGGTGCTCAAGAACAGCCTCCCATGACCCCAACAATGTGTAAATTCATCCCTTACGGTTTCATGGCATGTATATATACATCTAGGGTGTTTTAGAAGTTCCGTTGGGTGAAGGAAAGGCAAGGTGCGGTTTTGGCCTTCCACGTTCCTTAATTTGATGATTTCTCACCCCAATAGTGTGTGTGAGGTTTTAGAAAACCTCCCACCCTGGTTATCCATGAATTTGGGTTGCCAAGAAAGCCTAATTGCCTTGGGATTTGCCCTAATTACCTCCTTCTATTTTCAACTCAATTAGGGTTACGAATTTCTAGGTATTTTTCTTGCTGCATTTTATTCATGGGCCAAAAGTGATCCATTGGCTCAATTCCAATAATGAGTCATTACTACAAGTTGTTGGTGCAGACACCCATTTCTGACCCATAAGTCGAGCAAAATCCCTTGTCGTATCATCGATGCCCCACGTTGGCTCATCATCGTCAAGCTGGCTTTCTCCGATCATGACATATTTTCATTAGTTCATCGCCCTAGGAGGTCCTTCCTTGTCAAAATTAAATCTCTTCACCATAGCTCTATGAGTCAAGAGTCCGGTGTGTCAAATCACACGTCAATCTAAAGGCTGCGCATGGAGATTGTACACTTTGCATGGCCAAATGCTGATAAGTTCCTGAAGGTGACAGCGCCAGTGTCGCGTTCAAGAAGACGACCACACGATACGTCGCGTTCATAAAAAGGCATTTTAATTCCCTGAAAAATCACCAAAAATGACTTAAAGTCCCCTTCCATATAAGGAAGGCGACGTATCGAGGCGTCGCGTTCTTGAAGGCGACCATAAGCCCGTCGCGCTCTGGACCTCATGCAGAAGATCCTTTCCGAGCATAACTTGGATACATGCCATACATGGATATTCCCATTTTCAACGTCTAAATCGTGTCCAAATTCTACCAAAACTCGTGGAGACCTTCCTTAAAGCCTCCATTCCGAGTTCCAATCGCCCACGCATGGCCATACATACCCAAACTCGGACTCTTTCTTGTTATTTCTCTCACAGCCCTTCCAGGAATAATCACCTATAACTACCTCAATACTCCGTCTTTTTGGCAAGGCCGGAGTTTGATTCTTCCTGTGCAAGAGAGCTTCATCTTCCGAGAAGAGAGCTTCCCCTCTAGATGATCAGGAAGAGCCCTCGAGGGCATTTTTCCACCGGCTATACAATCCCTCTCCCCTTCTTTGCATTATTTCTTTCAATTCATGCATGCATAGTTCAATTTTTTCTTCGTAGATATTCATTAGTACACATCACACACACCCAACTTTAACACCCACAGGGTTAAAAATCCCAAACTCGTGAGTTCCCTCCATAATAGTTCATATTTACATGTTCTTCATTGAATAGATCTTCTATGCACGAGTTCTAATGGGTTTTCCTTTGTCTTCGTGATCTTGGCTGGTGTTTGAAGACTAGAGCAACGTGAGGCTCTTACCCCTCGACCGGATGAGGAGCAAGAAGACCAGAACCCCAACTTCCGTCCACTGAAGAGAAGGTGACATACTGGCTGTCGCGGCCAAGAAGGCGCCGTGCCCTCCGTTGCGTTCAGGTACACACATAGCGACACCCTACCTGTCGCGTTCTCAGGTACGCCTTCATCTTCCCTTCCCTTTTCCAATGTAGTCAGCTGTCCCATCATCCACATCTTAGGGAGACTACTTGGTGGCGATCACGGTGCGTTTTCCTTAATTTTCCATATTCATAATTTTTGAAAGGGGAGCACAATCTCGTGATCACACCTTTTGGCGATCACAGTGGGACAACTTGTGCCCATTACGCTTGCTCTTTTCTTTCCCTGCCATTCTTATTCCCTCATGGGTGTGGTGTGTTTGTAGTTTTCCTTTTTGTTCCCTCTCTTAGCAGGTTCTTGGAGTTTGCTGCTCTGGGTGAGAAGGCGACGGACCAGGCGTCACGATCTATGTAGCGACATCGACCGTGTCACGATGAGGTTAGTACACAGTACTCCTCTCGTCCCTATCCTGTGGTTCTATGGTGCTGTGTGCAAAGGCGACGTAGGAAGTGTCGCGATAAAGGAAGCGACAGGAAGAGCGTCGCGACGAGGTACGTCCTCTGTTTGGTTTTTGAATTCTTTAAGATTTCTGTGTCAGTTGAGAACGCGACGCTGGATTCGTCTCGATAAAGGAGGCGACAGGGATATCGTCTCTATCAGGTCAGTACTTTGGTTTCCGGCTTTCCTTGAAAGTTTGGGTTCATTTTATATACTCCATCCATATTCCATGTCGTACCATGCTTAGTGCATGATCTTGAGAGTCAGTCAGTCTTGTTTGTTATAGGATTGTTTGATTTCCGTGCATAATTAGGTCTGGTTTGTTCTCTGTCCACTGCAAAGAGGAATGTGACTGGCTAGTTGTTGCGATCTAGGTCGCGACAGGTAACCCATCGCCTTCTGCTTCTGAGAGCAGATCAGCCTAATTTCTATCTTGTTAGATTTAGGTTAGAATTTTGCATGCACTCCGGTGCGCATAGGATCTGCATACACGTTTCATATTCGTACTATAGGTTGTCCTCCTCAGCGACGCCAGCTCTCTCGGCCACATATTCCTTGTGTTCGACTAGAGCACTCGCTTGAGGACCTCCATAAGTCCTTGCTGACCATAGATTCCCACACAGTCGCCGGGCTGGTTGTACTTGTCGCCACTTAGATTCTAGGCTCATTCATTTGGCAAGGTTGAGAAATCCCATACTCACACCCAAAGATTGGAAGCCTTCTCCCATTAGGAACTTTCCTTATTTTGGAGAGAACATTCTAAAAATCAATTCCTTAAAAGGCAAACTCGAAGCAAATAAAAGAAACCATCATCATTGCCAACTGCTTGTTTTGGGTGAGACGTTTTTTCTTTCCTTTTGTTTGCATCAGATTGTCTGTTTAAGAAACTAGGTGTCTATCTAGGTTAGGTTAGTCTTTCAAGTCTGGACAGGCTTTCCTCGTTTTTGCATACCCACCTGCCAAATATGGAGTCATATCTGAACCCGGTCTACGATGAGAATCCAGACCCTACCTTCTACACCTCCCAAGACTACGAGGACTCCCTTCCTCACGATCTCTTTGGGGAGTCGGCCCGCCCTTGGGTTGCCACAGTCCGCGCTACCGAGAACCACCATACGACGATGGTGGCCCATCTCAAACCATCCACCCCCCCCAGTCAGACGATCAAGCCACTCAACTCCTGCACTTAATTCCCCAGCTTGATCAGTCCCAGATCCAAACCCTCATGATGGCCCTCAAAGGAAAGGCCACTTCTTCACCCTCGCCCAGAGCGGGTCCGTCACGCCCCGTAGCAGCTACATCTGGCCCCCATGTTGTCATGGGACAAGCCGACAACACTCCAATTCGGCCGCGGGCCATCTAATTCACACCATTCGAGTCTGATCATTACCATCCCCGTGAGTCGAGGCCCCGGTCTCCACCATATCAACCCTACTATTCCCCTCATCACTTTGAGCCATGCACCAGGCCAACCTCCCGTGCTTCTTTCGTGTACGCTCAGCCATCTTCCGCCCCGGACATGATGTCTGAGTGGGCGTCCATCAAGAAGGAGCTCCAAGAGCTCCGAAAGCAAGTCGACCCTAGGCAGCACCATGACGTGCACATGCCTAATTTCAATGGTCTATGGGTCTCTTCTCCATCCGAGCTGCCGAAGTACTGCAAATACAACGGCTCAGGCAATCCCTACATCCATATAAAAGACTTCATCTATGAGTCCGCCCCCTACCAACATGATCACCGCTTGATGGCCTATCTGTTCTGTCGGTCACTGGACGGGCATGCCTTAGATTGGTTCTACTCCCTGCTGCCTGAGGATGCAGAGGACTTCGCTATTGTGAAGGCCAAATTCCCCGAACAGTTCCAAGACAGGGTTGGGCCTGAATACTCTCTCACAGATCTCACGGCCGAAAAGATGAAGTCAGATGAGGACTTTGCCGCATATGCCGATAGGTGGAGACAAATGGCCACGCGAGTTCTGGGGTACCTTCTAGAGGGAGAGAAGGTGAAAATCATCATTGCCAATGCAACGCCTGCCTATAGAAACATCCTGGCGATGAATGACATCACCATCATGCATCAACTCTACAGCCGGGCCCGGTTTATCCAGACTCAGCTCAAAGATTCTCCTATCCATTCTACGGTCGAACCCCAGAAGTCCCGGTTCCAGAGAAAGCCTCAGGGGCCAGTCACAGAAGGAGTCCAAGTGAACGAGCAAGTGAGCGCGTTCAACCCTGCCGGCCGGAACCAAAACCGTCAACCATACGCTGCCCAAAGTCAGAACCCCACCAATCCTCCACAAAGGCAACAACCACGCCAATACAACCAGGTGCCACCTCCTGATGGCTCTCAGCAGAGGCGTCCTTTAGGTCCAAGAAGAGCTCACTACCTGCCACTCCCAGAGACGCTCTCCGACATATTCTTGGCCCTGCTCTCCACAGAAGCCATTAGACTCCCACCTGAGAGGCCTCTGAACCCTAGTGTGGATCAAACCTGGTACTGTGTCTTCCACCGGCAGCCCGGTCATACCATCGACCAATGCTTCACATTCATGGACTTGGTGTATGACTTGCATGAGCAAAACAGGATAGATTCGACAGCCCTCCGGCAAGTGATCGGAGACATCTAAGAGAGGCAGAGATAGCAACAGCAGCAGAGACAACAGCGCCAACCACCCCCTCAGCAACAACCACATCAACAACAACAATAGCCATTACAGGACCTCGGCATCGTCCACAACCCCCTACCAAACCATCCACCAGCTCCAAACCCACTGCAGCCACCAGCCCAGGTGAATCCCATTGTCCACCACCCTCCTCCTCAAGCAAAGTGGACGTATGATGATGAACTAGACGTTCAGCAGATGATGGCCATTAACCACCAATATCCCCTTCAATCCCAAACAATACAACCAGCCTATACGGCTCCCAAGTCAATCCCTCCTATAGTTTCCATGGCCAACGCCGTCATTCTGCTCATCGATTCAACATCTGCGCTAGTCGCTAGTCCACCCATTATCTTACCCTTCGCTCTACCTGTCTTTGTACCTCCACTGCCCATCTTATCTACTCCCTCCCCCATTATCCTACCACCACCTGGGCCAGACCAACCTTCCGCTGCTACGCTATCCTCAGCCAGGCAACCGGCCACCCATCCAACCACCCTGCGGAGCGGGCGGGTCTTTCGCCCTTCGTACCCACCTATCTCCACCACCTCCACTAGCCAAAACAACCCCCAGGTCTTGCAACCACCTCAGCAATAGCAGGCTCAGCAGCCGACACAAGACGAGGGGATGATTGAGTCGTTACCAGGAACCCACTATGACATCCTCAAGCACCTGGATCACGTGCCAGCCAAGATCTCCATACTGGAGCTGATAAAGAAATCCACGGAACACCAGGAGGCCTTGAGGGACTTCTTGCAGAAGGTGGTAGTAAATGAGGACATGCTGGCTGACAAACTACCGAGTGCACTAGCCATGGTGACTCGCGGGCCAGCAATTACCTTTGCAGAAAGCGAGTTAGCACCCCTAGAAGCCAGGAGGCTCCCTCTCTGTGTGACTCTCGTCATCAACCATGTGGCAGTGGGAGCGGCACTGGTCGACACAGGGGCATCAATAGATGTCAGCCCGCTGAGTACCCTGAGGGCCTGTGACCTATCGGATGGTATGCTGAAGCCAACACCCACCACCATAGCCGCTTACGACAACTCTAGAAGATCCTGCCACGGCATGGTGATGGTGCAAGCCGAACTGGGACCGTTCGCCGTCACGGTGGATTTCTATGTCCTTGATAATGATCCCATGTTCACGGCCGTTCTGGGACGTCCATGGTTGGAAGCACTCGGAGCTGTGCCGTCCACCGCACAACAATGTCTGAAGTTCCCCTTTCAATGGCGCATCATCAAAGTCAAGAGCATAGCCACCACCCACTCAGTAGATGACATCCATGACACCCACCTCCCAGCCGTATGGCCCGCTAACAAGCCTATAGTCTCGGTGCTAGACATCAATTGCCCCTGGAGCTACTCATTCCAGTCCAAGCGAGAGGTTAATCTGGCACAAGTCCATGCAATCAAAAGAAAGGAGCCACTAAGCAACAAAGGGTGGCAGATCATGATGAAGCTCGGGTATGAGGAAGGCAAGGGTCTAGGGATAGAACTGCAGGGCATAGTCAAGCCTATCCCAGACAATGTCATGAAAAGCCGATGGGGCTTGGGGTACAGGGAGAAATCCAAACCATGGTCATCCAGCACATCCACTCTCAAGGCCGACCATGAGCCACTCACCTGGACACTTTGGTGTCACTTCATTAGGGGGCCTACCAAACATGGATATAACACCGTGGTAGTTGAGGCGGAGCTGTCGCAGCACGAGGTGCATGGCCGAAACTTCTCTCGGCACATGGCCCCTCTGCTAACCTATAGAGCATTAGAAGCACTTCGTCCAACCCAGAGGAGAAAGACAGGGGACCTAGAGGCTGAATGGTACCGATGGTTTGACATAGAAGACATCACCACTGCCTTCAGCCATATGTTCTGGGAAGAAGAAAGGACGTGGCCTCCAGCTGCGGCAGACCTATTAGATCCACCCACAGCCATCACGTCCAAAAGGCAGCTGATGAGCGACACCACAGACATAGGAGAGCCGGATATCCCCTACGAAGAGGGGAAGACCGTAGATGAACTCTGGAGGGGCACCTGCCTAGCCATCCACCCATCCCTCTTGGACTCCCTGCTTCCCGGTCTTGTCCCTTTCTCTCCTCCCCTACTCATTCAGCTGACTCCCCAACTTCTGACGGCTGCACACAGCCTCCTCACACCTGAGCTCCCACCTACAGTCCTCTCTGCCCTGCAGACCGATCCAAGTGACCACGAGGTCACCCTCATTATACCGGTACAGTTATACCAACCCACGTCGGTATAGTGTGCGTTGCCACAGAAGGACATTTACCCAACAATAACATTCAGCTGAGATACACGTGAATATAAGAACAGAGTAGTGGAAGTAAAGGACTACTGTCTTCATTTCATTCATCATCCACATTTGAACATACATGATTTGATAATGATTAAGAACTAAAAGTCCACATAATTAAATTGCTGAAAATTTAAAACATAAATGTCCACACTTATACATTCCCTTTCCATAGTAATTCTAATACAATGTTGCAATTACATACTATGAAAATCTCAAAATGTCACAAGCACTCCAACTGTCTAATCTCCACGCTCGGAGTCGGTCTCCAACGCCTCCTCTGCAAGCGTGTCGTCACCAACTACACCTGTATGTCGAAGCAAGTAATCAGTCTAAAAGACTCAGCAAGTATTCTACACATACCGCACATGCACATATCATGGTAGGTTTCGCATACACATTCATAAGACACAACATGTAGCATGCTTGACATTTAATTTCTCAACCTATCATGGTGAATCTACAATTAAACACATGGATTATGCTTTCAGATTTGTAGAAATAGAATCACCTATCACATGCTTTCTATTCATTCCTCACATATAAATTCTACCTATAACCAACTAAGACATGAAAGCCATTAACATAAATTTCCGAACATGCATGAAAGGAAACACACCTAACATGGAATCTACACATTACTACGCATATACATGACCATTTTACATGCTTTAAGCTTGCTGATTTTACCTGCTCAAGTAACCATAATCTAATACATGAGAGCTACAACAACGACTAAATCACAACATGTGAACAATCGATTATGGAAGTTGTTTATACATGCTTAACAATTATCCCTAGCATGGATTCTAGTCATTTTGCATACATAACATGATCATAACATAGTAAAGCTATTGTTTAAGCATGGTTTCAGATTTATCCTAACATCGATTACACACTCACATCCTCACATTTTGGTTTCACATTTTACACAATTTCCAATTCGCATATTTTACACTTTACACATACACTTTTACGCGTTGTTCACATTCACATTTTTCACATGAACACATACACATTTACACATTCACATTTAGTGCCGTGACACATAGTCCAAACCACCAAAGAAGGACACAACACATCACATCACATAGACGCCATCTAGGCAATACAATGGTGACTCTTGGACTGTGCTCTGTGGAAGCAATGTCACACATGGCACAATTTACACATTACACATTTTTACCGTTTTTAACACATAAGTTTGCACATGTCACTCTCAATTCATTCACATTCTCACTCACATGCACACCTCTCTGTTTTTCCTAACATGGCACTATAATTACAGAAGTTTAGCACTCAGGAAAAATTTACTAATCAGGTTGCTACATGCAAAATCGAATCATTTTACGAAGGCATGCATTAGTTTCACAATTTCACATGGGAAAATTCATATTGCATCATATACTGGTCCAAATGACTTGAAATTTTAACCACAGACTAATTTCGGTTTTAGGATCCCACATGCAAAATTCCATATTTTTATGAGCTAAAACAGAATTACAGAAAATCTAACATTAATTTCACATGCTATCCGCAATTCGATTCAACATGGAGTTAAACACAAACACAGTTTTAACCACTCACTGTCTGAACCCTAATAGGCATGGAACTACAGAATTTATTCCTGAATTTATTGGCCAACATACAATTTACAGAAGATTTATCATGACCTATGCAAAATTTCTATTTCCCAAGCAATATTTCCACTAATTCACACAAGCATGGGAAAAATCTCAAAATTTCAGAACAGAGACTGACCAATACATACATGACCCATAAAATGTAGTACATTCAGATTCATCCTAAATCATACAAATAAAGGATTGACAAGATTGATAACTCATCGCACATGTATTTGCATAAAAGAAACAACTCTACCATTTACCACCTTGCAAAAGAATCCATCCACACACCACATTCACTAGTATACATAGTACATAAGAGATTACATTATATCCTCATCATGAAACATATCGAAAATAGTCGTACAGAAGGGCAGAACAGCTTCCTGTTCTGCTCAGATGAACTTGGCGGCAAACTATGGCCGTTCATTTCATGTTAGCGGCATCATCGATGGATGCTAAGCATGATCTTAGCGGCAATTGGTATTGCCGTTAATGTCAGGTCTGCACAAAACACAGACCCGAGCTCCAAAGATGGGGTGAATTTGGGGGTCTAGGACACGAGGGAAAATACATAAAATTTGTAAAAACAACCTAGACACATACAGGGATGTTATGGGTAGGGTACTTGCCTCTTGTAAAACTCCAAGGGATCTAAATGGGTCGGAGAAGCTCTCCTTGGGCAGTCCTAAGAAACCTCCAAAAGTGCTCTCCTCCGGGTTCTAGGTCGATGCAGGTGCTAACCCAGTGGTGGGGAAGCCTTCTCCTTGGTTCCCTCTAGCCTCCAGTTGTAGAAGAACGCCGGATGATGCCTTGGATCGCCGGATCAAAGCCTCCAAAACTCAGTCTTTGCACAGCTCCAAACTAGGGTTTTCTCTCCTCTTTACAAAGAGTCCATAGGGGTTTTCTGGTTGCAAAGGGGCTTTGTATGTAGAGGAGAGGAGCTCTCATCTTACACAGGTCGGACAAGAGGGCCAGTAGACCGTTGGAGACAGCTCCCCAATGGGTGAGCTAGCTTGCTCCCGGAATTTTGGGCTCTGCAACGCATGCAGGTCAGAGAAGTTGGCGTCCACATCGCTGGACGCTGGACTTAGTGCTGGCGTCCATGGGCTGACACCACATCGACGTCATGATATTGACGCCAATATGGCCTTCGGCCAGAAGTCTAAAACATGCAGAAACCCATGCACATCATGTATATATACATGTAATATCTATATGGTATTGTGCACACACTACCATCAAGCAATACATACATTATTTATACTTAAATTGTAAACATACTCACATAAGTATACTATTTAATACATGCGTAGATACATACCTATGTACATATACAGCACGAATTATTTACATGCATTACAATAATGCAATAAAATTCGAGGGCCTTACACCCTCTCCCCCTTAAAAGAAACTTCGTCCTCGAAGTTAGAACGACGCTACTCAAACAAAAGGGGATACTTCCTCTTCATCGCATCCTCAAGCTCCCAAGTAGCCTTCTCTCGTGAAATGTTCTGCCAGAGATCTTTCACTGACGCAATACTCTTGTTCCAGAGATGCTGAACCTTCCGGTCAAGAATAGCTACTGGTTGCTCGACATACGAAAGATCTGGCTGAATCTCCACTGGCTCATGACTAATCACATGAGACGGATCTCGGACATACTTCCTGAGCATAGATACGTGGAATACAGGGTGAACGCTAGCCAAAGCTGGGGGTAATGCTAGCTCATATGCCACGCTGCCCAAACGTCTGAGAATCTCATATGGGCCAATGAACCTAGGGCTCAACTTACTATGCCTGCCAAATCTGACAACACCTCGAGTAGGCAATATCTTCAAGAAGACATGATCGCCAACCTCGAACTCAAGATCCTTCCTCCTATTGTCGGCATAGCTCTTCTGCCTATCCTGTGCCGCAACAAGCCTCTTCCTGATAAGCTGGACCTTATCCGAAGTCTCCTGAACTAACTCTGGACCGATCAACTGCCTATCACCATTCTCCTCCCAACATAAAGGAGATCAGCAGGGCCTACCATACAACGCCTCAAATGGAGCAATACCAATAATCTCATGAAAGTTGTTGTTGTATGCGAACTCCACTAGAGGTAATTGGCGCTCCCAATCATCCTTCCAATCCAGAACACACGCTCTCAACATATCCTCGAGCGTCTGGATAGTCCTTTCGGACTATCCATCAGTCTGGGGATGAAACGCCAAACTGAGCTTTAGCTCCGAACCTAAAGCATCCTGAAGACCCTTCCATAACCTCGAAGTGAATCTCGGATCTCGATCCGAAATGATCGACTTCGGCACACCATGCAATCTAATGATACCACTAACATACAATCTAGCTAGACTCTCTACTGACTGCTTCTTCTTCATAGGCAAGAAATGAGCAGTCTTTGAGAATCTATCCACAACTACCCAAATCGAGTCATTGCCCTTTCTAGATCGAGGCAAACCCGAAACAAAGTCCATAGTGACAGCTTCCCACTTCCACACTGGGATGTCCATCCTTTGCATAAGGCCGGATGGTCGCTGTCGCTCGGCCTTCACTTGCTGACACACTAGACATCTAGACACATAATCCGCAACATCCTTCTTCATGCCGGACCACCAAAATGACCTCTTCAGATCTTGGTACATCTTAGTGTTACCCAGATGAATAGAGAATCGCGATCTGTGAGCCTCCGCTAACCCATACTCACGGACATCTACTAAATCAGGGACACAAACACGGTGCTGAAATCTGATCACACCATCCTCATCACGAGCAATGCCTGCCTTGCCCACTAACTCTAAGAGTCTAGGGTCGGCTCCCTGTTGCTCGATCACCTCATCCAAAACCGAGGACCTAAGAGAAAATTGAGCTACAAAAGCCTGGCATAGCGATGGCTCTAACTCAGTCAGCGCGCAAGCCGCATCTTCCAACATCTTCCAATCCTTCTAGAGAGATGGCCTCTTCCTACTCAGAGCATCCGCTACAAAATTCGTCTTTCCAGGGTGATACTGAAGGTCGAAGTCATAGTCCTTCAAAAACTCAATCCATCTCCTCTGCCTCAGGTTTAATTCCTTTTGGGAGAAACGATACTTTAAGCTCTTGTGGTCGGTAAACACCTCAAATCTGACACCATAAAGATAGTGCCTCCAGATCTTTAGTGCATGAACCACTGCTGCGAGCTCTAAGTCATGAGTCGGATAGTTCCTCTCGTGATCCTTCAACTGATGAGAAGCATAAGCCACTACCCTTTCCTGCTGCATTAGCACACATCCTAAACCGATCCGAGATGCATCCGTGTAGATAGCAAAGCCCTCTACACCGCTCGGTAAAACTAACACCGGGGCTGACGTGAGCTTAGTCTTCAATAATTGGAAACTACTCTCACACTTCTCGGATCAAACAAACTTCACTCCCTTTCTGGTAAGCTGAGACAAAGGGGCGGCGATAGATGAAAATCCCTCAATAAATCGCCGATAATAACCCGCTAAACCAATAAAACTACGAATCTCCGAAGGGGTCTTGGGAATCTCCCAATCCATAACTGCCTAGACCTTCGCTAGATCAACTGCAACACCAGCGCTGGAGATAACATGCCTGAGGAAATGAACCTCGCGCAACCAATAATCGCACTTGCTGAACTTGGCATACAGCTTGTGCTCACGAAGAACCTCTAACACTACCCTCAAATGCTGACGGTGCGTGGCCTCATCCGGAGAGTAGACCAACACGTCATCAATAAACACTATGATAAAGCTATCTAAGTAAGGCCTAAACACCCTGTTCATGAGATCCATGAATGCTACAGGGGCATTGGTCAATCCGAAAGGAAGGACCAAAAACTCATAATGTCCATAACGGGTTCTAAATGCCGTCTTGGACACATCCTCACTCCGAATTCTCAACTAATGATAACCAGATCGCAAGTCAATCTTAGAAAAGACTGATGCCTCTCGCAACTGGTCAAATAAATCATCAATACGAGGTAAGGGATACCTGTTCTTCACAGTCACTTGGTTCAACTTCCTATAGTCAATGCATAACCTAAGTGATCCGTCTTTCTTCTTGACGAACAATACAGGTGCGCCCCAAGGGGAAACACTAGGGCGAATAAATCCCTTATCAAGCAACTCTTGCAACTGCCTCCTCAACTCGGCTAACTCCGCAGGTGCCATCCGATATGGAGCCTTCGAGATAGGAGAGGTGCCCGGAAGCAACTCTAGGGTAAACTCTATCTCTCTATCCGGTGGCAATCTAGACAAGTCATCGGGAAAGACGTCTAGAAAATCTTGCACTACCTCAATCTCCGCAAGAGTAGGTGACTCATCAGCCTCTGGTACTAACACCACGCTGCCAAGAAAAGCGTCACAACCCTTGTTCACCATGCGCATCGCCTTCATGGCAGAGATGACCATCTTTCCCGTCCAGTTCCTTGGCAAGGGGTGAGAGAACTCATCCTCACTAGGAATGCGGAAAACGATCCTCTTCCGACGACAATCCACTAACGCATAGTGCTCCTCTAGCCAATCCAGACCAAGAATAGCATCATAGTCCTTCATCTTTAGCAAGAAGAAACACCCATCTAGGACTCTATCCTCAATGCACACAGGTAACGACGGAATGCACTTCCTAGTCGATACTGTACCCGCAGGGGTGTGCACAAACAAAGGGACCTCTAACTCCTCAGATTCTATGCCTGACTCTAGGGCTAACTGCCTACCGAACCGCTCGGAAATGAACGAGTGAGTAGCACCCGTATCAAACAAAACCCGAGCGTGCACACCTAAAAGCAAAACCGTACCTTTGGTGACATGCTCCGCCTGCTCGGCGTCCTCGCGAGCTAAAGCAAATACTCGAGCTGGGGCTCGAGGCCTTCCTGGTCTTCCTGTAGCTGGCGCGGCTGCCGCTACTGCTGGGGCTGGCGATCCGCGTTGAACTCCTTGCTGAAGTCTTGGGCAATCTTTGATCTTGTGGTCGCTGCTCCCGCACTTCAAGCACTTGTCCGTAATCATCCAACACTCGGTACCACCATGTGTCTTCCCACAGTGGGGACACTCTTTCTTCACACCAGGGGAACGTACAGAAGGTACCTGAGAACTGCCGACTGTTACGGATCGTTGCGGTGTCTGGTACACCATTTTCTTCTTGTCTTGCCGCTGGAATGTCGCTGCTGGCCTCTTCTGCGAAGCCTTATTTTCCTCCAGATATTGCTCCATCTCTCCCTCCTGCCTACACGCAGCACTAAGGGCCTCGTCCAACGTGCGGTGGTCAAACGCCACGAGTCTCGTCCGCAGTGATGGCTTGAGTCCCATCACGAACTTCTTCGTCTTCCTGCGCTCATCTGCCACGATATGAGGTGCATATTTAGAGAGTTCAAAAAATCTTGTCTCATATTCCAGCACAGTCATGGAGCCTTGAGCCAAAGATAGGAATTCTTGCTCCATCCGATCTTGCACATGCTCGGGGACGATCTTGGCCCGAAAGAGCCTCACGAACTCATCCCAAGCAATGTCGATAGTTCCGTCCTCAAATCGGGTACGCAGCAATGAAGCCCAACATACATCAGCTCTTTCCTGCAATACACCTTCGTAAGCTCCGACTAACAGTCTAACTAAACAGAACATACAATCATACAAAACCAACACATACCTGTAGCATGTAGGTGGCCAATGTAACCTTGTCCTCCTCTGCACACCTGATGGCTCGGAAGATATTTTCTATCTCCCTCATCCAACTTTCAGCCAACAACGGATCGCTCTCCCACTTAAAAGAGGGTGGCAGCATCCTCTTGAATCTCTCCATGGTAGAAGGTCCACCATGGTCCTAAGCTGGTCCTTGAGCCTGCTACATCACAGCAAAGAATATACAATCAACACAATATCACTTAATTAAATAAACAGACTATAAATCATTTTATTAGTCTAACCTGAGCCTCCAACTGTGCCTGGAGTGCTGCCTGGGTATGAGCCTACGTCTGTATGGCTTGCACCAGACCTTGCATGAATACTCCATAGTCCACAGGTGGCGATGGGGGAAGTACAGGACTTGTAGGTGCCGAGGCCTGCTGCTCCGCCCGCTCGTCACGTCGCGGCTCGTCCTCACGGGCCGGCGCTCTACCACGCCTACCTCTCGAAGCCATGGCTGTAATAAAATTTCAGCCACCATTAGAGCTAGGTCATTAAGTTTCCTAACCATTTTCTTATCTATTTTTCATTCATTATTAATCAATTTTACACATGTGGACATACTTAGCATGCAATGAAGATGATGACTTAGGTACATTCATGTGCAATCTCAACCGGTCGCTCTGATACCAATCTCTGTAGCGACCCTCATTATACTGGTACGTTTATACCAACCCACGTCGGTATAGCGAGTGTTGCCACAGTGGGACATTTACCCAACAATAACATTCAGCTGAGATACACGTGAATATAAGAACAGAGTAGCGGAAGTAAAGGACTACTATCTTCATTTCATTCATCATCCACATTTAAACATACATGATTTGATAACGATTAAGAACTAAAAGTCCACATAATTAAATTGCTGAAAATTTAAAACATAAATGTCCACACTTATACATTCCCTTTCCATAGTAATTCTAATACAATGGTGCGATTACATACTATGAAAATCTCAAAATGTCACAAGCACTCCAACTGTCTACTCTCCACGCTCGGAGTCAGTCTCCAACGCCTCCTCTGCAAGCGTGTCGTGACCAACTACACATGTATGCCGAAGCAAGTAATGAGCCTAAAAGACTCAGCAAGTATTCTACACATACCGCACATGCACATATCATGGTAGGTTTCGCATTCACATTCATAAGACACAACATGTAGCATGCTTGACATTTAATTTCTCAACCTATCATGGTGAATCTACAATTAAACACATGGATTATGCTTTCAGATTTGCAGAAATAGAATCACCTATCACATGCTTTCTATTCATTCCTCACATATAAATTCTACCTTTAACCAACTAAGACATGAAAGCCATTAACATAAATTTCCGAACATGCATGAAAGGAAACACACCTAACATGGAATCTACACATTACTACGCATATACATGACCATTTTACATGATTTAAGCTTGCTGATTTTACCTGCTCAAATAACCATAATCTAATACATGAGAGCTACAACAATGACTAAATCACAACATGTGAACAATTGATTATGGAAGTTGTTTATACATGCTTAACAATTATCCCTAGCATGGATTCTAATCATTTTGCATACATAACATGATCATAACATAGTAAAGCTACTGTTTAAGCATGGTTTCAGATTTGTCCTAACATGGATTACACACTCACATCCTCACATTTTGGTTTCACATTTTACACAATTTCCAATTCGCATATTTTACACTTTACACATACACTTTTACACATTGTTCACATTCACATTTTTCACATGAACACATACACATTTACACATTCACATTTAGTGCCATGACACATAGTCCAAACCACCAAAGAAGGATACAACATATCACATCACATAGACGCCATCTAGGCAATACAATGGCGACTCTTGGATTGCGCAGACTGGGAGAACAAGTCTCCACCCTAACCAATGGTACTTGTCCACCTCCACGATTTCCCCCTAATGCCCTTAGGGTCACTTACACATTCAACCTTCTCAGGGGGACTTTTCCCTGATATGGTTCCACTGCCCTCTGTGGAAGCAATGTCACACTTGGCACAATTTACACATTACACGTTTTTACCATTTTTAACACATAAGTTTACACCTGTCACTCTCAATTCATTCACTTTCTCACTCACATGCACATCTCTTTGTTTTTCCTAACATGGCACTATAATTATAGAAGTTTAGCACTCAGGAAAAATTTACTAATCAGGTTGCTACATGCAAAATCGAATCATTTTACGAAGGCATGCATTAGTTTCACAATTTCACACGGGAAAATTCATATTGCATCATATACTGGTCCAAATGACCTGAAATTTTAACCACATGCTAATTTTGGGTTTAGGATCCCACATGCAAAATTCCAGATTTTTATGAGCTAAAACGGAATTACAGAAAATCTAACATTAATTTCACATGCTATCCGCAATTCGATTTAACATGGAGTTAAACACAAACACAGTTTTAACCACTCACTGTCTGAACCCTAACAGGCATGGAACTACAGAATTTATTCCTGAATTTATTGGCCAACATACAATTTACAGAAGATTTATCATGACCTACGCAAAATTTCTATTTCCCAAGCAATATTTCCACTAGTTCACACAAGCATGGGAAAAATCTCAAAATTTCAGAACAGAGACTGACCAATACATTCATGACCCATAAAATGTAGTACATTCAGATTCGTCCTAAATCATACAAACAAAGGATTGACAAGATTGATAACTCATCACACAAGAATTTACATAAAAGAAACAACTCTACCATTTACCACCTTGCAAAAGAATCCATCCACACACCACATTCACTAGTATGCATAGTACATAAGAGATTACATTATATCCTCATCATGAAACATATCGAAAATAGTCGTATAGAAGGGCAGAACAGCTTGTTGTTCTGCTCAGATGAACTTGGCGGCAAACTATGGCCGTTCATGTCATGTTAGCGGCATCATCGATGGACGCTAAGAATGATCTTAGCGGCAATGGGTATTGCCGTTAATGTCAGGTCTGTGCAGAACATAGACCCGAGCTCCAAAGATGGGGTGAATTTGGGGGTCTAGGACACGAGGGAAAATACATAAAATTTGTAAAACTAACCTAGACACATACAGGGACGTTATGGGTAGGGTACTTGCCTCTTGTAAAACTCCAAGGGATCTAAATGGGTCGGAGAAGCTCTCCTTGGGCAATCCCAAGAAGCCTCCAAAAGAGCTCTCCTCCGGGTTCTAGGTCGATGCAGGTGCTAAGCCAGTGGTGGGGAAGCCTTCTCCTTGGTTCCCTCTAGCCTCCAGTTGCAGAAGAACGCCGGATGATGCCTTGGATCGCCGGATTAAAGCCTCCAAAACTCAGTCTTTGCACAGCTCCGAACTTGGGTTTTCTCTCCTCTTTGCAAAGAGTCCAGAGGGGTTTTCTGGTTGCAAAGGGGCTTTGTATGTAGAGGAGAGGAGCTCTCCTCTCACACAAGTTGGACAAGAGAGCCATCAGACCGTTGGAGACAGCTCCCCAATGGGTGAGCCAGCTTGCTCCCGGAATTCTGGGCTCTGCAATGCATGCAGGTTAGAGAAGTTGGCGTCCACATCGCTGGATGCTGGACTTAGTGCTGGCGTCCATGGGGTTGACGCTGACACCACATCGACGTCATGATATTGACGCCAATATGGCCTTCGGCCAGAAGTCTAAAACATGCAGAAACCCATGCACATCATGTATATATACATGTAATATCTATATGGTATTGTACGCACACTACCATCAAGCAATACATACATTATTTATACTTAAATTGTACACATACTCACATAAGTATACTAATTAATACATGCGTAGATACATACATACGTACATATACAACACGAATTATTTCCATGCATTACAATAATGTAATAAAATTCGAGGGCCTTACACCAGGTGAATCCCATCGTCCACCACCCTCCTCCTCAAGCAAACTGGACGTATGATGATGAACTAGACGTTCAGCAGATGATGGACATTAACCACCAATATCCCCTTCAATCCCAAACAATACAAGCAGCCTATACGGCTCCCAAGTCAATCCCTCCTGTAGTTTCCATGGCCAACGCCGTCATTCTGCTTGTCGGTTCAACATCTGCGCCAGTCGCTAGTCCACTCACTATCTTACCCTTCACTCTACCTGTCTTCGTACCTCCACTGCCCATCATATCTACTCCCTCCCCCATTATCCTACCACCACCTGGGCCAGACCAACCTTTCGCTGCTACGCTATCCTCAGCCAGGCAACAGGCCACCCATCCAACCACCCTGCGGAGCGGTTGGGTCTTTCGCCGTTCATACCCACCTATCTCCACCACCTCCACTAGCCAAAACAACCCCCAGGTCCTGCAACCACCTCAGCAATAGCAAGCTCAGTAGCTGACACATGACGAGGGGGTGATTGAGTCGTTACCAGGAACCCACTATGACATCCCCAAGCACCTGGATCACGTGCCAGCCAAGATCTCCATATTGGAGCTGATAAAGAAATCCAAGGAGCACCAGGAGGCCTTGAGGGACTTCTTGCAGAAGGTGGTAGTAAATGAGGACATGCTGGATGACAAACTACCGAGTGCACTAGCCATGGTGACTTGCGGGCCAGCAATTACCTTTGCAGAAAGCGAGTTAGCACCCCCAGAAGCCAGGAGGCTCCCTCTCTGCGTGACTCTCGTCATCAACCATGTGGCATTGGGAGCGGCACTGGTCGACACGGGGGCATCAATAAATGTCTGCCCGCTGAGTACCCTGAGGGCCTGTGACCTATCGGATGGTATACTGAGGCCAACACCCACCACCATAGCCGCTTATGACAACTCTAGAAGATCCTGCCATGGCATGGTGATGGTGCAAGCCGAACTGGGACCGCTCGCCGTCACGGTGGATTTCTATGTCCTTGATAATGATCCCATGTTCACGGCCATTCTGGGACGTCCATGGTTGGAAGCACTCGGAGCTGTGCCGTCCACCGCACATCAATGTCTGAAGTTCCCCTTTCAAGGGCGCATCATCAAAGTCAAGAGCATAGCCACCACCCACTCAGTAGATGCCATCCATGACACCCATCTACCAGCCGTATGGACCGCTAACAAGCCTATAATCTCGGTGCTAGACATCAACTGCCCCTGGAGCTACTCATTCCAGTCCAAGCGAGAGGTTAATCTGGCGCAAGTCCATGCAATAAAAAAAAAGGAGCCACTATGCACCAAAGGGTGGCAGATCATGATGACGCTCGGGTACGAGAAAGGCAAGGGTCTAGGGATAGAACTGCAGAGCATAGTCAAGCCTATCCCACACAATGTCATGAGAAGCCGATGGGGCTTGGGGTACAGGGAGAAATCCAAACCATGGTCATCCAGCACATCCACTCTCAAGGCTGACCGTGAGCCACTCACCTGGACACTTTGGTGTCAGTTCATTAGGGGGCCTACCCAACATGGATATAACACCGTGGTAGTTGAGGCGGAGCTGTCGCAGCACGAGGTGCATGGCCAAAACTTCTCTCGGCACATGGCCCCTCTGCTAACCTATAGAGCATTAGAAGCACTCCGTCCAACCAAGAGGAGAAAGACAGGGGACCTAGAGGCTGAATGGTACCGATGGTTTCACATAGAAGACATCACCACTACCTTCAGCCGTCTGTTCTGGGAAGATGAAAGGACATGGCCGCCAGCTGTGGCAGACCTATTAGATCCACCCACAGCCATCACGTCCAAAAGGCAGCTCATGAGCGACACCACAGACATAGGAGAGCCGGATATCCCCTACGAAGAGGGGAAGACCGTAGATGAACTCTGGAGGGGCACCTGCCTAGCCATCCACCCGTCCCTCTTGGACTCCCTGCTTCCCGGTCTTGTCCCTTCCTCTCCTCCCCTACTCATTCAGCTGACTCCCCAACTTCTGACGACTGCACACAGCCTCCTCACACCTGAGATCCCACCTACAGTCCTCTCTGCCCTGCAGACCGATCCAAGTGACCACGAGGTCACCCTCTCTTGCTGCATGCTCTCCACTGATCTCTAAAAAAAAATGCCATTCTTCAAATGCATATTGAGGTCGAGGAGTCTGCATACTTCCTTCACCCTTCTGATCAGGGGCACCCCGCGACTCGGGCTTCCCCTCCTGCTCCTTCACTATGGGCCATCCTCTTCGAGGACACCATGTCCTCCACCAGTCCTGTAGAGTCGTCTAGTCTAGGAGAGTCTAGGGTAGAAGAGTCTAGTCTTAGGTTAGATAGTCAGGTCAACCCAACACCCACCAATCGAACGAGCAAGTGAGCGCGTTCAACCCTGCCGGCCAGAACCAAAACCGTCAACCATACGCTGCGCAAGGTCAGAACCCCACCAATCCTCCACAAGGGCAACAACCACGCCAATACAACCAGGTGCCACCTCCAGATGGCTCTCAGCAGAGGCGGCCATTAGGTCCAAGAAGATCTCACTACCTGCCACTCCCAGAGACGCTCTCCGACATATTCTTGGCCCTGCTCTCCACAGAAGCCATTAGACTCCCTCCTGAGAGGCCTCTGAACCCTAGTGTGGATCAAACCCGGTACTGTGTCCTCCACCGGCAGCCCGGTCATACCATCGACCAATGCTTCACATTCAAGGATTTGGTGTATGACTTGCATGAGCAAAATAGGATAGATTGGACAGCCCTCCGGCAAGTGATCGTAGACATCAAAGATAGGCAGAGACAGCAACAGCAGCAGGGGCAACAGGGCCAACCACCCCCTCAGCAACAACAACAGCAACAACAACAACAATCATTGCATGACCTCGGCATCGTCGACAACCCCCTACCAAACCATCCACCAGCTCCAAACCCACCGCAGCCACTAGCCTAGGTGAATCCCATCGTCCACCACCCTCCTCCTCAAGCAAACTGGACGTATGATGATGAACTAGACGTTCAGCAGATGATGGCCATTAACCACCAATATCCCCTTCAATCCCAAACAATACAACTAGCCTATACAGCTCCCAAGTCAATCCTTCCTGTAGTTTCCTTGGCCAACGCCGTCATTCTGCTCATCGGTTCAACATTTGCGCCAGTCGCTAGTCCACCCATTCTCTTACCCTTCGCTCTACCTGTCTTCGTACCTCCACTGCCCATCATATCTACTCCCTCCCCCATTATCCTACCACCACCTGGGCCAGACCAACCTGCCGCTGCTACGCTATACTCAGCCAGGCAACCGGCCACCCATCCAACAACCCTGCGCAGCGGGCGGGTCTTTCGCCGTTTGTACCCACCTATCTCCACCACCTCCACTAGCCAAAACAACTCCCAAGTCCTGCAACCACCTCAGCAACAACAAGCTTAGCAGCCGACACAAGACGAGGGGGTGATTGAGTCGTTACCAGGAACCCACTATGACATCCTCAAGCACCAGGATCATGTGCCAGCCAAGATCTCCATACTAGAGCTGATAAAGAAATCCAAGGAGCACTAGGAGTCCTTGAGGGACTTCTTGCAGAAGGTGGTAGTAAATGAGGACATGCTGGCTGACAAACTACCGAGTGCACTAGCCATGGTGACTCGCGGGCCAGCAATTACCTTTGCAGAAAGCGAGTTAGCACCCCCAGAAGCCAGGAGGCTCCCTCTCTGCGTGACTCTCGTCATCAACCATGTGGCAGTTGGAGCGGCACTGGTCGACACGGGGGCATCAATAAATGTCTTCCCGCTGAGTACCCTGAGGGCCTGTGACCTATCGGAAGGTATGCTGAGGCCAACACCCACCACCATAGTCGCTTACGACAACTCTAGAAGATCCAGCCACGGCTAGGTGATGGTGCAAGCCGAACTGGGACCGCTTGCCATCACGGTGGATTTCTATGTCCTTGATAATGATCCCATGTTCACAGCCATTCTGGGACGTCCATGGTTGGAAGCACTCGGAGCTATGCCGTCCACCGCACATCAATGTCTGAAGTTCCCCTTTCAAGGGCGCATCATCAAAGTCAAGAGCACAGCCACCACCCACTCAGTAGATGACATCCATGACACCCACCTACCAGCCGTATGGACCGCTAACAAGCCTATAATCTTGGTGCTAGACATCAACTGCCCCTGGAGCTACTCATTCCAGTCCAAGTGAGAGGTTAATCTGGCGCAAGTCCATGCAATAAAAAAAAAAGGAGCCACTAAGCACCAAAGGGTGGCGGATCATGATGACGCTCGGGTACGAGGAAGGCAAGGGTCTAAGGATAGAACTGCAGAGCATAGTCAAGCCTATCCCAAACAATGTCATGAGAAGCCGATGGGGCTTGGGGTACATGGAGAAATCCAAACCATGGTCATCCACCACATCCACTCTCAAGGCCGACCGTGAGCCACTCACCTGGACACTTTGGTGTCAGTTCATTAGGGGGCCTACCCAACATGGATATAACACCGTGGTAGTTGAGGCGGAGCTATCGCAGCACGAGGTGCATGGCCGAAACTTCTCTCGGCACATGGCCCCTCTGCTAACCTATAGAGCATTAGAAGCACTCTGTCCAACCAAGACGAGAAAGACACGGGACCTAGAGGCTGAATGGTACCGATGGTTTGACATAGAAGACATCACCACTGCCTTCAGCCGTCTGTTCTGGGAAGAAGAAAGGACGTGGCCGCCAGCTACGGCAGACCTATTAGATCCACCTACAGCCATCACATCCAAAAGGAAGCTCATGAGTGACCCCACAGACATAGGAGAGCCGAACATCCCATACGAAGAGGGGAAGACCGTAGATGAACTCTGGAGGGGCACCTGCCTAGCCATCCACCCGTCCCTCTTAGACTACATGCTTCCCTGTCTTGTCCCTTGCTCTCCTCCCCTACGCATTCAGCTAACTCCCCAACTTCTGACGGCTGCACACAGCCTCCTCACACCTGAGCTCCCACCTACATTCCTCTCTGCCCTGCAGACCGATCTAAGTGACCACGAGGTCACCCTCTCTTGCTTCATGCTCTCCACTGATCTCCAAAAAAAAATGCCATTCTTCAAATGCATATTGAGGTCGAGGAGCCTGCATACTTCCTTTACCCTTCTGATCAGGGGCACCCCGCGACTGGGGCTTCCCCTCCTGCTCCTTCACTAGGGGCCATCCTCTTCGAGGACACCATGTCCTCTACCAGTCCTGTAGAGTCATCTAGTCTAGGAGAGTCTAGGGTAGAAGAGTCTAGTCTTAGGTTAGAGAGTCAGGTCAACCCATCACCCACCAATCGAACGAACAAGTGAGCGCGTTCAACCCTGCCGGCCAGAACCAAAACCGTCAACCATACGCTGCCCAGGGTCAGAACCCCACCAATCCTCCACAAGGGCAACAACCACGCCAATACAACCAGGTGCCACCTCCAGATGGCTCTCAGCAGAGGCATCATTTAGGTCTAAGAAGAGCTCACTACCCGCCACTCCCAGAGACGCTCTCTGACATATTCTTGGCCCTGCTATCCACAGAAGCCATTAGACTCCCTCTTGAGAGGCCTCTGAACCCTAGTGTGGATCAAACCCGGTACTGTGTCTTCCACCGGCAGCCCGGTCATACCATCGACCAATGCTTCACATTCAAGGTCTTGGTGTATGACGTGCATGAGCAAAATAGGATAGATTGGACAGCCCTCCGGCAAGTGATCGGAGACATCAAAGAGAGGTAGAGACAGCAACAGTAGCAGAGGCAACACCGCCAACCACCCCCACATCAACAACAATAGCAGCAACAACAACAGTCGTTGCATGACCTCGGCATCGTCCACAACCCCCTACCAAACCATCCACCAGCTCCAAACCCACCGCAGCCACCAGCCCAGGTGAATCCCATCGTCCACCACTCTCCTCCTCAAGCAAACTGTACGTATGATGATGAACTAGACGTTCAGCAGATGATGACCATTAACCACCAATATCCCCTTCAATCACAAATAATACAACCAGCCTACACGGCTCCCCAGTCAATCCCTCCGGTAGTTTCCATGGCCAACGCCGTCATTCTGCTCATCGGTTTAACATCCGCGCCAGTAACTAGTCCACCCATTATCTTACCCTTCACTCTACCTGTCTCCGTACCTCCACCGCCCATCATATCTACTCCCTCCCCATTATCCTACCACCACCTGGGCCAGACCAACCTTCTGCTGCTATGCTATCCTCAGCCAAGCAACCGGCCACCCATCCAACCACCCTACGGAGCGGGGGGGTCTTTCGCCGTCCGTACCCACCTATCTCCAACACATCCACTAGCCAAAACAACCCCCAGGTCCTGCAACCACCTCAGCAGCCGACACAAGACGAGGGGGTAATGGAGCCGTTACCGGGAACCCACTATGACATCCTCAAGCACCTGCATCACGTGCCAGCCAAGATCTCCATACTAGAGCTGGTAAAGAAATCCAAGGAGCACCAGGAGGCCTTGATGGACTTCTTGCAGAAGGTGGTAGTAAATGAGGACATGCTGGCTGACAAACTACCGAGTGCACTAGCCATGGTGACTCGTGGGCCAGCAATTACCTTTGCAGAAAGCGAGTTAGCAACCCCAGAAGCGAGGAGGCTCCCTCTCTGCGCGAGTCTCGTCATCAACCATGTGGTAGTGGGAGTGGCACTGGTCGACACGGGGGCATCAATAAATGTCTGCCTGCTGAGTACCCTGAGGGCCTGTGACCTGTCAGAAGGTATGCTGAGGCCAACACCCACCACCATAGCTGCTTACGACAACTCTAGAAGATCCTGCCACGGCATGGTGACGGTGCAAGCCGAACTGAGACCGCTCACCATCACGTTGGATTTCTATGTCCTTGATATTGATCCCATGTTCAAGGCCAATCTGGGATGTCCATGGTTGCAAGCACTCGGAGCTGTGTCGTCCACCGCACATCAATGTCTGAAGTTCCCCTTTCAAGGGCGCATCATCAAAGTCAAGAGCATAGCCACCACCCACTCAGTAGATGCCATCCATGACACCCACCTCCCAGTCGTATGGCCCACTAACAAGCTTGTAGTCTCGGTGCTAGACATCAACTACCCCTGGAGCTACTCGTTCCAGTCCAAGTGAGAGGTTAATCTGGCGCAAGTCCATGCAATCAAAAGAAAGAAGCCACTAAGCACCAAAGGGTGGCAGATCATGATGAAGCTCGGGTACGAAGAAGGCAAGGGTCTAGGGACAGAACTGCAGGGCATAGTCAAGCCTATCCCAGACATTGTCATGAAAAGCCGATGGGGCTTGGGGTACAGGGAAAAATCCAAACCATGGTCATCCAGCACATCCACTCTCAAGGCCGACCGTGAGCCACTCACCTGGACACTTTGGTGTCACTTCATTAGGGGGCCAACCCAACATGGATATAACACCGTGGTGGTTGAGGCGGAGCTTTCGTAGCACGAGGTGCATGGCCGAAACTTCTCTCGGCACATGGCCCCTCTGCTAACCTATAGAGCATTAGAAGCACTCCGTCCAACCAAGAGGAGAAAGACAGGGGACCCAGAGGCTTATGGTACCGATGGTTTGACATAGAAGACATCACCATTGCCTTCAGCCGTCTGTTCTGAGAAGAAGAAGGATGTGGCCGCCAGCTGCAACAGACCGATTAGATCCACCCACAGCCATCTCGTCCAAAAGGCAGCTCATGAGCGACGCCACAGACATAGGAGAGCCGGATATCCCCTACGAAGAGCGGAAGACCGTAGATGAACTCTGGAGGGGCACCTGCCTAGCCATCCACCCGTCCCTCTTGGACTCCCTGCTTCTCGGTCTTGTCCCTTCCTCTCCTCCCCTACTCATTCAGTTGACTCCCAAACTTCCGATGGCTACACACAGCCTCCTCACACCTGAGCTCCCACCTACAGTCCTCTACGCCCTGCAGACCGATCCAAGTGACCACGAGGTCACCCTCTCTTGTTGCATGCTCTCCACTGATCTCCAAAAAAAAATGCCAATCTTTAAATGCATATTGAGGTCGAGGAGCCGGCATACTTCATTCACCCTTCTGATCAGGGGCACCACGCGACTAGGGCTTCCCCTCATGCTCCTTCACTAGGGGCCATCCTCTTCGAGGACACCATGTCCTCCACCAGTCCTATAGAGTCGTCTAGTCTAGGAGAGTATAGGGTAGAAGAGTCTAGTCTTAGGTTAGACAGGCCTAGGTTAGAGAGTCAAGTCAACCCAGCACCCACCAAGTCCAAACGTCGCCCTAGGAAGCAAAGGGGCAAGGTCATTCCCCAGAGATACCTTCAAGAGCTAGCTCGGTGATGTCAAGCATTACTGCTGATAGAGGACTTCACAAAAGAAGCGCTGGTGTTAGAAGAAGAATTTGTGCAGGATGGGGTGCTCATAGACGACGGATTTGGCGTCTACGAAATCATGAATGACGAGGACCCAGTCGATGAAGAGGATAGTGAAGTAGATTACACTGCCAAAAAGTACGCCAGTGGCGTAAGGAGATTCGACGAGCCCACCACGGCAGTGGATGAACCTACTAAGGAAGTCAACCTCAGAACAAAAGAGGAGCCCAGGATTGTGATGATCTCAGCAAACCTCCCTCCTAATGAAGAAGAAGAGTTGGTGCAAATCTTAAGGGAATAAAAAGATACATTCGCCTGGTCATATGAGGACATGCCCAGTCTAGACCCCTCACTAGTGGAGCACCGCCTGATATTGAAAGAAGGGGCAAAGGCCATAAAGCAAAGACTCAGAAGATTCCACCCACTCATGGCCTTGAAGATGAAGGATGAAGTGGATAAACTCCATAAGGCCAGGTTCATCAGGGTAGTGCTATATCCGAACTGGGTGGCAAACATAGTCCCTGTCATGAAGAAGGATGGTAAAGTCAGGATCTGCATCGACTTCAGGGACTTGAATAAGGCATGTCCGAAAGACGACTTCCCGCTTCCTCATATTGATGTGCTGATTGATAACACTGCTAGGTACAAAACCCTCTCATTCATGGATGGAAATTCAGGATATAACCAAATCTATCTGACTCCTGAAGATGAAGAGAAAACATCCTTCACCACGCCCTGGGGAACATACTGTTACGTAGTCATGCCATTTGGGCTAAAGAATGCCGGCGCTACTTATCAGAGGGCGATGATGGCCATCTTCCACGACATGATCCATGTTTATGTAGAGGTATACGTGGATGACATCTTGGTGAAGTCAAGAACCAGGATAGAACACCCTGAAATCCTTGCCAAAGTGTTGCAAAGGTCTAGAGAGTATCAGCTGAGAATGAATCCAAAGAAATGTGTGTTCGGAGTATCATCGGGAAAGCTGCTAGGTTTCATAGTTAGCAAGCAGGGCATTGAGATCGATCCTAACAAGGCTAAGGCTATAGCAGAAATGCCACCTCCAAACAACATCTCACAATTAAGAGGGCTAATAGGGCATTTACAGTTCATCAGAAGATTCATATCCCAGCATTCGCAAAGATGCCGCCCGTTCTATGATCTCTTGAAAGGAGGGGCAAAATTCGAATGGAATGATAAATGCCGAGCAGCCTTCGATGAGTTGAAGAGTTATCTCATGAATCCCCCAGTTCTTCAGCCTCCTGTACCCAAGAAACTGCTTATCCTATACCTCTCGGTCATTGAGGACTCCTTAGGTGCTGTCCTTGCGCAACATGATGAATCTGGCAAAGAAAGGGCAGCGTACTACCTTTCTAGGATCTTCAACACCACCGAATCCAAGTACACCACTGCAGACAAAACCTGTGCCACACTCGTGTGGGTGGTCCAAAAGCTCAAGCACTATTTCCTTGCCCATGAGGTCAAGCTGATCTCAAGGATGGACCCACTCCGCTATCTTCTAGAGAAACCCGTCCTATCTGATCGGCTGGCACGCTGGCAGAGTTTCCTCTCTCAGTTCGACATCTCCTTTGTCGTCCAAAAGGCCGTTAAAGGTTATGCCATTGCTGAGCATCTGGCCCATCTTCCACTCCCTCATAGTGATTATGTTCGTGAGGAATTCCCCGACGAGGAACTCTCAGTTATTGTCAAAGACCCCTTCTGGTCCCTCCATTTCGATGGCGTGCTCAACTCTCAGGGACGGGGCATTGGAGCTGTGCTGCTCACCCCAGAAGGCATTAGCATCCCCATCGCTTATCAGCTCACCTTCCCCGCTACCAACAACATGTCTGAGTACGAAGATCTCCCCGCTGGCCTCAAGCACGCTTACATCCTAGGGGCATCCCACCTCAGAATCATAGGAGACTCGCAGCTTGTTCTGTGGCAGGTGCTCTCAACATACCGCACTCGTGACCCAAAGGTTAAGCCATATCAAGACCTGGTCACGCTGTTGGCAAGGCAGTTCCGCAAGCCCATTTATATCCATACTCCTCACTCGCAAAACATCCTGGCCGACGCCTTGGCATCGCTAGCTTCATCCCTATCTTTCCCTCTGAGTCGTCGGACCGAGACAATTGTCGTCCAACGACTCGATGTCCCATCTATCCAGGATCCTTAGTTCAACAACCATAGGACAACCTAGAAGAGAGGGCTAGGAAGAGAGGAGCACAGCAAGTCATGCTAACCAAGCCCGAGGAAATTTTGGATGAAGAAGAGCTGCCTTGGTATTTTGAGATCGAGCAGTACTGCAAGGATGGTACCTATCCCGAAGGGGCAAGCGCAGAAGATCGCAGGGCCATAAGAATAGCCGCCTTAAGGTACACAGTCATTGGAGAAGTCTTGTATAGGTGGGCTCTCAATGGAGTTCTCTTAAGGTGTCTAAGTGACGATGAGGCTTGGAGAGTGGTGGAAGGAGCCCACGCTAGTGAGTGCAGAGGGCAAGTCAACAGTCAAATGCTTGCAAAGAAGATCATTAGGCAAGGCTATTACTAGCGAACCCTAGAAGAAGACTGTACCATCTATGTCCGTAGGTGTGTCAAGTGTCAACTCCATGCCGATAAAATTCATGCTCCTTCCTCCTCACTTCATCCAATCTTCACACCCTGGCCATTCTCCATGTGGGCTTTCGATATTGTTGGCCCTCTTGGTGATCCTAATGCTCAAACCAAATAGAAATCCTTTATTTTAATAGCTACTGAGTATTACACAAAGTGGGCAGAAGCTGAAGCATTCGCAGAAATCAAAGCATCCACAGTGTGCCGCTTTATCATGAGGAATATCATCTCGCGGTTCGGAGTGCCAAGCAGCATCGTCACGTACAACGGACCACAGTTCATGTCGCAGGAACTTCAGGACCTCTGTAAGAAATATAACATCACTCTGCATCATTCATCTCCATACTACCCACAAGGCAATGGCCAAGCTGAAGCAACTAACAAGACCCCCCTTAAGATCTTAAAGAAAACCTGTGAGTCGCACAAGTTTGGCGATTGGCCAGAGAAGCTAGTAGAGGCTCTATGGGCCTATCGTACCTCCGTCCGCACCCCCACGGGACAAACCCCGTATGCCCTCACTTATGGGATGGAGGCGGTAGTTCCATACGAGATTCTAATCCCTTTGCTAAGAGTCCAATTAGATAAGGAACTTAATCTTGACGAACGTCGGGAGGCGTTGCTAGTCCAATTGGAGCTATTAGATGAAAGGCGGCTTATGGCAGCCAACCATGTGCGCTCTTATCAAAGGCAAATCTCAAGGTCTTTCGAAAAGAAGGTGATTGAGCGAAAATTCCAAGATGGTGATATGGTCTTGAAACGCATTTTTATCAAACCCAGAGGTCCTAGGTTGAAATTGCAACCTAATTGGGAGGGTCCGTACATTGTGAGGGAAGTATACCCCAGAAATGCTTATCGCTTAACCAATGCTGAGGGCGTCAAATTGTCGCATCCATGGAACAGGTTGTACCTCAAACGATTCTATCCTTAGGCCTATAGGTGTGAGGCCACAACACCTAGATTTGGGAATAACCCCGTGTTGAGAGTCTAAAGTTCCTCCTTAATCGTCAAGGGTCGCTCTAAGTCAGGATTAACACACACACACGGCAAAGCCCGGGTAGCTGCACTTGGTAGAGGCCGCGACTGTGTGGGTCCTACTCTAGCGATGCGTCGGTCATTCTCTTCTAATCGTTCGAAGTGTAGGGGCAAAGGATTGTAAGGGTAAGGTCGTCAACCTAAAGCATATTCCGACGAGATCAAGTCTCAAACAGGGACGGTAAAAATATCAAAGAAGCAAAGAAACGAAAGAAAGAAAAAGGAAATCCATAACTCGATAGGGGCATGGCAAAGAGTGGCAAAGTCCCCGCGGGACGCTCATGAGCCCGGTCGTACGCATGCCCCAAATAATGCAAGTCTATAGCAAAAGACCATAAAGTCCCTCCACAACAGACCCAATCTCTGAAGGGTATGCTATAGGAAGTAGTCGAACCCACATCCCTAAACCTATACAAGACTTTCCTTAAATAATCTTCCATTTCTCCCTATAGGACCGAATCACCTCTTGGGTACGGCTTAACTGATCACGGCATCAACTAAGGGTAGTTCCCGAGGCATTGTCACCCCTCAGCGCACGTCCTAGCCTAGTGAGGTCCGTGGCGAGAACCAGAGGTGATCAAGACTCCAAACCAGTGGCTTGAACCAGTCTAGGTGTTGCGGCCCAAAGGGGCGAGTACCATCCGTCTCGCGCGTCTTATTTCAGGAAGGGCCAACGCCAGCTTTAGGCGTCTTTCAAAATTCCAAAAAAATCAAATATTTCAAAACTCCAAAAAATCAAATATTTCAAAACTCCAAAAAAAAATTATATATTTCAAAACTCTAAAAAAATCAAATATTTCAAAACTCCAAAAAAATCAAATATTTCAAAACTCCAAAAAAAAAAAAAACAAATATGTCAAAACCCCAAAAAATCAGATAGTTCAAAACCCAAAAAATCAAATAGTTCAAAACTCCGAAAATTAAATATTTCAAAACTCAAAAAATGAATATTTCAAAAGCTCCAAAAAAAAAATGTTTTCAACCACTCCATTCACCTGCTCATGCATGTTATTTATTTTATGTCTTTTGCCTATTTAATAAGGCTTAGCCCCTTGACTATTTGTCAAGGTTGGTCATTCATCCCATTTTTGAGGCAAGGGACTAAGCCTAAGAACGGATCTAACTTGTTTCGTGATTGTCTAAGTGTGTAGGGCGCAAAAGAAGGAAAGCGGCACTCGTATCTCACCCGTCACTCTAACTCTCACTCAGTCGCAAAACATAAATCCATTAAATTCCATTCCATATCATACATGACAAAAGGGGCAAAAGAAAGTACAAACCCTCAACCACTCTCCCCTGTACCCTCAGGCGGGCGAGGAGACGGAGGGGCCATCGCCCTTGGTCCTGTCTCACTCCTCTCCGACGCTCTCTCGTGCCGTCGTGCCTCCTCCTCGTTCCTCCACCGTTCAGAGGAACTAGTCAGATAATGTTCGGCAGACCCGCTCGGGATGGGGTTCCTGCTAGCCGTCGAGCGGCTGCGTCCTACAAAATCCAGGGCTCTCTCTAGGCCCTTCATCTCAGACCGATGTAGCTCACAGCGGTGCCTCTCCTCTCCCAGCTGTGTACGGAGGTCCCCGGCCTCGGTGCGCAGTCGCGTCGCCTCCTCGGCCTCCTGGCGCCACCTCACCGTCTCCTCTGCCTCCTGGCACCACCTCGACACCTCCGCCGCCTCTGGGCGTAGGCGCAGCTCTGCCATCTCCGCCTCCAGTGCGGTCGTCCGTGCTAGAGAGGCTCTCAGCTTCATCTCCTGCAAACATCAAATACCCTGTCAAAAGACCAAAGGAAGCAAAGGGTCATGGGGCATCTATTTAGTTACTTACCCACTCCTGCACCTGAGCGAGTGCATCCTCCGCTCGGGCCACCGCCGCTGCCAGCTGGCCCTCCAACATGGAGGGGCCGGGGTCCTCTAGGGAGGAAGAAGCACCTCCCACCATCTGCTGGGCCCTCTCTAGCTCCGCCCGCTGCAAAAGAAAACGAGAAGGGTCAGTCAACCAAAGCTAGAAATAGAAGGGATAGGGTGTGAAGTACTCACCAGCTGGTCAACGACTGCTTGGAGGTCGTCTGTAAGGTCTCGGGTCTTAGTGGATCCTTATTGGGTCTTGTAGAGGTTCAGTTGTGATTGACGACAATGGATATTGTCGTTGACTTGTGGTTGATGGCTAGGGGTTAGCCGTTGACTGGGAGTTGGCGTCCAGCGATGTGGACGTTTGGTGTTGAACTTGACGGCAAGCGATCCGGACGTCAATCCATTGGTGGTTCAAGTAGGCGGTGAGGCATGTGGACGTCTATTTGTCGCACCTGTAGAAATACGGCAACCCGAGAGCAGAAACTTCTTCTTCTCCTTTCCTTCCTTTCCCTCCACTTCTGTCTTTGTCTGTTTCCACCACTTCTGATTGTTGATGGGAGTTCGTGGGAAGACTCTGGTACGTGTGGCGGTGATAGATCGAGCAGGAAACGCGAAGATTTGGTGTAATTCGCGCGGAGACTTCGAGGGGTTCCGGCGTGATTGGTGACTGTTTAGGAGTTTTTGGGGCGTTCTGAGGTAGGGACTGAACCCCTTTAACCTTCCTTAACAGATTAGCGTGCTTATTTGTGTAGATTAGTATGTTAATCACATTTTTGGGTTGGGTTATACCATGCCGGGATTTTGAGTGTTTGGGCGATCCAAGTGTTGGATCGTGTTTTTCCGAAGTTCTGGGAATGTTAGAAGCTGTGAGGAAGTATTTCCCTCCATCAGCAGGTGTTCTGATTGGGTGGTTTTACCCAATTGGACTGACCCGGTGCTGTTCTGGGTCTAAGGGACTGAATAACTTAACGTCCACATATGTTGACGCTGAGATCTTCAGAGTTGATATAAACGACAAGGACGATTGCCGTTGATTAAGTGTTAACGGCATGGTGAGTGCCGTCTACATCATGATTGGCGACATTCGATGTTGCCGTTAATATCTTGTGTCCCAACAGGCTATGGTCCTGTTTTGTGTTTCATGGTGTTGACATGTGATGTCCACCCTGTTAACACATTTTGCTAGGCTTAGAGTGTGACTCTGCCTGTGCATTTACTTTCTGAGCCGAGAGGTTTACAGTTTTGGGTTGTGATGCAACGTGTATTTAGTTTCTGTTTTTACTTTCCGCACTTTAGTACTATTTCCGGTGGGGGTTACTTTTCCCTACTGGGTCTCTTTTCCTGAGATTCACTCCCCTCCCTTTCAGGTGGGTCGTCGTCGACTCCCGTTCCAGGTGACTCTAGCCACTCCAGTGTTGGTGCACCCTAGCTGCAGTGAGTAGTACTTTTTGTTGTACTTCTGTACTTTCTACATAGCTCGGACTCTGAGTTGTACATGTTATGTTTCATGTATAGTGAAATTTTACAGCTTTACATGGTGTGTATCTTCTTATATATAGTCTCCTCGGACGTTCACTTTTAACCATTCTGAGCTTGTCTCGTAGGTTAGCGGGTCAGAATTCGAGTTACTGGTTGGTTACTGGTAATGCGGATTCTGGGTCGTTACAGTTTGGTATCAGAGCTTGGTCTGATGAGATATATATAAGGAAATACCCATCATGTTAACTCAGAGTACAAAGAGTACAGTTGCAGCTATTTAGCCCAGAGTTAGTGTATTCATGTGTGTGTATTTTTGCTTTGTGTATAGTACTATGGCACCTAGGCGACGTCCTAGAGAGGGAGTGGCTGAGCAGGCGACTCGTTAGGAGGCTGGAGATGCCCCTCCACCTCAGAAAATGCAGCCTTTTCCACAGGATGCACATAGTGGCATTGTTCCGCCACCGCCGCCACCTCCTCCTCAGGCAGCTCAGGGATTAGACTTGACCCAGTTTCTTGAGGGGATGGCTCAGTTTGTAGCTCAGCACCGTGATGTGCCGGTACCTCAGGGTGGTACTGGGAAGGTGTTGAGGGTGTTCTTGTAGTTTCAGCCTTACCAATTTTTGTGACAGCCTGATCGAGACATTGCGCGAGCGTGGTTGGATGCTGTGGAGCGGACTTTCCATTCCATGGAGTGTGTTCCCGAGGAGCGAGTGTTGTTAGCTAGTTACCAGTTGCAGGCGCAGGCATTGACTTGGTGGTCCTCTAAGTGGGAGACTACTTTTCAGTCTCGCCCACATAGACAGATTCAGTGGCAGGAGTTTGTCGTTTCTTTTGAGAGGACCTTCTGTCCTACTTACGTCCGGACGGAGAGGTTGTACCACTTTCTGGACTTGCAGCAGAGGGACTCTACTGTAGTGCAGTACAGGGCCAGATTTGTAGAGCTAGGGCGTTATGCTCAGCAGATTATGGCAGATGAGAGTCTGAGGACTTAGCAGTTTGTGAGGGGCCTGAGGCCAGAGCTCAGGCAGGCGTTGATAGTGGCACGCGTCACAGACTTGGACGCGACCTATCAGATAGCGGCAGCATTGGAGGCTGATACTTTGCGGACCCGTGCTCGAAGCGCAGAGGTTCAAACACATGTAGTTCCTATTCAGCCTCGGCAGCAGCAGAGTAGTGTGCAGGCGACTCCGAAGGCCACGACTTCCTACGCGTCCACTTCTGCTGGGACGACGGTGAAGTCAGGATCTTGGAGGAAGTTTCGGCGTGATAGGAGGCAGGCAGAGCAGAGACAACAGTCTGTTGGGAGTGTTCAGCAGCCGGTAGGGCAGCCTTCACAGTAGGTACAACGTTCTTTTGCTGGTCAGTGTTACCGATGTGACCAGATAGGTCACATGGCACGAGATTGTCCTTTGTTACCTCGTGTGCCGCAGTAGCAGACTCAGTCATAGCCCCGAGTGCAGCAGCAGCAGCAACAGCAGGCACCCGTGCAGCAACGTCAACAGGCCGGAGGTTCTGGTGGGTTGAGAGGTAGAGGTCATGTTACTCACATGACCCATGCAAACGCGGGGGCAGCTCAGCTAGTGGAAGGTACTGTTACAATTTTTGGTTATACAGCTAGAGTTTTGTTTGATTCCGGTGCCTCTCATTCTTTTGTGTCTGAGGAGTTTTTAGACTCCCTTGGAGAGTTGAGTTCAGGAGAGTTTGTTGAGCTAGCAGTAGAGTTGCTGACAGGGGACTTTGTCCTTCTGTCCTAATGTCTGAGGAGGTACCTGTGCAGTTGCAAGATCAGTGGTTGTCAGCTCGCTTGTTTGCTTTGCAGTTGCAGGATTATGATGTGATTTTGGGTATGGACTGGTTAGAGCGGTATGGTGCAGTCATGGATTGCCAGAAGAAGAGGGTGCACTTGCGGATACCTGGGGAAGCGGCGTTCTACTTCCAGGGTATCGTACCTCTTACTTCTCGCTTTTTAGTTTCTGCTTTGAGGGTAGGGAGGTTGCTTGCCTCTGGTTGTCAGGGTTTTCTAGTTTCTACTATTACCCTTGACCAGCTTACCTCTGGAGTGGGGGACATTCCCATAGTGTGTGAGTTTCCGGATGTTTTTTCGGAAGAGTTACCTAGTCTACCACCAGAGAGAGAGATTGAGTTTTCTATTGAGTTAGTTCCTGGCACTGTACCATTTGCACAGGCGCCGTACCATATGGCACCAGCAGAGTTGAGGGAGCTGAAGAGACAGCTTGAGGAGTTGTTGGAGAAGGGCTACATTCGTCCTAGCTTTCTCCATGGGGGTCACCTGTTTTGTTTGTCTGGAAGAAGGATGGTAGCCTGAGATTGTGTATTGATTATAGGAAGCTGAACCAAGTGACCATCAAGAATAGGTATCCATTGCCTAGGATTGACGATCTCTTTGATCAGCTTCAGTCTGCTCATGTCTTTTCGAAGATCGACCTGAGGTCGGGCTACTATCAGTTGCGGAGTAGAGATTCTGACATTGAGAGGACTGCTTTTCGGACCAGATATGGACATTTTGAGTTTTTAGTGATGCTGTTTGGGCTCACCAATGCTCCAGCGGCCTTCATGGATCTGATGCACCGGGTGTTCCACCAGTTCTTGGACCAGTTTGTCGTAGTGTTTGTTGACGACATTATGGTGTACTCCGCTTCGGAGGAGGAGCACGCCGAGCACCTGAGGATCGTGTTGCAGACCTTGCGAGAGCACCAGTTGTATGCCAGACTTAGTAGGTGTGAGTTTTGGCTACAACAGGTTCACTTTTTGGGGCACGTGATCTCAGGTGAGGGAGTTTCTGTGGATCCAGCGAAGGTCAAGGCAGTTTTGCAGTGGGAGAGTCCCAGATCTGTGTCTGAGATTCGTAGCTTTTTAGGTTTGGCAGGTTACTATCGCAGGTTTGTTCTGGACTTTTCTCAGGTTGCTGCACCCTTCACTCGATTGACGAGAAAGGGGGTTCCGTTTGTGTGGTCGGAGCAGTGTGAGCAGAACTTCATAGAGTTGAAGCGACTGCTTACGTCAGCGCCAGTCCTTGCGTTACCTTCAGGTGAGGAGGGTTTTGAGGTTTGCACAGACGCTTCAGGTGTTGGTCTGGGTGCGGTTTTGATGCATTAAGGCCGGGTGGTGGCTTATGCGTCTCGCCAGCTTAAGCCCCACGAGGAGAGTTACCCGACCCATGACCTACAGCTTGCAGCTGTGGTGTTTGCTTTGAGGATTTGGCGTCTTTACCTATACGGAGTGAGTTTTGTAGTCTGCACCGACCACCAAAGTTTGAGGTATGTATTTTCTCAGAGGGATCTGAATATGAGGCAGCGTCGATGGATGGAATATCTGAAAGACTATGATTTTAGCATTGAGTATAAGCCTGGAAAAGCAAATGTAGTTGTAGATGCTTTGAGTAGGAAAGCACAGATGAGTCATCTAATGCTTAGGGAGTGGCAGTTGTGGCAGTCTGCGGCAGAAGGGTCTTTCAGAGTTTCGTCCAGTCGACGTGTGTGTGTGTGTGTTGGTAGTTTGTTGGTGGCTCCCGCCGTTGTGAGATAGGTTGTTGAGGCTCAGCAGGCAGATCCCGAGTTACATAGTGTGTTACTTCTCCCAGAGGTTGAGCTTCGAGAGTACGAAACTGTTAGGTTCCGAGATAGACTCTATTTTCCTGTTGAGGTGTCTGTCAGGAGAGTTGTGTTGCAGGAGGCACATGGTTCCAGGTACTTGATTCATCCAGGGTCGACCAAGATGTATCACAGATTGAGACGTTAGTTTTGGTGGCCTGGGATGAAGAGAGACATAGAGGCTTTTATTGCTAGGTGTTTGGTTTGTCAGCAGGTGAAGGCCGAACATCAGCATCCAAGAGGACTTGTGCAGCCATTAGACATTCCGATGTGGAAGTGGGACCATGTGACGACTGACTTTGTTTGTGGTTTGCCAAGGACAGCTGGAGGTTTTGACAACATTTGGGTTCTTGTGGACAGATTGACGAAGACTGTTAGATTCTTGCCTGTCAGGACTAGTTGGGGTGTGAGTAGGTTGGCCGCGTTGTACGTAGAGCGGATTGTTCCTTTACACGGAGTGTCGATCTCTATTGTGTCTGATAGAGATCCTCGCTTCACTTCTGGGTTCTGGCGCAGTTTCCAGAGAGCTTTGGGGATAGAGTTGGCTTTTAGTTCCGCCTACCACCCTCAATCAGATGGTCAGTCAGAGCGGACTATCCAGACTTTAGAGGACATGCTTAGAACTTGTTGTCTGGAGTGGCAGGGATCGTGGACAGCTTACCTGTCGTTGGTCGAGTTCGCATATAATAATAGCTATCACTCCAGTATCGATATGGCACCATATGAGGCTTTGTACGGACGACCGTGTCGTACTCCTCTAGACTGGTTCGAGGTTGGCGAACGGATTGTCACAGGGCCAGAGTTAGTTCAGCAGGCCGTTGAGATAGTTCAGCTTGTGAGGCAGAGGCTTCAGTCAGCTCAGAGTCGGCAGAAGAGTTATGCAGATTAGCGCAGACGACCGCTCGAGTTTCAGGTAGGGGACCAGGTGTTTGTCCGTGTGTCTCCTATGAAGGGAGTGGTGAGGTTTGGTAGGCGTGGAAAGTTGAGTCCTCGCTTTATTAGACCTTTCTCCATTACTGAGCATGTCGGAGGTTTGGCGTACAGACTTGAGCTTCCGTCAGAGTTGGCAGCAGTCCACGATGTGTTCCACGTGTCGATGCTTCGGAGGTACCTTTCTGATGAGTCTCACGTTCTCCCGAGCACAGAGTGGTCTGAGGTGACTCCAGTGTTGACAGTACCAGAGTTTCTGTTGCATATTGAGGATCGCCCAGTTCAGAGGTTGAGGAACAAGGCAATCCCTTTAGTTCGTGTTGCGTGGCAGCGGCACTCAGGTGGTGAGTCGACATGGGAGCGAGAGGATGAAATGCGCGAGCAGTTTCCGTACCTCTTTGGTGAGTCTTCCTTCTTTATGTTGTTTGAATTTTGGGGGCAAAATTCCTTATGGGTGGAGGGCTGTAAGGTCTCGGGTCTAAGTGGATCCTTATTGGGTCTTGTAGAGGTTCGGTTGTGGTTGACGACAATGGATATTGTCGTTGACTTGTGGTTGACGGCCAGGGGTTAGCCGTTGACTGGGAGTTGGCGTCCAGCGATGTGGACATTTGTCGTTGAACTTGACGGCAAGCGGTCCGGACGTCAATCCATTGGCGGTTCAAGTAGGCGGCGAGGCATGTGGACGTCTATTTGTCGCACCTGTAAAAATAGGGCAACCCGAGAGCAGAAACTTCTTCTTCTCCTTTCCTTCCTTTCCCTCCACTTCTATCTTTGTCTGTTTCCACCACTTTTGATTGTTGATGGGAGTTCATGGGAAGACTCTGGTAACTATGGCTGTGATAGATCGAGCGGGAAATGTGAAGATTTGGTGTAATTCGCGCGGAGACTTCGAGGGGTTCCGGCGCGATTGGTGACTGTTTAGGAGTTTTTGGGCGTTCTAAGGTAGGGACATAACCCCTTTAACCTTCCTTAACAGATTAGCGTGCATATTTGTGTAGATTAGTAAGTTAATCACATTTTAGGGTTGGGTTATACCATGCCGGGATTTTGGGTGTTTGGGCGATCCAAGTGTTGGATCGTGTTTTTCCGAAGTTCAGTTAATGTTAGAAGCTATGAGGAAGTATTTCCCTCCATCAGCAGGTGTTCTGATTGGGTGGTTTTACCCAATTGGACTGAACCGGCAGTGTCCTGGGTCTAAGGGACTGAAGAACTTAACGTCCACATATGTTGACACTGAGATCTTCAGAGTTGATATAAACAACAAGGACAATTGCCGTTGATTAAGTGTTAACTGCATGGTGAGTGCCGTCTACATCATGATTGGCGACATTCGATGTTGCCATTAATATCTTGTGTCCCAGCAGGATATGGTCCGATTTTGTGTTTCATGGTGTTGACGTGTGATATCCACCCTGTTAACACATTTTGATAGGCTTATAGTGTGACTCTGCCTGTGCATATGCGCAATTAATTGTGTTATGACGTGATATGAGGTGTCAGTCTATTGTACGGTGTTTCAGATGTTGAGAGTGTTACCGTCTATACTCGCGTTGAGTTACTGTGCTTCTGTTTCTGTTTGTCACCTGGACATAGAGCGACTCTCTGTCTAGATGACCGGCCTGTGGGGGTCCTCCGTCGGTGAGCCAGGACGTTGAGAGCATCTCTGTCATGTGCGTACTCCTTGTGGTGGTTTTGAGCCGGTTTCCGTGGAGCCCCTTCTCTACCGCTAGGGTCAGGCGTAGGGGGAAAACCGGTCGTGGACCAGACGCGAGAGAGAGCATCTGTGGTGTGCACACGTGGCTGGGTTTGAGAGACTCTGTGGTGACGGGACGCCGAGCCACAGACCCTAGCTGAGTCCTACTTACTGTGTGTGAGTGTGTATTACTGAGTCGCGAGGTTTACAGTTTTGGGTTCTGATGCGACGTGTATTTACTTTCTATTTTTACTTTCCGCACTTTAGTACTATTGCCGGTGGGGTTACTTTTCCCTACTGGGTCTCTTTTCTTGAGACACACTCCCCTCCCTTTCAGGTGGGTCATCGTCGACTCCCGTTCCAGGCGAGTCTAGCCACTCCGGTGTTGGTGCACCCTAGCTGCAGTGAGTAGTACTTTTTGTTGTACTTCTGTACTTTCTACTTAGCTCGGACTCTGAGTTGTACATGTTATGTTTCATGTATAGTGAAATTTTACAGCTTTACATGGTGTGTATCTTCTTATATATAGTCTCCTCGGACATTCACTTTTTACCCTTCCGAGCTTGTCTTGTGGGTTAGCGGGTCAGAATTCGGGTTACTGGTTGGTTACTGTTAATGCGGATTCTGGGTCGTTACATCATCCCTCAGCTGGATGGTCGAGTGTAGAATGCCCTCCAGTGAGGCAATTCGCCCCTCGGGATCAAACTGCAAACATAAGTCAAGTCAGTCAAGCAGTTAAACAATCAAACCGAACTTAAAAGAAAACAGTAAAACTCACCGGTCGCCAAGACCCCTTGTAGACCTGGGCCCCATACCTCCGTTCATAGGCACGGAAGTAGTCCTCATCACTGGTGGCCTCGGAGCCACCTCCCTGCCACACTGCTCCGAGTCTGTGAGCTGCTCGCGGACCCGGACCGTTCAGTCGGTCTCGTGCTGGATCCCACGAAAGCTCCGACCCAGTCTCTCCCATGGCCTCTATTGGGTGGGGAACTCCACTACTGACTGATGGAGCCCCAGCGTGCACGCGACCAACTGATGGTGGAGAGGTACCATCGTTTTGAATGAATGGAGCCAAATGTCCCTGCCGAAGTAGGGATGGCCCTACTCCACCCATGGTTGAGCGGCGTCATCCTCCCCGACATAGGGGGTCCACTGAACCTGCACGCCGCAAGAAGAAAAATCTGTCAGTCTACTGTCAAATAAGCAAAGGAAAGGAAAAGGGCTGAGGCTAGAAGTACTTGCATGGCCGAAGGGCATGCTGCTCAATGCATCATGGATCATAGTCACCTGCCGGCGCAATGACTGCTCATCCTGACGGAACCTCCAGCGTCGTAGAAGGGGCACGGCCCCAGCCCGTCTCGGCTCAGCAAAACCCAAGGAAGGGAGGTGGTGATACGCCCACACCTGCAAAACAACTCAGTCAGTACCACATTTAATCAAAAACAAGCAGAAGAAAAGTGAAGGGTAAGGGTAGAGAAGTGTACCTGTAGGAGTGGGAAGAACCCGGCTACCCCCGTCACCCGGCTGAAGGTGCCCAAACTGTCGAAAAGGTGGGCCAGGAGGGCCGCACCCCAAGCGTAGCTGCCCACGCTGGACAAGTCCTCCAACAGGGCAGGCACCGGCAGCTGACTGGGTCCCCTCTGGTCCCCAGAATCAGCCTCCTGATCACAAGGATCAGGAATCGTCTCAAATCGCGGTCTGCTGCCACTCCCTCCTCCTCTGCCAATGTCGCCCTGGCATCCTCCATCATCTGAGCCACATAATCTGCCTGGCTCTCGCTTGTCTGGTGGCACACGCTCACCACCCCCAGGCTCGCCTGCAGCCTCATCCTCGGGATCAGTGATGACCGCTCCCGCATCACCGCTAATCCTAGTAGCCTCTTTGGCAACTCCTGGTAGCTGGTGTAGGTCACCCCCATCACCGCCTGGCCGTCCACGCGTAGGCTGGTGCTACGTACCACGTCCTCTAACGTGGGGATCATGTGACCCCACGGAAAGAGAAAGGCGTGGCACTCGGGGTCCCACCTCTCCTTCAGGGCCTGGATCAGGGCCACATCGGGAGTTAGCTCATCCAATCTGAGAAAAGGGCCGAACCCCATCTCCTATAATCGGGCACTCTGAATGTCCGGCAATCCACGGTAGATCGCCCGGACAACTGCCCACCCAAGCCTGAACCGCAACTCGCTCTGCAAAACAAACACAGAAAATATCGAAGTCGGGACCGTAGTCTCAGTCGTCATCGCGACCAGGTGGCCTTCTTAAAGGCGACAGGCCTGTCACTGGGATCCAGGTGGCGACATGTCGCGTTACCAGGAGGACTGACCGGAGACGGGCATCACCCGTTTCCCGCCGTTTCTCTTCGGGCAAGCACCCTACATCTGAGTGCCTTGCACTCTTGCTACCTCACAGACATGGTTTAAGGGTCGGGGACCTACCTTTTTCAGTCCGACGGGCTCGTCCTCGCCTGGCACCTCCGCCGCGGTATCCTCCTCCATCAGCACCACCGGAGGGTCCTCGTGCGCCACTCCGGATGATCCTTCGCCCGTTTGGTGACGGCGAATCATCTTCTTCACGCGGCGCCGGCCGCCATCGCCGTTCCCTCCTCTGTCGCCTTCACTCTCCATTGCAAGACGCCTAGAAGTCGAAGAGAGACAGAAAAGACGGGGAAGAAGGAGAGGAAGAAGAGGCCGCCACGGCTATCACCGGCGATCTCCGGAGGAGGAGTGGCCGTGGAAGAAGTGGAAGAGGGGGGGGGGGGTTTCGGTCGCCGGAGAAGGAAGAGTGGAAGAATAAGAGAGGGGGGGAAAGCGTGAAAAGAGAAGGGGCGCTGGGCCCCAAATTCAAACTGCATTCGGCCCTGTCAATACGACAATGTCTCTGTTGCCTTCTGATCAGGTCGTGACGCACTATGTGTCGCGTTCACTTTACAGGTGGTGACCGTTGACCGGTCGCGTTCAAGGTCGCGACACCCACTATGTCGCCTTCCAAGTTTGTGCATGGAACCCTTGAAAAATTCAATGTCTATCATAAATTTCCAATGTTTACATCAAATAAAAGCCAAAACGGAGAAGCAACATGTCTCTCACTCTCATTACATCAAAAAACTCTCAAAAGTACAATCAACTCTCTCTCTCAAGCTCACGGTCCTCGAGCGGCCGAAGCTTCTCATGTTCCCGGAGATATGCTTGGTACGTCTCCCGCTCCTCCTTCAGTGTCGGTGGAAGTGCATGGGTAGCACACACCTGCCACAAGGCCAACGCACTCCACACGGCTTGCTCGTCCTCCGGGTCTCCCAAACGCCGCTTCTTCATCGGAGGCATGTGAGACGGAGGGAGCACTCTAGTCCTCGGCTTCCCAATCTATAAATAACACCTCTGCGGGTTGTAAAGCACTGTCACCATGTTCCCTACGAGTTGTAGATCTAATCCGCGCCCAAGTGGAAGCCGGATCTCCGCTCCGCGCAATGCCGCTATGTCCAAGGTGAAGTGCTCCACTAGGAGGGTACTGAAGTAGAGGCGCCATGCACTCCTCGTCTTCTTGTCTACCGTCCTACACACAACCTTATCGGGGAAGTTGGCCGCCCCTCCAATGAAGCATAGTGGATGGCACCAAAAAATCCGGCTATCGGTGGTAGGGTTGTCTACGGGCTTGAACTTTATTCTCACACCCAACCAGCACTCCAAAAGGATCATAGAGCCGTAAAGGAAACCCCCCATAGATGCCGAGGTGAGACCCAAGTATAGGTAAGCCAAAACCGCATGAGAGAGTGAGGGTCCCCGCCATACCCCGCTTATAGCGCTAAGACTCGCGTAGTCTATGAGGTGATCCATAGATGGGAAGAGCACCACCCCACACAAACATATAGCTAAGGCCTTCGCTAATTCACGGTGGTCTACGCTGTTGTCCTTGCATTTGGATATGACCCACTTAGACAACGGCACGAGATGGATGGATTGTGGGCTAATCATGGTATACACATCCCCGGGGTCGGTCATGAACTCACCTAAGATCAGCTTTGGGTTGATAGGCTCGACAGTATAGCAAATATTTTGCTTATCCCCTCGCTTGGTCTTAGGGAGAGCCAAGAAGGCCTCGACCTCCTCAAGAAGGATGGTCTCCTTGAATTTTGGTAAAATTAAAGTATGGGTTTGAGGGTGCCAAAGTTCTATCAGGGCTGTGATACTATGCCAATCAAAGGAGATCTTGTGGTAGTTATGGGCCGCTATCAAAATCCCACCCAAACCCCACTATCTCAAGAATCGGATTACAAACATAGGTAAGGCTTTTATCATGGGTGTGATCCACGTTAGCTTGGAATAGCGGCGGGAGCCGGGGAAGAGCTAGAGGAGACGAAGAAAAAGGCAAACAAAAAGGAGGAAGAAGAAGAACAAAATTAATGATGAAATTCGCAGGAAAATTCATGGAAAATTGAAAACATCAAACAACTTACCTCTCTCACTTCCTTGCTCTTGCTCAGATGGTTTGGGACGTCCGTCAACCTCACGAGAGCATCATAGGTCGCCCGGGCTCGCTTCGGACCTTCGTAGGGTGCCTCCTCACCCCTGGAAGCACTTAGAGCTCTCTTCATGGCCATGAGAGCTTGAAGAGAAGAAGAGAGAAGGGTGAGCTGCAAATTTGGCCTCTCCTCCCCCTTATTTACAGAGCCACAAGACTCCTATTCATGGTTGGAAAGGGTAGAGAAGACCTAATAGAAGTGAGACTTTGATTAGAGAACACTAGGAGTCCTAATGGGAGTCAAGTTGCAATGCTCAGGTTGCAATTTTTGAGCTCGGGCTGAGAAACCTGTGAAAGCGACATATCGATATGTCGCCTTCAGGGTGGCGACACAGAGCCTATCGCCTTCTTAAGACAAGGGTAGCGACCTCCCCCATGTCGCGTTCTGATCAGCGCACACTATCATGCCTATTTGTTTGTGATTAATTAATTCTCATGATGTTTGCACATATGCTTCAATGTTTGTTCATTATTTGGTGCATCTCATTTCGTATCCTATCTTTATTGCTTTCTTTATGGAAAATCTAAAAAAATCAGAAATCCATAAAAATTAGAAAATCAAAAAATCCGAAAAAGAGATGGTTCGTCAAGTAAGTGCAGGTAAGTATCTTTAACCTTAATCCCTCCGCATTACTATATGGTATCTACGCTATTATATCGTCTCAAGGACCGGCTAGCTCTCAATGTGTTTCGGGATCTGAGTTCCCCTTCACCAAAAACAAGGATGATCTAGGTGCACACTGCTAATCGCTGGATAGGCCGTTAGGTGATATGACTTGGGGACGATGGATTCTATCTCACGTCGGGGATGCGAAGTGTCCTGACTCTTGCTTATATTGTCTAGCAATATTATCCTTGAATATTTATTATTTTATCCTTTTCTTTGCATTTGTTTTTATGATTTCTTTTCTTTTAGCCCAGCATGCATCATATAGAAACTTTGAGCTTCATGCTTCATGATTTGTCAAAATCAGCTTCCCAATGATGTTTCACAGATCCTCATTCTCAGACAAGAATTGCATTTCATTCCGAATTTGAAAGCTTCCCTCGAGCTAGCTGCTCGGTCTAGTTTGTGAGTATGGTTCCTATTCAGGATTCCTCTCATATCCATTCATTATAACAGTCGCTCCTTTATCCCCTGATCCGCTCATTAGTTGTGAATCGCTCAAAGGCTAGAGTCGAATCGACCTGCCAGGCAGCACCTATCCCCTAATGAACGAAACATGCACGCTAAAGATAGCCAAGGTACCTCTTGAATCAGGAGGTTGATCATTGTTTTCTTTTGATCTTTATTCGTCCCAAATTGGAACCATCCTCGCATTCTGTTCCTAGCCGTGTTCGAAGTTAGCCGGATAATTCTCGCTGCTTATTCATTCAGAATGGGTGTCTCTTTACCTTGATGCCCGCTTTTCAGCTCATTTCGCTTCATTCCGCCACATCATCATTTCATGCCACCTTCGCTCCACTACCACTCCACTCCCTTCCAAAGCAAGCATCAAGGAGGGGCAATCTGTAGACACCCATTTCTGACCCATAAGTCGAGCAAAATCCCTTGTCGTATCATCAATGCCCCATATTGGCTCGTCATCGTCAAGCTGGCTTTCTCCGATCATGACATATTTTCATTAGTTCATCGCCCTGAGAGGTCCTTCCTGGTCAAAATCAAATCTCAACACCATAGCTTTATAAGTCAAGAGTCTGGTGTCTCAAATCACACGTCAATCTGAAGGCTACGCATGGAGATTGGACACATTGCATGGCCAAATGCTGATAAGTTCCTCAAGGTGACAGCGCCACTGTCGCGTTCAAGAAGATGACCACTCGATACATCGCGTTCATAAAAAGGCATTTTAATTCCCTAAAAATCGCCATAAATGACTTAAAGTCCGCTTCCATATAAGGAAGGTGACGTATCGAGGTGTCGCGTTCTTGAAGGCAACCATAAGCCCGTCCCATTCTAGACCTCATGCAGAAGATCCTTTCCGAGCCTAACTTAGATACATGCCATACATGGATATTCCCCTTTTTGAACATCCAAATCAAGTCCAAATCCTACCAAAACTCATGGAGACCTTCCTTAAAGCCTCCTTTCCGAGTTCCAATCGCCCACGCATGGCCATACATACCCAAACTTGGACTCTTGCCCGTTATTCCTCTCACAGCCCTTCTAGGAATAATCACCTATAACTACCTCAATACTCCGTCTTTTTGGGCAAGGCCGGAGCCTGCTTCTTCCTATGCAAGAGAGCTTCATCTTTCGTGAAGAGAGCTTCCCCTCTAGACGACCAGGAAGAGCCCTCCAGGGCATTTTTCCACCAGCTATACAATCCCTCTCCCCTTCTTTGCATTATTTCTTTCAATTCATGCATGCATAGTTCGTTTTTTTTTTCGTAGATTTTCATTAGTACACATCACACACACCCATCTTTAACACCCATAGGGGTTAAAAACCCCAATCTCGTGAGTTCCCTCCATAATAGTTCATGTTTACGTGTTCTTCATTGAATAGGTCTTCTATGCATGAGTTCTAATGAGTTTTCCTTTGTCTTCGTGATCGTGGCAGGTGTTTGAAGACTAGAGCAACGTGAGGATCTTGCCCCTCGGCCGGTTGAGGAGCAGGAAGACCAGAACCCCAACTTCTGTCCACTGAAGAGAAGGCGACATACTGGCTGTCGTGGCCAAGAAGGCGTCATACCCTCCGTCGCGTTCAAGTACACGCATAGCGACACCCTATCTGTCGCGTTCTCAGGTACGCCTTCATCTTCCCTTTCCTTTTCCAACGTACTCAGCCGTCCCATCATCCACATCTTAGGGCGACTACATGGTGGCGATCATGGTATGTTTTCCTTAATTTTCCATATTCATAATTTTTCAAAGGGGAGCACAGTTCCGTGATTACAGTTGGAAGTCTCTCCAACATGTTTATTTAATTTGTGATCATGTTAAATTTTCGTGTTAACAGTTTTCCGACTTAGTTTCCTAATTTGGGTAATTAGGCACATTGTGACGTACACTTGGACAATCGGATTTTTTCGTTGCACGAATTTCTTCGAGGAACATTTAAGAATGATGTTTGAGGTTGATTTATTATTTTTTAGGAATTTTTTGATGTGTTCTCACACGTACGATAGTGGTACGTATGTTCTACCATTTTGATAATATGGAATTTATTTATTTCCATTTAATCAAAATTTTAATTTACTGAATTTTTTGAGGTGGTACACAGCACCTCAGGGACCACTTGTGGCACCTCCTCGACCCATGATAGACTATGGAACTTTCATGCAAGGGTTGGTTCATGCTATGCAGACCCCGACCCAAACTCATGCAGCATTGCAGGCCCAAGTGCATGCAACCTCAGGTTAGTGTTAGGAACAGATATTCAGTGATGGCAAAGTTAGAAGGGGGGGTTGAATAGATTTGCAGCGGAAACTTAAGCAATTTAATAATTACTTTGGATTAAAAGATCTACTCAAGCATGCAATTTGAATGATTAAAATGTAAGAAACATTTTATCAACTGGCTTAAGCATTAAACACGTTGTTGATGTGTGTGAATAAATTAATAAGTAGTGTGTAGATGAAATCCCTATTCATGCATCTAGCACAACACCATGCAAACCACAAATCAAACCACAGTGCACAAGGGATTTTTAGGTGGTTCGGAAATCACACCACGTGACTCCTACGTCCACCCCCCACACAGTGAGGACACACTACTCAAGAACTGAGTACAACACACACACGAGCACAACGGCTCAACCACGCACACACACGCTAGATCAAGTCCACAATAGATTAGATCCTATGGCCTTGATCTAACCAACACACCACACATTGTGTTCTATACACAACCCTTGTACAGATCACAAACCACACACTTCCACAAACGCCTTGTACTGATCTCCAATCAATACACACACACACAAATATATGAAAGTAGAAAGAAGGAAGAGTTCTAAGATGAAAGATTAAATCCAGATGAAGAACTCTTCGTGGTGGTCATTCAGAACAACTTCAGGCTTCGTGTTGATGAAGATCAGACGATGTAGACAAAGCTTGATTCATGGACAGACTGACTTCAACTCCTCTCATGAGATGGATCTTCTTTGAACAATCTGGAGAGTTGAAGCAGAGAAGCAGGAAGAAGCTCTTCTCTTGAGTTTTACTTAGGGTTTTGATATGGTGGCTTCTTGCTGCAAAAATACCTCCATATGATCTATATATATGGGTGTCCAAGTATGGAGAGACATGCTAAAAGGAAACACTCTAATATAGAACATATCCATATCTCGTATCAGACTTTTCTATTCATCTATCGACAGGCACTTTATAGCTATCGACAGCTACTGCACACTTTAGCTTTCCAGAACCATGGTGTTGCTGGAATTCCATATTTGTCGACAGGCGATTTCTATCTGTCGACAGGCAGCATGTATCTGTCGATAGGTACCTTGCATCTGTCGACAGCTACTGCTCCATTTGAGCTTCCAGTAGCTTGTTTGTTCCTAGATGACCTATCTGTCGATAGGTACATTCTTGGTTGTCGACAGGTAGTCACATGAAGTGCATTTCTTGTTATTTTTCGCTTGGATCTTGTTGCTTGTCTTGTGTGTCTTCACACCTACATCAAAAGACATTATAAATGAGATGCAATGAATATATAGGTGATCAATAGAAGCATGTTATCACATGATTGTGTCTTTTTCATGTTCATCATGTTTCAACCATTCATACAACATCAATTATGTCACTCATCATAAAAAACATTTAAGCACAAGTCATCATACACATTGTAACCCAACAGTTAGGTGCAGTTAATTGTTGGCTTTGATTATCTTTAGTGTGTGTATTCTATACTGATTGTGCCATTTCAGGCTCAGGCTCCACATGTTGTGCATTTGGAGCATAGAGGCCCTTCGGTGATGGAGAGGTTTAGCAGGATGGCTCCACCCTCTTTTAAGGGGGAGAGTCAACCACTGTTGGCTGAGAGTTGGCTCAGATTGACTGAGAAGATATTTAGAGCTATTCGTTATGCTGGGGAAGATAAAGTGAGTTTGGTGACTTACATGTTACAGGTAATCATAAGGCAATATCTATGTATGAAGCATATTAGTGTGATTAGTTATGCCTAATGTAGATGTGCTATTTACAGGAGAGGGCTGATGTGTGGTGGACTTCCACATTTCGTACCAGGTTTGAGGATGGAGTTTAGGAGGTGACATGGGATGAGTTTACTTGCCTATTCAAGGCTAAGTTCATTCCTGAGCATGTGCAGGATAAGATAGACCAGGAATTTCTTTAGTTGACCTAGGGAGCCATGAGTCTTCTAGAATATGAAGCCAAATTTACAGAGCTATCAAAGAATGCACCACACATTGTTGTTGATGAGAGGAGAAAGGTGAAGAAGTTTGTGATGGGGCTGAGACCATCACTGCGTACTAGGCTTGTGGCATTTGATCATTGTACCATGAAGGAAGAGTTTAGTGCGGGTTGAAGGCAAGAAAGTAAAATGGAACAATATTTTGAGGAGAAGAAAGCTACTTCCAAGTGGCTAGCATCGCCATTTCAGAGGCAGGATCAGAAGAAGAAGGCTATTTATGTACCTCAGCAGGTACCAGACTATGGGAAGAGGGCACCTTAACAAGGGAGACTCCAACAGGAAGACAAGCTGTTATGTACTCATTGCGGCAAAAGGCATGGGGGTCATGTATGTTGGTTGAGTGTAGAGAGATGTCTTCGTTGTGAAGACAAGGACCACAAGATCAAGGACTGCCCTAAGATGGCCCAGCAGACAGTAGCAGCAGTGGCGCCAGCAGCAACAAAACCACCGGGAAGACCCCAGGCCCAAGCCCGAGTGTATGCATTAGCTAAGGACGATGGAGAACAGGCAGAGCATGTGACTGGAGGTACTGTTCCAATTATGGTTATTCATGCTAGAGTTCTATTTGACACTGGTGCCACACAAACATTTGTATCTGAGAGGTTTGCGGTGTTACTTAAGGTCTCTGATGCAGAAGTTGTGGATTTAGAGATTCTGTTATCTGTGCATACCCCAGCAGGAGCTATGATCACTAAGAAGTGCTTCCCTTCACTTTATGTATGCATAGAAGAATGGGATTTGGCAAGATGCTTCTATCTTTTAAAGATGAAGGATTATGACGCTATTTTGGGTCTAGATTGGCTGGAAGAGCATTATGCTTTGTTACATTGTCAGAAGAAGAGGATTATTTTCCGCATTCCAAGTGAGGATGAGTTTTCACATCCCTTACCCAAGAACATGACTGGAATGTTTGTGGTGTCAGCATTGAAGGCAGCCAAGATGATGAACAGTGGTTGCAGTGCTTTTTAGCTAGTGTGGTTGTGTCTAAGGACACTAATACACCACGCATAGAGGAGATCGAGGTTGTTCATGATTATGCGGATGTTTGTCCTGAGGATCTTTCTGGTTTGCCACTAGAAAGAGACATTGAGCTTACTATTGAGTTGATGCCGGGTACAACTCCTATTTCTAAGGCACCTTATCATCTGGCACCATCCGAATTGGCAGAACTCAGGAAGCAATTGCAGGAATTGTTGGACAAGGGCTTCATTCGTCCAAGTTCTTCACCATGTGGAGCTCTAGTCGTTTTTGTTAAGAAGAAGGATGGTTCGATGAGGCTTTGCATTGACTATCGGAAGCTTAACCAAGTAGCGATCAAGAACAGGTATCCTTTACCCCGTATTGATGACCTATTTGATCAATTGCAAGGAGCTTCAGTGTTTTCTAAGATAGATCATCGTTCGGGTTACCACCAACTCCAAATAAAGGCCGATGACACATCTAAGACGGCTTTTCGGACTCGATATGGTCATTATGAGTTCTTGGTTTTACCTTTTGTCTTGGAGAATGCTCTAGAAGCATTTATGGACGTGATGAATCAGGTCTTCAGGCCGTATCTGAATATTTTTGTAGTGGTTTTCATTGATGATGTTTTGATTTATTCTCCGAATGAAGCATCTCACATGGAGCATTTAAAGACCATGCTGGAAGTCTTGAGGGAGAATAAGCTATTCGCCATGTTTAGAAAATGTGACTTCTGGATGAAGGAAGTTCATTTTCTTGGGCATGTGATTTCAGGAGATGGTATAGCTATGGATCCTTCTAAGGTTGGCAGTGCTTGAATGGGAGACTCCAAGATCACCATCTGAGATACGGAGTTTCTTGGGTTTAGCTGGCTATTACCGTCGTTTCATATAGAGTTTTGCATCCATTGTAGCACCATTGACCAAGCTTACAAGAAAGGGAGTGAAGTTTGTTTGGTCAGAAGAATGCGAGCAGAGTTTCATAGAATTGAGGAGTAGATTGACTTCTGCACCTGTGCTAGTTCCAGCTAGTGGGGTAGATGGCTTCACGATCTATATTGATGCTTCTCATTTTGGGCTCGGCTGTGTGCTTATGCAGGATGGGAAAGTGCTTGCCTATGCTTCTCGTCAACTAAAGAAGCATGAGCATAACTACCCCACCCATGATCTAGAGTTAGTAGCGGTAGTGCATGCTTTGAAAATTTGGAGACATTATCTGTATGGTGTCAAGTTTGAGGTATTCACTGATCACCAAAGTCTTAAGTACTTATTCTCGCAAAAAGAGCTAAATCTGAGGCAGAGGAGGTGGATTGAGTTCTTAAAGGATTATGATTTTTAGTTGCATTATCACCCAGGCAAGTCTAATGTGGTAGCCGACATGCTTAGCAGGAAGAGGACATCAATGCAGAAGGATTGGAAGATGATAGAAGATGCAACTTGTGCTTTTGTAGAGGTTGAGTCACAATTGTGCCAATCTTTTGTGGCACAGTTGACTATCAAATTTTCTTTTCTATATAGTGTGGTAGAAGGTAAGAAGGATGATCCTAGACTGCAAGAGATGATAGGGAAGGCAGGCATTGCTCGTGATGAGGAAGGTGTCATCCGATTTCAGCATAGAGTTTGTGTGCCAGACATTGCTGATGTTAGAAAGCAAATTTTAGATGTGGCTCACAGGTCCAAGTTTACTATACATCCAGGCAGTAGGAAAATGTATCAAGATCTAAAAAGGACTTTTTGGTGGCAGGGCATGAAAAGAGATGTGGCTGACTATGTGGCTAGATGTTTGACAAGCCAGCAGGTGAAGGCAGAAAGGCAGAGGCCATCAGGTTTGGTGCAAATGATTGATATTCCATTATGGAAATGGGAAGAAGTTACTATGTACTTTGTCTCTAGTTTGCCCAGGTTTTTTAGGGGCAACGACTCCATTTGGGTGATTGTGGATAGATTCTCCAAGACCGCACATTTCTTACCTACGAAGAAGAAGCAATATGTTGAGAGTTTGGCCATGATTTATGTTGACAATATTGTAAAATTGCATGGGGTTGCAAAATCCATTATTTCGGATAGAGACCCAGGATTTACTTCAAGATTGTGGCAAGGTTTGCAAGTTGCCCTTGGTTCTCAAGTGAAGCTTAGCTCAGCTTTTCACCCCCAAACAGATGGACAATCCAAAAGGACAATCCAGACTCTTGAAGACAAGTTGAGAGCATGTGCTTTAGATTGGAAGGGTGATTGGGAGAAACATTTACCTCTTGTGGAGTTTGCCTATAATAATAGTTTTCATGCAAGCATAGGTATGGCTCCATTTGAGGCTTTGCATGGTAGGCCTTATAAATCTCCTTTGTGTTGGGAGGAAGCTAGTGATAGGCACTTGGTTGGACCTGAGATTGTGCAAGAAACTTCTAGTAAGATTCAACTAATTCAGCAAAGATTAAAGGTAGCTCATGACTGGCAGAAGAGCTATGTAGATACTAGAAGGAAGGATTTGTAATTTGAGGTGGGAGAGAATGTATTCCTTAAGGCCTCTCCAACAAAAGGGGTGATTAGATTTGGTCGGCGTGGAAAGTTGAATCCAAGGTTTATTAGACCATTTGAGATCTTGAAGAAGGTTGAAAATGTGGCTTATCAATTGGCATTACCACCATCTATGGCGAATATACATCCGGTATTTCACATTTCTATGCTAAGAAGGTATATTCGGGACCCATCTCATGTTCTTTCTTCTGAGCCGGCAGATTTGCTGCAAGATTTATCTTTTGAGGAGCAGCCTATAAAGATTCTGGACCGAAAAGTGTAGCATTTGAGGTTCAAGAGAATTTCCTTAGTGAAAGTTTTGTGGAGGAACTTTGCACAAGAAGAAGCATCATGGGAGTTCAAGGATGGATTGAAGATGAAATATCCATATCCTTTTGGTGAGTTTTCTTAGACTCAATCTTCGAGGACGAAGATTATTTACGTGGAAGAGAGTGTGATGTCCTAAAATTTCTTAATAGCCTTTAAATTTTAATTGATATTTATTTTATTGTGCATTTAGAAAATTTTGTGCATGTAGATATATGGTTTTGTGGCTTGTAGTGTAGAATGGTCTGTTCTTGGGTGGATGCAGGTTGACCTGTATTTCTGACGGCAACATCGACTGCCGTCAATAGCAAGTTAACGACAACATCCTTGCCGTCAACTCCTGGTAAACGTCCATATCGATTGACGCTTACTTTGTGTAAACGATAGTAAACCTTGATGTTTACTTCTTCTGGAACTGACAGCGAGATTCTCACAGTCCAGCTCTGGTAGAGTTATGGTAAGGGTTAGTTTTATGGCAACCTTGGGGGTTACAGATCTGGGCTCGAGGGTTTGGTTTGGAGAGGCCATCCCTTTTATAAAAAGGGAGGGTTAACCTCTTAGAACTGGGTTTTGGGTGTCTTCTCAAAGCTTCTAAGAGAGTGGGAGGAAGAACCGGCGATTCGATCTCGTGGAGGCTTTGACCGAGTTTCTGCAAGTTGAGAACTGGTGTTTTTGAACGCTAGAGGCGTCTCCAAGGTGTGCATATCATTGGGGACCGGCGGAACTAGGGTTTCAGCCCAGAAGGAGAACTGTCTTGGTTGGCCAAGGCGGGCTTCATCGACTAAATCTATGAATCTCTTGGTGTTTTAGAGGCAAGTAACCTAGGGATCAGGTTCCTAACTCTATATTTTACCATTTTTCAATTTTTACAGATTTAAAAGAAGTGAAAACAATCAGATTTTGGGGTTTACATGGGTCTCGGATGAGTTCAGTTTTTCTGTCAAGTTAACATCCACCTTGACTAACATCAAGGATGAGCATAACGTCCACTTTGTTGTCGTCTACTAAAGTTAGCGGCAACAGGCTTGCTGTCCAGTTCTTCTGTTCACTATTTTGACCTGTTTTTATATTCAGATTTATAATTTCATGCTTAGACTTCGAATGGACTTTCTGTAAAAGGTGTAGTACTCAGTAAAACAACTTTTTGATATACTATAAATTTGGGTAATTTCTGTAGACATCATGATTTAGGGTAAATTTCTAAAATTTGAAATTAAGCTTAAATTTAATAGAAAATTTCGCATGTGATGCATGCTCGTGATAAAAAAATTGTGATTTCAATGTAGTAATACATGACAGGGATGTACCATACTGTGTTATATCTGGAATCCAAAATGACTATTTTCTGTAATTTCCATGACTAAAGAACATAGATTAGTAGTACTATTTTAAATTGATAATTAGTTTCTGAATTTCAAAAATCATGAGATTTTGAAAAGTGGTTTGTATTGTTATAATATGTGCATATAAAAAGAGTGAATCATGTTGACAGACAGTTTCATTATATTGGATTTTTCTCTATTTGTAGCACTGATGTGAATACTGTGAAAATTAGATTTTATGTCAGAAAATTTTGAATAATTGCTGGTTTTATCTAGGTCAATAGAGGCACATTTTGGAAAACTTCTAAGAATTTTAGATGACTATAACTATTTATGTCTGATTATTGCTATGAGAATTATGTTTTTTTGAAATAGATTGTGGAAAAATGTTAAAAATTATAGCATGTGATAAATTTGAAATCAGTCTCTGTTCATATGTATATGATTTGGAAACATGATATGTTGCATTTGAAATTGAAAAATTTGTACATGAATATGTATATGGCCAATAAGACACTACCACCATAGAAGTAATCTAGAGCAGGACCACAGTAATGCCCCTATGGAAATGTTCAATATGTTATATGTTCCCGAGGGCACGGGAAGAAATCTTGGAGGTGGACAAGTACCACTGATTAAGATGGGGAGGGCTTCCCCGCATATTGCGCAATAACCAAAACTCTATCACTAATTGCCTAGGTGATGAGTATATGTAACATGTGTATCTGACTTCTAATGGGTGGCTTGGACTGTGTCTTAGCGAAAGAAAATTTGTATATATGTATATGTTATGAACAATGTTTGTTTTCAACTCTATAAAGATTTCATGTAACACTTGTTTTATTTCCATTTGAGTGAATGATATGAAGTCATGCTTAATATGCTATTTCTTGGAACCATGTATATAAATTGTACCATGTTATATCTTGAATCCATATCATCATGTTCAGATCTGAAATCTTTTAGTAAGAATAAATATTGTGTAGTTAAGATCATCTTGGAATCATGCCTTCTCTAAGTAGCAATTGTATTCACTTGTGGTTTAAATTGTGAAGGATAAATGTACATAATGCAATTAGTATGATTGCTGAATTTTATATGTATTAACATATTTTGAAACCTTTAGGTATATGTTAGATTGGTAATACATTTTTGGGTTGCTTGCTAAGTCTTTGTTGTAGACTCATACTTGCTTAACATTTTAGGTGAGGTAGCGGATCCCGAGGCTTTGATAGCGGGATCGGATTCGGAGCGAGAGAATTGACTTAGAATGTGTGTTTGAGATAAAATTGTATGTGAGGAATTGATTATGTTATGAACATTGTAATTGAACTATTTATAGCATTGTGGACTTTTTTAATGGACTATGGACTTGATTATTAATGTTGATGAGTTGTGCTTTATTTTCGATGCATTATTCTTTATTTGTGAATGAATCAACCTACGTTTGACATATGTTGGGGTGTGTTCCCCATGTAATACGTCCCTTAGACTCGATGAGAGTTGGTATAACTGAACCGCGTCTAAGTGGGGTGTTACATTATTTTTGTTCACTACTCGACTGGATGGCTCTTTCCGACCACCTGGTCAGTGGTGAACATTCGAGACAAAGCCTTCCGCCCCCCGACTCTTGTTGCATCCGAGCTCTCAGAGTTCGAGTCTCTACAAGCTGTGGATCCTCCCAACCTATTCAAGCCTTCTGAGAAGATGTTCAAGATGATTGTAGAGGCTAACCGAGGACTGATCTTCTTGTCGACGTTTACCATTGGCCACCGTTAAATTGTTTCTAAGAACTTACTATTTTTCTTCTCTTGCATTAATGGCCAATAAGAGAAAGTAGTCTACTTCGTCATTTAGAGAGAAGGGCAGTCTCTCCCTTTCCGAGTTGGCTGCGCGCAAGCTCATGACTAGGGAGAAGAAGAGTGTGAGCCTTTGCACGAAGCTTGCTCACTCGACCGAGGCCAACGTTCCCGACATGGCCCCATCACCTCCGGCCACTCAGAAACAGTAGTAGTTGCCGAAGAAGAGGAGGCCGACTAAGCATTCTCGGCCTACTACGGGGTCGGCATCAGCCAAGGTCACTTCCTTGGGCTCCTCTCAGCAATAGGCACCCGAGTGGTTAGGAGAGTTTAGTGCCACCGAGTGGAGGCGCCAGTCGCTCCCAACCAAAGCCAAGGCTCGCTCCTTGGCCTAGAGACCTCGCCAGATAATCGACGACTTCTACGCATCAGTGCAGAGTAAGATGGCATCATTCAAGGTGCACCTACACCAGGCTGAGGCATCGCATGCATCCACTGAGGTGCGATTGGCCGAGGCTAAGAAGAAACTTGCTGCTGAAAAGCATCTCTGAGCGAAGGAGGCCAAGCAAGCAAGCAGGGCCGAGGGAAATGCCAACAAGCTCCTGAAGTCCCTTCAGGCCTAGAAGGAAGCCCACAAAGCCGATCTTCAGATCTATGAGGAGACCAAGGCCAGTATCCCTCAGATGTTGGGCGACGAGGGAAGGAAGGTCCTCATCAAGTACCGCGAATCTGACAAGCTGAAGGCCGAGGTAGTCAAGCTCTTCCGAGAAGGGTATGACTTCTACCTTGGGCACATAAGGGAAAGGCACCCGAGCCTCGACCTCTCTGAGTTGGTGTTTGCAGACAAGGAAGATGATGATGACGTTGATGTTGAAGTACCGGTCGATGCCGTTCTGTATTCCGCTACTGTTGAAAGCGACCTCATCCAGTGAACTGACATCCACGTATCTTACGAGTGCCAAACCGACCTCACATTCATGTAACGTCGGCATCGTCTCTCGATTCTTGACGAGTGCCGAAGCGGCCTCGTCCAGCAAACTATGACGTCCACATATCTCACGAGTGCCAAGTCGACCTCGCCTTCATATCACGTCAAATGTCGTCTCTCAGTTCCTGACGACTGCCGAAGAGACCTTGTCCATCAAACTACGATGTCCACGTATCTCACGAGTGCCAAAGCGATCTCGCCTTCATGTCACATCAGACGTCGTCTCTCGATTCCTTACAAGTGCCAAAGCGATCTCATTCAGCAAACTATGACGTCCACATATCTCACGAGTGCCGAAGCGACCTCGCCTTCATATCACATTGGGCGTCGTCTCTCAAATTCTGACGAGTGCCGAAGTGACCTCATCCAGTGAACAATGAGGTCCACGTATATCACAAGTGCCGAAGCGACCTCGCCTTCATGTCACGTCAGACGTCGTCTCTCAGTTCCTGATGAGTGCCGATGCGACCTCGTCCAGTGAACTACGACATCCACGTATCTCACGAGAGCCGAAGTGACCTCGCATGTGACTACTGATGCTGTCAATGAATGATGATGCTATAAAGTGACTTGCCAATTTCCAATAGTTCAATCACAGTTAAATCGTGCAGATGCAATAGAAATTCCACTTTTACTGACACATCGAGAAGTAATAATTTAGGGGCTCGACTTTCTAAACATTTGGTCACAAAAATCTTGAACATTAGATACGAGACAACTAGCAAATGTAAAACAGTGGAGACACCAACTCATCCGGTGGTCGGCCACTCAGTCCCCCAGTGGGAGGCTTGAAATCTACTAATAGATTCACCATTAACTACATGACGATGCTCTGAGCGACTCATCGTTGGCCTTCCTATTGGTCCCCTGGAGATACTCGTCTACACGACCTCATATGCTCCAGGACGCTCCTTTGTTGATCACGGGCGACGCCTCAAGTGGTCACCTATGCTTGCATTCATAGATTTCGAGATCAACTATGGGTGAGTGGCGGGAAACCATACTAACCTTTAGTAGCGCTTCCCCATAGACGACGCCAATATTGGGGTATGTGCAACTGAGGTCGGCCTGTGCCTAGGTAACTTTGGCCGAGGCAAGAGCTGAGATGACCAAGCTGGGGGAAGCCCTCCGGGGCACGCCGAGCTGACGTGAGATGCAGGCTCCAAGATCCCGATCTGACCTACAAAGCACATCGAGAGGCCTTGACAAGGAGACACTTTGATGCTCTTGTTAGTCGGTAGCCAAGTAGAATGGCCTAGCCTATGGGGTGGAACCACGTACCTACGTCTGTGGAGTGTCTACCTCTTTTATAGGGTTAGGAGATACGTGTGACAGTTGGACGACCTCGCAATTGTCACTAGGGGTCTCCGTGATTGTTGCCAGATTGCGGTTGTAATCAGCATGCCAGATCATCGAGATCGTTGTCTTAATGGCCGCAATTACCAAGCGCACGATCCTCATATGTTACCCTAAGAGCTACTGCATCGGTTGTTACATGAGCCATGCTCTAGGAATCTTGCGGACGTGTTGGGCTCCAGGCCAGCTTTATCTAAGCCGAACAATCTGCCCCGAGCCGAGATGAAGAAGTCGGCCCGAGGTGTGTAATGAGATCGATAAAGCCGATCTTGGTCATCGGCCTAGACGGCGGCTTCGTTCTGCTCAAGCCACGAAGGGACGTTGGCTTATGCACTCTGCGGGGTCTGGTGAACCGAAGATTTAGCCGACCTACGGGGAACTCCAATATCAAAACTTATTAGAATATTTCTATATTTATTACCTTAACTTTATTTTGGTTATGTCTGTCAACAAGAAACTCAAAGGAAATAAAAATTACATCAAGGATCACCACTGTAAGTATTCCAGGATTTTTCTAAGTCCATTAGAGAAGTTGAAGTTATATATTTATATATCTTTGCGTGTCTCACTCCGACCCTTCATAAGTCAAAGTGTGGTTGATTGATTTCACTATGACTTTACTCCAGTCGAAGTTTCACATCGATTACTTTTCTCTTAAAACATCAATTACCTTTTTCAAGTCCACATCGATTAGTGTTTTTAGTCCTCATCGAATAATGTTTTAAGTTTACATCGATTACTATTTCAAACATTGATTATGTTCAAACATCGATTGTCTTTCACATCGATCACATGAGCATCAATTACGCTTAAAACATCGATTACTTTTTTGGACATCGATTACCACTAGACATCAATTACTCTTCGACATCGATTGTCTCAAACATCGACTGTCCTAAACATCAATTATAGTTATACTCAAACATTGATTACAGTTAAACATCGATTGTCTTCATGGATTGTTCTTAATATCAATTACTCTTTGAACATTGACTGTGTCTTAATATTGATTAATCATTGAACACCGACTATGTCCTAACATCGATTACTCTTTGAACATTGACTATGTCTTAACATCGATTACTCTTTGAACATCGACTGTGTCTTAACATCGATTGGCATTATATTATCCATTGTTATTTTTGATATATTAGTTTCAAATACCTTGATAATTATCTGTGTAATAACCTTATTGATTGTGGTTGAATTTATAATGAATGTCCTTATGATTAATCTTTGTTATGAACATAACTAGGAACGTAGTATTTTCAAATCAGTTTTAAAGATGTGTATTTCAAATTTCCCGCTATCTGTTACATATCCTTCTTAAAAAAGCTTTTAAGGATATCTTCTTACATTATGACTTTTTGACTGACTACTATTTTCATGGTAAGTTATCTAATACTTTATGTATGAATAGAAAGGAACATATCTGTGTGTGGCTTACTTAGTCACGGGACACATTTCTCTTGCAAAAAGTGCTTTACGATTTGTCATTCTTATAATATGATCTAGGGGCCATCTCTTCAACTCTTCTTTAAGAGTGTTCCTCTTCCTGTGAGAAGAGAAGACCTACTGTGAGTAGGTGGTTTTATTCCCTTGCTGAAGGGAAGACCTATTGATACAGGTGGTTGTATTGCCTCTTCATGGGTTGAAGAGAAGGCCAGCGGGTGCTGGATGTGTAAGTGTCCTTGAGAGGGACTGTAGCCTTGGTTAGTGAAATCTCAAGTAGTTTTTTGGGGACTGGACGTAGGACTCCTGGTGATAGGAGGTCCGAACCAGGATAAACATCGTTGTGCATTTTTTGTGTGATTATTTTTATCTTACTTCTGCTGCTCACTAACTCTATCACCTGCGCTTAGTGTATTTCTATTTGAAGTTATTTTAAGCAGGAAAATTTTAAGATATTCTTGAAGCAAACCCATTTACCCCCCCCCCCCCTTTGGGCTAAAAATGAAACCAATACACTAACAAAAGACAATGAATATCTTACTGCTACAATTGAAAAATTCACAAACGGAAAATCTTCCTTAATATTAAAAGGGGCTAGAAGATCAGGAAAGAAAAATTTTGATTTAGGATACACTCCACCTGACAATGAAGAAACAATCATTCATCCTAAAATTTATCCAATGCCAAAATTTACAGTTGAACAAAATACCAATTATAAATCTAACATTAATTACATGCCAATTAAAATAGTAGATAATATCTCATGCTGCAGTCACTGCAATAAACTAGGTCACACTAAAATAACATGTACAATTAAACACTTAAAGTGGATTCCGAAAGAAACAGTGAGGAAACTAACAAACTAGGACCCAAAGAAACTTGGGTACCTAAATTTCAGTGATTTATTGCAGAGAAGCCTTAAGGGATGAAAGGGGTACCTGGACAGCGGGTGCTCAAGGCATATGACTGGCAACAAAAGATTGTTCTCGCACATTAAATATGAAGAAGACACAGTAACCTATGGTGATAATGGCAAAAGATCAGTGATTGGTTGCGGATCCATTGGAAACCAAGATAGAACTCTTATAGAAGATGTACTATGTGTTAAGGGACATAAGCACAACCAACTGTGCGACAAGGGACATCAGATCAAGTTCCAAGAATCTAAGTGTTTGATCATTAAGGATGGGGCAATTATCTTTGAAGCAAGTAGAGAAAAGAATCTGTATGTATTGCACTAAGAAGAATTGAAAATCAAGATATTTGTTTAGAAGCAAGTAAAGAGCCAAACACTGAACTATGGCACAGAAGGTTAGGCCACTGCAGCTTGGATAGCATAAGAAAACTCATCAAACATGATCTAGTGGAATGTTTGCCAAAGATACATTCAAAACTAGATAGCGTTTGTGAACCATGTGTGAAAGGATAACATACAAGATCCTCATTCAAATCCAAGACAGTAGTAACTACCTCCAAACCTCTAGAACTACTACATAGGGACTTGTTTGGACCAATGAGAACAACTAGTTTGGGAGGAAAGAATTTTGGATTTGTCATAGTTGATGATTATTCAAGATTTACATGAGTGTCTTTCCTTGAGCATAAAGATGACACATTTGAAAGTTTTGTGAAGTTCAGTAAAGTAGTTCAAAAGGATAAGAAGCTCAGGATCATTAGTATTTGTTCAGATCATGGAGGAGAATTCCAAAACAACAAATTTGCATAATTTTGTGATGATCAAGGTATAGAACATAATTTCTCAGCAGCTAAAACACCACAGCAAAATGGAGTAGCTGAGAGGAAGAATAGAACCTTGTTAGATATGGCTAGGACCATGCTATCTGAATATAACCTTCCAAGATACTTCTTGGCAGAAGCCATAAATACAGCATGTTATATCATAAATAGAGTCATGATCAGGCCAATATTGAAGAAGACTGCATATGAGCTGTATAAACAAAGAAAACCCAAGATCAGCCATCTCAGATCATTTGGATATTCATGCTTCATTCACAACAATGGTAAGAGAGATTTAGGTAAGTTGGATTCTAAAGCTGATGAAGGAATCTTTATGTAGTACACTTCTAAACCTAAAGGCTATAGAGTTTTTAATAAAAGAAGTTTATTAATTGAACAAACTATTCATGTTATTTTTTATGAGTCTAACCCTTCCTTGAGAAAGGAAGTCGATATTGATGATAAAAATGCAAAAAATCTCTCCAAGAAACTGAAGAAAACAACTATCAAAGATGATGAAGATCCACCCTTAGAAGAACTACAACATAAAGAAATTATTCATGATGATCTTCCGAAGGAATGGAGATACAAAAAGGATCACCCTATTGATAACATCATTGGAGATCCATCATTTGGGGTAAGAACAAGAGGTAATATTATTCCTTGTGATTATTTAGCCTTTGATCTCAAATTGAGCCGAAGACAATCAATGAAGCTATAAGGCCCTCGAATTTGGGCCTATTTGGGTTAAATTTTGTCATGTGATGTATATATACCTTATGTATGTAATTGAGTACATGTGTATATATATGTATAAGTATTTATAATTGTACATGTATATATGTATAAAACATACATGAAGTTTGCATTTAATAATTAAGTTATATGTATGATACATTGCATGTATATACCTAGTGTAAGCAGAATTACTAAAATTTTGTGTTCTGGCCGAAAACCCTTTTGGTGTTAGCATGTGTTGACGTTAAGGGGAGGTCAGCATCCACATCGATGGATGCTAACCCCTGACAGGTGGCCAAGGATCTAGACGTCTACTTCCCTAGATTTGTTGCGCTTCAGATCCAAAAACGTCCGCAATTTTCTCGGCCGTTGTTTAGGAAACCGTGCCCCAACAGTCATCCATCTCACCTATGCATACCCAAGACCCTGAGGTTGTATAAAAACACCTCCTTAGCGGCCAGATTGAGTCTTTTTGCTCTTTGGGCAAAACCCTAAAACCTTGTGCGAACCTGAGACTTTGAACTCTTTGATCCGGCAATTGGAGGCTTCTTCCGATGTTCTACCACGGTTGGGAGGAAGCCTGGACATAGAGGAAGGCTTCCCCGACAATGGTGTACTATCTGCTTCAACACAAAAACCAATTCGGGGAAGGATTTGAAGGCTTCTTGGCAATGGCCGAGCAGAGCTTCATTGACAAATAACTCCCTTTAGCAATTTATTTTAAGGCAAGTAACACTTGAGCATTGTCCATACATGCGTCTAGTATGTCCCAGGTATTTTTATGGATTTTATTCGTGTCCTGGAACCCCCGTTCTCTGTTATTTTGTGAGTTCTGTCTGCATTTCTGCAGACATGTACTTAACGGCATCATTTGCTGCCGTTAAGATCATATCTTGGCAGCAACCTTTGCTGCCGTTAACCTGGTTGGCGGCCACCTGTATGCCGCTGAGTTCTTCAGGTGGTGACAGTGTGCATGTCTGATCTTTGTAATTTATTTTCCAGATTTCCGAATATGAGGATATATTGTAAAAATGATATATTGTCAAGTGTCTCCAGTGGATCATACTGTGTTATTATGATGAATTTTTGTTCATTGCATTATTTATTAAAATTTCTGAAATCATTTGCTGGGCATGTTTTAGTCTTATTAATTATTGTTTATGTGGATCTGTGTTTAATTAGGATGTCAGGAAATTTTTGAGAGATGTACATATGTATCAGTTCATGCAATGAAACTTAGGTAAATATCTAATTATTGTGGGAATATTTAAAATTTCTGGAATGTAAAACAGTGAGCATGAGTTGTTTGTTTTAAATTTCAAATAAAGTGTATGATACATGATAAAATACCAAAAATTTTATGTGATATCGTGACTACAGATACAAGTTTTAGAACTATTAAATACATCGAGAACACTGTGAATCATGCTTAATTGCGTTCTTATTAATTATGTAGAATTCTTGTTCAATTTTTCATAAATTGTGTATGTGTTCAAAAAATATGAAAAATTGTATGTATGATGACTAACTTGTAAGCAGTCTGTAGTAAAATTTACATGCTCATTGGATAACAATAAGTGCTGATTTGGATTTAACATAGAAAAAGGACAATGTGGAGCATGCTTAGGATAATTGTTCATAATTTAATGAATTGCAGCATGATTAGGGTTACTTTATGACTTGTTTTACATTGTAAATAGTAACATGTTATTAGATAAATTGAACTATGAAATCATGTATAAATGAATGCAATAGTGTAAACAAGTGTATGTGAACTATGTTAATAATACGAAAACTGTATAAACTGTACCATGTGTGACACTGCTACCTTAGAGGGCTGTGGAACCGTACCGTAGTGAAGTCCCTACAGAAGGTTCATAGTGTGTGAAATCCTACGGGCAATTAGGATTAAATTCTGGAAGTGGACAAGTACCACTGGTTAGGGTGGATAGTGCTTCTCCCAGTTCTGCACAGTTAACCAATATCTATCACTATTTTGCCTAGGTGATAGGTATGTGAATGTGATTGTGTGTTTTTCTAGAGGTGGTTTGGACTATGTGTCATGGCATTTAATGTGAATAATGTGATTGTGTATAAGTGAAATGTGAAATTGTGAAATGTGTAAATGAATATGTGAATGTGTGAAAACCATGTGATAGCATGTGAATTAGTGAAACATTAAATGAGTATGTTAAATCCATGTCAAAATAGCAAGCTAAACATGATTATAATTGTGTTAAGTGTATGAGAATGTAAATAGAATCCATGCTAGGAGCAACACTTACAACATGTGTTATTTCATGCTTAAGTTGCATATATATATTGTAGTATGAATGGAATGAGTTTTAAGTTGATTAAGCCTGTTAAAGAAATGTGTGGAGAGCATGTGATAGGTTTTATACCTAATGTGAAAGGAAACATAAAGCATGTATCATGTCCTTTAATGTTATAGGAATTTCATGCATAGAATTTAAAAGGTTCAAACCATGTTACATGTGTTAATTGTTTTATTAGAAAATAAAATGTGCATATGATGTGTGTATGTATAATGTGCATGGATTCCTTGCTGAGTCTATTAGACTCACTCTTGCTTTGGCGTACAGGTGTGGCAGATGATTCCTCTTCTTTGGAGGAGACTATTAGCAGCGACTCTGAGCGAGAGGTGTAGCATCTCTTGTGAAGATTTTGTTATTGTACTTTCATTTCATAAGTATGTAATGAATGGTATGTAATTCAGATATGGATAATGTAATTTGATTTAGAATTTCAATTATGTGGACTTTAGTTTCATTCTTGTACTATATGGACTGTGGATAAAATGTGGATGATGGAATAATATTGTTGTTTATTTCCGTTGTTCTACATTTATATTTGTGTACGTCTCGACTTAGTGTACACGTTGGGTCAATGTCCCACTGTAGCGATGCTCATTATACCGACATGGGTTGGTGTAACCGTACCGCTATAAGGAGGGTTGTTACAGAGATTGGAATTAGAGCAACCGGTTGAGACTGTACATGAATATACACCATCATCTTCATTATATGCTAAGTCATTATAGATTGGTCCACATGTGTAGAAAATGATTAATAATGAATGAAAGATAGATAAGAAAATGGTTAGGAAATAAATAACTTAGTTTCTAATATTGATTAAATTGTTTTGCCGGATATGGCTTCTTGTGGCAAGCATGGTGCCCATGCTAGAGAGGATGAGCCTAGGCATGAGGAGAGGGATGAGCAGTAGGCCCGAGCTCCACAGGGACCTAATGTACTTCCTCCAACACCACTAGTTGATTATGGATTATTCATGCAAGGCCTGGTGCAGGCTATGCAGATGCAAGCACATACTCAGGCTGCACTTCAGGCTCAACTAGAGGCTCAGGTTCGCAATGTTAGATGGAAGTAGTCTATTTTCTTTTAAATATATGATTGATACATTGCTATTGTGTTATATATGTTGAATTGTATTGGTTGTTGTAGTAGGCTCAGGCACCAGTTCCCTAGGCTCATGACCATGGTGGACCTTCCATCATGGAGCAGTTCAAGAGGATGGATCCACCCTCTTTTAAGGGTGAGAGTGATCCACTACTTGTGGAGAGCTGGATGAGGGAGATCCAGAAGATCTTCCGGGCTATTAGGTGTGCTGAGGATGACAAGGTCAGCTTGGCCACCTATATGCTACAGGTATGTGTTAGTTGCATATGTATTTGTTTATGTTAAGTTAGAATTTTCTAGATTGATGCTTATGAAGGATGTTTTACAGGAGAGAGTCGATGTGTGGTGGTCCTCATTATTGCGTACCCGATTCGAGGACGGTGTTGTAGAGGTGGCTTGGGACGAGTTCGTGAGGCTCTTTCGGACCAAGTTTGTTCCCGAGCATATCCAGGACAAGATGAAGCAGGAGTTCCTCACCTTGACTCAGGGCTCCATGACTGTGCTCGGGTATGAGGCCATGTTTGCTGAGCTATCGAAGTATGCACCTCATATCATTGTTGATGAGCGCAGGAAGACGAAGAAGTTTGTGATGGGCCTAAATCCATCACTGCAATCGAGGCTTGTGGCATTCGATCATTGTACCTTGGATGAGGCTCTTAGTGCCGCGTGCCATAAGGAGAGTGAGATGGAGCAGTACTATGAAGAGAAGAAGGCTTCATAGAAGAGGCCTGCAACTCCTTTCCAGTGGTAGGATAGGAAGAAGGCAGCATATTAGTCACCACAGCGTCCCGTGGTAGCGGGCAGTCAGTACGTAGCTTCTCAACGTTCCCCCAGTAGTAGGCCTAGTGGCAAGAAGGAGTGCCCTCACTATGGAAGGGCACACGGAGGTACAAAGTGCTGGAAGTTGGCAGGAAAGTGCCTCAAGTGCAGGAGCAGTCAGCACCAGATCTGGGACTGTCCCCGACTTCAGCAGGGAGTCCAGCGACCAGCACCAGCTCCAGCAGCAGTAGCGCCACCAGCGCCAGCTATAGGATGACCAGGAAGGCCTCGAGCCCAAGCTCGATTGTTTGCCTTGGCAAGAGAGGACGCGGAGCAGGCAGAGTATGTCACTGAAGGTACAATTCGTTTCATGGGTGTGCACGCTTGGGTTTTATTTGATACGGGTGGTACTCACTCGTTCATTTCTGAGCGGTTTGCTAGGCAGTTAGCTTTAGAGTCAGGATTAGTGTCCGAGGAGTTAGACATTCCCTTATTTGTGCACACACCAGTGGGAACGATATCGACTAGGAAGTGCATTCTATCTTTACCTGTGTGCATTGAGGATGGAGTCCTAGAGGGGTGTTTCTTCTTGCTAAAGATGAAGGACTATGATGCAATTCTTGGTCTGGATTGGCTAGAGGAGCACTATGCATTAGTGGATTGTCGTGGGAAGAAGATTGTTTTCCGTATTCTTGGTGATGATGAGTTTTCACATCCATTTCCAAGGAACCTTGCGGGAAAGTTTTTTATCTCCGCCATGAAGGCGATGAGGATGGTAGGCAAGGGTTGTGATGCTTTTCTTGCCAGCGTGGTATTAGTACCAAAAGCTAATTAGTCACCTACCCTTGAGGAGATTGATGTAGTGCAGGAGTTTCCAGATGTATTTCTCGATGATTTGTCTGGATTGCCACCAGTTAGAGAGATAGAGTTTGCCCAAGAGTTGCTTCCAGACACCTCTCCTATCTCGAAGGCTCCATATCGGATGGCACCTGCGGAGTTAGCAGAGCTAAGGAAGTAGTTGCAAGATTTGCTAGATAAGGGATTTATTTGCCCTAGTGTTTCTCCTTGGGGCGCACCTGTCTTATTCCTAAAGAAGAAGGATGGGTCACTTAGGTTATGCAATGATTATAGAAAGCTAAACCAAGTGACTGTGAAGAACAGGTATCCCTTACCGTGGATCGATGATCTATTTGACCAGTTGCAAAATGCATCGGTCTTTTCTAAGATTGATTTACGGTCTAGCTATCATCAGTTGAGGATTAGGAGGGAGGATGTGTCCAAAACAGTCTTTCGGACCCGTTATGGACATTATGAGTTCTTAGTTCTTCCGTTTGGTCTAACCAACGCCCCTGCAACATTCATGGATCTCATGAACAGGGTGTTTAGGGCTTAGTTAGATAGTTTTGTTGTAGTGTTTATCGATGATGTGTTGGTCTATTCTCCAGATGAGGCCACACACCGTCAGCATTTGAGAATAGTGTTAGAAGTTCTTCGAGAGCACAAGCTGTATGCAAAATTCAGCAAGTGCAATTTTTGGATGCGTGAGGTTCGTTTCCTTGGGCATGTTATCTCCGGTGCTGGGGTAGCAGTTGATCCAGCAAAGGTTCAGGCTGTATTAGATTGGGAGATTCCCAAGACCGCATCAGAGATTCATAGTTTCCTTGGTTTATAGGGCTATTATCGGCGATTTATTGAGGGTTTTGCATCCATCGCCGTGCCATTGACTAAGCTAACCAGGAAGGGTGTGAAGTTTGTATGGTCCGAGGAGTGTGAGAGTAGATTTCAATTATTGAAAGCTATGCTCACATCTGCTTCGGTATTGGTTTTGTCAAGTGGTGATGAAGGCTTTGCCATTTATACTGATGCATCTTGGATTGGTTTAGGCTGTGAATTGATGCAGCAGGGTAGGGTAGTGGCGTATGCTTCTCGTCAATTGAAGGAGCATGAGCGTAACTATCCGACTCATGATTTAGAGCTTGCGGCAGTGGTTCATGAACTAATGATCTGCAGGCACTATCTTTATGGTGTCAGATTTGAGGTGTTCACTGACCACAAGAGCTTGAGATATCTTTTCTGCCAAAAGGAATTAAACCTAAGGCAGAGAAGATGGATTGAGTTTCTCAAGGACTATAACTTTGACCTTCAATATCATCCTAGAAAGGCGAATGTCGTAGCGGATGCTCTTAGCAGGAAGAGATTGTCACTCCAGCAAGATTGGAAGATGTTGGAGGATGTTGTTTGTGCAATGACTGAGTTAGAACCATTATGTCAAGCTTTCAAGGCTTACTTGTCCATCCGGTCTACTGTCTTGGATGAGGTGATCGAGTAGCAAAAGGCTGACCCTAGACTCCAGGAGTTAGTGGGGAAGGCAAGCATTGCTCGTGATGAGGATGGAGTGATTAGTTTTCATCATCGAGTCTATGTTCCAGATATAGTGGATGTCCGTGAGCATGTATTAGCAGAGGCTCATAGATCTAGATTCTCTATTCATCTGGGTAACACTATGATGTACCAGGATTAAAAGAGATCATTTTGGTGGTCTAGCATGAAGAAGGATGTAGCGGAGTTTGTATCTAGATGTTTAGTATGCCAGCAAGTGAAGGCCGAGTGGCAGCGACCATCTGTCCTTATGCAAAAGATGGAAATCCCAGTATGGAAGTGGGAGGCTGTCACTGTGGATTTTGTAATGGGTTTACTCAGATCAAGGAAGGGCAATGACTCGATTTGGGTAGTGGTAGATAGATTCTCTAAGACTGCGCATTTCTTACCTATGAAGAACAAGCAGTCGGTTGAGAGTTAGCTAGATTGTATGTCAGTAACATAGTTAGATTGCATGGTGTGCCAAAGTCGATCATTTTAGATCGAGATCTGAGATTTACTTCGAGGTTGTGGAAGGGTCTTCAGCATGCATTAGGTTCTGAGTTGAAGCTTAGTTCGGCGTTCCATCCCCAGACCGATGGACAGTCCAAGAGGACTATCCAAATGCTCGAGGATATGTTGAGAGCGTGTGTACTAGATTGGAAGGATGATTGGGAGCGTCATCTACCTCTTGTGGAGTTCGCATATAACAACAGTTTTCATGCGAGTATTGGTATGGCTCCATTAATTTGAGGCATTGTAGATCTCCTTTATGTTGGGAGGAGACTGGTGATATGCAGTTGATCGGACCGGAGTTAGTTCAGGAGACTTCGGATAAGGTCCAACTTATCATAAAGAGGCTTGTTGTCGCACAGGATAGGCAGAAGAGTTACGCCGACAATAGATGGAAGGATTTAGAGTTCGAGGTGGGTGAGCATGTCTTTTTGAATATTTCGCCTACTCGAGGTGTAGTTAGATTTGGCAGGCATAGTAAGCTAAGTCCTAGATTCATTGGCTCGTATGAGATTCTCAGACGATTGGGCAACGTGGCATATGAGCTAGCTTTACCCCCGGCATTAGCTAGTGTTCATCCTATATTCCACGTATCCATGCTCCGGAAGTATGTCCGAGATCCATCTCATGTTATAAGTCACGAGCCAGTGGAGATCTAGCCCAATCTATCTTATGTTGAGCAACCAGTAGCTATTCTTAACTGGAAGCTTCAGCATCTCCGGAACAAGAGCATTGCGTAGATAAAAGTACTGTGGCACAACTTCTTACGAGAGGAGGGTACCTGGGAGCTTGAGGATGCTATGAAGAAGAAGTATTCCCAATTGTTTAAGTAGTGTCGGTCTAACTTCGAGGACAAAGTTTCTTTAAGGGGGAGAGGGTGTAAGGCCCTCGAATTTTGGCCTATTTGGGTTAAATTTTGTCATGTGATGTACATATACCTTATGTATGTAATTGAGTACATGTGTGTATATATGTATAAGTATTTATAATTGTACATGTATATATGTATATATATATATCACATACATGAAGTTTGCATTTAATAATTAAGTTATATGTATGATACATTGCATGTATATACCTAGGGTAAGCAGAATTACCATAATTCTGTGTTCTGGCCGAAAACCCTTTTGGCGTCAACATGAGTTGACGTTAAGGGGAGGTCAACGTCCACATCGATGGATGCTAACCCCAGACAGGCGGCCAAGGATCTGGACGTCTACTTCCCCAGATCTGTTGCGCTTTAGATCCAGAAATGTCCATGATATTCTCGGCCCTTGTTTAGGAAACCGTCCCCCAACGGTCATCCAACCCACCTATGCATACCCAAGACCCTGAGGTTGTATAAAAACACCTCCTTGGCGGCCAGATTGAGTCTTTTTGCTCTTTAGGCAAAACCCTAAAACCTTGTGTGGACCTGAGACTTTGAACTCTTTGATCCGGCAATTGGAGGCTTCTTCTGGCATTCTACCACGACTGGGAGGAAGTCTGGACATAGAGAAAGGCTTCCCCGATGACGGTGTACTATCTACTTCAACATAAAAACCGCTTCGGGGAAAGATTTGAATGCTTCTTTGCACTGGCCGAGGAGAGCTTCATTGACAAATAACTCCCTTTAGCGATTTATTTTGAGGCAAGTAACCCTTGACCATTGTCCATACATGCGTCTAGTAGGTCTCAGGTATTTTTATGGATTTTATTCATGTTCTGAAACCCCCGTTCTCTCTTATTTTTGTGAGTTCTATCTGCATTTCTGCAGACAGGAACTTAACAGCATCATTTGCTGCCATCAAGATCAGATCTTGGCCACAACCTTTGCTGCCATTAACCTAGTTGGTGGCCACCTGTGTGCCGCTGAGTTCTTCAGGTGGTGACAGTGTGCATGTCTGATCTTTCTAATTTATTTTCCGAATTTCCGAATATGAGGATATACTGTAAAAATGATATATTGTCAAGTGTCTCTAGTGAATCATACTGTGTAATTATGATGAATTTTCATTCATTGCATTATTTAATAAAATTTCTAAAATGATTTGTTGGGCATGTTTTAGTCTTATTAATTACTGTTTATGTGGATCTATGTTTAATTAGGATGTGAGGAAATTTTTGTGAGATGTTTATATGTATCAGTTCATGCCATGAAACTTACGCAAATTTCTAATTACTGTGGGAATGTTTATAGTTTCTGGAATGTAAAATAGTCAGCTTGAATTGACTGTTTTAAAATTCAAATAAAGTGTATGATACATTTTAAAATACCAGAAATTTTATGTGATATCGTGACTGCTAGATACAAGTTTTAGAACTGTTAAATACATCAGTAACACTGTGAATCATGCTTAATTACATTCTTGATAATTATGCAGAATGTTTGTTCCAATTTTCATAAATTGTGTAGGTGCTCGAAAAATATGAAAAATTGTGTGTATGATGATTACCTGTAAGCAGTCAGTAGTAAAATTTTCATGCTGATTGGATAACAATAAGTGTTGATTCGAATTTAACATAGAAAAACGACAATGTGGAGCATGCTTAGGATAATTGTTCATAATTTAATGAATTGCAGCATGATTGGGGTTAGTTTATGACATGTTTTACAATGTAAACAGTAACATGTTATTAGATAAATTGAACTATGGAATCATGTATAAATGAATGCAATAGTGTAAACAATTGTATGTGAACTATGTTAATAATACGAAAACTGTAAAAACTATGCCATGTGTGACACTACTACCTTAGAGGGTTGTGGAACCGTACCGTAGTAAAGTCCCTACGGGAAGGTTCATAGTGTGTGAAATCCTACGAGCAATTAGGATGAAATCCTGGACGTGGATAAGTACCACTGGTTAGGGTGGAGAGTGCTTCTCCCCGTTCCGCGCAGTTAACCAAGATTTATCACTATTTTGCCTAGGTGATAGGTATGTGAATGTGATTGTGTGTCCTTCTAGAGGTGGTTTGGACTATGTGTCATGGCATTTAATGTGAATAATGTGATTGTGTATAAGTGAAATGTGAAATTGTGAAATGTGCAAATGAATATGTGAATGTGTGAAAACCATGTGATAGCATGTGAATTAGTGAAACATTAAATGAGTATGTTAAATCCATGTCAAAATAGCAAGCTAAACATGTTTATAATTGTGTTAAGTGTATGAGAATGTAAATAGAATCTATGCTAGGAGCAACGCTTACATCATGTGTTATTTCATGCTTAAGTTGCATATATATATATATATATATATATATATATTGTATTATGAATGGAATGAGTTTTAAGTTGATTAAGCATGTTAAAGAAATGTGTGGAGAGCATGTGATAGGTTTTATACCTAATGTGAAAAGTAACATAAAGAATGTATCATGTCCTTTAATGTTATAGGAATTTCATGCATAGAATTTAAAAGGTTCAAACCATGTTATATGTGTTAATTGTTTTATTAGAAAGTAAAATGTGCATATGATGTGTGTATGGTTAATGTGTGTGGATTGCTTGCTGAGTCTATTAGACTCACTCTTGCTTCGGCATATAGGTGTGGCAGGTGATTCCTCTTCTTTGGAGGAGAGTGTTGGGAGCGACTCCGAGCGAGAGGAGTAGCATCTCTTGTGAAGATTTCGTTGTTGTACTTTCATTTCATAAGTATGTAATGAATGGTATTATGTAATTCAGATGTGGACAATGTAATTTGACTTAGAATTTCAATTATGTTGACTTTAGTTTCTTTCTTGTACTATATGGACTGTGAATGAAATGTGGATGATGGAATAATATTGTTGTTTATTTCTACTGTTCTACATTTATATTTGTGTACATCTCGACTTAGTGTATACATTGGGTCAATGACCCACTATAGCAATGCTCATTATACCAACGTGGGTTGGTGAAACCGTACCGGTATAAGGAGGGTCGTTACAGAAGCACTGTCTGATGAATCTTGGATTTTAGCCATGCAAGATGAACTTAATCAGTTCATGAGAAATCAAGTTTGGTCCCTTGTTCCAAGACCATCAGATCATCCTGTGATTGGCACCAAATGGGTGTTCAAGAGCAAATTGGATAAAGCTGATGTTATCACTAGAAACAAGGCTAGACTAGTTGCTCAAGGCTATTCCCAAGAGGAAGACATAGATTTCAATGAAACCTATGAACCAATGGCTAGACTAGACGCTATCCGAATTTTACTTACTTATGCATGTGCATTGGATTTAAAACTTTTCAAATTGATGTAAAATCTGTATTTTTAAATGGTTATATAAAGGAGGAAGTCTATGTGGAACAGCCTCTTGGTTATGATGATTTAGATTATCCAAATCATGTTTTCAGATTACATAAAGCATTGTATGGATTAAAACAAGCACCTAGAGCATGGTATGAAAGACTTAGTGCATTCTTGCTAAATCATGGTTTTATTAGAGGTCAGGTAGATAGCACACTTTTCATTAAAACAAATGCCAAAAAAATATTACTTGTTCAACTTTATGTAGAAGATATTATTTTCGGATCAACTAATGAATCCTTGTGCAAGTATTTTGAGAAGCTCATGCAGGGAGAATTTGAGATGAGCATGATGGGAGAACTCAACAACTTCCTTGGATTACAAATAAAGCAAGACAATGAAGGAACACATATTTGTCAAGCAAAATACACCAAGGAACTTCTAAAGAAATTTGGCTTTGAAAATGTCAAACCACTGTCCACTCCCATGAGCACATCTACCTGGTTAAACAGTGATCCAGAAGGTAAGAAAGTTGATCAAAAACTTTATAGAGCTATGATTGGATCATTGCTATATTTATTAGCCAGTAGACCCGATATTTTATTTAGTGTATGCATATATGCAAGATATCAATCTGATCCTAAGGAATTTCATTTAATATCTGTTAAAAGGATTTTTTGATATTTAGCTAAAACTCATGACCTAGGACAATGGTATCCTAAATCATATGAAACTAGTTTAGTGGGATAATCTGATGTTGACTAGGCTGGATGTAATGTAGATAGAAAAAGCACCAGCGGTGGTTGTCAATTTCTTGCAGGATACTTGATTTCATGGTCCTCAAAGAAGCAAAATTCACTAGCATTATCAACAGCTGAAGACAAATATGTAGCTGCTGGAAGCTATTGCACTCAACTCTTTTGGATCAACAAACAGCTTGAAGACTATGGATTGCACATCAAGACCATCTCATTACTTTGCGACAATACAAGTGCGATAAATCTCATGAAAAATCCAGTTCAGCACTCCAGGACGAAACATATAGAGGTCAAATATCATTTTATTAGAGATCATGTAACTAATGGTAATATAAATATTTCTTTTATAAAAACATTAAATTAGTTAGCAGATATCTTTACAAAAGTCTTACCTAAAGAGAGATTTGCATCTCTTAGAAGGGAATTAGGCATGTGTAATTTGTAATAGATATGTCTGTATGTAACTGAAATAATAAATTTCAGAATAATATTTATCCTTCCTGCTAGATTTATGTAAATCCTTTATTGCTTGCGTCATAAATTGCTATGGCATTTGAGATCAATTCTTTATTGTTTGTGTTCTTATTTCCTCTTTTGTCGCTATCCGCCTTTATGCTCTGGCATTTTAAAAAGCTACTTTATGTCCTGTCGTTATGTCCGAAATCCTTGCCTCATCGATTTCCTCTCTCTCTCTTATCTCCTTCAATTTGCTTGCTTGTGAAACCCTCATCGACTCCAGAATCCCCTTAGTGCGGTTTTGAAGGATCTCTCTATTCCCCCTCAAATTTCTTGAGGGTTCTTGTTCCTCTCTTTCCCCCGATCCTCCAGAAACCTTCCCTTCTCGATTCCATGGCCGCTTCTGGGAGTTCCAGCATTGTGGGTGGTTACAGTGTCACCTACTGATAATCTCATAATTGTTATGAATAATTGTGCCATTTTAATGACAAATAATTGATAAATTCATAAATATTAGATTACATGGGCGATAATTGATTAAATATCTATTGTGTTGTATTTGCAGGTTAATGGGCCATTGTATGAAATGCTTAACGGGCCAATGGACAAAGCAATCCAACAGGGGTAAATCTGGCATATTCAGAAAGTTGCAAAACCCTAGCCGCCTATCTTTTTCTTTCTCCCTCTTCTTTCTATTTTTCCAAGATTTTCTCCCTATTTTTGAAAACCTCTCTTTTAGAGAGAACGCTCTCCTTGCCCCCTCTCCTGCGATCTCTCCTTCCCCCCTTCTCTTCTTTTTCTCTTCTTCTTTCTCTTTCTCTCTCACTCTCTTCTTTCTCTCTGGCCCGGTCTCTCTCTTCGGGAGATAGAAGCAGCAGCCCGCCTGCGAGGCCCGCCAGCACCTGTGCCAGTGTTCGCCCGCCTGCACGCGTCTGCCTGCGCCTGCGCACACCCGCGTCCGAGGCCACTAGCGTCCATGCCCGCCTCTGCCTTCACGCCCACGCCTGCGCGTGCGCCAGCAAGCCTACCCGCGGCCGTCCGCCCGCGGCTGCCAGCCCTAGCGCGCGTCGCCCACCGCGCCTGCCACCTTGGCCGCCCACCGCGGCCATTGCACCTTCTTCCACGTTGCATGCAAAAGCATGCAACGTGGTGGAGTGGAGCAAAATCGCGTTACTATAGCAGCTACAGTAAAGCGGTTTTCTACAGTGGCGCCCCCTATCTATCGCTTCCTCTCTCTCCTCTCTCTCTCGCCTCTCTCCTCTCTCTCTCTCTCACGTAGGCTCTCTCTCTCTTCTCTCTCTTTTCTCTCTTTTTTGTTTTCTCTCATCTCTCTTCTCTCTCTTTATGCTATTTCTCTCTCCTCTCACCCCTCCAGTTAGTTTAGTTTATTCCTACATTATGTTAAATAGTTATATTTATTTAAATAATGTTAGTTGTGGTTTGTTAATTATTCCTCCCACTCTCTCTATTCTGTCCATCACTCTATCATGTTTTTTTTTACAGTTTATTTAATTTGGATTAGGTAAGTGTGGTTAAATAATTACTTTCTGTTGTGTCTCTCTCTACTCTACTATTTATCTCTCTCTCAACCACCTTCTTTAGTTTAGGTTTATTTTGTGCAACTTAGTTTATTCTCACCACATTATTTTCTTAACTAAAAAAACTCATGGTTTTCAACTCTAAAATCTAGTTCTCCTTGGATTCGACTCGGCTCTCACCACTTAACTATTGTCAAAATAATTAGTGTAGGCCGAAACTTTTGAGATTGTTAGTCACGTGTTAAACGATGAATTCGTGGGCTATCAATTTTTAGCGCCGTTGCCGGGGAAATTAGATTTTTAGTTTTGATAATTTTGGTGTTATTTGTATATATTGATGCTAACATCTTCTTTCTTTTCGTAGGTGTCAAATTAAAAAAAAAAATGGAAAAATCCTGAAAATTACAAAAATGGAGAATCTGACAGAAATCTGTCACTGAAAGTAAGATCTGTAAGCAAAAGGGGCTGTCTTGGAAAAAATCTGAAAATTGCAGGAAAAATCAGAAAAAAAAAGGTAAGTTGAGGTGAGTTCCCTTCTCTTTCTCACTCTTTCCATTTGTTTTAATTTCCAAAAGAACGAGGGATTGCGTTGGAGGTAAGTACCATTAAAACTCTCTTGATTTAGTTTCCTTTCCTTAGTTACCATGTTTAGATAACTAAAAAAAAAATCAAAAAAATTCAATCACTTGAATCCAATAAAAGATGTCATGTCAAGATTAGAAACCTTCCATCTTTAGGACATACATCATTTAGATTTCCATCTTTAGGTAATCTCTCTTTTTTTTTTTTGAAAAGTTTCCTTTCTTGTCGAAGATTGCGGGAGGCAAGGTGAGAATCTCAACTTTTTAGAAAGCATGATCATGCATTGCCATGCTTGCATAGAACCCCTTGCTTGATTTTGTGGTGTGCACATCATTTCCAAAATACTTTAAGGGCAATTTCCTTAACAAGATAAGGTGCGGATTTGATCACCCTTCCTTAGCCCACAAACCACAATCTACTTGCATCTTTTGCATTCCCAAGCCCGAATAAAAGTTAGTAAACATTGGCCTTAGGGTTCACACTGAGGTTTAGGCCCACTTGGGCCCACTAATTGGTTTTGGAAACTGGCGTCTAAGGCTAGAGGTTAAAAGGCAAATGCCTAAGCGGGAAAGTGGTTCTCTAATTAGGTCCCTACGAAAGTAGGGGGAGCCTCCCACTACCCCACCTCTTACCTGGCCAGTGGATATACCTAATAGTGGACATAAATTGGTCTAGGTCACTTTGTGAGAAATCTCACTGTCAAATCCAAGATCTCTAGGTCAAATAGGGTAATTGTTTGAAACTTGTTTGTCTTTATTTAAAAAAAAAATCTAAAAAAAACAAATTTTAAAAAAAAAATCTCTCTCTTCTCTCATTTGGTCCTAGTGCATGCATGGTAGGAGATCACAAAGCCATAATTTTCTAGGACCAATCCCAGAAATTGAGAGAATTCTCCATCAAAGGAACAATCTTTTGAAAAATCAAATGGCTGAAAATCAGGATAATCAAGAAATCCCCAAACAAATGAAGGATTATTTCATTCCCAATCAATATCAACCTTCATCTTGTATTCATCTGCCACAAAATCAAGCCATCTAAGATGAGATTAAATCCAGCACCATCCAAATGCTCCCATCCTTTTATGGAAATACCAATGAGGACCCTTACAAACACATAGATGAATTTCTGGAGATTTGTTCCACTGTCAAGATCCAGAACTTCACTAATGATGCCCTCAGACTGACTCTTTTCCCATTCTTTCTTAAGGATAAAGCCAAATATTGGTTGGGCACTATAGGGAAACCCATTAGAACTTGGGCAGAAATGCAACAAGAATTTTTGAAAAAGTTCTATCCCATAGGCCGAACTAATACCATGAGAAGAGCCATTACTGGATTTTCTCAAACACTAGGGGAATTAATTCATGAGTCATGGGAAAGGTTGAAGGAGCTTTTCAGAAAATGCCCCCACCATGGTCTCTCAAGATGGCAAATTGTCCAAGCATTTTATGAGGGATTGACTGAACAATATAGACAAATGGTGGATGCTTCATGTGGAGGGGCTTTCATGAGTTGAAGTGAGAATGAGGCTTATGCTCTCTTTGAAATGTTAAGCGAAAATTCAATTAATCATGCCTCACTTTCTTCTTATGAGAGATCTGTCGGGCCATCCAAAAGGGCTGGGTTGTATGAAGTAAGAAATCAGGCCGAATCGGAGCCCAAATTCAAGAATCATCTCATGGCCCAAAAGTGGGAGAAAGTGGATACCATGGCCCAAACTGTTGCCTCTCTGGCTCAAAAGATGGACCAAATCTTGTCTAGGACCCATCAGGAATCCTTTGGCCCATCCCCCTCAAGCCCATATGTTGGCCCAGATTCCTATCATCAAAAAGTCTGTAGCCTGTGTGCTAGTCCAGCACACCATATTAATGACTGCCCAACTGCAGCTCAACTCCCACCTTTCATCCAAGAACAAGTCCAAGAACAGGTCCAAGCAACCCAGGGATTTCCCAAGCACAATCTTGACCCATTCTCCAATTCATACAATCCAGGCTGGAGAAACCATCCCAATTTCTCTTGGAAAAATCAACAAGTTCCACCTCAAAGACCGAACCCATCCATGCCTCAAGCCCCAAAACAACCATTCCAGAACCAGTTTCAGGCCCAGCCGAATCCGTACAATGGAACTTATGCCAGAGGGCCTCATGCCCAATTCTCTCAGGTAGTCCAATATCCTCCTCCTCAACCCAAGCAAGTTCAACCTACCTTTCAACAACCTCCTCAACAATATTTTGAAGAACAATTCAATCAACTCCAACAAATCATCCTGGCCCAACAACAGCACTTGCACCAACAACAACAACTTTTGGCTACAAACCAACAGACCATGGCTAGGTTAGAAGCCCAAGTGGGCCAGATGGCCGAAACCACCATGAGAAGGGAAGTGGACCAACTGCCTAGCCAACCTGTGGCCAACCCAAGAAATCAACCACCAGGCTTTGCTTCACAACCAGGCCTCCTACCTCAACATGTCCAACAAGTCCAACCAAGAGGCCCACAATTGGAGAACATAAAAGCCATTTCAAGCCTGTGAAGTGGTAAGGTGCTAAGTGACCCACATAAGGGAAAAGAGGTTGTGAATAATCCTGAACTAGGGGCCCAAGATGACACTAGTGATAGTGAAGAGGAACCCGTTCAAACTAAGTTGGGGGAAGAGAACAAAGGAAAAGAGAAGGCTCATGAAAATCCAAATTCTTACCAGCCCAAAGTGCCATTTCCAAGTGCTCTAGAATCCAAGCCCATTAAGAAGAAGAAGTCGGTCCAAGATGAGGAGTTGTTGGAATTGTTCAAACAAGTTCACATCAATATTCCACTCCTAGATGCCATCAAGCATGTCCCGACTTATGCTAAATTTTGAAAGAAATGTGCACTCCACGAAGAGAATCCAAGACTACAATTCAGAAAATCTGGCTATCTGAAGATGTTACTGCAGTCTTGACAAACCACCTCCCTAGGAAGTTGAAGGACCCTGGTGCTCCCCTCATTTCATGTGATATAGGTGGCATAACCTTTGACCGTGCCCTTCTTGATTTAGGGGCAAGTGTCAATCATCTTCCCACCTTTATTTATGAACAGTTCAACATAGGGGAACTCAATCCCACTTCCATCATTCTGCAGCTGGCCGATCGTTCGGTCAAGACTCCACGGGGATTGATAGAGGATGTAATTGTCAAAATCAATGACTGTTACTTCCCCATGGACTTTCTCATCCTTGATATGTCCACCAACCAGGAGTTGAAACACACTCCTATCATTCTTGGTCGTCCCTTCCTCGCCACTGCTAGAGCCAATATCAACTGTGCTACGGGGATGATGGACATTTCATTTGGGGGACAAAAGGTTTCTCTCAATGTTTTTAAAGCTTCATAATATCCAGATCAAGAAGAAGGATGTCATTCTATTGACATTTTGACTGAGTCCATTGACAATGATCTTGATGTTGACCAACTTGAGGAGACCAATGCTTTACATGACTCACCACTCCGTCTGGCACCATGGTCCAAGGTCGAACCTCAACCGGCCTTGCAATCTGCACCAGCTCTACCTTCACTTCAAAGCCCTCCAGGTCTTGAGCTTAAACCTCTTCCAGACTCCCTCAAGTATGTATTCCTAGGCCCAAACCAAACTTTGTCTGTTATCATTGCCTCCAACCTAAGTCCTAACCAAGAAGCCCAATTGATAGAAGTCTTAGGGGAACATAGGAGTGCCATAGGATGGACAGTGGCTGACCTTAAAGGGATCAATCCATCTATTTGTAAGCACCACATCTACTTGGAGGACAATGTGAAACCAAGCCGGGAAATGCAAAGGAGGTTAAACCCCAACATGAAGGAAGTGGTGAAGAAGGAAGTAGTGAAGTGGCTAGATCCTGGAATTTCTTATCCAATATCAGATAGCCAGTGGGTCAGCCTAACCCAAGTGGTTCCCAAGAAGTCTGGGCTGACAGTGGTGAAAAATGAACAATGGGAGGAGGTACCCACTAGATTGACCACGGGATGGAGAGTGTGCATAGATTATAAGAAGCTCAATGCCATGACCAAGTAAGATCACTTTCCACTCCCATTCATGGATCAAATCCTTGAGAGACTAGCAGGCCAACAATTCTTCTATTTTTGGATGGTTATTCTAGGTACAATCAAGTGGAAATTTACCCAGAAGATCAAGATAAGACAACCTTTACGTGCCCCTATAGCACATTTGCTTTTAGGAGAATGTCATTCGGACTTTGCAATGCACCAGCCACTTTTCAAAGGTGCATGATGGCAATCTTCTCTGACATGGTGGGAGAATTCCTTGAGGTATTCATGGATGATTTTTCTATATATTGAGATTCTTTTGAAAAATGTCTGAAAAATCTGGAGAAGGTTTGGCTAGATGTGTGGAGACAAACTTGGTTCTTAGTTGGGAGAAGAGCCACTTCATGGTTCGAGAGGGCATAGTCTTGGGCCACATTGTGTCTGAGCGGGGTATCGAGGTAGATAGAGCCAAAGTTGGCCTCATTGCTGATCTTCCTCCCCCTACCTCCGTCAGACAGATTCGTGCATTTCTTGGCCATGCCGGCTTCTATCGCCGGTTCATTGAAAATTTTTCCAAAATTTCCCGTCCCTTAACTCTTCTCCTAGTAAAGGATGTCCCATTTCAATTTGATGATGCTTGTTTGGAGGCATTCACTACTTTGAAAGAGGCTTTGACCAAAGCTCCCATTCTTCAAACTCCTGATTGGTCATTGCCCTTTGAGATCATGTGTGATGCCTCTGACTATGCCATAGGTGTTGTTTTAGGACAAAGAATTGATAAACGTCCTGTGGTGATTTATTATGCGAGTCGCACCCTCGCTGATGCTCAATTGCACTACACCACCACAGAAAAAGAACTCCTTGCTGTGGTTTTTGCCCTTGAAAAATTTCGATCTTATCTTTTGGGGGCAAAAGTCATCATCTACTTAGATCATTCTGCTTTGAAGTATCTCCTGGCAAAGAAGGACTCCAAACCAAGACTCATCATACGGATCCTTCTCCTTCAAGAATTTGATTTCGAGATTCGGGATAAGAAAGGTACTGAAAATGTGGTTGCTGATTATCTGTCCCGAATTCTCATCCCAGAAAGTGCTCCCATGCATGACTCCTTTCCCGATGAACACCTCCTTGCTATTTCTCATAATACACCCCCATGGTATGCTCACATTGTCAATTACCTTGCGGTGGGGCAAATTCCTAAAGGATGGTCAAAGAATGAATGGGATCATTTTTTCTCTAAAGTGAAACACTATTTCTGGGATGACCCTGAATTATTTTTCATGGGTCCAGACCAAGTCATTAGGAGATGTGTCCCTGAGGAAGATCAACAAAGCATCCTCAATTTCTGTCACACTCTAGCCAGTGGGGGACACTTCTCGGGGAAGAAAACTGCTGCCAAGGTCTTACAAAGTGGGTTTTACTGGACCACATTGTTCAAGGATGCTTATGAATTCCGTAAGACCTGTCTGAGATGCCAAGCAGTAGGCAACAACTCTCGGAGAGACATGATGCCACTAAACCCCATTTTGGTGGTAGAAATTTTTGATGTCTGGGGGATCGATTTCATGGGTCCATTCCCTTCATCCTTTGGCAATGAGTATATCCTTGTGGCAGTTGATTATGTATCTAAATGGATTGAAGCCATTGCCACCCGCACCAATGATCATAAGGTTGTCATGAAATTTGTGCGGAGGAATATCTTCTCTAGGTTTGGGTGCCCTCGGGCCATCATAAGTGATGGGGGATATCACTTCACTCATTCCCAATTTCAAGCTTTGCTTAAAAATTATGGGATAACTCACAAAATTGGTACCCCCTACCACCCCCAGACCAGTGGCCAAGTGGAAGTGTCCAATAGGGAGATCAAGAACATTCTCCAAAAGACTGTTACGCCCGATAGGAATGATTGGTCAGAAAGGCTGGATGATGCTTTGTGGGCCTATCGGACTGCTTATAAGACTCCCATTGGCATGTCTCCCTACAAGTTAATTTTTGGTAAAGCTTGTCACCTTCCTGTTGAGTTGGAGCATAGAGCTTATTGGGCCATTAAACAATTCAACCTTGACTTAGCCCAAGCTAGATCACACAAAGCCCTCCAACTACATGAGCTTGAGGAATTGCGCAATGAAGCCTATGATAATTCCAAAATTTATAAAGCCAAGACCAAAATCTTTCATGACAAACGCATTTTTAGGAAATCCTTCCATCCCGACCAAAAGGTTTGACTTTTTAACTCTAGGCTGCGCTTATTTCCAGGTAAATTGAAATCTCGATGGGATGGACCATTCATTGTGGTAAAAACTTTTGACCATGGTGCTGTTAAAATTCTTGATCCTAAAAATGGTCAAACTTTCACTGTTAATGGTCAACGTCTCAAACTATACATGGAAAACATGCAGCTCTCACCTAATGAATCCATTCCCTTGAATGATCTTGAGTAGATGCGCAGGAACTTCATTTGTGTCTGGCTGAAGACATTAAATTTAGCGCTTATTGGGAGGCAACCCAATATTTTTAGGTCATTTAAGTTATTTTTCTTTTCTATTGTGTTCTAGGTTTTTGGAAGGCTAGTGAGCAACCCATTACCTTTGCTGAAGCCTGTGTGCCACCACCCTCATGAGATCATCAGGTTGCATCTCTCCTTTCTTAACGTACATTGACTTTAATCTATGTTCATTACTTTTATGCCATTGAGAACAATGTCATTTAAGTTGGGGGAGGGCAAATCTTTCAAATCTTTAAATCCTAAACATCCCAAGCATTATTCTATGCTCATTTACTTCATGTATCATTTTTTATGGGAGGAATACATCATTCTAGACTGATTTTACACTAAGTATATACTTGTGCTAGTGGCACGCTAAAGGATGAATTTTATGGTTATATTCTTAGCATTTTCCTCGAGCTACATTTGAAATGTTATTGAACTTTCACACATGTATTAGATGATGAATAAGTGTCATTCAAGAGGGTGATGAGGGTTTTACCTAATACTCATGATGAAGATTGACATTCTACACTCTTATTGAAAACTAATCATGGGGAAAAAGCTACCTGCCTGCAAGTTATGAAAAAAAAAAAATGAAAAAAAATGATGAAGGAAATCCCTAGCTTAGTAACAGGGCCTCGACACCTCATGAAGTGTTGAAGTTCGCGTCAAACAGTGAAAGGATATCCAAAGAAAGAAAAAAAAAATGATATCGAAGGATGAAAATAAAAAGGCAGAGTGAAAGCTACCTGTAATTCGAGGATTGGATTTTAGGAGTGTAGAATTGATATCATTTCTAAGTAATGGGTCAAAAACTCATACACTATCTTAGTAATGCTTATTGATCATAAGTGCATACATGAAGGAAATAATAATTTCAACTGTATCTTGAGGAACTGTCTAATAACATGAACTGCATGATTATCTTTGACACATGCTACTAGAAATGGAAATACTTATTGTTGATCAGTCTTATCTCTGCTTTCTTGACATGAAAAATGATGTCTGAAGTTCCTGTTAGTCCCAATTATTCACTTGTGTGCATTGCTAAGGGACTAGCAACGAGTAAGTTGGGGATGTGATAATCTCATACTTGTTATGAATAAATGTGCCACTTTATTGACAAATAATTGATAAATTCATAAATATTGGATTACATGGGCGATAATTGATTAAATATCTATTGTGTTGTATTTGCAGGTTAATGGGCCATTGTATGAAATGTTTAACGGGCCAATGGACAAAGCAATCCAACAGGGGTAAATCTGGCATATTCAGAAAGTTGCAAAACCCTAGCCGCCTGTCTTTTTCTTTCTCCCTATTCTTTCTATTTTTCCAAGATTTTCTCCCTATTTTTGAAAACCTCTCTTTTAGAGAGAACGCTCTCCTTGCTCCCTCTCCTGCGATCTCTCCTTCCCCCCTTCTCTTCTCTTTCTCTTCTTCTTTCTCTTTCTCTCTCTCTCTCTTCTTTCTCTTTGGCCTGGTCTCTCTCTTCGGGATATAGAAGCAGCAGCCCGCCTGCGAGGCCCGCCAGCACCTGTGCCAGCATTTGCTCGCTTGCGCGCGTCTGCCCGCGACTACGCACACCCGTGTCCGAGGCCGCCAGCGTCAATGCCCGCCTCCGCCTTCATGCCCGCGCTTGCGCGCGCGCCAGCAAGCCTACCCGTGGCCGTCCGCCCGCGGCTGCCAGCCCCAGTGCACGTCGCCCACCACGCCTGCCACCTTGGCCGCCCACCGCGGCCATTGCACCTTCTTCCACGTTGCATGCAAAAGCATGCAACGTGGTGGAGTGGAGCAAAATCGTGTTACTGTAGTAGCTACAGTAACGCGATTTGCTACAGTGGCGCCCCCTATCTATCGCTTCCTCTCTCTCTTGCCTCTCTCCTCTCTCTCTCTCCTCTCTCTCTCTCTCACGTAGGCTCTCTCTCTCTTCTCTCTCTTTTCTCTCTTTTTTGTTTTCTCTCATCTCTCTTCTCTCTCTTTATGCTATTTCTCTCTCCTCTCACCCCTCCAGTTAGTTTAGTTTATTCCTACATTGTGTTAAATAGTTATATTTATTTAAATAATGTTAGTTGTGGTTTGTTAATTATTCCTCCCACTCTCTCTATTCTGTCCATCTCTCTATCATGTTTTTTTTTTACAGTTTATTTAATTTGGATTAGGTAAGTGTGGTTAAATAATTACTTTCTGTTGTGTCTCTCTCTACTCTATTGTTTATCTCTCTCTCAACCACCTTCTTTAGTTTAGGTTTATTTTGTGCAACTTAGTTTATTCTCACCACATTATTTTCTTAACTAAAAAAACTCATGGTTTTCAACTCTAAAATCTAGTTCTCCGTGGATTCGACTCGGCTCTCACCACTTAAATATTGTCAAAATAATTAGTGTAGGCCGAAACTTTTGAGATTGTTAGTCACGTGTTAAACGACGCATTCGTGGGCTATCACCTACCTCACGACGGAGCAATAGGAACATTTTGCTACTGTAAGGATCAAGGTTTGTAGAAACAAGGCAATGGAAATAGAAGACTTGGAGAAGCATGGCATGCACAGCATAGGCGAAGCCATTTAGAGGATGAAGTGAACAAAGATGTGCACTGTTTCTGAACTGAGTTATCCAGACCTCGCGAAAGCTTTCTATACTTGCCTAAAATCAGAAGAAGATGGGCCTCTCTCTTCCACCGTCAAAGGTACACACATTCATATCACTCATGATAGTTTGGAAAGATTATTTAGAGTTTCTGCAGTCGGACACAGTTTGGTGGACTCAGTGGACATTCATGCCAAGGGGCTAGGAATCATTGGAACAAAGTACAAACTGAAGGATGGGAAGATCGACATAAACTAGCTTAATGCTTTTAATAGAATATTGCACTGCATAGTCTGTCAGATTTTGGTGCCGAAAATTGCTACTTTTTCAACTTGCCCAAAGGGAGATTCTGATATGATGTTCTGGGCCACCCAAGGTCAAGATATCAACATGGCTCAAGTTATAATAGAGAGGATGAAGTCTGCCGTAGAGATGATTTGGGGTAAGAAGAATAAATTGGCAGTATCACTACTATATGCTCATTTTCTTACCAAAATTTTCAAGCTCTATAAAATTGATCTAAAGGGTGAAGTGATGGAGAAGATGGGCCAGACTATTCGGTCCAGAAACTTGAAAAAGAGTGGTTTTTCTCTTGTGGGAAATGTTTGATCAAGGACTTCGGTGGCAGGAGGAGAGGCCATCATTGGTGAAGCCCCTAAAATTCCTATAGTCCAAGAGGCAGAGGCAGATGTCAGAACTGAAGAACCTCCTGCACCTGTAAGGAGGATTGAGGAAATATCACCGGCGCACATTGAGCCCGTTGGGCAATCATTTGAAGTTGTCATCCCCTCTACAGTCCCTGCACCTGCTATTGAAGAATATTTAGAGATTGTTGCTCACACTGAGGGGGAGTAGGAAGATACTCACAAGGAAGACATCCCTAGTGTTCCTGTTGTAGATGTTTTTATGGAAGTTAATTTGGCAGAAGTCATTCCCGAAGCTGTGGCACCAGTTCACACTGAAGACATTCAGATGGAAGATGCTCTAGCTCAGGGTGAGCTAGAGATTCAGGGGGAGCCTACTGCTAGTCCTCCTGGAGACCAGTTCCAGGAAGGTGTTGTTTAAGACACCTCAGATGATGATGTTGAACCAGTTATTAGCTCCAGTAGAAAGGGTAAGAGTGTTGCCTCAACAATTCCTTTACTCACCAGGAAGGCACACCATAGATCTAAGAAGAAGAAGTATCTTGTGCACTTGAAGTCAGTCATTAATAGACTGAATGCACATGGGGAGATTTTGTGCTCTTTGCAATCCGAAGTTACATCCAATTTTCTTAGTCAGAGCACTGAAGCCAGGGAGATTGGAGCAGTTAAAATTGAGCTCCAGGGGATGAGAAATGAGTTGGGTAGCTTGAAGCAGTAAGTGTCATATCTTTCAGATTTTGTGAGGGTGCAATTGTCTGTTCCTGCCCCTCCTGCTCCCACTCAATCTGTACCAAAAAAACCAGTTGCTGGGCTACAAGGACCATCTATTGAGGTATCCGAGCCTTTTGAGCCTATAAAGGAAGTTGGGCCATCTAGGCTAATTGTTGAAGAAGAAGTTAGGCCACTGTAGACACCCGATTCTGGCCCTTAAGTCGAACCACATTTCTTGTTATCTTGATGAGCCCCAAGTTGGTCATTCACCTTGAGCCCACCATTAGCCTTACTTTGAGCCCATTAAAAACCCAATTTTAAGGATATCCTGTCCATTATCCTTTTAAAAGAGTCCATGTGTTTTAAATGCCCATTATTCTCTCAAATGATTGGTCAATAATTCGAGAATAATCATTTTCCTTAACGTGACGAGTCGAGGCGCCGCGTTAGCCTTGTCGCCCCCCCCACCCCCCTTGGCCGCCGCGACAGCCCATACATATCCATGCACGTAGCTTCACTGTCGCGCCCCTCCAGGCCGTAGCGTTCATCCCTGCCGTGCCCCTACGATCCGTCGCGACAACAGCCGCGTGTGCTGACCTCTGCAACCACCTCAACTTTATCCTCAAATGGCCTTATCATCATCCCATGCAACCTCCCAACCCTCCTAGCCGTGGTTTGGGGTTGTGGGAGACTTTAGGGACTCCTTAGGACTCTCCCATCCGGATTTAGATGATATTATCACCTGTTTGGGATTACTATCACTTTAAAAATGGGATTTTCTCTCTCCTATCTTATAAAAGTAAGGCCCTTCCCTTCAGTGAAGGGAGAGCCCCATTTTCACCCTAAAGGGCTGCCAAAATTTTCTGTGATCTGGACTTAGCCCGTAGCCTCCCCTTTTCCTCTCATTTTCTTCACATTCTCCATATCAAGCCTTGTGTATCTCTTCATCTATGGAGCTTGGCGTGTGAGAAGGGCGACTCCTTCCTTCTTCCACGGATTCTACAGCACCGAAGGACAACATATGAATGCCAGGGAGCCGCCCCTTTGCGGCTCTTTCTTCACCCCTTTCTTCTTTTCTCTTCCATGCATTTTTCTATTTTTTCTAGATAAGACGCATTTCTATTCTCTTCCCATGTTTTCCTACCACCCAAGGGGTTTAAAAACCACCCCAGGTTCGTTCCCCCATGCTCTTATATTTCCTTTCATTTACGAATAGCTACTACACTTAACTTGTTTTAACAGGGTTTTCTTTCTTGTTTTTTGTTGTTTTGGCAGGCACCCAAGCGAAGATCTACGAGCAGCTCTTGTCCTCTGGCCGGCCGAAGGACAGGAAGAAGGTCTGCTCATGTTTCTCCCGCACTGCAGAGAACGCAGTAGAGAAGGCCGACACGACAAAAGAAACGTGCCCTACACGGGTGTCACGACATCAGGCCCATCGCGACGGGGAAACCCGTCGTGATCTCAGTAAGTCCAATGTTCTCACCTCCTTTTCCTAGAGTAGTTAGCCCCCTTTTATTCTCATTAGGCAGCTACCTAGGTGGCAATCACATTCCTGATTCCATACCATTAGATTTAATATATTGTCGCATGTTTTGGGGTGCACATTCCCCGTGATTACAGCCAGCAGGGCCTTCTGAAGAAGAAGTCAGGCCGCCAAGGCCATCAGTTGCAGAGTCAGGGCCATCAGGGCCATTTGAAATTGAAGATGTGGGTACTGGGCCATCAGGGCTAGTGGAGTCAATGGAAGAACCATCCGGGTCTCAAGCATCTGTAGAAGTTGCGGCTGTGCCCCCAGAGCCTTCGGTCCCTTCAAATCTTAAGACTCCAGCCCCTTTTTCTCCACCTACATCCTTCACTACCCCACCTGCACCTGAACCTTCCAAGAAACCACTTCCAAATCATATCTCTTCTCCTACAACTTTTCCTGCTACCTCCTCTTCTTCACCTACCTCTTCTACTGCCATTCCTCCTCCCACATTTGAGGAACCTCCAGCATCATCCTCTGCTGGTCCCTCATCATCTGGTCCCTCTTCTGCTGGACAATCTCACCATCTCCTCTTACTTCATTCACCTCTATTCATCCACCCACTCCACCATCCTTCATCACCATTCTTCTGGAGGGTGCTCGTGTTCAAGGCCATGTCATTCAGGACATTAAGGATGAGTTTGAAGAAGCAATTCTTCGCTCAGTCTTGTCTGTTTCCTCTCATGTTCACAGAACAGGTTCTCCTAGTCCTACCCCCAAAAAGAGAAAAGTTTATAAGGAGCTTGCTCTCTCCTCTGAACCTCGATTCCCTCCTCTTTGGTTCTCTCTTTCTGTTGTAAATAGAAGGAGATCTCTCTATTGTGAATACCGATAAAAATGCACCTTTGCTGCACTTTTTGGCCTTCCTCACCTCAATCTCACAGATCATCTACATATTATTCTTCCTCTGTCTCCTATATCTAAAGCTGATTACTCCAAAGTCTTCTACTCAGCTGAGTCTAAGACTGAAGACCAGTGGGATCGAGGTAATCAGTCTCTCTACAAGAAGTTTGTGCTTGCCAAATCTGAACGGTTCCCACCCTCTGACCACCCTCTCACACTGACTGAATGGTTTATCCTCCACCATAGAAATACTTGGGATCCCTTCATCCAGAGGGAAATCAAGTTAATCCGGCACTTCAAGATGTTCAATGATTATCGTTTTGTCAATAAACTTCTAGAAGTTCAGCTTGGCCAATTCAAGGTAGCCATTGCTCAGCTCAGAACTGATAATCCAGTCAACACTTCTCTTTATGTGGATTTTGCTGCTCTTAAGATGCCATAGATTGTGTTTCTCCCTAAGCTACATTCCTTGCTCATGGACTCTGTTGTAGGTCCTACTATCTTTGAAAGGTTTGCTAGAGTCTTGGCCAGAATCACAATTCAGTAGGGAGCTCCTCTTGCTTTCCACCGATTTATGTTCAGAGAATATCACATGGGTTCCATCAAGTATGATGTCTTCGCTCCTCTCTTGTCTGAGTGTGAAAGACACTTCCCCTCTGACTGGGAGAAGCACTATCACCAAGCTGCTCAACAATTGGTCAATCTCAATCTCTCCCTATCTAGATCCAACAAACCCACTCTATCTGCTGAAGAACTCTTGGATCTCCACTCCATTAATTTGGTTCAGGACCCTTTCGCAATTTGGGTTGAGCGGTACAAAATCTATGTACCTCTTAAGAGGGAACTGTTACTGCTCAAAATTTTCTACCCTCTATCCATTGATAAGTTTCTTCAGCATGCTAGTTTTGGTTCTACTAGCTTCTTTTGAACATCTCATGGAAAAGATGAGTATGCCAAGTTTCTTGAAGCTCAGAGGCAGCTCCACATCCAGAGACTCCTTCCAGATATGGGGCCTTCTTACAACATCAGTTGGGGTGATTTTAAGAATTTCTTTGAAGAGCAAGAACTCCAGGCTTGGCCAATCATTACTCTCCATGCCTCTCTTCTGTCTCCTGCCTTCTATATTTCTGACCCCAATTAAGTAATCGAATATGCTGATTTGACTCCCATTTATCTTAGTCTCTTCTCTTCTATCTTTCTTTAGCTCCGTGTATTTCTTTTTGCTTAGTGACAAAAAGGGGGCGAAAATATTTTGAAATACATACTTTAAATTTTTCCAGCAAATTTAATTCAGCACCTTTACACTTGTATATCTTTATGTTTTGTCATCACCAAAAAGGGGAGATTGATGATGAGTCCATCTCAATAAATAAATTATCTTTTATTATATATATTTTTGGTGATTAACAAAAGCATTGAAAACATTATCTAACATCTTTCTCTGAAGTTTATTAATGGGCATCAAGTCAATTAAAACAATTAAGTTGTCTACACTTATTGTTATTTGAAGTTCAAAGCATGAATTTTGTCTAAGTATACAACGATTTCATAAGTAAAACAATTATTTCCATCTCACAACGATTTCATAAGTAAAACAACGATTTTCGTCTCACAATAATTTCATAAGTAAAACAACGATTTCCATCTCACAATGATTTCATAAGTAAAACAACGATTTCCATCTCACAACGATTTCATATGTAAGACAACGATTTCATAAGTAAAACAACGATTTCGGTCTCACAACAATTTCGTTGATACATCGATTTCAATATCACTTAAACATCGATTTCGGTAAAACAACGATTTCATCATAGAAACAACGATTTGGTCGATACAACGATTTCCTTTATCTTAAACAAGGATTTGGTTGCTACAACGATTCTATTTCACTTAAACAATGATTTGGTCGCTACAACGATTCTGTTTCACATAAATAATGATTTGGTCGCTACAACGATTTTGTTTCACTTAAACAACGCTTTGGTCACTTCAACGATTTCCTTTCACTTAAACAACGATTTGGTTGCTACAACGATTTCCTTTCACTTAAAGAACGATTTGGTCGCTACAACGATTCTGTTTCACTTAAATAATGATTTGGTAGCTACACTTATTTCCTTTCACTTAAAGAACGATTTGGTCGCTATAACGATTTGAGTGCTGCTACAACGATTTTATCTTTACAATGACTTCCTATGAAACAACGATTTTACTTAAACAACGATTTCATCTGTACATCAATTTCATTCATATAACGATTGTGTATAGAACAACGATTTTAGGAGCGCGTCCGTAAACTCATCTCAACATCTTGATTAATGAATGCTCTAATCTGGAATATTAGAGGTATTGGTAATTCTCCTTCGGTTAGTAGGTTGAAAGATCTTGTGAGGTCTCATCATGTTACTTCCTTGTCTATCATTGAGCCGAAATTGTGTCCTAAGATCACAAGGTACAAGCATAAGTTAAATATGTTCTCTTGTATGGCTAACGACAGTGAAAGTGCCCGGATCTGGCTTTTTTGGCAGTCTCAGCTTCAGGTGGTTGTGTCTACTTGCTCTGACCAGCACATCACGGTTCGCTTAAGTTCTCCTTTAGCTTGTGATGTTTTCATCACTGTGGTCCATGCCAGTTGTATCCTTTCTGAATGTCGTATCTTATGGGATCATCTTGTTGATTTTTCTTCTACTTGTGTTAGCCCGTGGATTGTTGGTGGCAACTTTAATAACATTCTTGATTTCATTGATAAGAGGGGTGGTAGGAGGGCCTTTGAACGGTCTATGATTGATTTCCAGGCTTGTGCTTTGGCAGCGGGGTTAGAGGATGCTGGGTTTTCTGGAGGAAGTTATATATGGTATAACGACCAGCAAGCTAATGGGATCTGGGCTAGACTTGATCGGGTACTGTTTAATGGCGAGTGGACTATTAGATGCCTGCAGATTTTTGTGCATCATTTGTCCAGAGCATGCAATGATCATAGTCCTTTACTTATTGCAGCAAATATGAATTCCTCTAGTGTTCCATCTAGATTTTGTTTTCAGCAAATGTGGACCTCCCATAATAGCTTTCTTGTTGATTCCCGTGTTGCTTGGGCTGCTGCTGCTTGTTCCTTATTTCCCCTTCTTTCTATGGCTATGAAGCTGAACCACATGATGATTTTTATAGGGAGTGGAAAAAATAGGTTTTCAAAAATATCTTTGATAACATTCAGGAGGCTGAGGACAATTTCACTATTGTCGAGGGAGATTTTGATGGAGATCCTTCTCAAGTTAACAAAGATCGTCTTGAAGATTCTCGTCTTAGACTTAATCATGTTCAACTTCAGGAAGAGAATTTTTGGAGATAGAAATCCAGAATTAAATGGTTGAAGGAGGGTGATCACAATACTAAATTTTTTCATGCTTGTGCTATGTCCCAAAAAAAGAGATCGGTCGTTACTGTTCTTCATGGTGATGATGGTTCTGTGGTGGATGATAAGTCTGAAATGGCCTCTATGTTTGTTGCTCACTTTGAAAGTGCCTTCAACTCGTCTGCTCATACTCTTCATTCTGATGTTTTGGATTCTATTCCCTGCCTATTGTTACATGATCAAAATCAAATGCTTTGTGATATTCCCTCTGCTGCTGAAATTAAGGGAGTTATCTTTAGTATGTGCCCGGATAGTGCCCCTGGTCCAGATGGCTTTTCTGGTCATTTCTTTCGTGAGTGCTGGGATTTTATCGACAGTGATGTTTTCTTGGCTATGAAGGCATTTTTTTGTGTTCATGTTCTTCCCAGATCCTTCACTTCTTCCCTCATTGCGTTGGTGCCTAAGGTGGATATCCCCCGTTCTTGTGTGGATTTTAGGCCCATCAGCTTATGCAATTTCTTTTATAAAATCATATCTCGTATCATAAGTGACAGGCTTGCGCAGGTTCTTCCTCTTCTTATTTCGGAAGAACAAGGAGCTTTTACTAAGGGTCGTTATATCTCTGAAAATATTTCTTTGGCTGGGGAGATGGTTCAGCATTTGGCGAGGAGATGTCGTGGTGGCAATGTCATATTTAAGCTGGATATGGCGAAGGCATATGATCGTATGGAATGTGATTTTTTGTTTGTTGTGCTCCAATGGTTTGGGTTTACTATGCAGTTCATCTCTCTTATTGAACCTCTCATCTCAAATTGTTGGTTCTCAGTTATTTTTAATTGTCAGATCAATGGTTTCTTTAAATCCAGTAGCGATCTTCGTCAGGGAGATCCTATTGCTCCTGCGTTATTCATTCTTGTTGAGGAGGAGCTAAGCAGGGGGCTTTCTATGTTGTTCCAGCGTAGTGTTGGCAGGACTTATTTCACGCTTTGGCGGTGGCCTATGGTTTCTCATCTCTTGTTTGCTGATGATACCCTGATATTCTCTAATGGTTCAGCCCGTCATATTAGAAGTCTCATGAGGTTTTTGAAAAAATATGAAGCTTCGTCTGGACAACTCATCAATGTTTCCAAGAGTGCTTTTATTATTTCAGATCGTGCTCCCCCTTCTCTTGGTCGTTCTATTGCTGATCTGACCGGTTTTTCTAAGGTGAGACTTCCCTTCCGGTATCTGGGTTTGACTTTCTTTCATGGAAGACAAAAATCTGTGCATTTCAGCCATATTATTTCTAAAACTGCGGCGAGGCTTCAAGCTTGGAAGTCCGGTTTTTTGTCTTCTGGAGGGTGGCTTGTACTTGTGAGGCATGTATTATCTGCTCTCCCTATTTACACCATGTCGTCCCAGGCCATCCCTGGTTCAGTTATTAGAGTGTTCAACAGGCTTCTGGCTAATTTTTTTTGGGGTTCTTATGAGGGGTCTCCAAAAAAACACTGGGTGTCCTGGCATGATATGTCTATACCTGTGTCCTCTGGTAGATTGGGGATCCTAGACATTCGTGGTATGCAGCTTGCTCTATGGACTAAACTGCTATGGAGGGTTCTTTCCTCATCTTCTCTGTGGGTCTCCTATTTTAAAGCTAAATATTTGCACAAGGTTCACTATATTTGCACAAGAGGAATACACGAACCCCAAAGATGCACTATTCTAAAGCTAAATATTTGCACAAGGCTCACAATATTTGCACAAGGTTCACTATATTTGACCATAATGCACTATTCTAAAGCTAAATATTTGCACAAGGTTCCTTGGTGCTCCAAATGCTCTTGTTGCCCTGTCCCTCAAAGTGAGACCATCCAGCACCTTCTGTTCCAAGGGAAAGTCGCTAATGATGTTTGGGATATTGTGCATGGCTTCATCAACTTCAATGACTTTCATGTTTCTTTGTTGCCCAATGGAGTGTTTAACTTCCTTTCTAATCTTCGTCACTCCACTGTTGGTTGCTCACTATCCAGGTGTCTTTTCTTGGCTATTCTCTGGGAAATTTGGTGTAGCAAGAATCGTTCTCGTTTTGATGCTCAGGTGATGTCAGCTCAGTGTATCATATATAGAGCGATGACTGTTGTCCGTGACATTGTTGTTGCTTATGTGTTTAAAGGGTCTGATCTTACTTCTGCTCAGTGTACTTTCCTAAGTCGTTGGAGTGTTCATGTGTCTACTAGGACTCCTCAGCCTCCCAGGGTTGTTCGCTAGTTCTTGCCTCCTTCTGGTCGGCTCAAGTTAAATGTTGATGGGGTGTTTCAGTCTGGCACTGGTGTTGCGGCTGGTGGGGGTGTTTTGCGAGATTGCAATGGTAATATTTTGTTCGCCTTCGCTTCTAATTACCCAGATGTTCACTCTAGCCTTCAGTCGGAGGCTCTTGCTCTCAGGGATGGTCTTGCTCAATGCTATCATAAAGGTTATACCTCCGTTCTGGTTGAGTCTGATTCTCAAGTGCTAGTGCACATTTTGCAACACCGTGCGTCCTGCCCATTGCGGTTACTTTACATTCTTAATGATATTTTGCACCAGTGTACAGTGGTTCAAGCTTCTATCTGCCATGTCTTTAGGGAGGGCAACTAGATTGCTGATTCCTTAGCAGGCGTTGGTTGTACTATTTCTGATTTCCTTATTGTATGGTGTTCCTGGGCTGATCTTCCATCTTCTGTAAGGGGTCCCTATCGTCTTGATAAGATAGGTTTCCCCTCCATCAGGCCCTAGGATTCTTTTGTACTATTTATTTTCTAGTCAACAAAATCTCCCTGCTAGGTGATGGATGGTGGAGCAACCAACTCTCCTCTTTCCTGAAGAGGGGAGCACTCTCTTGCCTTCCCTAACAGGTATCTATCTGAGTTAAAAAAACAAAAATAGAACAACGATTTCACTATATATATATATGGATTATGGTCACATCTTCTTCTACTTTTTTTCAAAAAGGAGGCGCAACAAGATCAGCGACCAGTTGAGTGCATTCCACCCCAGAAGGGTGAAATGGTACCACTCCTCCAGGAGATGTACCTGCTACACCAACTATATATAGGTACAAGATCTGCAGTGCATACCCCTGGAAAAAACAAAAGAGTTAACAAACTCTAAAACTCCCCAGACCTAATCGGTCCCCAATAAGAGCAGTAAAACAAGAACGCAGGAGCTAGGTGGAAGAAGTAAAAACCCCATTACAACGAGAACAACATGCAAAGGTGGCCAAAGCATCCACCACCTGATTTGCTTCCCTATAAACATGTGAAATACGAACACCATGCTGCTTGACAAAATCAAGCACAAACCTCCACCACCTATAGCAATCCCAAGAAGGAGCAACCTCAGTCTGAAAAGAGTTCACCAAAATCATAGTGTAGCAACCTGAATTTTTGAGAAAAATAAAAATTTAAATAATAAATTAAAAACTCAGTGAAAAGGGATATTTAATGAAAAGAGTATTTAATAAAACCCATTAAATGAAAAAGAGTAATGGGCTTTGCTTAATGGATCCTCTAAAATTTATTGGGTCAAAATATGAATCTACAAATAGTAAATAGTGGGGAAATACCCTAAATTCGTAACTTAAATATTACCTAAAAAGAAAATAGATATTTAATGCATTAAATAAGTAACTAGAGATGGAATTGAATTCATAAACCTACCCCATATGGTTTAGCACGAATTTGGATCTCTTCCTAGCCTAAATAGAGATTGGAAAGCAAGGAAGGAAGGTTGGAGTTAGGAAATCTCGTAATTAAGAGCAATTAGAGTAGGAATAGGAATAGGAACCCATACATGCTTAAATACACCTCCTAAACCCTCTTGGCCGACCCTAGCTCATTGCCAAAGGTTGTTGGACATGGAGAAGAGGCCAAGGAGGAGAGGATCTCGTGGGGAGAAGGAGTTCTTGGAGCTTCTTCCTCGTTCGTGGAGTTCTAAGCCCTAGAAGATAAATCGAGTCAAAAGTAGGCATTCTCACAAGCTAAATTTCTGAAATCTTGTCTGTAGGTTCTTCCTACCCTCTTGGATGAAATTCCCAAGTTTCATATTTTTCCATCTATTAAATCTTTTCTTATGAATTTTCGAAGTTCTGTACACTTCATGACCCCGAGCTCCTTTCTTTGGTGCATATCTTCAAATCCACTCATCCTCATGTCATGAAACTTTTTGAGTAAGGACTGAGGGTTTATAGGCATCTTTTGCCCCTGAAAGCCCTAAATTTGATTCACTCTAGTTGGCCAATTAAATCATCTATTTCAAGTTGCTCACTGTTCTTGTTCTTCATGTTGCATGAATTTAAGGCCTATCGAATTCCTTGAAATTTGCAAATTCCTAATTACTGCATGTACCCTGGCCTGTCTGGAGTTGTTAAAAATTTGTTTCACGGATTTTCATAAACCATGTGATTTGTTCTAATTTTCCAAAGCACCCTGTATCAATTTGTTTCATGTTGGCCCGCAAACCCATGCCTGGTCTGATTCTTGTCAGAGCCAGGCGCAGACCACCAGATCATGACAGGCCGATATGTCGCCTTCTGGGTCTGGTTGCGACAGTCCACTTGTCGCGTTCAGGATGCGACAGGTAAGCCGTTGCGATCTCTGTGCTCGTCCTGTCGCGATCCTTTTCCGCCCATGTCGCTTTCTCAGTGCCTGATCCGCAGGTCATGTCGCGACCCATGCATGTGCTTGTCGCGATCTGCCCCGTACCTGTCGCGACCCTTACATGGGTACGTCGCTTTCACAGGTTTTTGATGAAAACCCATAAAAATGATTTTTGTCGTTTTCTAAATAATTCTTATGCCTTTTTACAGTTATACCCCCAGTAAAAACATGTTTTAAAAATATGGAGCTACATTGAATGATTTAAAATACATATTCACGACTTATTTCTATCTATGATTTCTCTTACACATGCACACACATGAACCACCGATATATGACTGAAATCTGGCATAAAATATCTCATATTGTATCTGGTAATTTATTACAATAAAGTATATTAATTGCCCTATTTTAAAGGACTTGTATTCGTTTCTTGTGTGGTTTATATACCGATATCAACGCTCCACTGTTCTAGAATTCCTCTAGAATGTCGAGCACCTGTTTTATATACCCACTTTACTTGGCTTGTGGTGAACTCTCCGTCGGATATTCCTTTCGCCGGACTAGTGAACCCTTGCACAAGGCCTCCGTAAGTCTCCTCTGATCATGGATTCCCACATGGTCGACGAGCCGGTTGTACCCTAACACCCATTACATCTTTAGGGATCGATATGATCCAAACGGCTATTAGAAGTTCACTCTTACCTTGAATCACGTCGGACCTCTGGACTTGTGCATAACATGGCCAGTGGGAAGATCGTAAGTTCCACCTGACTGCCAACACCAAGTGCACGTGTTGTGCAACTGTTCCTATCGCCTGTTTACTCGTCGCATTACGTGTAATGACCACTAGCTCTTATCTATACTCTACTCGCTCGTCTATTCACATTCACTCTACTATCTCCTCTATTCATCTAGTGCTCTCATCTACTTCTTGGTACTCTATATTGGTCATTGACTGATTGTCTAAAGATAAACAATATAACCAATGCCTGGCAATATATAAAGGGCTCAACCTGGTCCTGGGATGTGCGCCCAAAAGTGCTAGTGCCCATGGGAGTTAAATCATCAGAGTGTTTGGCATTACACTCAAGTGCTATCTATCTCGACTATCTATATGACAATCAAAACACAAAACGTGCTATACTCTCTTGATGTCTAGAATGACAAACAAGTGCTATACTCGTCGTGCTATTACCATACTTGTGCTAGTTGTGCTATGGCCATCCTGCTATTCGTGCTATACTCGATGCTTGTGCTATTTTTGGAAACTATACTCGATCTCGTGCTATTGTGCTATCTTGTTACCTGTTGTGCTATCTCTTGCTATATTTTGACTCTCTTATACCTGCTATCTTTAGATACTTTGCCATTAAATGCGTTAATTATTTTAAGCCTGCTTGAGCCTGAGATTTAAGTCCTACTGGGTGTTATCGCTCACCCTACGTTATTTGATGTTCTGTTCTCAGGTGAGACCGAGGACGACACATACACTCACGAGGAAGGGAATGACCAAGAGTGAAGCCAGGAGTATCCTCGAGTCATTATGTTATCTTATAGTTGTAGTTAGTTATTTCCTTTTATTGCAATGTAATTGGGCCCTATAGAATGACTATGATATTAGTGGTTGTAGCTAGACATTGAAAAGTTATTAATGAGAAGGATTGTTTTAGTATTATTCAATGTGCCATGGTTTGATGTCTAGTACTCGCTCTATACCCTTTTCTTGCAACTGCCTTCGCGCTCTGATATTACGCGTCGGGGCGTGACAGTTTTGTGGTATCAAAGCCTAGGTTATTCTAAGTATAGGGTGATCTAGGTTGACCAGCCTCGACTAAGAGTCAGTAATCCTACCTATGTGAGTTGTGGTTAGAGCCAAGGGTAACTAGTTAAAATAAACTCACACACACACAAATTAAACTTTTAATCAGCATTATAACTATCAACTATGTTGTAGGAACTAAACAGCTACAATGACTGTGGAACGTGCCCAGATAAGAGGCATGCAACAATCCCTCCAGGAACTAACTCGTGCCATACTACAAGCCACCCAGCAAGGCGGTGGTAAACGCGGAGGGAACCAACCGGGTGCAGGCGAGCTGCATCGCAATTTCAGGGGTCTGAATCCGCCTAGGTTCAGTGGGTCTACGGATCCAGATGAAGCGAAGCACTAGCTAAAGGAAACGGAAAGGATCTTCCATGTAATGCAATGTGCGGACGGAGACAAACTCCTATTAGCGACATTCCAATTGGAGAAGGATGGCCGCGCATGGTGGGAGTCCGTGGAAGCCACAAGGGATAACGACCAATTTACTTGGGCCGAATTTAAGGAAGCTTATAATGCTAAGTACTTCTCTGAACGAGTACAGGAAAAGAAAGCTGCTGAATTCGCTGCTCTTAAACAGCGAAGCCTGATAGTAGCGGAATATGAAGCCCAGTTTTCTAGACTGGCAAAATATGTTGCACATCTGATCAACACTGAGAAAATGAAGGCTAAGCGCTTTCTAAATGGCCTAAAGTCTTAGTACATTACTCAATTGGCGCCTCTCGACATACAAACTTATGCCGAGATGGTTAAGAAGGCCCAGCTACTAGAAGATGCTACGGACTTCACTGACCGTATCAAGGTGAAGTTCGTAAAGAAACAAATGACATCGGGACCAGCATCTGCCAAGCCGACCAATGGCAAAAAGTGTCCTTTCCACCCAACTGAGGGTTCCAACCAGGATAGGAAACCCAAGGTCTTCATCCCCAACACACCAACAAAGAGCCACTGCAAACACTGTGACAAACCTGGTCACACCGCTGATGAGTGCTGGAGAAAAGCCGGAGCGTGTCTGCGCTGCAGAAGTCACGAGCATCGCATACCCGAGTGCCCGATGCTGAAAGAAAATGAGAAGCGCACTGCTATGCCTAAGAAACAGGGCAGGCTGCAAGCCCTGCACAATGAAGAAACCATCGAGGAAGGTGGTGTGGTAGAAGGTACCCTGCTAGTCTTTTCTTTGCCAGCATTTGTGTTATTTGATACTGGAGCTACTCATTCATTCATATCGCAACACTTTGCTGATACCCTGACTCCAAAACCTACAACCATGGGTGGTGAATTCTCTGTCACAACACCCTTGGGGGAGAAGGAGAAACTAAACCAATACTTTTCATCTGCCGATGTAATGATCGGAGACCATAACCTAAAGGCCGACCTAGTATGTATGTCCATGGAAGGGTATGATGTCATATTGGGAGCTGACTGGTTGTCCACATATGGGGCAAGCGTCGATTGTAAGAAGGAAAGGGTGACGTTTTGTGACTTTCCTAAATTAGCATTCACTGGGATTAGACATAAGAAGCGGATGTCTCTAGTCTTCGCCTTAAAAGCCCATAACATGATAAGGAAAGGATGTTTTGCTTTCCTTGCGGCCGTCATAGTCGAAAAGAATGGTTCAAAAATAGAAGACATCCACATAGTCCAGGACTACCCAGATGTATTCCCTGAAGACTTACCCGGAGTCCCCCTTGAACGTGACGTCAACTTCGCCATTGAGTTGACTCCTGGAGCTGCACCGGTATCGCGTCAACCATACCGGATGTCACCTGCCGAGCTGAAGGAATTGAAGGCACAACTGATGGAGCTGCTAGAGAAGGGGTTCATCAGACCAAGTACCTCCCCTTGGGGAGCACCTGTGCTATTTGTCAAAAAGAAGGATGGGTCGATGAGACTATGCATCGACTATCGTCAACTCAACCAATTGACCATCAAGAACAAGTACCCATTGCCTAGGGTCGATGAACTATTCGACCAGATATCTGGAGCCCAATACTTCTCCAAGATCGACCTTCGATCTGGTTATCATCAAATGAGGATCAAGGATGACGATATCTTCAAAACAGCTTTCAAGAGCAGGTATGGACATTACAAATTTATTGTTATGCCTTTTGGTCTAACCAATGCTCCTGCAGCCTTTATGCAACTCATGAACAGCATATATCGGCCATACCTTGACAAATTTGTGGTCGTCTTCATCGACGATATCCTCATATATTCAAAGACCAAGGAAGATCATGAAAAACACTTGAGGACCGCACTGCAAGTCTTACGAGACAACAAACTATATGAAAAATTCAGCAAGTGCGAGTTCTGGCTCGAAGAAGTGTCTTTCTTGGGCCATGTCATATCAAAGGACGGCATCTCTTTTGATCCCTCCAATGTCGAAGCTGTACTCAACTGGGAGAGACCAACCAACGTCACCGAGATAAGAAGCTTCCTAGGACTGGCTGGCTACTACAGGCGGTTCATCAAGGACTTCTCTAAAATCGACGTACCACTCACGCGTCTGACACGAAAGGAGAATCCATACTCCTGGAGTAAAGAGTGTGAGAAAATTTTCCAAACCCTCAAGGACTGTCTTACCTCAGCACCTGTTCTCGCTCTGCCAGTAGAGGGAGAAGGTTTCTCTATCTACACCGATGCCTTAGGAATCGGGCTAGGATGTGTACTCATGCGAAAGGAGAAGGTCATCGCCTATTCTTCAAGACAACTGAAGACACATGAAGTCAACTACCCTGTGCATGACTTAGAGTTGGCTGCCGTGGTCTTCGCATTAAAAATCTGGACGCACTATCTCTATGGTGAGCAATTCACCGTCTATTCAGATCATAAATGTCTAAAGTACCTATTCTCCCAGAAAGAACTCAACATGAGGCAGAGAAGATGGTTAGAATATCTAAAGGACTTCGATTTCAACATCCAGTACCATCCAGGTAAGGGAAACGCCGTGGCTGATGCTCTTAGTAGGAAGCCAATGGCATCTATCTCAAGTCTAGTACTTGGCGAGATGCAATTACTTGAATAATTCGCGAGGCTAGACTTAAATATTGAACATAGGGATGATCATGTTTTGATTGCCAATCTCAAGATCCAATCCGATCTTCTGGAGGAAATCAAGATGCAACAGGACAATGATCCATTCTTGATTCGTGTCAAGGAAACCTTAGAGGACAAACCAGATTTTGCCATGACTGAAGATGGAAGGTTAGTATTCCAAGGGAGAACTTGTGTCCCAGACAACGAAGCCCTAAAAAGGAAACTAATGGATGAAGCTCATCAAACTAAGTACACTATTCATCCAGGAGGTATCAAAATGTATCAAGACATGAAAAGAACATTTTGGTGGCCGAATATGAAGAGGGAGGTAGCCGAGCATGTAGCTCATTGCCTCACATGTCAGCAAGTAAAAGCGGAACACCTGCGCCCTGCCGGTGTACTCAGACTGCTAGATATCCTAGAATGGAAGTGGCAAAGCATTGGCATGGACTTCATCATGGGTTTACCCAGAACTCGTGGTGGACTTGACGCCATATGGGTCATCGTTGACCGGTTGACCAAATCTACGCACTTCTTACCCATAAAGAGTACATGGTCTGTGGAGGTGCTAGCTGCATTATATGTCAAAGAGATCATGTAAGGAAACGATCGGAGCGCAGCGGAAACACGATTTCCACAGATAGATATCGTTGCCGGCGGTCGGATCGAACACAAAATGGTAAACCACGCACAGGTAGATCTCATCTTTACCATTGCGGGGTTGCGTAACTCCCGAATCTGGGGAGGAGGTGGCGCAGGAGGCGCCGGTGCTTCAAGCCGTTCAAGTGTCCGACCTCTAGACGTATCCACGCGAGCTTCGGACGCAGACGGGATCTCCTTGTTCTCCACGCGTCTCCCGGATCTTAGCTCCACCATGTGCTGGAGAGAGGAGAGAGTGGGTGGGGGGCACCCTGGGAGAGAGAGAGGAGGGGGGCGGCCAGGACTAAGCCTGGAGCTTGGCCCAGGGTTTAACTCTCAGTGTATATTTATAGACACCGCAGTTTTTCATAAAAACCCAGTCATTGTCTATAAAGAACACCTTGCCCAGTCTGTTCGGAACTCTTATGCGTGTGACCCTCTACGCCCAACTGCTAGTCCAGTTTTCAGCCCATTAAGCTCAATAACTCTTTATTGACTTATGGTAATTAATTAACATCTCATATTAATTAATCTCACAATCAATTATCGTCTAACGATAATTGACCGGGCTTCCAATCAAGTTGGGTGCCAAGCAACACCACTTGATCCTGGAAAGCATTGGGGTTCAGCAACCCATTCAAGGAACCTTTTCTATCATCAGTTACCACGTGACTATAATCCTTTGCTCGTACAATGCTCCCGAGTGCACTTAGGGTATGGTCAACTGTCAAACCCTAAATTGCACACTCACTCGGTTTAGATGCCGCATAACTATATCAGAAAAGTCCTTTTCTGATAAGTAGTCTTGCCCTGGCCAGGGACTATCAAGCATCCTTCCGTAGAGCATTCACTCTCCTATTACCGAGAGCGAGCGATCCCATACTGACCACACAATCACCTTCGAAGGTATTCCGCTAGATCTGAACACTTAACTGATTAACACCTCATGGCTAGAGATCTATAAGTCAAGGTCAAAACCCAGAAGTCCACCAACAAGGTGCCCTTGGTGTCTCAGGTCTAAGGACCAATCACGCCACTGTGACAATGAATCTAGCTGGTTGACAGTTAGGTAACATTACCATCCAGCGATTCATAATGGATCAGTTCAGTGAACTCATTCTCTAATGAGCACCTACAGATTCACCTTAGTGTCCCCACACAAGTGACTATGAGACCAGCCACCCTCATCATATGAGTAGGTGCAACCTGTACTAGCCTAACTGGATATCCGATGTCCTTCTCAGATATCCTCCGACTAGGAACAATTAAGAATATATGTTTAAAGGATATTAATCTCATTGTTATGATCTCATCATAATTAATATCCATTGCGCATATTCATGGACTTCATAATGAAACGATAAACGAATTACACATAACGAATATAAAAGCCTTATTATTATTATCAAAGAACAAGATTGTACAAGTTATGATTGGCTTGAGGACACCCATAACTAACAGATCATGCGGTTGCACGGTATTCCGTCATCTATCATCTCAGATCGAGATCCAAGGTTCACCTCTCATTTTTGGAAGGGTCTGCAAATTGTCCTCGGTACGAAGCTTAATTTTAGCACTGCCTTTCACCCGCAAACGGATGGGCAAACTGAGAGGACAAATCAAATTGTAGAAGACATGTTAAGAGCCTGCATTATAGATTTCAAGGGTTATTGGAATGAACACTTACCCTTGATTGAGTTCGCCTATAACAACAGTTACCAAGCGAGTATTAAAATGGCACCATTTGAAGCACTTTATGGCAGGAATTGTAGATCTCCTGTGTGCTAGAATGAAGTAGGAGAACAACAATGGTTAGGACCTGACATGGTATAAAGTACAACCCGGGATATACAGATGATACGAGATCGACTCAAGATTGCTCAGTCTAGACAGAAGACCTATGCTGATAGGAGAAGATGGGATCTGGAATTTCAAATAGGAGATCATGTTCTATTGAAGGTATCTCCTACCCATGGTATTCAAAGGTTCGGAGTGAAAGGAAAACTTAGTCCAAGATTCATTGGTCCTTTCGAAGTACTTGAAAGGATTGGTGAAGTTGCTTACAGACTGGCCTTGCCGCCAAATTTGGCAAGTGTGCACAATGTCTTCCACGTCTCCATGCTTAGAAAGTATGTGTACGATCCTACACATATCATTCGCCATGATGATCTCGTGTTAAACAAGGACATGACGTATGAAGAGAAACCGATCAAGATATTGGACCGGAAGGTGCAACAACTCAGAAATCGTCCCATTCACGTGGTGAAGGTCTTATGGAATAACCGCGGAGTGGAAGAAGCCACATGGGAACCAGAAGGAATTATCAGACGCAACTACCATGATCCTATTCGGTAAGTCATTCTCTCCCATAAGGTCATATGAATTTGGGGACCAAATTCTTTTAAGAGGGGGAGGATGTAGCAACCTGAATTTTTGAGAAAAATAAAAATTTAAATAATAAATTAAAAACTCAAAAAAGTGATATTCAATGAAAACAACATTTAATAAAACCCATTAAATGAAAAAGAGTAATGGACTTTGCTTAATGGATCCTCTAAAATTTATTGGGTCAAAATATGAATCTACAAATAGTAAATAGTGGAAAAATACCCTAAATTCGTAACTTAAATATTACCTAAAAAGAAAAGAGATATTTAATGCATTAAATAAGTAATTTGAGATGGAATTGGATTCCTAAACCTACCTCATATAGTTTAGCACGAATTTGGATCTCTTCCTAGCCTAAATAGAGATTGGAAAGCAAGGAAGGAAGGTTGGAGTAAAGAAATCTCGTAGTTAAGAGCAATTAGAGTAGGAATAGGAATAGGAACCCATACATGCTTAAATACACCTCCTAAACCCTCTTAGCCGACCCTAGCTCATTGCCAAAGGTTGTTGGACGTACAGAAGAGGCCAAGGAGGAGAGGATCTCGTGGGGAGAAGGAGTTCTTGGAGCTTCTTCCTCGTTCTTGGAGTTCTAAGCCCTAAAAGATAAATCGAGTCAAAAGTAGGCATTCTCAATACCTAAAATTCTGAAATCTCGCATGTAGGTTCTTCCTACCCTCTTGGACGAAACCCCCAAGTTTCATATTTTTCCATCTATTAAATCTTTTCTTATGAATTTTTGAAGTTCTGTACACTTCATGACCCCGAGCCCCTTTCTTTGGTGCATATCTTCAAATCCACTTGTCCTCATGTCATGAAACTTTTTGAGTAAGGACTGAGGGTTGATAGGCATCTTTTGCCCCTGAAAGCCCTAAATTTGATTCACTCTAGTTGGCCAATTAAATCGTCTATTCCAAGTTGAACAATGTTCTTGTTCTTCATGTTGCATGAATTTAAGGCCTATCGAATTCCTTGAAATTTGCAAATTCCTAATTACTGCATGTACCCTGGCCTGTCTGGAGTTGTTAAAAATTTGTTTCATGGATTTTCATAAACCATGTGATTTGTTCTAATTTTCCAAAGTACCTTGTATCAATTTGATTCATGTTGGCCCGCAAACCCAAGCTTGGTCTGATTCCTGTCAAAGCCAGGCACAGACCACCAGATCATGACAGGCCAATATGTCGCCTTCTGGGTCTGGTTGCGACAGTCCACTTGTCGCGTTCAGGATGCGACAGGTAAGCCGTCGCGATATCTGTGCCCGTCCTGTCGCGATCCTTTTCTGCCCCTGTCGCGTTCTCAGTGCCTGATCTGCAGGTCATGTCGCGACCCATGCATGTGCTTGTCGCGATCTGCCCCGTACCTGTCGTGACCCTTACATGGGTACGTCGCCTTCACAGGTTTTTGATGAAAACCCATAAAAATCATTTCTGTCGTTTTCTAAATAATTCTTACGCCTTTTTATAGTTATACCCCCAGTAAAAACTTGTTTTAAAAAAATGGAGCTACATTGAATGATTTAAAATACATATTCACGACTTATTTCTTTCTATGATTTCTCTTATACATGCACACACATGAACCACCCATATATGACTGAAATCTGGCATAAAATATCTCATATTGTATCTGGTAATTTATTACAATAATGTATATTAATTGCCCTATTTTAATAGGCTTGTATTCATTTCTTGAGTGGTTTATATACCGATATCGACGCTCCACTGTTCTAGAATTCCTCTAGAACGTTGAGCACCTATTTTATATACACACTTTACTTGACTTGTGGTGAACTCTCCGTCGGATATTCCTTTCGCCGGACTAGTAAACCCTTGCACAAGGCCTCCGTAAGTCTCCTCTGATCATGGATTCCCACATGGTCGACGAGCCGGTTATACCCTAACACCCATTATATCTTTAGGGATCGATATGATCCAAACGGCTATTAGAGCTTCGCTCTTACCTTGAATCATGTCGGACCTCTGGACTTGTGCATAACATGGCCAGCGGGAAGATCGTAAGTTCCACCTGACACCCAACACCAACTGCGCGTGTTGTGCAACTGTTACTATCGCCTGTTTACTCATCGCATTACGTGCAATGACCACTAGCTCTTATCTATACTCTACTCGCTCGTCTATTCACGTTCACTCTACTATCTCGTCTATTCATCTAGTGCTCTCATCTACTTCTTGGTACTCTATATTGGCCATTAACTGATTGTCTAAAGATAAACAATATAACCAATGCCTGGCAATATATAAAGGGCCCGATCTGGTCCTGGGATGTGCGCCCGAAAGTGCTAGTGCCCATGGGAGTTAAATGATCAGAGTGTTTGGCATTACACTCAAGTGCTATCTATCTCGACTATCTATATGACAATCAAAACACAAAACGTGCTATACTCTCTCGATGTCTTCAATGACAAACAAGTGCTATACTCATCGTGCTATTACCATACTTGTGGTAGTTGTGCTATGGCCATCCTGCTATTCGTCCTATAATCGATGCTTGTGCTATTTTTGGAAACTATACTCGATGTCGTGCTATTGTGCTATCTTGTTACCTGTTGTGCTATCTCTTGCTATATTTTGACTCTCTTATACCTTCTATCTTTAGATACTCTGCCATTAAATGTGTTAATTATTTTAAGCATGCTTGATCCTGAGATTTAAGTCCTACTGGGCGTTATCGCTCACCCTACATTATTTGATGTTGTGTTTTCAGGTGAGACCGAGGACGACACATACACTCACGAGGAAGGGAATGACCAAGAGTGAAGCCAGGAGTACCCTCGAGTCATTATGTTATCTTAGAGTTGTAGTTAGTTATTTCCTTTTATTGCAATGTAATTGGGCCCTATAGAATGGCTCTGATATTAGTGGTTGTAGCTAGACATTGAAAAGTTATTAATGAGAAGGATTGTTTTAATATTATTCAATGTGCCATGGTTTGATGTCTAGTACTCACTCTATACCCTTTTCTTGCAACTGCCTTCGTGCTCCGATATTCCGAGTCGGGGCGTGACACATAGAATCCGAACAGATCTCAGGTATGGAAAGCCCTTGCTCCACCGCCAATTGAACACCATCACTCATTGCCCGAGCTTCAGGAAGGAGGCTGTTACCAGTACCATAAAAGTGAGAGAAAGCAAGAACCACCGAACCAAGAGCATTTCTACCAAGGCCACCACCCCCCCAAGGGCCCATCAACATTGAGTAGAAGACCTTGTAATGGCGGGATCCATCTCACTATTTTGTACAGCTTAACAGTAGGTTGAACAGAAAAACCCAGATCAAAAATCACTTCCATTTGCTAAGACGTGGCAGCTTCCTTAAAAACCATATTGTAAATGGCATTAGTAACCAGTGCATGGATCTTTTGGCGCAGAAGACGCATAGAACACCCAACTTGTTCAAACTTCTTTTTGCATCGAATCTTCCAAACTTCCCAGATAATAAGCATGGAGCAATAGATAGAGATGAAGCCATGAGGATTAGTGAGACTACAGGATTTAATAATATCCCAAAGGCGCATGGAGATATTCATATGGATACCCAGGCCAGGCTGAAGAAGAGGAGAGACCCATAACTAATGATTTTTGGCAAGGTCACTATGCACAAACAAGTGGTTCAAATCCACAACTTGAGGGCACCTACAACATCAACAATGTGATGGGAGAGGGATACCACACTCACCAATGTGGTCACCCATAGGGACCGCTCTATGCAGAAGAAGCCAAGAAAACATAGAAGCCCACCTGTTGAAGCGGCGAACGTTTAACACCATAGCTGCGAACCTGGTCATAAGCACTTTTAACAGTAAAAGAACCCTTACTGGTAGCCGCCCAAACACAAATGTCTTCATGAGAAGAAAGCTGCAGCTGACCCAGATTGTCATGCCCCGATGCGGAATATCGGAACGCTAGGCAGTTGCAAGTAAAGGGTATAGAGCGAGTACTAGACATCAAACCATTGCACAGTGAATAATACTAAAGCGAATTCATTTCATTAATAACATTCTAGTTATAACCACTAATATCATAACTATTTACATTGAAATAAAGCAAAAGACTAAACTAAACCTAACTACTACAACGCGAAACATAGCAATAGGACGCTAGGGTACTCATGACATCACTCCAGGTCGTTCCCGTCCTCTTGAGTGTATGGTTCATCCTCAGTCTCACCTGAGAATACAACGACAAATAATGCAGGGTGAGCAAACATCGCCCAGTAGGACTTAAATCTCAGGCTCAAGCAAGCTTTAAGTAATTAATGCATTAAAGTCAGAGTAACTAATGATAGAACGGGAGAGAGAGTCAAGTAAAAAATATAGCAGGACTGTACGTGAATGAAATAGTAAGACTTTCCAAGTATAGACTTTCCAAAAATAGCACAAGTGTCGGGAATAGCACAATAATAGCAAGATAGCACAAGGTCAAGTATAGCAAGATGGCCATAGTACAAATAGCACAACGAGTATAGCATAGCACAATGAGTATAGCATAGCACTTGTTGTCAATGGACAACGAGGAACATAGCACTTTTGATGTCATTTAGATAGTCGAGATAGATAGCACTTGAGTGTAATGCCAAACACTCTGATCATTTAACTCCCATGGGCACTAGCACTTTCGAGCGCACATCCCAGGACCAGATCGGGCCCTTTAAATATTGCCAGGCATTGGTTATATGTTTATCTTTAGGCATCAGTCAATGGCCAATATAAAGTACCAAGAAGTAGACGAGAGCACAAGATGAATAGATGAGATAGTAGAGTGAACATGAATAGATGAGCGAATAGAGTGTAGATTAGAGCTAGTGAACATTGCATGTAACGTGTTGAGTAAACAGGTGATAGTAACAGTTGCACAACACGCGCACTTGGTATTGGCAGTCAGGTGGAAATCATCACCCTTCCATCGGCCATGTTAAGCACAAGCCCAGAGGTCTGGCGTGATTCAAGATGAGAGTGAACTTCTAATAGCCGTTTGGATCATATAGATCCCTAAAGGGTATCATAGGTGTTAGGGTACAACCGGCTCGTCGACCATGTGGGAATCCATGGACAGAGGACACTTACGGAGGCCTTGAACAAAGACTTACTAGTCCGGCGGAAGGAGTATCCGACGGAGAGTTTGTCCAAGTCAACAGAGAGTGTGTATATAGAAACAAGTGCTCGACGTTCTGGAGGAATTCTAGAACAGTGGAGCGTCGATATCGGTATTCCCAAAACATCGTGAGAAACGATAGACAAGTATATTTAAAATAGGATAATTTAATTACATAAATTACTAGATGTATTATGAATAATTTCATGCCAAATTATGACATAATTGGATGGTTCAAAGTGTGTGTAAGTGTCATGAAATTGTAGATAGAAAAGATCATGTGCATGTATTTTAATCATACATAAATGCTTAATTTATAACAAGTGTTATTTTCTTTATGTATGTTTGTTAAACAAGAGTACAAACACTGTAGATAATCAAGCATTTCTAAGATAGGGGGTTTCTAGAAAAAACCCAGATCGTGACGTACCCTAATGAGGGTCGCGACGGTGTCTTGTACAGGTCATGACAAGCTTAGTCAGGTCGGGCAGCAGACCGCGACGACAGGCCTGTCACGATCAGATCGTGACAGAGGGAACTGTCGCGATGGCCCTTGTGAATGCGGCCTATCGGGCCGTCGCGTTCACAGGGTCTGCGCCCGAGTTCGACAGGGAAAGGACATTACATTGGATTGCAGGCCAGAACTTACCTTGTTTGACACTGGGTGATTCAGAAAATCACAACTAGATGTATAGTCAATGAAAAATCATGAAACTAGTTGCAAAACGACCTAGACATGCAAGGGTTGTAAGACCCTCGAATTTCCGTCCCATTATTTGTAATTATGTGTGTGTATTTGTGCTTGTGTATGTATGTACATATTTACATACGTATTAATTAGTATAATTAGGTGTGTATGTGTTTATATTAAGTATAAATAATGTATGTATGGCATGATGATAGTATGGATACAATACCATAGGTATATTGCATGTATATATGCATGGTATGCATGGTTTTCTGCATAATTTAGAGTTCTGACCGAAGGCCACCGTGGCGTCAAGCCCAGGCCGTTTAGATAGTGTCAGCGTCCAGGCATGGACGCCAATACTCATCCCGGCGTCCAGCGATATGGATGCCAATTTCTCTGACCCGCATGCGCAGCAGAGCTGCAAGCTTCTGAAACAAGGTATGGCCACCATTGGGGGGATGTCCCCCAACGGCTCTGAGGGTGTCCTATCACCCTAGTGAGTGGGAGAGAGACTCCCCTTATTGTCTAAACCCGAATTGGTCTCTCCCACTCTTCCCTTCATCCTTGCAAGAGGAGAAAAGAGAGAGGAAAAACCCTAGGAGGAAAACTGTGAGAAAACCCCATCTTAGCACCCTCAAATCCGACCCCATTGGAGCTTGATCTAGAGATCTACTGCGACAAGAAGGATGCTGGAGCAAAGGAGAAGGCTTCCCCATCATCCCCTTGCTGTGGAGCTCATCCAAGAACCCGGAGGAAGGTGACCTTGGAGGCATTTCTGCAACTTTCTTGGGACTGCCCAAGGAGGTCTTCACCGAGCCCTAGATCCCTTGGAGGAATTTTTGAAAGGCAAGTAACCTATCTATGATGTCCCCATATGAGTCTTGGTTGTTTCTATGATTTTTATGGAATTTTCCTCGAGTCCTAGACCCTCCCATTCACCCAAGATTCAGAGCTTGGGTCTGTGTTTCTGCACAGACCTGATTCGACGGCAAGGTCCCTGGACGTCAAGATCATGCTTGGCGTCCATCAACCATGCCGCTGACCCTGAGTCAGCGGCCAGAGACCGCCGCCAAGTTCTTCTGGACAGAACAGTGAGCTATTCTGTCCCTCTTATACATTAACTTCGGTATGTTTTATGTGATGAGGATATATGGTAAACCTTATACTCTATGTATATTGTCCATTGTGGTGTGTGGATGAATGTGGTGTGATGGTGAATGTGGGAAATATTGTATCCCATGAATTGTGAGCATAACTTGTTGAAAATTTTGCAAATCCATGCTCCATGATTAGGATTAGTTGAATGTCTTGGTTGTAGTCTACTCATGAAGATTAGTGGGGCATGCATATGTGTTGCAATTTTGGTAATTCATCCATGCTTGCGAAATTTGCTAATAAAATCCGGTTCGATAAAATAGAAGCATGCAAGAATGGTTTGTAGTGACCAATCCATAGATGTATGAATTTGGGTAATTTGTATTCTAAATTCATGCATATGTTAGTAACTTATGTTTAAAACAGTAAGTGGCAAATTGCAAGATGTGTTAAATTCCATGTAACTTAAGTTGTGAATAACATGCAAAATTAGGTGTTTGATTTTCTGTAAATCATATTTAGCTCAGAAAATTCTGAAAAATGGAGGGTATGACCTTGAACCCGAAAACAGCATGTGGTTAAAATTTCAGGTCGTTTAGATCAGTAAATAAAAAGTTATGTATTTTCATGTGAAACGTGATAATCTACGTGTATTATCGTAATGTGATTAGCTATCGTTAAAACCAACTTGATTGGTGAAATTACTGTGTGTCAATCTCCTGAAATTCTGTAGTACCATGTTAGGTAAAACAGAGATATTCATGTGAGTGAGAAAGTGAATGTGATGAAAAGTGTAAAGTGTAAAACCATGTGTAAAACGGTAAATGTGTAAATGTGTAACTGTGCCAATGTGACACTGCTTCCGTAGAGGGCAGTGGAGCTGTATCAGGGAAAAGTCCCCTGAGAAAGTTCAGTGTGTTAAGTGACCCTAAGGGCATTAGGGGGAAATCCTGGAGGTGGACAAGTACCACTGGTTAGGGTGGAGACTTGTTCTCCGGTCTGCGCAGTCCAAGAGTCGCCATTGGAATGCCTAGATGGAGTCTATGTGTAATGTGATGTGTATATGTCCTTCTTTGGTGGTTTTGACTATGTGTCACGGCTCCTAAAATGTGTAATGTGAAATGTGTAATGTGTATGTGTCCATGTGTAAATGTGTATGTAACAATGTGAATGTGTATGTGTAAAGTGAACCGTGTGAAAGAGAAAACTTGTGTAAATAAAAATGAAAACTAAAGATGTGGAAATATGTTATTGAAACCTATGTGAGACAAATCTGAAACATGTGAATTCAGTAAATTCATGTTATTATCATCATGTTTAAATGTGCAAAATGTCTAGAATCCATGTTAGGGATAATTGGTGAACACGGGCACAAGATAGCATGAATGGTTGTTAACATGATATGTTTTATGCATTATTGTAGCTCTCGTGCATAGGTTTTCAGCCATGAACCCATATGAAATCAGCAACCTAAAGCATGTGAAAAGGTTCATATATGTGTTTAAAATATGTAAAATCTATGCTAGTTGTGTTCCCTTTTATGTATGTAAAAATGTTCATGTTGATAGTTCTCATGTTTTAGCTCTTTAAAGATTAAAGTTCATGAGTAATTGAATAGAGACCATGTGATAGGTGAATTTTTATTTTAGAAATCTGAAATCATGATTTATGTATAAAATTGTAGAACGTTCATGATAGGTTGAAACTTTGAATTGACTAGCATGCCATATGTTGCAAATTGTAAATGTGTATGTAGAAACCACTAAGACTTGTAAGTGTATATCATGAGTAGTGTTGCTTGCTGAGTCCTTGGACTCACTCCTTGCTTCGGCGTACAGGTGTAGTTGGTGACGTGGCACCTTTGGAAGAGGCAGCAAGGACGGACTCCGAGCGCGGAGATTAGCTAGCTTTGGAGTTCTTGTGATTTGCGTATTTTATAGTATGTAAATTTTGGAACATTGTACTAGAAGTATCATGAAAAGGATGTATAAGTGTGGACATTTGTATTTAATTTCAGCAATTTAAATTATGTGAACTCTTAGTTCCTTTTGTTAATTGCAACCGCATGTCTGTTTAATGTGGATGATGAATGAATGAAGACATATGTCTTTTACTTCCGCTACTCTGTTGTATATTCACGTGTATCTCAGTTGTTTGTATCGTTTGGGTAAATGTCCCACTGTGGCAGCACTCGCTATACCGACGTGGGTTTGTACAACCGTACCGATGTAACGAGGGCTGTCACAAGGGTACTTACAATAAATAGGAATTAGAAAACAGTTAGGGTTTAGACATGTTTTAAACACGGGTATTCATGATGAACAAGAAACAGTATATAGTTGAGATCAATGATTAAATTCGCAAGATAGGATGAATCAAATTTAGGGCTTTTAGGGGCAAAAGATGCCTAACATGCATCAGTTCCTACAATAGAAATCTCGTGGCGTGGGGTTGAGTATACAAGGAGATCAAGAATTAAGAAGAGGGTTCGGGGTCATGTAAGTTGCAGAACATGAAAAATCAAGAACGAAAGATATGCTTTATGAAAGATTATGAAACGAAAGGGCTTTTGTTCATAATGGACACAAAACCCTACAGATAAATTTTCATGGTTTATGCTCGTGAGAATGCCTACCTTTGATTGTTTTCCTCTTCTAGGATTAAGAGCTTGAAGAACTCGGGGAAGAACTTGAGAGATCCCTCTTCTCCACGAATTCCCCTCCTCTTGGCCTCTCCTCCTGGTCCAGGAACCTCTTGGCACGAGCTAGGGCCGGCCATGAGGATTTAAGAGAAGTATTTAAGCTTCTTCCTATTCCCTTTCCTAGTTTAAGCCTAACTCCTATTAAATTCCGAAGTTCCTATTTTTCTCTCCCATTTTTAAGTAAGAGATCTCCTATTTGGGTTGGGAGAGTGGGAATTTCGTGGCCAATCAATTGGGGTAGGTTTAGGAATCCAATTCTAATTCAAACTAGCTATTTAATACATTAAATATCTCTTTTCTATTTTAGTAATATTTTAGTTACGAATTTTGGGTATTTCTCTATTATTCCCCTTTTTAAAATCTCTATTTTAGCCCACTAATTTCTAATGGGTCAATATAGCAAAGCCCATTACTCCTTTTCTTTTAATGGGTTTTATTTAATTCTCTCTTATTTGATTTCCTAGTTGATTTAATACATCTTCCTTTTATTTGATTTTCTAATTAAATAATATAAATATTTAATTTTTTTTATTTTCCCATAAATTTAGGGTTGCTACATCCTCCCCCTCTTAAAAAGAATTTGGTCCCCAAATTCATATGATCATTTAGTAGAGAATGTCTTACCGAAAAGAGCGGGGTAGTTCCGTCTGATGATTCCTTCCGGTTCCCATGTGGCTTCCTCCACTCCTCGATTATTCCATAGGACTTTAACCACATGGATGGGACAATTTCTGAGTTTTTGTACCTTCTGTTCTAGTATCTTGACTGGCGTCTCTTCGTACGTCACATCTTTGTTCAATATCAACTTCTCGTGGCAAATGATGTGTGTGGGGTCGTACACATATTTCCTAAGCATGGAAACATGGAACACATTGTGTACACATGACAGATCCGGTGCCAACGCTAGCCGGTATGCAACCTCACCAACCCTTTCGAGTACTTCAAAAGGACCGATGAATCTAGGGCTGAGCTTTCCCTTTACACCGAATCTTTGGATGCCACGAGTAGGTGACACTTTTAAGAACACATGATCACCGACTTGAAATTCCAAGTCTCGCCTTCTTTTGTCGGCATAGCTCTTTTGTCTGGATTGGGCAATCTTGAGCCGGTCTCTGATTACCTGAATGTCCTTTGTGGTACGTTACACCATGTCTGGGCCTAGCCATTGCTATTCTCCAACCTCATTCCAGCATGCAGGGGATCTACAATTCCTTCCGTAGAGTGCTTCGAACGGTGCCATCTTGATACTCGCCTGGTAACTGTTGTTATAGGCGAACTCAATAAGAGATAGATGTTCGTTCCAATACCCTTGGAAATCTATGGTGCAAGCTCTCAACATGTCTTCCACTATTTGGTTGGTTCTTTCAGTTTGCCAATCGGTTTGAGGATGGAAGGCGATACTAAAGTTGAGTTTAGTACCCAGTGCACCTTGCAGTCCTTTCCAAAAATGAGATGTAAATCTCGGATCTTGATCCGAAACAATAGATGATGGAATGCCATGTAGTCTTACAATCTCCTTGACATATAAGGCAGCTAGTACCTCCACGGACCATTTACTCTTTATAGGTAGAAAGTGGGAGGATTTGGTTAGTCGGTCCACAATGACCCATATGGCGTCGAGTCCACCATGAGTCTTAGGTAAACCCATGATGAAATCCATGCCAATAATTTCCCATTTCCATTCCGGAATATCTAGCGGTCTGAGTACACCAGCAGGGCGCAGGTGTTCCGCTTTTACCTGTCGGAAAGTAAGGCAATGAGCGGTATGTTCAGCTACCTCTCTTTTCATGTTCGGCCACCAAAACGTTCTTTTCATATCTTGATACATTTTGGTACCTCCTGGATGAATAGTATACCTTGTCTTGTGAGCTTCATCCATTAGTCTTCTCTTCAGTTCTTCATTGTCGGGAACACATGTCCTTCCTTGAAAGACAAGCCTTCTGTCTTCAGTCATTGCAACGTCCGGTCTTTCAGTTAGAGTTTCTTTAATGCGAACTAAGAATGGATCATCGTCTTGTTGAGCTTTGATCTCCTCTAGCAGATCAGATTGAATATTGATATTGGCAACCAAGACTCGATCATCTCTATGTTCATTATTTAAGTCTAACCTTGCGAATTGTTCTAGTAGTTGCATCTCGCCAAGGACTAGACTTGAGACAAATGCCATTGGCTTCCTACTAAGAGCATCAGCCACGGCATTTCCCTTTCCTGGGTGGTATTGGATGTGGAAGTCGAAAGCTTTCAAGTATTCCAGCCATCTCCTTTGTCTCATGTTGAGTTCCTTCTGAGAGAATAAATACTTCAGACTTTTATGGTCTGAGTAGACAGTGAATTGCTCCCCATATAGATAGTGTCTCGAAATCTTCAAGGCAAAGACCATGGCAGCCAGCTCGAGATCATGTACAGGGTAGTTGACTTCATGTGTCTTCAGTTGTCTTGAAGAATAGGCGATGACCTTCTCCTCTTGCATGAGTACACAACCTAGCCCGATTCCTGAGGCATCGGTGTAGATGGAGAAACCTTCTCCCTCTATTGGCAGAGCGAGAACAGGTGCTGAGGTAAGATAGTCTTTGAGGGTTTGGAAACTTTTCTCACACTCTTTACTCCAGGAGTATGGATTTTCCTTTCGTGTCAGACGCGTGAGAGGAACGGCGATCTTTGACAAGTCCTTGATGAACCGCCTATAATAGCCAGCCAGTCCTAGGAAACTTCTGATTTCGGTGACGTTGGTTGGTCTCTCCCAGTTGAGTATAGCTTCGACTTTGGAGGGATCAACGGAGATGCCATCCTTTGAGACGACATGGCCCAAGAAGAATACTTCTTCGAGCTAGAATTCACACTTGCTAAGCTTTGCGTATAGCTTGTTGTCTCGCAAAACTTGTAGTGCTGTCTTCAGGTGTTCTTCATGCTTTTCCTTGGTCTTGGAGTATATGAGGATGTCTTTGATAAAGACGACCATGAACTTTTCGAGGTAGGGCCGATATATGTTGTTCATGAGTTGCATAAAGGCTGTAGGAGCATTGGTTAGCCCAAAAGGCATAACGACGAATTCATAATGTCCATACCTGCTCCTGAAAGCCGTCTTAAAGATATTGTCCTCCTTGATCATCATTTGGTGGTAGCGAGATCGAAGATCGATCTTGGAGAAATATTGAGCTCCCGATAGTTGGTCAAACAGTTCGTCGACTCTGGGCAAAGGGTACTTGTTCTTGATGGTGAGTTGATTGAGTAGTCGATAGTCGATGCACAGCCTCATCGATCCATCTTTCTTCTTTACGAATAGCACAGGTGCTCCCCATGGGGAAGTACTTGGTCTGATGAACCCCTTTTCTAGTAGCTCCATCAGTTGCATATTCAATTCCTTCAGCTCGGTAGGTGACATCCGGTACGATTGACGCGATACCGGTGCGGCTCCAGGAATCAGCTCAATGGCGAAGTTGACATCTCGTTCAGGGGGAATCCCTGGCAGGTCTTTAAGGAATACATCTGGGTAGTCCTGTACTATATGTATGTCTTCTATCTTGGAACCCTTCTTTTCCACTACTACGGCTGCTGGGAAAGCAATACAGCCTTTCCTCATCATGTTGTGGGCTTTTATGGTAGAGACTAGAGACATCCGTCTCTTATGTCTAATCCCAGAGAATGTCAGTCTAGGAAAGTCACTAAAGGTAACATTCCCTTTCTTACAGTCGACACTTGCTCCATATGTGGACAACCAGTCGGCTCCCAAAATTACATCAGAGCCTTCCATGGGCATACACACCAGGTTGGCCTTTAGGTTATGGTTTCCGATAATTACATCGGCAGAGGGAAAGTATTTGTTCAATTTCTCCTTTTCACCTAGTGGCGTTGTGACAGAGAACTCACAACCCATGGATATAGGTTTACCATTCACAGTATCAGCAAAGTTTTGAGATATAAATGAATGAGTGGCTCTAGTATCAAATAAAACAAATGCTGATAATGAGAAAACTTAAAGGGTACCTTCTACCATGCCACCCTCCATAGCAGGTTCCTCATCATGCAGGGCTTGCAGTCGGCCCTGTTTCTTAGGCGGATTAGGGCACCTTTCATTCTCTTTCAGTAGCGGGCACTCGGGGATGCGGTGCTCACAACTTTCGCAGCGCAGACACGCGCCGGCTTTCCTCCAGCATTCATCAGTCGTGTGACCAGGCTTGTCACAGTGTTTGCAGTGGCCCTCTGTTGGAGTGTTGGGTACGAAAACCTTGGGTTTCCTTTCCTGGCTAGATCCCTCCGTGATGTTGAAGGGACGCTTCTTGTCGTTGGTAGGCTTAGCAGATGACTAACCCAAGGTCACTTCCTTCTTGACGAACTTCCCTTTGATACGGTCGGTGAAGTCCATAGCGTCTTCTAACAATTGGGCTTTCTTTACCATCTCGGCATAAGTCTGAATGTCAAGAGGTGCGAGTTGAGTGATGTAGTGGGGCTTAAGGCCGTTTAGAAAGTGCTTAGCCTTCATCCTTTCAGTGTTCACCAGATGTATAGCATAGCGTGCCAGTATAGAGAATTAGGCTTCATATTCGGCCACAGTCAAGCTCCGCTATTTAAGAGCAGCGAATTCCGCAGCCTTCTTTTCTTGAACAAGCTCGGAGAAGTATTTGGAGTTGAACGCTTCTTTAAACTCATTCCAGGTGAATTGCCCATTCTCTCTAGTAGCTTCCACTGACTCCCACCAAGCGTGGGGCGACCTTCTCCAGTTGGAATGTGGCCAGTAGCAGCTTGTCCCCCACTACACATTGCATGACATGGAAAATTCTTTCCATCTCTTGGAACCAATGCTCAGCTTCATCCGGATCCGTGGATCCGCTGAACCTAGGTGGGTTCAGACTTCTGAAGTTGCGATGTAGGTTGCCTGCACCACGATTGCCACCTCCATGAGTAGCTTGCACAATGGCGTGTGTCAGTTCTTGGATGGTTTGTTGCATGCCCCTCATTTGATCACGTTCGGCAGTCATCTTGATTATTTAGTTCCTACAAAATAACTTATTGTCATGATATCGATGTGGAATTTAATTTGTGCGTGTGTGAGTTTATTTTAGCTAGTTACCCTTGTCTCTAACCTCAACTCACATAGGTGGATAATTGACTCTAGTCGAGGCAGGTTAACCTACATCATCCTATACTTAAGAATAACCTAGGCTCTGATACCACAAAACTGTCACGCCCCGACGCAGAATATCGGAACGCGAGGCAGTTGCAAGTCAAGGGTATAGAGCGAGTACTAGACATCAAAACATTGCACAGTGAATAATACTAAAGCGAATTCATTTCATTAATAACTTTCCAATGTCTAGTTACAACCACTAATATCAGAGCCAATCGATAGGGCCCAATTACATTGAAATAAAGCAAAAGACTAAACTTCAAACCTAACTACTACAATGCTAAACATAGTAATAGGATGCTAGGGTACTCATGACATCACTCCAGGTCGTTCTCGTCCTCTTGAGTGTATGGTTCATCCTCGATCTCACCTGAGAATACAACGACAAATAATGCAGGGTGAGCGAACATCGCCCAATAGGACTTAAATCTTAGGCTCAAGCAGGCTTTAAGTAATTAATGCATTAAAGGTAGAGTAACTAATGATAGAACGTGAGAGATAGTCAAGTAAAAAATATAGCAGGACAGTACGTGAACGAACTAGTAAGACTTTCTAAATATAGACTTTCCAAAAATAGCACAAGTGTCGGGAATAGCACAATAATAGCAAGATAGCACAAGGTCAAGTATAGCAAGATGGTCATAGTATAAATAGCACAACGAGTATAGCATAGCACAACGAGTATAGCATAGCACTTTGTTGTCAATGGACAACGAGAGAACATAGCACTTTTGATTGTCATTTAGATAGTCGAGATAGATAGCACTTGAGTGTAATGCCAAACACTCTGATCATTTAACTCCCATAGGCACTAGCACTTTCGGGCGCACATCCCAGGACCAGATCGGGCCCTTTAAATATTGCCAGACGAGAGCACAAGATGAATAGACGAGATAGTAGAGTGAATGTGAATAGATGAGTGAATAGAGTGTAGATGAGAGCTAGTGGACAATGCACATAACGTGTCGAGTAAACAGGCGATAGTAACAGTTGCACAACATGCGCACTTGGTGTTGGCAGTCAGGTGGAAATCATCACCCTTCCACCGGCCATGTTAAGCACAAGCCCAGAGGTCCTGCGTGATTCAAGATGAGAGTGAACTTCTATTAGTCGTTTGGATCATATAGATCCCTAAAGGGTATCATAGGTGTTAGGGTATGACCGGCTCGTCGACCATGTGGGAATCCATCGACAGTGGAGACTTACGAAGGCCTTGAACAAAGACTTACTAGTCCGGCAGAAGGAGTATCTGACAGAGAGTTCGTCCAAGTCAAGAGAGAGTGTGTATATAGAAACAAGCTCTCAACGTTCTAGAAAAATTCTAAAACAGTGGAGCGTCGATATCGGTATTCCCAAAACATCGCGAGAAACGATAGCCAAGTATATTGAAAATAGGGTAATTTAATTACATAAATTACCAGATGTATTATGAAATAATACCATGCCAAATTACGTCATAATTGGATGGTTCAAAGTGTGTGTAAGTGTCATGAAATTATGGATAGAAAAGATCATGTGCATGTATTTTAATCATACATAAATGTTTAATTTATAACAAGTGTTATTTTCTGTATGTATGACTGTTAGACAAGAGTACAAACACTGTAGATAATCAAGCATTGCTGAGACAGGGGGCTTCTTGCAAAAAACCCAGATCGCGACGTACCCTAATGAGGATCGCGACGGGGTCAACTGAGATCGCGACGGTGTCTTGTACAGGTCACGACAGGCTTAGTCAAGTCGGGCAGTAGATCGTGATGACAGGCCTGTCGCGATCATATCATAACAGAGGCACTGTCGCGATGGCCCTTGTGAACGCGGCCTATCGGGCCGTCGCGTTCACAGGGTCTGTGCCCGAGTCCGACAGGGAAAGGACATTACATTGGATTGTAGGCCAGAACATACCCTATTTGACACCGGGTGATACAGAAATTCACAACTAATTGTATGGTCAATGAAAAGTCATGAAACTAGTTGCAAAACGACCTACACATGCAAGGGTACTAACAATAAATAGGAATTAGAAAACAATCATGGTTTAGACATGTTTTAAACACGGGTATTCATGATCAACATGAAACAGTACATAGTTGAGATCAACGATTAAATTCGCAAGATAGGATGAATCAAATTTAGGGCTTTTAGGGGCAAAAGATGCCTAACATGCATCAGTTCCTACAGTAGAAATCTCGTGGCATGGGGTTGAATATACAAGGAGATCAAGAATTAAGAAGAGGGTTCGGGGTCATATAAGTTGCAGAACATGAAAAATCAAGAACGTAAAATATTCTCGATGAAAGATTATGAAACCCAAGTGCTTTTGTTCCTAATGGACACAACACCCTACAGATAAATTTTCATGGTTTATGCTCGTGAGAATGCCTACCTTTGATTATTTTCCTCTTCTAGGGTTAAGAGCTTGAAAAACTCGGGGAAGAACTTGAGAGATCCCTCTTCTCCACAAATTCTCCTCCTCTTGTCCTCTCCTCCTGGTCCAGGAACCTCTTGGCACGAGCTAGGGCCGGCCATGAGGGTTTAAGAGAAGTATTTAAGCTTCTCCCTATTCCTTTTCCTAGTTTAAAACTAACTCCTATTAAATTCGGAATTTCCTATTTTCCTCTCCCCTTTTTAAGCAAGAGATCTCCTATTTGGGTTAGGAGAGAGGAAATTTCGTGGCCAATCAATTGGGGTAGGTTTAGGAATCCAATTCTAATTCAAACTAGCTATTTAATGCATTAAATATCTCTTTTCTATTTTAGTAATATTTTAGTTACGAATTTTGGGTATTTCTCTATTATTCCCCTTTTTTAAATCTCTATTTTAGCCCACTAATTTCTAATGGGTCAATATAGCAAAGCCTAATACTCCTTTTCTTTTAATGGGTTTTATTTAATTCTCTATTATTTGATTTCCTAGTTGATTTAATACATCTTCCTTTTATTTGATTTTCTAATTAAATAATATAAATATTTAATTTTTTTATTTTTCCATAAATTTAGGGTTGTTACACAGATCCTGAGGGATAATGTAGCGAAGATGATGGTTCTGATCAGGAATAACCTTCCTGATAGTATGGGATGGCTCCTGGAAAGTGGATGGTAAGTATTCACAAAGCGGCTTCTCACCAATCCAGACATCATCTAAAAATCTGATACTGCCACCATCACTGAGAACCCATCTAGTGTTTTGTATAACAATGTCATAAGCATTAAAGAAGAGCTTCTTAGAAATACCATGCGGATGGGTAGTGAGCTATCCATCATGAAAATACCTATCTTTAGCATAGGAAGTCTACAAAGATGATCCATGAATAAAATTCCAAAGAAGCTTGATAACCATAGATAGTTGAAAATAAAATTCCAAAGAAGCTTGATAACCATAGATAGTTGAACATGCCAAAGACTTCTCACACCAAGGCCACCTTCCAAGATAGGCTTCTAAATTGTCGCCCAACAGACCCACCTTCCAAGATAGACTTCTCACACTGAGACCCGCCCAAGAGACATACTGCCGATGCTTATCATGACCAGAACCACCCCAAAAAAATGCAGCACAAAGGTGCTCAATATAATGAAGGACAATTTTAGGAATAGCGGAGGAAGTTGCAAGGTAAATGGGCATAGAAGAAAGCATAGAATTAACTAAAGTTATTCTACCAGCCTTGGACAAAAACCTAGATTTCCAAGAACCAATTCGGCCATGAATTCTATCCATCAACAACCTGTAGTCAGCAATCACAGTTCTGCCCTGCTTGATAGGCACACCAAGGTAGTTCATAGCACCCCTTTGACGGTGAAAACCAGTAAGACAGGTGATCTTAGAAGCCACATGAATGGGGGCGTTATTAGCTAAAAGAAAGCTACATTTACCATGATTAATCTTCTGGCCCGAAGAATCCTCATAAGTCTTCAAGAATTTCATGATTTTGCTGATATTAGTAACCTGGCCATTGAGGAAAATAAGAGTATCATCAACATAAAGAATATGAGATATAGCCTTGCACCCTCTAGGCTCCGAGTAAGGAGTGATGGCACGGCTGTCAAGAAGCATGTGCTACCCCCTGCTCAACGTTTCCTCCATGATAATGAAAAGAGCAGGAGCAAGAGGGTCACCCTAACACAAACCTCTGGAAGATTTAAAATAACCATCAAGGCCACCATTAAATAAGATAGAAAACCAGCAATTAGTAGTAAGCATGGTGACAGAAGATGTGAATCTGGAAGAGAAACCAAACTTGTGGAGAACAGCCAAAAGGAAATCCCATTCAACCCTGTCATAAGCTTTCATCATGTCAATTTTAAAGATCATGTTATGCCCACAAACTTTCCTCCCCAAATCAGCAGCCAACTGCCTAGCCAAGAAGACATTGTCCATGATATTCCTACCTTTGACAAAAGCACCCTACTCCATAGAAATAATGGAAGGCAAAACCGAAGAGAGCCTATTACTGATGATTGCAGACACAATTTTATAACAGAAATTGCAAAGAATGATAGGTCGGTATTCACTGAAGGTGCTAGGATTATCCACCTTAGGAATGAGTGCAATAATGGAAGAGGAAACACCCCTCGGAAGAGGGTAACCAGCAAAGAAACCATTGACTGCCTCAACCACATCCTTGCCAATAATGTCACAGCAAGTAGTGTAAAAATTACCAGTGAAACCATCAGGACCCGGAGCACTATCACCTTTCATGTTCCAAACAGTAAGCCTGATCTCCTCAACAGTAGGAATAGCAGTGAGCATTTGATTATCCTCATCAGAAATAAGGTTGGGGATGTAACTAAGAAGATGATTATCTATGACATGCTCTTCAGATAACAACAAGGAAGCAAAGTACTGTTCAGCCATAGACTTGAGAATTCCTTGATCATCAAACCAGGCGCCATCAATCCTCAGCCAATGAATATAATTTCTGCTACGCCTACTCTTGACCACCGCATGGTAGAAAGCAGTGTTTCTATCACCCACTTCAAGACATTGAATCCTAGACTTTTGACACCAAAAGATCTCCTGGCAATGAATAATTGAATAATCTGCCGAAATTTAGCATTAGCTTCATTCAATCGAGAGCGATTAGGAACAGTTGGGGAGTCATCAAAAAGTTACTGGCTAATGACGATTTGCTCCTCAGCCATCTTAATGTTATTATCAATGTGGCCAAAGACATTTTTATTCCAATGTGTAACGACCCTCTTCATACCGGTACGATTATACCAATCCCCATCGGTATAAAGGGCGTCGTCACAGTGGGACATGTACCCAACACTAGTCGATAGGTTGATATGTACTTGGATAGCAATAGAGTACAGCAGAATAAAATAAATAACTCAACTTTTAATCCATCACCAACACACATTCCACAATCTAAATAGCGAAATAGAAAGACAATGTCCACATTACTACAAGATAAAAGAACTACATTGTCCAAATATTGTCCATACAATAATTCTTTTCATACTCTGAGAAAAAGAAAAGTACAACTAGTCGCAGCTCCACAAAACAGTCTTCTAATTGGCGCTCCTCACTAAGCTTCCTTCTAGTGCATGATGCCTGTCAACCTGTACGCCGAAGCAAGGGTGAGTCCAAAGACTCAGTAAGCAAACCAAAGTCTTAAACTTAAACATGTCACACTCACAATAAGGCATTAACATTAAAGAGATGCACACTATCATCAAATCGCAAGGGTACTCATGGTCCTTACTCTTAACTAGCAATACGTATTATAGTCACATGAGCATGCTTTAGTCTATCATATTTCTATTCTAAATCATGAGCATTACATCATACACATGTACACATTTCATACACCTAACGTATAGCATGGTTCGTCCACACATTATTTCATTCCATAGATATCTCTACCACTGAAGCATCAAAGTGAGCATAAGGAAAAAAGAACAAGCTAGCACGATGACTACTTTCTTTTCACATGCCCTTTTCATATTTATTTATACAATTTACTTGTTGTTTTAACATAATAAAATCACATGCACATAGCTTTGTTGGGTTCATATTCTGGAAACTATGTAAATTCACATTCTAAATGATAATCAAACAATGTTTTTGAATGATGAATAAATTGAATTGAGGTTTCATACATGTCAATTAACATGATACAATATTTGGTTATCTATGTCTTCATTATACCTAACTATACATGTTTTATCATGTAGGTACAAGTGCATATAACCAAGCCTTCTCAAATCATGACAAAATGATCACAAGTACAGTGTATACATGTACCTGTCGACAGACCCAAAGGCATATGTCGACAGATGCCACAGTTGTGATCAGACAGAAAAGTACTAAGAGCACCTGTCGACAGATGTCACAGACAGAAATGCCAGAGTTCTGTGTTTTGGCAAAACTGACTCTGTCTGTCGACAGATAGGTGTCGCCTGTCGACAAATGCCACAGGCCAGAGCGACCTGAAATCTGTCTATTGCAAATATGTTGCAATTTGTCGACAGATACTCAATACCTGTCGACAGACGCAGAGGATCTTCAAATACGGAAACCTTCCTTCATATCCAAGATTGTGTTTTCAAGTCCCACGACTCTCCACATGAAAACACAACTATATAAGCATCCTTTTGAAGAGAATCTCGTACAGAAGCAGCCACAACTAAAAACCCTAAAGCCAAGTCCAAGAGAAAAGAGTTGTTGCTGCTCTGCTTCAAGTCTGCAGTGCAGAGACCGGAAGATCTGTTGGTTCTGCAGTACTGAAGATAGATCGTCGTGGATTCAACCTTCTCTATCAATCCAAAGAAGTCAAGTCGAAGTTTGAACTCCATCCAGACGTTCTCAGAAGAGTTCCACATCAGGATTTACTCCTATACTCTGAACTCTTCCTGTTTCACAATTCTCATCAATCGTGTGTGTGTTTGTGTGATTCAAGCGTCTCTTGTGCTTGAGATCACGTGTGTGTGTTGTTCTGATCATAGGTGCACATCAGAAAACACGTGTGTGTGTGAGTTGTAGTCACCGAACTCGCTCATAAGCAGTTTATTCTGTGTGTGTGTGTGTGTCGTGGACGTAGGATACACTATTGTGTACTCCGAACCACGTAAATCTGCGTGTCTCGTGGTTTGATCGTTTCTACGATAGATGTTTGATAGACGCGTTGCATATTCACACGCTAGATAGGTTTCTACATTGTCTACACATAGTTTAGGTCTTGATACTATCTTGTTAATCTGTGCTTTAAGAAAAAGAACGTGATAATAGTTTTTAAGAGACAGTAATCTATTCAACCCTCCTTCTAGATTACCATATTGGGAATTCCGCAACCCTTCAATTGGTATCAGAGCTGAGTTTCTCCGATTTATTGCTTTATCTATTTGATCTTACGATCAGGAGATTCACGGTCAAATGGAATCTACCAAGGGGTATATGGCCGAGGGACACTCAGTGACCAGGCCACCCTTCTTTGATGGCACTGACTATCCCTATTGGAAAAACCGTATGCAGGTGTTTCTACGTGCACAAAGAGAAGAGTAAAAGTGTTTCCTTTTCATATAAGTGATTGTTTTCTTCCTGCTTCAACTTCAGACTAATTAAGTATTATGTTTGAACCATTAAGATAGTTGAAGTGGCTTTTCATCTACATGTATATGATAGGTTCTTACATATGTATTCTTCATCTATTCACCTTAGGTAATCAGTTAAAAACCACTGCTCAAGAGTTCCCTTTCAAATTACACACAAAAATCCAACAAGATGACATTCTGAAAGCATCTGTCGACAGATAAAATTCTGTCTGTCAACAGACGGCGGCTACCCTATTTTGAAGTCCAACGAGCACGCCGTTTGGGGCTGATTTGGTGGGCCATTGCCTTTTAAACTTCCCCTCACTTCTTTAAATATGCATCTCCAGCCCTTCCACCTCCAACACCACCCCAATCTTTTCTTCTTCCTATCTCAAACACCTCCTTCCCCTTCTGGACGGGAAACCCTACCTCCATCCCCCTGGCTTCATACCCTTGCTCCTCTCTTTCTCCAGCCCTCCTTCCTATTCCTCCATCTTTTCCTCATCCCATCCATGTCTCCCAAGGCGAAGAAGTTGGTCTCACGTCGTCGTCCCGCCTCCTCCTCACCCGGCGAAGGATCCAGGGCTCACGATGAACGCCGGACCAAACACCGGGTTGATCGCCTTCCAGAGATGGTCGTACCTCCCCGTTTCCATCTCAAACGGGTTCACGGTACATTCACAAAGTTTGTTCCTCCACGTTATGTGGATTTCCACTCATTGGCCGATCTCTTTCCCAACCTCCAACCCCTGTTCGATACCTAGGGTTGGACATTCTTTCTCTACGCTTATACGGCATACTCTCCCACTGCCGTAACTGAGTTCATTAACAACCTAGCTTCCTCCGATGAGGCGTTCTACACCTCTGTGAAGGGCACTCCCTTTAAACTCATTGCTAACCTTTTTAGCACTGCCCTCCAGATTCCGAACACCGGGGCGGATATTCTTGATCATCATCCAGACGCCTCTGTCTACTATCCCCTTCTTACTCTTCAACCCTATGATACAACCAAGGAGATTGCTAAGCTCAATGCCAACACTTTCCCTCCCCTCAACCGCATGATTCACCAAATCTTCACCACTTGCATTGCGCCGAAGCATGGCAGTCGTGAACTCGTCACCAATGTTCACAAATCATTGTTTACCTTCTTCCTTAATTGTGAACCCATCAATCTTCCTCTCCTGATGCTTCGCTTGATCACCAAGTGCTTCTACCAACCCAGGAGATCCATGCCCTTCGCTTGCCAAATTACTTCTCTTTTGATGTTTATTGGCATTCCCATTCAAGACAGTGAGTGTGTCTCCCTCAACTCCCGCAACAGTTTTGATATCACTGCTGCCACACGCATGGGATATAAGCTAGTGGATGGGGTCGTCACCAATGAACTCAAGGGCAAGGCACCTGCTGCTGCCGAGGATGAAGACTACATTGGGGATGGCGATCAAGCTGATGATGAAGAAGATGCTGAAGAAGGTGATGAAGACTCCCAGCCAGAGCCACTAGATGCCCCGGGAGATGCTGGTGTTCATGTAGCTGCTCAGCCCTCCATTAGGGATTTGATAGCCCAGCTACAAGTGCAGATGACAAATGGCTTCGAGAGGCTGAATGAAAGAATGGATACCTTGGACATACGCATTGACAGACTTGCCACTGAGCGTCATGCCCCTCATCAAGCTCCTGAAGATGATGCTTCTTAGATAGACTTGATGTCTAGGAGTGGGTCATGTCCTGTATTTTCATTTCAGTCTGAGCAATGTCGTTTCTCTCTTATGTTATTTCATGTATTTTCATGTATTTTCTCCTTCACTTCATGTTACTTCAGTCACACTTTTGTCATGTGAATGCTTCACTTTCCTATGAATGAAATCACATGTTCTGTGTAAATCTACAAATGTGATTGTTGTCTTTATTTTTGATGTTGTCAAAAGGGGGAGAAGAAACCTCAATTTCATGAGCATTAATTGAATAATTTTGTCATCATCAAAAAGGGGAGAATGTTGGGTTCATATTCTGGAAACTAAGTAAATTCACATTCTAAATGATAATCAAACAATGTTTTTGAATGATGAATAAATTGAATTGAGGTTTCATACATGTCAATTAACATGATACAATATTTGGTTATCTATGTCTTCATTATACCTAACTATACATGTTTTATCATGTAGGTACAAGTGCATATAACAAAGCCTTCTCAAATCATGAGAAAATGATCACAAGTACAGTGTATACATGTACCTGTCGACAGACCCAAAGGCATATGTCGATAGATGCCACAGTTGTGATCAGATAGAAAAGTACTAAGAGCACCTGTCGACAGATGCTCAGAGACCTGTCGACAGATGTCACAGACAGAAATGCCAGAGTTCTGTGTTTTGGCAAAACTGACTCTGCCTGTCGGCAGATAGGTGTCGCCTGTCGACAGATGCCATAGGCCAGAGTGACCTGAAATCTGTCTATTGCAAATATGTTGCAATCTGTCGACAGATACTCAATACCTGTCGACAGACGCAGAGGATCTTCAAATACGGAAACCTTCCTTCATATCCAAGATTGTGTTTTCAAGTCCCACGACTCTCCACATGAAAACACAACTATATAAGCATCCTTTTGAAGAGAATCTCGTACAGAAGCAGCCACAACTAAAAACCCTAAAGCCAAGTCCAAGAGAAAAGAGTTGCTGCTGCTCTGCTTCAAGTCTGCAGTGCAGAGACCGGAAGATCTGTTGGTTCTGCAGTACTGAAGATAGATCGTCGTGGATTCAACCTTCTCTATCAATCCAAAGAAGTCAAGTCGAAGTTTGAACTCCATCCAGACGTTCTCAGAAGAGTTCCATATCAGGATTTACTCCTATACTCTGAACTCTTCCTGTTTCACAATTCTCATCAATCGTGTGTGTGTTTGTGTGATTCAAGCGTCTCTTGTGCTTGAGATCACGTGTGTGTGTTGTTCTGATCGTGGGTGCACATCAGAAAACACGTGTGTGTGTGAGTTGTAGTCACCGAACTCGCTCATAAGCAGTTTATTCTGTGTGTGTGTGTGCCGTGGACGTAGGATACACTATTTTGTACTCCGAACCACGTAAATCTGCGTGTCTCGTGGTTTGATCGTTTCTACGATAGATGTTTGATAGACACGTTGCATATTCACATGCTAGATAGGTTTCTACATTGTCTACACATAGTTTAGGTCTTGATACTGTCTTGTTAATCTGTGCTTTAAGGAAAAGAACGTGATAATAGTTTTTAAGAGACAGTAATCTATTCAACCCCCCTTCTAGATTACCATATTGGGAATTCCGCAACCCTTCAAGCTTCACATTTTATAGCATGACTTGAGGGTTAAAACATGGCGAAACCATTTAGCAATCAATAAGCACTTAAGTATGAAACTTTTATACTAATTGAGCATTTCAACTAGCATGGAATCCAAATATTATTCATGCAGATACCATGTTCATAATCACACTTTATTTGGTTCTTGTATGCATTTCATTCAATTACATGGATCTATAATTATTCACATATTATCTTATCCCTTAGATAAGTCTACATGTTCATTTTTTTTTTTGTGTTGCATAAACAATCATGGTTGTCTAAGTTTACTCACATACACCATTACATGACGAATGTTAAACTACATGATATGATACTAATTATGGCATTTCGATTGAGATATTAACATATGGAAAAACATAAACATGGCATGCTAGTAAACTAGTTTTCACATGCAAGCACATTATCACTTCATACACTTTAAGGTTGCTGTTATAACATTATTTCACATTAACATATCATGGATCACAATTTCACAATCTAACACATTTGTTTCACATGTTTGCACAATTTCACATTTGCATTAACTCTCCCTCACGTCTCATTTCACATAATTATCATATCATTTACTCTTGTTTTGCCTATCACATATCATATCATTTGCACTTACCATGTGCCACATTCACATATCATTTCACACTTTATTCATATTTCATTGCTTAAACAAATTGCCATGACACATAGTCCTAACTACCAGTAGAGGACACTAACAAATATCTCATTCTCATAACTCTTTTCACAACGCATAACACATAACACAACTCATAGTCACATACCCACCACCTAGGCAATACAGTGGTGAATCTTGGTAACTGCGCAGACCGGGAGAAGCCCTCTCCACCCTATCCAGTGGTACTTGTCCACCTCCGGGATTTCCCTAATGCCTTTAGGACGAACTTTTCACACATAGAGCTTTCCATAGGGACTTTTCTATGTACAACTCTCGAGGCCCCTAGGGGTAGCAGTGTCATTTCGGCCCAATTATTACACATTACATTCACTTTATCGCATTTTCACACCTTATTCACATGTTTTACTTATTCTGTTGAATCATTTTATATGTTACATCCATAAATTCCACATGTCTCAGTTAACCCTAATGTGGTACTACTGTTAACAAAATCAAACATTCAATACCTCACACTAATCAGGTTGAAACATACATAATCAACCATGTTCATATTAGCATGCGTTGAACACTCGTTTTCGCATGAAAATTTCATAGAGCACTCTACAATTATCCAAATAACATGAGAATTTAACCACAGACTAATTTAAGGTTATGATCACACATGCATATTTTCATATTTTTCTGAATCATATTGCATTTACAGAAATTAAAACATTCAATCTCATGCCATTTATAACTTAATTTATCATGGAACATAAAATGAATGTTCGAATTAACTATTCACAGGTCTATACCTATTAGGCATAATGTCACAGAAATTTTCCCCAAAATTTTTACACAACATGCAAATTTTTCGGAGTTTTAAACCAATCTAGGCATGCTCTCTATTTTCTACTACAAAAATTTTAACCAGTTTCATATTCATGGAAAAATTCCCAAATTCTCAGGACATGGACTGACATGCATTTACCTCATCTGGAAATTTTATGGAAGTCTAATTACACATGGATCACGCAAATAGTAAGCTACCATACCCATGATCTTCATTTCACATGCATTTCACATAATTCTAACAATTTAGATAAATCACAGAAAAGTATAAAAATCTCTCAAACACATTCCATTAACCATATTACATAACATATAGTGTTTACAGTATATCCTCATGCGAAACATATCGGAAATTTATCATATAGGAGGGGAGAACAGCTCACTGTTTTGTCCTAAGGAACTTAACGGCATAGTCTGGCCATTTAAAGGAGATTAACGGCCACATCGACGGCCGCTAATCGAAGAACTTGGCGGCAAGTGATCTTGACATCGAGTTCTGGTCTGTGCAAAACACAGACCGAGCTCCAGGGATTTGGTGAATGTGGGCCAGGACTCGAGAAAAAATCCGTAAAAATACTAAGACTCAAAGGGACATGTATAGGATCAAGATCTAGGTTTACTTGCGTTTCTAAAAATTCTACAAAGATTGGAATATGTTGATGAAGCCCTTCTCGGCCTTGCCAAAAGGTGCTCAGAAACTCCTTCGATCCTCTTCCCCTGTCGATGTAGATGGCACCTCGGGGTTGGGATCTCTTCTTGGATGCGTAGGCTATCCTCTAGACGTTGTAACTCCTTGGTTTGCACCTCCAGTCGACGGATCAAAGGCCACCAACTTCAGGTCTTCTCTTGTTCTCCCATAGCTAGGGTTTTCTTCTCTCCTCTTGCAAAGGGCCAAATAGAGCTCTTGAGGTTGCAAGGAGTGGTTGGTTTATAGGAGAGAGGCCTCTCCTATCACGCAGATGGTGATGTGAGGGCTTCACAGCCGTTGGGGACAGCTCCCCAATGGTTGGGGTTGCTTGTCCCCGGAATTCCGGGTCTGCTGCGCATGCAGGTCAGAGAAGTAAACGTCCACCTATATGGACGGCTACTGAGGGCTTGGCGTCCATCGATATGGACACCGACACCTCATGGGCGTCCATACATGTTGACGCCAATTGGCCCTTCGGCCAAAACTTAGAATCATGTAGAAACCATGCTTAATTCATACATACATGTACATGAAACCAATGTAGTATAATGTATACACCACTATACCATGTAAACATCCAATGTTTACTACTATTCCTACACATACATACGTAGGTACATCAAGATAATAACATGTACATGAATATCTACATACGCATACAAGGTATATATATATATATACACAACATGACTCAACACACAAAGAATTGTATTTACACTACGTATATACATACAATGTATAGGGTATAACACATATATTACTACACCATGCAATCAATAACATTTATACCTAGGCATACACATGCATACAGAAGTACACTAAGATAAGATGTACGTAGATATCTACCTATGCGCACATGATGTTTTACATAAGCATGACTCAACACATGGCAAAATAAAATGACAAGAATTGTGAGAGCCTCGTAATCATTAGGAGGTAATATGAATTAAGTTAGTTAGGAATAATCTATTCCACAAAGTAGTTCTTGCACGCACACACCTGATTTGACATATAATATATATGGTATACACACATGGGTGTAGCATACTTATGTACATTATGCATGAAATAGATAGATACCACATGCACACCGGTAACTAGATTAAACTTGCACAACATTACTTAAGTACTATATGCATGGGATGCTTAATACACACAATATGCACAATTTAGCTAATTGCCTATTCTCACCTAAATATCATAAAATACATGCATGTTATTCATGAGAAATATAGAATTACAATACACACTACCATATACACCTACCATACTTACTACAATCAATGCACATACATAAACGACAAGTGAATAAAATTCAGGGCATAACACATTGTCTAAAAGAAACTTTAACGGCCTTAAGTTTATCTTGAACCTTATAAAAAGGATTGGGATACCACCTGTCCTCAATAGTCCAAGCACATTTAACACAGTCTAGGAAAGTATCATGCTTGGTCCACATATTCTAAACAATGAAACGAACCTGCTGAGAGTACAAATTATGCAATTGAATAAAGAGAGGTGCATGATCGGAGGGGCCACGAGTCAAATGCTGCACACTACACCCCGGATAGGCCACAGCACACCAGTTATCCACAAGCAATCTGTCCAGCCTAGCCTTAATCGCATGACTGCTAATCCTCTTGTTAATCCAGGTAAAAGGAGTACCCTTAAAACCAACATCCAAAAGACCAGCAGCAGAAATGAAAGCGTTGAACTCAAGCATGGAGGTGGTATTAGGCAAGGGACCTCCTTTTTACTCAGTGGTCTGGGTAATGCAGTTAAAGACACCCACAACTGACCAGGGAATGTTGACAGAATCAACAAGAGCAAGAATGTCATCAAATAAATTCTTCTATCACTGAAATCACAGCTAGCATAAATAGAGGTGATCATAAGCAAAGGAGAGTCATCCTTCATGACCAAACCCGTAACATGCTGGGAGGAAAAAGAAACCACATTAAAAGAAAATGGTCTATTGTAAAAAATCCAAATCTTGGAGTCATCCTAGATGCCATCAACATAGAAATCCATATGAAAATAATTGCCTATTCGAGCTGCTTTACAGAGATCCATTTCAGTTCAAAGATAGCCAACAACTGTAAATTATGTCTCTTAACTAACATCTTCAGAGCACGCTTAGAGGCCATGTTAGAAAGACCCCTAATATTCCAAAATAAAATATTATTCATTATGATGAAACATACCCACATTGGACCGCGACAGCTTTAGCCTTAGATCTAGTGTAGATGTAATGCCCCGATGCGGAATATCGGAGCGGAATTACAGTTATTAAATAGTACAGAGCAAGAAATAAATAACAAACCATTGCACAAATGTGAATAATATCAAATAACTCTAATTTCATTAATAATCCATCAAATACCATGACCTAACTATTACATCAACTGATCAGAGCCATAACTAGGGTCCAGAGTACTTTATTGAAATCCAAACTAATACATACTGACTAAATGACTACTAATCTAACTATCTACTACACCATGATAGCTGATCGGGTCACTCCTGAGCAACGTCCTCATCAGTCCCATCCTCGTGAGTGTGGTCATATCCATCCGACTCACCTGAAACACACGTAATAAATACGTAGGATGAGCGAATAACGCCCAGTAGGACTTAATATCTCATAAGAACAAGCATGCTTTAAGTGTTTAATGTCTTTATGAGGTAGGATACTAGAACGAGAAGTCATGCATAGTCAAGAGAACGATGTAACAAGATAACATGAAACAATAACACATTCACGAGAGTATAACATCACAAGAATTGGCCATATCATGAGATAGCAAGTAATCTTGTCACGATAGCAAGTAAACTAGTCACGATAGCAAGTATGGGTCGGTATTCTTTCAACCCCGAGTTCAAGTAACAAACAAATGATTGATTGATTGCCATAGATCAAATCTTGCGTGTCATGCGTTAGGTGTATGCCATCACCCTGATCATTAGACCCCCACAAGTTATAGCCTTTCAGGTGCCCCCCCCAAGGACCAGATAGGGCCCTTATAATGTTTCCTAGTATACTCTTGTTTGTTATCTTAGACAATCAATTTGATCGCCAAATAGAGTACCAAGAATAGATGAGAGTAATAGACGAAATAGATGAGAGTACAGAGTGAAAGTGAACATATGATAATAACGAGAAAGTAGATGAGATAAGGGTATAATCGTAAACCATTGTTAAGCCACGATAGTAACAGTTGCACGGCACCAGGTCGGATACTGGCAGTTTGGTAGAAATCACATCTACCCACTAGCCGTGCCGTAAGCACAGGCCAGGTGATTCGGCGTGAACTCAAGGTAGGAAGGAAACACTAAGGCCATTTGGATCATACTGAACCCTAACGGTGTAACAGGTGTTAAGGGTACAACCAGCTCATCGGCGAAGGATGTGCGCCAAAGCCAAGAAGACTTACGGAGGCCTTGATAAGGAGTCCATGGTCCAGTCAGGAGTCTTCCCGATGGAGAGGAGGTCCATGCTAAGAGAGTGTGTAGAAAACTAAAGTTCGTCGTGCCTCGAGTGCTTGAAGGCCGAGGGAAACGGTAACGGTATATAAAACATGCGAGTAAAATGAAGACAAGTGTAATTATTTAAATAGGGAAATTTAGTAATTTATTTCGCTAAATTACGAGATACATTATTGAATAATTTAATAGAGTTTAATGGCAAACATGATGGCTAAGTGTGTGCAAGTGTAAGAAAGCAAGAGAGCATGTATGGTTGTGCATATAGTTTTTAAATTAATTAATTTCATGTAATATTGCCCATTATTAATTAATAAGTCAAAATTACTCATGACAAAACATAATTAAGGGTAAACAGGGTTTATATGGCAAAATAGCAGGGTTATAAAGGTAAAATTAGAGTTCTGGCCGCAACAGTCAGGTCGCGACGCACAAGGGTGATGCTATCAGGTGGCAACGCACAGGGGTGTCGCGTTAAAGTCATCGCGACGCCCCTGCATGGCACGTTCTGGTATCAGGTCACGACGGGTTTGACGGTCACAATCAGGTCGTGACACGATGTCCGGTAGCGTTCTTCCGAACCGGATGCTGGGGTGAACCGGGGGTAGGTCGCGACATGTCGACTCATCGCGTTCAGATCGTGATGGGCCCCTGTGTCGCGACCCCCTCTGAGATCGCGACGGATCGGGCCGTCGCAGCACCAGAAGGTGGCCCGAACCCAGAAAAGAGCTTTCTCCCCTTTTCCAGATGGGTTCCATCCCTCCTTTCATGACACAGTCCACATCACAATTCAATATAAAATTATAGAGTGCTCCAAAAATCATGAAATCAATTTAAAATGAAACTAGACATGGAGTTCTATCTCTGGTCACGATTAATTGGAAAACAATCATGTATAGAGCATGCTTGACTAGGTTACTTTTCGTTAACCTAAACATGCATAGTCAAGGAATAACGATTTAATTCTCCATGAATATAAGATGAGAATTAGGGCAAATAGGGGCGTTTGAAAGGTAATAACAAGTAGTATTTATGAGATTAAATTCAGGGCATGTGATTGAGTACATGCAGGGATTTAAAGCAAACAAGTGGTTTCAAGAGCATGAACATGACAGAGATTCAAACATTAAATTCATTCTCAGGGATGAACGAAATGGAGTGAAACAAGAGAGCTTTTGAAGGGGATCATGAAGACTACCTAAGGTAATTTTTACACGAATTAAGCTTGAGAGATTGCCTACCTTTCGTTGAAGTAAAGAAAACCCTAGTTTGGTGATGAAAATAGAAAAACCCTCCTTGCTCCAAGCCTTCTTCTCCCTTGCTCCTTCGTCCTCCAGAGCTCCAACAACGACCTAGGGGGTGATAGGGTCGAGATTGGGGTGTTTTGATGGCTAATAGAATCCTAAAGTCATAAAACTCTCCTCTTCTCTTCCAACTACGAAAATTCATATTTACCACCTATTTTTCCACCATTTATCCACCTAATGGGTAGGGAAGAGACCTAATTTCGTGGCCAAAGGGTTGGGATGGGATGTGGGCTCTTGTGTTGGATAAATATGGGTTATTTAGTATTTATCTTAACCCTTTACTATTTATTAATTAATTACATAGGAAATTGGGATAATTATTTCCCATTCTATGATGGGCTTCTCTTAATTACGCCCATTATTTAGTATTTGAGCCATTCACACAACCCGTTATTGATTTAACTTAATGGGCTTGGTTTAATTCCCTTTTATTTCACTTACATCTTATTTATTTTAATTAAATCTATTTATCTCATTTATAAATTAAAATTTTACTTTATTTAAGATTCCAAAAATCAAGGTTGCTACATCCTCCCCCTCTTAAAAAGAATTTGGTCCCCAAATTCCGATGATCGTAAGAGGAAGAATGACTAACTGAATAATTATGGATAATTCCGTCGCATCGTTGCTTCGGGTTCCCAAGTGGCTTCCTCGACCTCGTGATTCCTCCACAATATCTTAACCACGGGTATAGATTGATTCCGAAACTGTTGCATCTTCTTGTCCAATATCCTCACTGGCCTTTCTTCATAGGTCATATCTTTGTTCAAAATAATGTCATCATAGCTAATTACTTGTGACGGATCATACACGAACTTCCTCAGCATTAACACATAGAAAACGTTATGTACGGTGGAGAACTGGGGAGGTAGTGCTAGTCGGTACACCACCTCGCCAACTCTATCCAACACTTCAAATGGATCCATGAATCTTGGTCTTAGCTTGCCTTTCATCCCAAACCTTTGAAATCCACGGGTCGGGGATACTATCAGTATCACATGGTCTCCGACCTGAAATTCTAAATCCCTTCTTCTTTTATCAGCATAGCTCTTTTGCCTGGACTGAGCTATTTTTATCCTGTCCCCGATAATCTGTATATCCCTACTTGTGTTTTGCACTATGTCTGGTCCCGGCCATTGTTGTTCACCTACCTCATTCCAGCACACTGGCGATCTGCAGCTTCTACCATATAGTGCTTCAAATGGTGTCATCTTAATGCTGGCCTGATAATTGTTGTTGTAGGCGAATTCTATTAGGGACAACTATTCATTCCAATATCCTTCAAAATCTATTGTGCAGGCACGTAGCATGTCTTCCACTATCTGCTTTGTCCTTTCGTATGCCCATCCGTCTGTGGGTGGAAGGCAGTGCTGAAATTGAGTTTAGAGCCTAAGGCTGTCTAAAGTCCCTTCCAGAATCTAGAAGTGAATCTGGGATCACGATCTTGTTAGGATCGGATGGGTGGATGGATCAGATCTAGAAGGGGGGGTTGAATAGATCTAACACCAATTAATTTGGAAGCTTAAGTAATTCAAAATTACTTAGAATCAGATATCAATTCACCCAAACAATTTACTAATATGAAGTGTGATTAGAGTGTGTGAGCAAATCAATTAGTAGTGTGAGCGAAATCCCTATGCATGCATCTAGCGAAATACAAAGGGAAACCACAATTCAAACCACTAGACAGATGATTTTTAGGTGCTTCGGAAATCACCACCAGTGACTCCTACGTCCACCCCTCACATAGTGAGGCCACACTACTCAAAACCTTGAGTACAACTCACACTGGAGCACGACGACTCTAAACACCCTTGAGTACAACTCACACTGGAGCACGACGACTCCAAACACCCTTGAGCATGACGACTCAAGAAACAACCGGAGCACATGACAGCAAACCCTTTAAGTATGACGACTCAAAGAAAACCCAGGAGATAGGTATGACGACCTACTCCACAAACCACTTATGAGTACGATGACTCACAAGCACTTGAGCACAACGGCTCAAAACTGGAGCACTACGGCTCCAAACCATTGGACCAAGAAAGATCCAATTTCTGCTAGAACAAGCTCAATTAGAGAATAGATCCTCTAGCCCGATCTATCTCAATACAATGATAAAAATAGAACAAACAGAATTAAGTGATCTGCGTAGAACACATACACAGATCACACAATGAAAAACTGGATGAACACTTCAAGAAAATAAATGAAATAGATGTGACTTGGATGTTCCTTGATAAAGAAGACTTGCAGAAGCTTAGATTGAAGACGCTTGAAGGATTTCGTTGGAGATCTTCTTCAATCCACGATGCTCTGCTTTGATGGCATCCGGATTGCCAATTCTTCTTCTTCCTTTGCTGCTCTTCTGCTCCTCAATCTGATGGCGCTGCTCTAATCCCTTTCTGGATGCTGATGCTTTATCCTCTCTCTTCTTCTCTTCTCTTCTTCTTCACGTTCTCCTTCCAAACATCACTGCTCTGCTCCCTTCTTTCCCTTTTTGCAGCCGCCACACCCTTTTCTAGAGAAGTCTAGTCTCTCTCCTTGTGGGATGCCTTGGAGTACAGAAAACATGGGTATTTATAGCCCCATATGTCCATAAGAAGCCTTGGAGTATGTGGGCACAAAACCCTAGGTCAAATCCCCTAATTCTGAAGCAGCCACGTGTCCAGATGGAATTCCCGATTTTAAGTTTTAGCCGGAGTGTGTCGACACTACTTCAGAGTGTGTCGACACACTGTCCCAAACAGGCATAAATGGTTCTCTGGGAAGAGTCACTAGTGTCGACACTACTTCAGGCAGTGTCGACACTACTTGAGCCTGTTTCGACACTACCATGCAGACCTATCAACTGGGATCTCTGGAATCTGGGACTAGTGTCGACACTACTTGATCTTGTGTCGACACCACTTGACCTTTTCTTCATGATTTTGCCTTAGTGTTTGAAACACTGTGTCGACACCAGTAAGGGGTGTGTCGACACTACCGAGACAAAATCTGTATTCACCTACAAAATTAACACATAAATCATTAGTACAAGATATTATGAATAAAATATGAGATATTAAACATCCAAAACATGTTGTTTAAGCATTATTGTGATATGTATAGAAAGTACAACATGTTCAACATATCATCATCAAAATCACAATATGTCATCATTAAAATCACAATATGTCATCATCAAAATCAAAGTATGAGTGATGTTCATTGTTAATCATTAAAGTACAACTTTAAGAAATTCCAAAACACACTCAACCCAACAATCTCCCCCTTTTTGATGATGACAATGAAAGGTTTGCGGAATCCCAATATGGTAATCTAGAAGGGGGGTTGAATAGATTACTACCAATTAAAAGTATGTAAACAACCCTTTTTCAATCACAACAAAGTCTTTTGAATTTTATGTAGAAATAACATGAGACTTATATGTGTTGACGATGTGTAGGTGAGTTAGCAATCTATCTAGTGCGTGAATACAACGTGCCTATCAAGCATCTAACGTGAAAATCGTTCAAACCACAAGACACGAAGATTTACGTGGTTCGGAGTACACAAATCGTGAATCCTACGTTCACGGCACACACACACACACAGACAAAACTGCTTATCAGCGAGTTCGGTGACTAAAACTCACACACACACATGTTTTCTGATGTGCACCCACGATCAGAACAACACACACACGTGATCTCAAGCACAAGGATTGCTTGAATCACCACAACACACACACAGATGGTAGAAATATGAAAACAGAGAGAGTTCTGAATGAGAGAATAAATCCTGGTGAAGAACTCTTCTAAGAACGCCTGGAGGAAGTTCAATCTTTGTTTTGAATGCTTTGAGTCGATGGAGAATGTTGAATCCTCGACGTTCTTCTTTCAGGAACTGCTGGATCGATGGATCTTTAGGGCTCTGTGCAGCAATCTGAAGCAGGGCAGCAACAACTCTTGTGAAACTTGGAGTAGCTCTAGGGTTTTTGGTTGTGGCTGCTTCTCTGCGAAATTTCCTTCAAAGAGGTGTTTAAATATAGGAGTTCTCACATGGAGAAACGTGAGAGTTGGAAACACCTCCTAGGATAACTTAGAAACTTTCTGTAATTTGAATTGTACTCTGTCTGTCGAAAGGTCTTAGCCATCTATCGACAGGCGACAGTAAGACAGAAGTATGGATCTTCAGCTCTGTGAGATCTGTCGACAATCGAAGACCATCTGTCGACAGATGTGCTCTTTTGTGTAAACGACAGAAGTTTGGATATCTGGACTGTGAGATCTGTCGACAGTCGATCTGTCATCTATCGACAGATGAAGAATTTCTGAACTATGGGTCTTCTGGCAGACCACACCTGTGAGATCTATCGACAGGTCTTTTGTGTCTGTCGACAGGTAACCTTGTTTTTGCTTTTTGTGATCTTTTTCACTTGCTTGGAGAGAGCTTGACTTTGTGCATTTGTACCTACATGATGAAACATGTAAAACTAAGTATTTTGAATACACAAATAATCAAGTATTGCATTGGTTTCTATTTCATGTGTTACATGTTTCAAACCTCAATTGAAGTTATTCATCATCGAAAAACATGTTGCTATAAATGTTAGAATGAAAACCCAACATTCTCCCCCTTTTTGATGATGACAAAATTTATCAATTAATGCACATTGCAGTTTCTCCCCCTTTTGACAACATCTAACAGCATTCATCAAACAAACATGGAACATGGCACTGTGAATTCATTGATTTGAAGGAGGCATACACAGTACAAAAAGTTGTTTGACTGAGAGTAAACATGAAAGAGAAAGAAGATACATGACCACAAAGTGAAATAAAAAGACCATAAGACTCAGACAAGACAGGACATAGACACTACGTGAAGAACCATTCCTAGACATAAAGCCTATCTAGGCAGCATCATCAGCAGGCGGAGCTGGAGCCTGACGAGTGTTATGCATCTCTGTCTGAAGCCTTGTCATACGGAGCTGGAGCTGGACTTGAGTGTCCGCTAGTGATTCCAGACTCGAGTCCACTGTATCCAATCTTGTGTTCAGGTTTTCAAGTCCAGTGGTCATCTGTTGCTGTAACTATGCAATCAAATCTCTAATGGATGGTTGAGCTGGAGCATCACTAACAATCTCAACGCCCGGCATACCATGTGATCCAGACTGGGAGCCTTCATCCTCATCATCTTCAGCATCTTCAGCAAGATTCTCATCTTCGTCTTCAACATTCTCCTCTACGGCATCAGCAGGTGCTTTACCCTTAAGTTCTCGGGTAACAATTCCATCAACAAGCTTGTATCCCATGCGATGTGCTGCAGTGAGATCAATGCTGTTGCGAGAATTTAGCTCTATGCACTCGCTGTCTGGAATGTCAATGCCGATGAACCTTATGAGGGAGGTAAGTGGACAGGCAAAGGGCATCGACCTCCGGGATTGGTAGAATGTTTTTTTTATAAGACTTAGCATCAGAAGCGGGAGATTAATGGGTTCACAACTGAGGAAGAAGGTGAAGAGAGATTTGTGAACATCGGTGACCAACTCCCGACTGCCATGTTTAGGCGCAATCATGGTAGTGAATATGTGATGGATCATCCTGATCAATGGAGGAAATGAGTTTGCATTGAGTTTAGAGATTTTCTTGGTGCCATCATAATCCTCAAGTGTGAGGAGAGGGTAGTAGACAGAGGCATCCGGTTTGTGGCTTAGGATATCAACTCCAGAATTGGGGATTTGAAGGGCTGTGCAAAGAAGATTTTCAGTGAGTTGAAAAGTGGTGCCCTTGACGGTGGTAAAGAAACGATTATCTGGATGAAGCCAAGGTTGTTGTAGAAGTCACGAATGGCAGAAGGAGAATACCGCATGTGACGGTAGAGAAACGGAGTCCAGCCCTGATTGTCGAATAGGGGTTGGAGATTAGGAAACATGACGGCCAAGGACTCAAACTCTACATACCGTTGCTGGACAAACTTGGTATGCGTTCCCTTTGAGTGGGTGAGGTGAAGACGGGGAGGCACCACAAGCTCGGGAAGACGATCGTCCTGATGCTTTGTCCTGCGCTCAGCCTCAGCCCCGTCGGCCTGAGAAGAGGAGGGACGGCGGCGAGAAGCCAATTTCTTGGACGGCTTGGAAGACATGAGGAAGGTTAGAAGAAGAAGGATGAGCGTGAAAGAGAGACGTGGGTGAGGGCTCAGATGAGAGGAAGGAAGACCGGAGGAAGGTAGGGTTTTCCCGTCCAGAACAGGGGATGGAGATATGGAGAGGAGGTGGAGAGGGGTTTTGGTGGTAGGAGGATAAGGGTTCCTATGGATGCCTTTTTATAGAAAGAGGAGGGGATTTTAAAAGGCAGGCCCCACCAAAACAGCCCCAAACGGCGTGCCCGTTGGACTTCCCAAATTGGGTCTTTCGCCGGCTGTCGACAGAAAATAGGGGATCTGTCGACAGATCCTACAGAGTTTCTGCCAGTGATGTATGATGTGGATTTTGAAGAAAGAAATGGGAGCATTGGTTACATGAGTCATATTTGTAAGGTGTAAGATGGGTAAACACATATTGTAACCTATCATTGTCATGGACATTAAGGCTCTCCCACTTACCTAAATGGTTTAAACATAATACCCAAGGGACTTAAAGTTAAAGCATGAAGAGAACATTTTTCCATTCGTTGAGAAAAGACACCATTACCCTTGGTTGATTAAGGACATTGTAGACCAACACTATCCCAATTTTATGATGATCAAATGATGATTGAAATATATGTCTAAACTTCTAGATAGCCATAGACAATACATGACCTTTTGATTTGAGACACTTTGGAGGCTTCACACTATTTCATTCAAAAAAAAATTTTGAAGACAAGAATGCAATGGGAAAAGTGATATTCAAGATAACTTCACACCTTTTGACATGAGGATAGACATGACAAATGCCCGTACCCCCAGTTACTCAGTCGAAGTTTCCATTATACCATTGTATAGAGATAATGAGTTTGGTTTTTAACGCGAGGGCAGACATTTATGATGCCCGTCTTCCCGGTTACTCAGCAAGACCCATCATAGATCTACCTTTATCCCAATTTTTGTTTTTTTTTTTTTAATGACGTTATATATACTTTTCGAAAATAGGAAGCTTTTCTCCATGTTAGCTAAAACTTAAGATCAAGGAGATGTATATGATGATCCTTCAGTTCAAAACATAAAGTTCAATAACCATAAGATTTTTCAATTGTATTGAGAATGGTGTGAGCCTACAAGGAAATTATTCAACGGAGTTTAGGTGTTAATCCTCTAAGATAGTTCAATGTTATCAAAATGATGTAACATAACCCCAAGCATGAGTAGTATGTCCAAATCATGGTGGTTTAGGGGATAGCATCAGTATCATGTATATATGATGAAGTTAAACATGTATATCCACCCAATAAACACCTTAGTGAATGTTCATGAACCTTCTGAACAAGTAGGATGTGAAATAGGCATGAATTACTTGAAGAGTTGGTGTCTGTCGACAGCTAGAGAAGTGCCTGTCGACAGATCACACAGACAGAATAAAGGCCAGTTCAGGCAGAGCAGAACCTGTGAGATCTGTCGACAGATAAGTTGTCGTCTGTCGACAGATTGCACAGACAGAAGAATTAGAGTTCTGTGAGGCCTGATCTGTCAACAAATGGAGTGGGAGCTGTCGACAGATGCCTGTGCAAAGCTGGTTTAAGATTAGAATGAAGAGTGAGATGATCATGACAAGTGAGGGAATTGAAAATACACATTGAATGAGTGATTCTCCTCTCATGAAGGACATCTAACCTAGACTTGCTCCCCCATAGTGTGTGCTCATGTGAAAAAAAGAAGCAATTTAGTATTCAAGACACACTTTTACAACTGGACCAATCATGTGAGCACACCAAGCTTTCAGGAAGACAGATTGTTAAGATTGTCAATGTTTCACTGAAGTGGAGAATGGGTAAATTGTAAAGAAACTCATCCCTATATAAAGTACATACCCCTTACATGCATGTCAACTATGGATACTTGGCGGAGGATCTTTCCTTTACGCATAATGAGAGTTTCCAAACAAGCTTTACTTGTTCTTCCACAAACACTATTTAATATACCTCATAGTTGGTGCACACAAGAGACATATGCTCAGTATATGGATAAGTTTCACTGCAATTTACACAATCCCAATTCTCTTCACAAAGTTGTGAATCTATCTTCAGCTAGAGGTTTGGTAAAGATGTCAGCCAATTAATTTTCTGTGGGTATGAAACTGATTTCTAAGTTTTTCTTGGCTACCTCATCTCTCAAGAAATGGTGACGGATTTCTATGTGTTTTGTCCTAGAGTGTTGAATGGGATTCTTTGATAAGTTGATTGCACTGGTGTTGTCACATAGGATAGGTGTGCATCCAATATCAATGTTATAGTCACACAACTGACTTTTTATCCACAACACTTTTGCTCACAACTCCCTGCAGCAACATATTCTGCCTCTGCAGTGGATAGTGCAACCGAGTGTTGCTTCTTGGATGCCCACGAAACCATGCAACTGCCTAGGATTTGGCAATAGCCACTAGTGTTTTTCCTGTCAATTTTACATCCATCATAGTCAGCATCAGAATATGAAACCAAGTCAAAGCTACTACCTGCTGGATACCAAAGACCCAAATCAAACGTACCTGAGAGATATCTGAAAATTCTCTTAACGGCAATTAAGTGGCTTTCCTTTGGACTAGATTGGTATCTAGCATAAAGGCAAACGCTGAATTGGATGTCTGGTCTACTTGCAGTAAGATAAAGGAGTGAGCCAATCATACCTTGAAATTGTTTGGCATCTACCGATTTACCTTTCGCATCACTTTCTAGCTTAATGCTTGTGCTCATGGGTGTTGAGGCATGTTTAGCTTCTTCAAACTGAAACTTTTTCAGTAGCTCCTTGACATATTTTTCTTGGTTGATGAAGAATTCATCTTCCAATTGTTTGACCTGCAAACCAAGAAAAATTGAAGCTCCCCCATAAGACTCATCTCAAATTCACTGTGCATATGTTTGGAGAATTCTTCACACAGTGAAGGATTAGTAGAACCAAAGATAATGTCATCCACATAGACTTGAACAACAATTATATGATTGCGGACTTTCTTTGTAAAGAGAGTTTGGTCTACCTTACCTCTTGAGTAGTTTTTGCTTACCAGAAATGTGCTCAACCTGTCGTACCAAGCTCGGGGTGCCTGTTTCAAACCATAAAGAGCTTTTTGCAATTTAAATACATGGTTTGGTTTATCATGATCCTCAAAGCCAGGTGGTTGAGAAACGTAGACTTCCTCTTTTATGTAGCCATTTAAGAAAGCAGTTTTGACATCCATTTGATACAATTTAAATTTGTTTGAGCATGCATATGCTAACAATATTCTAACTGTAAGGCCCCGAATTTCTTTTTTTTCCCGCTTCTATTTTATGTATATGATGTTTACTTGTTCTTGCATAAATGGCGTGCATGAAAATGGTGCATATTATAGATATAAATTTTGCATGTGTATATGCGTGGATGTATATTATTATCGTGAATATGAGTAATTGGCCAATTTTGTGTATAAGGTATCTATTCAAATATTATGCAAGTGCCATCTAAATATTGAAGTGTACCTTATATTACCCCTTTCATGGATATTGTGTACGAATATATGAAGTGCATATGTGTATGTACGCATGTATGTTATCTTATGCGTGTGATAATGTGTACCTAATTTTACATATGTAACACCTTGGTATACTTAGGTATGCATGAGTATATTTAGTTGTAAACGTTGTTCATTTGCATGGTGTAGTTAATGTGTACATTGTACTTCGTACATTGCATGTACGTATGGAGTGCAAGCAAGAACTACTTTATTGAATAGATTATTCCTGGCTAACTTAATTCATAATTACCTCCTAATGATTGTGAAGCCTCGCAATTCTTGTCATTTTATTTTGCCGCGTGATTGAGTCACGCTTATGTAAAACCTCATGTACGCATAGGTAGATATCTACGTACATCTTATCTTAGTGTACTTATGTATGCATGTGTATGCCCAGGTATAAATGTTATGGATTGCACGGTGTAGTAATATACATATTATACCTTATACATTGTATGTATATACGTAGTGTAAACACAGTTCTTGTGTGTTGAGTCATGTTGTGTGTATATATATACATTGTATGCGTATGAAGATATTCATGTACGTGTTATTATCTTGATGTACCTATGTATGTATGTGTAGGATTAGTAGTAAATATTGGATGTTTACATGGTGTAGTGGTGTATACACTATACTACATAGGTTTCATGTGCATATATGTGTGGATTAAGCATGGTTCTGCATGATTTTAAGTTCTGGCAGAAGAGTGTCTTGGCGTCAACATGGATGGACGCCCATGATATGTCAGCATCCATATCGACTGACGCCAACCCTAATGTAGCCGTCCATGGATGTGGACGTCAATATCCCTAATTTTCTGTGCGCAACAGAGCGCAGAGAGCACTCATTGGGCCAGGCTTCTGATTGGGGAGATGTCTTCCCAACGGCACTTACTTGTCCCTTCAACCCCTGCACGAGCCCCTCTTGTCCCCTAGTCTATAAAACACATTCCTTTTGCAACCTAGAGAGCTCTCTTGGCTCTTTACTAGAAAGGAAACCCTAACTGAGAGAGAGAAAGGAAGGACTGACCTTGGAGGGCTTGGATCCAGCGACTGGAGGCGTTTTCTGGTGATCTTCTACGACAAGGAGGAAGGCCATACGTAGGAGAAGGCTTCCCTAGCGTTGGACTGCAGCCTGCAACCCCCTAAAACCCGGAGCAAAGGATTTCTGGAGGCTTCTTGGCGCTGCCCAAGGAGGGCTTCATCAGCTTATTCCGATCTTGTAGATTTAATTGAGAGGCAAGTAACCCATAGATCTCAATCCCATACATGTGTCCTAGGTCCCAGCAAATTTTGTGGATTTTAAATCGTGTCCTGGACCCTCCCTTTCACTCTGTAATTGGAGTTCGGTCTGTGCCCTAGCACAGACAGGAACTTGGCGTCAATACCATTGACGCCATGATCTCCCATCGGCGTCCAGCGATTGTGCCGTCCAAACCCTTGAACGGCCAGAGGCTGCCGCCAAGTTCTTCAGGATAAAACAGTGAGCTGTTCTTCCTGGTAGATGATTATTTTCGATATGTTTTCGCAATGAGGATATAGTGTAAATGTTATATGCTATGTAAAATAGATAATGTGATGTGTGTGGAAATTTCTGCATTTTCTGTGGATGGCATGAATTTTTAGATTATTGAAATACATGTTGGGAAAAGATGGATTATCCATGTTCATCTACTGTCTACCTAATTCCTGAGGAATTAAATGCCCTAGATTTTTCTATACCATGTGCATATGTATCAGTCCATGCCCTGGAATTTTGAGAATTTTTCCATGACTGTGGGATTTACTAGAATTTCTGTTTTGGAAATGAAAGACATGCATAGAAATTGTAAATTTTACATTAAATTGTGTGATGTGTAATAAATCAAGAGAAAATTTTTGTGATGATGATTATGTGAGAATCAAGGTTGTGAATGGTTAAATCTGATGTTCGTGTTATGTTCCATGTTAAAGTGAATTATGAATAGCATGAAACTGAATGTTTTAATTTTTGTAAATGTAATATGATTCGGAAAAATCTAAATAATTGTATGTGCGATTATAAACCTTAAAATTGTATGTGGTTAAAATCTCATGTTATTTTGATGAAAGTAAGTATCGTTATGGATTTTTAATGTGAAAAATGACTATGTGAGCATGTTAATTGTGACTTTATGTGATTCAGTAAATTTCAATATGATTATATCTGTATTATGATTATTTGGCAGTTGCAACAGTGAGGTTAAAATCAGTAAATGAGGACTTATGTGTGTATGAATTATGTATGAGTGTGTGCATGGAATGTGAGAGAACAAGTGGTATAGGTGTGTGAAATGGTTAATGTGACAAGATAAACAAGTATGCCCATAAGACACTGCCACCCTAGATGCTTGGAGTTGTACTGTAGTAATGCCCCTACGGGAAAGCTCAATGTGTTATGTGATACCCTAGGAAAGGGTCTTGATAAAGTGTACACACTAGCAAAGGGTCTTGTAAAATCCTGGAGGTGGACAAGTTCCACTGGTAATGGTGGGAAGGGCTTTCCCCGATTTCTGCAGGAACTAAGACTTATCACTATGCCAGTGATTAAGTATGTGAATGTGAATGTGTGTGTCATGTGATCGTCTATGTGGTGGTTTGGGCTGTGTCTTGGCATTAAGTGAAAATAAGTATAAGTGTGATGTGAAAAGTGATATGTGTTCATAGCACAAGGTATGTGCAAGATATGTGTAAATGTGGCACATGTTATGTGCAAAAGTGAAATGATAAGAAGTGTGTGAATGTGAAAGAGGAAATAATGGGAAATGTGTGTAAGTATTGTGTGATAAAACCAAAAGTGAGTGTATGTGAAAGCCAAGGTTTATCATATGGTTGTGTGTAATGAGGAAAAAAATAGCATAAGTGTAAATGACAATAGTGTTAATTGATAAATTGTTTATTGATGTGTACAAATGTGTGTGTGTATGTGTTTATGTATAAAGTGTCAATTGCTAAAAGTGATGTTACCATTAGTACCAAAATGTAAGTATATGCTTTCATATTCATGGAATTCGAATGATTGGATACACATGTGTTTAGTATTATGTTGTATAGTTAAAAGTGATCCCTATGTAAAGGCAATATGAATGTGATAAAATTTGTATAAAATCAGCAAGCTAAATGTGAAGTAAATTGTTATGATTGCATGCGAAGTGAGTTAGAAATCATGCTAGGAGTGCCACCTATCTTGTACATGTTTCCATGGTTTAGTTGTGCAACTTTACAATGACTTGGATAAAGCATGAAAACGTGTGAATGTGTATTTTACTCATGTTAATGACACCATGATGTCAGTGATCTTGTTTAGATTCTAGTTTTACATTTGTTTAGATAATTGTTTAATGGAATTTGTTTAGGTTATAGCATGATCATGTATGATTTAACTGCTGAAATTTTATTGTGTTAATTGGTAAAAAGCATGTATGTATTGAATCTTAAGTTACTTGCTGAGTCTATTGCGTAGACTCACTCTTGCTAAACATTTCAGGAAACTAGCAGCTGAGGAGCTAGCAAGATTTGAAGTGGAGTTGGACCAAGGGATTGAAGAGTTGTAGTTTATATTTCATAAGTATGTAATGCTACAATTGAAATTTGGATTTTGTTCAAATGTACTTGGAGTCGGCTATGTATTTGGAACATTTTGCTCTTATATTATCTCTTGTTGAACTATACAGACTGTGGTATGTGGATTTAAAAGTTGATGGAATGAGATTCATTTAAATTCTATTGCATTTATTCGACTCTATTTGTGTATATCTCAACTCATTTGTTACTTGTTGGGGTATTCTCCCCTGTAGCGGCTTGCTCTCATCCGACATGGGTTGGTATAACCGTACCGGCTGGAAGTGGGTCGTTGCACTAACTGCTTCTAGCCTAGCTACTGGTGCAAAAGATTCTTCAAAGTCTACACCAAATTCTTGATTATATCCTTTTGCAACCAGTCTAGCCTTGTTTCTCACCACTTTACCCTCTTCATTGAGTTTGTTTCTAAAGACCCACCTTGTACCTATGACAGACATTTCAGGGGTTTTAGGAACTAAACTCCATACATTATTTCTTTGAAATTGCCCAAGCTCCTCATGCATAGCATCAATCCATGAATCTTCTTTTAAGGCTTCTTCAACATTCTTGGGTTCCACTTGAGAGACAAAAGCTAAATGGTCCTGTTCAACTATTTGATTAACCTTAGATCTAGTTTGAACCGACTCATTTAAATTTACTATCACATTCTCAAGAGGATGATCTTTTGAATACCTCACATTCATGACTGTTGAAGGGCCTGGAAGATCTTGCATTTGAGGAGTTTGTTCTGGAGGAGGAAATGCTTGAGGTAGTTCAAGTTGATGTTCTTCCTCTTGTGGATCTTTGTCAAGTACATCTTCTGAATTATTGTACGGGAGAATATTTTCTTCATCATTATACCTGCGAAGATATCCACTTTTAGTCTTGACAGTTGTTATAGAGATTGCATTTGATTTTCTCTGTAGTTCTACAAGTGTTGTATCTTCAGTTTCATCTTCAAACCTGTAAAGATTAGAATTGTTAGACTTGGTTTGAGATTCATCAAATACAACATGTGGAGTTTCTTCCACTTTTCTTGTTTTAAGATTGAACACCCTATAGGCTCTAGAGTGTTCTGAGTATCCAAGAAAAATACCTTGATCGCTTTTGGCTTCAAACTTGTCCAAATCATTTTTATCATTGTTATGTATGAACACTTTTGAGCCAAAAACTCTGAAATACCCAATAGTCGGTTTCTTACCTTTCAGTAGTTCGTAGGAGGTTTTCTTGAATACCGATCTTACCATGGCTCTATTAAGAATGTAGCAAGACGTGTTTACCGCTTCTGCCCAAAAGGTTCTTGCTAGTTGATTCTCGACCAGAAGCGTGCGAGCCATCTCCACCAATGTTCTGTTCTTTCTCTCCACCACTCCATTTTGTTCCGGAGTTCTTGGAGAGGAGAACAAGTGCTCTATCCCGTGGAGCCTGCAGAATTCAGTAAAGGAGTTGTTATCAAATTCTCCCTCGTGATCAGTGCGGATGGAGCATATTTTGTTGACATTTCCATGCTCAATCTTATTAAAAAAATCTTAAAAAACTTGCAGTGCTTCATTCTTGTGAGCAAGAAATTTCACCCATGTGAACCTAGAAATATCGTCTACAATAACAAAACCAAATCGTTTGTCATTGAGACTCAACGTTCTTGTAGGTCCAAATAGGTCCATGTGCAACAGTTCATAAGCTTTAGTAGTACTCACCGGTGCTTTTGATTTGAAGGATTTCCGGGTTTGTTTTCCCTGTGCACATGCATCACAGAAATTTTCATTCTTGTTAAAGAAAATGTCAGGAAGACCACTTACCAATTTAAGCCTCATGATCTTGTGCAATACATTATAGCTAGCGTGACCGAGCCTACGATGCCACAATGTAAGCTCATCCTATTTGTTTGCTACAAGACATAGATCTTTATTTTCTGGATCATCTAAGTCAACCATGTAGATGTTGTTTGTTCTTTTTCCAGAAAATTTCAGACTTCCTGTTTCCTTATCAAGAATTTGACATGAATTGGATTCAAAGACAATTTTATGACCCTTATCACACAATTGACTTATGCTAAGCAAGTTGTGATAAAGGCCATCAACAAGTAAAACATTGTCTATGGAGTTAGAGGCAAACTTACCAACCTTACCTGAGCCGATGATCTGACCTTTGTTGTTACCTCCAAAAATTACTTGACCTCCGTCTCTTTCCACGAGCAAACTGAATTTTTCTTTACCGCCCGTCATGTGCCTCGAGCAGCCACTATCCAGGTACCATTTGTTTTGATTGTTGGCTGCTAGGCATTCCTACACATGTGGATCAGATAAGAGGTTTTGGTACCCAAATTACTTTGGGTGCCGTTGTAAGGCCCCGAATTTTCTTTTTCCCGCTTGTATTTTATGTATATGATGTTTACTTGTTCTTGCCTAAATGGCGTGCATGAAAATGGTGCATATTATAGATATAAATTTTGCATGTGTATATGCGTGGATGTATATTATTATCGTGAATATAAGTAATTGGCCAATTTTGTGTATAAGTTATCTATTTAAATATTACGCAGGTACTATCTAAATATTGAAGTATACCTTATATTACCCATTTCATGGATATTGTGCGCGAATATATGAAGTGCATATGTGTATGTACGTGTGTAGGTTATCTTAAGCGTGTGATAATTGTATACCTAATTCTACATACATAACACCTTGGTATACCTATGTATGCATGTGTATGTTTAGTTGTAAATGTTGTCCAATTGCATGGTGTAGTTAATGTGTATATTGTACTTCGTACATTGCATGTATGTATGGAGTGCATGCATGAACTATTTTATTGAATAGATTATTCCTAGCTAACTTAATTCATATTGCCTCCTAATGATTTCTGAAACCCTCGCAATTCTTGTCACTTTATTTCGCTGCATGTTGAGTCATGCTTATGTAAAACATCATGTACGCATAGCTAGATATCTACATACGTATTAGCTAGTTGTGCTTATGTATGCATGTGAATAATTATATGGTAAATATGGGTTGAATGCATGGTGTGATAGTGTGTATACTACATTAAATACATTGTATGTATATATGCGTAAGTTCTGGCAGGAGGGCCAATTGGTGTCAACATGGGCAGACGCCCATTATATTTCGGCATCCATATCGATGGACGCCAAGACTTAAGTAGCCGTCCATATAGGTGGACGTTTACTTCTCTGAACTGCATGCGCAGCAGGCCCGAATTTCCGGGGACAAGCAACCCCAGCCATTGGGGAGCTGTCCCCATCGGCTGTGAAAGCCTCACATCAACCCCTGCGTGGGATGAGAGGTCTCTCTCGTATAAACCATCCCCTCCTTGCAACCCCAAGAGCTCTCTTTGCCTCTTTGCAAAGAGGAGAGAAAAACCCTACCTTCTGGGAGAAAAACCTGACCTTGAATGTCTTGATCCGGCTGATTGGAGCTTCATCCGGCCATCTACAGCAACCAGGAGCTAGCTGAAGCATAGAGGAAGGCTTTCCAGACCCCAACCTGCTGAGGAGATCGACCAAGAACCAGGAGGAGTGGTGTTTTAGAGGCTTCTTGGGACTGCCCAAGGAGAGCTTCAACAGCAATATAGATCCCTTTGGTGGTTTTTAGAAAGGCAAGTAACCTATAGATCTCAATCTTATACATGTGTCCTAGGTCCCAGCATTTTTCTGGATTTTTCCTCGCGTCCTGGATTCCCCCTTTCTCCTTGTGTTGGGAGCTCGGGTCTGTGTTTTGCACAGACCTGAACTTGACGGAAAAAGCCATTGCCATCGATATCTTAGCTTGGCGGCCAACGATATTGCCGTTAAAGTGCTATTAGCATCCAGACTATGTCGTTAAGCTCTTCAGAGCAGAACAATGAACTGTTCTCCCTTCTATATGATTAATTTCCGAAGTGTTTTCGAATGAGGATATAATGTAATCATATATGTTATGTAAAATAGACCATGGGATGCATGTGATATTTTCTGTGCTTTTTGGTGAATGGCATGGATTGTTAAATTATTGAAATACATGTGGGAAAAATGGATTATGCATGTTCACCTACTGTCTACATGATTCCTGAGGAATTAAATGCCCTAAATTTTTCTATACCATGTGTATATGTATCAGTCCATGCCCTGAAATTTTGAGAATTTTTCCATGACTGTAGGATTTACTGAAATTTCTATTTTGGAAATAGAAGCCATGCGTAGGATTTGTAAAATTTACAGTAAATTGTGTTTGTGCAATAAATCAGGGGAAAATTTCTGTGATGATGATTATGTTAGGATCAGGATTGTGAACTGTTAAATCTGATGTTCGTGTTATGTTCCATGTTAAATTGAATTATGAATAGCATGAAACTGAATGTTTTAATTTCTATAAATGTAATATGATTCAGAAAAATCAGGAAATTTGTATGTGTGATTATAAACCTGAAATTTGTCTGTGGTTAAAATCTTATGTTATTTTGATGGCAGTAAGTATTGTTATGGATTTTTAATGAGAAAAACTACTATGTGAGCATGTTAATTGTGACTTTATGTGATTCAGTAAATTTCAGTATGATTAAATCTATATTATGATTATTTGGCAGTTGCAACAGTGAGGTTAAAATCAGTAAATGAGGACTTATGTGTGTGTGAATTATGTATGAGTGTGTGCATGGGATGTGAGAGAACAAGTGGTATAGGTGTGTAAAATGGTTAATGTGACAAGATAGACAAATATGCCCATAAGACACTACCACCCTAGATGCTTGGAGTTGTACCGTAGTAATGCCCCCCTACGGGAAAGCTCAATGTGATATATGATACCCTAGAGAAGGGTCTTGATAAAGTGTTATACCCTGGCAAAGGGTCTTGTGAAGTCCTGGAGGTGGACAAGTTCCACTGGTAATGGTGGGAAGGGCTTTCCCCGGTTTCTGCAGGAACTAAGACTTATCACTATGCCGGTGATTAAGTATGTGAATGTGAATGTGTGTGTCATGTGATCGTCTACGTGGTGGTTTGGGCTGTGTCTTGGCATTATGTGAAAATGAGCATAAGTGTGATGTGAAAAGTGATATGTGTTCATAACACAAGGTATGTGCGAGATATGTGTAAATGTGGCACATGTTATGTGCAAAAAGTGAAATGATAAGAAGTATGTGAATGTGAAAGAGGAAATAATGGGAAATGTGAATAAGTATTGTGTGATAGAATAAAAGTGAGTGTATGTGAAAGCCAAGGTTAATCATATGGTTGTATGTATGAGAAAATAGTATATGTGTAAATGACAATAGTGTTAACTGATATTTTGTTTATTGATGTGTATGAATGTGTGTGTATGTGTTGATGTATTAATTGTCAAATGCTAAAAGTAAGGTTACTATTAGTACACAAAATGTAAGTATATGCTTTCATATTCATGAAATTTGAATTATTGGATGTACATGTGTTTAGTATTATATTGTGTAGTTAAAAGTGATCCTTATGCAAAGGTAATATGAATGTGATAAAATTTGCATAAAAATCAGCAAGCTAAATGTGAAGTAAGGTGTTATGATTGCATGTAAAGTGGGTTAGAAGTCTTGCTAGGAGTGCAACCTATCTTGTATATGTTTCCATGGTTTAGTTGTGCAACTTTACAATGACTTGGATAAAGTATGAAAACGTGTGAGTGTGTATTTTACTCATGTTAATGACACCATGATGTTAGTGATCTTGTTTAGATTTTAGTTTTACATTTGTTTAGATAATTGTTTAATCAAATTGTTTAGGTTATAGCGTGATCATGTATGATTTAACTGTTGAAATTTTATTGTGTTAATTGATAAAAAGCATGTATGTATTGAATCTTAAGTTACTTGCTGAGTCTATTGTGTAGACTCACTCTTGCTAAACATTTCAGGAAATTAGCAGCAGAGGAGCTAGCAAGATTTGAAGTGGAGTTGGACTAAGTGATTGAATATTTGTAATTTATCTTTCATAGTATGTAATGCTACAATTGAATTTGAATTTTGATCAAATGTACTTGGAGTCGGATATGTATTTGGAAAATATTGCACTTATGTTATCTCCTGTTGAACTATACAGACTGTGGTATGTGGATTTAAAAGTTGATGGAATAAGATTCATTTAAATTCCATTGCATTTATTTGACTCTATTTGTGTATATCTCAGCTCACTTGTTACTTGTTGGGGTATTCTCCCCTGTAGTGACTTGCTCTCATCTGACGTGGGTTGGTATAACCGTACCGGGTGGAAGTGGGTCGTTGCAGAGATGGTATCAGAGCCATTGGGTTGAGATTATATATAAATAGCCATCAACTAAATCACATCTCTAAGTCTTTGAAGTGGAAAGCCAGATCTAAGAAAAAATTAAAATAGTAGTAGAAAAGTGATAAGATAAATGCAGGATAATATGTTAGGCATAACGATAAATAAAGTTTAACTTAGTGTTTATTTTGTAGCAATGGCTGGATGGACTCGACATTCGAGCTTGCCTATTCAAGTTGAGGAATTAAGTAGGACTGACGGAGAGCAACATGAAGCACCAGCACCTCAAGGATTGCCTGCGCCACCCCCGCCACTGTTGGCTGATTATGGTACGGTCATGCAAGGAATTGTACAAGCAATACAGACTCAAGCGCAAACACAAGCGGCTCTTCAAACTCAGTTTCACACTCAGGTTCCAGCACCAGCTCAGCAGGACCGTGGTTTAGGAGGTGTATCAGTCATGGAAAGGTTCAAGAAGATGGCTCCACCCTCGTTTAAGGGGGAGAGTGAGCCGTTACTTGCAGAAAGTTGGCTCAGGGAAATCGAAAAGGTATTCAGAGCCATCAGTTGTGCAGAGAATGACAAGATCGATCTGGCGGCATACATGCTTCAGGAACGAGCGGATGTGTGGTGGTCTTCCATTCTTCGCACGCAGGTTGAGGGAGTGGAGCTAGAGGTTATTTGGGAAGATTTCGTAAGGATGTTTCAGGCCAAGTATGTTCTTGATCATATACAGGACAAAATGTAGTAGGAATTCTTAGCATTGACTCAGGGATCGATGACAGTTTTGGAGTATGAGGCTAGATTTGCAGAGTTGTCTAGTTATGCACCACACATAGTTGTTGATGAGAGGCGCAAGGCAAGGAAGTTTGTAATGGGGCTTAGACCATCATTGAGATCCAGACTGGCGGCGTTTGACCTTAGAACTATGGATGTAGCTCTTAGCGCGGCGTGCAGACAAGAGAGTGAAATGGAGTTGTACTTGGCAGAGAAGAAAGCACAATTAGAAATGTTGCCAGAACCATTTCAACGGCAAAAGAGGAAGATGAAGAAGCTCATGAAAGGACAGCAACCAACTATGGTACCAATAGAATCAACCTTTCAGCCAGTAGTTTCGGCCGGCAACGAGAAGCCCGTATGTGTGCATTGTGGCAAGCGCCACGGCGGAGACGTATGCTGGACGAGGTTAGGAATATGTCTTAAGTGTGGTAGCAAGAACCATCGGATTAAAGACTGTCCGAATCAAAAGAAGAGGTTTATTCCCCGAGATGTTCAAGTAGTAAGGAAGCCACCGGTAGGAATTTAGGCACCGGTCTAAGTGGACTAGAAGCGGCAACGAGATGTCATCAAGGGTACGTGATCCGATCTTCGAGGAAGAAGATCTCTTTAAGGGGGAGAGGGTGTAAGGCCCCGAATTTTCTTTTTCCCACTTATATTTTATGTATATGATGTTTACTTGTTCTTGCATAAATGGCGTGCATGAAAATGGTGCATATTATAGATATACATTTTGCATGTGTATATGCGTGGATGTATATTATTATCGTGAATATAAGTAATTGGCCAATTTTGTGTATAAGGTATCTGTTTAAAAATTATGCAGGTACTATCTAAATATTGAAGTATACCTTATATTACCCATTTCATGGGTATTGTGTGTGAATATATGAAGTGCATGTGTATGTACGTATGTAGGTTATCTTATGCGTGTGATAATTGTATACCTAATTCTACATACATAACACCTTGGTATACCTATGTATGCATGTGTATGTTTAGTTGTAAACGTTGTCCAATTGCATGGTGTAGTTAATGTGTATATTGTACTTCGTACATTGCATGTACGTATGGAGTGCAAGCAAGAACTATTTTATTGAATAGATTATTCTAGCTAACTTAATTCATATTGCCTCCTAATGATTTATGAAACCCTCGCAATTCTTGTCACTTTATTTCGCCGCATATGAGTCATGCTTATGTAAAACATCATGTACGCATAGGTAGATATCTACGTACGTATTAGCTAGTTGTGCTTATGTATGCATGTGAATAATTATATGGTAAATATGGTTGAATTCATGGTATGATAGTGTGTATACTACGTTACATACATTGTATGTATATATGTGTAAGCTGAACATGATTTCTGCAAGATTTTAAGTTCTGGCAGGAGGGCCAATTGACGTCAACATGGGTGGACGCCCATTATATTTCGGCGTCCATATCGATGGACGCCAAGACTTAAGTAGTCGTCCATATAGGTGGACGATTACTTCTCTGACCTGCATGCGCAGCAGGCCCGAATTTCTGGGGACAAGCAACCCCAGCCATTGGGGAGCTGTCCCCATCGGCTGTGAAAGCCTCACATCAACCCCTGCGTGGGATGAGAGGTCTCTCTCCTATAAACCAAGCCCTCCTTGCAACCCCAGGAGCTCTCGTTGCCTCATTGCAAAGAGGAGAGAAAAACCCTACCTTCTCGGAGAAAAACCTAACCTTGCATGCCTTGATCCGACGGATTGGAGCTTCATCCGTCCATCTACAGCAACCAGGAGCTAGCTGAAGCATAGAGGAAGGCGTTCCTGACCCCAACCTGCTGAGGAGATCGACCAAGAACCAAGAGGAGTGGTGTTTTGGAGGCTTCTTGGGACTGCCCAAGGAGAGCTTCAACAGCAATATAGATCCCTTTGGAGGTTTTTAGAAAGGCAAGTAACCTATAGATCTCAATCCTATACATGTGCCCTAGGTCCCAACATTTTTCTGGATTTTTCCTCGCGTCCTGGATTCCCCCTTTCTCCTTGTGTTGGGAGCTCGGGTCTGTGTTTTGTACAGACCTGAACTTGACGGAAAAAGCCATTGCCGTCGATATCTTAGCTTGGCGGCCAACGATATTGCCGTTAAAGTGCTATTAGCGTCCAGACTATGCCGTTAATCTCTTCAGGGCAGAACAATGAACTGTTCTCCCTTCTATATGATTAATTTCCGAAGTGTTTTCGAATGAGGATATAATGTAATCATATATGTTATGTAAAATAGACCATGAAATGCATGTGATATTTTCTGTGCTTTTTGGTGGATGGCATGGATTGTTAAATTATTGAAATACATGTGGGAAAAATGGATTATGCATGTTCACCTACTGTCTACATGATTCCTGAGGAATTAAATGCCCTAAATTTTTCTATACCATGTGTATATGTATCAGTCCATGCCCTGAAACTTTGAAAATGTTTCCATGACTGTAGGATTTACTGAAATTTCTATTTTGGAAATAGAAGACATGAGTAGGATTTGTAAAATTTATAGTAATTTGTGTGTTGTGCAATAAATCAGGGGAAAATTTCTGTGATGATGAGTATGTTAGGATCAGGGTTGTGAACTGTTGAATTATGAATAGCATGAAATTGAATGTTTTAATTTCTATAAATGTAATATGATTCAGAAAAATCTGAAAAATTGCATGTGCGATTATAAACCTGAAATTTGTCTGTGGTTAAAATCTCATGTTATTTTGATGACAGTAAGTATGTTATGGATTTTTAATGAGAAAACGACTATGTGAGCATGTTAATTGTGACTTGATGTGATTCAGTAAATTTCAGTATGATTAATCTATATTATGATTATTTGGCAATTGCAATAGTGAGGTTAAAATCAGTAAATGAGGACTTATGTGTGTGTGAATTATTATGAGTGTGTGCATGGGATGTGAGAGAACAAGTGGTATAGTGTGTAAATGGTTAATGTGACAAGATAGACAAATATGCCCATAAACACTGCCCCCCAAGATGCTTGGAGCTGTACCGTAGTAATCCCCTACGGAAAGCTCAATGTGATATATGATACCCTAGAGAAGGTCTTGATAAAGTGTTATATACCCTGGCAAAGGGTCTTGTGAAATCCTGGAGGTGGACAAGTTCCACTGGTAATCGTGGGAAGGGCTTTCCCCGGAGTGTATGTGAAAGCCAAGGTTAATCATATGGTGTATGTAATGGAAAATAGTATAAGTGTAAATGAAATAGTGTTAACTGATATTGTTATTGATGTGTATGAATGTGTGTGTGTATGTGTTGATGTATTAATTGTCAAATGCTAAAAGTGAGGTTACTATTAGTACCCAAAATGTAAGTATATGCTTTCATATTCATGAAATTTGAATTTGGATGTACATGTGTTTAGTATTATGTTGTGTAGTTAAAAGTGATCCTATGCAAAGGTAATATGAATGTGATAATATTTGCATAAAAATCAGCAAGCTAAATGTGAAGTAAGGTGTTATGATTGCATGTAAAGTGGGTTAGAAGTCATGCTAGGAGTGCAACCTATCTTGTATATGTTTCTATGGTTTAGTTGTGCAACTTTACAATGACTTGGATAAAGTATGAAAACGTGTGAGTGTGTATTTTACTCATGTTAATGACACCATGATGTTAGTGATCTTGTTTAGATTTTAGTTTTACATTTGTTTAGATAATTGTTTATTGAAATTTATTAGGTTATAGCGTGATCATGTATGATTTAACTGCTGAAATTTATTTGTGGTAATTGTTAAAAAGCATGTATGTAACTAATCTTAAGTTACTTGCTGAGTCTATTGTGTAGACTCACTCTTGCTAAACATTTCAGGAAATTAGCAGCGGAGGAGATAGCAAGATTGAAGTGGAGTGGACTAAGTGATTGAAGATTTGTAATTTATCTTTATAGTATGTAATGCTACAATTGAATTGAATTTTGATCAATGTACTTGGAGTCGGCTATGTATTTGGAAAATATTGCACTTATGTTATCTCTGGAGTTGGACTAAGTGATTGAAGATTTGTAATTTATCTTTCATAGTATGTAATGCTACAATTGAATTTGAATTTTGATCAAATGTACTTGGAGTCGGCTATGTATTTGGAAAATATTGCACTTATGTTATCTCTGTTGAACTATACAGACTGTGGTATGTGGATTTAAAAGTTGATGGAATAAGATTCATTTAAATTCTGTTGCATTATTCGACTCTATTTGTGTATATCTCAGCTCACTTGTTACTTGTTGGGGTATTCTCCCCTGTAGCGGCTTGCTCTCATCCGACGTGGGTTGGTATAATCCGTACGGATGGAAGTGGGTGTTGCAGCCGTTGTATCATCATGCCAAAACAGTAAAAGTTGGTATCCAAATCTGTTTGAACTTTCAAGTTATTTGGATTGTTCCAGCAGGTTTTGAATTATGCCCGACCTTTTGCAGACTTGCATGATGAAGGTTTGTGAGAACACAGTGGGCTGATATTATTAGGAGAATGCATTGGCATCTTAACCTTTTGTTGTCTTGTCAATTTGGGCTTGGGAGCATGCTTTTTGTTCTATCTTTGGCTTGTTACAAATCTAGATTGTCCAGGAACAAACTTGATCAAACTTAGGTTCTTGTTTCTTACCTTTGAAGGGGTTTGTTTACTTGAACTTGGGCTGGAATCAATGAAATCTGTTAGCAGTTTTTGCCAATTACCTTTGGCTTTGCATTTTGAAACCCAATCCCATGTCTTGCAACACAAACACTCTTGAACCTAGAATTGCATCAAGATTTTGTTTACTTTGACAATGCCGAAGATCTTTGACTTATCTTTTATTTCCTTTTCAGCTTGATCCAATCTTTCCTTTAGATTAGCACGCTCATTTTTAAGAACTTCAAGAGTGTTCATTAGATCATCTCTTTTCCTTTTGAACTTCTTGAAACTTAAGTTTCATGCTATCCAATTCATCATTGTGTGTTTGTTCATCACTCTTCATCATTTCAATTACTTATTCAAGGATTCAATTTCTTTATCATTGTTTGACCTATGAACAAGGGAATTGACTTTCTTCTGAGTGATTATTTTCAGACTTGAATTCACAAAATTTTCAAATAGAACAGTATAAGCTTCTTCCCATTCAGTAATAGAATATGTTTCAAAGGAAAATTTCCTCGTTGGAGTCATCACTCCTTGCCATGAGACACTGAATCTATCAATCTCCTGAGGTAGCTTGACTGTCCTCGTCTTCATCTTCATCACTCCAAGTGGCCACCATTGCCCTTGGCCTTCTTGAAGGTGAACATGTCCTTCTTCAGCTTCTTTTGAGCTCGGGGCACTCTCCTCTCATGTGCCCTTGCTTTTTGCATCTCAAACACAACAATCTCAGACTCTTTGGGAGATCAAATTTATTAGCAAAGTCTTTCTTTTAGAAAGGTTTGAGTTACCGGTACCTCTCCTCTTGTTTTCAGGAATTTTTTGAATTGTCTAGTGAGCATAGCCATTTCTCCATTCCACCTCACTAGACGATTCAGACTCATTATTTTCCTAACTTATCTCCTTTTGGAAGCTGAAGAAATCTTCCTGGAAGCCTTCAAGGCAAGTGACTTCCTAGGATTTTCTCAGTTTCCTTTCTTTGACATTCATATAGTCATTAAGTGGAGAAGCCAATCAGTTCATCTACTTTCATTTTTGAGAGGTCTTTGGAATCCTCAATGACTGTGGCTTTGGTGTTCCATGATGATGGAAGAGACCGAAGTATCTTCCTCACCAAGTCACTCTCTGAGTATTCCTTTTTAAGACCTTTCAATCCTTCATTATTATCATGAATCTAGCAACCTGTCAGAGATGGTTTCATTATTATTCATTTGAACATTTCATATTCTGAAACAATATGCTTACCTTTGATTCTCTTACCTCAGACGTACCTTCATAGATCAGCTCAAGCTGTGTCCACATCTCCTTTGCTGAGGTGTATGTGGAGAGTCTCGAGTATTCCTTCGGATGGACCGTGCACTTCATCATGTTGAGGGCGCTCCAGTTGAGTGTCCCTTGGCGATCTGGTCCTTAGTCCAGGTATCCTCATCCTGAGGCAATTCATATGCCCCTTTTCTGACTATTTCCAAAGTTCGAAATTTTGGGCTCGTAGAAACACCTGCATTAAGATTTTTCCAATACGGATAGTTAGTGCCATCAAAGAAGGGTGGCCGGTCAATGAGTGTCCCTCGGCCATATAACCCTTGTTAGATTCCATTTGACCGTGAATCTCCTGATCGTTAGATCAACCAGATAAAGCAGTAACTCGGAGAAACTCGGCTTTGAATACCAATTGAAAGATTTGCGGAATCCCATATGGTAATCTAGAAGGGGGGGTTGAATAGATTACTACCAATTAAAGTATGAAAACAACCCTTTGTAAAATCACAACAAAGTCTTTGAATTTTCTGTAGAAACAACGTGAGCCTAGCTGTGTTGACGATGTGTAGGTGAGTTAGCAATCTATCTAGTGTGTGAATACAACGTGCCTATCAAGCATATAACGTGAAAATCGTTCAAACCACAAGACACGAAGATTTACGTGGTTCGGAGTACACAAATCGTGTATCCTACGTCTACGGCACACACACCACACACAGATAAAAACTGCTTATCAGCGAGTTCGGTGGCTACAACTCACACACACACGGTTTCTGATGGCCCCACGATCAGAAACACACACACGTGATCTCAAGCAAAAGGATTGCTTGAATCACCACAACACACACACAGATGGTAGAGAGAGTTCTGAATGAGAGAATAAATCCTGGTGAAGAACTCTTCTGAGAACGCCGGAGGAAGTTCAATCTTCGATTTGAATGCTTTGAGTCGATGGAGAAGGTTGAATCCTCGACGTTCTTCTTTCAGGAATGCTGGATCGATGGATCTTTAGGCTCTGTGCAGCAGTCTGAAGCAGGGCAGCAGCAACTTGTGAAACTTGGAGTAGCTCTAGGGTTTTTGGTTGTGGCTGCTTCTCTGCGAAATTTCCTTCAAAGAGGTGTTAAAATAGGAGTTCTCACATGGAGAAACGTGAGAGTTGGAAACACCTCTAGGATAACTTAGAAACTTTCCGTAATTTGAATTGTACTATGTCTTTCGACAGGTCTTGGCCATCTGTCGAAGGCGACAGTAAGACAGAGTATGGATCTTCAGCTCTGTGAGATCTGTCGACAGTCGAAGACCATCTGTCGACAAATGTGCTCTTCTGTAAACGACAAAGTCTGGAAATCTGGACTGTGAGATCTGTCGACAGTCGATCTGTCATCTGTCGACAGATGAAGAATTTCTGAACTATGGGTCTTCTGGCAGACCACACCTGTGAGATCTGTCGACAGGTCTTTTGTGTTTGTCAACAGGTAACCTTGTTTTTACTTTTTGTGATCTTTTTCACTTGCTTGGAGAGAGCTTGACTTTGTGCATTTGTACCTACCTGATGAAACATGTAAAACTTAGTATTTTGAATACACAAATAATCAAGTATTGCATTGGTTTCTATTTCATGTGTTACATGTATCAAACCTCAATTGAAGTTATTCATCATCGAAAAACATGTTGCTATAAATGTTAGAATGAAAACCCAACAGACAAAACATATGCACAATCTCCCAATAACTTGACTCCCTTGACTATAATAACTCCCCCTCAATAACTTTCTCCTTTAAAAAACTTTCTCCCCTTAGAACTTTCTCTGACTAGAGACCTTTTACTTTCTCCTCCTTTAAGGAACTTTCTCCCCTTTTTGACAGCATCAAAAAGATAGATAAGAGAGAGAAACAAACATTGTAGGAAATTAAGAAATGAAATGTAGGATATGAAGGTTCAGGAATGATCAAAATAAATGAGGCAAAGTGATATTGTCAAATGAGAGAAATTATTTTGTTCTTTGTATTGTGCAATAAAGTTTAATCACAAAGACACCCTCAACACAAGGTAGTGCAAGATATAATGATCTGAATGTGGTTAAAATAATGATGCAAATGTGAAATAAAGTGACCTATATGAGTGAGCAAAAATATTTAACAAGGATGTTAGGAGCTTTAAGTTTAACACAATGTAAAATAATTGGTCTAAACTAAGTAAACATGAACTTTATTAAGGTCTTAAGCTTTTTCATCTTGTCAATTTGATTGTCTTTCATTTGCAACTGGGAAAGAATACAAGAATAAATTAGTTAAATCTCACTTTTCAGTGCAAGAGATCACATTGATTAGATGCAAGATCTCCTGATTACTCAGTGGTTTAACTTTCATTATCTTATACAGAGTTGAAAACTTTTATTTTCACTTTTTGACGCGAAACAAATCACTTTTTAGGTGAAATGACTCGGTTACTCAGTGGTTCAATAATTTGCATTGCTCTGTTTGTATCTTTCTAGATTGATCATTTTTTTTTTTTGTAGGAATATGATTGCTTTGACCAGAAAAGACATGACTGCGAATTTAGAGAAATTATTCTTAACATGTGGTAAAATTGAAGCTAAAACATGTACATGTTGAATAGTAAAGCCACTCATGTGCCTACAAGTATTTTGCATGTCATTTTAAAAACATTCAGTATTAAGATTGCTTAACCTTGAAATGATAATGAATCTTTGAAATTAAACTAAGTGCACAAAGAGTTTAGGTCCAATGTATTAATTCTCTCATAAGAAAATAGCACAAAGACTCAAAAATTCAGATGATTGAGGCTCAGAATATACAAAAAATGTCAAGTGAAAGATTGAAGAATAGACAATAACTCCCCCTTAACAAATACTCCCCCTCAATAATTGCATAAAGGAATCTTGATACTTGGCGGAGACATATACTCAGGCATAGTGAAAGTGTTCAGACAACCTTAACTTGTCTTTCTTCAAATCACTATTTGATATACCAAGAATTCCCATGCACTGAGAAGTAGGAATTATATGCAAGAGAGACTGGCTTTTATTTGTACAAAGAGATGAGATGAAGATATCAGACATGTGAAAACTTGCATAAACCAAGTTCCTTCTAAGAGAAGTGAATCTAGGTTCTGCAAGAGGCATAGTGAAAATGTCTGTAATTTGTTTTTATGTGTCAATGAAGTGGAGTTCAAAAGAATTCTTTGAGACTTCATCTTGAAGGAAATGATGTCGAATATCAATGTGTTTTGTGCGGGAATGCTGAATAGGATTTTTAGACAGATTGATAGCACTTGTGTTGTCACAAAGAATAGGAATGCAACCTAATGTGTGATTATAATTTAGAAGTTGATGTTTGACCCAAAGGACTTGGGTACCACAGCTACCAGCAGCAACATACTCAGCTTCTGCAGTTGAAAGAGCTACAGAATGTTGCTTTTTAGAAGCCCAAGAAATAAGACACCTTCCTAGATATAAACACAACCCACTAGTGCTTTTTCTATCAAGTTTGCACTTGGCATAATCAGCATCACTATATGCCATTAAATCCAATTTACACCCAGCAGGATACCAAAGACCCAAATCACATGAAGAAAGAAGATATTTGAAAATCCTTTTAACAGTAGACATGTGACTGTCTTTAGGATTAGCTTCAAATCTTGCGCACATGCAGACACTGAATTGAATATCTGGCCTAGAGGTAGTTATATAGAGAAGAGATCCAATCATACCTCTGTAAAGTTTAGCATTAACAGTCCTACCAGAAGCATCACTCTTAAGTCTTACACTTGTGGCCATTGGTGTGTTGGATGGCTTGATATTCTGGAAGTCAAACCTCTTGAGTAACTCTTTGACATATTTTGTTTGACTCAGAAAAATACCTTCAGCAGTTTGATGTACTTGCAGACCTAAAAAGAATGTAAGTTCACCCATTAGACTCATTTCAAATTCAGATTGCATAAGATGGGCAAATTCATTGCACAAATTATTATCTATGGAGCCAAAAATGATATCATCAACATAAACTTGAACAGTAATAAAATAATTTTTGCAGTTTTTGTAAACAAAGTTTGATCAATTTTTTCTCTTATGTAACATTTATTTACAAGAAAGGAACTCAACCGGTCATACCAAGCTCTTGGAGCTTGCTTAAGACCATATAGAGCCTTATTGAACATGATTGAGAAATTTTTCATTTTCAAAACCAGGGGGTTGTTTGACAAAGATATTTTCTTTTATGTAACCATTCAAGAAAGCACTCTTGATATCCATTTGAAAGACTTTAAATTTCAAAGAAGCAGCAAATGCAAGGAAAATTCTAACAGCTTCAACTCTTGCTACAGGGGCATAAGACTCTTCAAAGTCAATACCAAGTTCTTGGTTATACCCTTGAGCAACAAGTCTACCTTTATTTCTAACAATTTGATCATATTCATTCAATTTATTTCGAAAAATCCATCTAGTTCCAATGACAGAAGTTACGTCTGAAGGTTTTGGTACTAAATCCCAAACTTGATTTCTTTCAAATTGATGAAGCTCTTCATGCATAGCATTTATCCAGTTTTCACAAGATAAAGCTTCTTCAACATTTTTGGGTTCAATTTGGGAAAGTAGAGCCAAAGAATCTTCAACTAAGGCAGAATGAAAAGATGATCTGGTTCTTCTTCCAACTTGCAAATTACCAACAATGCTTTCAATTTGAGGATCTCTTAAAAATCTGGGTTCAGAAATTACCTCAGGGTTTGCATGATTTTCAGGAACATGATTACCTAAATCACTTGAAGTAGGCATTTCAGGAACCTCATGTACATTTGGTGCTTCTTGATCTTCAAGATTTATAGATGGATGTTCAAGAAGATCATCTTCATCATCACATTTTTGAGTTCTGCACAAATCAGAAGTGTCAATCTTTTGCAAATTTTCATTAAAAAGGACATGTGGAGATTCTTCCATAGTCTTATTTTTCAAGATGTAAACTCTGTAAGCTCTTGAAGTTTCAGAATAACCTAAAAATATTGATTCAAAACTTTTTGCATCAAAATTTATCAAGATTTTCTTTCTTGTTATTGTGAACAAAACATTTGCAACCAAAAATTTTGAAATATGACACACTTGGCCTTTTATTTTTGAGCAACTCATAAGGGGTTTTTCTGATCTTTGGTCTTACTAATGCTCTATTCAAAATGAAATTAGCTGTATTTATAGCTTCTGCCCAAAAAGATTTAGACAGTTTACTTTCTAAAAGCATAGTTCTGGCCATTTCCACAAGAGTTCTGTTTTTCCTTTCTGCAACCCCATTTTGTTCTGGAGTTCTAGGGGAAGAAAACTTATGGATAATGTTCAGCTCAGTGCATAGATCAGAAAAAGATTTATTTTCAAACTCACCCTCATGATCTGTCAAAAAGGAATTCAGTTTGAAAGATAAACCCACTAAGGAAGAATTGTAAAATCTCCTGAATTCTGAACATACATCACTTTTATGGGATAGGAATAGAACCCAAGTATATCTTGTAAAGTCATCAATGATCACAAAACCATATCTATTACCACTGAGACATTGAGTTCTGGTTGGACCAAAAAGATCCATATGAAGCAACTCAAGTGGTTTAGATGTAAGTACTTCATTGAACACTTTAAAAGATTTTCTTGTTTGTTTTCCTTCAGCACATATCCCACAAACAGGATTGACAATGACTAGGAGAGATTCAGGAAGACCTTTTACACGATTCATTCTTATGAGCTTATTAAGGGTTGTAAAACTTGCATGACCCAACCTTTTGTGCCACAACCAAGCAGTGTCATTTTTATTTGCAATCAAGCAAACATTTAAAGAAGAAGAATCACACAAATCAATCATATAAACATTATTTTCTCTTTTTCCAATCAATTTAATTTACTCAGAAGAGGAGTCAATTATTTTGCATGAGTCATGTTCAAAAAGAATCTTGTGACCAATGTCACACAATTGACTAATGCTAAGCAAATTATAATTCAAACCCTCAACTAAACAAACATCATCACTTAGAGTAATGCAAGACTTACCAATTTTTCCTTTGCCAATTATTTTTCCTTTATTATTACCTCCAAGGATGACTGATCCACCTTCCTTTTCAATCAAGCATGAAAATTTATCTCTGTCTTCTGTCATGTGCCTTGAACATCCACTGTCAAGAATCCAGATGTTGTTGGAATTGGATGTGCGGCTTTCCTGCACATAACAAATTAGACAAGAAACGTTTTTGGTACCCACATGAGATTGGTACCAACATCTTGAGTGAGAAGAGATAACAAATCATTTCCAACCCAAATTTGTGTATTTTTCTTCACAGTGTTTTTTGAAACAGAAGAATCAACCTTTTATTTTTCAATTTTGTGAACATTATGCCTCTTAGTTGGTTTGTTCCATTGTGAAAAACTTGGCATGTTTTTTTGTTGGTATGCAGGAAAAGATGAATGATAGAAATAAGGATTGAACCATTGGTTACCATTGTACCTTTGGTTCCAAGACTTATTCCATGTTGAATTGTAAGAGGAGAAAACATTCCAATTTCTATGAGAAAAATGATTATTGATTGGTTTGAAGTTTTTGTGATTTTTATAAGAGGGGTAGGTCGACCTCTGATTAGGATAGGTCGACCTGTGCATTGTGTGTGTCGACCTAGGTAAGGTATGTGTCGACCTCTCAGGTTCTTTTTGTTTTTATATTTTTCCTTTGTTTTCAGATGAGCTTGCCTTGACAAATTTTATTAAAGGAGTTTCTGATGATTTTGTTTTCTTTGGAGATGATTCAGTTTTCTTTGAATTTTGTGGTTCAAAACCTAAACCATGCTTATTTGAATTCATCCTAACTCCAAGTAGAGCATTCAGATTGTCTTTCTCATGAGTAAAGTTCTTGATGATGTCTTCTTTTTCTTTGATGCAAAGATTGAGTTTTTCAATTTGATTCAAGTTTTCATGGTTTTCTTTTTCTTCAAATTTCTTAACAGAATTGATAAGTTCTTTATTCAATTTTTGAATTTTCAATTTGAGATTATCAACAAAAATCAATAGTTCATCATTTTCTTTGATTTGGTCTGAAATTTCAGCTTCCAATTCAGAAATCTTTACAGATAATGAAGTATCACTAAGAATGCTTTCAATTTTTCTTTTCAAGTATTTATTTTATTTTCTAACATCAGAAAGATTTTCAACTAAATTACCATATGCTTCTTGCCAATCTTCAATAGTAATTAGTTCGAAGGATATAATTACCTGTTCTTCACTGCTTCCTGCCATGAAGCAGATTTCATTCCCTTCTGAACTTGGGGATTTTTCATTGCAGTCTGAGCTTTCATCATTTGACCATGTAGCCACCATGGCCTTGTTCTTCTTTTTGTGAAACTCCTTCTTGTGGGTTTTGTGCTTTTCCTTCTTACCTTCTGGACAATCAGCCTTCATATATCCAGATTTGTTGCACCTGTAACACACAAGAATTTCATCAGTTTTCTTATGATCAACATGAGAGAATCGTTTCTTTTTACTAGACATGGCATTTTGGTTATTATCAAAATTCTTTTTGTTTGATTTCAAGAATGCCTTAAATTGTCTAGTGATAAAAGCAAGATTATCATGATCAGATTCAGATTTCTCAGACTCAGAATTTTCTTTAGATTTTCCTTTATTACTTAATGAAGCTTTGAGAGCAATGGTTTTTGTTTTTAGCATGTGTTCTTCTGATCTCTTAAGATTTAACTCATATGTCATTAATGATCCAATGAGTTCATCCAATGTGATTTTGGATAAATCCTTTGAATCTTCAATGACAGTTGCTTTAGTGTGCCATACAGGAGATAATGAACGCAAGATTTTTCTTACCAATTCTTCATTTGAGTATTCCTCACCCAAAGCTCGAAGTCCATTTATAATAACCATGAACCTAGCAAACATCTCAAATATAGTTTCATTAGATTTCATGATAAACAACTCATAATCAGAAACTAACATGTTAGCCTTAGTCTCCCTAACCTGAGATGTGCCCTCATATAGCAGTTCTAATTTATCCCACATCTCCTTGGCAGACTTACACATGGAGATTCTGGAATACTCACTTGGATGGATAGCACATTGCAACATGTTCATGGTGCTATAGTTCAGGGTAACCCTTCTGATCTGCTCCCTGGTCCATTGGTCTTCATCTCCAGTGACTTCATTTGGTCCTTTTTCAACAATTCTCCATACTTCATAGTTCTGTGCCCTAAGAAAAACCATCATCCTATTCTTCCAATAAGGATAATCATTACCATCAAAAAATGGAGGCCCATTGATTGAATGACCCTCAGCAACAAAACCTCTAGAGTCCATGATAGAAACAATCAAACCAAGGCACACAGCAAATTGAGCAAGTAATTGAGTGATCAAAATATGAATGCAGAAAACTCACCAAAGCACCTCAGAGTATAGAATTGACTCTGACCTGCTCTGATACCAATTGTTAGGATCGGATGGGTGGATGGATCAGATCTAGAAGGGGGGTTGAATAGATCTAACACCAATTAATGCGGAAGCTTAAGCAATTCAAAATTACTTCGAATCAGAGATCAATTCACCCAAACAATTTACTAATATGAAGTGTGATTAGAGTGTGTGAGCAAATCAATTAGTTGTGTGAGTGAAATCCCTATGCATGCATCTAGCGAGATACAAAGGCAAACCACAATTCAAACCACTGCACAGAGGATTCTTAGGTGGTTCGGAAATCACCTCCAGTGACTCCTACGTCCACCCCTAACACAGTGAGGTCACACTACTCAAAACCTTGAGTACAACTCACACTAGAGCAAGACGACTCCAAACACCCTTGAGCACGACGACTCAAGAAACAATCGGAGCACGACGACTCCAAACCCATTGAGTACAATGACTCAAAGAAAACCCAGGAGATAGGTACGACGACCTACTCCACAAACCACTTATGAGTACGACGACTCACAAGCACTTGAGCACAACGGCTCAAAACTGGAGCATTACGGCTCCAAACCTTTGAACCATGAAAGATCCAAGTTTTGCTAGAACAAGCTCAATTAGAGAATAGATCCTCTAGCCCGATCTATCTCAATACAATGATAAAAATAGAACAAACAGAATTAAGTGATCTGTGTAGAACACATACACAGATCACACAATGAAAAACTGGATGAACACTCCAAGAAAATAAATGAAATAGATGTGACTTGCATGTTCCTTGATGAAGAAGACTTGCAGAAGATTGGATTGAAGACGCTTGAAGGAATTCATTGGAGATCTTCTTCAATCCAAGATGCTCTGCTTTGATGGCATCCGGATTGCCAGTTCTTCTTCTTCCTTTGCTGCTCTTCTGCTCCTCAATCTGATGGCGCTGCTCTCATCCCTTTCTGGATGCTGATGCTTTATCCTCTCTCTTCTTCTCTTCTCTTCTTCTTCACGTTCTCCTTCCAAACATCACTACTATGCTCCCTTCTTTCCCTTTCTGCAGCCGCCACACCCTTTTCTGGAGAAGTCTGGTCTCTCTCCTTGTGGGATGCCTTGGAGTACAGAAAACATGGGTATTTATAGCCCCATATGTACATAAGAAGCCTTGGAGTACGTGAGCACAAAACCCTAGGTCAAATCCCCTAATTCTCAAGCAGCCACATGTCCAGATGGAATTCCCGATTTTATGTTTTAGCCGGAGTGTGTTGACACTACTTCAGAGTGTGTCGACACACTATCCCAAACAGGCATAAATGGTTCTCTGGGAAGAGTCACTAGTGTCGACACTACTTCAAGCAGTGTCGACACACTGTCCAGAACTGCTAAACAGGTCTTCTGGGAACTGGATCTAGTGTCGACACTACTTGAGCGTGTGTCGACACTACCATGCAGACCTATCAACTGGTATCTCTGGAATCTGGGACTAGTGTCGACACTACTTGATCCTGTGTTGACACCACTTGACCTTTTCTTCATCATTTTGCCTTAGTGTTTGAAACACTATGTCGACACCAGTAGGGGTGTGTCGACACTACCAAGACAAAATCTGTATTCACCTGTAAAATGAACACATAAATCATTAGTACAAGATATTATGATTAAAATATGAGATATTAAACATCCAAAACATGTTGTTTAAGCATTATTGTGATATGTATAGAAAGTACAACATGTTCAACATATCATCATCAAAATGACAATATGTCATCATTAAAATCACAATAAGTCATCATCAAAATCAAAGTATGAGTGATGTTCATTGGTAATCATTAAAGTACAACTTTAGGAAATTCCAAAACACACTCAACCCAACAGATCTGAGACGATGGACATGGGGACTCCATGTAATCTTACTATTTCCTTCACATAAAAAGCTGCTAACACATCAACACTCTAGGTGCTCTTAATGGCAAGGAAATGTGCGGACTTAGTCAAATGGTCCACAATGACCAAGATAGCATCAAGCCACCACGAGTTCGGGGTAAACCCATGATGAAATCCATGCCAATACTTTCCCACTTCCATTCGGGTATGTCCAGGGGTCTAAGTACACCCGCAGAATGACGATGTTCAACTTTTACTTGTTGGCATGTGAGGCAGTGCGCGGCATGCTCAGCCACCTCATGCTTCATGTTTGGCCACCAAAATGACATTTTCATGTCCTGGTACATCTTGGTTCCGCATGGGTGAATGGTATACTTGGTCTTATGGGCTTCATCCATTAGCTTTCTCTTCAGCTCCTCATTGTCAGGCACGCATGTCCTAGCTTGAAATAGTATTCTTCCATCCTCAGCGATGGAGAAATCCGGCTTGTTAGCTATGGTCTCCCTGACTCTGACTAGGAATGGATCATTTGCCTGTTGCTCTTTGATCTCAATATGGATGTTGGGTTGAGCTCTAAGATTAGTCAATAACATCTTATCACTTATTTTCTCAATATTTAGATCTAGACTGGCGTATTACTCAAGTAATTACATCTCGCCCATGACTAAACAAGATAACGAAGCTATCGGCTTCCTACTGAGTGCATCAGCTACTGCATTACCTTTGCCTGGGTGATATTGGATATTGAAATCAAAGTCCTTCAGATACTCCAGCCATCTTCTTTGTCTCATATTAAGTTCCTTTTGAGAAAATAAGTACTTCAAGCTCTTGCGGTCGGAGTAGACAATAAATTGCTCCCCATACAGATAATGCCTCCATATCTTGAGTGCAAATACCACAGCAGCTAATTCTAAGTCATGGACAGGATAGTTGACTTCATGTGGCTTCAACTGCCTTGAAGAATAAGCTATCACCTTCTCATTCTGCATCAACACGCAGCCTAGATCGATTCTAGATGTATCAGTGTAGACTGAAAATCCTGCGCCCTCGAATGGTAACGCGAAGATAGGTGCAGAAGTCAACAATTGCTTGAGTGTCTGGAAGCTCTTCTTGCACTCCTTGCTCCAGACATACGGGTTCTCTTTCCGTGTAAGACGCATAAGAGGTACAACTATCCTGGAGAAGTCTTTTATGAATCGTCTGTAGTAACCAGCCAGTCCAAGAAAGCTTCTGATCTCAGTGACATTGGTCGGTCTTTCCCAGTTTAAGACGGCTTCAACCTTGGAAGGATCGACAACGATGCCATCCTTGGAAATAACATGACCTAGGAATGACACCTCCTCATGCCAGAATTCACACTTGCCCAATTTGGCGTAGAGCTTATTGTCCCTCAAGACCTGCAGAGCGATCCTCAGATGCTCCTCATGCTCTTTCTTGGTCTTAGAATATATGAGAATATCATCAATAAAGACCACGATGAACTTGTCGAGGTATGGTCGATGATGTCGTTCATTAGTTGCATGAAAGCTGCAGGAGCATTGGTTAGTCTAAAAGGCATGACTAAAAATTCATAATGACCGTACCTACTCCTAAAAGCCATCTTGTAAATGTCTGCATCCTTTATTCTCATCTGATGAAATCCTGATCTAAGGTCAATCTTAGAGAAGTATTCAGCTCTTGATATCTGATCAAATAATTCGTCGACACGAGGTAGAGGATAGTTGTTCTTGATAGTAAGGTGATTCAACTGCCTGTAGTCGATGCATAACCTCATAGATCTGTCCTTCTTCTTGACAAACAACACTGGTGCTCCCCAAGGAGAAGTACTTGGTCGGATAAATCCCTTGTCCAGCAGTTCCATCAATTGCTCCTTTAACTCTTTCAATTCAGTGGGGGACATCCTGTAGGGTTGGCGTGAAATCGGTGCGGCTCTAGGTATAAGGTCAATTGAGAAATTGACATCTCTTTTAAGTGGTATGCCTGGCAGCTCATCGGGAAACGCATCGAGGTATTCTTGCATTATATGGATGTCTGATAACTTAACTGCTTTCTTCTCAACTACAATTGCGGCAAGAAAGGCCACACAACCTTTTCTTATCATGTTCTGTGCTTTGATGGCAGAGACGAGAGACAAGTGCCTCTTGTGTCTACGTCCCGTGAACGTCAGTTTAGGGAATTCACTAAAGGACATTTTCCCTCTTCTACAATCCACGATAGCCCCATACGTGGACAGCCAATCGGCTCCCAATATGACATCGTAGCCCTCCATGGGCATACAGATCAAGTCGGCTCTAAGGTTGAGTTCACCAACCATTACATCAGCTAATGAAAAATATTGATTCAATTGAGCCTTTTCTCCCACTGGTGTGGTAATAGGTAGTTCAAATTCCATAGATGCAGGTTTTTCTTTTAATGTATCAGCAAATGCTTGTGATATGAATGAATGGGTGGCACTAGTATCAAACAAAACAAATGCTGATTGGGAAAAGACTGGTAAGGTACCTTCAACAACTCCACCTTCTTCAGTGGTTTCCATTTCCTGTAAGGCCTGCAATCTCCCTAGCTTCCTTTGTCCCATCGGACACTTCTCCTTCTCCTGTTCCTTCAGCATGGGGCACTCGGAAATGTGATGATTGTGGTTTCCACAACGTAGACAAGCGCCTACTTTCCTCCAGCATTCAGCGACAGTGTGACCCGGCTTGTCACAGTGCTCGCAGTTGGTTTTGTTGGTGTTCGGGGGAGTAGGTATCTTGGGCTTCCTCTCCTGGTTCGGCCCTCCAGTGATGTTGAACGGCCGCTTCTTGCCATTTGTGGGCTTGCTTGAGGAACCCGATGCTAGTTCCTTCTTGACCAATCTACCTTTGATGCGATTAGTGAGATCGGTCACATCTTCTAGTAGCTGAGCCTTCTTAACCATTTCAGCATATGTCTAAATGTTCGGCGATGCAAGTTGAGTGATATAAGACAGCTTAAGGCCATTAAGGAATCGCCTCGCCTTCATCCTTTTTGTGCTGACAAGGTGATTGGCATATTGGGCCAATCGAGAAAACTGTGCTTCATATTTGGCGACTGTAAGGTGCCTCTGCTTCAATGCAGCGAATTGTAAGGCCTTTCTTTCCTGAACTCTGTCAGAAAAATACTTGGAATTGAAATGCTCTTTGAATGACCCATGTGAATTGTGCGTCGGCCCTTGTGGCTTCAATGGACTCCCACCGCGCATGGGCGTCCCGTTCAAGCTGGAATGTGGAAAGTAAAAGCTTATCTCCATCCGCGCATTGCATAACACGGAAGATACGCTCAATCTCCTTGAGCCAATTCTCTGCCTCGTCAGGGTCAGTGGTCCCACTGAATCGAGGTGGGTTCAAGTTGCAGAAATTCCTGTGTAATTCACCAGCTCCTCCCTCGTCAGGGTCAGTGGTCCCACTGAATCGAGGTGGGTTCAAGTTGCAGAAATTCTTGTGTAATTCACCAGCTCCTCGGTTATTGTTATTATTCACTCCAACAGCCTGAAGTAACGCCTGAGTAAGCTGTTGAATAGTGTGTTGCATGTCACGAAGTTGAGCACGCTCTGCTCCCATTGCTAGTATTTAAGTTCCTTCGAAAGAGAACTTAAATATAAGATATTGAGTTTGCACTAAGTTTGTGCGTGTGTGAGTTGATTTTATCTTATTACCCTTGGTTCTACCCATCTCACATAGGTACAGAACTTGGACTCTAAGTCAAGGCAGGTCAAACCTAGATCATCCTCTACTTAAGAATAACCTAGGCTCTGATACCACAAAACTGTAACGCCCCGACGCAGAATATCTGAGCGAAATTATAGTTATTAAATAGTACAGAGCAAGAAATAAATAACAAACCATTGCACAAATGGGAATAATATCAAATAACTCCAATTTCATTAATAATCCATCAAACACCATGACCTAACTATTACATCAACTGATCAGAGCCATAACTAGGGCACATAGTACTTTATTGAAATCCAAACTAATACATACTGACTAAATGACTACTAATCTAACTATCTACTACGCCATGCTAGCTGATCGGGTCACTCCTGAGCAACGTCTTCATCAGTCACATCCTCGTGAGTGTGGTCATATCTATCTGACACACCTGAAACACATGTAATAAATATGTAGGATGAGCGAATAACACCCAGTAGGACTTAATATCTCGTAAGAACAAGCATGCTTTAAGTGTTTAATGTCTTTATGAGGTAGGATACTAGAACGAGAAGTCATGCATAGTCAAGAGAACGATGTAACAAAATAACGTGAAACAATAGCACATTCACGAGAGTATAACATCAAAAGAATTGGCCATATCACGAGATAGCAAGTAATCTAGTCACGATAGTAAGTAAACTGGTCACGATAGAAAGTATGGGTCGATATTCTTTCAACCCCGAGTTCAAGTAACAAACAAATGATTGATTGATTGCCATAGATCAAATCTTGCATGTCATGCGTTAGGTGTATGCCATCACCTAGATCATTAGACCTCCGCGAGTTATAGCCTTTCAGGTGCTCCTCCCAAGGACTAGATCAGGCCCTTACAATGTTGCCTAGCATAGTCATGTTTGTTATCTTAGACAATCAATTTGATGGCCAAATAGAGTACCAAGAATAGATGAGAGTAATAGATGAAATAGATGAGAGTACAGAGTGAAAGTGAACAGATGAGAATAACGAGAAAGTACATGAGATAAGGGTATAATCGTAAAACAACGTTAAGCCACTATAGTAACAATTGCACAGCACCAGGTATGGTACCGGCAGTCTAGTAGAAATCACATATGCCCACTAGCCGTTCCGTGAGCACGGGCCAGGTGGTTCGGCGTGAACTCAAGATAAGAAGGAAACACTAAGGCCGTTTAGATCGTACTGATCCCTAAGGGTGTAACAGGTGTTAAGGGTACAACCAGCTCGTCGGCTAAGGATGTGCGCCAAAGCCAAGAAGACATACAGAGGCCTTGACAAGGAGTCCCTCGTCTAGTCAGGAGTCTTCCTGATGGAGAGGTGGTCCATGCCAAGAGAGTGTGTAGAAAACTAAAGTCCGTTGTACCTCGAGTGCTCGAAGGCCGAGGGAAACGGTAACGGTATATAAAGCGTGCGAGTAAAATGAAGACAAGTGTAATTATTTAAATAGGAAAATTTAGTAATTTATTTCTCTAAATTACCAGATACATTATTGAATAATTTAATAGAGTTTAATGGCAAACATGATGGTTAAGTGTCTGCAAGTGTAAGAAATCAAGAGAGCATGTATGGTTGTGCATATAGTTTTCAAATTAATTAATTTCATGTAATATTGCCCATTATTAATTAATAAGTCGAAATTACTCATGACAGAACTTAATTAACGGTAAACAGGATTTATATGGCAAAATAGCAGGGTTATAATGGTAAAATCAGGGTTTTGGCCGCAACAGTCAGGTCGCGACGCACAGGGGTGGCGCAATCAGGTCGCGACGCATAGGGGCGTTGCGATAAGGTCATCGCGACGCCCTTGCATGGCGTATTCAGGTATCAGGTCGCAACGGGTTGACAGTCGCAATCAGGTCGTGACACGATGTCCGGTCGTGTTCTTCCGAATCGGGTGCTGGGGTGAACCAGGGGCAGGTCGCGACATGTTGACCCGTCGCGTTCAGATCGCGACGGACCCCTGTGTCATGACCCCCTCTGAGATCGCGACAGATAGGGCCCTCGCGACACCAGAAGGTGGCCCGAAGCCAGAAAAGAGCTTTTTCCCCTTTTCCAGGTGGGTTCCATCCCTCCTTTCATGACACAGTCCACATCACAATTCGATATAAAATCACAGAGTGCTCCAAAAATCACGAAATCAATTTAAAATGAAACTAGACATGGAGTTCTATCTTTGGTCACGATTAATTGGAAAACAATCATGTATAGAGCATGCTTGGCTAGGTTACATTTCGTTAACCTAAACATGCACAGTCAAGGAATAACGATTTAATTCGCCATGAATAGAAGATGAAAATTAGGGCAAATAGGGGTGTTTGAAAGGTAATAACAAGTAGTATTTATGAGATTAAATTGAGGGCATGGGATTGAGTACATGCAGGGATTTAAAGCAAACAAGTGGTTTCAGGAGCATGAACATGACAGAGATTGAAACAATAAATATGCTCTCAGGGATGAACGAAATGGAGCGAAACAAGAGGGCTTTTGAAGGGGATCATAAAGACTACCTAGGGTAATTTTTACACGAATTAAGCTTGAAAGATTGCCTACCTTTTGTTGAAGTAAAGAAAACCCTAGTTTGGTGATGAAAATAGAAAAACCCTCCTTGCTCCAAGCCTTCTTCTCCCTTGCTCCTTCATCCACAGCCTTCTCCTTCATCCTCCAGAGCTCCAACAATGATCTAGGGGGTGATAGGGTCGAGATTGGGGTGTTTTGATGGCTAATAGAGTCCTAAAGTCATAAAACTCTCCTCTTCTCTTCCAACTACGTAAATCCATATTTATCACCTATTTTTCCACCATTTATCCACCTAATGGGTAGGGAAGAGACCAAATTTCATGGCCAAAGGATTAGGATGGGATGTAGGCTCTTGTGTTGGATAAATATGGGTTATTTAGTATTTATCTTAACCATTTACTATTTATTAATTAATTACATACGAAATTGGGATAATTATTTCCCATCCCATGATGGGCTTCTCTTAATTAGGCCCATTATTTTGTATTTGAGCCATTCACACAACCCATTATTGATTTAACTTAATGGGCTTGGTTTAATTCCCTTTTATTTCACTTACTTCTCATTTATTTTAATTAAATCTATTTATCTCATTTATAAATTAAAAGTATACTTTATTTAAGATTCCAAAAATCAAGGTTGCTACAGTAGATACCATTCCTTGATAGAGCGTCACATTCTTTAGAAACTCCAACAGAAGGCATGGGACGGTTTTTGATAGTTTCCCTTAAAGAAACTTGAGAAACTTCCTGGGAAGGCAGGTTGGCAGCTGGGCTACCGTACATGGACTCAACTGCCAAAGAAAACAACTTACCATCTTCCATCCCTCTGGCGGAGGGATTGCCATGCAGGGCCGGCGAAGGTGGCGGCGCGGCAGAGATGCCATCAATCCCCATTCCCTGCTCATAACCATTAGAGGAAATAGCACCATGCACACGTAAATGTTCTTCACTATCATCAGCAACCAACTCCTTCTGGAGCAAGGGCTCCACAATGCGATTGTGGCTGGGCTCAGGAACATGCAGAGCATGGACGTACGTCGACTGTTCACCATGGTTATCCTTGGAAGGGGCCAAATCGTGCATGACAAGAACAACATCAGTAACACCGTTAATGTTATCAAAAGTAGCCACAACTGGTTCATCCTGCTTGGAGCTCGAAGCTTCATGAGTTACAACCAAAGAATCAACAACATCTTCCCTCAAATGCTCAAAAGCATTACTAATAGGAACCACAGAAGTAACTACCACCGTCTTATTTTTTGAACCTCGTACAGGCCTCCATTCTTGAACAGGCTGTGCTGCAGCCCCAGTAGCACTAGAGTCTTGAGTAACCTATTTTAGAACATTGTTCTTATTCTTCTTGTGACAAGAGTCCTCACCATGGCCAATGCGATTACAGAACTTGCATAGAGGAGGAACCCTGTGATAGTTAACTTTCTGCCAGAACCCCTGATCCGCATATCCAATCCAAATTTTCTCTTGGAGAGGGGCAGCAATATCAACATCAATACAAACTAAGGCTTCAGCAGTTTGAGTCTAGGCCAGAGTTGTCTCATGTATGGGAAGGACCTAGCCCAAGTTGTTAGCGATGGAGCGAAGGTAATCTTCATTGTACAAACTCACAGGCAGTCTAGGGAAACCAACCCAGATAGGCATCATAGATGGGTCCTTATCATAATCAAAAGAGGCCAACCATCTGAAGAATCTGAACAAGTAGCCCTTGATGTAAAAACTCTTACACAAGAGAACCAAGAGGAAGTCCTCCTCAGAGTCAAAACGAAGCAGAAGATGGTGATGGTTCAGAATACTAACAACGAAATCCGACTTGAGCCCAAGCCCTAAAGATAAGCAAGACTTAATATCAGGAATGGAAGGCCTATCGTAGGAGCATTCCACAATAATCGCCCTCTTCAGGATCTCCTCAGACTTGATGATTTCATCATGAGAAAAGAACACAGCAGATGCACCAGCATCTGTAAACACAGGAGGTTTAATCTGAATATTCACCTTCTTTGGCCTCAATGACTCTGAAAGAGCTTGAGCAAAAGAAAACTTCTTTGGTACCGCCCCTGCATCAACAGGGTCCTTCACAACATCCATGACCAGAAGCACACAAACACCAAGAACAGGTCAACAGCCCACTGTCGGATGGGCGGTGGTGGCAATCCGGACGCCCACAACCCCTACCGAGACCCAGAGCTTCTCTCTCTAGAAACTAGAGTGAGAGACCTATTCATCTGGTAACTACTTCCAAATGTCAATAGATGATGACAAATTGGTCAACCAACAAAGAGAACTAGAAAGATTTCGATTATGGTCACATCGACTCTATTTCAACATAGATTTCATTTATATATTTATAACAATGATTTCATGAATTCATCAACTCTCTTCATAATGATTATGGTTTAAATAAATTGACATATACTTTCATTATCTTCTCAAACAATCTTGAAAATAATTATCCTTCATGATATTCAAATGTATTCTTTTTAAATCTCTGTAGAGTTCAAGTCTTCCCGCGTACACTGTATCTTGTGCTCTTTAGCATTTATTGTGTTAGTACATATCTCTGCACGAAATATATCTGTGTGTTTTGTACACCTGTGTTCCTTAAGCAAAAGCTTTACAGGGTGATAGAATGGCATTTCCATTTTGGCGTATCTTCTTATTGCATGCTATCTAACGTTGACTGACAGCTTAGAGACAGTTAAGCTATCTATGTTTTAGTATTTATTGTGCGCAGATTTCTGCCAGAATCATATCCTACAATGTTGGACAAACAAGAAGCAAAAGATATCTGGATGATCCTTCTCTATGTGCGTGTCTCTCTGGGCATTTAATGGTTGCAGGTATTCTTGGTACCCACGTTGAACAAGACTCAACTTACGTGCCTCAGACATAGAGACAACGGATACTTCAACAGCTATATTCTAAAGAGAAGATATATAGAAGACCGATGACTCCATGCAAATCTAATCGTTATCCTTTGGAGCACCTGGCAGAAGAGCTTGTTCATTCAGAAAATCAGCCTTTAGCTCTTACCTCTCCACATCCATCTGCTTAGTCTTTTGAGAGCTTGTGTAAGATCTGAGAGAATCCACCACTGCCAATCTATGTCTCTCAAACCTCACCTCAGATCAAGCAATCCTATAATCTTGGTCTAGGGGCCATTCACTCTCTAGTCATTCATCTTGAGTGCTCCTCTTCGGTTGTGAAGAGAAGACATGTCGTTGAATAGGTAGTTGTTTCCCTTTGGTGAGAAGGAAGACCTGTTGCATCAGGTGTTGGTTGTACTTCTGCAGGTAGAGAAGAGAAGGCCAGTTGTTGCTGGATGTGTAAGGGTCCTTAAGGGGGACAGTACCCTTGTTTAGTGAAATCCCAAGTTGTTACTTGGGGACTGGACGTAGGACTCCTTAGGATAAGAGATCTGAACTATGATAAAATTTCCTGTTGCCTATGTGTGCTTGCTTGTTTGTCTTTATTCCACACTAACTCTAACTGTCGAACATAGTATTTTCTGTCAAGCGTTTTATTTAAAGTTATTATTCTAAAAGAATTTCTAGCAATCCATTCACCCCCCCCCCCCCTCTAGGCTTGCTATCTGGGCAATAAGTGGTATCAGAGCCTTATCTCTTCGAGCAAGAAGATCTCATGATCTGAAGAGCAAAGATAAATGGCAGCTCAAGGATATGTAGAGGGTCAATCCGTCAACAGACCTCCACTATTCGACGGTGAAGATTATAACTATTGGAAGACTCTGATGGAGTTCTTCCTTCTAGGTCTCGATTTCCAGCTTTGGTCAATTATCGAAGAAGGAGACCTAGTGGTACTCAACAACAGAGAAAATTAGACAGATGAAGACAAGAAGAAAATATCCCTAAACAGTAAAGCTAAAAGTATATTGTGTTGTGCGCTGAGTAAGAAAGAATTCAACAGGATTTCAGCATGCAGGTCAGCTATGGAAATGTGCAAAAAGCTCAGAATCGCATATGAAGGAACTGACAAGGTAAAGGAAACAAGAATAGACATCCTGGTAGCTCAGTATGAAAAAATTCAAATGCAGTCAGGAGAGTCCATCACCCAAATGTATAGTAGATTTACAGATATCACCAACGGTTTGGCTAGGCTTGGAAAAACCTATGAAATTGGAGACATGGTAAGAAAAATATTAAGATCTCTACCAACCTCATGGACTCCAAAGGTAACAGCCATAAAAGAACCCAACGATCTTAGGAGAATGTCACTTGAGAAACTTATTGGATTCTTAATGGCTCACGAGATAAATATGGAAAGGCTTGGAGAATCCTCCAGCAGGAAGAATCATAGCAATGCTCTAAAGGCCACAGAAGGTAGTTCTGAGGGCGAGTCATAAAGTGAAAGGAGTGATGAAGGCAGCGAAGATGAAGAAGCTCTTCTCTCTAGAAGGTTGCAGTGCATTCTAGCCAAGAAAAAATACCAGTCAGGAATAAGGCATTTTAAGAAAGGCAGAGATCTCAAAAGATTTGAGGGAAAAGAAGTCAAGAAATCATTACCTATATGCTATGAGTGCAAGAAGCCTAGACACATCAAGGCTGAGTGTCCAAAATTGAAGAAGACAGAGTACAAGAAGAAGGACAGTGTGAAGAAATTCAAGAAGTGTAAGAAGAAAGCCATGGCTGCTGCATGGAACAATGAGTGTGACTCAGACAGTGAGTCAAGCTCCAGCGATGAAGAAGAAGAAAAGGCCAATCTTGCTTTCATGGCAAATAGTGATGATAAGGTAACTTCTGACTCATCTTTCACTTCTTGCAATGAATCTGATTTAGATAGTTTAGAAGATGCATTTAACGAATTATAAAGTAAGTATAAAGATGTCTATAAGTTGTTAAAAACAACTAAGAAAAATTATGCATGCTTGGAAATAACCAACTCAGATTTAAAATCTGAAACTGAGCAACTAGAAAAATAAATTTCTGATTTAAAAAGGAGAAATGAACTGTTATGTGAAGATTTAAAGGATAAAAATTAAAAGATAACAAATCTTGAAAATCAGGAAACTACAAGCAAACTTAAAAATGAAATCAATACACTAACAAAAGACAATGAATATCTAAATGCTACAATTGAAAAATTCACAAACGAAAAATCTTCCTTAATATTAAAAGGGACAAGAAGTGTTGAACCACTCTATGGCTGTCCTTATATTTTGGTGATAACAATACTTATGATGATAACTTAATGAATATTTTTGTTTCATCTGTGTCGCATCAATCCCATAGCAAAATGCTAAGTCTTTCATTGATGCAATATATGGCGCACTAAAATGATAAAATCGATGTTTAATCAATATACATTGATTTCTGTTTAAAGTGCCAAAGTATTAAGCGCAACGATTTGTTAAGAAGTCGATGCCATAACGATTTCTTCTTTGAGCGCAGTGATTTGGTAAGAAATCGTTCCCATAACGATTTGTTAAGAAGTCGATGCCATAACGATTTCATAAGTGTTCGCAACGATTTGTTAAGAAGTCGATGCCATAACGATTTCATAAGTGTCCGAAATGATTTTCTAAGAAGTCGATGCCATAACGATTTGATAAGTGGCCATAACGATTTCTTCTTTGAGCATATTGATTTGATAAGAAGTCGTTCCCATAACGATTCCTTAAGTGACCGAAATGATTTTCTAAGAAGTCGATCTCATAACGATTCTATAAGTGAGCGCAACGACTTGCTCTCACAACGATTTGCCCTCACATCGACTTGCTTGCATAACGATTTCATAAGTCATGCTCATAACGACTTCTTCATGGATTCTGTTGAAACACAGATTGCCTTTATATTTCAAATATGCTTGGTGCTTAAATGAAAAGTCAAATATCTTCTGACAAAAAGCTGCATGCATATTTCAGAGTCTTGTCAAAAGAGATATGACCTCTATTTCAGTATGTTAGCAGAAGCACAGTACCATGCATCGTTTATCATAAACACTCTTTTATGCTAACACTCTCTTCTATGCTCACAGACATCGAAGACCACCAGAGTCTGATTAAGACAAATGAAGAGAAAGATCAAGCAACGACTAGAAGAGCTCCAACGGATCTCTTCAACGGATCTATTCTAAAGCTGCTCAATATAAAAGATGGAGCACTGCTGAAGAACAACAAGAGCCTTTTCCTGAATATCTTTGAAGGAGTGTACATCTGTGAGAAGCACCTTCACGCCACATACACTCAAGGAAAGAGAGAAAGAGCCCGAGCCAAGAAGAAGCAATCAAGCGTCTCAAGCATTCAAGCTTCCAAGCTTTCTGTCTTCTTTTCTCTCTTCTGTTTCTCTCCGAGCTCATTGTATATCTGGGGAGAGTTTGGGACTGTGAGCTTTACATGAGTGTTCATCTTGTAAGGTCTCTCAGTCTGATCTTTCTAAGAGAGATCTGTGTCCAGCTGTAGGACTGTATACAGTAGATAACCCAGCTAGGGGTTGGTGTCTAGCAGAACCTAACTGGGGTTTGTACCAGTTGTTAACCCAGCTAGGGGTTTGTGTCTAGCAGAACCGCACTGGGGTTTGTTCCAGGAGGTTGGCTTCTTTACCTGTAAGAGAAGTTGGCTGCCTTCTTGCCCGGGAAAGAGAAGAAGACCTGGTGGGGGATCCAGGGTGTTGTAAGGTCCATAAGGGGGACTGTACCCTTGGTTAGTGAAATCCCAAGAGTTTGCTTGGGGACTGGACGTAGGACTTCCATGTGGGAAGGGCCGAACCAGGATAAATCTCCTGTGTCCTTGTGTGATTGTTTATTTGCTTCCGCACTGCACTCTCTATCACACTGAACTAACCAAGCTTTCAAGTGTTATTTTCTGTGTTTAAGATTCTATTTCAGATTTCAGAAAAACCTATTCACCCCCCCTCTAGGTTAGCTTGCTGCCGTACCAAAAGGGCCAACAAGTGGTATCAGAGCAGGTCTCTCCAACAAGTGGTATCAGAGCGAGTCTCTCCAACAAGTGGTATCAGAGCGAGTCTCTGAACTTTCAAGAAGATCCAACGATCTTAGAGTAAAGATCCATGGCAGCTCAAGGATATGCTGAAGGCCAATCAGTCACCAGACCTCCATTCTTTGATGGAGAAGATTATCAACACTGGAAGATAAGGATGGAATGCTTCATTCGAGGCACAGACTTTGATCTGTGGCAGGTAATTGAGGTAGGTGATTTTGTTTTTATCCCTGCTGAAAACACTACTACTATCACAGCAGCAGATAAGATAAAGTTATCACTAAACTTTAAAGCTAAAAATTATTTATGTTGTGCTTTATCTAAAAAGGAATTTAGTAAAATATCTGCATGCAAATCTGCTAAAGATATGTGGGAAAAATTGAAGCTCACATATGAAGAAATACCCACTACGGATGAAATACCTACTGATGCTCAAGTGTTTAAAGAAACAAGACAGGAAGCTATAACTCCATCATCTTCAACTGTCGCCATTCAAAAGGAGCAACAGGAAGGACCTCATGATGTCATCCTTCCACCTGAAGAAGAAGAGTTAAAGGAGGAACCTCAGAGTGAGGGGGAGCCTCATATCCTTTTCGAAAAGGACATCTCTGAGGAAATAAGCACTGAAGAAGCTTCTGACAATGAAAAAGCTGAGGATAAAGCTCATAAAATCCAAGTAACTTCTCAGGAGACATCTTCTGTAAACAACTCCTCAGGTAGCTTCAACATTAAAGAAGAAAATGCCTATCTACTCTTGATGAACAAAAGGAAAAGGCATTCAAATGGGTATGGTTAGAGGATGCTCAAAAACATCCAATTGGTGACTACCAACTCTTCACTTCATTCTAATCTGAAGAGGAAGTAGTCATCCTTTAGTTTTAGTTTTGTATTTTTAATGTACATTTATGTTTGTTATATTCAGTAAGCTACAATGCTACTAACAGTGTTTGCAAGTTTTCTGTTAAGATGTATGCAGGTAAAAATCCTGAAGACTTGACAAACAACATGTCAAAGGTCAAGAGCAACAAGATCAGACTTGCCTCACATTAAGAGGGAGTCTCTCACTAAGGGGAAGCAGAGAATAAGGGGGAGTTATCCCTTATAAGAAAAAGGGGGAGAATAGTTGAACCCCTCTATGGTAAGAAGTTCTCTCTAAGGGGGAGAGAAATGCATGGTAAGATCCTTCCTTTTTGGTTAGTGACAAAAAGGGGGAGAGTATGTATGCACTATGAATTTTCTGTATGTCTCTGCATGTTTCAAGATTTAATTGGTATATAGGATCTCAGGCATTGCCGTTACGCCAAAACTCGAGCTGTTGTGTAAGGATACCATCCTTCCTTATAACCCACCACAGGGTACAGTCCCCCTGCTGGACAACTCAGCAACACCCGCAGGCAGGTCCACACCCGGACCTAGGCATGACTTGGCCAACCCGGCCTCCGCCACACCCTCATTCTCAGGTCGCCCCAGGGTGAGACGCTGGCAACAGCTCGAGTTTTGGCGTAACGGCAATGCCTGAGATCCTATATACCTGGTATCAGAGCAGGTCGCGGGTTCGATTCCCAGGGGTGCCGCTGGGGGGGAGATTGTTGGGCGGCATGCTGCGAGGCAGGTGCGCGTGCCAGCGTCTCATGATTTAATTCTGCATGTTTTCATGATTTAAAGCGTTTCATGATTATCCCTATCAGAAAATTCGCATAAATTTTGTCATCACCAAAAAGGGGGAGATTGTTGAACCACTCTATGGCTGTCCTTGTATTTTGGTGATAACAAAACTTATGATGATAACTTAATGAATATTTTTGTTTCATCTGTGTCGCATCAATCCCATAGCAAAATGCTAAGTCTTTCATTGATGCAATATATGGCGCACTAAAATGATAAAATCGATGTTTAATCAATATACATCGATTTCTGTTTAAAGTGCCAAAGTATTAAGCGCAACGATTTGTTAAGAAGTCGATGCCATAATGATTTCTTCTTTGAGCGCAGTGATTTGGTAAGAAATCGTTCCCATAACGATTTGTTAAGAAGTCGATGCCATAACGATTTCATAAGTGTTCGCAACGATTTGTTAAGAAGTCGATGCCATAACGATTTCATAAGTGTCCGAAATGATTTTCTAAGAAGTCGATGCCATAACGATTTGATAAGTGGCCATAACGATTTCTTCTTTGAGCATATTGATTTGATAAGAAGTCGTTCCCATAACGATTTCTTAAGTGACCGAAATGATTTTCTAAGAAGTCGATCTCATAACGATTCTATAAGTGAGCGCAACGACTTGCTCTCACAACGATTTGCCCTCACATCGACTTGCTTGCATAACGATTTCATAAGTCATGCTCATAACGACTTCTTCATGGATTCTGTTGAAACACAGATTGCCTTTATATTTCAAATATGCTTGGCGCTTAAATGAAAAGTCAAATATCTTCTGACAAAAAGCTGCATGCATATTTCAGAGTCTTGTCAAAAGAGATATGACCTCTATTTTCAGTATGTTAGCAGAAGCACAGTACCATGCATCGTTTATCATAAACACTCTTTTATGCTAACACTCTCTTCTATGCTCACAGACATCGAAGACCACCAGAGTCTGATTAAGACAAATGAAGAGAAAGATCAAGCAACGACTAGAAGAGCTCCAACGGATCTCTTCAACGGATCTATTCTAAAGCTGCTCAATATAAAAGATGGAGCACTGCTGTAGAACAACAAGAGCCTTTTCCTGAATATCTTTGAAGGAGTGTACATCTGTGAGAAGCACCTTCACGCCACATACACTCAAGGAAAGAGAGAAAGAGCCCGAGCCAAGAAGAAGCAATCAAGCGTCTCAAGCATTCAAGCTTCCAAGCTTTCTGTCTTCTTTTCTCTCTTCTGTTTCTCTCCGAGCTCATTGTATATCTGGGGAGAGTTTGGGACTGTGAGCTTTACATGAGTGTTTATCTTGTAAGGTCTCTCTGTCTGATCTTTCTAAGAGAGATCTGTGTCCAGCTGTAGGACTGTATACAGTAGATAACCCAGCTAGGGGTTGGTGTCTAGCAGAACCTAACTGGGGTTTGTACCAGTTGTTAACCCAGCTAGGGGTTTGTGTCTAGCAGAACCGCACTGGGGTTTGTTCCAGGAGGTTGGTTTCTTTACCTGTAAGAGAAGTGGGCTGCCTTCTTGCCCGGGAAAGAGAAGAAGACCTGGTGGGGGATCCAGGGTGTTGTAAGGTCCATAAGGGGGACTGTACCCTTGGTTAGTGAAATCCCAAGAGTTTGCTTGGGGACTGGACGTAGGACTTCCATGTGGGAAGGGCCGAACTAGGATAAATCTCCTGTGTCCTTGTGTGATTGTTTATTTGCTTCCGCACTGCACTCTCTATCACACTGAACTAACCAAGCTTTCAAGTGTTATTTTCTGTGTTTAAGATTCTATTTCAGATTTCAGAAAAACCTATTCACCCCCCCTCTAGGTTAGCTTGCTGCCGTACCAAAAGGGCCAACAAGAAGATCAGGAAAGAAAAATTTTGGTTTAGGATACACTCCACCTGACAATGAAGAAACAATCATTCATCCTAAAATTTATCCAATGCCAAAATTTGTAGCTGAACAAAATACTAATTATAAATCTACCATTAATTACAGGCCAATTAAAACAGTAGATAATATCTCATGCTACAGTCACTGCAATAAACTAGGTCACACTAAAATAACATGTACAACTAAACACTTAAAGTGGATTCCGAAAGAAATATTGAGGAAACTAACAAACCAGGACCCAAAGAAACTTGGGTACCTAAATCTCAGTCATTTATTGCAGGGAAGCCGTAAAGGATAAAAGTGGTACCTGGACAGCGGGTGCTCAAGTCATATGATTGGCAACAAAAGACTATTCTCGCACATCAAATATGAAGAAGGCATAGTAACCTATGGTGATAATGGCGAAGGATCAGTGATTGGTTGCAAATCCATTGGAAACCAAGATAGAACTCTGATAGAAGATGTACTATGTGTCAAGGGACTTAAGCATAACTTAATCAGCATTAACCAACTATGCGACAAGGGACATCAGATCAAGTTCCAATAATCTAAGTGTTTGATCATCAAGGATGGGGCAATTATCTTCAAAGCTAGTAGAGAAAAGAATTTGTATGTACTACACCTAGAAGAATTGAAAGATCAAGATATTTGTCTAGCAGCAAGTAAAGAGTAAAACGCTGAACTATGGCATAGAAGGTTAGGCCATTGCAGCTTGGATGGCATAAGAAAACTCATCAAACATGATCTAGTGCAAGGTTTGCCAAAGATATATTCAAAACTAGACAGCGTTTGTGAACCATGTGCGAAAGGAAAACATGCAAGATCCTCATTCAAATCCAAGACAGTAGTAACTACCTCCAAACCTCTAGAACTGCTACATATGAACTTGTTTGGACCAATGAGAACACATAGCTTGGGAGGAAAGAATTTCAGATTTGTCATAGTTAATGATTATTTAAGATTTACATGGGTGTCTTTTCTTGAGCATAAAGATGACACAATTGAAAGTTTTGTGAAGTTCAGTAAAGTACTTCAAAAGGATAAGAAGCTCAGCATCATCAGTATTCATTCAGATCATGGAGGAGAATTCCAAAATGACAAATTTGTAGAATTTTGTGATGATCAAGGTATAGAACATAATTTCTCAGCACCTAGAACACCACAGCAAAATGTAGCTGAGAGGAAGAATAGAACCTTGTTGGATATGGCTAGGACCATACTATTTGAATATAACCTTCCAAGATATTTTTGGGCAGAAGCCATAAATACAGCATGTTATATCATAAATAGAGTCATGATCAGGCCAATCCTGAAGAAGACTACATATGAGCTGTACAAATAAAGATAGCCCAAGATCAGCCATCTCAAAACATTTGGATGTCCATGCTTCATTCACAACAATGGTAATAGAGATTTAGGTAAGTTGGATTCTAAATCTGATGAAGGAATCTTTATGGGGTACACTTCTAAACCTAAAGGCTATAGAGTTTTTAATAAAAGAAGTTTATTAATTTAACAAATTGTTCATGTTATTTTTCATGAGTCTAACCCTTCCATGAGAAAGGAAGTCAATAGTGATGATGAAAATGTAGAAAATCTCTCCAAGAAACTGAAGGAAACAACTATCAAAGATGATGAAGATCCACCCGTACAACAGAAAGAAATTATTCATGATGATCTTCCAAAGGAATGGAGATACAAAAAGGATCACCCTATTGATAACATCATTGAAGATCCATTAGTTGGGGTAAGAACAAAATGTAATGTTATTCCTTGTGATTATTTAGCATTTGTATCTCAAATTGAGCCGAAGAAAGACAATGAAGCATTGTCTAATGAATATTGGATTTTAGCCATGCAAGATGAACTTAATCAGTTCAGGAGAAATCAAGTTTGGTCCCTTGTTCCAAGACCATCAAATCATCTTGTGATTAGCACCAAATGAGTGTTCAGGAACAAATTAGATGAAGTTGGTGTTATCACTAGAAACAAGGCTAGACTGGTTGCTCAAGGCTATTCCCAAGTGGAAGGTATAGATTTTGATAAAACCTATGCACCAGTGGCTAGACTAGAGGCTATTTGAATTTTACTTGCTTATGCATGTGCATTGGATTTAAAACTTTTTCAAATGGAGGTAAAATCTATATTTTTAAATGGTTATATAAAGGAGGAAGTCTATGTGGAACAGCCTCCTAGTTTTGATGATTTAGATTATCAACAAATCATATTTTCAGATTATATAAAACATTGTATGGATTAAAACAAGCACCTAGAGCATGGTATGAAAGACTTAGTGTATTCTTGCTAAATCATGGTTTTATTAGAGGTCAGGTAGATAGCACACTTTTCATTAAAACAAATGCCAAATATATATTATTTGTTCAAATTTATGTAGATGATATTATTTTTGGATCAACTGATGAATCCTTGTGCAAGTATTTTGAGAAGCTCATGTAGGGAGAATTTGAGATGAGCATGATGGGAGAACTCAACTACTTCCTTGGATTACAAATAAAGCAAGGCAATGAAGGAACTCATATTTGTCAAGCAAAATACACCAAAGAACTTCTAATGAAATTTGGCTTTGAAAATGCCAAACCATTATCGACTCCCATGAGCACATCTACCAGGTTAGACAGTGATCTAGAAGGTAAGAAAGTTGATCAAAAACTTTATAGAGCTATGATTGGATCTTTGCTATATTTAGTAGCTAGTAGACCCGATATTTTATTTAGTGTTTGCATATATGCAAGATATCAATCTGATCCTAAGGAATCTCATTTAATATATGTTAAAAAGATTTTTAGATATTTAGCTAAAACTCATGACCTAGGACTATGGTATCCTAAATCATGTGAAACTAGTTTAGTTGGATATTTTGATGCAGACTATACTGGATGCAAAGTAGATAGAAAAAGCACCAGTGGTGGTTGTCAATTTCTTGCAGGACGCTTGATTTCATGGTCCTCAAAGAAGTAAAATTCAGTAGCATTATCAACAGCTGAAGCCAAATATGTAGCTGCTGGAAGCTGTTGCACTCAACTCTTTTGGATCAACAAACAGCTTGAAGACTATGGATTGCACATCAAGACCATCCCATTGCTTTGCGATAACACAAGTGTGATAAATCTCACGAAAAATCCAGTTCAGCACTCCAGGACGAAACATATAGAGATCAGATATCATTTTATTAGAGATCATGTAACTAATGGTAATATAAACATTTCTTTTATAAATACTTTAAAACAGTTAGCAGATATCTTTAAAAAAGCCTTACCTGAAGAGAGATTTACACCTCTTAGAAGGGAATTAGGCATGTGTAATTTGTAACAAATATGTCTGTACATAACTAAAATAATAAATTTCAGAATAATATTTATCCTTCCTGCTGGATTTAAGTAAATCCTTTATTGCTTGCGTCATAAATTGCTATGGCGTTTAAGATCAATTCTTTATTGTTTGTGTTGTCCTCTCCTCTTTTGTCATTATCTGCCTTTATTGCTCTGGCGTTTCAAAAAGCTACTTTATGTCCTTCAGTTAAGTCCGAAATCCTTGCCTCATCAATTTCCTCTCTCTCTCTTATCTCCTTCGATTTGCTTGCTTGCGAAACCCTCATCAACTCCAGAATCCCCTTAGTGTGGTTTTGAAGGATCTCTCTGTTCCCGCTCAAATTTCTTCTTCCTTGCTCGATTCCATGGCCGCTTCTGTGAGTTCCAGCAGTGTGGGTGGTTACAGCATCGCCTTCCTCACGACGGAGCAACAGGAACATTTTGCTGTTGTAAGGATCATGGTTTGTGGAAACAAGGTAGTGGAAATAGAAGACCAAGCGAAGCATGGCATGCACAACATAGTCGAAGCCATTCAGAGGATGAAGTGGACAAAGATGTGTACTGTTTCTGAACTGAGTTATCTAGACCTCACGAAAGCTTTCTATACTTGCCTAAAATCAGAAGAAGATGGGTCTCTCTCTTCCACAGTCAAAGGTACACCCATTCATATCACTCATGATCTTTTGGAAAGATTATTTGGAGTTTCTACAGTCGGACACAGTTTGGTGGACTCAGTGGACATTCATGCCAAGGGGCTAGGAATCATTGGAACGGAGTACAAACTAAAGGATGCGGAGATCGACATCAACCAGCTTAATACTTTTAACAGAATATTGCACTTCATAGTCTGTCAGATTTTGGTGCCAAAAAGTGCTACTTTTTCAACTTGCCCAAAGGGAGATTTTGATATGATGTTCTGGGCCATCCAAGGTCAAGATATCAACATGGCTCAAGTTATAATAGAGAGGATGAAGTCTGCCGCAGAGATGATTTGGGATAAGAAGAATAAATTTGCAGTATCACTACCATATGCTCATTTGCTTACCAAAATTTTCAAGCTCTATGAAATTGATCTGAAGGGTGAAGTGATGGAGAAGATGGGCCAGCCTATTCGGTCCAGAAACTTGAAAAAGAGTGGTTTTTCTCTTGCGGGAAATGTTTGGTCAAAGACTTTGGTGGCAGAAGGAGAGGCCATCATTGGTGAAGCCCCTGAAATTCCTATAGTCTAAGAGGTAGAAGTAGATGTTAGAATTGAAGAACCTCCTGACATGTAAGGAGGATCGAGGAAGTATCACAGGCACACATTGAGCCCGTTGGGCAATCATCTGAAGTTGTGATCCCCTCTACAGCCCTTGCACCTGCTTTTGAAGAATCTTTAGAGACTGTTACTCACACTGAGGGGGAGCAGGAAGATACTCACATGGAAGACATCCCTAGTGTTCCTACTATAGATGTTTTTATGGAAGTTAATTTGGCAGAAGTCATTCCGGAAGCTGTGGCACCAAGCCACACTGAAGACATTCGGATGGAAGATGCTCCAGCTCAGGGGGAGCCTACTGCAAGTGCTCCTGCAAACCAGTTCCAGGAAGGTGTTGTTGAAGACACCTTAGATGAGGATGTTGAAATAGTTATTAGCTTCGGTAGAAAGGGTAAGAGTGTTGCCTCAAGAATTCCTTTACTCACCAGGAAGGCACACCACAAATCCAAGAAGAAGAAGATTCTTGTGCACTTGAAGCCAGTCATTAATAGACTGAATGCATATGGGAAGATTTTGTGCTCTTTGCAATCTGAAGTTACATCCATTTTTCTTAGTCAGCGCACTGAAGCCAAGCAGATTGGAGCAGTTAAAATTGAGCTCCAGGAGATGATAAGTGAGTTGGGTAGCTTGAAGCAGCTAGTGTTAGATATTTCAGATTTTGTGAGGGTGCAATTGTCTGTTCCTGCCCCTCCTGCTCCCACTCAATTTGTACCAGAAAAACCAGTTGCTGGGCCACATGGGCCATCTGTTGAGGTATCCGGGCCTTCTGAGCCTGTAAAGGAGGTTGGGCCATCCGGGCCAATTATTGAAGAAGAAGTCAGGCCACCAGGGCATTCTGAAGAAGAAGTCAGGCCACCAGGGCCATCAGTTGCAGAGTCAGGGCCATCAGGGCCAATTGAAGTTGAAGATGTTGGTACTGGGCCATCAAGGCCAGAGGAGTCAATGGAAGAGCCAACAGGGTCTCAAGCATCTGTAGAAGTTGCGACTGAGCCCCCAGAGCCTTCTGTTCCTTCAAATCTTTAGACTCCAGCCCCTTCTTCTCCACCTACTTCCTTCACTGCCCCACCTGCATCTGAACCTTCCAAGAAACCACTTCCAAAGAATATCTCTTCTCCTACACATTTTCATGCTACCTCCTCTTCTTCACCTATCTCTTCTACTGCCATTCCTCCTCCCACATTTGAGGAACCTCCAGCATCATCCTCTGTTGGTCCCTCTTCTACTGGACCATCTGCATCATCGCCTCCTACTTCATTCACCTCTCTTCATCCACCCACTCCACCATCCTTCATCACCATTATTTCGGAGGGTGCTTGTGTTCAAGGCCGTCATTCAGGACATTAAAGATGAGTTTGAAGAAATAATTCTTCACTCAGTCCTGTTTGTTTCCTCTCATGTTCACAGAACAGGTTCTCCTAGTCCTGCCCCCAAAAAGAGAAAAGTAATTCTAAGGAGCTTGCTCTCTCGTCTGAACCTCGATTCCCTCCTCTTTGGTTCTCTCTTTCTGTTGTAAATAGGAGGAGATCTCTCTACTGTGAATACCTACAAAAATGCACCTTTGTTTCACTTTTTAGCCTTCCTCACCTCAATCTCACAGATCATCTACATATTATTCTTCCTCTCTCTCCTTTATCCAAAGCTGATTAGTCCAAAGTCTTCTCCTCAGTTGAGTCTAAGACTGAAGACATGTGCGCTCGGGGTAATCAGTCTCTCTACAGGAAGTTTGTGCTTGCCAAATCTGAACGGTTCCCACCCTCTAACCACCCTCTCACACTGACTGAATGGTTTGTCCTCCACCATAGAAATGCTTGGGGTCCCTTCATCCAGAGGGAAATCAAGTTAATCCAGCACTTCAAGATGTTTAATGATTACCATTTTGTCAATGAACTTCCAGAAGTTCAGCATGGCCAATTCAGGGCAGCCATTGCTCAGCTCAGAACTGAAAATCTAGTCAACACTTCTCTTCATGTGGATTTTGCTACTCTTAAGATGCCAGAGATTGTATTTCTCCCTAAGCTACATTCCTTGCTCATGGACTCTGTTGTAGGTCCTACTATCTATGAAAGGTTTTCTAGAGTCATGGCCAGAATCACAGTTCAGCCGGGAGCTCCTCTTGCTTTCCACTAATTTCTGTTCAAAGAATATCACAGGGGTTCCATCAAGTCTGATGTCTTCGCTCCTCTCTTGTCTGAGTGTGAAAGACACTTCCCCTCTGACTGGGAAAAGCACTATCACCAAGCTGCTCAACAATTGGTCAATCTGAATCTCTCCCTATCCAGATCCAACAAACCCACTCTATTTGCTGAAGAATTCTTGGATCTCAACTCCATTAATTTGGTTCAAGACCCTTTTGCCATTTGGGTTGAGCAGTACAAAATCTATGTACCCCTAAAGTGGGAACTGTTACAACTCAAAATTCTCTACCTCTATCCATTGATAAGTTTCTTCAGCATGATAGTTTTGGTTCTACTAGCTTCTTTCGAACATCTCTTGGAAAAGATGAGTATGACAACTTTCTTGAAGCTCAGAGGCAGCTCCACATCCAGAGACTCCTTCCAGATATGGGGCCTTCTTACAACATCAGTTAGGGCGCTTTTAAGAATTTCTTTCAAGAGCAGGAACTCCAGGATTGGTCAATCATTACTCGTCATGCCTCTCTTCTGTCTCCTGCCTATTATATTTCTAACCCCCATTAAGTAATCGAATATGCTGATTTGACTCCCATTTATCTTAGTCTCTTCTCTTCTTTCTTTGGCTCCTTGTATTTCTTTTTGCTTAATGACAAAAAGGGGGAGAAAATATTCTGAAATACATACTTTAAAATTTTCCAGTAAATTTAATTCAGCACCTTTACACTTGCATATCTTTATGTTTTGTCATCACCAAAAAGGGGGAGATTGATTATCAGTCCATCTCTATAAATAAATTATATTTTATTATATGTATTTTTTGTCGTTAACAAAACCATCGAAAACATTATTTAACATCTTTCTCTGAAGTTTATTAATAGGCATCAAGTCAATAAAAATCATTAAGTTGTCTACACTCACTATTATTTGAAGTTCAAAGCATGAATTTTGTCTAAGAATACAACGATTTTATAAGTAAAACATGTTGAGCAACTACCCCTAGGAAAATCATTTAATATTTTAAATTCTTATAACATTGTGATTTTGCTATGACAAAACCTTTTAAAAGACTCTTTACAAATTAAATACACTAATACATATACCACAGAAAATATTTTTGTACAACTTCCTCTCGAAAATTTTTCTAAGTCTACATACTACTATATGTATTATACTTCGAATTAAGTCTCCGACTTTCAGAAGTCAAATTACAATATCCAAGTTGACCTCAAAATTTTTCGAAGTCCACAAACTACTCTATGTATATCATACTGAATCCGACGTTGACTCTGACTCTATAGAGTCCAATTTCTCTGAGTCTTAAGTTCTGAACTCCACCTCTCTGATGTCAAATGCCACTCTCTAACTCCTAAAAGTCAAAGTATCCATCTTGTTTCTGTCGAAGTGTATGGAAGTCGAATGCACATATATTCGACTTCTTACAGTCGAATCTTATATGTTTCACTGCAACTTCTGAGAATCGAATGTCAAAGTGTGTCTTCATGATTCTGACTCCGACTTCTAGAGTTGAATTACACCTTCTTGTGAATTTGACTTCTCTGACAGTCTATGTACTTATACTTTTATTGTGTTGTCAGGATACTTTTTGTTTTTGTGGTGATTCATCTGCTTAATAATCTTTATCAAAACTTGTGGTAAATGTATGACTGTTGAATATTGATATTCTATCAGGTCATTATTATTTTAATGTATTCTGACAAGATGAGACATATTATACTCTAAATAATCTTCTAAACTTGTTTGTGATTATATTTGAAAGTTTTATTCAAATTGGTCTCTTGCTTCATGATAGAAGACCAAATCTTCATTCCCTTCAGAAAATATCTTGCATTTATTAATTTCAGATGCATGGGTATCTGATAAAGGCTCACCTACCACTGTCAGACCCACACCTTACTTTTTGGTGCAACTGTTTGTCTTTTTTTTATTGGCCTGAAAAGCTTGTCTGTCCGAGGATTCTATATTTTACATGTCTTCTCTGAATCACCTACCTCAAAAGCATGGAGGTATTCTCTTTGTTTGTCTTCTCTTTGCTGCAGAATATTTATTGAGCACGTTTTGAGCATGAAGCCTTCACAGAACATTAATTGGAGTTTGACCTCTAAGCTGTGAAGCTATAAGCCTTGTCTGAAGCCGTTGGAAAGCTACAAAGGCAGAAGGACTTATGGACAACAACCTCAACCAACATCCTAAGGATCAAAGGTCTCTCCTCAAATAGCCAGAACTCTAATGGACACCTTCAAACGGCTACATTCCTTTAAAGCTTATATAGAAGCCGAAGTTTGAAAGATAGAGCACAACACTTAGAGTTTTTGGAGACCGGCTAGCAACTTCTTCAATTCACTACTGTCTTCTGCTAGCAATGATTTCTTCAAGCCTTCTCTTGAGTTGCAGGATTGAGAGTCTCATCATTCAGAAAAATCCCCAACCTCTCCTTTTCACAGAAGTCTTGTGTTGGGTGGCAACTGTTATTCATATTCCTTGATCCACCCCCTTTAGTTCAGAAAGGATCTTACTTGTAACTCCTATTGTTTTCTCCTTTCTGAACTAGGTGTGTTTACTCATTCTTGGGGCAAACACGCAAGTGTCTTTACAATTTTCTCTATGTAATTTTAGTAGGAGATTTGTTCCTATTGTTCCCCTCTTGTGTAGGGAAGACCTAGTAAAGGTAGCTTTGTACCCCTATTGAGGGAAGACATGTGTTGTAGCAACCCTAAATTTATGGGAAAAAAATTAAATATTTATATTATTTAATTAGAAAATCAAATAAAAGGAAGATGTATTAAATCAACTAGGAAATCAAATAAGAGAGAATTAAATAAAACCCATTAAAAGAAAAGGAGTAATGAGCTTTGCTATATTGACCCATTAGAAATGAGTGGACTAAAATAGAGATTTTAAAAAGGGGAATAATAGAGAAATACCCAAAATTCATAACTAAAATATTACTAAAATAGAAAAGAGATATTTAATGCATTAAATAGCTAGTTTGAATTAGGATTGGATTCCTAAACCTACCCCAATTGATTGGCCACGAAATTCCCCCTCTCCCAACCCAAATAGGAGATCTCTTGCTTAAAAAGGGGAGAGGAAAATAGGAAATTTGGAATTTAATAGGAGTTAGGCTTAAACTAGGAAAGGGAATAGAAGCTTAAATACTTCTCTTAAACCCTCATGGCTGGCCCTAGCTCGTGCCAAGAGGTTCCTGGACCAAGAGGAGAGGCCAAGAGGAGGAGAATTCGTGGAGAAGAGGGATCTCTCAAGCTCTTCCCCGAGTTCATCAAGCTCTTAACCCTAGAAGAGGAAAATGATCAAAGGTAGGCATTCTCTCAAGCATAAACTATGAAACTTTTTCTGTAGGATGTCTCTTCTATCAGGAACAAAAGCCCCTTGGTTTCATAATTTTCCATCGAGCATATCTTTCGTTCTTGATTTTTCATGTTCTGCAACTTACATGACCCCAAACCCTCTTCTTAATTCGTGATCTCCTTGTATACTCAACCCCATGCCACGAGATTTTTACTGTAGGAACTGATGCATGTTTGGCATCGTTTGCCCCTAAAAGCCCCAAATTTGATTCATCCTATCTTGCGAATTTAATCATTGATCTCAACTATGTACTGTTTCATGGTCATTATGCATACCCGTGTTTAAAACATATCTAAACCCTGATTGTTTTCCAATTCCTATTTAGTGTAAGTACCCATGCATGTCTAGGTCATTTTACAACTAGTTTCACGATTTTTCGTTGACTATATAATTAGTTGTGATTTTCTGAACCACCCAGTGTCAAATAGGGTAAGTCCTGGCCCGCAATCCAATGTAATGTCCCTTCCCTGTCGAACTCGGGCGCAGACCCTGTGAACACGACGGCTCGATAGGCCGCGTTCACAAGGGCCATCGTGACAGTGCCCTCTGTCGTGATCTGATCGGGATAGGGCCTGTCGTCGCAATCTGCTGCCCGACCAGACTAGGCCTGTCGTGACCTGTACCAGACCCCGTCGCGATCTCAGTTGACCCCGTCGCGACCCTCATCAGGGTACGTCGCGATCTGGGTTTTTTCAAGAAACCCCCTGTCTCAGCAATGCTTGATTATTTACAGTGTTCGTACTCTTGTTTGTTGGGTTGAGTGTGTTTTGGAATTTTCTAAAGTTGCATTTTAATGATGACCAATGAACATCACTCATACTTTGATTTTGATGATTGACATATTGTGATTTTGATGATGACATGTTGAACATGTTATACATTTTATACATATCACAATAATGCTTAAACAACATGTTTTTAATGTTTAATATCTCATATATTAATGATAATATTTTGTGCTAATGGCTTATGTGTTAAATTTTCAGGAATATCCAGATTTTGTCATGGTAGTGTCGACACACCCATTGATGGTGTCAACACTGGGTCAAAGTTCCTAAAGCTTTTTCATGAAAATAGGGTCAAGTGTGTCGACACAGTCCATGGTCGTGTCGACACTAGACCCAGTCTCCAGAAGACCCAGTTGCCTGACTAGTGGCAGTGTCGACACTAGTCTCAGCTCCCAAAAGACCAGTTTTGCGCAAATGGGACAGTGTGTCGACACACTCCCTGGTGGTGTCGACACACTCGGGCTGAAACTCAAAATCGTGAATTTCTCTAGACACGTGGCCGCTTGGGGTTCAAGGGGATCTGCTTAGGTTTTTGTGCCCACGTACCCTAAGGCTCCTTATGGACATATGGGGCTATAAATACCCATGTTTTTGGTACTCCAAAGTATCCCACGCAAGACAAGAGCCAAGAGCTTTCTGGAAGAAGGGAGGAAGAGCGGGAAAAAGGCATCTGCATCCAGAGGAGCAGAGCAGCACCGCCAAGGGAAGAAGAAGGAGAAGAAGAGAAGGAGCTCGTGATTGCAGCAGTGCTGGTCAAGAAGGAGATCCAGCCGAGTCTGTACTTGGTTAGAGTGTCAATTTCTCTGGTGAATCTATTTATATGTTTCTACACAGATCTCTCAATTCTATTTGTCTCTACCATTTCTATTGTTCTGAGATAGATCGTGCTAGAGGATCTATACTCTAAGTGTGCATGTTCTAGCAGAACTTGGATCTATTGTGATCCAGAGGTTTGAGTACTTTGTACTCTGTTTTGGAGCCCTAGTGCTCTAGGTTGGAGCCGTTGTGCTCTGGTGTTTGATCCGTAGTGCTCAAGGGCTTGTGAATTTTCTGAATTCACAAGTGGTCTTTGGAGTAGGTCGTTGTGCCTATCTCCTGGGTTTCTTTGAGTCGTTGCACTCAAAGAGGTTGGAGTCGTTGTACTCAGTTTGTACTGCACTTGTGCTAGTGGTTCCTCAATTGTGAGGAGGTGGACATAGGAGACACAAGTTGTGTTCTCTGAACCACCTTAAAATCTTCAGTGCATTGTGGTTTGCTGTTCTTATTCACTATATTCACACACCACACTTGGATCTGATCGAATTGTGTGTTTTACTTATTTTAATTCCGCTTCCATACACATAATTTCTTAGTTCGTTTATCAAAGTCACCTATCCGATCCCCTACAATTGGTATCAGAGGAGGTCAGAGTCAAATCTATACTCTGAGGTGCTTTGGTGAATTTTCTATATTTCAGATTTTGATCACTTACTTAAATTGATGTGTGTTTTGGTTTGATTATCTTTATCATGGACTCTAGATGTTTTGTTGCTGAAGGTCATCCAATCAATAGGCCTCCATTTTTTGATGGTACTGACTATCCTTACTGGAAGAATAGGATGATAGTTTTTCTTAGAGCACAGAACTATGAAGTATGGAGAATTGTTGAAAAAGGACCAATTGAAGTCACTGGAGATGAAGATCAATGGACCAGGGAGCAGATCAGAAGGGTCACCCTGAACTACAGTGCCATGAACATGCTGCAATGTGCCATCCATCCAAAGGAGTATTCCAGAATCTCTATGTGTAAGTCTGCCAAGGAGATGTGGGATAAATTAGAATTGCTTTATGAGGGCACATCTCAGGTCAGGGAGACTAAGGCTAACATGTTAGTTTCTGATTATGAGTTGTTTATCATGAAATCTAATGAAACTATATCTGAGATGTTTGCTAGGTTCATGGTTATTATAAATGGACTTCGAGCCTTGGGTAAGGAATACTCAAATGAAGAATTGGTAAGAAAAATCTTGCGTTCCTTATCTCTGTATGGCACACTAAAGCAACTGTCATTGAAGATTCAAAGGATTTATCCAAAATCACATTGGATGAACTCATTGGATCATTAATGACATATGAGTTAAACCTTAAGAGATCAGAAGAACACATGCTAAAAACAAAAACCATTGCTCTTAAAGCTTCATCAAGTAATAAAGGAAAATCTAAAGAAAATTCTGAGTCTGAGAAATCTGAATCTGATCATGATAATCTTGCTTTCATCACCAGACAATTTAAGGCATTTCTGAAATCAAACAAGAAGAATTTTGGTAATAAGCAAAATGCCATGTCTAGTAAAAAGAAACATTTCTCTCATGTTGATCATAAGAAAACTGATGAAATTCCTGTGTGTTATAGGTGTAACAAATCTAGGCATATGAAGGCTGATTGTCTAGAAGGTAAGAAAGAAAAGCACATAAACCACAAGAAGGAGTTTCACAAAAAGAAGAACAAGGCCATGGTGGCTACATGGTCAGATGATGAAAGCTCAGACTGCAATGAAGAATCCTCAACTTCAGATGAAAATGAAGTTTGCTTCATGGCTGGAAGCAGCGAAGAACAGGTAGATATATCCTTTGAACTATTTACCATTGAAGATTGGCAAGAAGCATATGGTAATTTAGTTGAAAACTTTCTGATGTTAGAAAAAAAATAAATACTTGAAAAGAAAAATTGAAAGCATTCTTCATGATACTTCATCATCTGTAAAGATTTCTGAATTGGAAGCTCAAATTTCAGACCAAATCAAAGAAAATGATGAACTGTTGATTTTTGTTGATGATCTGAAATTGAAAATTCAAAAATTTAACAAATAACTCATCTATTCTATCAAGAAATTTGAAGAAAATGAAAAGGAAAATCATGAAAATTTGAATCAAATTGAAAAACTCAATCTTTGCATTAAAGAAAAAGAAGATATCATCAAGAACTTCACTCAAGGGAAAGACAATTTGAATGCTCTACTTGGAGTTAAGATGAATTCAAACAAATTTGGTTTAGGTTTTGAACCACAAAATTCAAAGAAAACTGAATCATCTCCAAAGAAAATAAAACCATCAAAAACTCCTTTAATAAAATTTGTCAAGGCAAGCTCATCTGAAAACAAAGGAAAAATACAAAAACAAAAAGAACCTGAGAGGTCGACACATACCCTACCTAGGTCGACACACACTATGCACAGGTCGACCTATCCCAGTCAGAGGTCGACCTACCCTTCTTATAAAAATCACAAAAACTTCAAACCAATCAATAATCATCTTTCTCATGGAAATTGGAATGTTTTCTCCTCTTAATTCAAGATGGAATAAGTCTTGGAACCAAAGGTACAGTGGTAACCAATGGTTCAATCCTTATTTCTATCATTCATCTTTTCCTGCATATCAACAGAATACATGCCAAGTTTTTCACAGTGGAACAAATCAACTAAGAGGTATAATGTTCAGAAAATTGAAAAATAAAAAGTTGAATCTTTTGTTTCAAAAAATGCTGTGAAGAAAAATACACAAATTTGGGTTAGAAAGGATTTGTTATCTATTCTCACTCAGGATGTTGGTACCAATCTCATGTGGGTACCAAAAACTTTTCTTGTCTAATTTGTTATGTGCAAGAAAGTCGTGCATCTAATTCCAACAACATCTGAATTCTTGACAGTGGATGCTCACGACACATGACAGGAGACAGAAATAAATTTTCATGCTTGATTGAAAAGGAAGGTGGATCAGTCACCTTTGGAGGTAAGAATAAAGGAAAAATAATTGGCAAAGGAAAAATTGTAAGTCTTGCATTACTTTAAGTGATGATGTTTGTTTAGTTGAGGGTCTGAATTACAACTTGCTTAGCATTAGTCAATTGTGTGACAATGGTCACAAGATTCTTTTTGAACATGATTCATGCAAAATAATTGACTCCTCTTCTGAGAAAATTAAATTGATTGGAAAAAGAGAAAATAATGTCTACATGATTGATTTGTGTGATAATTCCTCTTTAATTGTTTGCTTGATTGCAAATAAAAATGACACTGCTTGGTTGTGGCACAAAAGGTTGGGTCATGCAAGTTTCACAACCATTAGTAAACTCATAAGAATGAATCTTGTAAAAGGTCTTCCTGAATCTCTCCCAGTCATTGACAATCCTGTTTGTGGGATATGTGCTCAAGGAAAACAAACAAGAAAATCTTTTAAAGTGTTCAATGAAGTACTTTCATCTAAACCACTTGAGTTGCTTCATATGGATCTTTTTGGTCCAACCAGAACTCAAAGTCTCAGTGGTAATAGATATGGCTTTGTGATCATTGATGACTTTACAAGATATACTTGGGTCTTATTCTTATCCCATAAAAGTGATGCATGTTCAGAATTCAGGAGATTTTACAATTCTGCCTTAGTGGGTTTATCTTTCAAACTGAATTCCATTTTGACAGATCATGGGGGTGAATTTGAAAATAAATCATTTTCTGATCTCTGTACTGAACTGAAAATTCTCCATAAGTTTTCTTCCCTAGAACTCCAGAACAAAATGGAGTTGTAGAAAGAAAAAATAGAACTCTTGGGAAATGGCCAGAACTATGCTCATTGAAAGTAAACTGTCTAAATCTTTTTGGGCAGAAGCTGTAAATACAGCTAATTTCATTTTGAATAGAGCATTAGTAAGACCAAAGATCAGAAAAAACCCCTTATGAGTTGTTCAAGAATAAAAAGCCAAGTGTGTCATATTTCAAAATTTGGTTGCAAATGTTTTGTTCACAATAACAACAAAGAAAATCTTGATAAATTTGATGCAAAAAGTTTTGAATCAATTTCTTAGGTTATTCTGAAACTTCAAGAGCTTACAGAGTTTATATCTTGAAAAATAAGACTGTGGAAGAATCTCCATGACATTTTTGATGAAAATTTGCAAAAGATTGACATTTCTGATTAGTACAGAACTCAAATATGTGATGATGAAGATGAGTTTCTTGAACATCCATCTATAAATCTTGAAGATCAAGAAGTACCAAATGTACATGAGGTTCTTGAAATGCCAACTTTAAGTAATTCAGCTAATCATGTTCCTGAAAATCATGCAAACCCTGAGGTAATTTCTGAACCTAGATTTTTAAGAGATCATCCACTTGAAAGCATTGTTGGTAATTTGTAAGATGGAATAAGAACCAGATGATCTTTTCATTCTGTCATAGTTGAAGATTCTTTGGCACTACTTTCCCAAATTGAACCCAAAAATGTTGATGAAGCTTTATCTTGTGAAAACTGGATAAATGCTATGCATGAAGAGCTTCATCGATTTGAAAGAAATCATGTTTGGGATTTAGTACCAAAACCTTCAGATTTAACTTCTGTCATTGGAACAACATGGATTTTCAGAAATAAATTGAATGAATCTGGTCAAATTGTTAGAAATAAAGCTAGACTTGTTGCTCAGGGGTATAACCAAGAACTTGGTATTGATTTTGAAGAGTCTTATGCCCCTGTAGCAAGACTTGAAGCTGTTCGAATATTCCTTGCATTTGCTGCTTCTTTGAAATTCAAAATCTTTCAAATGGATGTCAAGAGTGCTTTCTTGAATGGTTATATAAAAGAAAATGTCTTTGTCAAACAACCCCCTAGTTTTGAAAATGAAAAATTTCATAATCATGTTTTTAAACTCAATAAGGCTCTATATGGTCTTAAGCAAGCTGCAAGAGCTTGGTATGACCGATTGAGCTCCTTTCTTGTAAATAAAGGTTACATAAGAGGAAACATTGATCAAACCTTGTTTACAAAAACTGCAAAAAATAATTTCATTGTTGTTCAAGTTTATGTTGATGATATCATTTTTGGATCAAGATAATACTTTGTGCAATGAGTTTGCCCATCTTATGCAATCTGAATTTGAAATGAGTCTAATGGGCGAACTTACATTCTTTTTAGGTCTACAAGTACATCAAACTTCTGAAGGAATTTTTCTGAGTCAAACAAAATATGTCAAGGAGTTGCTCAAGAGGTTTGACTTCCAAAACATCAAGCCATCCAACACACCAATGGCCACAAGTGTAAGACTTGAGAGTGATACTTCTGGTAAGCCTGTTAATGCTACACTTTACAGAGGTATGATTGGATCTCTTCCTTATTTAACTACCTCTAGGCCACATATTCAATTCAGTGTCTGCATGTGCGCAAGATTTCAAGCAAATCTCAAAGACAGTCACATGTCTGCTGTTAAAAGAATTTTCAAATATCTTCTTTTTTTCATGTGATTTGTGTCTTTGGTATCCTGATGGGTGTAAATTGGACTTGATTGCATATAGTGATGCTGATTATGCCGGGTGTAAACTTGATAGAAAAAGTACTAGTGGGTTGTGTTTATATCTAGGAGGGTGTCTTATTTCTTGGGCTTCCAAAAAGCAACACTCTGTAGCTCTTTCAACTGCAGAAACTGAGTATGTTGCCACTGGTAGCTGTGGTACCCAAGTCCTTTGGGTCAAACATCAACTTCTAGATTATAATCACACATTAGGTTGCATTCCCATTCTTTGTGACAACACAAGTGCTATAAATCTGTCCAAAAATCCTATTCAGCATTCCCGCACAAAACAATTGACATTCGACATCATTTCCTTCGAGATGAAGTCTCAAAGAATTCTTTTAACTCCACTTCATTGACACAGAAAAACAATTGCAGACATTTTCACTAAGCCTCTTGCAGAACCTAGATTCACTTCTCTTAGAAGGGAACTTGGTTTATGCAAGTTTTCACATGTCTGAAATCTTCATCTCATTTCTTTGTGCAAATAAAAGCCATTCTCTCTTGCAAATAAATTCCTACTTCTCGTTGCATTGAAATTCTTGATATATCAAATAGTGATTTGAAGAAAGGCAAGTTAGGCTTGTCTGGACACTTTCACTATGCGTGAGTATATGTCTCCGCCAAGTATCAAGATTCCTTTATGCAATTGTTGAGGGGGAGTATTTGTTGAGGGGGAGTCATTGGGGGACTCATTGTCTATTCTTCACTAATTTCTCTTGACAATTGTTGTCTTTACTGAGCCCCACTCATCAGAATTTTTGAGTCATTGTGTTATTTTCTTATGAGAGAATTAAGACATTGAAACTAAACTCATTGTGCATTTAGTTTATTTTCAAAGATTCATTAGCATTTTAAGGTTAAGCAATTTTAATACTGAATGTTTTTAAAATGATTTATAAAACACTATTATAGGCACATAAGTAGCTTTAATATTTCACATGTGTATGTTTAAGCTTTATTTTTACCACATATTAAGAATAATTTTTCTAAATTCGTAGTCATGACATGTCTGGTCAAAGCAAACATATTCTTGCAAAACATCAAAAGAAAATGATCAAAATGATCAACAATCTAGAAAGATACAAACAGAGCAATGCAAATTCTTGAACCACTGAGTAACCGGGCCATTTCACCTAAAAAGTGATATGTTTCACATCAAAAAGTGGAAATCAAAATTTTCAACTCTGTATAAGATAATGAAAGTTAAACCACTGAGTAATCAGGAAATCTTGCATCTAATCAATGTGATCTCTTGCACTGAAAAGTGATATTTAACTAATTTATTCTTGTATTCTTTCCTAGTTAAAAATGAAATAAAATCAAATTGACAGGATGGAAAAGCTTAAGACCATCATAAAGTTCATGTATACTAAGTTTAGACCTATTATTTTACATTGTGTTAAACTTAAAGCTCCTAACATCCTTGTTAAATATTTCTGCTCATTCATATAGGTAACTTTTCTTCACATTTGCATCATTATTTTAACTACATTCAGATCATTATATTTTGTTATACTTTGTGTTGAGTGTGTCTTTGTGATTAAACTTTGTTGCACAATAACAAAAACACAATAATTTCTCTCATATGTCAATATCACTTTGCCTCATTTATTTTGATCATTTCTGACCATTCATTTCCTACATTTCATTTCTTGATCCTTTACAATCTTTATTTCTCTCTCTTATCTATCTTTTTGATGCCGTCAAAAAGGGGGAGAAGAAAGGTTTCTAGGGGGAGAAAGTTCATAGGGTGAGCTATTAGGAGATTGTGGAGAAAGTTCAAAGGGTGAGAAGAAAGGTTTCTAGGGGGAGAAAGTTCAAAGGGTGAGCTATTGGGAGATTGTGGAGAAAGTTCAAAGGGTGAGCTATTGGGAGATTGTGCATATGTTTTGTCATCATCAAAAAGGGGGAGATTGTTGGGTTGAGTGTGTTTTGGAATTTCCTAAAGTTACATTTTAATGATGACCAATGAACATCACTCATACTTTGATTTTGATGATGACATATTGTGATTTTGATGATGACATGTTATACATTTTATACATATCACAATAATGCTTAAACAACATATTTTTGATGTTTAATATCTCATATATTAATGATAATATTTTTTGCTAATGGCTTATGTGTTAAATTTTCAGGAATATCCAGATTTTGTCATGGTAGTGTCGATACACCCATTGATGGTGTCGACACTGGGTCAGAGTTCCTGAAGCTTTTTCATGAAAACAGGGTCAAGTGTGTCGACACAGTCCATGGTCGTGCCGACACTAGACCCAGTCTCCAGAAGACCCAGTTTCCTAACTGGGACAGTGTGTCGACACAGCCAGTGGTAGTGTCGACACTAGTCTCAGCTCCCAGAAGACCAGTTTTGCGCAAATGGGACAGTGTGTCGACACACTCCCTGGTGGTGTCGACACACTCTGACTGAAACTCAAAATCGTGAATTTCTTTGGACACGTGGCCACTTGGGGTTCAAGGGAATCTACCTAGGTTTTTGTGCCCACGTACCCTAAGGCTCCTTATGGACATATGGGGCTATAAATACCCATGTTTTTAGTACTCCAAAGTATCCCACGCAAGACAAGAGCCAAGAGCTTTCTGGAAGAAGGGAGGAATAGTGGGAAAAAGGCGTCTGCATCCAGAGGAGCAGAGCAGCACCGCCAAGGGAAGAAGAAGGAGAAGAAGAGAAGGAGCTCGTGATTGCAGCAGTGTTGGTCAAGAAGGAGATCCAGTCGAGTCTGTACTTGGTTAGAGTGTCAATTTCTCTGGGGAATCTGTGTATGTGTTTCTACACAGATCTCCCAATTCTATTTGTCTCTACCATTTCTATTGTTCTGAGATAGATCATGCTAGAGGATCTATACTCTAAGTGTGCTTGTTCTAGCAAAACTTGGATCTATTGTGATCCAGAGGTTTGAGTACTTTGTACTATGTTTTGGAGCCCTAGTTCTCTGGGTTGGAGCCGTTGTGCTCTGGTGTTTGAGTCGTAGTGCTCAAGGGCTTGTGAATTTGCTGAATTCACAAGTGGCCTTTGGAGTAGGTCGTTGTGCCTATCTCCTGGGTTTCTTTGAGTCGTTGCACTCAAAGAGGTTGGAGTCGTTGTACTCAGTTTGTACTGCACTTGTGCTAGTGGTTCCTCAATTGTGAGGAGGTGGACGTAGGAGACACAAGTTGTGTTCTCCAAACAACCATAAAATCTTCAATGCATTGTGGTTTGATGTGTGGTTTGTTGTTCTTATTCACTATATTCACAAGACACACTTGGATCTGATCGAATTGTGTGTTTTACTTATTTTAATTTCGCTACCATACACACAATTTCATAGTTCGTTTATCAAAGTCACCTATCCGATCCCCTACATTGTTTAACAGTCATACATATGGAAAATAACTCTGGTTATAAACTAAACATTTATGTATGATTAAAATACATGGACATGATTTTTCTATTTACGATTTTCATTACACTTACACACGCTTTGAACCATCCAATTATGGCGTAATTTGACATGAAATTATTTCATAATACATCTGATAAATTATGCAATTAAATTACCATATTTTAAATATACTTGTCTAATGTTTCTCGCGACATTTTGGGAACACCGATATCGACGCTCCACTATTCTAGAACTCCTCTAGAACGTCGAGCACTTGTTTCTATATACACACTTTCTTGACTTGGACAAACTCTCTGTCGGATACTCCTTCTTCCGGACTAGTAAGTCTTTGTTCAAGGCCTACGTAAGTCTCCTCTGCCCATGGATTCCCACATGGTCGACGAGCAGGTTGTACCCTAACACCTATTATACCCTTTAGGGATCAATATGGTCCAAACAGCTATCGTTCACTCTCATCTTGAATCACGCCGGACCTCTGGACCTGTGCTTAACATGGACAGTGGTAAGGTCGTGAGTGCCGCCTGACTGCCAACACCATGTGCGCGTGTTGTGCTACTGTTACTATCACTCGTTACGCGATGTTTCATGTACAATGTCCATTAACTCTCATCTATACTCTACTCGCTCATCTATTCACGTTCACTCTGTCATCTCGTCTATTCATCTAGTGCTCTCATCTACTTCTTGGTACTCTATATTGGACATTGACTGATTGTCTAAAGATAAACAATATAACCAATGCCTGGCAATATATAAAGGGCCCAATCTAGTCCTGGGATGTGCACCCGAAAGTGCTAGTGCCCATGGGAGTTAAATGATCAGAGTGTTTGGCATTACACTCAAGTGCTATCTATCTTGAGAATCTAAATGACAATCAATAGTGCTATGTTCTCTTGTTGTCCATTGACAACAAAGTGCTATGCTATACTCGTTGTGCTATGCTATACTCGTTGTGCTATTTGTACTATGGCCATCTTGCTATACTTGACTTTGTGCTATCTTGCTATTATTGTGCTATTCCCGACACTTGTGCTATTTTTGGAAAGTCTATATTTGGAAAGTCTTGCTATTTCATTCACGTACTGTCCTACTATGTATTTTTACTTGACTCTCTCTTTCATTCTATCATTAGTTACTCTGCCTTTAATGCATTAATTACTTAAAGCCTGCTTGAGCCTGAGATTTAAATCCTACTGGGCGATGTTCGCTCACCCTGCGTTATTTGTCATTGTGTTCTTAGGTGAGACCGAGGATGAACCATACACTCAAGAGGACGGGAACGACCTGGAGTGATGTCATGAGTACCCTAGTGTCCTATTGCTATGTTTAGCGTTGAAGTAGTTAGGTTTGAAGTTTAGTCTTTTGCTTTATTTCAATGTAATTGGGCCCTATAGATTGGCTCTGATATTAGGGGTTGTAACTAGACATTGGAAAGTTATTAATGAAATTAATTCACTTTAGTATTATTCATTGTGCGATGGTTTGATGTCTAGTACTCACTCTATACCCTTTACTTACAACTACCTCGCGTTTTGAAATTCCGCGTCAGGGCGTGACATGTGTGGGAGCAAGTGGGCTTGTAATTCCTCTCAAGGGTGAGAGAAGGCCAAGTTCTCTTGGCAGTTAATGAAATCTCAAGTGGTTAGCATGAGGACTGGACGTAGGACTTCCATGTGGGAAGGGCCGAACCAAGATAAAATTCTTTGTATAATTGTGTGATTGTTTCTGCCAACTTACACTTGAATCACACACTACATTAAATTCTAACAGTTCTATTTAGTGTTGTTTAATTTCAGATAAAAATTTCACAAGCACAAGAAGTCCTATTCACCCCCCCCCCCTAGGACATCATTAGTGCCATTTCGATCCAACAAGTGGTATCAGAGCAAGGTCTTCTCAGAAGAATCTAAAGATTTGAGAAGAAATGGCAGCTGAAGCTCACAACTATGAAGGTCAGTCTGTTATAAGGCCACCATTCTTTGATGGTGAAGATTATCAGTATTGGAAGATGTGGATGGAGTGCTTCATCAGAGGCACAGATTTTGATCTGTGGCAGGTAATAGAACAAGGCGATTTAGAAATCCTTGGTGAGTCCTCTTCTGCTTTTTCCATAGCTGATAAAAGGAACATGTATTTAAATTGCAAGGCTAAAAATTATCTATGGTGTGCCCTCTCTAAAAGAGAATTTAATCGGTTATCTGCTTGTAGAACTGCTAAAGAAATATGGGATAAACTGCAAGTCACATATGAAGGAACTGATAGAGTTAAACAAACTAGAATAGACATTCCTGTATCTCAATATGAACAATTCAAAATGCTTCCAAATGAAAACATAACTCAGATGTACAATCGATTTTCAAACATAATAGTAGGACTGAGTTCTCTAGGAAAGGTTCTTACAAATGAAGAAACAGTAAGAAAAATCCTAAGATCATTAACAAATGTTTGGACCCCTAAGGTCACTGCCATTAAGGAAGCACATGATCTAACTCAGCTTTCCATTGATAAATTAATCGGATCCTTAATGGCTCATGAAATTAATATGGAAATATTTTATGAAAATTCCTCGAAAAAAGAAAATGCCAAATGCTTTGAAGGTTGCAGATTCTTCCTCCTCTGAAGATTCAAAGGAGAAATCAGATGATAATGATGATGAAGCCATGTTGTCAAGAAAACTACAAAGGATCCCTACCAAGAAGAAAAAGTTTGGCTCCAAGAGATTCTTCAAGAAAGATAAGAAGAAGGAACCAACCTGCTACGAATGTAATCAAACAGGACATTACAAATCTGTATGTCCTAAGCTAAAGAAGAAGGATCAAGTAGAAAGATCCAACAAGAAGAAAAGAAAAGAAAAGAAGTTCAGAAAATACAAGAAAAAGGCAATGGCAGCAACATGGGATAATGAAGAAGCCACCAGTTCAGACTCTTCAAGTTCAGAATCTAAAGAAGAAGAGAAGGCAAATCTAGCCCTCATGGCAGGACTGGATCAGGTAAATTCCGAAACATCTTTTACTTCTTGTTCTGAATCTGATTCTGATAGTCTTGAAGATGCCTTCAATGAATTATATGAAAAATATAAAACAGTAGTCAAGCAAATGAAAATCATTAAATTAAATTTGCTAAACCAAGAAAAAGCTAACACCTTCTTGAAAAATGAAGCAAAAAGGTTAGGACAAAGCTTAAATGAAACTAAAAGAGCAAATGAATTATTGTGTGAAGACTTGAAAAATAAAAACAGTAAAATTATGCAAATAGAATCAAATTTAAAAGAACTAAAAGATGAAGAAAAAAATACAAGAAGAAAATAACTACCTAAGAGCTACTATAGAGAAAATATCTAACTATAAAACATCCTTGTTTGTTAGATTAAAAGGCTCTAGGATGGGTAAGAAAAAGTATGGAGTAGGATACACACCTCCACTTAATGAAGAAAACATTGTGCATCCTAAAATATATCCAACTCCTCAATTTGTTAAAGAAAAAGGAATTAAGAATCCTAAAAAGGTTAACCACTATGTTTATAAACAAAAATAGAAATTTAATAACACTGCACACATTAAGAATGCTTTTGATTTTTGTTCTAGTCACTGTAATCAATTAAGACACACTGTTAGCACATGCACTACCAGACATTTGCGCTGGATTTCTTAGACTAACCACCAAGGATCCAAGAAAATTTGGGTACCAAAAGTTACAACTTAAATTTATTTATAGGGTCGCCTGAGAGCATCCAAATGGTATTTGGATAATAGGTGCTCAAGGCATATGACAGGTGATAGGAAGTTGTTTACAAGCTTTAGAGATGAAAGTGGTCAGGTCAATTATGGAGATAATGGTAAAGGAAAAGTCTTAGGAAGTGGGACAGTAGGAACAAGAGGAAAGAATTTGATTGAAGATGTCATGTATGTGTATGTAGAAGGATTGAAGCACAACCTCATTAGCATCAGTCAACTATGTGATAAGGGTCATTTAGTAAGATTTCAAAATGACAAGTGTATTATTCAAAAGGATGGAAAAATAGTGTTCGAAGCTCAAAGAGTAAAGAATTTATATACCTTACAGTTAGCAGAATTAAAAGAAGTGAATTTATGTCTTGCAACTACTAAGAGTGAAGAATCTGAATTATGGCATAAAAGATTGGGTCATGCAAGCACTTCAGTAATCAAAAAATTGATTAAGCATGATTTGGTTGAAGGTCTTCCAAAGATGAAATTGAATAAGTCTGGAATATGTACAGCCTGTGCAAAAGGGAAGCAAACGAAGATATCATTTCAGTCTAAAACAATGGTCACAACTTCCAAGCCTTTGGAACTAATTCATATGGATTTGTTTGGACCTATAAGAACAGTTAGTCTTGGAGGAAAGGTATATGGCTACGTAATAGTGGATGACTACTCAAGATATACTTGGGTGTCTTTCTTAGAAGCCAAATCAGAAACCTTTTTAGTCTTTCTGAAGTTCAGTAAAGTAGTATAAAAGAATCAGAAGTTTCAGATTATCAGTATCAGATCTGATCATGGTGAAGAATTCAAGAATGAAGAATTCATGAAGTTCTGTGAAAAAAATGGAATTGAACATAATTTTTCTGCACCAAGAACACCTCAACAGAATGGAGTAGCAAAAAGAAAGAATAGAACACTGCTAGACATGGCAAGAACTATGCTCACAGAGTACAATTTACCAAGGTATTTCTGGGCAGAAGTAGTTAACACAGCCTGCTACATCATCAACAGGTGCATGATTAGACCAATTCTAAAGAAGACCACATATGAGCTTTACAAAGAAAAGAAGCCCAACATTAGTCATCTTCGACCTTTTGGTTGTAACTGTTTCATTTTGAATAATGGTAAATATAATTTAGGAAAGTTAGATGATAAAAGTGATAAAGAATTTCTGTTAGGATATATTTCAAAACCTAGAGGATATAAAGTATTTAATAGAAGAACTTTAACCATAGAACAAACAGTGCATATATTATTTGATGAGACTAACCCTTCTATTAAGAGAATAGAAGAAGAAGAAGACTGTGTTGAAGATCTGTGCAGAGATCTAGAGAAAACATCTCTTGAAGAAGAAAAAGAATAAGAAAATGAAGATCCTCCACTAGAAGAACTTCAACAGCAAGAAGAACAACAAGAAGGACTGCCTAGAGAATTGAGGTATCATAGAGATCATCCAAGAGAAAACATTATAAGTGATCCTCAAGATAGGGTAAGAACAAGAGGTATGAATATTCCTTGTGATTTTTTTGCTTTTGTATCTCAAATTGAGCCTAGGACAATCAATGATGCATTGGCTGATGAATCTTGGATCCTTGCTATGCAAGAGGAACTTAATCAGCTCCAACGTAGCTAAGTTTGGACTCTTGTCCCTAGACCTTCTGACCATCTAGTTATTGGGACCAGATAGGTCTTCATAAATAAAATGGATGAATCAGGAGTAATCACCAGGAACAAGGCCAAACTTGTAGCACAAGATATTCCCAAAAGGAAGGCATTGATTTTGATGAAACTTATGCACCAGTAGCTAGATTAGAGGCAATTAGAATTTTATTAGCATATGCATGCTCCCTCAATATCAATTTATTCCAAATGGATGTTAAAAGTGCTTTTCTGAATGGCTTTATAAAAGAAGAAGTTTATGTTGAGTAACCACCAGGTTTTAAAGATACTAAATATCCAAATCATGTTTTCCATTTAAAGAAAGCATTATATAGTCTGAAACAAGCTCCAAGAGCATCGTATGAAAGATTAAGTATTTATCTTATGTCACATGATTTCACAAGAGGTAAAGTAGATAGCACACTATTTATTAAGAAGTTTTCAGAAGGAATCTTAATAGTTCAAATATATGTTGATGATATTATTTTTGGCTCTACTAATGAATCACTTTATAAATTCTTTGAGAACCTTATGCAAAGTGACTTTGAAATGAGCATGATGGGTAAGCTTAATTACTTTCTTAGGTTGCAAATTAAGCAGACCAAGGAAGGTACTCACATTTATCAAACCAAGTATATTTTGGATCTACTTTCTAAATATGGCTTTGACAAGTGTAAGCCCTTAGGAACACCCATGAGCTCTGCAATTAAGTTAGATAGTGATCCACTTGACAACAAGGTAGATTAAAAAGTCTATAGAGGCATAATAGGATCACTACTCTATCTTACTGCTAGTAGACCAGATATAATGTTCAGTGTATGTTTGTGTGCAAGATTTCAAGCTGATCCTAAAGAATCACATGTTCATGTTGTTAAAAGAATTTTTAGATATCTTATAAACACAAGTAAATTAGGTTTATGGTATCCCAGATGTTCTGATTTCAAATTAATTGGATATAGTGATGCTGACTATGCTGGATGCAAAATAGATAGAAAAAGCACTAGTGATACTTGTCAAATACTTACAGATTGCTTAATTTCTTGGTCTTCCAGAAAGCAGAATTCAGTGGCATTATCCACAACAGAAGCATAATACATTGCCGCTGGAAGTTGTTGTACTCAACTGCTATAGATCAAACACCAATTGGAAGACTATGGTCACACACTTCAAGAAATTCCAATGCTGTGTGACAATGCAAGCATAATTAATCTGACCAAAAATCCTATCCAGCATTCAAGGACAAAGCATATTGAGGTTAGACATCACTTCATCAGGGGCCATGTAAGTAATGGTAATATTTTACTTGAGTTTGTCTCTACAGAAAATCAACTTGCTGATATTTTTACCAAACCTCTTCCTGAGGATAGATTTACATCTATTAGAAGAGAAATAGGTATATACAATCCTGATTAAATCACTGTGAAAATTTCATGTTTGAATTGTCTGTTAAGAACTCACTGTGAAATTCTCCAAGTCCCAGTACTGCGACTCATGAAGTCAGAGTGGAGACTATGACTTCTCAAAGTCGGAGTCTACCATGACTCATGATGAGGGAAGTGTGCTCTGCGACTTTTATAAGTCGGATGTAAAAATTCGACTGTTTACAGTCGGAGTCTGTATAAATGCTCTCATTAAATTAATATAATAAATGGTAATAATTTTTAAATGTAAAGGAGTATTTATTACGTAACGGTACTTCTCTTTAATCTCCATCATTCATCTCCTCATCCTTGGGCAGTTACGACTCTAACTTTTATATTAGAACATTCATTCCCTTTTCCAAAGCACTCTTTCAAACTCTCTCTCTAACTCCCATGTCTTCTTCCTCTTCCCGCGTACACTGTTCATCTTCTCCGGCAACTGTCTTCAGAGCAACTCCAAAGCTCTCATTTTCTCTGAAGAAAGGTAAGATCTTTGAATTCTAAACTGCATTTCTTTCACTCCTTTGACAGTCTTCTAAGTCTTCTCCATCTCCTTCTGTCTAGATGGCATCATCTAGGGCTCCGAAAGGAACTCAGTTCACTTCTGAACAGCTCCAACGCCTATCCTCTTCTAAGTTTTCCATCTATCCAGGGAAGGTTGTAGATTTCTCTCAGTTACATGGTAGCTTAGTATGGGTAGAAGAAACCCTAGCTGCGATGGGTTGAACTAGACTGTGTCAGATTTTTGAACCCATAGTTGAGAATGCCCGTAAGGCTTTCTTTGTCACCCTTCAAGTCTCCTTAGAGAGTTCAGTGACAGGCTATATGAAAGGCACCAAAGTTATAGTTTCTGAAGATTTGCTAGTGGAACTTTTGGATTGTCCCAACTCCAAGCATAAGCTTAGTGAGATAGTCCCTATGGAAAAATAGAAAATGGGCATCATTGGAAGTCTGGGGATAGTAAGAAAGAAAGGTATGTTAGTCAATGAGTTGTCTGTAGAGAAGGGGATCATCCATTCAGTCATTACAAATATCATCACACCAAGGGCAGGGACCCATTCCTCCATAACTGCCAGGGATGGTAGTTTATTGTTTTTGGCTATTTAAAGACATAAGGTCAACCTGCCAGTAGTTATTTTGGAAAAGATGATAGCCTCTAAGAATTTGCAGGAGTCCCTTCCTTATGGACCACTACTTACCTTGATTTTTAAGAGATTCTTAGTGGACCTTAGTGGACAAATCTGAGTGGGAGTAAAAGAAAAGATTGGCTTGTCTACATTGAGAAGAAGTCACTACTCTTTGGAGAACAGAAGTCAAAATTTATGGATTAAGGATTCTGTGCCCTAGTGCACCCATGCGATGTTTCCTGATGAAGCACAGGATTCATCTTCCATTCCAGCTAGTCAGCAAGAAGCTAAAGTTAGAGAAGATAGAAGAGAAGCCTCTACTCAAGATCATCAAGTACAACAACAGGAAGAAGAGCAACAAGGGATTTAGCTAGAACAAGAGTAATTCCATCAAGAACAAGTTCTCTTCCTACTGCATCCACTCCTCTAGCAGGCAGATCCACCCTCTCACTGTCAGAAATAGTACCCAGTGTACTACTTTCATCTAAAGGTGGGGGCATGCTAAAAGAGAACCCTGCCAAATTACTTCCTCCTTTTTGGTATGCATTTATCTACCATTCAGAACATCACATGAACATGTTCAGGGAATTCCTATCCATCAAGGCATTCCTTGAATTCCATGAAATGCTAGGTTTTACCTTTGAGAACTGGCTTCCATCTCTCCTTCATACATCACAAGTACTATTGGCTGATCTCCAACTGATCTCTCAGAAAAGCCACAGTCTGAATTCCAAAGAATTTCTTGAAATCTATCCTGGTCAAGCCACCAAATATCAGCAAACCCAATCCAGGAACCAATTCATGGATCTTCATCTTCACCTGAATATTAGGTTCTATGACATGTTTGGCAACCTCATTAGAGACTCTCAGGCCAAGTACACTAAGATGAAGGCATTCAACCTTGCCAGATTCAAATTAGGACTACCTGATGTCAACAAAGGCCAATGGGAAAACATTTTAAGAGGTCAGAGACAGATTTCCCCCTCCATGACTGTTGGATTATCTTCTGGCTTGTACCCAAGCTTAGTTGGTGCCATTTCTGCAAGAAAAGATTTTGCTCAGCTTATTTTCAATAGGCACATCCGAATAGCTACCAAGTTCAGGATCAAGTATAATATGAAATTATATTTTCATAGGTTTGCCCTCATGCAAGCACCTAAGAATTCCCGGCACATGTTAGACTTTCAGATTTGTTTTGCTGAGTCTGAGAGATTCACAGAGGATCAATGGGCAGCTGCATATCTTGAAGACCATTCCGATTGTGAAAATTTGAAGATCTCAGTGGCTGAGTATCTCTGCAAAGGATGTTAGACTCTTTAGAAGTCTATTGCTCATAAATGGAAGCAGAGGTACTTAATCTATTATCAAGCCAAGGAAGCTGCAATTCATCAAGGACTGCATTGGAATATCACTATGCATGACTTTCTTCATTTAGCAGCCCATAGGAAATTTGTCCCTCTCAAAACTCTTTTGGGTCGTAGTCACTATTTTAAGAGACTCACCTGGTTCCACAACCGTCATCTAAAATCTTATAGGAAACTCCCTAAGATAGGCCCCACCTATAAGATTGTTGCCAGTCTTTTTGAAAACTTCTTCCCTGACAATGAGAAGAAGTTGTGGGATCTTCTCCAACCTTTCTTAGATCAAGTCCCTCATTCCCTGTACTTACCGATCTCTTTATCCAAGTCCTAAACACTCTTATGTACTTGGGTATTTCAGTTTATGAATGCAATATCTGTTTCCTATTTCTGTTTCTGGATATAGATTCATCTCCTTTTCTCCTTCCTTATGTTACATTTTCTGTTAATGCCACAAAGGGGGAGAAAGAAGTGAGAAAGAAGTAAGAAACAAATTACTAAAAATCTCCAAAAGATCATATGTTTGCATATTAATTTGTTTTATCACTGTTTGTTTAAAAGTTTTTGTCATTAACAAAAAGAGAGAGAATTGTTGAGCAACTAACCCTAAGAAAATCATTTAATATTTTAAATTCTTATAACATTGTGATTTTGCTATGACAAAACCTTTTAAAAGACTCTTTACAAATTAAATACACTAATACATATACCACAGAAAATATTTTTGTACAACTTCCTCTCGAAAATTTTTCTAAGTCCACAGACTACTATATGTATTATACTTCGAATTTAGTCTCCGACTTTCAGAAGTCAAATTATAGTATGCAAGTTTACCTCAAAATTTTTCTAAGTCCACAAACTACTCTATGTATATCATATTGAATCCAACTGTTGACTCCGACTCTATAGAGTCGAATTTCTCTGAGTCTTGAGTTCTGAACTCCACCTCTCTGAAGTCGAATGCCACTCTCCGACTCCTAAAAGTCGAAGTATCCGTCTTGTTTCTGTCGAAGTGTATGGAAGTCGAATGCACATATATCCGACTTCTTACAGTCGAATCTTATATGTTTCACTGCAACATCTGAGAATTGAATGTCAAAGTGTGTCTTCATGATTCTGACTCCGACTTCTAGAGTCGAATTACACCTTCTTCTGAATCTGACTTCTTTGACAGTCTATGTACTAATACTTTTATTGTGTTGTCAGGATACTTTTTGTTTTTGTGGTGATTCATTTACTTAATAATCTTTATCAAAACTTGTGGTACCTGTATGATTGTTGAATATTGATATTCTATCAGGTCATTATTATTTTAATATATTCTGACAAGATGAGACATATTATACTCTAAATAATCTTCTAAACTTGTTTGTGATTATATTTGAAACTTTTATTCAAATTGGTCTCTTGCTTCATGACAGAAGACCAGATCTTCATTCCCTTCAGAAAATATCATGCATTTATTGATTTCAGACGCATGGGTATTTGACAGAGGCTCACCTACCACTGTCAGACCCACACCTTACTTTTGGTGCAACTGTCTATCTCTCTTTTATTGGCCTGAAAAGCTTGTCTGTCTGTGGATTCTATATTTTACATGTCTTCTCTGACTCACCTACCTCAAAAGCATGGAGGTACTCTCTCTGTTTGTCTTGTCTTTGCTGTAGAACATTTATTGAGCACGTTTTGAGCATGAAGCCTTCACAGAACATTAATTGGAGTTTGACCTCTAAGCTGTGAAGCTACAAGCCTTGTCTGAAGCCGTTGGAAAGCTACAAAGGCAGAAGGACTTATGAACAACAACCTCAACCAACATCCAAAGGATCAAAGGTCTCTTCTCAAACGGCCAGAACTCTAACGAACAACTTTAAATGGCTACATTCCTCTAAAGCTTATATAGAATCCGAAGTTTGAAAGATAGAGCACAACACTTAGAGTGTTTGGAGACCAGCTAGCAACTTCTTCAATTCACTACCATCTTCTACTAGCAGAGATTTCTTCAAGCCTTCTTCTGAGCTGCAGAATTGAGAGCCTCATCATTCAGAAAAATCCCCAAGCTCTCCTCTTCACAGAAGTCTTGTATTGGGTGGCAATTGGTATTGATATTCCTTGATCCATCCCCTTTAGTTCAGAAAGGATCTTACTTGTAACTCCTATTGTTTTTTCCTTTCTGAATTAGGTGTGTTTATTAATTCTTAGGGCAAACACACAAGTGTCTTATCAATTTTATCTGTGTAATTTCAGTAGGAGATTTATTCCTGTTGTTCCCCTCCTGTGTAGGGAAGACCTCGTAAAAGGTAGCTTTGTACCCCTATTGAGGGAAGACTTGTGTGGGAGCAAGTGGGCTTATAATTGCTCTCAAGGGTGAGAGAAGGCCAAGTTCTCTTGGCAGTTAGTGAAATCTCAAGTGGTTAGCTTGAGGACTGGACATAGGACTTCCATGTGGGAAGGGCCGAACCAGGATAAAATTCTTTGTGCAATTGTGTGATTTTTTTTCGCCAACTTACACTTGAATCACACACTACACTAAATTCTAACAGTTCTATTTAGTGTTGTTTAATTTCAGATAAAAATTTTAAAAGCATAAGAAGTCCTATTCACCTCCCCCTCTAGGACATCATTAGTGCCATTTCGATCCAACAAAACAACGATTTCCATCTCACTTCAATTTCATAAGTAAAACAACAATTTCCATCTCACAACGATTTCGGTCTCACAACGATTTCATAAGTAAAACAACGATTTCCATCTCACAATGATTTCATAAGTAAAACAACGATTTCTATCTCACAATGATTTCATAAGTAAAACAACGATTTCCATCTCACAACGATTTCATAAGTAAAACAACGATTTCGGTCTCACAACGATTTCATTGATACATCGATTTCAATATCACTTGAACATCGATTTCGATAAAATAACGAGTTCATCATACAAACAACGATTCGGTCGCTACAACGATTCTGTTTCACTTAAATAGCGATTTGTTCGCTACAACGATTCTATTTCACATAAACAACGATTTGGTCACTACAACGATTTCCTTTCACTTAAACAACGATTTGGTCACTACCACGATTTCCTTTCACTTAAAGAACGATTTGGTCGCTACAATGATTCTGTTTCATTTAAACAACGATTTGGTAGCTACAACAATTTCCTTTCACTTAAAGAACGATTTGGTCGCTATAATGATTTGAGTGCTACTACAACGACTTCCTATGAAACAACGATTTTACTTAAACAACGATTCCATATGTACATCAATTTCATTCATATAACGATTGTGTATAGAACAACGATTTCACTATATTTATACATGGATTATGGTCACATCAACTCTATTTCAACATAGATTTCATTTATATATTTATAACAATGATTTCATGAATTCATCAACTCTCTTCACAACGATTATAGTTTAAATAAATTGACATATACTTTCATTATCTTCTCAGACAATCTTGAAAATAATTATCCTTCATGATATTCAAATGTATTCTTTTTAAATCTCTGTGGAGTTCAAGTCTTCCCACGTATAACACTGTATCTTGTGCTCTTTAGCATTTATTGTGTTAGTACATATCTCTGCACGAAATATATTTGCGTGCTTTCTACACCTGTGTTCCTTAAGCAAAACCTTTACAGGGTGACAGAATGGCATTTCCATTTTGGCGTATCTTCTTATTGCATGCCATCTAACGTTGACTGATAGCTTAGAGACAGTTGAGCTGTCTATGTTTCAGTATTTATTGTGCGCAGATTCTGCCAGAATCATATCCTACAACGTTGGACAAACAAGAAGCAAAAGATATCTAGATGATCCTTCTCTGTGTACGTGCCTCTCTGGGCATTTAATGGCTGTTGGTATTCTTGGTACCCACGTTGAACCAGACTCAACTTGCGTGCCTCAAACTTAGAGACAACGGATACTTTAACGACTATATTCTCAAGAGAAGATATATAGAAGACCAATGACTCCATGCAAATTGAATCGTTATCCTTTGGAGCACCTGGTAGAAGAGCTTGTTCATTCATAAAATCAGCCTTTATCTCTTAGCTCTCCACAGCCATCTGCTTAGTCTTTTGAGAGCTTGTGTAAGATCTGAGAGAATCCACCACTGCCAATCTTTGTCTCTCAGACCTCGCCTTAGATCAAGCAATCCTATAAGCTTGGTCTAGGGGCCATTCACTCTCTACTCATTCATCTTGAGTTCTCCTCTTCGGTTGTGAAGAGAAGACCTGTTGCTCAACAGGTGGTTGTTTCCCTTTGGTGAGAAGGAAGACCTGTTGCATCAGGTGTTGGTTGTACCTCTTCGGGTAGAGAAGAGAAGGCCAGCTGTTACTGGATGTGTAAGAGTCCTTAAGGGGGACAGTACCCTTGTTTAGTGAAATCCTAAGTTGTTGCTTGGGGACTGGACGTAGGACTCCTTGGGATAGGAGATCTGAACCAAGAAAAAATTTCCTATTGTCTCTGTGTGCTTGCTTGTTTGTCTTTATTCCACACTAACTCTAACTGTCGAACTTAGTATTTTCTGTCAAGCATTTTATTTACAAGTATTATTCTAAAAGAATTTCTAGCAATCCATTCACCCCCCCTCCGGGCTTGCTATCTGGGCAACAAGAGAGCGTGAGAGATACAAGTGTACTTATCATAGTCGAGTAATTCAGAGTAACAACTAAGTATAACACAAGATATGAGACGATAAGATTGCTAGCCAAATAACCTTTATTTCATTTCCAATCAACTAGTTTAAACATCTTACATCATCAGAGCCTAACAACAGGGCCCAATATTGTATCTCAATTACATTTGACATCAAAATAAACTAGACCTAACTATTACAGACTCCTTCCAATAATCTTCTTGGCTGACTAGCTACGTTCTTCATATTCATCTCCTGAAATATTAAGGAAAGCAGGTGTGAGCGCACTAGCGCCCAGTAGGATTTACATCTCATGGTGCGGGCATGCTTTACATAATTATCATGTTAACAGTGGCAAAACTATCATGCAATGCTAATGACAATAGAGATAGCGACAAATCCAAGCTATAACATGTACGAGTATGACAATTCTCATGTAGGACGGAACGATTATCAATGAGACAGATGACAGTATGATCACTTGACATGTAGAGGAGTTTCAATAGCATGTAGCATGTACACTAGATATCTCAGGTTAAATTTCATAGAATTCCAATGGACAATGACATGTAGGATTCAATAACAATGACATGTGCAATAGATTTGGCCATTTCACATATAACAGTTCAATCAATCAATCAATCATTCAATAACAATTTGGATATTACCCAGATCAATCTTGCATTCAATTAGGTGATTGGCAGACACCTCATTGGATCATATACTCTCGCGATTTATAAGTATTTCGGGTTCTCCTCCCAGAACTAGACTGGGCCCTATTTGCACAAGCATAGTTGTGAACCGAAGTTCCAATAGTTTCTCGTAATTCCATTCATTCATTAATGGCCAACATGTTTTTCCAAGCAATGGACAATGATGAACTAAAGATCATGTCAATGATGATAGAGAACAATGCAAGGGGACATGATCCAGATTAATTTTGGCAGCATAACGGATTAATCTCATTAGTTCAATCTTTATATTTAATGGCTTTATTTTCAATGTTATCAAATCACTCTCATGAGAAGAAGATAAGAAGAGAAGTGCTTTCTATCTTCTGGGTACTTCATTGGTACAACCAACTCGGTCTTCATGAGGGAATCCATGAAGTACGGAGAATTACAGAGGTCTTAGGAAAAAGGTCACTAGTCTATCGATACAGAATGACCGACAGAGAGCTTCCAACTCCCTAAGAAACGGCAGCCTATATGTGCAAAGTGACGTGTAGAGCGAGTCTCAATCAACATTCCACCGATTAAAACGTTACGGAAAATAATTAATAAACATGTATGACGTGTATGCAATGCAAACTATCTCATGGTTGCAATACTTTTAACACTTCACTTCTCAATTATGGATAGGTCAAATCATGAACATAACATATATCAATCATATGATCACATAGTAGATGACATTAATTCAATCATTACACTTAGAATATATATTCAAATTCTTTTGATTTCATGTGGATTAATCACTTTTAGGCCATTGCATAGCTATATGACATGATGCAACACAATAACCTGCACAAACAAGACTAAACAGCTCCTTAAAACAGTCTCGGGTCAGCTCTGAAATCGCGTCGGAACCAGTCGACGCACTTCACGAAGCCGTACATGGACAGATCACAGTTCGGTAACAAGCATCTAAATCACGACGTACTTACCCGTCATGTTTAAATCGCAACAGGAATCGCCAACGCGTTCATGGTACCTCTCTCTGAATCGCAACGGGTCAAACCGTCGCGTTCAAGAGATAATTTTAAAAATCGAATATAAGAATTACATAAAATCTTTGGGTGGGAAAACGAGTCAAATCGCGACGACCTATGCCGTCGCATTCATGACCGGTGCCGAAAACCATGCAACGCACAGTTTTATGCACTGTGGTTCACCGGTCAGATATCAAATCATGATGTAATACCTGGTCGCCTTTTACTGAATCACGACGTACCAGTACGTCGTGTTCATGCATGCGGAATCGCGGCGTCTGGATACTTGATCATAGCAGAAAATGCAGAAACATTGTTACACCCTTCATGATTGACCTATAACTTGAAATCTAACGACATTTAGACAAAATGCTTAACACTAAAAATGACGAGGACATCTAGTATATGAAGTTTCATCTTTTGGGTTTTACCCAAATCGACCTCAGTTTGTGTGAAACGCATGAAGAACGTAAAAATCCCTAGACATGCGCGACTTAGGGAAAACGCTTAATACTCAAGATGTACTCAATGAAAATTGACGAAATCACTTGCATATAGAAGTAGACTCGATTCCCTACACATTGATATAGGATTTATTTAGATTTAGCCTGAGATCACCTACCTTTTGGGTTGAAGAAGTCTCATCCTCCAGAAATGCCCTCGTTCAGACCGCTTGGAGGAGAATGCTTAATACACCCAATCTACCTAATAAAAAATAGGCAAACTAGTGCCATTAGGAGCTAGACTCGACCCTCTTTCCAGGGGTATAAGTCTTGCACAATTTGGTTAAGGTTTGGCTTACCTTTGGTCGACTTCAAGGAGAGCACTCTGCACAAGTTGATGCCGACGCAGCAGGGAAGAAAAGCTCCATCTTGGGGCGTTTCACTCCACCTCTTGTGCTCAAGAACGGCTAACCACGACCCCAACACTAGGTAAACTCATCCCCTAGGGTTTCATGACAAGTATTTAAGCATCTATGGTTTTTAGAAGTCCCATTGGGTGTAGGAAAGAAAGGTTGTGGTTTTGGTCTTTCACTTTCCTTGTTTTGATGATTTCTCACCCCATTAGGGTGTGAAGGCTTTAGGAAACTCTCTAGTATGGCTAGGCACAAAATTTGCTTGTTATGTGTGAGTATTTGCCTCAAGTTTTATCCTAATTGTCTCTTTCTAATTTCAGCTTAATTAGTGTTACAAATTTCTGGGTATTTTTCTTGCTCCATTTTATTCTTGGGCCAAACGTGATCCGTTGGCCCAATTCTGATAATGGGCCATCATTACATGATGTTGAAAGTCGCTCCAACATGTTTATTTAATTTGTGATCGTGTTATATTTCCGTGTTAACGGTTTTCCGAATTAGTTTTCTATTTTGGATAATTAGTCACATTGTGACGTACACTTAGCCAATCAGATTTTTCGTTGTACGAATTTCTTCGTGGAACACTTAGGAATAATGTTTGGAGTTGATTTATAACTTTTACGAAATTTTTCGATGTGTTCTCTCACGTACGGTAGTGGTACGTAAGTTCTACTATTTCGATAATATAGAAATTATTTATTTCTATATATTTATAATTTTTAAATTAATGAATTTTCGGTGTGTTGCACTCATTTACTTGGCGGGCCAAGTTCTGCACGTCAGAGGATCTACGAGATCCCTTAAGTGAGTGGGGCTGAGTGGGGGCTGTTAAGATCATTGATGACAACTCAGCTATCACCCTCGATCCAGAGACCTTTAACATCATCTGATCTCCATTCCTTAGCAGCTTCAATGGCCAGACCTCCCGCCATAGCCTCAGCTTTGAGAGGTGTGGCACCCTTGTAATATACATTCTTAGCCAGTAAAACCTTTCCTCTGTGGTCTCTAATGATTATGTCCATCCCTGCCTGTAATTCTCCCTCGTAATATTTTGAGGCTCCATCAAAATTCACTTTTATCCAATCCTTTTTTGGTTTCTGCCACCTTGAGTTTTCCTTATCAACCACATTTCCTACTAAGCTTTGTTGTGCCTGATTTTCCACCACGGCTGTCTTCCATATTTTCTTGTTTGCTTGCAGGTATTCCTCACCTCTGATGATAATGGTACTAGCTTTAAGAATTGATTTTGCTTTAGAGTTCTTAAAGATTTGCTCATTTCTGAATTTCCGAATGTTTTCCAAGGCCATTGCAATGATGGCTTTAGTATAAATAGCCACGAAGTTATTGTCCTGCAATTGAGAGCATATGTCGCATTGATCTTGCAGGCTCCTAATCTTGTCCTCCCAGCCAAGGTGAAGAGCCAGTTCCACCCAGATGTGAACAATCTTAATACAAGATATAAACATGGATGACATTTTCCTCTTCCTGCTAGCAATTGATGCATGCAGTTTCTGTCAGGATATTGCAGTGTCTCAGGTGCAATTTGGTTGGAAGTCTTCCCCAAGCTAGCTTCCAAATAAATACCTTGATTCTATTCAAGGTTGGCCATCTCCACATTGTTCTCCATTCAATTAGGTCTTCCATCTTACATTCAATCCCTACTCTCTCTTTTTGTGACAGTAAGAAACGTTTCCTACATATCATTCACACGCAACAAAGTACAGAGGAATAGAGCACGTCCTCTTCCACTGGGAAAGCCCATAAAACGTAGAAGCCATGGACCAAAGGTCCTTACATGAAGATGGAACCCTCAATCCAAAAGAAAATAGGCCAGTAAGCATCACAGTCCAGGAGATGAAAGAGGGCATTGGGGAAGCTTGCCGGACGATGCCGGTGACTAACCAACGTGAAGAACACTTTGGACTGGCTGGGGAAGAAAAAAGGCACAAACAAAGGTGTCAATAGAGCAGTCGCGTAGTAGAAGTCCGATGTCACACAGGACTGTCGGAGTAGCTCGTCGGTAAACGACGGTGAAGATCTGACAGGAGGAGGCAAATCCATAGCAACCAAGATTGCCAAAGGAGAGACTCGACATAATCAAATTGATGGAGAGTGAGATAGCACAACTGCGGACCTCAAACAAGTACTTGTGAGGACTTGCACACCGAAGATGCCACTGGACCAAGGGGCCAGAACTAGAACGGCGAGCACCTACGCCAACAAAAGATGAACAAACACAACAAAACACTGGTACAAAGCAAGGAAACGCCACCATAGATACGATGTTGCAGCTGAACCAAGGTTCGCCGTACTGTTCGGATCGACCGTACCATATTTTTCGTGGTACGATACGTATCGAACCGTACCGTATCGTTGAGGTACGGTAAAAAATTGGCCTATTTGATTTAATTTTTTTTTGTGATTTAGTTAATATTTGAAATGAGCAAATTTTAAAAAAAATGAGTAAAACATAAGAACATCACATAAAGAGGTTGAAAAATATAAATAAATTTATTTACTCATTTAAGCCAACCCACCATAACCATTTAATATTCATTTAACATACATACAATCATACCAAAATCATGACACAAGCAATTAGTATTCATGTAAATATTAATGTTATAATCATGATACAAGTCAAATACAATATTCATATCGTCGTCCTCATATTCATCATTTTTCTTTACATGAAAAATTACAAATTAACATCATCTTCCTTAACATATCACCAAGGACATTTAACAAGTTCGGGTATACTATGATGGATAACGTGTCGTTGGCCTGCAGGAACGATGTGCATGGGTGGACCAGTACCCATGCGACCTCGTTTGCCGCGACCGCGGACGCTTGGGCGTGCGCGGTGTACATGGGCACGGCCGCGGCCGTGGACGCCTTCGCCTCCGCCTCGTCCACGTGCAGCACCTCCACCACGTTACTACTGTCCACAAGACCTATGTGTCGTATTTTCTCATCTATTTGACACCTTTTTGAATAGCTTAGTGGAGCACCGTGATCTCGACTATCTTGGGTAGCATGCGTGAACTCAGACTCTAATGAAAAACGCATGCTACCACCACCACCACCACTACCACCACTACCAACACTATCACCACCACCACCACTGTTGCCTGTAGCAGATGGAGAAGAATGATTTGACGTAATTAACCCATAAACCAGCTAGCCCGAAGATCCCAGAAAATGCTTGACATAATTAACCCATAAACTAGCTAGCCCGAAGATCCTCTTGTAAACTCATTCAAAAAATGCCCATTTGTGTTGAAATTTTAGCTATAAACTAATGTAATGGTTTTACAAATTATGGTGATTTTAGTTTAATTTTTATAATTTATTTTATACTGGGTGAAAAATTACTCAGAAAATAGTTGCATCGGCTTAATATCGAAATCCGTACGTCAACAATTCCGGATATTTACATTTCTGATATCATCACATTTTTCTGAAAATTATGGTGTTCTCAAATTTTATTTTCGTTACAGTTTTCCAGTGTCGTCCCTTCGGAGCGCGCACTTCCGTATGACATTGAGCTATCATTTATTAATGCTAATTAATCTCAGATATTAATAAAATTACTATAATTTGTATCATCTCTTAATTAATTTATATTTGAAATTTTATCTCATTAGACACTAATTAGACCCCTTAAATGCACACAGAGTTTGTTGTGGTACGACGAACTCTCTGTGTACGTACTTCAACGGGACGACATTTGGTTTCGAAAATAAAGTCAAATATGAAGTCATCATAATTACTAGAAAAATATACTGATTTTAAAAATATAAATATCATGAGTTATTGATGCATAGATGTTGAGATTAAGTCGACCTAATATATTTTGGGACAATTTTTACTTGACAAAAAATTAATTTGAAAATTTAAACTAAAATTATTACAATTTGTATCACCTATTAATTAGATTATGAAATTTGAAAATTAGACACATTAGATCCCTTAGATGTTGAGATTAAGTCAATTTACTGATTTTTAAGATAATTTTTACTTGACAAAAAATAATTTAAAAATTATAATAAAATTACTATAATTTAGATCATCTCTTAATTAGTTTATGTTTAAATTTTTATTTTAATTAGACATCATTTAGATCACTTAAACACACCGAATACGAAAAAAGTACGAAAACAAAAATAAAAAACCGAAGTTAGCAGACCGGATCGTACGGGTCTGCTGTGTGCCGCGGCGTGCCGCCGCAGCACACTCGGGTCACCCCTTGGGGGTGACCCTCCCGGGTACGGGCGGCACGGGCGAACCCTGAGCTGAACGTCTCCGACTGGAGGGGTCACCTCACCGATGGCACCAGAGAACATCGTCGGAGCAAGAGAACAAAACTCCTATAAGTAGGAGATCAACTAGAAAAATCTCCCAGACAAAATATCCCAAAGGGGAGTGAACCTCCAATCGGAGACTGAAACAGAGACAGAAACGAAGACGATGGCGAGGAGGAGGGGGAGGGGGCTTGTCTGGGTCACAGAGGGTCCCCTCCCCGTCGACAAGAACTGGCGAGGAAACCCTAGAGGGAGCCTCGTGAACCCTCCGTAGAGCAGAAAACCCCAAGCTGTAGCCACCCGAGATCGCCACCAGGGAATCGTTAAATCCCTGCGCCTCAGATAGATGTGTAGGCAGTTTTGGTTTTAAACACCCTATTCTGACCTTGTATCCAAAACCTCTCGTCCTCACACTTTTTCCAAGGTAGGTAGATTCACTATTTTCCTCACTAACTCTATTGGGAAAATTTCCTTTAATTTGTCCACATTCCATATACCTAGACCACTGATCAGGAGGCCTTCCACCGCATATATATTTTCATCAACTGCCTGACAATTGAACTCCCATGGAAGTGAGTTCAGACCCTCGACCATGAATCCACGCATCCTGCGGTAGTCTGATCTTCTTTCCCGACCCCGGGATTTGGTGTTTGTTTTAGTTGTACTCAGTTGAAATTATTTTCCAAATATCTGATTTTGATATGGTCCTATATTGATTCTCCAGTTCCCCACTTCTTAGATATTTGCTTTTCACCAGATCACATCATTGATTTTGTTGGGATATGGCCAAATATTTCGGAACATGATAAGGGCAAGTCTATTATTGGGATAAATCTAGGAGATAATTTCGGCTTTATCTCTGGGGAGGCAGTTACGGGGCGGAGGTGCAAATCTGAAAGGAGCCTTCTATATATACATGGGGTAGTTACCATGTTAACAATATATTGTGAACTTGATCTGCACCGGAGCCCCAAACACTTCTTCCTCTCCGCCGTTTTCCTTCATTGGTATCAGAGCGAGAAAGATCCCTGTCGTCTACACTGCGTCGTCCGCAGTCACCTGCGACTGCGTTATGCGCCTGCACCGACCCTGCTTGTTGTGTGTCTGTTCTTGTTTGTCGAAGTCGTCCGGTCGCCCTCGGCAACTCACGCCCCTGCCCCGGCGACCTCCGCTACTGCTGCGCTGCGCTCTTGCTAGCCCTCGCCGATCGTCGTCGTCCGCGGTCGCCCCCGGCAACATTTTGCCCCGATCGTGTCCTCCTCCGACCGTCCGCGCACTGCTGCTGCTGCTGTTGTCGCCGTTGTTGCACTGTTGCTGCTCGCGTGCACCTGTCACCGCCGTGATGTTTTCCCCACGTCCGTCGTCGGTGCTGCTGTTGTTCTCGCCTGCTCGCAACGTGCGGACCCCCTGTCGCCGTCGCCCATCGCAAGCGCGCCTGCAACCTCCTCACCGGCGCACCGCCCCCGCTCTGTTCCCTTTCTCAGCTTCGCAGTGCTGAGAGAGCCTTCTGCTATTTCTTTTCTTCTGCAAGAGGTAAGATGTTCAAACCGCATTAAAGAAAGAAAGCCATAGTCAAAGTGCAACTCCCAAGAAACAGCCCCCATCGTGCATATCCTGTTTTCACCATATTTGGTATTATATTGCTTTCATGCCCTATCTTTTGCCATGTTTTAAAATTTAACAGAAAAGATAGAAATAGTCTTTACATCCTCTGAAAATAACATTGTTACAGTTTTCACCCTGTTAACAAGATATTATATTTTTCTGTCTGGTACTTCAAGAAATTACATATATAATCCTGTCATTTAAAGAAACATCATATTAAACACAAAATTATATACATACTCTTGTTTTCATGCTGAAAATGTAACATTGCATTATAGTCAATTTAATGCATATATATACTCTATCCATGCTTATTTGATCATTGTTGCATAGTCATAAGTTTTATTCCATATTGTCACATTTCAACATAAATAAAATTGTAATTATTTAGAATTTACATCTTAAAATAAATAAACAAGATAGAACAAAATGATGACCATTCACAAAAAGATGTTGAAATTAATCAAGATGATTATGCAAATTATTTTTATGATCTTCATATTTGTGATCAAATCAAATTATTTATTTTTCAGAATTATTCTAGTTCTAATGGCTAGTAAGCTTGTTGCTACGGAATTGGCAAAACTTGACAAGTTAAATGGAACCAACTATGACATGTGGCACCGGAAAATTAGATACGGACTTATCCATGACAATATTGAATATATCATCGATACCATTGTCCCGGAACTTAATGATGATTCCACTGAAGTGGAAAAGAAAAAGAGGGATCAATGGTTGTTAGATGATAAAAAGGCAAGAAGTTACATGCTCATGTTCATAGAGGACAACTTGATAAAGTTCTTTGAAACTTATAAGACCTCTAATGAATTGTGGAAAGCTATCAAGGAGAAGTATGACACCAAGACTGAGGTGAATACTCAACTCCTTTTGCATCGTTACAATACATGTAAGATGCAGGAAGGTGATAGTGTGATTGAGCATGTGAACAAAATGATTGTCATGGCTAAGGACTTATCTACTGCTGGAACTGAAATTTCCGGGAAAATGCAAGTGGCAACTATATTGAATAGTTTTCCGGCATCACTTGACATGGCAGCCACAACATTGAGAATGAGTGGTTCTACTTTAACTGTCACAGACTTGCCAGCTAGGTTAGCAATTGAGCAGGACATACTGGCTAGAAGGAAGGAACTAGAGGTGAATCTAGAAGAGGCAAATGTTGCTCACCGGAAGCCTTCAGATCAGAATCGCCCCATTAAAGTAAACAAGGCCCAATTCAAGCCCAACAAATCTCAAGGAAAGGGAAAGAAAGTTCCTCGTGGTGCTTGCTACACTTGTGGGAAATTTGGCCACTTTAAGTCAAATTGTCCCCAAAAGCAAGAGAACAAGGGTGGACACAAACACCCAGAACAAGGAGGAACAAGCAAAAGGGAATTTGTTGGTGTTATTGAATGCAATGCTGCAATGGCAGACACTAATGACTGGTAGATCGATTCTGGTGCAACTCGTCACATTGCGAAGACGAAGAAAGGGTTGGTGGAGTTAAACAAGCTCAAAGCAGGAGAACAGAGGATCTACATGGGCAACAACACCTACCTGGACGTGGAAGGTGTTGGGACATATCGCCTAGAACTTGCAGATAGCGTCATGGTGCTTAAAGATGTCTTCTATGCACCTGGTATTAGGCGCAATTTGATTTCTGTCCCTGCACTGATGAAGAACGGCCTCGAAGTACGATTCTACAATAAAAGAGTGTCAATTGGAAAGGATGGGAAAGTCTTTGCTATGGGAAAGTTTATCCCGGAACATGATCTATTTTGTATCCCTGTAATTGACAATGAAATAAATGAGATAGAAGCTTCTAAGTATTCTTTGTGTGCTTTGTCGGAATGTGATCTATGGCATTTTAGATTGGGACATCCCAGTAAATCTAAAATGGAAAAAATGATAAAGATGAATCTACTACCAGGTTTGAATAAGGTGGACTTAACACCTTGTGAACATTGTCTAGTGGGAAAAATGACTAAGAAACCTTTCTCGGTAGGACATAGATCGCAAGAATTGTTAGAGTTGGTCCACTCAGATATTTGTGGCCCTCTAAGTACAAAGACCTACAACAACAAGGAATATTTTATAACTTTCATAGATGATTATTCTAGGTTTGCCTATGTCTACTTGATTTCTAGAAAGTTTGAGGCATTAGATTGCTTTAAGAAATATAGAATGGAAGTAGAAAGGCAACTTGGAAGGAATATTAAGGTGTTAAGAATTGATAGAGGTGGGGAATACAACTCAAAGGAATTTGAGGTATATTGCCAAGAGCATGGAATAAAAAGGTGTGTCACCATGCCTTACATACCGCAACAGAATGGTGTGGCAGAAAGAAATAATAGAACATTGATGAATGTTGTTAGATGTATGCTATCACATTCATATCTCCCTGGGAAATTTTGGGAAGAGGCATTGCTCACGGCAAATTATACTTTAAATAGAATTCCTACCAAGTCTATTGAAAGTACACCTTATGAACTTTGGAATGGGAGGAAACCAGATTTGAGTCATCTCAAGAATGGGGATCAACAGCCCATGTTCTCATTCCAAATCAACTTAGAGATAAATTGGACTTCAGAACATTAAAGTACAAATTCATAGGATATTGTGATAAGACATTTGGCTATAAATTTTTCCATAATGAAAAAGGGATCATTGAATATAGAGATACTACATTTCTAGAAAATGTAGAGGGAGAGGAACCTCAACAAGAGTTGAAAGAACCTCTAATTGTAATAGATGATGACTATTACAATGATGTCTCTAGAAATGATCTAGAAATTAAGGATGAACCTCAACCTATTATGGAAAATGAACAAATACCTATGAATGAAATGCAAAATGAACTACCTGCAATTGGCAACAAGAGACCTAGAACTCCACCAGCATGGATGGATGATTATCACTTGTATTCTTGTGAGCCTTCGTGTCTATCAGTAGACATAAATGAGGATAATCACATAGATCCCATGAATTATATTGATGCAATGAGATCTCATGATTCTTATCTATGGCGGATAGCCATGGAGGAAGAAATTGATTCCATTAAAAGGAATAATGTATGGGAACTATGTGAATTACCCAAGAATAGAAAGGCTATAGGATGCAAGTGGGTGTTTAAGAAAAAGCTTCGAGCTGATGGGTCCATTGATAAATTCAAGGCCCGGTTAGTTGCCAAAGGATATAATCAGAAAGCAGGTATAGACTTTCAAGAAACTTATTCCCCTGTGGCTAAGTTTGCATCTATAAGGATGATCTTAGCAATTGTAGCTCATCTTGACTTGGAACTTTTCCAAATAGATGTCAAGACTGCTTTCCTCAACGGAGAGTTGGAGGAAGATATATTCATGCTACAGCCTGAGGGATTTCAGGTACATGGACAGGAGGATAAAGTTTGTAAATTAAAGAAATTGCTTTATGGATTAAAGCAGTCTTCTAAACAATGGTATCTCAAATTTCATGATGTGGTTATTCAACTCGGGTTTGTGCCAAATAAGTTGGACAATTGTGTATATGTCATGAAGAGTGGGAGCAAGTATGCCATTTTATCCTTGTATGTGGATGATATTTTGCTCGCCGGGAATGACATGGAAATGTTGAATAACATCAAATCTGAGCTCAGTGGGAAATTTGAGATGAAGGACATGGGTGAGGCATCATTTGTTCTTGGAATACATATCCTGAGGGATAAGAAGTCTAGAATGTTAAGTATTAATCAAGAAAAGTACTTGAGTTCAGTACTTAAAAGATTTGGAATGCAGAATAGCAATCCGGCACCCACACCGTTAGTCCATGGTAAACAGTTGTGTAAAGAACAATGTCCTGGAGAAGGGCAAAGCGCGCTTAATGTTCCATATGCACAAGCAATTGGAAGCTTGATGTATGATATGCTATGTACTAGGCCTGACATAGCATATGCAGTAAGCTTAGTCAGCAGATATCAAAGTAATCCTGGTCCAGCACATTGGGAAGTTGTTAAGAGGATTATGAAATATCTAAAAGGTACTTTGCACCATAAACTAGTTTATCAAGCTGATATGCTTGAGATACTAGGGTACTCCGATGCTGACTTCGGAGGTGATAAAGATGATGGGAAGTCCACTTCGGGACACTCGTTCATCTTTGGTGGTGCTGTTGTTTCTTGGAGTAGCAAGAAACAAGGTTGTGTTGCAAGATACACACAAGAAGCTAAGTACATTGTTGTTAGCATGGCTACTACTCACGCAGTCTGGATAAGACGATTTCTTAAAAATATGGATCTCAATTTGGTAGAAGGGCCAATTGAGATGTACTGTGATAATCAGGCAGCAATAAGTCTGATCAACAGTGGAGCGAATAGCTCTAAAGGAAAACATATAGAGATACAATATCATTACATTCGTGATATTGTACAGAAAGGGGAAATAAAAGTGACTTATATTCCCACAAGTGATATGATTGCCGATCCTTTAACAAAGGGTATTGCGGCAGAGAATTTCATCAAACATGTTGGTTTGATGGGACTTAGAAATATATAAGTCAAAGAAAATTTCATGAATAATGAAATTGTGATATATCTTATGAATAATGAGAGTGTATCGGAAAAGAATATTATTTAAAGGAATGTTATATATCTCACGAATAGTGAGAGTGTACAAGAATGAGTTATAGATCTCATGAACAGTGGGAGTGTATTTAGAATTTATTCAATATAGTTGGCCCAGTAGGAGATGTTGGGATATGGCCAAATATCCCGGAACATGATAAGGGCAAGTCTATTATTGGGATAAATCTAGGAGATAATTTCAGCTTTATCTCTTGGGAGGCAGTTACGGGGCGGAGGTGCAAATCTGAAGGGAACCTCCTATATATACATGGGGTAGTTACCATGTTAACAATATATTGTGAACTTGATATGCACCGGAGCCCCAAACACTTCTTCCTCTCCGCCGTTTTCCTTCAGATTTTCCTGCTGAGAAGCAATTTTGTAGACTAGCTTCAATATGAGTGCACTGTTCATTGTTGACAGATGTTTAATCCCCAGACCACCTGCATTGGAGATCCATCTTTAAATATGCCCAACTAATCAATATAACCCATTTGTCTCTTGGTTACCCCTCCAAATAAAATCCCTACATAGTTCTTCAATCTTCCTCAATTGAAGAGCTCTAAAATTTCTAACAGCCATCCAGAACACGGATAGAGGGCGATTGGAGACACATGGCTGAGAGCTTCCGCATAGGATACGTACAAACTTGGCACAAATGTGAGAAAAGGTTTACTGTATTTATCTCAATATAATAATCTCAGCTCAACATGTATTTTAGAAAATTTATTAATCCACCTTGCACGGTTCAACGTGCCGTACTGTCATCTTTTTTAGTCTAGTTTTTTATTTTAGAATCTACTTTTTATTTTAGATTTTAAATTTTTATTTTGACTTCTAAATTTTTTTTATTTTAGTGCAGTGAACCAAATGAGAGCACCATTAGACGATAAAATAAAAACTTAAGTGTCAAAATAAAAAATTAGGCTCTAAAAGAAAAAAGTTAATGAGACAGTGCAGCACAATAAATTGCAGAGGTAGATCAATAAATTTTCTAAAACATATTTTGAACTGACATTACTAAACTATGCTTAATACAGTGCCCCTTCCGTCTCCGAGTCCCAAAACAAAAGATTGCCCGAGCATTCGCTTAGCGAGGAGGTCCCTCTGTTGACTTGTCGATCAACCCCATCATCTCGGAGGTCAGGAGGATTTGAGTTCTAATGGTGACTTACCACATCAATTTGCATGAAATTAATTAAGCATATGATATCATCCGTGAAGGCATGTTTCTCGCTGCAGGTTGTAGTGTTAAGGGATTAACTTGTTCAATAATTAGAGTAATTAGGGAAGAAACTACGTACATAATCTTTATCGACAAAATTAAGCAATGCAAAGAAAATGCACAATCGAAGGGCATAATTAACTTTTAACAATGCGTAAAGACTAGTTGCATCAACATATATACTTACCGCGCAGACGTTTACGCATGCACTTACCAAAAGAATAGTTGTATCAACATATATAGTCGAATGCAATTCTACTTTAAAATGTTTAAGCACAGTTGAAATTTGAACTCCTTAAAAAATTGTTGTTTCATTGTCTAACTTGGTCACTTCGATCACTTAGAAATTTACCTATTTCTTGCACGTACACTTCGTTCGAGTTGAGGTTCAAAATTTCGAGGTTGATTATATATCGTCTTACAAAAAAAATTGGTTTAATATATAACGACAAGGAACCTACTCCACCTTACCCTTGTGCCCTCTTCTCGTTCCTTCTCTACCACTCACTTGCATCATCTTTTATAAGATGAAGAGACGTACGCCAGTCACTGCGCTTGCTTATGGGGCCGCAAGTCAACCTACTTCTTCTACGTACAAATTCCACGTCTAGCCAAACTTCCGACGAGTCCCCTGGAATCTTCTTCAGGTCGAACTCATACAGCAATAAAGTTAAATGATCTGCCATCAATATTATTTCTAGGCAATATATGCTTACTCTTAAGTCCCTATCTGGCTCGAGTTCAATGCAAGGGGAAAGGAGGCCACACTATGCCCATCCACTCCGGTTCTGTTGTGTGCGGCTCAAGCTTTTTCATTTCTCTCCAACAACTTATACTCCAACGAAGAGAACACTTAATTAATCTTAGGGTCCGTTTTCGTTCAGCGTAAAAATATCATATTAAAAAAAGTTTTTAGGTCAAATTTCATATAATAATTTATAGGGAAAATTAATTGGGAGTCCCTGTCAGAGGGTGGTACTTTTTTCCTCGTCCCTGTCAGAATACTGGAAGACGTAAAGTCTTTACTTTTCGTCTGGTTTAATTTCCAGTCCCTACTTTCCAGACGTCACCATTTATGACTCTCGACCCACGATTTCCATCTCGTTGGCGTCCGTCTCTTTTTTCTATTCCCGTCTTACCCTTCCGTCCTTTCGAATCCCATGTCTGCCTCGACACTGATACTTCTATCCTTTGGAAGGTCCGTGAACTCTGATCGATGGGAAGTTGCTCTGACATAGTATGCCGAGCACACTTACAGCAACCATTGACATCACTTACACAGGTCCTTCCCCCGTGAACCGTTCTTCACAACTATAAAAGGAACCTAGGGCTGCATACTTATCCTTCACAAGCTTCTCTGAGTCTTCTTCTTCCTATCTTTCTTACTCGTCTTCTTCCTCTTTATTTGCAGATGTCTTCATCTAACCATGCTCCCCAGAGAGATGGCAAGGCACCTACCTCACTGGTGCCACCGTCACCCCCGGCTCCCCCGGCGCCACAGGCTCCACCTTCGCCACCGACCTTCAACCCCGACTACTGGAACGATTTTTACATCGGCTGGAAGATGGCTTTACACAAAGCCTCTCTGTTGTACGACCACAAGGGCCTCACTAACATCCTCCCTGACATCGGCCCTAGGGCAGAACACATTTGTTCCTCCTCCCCTCCCTCCCTTGCCCATTCCTCCTCCTCCCCTCCCTCCCCTGCCAGTTCCTCCTCCTCCTCTCCCTCCTCCACCGAGTGCTCGGGTTACGGAGTTTAGATTGTAACGGTGCTTGTTTACAATATACCTATTTTCCTTTTATGTAGTGCTCTGTATGTATCATGCTCTCTATATGTAAATGTATACTGTAACAGGTTAGTATTATTGTAAGAGGTTATTACGTATACTGTAATAGTGTACGTTAGAGTGTAGTGCTCCAACTGTAACCTGCTATCATGTATACTATAATGAAAATAGGTAAATACTGTAACAGGTTTCTACGTATATTGTAATAGTGTAGGTGAAGCTGTAGTGCTCGAACTGTAAGAGTGTAGTTCTCGAACTGTAACCTGCTATCATGTATACTATAATGAAATACTGTAACAGGTTAATACGTATACTGTAATAGTGTAGGTTAGAGTCTGGTGCTCCAACTGTAAGAGTGTAGTGCTCCAACTGTAACATGCTATTATATCTACTATAATCAAAATAACTAAATATTGTAACAGGTTACTACGTATACTGTAATAGTGTAGGTTAGAGTGTAGTGCTCCAACTGTAAGAGTGTAGTGCTCCAACTGTAACATGTGACAGTGTCCTCACTGTAATAAATAAACAGGTGTTTCCTCAAGTAACTGTACAATATCATTACACTGGCTAGGAAATTGTACGTGCGGCAAGTGTGGTTCTTCTCCTTCAGTTATATACGCTCTGAACGTTCTTATGCATTGAAGTACGCTTTGATGAAGTGGAGGGCGAACTTTGCTCGCACGGTTGGCATGTCATCCTGACTGAAGGGGAAACCTTGAGTGTCCTTACGTGCCAGACACTCCATGTATTTGCAAGTGAAAATGGCGCAGTCGTCTCCCGATCCTTGTTGTGGGCATGGGTCGGGGTAGCATAGCGACCAATTTTCTGAATCTATGTGCTTGCCCTTCATGTATCTTCTCAGTCCCTCCACCTGCATAAAAGAATTAACAAAAGAGTTGCAATTAGTTGATGTACATTTACTGTAACATATGTAACATAAGTGTGCATGCTCTATAACAAATGTAAGCCTTGTATGTAACACTTGGCACTTACGTATTGTGGAATGTCACGACGATCTTTGTTTCTTAATGAATCGTACACGTGGAACTCTTTTTCTTTAATGTTGATGACCAAAAGAGCCCAATGGTTCGTTCCAATGTGCATGGGGGAGAAGAGGAGGTCGAATTCAATTGGGGCGCGGTCCAATCTTCTGAAAGAGTAATCGAAATGTTGGAACTTTCTCTTATCGTCTTTGCTCGATTGGACATAACTCTTTAAAGCGGCTCCCAGATATCCAAATGTCTTAAAAATGTCCAGGTTCTCTTAACGGGGGAGAAACAAGCAAGTGTTGACGTAGCAGTCAATTATGACAGATTCGCTCTCCCTCGCGAACAATAGATCCCGGATGTCCTTAAATGAGAGGAAATTATCGTATCCTTCCAGAGTGCCGCCGAACATCAAATCACTACATGTAAGAAAAGTGTACATCTTTGGTAAGAATGAAGATGTCATACAGTAATAGACTAACTAATATAATATAACAGAAAAGCTCCAAACTGTAAACAGGAAACACATGTACTATAACACGTACTCATTAATGATGCACTCATTCAGAAATCATTCAATCAAAGACTTTTCGTCAACTCCTAATACTTTCCGGGTGACGTAATCTTGTCTCCCCTCTTTCTTGCCTGTTGGAAGTGTGTCTGTACTCTCTTGAGAGTCAACAAAGATTGGTTCGGAAGTGGACACATTGACTTTCGTAGCTTTGTGGTACCGATAATCCTCTGGCTGCGATAGAGTAAGTAATAAAAGAATGTTCTGTAAGAGGACTGTAATGTTAGTGTAACGGACTCTTAATGTTATTGTTATGTATCATCAAGGCTACTGTAACAGAAAGTTAAACTTATGTATCTTGTACTGTTAAGGGGAAACCATACCGTATATATCTCCGATTGCCGTATTTTTCTCGTCCCAACTGTAACTCGTCAGGACAATGAGGATGGGGAAATATGACACCTCTTCCTCTTTTCCTCTTCTCCTCTTCCTAGTCCTTTCTCTTCTTCTCTGCCTCCACCTCCTTCCTCTCTTCTTCTCTTCCTCCTCCTCCTTCCTCCTCTTCTCCGCCTCATCCACTTCCTTCCTCTTCTCCTCTTCCTCGTCCTTCCTCTTCTTCTCTGCCTCTGCCTCCTTCCTCTTCTTCTCTTCCTCCTCCTCCTTCCTCCTCTTCTCCGCCTCCTCCGCTTCCTTCCTCTTCTCATCTTCCTCCTCCTTCCTCTTCCTCTCCGCCTCCTCCTCCTCCTTTCTCTTCTGCTCCTCCTCCTTCTCCTTTCTCTTCCTCTCCGCCTCCTCCTCCTCCTTTCTCTTCTGCTCCTCCTCCTTCTCCTTTCTCTTCTGCTCCTCCTCCTTCTCCTTTCTCTTCTGCTCCTCCTCCTCCTCCTCCTTTCTCTTCTACTCCTCCTTCCTCTTCCTCTCTGCCTCCTCCTTCTCCTTTCTCTTCTGCTCCTCCTCCTTCCTCTTCCTCTCCGCCTCCTCCTCCTTCCTCTTCCTCTCCGCCTCCTCCTCCTCCTTTTGCTTGTGCTCCTCCTCCTCCTCCTTCCTCTTCCTCTCCGCCCCCCCTCCTCCTCCTCCTTCCTCTTCCTCTTCGGCTCCGATGTCTGCCACTCTGACATTGATCATCGTGACCTTGTCAAGAGGGTTCTCCTTGCTGTAATTGAGTATATGAAATACTGTAAATGTCTATGAAGCATGTTGTAAATGTAGAAAACATATACTGTAACGGAGTTTATGAAATACTATAACTGTCTATAAAGTATGATGTAAATGTAGAAAACATATACTGTAACGGAGTTTATGAAATACTATAACTGTCTATGAAGCATGTTGTAAATGTAGAAAACATATACATGAAATATGTTGGCCCTTTTAGTACGGCAGCAAGCTAACCTAGAGGGGGGGGGTGAATTGGTTTTTCTGAAATCTGAAACAACAACTTAAACACAGAAAATTATCACTTGAAAGTTTGGTTAGTTTAGTGTGATAAAGAGTAGCAATGCAGAAGCAAATAAACAATCACACAAATAACACAAGAGATTTATCCTGGTTCGGCCCTTCCCACATGGAAGTCCTACGTCCAGTCCCTAAGCAACCTCTTGGGATTTTACTAACCAAGGGTACAGTCCCTCTCAAGGAAACTACAACACCCAGCACCCCAACTGGTCTTCTTCTCTTTCCCGGGCAAGAAGGCAGCCCACTTCTTTTACAGGCTCAGAAGCAAACCTACTGATACAAACCCCAGTGCGGTTCTACTAGACACAAATCCCTAGCTAGGTTCTACACTGTATACAGTCCTATAGCTGGACATAAATCTTTCTTAGAAAGGAAAGATCAGACCGAGAGCTATTACAAGATGAACACTAAGAACACTAGCTCACAGTCACAAACACTCCCCCAAAATTACAATGAATGCAGAGAGAGAATGAAGAGAGAGAATGAAGCTTGAATGCTTGAGACGCTTTTCATTGCTTCTTTTTTGGCTCAGGCCCTTTCTCTCTTTTTTTGAGTGTATGTGGTGTTGAGGTTCCTCACGGGATATACACTCCTTGAATGATCTTCAGGAAAGCTGTCTACTTGTTCTTCAACCTTGCTTCATCTTTTATATGAGCAGCTTTTGAATGGATCCGTTGAAGAGATCCGTTGGAGTTCTAGCCGTTGCTCATCTTCTCTTCATTTGTCTTAATCAGAGTTTGGTGGTCTTTAAGGTCTGTGGTCATAGAAGAGAGTGTTAGCATAAAAGAGTGTTTATGATAAGCGGTGCATACCACTGTGTTTCTGCTAACATGATAAAAATAGTAGTTCATATCTTTTTCTCACAAGACTCTGAAATACGCATGCAACTTTTTTTCTGTCAGAAGATATTTGACTTTTCATTTGACGTCAAAAAGCACTTTAAACAATCGATGTTTAAATTGAAGTGAGTCGTTGTTTAAGTTACTTATCAAATAGTTATGATGAACACACCGTAATTTAAGTGAAAGTAAATCGATATGATGATCAAGTCGTTGTTTCACTTATCAGATCGTCATGGCAAGTAAATCGATGTGCAACCAAATCGTTCTGGCGATCGAATCTATGTGAGACTTATCAAATCGATATGCAACCAAATCGATATGAGAGCAAATCGTTGTTCTCACTTATCAAATCATTTGTTAGTGAAATCAATGAATGAATCGTTCTACTCATTTATCAAATCGATGTGAGACTTATCAATTTGTTATGAGTTTGATGTGACACGGATGAAATATAATATTCAATTTAATTACTCATAAATTTTTTTATCACAAAGATATACTTTGATATCATCATAAGTTTTGTTATCACCAAAATACAAGGAAAAACAGAGAGTGGTTCAACAATCTCCCCTTTTTTGGTGATGACAAAATTTATGAGAATTTTCTGGCAAAAATACTTAAGCATAGAAAATGCAGAAAATTCATAGAACATACATACTCTCCCCCTTTTTGTCACTAACCAAAAAGGAAGGATCTTACCATGCATTTTCTCCCCTTTGACAGAATTTCATACCATTAAGGGGTTCAACAATGATAGTTGATAAGGAATAACTCCCCCTTAATTTGTGCTCCCCCTGAGCATGAGACTCCCCCTTAATGTGAGGCAAGTCAGATCTTGTTGCTCTTGACCTTTGACATGTTGATTGTCAAGACTTCAGAATCTTTGCCTGCATTTATCTTTAAAAAAAAAACTTGCAAACATTGTTAGTAGCAATATAAATAAAAACAACATTTGTGACTACTCCCTCTTCAGATGAGAGTTGGATGAAGAGTTGGCAGTCACCCTTGCCTTGAGCATCCTTGATCCTAATGCTCCAAGGCTACCCTGCAAATAACTTATTCAGAAATAGGTACCTAAATCTTTTTGGGTCCTTGATGGTTAGATGGATGAAAATATCCTTTCGGGATCCATACTAGGTGCCTTGTTGTGCAGGTGTTTACAGTGTGTCCTAATTTATTGCAATGAGAACAATAGTGAATGTAATCTATCTTGCAGTTCTTATTGGCTTTGAAATGTTGGTTTAGAAACATTTTTCTTTTGATAAGGCTTGTTCATTTCAGAGGCCTTTTTCTGAGACATTTTGGTTTCTTTTAAAAATTTTAGCAAAGGATATTTTCCTAGAGTTATGGCTTGTTTTTCTTTTTCCGAAGGAATGTATCTAAGCCCTTGTTTATTATTTCCAAATTTTGATCCTCTTAAGCATAGAGCTAGAGATGTTTTTCCTTTAGTTAATTTTCTAACTGATTCTTTTAAATACAGATTTTCTTCAGTTAGAGTTTTTAATTTTTCTTCTAACTCTAACTTCTCATTATGCTTACTTTTCAAATCTTCATTTAAAAGATAATTATTATCTTTACATTCTTTCACTTATTCTTCTAATTGTTCCATTTCTGATTTAAGAACAGAATTAGTATTTTCCAAACAAGTAAGGTTGTCATTGATATTTTTCAATTCTTTTACAACAACCTTGTGTTTATCATAAAGTTCATTAAAGACTTCTTCTAAGTCTTCAGATTCTGACCCTGAATCATTGCATGAATCAAAAAATGGGTCAGAATGTACCTCATCTAGTCCTACCATGAGGGCTAGACTTACCTGCTCTTTATCTGATTCTGAGCTTGATGATTCTGAGCTTGTGGTCTCTTTATTTTCCCAAGTAGCAGCCATGACTTTTCTTCTAAATTTCTTATGCTGCTTCTTAGATTTTTCTGGTTGGCCAGTCTTCTTTAGTTTGGGACAATCTGGTCTTAGATGTCCAGGTTTTCTGCATTCATAGCAGACTGGTTCTTTCTCCTTTTTCTCTTTCCTTTGGATCCTTCCTGATCCATTTTTCTTCTTCTTGAGAATTTTCTGAAGCTTGGACAGTACTTCATCTACGTCACTATCTTCAAAATCTGCATTTTTGGTACTAGAAGAAGAAGTAGTGGAAGGGGCAGTTGCAACTTTAAGAGCATTAGTACATTTTTTCTTTGATGAGCTTTCAGATAGTCGCTCCATATTAATTTCATGTGTCATCAGGGAACCTATTAAGTTATCAATAGAAAGTTTGGTTAAGTCATGGGCTTCTTCAATAGTAGTTACTTTAGGTGTCCATGAAAGAGTTAAGGACCTAAGTATCTTTCTAACAGTTTCCTCATCAGAAAGATTTTTACCAAGAGAACTCAGACCAACTACTATGCTCGAAAATCTATTATACATCTGAGTGATATTTTCATTTGGAAGCATTTTAAATTGCTCATATTGTGAGACAAGAATATCTATCTTAGTTAGTTTTACTTTATATGTTCCTTCATAAGTTATCTGCAGTTTATCCCATATTTCTTTAGCTGATTTACATGCAGATACTCTACTAAATTCTCTTTTGGATAATGCACAACATAAGTAGTTCTTAGCTTTAAAGTTTAAAGATAATTTGCTTTTATCTTCTGTTGTAATGGCAGTAGTGCCTAGAATAGGAACAATAACATAATCACCTACCTCGATTACCTGCCACATATCAAAGTCTGTGCCTCGAATGAAGCATTTCATTCTCATCTTCCAATATTGGTAGTCCTCTCCATCAAAGAATGGAAGTCTGGTGACTGATTGACCTTCAGCATATCCTTGAGCTGCCATGGATCTTCTCTAAGATCGTTGGATCTTCTTGATTGATCAGAGAACCTCGCTCTGATACCACTTGTTGGCCCTTTTGGTATAGCAGCAAGCTAACCTAGGGGGGGTGAATAGGTTTTTCTGAAATCTGAAATAGCAATTTAAACATAGAAAATTATCACTTGAAAGTTTGGTTAGTTTAGTGTGATAAAGAGTAGCAGTGCGGAAGCAAATAAACAATCACACAAATAACACAAGAGATTTATCTTGGTTCGGCCCTTCCCACATGGAAGTCCTACGTCCAGTCCCCAAGCAACCTCTTGGGATTTTACTAACCAAGGGTACAGTCCCCCTCAAGGACACTACAACACCCAGCACCCCAGCTGGTCTTCTTCTCTTTCCCGGGCAAGAAGGCAACCCACTTCTTTTACAGGCTTAGAAGCAAACCTACTGGTACAAACCCCAGTGCGGTTCTACTAGACACAAACCCCTAGCTAGGTTCTACACTGTATACAGTCCTACAGCTGGACATAAATCTTTCTTAGGAAAGAAAGATCAGACCGAGAGCTATTACAAGATGAACACTAAGAACACTAGCTCACAGTTACAAACTCTCCCCCAAAATTACAATGAGCGCAGAGAGAGAATGAAGAGAGAGAAGGAAGCTTGAAGGCTTGAATGCTTGAGATGCTTTTGATTGCTTCTTCTTTGGCTCAGGCCCTTTCTCTTTTTTTTTTTAGTGTATGTGGTGTTGAGGTTCCTCACGGGATATACACTCCTTGAATGATCTTCAGGAAAGCTATCTACTTGTTCTTCAACCTTGCTTCATCTTTTATATGAGCAGCTTTTGAATGGATCCGTTGAAGAGATCCGTTGGAGTTCTAGCCGTTGCTCATCTTCTCTTCATTTGTCTTAATCAGACTCTAGTGGTCTTCGAGGTCAGTGGTCATAGAAGAGAGTGTTAGCATAAAAGAGTGTTTATGATAAACGGTGCATACCACTGTGTTTATGCTAACATGATAAAAATAGTAGTTCATATCTTTTTCTGACAAGACTCTGAAATACACATTCAGCTTTTTTCTGTCAGAAGATATTTGACTTTTCATTTGACACCAAAAAGTACTTTAAACAATCGATGTTTAAATTGAAGTGAGTCGTTGTTTAAGTTACTTATCAAATCGTTATGATGAACACATCGTCATTTAAGTGAAAGCAAATCGATATGACGATCAAGTCGTTGTTTCACTTATCAAATCGTTATGGCAAGAAAATCAATGTACAACCAAATCGTTCTGGCGATCGAATCTATGTAAGACTTATCAAATCGTTAGGCAACCAAATCGATATGAGAGTAAATCGTTGTTCTCACTTATCAAATCATTATGAGAACCAAATCGATATGAGAGCAAATCGTTGTTCTCACTTATCAAATCGTTATGAGAATCAAATCGATATGAGAGCAAATCGTTGTTCTCACTTATCAAATCGTTATGAGAACCAAATCGATATGAGAGCAAATCGTTGTTCTCACTTATCAAATCGTTTGTTAGTGAAATCAATGAATGAATCGTTCTACTCATTTATCAAATCGATGTGAGACTTATCAATTTGTTATGAGTTTGATGCGACACAGATGAAACATGATATTCAATTTAACTACTCATAAATTTTGTTATCACAAAGATATTCTTTGATATCATCATAAGTTTTGTTATCACTAAAAAACAAGGAAAAACATAGAGTGGCTCAACAAAATACTATAAATGTCTATGAAGCATGTTGTAAATGTAGAAAACATATACTGTAACGGAGTATATAAAATACTGTAACTATCTATGAAGCATACTGTAAATGTAGAAAACATATACTGTAACGGAGTATATGAAATACTATAACTGTCTATGAGGCATGTTGTAAATGTAGAAAACATATACCGTAACGGAGTTTTTGAAATACTGTAAATGTCTATGATGCATGCTGTAAATGTAGAAAACATATATTGTAACTTAGTATACGAAATACGGTAAATGTATATGAAGCATACTCTAAACGTATAAAACATATACTGTAAAATATTACCTCAGCGTCGGGTACTCGTCTTTACTACGCCGTGTGATGGTACCGAAGCTGTAGGGAGCTCCGGTGGGTAGGAGTAAGACTGCTGATTCTGGCTCTGCGGGTGGATGTTGCCACTGAGGCTGACGCTCAAATTGTTCCTCCAATCTATGTAGCCTTTGGTCCATTGATTGGAGGATGTTGTTCTGCCGCTGTAAGAGGTCGCTCTGCAACTCGATGACCTCCCTCTGTTGTTTGGACACTCTTAAAAGCTTCTGAAGAATGCCAACAACATGCTTATCTGATGGAGGGGTTCGGGAAGTGGTGGACATGGATGCCGTCAATCGTCGCGAGACCTTAGGTTGGTCATCCCTCACATTAAGCTCCAAATATACCTGAATTAAAGTCAAAGGAAGATATCATATACGAAGATAACACAGGTCCAGTGGTAAGTCACACTTACATCAGAGCGTCGCAATCCCCGTAGTAGGGCGGATAACTTCTGTCCCTTACCCCGGCAATCCCAACGGAAAAATGGGGGATCTCTTTGGGGATGCTCTGGTTTCAATTTTAACTGGTGCGTCAAAAACCATGCCTACATCATTAACAGATAGATAATGCATATCAGATAGATACATATGTCATTTTTACAAATTACTTCAAGTACTATAACAGAATTGGCGTATGTAAAAGAGTACTTCACGTACTGTAACAGAGCGGTGTATGGTCTGTAAAATACTACTTCGGGTACTGTAACAAATACATATGTCATATGTAAAAGAGTACTTCGCGTACTGTAACAGATACATATGTCGTATGTAAAAGACAACTTCGGGTACTGTAACAGATACATATGTGGTATGTAAAAGCCTACTTACACCGAGAGCGGGAACACAATCGGTTAGGAAGATGGTTTTGCTAGACGCAGCTCCTGTTACATCTGCCTTCACATGCTCCTAGCACTGCTGCACTGCCGATATCAGGTACTCGTGGATGGCAGCAGCCCACTTGGAGCTCTTCATCTCATGGAGGTCGTCCAGATATGGAACAATGGACAACAACCCCGACCTCCCACTTGTGGGGAAGAAGAAATAGGAACATAGAAGCGCAAACAAAAGCTTCACCGAAATTTCAACAGCTAGATCACCCTCTTGTGGAACGTACTCCGTAAGCTTTCGCAAGACATTGTTCATGTCCATCATTTTTTTGCATCCAAGGATGCGGCGCAAACTAGCTTTTGTCCCATTCGCCTTTAGATTGATAGGTGAACCATTATTGGGTATACCCATAACCGTTGCCAGGTCTGAAGGGCGAAAAGGCAAGGTGCAGGGGCCAATCTTAAAATGATCTTCTCCTTCGAAATGTGTTATAAGATCGAATATCAGAGAAATAGGGTAGGTCACCACTTCGCATTTGACATACGCGTGAAATGGTGAATTTCTCACTAACTTGAGATGCATGCTCCTAAATTGCAAATCTTGCATAATGGTACAGTACCATGAAAGCGAACATCATGTATTAAATTGATTCTTGTCTGCAAAGAGAAGATCGGAACTTTTTAAAAAAAAACATTCAGTCGAGAAAGATCGGACACAGGGTAAGAAGAAAGATTACTACTTCGGACGACTTGGAGGCTGGTTTCATCTACTTTCATCACCATCAACGCTTGTTGCTCGGCATCAGCCACAATGCGGCCAATCTTAGCGCTCGTAGGAGATCGACGGCTTGCCATCGTTAGAGGGGACAGAGAGATCACTTCGGCTGCAGATGTAACTCAAAGAATGGAAAACTGTAACAGAGAAGAAGGCTGGTGCAGGAATGGCGGTGTAGGTGTATGGGGTTCTGAAAAGGTGCAATATATGCAGGGATGGGCTTGGTGGACCCGACGGAAAGGTGGTGCACTGCAATTGAACATCGGGCGGCTGAAAATAATCGGTATTCCCGACGATGGGACGTGAAAGCTATCACGTCCATTCGTCTAGCGCTTTCCCGCCATTTATGCTTGCATGATACGCACTCCTGCCAAATTGACCCACAGCAGCTCATACATGCTATTTATAGACATTGCGCACCACATTTCCATCGCCTTCCTCTACGACCCAATGGAACAGCTCCCTGCAAGATGTGCATTTGGAGATCAAAGTTTTGTTCCTTTCATAGGGAGGGACATGGAATTGGCATCCATACATACCAGGGTTTCCGAAAGGTTGGGTATAAACATGCAAGAGAATATGATGAAGTATCTTCTTCCCATTGATGGCCACGTTGAACAGGTGCTGCTTGATGATGGGAATGTCCAAGCTATGTTCGATCATCACAAGTGTCAAGGAACATCATTCATAAATCTACAAATTCATGTGATGGACACTCATTGCCTCAGTACGCATGCTAGTCGTCAGTCAGGTGATCCGCCACCACTTGACAAGTACGTACTCCATGCATTCTTCACCAGCCTTCATGTTATCCCATGCATTCTTCAAAAGCCTTCATCTTATCCCATGAATCATGTACGTATGTATGTACATTTTTTACAAAAGTACTTCAAACATGCATGGCGCTTCTTTGGAAACCACAAAACCGTCCCACTTACTAGGAAGCAGTCTGGAATTGTTCGACCGAGGAAAAGGAGCGGAAGGTGAAGTACCAGTCTTGACACAATATTGTGTAGGTAGAATACATTCAGTAGGACAAGTCTTCATAAGCAAAGAGCAATTGCAGATGGAACTAACAAATTACGCGATCGCACGATGATTTAATTGGAAATATTTGAAGAACGACTCGGTACAATTAATTGTACGGTGCTATGTAGATGTTTGCCCATGGCGCCTTCATGCGTCCGTCGTTCGTGAAGGTTCAGAATTTGCAATCAAGATTCTCAACAACATACACAGCTGTGGGTGTGACATTATGAGCGACGGACATCCTAGGACATCTAAGAAGTGGGTTGCAAATGCTGTGAAGGGGAAACTAGTTAATAAACCCACTTATAGAGCAAGTGAAATGATGAGAGATGCGACAACCCTCTTTATACCGGTACGATTATACCAATCCACGTTGGTATAATGAATGTCATCACAGTGGGACATTTACCCAAATAATAACATACGATTGAGATGCTCATAAATATAAATACAGAGTAGCGGAAGCAAAAGAACTACTTGTCTTCATTTCATCATCCACACTTAACATACGTGATTCAAATGAAAATTTAAAGATAACTAAAGCCCACGTAAATAAAGTGCTAAAAATCAGATTACATAGCTTGTCCACAATTACATAATAGTTTCATTACAATGCCTCAATTACATATAATGAAAGCAAAATGTCACGATGACGAATCCACCAAGCTACTTGCCACGCTCAGAGTCACTCTCCATAGTCTCCTCTAACGATGTAGGGTCACCAACTAAACCTGTACGCCGAAGTAAGGAATGAGTCTAAAAGACTCAGTAAATAACACCACACACCTCATACATGCATATATCACAGAAGCTTTTTCATTCCAATTTACAAAGCAAAACATATAGCATGCTTGGACATTGTTAAGGACAACCTATCATGATGATTCTACAAACTTTAAAACACATGGTACATGATTTAAGCCATTCCAAAATAAATATCCTATCACATGCTTTCTACTCGTGTAATCACATGAAAGCTACATTTCAAATGAGGCTATAACATGGAAGCAACCAAACATGGGATTATTGCATGCATGAAAAGAAACATTTCTATCATGGTTTCTACACATTCTTACACCTGCACATTATCATTTTATACACTTTAAGGTTAATGTTTTGACATGGATTTAGCAATTCACATCCTATCACATGAGCTACATTCTCGATTAAACTACAACATGATAGCACTTAAACATGGAAACGTTTACACATAAGCAAGAACTGTTCCTAGCATGGATTCTACGCCTTTTTACACATATAAAACATTCTTATAAACACAACTAGGTTGCTGTTATAACATAATTTCACATTAATGTATCATGGGTCACAATGTCACAATCTAACTTATTGGTTTCACATGTTTGCACAATCACTCATTCACATAGTTCTCTTTTTACACATTGCGCATTTACACAGGTTCACACTACACAATTTACACATAATCATATTCACATTTCACAATTTAGTGCCGTGACACATAGTCCAAACCACCATTAGAATGACACATCACATAACACATACATATAGACATCACCTAGGCAATACAGTGACAACTCTTGGACTGCGCAGACCGGGAGAACAAGTCTCCACCCTAACCAGTGGTACTTGTCCACCTCCAGGATTTCATCCTAATGCCCTTAGGATCTTAACACATTGAACCTTCCCATGGGGACTTTTCCATGGTACAGTTCCACGGCCCTCTATGGAAACAGTGTCACACATGGCACACAGTTTACACATTACACATTTCGATTTTTAACACACATATTACACATGTCTTTACATTCTCTCACTTATGCACATGGCTCTATTTTACTAGTCATGATACTATTTGTTGACAGAAATCAAACACTCAGTAGCTCACATTAATCAGGTTGGCAATCGCATTATCAACTCATATTCATGATAGCATGCATTTGTCACATATTTTCACATGGAAATTTCATAATACACTTTACAGTTATCCAAATATCACGAAATTTTAACCACACACTAGTTGCAGGCTCATGACCTCACATACAATTTTCCAGATTTTTCTGAGTCATATTACATTTACAGAAATTAAAACATTCAATTGTATGCCATTCATAATTCAATTTATCATGGAACATAACATGAATATCCAGCTTGACAGTTCACAGCCCTGAACCTAACATACACATCATCACAGGAATTTTCCCCGGATTTATTTCACAACACACAATTTACTGTAAATTTTACAAATCCTACGCATGTCTTCTATTTCCAAACAAAATTTTACAGTAAATCTCACAATTATGGAAAAATTCTCAAAATTTCAGAGCATGGACTGATATGCATACACATGGTTTAGAAAAATTTAGGGTATTCCATTCCTCAGGGATCATGTAGACAGTAGGTAATCATGCATAATCCATTTCCAAACATGTATTTCAATAAATCTAACAAATTCATGCCATTCATCAAAAAGCACATAATATTCCACACACATCACATTGTCTATTTTACATAACATATACGATTACATTATATCATCAGGCGAAAACACTTCGGAAAATAAATCGTATACAAGGGAGAATAGCTCACTGTTCTACCCTGAAGAACTTAATGGCATAGTATGTCCATTAATGGAGCTTAACGGCAACATCGTTGGCCGTTAATTGAAGATCTTAACGGCAAGGGGTCTTGCCGTCACATTCAGGTCTGTGCAAAACAAAGACCCGAGCTCTAAAAGAAAGAGAAATGTGAGGATCCAGGACACGAGGAAAATCTGTAAAAATAGTAAAACCCTACTAGACATCTACATGGACGAAGTGAATGGGTTACTTGCCTTTTTAAAAACCTCCAAAGGGATCTAAGTTGCTGTTGAAGGTCTCCTTGGGCAGTCCCAAGAAGCCTCCAAACTCTTCTTGCTTCGGGTTCTTGGTCGATGCAAGCTTCAGTCGAGTGTTGGGGAAGCCTTCCCCAATGTCTCGACTCCCTCCTGGTAGCAGTGGATCGCCGGAAGAAGCCTTCAGTCGCCGGATTCAAGCTTGCCAAGTTCAGTTTTCCTCTAGTTTTTGGGCTAGGGTTTCTCTCCTTCTTGAAAGAAGTCAAGAGAGTTCTTCTGGTGCAGAAAGGGTTTAGTTTATAGTAGAGGGGTTTGGGATATCCCGGAGGGGTGATGTGAAGGCCTGATAGCCGTTGGGGACATCTCCCCAATGGCTGGGCTTGCTTGCCCCCAGAATTTTGGGGTCTGCAATGCATGCAGGTCAGGGATATTAACGTCCACATCCATGGTCGTTGACTTAAGTATTAGCGTCGAACGATGATGACGTTGACTATCATGGACGTCCATAATGTTGACGCCAAAAGGGCCCTTCGGCCAGAACTTAAAACATGCAGAAAATCCATACATATTCTATATACTTACATGCAATATGTATACTATCATGTACACACAACCACCATGCAATTCATTCACTATTTACAACTAATTATACACATGCACACATAAGTATAACTAGTTAATACGTACGTAGATATGTACATCTATGCATACGCAAGCATGAATTATTTACACGTACTAAAGTAATACAACAAAATTCGAGGGCCTTACACCCTCTCCCCCTTAAGGAAACTTCGTCCTCGAAGTTTAAACAAAACTACTCAAACAAACGGGGATACTTCTTCCTCATCGCATCCTCAAGCTCCCAAGTAGCCTCCTCTCACGAGAAGTTCCGCCATAGAACTTTCACCGACGCATCACCCTTGTTTCGGAGATGCTGAACCTTCCGGTCAAGAATAGCTACTGGTTGCTCCACATACGACAGATCTGGCTGAATCTCCACTGGCTCATGACTAATCACATGAGATGGTTCTCGGACATACCTCCTGAGCATAGAACCGTGGAAAACGGGATGAACACTAGCTAAAGCTGTGGGTAAAGCTAGCTCATATGCCACACTGCCCAATCGTCTGAGAATCTCATACGAGCCAATGAATTGAGGGCTCAGCTTACTATGCCTGCCAAACCTGACGACACCGCGAGTAGGTGATATCTTCAAGAAGACATGATCACCCACCTCGAACTCAAGATCCTTCCTTATGTTGTCGGCGTAGCTCTTCTGCCTATCCTGCGCCGCAACAAGCCTCTTCCTGATAAGCTGGACCTTATCCGAAGTTTCCTGAACTAACTCCGGACCGATCAGCTACCTATCACCGGTCTCCTCCCAACATAAAGGAGATCTGCAAGGCCTTCCATACAACACCTCAAATGGAGCCATACCAAAACTCGCATGAAAGCTGTTGTTGTATGCGAACTCCACTAGAGGTAGATGACGCTCCCAATCATCCTTCCAATCCAGTACACACGCTCTCAACATATCCTCGAGCGTCTGGATAGTCCTCTCGGACTATCCATCTGTCTGGGGATGAAACACCAAACTGAGCTTCAGCTCCAAACCTAATGCATCCTAAAGACCTTTCCACAACCTCGAAGTAAATCTCGGATCTCGATCCGAAATGTTCGACTTCGGCACACCATGCAATCTAACCACACTACTAACATACAATCTAGCTAAACTCTCAACCGACTGCTTCTTCTTCAAAGGCAAGAAATGCGCAGTCTTCGAGAATCTATCTACAACTACCCAAATCGAGTCATTGCCCCTTCTAGATCGAGGCAAACCCGAAACAAAGTCCATCGTGACAGCTTCCCACTTCCATACTGGGATCTCCATCCTTTGCATAAGGCCGGATGGTCGCTGTCGCTCGGCCTTCACTTGCTGGCATACTAAACACCTAGATACATAATCTGCCACATCCCTCTTCATGCCAGACCACCAAAAGGATCTCTTCAAATCCTGGTACATCTTAGTGTTACCCGGATGAAGAGAGAATCTCGACCTGTGAGCCTCCGCTAACACATGCTCACGGACATCTACCAAATCAGGGACACAAACACGGTGGTGGAATCTAATCACACTGTCCTCATCACGAGCAATGCCTGCCTGGCCCACTAACTCTAGGAATCTAGGGTCGGCTTTCTGTTGCTTGATCACCTCATCCAAAACCGAGGACCTAAGGGATAACTGAGCTACAAAAGCTCGGCACATCGATGGCTCTAACTCAGTCAACGCGCAAGCCGCATCCTCCAACATCTTCCAATCCTGCTGGAGAGATGGTCTCATCCTACTCATCCGCTACGATATTCGCCTTCCCAGGGTGATACTGAAGGTTAAAGTCATAGTCCTTCAAGAACTCAATCCATCTTCTCTACCTCAGGTTCAATTCCTTTTGGGAGAAAAGATACTTTAAGCTCTTGTGGTCGGTAAACACCTCAAATCTGACACCATAAAGATAGTGCCTCCAGATCTTTAGTGCATGAATCACTGTTGCGAGCTCCAAATCATCAGTCGGATAGTTCTTCTCATGCTCCTTCAACTGACGAGAAGCATAAGCCACTACCCTTCCTTGCTGCATTAGCACACAGCCTAAGCCAATCCGAGATGCATCCGTGTAGATAGCAAAACCCTCTACACCGCTCGGCAAGACTAACACCGGAGCTGACGTGAGCTTAGTCTTCAACAATTGAAAACTACTCTCACACTTCTCGGACCAGACAAGCTTCACTCCCTTTCTGGTGAGCTGAGTCAATGGGGCGGCGATGGATGAAAATCCCTCAATGAATTGCCGATAGTAACCAGCCAAACCCAGAAAACTACGAATCTCCGAAGGGGTCTTGGGAATCTCCCAATCCATAATTGCCTGGACCTTTGCTGGATCAACTGCAACATCGGCACCGGAGATAACATGCCCGAGGAAATGAACCTTGTGCAACCAGAAATTGCACTTGCTGAACATAGCATACAGCTTGTGCTCACGGAGAACCTCTAATACTACCCTCAAATGCAGACGGTGTGTGGCCTCGTCCGGAGAGTAGACCAGCACATCATCAATAAACACTACAACAAAGCTATGTAGATATGGCCTAAACACCTGGTTCATGAGATCCATGAACGCTGTCGGGGTGTTGGTCAATCCGAAAGGAAGAACCAAAAACTCATAATGTCCATAACAGGATCTGAATGCCGTCTTGGACACATCCTCACTCCAAATCCTCAACTAATGATAACCAGATCGCAAATCAATCTTAGAAAAGACTGATGCATCTTGCAACTGGTCAAACAAATCATCAATACGAGGTAAGGGATACCTGTTCTTCACAGTCACTTGGTTTAGCTTTCTGTAGTCAATGCATAACCTTAGTGACCCGTCTTTCTTCTTGACGAATAATACAGGTGTGCCCCAAGGGGAAACACTAGGGCGAATAAATCACTTATCTAGCAACTCTTGCAACTGCCTCCTCAACTCAGTTAACTCTGCAGGTGCCATCCGATATGGAGCCTTCGAGATAGGAGAGGTGCCTAGAAGCAACTCTATGGTAAACTCTATCTCTCTATCCGGTGGCAATCCAGACAAATCATCGGGAAAGACGTCTGGAAAATCTTGCACGACCTTAATCTCTGCAAGAGTAGGTGACTCATCAGCCTCTGGTACTAATACCACGCTGGCAAGAAAAAAGTCACAACCCTTGTTTACCATGCGCATCGCCTTCATGGCAGAGATGACCAACTTTCCCACCAAGTTCCTTGGCAAGGGATGAGAGAACTTATCCTCACCAGGAATTGGAAAACAATCCTCTTTCCACGACAATCTACCAACGCATAGTGCTCCTCTAGCCAATCCAGACCAAGAATAGCATCATAGTCCTTCATCTTTAGCAAGAAGGAACACCCTTCTAGGATTCTATCATCAATGCACACAGGTAACGACAGAATGCACTTCCTAGTCGATACCGTACCCGCAGGGGTGTGCACAGACAAAGGGACCTCTAAATCCTCAGACTCTATGTCTAAGTCTAGGGCTAACTGCCTAACAAACTGCTTAGAAATGAACGAGTGAGTGGCACCCATATCAAACAAAACCCGAGTGTGCACACCTAGAAGTAAAACCGTACCTTCGGTGACATGCTCCGCCTGCTCGGCGTCCTGGCGCGCTAAAGCAAGCACTCGAGCTGGGGCTTGAGGCCTTCCTGGTCTTCCTGTAGCTGGTGCTGCTGCTGCTACCGCTGCTGGGGCTGGTGCTCCGCGCTGGACTCCCTGCTGAAGTCTCAGACAATCCTTGATCTTGTGGTCGCTACTTCCGCACTTCAAGCACTTTCCCGCCACCATCCAACATTCAGAACCACCATGTGTCTTCCCACAATGGGGACACTCTTTCTTCACATCAGGGGAATGTACAGAAGGTACCTGTGCACTGCTGGTTGTTACTAGACGCTGCGGCGCCTGGTACACTGCTTTCTTCTTGTCCTGCCGCTGGAACGTAGATGCAGGTCTCTTCTACGAAGCCTTCTTATCTTCAAGGTATTGCTCCATCTCACCTTCCTACCTACAGGCAGTGCTAAGGACCTCGTCCAAAGTGCGATGGTCGAACGCCACTAGCCTCGTCCTCAGTGATGGTTTGAGTCCCATCACAAACTTTTTCGCCTTTCTGCGCTCATCAGCCACAACGTGAGGTGCATACTTAGATATTTCTGCAAACCTTGCCTCATACTCTAGCACGGTCATGGAGCCTTGAGTCAAAGAGAGGAACTCCTGCTCCATCCGATCTTGAATATGCTCGGGGACGAACTTGGCCTGAAAGAGCCTCATGAACTCGTCCCAAGCAACATCAATCGTGCCGTCCTCAAACCGTGTACGTAGTAATGAAGCCCACCATACATCAGCTCTTTCCTGCAGTACACCGTTCATAAGCACCATCTAAACAAATCTAACTTAATAGAACATATAAACATACAAAACTAACACATACCTAAAGCATATAGGTGGCTAAGGTAACCTTATCCTCATCCGCACACCTAATAGCTCGGAAGATCTTTTCAATCTCCCTCATCCAACTCTCATCTAGTAATGGATCGCTCTCCCCCTTAAAAGAAGGTGACAGCATCCTCTTGAATCTTTCCATGATGGAAGGCCCACCATGGTCCTGAGCTGGAACTTGAGCCTAAGCCTCCAACTGAGTCTGGAGTGCAGCCTGGGTGTGGGCCTGCGTCTGCATGGCCTGCACCAAACCTTGCATGAACACTCCATAATCCACAGGCGGCGGCGGGGGAAGTACAGGACCCTGCGGTGTCGGGGCCTGCTGCTCCGCCCGCTCCTCACGTCTCGGCTCGTCCTCACGGGCCGGCGCTCCGCCACGCCTACCTTTCGAAGCCATGGCTGCAATAAATTTCAGCCACCATTAGAGCTACGTTAATTTATTTCCTAACCATTTCCTTATCTATTTTTCATTCATTATTAATCAATTCTACACATGTGGACATTCCTATGTAGACTTAGCATGTAATGGGGATGATGACTTATATATATATTCATGTGCAATCGCAACCGGTCGCTCTGATACCAATCTCTGCGACGACCCTCTTTATACCGGTACGATTATACCAATCCACGTCGGTATAATGAAGGTCATCACAGTGGGACATTTACCCAAACAATAACATACGATTGAGATGCTCATAAATATAAATACAGAGTAGCGGAAGCAAAAGAACTATTTGTCTTCATTTCATCATCCACACTTAACATACGTGATTCAAATGACAATTTAAAGATAACTAAAGTCTACGTAAATAAAGTGCTAAAAATCAAATTACATAGCTTGTCCACAATTACATAATAGTTTCATTACAGTGCCTCAATTACATACAATGAAAGCAAAATGTCATGATGACGACTCCACCAGGCTACTTGCCACGCTCGGAGTCACTCTCCATGGTCTCCTCTATCGATGTAGGGTCACCAACTAAACCTGTACGCCGAAGCAAGGAATGAGTCTAAAAGACTCAGCAAATAACACCACACACCTCATACATGCATATATCATAGTAGGTTTTTCATTCCAATTTACAAAGCAAAACATATAGCATGCTTGGACATTGTTAAGGACAACCTATCATGATGATTCTACAAACTTTAAAACACATGGTACATGATTTAAGCCATTCCAAAATAAATATCCTATCACATGCTTTCTACTCGTGTAATCACATGAAAGCTACATTTCAAATGAGGCTATAACATGGAAGCATCCAAACATGGGATTCTTGCATGCATGAAAAGAAACATTTCTATCATGGTTTCTACACATTCTTACACCTGCACATTATCATTTTATACACTTTATGGTTGCTGTTTTGACATGGATTTAGCAATTCACATCCTATCACATGAGCTACATTCTCGATTAAACTACAACATGATAGCACTTAAACATGGAAACGTTTACACATAAGCAAGAATTGTTCCTAGCATGGATTCTACGCCTTTTTACACATATAGAACATTCTTATAAACACAACTAGGTTTCTGTTATAACATAATTTCACATTAATATATCATGGGTCACAATTTCACAATCTAACTTATTGGTTTCACATGTTTGCACAATCACTCATTCACATAGTTCTCTTTTTACACATTGCGCATTTACACAGGTTCACACTACACAATTTACACATAATCACATTCACATTTCACAATTTAGTGCCGTGACACATAGTCCAAACCACCATTATAAGGACATATCACAGAACACATACACATAGACGTCACCTAGGCAATACAGTGACGACTCTTGGACTGCGCAGACTGGGAGAACAAGTCTCCACCCTAACCAGTGGTACTTGTCCACCACCAGGATTTCATCCTAATGCCCTTAGGATCTTAACACAATGAACCTTCTCATGGGGACTTTTCCATGGTACGGTTCCACGGCCCTCTATGGAAGCAGTGTCACACATGGCACACACTTTTACACATTACACATTTCGATTTTTAACACACATATTACACATGTCTTTACATTCTCTCACTTATGCACATGGCTCTATTTTACTAATCATGATACTATTTGTTGACAGAAATCAAACACTCATTAGCTCACATTAATCAGCTTGGCAATCGCATTATCAACTCATATTCATGATAGCATGCATTTGTCACATATTTTCACATGGAAATTTCATAATACACTTTACAGTTATCCAAATATTACGAAATTTTAACCACACACTAGTTGCAGGTTCATAACCTCACATACAATTTTCCATATTTTTTTGAGTCATAGTACATTTACATAAATTAAAACATTCAATTGCATGCCATTCATAATTCAATTTATCATGAAACATAACATGAATATCCAGTTTGACAGTTCACAGCCCTGAACTTAACATACACATAATCACAAGAATTTTCCCCGGATTTATTGCACAACACACAATTTACTGTAAATTTTACAAATCCTACGCATGTCTTCTATTTCCAAACAAAATTTTACAGTAAATCCCACAATTATGGAAAAATTCTCAAAATTTCAGGGCATGGACTGATATGCATACACAGGGTTTAGAAAAATTTAGGGCAATCCATTCCTCAGGGATCATGTAGACAATAGGTAATCATGCATAATCCATTTCCCAACATGTATTCAGTGAATCTAACAAATTCATGTCATTCATCAAAAAGCACAGAATATTCCACACACATCACATTGTCTATTTTACATAACATATATGATTACATTATATCCTCAGGCGAAAACACTTCGGAAAATAAATCTTATACAAAGGAGAACAGCTCACTGTTCTGCCCTGAAGAACTTAAAGGCACAGTCTGTCCGTTAATGGAGCTTAACGGCAACATCGTTGGCCGTTAATTGAAGATCTTAACGGCAAGGGGTCTTGCCGTCAAGTTCAGGTCTGTGCAAAACACAGACCCGAGCTCCAAAAGAAGGAGAAATGTGAGAATCCAGGACACGAGGAAAATCTGTAAAAATAGTAAAACCCTACTAGACACCTACATGGACGAAGTGAATGGGTTACTTGCCTTTATAAAAACCTCCAAAGGGATCTAAGTTGCTGTTGAAGCTTTCCATGGGCAGTCCCAAGAATCCTCCAAACTCTTCTTGCTCTGGGTTCTTGGTCGATGCAAGCTTCTGTCGAGTGTTGGGGAAGCCTTCCCCAATGTCCCGACTCCCTCCTGGTAGCAGTGGATCGCCGGAAGAAGCCTTCAGTCATCGGATTCAAGCTTGCCAAGTTCAGTTTTCCTCCAGTTTTTGGGCTAGGGTTTCTCTCCTTCTTGAAAGAAGTCAAGAGAGTTCTTCTAGTGCAGAAAGGGTTTAGTTTATAGTATAGGGGTTTGGGATATCCCGGAGGGGTGATGTGAAGGCTTGATAGCCGTTGGGGACATCTCCCCAATGGTTGGGCTTGCTTGCCCTCGGAATTTCAGGGTCTGCAACGCATGCGGGTCAAAGATATTAACGTCCACATCCATGGCCGTTGACTTAAGTATTAGCGTCGAACAATGATGACGTTGACTATCATGGACGTCCACAATGTTGACGCCAAAAGGGCCCTTCGGCCAGAACTTAAAGCATGCAGAAAATCCATGCATATTCTATATACTTACATGCAATATGTATACTATCATGTACACACTACCACCATGCAATTCATTCACTATTTACAACTAATTATACACATGCACACATAAGTATAACTAGTTAATATGTACGTAGATATGTACATCTATGCATACGCAGGCATGAATTATTTGCACGTACTAAAGTAATACAACAAAATTCGAGGGCCTTACAAGAGACATACGTCGGGATTATGGTATCTTCATCCCTTATTATCAGGTATGCCATGATTTTAATTCTAACACATCTCAACCTCTAATGTAATGTATACAACGATAATTGTAAGTCTCTGACCCTTGTATTGTAACAACTATAATCATATATTATAAGGGTTTGTATTGTAACAACTGTAATCATTTCAAAGTATACTGTAACAATATATGCAGGCCACTGTAAGGTATAAGGACAAGTACTGTAACAATCTAACATACCATGTATCATCATATCAATAGGCATGGTGGGGCAAAGAAGTTGCTGTCAGTTCTCTATACGGAGATTTCAAAACTAGCTATCATATGTTGAACTGGTACAGCGAATGTGCATTACCGTCAAACTCAGGATCGGTTTTGTCTATAGAAGTGGACCCGGAGACAATGTTTCAAACGCTTTTTCATATGCTTTCAGGCATTTGCATATGGGTTCGAAGTTGGTTGTCGACCTATGCCCTTTCTGGACAAAACTCATATCAAACAGCATAGAGTACAAGGGGTTATACTTGCAGCAAGTGCCTTAAACGGTAACAATGAGATATTCTCTGTAGCGTACTCCATCGTAGATTCGGAAACATATGACAACTTGGTCTGGTTTCTACAAAATTTGAAAAAGGCATTACTCTCAGATAGAAGGATCGCCTTCCTATCAGACATGGGGAAAGGTCTGAAGGAAGCGATTCCTGACATATTTCCAAATGATCATTACGGCTACTGTTTCCAGCACATCATGCAGAACTTCAACGACCAATGTGCAGGGAAATATACTGCCCCTTTCAAGAAATTACTTAGAAAAATCCTCCAGCGCATTTCCTATGCTGTTATTGAACAAGAGTACCAAGACGCAATGATGGCAATGGAGCTTAATTCTACTGATGCCAAAGAATGGGTGCTCCGACATGATGTCGACCACTGGTCCCATGCTCGTTTCCCAGGACAAAGGTTCTATTACATTCCGTCATTTATGTTCTTACAGTTGGGCGTTGCATGTCTTATAGTAGCAAATATAAGCTATTACAGTAAGCATTATCTTACAGTTACAGATATAAGCTATTACAGAACGTGTTAAATATGGTTACAGTATGTAGTGGACACGTGTTACAGATATATGATGTTAACCTAATTTCCTTTACATTGTGTAACAGGTTTGGCGAGTTATACTCTAATTTGGCAGAGTCATTCAACAATTGGATACATGATGCGCAAAGTCTACCATATGGTTGACAAAATTAGAGTTCAAATGATGGAAATGGCTGTAAAGAGGAAATTGATGCAACCTTGTGGGATACATCATACTGTCTTAAAGTACAAAAAATCATCAAAAAAAAAACCTTCATGAAAAGAGAAGCTTAGAAATCCGTCATTCAGAAGGAATCAAACTTGAGGTTATTGAATGTAGCACCCCGAAAATTTTAATTACATAAAAATTCAAATAAATAGAAATAAATAATTTCCATAATATTAGAGTATTTAACACATAGGTATCATTAACGTATATGCTAAAACACGTCGGAAAATTCTATAAAAATTATAAATCAACCCTAAACATTATTACTAAATGTTTCACAAATAAATTTGTACCAAGAAAAATCGGATTAGCCAAGTTTAAAGTGTTTCGCGACTTATTATCGTAATTCATGAATAAGTGGAAAAATCATTATCACACGTACTTGGATGAGTCAGAAAATTAAATAAAAATCATATACGGACTTCAAATAATATCCTATAATGACCCATCAAGAAATTTAGGTCAATAAAAATCATTTCGACTAGGTTTAAGAGTTTTTGTGACCGATTATCTAAATAAGGAAACAAGTGGGAAAACCATTAACACGGAAATACGACGCAACTAAAAATTAAATAAAAGTGTTGGAGAGACTTTCAACATTATATATTAATGACCCAATATCTTAATTGGGCCAATGGACCACATATGACCCAAAAATCAAATGAAGCTAGAAAATGCATGGAAATTCGTAACTCTAAATAGGCTGAAATTAGAAAGAGGCAATTTGAGTTGAATTGGAATGCAATCATGCATTCTTGGCAACCCAAATTCGTGCCTAACTATGGTGGGAGGTTTTCTAAAGTCTCACACACTCAAAGGGAGGAAGAAATCCCCAAAAATAGGAAACTAACATGTCAAAACCGCAACTTGGCTTTCCTAGTCATAATAGGACTCCTAAACACCATGGTTGCTTAAATACTCTTCACCAAACCTTAAGGATGAGTTTTAGAACTTGCTAGGGTCGTGTGGAGGAGCTCTTGGTGGCTGAGGAGCTGTGGAACGACCACAAGAAGCTCATCTTCTTCCCCTTCTCGTCTGCTGCGACCTGCACAAACCGTCCACTTGAACTCGACCAAAGGTGAGTCAAACCATAACCAAACCTTGCAAGGCCTATACCCCTGGAAAGAGGGTCAAGTCTACGTTCTAACCTAAGTGGAATGCCCAAATTCCATGCAGTATACACGGAGTATTAAGCGTTTTCCTCCAAGTGGTCTGAACACGGGTTTTCTAAAAAAATGGGACTTCATAAACTCAGAAGGTAGGTTTTCTCGGGCCAAACCTTAACATATCCTATACCAATGTGTAGAGCATCAAGTTAACTTTCATTTCCCACTGGTTTCATTGAATTCCAATGAATAGATTTTGAGTTATAAGTGTTTTTCACAAGTCGCACACTGTTAGGACTTTTTCCCGTTCTTTACATGTTGCATGTGATTCAAGACCGAATTAGAGCAAACCCAACATGAAAGGTTTTCTACTAGTTGTCCTCATCATGTCTTGTGTTGAATGTTTTGTCTAAATATCAATAGTTAGAGAGTTATAAGTATGGTAAGAGGGTCGCAGCATGAAACTATGTTTTCGGGTTGCACTTGGCTTTTACGTTTGTGTTTGACTTGATTAAAGCCTATCGAAACCATCCTTGTTTTCTAATTCCGATTTACTGGAAGCACCCTTGCATGTCTAGGTTGGTTTAAAACTAGTTTCGTGATTTTTCATGTACTGTACAATTTGTTCTCTATTTTTGAAGCACACTGTGTCAATATAAGGCAGTCCTGGACCGCAATCCAAGAACATGTCTTTTCTCTGTCAGATTCAGGCGCAGACCCTGTGAACGCGACAGCCCGATAGGCCGCATTTTGAGGTCTTGTCGCGATAGCAAAACCATCGCGTTCTGAACACGACGAGTGCCTCGTCGCTATCTCACTGCCTGATTTGACTGCCCAGTCGCGTTCTGCACATACCCTTGTCGCCTTCTTCATATGAACCCGTCGCGAACTACCTGCCTAATCAGATAAGCATGTCGCGATCCTTACAAGGCACTGTCGCATTCTGATCTAACCCCATCACGATCCTTACAAGGGTCCGTCGCGACCTCAGGATTTTTCATGAAACCCCACCTATCTCTTACCTGAGGTCTGTTTAAATATGATATTTAGCGTGTAATTCACATGTCTTAGGTCTAATCATTACATGATGGTTTATTTAATGGCCTAAAAGTGATTAACCCATTTAAAAAGCCTTAATTACATGAATATTATTCTAATTGCTTTCTTAATGATATGATCATTCATGAAACTTATGATTTACTCTTGTTACTATTCTAGCTTGATTAAAATGATAATTATTATCTTAAAATCATGAAAACTCATGTGTAGTTAAATGCATTGTTCATTGCATGCCATCATGTTAAGTGCTTTCCGCGAGTTTGAGACCGATGGATTGTGAATGGACACGCGTACATTACTACACACTTGCACTACTAGGCAGTCCTTTCTTGGGAAATTGGAAACTCTCTACTGGTCATTCTGAATCGGTAGACTAGCGACCTTTTCTCCAAGGCCTCCATAAATCTCCTCTGACCATGGATTCCCACATGGCCGACGAGTTGGTTGTACCATTGAAGTTCCATGGAGATAGCGTGCACTTCCTTTCTCTTCTTATTCTCGTGAGTGTGATTTACAATCTAGACTAAAGCCGTTAATGTAAAGATTGAACTAAAGTATAAATCGTACCGTTATGCTGCCAAATTTATCTCTTGACCATTGTTATCATGAAATCATGTTCAATTTACTTATTGTTGGTTCTCATCATCATCATGAACATGACATTACACATGCTTACATCTTGAAACTCTCATTGGCCATTATTAATGACTGTGGGTATCTACATTTAAAATTTTACATGAGATGCTGACCGGGCACGGCGAGTGTCCAAGGGCTCTAGTCTAGCCCCAATGATGGAGAGTCATAAATATACTGTTAACCATGGGGTATAATGATTACTGGCGTTGCATCTGCGCTGGGAGTCTTGCTTGCTTGTTGAATGATAGATACAATAACCACATACATGTGTCCTGGTGTACATTCTTGATGGATCTTTTCTTAGTGTACATTAACGTCTACGTGCCTGATTAGTGTTACATTATCGTGCTTGTACATTCTTGCTTGCTTGCTTGCTTGCGTGATATGGCCATCCTGCATTTATTACAATTAGTGATATCTTGCGTTCTTAAAAGCTATTGACATCAAGTGAAAACTTGCGTGCTCCTACATAGTGTTCTATTGCTAGTTTCATCTCGTTATATCATTCTAGATCTCGTTCTATCACGATCTCTCTATCTAGCCTGTTTCATGTATCATGTTTTAATGAGTTTTATTCGCACATGCATATCATGACATTCATCGTGCTTACCTAGTTCTAAAATGTTAATCACTTATATCATTGCCTGCACATTGAGATATAAATCCTACTGGGCTAGTTTGCTCATCCCCTACTTTTACCCAATCTAGATGACTATGAAGATCAAGAGGAAGAGCAAGTCGAGGATGGAAATGCGTCCGAGTGATGAGCGTTCCAATTATGAGTCTATCTATAGTTAGTTTATTTTGAGTGTTAGAACAATGTAGTAGGAAGTGAGGTATTATGTACTTTTGCTTTATTTGAGTCTTAGTCCTGAAATAGTTTCAATACAATAAGTTGAGATTTGAATACAATTTATATTGAGTTCAACATTTGGGCCCTATTATGATGATGTATGTTGTTATACATTTAGTGCGTGCTAGCTAGAGGCTTATTTGCCGATTGTTCACGTCTCGGGTTATCGTCTCGAATTATTTCTGAATTATTATTAATATTCGATGTGTAATTCTCGGGATGTGACATTGAAAGTATGAAGACATACGTTGTAGACCTCCATCTACAAACATGCTCCTGTGGACACTGGCAACTTGTCAAGATTCCTTGCAAGCATGCATGCACATTAATTGGCAAATACAAGGAGGTTGTTTCTCAATATGTTTCAGCATTTTATAGCACAGACGTGTACAGGGCTGCATACGAAAGAAACATTCAACCTATCCCAACATTTGACATACCGGATCCGCCTCAACCATCAGATGTTCTCATCAAGCCACCAACAACAAAAAGGTTGCTAGGAAGACCGAGAAACATGAGAATACATTCAAGAGGAGAAGTAGATCATGCATATATTTGTTCAAGGTGCAAACAAATAGGTCACAACCGAAGAACTTGTAGCAACCCACCCCACAATCCTGAATGAATTTAAATCTTCTATATTTGTTACAACAGAAGATCGTCCTGATATTCCACAATACGTAAGTGCCAAGTGTTACATACAAGGCTTACATTTGTTACAGTTCGAGCACTGTCTACTAACATTTTCTATTACAGTATACATAATAATCTGTTATAGTTTATGCACTACACTGTTACAGTTTGAGCACTACACTCTTACAGTTCGAGCACTACACTCTTACACGGTTACAGTTCGAGGACTACACTATTACAGTTCGAGCACTACATTGTTACAGTTCGAGCACTACACTTTACACTATTACAGTTCGAGCACTACACTATTACACTGTTACAGTTCGAGCACTACACTGTTACAGTTCGAGCACTACACTGTTATAGTTCGAGCACCTCACACTTAAACAATTACAGTTGCACTGAGAAATGCTATCGTATGGCAGGGACTTTTGATACGGCCCCTCCGTAACATAGCACGGATTGTCGTTGGATTTTAATCCAACAGCAGAGCACTACAATACACCCGTGCTCGGTGTTCGGGTGTTCAGATTCTCAGAATACTCGTTGCTCGGTGCTTGGTCCTGCTCGGTGTTCGGTCCTGTTCGGTGAGTATAGATAGACCTTTAGATTAAAATCCAATGATCTGCACTGATGATACGGCAGGGTCGTATTCAATGGCCCTGCTGTATCATAGCATTACTCACTCTTACGGTTCGAGCACTACTCTTACACTGTTACAGTTCGAACACTACACTCTTAGCACATTACAGTTCGAGCACTATAGTGTTACATTTAGAATACTACACTGTTATAGTTCAAGCACTAAACTGTTACAATTCGAGCACTACAGTGTTACAGTTCGAGCACTACACTTGCGGTTCGAGCACTACACTGTTACAGTTCGAGCACTACACCGTTACAGTTCAAGCACTACACTCTTACGGTTCGAGCACTACACTGTTACAGTTCGAGCACTACACTATTACAGTTCGAGCACCACACTCTTACACTGTTACAGTTGGAGCGCTACACTCTTATGGTTCAAGCACTACACTCTAACCTACACTGTTACAGTATACGTTATAACCTGTTACAGTATTTAGTTATTTTGATGATAGTATACATAATAGCATGTTACAGTATGTTATTGCTAACATGTTGAGTTTGCATGATAGAGAGCACATACAAGCACACAGAAGACTGCATAAAACGAAAATATATTGCATAAACAAGCAATGTTACAATAACTCTCGAAACTCCGTAACCCGACCAGTCGGTGGAGGAGGGAGGGGAGGAGGCGGAACGGGCAGGGGAGGGAGGGGAGGAACAGATGTGTTCTGTGTTGCCCAGTTTGGTAGCCCAGAGGGGGGGGGGGGGTGAATGGGTCTTTAAAATTTATCAATTAATACATGTTCATTAAAAACGTTCACAAAGAAATACACTTTGAAGATTGTTAGTGTTAGTAAAGAGAAGCAACAAACACAAGAGGACAATCACACAACACCAGATGTATCCTGGATCGGACCTCCTTTCCACAGGAGTCCTACGTCTAGTCCCTGAGCAACAACTCAGGATTTTACTAACTAGGGTACAGTCCCCCTATGGACACTACAACACCCAGCTCAGCTAGTCTTCTCTTCTTAGCCCGAAGAGGAACAACACCCTGGATACCCCACCAGGTCTTCCTTCACACCAGAAGGGCACACACACACCCTGGATACCACCAGGTCTTCCTTCACACACGAAGGGTACAAGCACAGAAACAAGTAAGCAGGAGATTTAGCCCCTAGATCAAGCTTTGACAAGCTAAGATCTGAAGCAGAGGACTCAGAGCTTAAGGTCTACAAACTAAGCTCACTCTTAGATCCAAACAAGCTCTCTCGAAAATCTACAACAAATGCAGAGAGCAAAGAAGAGCTAATCTAATGGAATGAGGCTTGGCTCTTTCTTGAGGACTCGCAGAAGACTTAATGATCAGAGTGTTTCAGTATGACTATCATTCTCTATCTCATATCTTTCCTCTGGAGCTCCTTTCATCAATATATAGCTTCAATTTGAAATATAGACGTTGAAGTATCCGTTGCCTCTAGCTTTTGGTGGACGTTGGACTGAGTGGCACTTGGAAGCTTCCAGTCAATCAGTCCTTTATCCATTTGTTCACGCAAAGAGATAGGATCTTCTGAAGTGTCCTTTGGCTTCTACAAAGTCCAACGTTGTATGACGAATGTTTGTCAGAGACCTGCATACATTAAATGCTAGAACAGTAGACAGCTAGGCTTGTCTCTTGTTGTTAGTCAACATTGGTGTGAATATTCACCAAAATAGTAATGCCATTTTGCTGTTCAAAAAGATGCATATAGAATAGACACGATAATGGATGATATCGTCTATATGCATGCAGAGATACATTCAATCTTTATTAAATGCATAGTTGACAGAAGAAAAAGTATGACGACTTTGACTATTCAATTTGTTGAAAGGATAAGTCATATGTCTAGTTGATTGATATGAAATCGATGTATTTATGACTTATGTAATCATTATGCAACCTAACAGCAAATCATTATGAGATATGAAAGAATCGTTGTGAGATATGAAACAATCGTTGTGAGATTGAGGAAATCATTATGATTACTTAAGAAGTCGATGCGCAAAGTAAATCGTTATAAAATCTGAAACAATCGTTGCGACAAGCAAATCGTTATGATAACTAAAGGAGTCGTTATGATAGCAAATCATTATGATCACTGAAGGAATCGTTACGAAAGCAAGTCGTTACGATGATTAAAGGAATCATTACGAAAGCAAGTCATTACGATGACTAAAGGAATTGTTACGAAAGCAAGTCATTACGATGACTAAAGGAATCATTACGAAAGCAAGTCATTACGATGACTAAAGAAATCGTTACGAGAGCAAGTCGTTACGATGACTAAAGGAATCGTTACGAAAACAAGTTGTTACGATGACTCAAGGAATCGTTACGAGAGCAAATCGTTACGATGACTAAAGGAATCGTTACGAAAGCAAGTCGTTACGATGACTAAAGGAATCGTTACGAAAGCAAGTCGTTACGATGACTAAAGAAGTCGATGCACGCAAATCGTTACGCTCTCTTTAAGAAGTCGTTGTAGGAATGATTTCTTTTGAAATCATAAGACGTTTCAGTCTATGAAGAAATCGTTAAGGTGCTTATGAAACGGTTATGAAGAAATCGTTACGGTTCTATTGTAATCGTTATGATCTATAAAAGAAACCGATGTGTATTTAGGCAAATATGATGCTACAGATACAAAGTAAAGATGCTTTCCTATTTTGGCTTCTTTTCCTCTGGTATTAATTTCTGTGCTTAAGACTTGTAGAAAATAGGTTAGTGACCTTTAATTAATGGTTTGATAATTATCACAATAATAAGGTTTGTTAATCACCAAAATAAAAGATGTAATTACTTTTAATTACATGGGGATAGACTGTTCATCAATCTCCCCCTTTTTGGTGATGACAAAACTTTAACAAATTATCAAACTTTAGCAATTAGCACAGATAAATAGATCTCCATATGTATTTCAGAGCTAAAATAATTCTCCCCCTTTTTGTCATTAGCAAAAAAAAATGCAAGGAAAAGACAAAGAAGAAGTGAAAACAACTGAATGAGACAGGAAATGCTATTTGTATTCATTCATTCTGGGAAGGTACAGGGAGATAAAAGGCAGGAGAGAGGAGGGAGGCAAAATGAGAAATGATTTCCCATGCATGTTCTTCCTGCTTTTCAAAAACTTGACGAAATACACCAGGGGCAATAGTGTACTTGGGTCCTATGGAGGGAGCCATTCTCTTCAAATGGAGAGCCAACTGCTCATCAAGGAAATTGGCATAGGCTTCTCTGTCAAGGGAGACTTCTTTGAAGGATATTGAGCCAAAACTAGCTCGAGCAAGCAACTGATCAACTGAAATGGGATAGAAGTTCTGCTTGGCCTTCAGCTCTTGACAGAGGGCTACATAGACTTTATAACGCTCAACCCAAATCTGGAAGGGATCCTGGACTAGGTGAATCGAACTCATGTCTAAAAATGTAGCTTCTAATACTAGAGGGTGACCTTCCCTAGCTTGACATTCATTAAGCGCTAACAGCTGCTGAGCAGAGAGAGGGTAAAATCTGGCCCAGTCTGAAGGTGTCAACCTCTCACATTCTGACAGGATGGGAGCTAGAACCTCAGCCCTGACATGTCCTTGGTGGTATTCTCTGAAGAGAAATCTATGAAATGCCACTTGAAAGCCCTTCTGTACCTTGATTCTGCCCATTACTCTGGCAAAACGTTCAAAGATGATAGACCCAACAGAAGAGTCCATGACTAGAGAGTGAATAGGGGGAAGCAAGATTTCCTCTGGCATCTGAAGGGTGGCAAAGTCCACTTGGATAGCTTCAGAGTGGGTGTCGGCTGAACCAAGTGCATCTATGGCCTGCTTAAACTGGCTAAATTGGACCTTAGGGAGTCGATGGACATATCTATAGTTGTTGAAGAGTTGGAAATGCCTGGACATCTTGATCTCCTTCTGAATGAATGGGGCCCAACAATGCTTGTGATGAATTTGGAACCATTCTAAGAGAGTCAGGGAATGGTCCCTTGGAGGGAATCTAGCAGACTTAGCCAAAACAAATATTTTGTACAACTCTCTGTGCCCCCTAGCCCATTGCTCTTCAGTCTTGGAATGACCAATAGAAAAGATTTTGGATTTTTCAGTTTTGGTGAGAGGGGTATAAGGTAGAATGACATAAAAATGGTCTGAGAGAATAAGAAAAGGAAGGTTGACAAGGGTGGCAAAGACAACCTTCTGAAGATATTCTCTATACAGTGGTTTACTTTTGTTGTCCACTGTGAGAGAAAACCACAGAGGTGGATGAAGAGGTTCAGAGGAAAGAGAGGAGGTAGATGAAATTTTCCTCTTTTTAGGAGCAGAATTAGAAGAGTCTTCCCTATGGATATGATCCCCAACCTTCAGTACAGAACGGAGGATGACTTCTTCAAACTCATCCTTGATTTTCCCAAGATAAGGAGATTCAAGTTGAGCACCCTCAGGAATTATAGTAATGAAAGAGGGTGGAGGAGAAGGATGTAAAAGGGAATGTGAGGTAGTAGGAGGGATATCTGATGGTCCAGAGGATGGTGGACCAGAGGAAGAGGAGGCTCCAGCTGATGATGACACTGGAGGAACCTCAAAGATAGGTGGAGGTGGAGAAATGGGTGTTGAAGATGCAGGTGATGAAGTGGATTGTGAAGGAAAAGGTGTAGGTGATGAGATGGTTCTGGGTTGTGGTTTCTTGAAGGTTTGAGGTGCAGGTGGAGCTGTGGATGCAGGGGTTGAGTGGAGGAAGGAGCTGGGGGCTCAGGAGCTACAGCTTCTGCTCCTTCAACTATGAGCTGCACAGATTCTGACTCCAATGGCCCTGATGGCCCTGACACCTTCTCAACTAGCCCTGAAGGCCCTGAACCACTGACCTCAGCTTGCCCTGAAGGCCCTGATGCTTGTTCATCTGGCCCTGATAGCTCTGAACCACTGACCTCTGCTGGTAGATTAGCTGCTGCCGGCCCAGATGGCCATGCCTCTTGCTCATCTGGCCCTGATGGCCTTGGAACACCTTCTTCACTTCATTGATCAGCAGGAGGTGGAGGAGGAGCTTGTGTTCCAACTGCCTTCAAAATCTCTCAAAGCATTGTCTTCATGCTTCCTAACTCCTTATTGAACCACCTTAGCAGGACAACTCCTTGGATGTGGAGGCTTAGCTCATGAAGATGAGAATTGCAATCAGAGGATCAGCATCTCTTTCTATGACAGGCTTCAAATTTATAATGACTCTTTACCTCATCTATCTCTGATAAGGAGTGTTCGCTAGGAGAGAGACATCTAGAACTTCTGCTGCTTTCCCTTTCTCCTGGGCCTTGTCCATTTGAGGCTGCTGATCTTGGTCATCCTCAGAATCTGAGGAACCGGCAGTCTCACCTTCTCTGAACTGGCTCTCTAGACGATTTTCATTTCCCTCCCCCTGAGTCTCACTGCCCTTCTCAACTTCAGCTTCCCTTTCAGCATGCACACTTTCCATGGGAACTTCAGATTGTGCTGCTGCTGCTGCTTTTTCTTAAACTGGGAGGACTTCTGAAAGAATTTCAGTGTGGCCTGATGCCACAGCACTGACTCCCTGGAACTCCTCTGTCACTGACTGCTCTCCCTCAATGGGAGCATCTTCCATTTCAACATCCTCTTGAACTTGGACTTGCTCCTGCTGCCTTGGAGCTTCTTCCATGACTACATGTTCTGTGGGGACCTCTGCCACAGATTTTTCTAAGCTTGGCTCATGTGCAACTGGCTCCCCCTGAGAGCTGGAGTCAAGTGCATCCCTAAGTAGACTGCCTACTTGGGAAGATGGAAGAGGAACCTCGGAGAATTGCCCAATAGGATCAATGTCTTCAGGAGGAATGTCCTCAATCCTTCTACTGCTTGCTTCTTCTGCTACTGCTGGTACTGCTGCTGCTGCCTCAGATACTGCTGTTGCTTCTGCTACTAGTTCTAGGTCATCTTGGGCTTCACCAAGGATGGTTTCACCCTCAACCGCACCAGTCTTGGACCACACACCATTCACTACAGAAAAGTCATTTTTTCTCAAATTTATGGACCTAATGGCTTGGCCCATCTTTTCAGATACATCTCCCACTACACTTATTCCAAACTGGTGAAAGATTTTCGTCAAGAGATGGGCATATGGAAGTGAGATGTTCAATTTACTTTTTATATCCCACACTTGAGACCTTGAAAACTTCATTCTCTCAATGATCAATTCTGCAGTGTTAATTTCCTGATTCTGGATAGCCCAGTACATCAAGTCTGAATCAGCCTTGGTGCAAGAGGAGAAAGTTGCACTCCTAGGCATAATGATCTGACAAATTATGAAATGCAAAAGCCTATTAAAGGCACTAAGCTGGTTAATATCCAGCTTTCCATCCTTCAGCCTATACTCCGTGCCTATAATTCCCAAACCCTTGACATGAGTGTCCACAGTGTGGACTCCACTGCGACCAAAAGTAGAAACTTCAAATAGAGATGCTAACAGTTCCCTGGTGATCCTGATTTGGGTTCCCTTGACCATAGAAGTCAAGGTCCCATCCTCCTCTTTCTTTAGACAGACATAGAACGCCTTAATAAGATCTGGATAACTTACATCAGAAAGGGTTGCAATCTTCATCCATTTCAGCCTCTGTAGAGCTTCAACCAAACTACCATTCCGTTCTTCTCTAAGTCTGCTAAATCCATTGCCTTGTGCCCGCAAAGCTTTGCCTTGACTGAAGCGAACCTAGCTTGCTCTTCTGCGGTGAGGAATGCAGCTCCATAACCCCCAACACTGTCAGAAACAGTTGAAGAGGCCATGGAATCAAGCAAGAAGAGGTTGGAGGTCTAGAAGGGTGGTTGAAGGAGAAACCCTCAAGAAATTTCTGGCGGGAGAGGTTGAAGGCTTCAAAATCTGGTGGAAGTCGATGCCGGGGGCGAAGGGCTATCACCTCAGGCAAGAAAACGAAAGAGATAAAGAGGGGAGACGAATCGTTCTCACACCGATTACGGGATTTATAAAATAGCGGATAAATGGCCCCTTTTTGAAGAGGTGCACCTTTATGGCAGAAAATGACAAACTCAGGTTTAAAAGAAATAAAGAATTACACAAAACGAACCGACAGGAGAATTTACGCAAGAAGGATAAATGAGAGGTAATTGAGATAATTTTTGCTCACTTCAAGGAGAATAATTAATTGGGCTACAAAATTTAATATTTCAGTATTTAACAGATAAATCTATCACAATTTACACATGTCGAATTCCCTTCTGAGAGAAGTGAACCTCTCTTCGGGTAAGGCTTTTGTGAAGATATCTGCCAACTGATTATTTGTGTCAATAAAGGATATTTCAATATTACCATTAGCTACATGATCACGAATAAAATGATATCTAACCTCAATATGTTTAGTTCTTGAGTGTTGTACTGGATTCTTGGTTAAGTTTATGGCACTTGTGTTGTCACATAATAGTGGAATTGACTTGATGTGCATTCGTAGTCCTCAAGTTGTTGCTTTATCCATAGGAGTTGTGTACAACAACTTCCATCAGCCACGTACTCAGCTTCAGCTGTTGAGAGTGCTACGAAATTCTGCTTCTTGGAGGACCAGGATATCAAGCATCCTGCAAGAAATTGACAACAACCACTGGTACTTTTTCTATCTAGTTTGCATCCAGCATAGTCAGCATCAGAGTACCCTACTAAATTTACTTCACATGATTTTGGATACCAGATACCTAGATCATGAGTTCTAGATAAATATCTGAAAATTCTTTTGACATTAATTAAATGGGATTCTCTAGGGTCTGCTTGATATCTAGCACACATGCATACACTAAATAGTATATCAGGTCTGCTGGCAATTAAGTAAAGTAGAGAACCTATCATACCTCTATAGTTCTTTTGATCTACTTTCTTACCATCTTTGTCACTGTCCATTCTTGTTGAAGTGCTCATTGGTGTTGACAGTGGCTTGGAATTTTCGAATCCAAACTTCTTTAAGAGCTCCTTGGTGTATTTGGTTTAACAAATGTGGGTGCCATCTCCTCCTTGCTTGATTTGTAATCCAAGGAAGTAGTTCAGCTCCCCATCATGCTCATCTCAAATTCTCCCTGCATAAGCTTCTCAAAGTACTTGCAAAGAGATTCATCAGTAGATCCAAAAATATGTCATCTACATAAATTTGTACAGTAGTATGTACTTGACCTTTGACTTATAAATAATGTGCTATCTACTTGTCCTCTAGTGAAACCATGATGTAATAAAAAGGAACTAAGCCTTTCATACCAGGCTCTAGGTGCTTGCTTTAAACCATATAATGCCTTATGAAGTTTAAAAACATGATTTGGAAATTCTGAATCATCAAAACCCGGGGGTTGTTCTACATAAACTTCTTCTTTAATGAAACCATTTAAAAATGCAGACTTGACATCCATTTGAAATAATTTCAAATCTAGAGCAGATGCACATGCAAGTAAAATTCTAATAGCCTCAAGTCTAGCTACAGGTGCATAGGTTTCATCAAAATCTATACCTTCCTCTTGGGAATAGCCTTGAGCAACCAATCTGGCCTTGTTTCTTAAAATCACACTAGTTTCGTCCAATTTATTTATGAACACCCATTTGGTGCCAATAACTGGATGACCTGATGGTCTAGGAACAAGTGACCATACATGGTTTCTTTTGAACTGATTCAGTTCATCTTGCATGGCTAGAATCCAAGACTCATCAGTAAGAGCTTCATTGACTGTCCTAGGCTCTATTTGAGAAACAAATGCTAGGTAATCACAAGGGATTACATTACCTCTTGTTCTTACCCCTATAGATGGATCACCAATAATATTTTTAGGTGGGTGATCTTTCTTGTATCTCCATTCCTTTGGAAGATTTTCATGTTCAATGTCTGTTTGCTGCAAGCCTTCTAGAGGTGGATCTTCCTTATCCTCAATTGATGTGTTTTTTAATTTCTTAGACAAGTCATCTGTATCATCAATGTCACTCTCTGCTTCCTTTCTCAAGGAAGGGTTAGTTTCATCAAAAATAATATGTACAGATTGTTCAATCAATAAGGTGCGTTAATTAAAAACTCTATAACCTTTAGGTTTAGTAGCATACCCCATGAAGATACCTTCATCTAATTTGGCATCCAACTAACCAATGTCTCTTTTGCCATTGTTGTGAATAAAGCATGGACATCCAAAGGTTCTGATGTGACTGATCTTTGGCTTCTTTCCCTTGAACAACTCATATGCAGTCTTCTTCAAGATGGGTCTGATCATTACTCTATTAATGATATAGCTTGCTGTGTTTACTGCTTCAGCCCAGAAATACCTTGGTAAATCATATTCTAACAGCATTGTTATTGCCATATCCAATAAGGTTCTATTCTTTCTCTCAGCGACTCCATTTTGCTGTGGTGTTCTTGGTGCGGAGAAGTTATGCTCAATCCCTTGGTCATCACAGAATTTTGCAAATTTTTCATTTTGAAACTCTCCTCCATGATCTGACCGGATTCCAACAATGCAAAACTTCTTGTCTTTCTGTACTCTTCTACTGAAGCTTACAAAACTATCAAAGGTATCATCTTTATGCTCCAAGAAGGAAACCCATGTGAATCTGGAATAATCATCCACAATAACAATCCAAAATCTTTCCTCAAGACTAGTGGTCCTCATTGGCCCAAATAAATCCATGTGAAGGAGTTCTAAGGTTTAGAGGTGGTAACCACAGTCTTTGACTTGAAGGAACTCTTAGTGTGCTTCCCTTTTGCACATGGTCTGCAGATACCATCCAATTTATTGCTGACCTTTGGCAGACCTTCCACAAGACTTCTCTTTCTGAGCTTATTCATGCCATCCAAACTGCAGTGGCCCAATCTTCTGTGCCACAGCTCAGTTGACTGCTCTTTGCTGGCCGTTAAACAAACGTCTTGATCCTTGAGTTCTTCAAGATAGAGCACATACAGGTTCTTTTCTCTGTTAGCTTCGAAGATTACTGCTCCATCCTTCAGGATACTGCACTTGGACTCTTGGAATTTGATTTGATGACCTTTGTCACAAAGTTGGCTGATGCTTATGAGGTTGTGCTTTAGCCCTTTGACACACAGTACATCTTCAATAATTGTTTTCCCTTTGTTGCTCACAGAACCACTGCCTATCACTGTTCCTTTTCCATTATCTCCATAGGTGATTGTTCCTTCTTCAGCTTGGAGATGAGTGAACAGCTTCATATTCCATGACATATGCCTTGAGCACCCGCTGTCTAGGTACCACTTTAATGCTCGAAGGCTTCCCTGAAAATGAGACATTAAGTTTTCGGTACCCAAGTTCTTTTGGGTCCTTGTTGGTTAGTGTCAACAGTTTCCTTTTTAGTTATCCATTTCTTATGTCTAGTTGGACATGTTAATTTTATATGTCCTAACTTATTGCAATGGCTACAGCAGGACATTTTTTTTACTCTTTCAATATATTTGAAATTGGCCTTGTATGATGTATCTTGTTCAGGTGTAAACTTCGGAGTTGGATATATCTTAGGTGAATTATTGTTTCTTCATTTTCTGGTGGTGTATATCCTAAACCATGTTTCTTCTTTCCTGAACGTCTAGCACCTTTTAATATTAATGAGTTCTTACCATTTGTAAATTTCTCCAATGTGCTTGACAGTTTGTCATTTTCTTCATTTAAAGTTTTAATTTCTTTTTCAGTTCATCTGAACTCTCCTGTTTTTCTAATCTGATTATTTGTTTATTTTTATCTTTTAGATCTTCACATAATAGTTCATTTCTTCTTTTAAGTTCTGTTATTTGTTTTTCTAATTCTTTGTTTTCTGTTTTTAGATCTGAATTAGTATTTTCTAAACATGTAGTATTTTTCTTACTAACTTTTAACAGTTTGTTACTTCCCTATATTTACAGTATAATTCGTTGAAAGCTTCTTCTAGATTATCAGAATCAGAATTATTGCAGGAATTAAAAGATGAATTAGAAGTTACCTTCTCTTCAGTGTTTGCCATAAAAGCCAAGTTGGCTTCTTCTTCTTCATTGTTTGAGCTTGACTCATTGTCTGAGTTGCTGTTGTTGCTCCATGCTGCTGCCATAGCCTTTTTCTTATGCCCCCTGATTTCATGGAGCTTTCTCTCTTTCTGAATTCAGGCTTCTTGAGCTTTGGGCATTCTGCTTTGATATGTCCTGGCTTCTTGCACTCGTAGCATATGGGCTCGCCCTTTTTCTGATCCTTTCCATCTGGTTTCTTGAAGTCCTTATTTATCTTAAAGTGTCTTCTACCATATTGGAACTTCTTCTTTTTTCTAGAATGCGCTGCAGTCTTCTTGATAGCATGGCTTCTTCATCTTCGCAATCATTTGATCTTTCGTCTTCGGCTGATGACTCATCTGATCTGTCTTCTTCTGCTTTAAGAGCATTTGAATGTTTCTTTCTGCTTGAGGATTCTCCTAGTCTCTCCATATTTATTATCTCGTGGGCCATAAGGGAATCCTTTCCAATGAGCTTCTTCCAAAGATTAGCTTCCTCTTCTTTAGATCATTAGCTTCCTCAATGGCTGTTACCTTGGGAGTCCATGTAGATGGAAGAGATCTAAGATTTTTCTGACCATATCTTCAATCTCATAGGTCTTCTCCAGTCCTACTAATCCATTTGTAATGTCTGTGAATCTACTGAACATTTGAGTTATGAACTCTCCTGGCTGCATCTGGAACCTCTCATATTGAGTTGCCAGAATATCTATTCTGGTCTCCTTAACCTTGTCCGTGCATTCATAAGTGATTCTCAATTTTTCCCACATCTCCATTGCGGATTTGCAGGCTGATACTCTATTGAATTATTTCATGCTGAGAGCACAACACATAATGCTTTTAGCCTTACAGTTTAAGGAAATCTTCTTCCTGTCATCATCTGTCCACTGAGCCTTTTCGTTGGTGACTAGGAGATCGCCTTCTTCAACTATGGACCATATTTGTTAGTCATTACCTTGTAGAAAATACTCCATTCTTGTTTTCCAGTAAGCATAGTCTTCTCCATCGAACAATGGTGGTCGGTTGACAGACTGATCTTCATTGTGACCTTGGGCTGTCATGGATCTTTACTCTTCAGACCGTGGATCTTCTTCTTTGTCATAGTGACTCGCTCTGATACCATTGTTGCCTAGTGAGGTAGCCCAGAATTTATCAATTAATACATGTTCACTAAAAACGTTCACAAAGAAATACACTTTGAAGATTGTCAGTGTTAGTAAAGAGAAGCAACAAACACAAGAGGACAATCACACAACAACAGATGTATCCTGGTTCGGACCTCCTTTCCACAGGAGTCCTACGTCCAGTCCCTGAGCAACAACTCAGGATTTTACTAACTAGGGTACATTCCCCCTATGGACACTACAACACCTAGCTCAGCTGGTCTTCTCTTCTTAGCCCGAAGAGGAACAACACCCTGGATACCCCACCAGGTCTTCCTTCACACCAGAAGGGCACACACACACCCTGGATACCACCAGGTCTTCCTTCACACACGAAGGGTACAAGCACAGAAACAAGTAAGTAGGAGATTTAGCCCCTAGATCAAGCTTTGACAAGCCAAGATCTCAAGCAGAGGACTAAGAGCTTAAGGTCTACAAACTAAGCTCACTCTCAGATCCAGACAAGAAATCTACAACAAATGCAGAGAGCAAAGAAGAGCTAATCTAATGGAATGAGGCTTGGCTCTTTCTTGAGTACTCGCAGAAGACTTGATGATCAGAGTGTTCTATCGTTCTCTATCTCGTATCTTTCTTCTGGAGCTCCTTTCATCAATATATAGCTTCAATTTGAAATATAGATGTTGAAGTATCCATTGCCTCTAGCTTTTGGTGGACGTTAGACTGAGTGACACTTGGAAGCTTCCAGTCAATCAGTCCTTTATCCATTTGTTCATGCAAAGAGATAGGATCTTCTGAAGTGTCCTTTGGCTTCTACAAAGTCCAACGTTGTATGACGAATGTTTGTCAAAGACCTGCATACATTAAATGCTAGAACAGTAGACAGCTAGGCTTGTCTCTTGTTGTCAGTCAACGTTGGTGTGAATATTCACCAAAATAGTAATGCCATTTTGCTGTTCAAAAAGGATGCATATAGAATATACACGATAATGGATGATATCGTCTGTATGCATGCAGAGATACGTTCAGTCTTCATTAAATGCATAGTTGACAGAAGAAAAAGTACGAAGACTTTGACTATTCAATTTGTTGAAAGGATAAGTCATATGTCTAGTTGATTGATATGAAATCGATGTATTTATGACTTATGAAATCCTTATGCAACCTAACAAAAAATCGTTATGAGATATGAAAGAATCATTGTGAGATATGAAACAACCGTTGTGAGATTAAGGAAATCATTATGATTACTTAAGAAGTCGATGCGCAAAGCAAATCGTTATAAAATCTGAAACAATCGTTGCGACAAGCAAATCGTTATGATAACTAAAGGAGTCGTTATGATAGCAAATCGTTATGATCACTGAAGGAATCGTTACGAAAGCAAGTCGTTATGATGACTAAAGGAATCATTACGAAAGCAAGTCGTTACGATGACTAAAGGAATCGTTATGAGAGCAAGTCGTTGCGATGACTAAAGGAATCGTTACGAAAGAAAGTCATTACGATGACTAAAGGAATCGTTACGAGAGGAAGTCGTTACGATGACTAAAGGAATCGTTACAAAATCAAGTCGTTACGATTACTAAAGGAATCGTTACGAAAGCAAGTCGTTACGATGACTAAAGAAGTCGATGCACGCAAATAATTACGCTGTCTTTAAGAAGTCGTTGTAGGAACGATTTCTTTTGAAATCATAAGATGTTTCAGTCTATGAAGAAATCGTTAAGGTGCTTATGAAATGGTTATGAAGAAATCGTTACAGTTCTACTGTAATCGTTATGATCTATAAAAGAAACCGATGTGTACTTAGACAAATATGATGCTGCAGATACAATGTAAAGATGCTTACCTATTTTGGCTTCTTTTCCTTTGGTATTAATTCATGTGCTTAAGACTTGTAGAAAATAGGTTAGTGACCTTTAATTAATGGTTTGATAATTATCACAATAATTAGGTTTGTTAATCACCAAAATAAAAGATGTAATTACTTTTAATTACATGGGGATAGACTGTTCATCAATCTCCCCCTTTCTGGTGATGACAAAACATTAACAACTTATCAAACTTTAGCAAATAGCACAGATAAATAGATCTCCATATGTATTTCGGAGCTGCAATAATTCTCCCCCTTTTTGTCTTTAGCAAAAAAAATGCAAGGAAAAGACAAAGAAGAAGAGAAAACAACTGAATGAGACAGGAAATGCTATTTGTATTCATTCATTCTGGGAAGGTACAGGGAGATAAAAGGCAGGAGAGAGGAGGGAGGCAAAATGAGAAATGATTTTCCATGCTTGTTCTTCCTGCTTTTCAAAAACTTGACGAAATACACCAGGGGCAAGAGTGTACTTGGGTCCCATGGAGGGAGCCATTCTCTTCAAATGGAGAGCCAACTGCTCATCAAGGAAATTGGCATAGGCTTCTCTGTCAAGGGAGATTCTTTTGAAGGATATTGAGCCAAAACTAGCTCGAGCAAGAAACTGATCAACTGAAATGGGATAGAAGTTTTGCTTGGCCTTCAGCTCTTGACAGAGGGCTACATAGACTTTATAACGCTCAACCCAAATCTGGAAGGGATCCTGGACTAGGTGAATCAAATTCATGTCTAAAAATGTAGCTTCTGATAATGGAGGGTGACCTTCCCTAGCTTGACATTCATTAAGCACTGACAGCTACTGAGCAGAGAGAGGGTAAAATCTGGCCCAGTCTGAAGGTGTCAACCTCTCACATTCTGACAGGATGGGAGCTAGAACCTCAGCACTAACATGGCCTTGGTGGTATTCTCTGAAGAGAAATCTATGAAATGCCACTTGAAAGCCCTTCTGTACCTTGATTTTTCCCATTACTCTGGCAAAACGTTCAAAGATGATAGACCCAACAGAAGAGTCCATGACCAGAGAGTGAATAGGGGGAAGCAAGATTTCCTCTGGCATCTGAAGGGTGGCAAAGTCCACTTGGATAGCTTCAGAGTGGGCGTTGGCTGAACCAAGTGCATCTATGGCCTGCTTAAACTGTCTGAATTGGACCTCAGGGAGTCGATGGACATATCTATAGTTGTTGAAGAGTTGGAAAAGCCTGGCCATCTTGATCTCCTTCTGAATGAATGGGGCCCAACAATGCTTTTGATGAATTCTGAACCATTCTGAGAGAGTCAGGGAATGGTCCCTTGGAGGGAATCTAGCAGACTTAGCCAAAACAAATATTTTGTACAACTCTCTGTGCCCCCTAGCCCATTGCTCTTCAGTCTTGGAATGACCAATAGAAAAGATTTTGGATTTTTCAGTTTTGATGAGAGGGGTATAAGGTAGAATGACATGTAAATGGTTTGAGAGATTAAGAAAAGGAAGGTTGACAAGGGTGGCAAAGACAACCTTCTGAAGATATTCTCTATACAGTGGTTTATTTTTGTTGTCCACTGTGAGAGAAAACCACAGAGGTGGATGAAGAGGTTCATAGGAAAGAGAGGAGGTAGATGAAATTTTCCTCTTTTTTGGAGCAGAACTACAAGAGTCTGCCCCATGGATATGATCCCCAACCTTCAGTACAGACTGGAGGATGACTTCTTGAAACTCATCCTTGATTTTCCCAAGATAGGGAGATTCAAGTTGAGCACCCTTAGGAATTACAGTAATGAAAGAGGGTGGAGGAGAAGGATGTAAAAGGGAATGTGAGGTAGTAGGAGGGATATCTGATGGTCCAGCGGATGGTGGACCAGAGGAAGAGGAGGCTCCAGCTGATGATGACACTAGAGGAACCTCAAAGATAGGTGGAGGTGGAGAAATGGGTGTTGATGATGCAGGAGATGAAGTGGATTGTGAAGGAAAAGGTGTAGGTGATGAGATGGTTCTGGGTTGTGGTTTCTTGAAGGTTTGAGGTGCAGGTGGAGCTGTGGATGATGAAGGTGGTGATGAAAGTACAGGGGTCTGAGTGGAGGAAGGAGCTGGGGGCTCAGGAGCTACAGCTTCTGCTCCTTCAACTATGAGCTGCACAGATTCTGACTCCAAAGGCCCTGATGGCCCTGACACCTTCTCAACTGACCCTGAAGGCCCTGAACCACTGACCTCAGCTTGCCCTGAAGGCCCTGATGCTTGTTCATTTGGCCCTGATGGCCCTGAACCACTGAGCTCTGCTGGTAGATTAGCTGCTGCCGGCCCTGATGACCATGCCTCTTGCTCATCTGGCCCTGATGGCCTTGGAACACCTTCTTCACTTCTTTGATCAGCAGGAGGTAGAGGAGGAGCTTGTGTTCCAACTGCCTTCAAAATCTCTCAAAGCATTGTCTTCATGCTTCCTAACCTTATTGAACCACTTACAGCAATTTTTTACTTGAGACAACTCCTTGGATGTGAAGGCCTGGCTCATGAAGATGGAATTTACATCGGATTGCAATGAGCAGAGGATCTCCCCTTGAGCATCCAATCTTTCTATGACAGGCTTCAAATTTATAATGACTCTTTACCTCATCTGTCTCTGATAAGGAGTGTCTTCTAGGAGAGGGACATCTGGAACTTCTGCTGCTTTCCCTTTCTCTTGGGCCTTGTCCATTTGAGGCTACTGATATTGGTCATCCTCAGAATCTGAGGAAATGACAGTCTCACCTTCTCAGAACTGGTTCTCTGGGGGATTTTCATTTCCCTCCCCCTGAGTCTCACTGCCCTTCTCAACTTCAGCTTCCCTTTCAGCAAGCACACTTTCCATAGGAACTTCAGATTGTGCTGCTGCTTCTTCTTGAACTGGGAGGACTTCTGAAAGAATTTCAGTGTGGCCTGATGCCACAGCACTAACTCCCTGGAACTCCTCTGTCACTAACTGCTCCCCCTCAATGGGAGCATCTTCCATTTCAACATCCTCTTGAACTTGGACTTGCTCCTGATGTCTTGGAGCTTCTTCCATGACTACACCTTCTGTGGGGACCTCTGCCACAGATTTTTCTAAGCTTGGCTCATGTGCAACTGGCTCCCCCTGAGAGCTGGAGTCCAGTGCATCCCTAAGTAGACTGCCTACTTGGGAAGATGGAAGAGGAACCTCTAAGAATTGCCCAATGGGCTCAATGTCTTCAAGAGGAATGTCCTCAATCCTTCTACTGCTTGCTTCTTCTGCTACTGCTGGTACTGCTGTTGCTGCCTCAGATACTGTTGCTACTTCTGCTACTGGTTCTAGGTCATCTTGGGGTTCACCAAGGATGGTTTCACCCTCAACCGCACCAGTCTTGGACCACACACCATTCACTACAGAAAAGCCATTTTTTCTCAAATTTCTGGACCTAATGGCTTGGCCCATCTTTTCAGATACATCTCCCACTACACTTATTCCAAACTGATGAATGATTTTGGTCAGAAGATGGGCATATAGAAGTGAGATGTTCAATTTGCTTTTTATATCCCACACTTGAGACCATGCAAACTTCATTCTCTCAATGATCAATTCTGCAGTGTTAATTTCCTGATTCTGGATAGCGCAGTACATCAGGTCTGAATCAGCCTTGGTGCAAGAGGAGAAAGTTGCACTCCTAGGCACAATGATCTGACAAATTATGAAATGCAAAAGCCTATTAAAGGCACTGAGCTGGTTAATATCCAGCTTTCCATCCTTCAGCCTATACTCTGGGCTTATAATTCCCAAACCCTTGACATGAGTGTCCACAGTGTGGACTCCACTGCGACCAAAAGTAGAAACTTCAAATAGAGATGCTAACAATTCCCTGGTGATCCTGATTTAGGTTCCCTTGACCATAGTAGTCAGGGTCCTATCCTCCTTTGTCTTCAGACAGACATAGAATGCATTAAAAAGATCTGGATAACTTACATAAGAAAGGGTTGCAATCTTCGTCCATTTTAGCCTCTGTAGAGGTTCAACCAAATTGCCCATTCCGTTCTTCTCCAAGTCTACTAAATCCACTGCCATGTGCCCGCAAAGCTTTGCCTTAACTGAAGCGAACCTAGCTTGCTCTTCTACGCTGAGGAATGCAGCTCTGTAACCCCCAACACTGCCGAAAATAGTTGAAGAGGCCATGGAATCAAGCAAGAAGAGGTTCTGGATGTCTAGAAGGGTGGTTGAAGGAGAAACCCTCAAGAAATTTCTAGCGGGAGAGGTTGAAGGCTTCAAATTTGGTGGAAGTCGATGCCAGGGGCGAAGGGTTATTGCCTCAGGCAAGAAAACGAAAGAGATAAAGAGGGGAGACGAATCGTTCTCACACCAATTATGGGATTTATGAAATAGCGGATAAATGCCCCCTTTTTGAAGAGGTGCGCCTTTATGGCAGAAAACGACAAACTCAGGTTTAAAAGAAATAAAGAATTACACAAAACGAACTGACAGGAGAATTTACGCAAGAAGGATAAATGAGAGATAATTGAGATAATTTTTGCTCACTTCAAGGAGAATAATTAATTGGGCTCTGAAATTTTATATTTCAGTATTTAACAGATAAATCTATCACAATTTACACATGCCTAATTCCCTTCTGAGAGAAGTGAACCTCTCTTCGGGTAAGACTTTTGTGAAGATATCTGCCAACTGATTATTTGTGTCAATAAAGGATATTTCAATATTACCATTAGCTATATGATCATGAATAAAATGATATCTAACCTCAATGTGTTTGGATCTTGAGTGTTGTACTGGATTCTTGGTTAAGTTTATGGCACTTATGTTGTCACATAATAGTGGAATTGACTTGATGTGCATTCCGTAGTCCTCAAGTTGTTGCTTTATCCATAGGAGTTGTGTACAACAACTTCCAGCAGCCACGTACTCAACTTCAGCTATTGAGAGTGCTACTGAATTCTGCTTCTTGGAGGACCAGGATATCAATCATTCTGCAAGAAATTGACAACAACCACTGGTGCTTTTTCTATCTAGTTTGCATCTAGCATAGTCAGCATCAGAGTACCCTACTAAATTTACTTCACATGATTTTGGATACCAGATACCTAGATCATGAGTTCTAGATAAATATCTGAAAATTCTTTTGACATTAATTAAATGGGATTCTCTAGGGTCTGCTTGATATCTAGCACACATGCATACACTAAATAGTATATCAGGTCTGCTGGCAGTTAAGTAAAGTAGATAACCTATCATACCTCGATAGATCTTTTGATCTACTTTCTTACCATCTTTGTCACTGTCCATTCTTGTTGAGTGCTCATTGGTGTTGACAGTGGCTTGGAATTTTCGAATCCAAACTTCTTCAAGAGCTCCTTTGTATCACCCCGGAAATTTTAATTACATAAAAATTCAAAATAAATGGAAATAAACAATTTCCGTAATATCATAGTATTTTAACATACGTATCATTATCGTATGTGCTAAAACACGTAAGAAAATTCCGTAAAAATTATAAGTCAGCCCCAAACATTGTTACTAAATGTTTCACAAAGAAATTTGTGCCAAGAAAAATCGTATTAGCCAAGTTCAAAGTGTTTTGCGACTTATTATCGTAATTCATGAATAAGTCGAAAAATCATTATCACACGTACTTGGATGAGTCGGAAAATTAAATAAAAATCATAAACGGACTTCAAATAATATCCTCTAATGACCCATCAATAATTTGGGTCAATAAAAATCATTTGGGCTAGGTTTAAGAGTTAAGGTGACCGATTATCCAAATTAGGAAACAAGTCGGAAAACCGTCAACACGGAAATACGACACAATCAAAAATTTAAATAAAAGTGTGGGAGGGACTCCCAACATTATATATTAAAGACCCAATATCATAATTGGGTCAATGGACATCATTTGGCCTAATAATGAAAGAAAACTAGAAAATGCAAGGGAAATTCGTAACTCTAAATAGGCTAAAATTAGACAGAGGCAATTTGAGTTAAATTGGGATGCAATCATGCATTCTTGGCAACCCAAATTCGTGCCTAATTATGGGGGGAGGTTTCCTAAAGCCTCACACACTCTAAGGGAGGAAGAAATCCTCAAAAATAGGAAACTAACCTGTCAAAACCGCAACTGGGCATTCCTAGTCATAGTAGGACTCCTAAAACACCATGGTTGCTTAAATACTCTTCACCAAACCCTAGGAACGAGTTTTAGAACTTTTGGGGTCGTGGGGAGAAGTTCTTGGTGGCTGGGGAGCAAGAGATCATCCACACCAAACCGTTCTTCTTCCCCGTTGTGTCTGCTGCGACATGCACAAAACATCATCTTGAAGTCGACCAAAGGTGAGTCAAACCTAAACCAAACTTTGCAAGGCTTATATCCCTGGAAAGAGGGTCACGTATACATTCTAACCCAAGTGGAATGCCCAAATTCCATGTAGTATACACGGAGCAGTAAGAGTTCTCCTCCGAGTGGTCTGAACACGGGTTTTCTGGAAAAATGAGAGTTCTTCAACCCATAAGGTAGGTTTTCTCGGGCCAAACCTTAATATATCCTATACCAATGTGTAGAGCATCAAGTTAACTTTCGTTTCCTACTGGTTTCATCGAATTCTAATGAGTATATTTTGAGTTATAAACGTTTTCCCAAAGTCGTGCACTGTTAGGGCTTTTTCCGTTCTTCATATCATGCCCACGATTCAAGACTGAATTTGATTAAACTTCCTTCACAAAAGTTTTTCTACTTGAAGTCATGATCATATTTTATGTTGGAAGTTTTGTCCAAACATCTTTGGTTAGAGAGTTATAGGCGTGGGAAGAGAGTCACAGCATGATACTGGGATTTCGGGCTACACTTGACTTTCTGTTCTTTATATGTTTTCTCGGGATTCGAGACCGAATTAGATCAAACTCTCAACATCAAAGTTCTTCTACTAGTTGTCCTCCTCATCTTTTGTGTTGAACGTTAGAGAGTTATAAGAGGAGGAAGTGAATCGCTGCATGAGTCGTGTTTTCTGGTTACACCTGACCATGTGTTTTGTTCTGAAAGGGCCACTAGTGTCGACACTACTTGAGGTAGTGTCGACACACTGTCCCAAAACAGCCCAGAAAGTGTTCTGGGAAGCTCTCTAGTGTCGACACTACCTCATCTAGTGTCGACACAATGTCCCAGTTTGACCCAGAAAGTTCTGGGAAGCTGATCTAGTGTCGACACTACCTGATCTAGTGTCGACACACTGTCCCATGTTTTCCAAAAGGTTTTCTGGAACCTGTCTCTAGTGTCGACACTACTTGAACTAGTGTCGACACTACTTGACCAGTTTTTCATGTTTTTGCTTTGTGTTCGAAGCATGGTGTCGACAGCAGCATGGGTTGTGTCGACACTACCTTTGCAAAATATTGCATGTCTTGGGTCTGTTCATTACATAATGGCTATTTAATGGCTTAAAAGTGTTTAACCCATTGAAAAATCCTTAATTACATGAATATTATTCTAATTGCTTTCTTAATGAATTAATCATACATGAAACTTGTGATTTACTCTTGTTACCATTCCAGCTTGATTTAAATGATAAATTTTATCTTAAAATCTTGTAAACCCATATGTAGTTAAATGCATTGTTCACTGCATGCTGTCATGTTAAGTATTTTCCGTGAGTTTGAGACCGACGGATTGTGAATTTACACGTGCATCTCTACACACTTATACATCTAGGGCGTGCACTTCCTTCTCTTCTTGTTCTCGTGAGTGTGAATTGCCATCTAGACTACAGCCATTAATGTAAAGATTGAACTAAATTGTAAATCTTATCGTTCAGCTGCCGAATTTATCTCTTGACCACTGTTCTCATGAAATCATGTTCTATTACTTGTTCCCATCATCATCATGAACATGACATTACACTTGCTACATTTTGAAACTCTCATTGGCCATTATTTATGACTGTGGGTATCTACATTTAAAATTTTACATGAGATGGCTGACAGGGCATGGCGTGTGTCTAAGGGCTCCAGTCTAACCCCAATGACGGAGAGTCATAAATATACTGTTAACCATGGTGTATAATGATTACTGGCATTGCATCTGCACTGGGAGTACTTTCTTGCTTGTTGAATGTTAGATACATAACCACATACACGTGTCTTGGTGTACATTCTTGATGGATCTTTTCTTAGTGTACATTGGTGTCTACGTGCCTGATTAGTGTTACTTGAACGTGCTTGTGCAATCTTGCTTGCTTGCTTGCGTGATATGGCCATCCTGCATTTATTGTAACTAGTGATATCTTGTTTTCTTGAAAACTATTGACATCAAGTGAAATCTTGCGTGCTTGTACAAAGTGATCTATTGCTAGTTCTTTCTGGTTATCTTGTTCAAAAATCTTATTCTATCTTGTTCACTCTATCCAGCTTGTTTTATATATCATGTTTTAATGAGTTTTATTCGTACTTGCATGTCATTCATCGTGCTTGCCTAGTTCTAAAATGTTAATCACTTATATCATTGCCCGCACATTGAGATATAAATCCTACTGGGCTAGTTTGCTCATCCCCTACCTTTTCCCAATCTAGGTGACTATGAAGTTCAAGAGGAAGAGCAAGTCGAGGATAGGAATGCATCCGAGTGATGAGCGTCCCAATTATGAGTCTAGTTATCGTAGTTTATTTTGAGAGTTAGAACATGTAGTAGGAAGTGAGGGGTAAATGTGCTTTCTTTTTTATTTGAGTCTCAGTCTTGTACTAGTTTCCAATTTTTATAAGTTGAGTTGAAATTGAATGCAGTTTTTATTGAGTTCAACATTTGTGCCCTATTATGATGTTGTGTTGATACACATTTAGTGCGTGCTAGCTAGAGGCTTATTTGCCGACTGTCCACGTCTCGGGATATCGACCCGAATTCTCCGACATAACATCCGCTGCGTAGTTCTCGGGATGTGACAGTTAAGTGGTATCAGAGCCTAGGTTATATCAAATAGGATATGTCTCAAGATTAGGAGATACCTATGGAACCTAGGTCATGGAAATTTAATATAGTACCTGGTGAGAATGGGTAGAGACTGGGAATATGTTAGAAAGAATTAAACACTCCTACCCATTGACTCTTATAATGTATCTAGAGACAATAATTGGTTTCCATCCTTTTCTCAGGAACCCTCATAACACTCTCACTCAACTGCAATGGTTCGCAACCAGTGGCAAGCTATGCAAGACACTGTGGCTGGACTTACTCAGGCCCTGCAAAATGTAGTTCAGGCTGGAAATCAGGCTGGAGCTGCAAGGAACGAAGCCGGTGATCTGCACCGAAATTTTAGGAGTTTAAACCCTCCTCGTTTCTCTGGATCCCCTGACCCAGATGAAGCAGAAAATTGGCAAGAGGAGATCGAAAGGATTTTCCAAGTAATGCAATGCAACAACAGGGAGAAAGTGGTACTGGCCACTTTCCAATTTACCAAGGATGCTCGAGCATGGTGGAAGGCCACGTCGGCCCACCTGCCAAACGTAGCTGAACTAGAGTGGGCTGGATTCCTGGAGATATTTCGAGGAAAGTATTTCTCTGAGAGAGTCAAGGAGAAGAAGGCAGCAGAGTTTGCCGCACTAAAACAGAAAGGGATGTATGTGGCTGAGTATGAGGCTCAGTTCGCACGACTTGTTGTATATGCCCCACATTTGGTGGGAACAGAAAGATTAAAGGCTAACTGTTTCATGGACGGGCTCAGGCCCATGTTCATTGAAATGCTCGGACCACACAATATTCAAACTTACACTGAGATGGTCCAAAGAGCTCAACTGGTAGAAGACACTATGGCTAAGGTGGAAGGCATGAGGGGGAAGGACATCTCAAGGCCGACCTTTATAAAAAGGGGAGCAGTCGATACAACTGGAACTTTCCCCAATAACAACAATAATAACTACAACAACAACAAAAGGCCAACCACGGGGAAGGACTATAGCATGGAGAAAAAGATCAAAGTAGAAGAAACAATGATGGTTGAATATTGTAAATTTTGCAACAAGCCTGGGCATCAAGCGGACAAGTGCTGGAAGAAGGCCGGGGCTTGCCTGCGATGCGGGAGTCACGAACATCGTATACCGAACTGTCCTATGTTAAAAGACCAAGTTGGAAGGAACCAAGGAGTGGTACAGCGTCAAGGACGTGTGAATGCAATGACGCAAGCAGAACTTCCGGAAGGAGGTATGATTGTTAAACCCCTAGCTGATCTTATGATGTTTTCTTATTAGTACATAGGGAGGAATTAGAAAGGAATAATCTAGTGGTTATAACCTAGTTCATCTGGTGGTTTAAGATGGAGTTATAACAACTGTGAAAGGAAAACAGGAGTGGAAGGAACCAAAACAATAATACGGTGGCCATAGGTGTAGATGTTGGACTAGCATCCATGATGCTGAAATAAGTTGGAAGAATTAAATCTGAAACGACCTCAAGGATCATAACCATCCAAAAGCCAACTAATGACTTATGAATTTGGGGACCAAATTCTCTTAAGTGGGGGAGGGTGTAGCACCCCGGAAATTTTCATTACATAAAAATTCAAAATAAATGAAAATAAATAATTTCCATAATATCATAGTAATTTAACATACGTATCATTATCGTATGTGCTAAAACAAGTAAGAAAATTCCGTAAAAAATATAAGTCAGCCCCAAACATTGTTACTAAATGTTTCACAAAGAAAGTTGTGCCAAGAAAAATCATATTAGCCAAGTTCAAAGTGTTTTGCGACTTATTATCGTAATTCATGAATAAGTCGAAAAATCATTATCACACGTACTTGGATGAGTCGGAAAATTAAATAAAAATCATAAACGGACTTCAAATAATATCCTCTAATGACCCATCAATAAATTTGGGTCAATAAAAATCATTTGGGCTAGGTTTAAGAGTTAAGGTGACCGATTATCCAAATTAGGAAACAAGTCGGAAAACCGTTAACACGGAAATACGACGCAATCAAAATTTAAATAAAAGTGTGGGAGGGACTCCCAACATTATATATTAAAGACCCAATATCATAATTGGGTCAATGGACATCATTTGGCCCAATAATGAAAGAAAACTAGAAAATGCAAGGGAAATTCGTAACTCTAAATAGGCTGAAATTAGAAAGACGCCATTTGAGTTAAATTGGGATGCAATCATGCATTCTCGGCAACCCAAATTCATGCCTAACTATGGGGGGAGGTTTCCTAAAGCCTCACACACTCTAAGGGAGGAAGAAATCCTCAAAAATAAGAAACTAACCTGTCAAAACCGCAACTGGGCTTTCCTAGTCATAGTAGGACTCCTAAAACACCATGGTTGCTTAAATACTCTTCACCAAACCCTAGGAACGAGTTTTAGAACTTGCTGGGGTCATGGGGAGAAGTTCTTGGTGGCTGGGGAACAGGAGATCATCCACACCAAGCCGTTCTTCTTCCCCGTTGTGTCTGTTGCGACCTGCATAGACCATCATCTTGAAGTCGACCAAAGGTGAGTCAAACCTAAAGCAAACTTTGCAAGGCTTATACCCCTGGAAAGAGGGTCAAGTCTACATTCTAACCCAGTGGAATGCCCAAATTCCATGCAGTATACACGGAGCAGTAAGAGTTCTCCTCCAAGTGGTCTGAACACGGGTTTTCTGGAAAAATGAGACTTCTTAAACCCATAAGGTAGGTTTTCTCAGGCCAAACCTTAATATATCCTATACCAATGTGTATATCATCAAGTTAACTTTCATTTCCCACTGGTTTCATTGAATTCTAATGAGTATATTTTGAGTTATAAGTGTTTTCCCAAAGTCGTGCACTGTTAGGGCTTTTTCCGTTCTTCATATAATGCCCATGATTCAAGACTGAATTTGACTAAACGTCCTTCACAAAAGTTTTTCTACTTCAAGTCACGATCATCTTGTATGTTGGATGTTTTGTCCAAACATCTTTGGTTGGAGAGTTACAGGCATGGGAAGAGAGTCACAGCATGATACTGGGATTTCGGGCTACACTTGACTTTCTATTCTTCATATGTTTTCTTGTGATTTGCGACCGAATTAGATCAAACCCTCAACATCAAAGTTCTTCTACTAGTTGTCCTCTTCATCTTTTGTGTTGAACATGTTGTCTAAATGTCATTCTTTAGAGAGTTATAAGAGGTGGAAGTGAATCACTGCATGAGACGTGTTTTCTGGTTACACCTGACCATGTGTTTTGTTCTGGAAGGGCTACTAGTGTCGACACTACTTGAGGTAGTGTCGACACACTGTCCCAAAACAGCCCAGAAAGTGTTCTGGGAAGCTCTCTAGTGTCGACACTACCTCATCTAGTGTCGACACACTGTCCCAGTTTGACCCAGAAAGTTCTGGGAAGCTGATCTAGTGTCGACACTACCTGATCTAGTGTCGACACACTGTCCCATGTTTTCCAAAAGGTTTTCTGGAACCTGTCTCTAGTGTCGACACTACTTGAACTAGAGTCGACACTACTTGACCAATTTTTCATGTTTTTACTTTGTGTTCGAAGCATGGTGTCGACAGCAGCATGGGTTGTGTCGACACTACCTTTGCAAAATATTGCATGTCTTGGGTCTGTTCATTACATAATGGCTATTTAATGGCTTAAAAGTGTTTAACCCATTGAAAAATCCTTAATTACATGAATATTATTCTAATTGCTTTCTTAATGAATTGATCATACATGAAACTTGTGATTTACTCTTGTTACCATTCCAGCTTGATTAAAATGATAAATTTTATCTTAAAATCTTGTAAACCCATATGTAGTTAAATGCATTGTTCACTGCATGCCGTCATGTTAAGTATTTTCCGCGAGTTTGAGACCGACGGATTGTGAATTTACACGTGCATCTCTACACACTTATACATCTAGGGCGTGCACTTCCTTCTCTTCTTGTTCTCGTGAGTGTGAATTGCCATCTAGACTAAAGCCATTAATGTAAAGATTGAACTAAATTGTAAATCTTATCGTTCAGCTGCCGAATTTATCTCTTGACCACTATTCTCATGAAATCATGTTCTATTACTTGTTTCCATCATCATCATGAACATGACATTACACTTGCTACATTTTGAAACTCTCATTGGCCATTATTTATGACTGTGGGTATCTACATTTAAAATTTTACATTAGATGGCTGACAGGGCACGGCGTGTGTCCAAGGGCTTCAGTCTAGCCCCAATGATGGAGAGTCATAAATATACTGTTAACCATGGGGTATAATGATTACTGGCATTGCATCTGCGCTGGGAGTACTTTCTTGCTTGTTGAATGTTAGATACATAACCACATACACATGTCCTGGTGTACATTCTTGATGGATCTTTTCTTGGTGTACATTGGTGTCTACGTGCCTGATTAGTGTTACTTGAACGTGCTTGTGCAATCTTGCTTGCTTGCTTGCGTGATATGGCCATCCTGCATTTATTGCAATTAGTGATATCTTGTTTTCTTGAAAACTATTGACATCAAGTGAAATCTTGCGTGCTTGTACAAAGTGATCTATTGCTAGTTCTTTCTGGTTATCTTGTTCAAAAATCTTATTCTATCTTGTTCACTCTATCCAGCTTGTTTTATATATCATGTTTTAATGAGTTTTATTCGTACTTGCATGTCATTCATTGTGCTTGCCTAGTTCTAAAATGTTAATCACTTATATCATTGCCCGCACATTGAGATATAAATCCTACTGGGCTAGTTTGCTCATCCCCTACCTTTTTCCAATCTAGGTGACTATGAAGTTCAAGAGGAAGAGCAAGTCGAGGATAGGAATGCATCCGAGTGATGAGCGTCCCAATTATGAGTCTAGTTATCGTAGTTTATTTTGAGAGTTAGAACATGTAGTAGGAAGTGAGGGGTAAATGTACTTTCCTTTTTATTTGAGTCTCAATCTTGTACTAGTTTCCAATTTTTATAAGTTGAGTTGAAATTGAATGCAGTTTTTATTGAGTTCAACATTTGGGCCCTATTATGATGATGTGTTGATACACATTTAGTGCGTGCTAGATAGAGGCTTATTTGCCGACTGTCCACGTCTCAGGATATCGACCCGAATTCTCCGAAATAACATCCGCTGCATAATTCTCGGGACGTGACATCCTTGGTGTATTTGGTTTGACAAATGTGGGTGCCATCTCCTTCTTGCTTGATTTATAATCCAAGGAAGTAGTTCAGCTCCCCCATCATGCTCATCTCAAATTCTCCCTGCATAAGCTTCTCAAAGTACTTGCAAATAGTTTCATCAGTAGATCCAAAAATTATGTCATCTACATAAATTTATACAAGTAGTATGTGCTTGACCTTTGACTTTATAAATAAAGTGCTATCTACTTGTCCTCTAGTGAAACCATGATCTAATAAAAAGGAACTAAGCCTTTCATACCAGGCTCTAGGCGCTTGCTTTAAACCATATAATGTCTTATAAAGTTTAAAAATATGATTTGGAAATTCTGAATCATCAAAACCTGGGAGCTGTTCTACATAAACTTCTTCTTTAATGAAACCATTTAAAAATGCAGACTTGACATCCATTTGAAATAATTTCAAATCTAGAGCAGATGCATATGCAAGTAAAATCCTAATAGCCTCAAGTCTAGCTACAGGTGCATAGGTTTCATTGAAATCTATACCTTCCTCTTGGGAATAGCCTTGAGTAACCAATCTGGCCTTGCTTCTTAAGATCACAGCAGTTTCGTCCAATTTATTTCTGAACACCCATTTGGTGCCAATAACTGGATGACCTAATGGTCTAGGAACAAGTGGTCATACATGGTTTCTTTTGAACTGATTCAGTTCATCTTGCATGGCTAGAATCCAAGACTCATCAGTAAGAGCTTCATTGACTATCCTAGGCTCTATTTGAGAAACAAATGCTAGGTAATCACAAGGGATTACATTACCTCTTGTTCTTACCCCTACAGATGGATCACCAATAATATTTTCAGGTGGGTGATCTTTCTTGTATCTCCATTCCTTTGGAAGATTTTCATGTTCAATGTCTGTTTGCTGCAAGTCTTCCAAAGGTGGATCTTCCTTGTCCTCAATTGATGTGTTCTTTAATTTCTTAGACAAGTCATCTATATCATCAATGTCACTCTCTCCTTCCTTTCTCAAGGAAGGGTTAGTTTCATTAAAAATAATATGTACAGACTGTTCAATCAATAAGGTGTGTTTATTAAACACTCTATAACCTTTAGGTTTAGTAGCATACCTCATGAAGATGCCTTCATCTGATTTGGCGTCCAACTTACCAATGTCTATTTTGCCATTGTTGTGAATGAAGCATGGACATCCAAAGGTTCTGAAGTGACTGATCTTTGGCTTCTTTCCCTTGAACAACTCATATGCAGTCTTCTTCAAGATAGGTCTGATCATTACTCTATTAATGATATAGCTTGTTGTGTTTACTGCTTCAGCCCAGAAATACCTTGGTAAATCATATTCTGACAGTATTGTTCTTGCCATATCCAATAAGGTTCTATTCTTCCTCTCAGCGACTCCATTTTGCTGTGGTGTTCTTGGTGCTGAGAAGTTATGCTCAATCCCTTGGTCATCACAGAATTTTGTAAATTTATTATTTTGAAACTCTCCTCCATGATCTGACCAGATTCCAACAATGCAAAACTTCATGTCTTTCTGCACTCTTCTACTGAAGCTTACAAAACTATCAAAGGTATCATCTTTATGCTCCAAGAAAAAAACCCATATGAATCTGGAATAATCATCCATAATAACAAATCCAAAATTCTTTCCTCCAAGACTAGTGGTCCTCATTGGCCCAAATAAATCCATGTGAAGGAGTTCTAAGGGTTTAGAGGTGGTTACCACAGTCTTTGACTTGAAGGAACTCTAAGTGTGCTTCCCTTTTGCACATGGTCTGCAGATACCATCCAATTTATTGTTGTCCTTTGGCAGACCTTCCACAAGACTTCTTTTTCTGAGCTTATTCATGCCATCCAAACTGCAGTGGCCCAATCTTATGTGTCACAGCTCAGTTGACTGCTCTTAGCTGGCTGCTAAACAAACGTCTTGATCCTTGAGTTCTTCAAGATAGAGCACATACAGGTTCTTTTCTCTGTTAGCTTCGAAGATTACTGCTCCATCCTTCAGGATACTGCACTTGGACTCTTGGAACTTGATCTGATGACCTTTGTCACAAAGTTGGCTGATGCTTATGAGGTTGTGCTTTAGCCCTTTGACACACAGTACATCTTCAATAATTGTTTTCCCTTTGTTGCTCACAGAACCACTGCCTATCACTGTTCCATTTCCATTATCTCCATAGGTGACTGTTCCTTCTTCAGCTTGGAGATGAGTGAATAGCTTCCTATTCCCTGACATATGCCTTGAGCACCGCTGTCCAGGTACCACTTTGATGCTCGAAGGCTTCCCTGAAAATGAGACATTAAGTTTTAGGTACCCAAGTTCTTTTGGGTCCTTGTTGGTTAGTGTCAACAGTTTCCTTTTTAGTTATCCATTTCTTATGTCTAGTTGGACATGTTAATTTTATATGTCCTAACTTATTGCAATGGCTACAGCAGGACATTTTTGTTACTCTTTCAATATATTTGAAATTGGCTTTGTATGTTGTATCTTGTTCAGGTGTAAACTTCGGAGTTGGATATATCTTAGGGTGAATTATTGTTTCTTCATTTTCTGGTGGTGTATATCCTAAACCATGTTTCTTCTTTCCTGAACGTCTAGAACCTTTTAATATTAATGAGTTCTTACCATTTGTAAATTTCTCCAATGTGCTTGACAGTTTGTCATTTTCTTCATTTAAAGTTTTAATTTCTTTTTTCAGTTCATCTAAACTCTCCTGTTTTTCTAATCTGATTATTTGTTTATTTTTATCTTTTAGATCTTCACATAATAGTTCATTTCTTCTTTTAAGTTCTGTTATTTGTTTTTTATAATTCTTCGTTTTCTATTTGTAGATCTGAATTAGTGTTTTCTAAACATGCAGTATTTTTCTTACTAATTTTTAACAGTTTTGTTACTTCTTTATATTTACAGTATAATTCGTTGAAAGCTTCTTCTAGATTATCAGAATCAGAATTATTGTAGGAATCAAAAGATGAATCAGAAGTTACCTTCTCTTCAGTGTTTGCCATAAAAGCCAAGTTGGCTTCTTCTTCTTCACTGTTTGAGCTTGACTCATTGTCTAAGTTGTTGTTGTTGCTCCATGCTGCTGCCATAGCCTTTTTCTTATGCCTCTTGAATTTCTTGGAGCTTTCTCTCTTTCTGAATTCAAGCTTCTTGAGCTTTGGGCATTCTGCTTTGATATGTCCTGGCTTCTTGCACTCGTAGCATATGGGCTCGCCCTTTTTCTGATCCTTTCCATCTGGTTTCTTGAAGTGCTTATTTTTCTTAAAGTGTCTTCTACCATATTGGAACTTCTTCTTTTTGGCTAGAATGCGTTGCAGTCTTCTTGATAGCATGGCTTCTTCATCTTCGCAATCATTTGATCTTTCGTCTTCGGCTGATGACTCATCTGATTTGTCTTCTTCTGCTTTAAGAGCATTTGAATGTTTCTTTCTGCTTGAGGATTCTCCTAGTCTCTCCATATTTATCTGGTGGGCCATAAGGGATCCAATGAGCTTTTCCAAAGACATCTTCTTTAGATCATTAGCTTCCTCAATGGCTGTAACCTTGGGAGTCCATGTAGATGGAAGAGATCTAAGGATTTTTCTGACCATATCTCCAATCTCATAGGTCTTCCCTAGTCCTACTAATCCATTTGTAATGTCTGTGAATCTACTGAACATTTGAGTTATGGACTCTCCTGGCTGCATCTGGAACCTCTCATATTGAGTTATCAGAATATCTATTCTGGTCTCCTTAGCCTTGTCCGTGCCTTCATAAGTGATTCTCAATTTTTCCTACATCTCCATTATGGATTTGCAGGCTGATACTCTATTGAATTCTTTCTTGCCGAGAGCACAGCACAGAATGCTTTTAGCCTTACAGTTTAAGGAAATCTTCTTTTTGTCATCATCTGTCCACTGAGCCTTTTCGTTGGTGACTAGGAGATCGCCTTCTTCAACTATGGACCATATTTGATAGTCATTACCTTGTAGAAAATACTCCATTCTTGTTTTCCAGTAAGCATAGTCTTCTCCATCGAACAATGGTGGTCGGTTGACAGACTGACCTTCATTGTGACCTTGGGTTGTCATGGATCTTCACTCTTCAGATCGTTGGATCTTCTTCTTTGTCGAAGAGACTCGCTCTGATACCACTTGTTGCCCAGTTAGGTAGCCCAGAGGGGGGGTGAATGGGTCTTTAAAATTTATCAATTAATACCTGTTCACTAAAAACGTTCACAAAAAAATACACTTTGAAGATTGTTAGTGTTAGTAAAGAGAAGCAACAAACACAAGAGGACAATCACACAACACCAGATATATCCTGGTTCGGACCTTCTTTCCATAGGATTCCCACGTCCAGTCCCTGAGCAACAGCTCAAGATTTTACTAACTAAGGTACAGTCCCCCTATGGACACTACAACACCCAGCTCAGCTGGTCTTCTCTTCTTAGCCCGAAGAGGAACAACACCCTGGATACCCCACCAGGTCTTCCTTCACACCAGAAGGGCACACACACACCCTGGATACCACTAGGTCTTCCTTCACACACGAAGGGTACAAGCACAGAAACAAGTAAGCAGGAGATTTAAACCCTAGATCAAGCTTTGACAAGCTAAGATCTGAAGCAGAGGACTGAGAGCTTAAGGTCTACAAACTAAGCTCACTCTCAGATCCAGACAAGCTCTCTTGAAAATCTACGACAAATGCAGAGAGCAAAGAAGAGCTAATCTAATGGAATGAGGCTTGGCTCTTTCTTGAGGACTCGCAAAAGACTTGATGATCAGAGTGTTTCTATATGACTATCGTTCTCTATCTCGTATCTTTCTTCTGGAGCTCCTTTCATCAATATATAGCTTTAGTTTGAAATATAGACGTTAAAGTATTCGTTGCCTCTAGCTTTTGGTGGACGTTAGACTGAGTGGCACTTGGAAGCTTCCAGTCAATCAGTCCTTTATCCATTTGTTCACGCAAAGAGATAGGATCTTTTGAAGTGTCCTTTGGCTTCTACAAAGTCCAACGTTGTATGACGAATGTTTGTCAGAGACCTGCATACATTAAATGCTAGAACAGTAGATAGCTAGGCTTGTCTCTTGTTGTCAGTCAACGTTGGTGTGAATATTCACCAAAATAGTAATGCCATTTTGTTGTTCAAAAAGGATGCATATAGAATAGACACGATAATGGATGATATCGTCTGTATGCATGTAGAGATACGTTCAGTCTTCATTAAATGCATAGTTGACAGAAGAAAAAGTACGAAGACTTTGACTATTCAATTTGTTGAAAGGATAAGTCATATGTCTAGTTGATTGATATGAAATCGATGCATTTATGACTTATGTAATCGTTATGCAACCTAACAGCAAATCGTTATGAGATATGAAAGAATCGTTGTGAGATATGAAACAATTGTTGTGATATTGAGAAAATTATTATGATTATTTAAGAAGTAGATGCACAAAGCAAATCGTTATAAAATCTGATACAATCATTGCGACAAGCAAATCGTTATGATAACTAAAGGAGTCGTTATGATAGCAAATCGTTATGATCACTGAAGGAATCGTTACGAAAGCAAGTCGTTACGATGACTAAAGGAATCGTTACGAAAGCAAGTCGTTACGATGACTAAAGAAATCGTTACGAAAGCAAGTCGTTACGATGACGAAAGGAATCGTTACGAAAGCAAGTCGTTACAATGACTAAAGGAATCGTTACGATGACTAAAGGAATCGTTACGATGACTAAAGGAATCGTTACGAAAGCAAGTCGTTACGATGACTAAAGGAATCGTTACGAGAGCAAGTCGTTATGATTACTAAAAGAATCGTTACAAGAGCAAGTCGTTACGATGACTAAAGGAATCGTTACGAAAGCAAGTTGTTACGATGACTAAAGAAGTCGATGCACGTAAATCGTTACGCTCTCTTTAAGAAGTCGTCGTAGGAACGATTTCTTTTAAAATCATAAGACGTTTCAGTGTATGAAGAAATCATTAAGGTGCTTATGAAACGGTTATGAAGAAATCGTTACAGTTCTACTGTAATCGTTATGATCTATAAAAGAAACCGATGTGTACTTAGACAAATATGATGATGCAGATACAATGTAAAGATGCTTACCTATTTTGGCTTCTTTTCCTTTGGTATTAATTCCTGTGCTTAAGACTTGTAGAAAATAGGTTAGTGGCCTTTAATTAATAGTTTGATAATTATCACAATAATAAGGTTTGTTAATCACCAAAATAAAAGATGTAATTACTTTTAATTACATGGGGATAGACTGTTCATCATTCTGCCCTAAGGCCGATGTCAGGAGGATGTTGGTGAGGCCCTTATCACCGTACAGTCGGGAGGCTTTGGCTAAAGCCATCTTCCAACCGATGTAAAAATCGTCCTAGTAGTCGAGGCTGAAGGTCGGTGGCGGCGAAGGTGGAGCATGTGGCACCGGTGAGGCAGGTGCCTTGCCATCCCTCTGGGGAGCACGGTTAGATGAAGACATCTGCAAATAAAAAGGAAGAAGACGAGCAAGAAAGATAGGAAGAAGAAGACTCAGATAAGCTTGTGAAGGATAAGTATGCGGCCCTGGGTTCCTTTTATAGTTGTGAAGAACGGTTCACGGGGGAAGGATTTGTGTAAGTGATGTCAATGGTTGTTGTAAGTGTGCTCGGCATGCTATGTAAGAGCAACTTCCCATCGATCAGAGTTCATGGGCCTTCCAAAGGATAGAAGCGTCAGTGTCGAGGCGGACGTGGGATTCGAAAGGACAGAAGGGTAAGACGAGAATGGGAAAAAGAGATAGACGCCAACGAGACGGAAATTGTGGGTCAAGGGTCATAAATGGTGAGGTCTGAAAAGTAGGGACTGGAAATTAAACTGGGCGAAAAGTAAGGACTTTACGTCTTCCAGTATTCTGACAGGGACGAGGAAAAAAGTACCACCCTCTGACAGGGACCCCCAATTAATTTTCCCTAATCTATATTATATTTTATAAAATTTAATCCATGGAATTTTTTACCTAAAATTTATGAATGTTGACATCCTTGATGAGACCCCTTAAGTCATTTTTCTCGATTTCTCTTTATTGTAAGATTTTTATGAGGCATATTACAGTCTCTACTCTCATTCTTAGTACCTTTTCTGCACTGCCAACTATTATTTCTAAAGCAGTGATTAATGACTGTCGATTAGTGATAGCGGTCGGCGACCAGTATCTAATGTTTGGCGGCCTGCACTCGACACTAGGGCTGCTAACTGGTCAGATTTAGAATAAAAAATGAGTGTTTCAGCTTTCACTTTCTATACAAAATTTTGGAGTCATAAATGGAAACGGAAAATGGTGTTTCCGCTTCCACATATATTTTCACTTTAAGTCAGACAAATAAAAACAAAAATCAAAATAAAACAGAAACTTCAAGATTATATAGTGAGAATAAATTTATAAATTTACAAGTAAATTGATTATTAAATTTATGAATAGTTTTAAATGTAAATTTAATAATATATTAGTATAGATAACAGACAACAACAGATAAAAATATATCTTCTACCATATCTTCTCCATTATAATATATTTAAAAATATTTTCACCTTACTAAATAAAGTATGACAAGATCAAATTAGTATTTAATAACATCATATAATTATATAAAATGGTTGAGTAATAGATAGTCGATATATATAAGTATGAAGACTATCGGAGAAAAAACTACTATATATATATGATAGAATGAGAGAGAGACCATTACCACTAACTAGAACAAGGATAGATGGCATTTGATATAGATTGGAGGTGGGAGATAGTGAGTTAAAATTTTAAGAGTAAAAGCTTCGAGGTTGAGGAGTTTTTATTGTTAAAATATTATATAATATATATTAAAAATTATAAAAAAATGGAAACAAAAAGTGGATACAACATCCAATAAGAATTCAGATATCTCGCTAAGTTATCAGAAAGTTCATTTCGGAGTTTCTCATCCTATAAACATTGTGGAAATGGGTCAACAAAATAGAAAATGGAGATCCATTGGCAGCCCTACTTGGTGCTCGATAGTTGGCGCCTGATGGTTGAGGTCGACAAGGCGCTTAGCGCCCTAAAGGTCAAGGTCAACGCCCGACAGCGGCAACCGATAATGACCGACACCCGATGCCCAATGGCCAATCGTCGATGGCCGACATCGAAGATTGATGTTGGAGCATACTTTTTATTTTTTAAAATATTATTTTTCAAAAAAAATATTAAAAAATAAACACCAAAAACTCTTATCATATATATTATTTGAGTGAGTATCAAACGAATAGTTATATTTTTTATTTTTTGTAAATATTCTTCTTTCAATTTTTTTAATGAATATATTTTACAACCAATCCAACAACCCTTAAAAAAAATCCGAGGGGACTATTACATAGTCCATCGTCTCACCACACCCCATCAGTTACACCAAAGGATGAAACAATGCCGGTGTTTATATTACGTAGGCGACTTTGGCAGGGGATATATGTGGGGCTAGAGAGGGGCACGGATGAGATTAGGGAGAAATAATAGTTTAGGGTTAAAGTACCCCACCTTTCTTGGTGGGTTATGTTAACCCTCTTTAACTTTTGAGCTTCACTTCTCCTCTCCAAAATATTTTATCTTAAAAATAGGGTTAAGCAACCATCGATTAAAAAATGATATGATTGATTGAACAATTATCTTTACAACGAACAATGCTAAATTTCACGCGGTTATGTACATGTACTCGATCCCCACACCATGGCATGGACTAAAAGAGCAAATTAACTCGCATCGGGATCCCTTAAGTATAAGCACTCAGTCCTGTGAAGAAAGGGTGAGGTATTTTACAATGTAAAATATGCCCCCCTCCCCCCTTTGCACTGAGAGAGTCTCCTCATCCTCAGTATCTGCACTGAGGGAGATCTCCACTCAGTTAACTCAAGCAAGCAAGTCAAACACCCTAAAAAAGAAGAGTTGGGATTCTCCCAGTACATGGGAGGACCCAACTCAATTAGTACCCAATCATATGAGGGGGTGGAGGGAAATTTTTTAGAAAACCCCAATTTAAAATCTGAAAAAGTTATAGAAAAAGGGCTTTTTTAAAAAATTCCCCCCACCCCTTCATGTAATTGGGTACTACATGAGTTGCGTCCTCCCATGTCCTGGGAGGATCCCAACTCATCTAGCAACTTCTGCCCAAGAATTGTCTATTTGACATTGACGCTTCGTCTCCTAGTTTTTTCCCTACGTGTAGATAGGGTTGTTCAAAATTTGGTTCATTTTTTATTCAATTTCAAGTCTCCTAAAGTTTAATTTAATTTTACATTGTTTAACCAAAATAAATTAAATATATACATATAATTAATAATAATATATAATAAGATTATTTGTAGCGCAATAAATTAGAACGTGGGCCACAGGACTTCCAAGGGGAGGTCGCAAATTTGACTCTCGCAACCACCCTAAAAAAAATTCCTTTCAATTTAGATAAAAATTGAGATGAATCGGGTAAAACCGACCCGTGTTCACCTTTACTAGTAGGCAAGCTTGGGTGTTTGCTTTTAACAGAAAAATGACCAGACAATTATCAAGTGTGTAAATTATCAATAAAATTACATATACACACAGATAGATATATAGATAGAGAAAGAGAGAAATGTTAGAATCCAACTGTGACAGTTGGTGCCTCTACGTCATACTGTAATAATTAATTCTTGGATCCAAGCGTAGGAAAAAAAATAGAAAGAAACTTGATACTAGAATCCCCCAAGCCTCTCTGCATTTGACTTAAAAAATTGAACTGAATCGAAGCAAAATTTTTGATTGGGTTTGGTTTAAAATACTAGAATTCGGGTCAAGGAGGTAAACTAAATTGGATTAACTTTAGATGATTTGGTTCGGTAGCGTGCTGACTACACAAACTGAATCAACTTTTAGTGATTTTTCTTACTATTTTTTTCCTGATCTTTTATTTATTGGTTTTTGGAGAATTGTTTTTGGTGATTTTATATTTATATTTTCTGCTAACAGATAACAACTTTTAACTCTCTTTTATTACTTTTGTCACTGCTTTTTAATTCAGATTTTTAGTTTCACTATTTTTCTCACAGATTTTTATTATCACTGATTTTTATTCTCATTATTTTCCCACTGATTTTTATTTTCACTATTTTCTAACCAATTTTTTCACTATTTTCTCACTGATTTCTATTCTCACTATTTTTATCATTGATTTTTATTCTCACTAAATGTGAACCGTCTAAAAAAAAGTTTCATGGACCAAAATTTGTTTCGATTCATTTTTTGGTCAATTCAAGTTGACTCGGTTCGCAATAAATTTTGATTCAGTTTGAGTTGAACTAAAAATGACTTTAAACTAAATCGAATCGAACTATGAACAGTCTTAGTGCATACTGCATAGACGCACAGCCCGTCAAAACTTTGAGGTTTGCTTTACTACCAATATAATATTTATATTTTGACATATATTGTTATGAATATTAGAAACTAAAAGTAGGACTTTTTATGCATAGGCGCTCAACCCGCATTAGGACTTTTCTATAAATTTTTAAAAGTTGGACAAATTAATTAAAGGTCCCTGACTGTAATAAGGTGGTCTTTACTGTAACATAGTTTAACATATACTATAACAAGGGATAACACTTACTGTAATGACTTACAAAATAAATCAAATATTTGATAGAGACTCCTAATTAATTTACCCTATAAAATTTTATTTAATTTGAGATAAATTCTTCTAATTTTTAGCATTCATAAATATAAAGTACATATCCAAATATAAATATTATAGTGGTAGAACCTAAGATTAAAAAGCAAACCCCATAGTTTCGGAGGGGGGGGGGGGTTTGCCGCGGTACGGCCAAACCACACTGTGCCTGGTAGGGCTGCCAATAGATATCCGTTTTCCGACTTTCCGACCTGTTTCCGACCTTTCCGTATCTGTTTTTCTGTTTTCGATAATTTTTCGTTTTTCCATTTCCGTTTCCGATAAGATATAATTTTTATTTTATTTACAAAATATATATTTTAAAATCCTATTTCTTAATATTAAAAAGCTTTAGACTAAATTTTTAGCTTCTCCTTAATTTGTAAATAGAATCTAATTAATTTGTCTCTCTCGTAGTATTTATTATACCTATTATTATCAAAGACATCTCTTTTACCATTACTCTTAATATTACATACATCTACCATTTGATCATACCAAATGTTTTCGATTACTTTTCGTTTTTGACCCGTTTCCGATTTTCTTATAGGAAATGGATGCGGAAAGTGCCATTTTTGATTCCGACTCTGACCCGTTGGCAGCCCTAGTGCCTGGACTTTTGCGCCCATGCACGGTTGGGTCACCCCAATGGGATGACTCAGGTGTGCCGCGACGGCACGCCGCAGTTCGGTCCTGTTCGGTCCGGTCCGATTCGGTCTGTTAAATTTTTTTTTTTTCATATCTAGTGTATTTAAGTGATCTAAATAGTAACTAATTGAGATAAAATTTTAAACACAAATTAATTAAGAGTTGATACAAAATATAATAATTTTAGTTTAATTTTTTAATTAATTTTTTGTCAATTAAAAATTGTCCCAAAAATCATTAGATCAACTTGATCTCAACATCTAAGGGATCTAATGATGTCTAATTAAGATGAAATTTCAAACATAAGTTAATTAATAAATGATACAAATTATAGTAATTTTAGTTTAATTTTTTAAATTAATTTTTTGTCAAGTAAAAATTGTCCCAAAAATTATTAGGTCGACTTAATCTCAACATCCATGGATCAATAACTCTTGATATTTATATTTTTAAAATCAGTACATTTTTCTAGTAATTATGATGACTTCAGATTTGACTTTATTTTCGAAATCAAATATCGTTCCGTTGAAGTGCACAGAGGGTTCGCTGTACCGCGACAAATCCTGTACGCACTTAAGAGGTCTAAATAGTGTCTAATTGAGATGAAATTTCAAACATAAACTAATTAAGAGATGATACAAATTATAGTTTAATTTTTTTTAATTAATTTTTTGTGAAGTAAAAATTATCTCAAAAATTATTAGGTCGACTTAATCTCAACATCTATGTATCAATAATTTCTGATATTTAAATTTTTAAAATAACTATATTTTTCTAGTAATTATGATGATTTCAGTTTTGACTTTATTTTTGGAACCGGATGTCGTCCTGTTGAAGTGCACACAATCAAAGATAGTAGTAGAATTATATTAATAATATAAAAATATTCTAAAATTAAATATAATTATATTTTATATAAGTGATCATATCTTATGTATAATTTACTATCTCTTTTAATTTCCTAGTGTCATATTAATATTTTATTATACATTTTAAGACGTTATAATTTTGTTTCTGTTTTCGGATTCTTGGTGTTGATCTAATGGAATACATTAGTCATATCATGAACAACTTGCATGAAGAGCCCAAAGATTAGATCATCCTCGTTCAGGCTGTAGAGAGGCTGCACTCATTGCTAGTTTGGATCGCGATATGAGAGAGAAAGTCAAGAATAATCTATTGTATCCTTAAGCACAAACATTCATTTGATGTGATTCTAGTTGGAGCTTGTAGAGAAAGTCGTGGGGAACAACTTTCATGAAAAAGTCTCGAAGAGATATACCCTCGTTTGAGATGTGGAAGGCATGATAATCATATATACATATATCATGATATGAGAGAGAATGTGAAGAATAATCTACTATAACTTTGAACATAAACCACCAATTGAGGTGATTCCACTTCGAAGACGAAGCTGAAAAAGAATAGAACAATTTTGATGAAGACCTCGTGAGCATATCAACCCCTTTCAGGCTGTAGAATGTGTGATATCCCTGATAGCTCTATAGGATATGAGAGAGAAATAGTGCATGTATGAGAAGAGATAGAAAGTCTATCTTGAGTTTGGATGGAGAGTTTTCTTTTGAAGTTTGCTCATTTTAAATATTTATCAAGTTACAAAACTAAAAAAATAAATCAAACATGTCATTTTTCCACCGTGATACGATACGATACAGTATCGTACCTTCTCACATAAAATGTGGCACGGCCAATCCAGACAATACGGCGAATCTTGTTCATGCGTTGGATGCCTCGTGTCTCCGTGGGGGTGGATTCCTGTTTCAAGTATCTTTCTATTTTTTTTTTCTTCATAGTTTGTCCTTCTAATCTGGATCCAAAGATTAAATGCTATAGTACGGCGTGTGGCCACACCAATTACCACGTATCGTAGTATTTCTCTCTCTCTCAATCCATATATATATATATATATATATGGTTGAGATCGAAGGCCCAACATCCATGAAAGGTGGGTTGGGCCATTAGTTGAATCGAAGGCCCAACATCCATGAAGGACCCACAGGAAGATCCCGATCAGGTATTTATCATGGATTAGATTAACCTGCCTCCAAGGTCTCCTCTAATGGTGTTCTTCTTTGCAAGCCCCGCTGTCTTTCAACCGTCGGATTGAGTGGTTGGGTTCGATCAATGGTTAGAGGACAATATTTTACTATGTTATGTAGACCCACGTTTTTAATGATAGTTTAGATTTATTATTCATAAATTTTATCACTCTCCTATATATGGTTCAAATCGCCTGAGCACGTGTAAATAAGTTAGACATTTTTACTGGCGCACTTCATAACTCATGATGTACTACTCCTTTATTTATAGATAACATATATACCTGTCCCTTTATCCAATCTATTTCGATGCTCCTAAAACTCTACTAACCCAAAGGGAACATTCTTTTCCGTTGGGAAAACTGACCTTTTTCCGTCTACGTGAGCGACTAATGATGAACTCGGCAACCACACGAGCACAAAAATATAGAATGACAAAAATAAAATACAATAGAGACTAATATAGGATTTATGTGAAAAATCTCAAAATATGAAAAACAACTTGATAAATCCAATCCACTATAACAAAATAATTTAATACATCAGCTTGACTCTCAGATTACAAAACTGAGAATTACAACCTCCACAAAATTATGAAAACCACACACCTGGTATCTTAATGAGAACTTTTGAGATTACCCAAGATGAGAACTCCGAAAAAAGAGATACCTAAGGAAGCCCAAAGACGTTGCCGCCCTTCTCCCTTCTTCTTTCTTCTCTTCTCCTCTCTCTTCTGTCTCTTATCGGTGTGTACAAGAGAACTCTTCTTCTCTTCTCTTCTTTTGCTGATTAGCTTTGCATGCATGGGTTCCTCCCTTTTATAGGGAGAATGGTTAAATATTAACCGCACACCCTATTTGCGATGTGTGTGGGTGGGAGTTGGTTGTGGAAACCACTCCTTCTCCTCCTCACATGTGGCCTCCAATTAGGCTAGAAATGGTCAACAATCTCCCCCTCCGAGGGAATCTTTCTTGCTATAGTAACATGCTAAAATAGTAGCCATTCCCACCAAACTCTTACACTTGGTGAGTTTTATCTTGGTAGGACCTTCATCACCATGTCTGACAAATTCTTATCTATATGAATCTTCTCCAACTGCAACAACTTTTTTCTCGATAACATCTCAATCCAGTGATGTCGAACATCAACATGTTTTGTTCTAGAGTGATAAGTTGCATTCTTTGCTAAATGTATAGCACTCTAGCTATCACAATACAACACATAAGCCTTCTGACTAAGGCCTATATCTTGGAGAAAAATTTTCATCCACAACATTTCTTTGCATGCCTCTATTGCTGCAATGTACTCTGCTTCTGTAGTTGACATAGCAACACACTTCTGCAATCTGGACTTCCATGAGACAGCTCCCCCTGCAAAAGTAAACACATAACCAGATATAGACTTTCTAGAGTCTAAATCTCATGCCATGTCTGCATCTACAAATCCTTCTATTTCTGGCTTAGAACCACCAAAACATAAACAATGGTTCGATGTGCCCCTGAGATACCTCATAATCCACTTCACTACTTCCCAATGTTCTTTATCTGGATTAGACAAGTATCTACTCACAACACCAACTACATAAGCCAAGTCTAGACGTGTACATACCATGGCTACATAAGACTTCCCACTGCTGAAGCATATGGTACCTTCTCCATGTTCTTCTGCTCATCTTCAGAAGATGGATATTGCTCACTGCTTAACTTGAAGTGACCTGCAAGTGGAGTGCTAACTAGTTTGGCATTTTTCATGTTGAATTTATCAAGCACTTTTTCAACATATTTTTCTTATAACAACCAAAATTTCTTGGCCTTTCTTTGTGCATATCAACCTGCACCTCTGCAAAACATTCTGGTTCACCACTGTCAGTAATCATAACATACTCATTAGAAGGATACCTGGTAGAAGGAATGCGGACCATTTTTCCTCTCCCATATTGCTCATCAATTGGCTGTGCTTGAGGGGGTTGCTCCCCCTCCAGATCATGTTCTTGATCAACATGATCATCCATGGGAAAGTCACCTGGCTACTACTCTTCTACCTCTGAGTCAACTTCCTCATTATCTTCATTAGCCTCACCTTGTTCGTGAGGTTGTTCTTGAGGTTCTGCTACTACAGGCATGGGAAAATCACCTGTAGTACCCTCTGGCTCTGAAGACTTCTCTGAGTCCTCAATTGTTTGATCCTCTCTGAAAACAACATCACGATTTCTCTTGATCATATATGCCTTTAGATCCCAGAGTCTATAACCAAACCCATCATTTGCATAACCAAGAAATATGAGTGGCATTGCTATATCATCTAATTTTGATCCTTGTTCTTTAGGCACATGCATAAATGCCTTACAACCAAAGACCCTTAGATGATCATAGGACACATTTTTCCCAGACCAAACTCTCTCTGGAATGTCTCCTTCTAGTGGCACTGAAGGAGGCCGATTGATCAGATAAACTGCAATACGCATCGCCTCACTCCAAAAGGATTTCGGCAGTTTGGAGCTAGAGAGCATACTCCTGATTCTCTCCACAATAGTTCTGTTGACCCTTTATGCCACCCCATTTTGTTGCGAAGTATAGGGAATAGTCTTCTCATGCCAAATTTTATGCTTCATACAGTACTTCTTCAATGACCAAGCCCTGTATTCACCACCATTATCTGTTCGCAGTCTTTTTAAAGATTTTCCTATTTTACGCTCAGCAGCAACATGAAACACTTTGAAAATCTTACTACCTTTGAAAATCTTACTAACTTCACTTTTACTTTCCATTGCAAATGCCCACACTTTCCTTGATGCATCATCAATAAAAGTAACAAAATAAGAAGCACCACCTTTTGAAGTTACATTTATCGGACCACAAACGTCAGAATAAACGAACTCCAAAAGGTCAGTAGCTCTTTTTGGGTGATTTCTCTGAAAAGAAACTCTATGTTACTTACCAATTAAACAATGATCACAAGGGCTTAGATGCGTACCTTTTATATCTGGAAGGAGATATTTCTTCACAAGCAAATCCATCCCCTTTTGACTCATGTGTCTCAACCGTTTATGCCACAAATCTGACAAGGAACCATTAGCCATGGTATTCACCTCACTTTTTCTGAACTGTGTTTTCATACCATAAAGAGTACCATACTTGCTGCCTTTTGCTAACACAAGTGCACCCTTTGTCAGCTTCCAACCTGTCTGGTTGAAAGTAGTGGAGTAGCCATCTTCACCAAACTTTCTTGTAGACATCAGATTCATCCTGAAGTCTGGAACATGCCTCACATATTTAAGAATGAGATGACACCCTGTGTAAGGCTCAACACAGACATCTCCTATCCCCACAATTCTTGATGTGTCCTTGTTGCCCATATGGACAACACCAAAATCACTTGTTCTATATGATGTAAATAGATGTCGACACAGTGTGGCGTAATAAGATGCTCTGGAATCTAAGATCCAAAGTGTGTCACCCTTCTCCACTGTAAGACAATTTTCACCATTAGAGAGAAGAACAACCACTTCTTCATCTAACACAGTCGTTGCAACCTCCTTGTCCTTTCCATTCTCTTCAACCTTTCTCCTTTGATCTTTTCCTTCTTTCAACTTTCTGCAGTCGATCTTCTTATGGCCAAGAATACCACAATGATAACACTTGGTGATTCTGGATCTGGATTTTGATCTTGATTTTGTTTTTCCATGAGCTTTGTCTCTATATCTTGTTCTGCCATGGTCTTCTGTTGATAAGATCTGTGAAGTTGAGGCACCTAAAGACGACTTTCTTCTTGTCTCCTCATTTAGGAGACTACTGGTAACATGCTTCAAAGTTAGCACACCATCTGGAGCAGAATTACTTAGAGAGACTGCAAGCGTCTCCCAAGTGTCTAGTAAGGAACTGAGTGGCAACAAAGCTTGCAACTCATCTTCTACCACCATCTACATCGCCGACAATTGGTTTTCGATGCTCTGCACTTCATTCAAGTGCTCTGCAACTGAACTCCCCTCTTTAAGCTTGAGGTTGACAATTGTCGGATTAAGAATGCTTTCTTGCTTGCAGTTTTTCTCTCATAGAGATCATGTAACTTCTGCCACAGAGATTTTACCGTCGTCTCACTTGACACGTTGTGGAATATACTTTCATCCAACCATTATCGAATGATGCCAATAGCTTTCTGATCTAGCAACTTCCATGCGGCCTCTGTCATTTCTTCCGACTTGTGCTCGACACCCTCGATGGGTATACAGAGATCCTTGCAATAAAGGATGTCCTCCATCTTGGCCTTCCATATCACCCAATTTCTACCATTAAGTGACATCATCATGCCAACAGTTGCATCCATCTCGTCTTACGGGATCAAAAAAATTATGACCAGGCTCTGATACCACTGTGTTGGGAAAACTGACATTTTCCCATCTACGTAAGCAACTGATGATGAACTTGGCAACCACACAAGCATAAAAATATAGAATGACAAAAATAAAATACAACAGAGACTAATATAGGATTTATGTGAAAAATCCCAAAATATGATAAACAACTTGACAAATCCAATCCACTATAACAAAATAATTTAACATATCAGCTTGAATCTCATACTACAAAACTGAGAATAATTACAACCTCCACAAAATTATGAAGACCACACACCTGATATGCCAATGAAAACCTTTGAGATTACCCGAGATGAGAACTCTGAGAAAAGAGATACCTAAGGAAGCCCGAAGATGTTGCCGCCCTTCTCCCTTCTTCTTCCTTCTCTTCTCCTCTCTCTTCTCTCTCTTATTGGTGTGTACAAGAGAACTCTTCTTCTCTTCTCTCCTTTTGCTGATTACTTTTGCATGCATAGGTTCCTCCCTTTTATAGGGAGAATGGTTAAATATTAACCGCACACCCTATTTGCGATGTGTGTGTGTGGGAGTTGGTTGTGGAAACCACTCATTCTCCTCCTCACATGTGGCCTCTAATTAGGCTGGAAATGGTCAACAATTTCTTATAAGAGAGAGTGCACTCTCTTGATCGCTGAATTTGATTTTCTTTCATTTAAAAAATAGACATATACAAGCATTACTCTATGATGGTATTATTTGAGAGCATAGTCGAAAGATAAGATTTTGGGTTCCAATCGTTACAATTATCTCCTTTCTCATTTTAGTTCTAAAATTAAAAAATAATAATTTTTAAATTTTTGAAAAACAATTTTGAAAGAGAGAGAAAAGAGATAGAGCAAAAAGATGAGAATAATGGTGCCTTAAATTTTGTGCACCAAACAAGCTATGGAAGCCTTTGGCTTGCTTTTTGAATTTGAAAAAAAACCTCCGCTGCAAACGATTGCCTTAGCCTTGGGGGCGCATATATTTATTCTTAAATGTTTCAAATGTATACAGGTAAAATTAGATAAAAGTAAGGGTATAGAGTTATTTTTAATCTGGAATTCAAGAGCGCAATGATAATTTTCAAATAATTTTCTTTGCGTTAAACCCACACTAGTGATTTTATTGTCTGGTACATGATGCTGATGTCGAGAGAACAGAATAAATTTCAAATTTACAAGAGAATGGTCCAGTTATTTATGGGGCTTATCACACTGGTACTTTGGGATGATCTTTTACAATAAATCCAGCATGCATGATACACCCCATCGAGCAAAACTATATATGTAAGATATTAACGCGTAGGTCAAAATATATAACTACTGTGCTATATCCTCTGTCATATATAAGTAGTGATGGAAGACTTTTTGCAAATTATGAACTGGAACATGCGCGAAGGTACAGCTTTTGCGAAGCCAGCTAGCAGCTAGCTTATGGCAGATTGGATAGGGATTTGGATGAGAGGGAGAGATCGGGGGGTTGATGGCAGGGTAGGACAGAATTTTCGAGTGATTTTTAGTTATTAGACTATGCAATAAAAAATAAAAAAAAACTAGCTGTGCAAACGTACGTAGAGGGGAAGAGAGGACAATAGTGAGTCCAAACCAGAAGTCATTCTCTACAATTACTGAGACTCAAATCGGCCGTAAGATCGATCTCTTTATATGAGGGAGGGAGGTCCAAAAGAACACCGCGTTACATGCCCAGCGGTCGAGATTTCAGGGTCAAGCCTTCGCTCTATACTTTCCACAATCACTTGGGAAGACGCAAACGAGCATAATATATAGCTCGATGGGCACTGTGATAACAACTCCCAGAAAGAGGACTCATAACGGCACAACGACCGGCAAGTTCAGCTGTATATGGCTGCAAGTCGCTGCTGAGAATTCCACGCTCATTTCATCTGTCAAGAGTAGATTCAGATTGACGTCGACTGGTGGCAGGTTCCGGTGATCAATTTGTTTATAAAATTAAGAAATGCTTCCCATTGGCATTGTTTTGTGGACATTATTTGCTACACATAGGGATGCGTTTACCGTAATGTTGGAAATAGAGGAATGCAAGCAGTGCGAAGATAAAAGAAGTACATGGAGAGAGTAGGTAGGAAGGAATCAGAAGTGGCTGAAAGGTGAATCCCTCTGATCGGACCCTATCCCAGAGGGTAGAAGCCTTCAATTGTGAGGTTGGGGAAGTAGTTTTGTGCGTTTGCAACACTTGTCCCTTTCAAAAAAGGAAGCATGAAAGAGTGAGCTAGAAGGTGTTAGAAGATCGAGCTTGGAGCCCATACGTGCTGTCTTTATAATTGTATGCATATACTGGAAGAGCTCACATGGTTGTGGAACTCCTGTTTTAGGGTGAGGAGGGTGCTCACACACACACATCCATCCCCGCATTAACTCCTTGTAACAGGAGTCATGCATCCTATGTGTTAACCTGTGAGCTCATTTCATGCTTCTCATTGGTATAAACTTCTACACCTGTCTACCTAGTGCCTGAACCGAATGATTATGGTATAAACACGCATGATTACAATACAAGTGACTAGCATGCCCGAGTCTAAAATAATGTTAATGTCCTGTGAACTCTAACCCAAAATTGAAGTATTGAGCTGAGAGAATATCCTCCATCAAGAAAGTGAGAAGATGTCCATGGTGAGACCATATACCACAACAACATCCCGGGGAGAATAATGTAAGTTAGTTTGAACACCTTCGAACAGCTATAATGGAGGATCTATCTTTCAACCTTCTAAGAAGCATGTCTGTAGAAGCCAGAATTTTAGATGCCACCCTGTGCACCTTGTGGATCGAAACTTCAACTTCCTAAGGTTGCTAATATCACCTCTTGCTGCTGTCCTTCACATTGTTTCCCAAGTTGCATATATAAAGAAGTAGCTACTTGCTATTCTCTTTATGGACGTCATAATTTTTTAGAGAGAATTATCAATCAGTTTCTAATTTTGTGGAATTTATTTTTAAGTTTTTACTAATTATGTAAGTAATTTTAAAATTATGTAAGTTCATTTTTCTATAATTATATAACTCAAGGACTTTTTAATAAGTCTCACAAAATTAGAGATTGATTGATAATTCTCCCTGATCTTTAATTGTTATCGCTTTGTATGGATATGGAGCAAGTGTAGTCCCACACATGGGCTACTTTAGGGGTGAACACGGTCTGGTTCACCTTTATTTTTTTTTAATCCGAACCGACCCGAATTTTTTTATGATCGCTTCAGTTTGGTTCAAACCGAAATTAAAAAAAAAGGTATTTTTAAGAGGTTGTGAGATTCTCTCAAAGGAGAAGCAATGCACTAACCACTATGATGTGTTCTTTTGTGAAATTATAGATTATTTATATTATATATATATATATATCTGGTTCATCTCGGTTCCACCATGTGGAACCGAACAGAACTAAAGAGATGTCCAACCCGAACCGAATCGAATTGAACTGATCAGTTCGGTTCAATTTTTTGGGTTGGACCAAAGTTTGAACACCCCTAGGCTACTCTTCCAACTTCTGTACCTTTCCATTGGTTGAATAAAATAACTAAATATCTCTTTTTAGGAGAAAAAAAGGTAATAATTCGTTACCATTTCTAGACAGTTTCTAAGAGAAGTTACTACATGAACAAGGCTGGCAATAAGTTTTATTTACATGAAGTCTCATCTTAAAACTGCATGCTATAAACTTCCTTAGATGAATAATTCATCATTTTAGGTGTTACCCAGGAATCATATATGCAGTCTTTACGATTAATGTAGTTGCATATTAGACAATAAGTGTAATCATGGTAGTTCTCTCGAAGGAGGATATTGTTAAGGGCTACATCCCATGAACAAGGCGTGATTGGAGTTATGCATGGGAAAAGAGAATCCGTTTCTATAGCATCCCACACAATCGAGCCCAAAATTTTCCATATGGGCCAATTGAAGCCCAAAAGCCAGACTATCCCCTGATTTGCCTTATGAAAGGAACCAAAGGGTTAGTAAAAGGCAGGCACAGATCTTAGCACGACCAATATGCATAGCTGTCTGGACAGTTGGCCAATAGGAATAAACTAAAATATCTGGTTCATCCGAAAGCTTGAATTGATCTAGGTTAGGAACACTAAGATGGAATTTTACCTATTGCGTTCATTTTATCTGAATTATTTTAAATATTCTAGATAGACAAAGTTTATTGTTATTAAAATAAAAAAGAAACCTTATTCATACCAGATAATTCAATCTTTACCAAGGGCCTCATGCATTGGAGTCTTCATGATAAACTCTTGGCCGACGCCACCTTAATGGACTCGACCCAAGCCAAAAAAAATTACTCTGAAGGAGAAGATGCAAGAAGAAGGCAAGGCCGCTTTTAGTTCCGTATCAAAAGTTGCATTTTACCCCCATCTCCTAGCTATTTTTAAAGAAAGACTAATGTGGTGGCGTGATCCTGTTTGGACCTGAGCCAAACGGGCCTCCACTGGAATAAGAGAGGGAAGACGATTGCTGGTGAGGACGAAGACCTGCAAAACCAGAATAGGATCAGGAGGCCCGGTGAAAACCGGGGAAACCCTCCGATGCCTAAGTCAGTGGAGAGCTTGTGAGGCAGGGGTTTCGGAATGCGAGAATGTGTTCGCGTGAGGAAGAGAACGTACCCTTGCATGGTACTGTACCTGTGCCTTTATAGGCGTTGGTGTAGAGGCCAACGTGCGTAACGTTGGGCAGATCGTGCCTGAAGAGGCGCCTTGACGCACGCGCATAACGGGAGGAGTTATGACTCCGATGCCCGTTAGGCTGCCAGGCAGTTCACGCCCCTTGATGGTGGAGAACGTGGCCTGAGACGGTTACAACCGTTCTGGAAGCCAGAGAGCCTGCTCGGAACCCTTTGGAAACGCTTTCCGAGCAGGTGACCCACGTGGGGGCTCGAACATGCTGTTCGGTAACATCGAGGGTAGTTTCATGGAGCGGAGTCACTGTTCTTGATCGGAAGCTGTTCATAGTTGTTCGGTAAGGGAAGGCGGGTGAGCTGCTCGGAGGTACGCCGCAGCGGAACCTGACAGCTTCCGATCACGGGAGTCACACAATGGAGGTCTTTGAGCCATCCTGGAGAGGGCGTGCCCTTCGATGACGGTGCCACGTTGGTTGACAGGACGTGAATGGGCCGTAACGAGCCATCATGGGCCTAGGTGACCAGATTTGGTCACCACACTTGCCCCCCACGCCCTCGTATGGCTCGGTGAAACGAGGGCTTCGAGGGCGTCGCTTCCGCATTTAATGCGAGGGCCCGTTGCGGGATGCCGCCGCTTAGGGTCCTGTCAAACGGCTAACCCATCATGATGGGTGCAAAGCCGCGCCATACTTGAGGTGCCGCCGCTGCGTTCGGACGGTTGCCAACGCTGTACCCGAAGGGGCGTTTTCAAAAATCGGAAGGAGCGGCATTTTAGGGCCCGCCTCGAATTTCGTTCCCTCCTCTTTCCTTATAAGGAGGGGACGAGACGAGGGCGGGAGCTACGCCTCCCAGAAACCCTCCATCTTTGAGATCTTCGTGCTTCCTTGCCTTCTCCTCTCCCTGTCTTCTGCTTCGTCCTCTCGCGCCGTTGCCGCTTTCTGCAGTCCTTCCGGCGATGGCGAGCAAGGGGAAAGCCGCTGCCGGAGCTAGCGGGGTGACTGTCGCAGTGCCGAGCGGACCACGATACCGCCACTTCAGTGGTCTTCGTGAGCGCTTCCGGATTGGGGACGAGTACGAGATCGTCGACGCCAGGGAAAGCGACACGATCCTGGTGAATAAACCAGGTTGCCTGCTCCTATCCGTGGACCATCTGGAGGCAGGCTTCCGGCTGCCGTTGCCGGAGGTGGCGAAGGCGCTTCTTAACACTTGGGGCGTTTCGCCAATACAGCTGACGCCCAACACCTGGAGATACATCTGTATCTTCGGTGTTGTCTGCAAGTTAAAAGGAATCCGGGGCTCGGCGGACGTCTTCCGAGCGCACTTCAAGTTGTCTGCTTCGCGGGCGTCGGGAGCAGATGTCTACTACGCCAAGCACCGAACAGACCGGATGCACATCGGCCTGTCCAGCAAGTATTCCAACAACAAGGGTTGGATGGACAGGCTGTTCTTCGTGCGCCACCGGAGTGGTGCCGAGTGGGGGTTCCCCACAGTCATTCGCCCGGCACAGAAGGATAGCTTTCCGAAGCTTATCCAGGATGAGGCGAGGGCATCAGATGCACTTCTCCGAGCAGGTGTTCGGAATGGAGAAGGGTATGTGACCGAGTTCATGCTCGTCAAGTACGGGCTCAGCAAACCATGGAGTAAGTATACTGTTTCGGTTGTTTTACTCTTAGGTTTGGTGGCCTCATACTAATCTTTCTTCCTCTTATCTTCTTTGTGCGCAGCGGCTGCAGAGCTGGAGGCAGGAAGAGATGAAGAGGCGAATGATGAGTTCGCCGAGCGGATCCCTGTGCAAGCGCACAGGGTGTATGAAGATGACGACGTCGACGCTGTTGTTCGGGTTCCTTCTGCGGTGAGGGTTGGTGCCGTGGTGACAACGGCACTTGTTGCTCCATCAACTGCCGAAGGGCGCCCGAACAAGGCGCAGGCTCCTGAGAAGGGGCCTGGAAAGATTCGCTTGAAGAAGAAGGCCACTAAGGAGGTGGTAACGGCTGGGGCCCGAGCTCCTCGGGAGAAAGATGACCAAGCGAGCCAACCTTCTGCGAAGAAGAGGCCCGTTCTGGTTGACGAGAGCACGGAGGAAGCAGAACAGCTTCGTGCTCGGAAAAAGCAGAAGGCAGTCCGGGCTACTCCTCCAAGTGACGAGGAGGGGACCGCAGCGGAAGAGGAAGGGGCGCAGTTGCTGCTGCGCAAAAAGAGTAGGGCCGTACAATCGGCCGATGAGGGGGTTCCACGGGTGGCTTCCGCGACTCGCCCCGAGGTCGCACAGAAGATGGCGACCGAGCTGGGGCTCATTTTTGTGAGCGAAGGATCCGAAAGTCCTGCCGGTGGAGAGGCCGGGGGCTCCACCTGCGCGAGAGATAGGGAGGCCACCAGTGCTTCCGATGTTGGAGGTGCCGAGCACGGTGCTGCCAGCGACATTGCGGAGGTATCCTCCAGGAGAAGCAGAGAAGTTGTGGCGTCTCCTGTTCGGCAGGAGGAGGACACTTGCGCAACGGGAGTTTCCGCCCCTGCTGGGGTGGTTCCGAGCAGCGCGGTGACAGCGGCGCCTTCAGAGCAAGGAATGGTTCCTGCAGCAGGGACCATTGCGGAGGCGTCCGCAACGGCGAGGGCGTCCGAAGAGGTTGCCACTTCAACCGGGAGAATCCTGCCCCCCCTGCCCCCCTCCGAGGTGGTTGCTAACGCAGAAGCAACCTCCAAAGGAGTCGAAGACATTGGGGGGGAGGCTGCGGGTGCTGCCCGGGATGAAGGGTCCGAAGACGACCGAAGGCCTCTTAGTGAGGTGCTTCTGAGAGAACCTCTTGGAGTTCCTTCGGTGGCAGCGCTGGAGGCGACCCTTCGTCGGATGGAGGATACGCCAAGGGAGCTGCCTGCGAGCCCCACTGCTTCTCGTCTTGAACGGTTGGCAAGGTGCTTGGACCTTCCTTCCGAACAGACTCCGGAGAAGTCAGTGGAAGGTTACCAGCCGGAGTGGCAGACAGAAGATGGTTTGAGCGACGTCGACGTAGAGGCGCTTGCGGACGAAATGTCCAAGTCGCTGGCCACTCTGAAGGCTTTAGCTGTTCGGGGCCAGAGACAGAGGTATCTCTACGAGGCGCAGGTAGCCTTCTGTGATGACCTTTCGGCAAGGCATAAAGCTCGCGAGGCGGCGCTGGAGGAGGAGGTGAAGGACCTCAGAGCTGCTCTTCATGCCGCGAAGCTGGATGCTACCTTGGCGCGGGCCGAAAAGGACGCCCTAGCCAAGGTAGTAGTAGATGCGGAGGCCCGTGCCGTTGCTGACTATAAGACTGGGCCAGAGTACAAGGAAGACTTGGAGCAGTATGGGGCTCGCTGCTACAAAGTGGGCCTCAATGCTGGGAAGGAGGTGGGGGAGAGGCTTTCCTGGGCCGAACGCGCCCAAGAAGCCTTCGAGGCTGCTGTTCGGGAATGTCAACGCCGTACCCAAGATGTCCGCTTAGATGGTGTGCGGTTCGCACAATTTCAGTCTGGGCGGATGCCTTCTTCGGGTGAGGATGCTGGTCCTTCCGAACAAGCTCCTTAATCCCCTTGCCTCACGTCTTCTTGTACTTCGCTTTTTGTAACATCGGCCAAGGAAGGCTGTTTGTAAGCACAAGAACTTCTTATAAATGAAATCCTCTGCTTTACGAGTTTTTCTGTAGCGTCTCTTTCTCTATCTTCTCCCTGTTGTGGTTGTTCCTGCTCGGATCGGAATCCGTTAGCTTCGTGAGCATTGCATGTAAGACGCAGATCGTTGGGTACCGTAAAGGAGGTTCCGATCAGGTATCTATGCCAAATGCTCATGAAGCAACAGGAGTAAGGAGAAGAGAGGTTGGATGCTGAAAGAAGGCTTTTATAGATGATAAGCCTTAAGATTAGAGACATGCCAAGTCCTGGGAATGGCCTCGCCACTAGGAGTAGTTAGCTTATATGAGCCTTTCCCAAGGACGTGGGTGACCTGATAAGGTCCTTCCCATTTGATGGCAAGTTTGCCGACTGCTCTTCGGGGGTCCGAAGCCGAACAGCGGCGCAAGACCAAATCTCCCACGTTGAACCGCCTCTCCTTGACTCGCGCATTATAATATTGCGCAAGCCGTTGTTGATAAGAAACGAGGCGAATGCTGGCGTCGCTTTGTCGTTCGCCCAGCATGTCCAAGTTCTCTCGGAGAGCACGGTTATTGGCGGCTTCGTCGAAGTGGGTTGTTCGGATGGTTGGAAGGGCTACTTCCAAAGGTACAACTGCTTCTGAGCCGTAGGCTAGGTGGAAAGGTGTTTCCCCTGTAGCTACCCGAGCAGTTGTTCGGTGACACCAAAGGACATTTGGGAGCTCATCGATCCATGATCCACCTGCAGCCTCCACTCTGGTTCGGATCCCGTGCAGCAATGTTCGGTTGGCGTTTTCGACCAAACCGTTAGCCTGGGGATGAGCCACGGAGGTGAAGTGGTTGTAGATCCCGAGCTCGGCGCACTTTTGCTTGAAGAAGGTGCTGTCGAACTGTCTCCCGTTGTCAGATGTAATCACCCTTGGGATGCCAAACCTGCAGAGAAGGTTCTTCCATACGAACTTCCACGCGGCTTGTTCGGTGATTGTGGCAACGGGTTCGGCCTCGATCCACTTGGTGAAGTAGTCGATGGCCACAAAAAGGAACTTCTTGCGCCCTTGGGCCTCTGGAAAGGGGCCCAAGATGTCAATGCCCCATCTGGCGAAGGGGCGCGGCTCGAACAGACTGTGAAGCTGTTCGGCTGGCTGCTTGATGAGTACTCCGAACTTCTGGCATTCTGGGCATTTCCTGACGAAGGACACGCAATCCTTCTGAAGAGAAGGCCACCAGAACCCTGCTCGGATGAGGCTGCGTGCTAGCGTTCTGCCCCCCAGATGGCTTCCGCACAACCCCTCGTGGACTTCCTCTGTGGCTGCGAGGGCCTCCTCAGGGTTGAGGCAACGTAGAAGAGGTCTTGCAAGGGACCGTCGGTACAGCTTGCCTTCTACGAGGGTGAAATGCTGCGAGCGCATCCTGACTTTCCGAGCTTCATCCTGTTCGGAAGGAAGCTCGCCTCGGAGAAGGTACGCCAAGAGAGGGTCCACCCAACTTGGGGTCGGTGGGCCCGTTTCTATGGCGGCTACATCAATCTCTGTGCTCGGCAAGGCGAGCTCTTCAATGAAGACAGAGCGAGAAGGGGTGATGTCACCTGAAGATGCCAATTTGGCCAGCGCATCAGCTCGCGCGTTCTGCTCCGTGGAACATGTATAACCTCGAAGTATACGAGGCCCTCTGTCTGGCTCTTGACCTGTTGGAGGTATTGAGCCATGCGAGGTTCCCTTGCTCCAAACTGTCCGCTCACCTGGCTGGCGACCAACTGGGAGTCACTAAAGACTCTAAGCCGAATGGCTCCGAGGTGCCTAGCCATGCGGATACCGGAAAGCAAGGCTTCGTACTCGGCGACGTTGTTGGAGGCTGGAAAGCGGAAACGGAGGGCGTATTGGAACTCTAACCCCTCTGGGGAGGTGAGGACCAAACCTGCCCCGCTTCCGGAGACACAAGAGGATCCGTCCACATAAAGCTCCCATGGGGGCTCGTCTGCCAACGGTGGATCCTGCTCGGCCGGAAGGGTGCATTCCGCCACGAAATCTGCTAACGCCTGCGCTTTGATTGCCGTCCTTGGTCGGAAGCTGATGTCAAACTCTCCCAGCTCGATTGCCCACTTAACCAACCTACCGGAAGCCTCCGGCCGCTCCTTTCAGCTTCTTGGAGGACCCTGCTGATGTAGTAAACAGGATGCTGTGCCGCTCCTACTTCTCTGATCAAAACCGCGCTGATGGAGTGTTCAGTGACCGAGAGGTACACGAACAAAGGTTCTCCGAGCACAGGCTTTGAGAGAACAGGAGGGGCTGCCAAATATGTCTTCAGCTCAGTGAAGGCAACTTCGCATTCGTCAGTCCACAGTACTTGCCCCCCTTGCTTCGAGGCGTTTTTAGGGCCTCGGAGCAACTTGAAGAAGTTAAAACTTCTTTCTGCTGCTCGGGACATGAACCTGTTCAGCGCGGCAAGACGTCCTGTTAGACGCTGGACGTCGCGCGCTGTCTTCGGACTGGACATCTCAAGTATGGCTTGGATTTTTTCCGGGTTCGCCTCTATTCCCCTGTTTGATACGAGGAACCCGAGGAACTTACCCGACCGAACACCAAACGCGCATTTGGCTGGATTGAGCTTCATATTATACCTTCGCAAGTTGCGAAAGTTCCTGGAGGTCGGAAATGTGATCGGTACTCGGAAGAGTCTTGACCAACATGTCGTCGACGTAAACCTCCATGTTTCGCCCGATCTGCTGCTCGAACATCTTGTTGACCAGCCGCTGGTAAGTCGCGCCTGCATTCTTCAGACCAAAAGGCATCCTGGTGAAGCAGTATAAGCCTAGGTCTGTGACGAACGTAGTGGCGTCTTGATCCGGGGGATGCATGCTGATCTGGTGGTAACCAGAGTAGGCATCCAAAAAGCTGAGGAGCTCGTGCCCGGAAGTAGCGTCCACCAGCTGATCGATGCGTGGCAATGGGAAGTTATCCTTGGGCGTTGCCTTATTAAGATCTTTGTAATCTACGCACACACGCCATTTGCCATTGGCCTTGCGTACGAGGACCACATTGGAGATCCATCTTGGATATTGGGCTTCTCGGAGGAGCCCGACAGTTCGGCTTTTGGTCACGTGATCCTGAATCACGGTCTGCCGTTCTCGGTTCACGGGTCGCCTTCTTTGCTGCACTGGCGGGATTCGTGGATCCAACCGAAGGCGATGCACCATGACTTCCGGGGGAATGCCTGGAAGCTCGTCATCAGACCAAGCGAACACGTCCAAATTGGCCAGCAGGAAAGCTGTGTAGCGTTGCTGCTCGGCCTCTGTCAACAGGGCGCCAATGTACAAGACGTGTTCGGAGTCGTCGTCCACTTGAATGGGGATTAAGTCTTCGGCAGGCGTCCCCCGACTAGTTGAAGGCTGATCGGAGGTCGGAAGAGCTGGATCAGCGAGTGGTTGCTTGTCTCTTAGAGAGAGGACATAGCAACGGCGAGACTCACGCTGACACCCGAGCACTTCACCAACTCCGATCGGAGTTGGAAACTTCATTTTCTGGTGGAGTGATGAAGGCACTGCTTTGATTCGCCCGATCAGACCTCTGCCAAGAATAGCATTGTATCCAGGCATGTTGTTGATGACCAAAAAGTCAACAATTTTGGTCACAGCTTTCGGAGCCGTTCCCAAGGTAATCGGAAGGCGAATCCTTCCCATGGGCTGAACCGAAACTCCCGAAAAGCCGAAAAGTGGCGAGTTTACAGGGGTGAGTTGATCGGTTCGCAGACCCATGAGGACAAAACAGTCGTAAGCCAAGACATCGGGGGCGCTTCCATTATCTACCAGAATTCGGCGCACGTTACAGTGGTTGATGGTGGCCGAAACGACCAGCGCATCAGTGTGCGGAGTCGTAACCCCTACAAGATCTTCGTCCGAGAAGGTTATAGCCTCCTCGGGCTGTGCGCGTGCGGGACTGGCAGGATATGGGGCCGGCCGAACAGTCGGGGCCTGTCTACGACATGCACTCGCCTTGCGTAATCGCGTCGGCTTCGAGTGCTTTCTCCACCGCGCCGAAGCCTCCCGCGATCACGTTGATCTCCTGCCCATTGGGATCGTTGTTGATCGGCTGCTCGGGAGTGCGGTCTTGGCGTCGGGGGCGCTCTTCGTTCCGGCGCCCTTCGTTCCGGCGCACGAACCGTCCAAGGTAGCCGCGCTTGATAAGGTCTTCGATTTCGTCCTTAAGCTGGCGGCACTCGGAGGTGTCGTGGCCGTGGTCGCGATGAAAGCGACAGTACCTATTTTGATCGCGCTTCCGGGGGTCGGAGCGCATTCTCTGGGGCCACCGAACAAAAGCTTCATCCCTGATCTCTGCCAGGATTTGTTCGGGAGCCACAGTGAGGGGGGTGTAGTTGGTGAAGGGGCGCGGACGACGCGGAGAATCGCCATTGCGTCGTCCCTTCTTCCGATCACGGTCGGAACCGTTGTCGGAAGGTCGCTTTTTTTCCGACTGCTCCCCCTGTTCGGCCCTGCTCGCCGCCAGGCTCTCCTCGCAGGCCGCGTGGCGCTGCGCGATGGAGAGTAGTTCGGCGAGGGTGGCGGGCTGCTGGACGCCGAGAGTCCTTTGTAGAAAGCCGTCACGAGTGCCTTGGATGAGAGCACTGGTGGCTAGGGGGACGTCCAGGCGCGAGATGCGAAGCGCCTCTGTTCGGAACCTCTTGACGAAGTCCCAGAGTGCCTCGCCTTTCTTCTGGCGCACGGTCAGGAGAGAAGCCGCCGTCCGCGGCTGGGACCTTCCACCAAGGAAGTTGTCCCGAAAGGACTTCTTCAATTGGCGGAAGGAGGTGATAGAGCCCGCAGGGAGGGTTTCAAACCAAGCCCTGGCGGTCTCCTTAAGGGTTGCAGGGAAAGCCCTGCACTTGGCCGCATCTGATGCTCCGTGGAACACCATATGCGATTCGAAGCCGTGGATGTGGTCGGCCGGGTCAGTAGTGCCGTCGTAGGGCGCGATGGTGGGAAGAGGGAGCTTGGAGGAGACCAGGGCCTCCAGAATCTCCCTACTGAAAGGAGAGCGGAAGTCCAAGTCGTCCTCCGCTGGAGCCTTGCCCTCCGCACGCTGAACCATCGCGTCCATGCGGCGTTCGAGGTCGACCACACGCCGGAGACGCCTGGCGAGCTCCTGCTCGGAGTTGGCGGGGCCCCCACGTCCAGAGGCGTGGGAGTTGCCTCCCACGACCGATCGTGGCGGACGGGGTGAGACGATAGAACGTCGGGGCGAGCGCCCGCGGCGCTCTGGTGCCCGCTCCTCCGATGGGGCCCGGAGGGACCGGCGTGGTGAGTCCGCCTGCTGCTCCTGCGGCGCTGGGGGGACGCGGGAGCGTCGATGTGACGATTCCGCCTGCCGCTCGCGTGGCAGGGAGACCGCCGGGGCCGCAACTCCCGCCAACTGGGCCTGTAGGGCGAGGCAGACGCCCGTCAACTGATGCATTTGCCCCCGAAGCTCTGCCACTTCGAGGGCCGTTGCCGGTGCGGCAGCCGTTGGTACTGGGACGTCGTGATTTGCGCCGGTAGCAGTGCCGGCGACGTCCCCAGGAGGAGATTGGCGACGAGAGGCCCCTCGTGATTGGCGAGACCTCGTCGCCCTGCTTCCTATATTCTGGTATGAGGATCGCCCTCGAGCCATGGCAGCGTCGATTCCCACAGACGGCGCCAAATGTGGTGGCGTGATCCTGTTTGGACCTGAGCCAAACGGGTCTCCACTAGAATAAGAGAGGGAAGACGATTGCTGGTGAGGACGAAGACCTGCAAAACCAGAATAGGATCAGGAGGCCCGGTGAAAACCGGGGAAACCCTCCGATGCCTAAGTCAGTGGAGAGCTTGTGAGGCAGGGGGTTTCGGAATGCGAGAATGTGTTCGCGTGAGGAAGAGAACGTACCCTTGCATGGTACTGTACCTGTGCCTTTATAGGCGTTGGTGTAGAGGCCAACGTGCGTAACGTTGGGCAGATCGTGCCTGAAGAGGCGCCTTGACGCACGCGCATAACGGGAGGAGTTATGACTCCGATGCCCGTTAGGCTGCCAGGCAGTTCACGCCCCTTGATGGTGGAGAACGTGGCCTGAGACGGTTACAACCGTTCTGGAAGCCAGAGAGCCTGCTCGGAACCCTTTGGAAATGCTTTCCGAGCAGGTGACCCACGTGGGGGCTCGAACATGCTGTTCGGTAACATCGAGGGTAGTTTCATGGAGCGGAGTCACTGTTCTTGATCGGAAGCTGTTCATAGTTGTTCGGTAAGGGAAGGCGGGTGAGCTGCTCGGAGGTACGCCGCAGCGGAACCTGACAGCTTCCGATCACGGGAGTCACACAATGGAGGTCTTTGAGCCATCCTGGAGAGGGCGTGCCCTTTGATGACGGTGCCACGTTGGTTGACAGGACGTGAATGGGCCGCAACGAGCCATCATGGGCCTAGGTGACCAGATTTGGTCACCACAACTAACAATCGTAGGTAAAGACAAATAGAACAAGTGTCAACTAGATATAATATATTGACAACTTCTCTTTCCACTAAAACTCTATCTCCTTTCTCGGATGAACTCGAATTACTTTGCTAACTTGATTGTCCTTTTTTGGAATTAACTGTGTTGTAGATCAGAACAAAACCAACAGTCAACAAACGCTTGTTCCCTTTCCTTGTCTCAACCGCTCCAAAACTAAGCTCGAGGCATTTGTGATCGGCCATCTCTTGGAATCCATTTGGGTCGGACTGATCACCATCACCATTTATGAAGAAAATAAAAAAAAGAGTCGTATGTAGGGGTGTTCATGGTTTGGTTTGGATTGGTTTATAGAAGATTTTTAGGAAACCAAACCAAACCAAATTCGGACTCAAACCGAACCAAACCAAACTGAAGTCTCTTAAAATCAAACCAAACCAAACCGTGGTTCGGTTTAACTTGAAAATAAATAGACCTTTAGATTCTCTTAGTCTTCAATAAGATTTTAATCACTTATTTTTCTAATAAATCACTATCAAATAATATTTGAATGAAATATTAAATGTTGATGACCATATTAACCTCCACAATATGTATTTTTACGTAAATATATTGAAAAAACTTGATAGATATATACAAATTAAAATTTATTATTGTAATTCGGTTTAATCGGTTTGGTTTGGTTTCTAAAGGTCAGAAACCGAACCAAACCGAATTTTCTTTTTCGATTTGGTTTGGAACCAAACCAAATTTTTTTCATGTTCAAACCGAACCAAACCAAACCGAATCGTTCGGTTCGATTTAGTTTTTCAGTTTGAACCAAATAGTGAACACCCCTAGTCGTATGTGCTATTAATAGTGACACAATGGTAAACCTTGCTGTTAAAGGTGTTATGCAACGGTGTAGAACACCGCGAAGCTACTTTCGTTTGGTAATGCTTTTTACTTTTTATGTTTGGCATGCTGTAAAGTTCTGGGTTTTAAGATACAATGAACCCATGGATCATTCGTTTTCCTACAACTTCGATTTTGTCAAGTGAAACTGTAGTGCTATAACTGTGACAAGCATCTGCGCATAATTTATCCATGAATAAGATAAACCAACCAACTTTTTGTGTATCCCACCTTGGCAAGATGCCCTCCTAACTCCTTATCCAGAATAGCTCCCACTAAGTCCATGCATATCCCACTTTGGTGAGTGAGTGCACCCGGATAACAGATTGCCCTCATCCGGTCAGATGAGCTACAACTGAGGGGTTTGGTTGAACACCTTCTACCCGGTAGCCAGTGTTGTCTTCGATAAAAACACTTCTCTCTACTTCCAAAGCAGAATAGGCCTTATCATACTTCTGAATAGGCACCAAAGCGAGCTTATTATCCAAATAACTCCATCATTCACCAAATAATCGTTCAGAGTTGGGCAGGTACTGTGAGTTGCCAAAAACAATTTTATCTTTTCTTGGTCCATACTTCAGGAAGGGAGGTGAAAGATACTGTCACGCCGTCTTCTTGGGTGTCCAAGATGAAAAATAACAAATAATTCCTCATCCTTATCAAGTATGAGTGCTTGACTTCACAAGGAAAAAGTTCTCATCTTGTAAATGGAAAATGGTTGGGGTCCCAAAACTCTGATTCAGATACCTTTTATCCGTTCAGCCAAAAACCCTCTTCCAGGGAAAGCATTCAAACCCCACCTTGTGACGAATTCCATCACCTTTTAGTGATTCGGACACGGCATGAGGCACCACTACCACTACCAACACCATCACCACCACCACCACCACCATCGGATGGCAACGTAAGTGCTGAGCTCACTCATCATCAAATGGGGGAAGGACAAAAAGAAGGAACCACACCAAGGTTCCCACTATGGCCAGGGCAATCCAAAACTAATACCAAGTGGAATGAATAAAGAAACCCACATCAGAATCTGTGTAATATTATGTCATGTATTGTAAACCGCTATTCCTTACTATACATCATACAATGGCAGCAAACATGACCGGCTGCTATACCTGGTCATGAATCTAATGGAAAGGCAAAAGAAAAAGAGTGAAAGAAGGCTAAGAAAAACAAAAGGAGCAGAAAGATAGAGTGAGACTGTTAGTGAAATGTAACAAACAGTGAACTACATCTTGAAAAGACAGAAAAAGTGAAACTCTGTATTCTCCGATCCGATGCCCAAAGTATCTCCATGTGGGTACCGAGAGAATAGCTTCCCGCACTTGCCTTACGGCTCTTTACCTTCAAACCAGCTGCCCCTATGCTTCTAGTTGATAGTGTATCAAGCTTTTGAGCTAAACGATGTCATTGCACATATGCTGATACTTTCAGCCTCTTCAATATGTAATATGCCCCTCTGGAGTATGGACTACCTCGGCCTCCACATCCTTCCTCCAACCTGTACCTTGAGGGACACCAACCTTCATAAGACAGCCATAGAAGAAATCCAGCTCTTTTTCCATCCCAAGTTTGACTTGGATTCCACAAGGTGCCAGCTCAGCAAGATGTGCAGTAAAACTGCTAATCAGGAAAATGATATAGCATAGATGAGGCAATTAGGTTTCATGCTCTAATATTTATGTCCTCGGAGCTCCATGGATCAACTCGTTCCAAAATCTAGATTCTCCCACTTGAAAGGAGCAACAGGTCCCATCTCAGGTGCACCTCGGATGATGAGGCAGACACAAAGACAGACAGCAGCAATGCCAAGTATAGGATTGAGAAAAGGGTATCGTAATAGACCCTGAGGTCGAAGGGTTGTCTTGATTCTTCTTCTCTCCATGATTGCACATCGAGAGCACATAGTGTCCAAAGATCCTAATTTAGGTTTCTCTACTTCCCTTGATGACTCTGGTTTCTTCAGGTCCATTTCACTTTCAACAGTTATCGAGACTTGATCATTCCTCCTGTCTGCAAGCTTCCTGGAAACCAATTTGTTGTATGAATGATTATTTCTCATTAATGCATAGGTGTATGGAGATTGGCCATTGCCATCAACCACCGAACTCCAGCAGTTCAATCCAATCTGCAAAAATTCAATTGATAAACATTAGACTCATGAGTTTTGAGTTATGTAAGCTTCAATAAAATTGAGTTGCCATCTTCACTGTGGTATCATTCGCAGCATGAAGGGAGCAAATAAACCTCAATTAAAGCATTTGGGCAGAAGCACCAATGAACCTTAATGATTCACTGACCAAGAAAAGAATTCTGAGGAAAGACCAGAAAGGTTTCTTAATCATCAACAGACTAGGCAAGAGAGTTCAGCAAAAGAATGAAAGAAGCTGCAACTTGTAGCATCCAAAGACCCTATAAATCCAAGATTGACTTTACCTCTTGTGGATCGTCAGTGAGCCCGTCAACAATGTCTTCTGAATCTTGTGTTGATGCAGCTAAATGAAGAGGGGTGACACCACCTGGACCCACTGTGTTTGGAAGGAAAAGGTAGAGCTTTGAAGAATCAATTCCATGGCTCACAGAATAATGCAGGAGTAAATCCACCATTTTCCTGCACTTCCTCTTCACAGCTCTGTGTAAGAGTTGAATTTCAGAGAGTGTTTCCAGGGATTCCTGAACCAGTTCAACATTTCTAGAGCTTCTCTCGACCAGAATGTCCAAGAGCTTTCTGATCAAAGCAGTCCAATCCCGTTCAACTGCAAATATGAATAGGAACTTGAACCTAGCATTTGAGAAGTTCTCCAAAAGAGGGTAGGATTCAATGCTGCTCCTTTGGAATAGCCAACCAAGTTCATTGAGAAAATGAAGAACATCTTCCCTAGATTGCCGTCGCGCACAATCATAAACCTGATCTTCTTGCATTATGTCAGAGGATTTTACATCATTCTCAAACTCCGACTCAAGATGTCTCAGTTCTTGACAGATTTTATCATCTGCAATTATAACAGGAAAACTGTTCCCCTTGAAGCCATTCTCTACCTGCAAATCAAAGATTAAAAAAATGAAAGAATTACTGTAACATTTTCTACAACCTCAAACGAGAGTGGTTAATGGTTTCTCTATCGTCTGACTTCTCTGTCAGTCTATTGAAGCTGTAGAATGCCGTGCAGCTTACCTCTAAGAAACAACGGCCAAAAGCACTTGGGGCTCCCCCTGGAAAATTGAAGCATTCGATGCTAGAATCATCATAAATTCTACCAGGTTCAGATGACATTGGCACCTCCTTGGAAGTGTAACATCCCATGTATGTGCAATGGATTCTGTATCATATGGGAATTAATTATGAAAAATTCTAGATTGATGACATGAATAGAAATGAATGGCCTAAGACTCACTTGGTTCCTGGAACATTCAGATTTCGACCTCTCAAAACAAGAGAGATTTCTCTACCACTTACAACCGCCAATGGTGAGACAGAGATTATCTCTGGCGCTCTCCATGTTCTCCAAGTCCTACACAAACGGATCTTTCCTGGAAATAAGTAAAACTGACAGGGGTCAGATAAGCTTCACAAATGAAATGCTCATAAGGTGTTTCACATTAACTTCGGGAAAAAAAAACCAATTTGGAGATTACTTCTGATGTCGCAAAAAACAGGATGGATGAATAATAGCATATGTAAGTATCATGAAATATTACCACCCTTATGCGATGCTAGTTGCCCATCCAAATAAATTAGAAATCTCCCATTTCTCCAGAAATCAGAATCAGAATGTTGAACAAGAAGATTGATACGCTGAATCAGGTCTTCTTGTAGCTACAAGACAGGGTACCTAGAGTAAATAGAGTGAAAGTGGTAATGCATCCCTGAACTTCTTAAATTAAAAAACACACACCTCATCCCAAGCAGATGATGGCATCGACAGATAAACTGATAAAACCACACAGCCAGGTCGAATATAGCTCTCCATGTCAGACGGACTGTGAGAAAGCCATGATAATATCTGGGACAGAACAGCACAACACATCAGCTTGCTTAGACTGTGAACTGTGAAATTGTAACTGTTTTTTCATTTTTTTGCCTGAAGGCCAACAAGAAATGAAAATATAAATGTGTATTACTCTCCTTACCTGCATTCGAAGTGTTACAGGGAAACTACTAGGATCCTTGCCAAAAAGTTTGAAAATGATTCTCCCAGTCCGTTCCTGCAATCACGATAAGCAAATCCTTGTGAGAGTGGAAAGTTTGAATACAACTCCTTAGACATAACAATCAAACAAAAAACAAAAATATACAACAGCAGTGAGAATAACCTGAGAATCAGAATTTGAACTAGATGGTGACTGATCAGAACCAGAAGAAGAGGTGTAGCCTGCTTGGTATGGAACACTTAGGATGGTGCAATTTTCAACTCTTCTCCCAGAATGCCTTGAAAGTTCTAAAACTGAGCCCCGACCTTCATTTTTATTGCTGGCCTCAATCATGCCATCGTGATCCCTGATGATACTTATCTGATTATGTTTAAAACTTTCAGCCTCTGATTGAAGCGGAAATAACCTCCACAAATCAGGAGGAGATGATGAAGGAGATTTATTGTTTATGGGGTTTCGACTTTCAGCATATTGATATTTACTGGAAGATCCCATCTCTGGAGGACTGTCATCCTCAATGGAACTGAGCAGCTGCAAACGTAAACTGGGATTAACTGAATGCTCTGAGATTTCTGTTGATGATTGAAGAGCACAGTCACTTCCACCAACAGCAACTGAAGAAAATTCTGGTGACTTTGTCTGTACATTTCCATCAGAAACAAACTCCTCAGGATGTACCTTAGTTCTCTCATTACCACTGCTTTCACTGCTCCCTTGAGAAAAATCAGCGACATTGTTAACTGCAGGAGCCTTTAATGCAGCAGAAAGAACTGCCAGTAAATCCATCGTCAAAGGTGCTGGAAGGTTTCCATCAGTTTTGGATGAGTGCTCAAAGGAGATTTGGGATGTTTGGGAAACATTGAGATCAAAGTCAACAGCTTTCGGTGTTTTAATAGAGGAATCCAAGCTAGGCAATGAGTTAATTTTACCAAGAACCTGTACAAGCCGACCTTTATCTGGTAAAGAACTAGAGCTTGGTTTATCAACACCATTTCCTGCGACAATGAAAGCAACAAATCAAAAACTGACTCAAACATGGCATAAACATGAAGTGACCAAAAAACCAAACTATCTCACCTTGAAGCTGTGCCAAAATGGTCAACAAGTTAACAATATTCAAATTTGCACTGCCAGGATTCTCTTGATTTGAAGGAGGTATAGGCCGAGAGGAGACATCCTCAGGCTGTGTCTTCCTTCGTCGTCTGTTATGCCCTGCCAACCTCCGCCTGCAGCTTCTCTTCCCTTCATCAAACTCAGCGAGCATGTGGAACCTGATGGGAACGACAAGAAGGTCCCAGATGGAGAACAATCAGTCGCAGCTGCTCAGAAATGGATAAAGGAAGAGTAAAGTGCAGAGTGTTCACCCAGAAATGGCAGAAAGAGATGTTCAAAGATATAAGTAGCATCCAGATATCAAAAACTCATTAAACTCCAGAGCCCAACATACACTTACAATAACAAATAAAACATGTACTACTCACCAAAGAATAAGGAAAATTCGTTATCCCACCCACATCTTCAGATGATGGTCACGTCTTGAGAAGAAAAAATGTGAAAAACTTTTAACGAAATTAAACCAACCTGCTACACTGTTGGCAAAACCTTTGCATGTGCTTCCCTACCATGGCCTTGGTGGTCTTGCTATGAACCTCGCACACCTTGTGTCTCCTGTGATAATCCTTTGCGTTCGACAGATCTGCTCTGCAGTCATCCACCTGGCACATGGGGTAGCTGCCCCCGTTGCCCGGGGACCCAGACCGGACCCTCTTGTTCGGCCGCGCCACTGATTCCTCAACAGTGTAGGAACCTCCGCCCAGCTTCAGAGTGAGGTCCCCGCCCTGGTCTTCTGCACCCTTGGAGCCCTTCTCCCCATTTCTTTTCAGCTCCATCCCTGTGACTTCTGAGAGAGCTCCAGGACGAAGACCTTCTGATGCATTAGTAGCAGGCGTGGCGACAAATCTAGTACTGTCCCAATCCCACAGCTTTGGGTTCCAACTGCCATAGGAAGTTGAGTAGCCAGAACCAGACAACTGTGGCTGGCTCTGCTGTTGATGCTGGTCATGATGGAAGCTGCCCCTTTGCCATGCCGAATCCCTCTTTCTCGCCAAGGAAGCCGCCTCGTGGAATCCCAAAGGGAGCCCCTGCTGGAGGAAGAGGGGAGGGGAGACCTGCGCGCCCACTTCTCCATCCATTTCTCCGCCCAAATCCACCAATCAATTCAAGAAACAGCTATAATCGGACACCGAATTTACCCAAGCAAACAGCAAACCGTGACCATCTCGCGGTGCAAGTGCTCCAGAAGCAACAAAAATCCCATTTTTTATTGCCCCTCCTGCCAAACCGATATCCAATCTCCCACGTCAATCGAAAAGCACGGGACTTTCTGCTGGAAGTGGCGAGAGAAATCACAGGACACCGGAAATCAGAAGGGAGGGAACTCGCTTACCATAGCCACCTGGCTCGTTCCACCTCCAATCACTTCAAAGCCATCAAGTTTTTCCTCCCCAACCGGATCGAAAATCCGACGCCCCGGACTTAAGAAGGATGAACAAACAACACAAGGCGAGGACCAGCGCAAGCAGCAGCTTGCTGCTAAGCCCGAGGTCCGCCGCGGGTCCGCCCACCGGGAACCGCCGGGGACAACCGCCGGAAAACGCCCCCGTCGGCCGCCGGCCGCACCCGATCGGGGCCCGAAGCGGATCAAAAGGGACCGGGGAGGAGGGGGGCGGTCCACGGATCTTGACCCTGGAAAAGGGCAGAGGGAGGGGATCCTGGGGACGCGATCGAGATCTACACCGCTGCCGGGGAGGGGAGAGGACGAAGAGGAACGGAGGAGCGGGTAAAAGAAAAAGGTAGAATTGTTCTTCCTCTGGCTCTTCTTCTTCTGCTCCTCTCGTCTCGGTTTTTCCACTCTCTCTCGTATCGGTGGTCTAAACTGCCTTTTTTTTTGCAGGTGATGGTAGGACCGTAATTCTTGAGAAAGTGGAGGGCTTTCTCCAATAACACCCCCGCCGCCCCACGACTAGAGAAAAGCATCAGCACGGGGGGGGGGGGGGGGGGGGGGAGTTGGGTTGGGGTGGGGGCGGCAAAGAGGAGGAGAAGAATCACGGCCGCTTTTGGGAGCCATTCTAACTATCTTATCCGGGTGTAGATAATACAAAGTTAATATATAGTTAAAATTTAATCGACTTTTGTGTGGTAAAAAAAGTAATCTTAAGCATCGTTTGGAGATGCTTCAAAAAAAAATTTAGATGTTAAAATCTCTGACATAATTATGTGTATTCTCAAACGATCCAAATTATTCTCGGCTTCCGTGAACAACAGCTATTGCCAGAAAAGAGAGAGATAGATTGAAGGTGTTCTCTCTCTCCGCTTTTCTATAAGCGGCCAAGAGACCGTTTTTAAAAAATTCCTAGACGAGCCGACTTCTTGTGTCTTATAGCAGACGCAACTTTTTTTTTTCCTGATTTTTTTTGACACTTTTCATGTCGACGCGGACGTCGAGGCAAGAAAGCTCTACCCGTACGTGTGAGGTCTGCAAACCGACTTTTTGAGATTTTTACTTTTTTGAAAGCATCTCCAAACGATGCCTTAAGAATAAGTTTAACTAAATTTATCTGATCTCAATAGATGAGATAATATTATTTCTAGTTAATAAGAGGTACTCTTTTTTTAAAAAATAAATTAAACTATGTCTGAATATCTTAACCCATAAATACATAACCATACCAAAACAGGTTTCTTGATTATTTCTTCCCATTCTACGCACAAAAAGATGTCGGACGACGCCGTTGAGTGCTCTTCCTCAGTCCAACACCCCCCACCCTCTCACCACAATCTCTCTCTCTCTCTCTCTCTCTCTCTCTCTCTCTCTCTCTCTCTCTCTCTCTCTCTCTCTCTCTCTCTCTCTCGAACTAGTGTGCGTACCCTCGTCCTCTCTCTCTAACTCAACCTTACGAGCACTCACTTGCTATCTATATGTGGAGGTTATTTCCAGCCTCCTAAGCCCATAGCCCCATCATGACCCAGTAGGGTAGTTAGGCAGCAGCTATCCAGCCACTTGTCTGTGGAAACAGTCATAAGCTTTCGGGCACGCTTTAGCCATCAGGCGCCCTAGGGTTCCAAGGTGTCGTCTCCAGACACCTCCGAACCTATTCGAGCAGGATAGAGTCACCGAAAAAACCTTGGGGCTCCTATTCGTGTCCTCTACGGTTCCAGCGTCAAGGCATCGAACACTGGACAACCACACCGAGCAAGTCCATAAGCTCCTATTCGGCACATATATAGCTTGCAACGCTATGCGACTCTTCACTTCTTGTAGCAATTAATGGAATGGCGTGGCACGACTGCCCGCAATATGGAACAGTACCAGCGCGGAGTCCCAGAGGACGTCTCAAACAGACAACCCCCACTTTGGGAACTCAACTGTCACATCCCTTCAGATATCATTGAAGAAGGATGTGTCTGGATCCTTCAGCTCCTTGTGTCTATAAAGGGAACAAGTAACCTTCATGCAAAGGTACGTGGAAAAAATCACCCACACAATCGCCCACCCGCAAAACCACACACCCTTAAAAGAACCTTTCCTTCCAGCCTTATAGAGCAGTCACATCTGACTTTGGCATCGGAGGGTTCTCCCGGTTCTTCAACTGGGTTCCTCTGACGACCTTTCTGGTTTTGCAGACCTCCGTCTGCACCGGCGACTGTTTCTTCCCTCTCTTCAAGTGGAGGCCCGTTCGGCCCATTACCGAATAGGAGAACACTTCCACATTTTGGCGTCGTCTGTGGGAACGACGAATGTCATGGCTCGCGGATGATCCTCTCACCAAAACTACAGGAGTTGGGCGATGAGGTCTCACCACTCGCAGGGAGCCTCACATGATCAAGCCCCTCCTACTGAAGACAATGCAATCCTCACTGGAACGACAGCCGACGCTCCTACTACCAATGCTCCCGCCTTGGTTTAGAAAGTAGTGGAACACCAAGGGCAGGTCCAGCTATTAGTTGGTGTTTGCCAAGGGCTTCAAGCCCAACTCACAGTGCAACCGGCCACACCGACCTGTCCGGCAGTGGAGTAGCAAGCGGAGTCTGCCTGACGTCTGCCCCTGGCGCAGTCGCACCGCCACTCTCCGGAGCGATGTGAGGCATCCGCCCAAAGATCATGGCAAGACGCCTCCAACGCATCGTCAACTTGGAATGACGAATGGAGGACCGTGCCCATCAAATGGACGTGATAGTCCATCGGGTTGGTGGCAAAGCTCCAGCGGACGACGGCCTGAACTTCGACTCCCCGTTCGTGGTGGAGATCCTGGAAGCTCGGGTCTCACCGAAACTGCCCTTGCCTTTCATTACTCCTTACGATAGCACCACCGACCCGGTGGACCACATCCATGGGTTCAAGTCGCACATGGTGTTCCATGGGGCATCAAACACGGAGAAATTCTGGGCATTTTCGGCCACTTTAAAAGAGACTGCGAGGGCCTGGTTAGAGACCCTCCCAATGGGCTACATCACTTCCTTCAACCAGCTAAAGAAATCCTTCTGTGATAACATCCTAGGTGGAAGGTCTCAACCCCATACAGCGGCCTCCTTGTTGGCTGTGCGGCAGAAGAAGGGAGAAGCTCTCTGGGAGTACGTCAAAAGGTTCCAGAGCGAAGCCTTGCACATCCCCTACCTAGACGTCCCCCTCCCCACCAGTGCCTTCATTTAGGGCACGAGCGACGATTTCTTCCAATGGATGTTGGGGGTGCAACAGCCGATAACCCTAGCAGAGCTCCTATCAACCGCCCAGCGCCATACTACGTACGAAGAGAGCCTTGAGGCCAGCCAAACCGACTAGGGTGACCACGTAGAGAAGAAGCGGTCTTCTGACAACAGTTTTGACCAAGAACGAAAGAAAAGTCGGCACAACGGGGTTTCACCACACCGACCATGCCTCTTCACCAAATATACCCCCCTCGTGGTAGCTCCCGAGTAGATATTGGCCAAGATCCAGGACGAACAGTATGTTTAGTAGCCTCCCAGGATGTGTTTTGACCCTCACAGGTGCAACCAAGGGAAGTTCTGCCGCTTCCACCGTGACCACGGCCACGACACCTCCGAATGCCGCCAATTCAAGGACGAGATTGAGTCCTTGATCAAACACAGCTACCTTGGACGATATGTGCGCCGAGACGAAGACCGCCCAAGATGCCAAGAGCGGACCCCCGAACAGCCCATCAACAACAAATCGAATGGGGACGGGCGAAGAAAGCAGCCAAAACCAACGCGATTATGCTAGGAGAGTGCACCAGGTGGAACGGTCTTCAGTGCCTCGGCCTGCCCCTTATCCACTGAGTTCAGCACGCACATAGTCTGAGGAGGCTATCACCTTCTCGGACAATGACCTTGTAGAAGTTAAGACTTCACACATCGATTTGTTGGTCATTTTGGCCACCATCAATCATTGTAATGTGCGGTGTATCCTCATGGATAATGGAAGTGCACCATATGTATTAGCGTACGACTGATTCATGCTTATGGGTTTGAATCTCTAGTGGAGATGCCTCTGTTCGGCTTCTCTGAGGTTTTGGTGCACCCAATGGGCCAGGTCCGTCTGCCCATTACTTTAGGAACAACACCGAAGAGTGTGACCAAGATGGTGGATTTTATGGTAATTAGAAGCATACCAAGGTACAACGCCATTCTCGGTAAGGGCCTGATCGGCCGTATCAACGCTGTATCCTCATCTCTGCACTAGAAGATGAAGTTCCCTACTCCTCAGGGTATAGGTGAAGTGCTCGAAAGCCAGCGCGAGTCCTGGTGGTGATACGTCCTCTCCTTAAGAGACAAACAGCCCACAGTAGACCCAGTGACTCCACCTGCACCGACCGAAGAGGCTTCAACTAGCCGTGGAACCCCTGCTAAGGATCTGTTGCCGATACGGGTGGACGACAACCCCGATCACGTCCTTTACATTGGCGCCTTGCTATCAGAAGCCAAACAGCAATGCTACAAAGCTTTTCTACTCACCAACTTGAACTCATTCGCGTGGCCAAACGACGAGCTTCCCGGCATCCCTCCAGAAGTAATAACTCACTAGTTGAACCTGGATTCAAGTGTACTGCCCGTACAGTAGAGGCTACATCTCGTCAACCGAGAATGGCAAACCGTGATCTATGATCACATCATCAAAAGCCGATCAACTGGCCTGCTCCGAGAAGCCCAGTACCTGAGATGGTTCTCTAACATAGTCCTTGTCTCTAAATCCAATGGCAAATGGCGAGCGTGCGTAGATCACAAAGATCTGAACAAAGCAACGCCGAAGGATAATTTTCCCTTACCCCGCAAAGATCAGCTGGTAGATGCGACCTCTAGGCACGAGCTTCTCAGCTTTTTGAATGCCTACTCTAGTTATCTTCAGATCAGCATGCATCCCCCAGACCAAGATGCCACGACATTTGTCACTGACCTCGGCCTCTACTGCTTCACCAAGATGCCATTCAGTCTTAAAAACATGGGTGCAACAAATCAACGGTTGGTTAATAAGATGTTCGAGCAGCAGATCGGGCGCAACATGGAAGTCTACGTCGACGACATGCTAGTCAAGACATGCCCGAGCACTGATCACCTCATTGATATGGAGGAAACCTTCACAACTCTGCGAAGGTACAACATGAAACTCAACCAAGCTAAGTGTGCCTTCAGAGTCCGCTCGAGAAAATTCCTTGGTTTCCTCATGTCCAACAGGGGACTAGAGGCAAATCCTGTAAAAATCTAAGCCATTCTATGATGAGCAGTCCAAAGACAGTTCGTGATGTTCAGCGGCTCACTGGACGCCTCACGGTGCTTAGCCAATTCATGTCCCGAGCAGCAGAGAGAAGCTTCCTTTTCTTCAAGTTGCTGCAAGTCCCCAAAGGTGCCTCACCGCAAGGGTGCAGGTGTTGTGGACTCAAGACTGTGAAGCAGCCTTCACCGAGCTAAAGAAGTGCCTCGCTGCTCCGCTATTCTCTCAAAACCAATTCTTGGAGAACAATTGTTCATGTACTTATCAGTCATTGAACACTCCATCAACACTGTATAGATCAGAGAAGAGGCAGTAGTTCAGCACCTGGTCTACTACATCAGCAAAGTGCTGCAGGAAGCTGAAAGGAGGTATCCCCGAGTAGACAAGCTCACGCTAGCACTCATCACGGCTACGTAAAAACTCAGGCCGTACTTTCAGGCCCACCATATCATGGTGTTAACCGACCAACTACTGAAGCTCATTCTACAGCGCCCAGAGGCTTCTAGAAGACTTATCAAATGGGTTATCGAGCTCGGAGAATTTGAAATCAGTTACCATCCAAGGACTGCTATCAAGGCTCAAGGCGTTAGCAGATTTTGTGGCAGAATGCACTCTCCCTACTGAGACGGACCCCCCACTGGCCGACGAACTGCCATGGGAGCTCTATGTGGACGGGTCCTCTTGCGTCATAGGGAGCGGTGCGGGGTTGGTCCTCACTTCCCTAGAAGGACTAGTGTTCCAGTACGCCCTCATGTTCTGCTTCGTCGCCTCCAACAACGTGGCCGAATATGAAGCCCTACTGTCCAAAATCAGAATGCCTAGGCATCTCAGAGTGCTTCGGCTACAGGCCTTCAGCGACTTGTAGCTGGTTGCCAGCCAGGTCAACGAGCAGTTTGAGGCAAGGGAGCCCCCCATGGTGCAGTACCTTCAGCAAGTCAAGCGCCAAGTAGAGGGCCTCCTCTATTTTGAAGTAATGCACATCCCTCGCGAACAGAACACGTAAGCAGATGCACTCACCAGACTAGCGTCTTCAGGCGACATCGCTCATTCTCGCTCTATTTTCATTGAAGAGCTCACCTCGCTGAGCATAGAAGTACACATTGCGGCCATAGGAATCGCCTAACCAGCCACAAGTTGGAAGGATCATATCCTTTCCTATCTCCTCTAAGGAGAACTTCCTCCTGACTGAGCTGAAGCCCGTCAAGTTTGATTCTGTAGTCAGAGGTTCACCATCACCGAAGGGCAGCTATATAGGTGCTCCCTCTCAAGACCTCTCTTGAAGTGCTTAAGTCATCCCGAAGTGACACCGACAATCGAAGAGGTGCACGAGGGTTTATGGGGAAGCCACCTAGGCGGAAGGTCCTTAGAACGCAACATCCTCCAAGTAGGGTTCTGGTGGCCAACCTTGCAAAAGGACTACTTGTCTTATATGAAGAAGTGCCCAGAATGTCAGAAGTTCAGTCAGCTTATCCATCAGCCTGCCGAATAACTACACTCCCTCTTCGAACCACGATCCTTTGCTCAGTGGGGAATTGACATCATGGGACCATCCCCAGAAGCTCAAGGCCGAAAGAAGTTCATGCTAGTTGTCATCGACTGCTTCACCAAATGGATCGAAGCCGAACCCGTCGCTTCCATCACCGATCAGGCAAGATGAAAGTTTGTATAGAAGAACTTCTTGTGCCTGTTTGGTGTCCCGAAGGTGTTCACCACCGACAACAGGAAGCAGTTCGACAACACATTCTTCAAGCAAAAATGCTCAGAGCTTGGTATCTACAACCACTTCACCTTGGTAGCACATCCCCAGACAAATGGTTTAGTAGAAAACGCCAACCGAACATTGCTGCACAGGATACGCACGAGAGTTGAGGCAGCAGAAGGTTCATGGAAGGAAGAACTACCCAATGTACTCTGGTGCCACTGAACAACTGCTCGGGTACCCACCGGAGAGACCCCCTTCCACTTAGCATATGGCACAAAAGCTTTGGTGCCCCTGGAAGTCGCTCTTCCAACACTCCAAACAAGCCACTTCGATGAAGCATCCAACAATCGCGTGCTAAGGGAAAACCTGGACATGCTCGGTGAACGTCAAAATGGCGCCAGCATAAGGTTGGTATCCTATCAACAGCGACTCGCACAGTATTACAACTCTAGAGTTCGTAAGTGGTGCTTCTTCCAAGGAGGTCTTGTGTTACGTCGTTGCTCTGGCTCAAACCCCCGAAGAGCAATAGGCAAACTCGCCCCGAAATGGGAAGGGCCTTATATGGTCATCCAGGTTCTTGGAAAAGGTTCCTACAAGCTGTCTACCCTTAGCGGCGAAACCATACCAAGGACCTGGCATGTTTCAAATCTAAAGGCCTATTATTCGTGAGAAGGGCCTCTTGTACCTCTTTTTAGAAAAGTTAACTCCCTACTTCACCATTCTTTTTCTATCGATTTTTGGGGGGAGTTAGGTGATGATCAGTCCATCCCCATATAATTTTATTTAATTATATACAATTTTGGTGATTAACAAAACTCTAACAAATTATTTTCTAACAAGTTTTTATGAAGCTCAGCTACAAGAAATAAATCAAGCCAAATATGTAAGTAATTTTCTCACTGTACTATTTGAAGTTCATATCATGCATTTCCTCTAAGTCCACATCGATTTCCTTTATAAGCATAATGATTATATCATTCCAACGATTTCCTTAGTGATCAAAAGATTTCGGCTTTATAACGATTTGATAAGTTTCACAACAACTTGATAAGTGAAACATCGATTTGATAGCTATAACGATTTGCTTTCACTTAAAGAACGATTTGATTGCATAACGATTTGATAAGTTTGTGAAACAACGATTTCGGTCTCACAACGATTTGATAAGTTTGTGAAACAACGATTTCGATCTCACAATGATTTGTTAAGTGAAACAATGATTTCGGTCTCACAATGATTTGTTAAGTGAAACAACGATTTCGATCTCACAACGATTCGTTAAGTGAAACAATGATTTTGGTCTCACAACGACTCGTAAAGTGTAACAACAATTTCCATATTATAACGATTCGATAAGTTACACAACGATTTGGTCGCTGTAACGATTTGCTTATGATTGAACAACGATTTGCTCAAACAATGATTTGCTTATGATTGAACAATGATTTGTTCAAACAACGATTTGCTTATAATTGAACAACGATTTGTTCAAACAACGATTTGCTTATGATTGAATAATGATTTGTTCAAACAATGATTTGCTTATAGTTGAACAACGAATTGTTCAAACAACGATTTGCTTATGATTGAACAACGATTTGTTCAAACAACGATTTGCTTATATTGAATAACGATTTGTTCAAATAACGATTTGCTTACTCGCATACAACGGTTTGTATACACAACGATTTCATAAGTTGTACAACTATCTCTTTGTCATAACGATTTCATGGATTACATCGCTTTCAAATATATTTTCAAATATTGTGAAAGTCAAAAGTCTTCCTGTGTGCATCACTAATATCCATGCATTTAATGTGATTGTACACATCTCTACACATTGCATATCTGGGTGCCTTCTATTCCTATGTTTCTATAGAAAACACTTTTCAGAATAGCAGAATGGCATTTCTATTTTAGTGTACGTTCTCACTGCATGCTTTCTAACGTTGACTGACAAGCATAGAGACAGTCTAGCTGTCTGTGCTTCGACATTTATTATGTGCAGGTCATATCTTACAACATTGGACAACCAGAAGCTAAGGAATGTCTGGATGAATCTTCTCTTTGCGTGCATGGCTCCAGAGCATTAAATGGATGCAAGCTTACCTGTCGCGCATGATGGACCATGTTGTCTAACGTGCTTCAAGCTTAGAGACAACGGCCATTTCAACGGCTATATTCTCAAGAGAAGATATATAGAGGGCTGAAGACTCCCAGTTGAGGGGCTCAACAACTTGAACATTTGAGTGATAGAGCCTTCAAGAAAAGTGTTCATCATCGAAGAAGAGCTTCTTCCCTCACTCCACAATTTTCTTCAGCTCTTGCTCTTAGTCTTTCATTGTCTAGACATTCTTTGAGAGCCTTGTAGGTCTGGGAGTTTTCTTCTAGTGAAAATCTTTATCTCTCAGACTTAGCCTCAGATCAAGCATTCGTTGTAAGCTTGGTCTAAGGGCATTTCGCCTTGTACACATTTTCTATGTGTATTCCTCTTCGGGCTGTGAAGAGAAGGCCTGTTGAAAATAGGTGGTGAGTATTCCCTTCGGTAAGGACGGAAGACTTGTGTATTAGGGTGGTTGTATACCTCTTTGGGGTTAGAAGAGAAGGCCAGCTGCGGCTGGATGTGTAAGGGTCCTTAAGAGGGACAGTACCCTTGTTAGTGAAATCCCAAGTTGTTGCTTGGGGACTGTGATGATCACTCCATCCCCATATAATATTAATTATTATATTTTGGTGATTAACAAAATCCTAACAAATATTTTCTGACAAGTTTATATGAAGCTCAGTTACCGAAAATAAATAGAAAATAAATCGAGCCACATATGTAAGTAATTCTTACCTCATATCATTTAAAGTTTAGAGCATGATTTCTCTAAAGTCCATATCGATTTCCATAATAGCATAATCATTTCATAAGTTTTGCATAGCATAACGATTTCATAAGTTATTGCATAGCATAGCGATTTCATAAGTTATTGCAGAGCATAACGATTTTATAAGTATCGCTTAACGATTTGGTTTTTATAACGATTCACTGATAAGTGAGAAACAACGATTTCATCTCACAACGATTCGATAAGTGAGAAGCAATGATTTCGTCTCACAATGATTTCGTCTCACAACGATTCGATAAGTAAGAAGCAATGATTTCGTCTCATAATGATTTGATAAGTGAGAAGCAACGATTTCGCCTCACAACGATTCGACAAGTAAGAAGCAATGATTTCGTCTCACAACGATTCGATAAGTGAGAAGCAACGATTTCATCTCACAACGATTCGATAAGTAAGAAAAAACGATTTCGTCTCACAATGATTTTGTCTCACAAAGATTCGATAAGTAAGAAGCAACGATTTCGTCTCACAATGATTCGATAAGTGAGAAACAACGATTTTGATCTCACAACAATTTTGTTTCTCAACGATTCAATAAGAGAGAAACAATTATTTTGTCTCACAACGATTTGATAAGTAAAAACAACGATTTCGATCTCACAATGATTTTGTTTCTTAATGATTCGATAAGTGAGAAACAACGATTTTGTCTCGCAACGATTTGATAAGTAAAAACAACGATTTATTCTCATAACGATTTCATTTTTACATCGATTTGATTTCTGTAACGATTCGATAAGTTACTTCAACGACTTGGTCGCTGTAACGATTTGATGGGTTACACAACGACTTGGTCAAAGTAACGATTCGATAAAGAAAAAGAACGATTTGCTTGTAATGATTCGTTCACAACGATTTGCTTATAACGATTTGTTTAGAATAATTTGCTTGTAACGATTCGTTCATAATGATTTGATTATAACGATTTGACCACAACGATTTGGTTATAACAATTTGATTATAACGATTTGACCATAACGATTTAGTTATAACGATTTGATTATAACGATTTGTCCACAACGATTTGGGTACAACGATATGCTTGCAACATACTATATTCACAAGGATTTGTTTATTCTTTAAGAATGACTTGCTTGTTCATACAACGATTTCATAAGTGAAATAGTACTTCGTGGATAATACTGATTTGATATTCAAATATAATTAAAGTCAAAGTTGTGGATGCTCGTTTCCGCCCACGTCCCCGGCCGACCGCTGGATCTTTCGGGAGCTCGCAGACGCCACTGACCTCTCGTTTGGCGATGATGGGGTCACCAGTTGACCTCGTTGACTCTCCGGTTGACTTGGTTGACTAGAGAGAAAACAAAGCAAACTAGCAAAAGGAGAGGGAGTCTGTGATCGCCAGGGCCTTACCTGTGCCCAAGGAGTGATGGAATCGCGTCGGTGCAGTGGCCTCGCGCAGCGGATGGAGACGGGGCTTCAACTTCTCCTTCTTCAGCCGGCCAAAGAAGAAGAGCTCTGCGGTCTTCTACGAGTCGTTCCTGCCACAAAAAGACACTCTATTAGCCTAAGGAAAGCATGGTAAATGCTCAGAAACGGAGTGAGACAGCCTAAAAGGTGAGTCCCGTATCGGTTGTGGACTTGAGAAGAGGGGTGGCCAAGTGCTATGACCCCCCTTCTTCCCTCCGTTTTTGGTTGGGAAACCCCTTTCTAGGTGTGTAGGGAAGTGACCTACGTGCTTAGAGTGAGTGGGAAGGTGTGTGTGACATGCAAATAACTAAAGAGAGAGTAAGGAAAGAGAGAGGGAGGGAGGTGTAGATCCTCGTTCGTTGGCGTTGCAGCTCCTGACAGGGCTCCCCTAGCTCGAGAAGAAGCCCCCTGAATGTCCTGAAGTGTGAGAGGAAGAAGAGGAAGAGTTGATGAAGCTTGGGTGCAAATTCTCTCTCTTCTCTCAAAGTAGCAGCATGTGGACGTCCAGCCTCTCCCCCCTGGCTTAGAGGGCTCAAGGGAGTGTTATATAGACAGTGGGGGTCGAGCTCAGTAGCCTTGAATGCTCAAGTGTGAAGAAACACACTTGTACACTTGGCAATCCAAGTATAAAAGCTCCAACCAATGGGGAGAGGTCAAATAGGATTTTTACTGGGTCAAAGGAGTGCCAAGGTGGCCCATATGCCCGTTGGGAACGGCCCCATGCGGTGCATGGCGAGAGAATGACGCAAGTGGGCTAGATTCTCGGGGTAGTTGCGCAGACCAGGTATACCCAGTTGACCTCCAGCGATCCTGCCGCCAACCTCATGCAGACGTCCAGAGGTGTGGACGCCAATATGGGTTAATGTCCAGGGCCTATGCCGTCAACCAGTAGTCGGCGGAAATCGATGCTTCCATCTACATGGCATCCGAGGCAAGTCAACAAACGGTCAAACGAGGCTTAATGGGCCAAAAGAGCCTTGCGGGAGACGGGCCAAATCTCGCGTCTACAAATGCCCCTCCGAGACGTCCGATCTTGCAAGGGAGCAGAGCGGACTGAAAGGTTGGTGTCTCAGTAAACAAAGGATGCAGAGATTTAATGGAGGGCCATCTCCGAGGATAGGAATTCTAGCGAGCCAAACGAATGAGTTAGGCTAGAAGCAAGTGACGGATCGTCTGAGAGACATATGTGATAAAGGGGAAGAGTGATCTACTCATGTAACTACAACTGCAACCCAACGGTAGGGTCCCTGGCATGGCCATGTTGGACTTTGACTAGTTTCTGGCGTGTCTGAGTCAAAGGAGTTGTAATATGACAGTTGAATCAGGAGGGTCTCATAACCGGAGCTCATGGGCTCGCTGGCCTAATCAGGACGTCTATCCCGAATTTAGGAGATCGTGGAGACAGGGAGTTGGTTGATCTCTCAAAGGATTATCAAAAGATTCTAACTGGAATCAATGTTCGAAAAGCCTGAAGTCCGGAATTAAGCTCGCGACTGGCGAAGGCTCTAATGAACTCAGTAAGGCTGCTTGACTATTTGTGAAAGTCACGGTGAGGCAACTTAGATCATGGGCAACAAAACCCGATATCAGCTTGGATAATCACGAAGGGCTGACCCGGTAGGCTACCTAAGCTGGGGGAGCCATGGAGTAATCAGATGATCGAGGAAAATCACCATTTTTTTTAGTGTTAGTAAGAGAATGTTAGCAGTGAAGACCTAAATGCATGCTGGTGTGGGTTGCCTATCTAAAATGCAAGTTAGCACCAGAGGAAAATTCTAAAGGCCAACAAATAACTTAGAGATTGCAAACCCTTCACAGTTTTTGGTAAAGGGGAACTCAGGGTTCACGGTCGCCAAGTTATTCGCCTCTGGTGAGGTCCTATGTTAGACATACCTGTAACACTCAAGGTCGCATGAGTGTTCTGAATCTGAAGTGCGGCTCATACTTAAAATATATGCAAAACAACTTGAAGCACAAGTAAAGGATAATGGCCATATGAAAAATAAGACTTAAAAAAAAAAAAAACTACCGGGCAATAAACGTCCACATCGATGGCCGCCAGTACCTTGTCAACATCAACAAAGGTTGCCGCTCACCCGCCACTGACGTCAACCTATATGGATGCCTACTGGCCAGCGGATCAGGCCGAAAACATAGGTGATGGGATTCCATGAGGACTCTCTCATCTTCCACCTCCGTCTCTCCCTGCTCCTAATGCGAACCAGAGAGCTAGGAGACGAAGAAAAGCAGCGAGATGGCCTCCTCTTCGATCGGACGATCCACAGGCATGAACCCAGGAATTCTGAGTGAAGTTCCGGGGCACCTGAGCACCAGACTGACCAACGGGGAGGTAAGCTTTGATCATTCTGCTTCTACCTGGGTTAAAAACACCCTAAATACTTTTCTCACAACACCCCTCCCTCATGCAGGAAGTGCCTGCCTTCCCGAGCCAAGGCCAGGCGCGGGCCTTTTCTTGGTTCGTGAATCTGATGAACCCCATCACGCTAGATATGCGAAGCTACATCAGCATGTGGAATTTGAATTTCATGGTGGTGCTGGCGAAGAATATGAAGGCCATGTGGTGGGGATTTGATGCACTGGGGGCGCTGGTGGGGAGATGGCACCCGCACACGCACACTTTTGTGTTCCAAGCATTCGAGGCGAGTGTGCTGCTGGAGGAGGTGGAGCTTTTTCTGGGATGGAGGCGATGCCTGTAGTACGATGCAGCGACTCCTATCCTCCCGTGGGAAGATATTTTAGCAGACATCGTACAGGACAAGAAGGAGTTTTTGAGGATGACGAACAAGTACGAGATCTTCCTGGACCGACTGGCCTGGTGGCTGATCCAGCATGCAAGGGAGATTGGCGGAGAGAGGGCGACCCAAGGACTGACGCTCTGCCTAGCTGGGGTCTTCCTGTTCCCTACGAGCGGCGACTTCATCCTTTACGAGCATGTGGCAATCCTGTCTCTGTTGTGGCACGGGCAGTCACTTGCCCCTGCAGTGCTGGCACACCTGTACAGTTTGCTCACCACAATGAGCCTAGGCGGACGCACATGCGGGAGCTTGTTTCTGCTTCAGGTATGAATGGAAGCTCACTTGAAGTTTCATTTTGTTGACCAGCAACCTTCCCCCTCCAGAATCTTCCTTCGGAGCTCGGTGTACTGCAGCAGGGCATGGTATGAGCCAGAGGATGAAATCAAGTGTGAGACAGCGCACTTGAAGGGCAGAGATGCTTGGCGCGATCACTTAGCCTACCTGGTAATGGATGACTTCATTGTGAGGCCACTTTTCATGAGGAGTATTGAATTCAGAGCTCGGACCAGGGAGGACAAAGATCTATGGTTGATCGGGGCAGATCTGATGGTGGTATACCAGCCACACCGGTGCCATTGTCAGCTTGGGATTCCACGGGGAATTCCCACTTCATCCAACTGCACCGACATGATAGTCACCGGACGGAATGGGAAGTTGATGAAGAAGGCTATGAAGACTTGGGTAAAGTATACGGTGAACAGAAAGGTGGGATTGGCAGTACAAGAAAACCGGGAGGACATATGGAAGTATGAAGAATTTAATGACGGCATTTGCCCCATTTCATGTGGTTACTTTATGGCCCGTAGGGTAAAATGATGTATTTTCCCGATTTCAAAATAAGTGTAACACAAAGTCAGATGAATAAAAATTGTTTGCATTTGTGTTGAATGGCTTGAATTGCTTGAATGTGTGCATTGAATGGAGTGAACGGGCCTCATAGATGTTCAATGGAGTGTGCTGTAAGGGCTGAGTGTGGAAGTCTTGGCGTCCACATCGATGGCCGCCAACCACTGGTAGACGTCCAGCCGCTGGTCGCCAACCAGGAGACAGAGGGGTAAACGTCCATAACGATGGCCGCCTAATTCAAACTTGACGTCCCAACCTGGCCGTTGACCATACTCCGAGGTCTGACATTAAAGGGACGTTGACTTCCACAGCCTGGACGTTGATGGTACGTCAGCGACCATGGCGTTGACGTCAGAAAAAGTTAGGGCGGCCAGACCTTGACACCAATTTTGAAAAATAGCTTTTTTTGAACCGATGCCTTCTCCCGGCGCCAATTCACCTTCCCAAGCACCGGGAGAGGCATCCCCACACACCGAACCCTTCCACCCTAATTCCCTTCTTTCTTCTTCTACTTCCAAACTCTCCAAACCGCAAGACCGATCACTGTTAAGACTTCGGGAACTCCGAACTGCTCAACCGCCTTCGATGAGGACGAGGGGCAAGTGTGCAACTCTCTGAACTCGGCGCCAACCAGAGGAGGAGGAAGAGGCGAGGGAGGATGTGATGGCGGAGGAAGAAGAAGAGGAGGTGGCCGGCGGTGAACCGGAGGGGGAAGAATCCACCGGGGAGGATGGAGGAGACGAGACGGAGGCAGAGGCTCCCCGACGGCCCAAGGTAGGTCCCCTGACCCTCAAAAACTCTGTGGGTGTGTGTTGTATGTTGTGGAAAGAGGGGAAAAACAGGGGAGGCTCTATCGGGTTTGACAGGAACTTGACGTCCACATCGGTGGACGTCAAGATCCTGTCAACGGCCACCCCCTTGCCGTTCAAATGAACTTGACGGCAACGGGTTGGACGCCGACAGAGGAACTTGACGGCCAACCCTGGACGCTGATTGTGAGTGAACGGCAGACCCTTGACGCCAATTTGGGTTTAACGGTAATCGATGCGGATGCCAATTTGTCTGTGTTTTCTGCAGGGTAAAGGCCGAATGAGGAGCAGAGTCACCTGGGACTTGTGTTGGGCATGGTACAGAGCGCTACCGGAGGCTCAGCAGACCAGGATAGCGAGGATGGGGTTTGGGCACCTCTTGTCGGTACGTCCATTCCACGTGGGCGTACCGTATCTAGAGGCTTTGAGGGAGAGATAGGAGGAGGACTGCAAGGCATTCATCATGCCTTGGGGGCTCATGATACCTACGTTGGAGGACGTAGCGTATCTGACAGGATTTCCGGTTTAGGGAGAGCCGGTAGTTGGGCAGGAGCGGAGTGACTACTATGATGACATCGTGGAGTTACTGGGTCCGGAGTTTGTGGCTGGGAGGAGGAGGCCGATCTAGAGCATCCTGCTCGGATCGCTGTCAGATGTCGTAGGCCTGAGGGGTAGGAGGAGAGGGCCCCTGGAGACTCTAGAGGAGTTCTATACAGGAGTGCGGGGGGCACTGGACTTGGGGAACCGGAGCGAGGAGCGCTCGGTCAGGATCTTCGTAGCCTACCTGTTCGGGCGACTTTTGTTCACGACGCAGTCATCGCAGATGAACTGCAAGTTTGTACTTCTGCTGAGGGACCTGGCGTAGGCTGGGAGATATGCATGGGGCACCGCGATGCTGGGGCATCTCTTCTCTCTTCTCCCCAGCTGTTCGCGACGCTCTTAGAGCACCAGGGGCTTCACCCCCTTTCTTCAGGTACTCCAAGTTTCTTTAATGCTCATCATTGATTTTTAAATTTGATTAACTGCCCGACTGACGTTCTTTTTGTTGTTGCTTTACAGATCTGGGGTACACCCGCTTCCCCATGGGATGTGGGGTACAGAGAGAGGGGAGCCAGGCCTTGGTGCCCCTCATGGCCCAATGGGATGTGGCCCCTGACCCCAGGGTCACAGATCGGCGCGTAGAGGACGTGCGCGCCACGCTGGATCACTACCCGTATGATCAGGTATAAAACTCTCAACTAGCTCTTCCATTCATTTAATTATTGCTTTTTGATTGATGTGACTGACCAGTGTTCTTTTCTTTTTCAGGTGGTATGGACTCCATATGCGGGAGAGGTAGACAACTCACACCTGGTGGTGGCGGCGGGTCGACCTCTGTTTGACCGCCACCTGCTCCTGCTCTGCCTGGGGACCTGCGAGGTCCTCTATCTAGAGCTCGTGCTGCGGACCCTAGGCTGGCACCAGCCGGCCATGGAGGTACCATCCCTGGGCAGAGAGGGGCACTCCCGCCGCCGGTTCTTCACCGAGGACCGAGATTGGGGCGAGGAGCACGGGAGCACAGTCGCCTACTGGCGAGCTGGAGGGGACCAAGTGGTGCAGCAGGCAAGCCTCCACGACAGCTCAACTTACATGGAGGACTACTGGGCACGCTACGTCGGACGACTCCGTCTTGACCAGCAAGTGGTAAGTGAATTTCTATCTCTAAGCCTCTGTCATGTAAATTTATAGATTTGATTTGATTCTAACCTTGAAGTGTGAACGGCAGATGCCGGAGTCGCAGGCCGTACGCCTCCTAGAGGGACGGCTGACGGAGCAAGAGGTAGAGTTGGAGAGACTCCGCGCCGAGGCGCGGACACTGGTAAGTAACATCTCAATCCTGATCATATCTTGAATTGAATTGAATTTTGACCACTGACCTAGATTTGTGAATGTAGAAGGAGGAGCTAGTGCAGGTGCGGGCAAGCCGGGACACAGGGGCGAGCTCGTCTGCATAGCCGGCGAGAGGGGACTTGACGGTTGGCCTGCAGGAGGCCCTGGATCGAGCACAGGCGAGGGTTCGGGAGCTAGAGACGCAGACCCGAGAGTTAGAGGCGGAGGTAAGACATTGAACTCATACTCTTCTGTATGTGATGTGAATGTTCTGACTTGTTTGCCCCTTGATATGCAGCGGCAGAGAGGAGGAGCGGCGACCCTCCAAACGCAGATGGAGAGTCTGTGGCTGGAGCTGTTGAAAGTGGAGGGCCGCCTGCTCGAGTCGCGGGAGCGGGAGAGAGAGGCGAGGGAGAGAGAGAGAGAGGCTGACCGAGCCCGAGCCGAGATCGCAAAGAACTACGAAATCCTGAAGGATCGGGTGCTGAGGAAGCGCCGGGAGCAGCAGCGGGCGGCTCAGCAGGAGGCACAGGGGAGGATGGGATCTGCCTTCGCCTCCCTAGATGACATCGTGTCCTTAGGGGGACCCCTCCGTGGTGTGAGGAGGACTACCACGACCTGAGGCATCGACTGCGTCGAGGCCTCCTCTCCCAGACCGGCGTCGGGAGAGAGAGGAGGAGGAGGTGAGTAGCTCACGTAGGCAGAGACCTAGCTAGGGAGAGAGGAGAGAGGAGTGATACTTTGCACCACCAGGGGTATGCCCCTATTATGATATGTACAGAACTTGATCATTATAGAGGAATTTTGTGGACTTTTGTCATTTGTGCACTTGAATGGTTTGCTTGTGTTCTTTGGTTCCTGCATCCACAACACTTAGAGGAAAAAGGTTAGTGTAGATCTATCTTTAGCCCCTTGCCTAAGCGATGTACCTTTCTTGAGATCTGGTCAAGGGGCTAATGTCTAATCAAAGATAAAACACAAGAAAAATAACCGAAGGGAAATATGCACATGCATTTTTTTTTATTTTTTGATTCTTTTTTAAAATAAGAGTAAAAATATATACATGGTGAAAATACATACATCGAGAGACTCTCTTTTTTGTCATCATTTTTTTTTTTTTTTTGACTCTAAAATACATATTCATCACATGTCAAAGCATAGGGTCTGTGTGATCTACTTAACCACAGAGGTCATGAATAAGGAGGATCATGCATGAATTCCTTGATGTTGGAAATTGCCCCTAGCCTTCTTGATATTTTCCACCACGGAAGGTCTTATACAGTCAAATTTGCCCCTAGAGGGAGGAATTTGGAAGAAATAAGTAGGAAGCCATGCAAGGATTTGGTTCAGACTACTTTCTGTTTCCAAACCAACACCTCATACTAAAGACTTGGTCAATAATTATTTCCAGGAGAATTTTTCTTCTTATTTGATTTCAGGGGTGGAGGCACGAACTTTTTGCTACCTCCTTAATTTGGTTAGCCTTTTCCTGGGTACGTACTTTTTGCTACCCTTTTTTTTTTACCTTTTTGGCTTTTCTTTTCCCCTTTAGGCTTGATTTGATTCTGCCCCTTGCTTTTCTTGATTGCCCCTGTTTATGGTAACCTTGTCTTTTAGATGGGAGTGGATGGTCCCCTACTCGTAGTTTGCTCCGCTTCCAGACGCGACCGAGTGAGAGAAGAATAGGGGAAACATATTGACCAGATTAGGCTATCCGAGTGTACTTGTGATTCTCCAACTAGAGGGCAACATCTTAACATCGCGTGGTGCGAATAAACCCTACCTCACTAATGACCAAGTGGAAAAGTAGAGACTTAAACCCACGCCGTTAAAAAGTGATGAATAACTGACTTGACAGACAGACTGACTAAGGATAGAATTTCTTGAGGTAGACTGCGTTCCACGGATACGAAAACTCCACTCCTTCGGCATCTACCAACCTATAAGCGTTCCATGAATATACTTCCTTGACAACGAACGGATCTTCCCAATTTTCTTGCAATTTACTCCTGGGACCTGGTGCCTTTATGATTTTACGCTTTAGGACCATCTCACCCACTTCGAATTTTCTTTCAAGAACTCTTTTAGCATAAAAATGTGCAATTCTCTTACGGTAGACTTGAGCATGGTTAGCCGCTATCATTCGCCTTTCATCTAAGAGTTCAAGTTGTGCCAATAAGGCTTCCCAACGTTGATCGGGGTCAAGTTCGGAATCCAATTGAACTCTAAGTGAATGGATGAAGATCTCATATGGGAGTATCACATCCGATCCGTATGTCAAAGCATAGGGGGTTTGCCCCGTAGGAGTTCGGATCGAGGTGCGATAAGCCTAAAGAGCTTCAACCAAGCGATCTGGCCAGTCAGCATTGTTGTGAGATTTGCATGTTTTCTTTATGATTTTGATGAGAGTTTTATTAGTAGCTTCCACTTGTCCATTACCTTGTGGATAATATGGGGATGAATGATGCAAGTTAATGCCATATTTACCACACATGTCGTGAAGCTCCTGTGAAGTGAATTGAGGTCCATTGTCGATGATGATGTCCCGAGGCACGCCGAACCTTGCAAGGATGTTGCGCTTGATGAATTTGACCACTGTTGAAGCTTTGACCTCAATGAATGCTTCTGCTTCAGCCCACTTTGTGAAGTATTCCGTGGCGGTTAGGATGAAGGACTTCTTATGGATTTCTCCGGTTCTGTCCATGAGAGGACCGACCACGTCGAATGCCCACATGGCGAAAGGCCATGGAGCGATGAGAGGGTGAAGAGAAGAGGAAGGAGCATGAATTTTGTCACCGTGCAATTGGCATTTAGCACAGTGACGGACAAAATGACGACAGTCTTCTTCCATGGTAGGCCAATAATAGTGTCTTAGCAACTTTTGGGCAATTGCTCTACCATTAACATGGCCACCACATTCACTAGAGTGAATGGCTTCAACAACATCTTGAGACTCGAATTCATCGAGGCAACGAAGATAGACCCCACTAAGAGATTTCTTGTATAGAATGCCACTTATGATCTTGTAATGCTCCGAGACGCGGCGAATGGCCCGTCTATCGGCAGAGGTGGCATAATCGGGGAAGGATCCATCTTTGAGAAAGTTCTCGATGTCAAAATACCAAGGATGGCCATCTTCGAGGTCGATTTCTGGCTCTTTCGAGAGCGCATGGACCCAAAGGGATGGAGAAGGAGACGTGAGTTGAGAAAACCAAGGATCTACATGGTAAGGGACTCTCAACCTTTGGATAGAGACGGTTTCAGAAGATCTTCCCAAAGGGATGGGAATGGAAGAAGCTAAGGAAGTGAGTGAATCTGCTAGGATATTCTGAGCCCTAGGAGTGTGAACTAGGGTGAGCTTTCTAAACAGCCGGACCACCTTTCCTACCAACTCTTGGTATGATTTCAACTTGGGGTCCCGGGTTTGGTACTTGCTAAGAGATTGCCGGAGTATCAACTGTGAATCACCAATTATCCTTAACTCCTTGACTCCAAGCAATAATGTCATTTTCAGCCCAACTAAGAGCGCCTCATACTCGGCCACATTGTTCGTGGCTCGGAAGGTTAACTGGTAGGCGTGCGGAATGACTACCCCTTCCGGTGAGAGGAGGACTGCCCCTATTCCACCCCCTTTGGAATTGAGGGCCCCATCGAAGTAAAGCACCCAAGAAGGTTCACCATCGATAATGGCTCCTAAGTCTTCATCGGGAAAGCTTTCATCAACGGGCAAGCACGAAGGTAAGGGGTGGTGAGCTAAATGTTCAACAATAGCGTGCCCCTTGATCGACTTCTGGTTGACGTAGGTGATATCAAATTGATTGAGGAAACTCTGCCACCTCATCAACCGGTCAGTCAGGACAGGCTTCTCGAGCAAGTACCGAATAGGGTCCATACGCGCCAGAAGTTTTACTTCATAAGCTAGGAAATAATGCTTTAACTTCTGGGCAACCCAGACGACGGCCACACACATTCTTTCCATGGCGGTGTACCTCTTTTCAGCTTCATTGAAAAACTTGGATAAATAGTACACCGCTCTCTCCTTCTTCTCGTCGTCATATTGGGCCAAAACTGCTCCAGTTGAATCTTTAGTGGTTGACACATAGAGCAATAAAGGCCGACCCGGGACCAGAGGAGCAAGAACAGGGGGTTTGAACAGATAACTCTTCAACTCACCAAAGGCCTTTTGACATTTATCATTCCAATCAAATTTAGCCTCTCCTCTAAGCATCTCGTAGAAGGGCTTACAACGGATCGAATGCTGGGAGATAAATCTCCTAATGAACTGAAGTCTACCAATTAGCCCTCTAACTTCTCTAATATTCCTAGGAGGAGGCATGTCGATTATTGCTTTAGCTTTGTTAGGATCAATTTCAATTCCCTGCTTGCTTACTATGAATCCCAGCAATTTCCCCGAGGAGACACCAAAGACACACTTTTTGGGGTTCATCTTAAGATTGTGTTCTCTAGACCGCTGGAGAACTGCCCAGAGGACCTCAGCATGGCCATGTCGAGTCTTTGATTTAACCAAGACATCATCTACATAGACCTCCATGTGCACATGCATCATGTCATGAAAAATCGCCATCATTGCCCTTTGATAGGTTGCTCCCGCATTCTTCAATCCGAAGGGCATGACAACATAACAATAAGTCCCCCAGGGCGTTGTAAAAGAAGTTTTCTCCTGGTCTTCCTCTGCCAGACGGATCTGGTTATACCTAGAGAAACCATCCATAAAAGACAACATCTCAAAGTCGGCAGTGTTGTCCACTAGGACATCTATGTGTGGGAGAGGGAAATCGTCCTTCGAGCAAGCACGATTAAGGTCACGGAAATCTATACAGATTCTAACCTTACCGTCCTTCTTCATCACAGGGACGATATTAGCTACCCATTGCGGATATAGCACAACCCTAATGAATTTGGCTTTATGCAACTTGTCAACCTCCTCTTTGATCTTGAGTGCAAGCTTGGGATGGAGCCTTCTCAGCTTTTGTTTGACGGCTTTGGTGTCGGCTTTTAGGAACAACCGGTGCTCGACCAAAGAGGTGTCAAGTTCTGGCATGTCCTCGTAGGACCAAGCAAAACCATCGGAGAATTCTTTGAGAATAGCTACCAGAGCTTCTTCTTCTTCAACACTCAAGTTGGCACTAATCAAAACTACCTTCGGGGATTCTTTAGTGCCAAGGTTGACCTCTTTAGTGGGCTCGTCTGCAGCCATGGTTGGCTTGTCGAACCTCTTTGTGCCATCCACATAGGAGCTCACTGGGTCCTCTTCTTCCGACCCAGGATCTCCCAGCTCACCTTTCTCAACAAAATCTAGCAGATAAACTCCTAAACCGTCATCTAAAGAGTCGCCTTCTTCAAAATCTAATTCAATAAGGGCAGGCTCCTCAAGAAACTCTAGGACTTGACTTAACTTGGCACACCTCTCAGCCAAAGCCATGACATAACGGGCAGGAACTTGCCTACCCTTCTCTTTGCGCACACATGGCTGAGAGGATCTAGACTCTTCTAATCCTAAACCCGACTCTAGACTAGACCCTAGACCCGACTCTAAGCTAAAATCTAGACCACTATGTACAGGACTGCTATGTACAAAACTATGTACAGAGGAAGTGCCCCCAAAGGGGCGAGGAAAGGAGTCTAAGCTGGAGAGCATCGGCCCTTGGCCGAGTAGAAGAGACTCCAAAGCGGAAGGGTGTTCGATGGAGACCTCGCATTTCCAATTTTCAAAATTGGCATTTTTTTTTGGGAATCAAGGCCTAGAACCATAAGTTGCTGACTTAAGGCAGCCTTGACTGGCCATGCGAGGGATGGAGAAAGAACGGGTGGAGAAAGAAGGGAGAAAGAAGAAGTTAAAGAAGGGGGAGGAGAGTCAGGTACCGGGCGCACCTCAGCTTGGGGAGAAGGAGATGGAGAGGGAGATGGAGAGTCAGAACTGAAGAGCGAGAGAAGGCCAAAATCTTCGGAGACTTCCTCTAATTGGGCGTCCTCTTCTTCATCGATTTTCGAGTCGGACAACTCCTCTATCACGGGTTCCCGAGTTCCCGGTTGGAGGGGCCCCTGAACGAAATGTTCCTTCAGGGTCCAGGTAAGAGGTTGATAGGGAATAAATGGGTCTGGATGAATGGGGTCCGGGTGAAAACCTAGACCAGCCCTATCTAGCGGCCTCTTGACTTGGGTGTGGTGGACAGGACCCTGCTGGTTCTTACCCAACTCTCGGCCATGTATATAGCCGATCCTAGCCATTACCTCCCAACCTTTCCCTTGGGGGCATGGGACATGGGGTTCTTTAGCTGACTGGGGAGATTGGCTGAGATCACAGGGCAAGGGGAAGTCAAAGATTGACATGACCGGCTTCTTCCCCTTGTCCAGAACGAACAAATGCGGCATCTTCTCCGAGGTGATGGAATTAAGAGTTTCCAGGGTAGGAATGCTCTTGATTTTGATAATCCGCCCATTGAAAGGAAACTTGAAGCACTGATGGGCGGTGGAAGGGACCCCTAAGGTTTGTTCTAGCCAGGGACGACCGAGAATGGCCTTGTAGGCCGGATCGACATCGAGGACTAAAAACTCAGAAGACATAGTAATGGGCCCGATTTCAAGCTGAAGAGCAATCTTACCTTTGGCAACCCTTTTGGAGTTGTCATAGGTAGCGATGGTGGAGCAGATTTTCACCAGATTATCTTCCCCCAAACCCAATTTCTTGAGGGTCTTCATTGGACATACATTGATAGATGCCCCGGTGTCGATCAGAGTGGAGTCTACCGAAACCCCATTGAGGTTGATGGTGAGGTAGAGAGGAAGCGAACGGCACTCGGGGGCGGCAAGATCTTTGTCCAAAAAAGAGATTGAGGGTCCTTGGGTAAGGGAGAGAATGGCATTGGTGACCCCACTATGAGGGAGGTCATCATTGACCATGATCTTCTGGAGAAATTAGAGGAGGGTGGACTGGTGAGACGGCGACCTCCGAATTAATTCCAAAGTAGACACCCTCGCGGGCGTCTTATCTAGGTGTTGGAGAATGTCATATTCGGTGCTGGCAGGTGGTGGAGGTCCATTATCCTCCTCATCTTGCAAAGGCCGCGGGGGTGGAGGAACGATCCGGTTCCTGAGCGTGACATGAACATCTTCCTGAGACCTGGGGAGGATTAACTGGAGAGGTCTTGTCTCGGGGGTAGACAACTCACGGGCAGGGAAGGTAGGAGGGTAGGCCTCTTGATGGATTGGTCGGATGAGGACTAAAGGCCGCTCCTCTAAAATGGCGTCTACTGTAGTGGAAGGTTCCTCAGACTCTATGGAAGGACAAGGGTACCATTCTTCAAAGCCATCTACCCCCCACTTTTGTTCTCTCCTCACAACCCGGGATTCTGCATGCGTCATGGTGTGGACGTTCTCCTGGGTCCTAGAGGAGGAGGGATTGTTGCTTTGGTAGCTGGGGAGAGGGTTTTGGACGATACCCAGCTCTTTCTTGGTATACCTAGACTTCGCTATGGCTACCTTGACATCCTCCCAGTTAATCCTTCCTTGATCGTTCATGTCATACACCCAGTCACGGAAGGTAAAGCAGTTATGGAGCTGATGACCATGGGCTCTGTGGTACGGACAGTATTTGGAGGTGTCCACCCTCGGATTGATGTTCTCCCTTTGTGGGGGGAGTCGGATTGCATCGCAGGACATGAGGGCGAAGAATACGTCCTCGAGGGTCTCTGGCAGGGGAGGGTAGTGAGACCTCTTAGAGCCAGGCTGGGTGTAGCTAGCAGGAGGGGGTACTGCAGAGTAAGGCTTGGAGGGGTGTGACAGGAACTGATGAGGGTTGGAAGGAGTGGATGGAGGATTGGAGGGCTTGTTTGGAGGCCTCAATGGCTGACTGCAGGCATTGACGGACTCATTGACGGTCACCCCCTTGGTGGTAGGTGCCACGAGAGCCTTACGTCCCTTGGTCTTCCCTTCGAAAAAGTGTGGTAGAGAGGACTCCTTAATTTGGTTCTGGACCACCCTGGCTCGGTTGTAAAGGTGTGCGAATGAGGGGAACTCACTTAGCATCAGGACAGAGTGAAGCACGGGGGTGGTGTTGGTAACCAACATGGTTATAGCTTGGGACTCCGGAATGGGTATATCCTCCCTTGATGCCATGGATCTCCATCGATTGGCAAACGTGACAAAGTCTTCGTCTGGCTTCATCTTTTCTACCACCAAGTTAGGAAGTGTAGGGACTTGGGTGGCCATATACGAGAAGTGGGAGATGAATCGCTCAGAGACGATGTCGAAGTTAACAAGGTCCGATGCGGGTAGGGAGGTGAACCACCTCAAAGCCTCCCCTTCTAACGATTGTTGGAAGAGGTGAACTAAAAGAACCCGATCGTACAGCCATCGGTGGGAATCCATGGTGAATCCGGAAAGATGGAATTGGGGATCAGAGGTCCTGTCATACTTGCGGTACTTCGGGGCCTTGAAACCCGGAGGGAAATAGGCGTTGGGAAGCTTGCAGTAATTCTGGAGGGAATGAGGCTTTGAAAGGGACATGGATTCAGCCAAAAGCTTCCTAATAAGCCCCTCCATCTCCGAACGGGAGACGGATTCGGATCGAGTGGGGGGTGCGGGCTGAGCATGAGGTGGATAGGAGAAGGAAGGAGTTGCGACAGGAGTAGGTAGAGGAGTGGAGGGAATTGGAGTGGAGAAGGGGACAGGAGAGACGAGAACCCGTGAAGGAGTCACATGCCTAGGAATGGGCCTAGATGAGGAAGCTTGGAAAGGGGAAGGGGATGGAGAGGAAGGGGAGACTGCTGCCCGAACAGTATGCTTGGAGAGCATCGAAATGATGTCCTCGGGCGAGTACTGGGAAAGGAGCTTGGAGAATTCAGGGTCTTCTTGGGTGTCTTGTGCATAAGTGGGATTGACCCTCAAACTCACGCTCCCCTCAAAATCAGCTTGAGAGGAAGAGGAGAAATGGACTGACTCTTCGGGTTGGTTGTTGGTGTCAACCATCCCGACAAACTCATGAACATTATCTTCATATTCAAATGCCGGATTATCAGCCATGTTTAATGAGTTTAACCAAGCGTCCATTAGCACACAACCTACTGATTTTAGAATGGTTTAAGTTGAAGTGATTACACTGTTTTAGAAGAAATATGGGTTTCTACCAAACAATGTTATCAAACAACGTCCCCAAAATTTTAAAGATCAAAGTTATGTGTTATGTTGACTTGTAAAGGCCGTTCTCTCAAATCTGACTCAGACCCGGGTAAATAGGCAAGCTAGACTCGGAGGGTAAAAGGTCCTCCTACCTCATACCGTGAGGGAATCCACGGAATGTAGGGACTTACAGAGTTTTCTTCGGAACCAACCCGATTTACCCGAGAGGGAATCCCCGAGTAAAAGGTTGTAAACCGAAGAAGGGTGATCCTAGAATGTGAGGGGTGGCTAAAAAAGGTGAGAAGAGTGACCCCCCAGTGACTGAGGACCGTCAGTGGCAAACAGTAAGCAGACAGAAAACAAAATCAAAGCAAAACAATAAAAAAATAGTAAAAAACATGCTTTTGTGAAACTAAACGGCATACAAGTTGACGCACAGTTCATCAGAAACAAGTAAACAACATGATCGACTGACGCTAATAGCAAGTAGACGACAACCTAGATGGACGCTAACAGAAACTAAACGGCAGGAAAGATAGACGTTTACCTGGGTAAATAGCACGATCGCTTGCCGTCTACCTGGCTGCAGTGAGACCACAGTGGCAGAAGTTGTCCCACCGTGATCGCTAGAAGAGAGCTGTGGACGCTCGTTTCCGCCCACGTCCCCGGCCGACCGCTGGATCTTCCGGGAGCTCGCGGACGCCACTGACCTCTCGTTGGCGATGATGGGGTCATCGGTTGACCTCATTGACTCTCCGGTTGACTAGAGAGAAAACAAAGAAAACAAGCAAAAGGAGAGGGAGTCTGTGATCTCCAGGGCCATACCTGTGCCCAAGGAGTGATGGAATCGCGTCGGTGTAGTGGCCTCGCACAGCGGATGGAGACGGGGCTTCAACTTCTCCTTCTTCGGCCGGCCAAAGAAGAAGAGCACCGCGGTCTTCTACGAGTCGTTCCTGCCACAAAAAGACACTCTATTAGCCTAAGGAAAGCGTGGTAAATGCTCAGAAACGGAGTGAGATAGCCCAAAAGGTGAGTCCCGTACCGGTTGCGGACTTGAGAAGAGGGGTGGCCAAGTGCTATGACCACCCTTCTTCCCTCCGTTTTTGGTTGGGAAACCCCTTTCTAGGTGTGTAGGGAAGTGACCTACGTGCTTAGAGTGAGTGGGAAGGTGTGTGTGACATGCAAATAACTAAAGAGAGAGTAAGGAAAGAGGGAGGGAGGGAGGTGTAGATCCTTGTTCGTTGGCGTTGTAGGTCCTGACAGGGCTCCTCTAGCTCGGGAAGAAGCCCCTGAATGTCTTGAAGTGTGAGAGGAAGAAGAGGAAGAGTTGATGAAGCTTGGGTGCAAATTCTCTCTCTTCTCTCAAAGTAGCAGCATGTGGACGTCCAGCCTCTCCCCCCTGGCTTAGAGGGCTCAAGGGAGTGTTATATAGACAGTGGGGGTCGAGCTCAGCAGCCTTGGATGCTCAAGTGTGAAGAAACACACTTGTACACTTGGCAATCCAAGTATAAAAGCTCCAACCAATGGGGAGAGGCCAAATAGGATTTTTACTGAGTCAAAGGAGTGCCAAGGTGGCCCATATGCCCGTTGGGAATGGCCCCATGCGGTGCATGGGCGAGAGAATGGCGCAAGTCGGCTAGATTCTCGGGGTAGTTGCACAGACCAGGTAAACCCAGTTGACCTCCAGCGATCCTGCCGCCAACCTCATGCAGACGTCCAGAGGTGTGGACGCCAATATGGGTTAACATCCAGTGCCTATGCCGTCAACCAGTAGTCGGCGGCAATCGATGCTGCCGTCTACATGGCATCCGATGCAAGTCAACAAACGGTCAAACGAGGCTTAATGGGCCTAAAGAGCCTTGTGGGAGATGGGCCAAATATCGCGTCTACAAAAGTCTTCTCACGTGCTTCTCAATATCTGTGAATTTAATGTGTCTGAACATCTCTCTGCACGATACATTTGGATATCTTCCATTCTTATACTTCTATAGAAAACATCTTTTTAGATAGCAGAAAGGTACTTCTATTTTGGTGTATATTCCTACTGCTTGGTTTCTAACGTTGACTGACAAGTCTAGAGATAGTCTAGCTGTCCATTGTTTGGTACTTATTGTATACAGATCCTTGACAGCACCATTCTCTACAACGTTGGACAACAAGAAGCTACAGAATATCTGGAATGATCCTTTCCTTGCGTGCATGGATCAGAAAAACATTAAATGACTGGAAGCACCTGTCGTACACGTCAAACCCTGCAGTCTAATGAGCATCCAACACAGAGACAACGGATACTTCAACGACTACATTTTTCAAAGAAGATATAAATAGAAAACTGGTGTCTACGTGAAGACAACCTTTTGACAATTCAACATCCACAAGCACCATAGAAGAGCTCAAGCCTCTCTCTCCCAAGCTTTGTTGTAGTTCTTAGCTCTCTGCGTCCATTGCTTAGCTTTGAGAGAGCTCTAGTGTACTGAGAGACTCCTTCATTGTAGATCTTTCTCTCTCAGGCTTGGCTTCAGATCGAGCATTGTTCTATTAGCTTGATCTAGGGGCATCCTGTCTTTTCTCATCTTTGTTGAGAAGTTCCTCTTCTGGTGTAAAGAGAAGACCTGTTGAATACAGGTGGCTGTTTTCCCTTCGTGTAGAAGGAAGACCTGTGGATCAGGGTGTATTGTACCTCTTCGGGTTGTGAAGAGAAGGCCAGTTGCGGCTGGATGTGTAAGTGTCCTTAAGGGGGACTGTACCCTTGGGTAGTGAAATCCTGAGGTGTTACTCAGGGACTGGACGTAGGATTCCTTTGGAAAGAAAGTCCGAACCAGGATAAAAATCTGTGTTGTGTGATTGCTTGCTTGTGTCTATTATCTTGTTTATTTCTAACTCTAACATTCGTACGAAGTGTTTGTTTTCTGTTTAGCATTTGTTGACAGGTTTTTTAAATCAAAAATGAATTTTAAAAATCCCATTCACCCCCCCCCCCCTCTGGGCTTGCTAGCTGGGCAACAAGTGGTATCAGAGCTAGACTCTTTGATAAAGAAGATCCAATGATCTGAAGAGAAAAGATTAAATGGCAGCTCAAGGTCATTTTGAGGGTCAGTCCGTCAACAGACCACCATTGTTTGATAGTGAAGATTACACCTACTGGAAAACTTGAATGGAATTTTTTCTTCAAGGGTTAGATTATCAGATTTGGTCTATTGTAGAAGAAGGAGACCTTCTAGTCACAAATGAGAAGGATAAATGGACAGAAGATGACAAGAAGAAGATCTATCTCAACTGCAAGGCTGAAAGTATTCTATGTTGTGCTCTTAGCAAGAAGGAGTTCAATAGGATCTCTGCCTGCAAATCTGCTATGGAGATGTGGGAGAAGCTGAGGATCACCTATGAAGGGACAGATAAAGTGAAAGAGACAAGAATAGATATCTTGGTGACTCAGTATGAGAGATTCCAGATGCAGTCAGGAGAGTCAATCACACAGATGTATAGCAGATTAACTGACATTACCAATGGATTGGCTGGTCTTAGAAAAAGCTACGAAATGGGAGATATGGTCAGAAAGATCTTAAGATCTCTACCAGCCTTATGGACTCCAAAAGTAATGGCAATAGAAGAGGCCAATGACTTAAAGAGAATGTTATTGGAGAAACTCATTGGGTCACTCATGACTCATGTGATCAACATGGAGAGGCTCGAAGAATCCTCAAGCAGGAAAAAGCATAGCAATGCACTCAAGGCTACAGAAGGTAGCTCTGAAGAAGAATCTAAGGATGAAGTCAGTAATGAAGGCAGTGATGATGATGAAGCACTTCTATCCAAAAGATTACAACGCATACTTGCGAAGAAGAAGTACCAATCTGGAAGGAGATAGAAGAACAAAGACTTCAAGAAGGCTGAAGGCAAGGACACAAAGAGAGCTGAGCCCATTTGCTATGAATGCAAGAAGCCGGGACACATCAAGGCCGAGTGTCCAAAACTAAAGAAGACCGAATTCAGAAAGAAAGACTACTCTAGGAAATTCAAAAAATATAAGAAGAAAGTCATGGCAGCAGCTTGGGACAACAGCGACTCAGACAGTGAGTCGAGCTCAAGCGACGAAGAAGAAGAAAAGGCAAACTTGGCCTTCATGGCTAACATCGAGGAGAAGGTAACCTCTGACTCCTCTTTTACTTCTTGCAACGAATATGATTCTGATAGTTTAGAGGATGCTTTCAATGAGTTGTATAGTAAGTATAAAGATGTTTGCAAACTACTAAAAACTACTAAGAAAAATCATGCTTGTTAGAAAACACCAATTCAAATCTAAAATCTGAAAATGAGCAATTAGAAAAACAAGTTACTAAGCTAAAAAGAAGAAATGAATTATTATGTGAAGATTTAAAAGATAAAAATAATCAGATAGCTAATCTGGAAAATCAAGAAACTATGAGTAAAAATCAAGAAATAACACATTAACAAAAGAAAATGAACAGTTATCTAGTACATGAAAGGTAGCTAGAAGGTCAGGGAAAAAGAAAATACGGCTTAGGATACACTCCTCTTGATAATGAAGAAACTGTAGTTCATCCTAAAACATATTCAACACCTAACTTTGTAGCCGAACAAGACACTGCTTACAAATCAAATTTTAAATATATTCCAACTGAAAAGGTAAATAAAACATCCTGCTGCAGTCACTGTAACAAACTAGGACACATTAAAATAACATGTCCAACTAAACATATAAAATGGATAATTAAAAGGAAAAATGATGATACTAGCCAGCAAGGACCCAAAGAAACTTGGGTACCTAGAGTTTAGTGTTTTTATTACAGGAAAGCCTTCGAGCATCTAAGTGGTACCTGGACAGCGGGTGCTCAAGGCATATGTCAGGCAACAGGAAGCTGTTCTCTCACCTCGAAGTTGAAGAAGGCATAGTAACATATGGTGATAATGGAAAAAGGGATAGTAATAGGTTGTGGATCAGTTGGCAGTCAAGGAAAGATCATTATTGAAGATGTTCTATGCATGAAATGACTTAAGCATGATCTTATCAGCATCAACCAGCTGTGTGACAAAGGCCATCAAATTAAATTTCAAGAGTCTAAGTGCAGTATCATGAAAGATGGCGAAGTTGTGCTTGAAGCCTGCAGAGAAAAGAATCTCTATGTACTTTATTTGGAGGAGTTGAAAGACCAAGATATATGCCTTGCTGCAAGCAAAGATCATTCAATTGAGCTTTGGCACAGAAGATTGGGCCATTGTAGTGTAGATGGAATCGGAAAGCTAATCAGAAGAGATATAGTAGAAGGTTTGCCCAAGATAAGCACAAGAATGGAAGGCGTCTGTGAACCGTGTGCAAAAGGAAAGCACACTAAATCATCATTCAAGTCAAAAATAGTGGTAACTACCTCAAAACCCTTGGAATTACTACATATGGATCTTTTTGGGCCAATGAGAACCATAAGTCTTGGAGGAAAGAATTTTGGTTTTGTGATTGTAGATGACTACTCCAGATTCACATGGGTATCCTTCCTGGAGCACAAAGATGATACCTTCGACAGCTTTGTTAGCTTTAGTAAGAAAGTTCAGAAGGATAAGAAATTCAGCATAATTATTATTCGATCAGACCATGGAGGAGAATTTCAGAATGAAAGTTTTGCAAAATTTTGTGATGATCAAGGCATAGAACACAATTTCTCAGCACCTAAGACACCACAGCAAAATGGAGTTGCTGAGAGAAGGAACAAAACCTTACTGGATATGGCAAGAACAATGTTGTTAGAATATAACCTCCCAAGATATTTCTGGGCTGAAGCCATCAACACGGCTTGCTATATAATCAACAGAATAGTGATCAGGCCAATATTGAAGAAGTCAGCATATGAACTGTACAAGGATCAGTCATTCCAGAACCTTCGGATGTCCATGCTTCATCCACAACAACGATAAAAGAGATATTGGTAAGCTGGATTCAAAGTCAGATGAAGGTATATTTATGGGGTATGCTTCTAAACCCAAAGGATATAGATTATTTAATAAGCAAAGTTTATTAATTGAGCAAACAGTACATGTTATCTTTGATGAAACTAACCCTTCCTTAAGAAAGAAAGTAGATAGTGATATTGATGATGCAGATGAATTGTCTAAGAAATTAAAGAACACCTCTATAGAGGACAAGGAAGATCCACCCCTGGAAGAATTACAACAAAAGGATATATCACATGATGATCTTCCAAAGAATGGAGATACAAGAAGGATCACTCGTTGGATAACATTATAGGAGATCCAACGGTTGGGGTAAGAACCAGAGGTAACGTAATCCCTTGTAATTATTTAGCCTTTGTATCCCAAGTAGAGCCTAAGACAGTCAATGAAGCACTGTCTGATGAATCTTGGATATTGGCCATGCAAGATGAACTTAATCAGTTCAAGAGAAATCAAGTATGGTCCCTTGTTCCAAGACCATCAGATCATCTTGTGATTGGCACCAAATGGGTGTTCAAGAACAAAATGGATGAAGCTGATGTGATCACTAAAAACTAGGCCAGGCTGGTTGCTCAAGGCTATTCCCAAAGGGAAGGCATAGATTTCGATGAAACCTATGCACCAGTGGCTAGACTTGAGGCAATTAGAATTTTACTTGCCTATGCATCAGCATTGGATTTAAAACTTTTTCAAATGGATGTAAAATCCGCATTTCTAAATTGTTATATAAAGGAGGAAGCTTATGTAGAACAGCCTCCAGGTTTTGATGATATTGTTTTTCCAAACCATGTTTTTAAATTGCATAAAGCACTGTATAGTATAAAACAAGCACCTAGAGTATGGTATGAAAGGTTAAGTGCATTTTTATTAAACCATGATTTTATTAGAGGTCAAGTAGATAGCACATTATTTGTTAAGTCTAAAATCAAACATATATTGCTTGTACAAATTTATGTAGATGATATAATATTTGGTTCTACTGATGAATCTCTTTACAAGTATTTTGAGAAGCTTATGCAAGGAGAATTCGAAATGAGCATGATGGGGGAGCTCAACTACTTCCTCGGATTGCAAATCAAGCAAGGAAAAGAAGGCACACACATATGTCAAGCAAAGTACACCAAAGAATTATTGAAGAAATTTGGATTTGAACATGCCAAACCACTGTCAACACCAATGAGCACATCAATAAGATTAGACAGTGATAAGGATGGTAAGAATGTAGATCAGAAGCTTTACAGAGGTATGATAGGTTCATTACTTTATTTGATGACAAGTAGACCTGATATATTATTTAGTGTATGCATGTGCGCTAGATATCAAGCAGACCCCAAAGAGTCACATTTAATTTGTATTAAAAGAATTTTTAGATATTTAGCTAGAACTCATGATCTAGGATTGTGGTATCCAAAATCATGTGAAGTAAGTTTAGTAGGATATTCAGATGCTGATTACGCTGGATGCAAAATAGATAGAAAATGCACCAGTGGATGTTGTCAATTTCTTGTAGGATGTCTGATTTCGTGGTCCTCAAAGAAACAAAATTCAGTAGCACTGTCAACAGTTGAAGCTGAGTACGTGGCTGCTGGAAGCTGTTGTACACAACTCTTATGGATTAAACAACAACTTGAGGATTATGGACTACGTATCAAGATAATTTCCTTGCTGTGCGACAACACCAGTGCGATTAATCTCACCAAGAATCCAGTCCAGCACTCAAGGACAAAGTATATAGAGGTTAGATATCATTTTATTTGTGATCATGTAGCAAATGGTAATATAGATATTTCCTTTATTGACACTCAAAATTAGTTAGCAGATATCTTCACGAAGGCCTTACCTGAAGAGAGATTTACGTCTCTTAGAAGAGAGCTAGGCATGTGTAAATTGTGAAAGATTTTATCTGTATATAACTGAAATACCAATTATTTCAGAACATCAATATTTCTCTCTCCCGAAATTAAGCAAAATTCTTTAAGAATCATTTGTTTCATAAAAAACTGTGTCAGTTCGATAATTTTAAAAGCATTTGTTCATCTCGAACCTGTCTCTGTTTGTCGTTTTCTGCATTTATGGCGCTATCCCTTCAAAAGTCACTTTACCTTTATCTCTTAAATCCTGCAAATCTGTGTCATAACAATTCATCTCCCTCCTCCATCCCTTTCGACTCGCCTGAGACGATAAACCATATCGACTCCAGCATCAACTCTGTGTGATTTCAAAGCATCCATCTCTTCCCGCGAAAAAATCTCCTGAGGGCTTTCACTCCAATCTTCCTTCCAATCATCCTGAATCTTTTCCCATTCAAAACCATGGCCGTTTCTGGAGTTTCCGGCTTCGTCGGGGGCTATGGGGCTGGTTTCCTTACAACAGAGCAGCAAGAAAGGTATACAACTGTGAAGACGAAGATGTGTGGCAACAAGGCAGTGGATATAGCTGATCTGGAGAAGAACGAGATGCACAGTATCGTGGAAGCTATGCAAAGAATGAAGTGGACTAAGATGGCGACTCTTTCAGAGGTGAGTTATCCAGACCTGGTGAAGGCTTTTTATGTTTGTCTGAAGTCAGAGAAAGATGGGTCCTTGACATCCATGGTCAAAGGAACCCAGATTCGCATTACATATGAGCTTTTGGAATCTTTGTTTGGAGTCTCTACCACCGGCCACAGCGGGGTAAATAGTGTAGATATTCAGGTGAAGGGTTTGTGAATCGTTGGTCTGGAATACAAGCTCAAGGATGGGAAAATCGACACTAACTAGTTGAACGCATTCAATAGATTATTGCATTTCATAGTGTGTCAGATTTTGGTCCCAAGGAGTGCCACCTTGTCCACTTGTACTAAGGCGGACTCCGATATGATGTTCTGGGCCATCCAGAACCAGAATATCAATATGGCAGAGGTCATCTTGGAGCAGATGAAATTTGCAACTGCTCAAATTTGGGACAAGAAGAGCAAGCTAAATGTGTCCCTTCCATATGCTCACCTACTGACCAAGATTTTCCAGCATTATGGCGTTAGTTTGAATGGGGCAGTTTCTGAGAAAATGGGCCAAGCTATTCGGTCCAGAAATCTTAAGAAAAGTGGATTCTCTCTCGTTGGTGGAGTTTGGACCAAGACCTCAGTCGTTGAGGGTGAGGCCATTATTGGCAAAGCCCTAGAGGTCCAAGAAGAGGCAGTTCAGACAGAGGTAGTAGCAGCAGAACCAGCAGTTACAGTTCAGCAAGAGGATGCCAGGGCAGAAATTGCAGTGGCACAGGAAGACTAAGCAGCAACAGCAGTAAATGATCAAGAAAATGCAGCAGACATCAGCACTAAAGAGCAAATGGTTAGTGAGCACAGGATTGAGGACATTCCTCAAGAATTTATTGAGCCTGTTGGGCAAAGTTTAGAGGTTGTCACTCCCTCCTCTCGGGTAGCTACAATACTTTGGGATGTGCTGGACTCTATAACCAGCACTCAGGTGGAGCCAGAGATCTTGGTTGATCTAGCTGCAGAAATTGTAGCATCAGGCCAGAGTACAGATGTTGTGATGGAAGAAGCTCCCATTCAGGGGGAGCAAAGTGTTGTGTCTGAGGGTGTGGTAGCAGGCCACAGTGAGGATGTGCAGATGGACGCTGCTCCTATTTAGGGGGAGCAATCTGTTGAGAAGGAAGCACAGTCTCAGGGGGAGCACACTGCTAGTGCCCCTGTGGAAGATCAGTTTCGAGAAGGAGTATTGACAAGCCCTTCTGATTCAGAAGAAGAAAATGCCATTGTTGAGAATGTGGAGCCCGCTGCTAGGGCAAGTGAAAAAGGAAAAGAAGTGGCTCTTGACATCCCTTTACTCACCAGGAAGCCACATTAGAGGCTGAGGAAGAAGAAATTGAAGATCAATCTGAAGCCTATTGTTGCAAGATTGGATGAACAAGGAAAGATTTTATGCTCTGTGAAATCTGATATAGCTTCAATCTTCATGAGCAAGAGCACTGCGGCTAAGGATATGGGCATGATCAAAAATGCCTTCCGTTAGGTGAGAAGTGAGCTCCTAAGCATCAAGGAATCAGTTGGTGCTATTTCCGATCTTTTGAGGGTGCAACCAACTCCTGCCTCTCCTGCTCCTTCTCCTGGAGAACCAGTCAGTAGCCAAGGGCCATCTGGGCCAACACCAAAAGATGTTGGGCCATCAGGGCCAAAGAGTGCAGAGCAGTCTGGGCCTTCAGGGCCATCAGTTATTGCAGAAGAGCGGCCATCAGGGTCAAGAATTGTTGAAAAGGTGGCAGCTTTAGGATCAGCTAAGGCTGTGAAGTCAGGGCCATCAGAGCCAGTAGAGGATGTATCTGGGCCACCCGGGCCAGTGGAACCAATGGCTGAGCCTGTCAACGCAGAAGAACAAGATGTAGCCCCTGAACCCCCCAGTTCTTCTCCTCTTCCAACTCCAGCCCCACCTTCTCCACCATCATCCTCCACAGCACCACCAGACCCTACCACCTTCAAACAACCCATTTCCAGAAACATTTCCTCTCCTACACCATTTCCTTCTCAATCATCTTCTTCCCCTACATCCACCACATTCATTCCTCCTCCTCCTTCTGAGGCACCTCCAGCCTCCTCCTCATCAGCTGGAGCTTCCTCCTCTGGTCCTTCATCTGCAGGACCCTCCATACCTGATCCACCACCTGAATATTCCTTCCTCCATCCTTCTATTCTTCCCTCCTTTGTAACCATCATTCCTGAGAGTGCTCAACTTCAACAAATTGAGATCCAGGATGTCAAAGATGAATTCGAAGGAGCAATTCTTCGATCAGTCCTGAAAGTCAGCACTCATGTCCATAGGACTGGCTCTTCTAGCCATGTTCCTAAGAAAAGGAAACTTTCTTCAAACCCCCCAGTTTCCTCTGAACCTTGTTTTCCTCCTCTTTGGTTCTCCCTTACTGTTGTAACTAGAAATAAACCTCTCTATCGTGAATTTCTTCAGAAAACCACCTTTGCCACCATTCTTGGACTTCCAACTCTCAACCTCACTGACCACCTAAATATCATTCTCCCTTTCACCTCTCTCTCTAAGGTTGATAAGTCCAAAATCTTTTCCATGGCTGAAGCCAAATCTGAAGAGCAATGGGCTCGGGGTCAAAAGTCTCTTTACAGCCAATTCCTTCGCGCTCAGGCAGCCAGATATCCACCCAGAGATCATCCTTTGACTCTCACTGAGTGGTTCCAGGGTCTTCACACGACCACCTGGGGGCCGTTTATTCAGAAGGAGATCAAATTCATCCGGCACTTCCAGATGTACAATGACTACTGCTATATCCATAATCTCCTTGAAGTTCAGCTTGGCCAATTCCGGTAATCTATTAATGCTCTTGGATCGTTTGATGCTCACACTGAATCAATCAAGGTAGACTTTTCCACCTTGGAGATCCCAGCTGTGGTGTTCCTGCCTCCTCCACATTCTCTCATCATGGAATCTGCAGTTGGCTCACTGATCTTTGAAAGATCTGCTCAGGTTATGGCCAGAGTTTCAGTGCAGCATGGCCGCTCCCTTTCGTTCCACTGATTTATCTACTGGGAGTATCATCGAGGCTTCATAAATGCTGATGTTCTTGCCCCCATTCTATCTAAATGTGAGCGCTTGTCTCCCTCAGAGTGGGAAAAAGCCTATTCCTTCACTGCTGAGCAGCTCCAGGCCATCAATGCATCTCAGGCAAAATCAAATCAACCCTTGTTATCTGTTGGTGAATTCCTGGATTCCAATTATATTCACCTTGTTCGAAACTCTTATGATACTTGGATTGAAAGGTACAAGATTTTTGTGGATATGAAGGACCTGAAGAAGCATCAAATTCACTACCCCATCACAATCAGTCAATTCCTTCAGCATGCCAATTTTGGAAAAACCAGTATTTACATATTCTCTCTTGATCCTGATTAGTATGCCAGTTTTTTGGAGGATCAGCGGGCACTTCATATCAAGATGATGATTCCTGACATGGGATCCTCATACACCATAGCTAGTGGGGTCTTCAGACAATTTTTTGAAGAACAGGAACATAAGACTTGGGAAATCATTTCTCACCATGCCTCTCTTCTGTCTCCTGCTCACTACCTTCCTGTACCCCTTCCTCCTCAATGAGAAATTCAATAGCTTCATCAGCTCCCATTTATCTTTTCTCTCTTCTTTCTTTGTCTAAATGGGTATCTTTTTGCTTAATGACAAAAATGGGGAGAAAAATAAACACTCTAAAATACATATTCACATGCTTTATTTCCTACTTAGAAAATTTATTCATTTATTCAAGCTTATTTCAGCACAGTTTATGATATATCCTATTATGTTTTGTCATCACCAAAAAGGGGGAGATTGATGATCAGTCCATCCCCATATAATATTAATTATTATATTTTGGTGATTAACAAAATCCTAACAAATATTTTCTGACAAGTTTATATGAAGCTCAGTTACAGGAAATAAATCGAGCCACATATGTAAGTAATTCTTACCTCATATCATTTAAAGTTCAGAGCATGATTTCTCCAAAGTCCATATCGATTTCCATAATAGCATAACGATTTCACAAGTTGTGCATAGCATAACGATTTCATAAGTTATTGCATAGCATAACGATTTCATAAGTTATTGCAGAGCATAACAATTTTATAAGTATTGCTTAATGATTAAGTTTTTATAACGATTCACTGATAAGTGAGAAACAACGATTTCGTCTCACAACGATTCGATAAGTGAGAAGCAACGATTTCATCTCACAATGATTTCGTCTCACAATGATTCGATTAGTAAGAAGCAACGATTTTGTCTCACAACGATTCGATAAGTGAGAAGCAACGATTTCGTCTCACAATGATTTCATCTCACAACGATTCGATAAGTAAGAAGCAACGATTTCATCTCACAATGATTCGATAAGTGAGAAGCAACGATTTCGTCTCACAACGATTTCATCTCACAACGATTTGATAAGTAAGAAGCAACGATTTCATCTCACAACGATTTGATAAGTAAGAAGCAACGATTTTGTCTCACAACGATTCGATAAGTGAGAAACAACGATTTCGATCTCACAACGATTTTGTTTCTCAACGATTCGATAAGTGAGAAACAACGATTTTGTCTCACAATGATTTGATAAGTAAAAACAACGATTTCGATCTCACAACGATTTTGTTTCTCAATGATTCGATAAGTGAGAAACAACAATTTTGTCTCGCAACGATTTGATAAGTAAAAACAATGATTTGTTTTCATAACGATTTCATTTTCACATCGATTTGATTTCCGTAACAATTCGATAAGTTACTTCAACGACTTGGTCGCTGTAACGATTTGATGGGTTACACAACGACTTGGTCAAAGTAACGATTCGATAAAGAAAAAGAACGATTTGCTTGTAATGATTCGTTCACAATGATTTGCTTATAACGATTTGCTTGTAACGATTCGTTCATAACGATTTGATTATAATGATTTGACCACAACGATTTGGTTATAACGATTTGATTATAACAATTTGACCATAACGATTTGGTTATAACGATTTGTCCACAACGATTTGGGTACAACGATTTGCTTGCAACAGACTATATTCACAAGGATTTGTTTATTCTTTAAGAACGACTTGCTTGTTCATACAACGATTTCATAACTGAAATAGTACTTCGTGGATAATACTGATTTGATATTCAAATATAATGAAAGTCAAAGTCTTCTCACGTGCTTCTCAATATCTGTGCATTTATTGTGTCTGAACATCTCTCTGCATGATACATATTTGGATATCTTCCATTCTTATACTTCTATAGAAAACATCTTTTTAGATAGCAGAAAGGTACTTCCATTTTGGTGTATATTCCTACTGCTTGGTTTCTAACGTTGACTGACAAGTCTAGAGATAGTCTAGTTGTCCATTGTTTGGTATTTATTGTATGCAGATCCTTGACAGCACCATTCTCTACAACATTGGACAACAAGAAGCTGCAGAATATATGGAACAATCCTTTCCTTGCGTGCATGGATCAGAAAAACATTAAATGACTGGAAGCACCTATCGTACACGTCAAACCATGCAGTCTAATGAGCATCCAACACAGAGACAACGGATACTTCAACGACTATATTTTTCAAAGAAGATATAAATAGAAGATTGGTGTCTACGTGAAGACAACCTTTTGACAATTCAACATCCGCAAGCACCATAGAAGAGCTCAAGCCTCTCTCTCCTAAGCTTTGTTGTAGCTCTTAGCTCTCTGCGTCCATTGCTTAGCTTTGAGAGAGCTCTAGTATACTGAGAGACTCCTTGATTATAGATGTTTCTCTCTCAGTCTTGGCTTTAGATCAAGCATTGTTCTATTAGCTTGATCTAGGGGCATCCTATCTTTTCTCATCTTTGTTGAGAAGTTCCTCTTCTGGTGTGAAGAGAAGACCTGTTGAATACAGGTGGCTGTTTTCCCTTCGTGTAGAAGGAAGACCTGTGGAGCAGGGTGTATTGTACCTCTTCGGGTTATGAAGAGAAGGCCATCTGTGGCTGGATGTGTAAGTGTCCTTAAGGGGGACTGTACCGTTGGGTAGTTAAATCCTGAGGTGTTGCTCAGGGACTAGACGTAGGATTCCTTTGGAAAGGAAGTCCGAACCAGGATAAAAATCTGTGTGTTATGTGATTGCTTGCTTGCGTCCATTATCTTGTTTATTTCTAACTCTATCATTCGTACGAAGTGTTTGTTTTCTGTTTAGCATTTGTTGACAGGTTTTTTAAATCAAAAAGGAATTTTAAAAATCCCATTCACCCCCCCCCCCCCTCTGGGCTTGCTAGCTAGGCAACAGATTGGACGTGGGACTCCTTGGGATAGGAGGTCCGAACTAGGATAAAATTTCTTATGTTTGTGTGTTTATTATCTTGATTAACACTAACACTAACCATCGTCTCTAGTGATCTTCTTTAAAGTGTTTTTGTTGATAGGTTTAAATCGAAAAGAATTTTTTTAAATCCCATTCACCCCCCCTCTGGCCTAGCTAGCTGGGCAATAAGTGGTATCAGAGCCAAGTCTCTTTGACAAAGAAGATCTCGCGATCTGAAGAGCAAAGATAAATGGCAGCTCAAGGGTATGCAGAAGGTCAGTCAGTCAACAGACCACCTTTGTTCGATGATGAAGATTACAACTACTGGAAGACCAGAATGGAATTCTTCCTTCAAGGTCTCGATTTTCAAATCTGGTCAATCATAGAGGAAGGAGATCTAGTTGTCCTTAACAATAGAGAAAATTGAACAGAAGATGATAAGAAGAAGATATCATTAAATTGCAAAGCAAAGAGTATTTTATGCTGTGCTCTGAGCAAGAAAGAGTTTAATAGGATATCAGCATGCAAGTCCGCAATGGAAATGTGGGAGAAGCTTAGAATAACCTATGAAGGAACAGACAAAGTCAAGGAGACAAGGATAGATATCTTGGTAGCTCAATATGAGCGATTTCAAATGCAGTCAGGAGAAATAATTACTCAGATGTACAGTAGATTCACTGATATTACAAATGGTCTAGCTGGTCTAGGAAAGAACTATGAGATGGGAGATATGGTAAGAAGATTACTAAGATCCCTACCAGCCTCTTGGACTCCGAAGGTGACAGCCATAGAAGAAGCAAACGACTTGAGAAGGATGTCACTTGAAAAGCTTGTTGGGTCACTGATGGCCCACGAGATAAACATGGAAAGACTTGGGGAGTCTTCCAGCAGAAGGAAACACAGCAATGCTCTCAAGGCTGATAAAGACACATCTGGTGATGAATCAGATGGTGATAAAAGCATCGGGAGCAGTGAAGACGAGGAAGCATTTCTCTCCAGAAGGTTGCAAAGAATCCTAGCCAAGAAGAAGTACCAGTCTGGAAGAAGATATTTCAAGAAAGGAAAAGATTTCAAGAAAACCGAAGTAAGGGACACTAAGAAATTTGAACCTATTTCTTATGAATGTAAGAAACCTGGACATATCAAGGCTGAATGTCTGAAACTGAAGAAGACAGAGTTCAGGAAGAAAGACAGCTCGAAGAAATTCAGAAGGTACAAAAAGAAAGCGATGGCAGCTGCATGGAGCAATGACAGTGACTCAGAAAGTGAGTCTAGGTCCAGTGAAGAAGAAGAAGAAAAGGCCAACCTGGCCTTCATGGCAAATATAGAGGAAAAGGTAACCTCTGACTCTTCATTTACTTCCTGTAATGAATCAGATTCTGATAGTTTAGAAGAGGCTTTTAATGAGTTATATAGTAAATATAAAGATGTATGCAAAATATTAAAAACTACCAAGAAAAGTCATGCATGTTTAGAAATCACTAACTCATATTTAAAATCTGAAAATGAGCAGTTAGAAAAAAAAAATTCTGAATTAAAAAGGAGAAATGAATTATTATGTGAAGATTTGAGAAATAAAAATAAACAAATAACAAATCTAGAAAGTCAGGAAACAACAAGCAAACTTAAAAGGGAGGTTGACACACTAACCAAAGATAATGAATATCTAACTAACACCATTGAAAAATTCACAAATGGTAAATCAACTTTAATATTAAAAGGAGCTAGAAGATCAGGTAAGAAAAAGCATGGTTTAGGATATACTCCACCTGATAATGAAGAAACAATAGTACATCCTAAAATCTATCCAACCCCAAAATTTGTAGCTGAACAAGACACTGAGTATAAATCAAATTTTAAACATATCCCAACTAAAAAGGTAAGTAAAATATCCTGCTGTAGTCATTGTAACAAATTAGGACATACTAAAATAATTTGTCCAACTAAACACCTAAAATAGATACTCAAAAGAAAAGGTGAGGAAACTAACCAGGAAGGACCCAAAAGAACTTGGGTACCTAAATCTTAGTGTTTCTATTGCAGGGATGTCTTAGAGCATCAAAATGGTACCTGGACAGCGGGTGCTCAAGGCACATGACAGGCAACAGAAAGTTGTTCTCACACATTGAAGATGAAGAAGGTATAGTAACTTATAGGGATAATGGAAAAGGAACAGTGATCAGTTGTGGATCAGTTGGCAGCCAAGGCAGAACCCACATTGAAGATGTTCTGTGTGTTCAAGGACTCAAGCATAATTTGATAAGTATCCGCTAGTTGTGTGACAAAGGTCACCAAATAAGATTTCAAGAGTCAAAATGTCTTATTATGAAAGATGGAGTAACAGTGTTCAAAGCCTGTAGAGAAAAGAATTTTTATGTGCTTCACCTGGAAGAGATAAAGGATCAAGATGTATACCTTGCAGCAAATAAAGATCAATCAGCTGAATTATGGCACAGGAGATTGGGTCACTGTAGTCTGGATGGAATCAGAAAATTGATCAAGAGAAATCTGGTAGAAGGTTTGCCCAAAATAAGCTCAAGGATAGAAGGTGTGTGTGAACCTTATGCAAAAGGGAAGCACACAAAATCATCTTTCAAGTCGAAGTCAGTTATAACCACTTCCAAACCTTTAGAACTGTTGCATATGGATTTATTTGGGCCAATGAGAACAACCAGTTTGGGAAGAAAGAATTTTAGATTCGTGATAGTGGATGATTATTCAAGATTTGCATGGGTATCATTCTTGGAGCATAAAGATGACACTTTCGAAAGTTTTGTGAAATTCAGTAAGAAAGTTTAGAAGGATAATGTAACGTAGTGCGTTCTTCGGATCTTCGTGGATCGTCGTTTAATGGTAGTTCGGATTTCCGTTTGCGGGTTTTGGGGTGGTACTCATGACTAATGTGGGGTCATTAGGCCTTGGTCGTGGCTTCCGAGCGTGTGCGGAGCTTAGTGGGCCGGCAGGTTAGACCCGTAGTGCCCGTTGGTTCACTAGATGTGAACGCGACAGAGGTATAGGTCGCGTTCTAAACACGACGGCAGTGGGGGTCGCGTTCTGGTTGCCGCCGATGGGGTCGACGCTTGCATGTGCGCCGCGTGTTGCGCATGGAGTGGGGTTTTCTGACGTCGGGAATGGGAGGGCGACACCTTAGTCCGTCGCGATCAGGTCGCAACGGGGAGGTATGTCGCGATCCCAACCACTATGCGGTTTTTAAAAAGGTTTGGCCGAACAGAGCTTTCACAAGCTCTGCTCGACCCAGGAGAGGAGTTGTTGCAGTTTCTTTGGGCGATTCGGCATTTCAGCGAGGTGTTCGACGCGAGGATGTTGCATGGAGCTGGGGAGACGTCGTGCCGTAGCCGGTTTGCGCGTTCTTCGTGAAGGTAGGGAGTTCTACCTTGATTTGTTACGAGGATTGCATATTGGTTTGTTTATTGCTTTAAAAATAGTAGATACCATGTCTAGGAGGTGAAATGAGCTTGAAAACCGGGTTGAAATCATGTTTAGGGTGGTTTCCATGGAAATCCGGAGATGGTTCCCGGATTGGGGTTTTCGCCTAAAAAGGCGACGGACCCTGTCGTCGTGACTAGGTAGCGATAGGCCGACTCGTCGCGATAAGGTTTCTTATCGTGACATGTCGTGGCGTCGTGATCAGAAGGCGGCCTTGGCCTCTGTCGCGATCGCAGCCGAGGATATTATTTTGTATGCTTTTGGCAATTTGGATATCCGATTATCAACGTTTAGCATGCATGGTTTTGGTAAGAGGTGCATTGTACCCGTAAAGTTCTGTGAGCAGGTTGCCCACACGGCTAGTGGGAGGTTTACATAATCAGTGTGGTGTTATCGTGGTTTGAGGATGTGCATGGCACATTCTCCATTGTGATGATGTTTCATGTGTGTGTGTGCGTGCATGGCACATGCACCGGTTGTCGTAGTGGTTAGGCAGTGAGGTCCCTATGTGAACCTAGCCCTAGCTTTCTAATATATGATTATAGATTGGTTAAGATGGTTAAGTAATGAAGTGTAAGTATGGTTATTAAGTGGTTACCGAGTAATGAGTTTGACATGGCAACGGGTGAAGTTGACTATCGGAATTTATATGTATGACCATATAAGATAGCTTGTGGGTGACCAGGTCAAGCTAGTCCTTATGTTTGTATCGTGGGTTGTAATAAAGTTTATATAAGTTTATGATATGATTAGTGCATTGCCGAGTTTGGTGGTCCGGCGCCTATTCCGGAATGCCTCTTCAGTTGGGAGCCCCAGGTTCCGAGGAGAGCCAGGCACATGAGTGTGCTCGGGGTTTGTCCCGGTACAGTGGTACCGTCGAGGTTTTGTCATCTTCCTGGACACCCTCGCTCTCGTGGAGAGTTGTCATCTAGATGAGGGAAAGACGGCAGTGGGACAATGACTTGTTAGAGTTTGTGTTTAGTTACTTGTAGCACGCTCGTAGCTAGAGGTTACGGACACCAGTAGACATACTGGTCTCCAGCTGGTACTATTTTCCAGTGCCTCACTTTAGAGAGCTCAGGCCAGAGTCTCTAAAGGTGCTAGGCATGGGCCTACAGGGTGTGTGATTTGCAGGTTGTGGTGGTTTGGTTGGTCTCCACAGTTCTTTGTCTTTACTTGTGTTGTGGAGCGGCAATTGGACCTTACGTCCGTGACTGCGAGACTGAGAGGTAGTTCTTGTGCTGTATTGTATGGGTTGGACACTGGCGTCGTGAACCAGTAGTCTGTCCTATGTGGTGGCATCGTGCTTTCCGGCTCGTGCTTTACTATCAGTTGTAGCTTGTGTTAGTTGTGGTTTTACGCGTCGAGGTGTGCCATGGTGTTGGCACGGTTGTTATTGTGGTTAGTGAGCGGAGACTCACGGGTTGTGGTTTGATTGGTTATGGTGTGCCCTCATGGTGGCACAATTGTGTTTGTGTTCTGTGGTGGTACCTCGTGGTGGGGTACTGGTTTCTCGTAATACGCTGAGTACTAGCCTTTTCAGGTAGTGAAGTGGTGGTCTTGCGGTGAGACCCTCCACTTGTATTATTTTACCCTTCATTGGGTAAGTTTCTAAATATGATTTGGTGTGTGATGGTTTGGCTTCATGATAGCCAGTCTTGTTTCTTAAGTATGACATTCGATACAACGTGATTTAAGGGTATAAAGGGTTAGCTCTTGGTTAGAAATCCTGTTACTCACATGTTTAGAGACTTGCCAGTGAAGCTAGTAGCTTAGGCAATGCTTTGCCTGTGTGGCTTACAGTTTAGGTGACCAGATGTTGAGGTGGTATGCCAGTGAGGCTTGTGGCCTAGGCTTTCCAGTTATTGGGCAGACTAGTAGCGTGGTGCTAGTCCTGTCGTTGTCTCATCTTATTTCTGGAATTGGTGTGAATTGATATAATTACGCTTTACTATGAGAATGAAATGGTTTGGCTTTCGGTGTTGCCAGTGAGACCCATTGGGGTTGAGGTTCTCCTGCGTTGTGTGTGCTTTTGGGTGATTCCCTACTGAGCCAGTGACTTGTTGATGCTCACTCACTTACAGTTCTTTTCAGGGTTTACCGTTGGTGTGGCTTGCAGAGGTGTCGTGATAGACTTGTACCACCAGCAGTAGTGTTAGTACAGTTATGTGAGCTTGTGCTCCATCGTGGTATGTCCCAGGTAGTTGTACTCTTTTTAATTTGGGCATGTAATAATGTAATGGGATAGTTGTAAATTGTTATATGCAATTATGAGCACATGTACTTTCTTGTGTCTCTTAATGTTGTGGTTTGTCTTTTATATTCTTCCTAAACACGTGTATGAGCTATCCCTTGCGAGACTTCAGTCCGTTCGCGGGAGACGGATCTAGATATGGACCCTTATTGGGTATAAACACTACAAGAAAAAAACTGGTTAGCGACGGACAATTTCTTTCTAGCGACAGAATAGCGACAGTCTAGCGACGGAATCGGGTTGCAGCTATATATTGGACGCTAAATTAGCGACGGACGAGTGCCGGTCGCTACGCCGTCGCTAATGGCGACGGCATAGCGACTGAAAATAGTCGCTAATTTAGGCGACGTGTCATATCAGCGACAGAAAAGTTACTATCGCTAATCCGTCGCTAAATGAGCGACAGATCCGCGACGGACATCGACCGCTCCCAGAACTCTGTCGCTAAAATGGTTACCGATCTTACTATTTATCTGTCGCTATTTCGTCGCTAAATAAATAAAAAATTTATAATAATATTTGTTTGAAATTTATATATATAATTTTACACCTGTATGTATTTTCATATGACAATTAACTAAAAAATAAATAACACAATCACCGTTCAAACATTACAAAATTACATAAGCAATTGAGTAAATTTTAAACATTTCACACTAATTCAAATATCTTCTAAATATTTTCCAACATGTCACAAAAGTATTTACATCAATAATAAATAAATAAAATTGAAAAAGTCAAATGATGAGACTAGTAATCGTCTACAAGATGAGTCTCTAACTTGTCACCATCTGCATCGCTGCAATCCTGTTCTCCAACGACCTGCACGCAAAAAATAATTATTAGACATTTATGAATATGAAGAAATAAGATATCATTTCACATTAACAAACTATAAACTTAAACCTAAATACTCCTGCCAAATTCTAACTAAGAGTCCGATTTGGACTCTATCAACTCTCACATGTCCAGTTTCACTCTCTCCACATGTTGAAATTATCTACACTATGAAACAGACGTAAAACCTAATACATTATGTACTCACCTGGCCGAAGCCTGTAGCAGATGGAGGTGGTGGATGTGGAAATATAAACCTCTGATAGAAGGAGCCGTGGTAGGAGGGGGAGGGTGGTGCCCCGTAGCAGAGTGTGAACCTGTAGAAAAAATAAAGAATGATTAAACTTCAATAATTACAAATATACTTACAAAAAAAATTTATGTAAAATATAAACCACTGGTGGAAGGAGCCGTGGTAAGAGGGGGAGGGTGGTGCCCCATAGTAGAGTGTGAACCTGTAGAAAATTGTGCATTGGTATATTAGAAATCACAGGCTGCATAGAAAAAGGAAAAATGAAAAAGACACCTAGTCATTAAACACAAAAAAACACCTTCTCCTGTATCATGCACCTATAACAAATCTGTTAGGTGCATGATAGGTGAAAGCAGTGGCGTTCTTTGAACCTTAATATGAACATCATATTTGCAAAAGATTAGTATCTCCTGCTGATGTCCTGAAGTTTTGGATTTTCAGTGCTTACAAGTTCCATATAAAATCCAGTCAAACATTTTGTTTCCTTCTATACTCACGCAGGGACACAAAAGGAGGATATTTGTTTTTTACTTTTACTTAAAATGTCTACAGGTGGGTTGAAGGAGACGCACTTAATCTCACTTACGTATGTTTTTTTTCCTTACAAAATCCTTTCTCACCAATACATTACTAAATTTACCATGCTTGTATCAGAACACTCCAATGGCCAATCTTGTGTTGAAAAGGATTTTCAACCTCTGGATTAGTGAACTCTGCCATAATCATCTCATTGAATTTTGTTTGTGCAAAGAAAGAGGACAGGTGATCATTTCTCACTTTTTTTTTCCTGTCTTCTCTCTCTAACATTCTTCATGGGCATCATCTACATAGTTGGGAAAAACTATTTAATTTGTTCAACCTCTCAACCACAAGAACTGGCTGTGATGCATCTAACAATATTGAGCCAAAGGGTTTGCTAGGTAAACTGCAATTTCTCATTAAACCAATTTATTTACATTCAAATGCATGTCCGCTGATTTTGATGATGTTGGTACTTTTTTTATAATTTTTCTGATTTCCCCCTGATTTTTTCATATTTTTTTGCATTTTAAATGGTTTTTCGCAGGTGTCAGCTAGTTTTGGCCGAAACCAAAACTGAAACTAAAATGGTTTTGGTTTCGGATCCGGCTGAAACTGACACCAAAACCAAGTTTTCCATCCTTGGGAGGGAGGTGAGGAGGTGGTGAGGCTTTGCATTGCCAAGGAGCTTAGGCCATGGTGGTGCTGTCAGCTTGGATCATCATTCATGAACAATGAAGACTAAGATGCCCCTCCCAGGGGCACCACTAGTAATCAGAACTTACTGTTCATCATTCTCATTGCTCAGTGGTGTGATCAAATCCAATCCCCATTCTCTCCGTCAGGGAAGTTGCCAATCCGACCCATTTTAAGGAGAAATGGAATGTTGGAGAACTACACTACACATGCTAAACCTGACATTGTAGCCCTACACAACATGATTATAGGCCATCGTATCCTGGTTAATGTTTCTAACATTTTGTATCAAATTTTAAGAAATAAAAGAAAACATGCACCAACCTGTCCATTCCATTCTGACCATACACCCCACTGTGGAAACATGCCAACTTGGTAGAAGCCCCCAGCATCCCAAAGCTTCAGCAATAAGCTGTTTCATTAAAGGAGAAAATATTATGATAATTTTGATAAAGATGAGCAATTGGGCGAGGATATACACATCTGAAATAAATCACCTTGACTCCACAAAGGATTGGATCATTACTGATCATCTCAATTAATGGAGGGTTACCCAGGGGAGATCCGGTAGTTATTCCATCACCATCTATTGGATTTCCATGTGAGTTAACAGCATCCCAAAGACTAGTATAAGAAAAGGATATATATATATATATATATATATATATATATATATATATATATATATATATATATATATATATATATATATAAGCATCCTACTGCAAAAAGGAAGAATAGGAAAAGACATGGCAGAAAGTGATACAAACCTGGAAGCCCTTGTCATAATAGAAGCAAGATCAAAGCAAGTTGTATAGAATTGGGTTAGAAGTCTCAAGAGACTGACCTGGTGCCATGTGAAGAATTCTGTAATGTTGTATATAAGAAGTCTGCCAGGTATTTTCATTATGTTTATATGCTAGACTGACATAGCAGCCCACATTTCTTCTTATTTGCATAACTAATGTAACTGGTGATCTAAGGATTCTGTTTAGGTAACCTGGAATTGGCAGACATCTAATTCTACGAGGATATTTGCACTATGAGACAGCATAATGGATCATCTTCCTAATGTTTTCTCCAATTTTCTGATGGGAATCAAATGTAGCTAGAAACACCCGGTAGCAATTCGAACATATTTTCTGGAGACAGAAGTGTTGTACCACCAATTAGTAACTCCACATCTTGTTTGCCACTCTTCCAAAATTGCCTCTTGAGCTTCTCTTCAAAATTCTCCCACTCCCGCCCTCCCCTATTTGTCCATTTTATGTCAGATTAATCATTAATGTGGAAACTGAATTATATATATATATATATATATATATATATATATATATGTATTAGTCAGGTGGAGGGGGTCAAAGAGTCTGTCTCGGAGGGGTTTTGAGGGGGAGCTTCCAAAAAGAAATTAGTTTGAACATGGAGATTATTATAATTGGTGTTTATAGATAGGTGATGACAGTCTTCCTAATATAAAAAGAGGACTATACTTGATGTTTTATTTTAACAGTGAAACCTTGCTACAGCAGCAATAGATGCAAGAAGACAATCTTCAAACCTATTTGAATTGGGTGGATTTTCTTCTCTTTTTTTTATCCAAAGGGTAATAGTTACCCATTTCAAACAATTTCAGCTAAAGCAATGGGGTTAGGTTGGTGTTTTGGTTTATGTATTGTTAAGGTTTAGTGTTTAGTCCCATTTTAGATATCTATGGCCGCCTTCCCTTTTGTATGTGGTGCATTCCCTTTGATTGACAGGGTACCAGTGCTGGGCATCAACAGTGCGCAAAATTATACCATTGATATCTATTCAAAACAATGAACTCCTGAGATTGAGGTTGAGTTGGAGGTACATGGCAGAGATAGAATCTTTCAGTATGATTGGGCAAAAAGAACATAGATGAAATTCAATGGAATCATCAAAATTTGGTTCAGATCTTTCATCCATGCATATGACATGAAGTAACATGTCTGAGTGCATATTGAAATTAATAATGCAAGAAACTCACAAGTTACTTTGTGCAGATGAAAAACTGGCGACAAAGTTCCTATAAAACAGATGAAAAGTGATAAATTCACATAAAAGAACTGAATAATACGAATAGAATAACTAAATTTCATATCTGAAAAATGACCTCCGCGTCCTCGAGCTCGTCGACCTCCTCGAGGCATACCTGTTGTTTATTAAATTAACATAAAGTATGAGACCATCAAATAATATATCAATTTCATCACTAGTTTGTATCCATTAAATCAACATACCAATTTCTATTTAAATATCCATTTCATCACCGCTTAATGATGTATCATAACCTAATTCATCACTAGCTTCAGTTTCAATTTCTTCTTCTTCTTCTTCTTCTTCCTCCTCCTCCTCTAATTGGTACTCAGGAAACAACTTGATTGGTACAATATCGTGCACCAATCAAATTACTTGTTCTTCTAATATATTTCACATTAAGATGAAGCTCCTCATAAATATATCCACCTATAGGCTTGGGTATATATCAACAGGTTTTAATTTCTTGGGTTGAAGAATGGGGGCAATCGCTCACTGCCATGCTTAACTTGAAAGCAAGGTAGGGTAAGATTATAGGTCTAATGTTCATAAGGAAGTCCAAGCCATTAACAATGTTCTTTATGCAGACTATATCTTTTTATTTGGCAGATTGGATCAAGAGGAGATTATTGAGTACATGGACACATTAATGGAAACATATGGGAAATAGTTGGTCAAATTAAAGGATGAATAAAAATAAGGTTTCTTATTCAGTAAGAACACTTCCGTACTTGAGAGGACACAGACACATTTCAAAAGGCAAATTGGAATCAGAGATCTAAATGGAGATGATTTGTATCTTGGTATTCCTAGTTTTTTAAGCTGTAGATCATCAAAACATCTGAATTTCTTTGGAGACAGGTTGCTCAAGAGATTAGATTGTTGGAAAATGAATACCTTATCTAAAGCAGGCAGAATAGTTTTACTGAAGTCAACTAGAAGGAACATATACCAAAATTAAAAAAATTATTAAGGCTAGATCTGATGGAATAGTGGGACTTGAAATTCAAAACCAAAAAAAAAAAAACTATAGCTGAAAAATCCTTCTGAAAATGATAATTTACAGATTAAAACATCTCGCAAAAAAAAAAAACCATCGCTCCATATCTTAACTCATGGACGGCTAAAGAAGTGTTTCAAACAGAAGACAAACCAGAATTCAGAAACACAAAAGATCACATGTTCAGTGCTGAGAATGGACTGCTGCAGAGATGTTAACAAATGCTCCTGGACCCATTGATCAAATTATATCTCGTACCAAAAGGTGTTCGAGGGAAAATTTCCACATACAGGCAGGATCATGTGATCCGGTCTCCCCACATCATGACACCCTATTGGAAGCACGAATGCCTAAATGAGGCTTCTATGGAGGGGGAGGGTGGGGGTGGCAGGGTGCAGAGGGAGGAGGGGGCACAAGCGGCGGTGGGGTGAGGGTTGCAGGGGGCAGAGGGAGGGGGGGTCAAATGCCGAGGAGTCTTCGGAGGATGGCGACTACACCACGACTTTGTTGGGGTCAAATGCCGGCGGAGGTGTGGGGGAAGGGGGGGGCACATGTTGGCGAAGGTGTGGGGGAAGAGGGGGAGGGTGACGGGGACGGCGACGAGCAGGGGGGTGGGGGCTAGGGGGCGACAGAGAGAGGGAGAGAGACCTACCGGTGAGGGGGGGGCGACCACGACTGGGCACTCGACGAGGGGCGCGACGATGAGGGAGGAGACATGACAGGGGGCGATGACGACGGGGCGCTTGGCGACGACAACGGGGCGACGACGACGGGGTGCTCGGCGACGGGGCGCTCGGCGACGGGCGAGGGCCCGCTCGGCGAGGGGCAACGGCGACAGGGGGCGGCGGGCTCGATCGCGGAGGAAGGGGGGAAAGAAAGAAAGAAAGAAATGGGGGGAGAAGAGTTTCGTGGGAGGGGGGGAAAAAAAGAAAGAAGGAAATGGGGGGATAAGGTTTCGTGGGAGGGGGGAAAGGGTTTTGAGTCTTTGACGGGGCGGGGGGAAAAGGTTTTTTTTCGTTTAGAATATATATCACTAGCGATGGAATAGCGACAAAAAATTTCTGTCGCTAATCCGTTGCTAAATAACGACAGCGACAGGCGTTCTACCGCCACTAATACACCGCTGAATTTTTATTTAGCGACAGGAACGTGTTTGTCGCTACTTAGCGACAGATTCGCAACTAATAATAGTCTGTCGCTAAATTCCGTCGCTAACCAATTTTTTTCTTGTAGTGAAATATCCAAGGCCGTTACAGTTGGTATCAGAGCAATGGTCCAATTAGAATATGAAAAGACATTAAGATTACAATGTCTCAATACGTGATTTAATGTCCACTGGTGGTAGTAAGTCTGTAGTTTCCTGTGCTTTTTAGTACGGTTCTCATATGAGTTTTGGTATATGAATTGTATGTATAGTTGGTTAGATCAGTAGTTGTGGGTAATAGCAGATATGATTGGTGGTGTAGTATGAGTGATTATTGGATTGTGGTTAAAGTATAATTGATTAAAGATTCTTTATTATAGAAATTGAAAAAATTAGTGCATTCAGTTATGAAATTCACTAAAAAGTGTTTTAATGATAATCAGAGTTGGTAGAGAAAGGTATAAAGTAGTGATGTGATGGAATAATAGAGGGAATTATATCATGATGAGAAATATGGCTTTGTGATTAGAACTGTTAAAAGGGTGAATTGTGGTTGAAAATTGTAGCAGAGATAGTCATTGTGTTTGACATTTATGTTAATAAAGTGTTAAGAAGTTGCTTGGATAATAGTATGATTAATGGCATGTTAGGTTTGAAATGATCAATTGAGGTAATCTAGCTTGAGATGAGAGGCTGGTAAGCAGAGGAGCAGTGATCAAGATGATTCTTAAGTGTGATTTGTGATTAGGAATAATTGCAGTAATGAATTTAAGGGTAGTGTTGATATAAATAATAAGGATAATAGAAAGTTTGATATAGAAACTCATGTAAGTGAATGTAAAGGTGACCGATTGGTTAAAGAGAGAGTAAAAGAGCAGTGGGAAGTCAGATTTTTCCGAGAATTTTATAAGAGAAAGATGTTTGTTAATAAAAGGCAGTGGATAAAGATTTCGTAGAAAGATTTGTATAAGGTTGTTGCAGTGTTAAAGATAAGAGTAGTGGTGCCAGCATTTGTGTGTAGATTGCGGAAGCAGAGAAGAGAAATTGGTGTCATAGGCAGATTGAAGTTAAAACTAAATAATTAAAGTAAGTTGAAGCTATGTAAGTTAGAAAGGGCAAGGTTAAGTCCATTGAAAAGTAATGGGGAATAGAAAAGTGGATTATGAATGGATATTTGTGAATGAGCTGTAACAGTGAAAATGTTTATATTTGGTGGTAAGTTAGTAATGTGGAATAAAGAAATCAAGTAGAATAAATCATTGTGTTCTAAAGAAATAATTTTAGTTTATAGTTATGGTGGAAAGTAAGAAGGAGTGTAGCATAAATGGCACCTGGAAATTAGTCAACTAGTAAACTAGTTAAGAGAAATATTTTGCAGAATTGGTGTTATGTTATTGTTAGTAAATATAAAGTTTAGTATTAATGATCAAGTGAAAAAAAAAGAATATGATAGATTATAGAATAGTGATAATTAAATGATTCAGAAAATATGCAATAAGCATTTGCGTAATGATATGTAGTAAGGTGATTTGGATGAATAAATAAAATTTTTTATAAGAATATTTCTAGAATTTGAAGTAAAGCTATAATAAATCAGTTAAGGAGTAGTGAGCAGATTAAGGTATAGTGAAAGGGAGTAGAAAAAGGGAGGAGCAATATAATCAGTTTAATGGTAAAGAAATTTCGAGATTTGATGTCATATAATTGAGCAAGGCTTGAATAAAGGTAAATGTGAATTTTCGGGTATGTGTAGCAATGAGAATGGAAGATGTGAAAAGATATAAATTGGGTTTGTTAAATCAATTAGAGAATATTGTTTAAAGTAAAGAATATATATATAAAGGGAAAAGTATATCAATATTGATATATGCCAAGATTTAGAATTTAGTGTGAAGCAGATATAGCAGAAGATAGAATATGAGTGGAGTCAATTAAGTGGTATTAATGTATGATAGGAGAAATGTAAAGTTAGTTGGAAAGTATAATTTGAAGCGAGATAAGTTATTAATGAATTAAGGGAATTCAGAATTCATGAAATATTTAGTGAAAGGTTTAGTATGATCAGAGTAGCGCAGTGGAAGCATGGAAGATTTAATATTCATAAGTTATCTGAAGTTTAAGTAATTAAAGGAGAATTTAAACTCTTGTGCACAATTGAGCCAAATGATGGTTAGTGGTGATAAATAAATAGTGAAATAACATCAGGAATTTTGAAAATTTAAATAATGTAAAGTGAAAGGATTTAAGCAAGAAAATGGCCCAGAAAGAAATGTTGCAAACATAACCAGGAAAATGTGGAAGCAAATTGAGCTCAAGCAGATAAAGCGCCATTAACCAGGTAGAATTGCTCGGAAAATGTGGAAGTAGGTTCAGTCCAATGAGATAAAGTGCTAATAGCAAAGTAGAATCGCTTGTAATTGAAAGATAAGGAATGGCAGAATAGATCCAGAAAATTAAGTAGTTGTGGAATGAATTTAAAAGAAAGGGAAAGTAGAGCAACTATAGAAGTGAATAAATGGTCTGAAAGAGGATGCAGAGGAAGCTCTGCATATGGCTTTGTTTCTTTTTAGGTGATAGTGTGGTTATTTTCGCTCGTTTGAATGTCTAGGACGACATTCCTTTTAGGTGATAGTAATGTAACGTACCGCGTTCTTCGGATCTTCATGGATCGTCATTAATGGTAGTTCAGATTTCCATTTGCGGGTTTTGGCATGGTGCTCATGACTAATGTGGGGTCATTAGGCCTAGGTCGTGGCTTCCGAGCGTGTGCGGAGCTTAGTGGGCTGGCAGGTTAGGCTCGTAGTGCCCGTTGGTTCACTGGATGTGAATGCAACGGAGGTGTAGGTCGCGTTCTGAATGCGACGGCAGTGGGGGTCGCGTTCTGGTTGCCGCCGATGGGGTCAATGTCTGCATGTGCGCCACGTGTCGCGCATGGAGTGGGGTTTGCTGACGTTGGGAATGGGAAGGCGACACCTTAGTCTGTCGCAATCAGGTCGCGACGGGGAGGTATGTTGCGATCCCAACCGCTGTGCGGTTTTTAAAAAGGTTTGGCCGAACAGAGCTTTCGCAAGCTCTGCTTGACCCAGGAGAGGAATTGCTACAGTTTCGTTGGGCGATTCGGTGTTTCGGAGAGGTGTTCGACGCAAGGACGTTGCATGGAGCGGGGGAGACGTCGTGCCGTAGCCGGTTTGCGCGTTCTTCATGAAGCTAGGGAGTTCTACCTTGATTTGTTACGAGGATTGCATATTGGTTTGTTTATTGCTTTAAAATAGTAGATACCATGTCTAGGAGGTGAAATGAGCATGAAAACCGGGATGAAATCATGTTTAGGGTGGTTTGCATGGAAATCCGGAGATGGTTCCCGGATTGGGGATTTCGCCTGAAAAGGCGACAGACCCTGCCATCCCGACTAGGTAGTGACAGGCCGACTCATCGCGATAAGGTTTCTTATCGCGACATGTCATGGCGTCGCGATCAGAAGGCGGCCTTGGCCTCTGTCGAGATCGCAGCCGAAGATATTATTTTGTATGCTTTTGGCAATTTGGATATCCGATTATCGACGTTTAGCGTGCATGGTTTTAGTAAGAGGTGCATTGTACCTGTAAAGCTCTACGAGCTGGTTGCCCACACGGCTAGTGGGAGGTTTACGTAATCGGTGTGGTGTTATCGTGGTTTGAGGATGTGCATGGCACATTCTCCGTTGTGATGATGTTTCGTGTGTGTGTGTGTGTGCATGGCACATGCACCGGTTGTTGTAGTGGTTGGGCAGTGAGGTCCCTATGTGAACCGAGCCCTAGCTTTCTAATATATGATTATAGATTGATTAAGATGGTTAAGTAATGAAGTGTAAGTATGGTTATTAAGTGGTTACCGAGTAATGAGTTTGACGTGGCAACGGAGGTCACATTGTGACCATGATAGGCCAAGTGTAGTTGACTATCGGAATTTATATGTATGATCGTGTAGGATAGCTTGTGGGTCACGGAGTGACCAGGTCAAGCTAGTCCTTATGTTTGTATCGTGGGTTGTAATAAAGTTTATATAAGTTTATGATATGATTAATGTGTTGCCGAGTTTGGTGGTCCGGCGCCTATTCCGGAATGCCTCTTCAGTTGGGAGCGCCAAGTTCCGAGGAGAGCCAAGCACGTGAGTGTGCTTGGGGTTTGTCCCAGTATAGTGGTACTGTCGAGGTTTTGTCGTCTTTTTTTTTTTTAATTGATATGACAAAGGAGTGAACCTCCCATGTCAATATCGGGTAGTTAGATTTTATATATTGCTGAAAGAATAAAGGAAAGTAAAGGAGTACATAAGCAACGGGGCACTAGCTAGATGCGCCCTACGCAGAGGGGTCTAGAGCATGTGACGTATCCGTCCAAGCAAACCAGAAATCAAAGGGGGAAGGTTTTGTCGTCTTCCTAGACACCCTCGCTCTCGGGGAGAGTTGTCGTCCGGCTGAGGGAAAGACGGCAGTGGGACAGTGACTTGTGAGAGTTTATGTTTTGTCACTTGTAGCGCACTCGTAGCTGGAGGTTACGGACACCAGTAGACGTACTGGTCTCCAGCTAGTCCTATTTTCCAGTGCCTCACTTTAGAGAGCTCAGGCCAGAGTCTCTAAAGGTTCCAGGCATGGGCCTGCAGGGTGTGTGACCTGCAGGTTGTGGTGGTTTGGTTGGTCTCCACAGTTCTTTGTCTTTACTTGTGTTGTGGAGTGGCAGTTGGACCTTACGTCTGTGACTGCGAGACTGAGAGGTAGTTCTTATGCTGTATGTCTGGGTTGGACACTGGCATCATGAACCAGTAGTCTGTCCCGTGTGGTGGCGTCGTGCTTTCTGGCTCGTGCTTTGCTATTAGTTGTAGCATGTGTTAGTTGTGGTTTTACGCATCAAGGTGTGCCATGGTGTTGGCACGGTTGTTATTGTGGTTAGTGAGCGGAGACTCACGGGTTGTGGTTTGATTGGTTGTGGTGTGCCCTCGTGGTGGCATAGTTGTGTTTGTGTTCCGTGGTGGTACCTCGTGGTGGGGTACTGGTTTCTTGTAATACGCTGAGTACTAGCCTTTTCAGGTAGTGAAGTGGAGGTCTTGCGGTGAGACCCTCCACTTGTATTATTTTACCCTTCCTTGGGTAAGTTTCTGAATATGATTTGGTGTGTGATGGTTTGGCTTCATGATAGCCAGTCCTGTTCCTTAAGTATGACATTCGATACAACGTGATTTAAGGGTATAAAGGGTTAGCTCTTGGTTAGCAATCCTGTTACTCACATGTTTAGAGACTTGCCAGTGAAGCTAGTAGCTTAGGCAATGCTTTGCCTGTGTGGCTTACAGTTTAGGTGACCAGCTGTTGAGGTGGTGTGCCTGTGAGGCTTGTGGCCTAGGCTTTCCAGTTATTGGGCAGACTAGTAGCGTGGTGCTAGTCCTGCCGTTGTCTCATCTTATTTCCAGAATTATTGTGAATTGATATAATTACGCTTTACTATGAGCATGAAATGGTTTGGCTTCGGTGTTGCCATTGAGACCCATTGGGGTTGAGGTTCTCCTGCATTGTGTGTGCTTTTGGGTGATTCCCTACTGAGCTAGTGACTTGTTGAGGCTCACTCCCTTACAGTTCCTTTCAGGGTTTACCATTGGTGTGGCTTGCGGAGGTGTTGTGACAGACTTGTACCACCAGCAGTAGTGTTAGTACAGTTATGTGAGCTTGTGCTCCCTCGAGGTATGTTCCAGGTAGTTGTACTCTTTTTAATTTGGGCATGTAATAATGTAATGGGACAGTTGTAAATTGTTATATGCAGTTATGAGCACATGTACTTTCTTATGTCTCTTACTATTGTGGTTTGTCTTTTATATTCTTCCTGGACACGCGTACGAGCTATCCCTTGTGAGACTTCGGTCCGTTCGCGGGAGACGGATCTGGATATGGACCCTTATTGGGTATAAATATCCAGGGCCGTTACAGATAAGAAGTTCAATATAATAAGTATCCGATCAGACCATGGAGGAGAATTTCAAAATGAAAAATTTACAGAATTCTATGATGATCAAGGAATTGAGCATAACTTCTCAGCACCAAGGACACCGTAGCAAAATGGAGTTGCTGAGAGAAAGAATAGAACATTGTTGGATATGGTCAGAACCATGCTGTCAGAGTATAATCTCCCAAGATATTTCTGGGCTGAAGCAATCAACACTGCATGCTACATAATAAATAGAGTGATGATCAGGCCAATCCTGAAGAAGACTGTATATGAGCTTTACAAGCAGTAGAAGCCAAAGATCAGTCATTTCAGAACTTTTGGCTGTCCATACTTCATCCACAACAATGGTAAAAGAGACATTGGTAAGTTAGATTCCAAATTTGATGAAGGTATATTTATGGGGTATGCTTCTAAGCCTAAAGGTTATAGAGTATTTAATAAACAAAGTTTATTAATTGAGCAAACTGTCCATGTTATTTTTGATGAATCTAACCCTTCCTTGAGAAAGAAAGTAGATAGTGACAATGATGATGCAGAAAACCTATCCAAGAAACTAAAGGATACATCTATCAAGAATAATGAAGATCCACCCTTGCAAGAACTACAACAAAAGGAAACTGTACATGAAGATCTTCCAAAAGAATGGAGATATTGAAAGGATCATCCAAAGGACAACATTATTGGAGATCCATCGGTTGGGGTAAGAACAAGAGGTAATGTTATTCCATATGACTATCTAGCATTTGTTTCTCAAATTGAGCTGAAGACAATAAATGAAGCACTGTCTGATGAATCTTGGATTTTAGCTATGCAAGATGAACTTAATCAGTTCAAGTGAAACCAAGTTTGGTCCCTTGTTCCGAGACCATCAGATCATCCTATTATTGGGACCAAATGGGTGTTCAGAACCAAATTGGATGAAGCTGGTGTTATCACTAGAAACAAGGCTAGACTGGTTGCTCAAGTCTATTCTCAAGAGGAAGGCATAGATTTCGATGAAACCTATGCACCAGTGGCTAGACTTGAGGCTATTAGAATTTTATTTGCATATGCATCTGCATTAGATTTAAAGCTTTTTCAAATGGATGTAAAATCTACATTTTTAAATAGTTATATAAAGGAGGAAGTCTATGTAGAACAATCTCCTCGTTTTGATGATGTAAGTTTTCCAAATCATGTTTTCAAACTGCATAAAGCTTTATATGGATTAAAGCAAGCACCTAGAGCATGGTATGAAAGGCTTAGTGCATTTTTATTAAAACATGACTTTATCAGAGGACAGGTAGATAGCACATTGTTTATTAAATCTAAAGTCAAAAATATATTGCTTGTGCAAATTTACGTACATGATATAATATTTGGATCTACTGATGAATATCTGTGCAAGTACTTTGAAAAACTTATGCAGGAAGAATTCGAAATGAGCATGATGGGGAAGCTCAACTACTTCCTTGGACTTCAAATCAAACAAGTCAAAGAAGGTACACACATTTGCCAAGCAAAGTATACCAAGGAACTGCTGAAGAAGTTTGGATTTGATAATGCAAAGCCATTGTCTACACCAATGAGCACATTCACAAGATTAGACAGTGATAAAGATGGTAAGAAAGTAGACCAAAAGCTTTATAGAGGTATGATAGGATCATTACTTTATTTAACTTCTAGTAGACCTGATATTTTATTTAGTGTATGCATGTGTGTAAGGTATCAGGCTGATCCTAAAGAATCTCATTTAATATCTATCAAAAGGATCTTTAGATATCTAGCTAAAACCCATGATCTAGGTTTAATTTAGTAGGATATTCTGATGCTGACTATGCTGGATACAAGGTCGATAGAAAAAGCACTAGTGGAAGTTGTCAATTTCTTGCAGGATGCTTGATTTCATGGTCCTCAAAGAAGCAAAATTCAGTAGCACTGTCAACAGCTGAAGCTGAGTACGTGGCTGTTGGAAGCTATTGTACACAACTCCTATGGATAAAACAGCAACTTGAGGATTATGGATTACACATCAAGACAATTCCATTATTGTGCGATAACACCAGTGCAATAAATCTTACCAAGAATCCAGTTCAGCACTCCAGAACCAAGTATATAGAGGTTAGATATCATTTTATTAGAGATCATGTAGCAAATAGCAATATAAATATTTCTTTCATAGATACTCTAAATCAGTTAGCAGACATCTTCACAAAGGCCTTACCAGAAGAGAGATTTACGTCTCTTAGAAGGAAATTAGGCATGTGTAATTTGTGATAGATTTTTCTATACACAACTGAAATAATAATATCTTTAGAAAAATGTCTATTCTCTCCCCTGGATTTAAGTGAATCCCTTAATTGCGTGCTTCATAAATTGCTTTGACGGTTCATTATTTTATAAGGCTTTATCCTTTGCGAAATAGTCCTTTCGTTTGTCGTTTACCGCATTTATTGCTGTGTCCTTTCAAAAGCAACTTTACCTTTTTCTTTAAATCTCGTAATCTATGCCATATCGATTTCACCTTCTCTCTCATCTCTTTCGACTTGCCTGGAACGATAAGCCCTATCGATTTTGGCTCTCTTTCTCTGAGAGATTTCAAAGAATCCCTCTTCTCCTGCCAAAATCTCTTGAGGGTTTCTGCTCTACTCCTTCCCACGATCATCCATAACCTTTCCTTGTTCAATTCCATGGCAGTTTCTGGGGTCTCCGGCACTATCGATGATTACAGCATCGTGTTCCTCACAGCAGAGCAGCAAGAGAGGTTTGCAGCGGTAAAGACCAAAGTCTGTGGCAACAAGGCAGTAGATGTAGCAGATTTGGAGAAGAACGACATGCACAGTGTAGTGGCAGCTATGCAGAGGATGAAGTGGTCGAAAATGGCAACTATTTCTGAGGCAAGTTATCCAGACTTAGTAAAAGCTTTCTATGTCTGTTTGAAATCCGGAGAAGACGGGTCCTTGACCTCCACAGTCAAAGGTACCCCCATTCATATTACATATGATTTGTTAGCAAGCTTTTTTAGAGTGTCTACCACCGGTCGCAGTGGGGTAGATAGTGTTGATATCCATGCCAAAGGATTGGGGATCATCGGTACTGAATTCAAGCTGAAGGACAGTAAAATCGACATCAACCAGCTGAACGCCTTCAATAGGATTTTGCATTTCATTGTTTGTCAGATTCTCATGCCCAGGAGCGCAACATTCTCCACATGCACGAAAGCAGACTCAGACATGATGTTCTAGGGGATTCAGAACCGAGACATTAATATGGCATAGGTGATTATCGAAAGGATGAAGTTTGCGAGTGCAATGATTTGGGACAAAAAGAACAAACTCAATGTGCCCCTTCCCTATGCTCACCTACTGACAAAGATTTTCCAGCATTACAACATCGACTTAAATGGTGAAGTTTTGGAGAAGATGGGTCAGGCTATCGGAGGCAGAAATTTGAAGAAGAGCGGCTTTTCTCTAGTCACAGGAGTTTAGACAAAAACCTCAGTCGCTGAAGATGAAGAAATCATTGGCTAAGCTCAAGATGTTCAGATTCCAGAAGCAGAGGAAGAAGTGGTTGTAAGAACTGAAGCCCCTATTGTAGAAACTCCAATTGTTTAATCAGTTCAACAGCAACAAGAAGAGGTCAGATCAGAAATTCCAATGGTTCAAGAAGAGGAAGAAGAGGCAGCAACAAAAATCAGCATTGAAGTTCCAGTGAACAGTCCTAGAAGAATTGAAGAAATACCTCTAGAACATATTGAGCCCATTGAGCAATTATCAGAGGCTGAAACCCCCACCTCAATTGTAGCATCTGTGCTTAGAGATGTGCTGGAATCTATCACCAGCACTCAGGGGGAGCAAGAAGAATCTAATGTTGAAGTTGTGGCACCAGGCCATAGTAAAGATGTTCCCATGGAAGATGCTCCTACTCAGGGGGAGCAAGTGTTTGACCAGGATGCAGAGATTCAGGGGGAGCACACAGCAAGTTCCCCTAATGATCAGTTCAAGGAAGGTATTGTGGAGAGCACCTCGGATGAGGATAATGTAGAAAATATAGAGCCAGTTGTTGGCAAAAGTGTTAAAGGTAAAGGTGTTGCCACTCAAATTCCACTTCTTTCTCATAAGGCTCACCGAAGATCAAAGAAGAAGAAGCTGAAGGTCAACATGAAGCCAGTAATTGATCGGTTGGATACTCGGAGAAATCCTATGTTCACTACAACATGAAGTTTCATCTATTTTTGTGAGCCATAGCACAGGAGCCAAGCAGATTGGAGAAATGAAAGTTGAGCTCCAAGGTTTGAAGGTTGAGTTGGGTTGCATAAGACAATTAGTTCAAGATCTTTTAGTCTTTATAGGGGAGCAATTACCCATTCCTGCCCCTCCTGCTCCCACTCCGGCTATACCAGCAAGCAGTTCAGGGACATCAGGGCCAAGAATTGAAGAAGAAGAAGAAGTCCGGCCATTAGGGCCAATTAGTGCTGAGGATGCAGGGCCATCAGGGCCAAAGGTTGTTGAGGAATCAGGTCAGCTAGCACAGGTAGTATCTGGGCCTCCAGGGCCAGTTGTGGATGAGCAGTCAGGGCCATCAGGGCCAGTGGAAATTCAGGATGAGCCAGTCAGAGTTGAAGAACCTATAGCAGAGGTTATGCCCCCAGAGCCCCCTTCTTCCCTTCTTCAAACTCCAGCCCCTCCTTCTCCACCTTCATCCATCACTACTCCTCCAGCTCCTGCCACCTTCAAACAACCCCTTCCTAAAAATATTTCTTCTCCTACACCATTTCCTACACAATCCTCCTCTTCTCCCGTCTCCTCCACCTTCATCCCTCCTCCTCCTTCTGAGGCACCTCTAGCCTCATCCTCCTCAGCTGGAGCCTCCTCCTCTGGTCCTTCATCAGCTAGACCATTCATACCACCTCCATCTACCTCTCATTCTTTCCTTCATCCTCCTACTCCTCCCTCTTTCATTACAATCATCCTTGAGGGTGCCCAACTTGAAGGTCATGAAATCCAGGACATTAAAGATGAGTTTGAAGTAACAATACTTCGCTTAGTCCTGTTAGTTGGCACTCACATTCATAGGACAGGCTCTTCTAGCCATGTTCCTAAAAAGAGAAAACTATCTTCCACCCTTGCCACCTCTTCTGAGCCTCGTTTTCCACCTCTTTGGTTTTCTCTCACTGTTGAAAATCGAAGAAAGTCCATTTATTGTGAATTCCTCTAGAAATGCACATTTGCCACCCTTTTTGGTCTTCCCCATCTACCTCTCACCGACCACTTAAACATTGTTCTCCCTCTCTCCTCTCTTTCAAAATCTGAACAATCCAAAATCTTTTCTATGACTGAAGCCAAAACTGAAGATCAGTGGGCTCGGGGGCATCAGTCCTTATACAGGCAATTCCTATCTGCCCACTCTGCCAGATTACCACCCAGGGATCACCTACTCACTCTCTCTGAGTGGTTTGTGGTTCATCACAAAAATACCTGGGGTCCATTTATTCAAAAGGAAATCAAGCTCATCCACTACTTCCAGATGTTCACTGATTACTACTATCTCAATAATCTACCTGAAGTTTAGCTTGGCCAATTCTGGCAAGCTATTTCTGCTCTTGGTTCGGATGATGCTCATACCTCATCCATCCAGGTAGATTTTGCCACTTTGGAAATTCCAGATGTTGTGTTTCTGCCTCCACTCCACTCCCTAGTCATGGAATTTGCCATGGGCTCATTGATTTTTGAAAGATTTGCAAGGGTAATGGTCAGAATTTCAGTGCAGAAAGGCAGTTCACTTTCTTTCCACAGATTTGTCTTCAGAGAATATCATCAGGGCCACATCAAGTCTGATGTTCTTGCCCCTCTTTTATCTGAATGTGAGCACTTATCTCCGTCCAATTGGGAAAAGCTTTACCCCCTCACTACTCAGTAGATTACTACTCTCAATGCTTCTCAGGCCTCATCAAAACAACCTCTTTTGTCTGCTACAAAATTTCTACATATGAATTCCATTCACCTTGTTCGAGACCCTTATAATACATGGGTTGAGATATACAAGGTGTATGTGTCTATGAAAAAGGAACTGAAACAGCAACAGATATTCTACCCCATAACCATAGATAAGTTCCTCCAGCATGTCAGCTTTGGCACCTCTACCTTCTACAAATCTTCTCTTGGCAGAAACGAATATGGCACTTTCATAGAAGCTCAGAGGCAACTACACATCCAGAGGATGGCTCCTGTTATGGGACCCTCCTACTCTATGGTCTATGGAGCTTTTCAACAATATTTTAAAGAGCAGGAACGCAAGGCATGGCCGATTATTATTCGCTATGCCTCCCTTTTGTCCCCTGCCTTCTATCTTCTTGTACCCCCACAGTCTTGAATATAGTGGTATCTTTGGCTTCCATTTATCTTTCTTCTCTTCTTTCTATTGCTTTAGTATCTTTTTGCTTAATGACAAAAAGGGGGAGAAAAATAAAACATTCTGAAATACATGTCAACAAATTTACTTTAGTAAGTTCATTTCTGCACATTTGTTATGTTTTGTTATGATTTTGTCATCACCAAAAAGGGGGAGATTGATGATCAGTCCATCCCCATATAATTTTATTTAATTATCTGCAATTTTGGTGATTAACAAAACTCTAACAAATTATTTTCTAACAAGTTTTTATGAAGCTCAGTTACAGAAAATAAATCAAGCCAAATATGTAAGTAATTTTCTCACTGTACTATTTGAAGTCATAGCATGCATTTCCTCTAAGTCCACATCGATTTCCTTTATAAGCATAACGATTCTATCGTTACAACGATTTCCTTAGTGATCAAAAGATTTTGGCTTTATAACGATTTGATAAGTTTCACAATGATTTGGTCATCACAACAACTTGATAAGTGAAACATCAATTTGATAGCTATAACGATTTGCTTTCACTTAAAGAACGTTTTGATCGCATAACGATTTGATAAGTTTGTGAAACAACGATTTCGGTCTCACAACGATTTGATAAGTTTGTGAAACAACGATTTTAGTCTCACAACGATTCGTTAAGTGAAACAACGATTTTGGTCTCACAACGATTTGATAAGTTTGTGAAATAACGATTTTAGTCTCATAGTGATTCGTTAAGTGAAACAACGATTTCGGTCTCACAACAATTCGTTATGTGAAATAACGATTTCGGTCTCACAACGACTCGTAAAGTGTAACAACGATTTCCATCTTATAAGGATTCAATAAGTTACACAACGATTTGGTCGCCGTAATGATTTGCTTATGATTGAACAACAATTTGTTCAAACAACGATTTGCTTATGATTGAACAACGATTTATTCAAACAATGATTTGCTTATAATTGAACAACGATTTGTTCAAACAATGATTTGCTTACTCGCGTACAACAGTTTGTATACACAATGATTTCATATGTTGTACAACTATTTCTTTGTCATAACGATTTCATGGATTACATCGATTTCAAATATATTTTCAAATATTGTGAAAGTCAAAAGTCTTCCCGTGTGCATCACTAATATCCATGCATTTAATGTGATTGTACACATCTCTGCACATTGCATATCTGGGTGCCTTCTATTCCTATGTTTCTATAGCAAACACTTTTCAGGATAGCAGAATGGCATTTCTATTTTAGTGTACGTTCTTACTACATGCTTTCAATTGTTGACTAACAAGCATAGAGACAGTCTAGCTGTCTGTGCTTCGACATTTATTATGTGCAGGTCATATCTTACAACGTTGGACAACCAGAAGCTAAGGAATATCTAGATGAATCTTCTCTTTGCGTGCATGGCTCCAGAGCATTAAATGGATGCAAGCTTACCTGTCGCGCACGATGGACCATGTTGTCTAACGTGCTTCAAGCTTAGAGACAATGGCCATTTCAACGGCTATATTCTCAAGAGAAGATATATAGAGGGCTGAAGACTCCCAATTGAGGGGTTCAACAACTTGAACATTTGAGTGATAGAGCCTTCAAGAAAAGTGTTCATCATCGAAGAAGAGCTTCTTCCCTCACTCCACAATTTTCTTCAACTATTGCTCTCAGGCTTTCATTGTCTAGACATTCTTTGAGAGCCTTGTAGGTCTGAGAGTTTTCTTCTAGTGAAAATCTTTCTCTCTCAGACTTAGCCTCAGATCAAGCATTTGTTGTAAGCTTGGTCTTTAGGCATTTCGCCTTGTACACATTTTCTGTGTGTATTCCTCTTCGGGCTGTGAAGAGAAGACCTATTGAAAACAGGTGGTGAGTATTCCCTTCGGTAAGGAAGGAAGACCTGTGTATCAGGGTGGTTGTATACCTCTTCGGGGTTAGAAGAGAAGGCTAGCTGTGGCTGGATGTGTAAGGGTCCTCAAGGGGGATAGTACCCTTGTGAGTGAAATCTCAAGTTGTTGCTTGGGGATTGGACGTAGGACTCCTTGAGATAGGTGGTCCGAACCAGGATAAAATTTCCTGAGTTTATGTGTTTGTGTGTTTGTTATCCTGATTAACACTAACACTAACCATCGTCTCTAGTGATCTTCTTTAAAGCATTTTTGTTGATAGGTTTAAATTGAAAAGATTTTTTAAAAATCCCATTCACCCCCCTCTGGGCTAGCTAGCTGGGCAACATTAGGGTGTTCGGTACAACCCCTGGCCGGAGCTTTTCAGCTCAGAAGGCTTGGACGGTACTAAGAGCCCTAAAAGCCCCAATGAGTTCTGATTCGATAAAAACCAGACATGGAAAGGTAGAGGATTGAAAAATGGTAACATTTTCTTTCATTCATGAATAAAAACTTGTACATAGCCCAAAAGGACAAATTACATACAAAAATCAAAAATATACTAGTCTCAAGGAGCTCGGTCGGAGGGGCCAGCATCTTCGGCGTCAGAAGACATCTGCCCTGATCAGAAGCTGGAAAAGCAGATTCTGTTAAGGTAGGGATCCTGTGTCCGCCGACGACACTCCCGAAGTGCGGCATCAAAGGCTTCCTAGGTGTACTCCACTATTGCATGAAGATGCCCTCTCCAGTCTCTGACCTTGAGATCCACCTCGTAGCAAGCGGCACCATAGTGTTCCAAGTCCTCTCGAAACTCCGGACCGGATTTGTACTCGGAGACACCCCGAGCTTCGGCCTCATGGAGCACTGCAGTGACGGCAGCCTTCTCAACCTCGGCAACAGTGAGCTTCAGCTCGGAAGCCTTCAATGCAACTCAGTGGGCATTAATCTCCTTCTGCTGCTCGGCTTCGCAATGTCGACCTTGCTCCTCTCGCTCCGCTAAAGTCATAACCTCAGCATCTCAGTTGATCTGCTGCATCTGTGCCCACACGGCCAACTTGAGGAGCACCTCAAAGGACCACATTATGCCATAAGCAAGCTCCACAGAGTCGGTGTCAACACCGGCACTCCCTCCTCCTAAAGAAAGGCCCCCGCTCCCTTCCTCATCGGCTCCCTCTTCTTCTGAGCCCTACACCTGACATCATCGGAGGACCTCCAGTCGCTCAACAGTAGGGCTGGGAGGCAAGGCTCAAGTCAAGGGGCCTGCTCAGAGGTGTTCCAGAGCTGCCTCCAAACCGACCTCTGAGGGTTGAGCGGAGGTCTTCACCACGAACACCCTCGTCAGGAGTACGCGATCCTCCTTGGACCCTGCTCTTGTTTCGGCCATCCCGACGGCCTGCTCGGAGGCAATGACTGGCTCTTCAGCCACCCAATCGGTGACCACGTTCGCCACCGTGGCCTCTGGGTCTTCGACATTCCTTACAAGCACCCCCTGTGGGATCATCGCCTCATAATGGCCTACTGCCTGCTCGGCAAAAAACCACTAGTGCCTACTCTACTGCAGACCCCACCATCGTCATCTCCACGGTCTATGCAGAGTCCAGTGTCTACTCCGTTACAGACCCCACCATCGTTGCCACTGTGCTTAGTGCTTCCTTCGCGGCCACTGCTTCCCCGCATCCACTGGTGGGGGCCAAGGGCTCCAACGCCCCGAGGAGCTCCTCAAAGGAGTCCTTGTCTGACTAGTCCTCGACAAAGACCACGTCCTCGTCTCCGAGGAGACCCATCTCCATGAGTACCCCATCTACGGTGGGGGGCTTCACCGCAACCGACGATGATATCGGCTTCTTCTCCTGCCCCTCCTATTCGACTGCCTTCACCAGCTTCCTCCTCTTACGATGCTGGAGCTGGGGGACAACGTCTTCCTCGGCCTCTTCCTTAATCTCTCACCTCAGAACCTTGGCTTCCTTCCGAAGGCTGATCTTTAGGGCCTTCCGTCTAGATGCCTGACCCCCAACGGGGGGCTGAAAAGCCTCCGCCACCATCGCCGGCACGTCCTCACCAATGTACGTCAGGTACAACTTGTAACGACCCCAAGAACGCGACCCTCGGCCCACGCTGAGGACCCGATTTTCACGGTCGCCGCTCATGGATCCGGAGACCCGAAAGGGCTATAATATAAGTCTAACAAAATATGTAAAGGAAATAAATGTCAACTGCTAACTAGGAGCACACACGCGGAAGTAGAAAGAAGAGCGAGACCGCTGCTTATTGCTCTAGGTACAGTCCGAACACGCACAACTAGTACAAGTAAAGATAGGGGGAGAACAAGTCCCTTAGGGGCATACCCCGAGGGTGACATACAATTGAGAGGGGGAATCACTGCTAACTACGGAGACCATGACTACCGCCCCGTCTCCTCCGCCCGGCGCGCGCCCTGCCACTGCTGAGAAGTCTCACCTGGAAAAGGAAGGGATGAGCTTCACAACAGAAGCTCAGTAGGGACTACCAATCTCCTACTGGCTCTAATAGGTAGTCAAAACTATGTACTTAATTAAATGACATCAGTTTTATCTTCTACCCACGAAAAAAGTGCGGAAGCAAAGCTACTAACTAGCAATGGTACAGAAGTACAACACGGTCAGAAACTCCGTTCGACTGCTCGTCGTGACCACCACACGGCTAGCAACACAGACAGAGGGAACCCTGCCTGGACAAGAAACACTAGCTACGGAAAGCACTACCACTAGTCAACTAGTCAGATGCATCCACTGACGTCTTATCCTCGACCCAGGTCCAAACCTCCATGTCTCGTCAGAGTGAGACAGGACACAAAGTACATAACAGTAACCGCCGTAGTTTGGTGGCACTACGGTCCCATGCCTAGCCTCTCTAGGTGGTTCTGGGGCTGCAAAGAGTGAGGCAATGAGAACTCCTTAAAACGACCTCGGGGGTCCCAGGCAACATTAACAACCTCTCTCACGGGACAAGCCCTCAAGTTTCAAGCACCGGGTGAATGACTAGTGTAGGACCGTACTCGGAAACTACCAGCGGTGCCACGGGTATAGTGAGAAACAGAAACGACAAAGACTCCACAGAAAATGGACTTCGCAAGGATTTAACTTGTCTCTGCTGTAGTCGTGACGCATCAGGCCGTCGTGACGCCCAGCGCTGTTGCGACACTGTCGTGGCAGCCCAAGCCGTCACGACCTTGTCACGACGCCCAAGAGTGTCGTGATGATGTCAAGGAGGTCTTGCCGGTCGCGACATCATTGCGACCTCTATAGCGGTCGCATCTTCAGCCGGGGAGGGGGAGGGGTTCCGGTGTAGTCCTCCGGGAGACCACCCCAAAACACGATACAAACATACCACAGGGGGAGGGGAGCATGCTCAACATGTAGGAAAGCCATTAAACCGTGCAAACCACCCTTAAAACCCCACAAACATGGATTTACAAGAATCTATGCTCGATGGAGAATCTCACTCAACCACGAGCATGGTTCTCACACTCCCACAACCCAAACCATGGGGAAAGCATGATCCCAAGGGGAAGGGGAGCATGCTAGGGTGAGAGGAGAACAAGGGTCCCTACCTCCACAAGTAGAGCCGACCCGTTGGGGCCTTCACGTTGGAATGGCCACCTCCACCTCGCTCCAAGCACCACGAGCACGTCCCTTGCACGAACGGGGCGAGACCACCTCAACACGAGCACCACAAGCACCAAGAGCCTTCGAAGAATCGCAAGGGAGCTCGAGAGAGGGAGAAGAAGGAAGAATAAGAAGGGAAAGGGTGACAGGGGGAAATGGGGCGCAGCCTTGGTTTTAAACCGACAGCCCCCAAGACGCGACGGGTCGTCCTGGCGCGACAACGACCATGTCGCGACGCCCCTAGGCATCACGACCATGTCGGGACGGCCACACCCGGTGTGGCCCCAAAAGGTGATCAAACCTCAAAGACCGGGAAACTAGAACACGATGGCCTGACAGGCCCCGTCAACGCTGTATGCACCTACCACCCGACACAACCGTTCTGACAGAAAGGACACCGGTCAAGTCTATCAAAAAAGTAATCACGATGCCACCAGACGCTGCGAGAAGAATGCGACGCCACCCCCGTCGCGACCATGTCGCGACGGCCAGGTGTGCCATGTCACAAAGCCTGTTGTGACAGGCTCCCCTGGTGCGACCATGTCGCGACCAGGGTGCCTGTCGCGACCCTAAGGACAGGGCCAAAGGCCCAAGAGGGCCGGGTCTTACATCCCACCCACCTTAAGAAATTTCATCCTCGAAATTAAAATAAACTCGGTCTCAAACTGGAAAGCAGTACAGGGAAGGATAATATACCAATCAATCAAACAAATATGGGAACTGCTCTCTCATCTCGTCGTCGCACTCCCAGGTGGCCTCGCCACCAATGCGGTTCTCCCAAACGACCCTGACCAGCAGGATATGCTTCCGGCGCAACTTCTGCACTCTGCGGTCGACAACTCTGACCGGGTACTATGGCGTTGACAAGTCTGGCGCTACCTCAAGCTGTGGGTAGTCCAACACATGCGACGGATCTGCAACATACCTCCTGAGCTGCGAAACATGGAAAACATTGTGCATGCCTGCCAACTCTGCCAGAAGACTCAACCTGTAAGCCACCTCGCTGATCCGCTCTGCGATAGGGAAAGGTCCAATGTACCTCGAACTGAGCTTTCCCTTCCTTCCAAATCTCATAACTCCCTTGGTCGGTGAAACCCACAAGAAAACAAGGTCACCTATGCTGAACTGCAACGGCCTCCTACAGACATCTGCATAGCTCTTCTGTCTGCTCTGTGCTGCCTGAAGCCTCTGCCTGACCAAACTGATTGTGTCTGCACATTGCTGCACCATCTCTGGTCCCAAAAGCTGCCTCTCACCGACCTCGAACCAGTGAAGTGGTGTCCTACATGGGCGACCATACAAAGCCTCATATGGTGCCATTCTGATGCTCGAGTGATAACTATTGTTATACGCGAACTCTACCATCAGAAGGTGCGACTCCCAGGTGCCACTTCAGTCCAAGCAACAAGCTCTCAACATATCCTCCAAAGTATGAATGGTCCTCTCTGACTGCCCGTCTGACTGCGGGTGATACGCTGAACTCAGCTTCAACTCTGTACCAAGAGCTCTCTGCAAACTGCACCAAAACCCAAAAGTGAACCTCGGATCTTTGTCGGAGACGATCGAAACTGGGGTTCCGTGCAATGGAACAACTCGGTCTATGTACATCCTGGCTAACCTATCCACTGACCAAGACATCCTGACTGGAAGAAAATGTGCCGACTTGGTCAACCGATCCACGATCACCCAAATGCCATCATGCCTCTGCGGAGTACGGGGCAAACCAACCACAAAGTCCATGGTGATGTCGTCCCACTTCCACTCGGGAATAGGCAACGACTGCAACTCACCACCAGGACGCTGATGCTCAGCCTTCACCTACTGACAGGTAAGGCATCATGTGATAAACTCTGCCACGCCCCTCTTCATCCCTGGCCACCAGAAGAACCTCCTCAGGTTGTGGTACATCTTAGTGGAACTAGGATGAACTACATACCTTGACCGGTGTGTGTCTGACAAAAGCGCCTGGCGTGCATCACTGAGAACATATAATCTTCCTCTGAATCTAACCTCACTGCCCTCATCCAGCTCAACATCTGGCATCTGCAAAATATCTACCAACTATGAGTCTGCCTGCTATGCCTGCAACACTTGCCGATACACTGACGGACGAACTGACAAGTTGGTCATCACTGCACGGTCTCTACACCTCGAAGGGTAGAAAACTGCCTGGGATAGCTCCTCGAACAACCTCCACTCTCTGACCATCAACGAACTCAAGCGAACACGCTTGCTCAAGGCATTTGCCACGACGTTAGCCCTTCCTGGGTGATAGGAGAGGGTAAGGTCGTAGTCCTTCAAATACTCAATCCACCTGCACTGCCTCAAGTTTAGATCCCTCTGAGTGAAAATGTACTACAAACTCTGATGGTCGGTGAAGATCTCGAATGCCTCGCCATACAAATAGTGCCTCCACAACTTCAGAGCAAACACCACTACTGCCAACTCTAAGTCATGGGTAGGGTAGTTCTCCTCATGCTTCTTCAGCTGTCACGAAGCATAGGCAACAACCCCACCATACTGCATCAGCACTGCACCCAAACCTGACCTTGACGCGTCGGTGTAGACCACAAAACCTTCACTACCTGACGGCAAGACCAACACTGGCGCTGAAGTTAACCTCGTCCTCAGCTCATGAAAACTCCGCTCATAGTCCTCAGACCAAACAAATCAGGCATCAAGTCTCATCAACCTAGTCAACGCTTCTGCAATCCTGGAAAAATCCTAGATGAACCTCCTGTAATAGCCTGCTAGACCTAGAAAGGTACGAACTTCTGACACTGAAGTGGGCTGATCCCAAGACAATACTGCCTCAACCTTGGCAGGGTCCACTGCCACACTAGAACCTGAGATCACGTGCCTGAGAAAGTGCACCTCCCTTAGCCAAAATTCGCACTTGTCGAACTTGGCATACAGTTGGTGACTCTGCAAGGTCTCTAGCAAGATCCTTAGATGCTCCTCATGCTCCTCCTCAGAAGCCGAGTAGACCAAAATGTCATCCATAAAGATGACCACGAACTGATCTACATACTCACTGAACACCCTATGTATCAGATCCATAAAAGCTGCGGGTATGTTCGTGAGCCCGAACGACATCACGACGAACTCAAAGTGACCGTACCTCGAACGGAAAGCTGCCAGGCCAACATCTGACTCTCTGATCCTCATATGATAATCACCGGACCTCAAGTCAATCTTCAAGAACACTCTGGCTGACTGCAACTGGTCAAACAAATCATCGATCCTCGACAACAGATACTTGCTCTTTACTGTTACCTAGTTCAGCTGCCAGTAATCGATGCACAACTTCAAACTGCCATCCTTCTTCCTCACGAATAGCACGGGCGCTCCCCACGGAGAACGACTCAGATGGATGAAGCCCAGCTCAAGCAACTCCTGCAACTGGCACTTCAGCTCGTGCAACTTAGCCGGAGCCATTCGGTAAGGTGCCTTAGACAAAGGCATCGTACCAAGCAACATCTCAATGGAGAAGTCTACCTCCCGCTCAGGCGGCAAACCAAGTAGATCCTTTGGGAAAACATCAGAGAACTCACAAACAACAAGCACATCAAAAACCAACGACCAGCTAGGCTCTAAAGAACAAACAAAAGCAAGATATGCTACACAGCCATCACGGATCAAACGACGAGCTCTATAGAAGGAAATAAAAGGTCGACGAGTAGACCGGATACCTCGGAAGCAGAGAACAGGTGCTCCAGGTATCTCAAACCGAACGGTCTTCCGCTGACAATCCACCACAGCTGAGTGAGCCTCCAACCAGTCTATGCCCAGGATGACATCAAAGTCACGAAGCTGCAATGCATACAACCTGGCCAGCAACTGGTGTCCCTAGACCTCAACTGTGACACCCTCCAAGTAATCGAAATAACGCATACAATCACCGGATGAGAGATCGACCATCACATCACACTGCCTCTCAGGTGTGTGGCAAACCAGAGACTCGTAAAACTCCTCAGAAGTAAAACAAAGAGAAGCACCGGGGTCAACCAAAACACGAGTAACTCTACCAAGGATAGGTAGGGTACCTATAACCAGGTTCGACGCCTCGGCCTGTTCTCTGGTAAGTGCCATCACACGACCGCATCAATGCCCACACTGCAGCGCCTGCTGAGGCTGCTGCTGCTGCGGCGGCTACTGGGGCTGTGGAAACTACTGCTGCTGCTGCTACTGCTGGTACGACGGGAATTGTTGGGGCTGCTGAAACTGCTGGAACTGTTGAGGCTACTGCTGGTACTGCCCCAACTGCTGCTGACAGGGTGTCTGCTACTGGGGAGGGTACTGGTACTATGGTAGCTGCTGCGCACACTGTACTGGCTGCTGCGGCTGCTGGACTTGCCCCATCAGGCAATCCCTCCTGAAGTGGCCCGGCAAACCACAAGTGTAGCAATCTGCCTCATGTCTGCCCTTCTCAGCTCCCTGCTGGACTGACTACTCCACAAACCTCGACTGACGCCTCTGCTGTCAGCTCAGTCCACCCCCACAAGTAGACAACTGCCTGAACTTCGAGCATATCTTGGAACTGCCTGAGCCCGAAGAAGAAGAAGTCGCGCTACCGCAACTACCTGTGAGACGCTGGTACGGCGAGGACCTGGAAGAGGCTCCTCTCTACTGCTGCTACTGGAGCTGCCAAGTCTCTCTCTCCAAGGCGGTGGCCTTAGCCACGGCCTCTCCTAAGGTGGCACACATGTGAGCTGTCACGCCCCACCTCAAATCTGGCCTCAGTTCTGCAATGAATCTCTCTGCACAAGCCTGCTCGTTGCCTGCAACATGAGGAATATGCCTCAACAACTGGATGAACCTCTGGTGATATTGAGTAACTGCAAGATCGCCTTGAACCAACTCGTGGAACTGGTCTCGTCTCTCAAGTCGAGCGTAGTCAGGGAAGTACTTGCCGTGAAGGACCTCCAAAAACCACTGTCAAGTGATCTGATCTAAACGCTGCCTCTGGAAGTGGGTTTGCCGTTGAACTCTCCACCACTCATAGGATGCTCCCTTGAGCTGATACATCGCCAGTCTGACCTGGTCCTCCTCGGCACACTCCATAGTCTCGAACGTGCGCTCCATCTCATGCGTCCAACTCTCTGCCTTGTCCAGATCATACTCACCAAAGAACATCGGTGGTCGGAGATGCAAGAACCTCTCCAAGAGGGCGGTCCTGTCCTCAGTGACAGCCATCCTCCTCCAACCAGCCCGGGTACTCCCAGTACCCGACGGCTGCTGAACTACTGGCTGCTCCACCACTGGATCTACCTGCTACTCCGGTACCGCTGGGGGAGGTACTGGAGGCTGACCTCCCGCTGCCACTTGCCCAGGCTGCCACACTCTCTGGTACAGGTTCCTGAAGAACTGCTCAGCTAGGGGAAACCAATCTGCATACTATTGCGGCTAAGGCTAGTACTCTTGCTGCTGTTGCCCTCCTACTGCTGCTGCTGTCGGTGCACCCTGAGGTTGTGCCACTGACTCCTCTACTGACACCTCCTTCTGGACCTGCCCCTGTGTGGGCATATCAAACTCATCTTGCTGCTCTATCAGCTCTCTGGCCTACCTACGCCTGCTTGGAGCCATATCCTATACGACACACAACCAACAAGGTTAACAATACCAACTCGGGCGGCTAGCAGTGTACTTGTACTACTGTTGGGACTTTCTGTTGTAGTTTAAATCCACTACAAGTCTTGTCAAACTCTCGCTCTGATACCAACTGTAACGACCCTGAGAACCCGACCCTCGGCCCACGTTGAGAACCTGACCCTCGGCCCATGTTGAGGACACGATTTTCGCAGTCGCAGCCCACGGATCCGGAGACCCGGAAGGGCTATAATATAAGTCTAACAGAATATGTAAAGGAAATAAACATCAACTGCTAACTAGGAGCACACACGTGGAAGCAGAAAGAAGAGCAAGACCGTTGTGTATCGCTCTAGGTACAGTCCCAACACGCACAACTAGTACAAGTAAAGACAGGGGGAGAACAAGTCCCTTAGGGGCATACCCCGAGGGTGACGTACAACTGAGAGGGGGAACCACTACTAGCTACGGGGACCACAACTACCACCCCGTCTCCTCTGCCCGGCGCGGGCCCTGCCACTATTGAGAAGTCTCACCTAGAAAAGGAAGAGATGAGCTTCACAACAGAAGCTCAGTAGGGACTACCAATCTCCTACTGGCTATAACCAGTAGTCAAAACTATGTACTTAATTAAATGACATCATTTTTATCTTCTACCTACAAAAAAGTGCGGAAGTAAAGCTACTAACTAGAAACCGTACGGAAGTACAACACGGTCGGAAACTTCGTACGAGTGCTCGTCGTGACCACCACATGGCTAGCAACACAGGCAGAGAGAACCCTGCCTGGACAAGAAACACTAGCTACAAAAAGCACTACTACTAGTCAACCGGTCAGGTGCGTCCACTGACGTCTTATCCTCGACCTAGGTCCAAACCTCCACGTCTCGTCGGAGTGAGGCAAGACACAAAGTATACGACAATAACCGCCATAGTCTGGCTGGACTACGGTCCCATGCCTGGCCTCTCTAGGCGGTTCAGGGGCTGCAAAGAGCGAGGCAATGAGAAAAGGACTAGCTGGAGTGCGCCAAGAAGAACTCCTCAAAATGACCTCGGCGTCCCAGACCAACTACGAGAGCTCTGTAAACGACTCAATGCCGCTGTCCTAACCAGCATTTTCCCCTCCGCTCCAAAGTCCCTGACTCGAGCATGCCTACCGTCCCGAGTACTCTCTCAATAGGCACGCGGGGATGGGGGTCCCAGGCAATGGTAACAACCTCTCTTACGGGACAAGCCCTCAAGTGCCGAGCACCGGGCGAACAACTAGTGTAGGACCGTACTAGGAAACTAGCATTGGTGCCACGAGTACAGTGAAAAATGGAAATGGCAAAGACTCCATAGAAAACAGAATTCACAAGGATTTAACCTGTCTCTGTTGTAGTCTCCACGCTGTCATGACACTGTCGCGGTGGCCCAAGCCGTCACGACCTTGTCGCGATGCCCAAGAGCGGTGCGATGATGTCGCGGAGGCCTTTCCGATTGCGACATCATCGCGACCTCTATAGCGGTCGTGTGTTCAACCGAGGGGGGGCAGTCCACCCTCAAAACCCCACAAACATAGATTTACAAGAATCTACACTCGATGGAGAATCTCACTCAACCATGAGCATGGTTGTCACACTCCCACAACCCAAACCACGGGGAAAGTATGATCTCAAGGGGGAGGGGAGCATGCTAGGGTGAGAGGAGAACAAGGGTCCCTACCTCCACAAGTAGAGCCGACCCGTTGGGGCCTTCACGTCGGAATGGCCACCTCCTCCTCACTCCAAGCACCACGAGCACATCTCCGGCACGAACGGGGCGACACCACCTCAACACGAGCACCACGAGCACCAAGAACCATCGAAGAATCGCAAGGGAGCTCGAGAGAGGGAGAAGAAGGAAGAAGAAGAAGGGAAAGGGCGAGAGGGGGAAATGGGGCGTAGCCTCAATTTTAAACTAACGACCCCTAAGACGTGATGGGTCGGCCTGGTGCGACAACGACCATGTCACGACACCCCTAGGCGTCGCGACCATGTTGCGACGGCCACCCCCAGCGTGACCCCAAAAGGCGGTCAAACCTCAAAGATCGGGAAACCAAAACGCGACGGTTTGACAGGTCGCGTCAATGCTATATGCACCTGCCACCCGACACGACCGTTCTGACAGTAAGGATACCGGTCAAGTTTGTCAGAAAAGTAGTTGCAATGCCACCAGACACCACGACAAGAACGTGATGCCCACCCCCGTCGCAACCATGTCGCGACGGCCAGGTGTGCTGCGTCACAAAGCCTGTCGCGACGAGCTCCCCTGACGTGACCATGTCGCGACCAGGGTGCTTGTCGCGACCCTAAGGACAGGGCCAAGGGCCCAAGAGGGCCGGGTCTTACACAACCTGACGGGGATCTGCTTGGCATGCTTGGCCATATCCTTCTGGTCCCAACCAGCATCCAGTTCGGCAGTGTGTGTAGAGGGAAGTAAAGGGTTAGAGGCTATTTTTCAATGAAATAAAGGACAAGATCGAAGGTGGAAAACTCACCCCATGCGCGGCTCAGCTTGTATTTAACAAACTTGTATTCGGTCAGGAGCAGCTCAGCCTGCTCCACAAGCACACTCGACAACGCCATAAAAGCCTTGGCGATGTCATGAATCAATAGGGGTGCAGCGTCCATCTTTTTCAGAGGCTTGCATACCCGAGTGGGGAACCCCCACTCTGGAGCATCGCTCCCTGTCATGGATCAATAGGGGATAACGTACTTGATCCGAGTCCGCCTCCCGCGAACGAGCCGAAGCCTCGCAAGGGATACCAAACCACAGTTCGTGTAAACATAAAAAAACACACCACATTTCATATATATATCACAAGTTTACATAGCCAAATTTCCACAAAAACTAAAAAGAAGTACAAGAGCCTGGGGCATACCCCGAGGTACAACTGAAGAAAGTAAACAACTACAAAACTACACTGTTGGAGCTACTCTGCTGGAGGTGCTGACCCTGCACCGCTACGATGCGACCCGGAACTGGACGTCGGACGAGAGACGTCCTCCTCGCTCTCACCTGTGGAGGTAGGGGTGAGCCTCTCTAGTCACTGGCTCAGTAGGGAACTCCCCCAAAACCGAGCGAAACAAACACCACGAGTACGAATAGTAAACAGCACCAACAATTAATATAACAGCTAAGCAGGTAACTAAAGCTGTAAAAGTACTCACCGTCTACCGACTACGAGAAACAACAGTAATAATTAAACAGCAAACCAGTACAGGTGTACAAGCTAAAGTAGAGACAGCCAACACGAGCCACGTGAACTGGTTCGCGACACCAGAAACTGACTCGGACAACTAACACCGGTCTACCTCTCAGTCTTGCAGCCACGGATGAAAGGTCCAGCTGCCGCTCCACGTAAAAAGGTCAAGCAACTGTGGAGACCAACTAAACACCACCACCTGCAGACCACACGGTCACAGGCCCATGCCTGGCACCTCCAGAGACCCTGGCCTGGGCTCACTAGAGTGAGGCACTGGAAAAGGACTAGCTGGGGTCCAGTACGTCTACTGGTGTCCGTACCCCCAACTACGAGCGCGCTACAAGTGACTAAAAATAAACTCAAGTGTCACTGTCCCACTGTCGTCTTTCCCTCAGCCGGACGTACAACTCTAACACAAGAGTGAGGGTGTCCAGGTCAGACGACACAGACCTCGACAGTACAGCACAAGTACCGGGACAAAGCCCCGAGCTAACAGCCTGGCTCACAAAGAACCTGGGGCACCCAACTGGAGAGGTAACCACGGTAGGCGTCGTACTACTCGCCACGTACACAGAACCACGTGCACGTCATACACAAACCACGTGAAACCCCACGTAAACCACAAGTAACCACTAGTCCACTACACGTGAACCCAACTGACTCGCGTACACAACGCACAGTCACCGAAGTAAACAACTAACAGCATTCCTTGTATGCTAAACACATAAACCTAGTGCACTCAGTACACCTCATGCGTCAACACACATGCATTAACGATAATTATTGTACTTAGTCATTTCTGCTCATATAGAGGTAGGCGGCCACATCGACTGCCGCTTACAGGGAGTCAACGGCAAGGTTCCTGGCCGTTAATCTCCTGGCTGAGGAGCTTGGCGGCAAGCGATGTTGACGCCAAGTTCTCCGGCCATAAACCCTGCAGAAACCCTAATCCAGCCCTGCGGGCTTTCTAACTGTTCTAACTACTGAAAAACATGCAAATGCATATCCTTTAGCATATCAGAACCCAATGCAACCCGTTATAACATGATTCGTACAGTAAACTACTCAAACCACCCATTATCTCGTATGGTGCAACTCTATCCAAACATGGATTAACATGCTGATTCAGGTGGTTATGATGTGTTTTAATTTTCTACGGAGCTACCAGGGTTCGTCCCCTACCTCAGAACGCGTTAGAATCTCCCGAAATCTCCCGGTTCACGCCGAGCTCTCCGCGAGCTCCCACGGGAATTGCACCACGCCGCGACGTTTCCTCGCGTAATTCAGCGATGCCGCGCGTTCCACGATCGTCCAACTACTCCTCGGTACCTGTTGGAAGCTTCAAAGACTCGGGGGCAGCAAGCTGGGGCAAGAGGGAATGAGTGAGAGCTGAGAGAACTGCCCTCGGGTGAGCCTATAACCTGCACCATTCTCAGGTTGGCGTCAACCCTCATGCCGCCAACAGCAACCGCCACCCTCTGCGTCCACATCTACTGCCACCAAGTTAATGCAGTAAATGTCCACTAAGCTGGACGCTAACAGGTCAACGGCCACACCTGGCCGCCAATTCCAACAGGACAGCAGCATGTCCCATTCTATTTCCGGACCAACCCTGCGCTGCACCTGGACAAACTACACATCCACACCGTGCATTTCACACAACCGACTCACACTGGCCTCACAACGGCCGCCACAACCACAACACACACGATCCGCATGGATCCGAAAAGCACGCGACGTTACATTACTATCATCTAAAAAGAAAATTTCGACCTCGAAATTCATAACACAATTCAAAGTTAAACAACTCATACATACACACCTTTACAAGTACTATCATCTAAAAAGAAATTACACAAACTTATTTGTGGTGGTGTGATCCTGTTTGGACCTGAGCCAAACGGGCCTCCACTAGAATGAGAGAGGGAAGACGATCGCTGGTGAGGACGAAGGCCTGCAAAACCAGAAAAGGATCAGGAGGCCCGGTGAAGACCAGGGAAACCCTCCGACGCCTAAGTCAGTGAGAGCTTGCGAGGCAGGGGGTTTCGGAATGTGAGAATGTTCGCGTGAGGAAGAGAACGTACCGTTGCATGGTACTGTACCTATGCTTTTATAGGCGTTGGTGCCGAGGCCAACGTGCGTAACGTTCGGCAGATCGTGCCTGAGGAGGTGCCTTGACGCACGCGCATAACGGAAGGAGTTATGACTTTGGTGCCCGTTAGGCTGCCAGGCAGTTCACGTCCCTTGATGGTGGAGAACGTGGCTTGGGGCGGTTACAGCTGCTCTGTAAGCCAGGGAGCCTGTTCGGCAGCCTTTGGGGATGCTTTCCGAGCAGGTGACCCACAAAGGGGGATCGAACCTGCTGTTCGGTGATGTTGAGGGCTGCCCCGCGCAGTAAGGCTACTGTTCCTGTTTGGAACCTTTCTGCGGGTGTTCGGTTGCGGAGGAACAGACGACCTGCTCGGGGGCATGCCACCACGAGGCTTGACAGTGTCCGATCAAGCTGGCGGTGTTCTTGAGATCATCACACCGTCTTGGGATAAACGTGACCCGTTGAGATGGGGCCACGTCGGTTGACAGGACGTGTATGGGCCGTAGTGGGCCATTATGGGTATAGGGGGCCAGATTTGGCCACCACACTTGCCCCCCACGCCCTCGAGTGGCTCGGTGAGACGAGCAGTTCGAGGGCGTCACTTCTGCATTCAATGCGATGGACCTCTGTGGGATGCCGTCACTTGGAGCCTGGGTAGGCAGTTAACCCATCATGATGGGTGCAAAACCGCGCCATGCTTGAGGTGCTGCCGTCGCGTTCGGATGGTCGCCAACGTTGTACCCGAAGGGGCACATTGAAAAAAAACGGGAAGGAGAGGCATTTGGGGCCCGCCTCGAATTTCGTTCCCTCCTCTTTCCTTATAAGGAGGGGAAGAGACGAGGGGGGGGAGCTACGCCTTTCAGAAACCTTCCAGCTTTTAGCTTTCGCGCTTCCTTGCCTTCTCCTGTTTCCATCTTCTCCTTCGTCCTTTCGCGCCGTTGTCGTCCCTCATGATCCCCCTTGCAATGGCAAGCAAAGGGAAGGCCGTCGTCGGAGCGAGCGGGGTGACTGTCGCGGCGTCCAGTGGAGCACGATGCCGCCACTATAGCGGGTTGCGCGAGCGTTTCAGGATCGGGGAGGAGTACGAGATCATTGATGCCAAGGAGAGCGACTCTATCCTGGTGAACAAACCAGGCTGCCTGATCCTCTCTGTTGACCACCTAGAGGCAGGCTTCCGGCTGCCGTTGCCGGAGGTGGTGAAGGCGCTCCTAAATACTTGGGGCGTTTCGCCGATATAGCTAACGCCCAACACCTGGAGATACATATGTATCTTCGGTGTTGTCTGTAAGTTAAAAGGGATCCGGGGCTCGGCGGACGTCTTCCGAGCGCACTTCAAGTTGTCTGCTTCGCGGGCGTCGGGAGCAGATGTCTACTACGCCAAGCACCGAACAGACCGGATGCACATCGGCCTGTCCAGCAAGTACTCCAACAACAAGGGTTGGATGGACAGGCTGCTCTTCGTGCGCCACCGGAGTGGTGCTGAGTGGGGATTCCCCACTGTTATGCGTTCTGCGCGGAAGGACAGCTTTCCGAAGCTGATCCAGGACGAGGCGAAGGCGTCGGACGAACTTCTCCGAGCAGGTGTTCGGAATGGAGAAGGATACGTGACCGAGTACCTGCTCGTCAAGTACGGGTTGAGCAAACCGTGGAGTAAGTACACGACCTTTCGATCGTTTACTTGTTGGTTTTAAATGAATTTGCTCTAACTCTTCTTCTTCTCCTTTCATGTGCAGCTGCCGCGGAGCTGGAGGCTGGACGGGATCAGGAGGTGAACGAAGACTTCGCCGAGCAGATCCCTGTCACGGCGCACATGGTGTTCGAGAGCGATGATGTCGCGGCAGTTGTTCGGGTTCCCTCTGCCGTGAGGGTTAGTACCGCGGTAACAACGGCGCTCACCGCTCCTTCGCCTGCCACGAAGCGTCCTGCCGAAGCACGGGCCTCTGAAAAGGGGCCCGAAAGGATCCGGCTGAAGAAGAAGGCCACCAAGGAGGTGGTTCCGGCTGGAATTCGGGCTTCTTTGGTGGAGGGTGAAGGAGCGAGCCGGCCTTCTGCTTCTGCCAAGAAGAGGCCGGTTCTGTTTGAAGAGAGCGCGGAGGAGGAGGAACAGCTCCGTGCTCGGAAGAGGAAGAAAGCAGTCCAAGCTACCCCTCCACGCGACGAGGAGGGGGTTGAAGAAGAGGAGGAGGTGCAGTTGCTGCTGCACAGAAAAAGCAGGGCCGTGCAATCGGCCGATGAAGGAGTGCCACGGGTGGCTTCCACAGAGCGCCAGAGGTCGCGCAGGAGATGGCGACCGAGCTGGGGCTCGTCGTCGTGAGCGACGGGTCCAGAAGCCCTGCTCTGGAAGAGGCCAGGGGCTCTACCTGCTCGAAGGATGGGGAGCCCTCTGGTGCTTCCGACGTCGGTGGTGCGGAGCACGGTGCCACCAGCAACACTGCGGAGGCTCCTTCCGGAAGGAGCGGAGGGATTGCGGCGTCTCCTATTCGGCGGGAGGAGGTCGCCGATGCGACGGAGGTTTCCGCCCCTGCTGGGGTGGTCTTGAGCGGCGTGGTGGCGGCAGCGCCAGCCACGATTCTCTCTTCGGAACAAGAAGTGGTTCCTGCAGCGGGGGCCACTGAAGAGGCGGCCGCAACAACAAGGGCGTCCGAAGAGGTTGCCACTTCCATCGGGGGAATCCTGCCCCCCATGCCCCCCTCCGAGGTGGTTGCTAACGAAGAAGCAACCTCCAAGGCAGTCGAAGGTAATGGGGGGGAGGCTGCGGGTGCTGTTCGGGCTGAAGAGTCCGAAGACGACCAAAGACCTCTTAGCGAGGCGCTTCTGAAGAGACCTCCCGGAGTTCCTTCGGTGGCAGCGCTGGAGGCGACCCTTCGTCGGATGGAGGATACGCCAATAGAGCTGCCTGCGAGCCCCACTGCTTCTCGTCTTGAACGGTTGGCAAGGTGCTTGGACCTTCCTTCCGAACAGACTCCGGAGAAGTCAGTGGAAGGTTACCAGCCGGAGTGGCAGACAGAAGATGGTTTGAGCGACGTCGACGTAGAGGCGCTTGCGGACGAAATGTCCAAGTTGCTGGCCACTCTGAAGGCTTTAGCTGTTCGGGGCCAGAGACAGAGGTATCTCTACGAGGCGTAGATAGCCTTCTGTGATGACTTTCGGCGAGGCATAAAGCTCGCGAGGCGGCGCTGGAGGAGGAGGTGAAGAACCTCAGAGCTGCTCTTCATGCCGCGAAGCTGGATGCTACCTTGGCGCGGGCCGAAAAGGACGCCCTAGCCAAGGTAGTAGTAGATGCGGAGGCCCGTGCCGTTGCTGACTATAAGGCTGGGCCAGAGTACAAGGAAGACTTGGAGCAGTATGGGGCTCGCTGCTACAAAGTGGGCCTCAATGCTGGGAAGGAGGTGGGGGAGAGGCTTTCCTGGGCCGAACGCGCCCAAGAAGCCTTCGAGGCTGCTGTTCGGGAATGTCGACGCCGTACCCAAGATGTCCGCTTAGATGGTGTGCGGTTCGCACAATTTCAGTCTGGGCGGATGCCTTCTTCGGGTGAGGATGCTGGTCCTTCCGAACAAGCTCCTTAATCCCCTTGCCTCACGTCTTCTTGTACTTCGCTTTTTGTAACATCGGCCAAGGAAGGCTGTTTGTAAGCACAAGAACTTCTTATAAATGAAATTCTCTGCTTTATGAGTTTTTCTGTAGCGTCACTTTCTCTATCTTCTCCCTGTTGTGGTTGTTCCTGCTCGGATCGGAATCCGTTAGCTTCGTGAGCATTGCATGTAAGACGCAGATCGTTGGGTACCGTAAAGGGGGTTCCGATCAGGTATATATGCCAAATGCTCGTGAAGCAACAGGAGTAGGGAGAAGAGAGGTAGGATGCTGAAAGAAGGCTTTTATAGATGATAAGCCTTAAGATTAGAGACATGCCAAGTCCTGGGAATGGCCTCGCCACTAGGAGTAGTTAGCTTATATGAGCCTTTCCCAAGGACGTGGGTGACCTGATAAGGTCCTTCCCATTTGATGGCAAGTTTGCCGACTGCTCTTCGGGGGTCCGAAGCCGAGCAGCGGCGCAAGACCAAATCTCCCACGTTGAACCGCCTTTCCTTGACTCGCGCATTATAATATTGCGCAAGCCGTTGTTGGTAAGAAACGAGGCGAATGCTGGCGTCGCTTTGTCGTTCGCCCAGCATGTCCAAGTTCTCTCGAAGAGCACGGTTATTGGCGGCTTCGTCGAAGTGGGTTGTTCGGATGGTTGGAAGGGCCACCTCCAGAGGTATGACCGCTTCCGAGCCGTAGGCCAGGTGGAAAGGTGTTTCCCCTGTGGCTACCCGAGCAGTTGTGCGGTGACACCATAGGACATTTGGGAGTTCGTCAATCCACGATCCACCCGCAGCTTCCACTCTGGTGCGGATCCCGTGCAGCAATGTTCGGTTGGCGTTTTCGACCAAACCGTTAGCCTGGGGGTGAGCCACGGAGGTGAAGTGGTTGTAGATCCCGAGCTCGGCGCACTTTTGCTTGAAGAAGGTGCTGTCGAACTGCTTCCCGTTGTCAGACGTAATCACCCTTGGGATGCCAAACCTGCAGAGAAGGTTCTTCCATACGAACTTCCACGCGGCTTGTTCGGTGATTGTGGCAACAGGTTCGGCCTCGATCCACTTGGTGAAGTAGTCGATGGCCACGAACAGGAACTTCTTCCGCCCTTGGGCCTCTGGAAAGGGGCCCAAGATGTCAATGCCCCATCTAGCGAAAGGGCGCGGTTCGAACAGGCTGTGAAGCTGTTCGGCCGGCTGCTTGATAAGCACTCCGAACTTTTGGCATTCTGGGCATTTCTTGACAAAAGACATGCAATCCTTCTGAAGAGAAGGCCACCAGAACCCTGCTCGGATGGCGCTGCGTGCTAGCGTTCTGCCCCCCAGGTGGCTTCCGCACAGTCCTTCGTGAACTTCTTCTATGGCCGCGAGGGCCTCCTCAGGATTGAGGCAACGTAGGAGAGGTCTAGCGAGGGACCGTCGGTAGAGTTTGCCTTCTACGAGGGTGAAGTGCTGAGCGCGCATTCTGATTTTCCGAGCTTCGCCCTGTTCGGGCGGAAGCTCGCCCCGGAGTAAGTAGGCCAGTAGAGGGTCCACCCAGCTCGGGGTTGGTGGGCCCGTTTCTATGGCAGCTACATCTACTTCCGTGCTCGGTGAGACGAGCTCTTCTATAAACACAGAGCGGGAAGGGGCGATGTCACCTGAAGATGCCAATTTGGCCAGTGCATCGGCTCGCGCGTTCTGCTCTCGTGGAACATGAATAACTTCGAAGTATATGAGGCCCTCTGTCTGGCTCTTGACCTGTTGGAGGTATTGAGCCATGCGAGGTTCCCTTGCCCCGAACTGTCCATTCACCTGGCTGGCCACCAACTGGGAGTCACTAAAGACTCTAAGCCGAATGGCCCCAAGGTGCCTAGCCATGCGAATACCGGACAGTAAAGCTTCGTATTCGGCCACATTGTTGGAGGCTGGAAAGCGGAAACGGAGGGCGTATTGGAACTCTAACCCCTCAGGGGAGGTGAGGACCAAACCTGCCCCGCTTCCGGTGACACACGAGGATCCGTCAACATAAAGCTCCCATGGGGGCTCGTCTGCCAACGGCGGATCCTGCTCGGCCGGAAGGGTACATTCCGCCACGAAGTCCGCCAACGCCTGCGCTTTGATCGCCGTCCTCGGCCGGAAGCTGATGTCGAACTCGCCCAGCTCTATTGCCCACTTAACCAACCTACCGGAAGCCTCCGGCCGCTGAAGGATGGACTTCAGCGGTTGATCGGTTAGCACTGTAACGGAATGGGCCTGAAAATAAGGCCTGAGCTTCCGAGCAGCTGTGACGAGAGCAAGGGCGAGTTTTTCCGCCCTGGGGTACCTCCTTTCAGCTTCTTGGAGGACCCTGCTGATGTAGTATACGGGATGCTGCGCCGCTCCTACTTCTCTGATCAAGACCGCGCTGATAGAGTGTTCGGTGACCGAAAGGTACACGAACAGAGGTTCTCCGAGCACAGGCTTTGAGAGAACGGGAGGGGCTGCCAAATATGCCTTCAGCTCGGTGAAGGCGGCTTCGCATTCGTTGGTCCACTGTACTTGCCCCCCTTGCTTCGAGGAGCTTTTAGGGCCTCGGAGCAACTTAAAGAAGTTAAAACTTCTTTCTGCTGCCCGGGACATGAACCGGTTCAGTGCCGCCAGACGCCCTGTCAGGCGTTGGACGTCGCGCACTGTCTTCGGACTGCTCATCTCAAGCACTGCTTGGATTTTTTCCGGGTTCGCCTCTATTCCCCTGTTTGATACGAGGAACCCGAGGAACTTACCCGACCGAACACCAAACGCGCACTTGGCTGGATTGAGCTTCATATTATACCTTCGCAGAGTTGCGAAAGTTTCCTGGAGGTCGGAAATGTGATCGGTACTCGGAAGAGTCTTGACCAACATATCGTCGACGTAGACCTCCATGTTGCGCCCGATTTGCTGCTCGAACATCTTGTTGACCAATCGCTGGTAAGTCGCGCCTGCATTCTTCAGACCAAAAGGCATCCTGGTAAAACAGTATAAGCCTAGGTCCGTGACGAACGTCGTGGCGTCTTGGTCCGGGGGGTGCATGCTGATCTGGTGATAACCAGAGTAGGCATCCAAGAAGCTAAGAAGCTCATGCCCGGAAGTAGCGTCCACCAGCTGATCAATGCGCGGCAGAGGGAAATTGTCCTTGGGCGTTGCCTTATTGAGATCTTTGTAATCCACGCACACACGCCATTTGCCGCTGGCCTTGCGTACGAGGACCACGTTGGAGATCCATCTTGGATATTGGGCTTCTCGGAGGAGCCCAACAGCTCGGCTTTTGACCACGTGATCCCGAATCACGGTTTGCCGTTCCGGTTCACAGGTCGCCTCCTTTGCTGAACTGGTGGGATCCGGGGATCCAGCCGGAGGCGATGCACCATAATCTCCGGGGGAATGCCTGGAAGCTCATCATCAGACCAGGCGAACACGTCCAAGTTGGCCAGCAGGAAGACTGTGTAACGCTGCTGCTCGGCCTCTGTCAACAAGGCGCCAACGTATAAGACGTGTTCGGGGTCGTCGTCCACTTGAATAGGGATTAAGTCTTCAGCAGGCGTCCCTCGGCTGGTTGAAGGCTGATCGGCAGACTGGGGAGCCGGACCAGCGAGTGGTTGCTTGTCTCTCAAGGAGAGGACATAGCAGCGGCGGGACTCACGCTGACACCCGAGCACTTCGCCCACTCCGCTCGGAGTAGGGAACTTCATCTTCTGATGGAGCGACGAAGGTACTGCTTTGATGCGTCCGATCAAACCTCTGCCTAGGATAGCATTGTATCCAGGCATGTTGTTGACGACCAGGAAGTCAACAACTTTGGTCACAGCCCTGGGAGCCGTTCCCAAGGTGATCGGAAGGCGAACCCTTCCCATGGGCTGGACCGAAACTCCCGAAAAGCCGAAGAGTGGCGAATTTACAGGGGTGAGTTGATCGGTTCGCAAACCCATGAGGACAAAACAGTCATAAGCCAAGACATCGGGGGCGCTTCCATTATCTACTAGAATTCGGCGCACGTTACAGTGGTTGATGGTGGCCGAAACGACCAGCGCATCGGTGTGTGGGGTCGTAACCCCTACAAGATCTTCATCCGAGAAGGTTATAGCCTCCTCGGGCTGTGCGCGTGCAGGACTGGCAGGATATGGAGCCGACCGAACAGTCGCAGGCCTGTCTACGACATGCACTCGCCTTGCGTAATCGCGTCGGCTTCGAGTGCTTTCCCCGCCCGCGCCGAACCCTCCCGCGATCACGTTGATCTCCTGCCCATTGGGCTCGTTGTTGATCGGCTGCTCGGGAGTGCGGTCTCGGCGTCGGGGGCGCTCTTCGTTCCGGCGCACGAACCGCCCAAGGTAGCCGCGCTTGATAAGGTCTTCGATTTCGTCCTTAAGCTGGCGGCACTCGGAGGTGTCGTGGCCGTGGTCGCGGTGGAAGCGACAGTATTTATTCTGATCGCGCTTCCGGGGGTCGGAGCGCATTCTTTGTGGCCACCGAACAAATGCTTCATCCCTGATCTCCGCCAGGATCTGTTCGGGTGCCACGGTGAGGGGGGTGTAGTTGGTGAAGGGGCGCGGACGACGCGGAGAATCGCCATTGCGTCGTCCCTTCTTCCGATCTCGGTCGGAACCGTTGTCGGAAGGCCGCTTCTTTTCCGACTGCTCCCCCTGTTCGGCCCTGCTCGCCGCCAGGCTCTCCTCGCAGGCCGCGTGGCGCTGCGCGATGGAGAGTAGTTCGGCGAGGGTGGCAGGTTGCTGGACGCCGAGGGTCCTCTGCAGAAAGCCGTCACGAGTGCCCTGGATGAGAGCACTGGTGGCCAGAGGGACGTCCAGGCGCGAGATGCGAAGCGCCTCTGTTCGGAACCTCTTGACGAAGTCCCAGAGTGCCTCGCCTTTCTTCTGGCGCACGGTCAGGAGAGAAGCCGCCGTCCGCGGCTGAGACCTTCCACCAAGGAAGTTGTCCCGAAAGGACTTCTTCAGTTGGCGGAAGGAGGTGATAGAGCCCGCAGGGAGGGTTTCAAACCAAGCCCTGGCGGTCTCCTTGAGGGTTGCGGGGAAAGCCCTGCACTTGGCCGCATCTGATGCTCCGTGGAACACCATATGCGATTCGAAGCCGTGGATGTGGTCGGCCGGGTCGGTTGTGCCGTCGTAGGGCGCGATGGTGGGAAGAGGGAGCTTGGAGGAGACCAGGGCCTCCAGAATCTCCCTGCTGAAAGGAGAGCGGAAGTCCAAGTCGTCCTCCGCTGGAGCCTTGCCCTCCGCACGCTGAACCATCGCGTCCATGCGGCGTTCGAGGTCGACCACGCGCCTGAGGCGCCTGGCGAGCTCCTGCTCGGAGTTGGCGGGGCCCCCTCGTCCAGAGGCGTTGGAGTTGCCTCCCACACCGATCGCGGCGGACGGGGGGAGATGATAGAGCGGCGGGGCGAACGCCCGCGGCGCTCCGGTGCCCGTTCCTCCGACGGGGCCCGGTGAGACCGGCGCGGCGACTCTGCCTGCTGCTCCTGGGGCGCCTGGGGGACGCGGGAGCGGCGGTGCGACGACTCCGCCTGCCGCTCGCGCGGCAGGGAAACTGCCGGAGCCGCTGCTCCCGCCAACTGGGCCTGCAGGGCGAGGCAGATGCCTGTCAACTGCTGCATTTGCCCCCGAAGCTCCGCTACTTCGAGGGCAGTTGTAGGTGCGGCAGCCGGCGGTGCTGGGACGTCGTGATTAGCATCGACGGGGGCGATAACGACGTCACCAGGGGGGATCGACGGCGAGAGTCCCCTCGTGACTGACGGGACCTCGTCGCCCTGCTTCCTACGTTCTGGTATGAGGTTCGTCCTCGAGCCATGGCAGCGTCGTTCCCACAGACGGCGCCAAATGTGGTGGTGTGATCCTGTTTGGACCTGAGCCAAACGGGCCTCCACTAGAATGAGAGAGGGAAGACGATCGCTGGTGAGGACGAAGGCCTGCAAAACCAGAAAAGGATCAGGAGGCCCGGTGAAGACCGGGGAAACCCTCCGACGCCTAAGTCAGTGAGAGCTTGCGAGGCAGGGGGTTTCGGAATGTGAGAATGTTCGCGTGAGGAAGAGAACGTACCGTTGCATGGTACTGTACCTATGCTTTTATAGGCGTTGGTGCCGAGGCCAACGTGCGTAACGTTCGGCAGATCGTGCCTGAGGAGGTGCCTTGACGCACGCGCATAACGGAAGGAGTTATGACTCTGGTGCCCGTTAGGCTGCCAGGCAGTTCACGTCCCTTGATGGTGGAGAACGTGGCTTGGGGCGGTTACAGCCGCTCTGTAAGCCAGGGAGCCTATTCGGCAGCCTTTGGGGATGCTTTCCGAGCAGGTGACCCACAAAGGGGGATCGAACCTGCTGTTCGGTGATGTTGAGGGCCGCCCCGCGCAGTAAGGCTACTGTTCCTGTTTGGAACCTTTCTGCGGGTGTTCGGTTGCGGAGGAACAGACGACCTGCTCGGGGGCATGCCGCCACGAGGCTTGACAGTGTCCGATCAAGCTGGCGGTGTTCTTGAGATCATCACACCGTCTTGGGATAAACGTGACCCGTTGAGATGGGGCCACGTCGGTTGACAGGACGTGTATGGGCCGTAGTGGGCCATTATGGGTATAGGGGGCCAGATTTGGCCACCACATTATTCAAACAGATAGGGATACCCTTTAGCCATTTCCGCGGCCAATTCCCAAGTATCCTCGTCACCCAACCTATTTTCCCATCTCACTTTAACTAGCTCAATTTTTTATTCCTCAGCTTCTTTATCTTTCGATCTGTGATCTGCACCGGATACTCTGGCATAGTCATGTCCGGCCTCAGGTCACCTCCTTGATATCTAATTATTTGAGCTGGATCTTCAATACATTTTCTCAACATAGAGACATGGAAAATATCATGCACATCAGCAAAATCAGCTGGCAAATCCAGCCTATAAGCCGCTTCCCCAATTCTTTCAATCACCTGGAAAGGTCCCACATACCTTGGACTCAACTTTCCAGACTTACCAAATCTCATAATACCTTTACTCGGGGAAACTCTCAGAAAAACAAAATCTCCCACCTCAAACTGAAGTGGTCTCCTCCGCACATCTGCATAACTTTTCTGCCTACTTTGAGCTGCCTGCAATTTTTCTTTAATAAGCTTCACTACTTCAGTGGTTTGCTGAATCAATTCAAGACCCACTAATTGCCTTTCTCCCACTTCATGCCAATTCAATGGGGTTCTACATGGACTTCCATATAAAGCTTCATACGGTGCCATCCCAAGACTGGTATGATAACTATTATTGTAGGCAAACTCAACCATTCCCAAATGATGCTCCCAACTGCCTCCCCAAACTAAACAACAAGCCCGCAACATATCTTCAATTGACTGAATAGTCCTCTCTGTCTGACCATCTGTCTGGGGATGATAAGCGGAGCTATAACTCAATTCAGAACCAATTACTTTCTGCAGACTTCTCCAAAAACCAGAAGTAAATCTTGGATCTCTATCAGATACAATAGTCTTTGGAATACCATGCAGTGGAACAATTCTTTCAACATAAATATTTGCCAACCTGTCCACTGTCCAAGACATACTCACTGCCACTAATCTGCACACCTTAGTCAATCTGTCAACAAACACCCATATTCCATTATGCCCTGAACTCGACCTTGGTAAACCTGCCACAAAGTCCATTGCGATATCATCCCATTTCCACTGTGGAATAGGCAACAGTTGCAATAGACCTCCAGGCTTCTGGTGCTCTGCTTTAATTTGCTGACAGATAGAACATCTTGCCACAAATTCTGCTATTTCTTTCTTCATATGAGGCCACCAAAAATGCTTCCTTAAATCATGGTACATTTTAGTACTACCCGGATGAATAGTGTACCTAGATTTATGAGCCTCTTCCAGAACTCGCTGATTCACCTCTCTCTCTGCAGGAACAAACAACCTGCCCCTAAGCCTGACCACACAATTATCATCAATAGAAACTCCTTCCATTTTTACAATTTCAGGTAAACCTGCATCTGCTCTCTGAGCTTCAATGATTTGCCAATATATAGATGGCTCTATTGCACTAGCAGCTAGAATTGCCCGTCGCTGACTGCTGGGCACATACAAGGAATTCTCCGCTACTTCTTCATACAACTTCCATTCTTTAATCATCATCAAATTTATATATGCCTTTCTGCTCAAGGCATCAGCTACAACATTAGCCTTACCCGGATGGTAAGCCAAACTAAAATCATAATCCTTCAAATATTCAACCCATCTGCACTGGCGAAGATTCAAATCTTTCTGCGAGAAGATATACTTCAAGCTTTTATGATCTGTAAAAATTTCAAATCTCTCGCCATACAGATAATGCCTCCACATTTTTAAAGCAAATACAACTGCTGCCAATTCTAAATCATGAGTGGGGTAATTCTCCTCTGCTGGCTTCAATTGTCTGGATGCATAGGCTATCACTTTACCATGCTGCATAAGCACTACACCAAGACCTCTTCTTGAAGCATCAGTATACAGCACAAAACCACCACTCCCTGCCGGTAATGTCAATATAGGTGCTGATGTGAGTCTTTTCTTCAATTCCATGAAACTTCTCTGACATTCACCGGACCACATAAAAGGTACTCCTTTCCTGGTTAGTCTAGTTATAGGTGCTGCAATCTTAGAAAAATCTTGAATAAAGCGCCTATAATAACCTGCCAACCCCAGAAAACTTCTAATCTCGGTTATTGTCTTAGGCACTTCCCACCTAGACACAGCTTCCACTTTACTCGGGTCCACTGCTACTCCTTTGGCTGAAATAACATGACCCAAAACTGAATTTCCTTTAACTAGAATTCACACTTACTGAATTTAGCAAACAGCTGGTTATCCCTTAACAACTGCAAGGTAAACCTCAAATGAGCTGCATGCTCCTCTTCAGATGCTGAATAAATTAGAATATCATCAATAAAGACCACAATAAATTGATCTAAATATGGATGAAAAATTCTATTCATCAGATCCATAAAATCTGCAGGAGCATTAGTCAACCCAAAAGGCATTACCACAAACTCATAGTGACCATATCTGGTTCTGAACGCTGTCTTATCTATATCCTTCTCTTTAATTCTCAACTGATGGTACCCGGACCTTAAATCTATCTTAGAAAACACTTTTGCTGATTGCAACTGATCAAATAAATCATCTATCCTTGGCAACGGGTACTTATTCTTGATGGTCACATCATTCAATTTTCTATAATCAATGCACATCCGAAAGCTTCCATCTTTCTTTTTCACAAATAAAACCGGCGCTCCCCACGGGGAATGACTCGGTCTAATAAAACCCTTCTGCAACAATTCTTCTAATTGCTTTTTCAATTCTTTAAGTTCTGCTGGTGCCATCCGATATGGAGCTTTAGAAATCGGCATGGTACCTGGCAGCAACTCAATAGAAAAATCCACCTCTCTGTGTGGAGCTAAACCAGGCAAATCTTCCAGAAAAACATCAGCAAATTCCCTAACCACGGGAACTGCTTCCATTGGCTGACTGGCTTCTATCAAACTTACTGAGGCTAAATAGGCCACACACCCATCATTTATCAACTTTCTAGCTTTAATTGCAGAAATTAGAAACTTGGAGGTATAAAAAGGCATACCTTGATATTCAAACACTGCACCATTAGGATGACAAAATCTGATCCTTTTCTTTCTGCAATCTAACATTGCTCCATACATCTCAAGCCAATCCATACCCAGAATGATATCATAATCTGATAGCTGCAGGGCATACAACCGACCCGGCATCTGGTTCCCTTCAATCATAACAGGAGCTTCATCTATATAGCTCGAAGTGAGTAAGAACTCACCTGAAGGAACCTCCACCACTAACTCACAAGACTTCTCTTCTAAAGGATGAGCTATGTAATCCAGAAATTCTTTGGAAATAAAAGAATGAGAGGCACCCGAATCAAATAAGACTCTTGCTGAATATTCATAAAGAGGTAAAATACCTTCTATCATATTTGATGCCTCTGCCTGGGCTCGGGTGATAGCCATAACCCGGCCTCTCCCTCGCTGCTGCGGTGCTCCTCTGCCACGACCTGCCTGTGGCTGCTGGAACTGCTGAGGCTGCTGCTGCTGCACACCTCTGCCATACCCATACTCTCTCGCATACGGACAATTGCGGATCAAATGTCCCGGCTGATTGCAATTATAACATCTATACCCTGGAGGAACAATAGGCTGCCTGGCAGTACTCTGCTGCGACTCCTCCACCTCAGGCCTACCACGGCCTTGCTGGAACTGTGGACGACCTCCCCATCCTCTTCCTTTGCCTTTAAATGCTTGCTTTAACTTCTGGCCCCATTTCCCGAAACCAGATGAAGAAGGTCCTGCTGGTGCCTTGCCCTTGCTTGCACCTACTGTCTGCTGCGGTAGTCGGAAACTACCTGAACCTGATTCACCTGCATGACGAGTACGGATAGACCTCTCCAAAGTAGCTTCCTTCTGCGCTGCCTCTTCCACTGTCTTGCACATAAGAGGTACTATCGCATCCTGCAATTCCACTCTCAAACCTCTGATAAAGTACTCAACCATCATGTTATTATCTGAAACCACATATGGCGCATAACGGCTAAGTGCCATAAATCTCATCTGGTACTCTAAGACTGAAGAGTTACCTTGCTGAAGAGTTCGGAATTGCTCTCTTTTTACTTGCTGCACTTGGATCGGAAAGAATGTATCGTTAAATACATCAAGAAACTCCGGCCAAGTGATAGCTTCTTCCGTCCTGCCTGCAAAAGTGGTTTGCATCTTCAATCGCCACCATTCTAAGGCAAAACCTCTCAACTGGTAAGCAGCTAATACCACTCTATCCGCTGCCGGACACCTCATAGTCGCAAAAACTCTCTCAATTTCATGAACCCAATGCTCAGCTGTATCTGGATTCGGCCCTCCTGAATAAGTAGGTGGCTGCAATCTCAGAAATTTTTCCACCTGCATCACGGGTTCTTCTGCTAGCAACACTGGTGGTGGTGGTGGCACAGGTACTACAAAAGGTACCTCCACTCTCGGCGGAACTGGAACAACTGGTATTGCCTCTCCATCCCCAGGTGACACTGCAACCGGTGGTACTGGCGCCTGCTAATCCATTCTTGCTCGAATATCCGTGAGGCTCTCCCAAATTCTTTCTATCATACGCTGGGTGCTTTTCTCCGGATCATCTCCTCCACCACCCGATTCTCTCCTATCAGCCATTTCAGAAATTTTCTACATACACAAAACACTAGACAAAAATCAAAACCATGAATGATCAAAAACCAGGGTCCCTACCAGTAGTGTAAAATGACCGAAATAAGGCTATGTATCTTCTTAATTCCCTTATTTAACACAGACCTTGCTCTGATACCAACTGTGACGGATCGCCTCGGCCAAGTCCGTTAAACCGATAACGTACTTGATCCGAGTCCGCCTCCCGCGAACGAGCCGAAGCCTCGCAAGGGATACCAAACCACAGTCCGTGTAAACATAAAGGAACACACCACATTTCATATATATATCACAAGTTTACATAGCCAAATTTCCACAAAAACTAAAAAGAAGTACAAGAGCCTGGGGCATACCCCGTGGTACAACTGAAGAAAGTAAACAACTACAAAACTACACTGCTGGAGCTACTCTGCTGGAGGTGCTGACCCTGCACCGCTACGACGCGGCCCGGAACTGGACGTCGGACGAGAGACGTCCTCCTCGCTCTCACCTGTGGGGGTAGGGGTGAGCCTCTCTAGTCACTGGCTCAGTAGGGAACTCCCCAAAACCGAGCGAAACAAACACCACGAGTACGAATAGTAAACAGCACCAACAATTAATATAACAGCTAAGCAGGTAACTAAAGTTGTAAAAGTACTCACCGTTTGCCGACTACGAGAAACAACAGTAATAATTAAACGGCAAACCAGTACAGGTGTACAAGCTAAAGTAGAGACAGCCAACACGAGCCACGTGAACTGGTTTGCGGCACCAGAAACTGACTCGGACAACTAACACAGGTCTACCTCTCAGTCTCGCAGCCACGGACGAAAGGTCCAGCTGCCGCTCCATGTAAAAAGGTCAAGCAACTGTGGAGACCAACTAAACACCACCACCTGCAGACCACACGGTCACAGGCCCATGCCTGGCACCTCTAGAGACCCTGGCCTGGGCTCGCTAGAGTGAGGCACTGGAAAAGGACTAGCTGGGGTCCAGTACGTCTATTGGTGTCCGTACCCCCAACTACGAGCGCGCTACAAGTGACTAAAAACAAACTCAAGTGTCACTGTCCCACTGTCGTCTTTCCCTCAGCCGGACGTACAACTCTAACACAAGAGTGAGGGTGTCCAGGTCAGACGACACAGACCTCGACAGTACAGCACAAGTACCGGGACAAAGCCCCGAGCTAACAGCCTGGCTCACAAAGAACCTGGGGCACCCAACTGGAGAGGTAACCACGGTAGGCGTCGTACTACTCGCCACATACACAGAACCACGTGCACGTCACACACAAACCACGTGAAACCCCACGTAAACCACAAGTAACCACTAGTCCACTACAAGTGAACCCAACTGACTCGCGTACACAACGCACAGTCACCGAAGTAAACAACTAACAACATTCCTTGTATGCTAAACACGTAAACCTAGTGCACTCAGTACACCTCATGCGTCAACACACATGCATTAACGATAATTATTGTACTTAGTCATTTCTGCTCATATAGAGGTAGGCGACCACATCGACTGCCGCTTACAGGGAGTCAACGGCAAGGTTCCTGGCCGTTAATCTCCTGGCTGAGGAGCTTGGCGGCAAGCGATGTTGACGCCAAGTTCTCCGGCCGTAAACCCTGCAGAAACCCTAATCCGGCCCTGCGGGCTTTCTAATTGTTCTAACTACTGAAAAACATGCAAATGCATATCCTTTAGCATATCAGAACCCAATGCAACCCGTTATAACATGATTCGTATAGTAAACTACTCAAACCACCCATTATCCCGTATGGTGCAACTCTATCCAAACATGGATTAACATGCTGATTCAGGTGGTTATGATGTGTTTTAATGTTTCTACGGAGCTACCAGGGTTCGTCCCCTACCTCAGAACGCGTTAGAATCTCCCGAAATCTCCCGGTTCACGTCGAGCTCTCCGCGAGCTCCCATGGGAATTGCACCACGCCGCGACGTTTCCTCGCGTAATTCAGTGATGCCGCGCATTCCACGATCATCCAACTACTCCTCGGTACCTGTTGGAAGCTTCAAAGACTCGGGGGCAGCAAGCTGGGGCAAGAGGGAATGAGTGAGAGCTGAGAGAACTGCCCTCGGGTGAGCCTATAACCTGCACCATTCTCAGGTTGGTGTCAACCCCCATGCCGCCAACAGCAATCGCCACCCTCTGCGTCCACATCTACTGCCGCCAAGTTCATGCAGTAAACATCCACTAAGCTGGACGCTAACAGGTCAACGGCCACACCTGGCCGCCAATTCCAACAGGACAGCAGCATGTCCCATTCTATTTCCGGACCAACCCTGCGCTGCACCTGGACAAACTACACATCCACACCATGCATTTCACACAACCGACTCACACTGGCCTCACAACGGCCGCCACAACCACAACACACATGATCCGCATGGATCCGAAAAGCACGCGACGTTACACTCCCCTTCTTCCAACCTAGGAAGAAAAGTTGTTCGGTCCACCCCTTGTTATTTGAAAGACTGGGGGAAAAGAAGATCCACATCCTATTCGTCTGGTGCTTGGTATACATGATATCATTCCCGGACTACGGCGACGAGACAAGGCTAATGTGATTGTGGAACAGATCCGCCATCGCTCGGATCCCCCGCTTCTCGCACATGATGCAGAAAACGAAGATTGTCCTCCATGAGTTTGGCATCAACTGGATTGGTACAATTTTCTAGGCTCTAAGTAGATCCTTGGCCACCTCTGACACTGACAACTGGAACCCTGCCTCCATCAGGTCCAGGGAGAGGATAAAGCACCCAGGCTTGTCCATCAGATATGTCTGATCCTCGCGCATCAGGACGATCTCATACTCCTCCTCAATCTGGAACCGCTTGCGCAGGCCCTCGAAGCTCCAGTACTTCATTGCCTTCATCTTCGCTGGTGACCGTCCATTGGTCTCCACCACGGTCTTCCCTTCTCGCTGAGCCATTACTGCCAGAGTTGGAGGAGGAGAAAATGAGGAAGGTGAATGGAAGAAAGGGTGCAGAGGACGAGGAGATTGGCAGCAGAGGTAGAAAGATGTTGCGCAAAGCGTCCCTCCTCCTCTTCCCCTTCTTATAAGGAAGAAGAGGCGCGAGATTCAAAGAGTGAAAAATGGCGGTTCACCTACATCAACGGCCTGTTCGAACGGACTGTTTCGACTCCTAGTCACGTCACACTTCTCCATCATAAGGTGGGGATATCAAAGAATCCCCAGCGGCATCATCGATAGTTGAACATACCGCCACGATCAGCATCACATTTAATGCAAGCAAGATGACGCCGAACAGTCATCTCCCCTCTCAAGTGCTCACAGTCACATTCGAGCAGACTTGAGAGGGTGGGGGGCAAGTGTGGAGGTTATTTCTAGCCTCCTAGGCCCATAGGCCCATCATGACCCTGTAGGGCAGCCAGGTAGTGGCTATCCAACCAAGTGTCCGTGGAAACGGCCATAAGCTTCCAAACACGCTTCAGCCATCAGGCGCCCTAGGGTTCCAAGGTGTAGTCTCCGGACACCTCCGAACCTATCCGAGCAGGATAGAGTCATCGAACAAACCTCGGGGCTCCTATTTGGGTCCTCTACGGTTCCAGTGTCAGGGCACCGAACACTGGGCAGCCGCACCGAGCAGGTCCATAAGCTCCTGTTTGGCACCTCTATAGCTTGCAACGCTATGCGACTCTTCACTTCATGTAGTAGTTAATAGGACGGCATGGCACAACTCCCTGCGATCTGGAGCAGTACTAGCACAGAGTCCCAGGCGACGTCTCAAACAGACAACCCTCACTTTGGGAACTCAATCGTCATGTCCCTTCAGATATCATTGAGGAAGGATGTTAGAGTGTGGAGCCTGAACTCTCAAATGGATCTCCACAGGGGGTTTGACCTATAGAAGTGAATGAGTCGAAGACTTCAAGGAAGTCGACTTCAGCAGTCGACTTCAGTATTCGACTGCAGCAGTCAAAGTCTGTAGTCGACTTCAGTATTCGACTGCACCAGTCGAAGTCAGCAGTCAAATTTAGCATTCGACTGCAGCATTCGACTACAGCATTCGACTTCAGCAGTGGGAGTCAGCAGTCAAATTTGGCATTCGACTTTAGCAGTCGGATTTCTCAAGGTAGTCGACTTCTCAACCCCAGGACAGGCGACTTGTGTGAATCTGAGTGAGGGGCAATTTTGTCCTTGTAAATCTCGATTATAGCGCCCTAACCTCTCAATATATATTGTAGGGCTGCCTCTCCTTGTGTGTGGTTGTTGAATGATTATTCCTGACGTATAGTATTGGAACTGCTGCTGTGGCCGTGGACGTAGGAAAGCTTTGCCTCCGAACCATGTAAAAATCTGGTGTTCTTGTGCTCTTCTTCTCCCTTCTTCAATCTCTTCTCCAAACTCTATGTGTGAGTTGTATGAGCGAGGGCTGCTGATCGGGGGGACGATTCCCCAACAACTGGTATCAGAGCACTGGTTCGAGGGAAATAGTGGGAGCGATGGTAGCAGATGAAGGAAAGGTGAGGATCGAGAAGTTTGATGGCATGGACTTCAGATTCTGGAAGATGCAGATCGAAGACTACTTGTATCAAAAGAAGTTGCATCAATCGCTTCTTGGAACGATGCCAGATGGCATGAAGAAAGAAGACTGGGATCTTCTGGATAGACAAGCTCTCGGAGTTGTTCGTCTGACGTTGGCCAGAAACGTCGCGTTCAACATCGTGAATGAGAAGACCACAGAAGGTCTGATGAAGGCGTTATCAAACATGTACGAGAAACCATCTGCTTCCAACAAGGTATATTTGATGCGTCGTTTGTTTAATCTGAAGATGGCCGAAGGTTCCTCAGTCACAGATCATATAAATGAATTCAACGTGATTACAACCCGTTGAGTTCTGTAGAAATAGATTTTGATGATGAGATTAAAGCCTTGATTCTTTTGTCCTCCTTACCTGAAAGTTGGGGTGCTACTGTGACGGCTGCTAGCAGTTCTTCAGGTTCAAGTAAACTGAAACTTACAGAGATTCGAGATTTGATTCTGAGCGAGGATGTTCGCAGAAGGGAATCTGGTGAAGTTTTAGGTTCTGCCTTAAACACTGAAGGCAAGGGAAGAACAAATCAGCGTGGACAAAATCGGAATAGATCCAAGTCCAAGAAAAGAGGTTAGTCCAAACCCCATGGTGATGGTTGTTGGAATTGTGGTAAGTAGGGTCACTTTAACAAGGATTGCAGGCTTCCAAAGAAAAAGGATTAGGGGCAGAAACAGGAAGAAGATTCTGCTAATGTCATGGCAGAGGAAGTCCAAGATGCTCTGATTTTGAGTGTTAATAGTTCCATCGAATCTTGGATTCTAGATTCTGTAGCATCTTTTCACTCTACCTCATGTAAATAAACCTTACAAAATTATGTTGCTGGTAATTTTGGGAAGGTTTATCTTACTGAAGATGAGCCCCTAGATATTGTGGGGAAGGGTGATGTTCAGTTGAAAACAGCAAACGGGACTGTATAGAAGCTGAGGAATGTTAGACATGTTTCTGACTTGAAGAGAAATCTGATCTCCATTGGTCAGCTTGATGATGAAGGATATGTCACTACCTTTGTCAATAGGTGGTGGAAGATAACCAAGGGTGCCATGTATATAGCACGAGGCAGCAAGATGGGACTCTTTATATGACTGCAAATGACAAAGACTTAGTGGCAGTGGCAAATTCAGAAGAGGACTCCAAGATCTGGCACTACAGACTTGGACACATGAGTGAAAAGGGAATGAAGATGATGGCTGCAAAAGGGAAGTTAGGTGATCTAAAGTCCATAGATATTGGACTGTGTCAAGATTGCATTATGGGAAAGCAGAGAAAGGTCACCTTCTCTAAAGCTGGAAGAAGTTCTAAGCTAGAAAAGTTAGAACTTGTGCACACTGATGTGTGGGGACCAGCTCCTGTTTGATCCCTTGAAGGCTCACTCTATTATGTCACCTTTATTGATGACTCCACTCAGAAGGTATGGGTTTATTTTCTTAAAAATAAATCTGATGTGTTCTCTACTTTTGTGAAGTGGAAGGCTGAAGTGGAAAATCAAACTGGTGCAAAGATCAAGTGTTTGAGGTCAGACAATGGAGGAGAATATAGCAGCAAGGAATTCAAAGATTTCTGTGCAGTACATGGCATTCGTATGGAGAAAACAATCCCAAATACTCCACAATAGAATGGGGTTGCTGAACGCATGAACAAAACTCTAAATGAGAGAGCAAGGAGTATGAGGCTACATGTTCGCCTACCGAAGACCTTCTGGGCATATGCAATTAACACAGCAGCTTATCTGATTAATAGAGGACCCAGTGTTCCTTTAAATGGTGCGCTACCAGAAGAGGCTTGGACCGGTAAGGAGGTAACTCTCTCACACTTGAGAGTATTTGGTTGTGTCTCATATGTGCATGTTGATTCCAATGACAGAGACAAGTTAGATCCTAAGTCAAGGAGATGTTTTTTCATTAGGTATGGTTCTGATGATTTTGGATACCGCTTCTAGGATGATGAAGGCGGGAAAATCATTAGACAACGGAATGTTATATTCAATGAAAAATTGCTTTATAAGCATAGATCTGATGTGGAATCTAAAGATGCAGGTCAAGAAAGTTAGAAAAGTGCATAGGTTGAGCTGGAGGAAATTTCAGAAGAAGATGTGCTGAGGAGATCTCAAGAAGATCCTGAAAATAGTACAGCGCAGCCAGAGGTTCAACTAAGAAGATCAAGCAGATTGCGCAGGCTAGTTGAACGGTTTTCTTCTGCAATGTACTACTTGTTGTTGACTGATGCAGATGAACCTGAGAGCTTTGATGAAGCTATGCAGGTGGAAGATTCAGTCAAGTGGGAGTTGGCAATGAAAGATGAGATGAATTCCCTATACAAAAATGAAACTTGGGTGCTGACTGAACTACCACCCGGCAAGAGGGCACTGCAAAACAAATGGGTTTTTCGGTTAAAAGAAGAACATGATGGTAGCAAGAGGTACAAGGCAAGGCTAGTTGTGAAAGGTTTCCAACAAAAGGAAGGTATTGATTACATTGAAATTTTCTCTCCAGTTGTCAAGTTAACCACTATTAGATTAGTGCTAAGTATTGTTGCTGTTGAAAACTTGCACCTGGAACAACTTGACATAAAAACAACTTTTCTCCATGATGATTTGGAGGAGGACATTTATATGGTGCAACCAGAAGGTTTTCATGAACATTGTAAAGAAAACCTTGTTTGTAAATTGAACAAAAGCTTGAATGGTCCGAAACAAGCCCCCAGGCAGTGGTACAAGAAGTTTGATGGATGCATATGTAGCAATGGGTTCATTAGATGCAACATGGACCATTGTTGTTACTTTAAGAAGTTTGACAATTGTTATATCATATTGCTATTGTACGTGGATGATATGCTCATTGCAGGATCAAGTATGACAGAGATCAACAAGTTGAAGAAGCAACTGTCAAAGGAACTTGCTATGAAGGACTTGGGAGCAGCAAAACAAATTCTTGGAATGAGACTTGTAAGGGATAGAACATATGGTATTTTGAAGCTATCTCAGGAAGGCTACATTCAGAAAGTGTTGGGCAGGTTTAACATGCAAGATGCAAAACCAGTCAACACTCCTCTAGCAAGTCACTTCAAGCTGTCTAAAGAGAAGTCACCAAAGACTACTGAAGAGTGTGAGTTCATGAAGAAAATTCCTTATGCATCAGCTGTGGGAAGCCTGATGTATGCAATGGTTTGTACCAGACCGGATATAGCACATGCAGTGGGAGTTGTGTGCAGGTATATGGCAGATCTGGGTAAACAACATTGGGAGGCAGTAAAATGGATTTTGAGATACCTGAAAGGCACTTCAGGTAAATGTCTTTGTTTCAGAAAAAATGATGTCATTTTACAAGGTTTTGTTGATGTAGATCTTGGTGGTGATCTGGACACAAGAAGAAGCACCACTGGTTATGTGTACACCTTGGGTGGGACTGCAGTGAGCTGGGTTTCACAACTTCAAAAGGTTGTTGCTCTTTCAACCACAGAAGCAGAGTATGTAGCTGTCTCCGAAGCTAGCAAGGAGATGGTGTGGCTAAAGAATTTTCTGAAGGAGTTGGGCAAGAAACAAAACAATAGTGTGCTATTTTGTGACAGTCAAAGTGCAATTCACATTGCCAAGAACCCTGTCTTCCATGCAAGGATGAAGCACATACATCTGAAGTATCACTTTATCCGTGGGTTGATTGAAGATGGTACTCTTTTGCTTGAGAAGATACGAGGGACAGAAAATCCTGCAGACATGTTGACCAAGGTTGTCACAAGAGAGAAACTGAAGCTATGCCAAGCTTCAGTTGGTCTCCATGAATGATTGATGGAGGGGATGCCACAGCCAGCTTTTCTTTTGCTGCATTGAGGACAATTAAGACTTTGAGATGCCTGCTATTGTTAGGAGTTCAGACTCCAAGTGGGAGATTGTTAGATTGTGGAGCCTGAACTCTCAAGTGGATCTGCACAGGGGGTTTGACCTACAGAAGTGAATGAGTCGAAGACTTCAAGGAAGTCGACTTCAGCAGTCGACTTCAGTATTCGACTGCAACAGTCGAAGTCAGCAGTCGACTTCAGTATTCGACTGTAGCAGTCGAATTTAGCATTCGACTACAGCATTCGACTACAACATTCTACTTCAGCAATGGGAGTCAGCAGTCGAATTTAGCATTCAACTTTAGCAGTCGAATTTCTCAAGGTAGTCGACTTCTCAACCCCATGATAGGCGACTTGTGTGAATCTGAGTGAGGGGCAGTTTTGTCCTTGTAAATCTCGATTATGGCGCCCTAACCTCCCAATATATATAGTAGGGCTATCTCTCCTTGTGTGTGGTTGTTGGATGATTGTTCCTGACGTATAGTATTGGAACTGCTGCTGTGGTCGTGGACGTAGGAAGGATTTGCCTCCGAACCACGTAAAAATCTGGTGATCTTGTATTCTTCTTCTCCCTTCTTCAATCTCTTCTCCAAACTCTACGTGTGAGTTGTGTGAGAGAGGGCTACCGATTGGGGGGACGATTCCCCAACAAAGGACGTGTATGGATCCTTCAGATCCATGTGTCTATAAAAGAAACATGTAACCTTCATGCAAAGGTACGTGGAAAAAATCACCCATACAATTGCCCACGTGCGAAACCACACACCCTTAAATGAACCTTCTCTTCCAGCCTCATAGAACAGTCACATCTGACTTTAGCATCGGAGGGTTCTCCCGGTTCTACGACTGGATTCCTATGACGATCTTTCTGGTTTTGCAGACCTCTGTCCGCACCGGTGATTGTTCCTTCCCTCTCTTCAAGTGGAGGCCCGTTCGGTCCATTACCGAACAGGAGAATGCTTCCACACTATATATGTTGTGGGCTCTCCTCTCTGTGTCTGATATATCATTGTGTTCCGCCTTTCTGACTCTTTGCATCTATTTGCTCTCTGTTCTCTCTCTCTCTCTTTGTGTGTGTAGGCTCTTATGTGAAATATCTACATGTACTCTCTTCTATCTCTCGTCTCTATAAGGCCCGTTTGATATCATAGTAGAAAAGGAGGAGAATAGGTATAGCTCTTCCTAATATAAGTTATTTTTATTCTCTAACCTCATGTTGTTTGGTATTGACTTGGTTATTCTCATTTTTAAGTTTATCTTCGGTGAAAATCAGAATGTAAATGAGAATAAGACTTTGTTTTTAACTTTTTTTACCTTTAATAATACTATGATAAATAAATAATTTATAAGTTTATCCTCTGTTTGGTGAAAATCGAGATGTAAATGAGGATAAGACTTTGTTTTTAACCTTTTTACCTTTAATAATACTATGATATATAAATAATTTAACCATAATACCATGTTAATTATTATTATTATATGTAATATAATAATAGTAACATTACTGATGACTATTTTACGATATTAATTATAATAGTTATATGTTACTATATCAATTATTATAGTAATGTAGTAACATTATTATGTTAATATGTTATTATAATAAATCTAATCATAATTTAGTGTGGCATTATCACTAATTTCACTATATTATTTACCATAGTTCACTAGTAAAAATCAAAGTATTTGCGACAGCCGTAAGCAATCACAAATATTAGGAAGTGTTTTCGGATATAATATAAAGATATATAGATACATAGAAGATATATGTATATATATATATATATATATATATATATATATATATATATATATATATATATATATATATATATATACGTACCATCCGGATCGACCGTGCTGCATTTTCCATAGTATGGTACCGTACCGTACCGCTGAGATATGGTGGGAAAAGGGTTTGTTTGATTTGTTTTTTTAGTTTTAGGACTTGATGAATATTTAAAATGAGCAAACTTCAAAAGAAAATGAGCAAAACATAGGAACATTACATAGAGAGGTTGAAAAATATAAAAAAATTATTTAGTCATTTAAGTCAACCCAACACAATCATTTAGTGTTCATCTAACATTACATACAAACATGTCAAAATCATGACATAATCATTTAGTGTTCATCTAATATTGAGGATCCAATTATGAACTCTTACAAGCCAAATACAATACTCATGTCATCGTTATCACATTCCTCATCTTTCTTTGAAAGGTTCAGCCTTCTTTTCCAACTCTTCCCTTGGCCATATGCATGAAAAATTACAAATTAACATCATCTTCCTTAACATGTAAATAAGAACATTTAACAAGTTCTTACCTAATCCTCCTCATCATGCTAGGCATGTATGTTCGCAAAACCCTCGTAGTAAGGGGTATAACTTCCATCTCTGAACAACCTCACATTATAGGTGCTCTCCAAAAAATTCAAATAATCAGCGTAAGGCATGTAATTTTCATATAGGTCTTGATACATATGTTGATATTCTATATATTGGTATTTTCCTTAACGTACTATTGTAGGCCCCGGTGGTGGAACGATTAAAACTTGTATGTACAAACTATCATCACCATACTGGTATCTAGAGTCATAATAGCCACCATACCCATGATGTTTTCTATATAGATCTAGATGTGTATATCCTGAAAAGAAACTGTGACCATCACTAGCCTCAGAGGTTGTGTCATCCTATGTGCTCAATCTCTCAAAATCAAGTACAATCCCTTGATAGCTGCTACTATCTACAGGACCTATGTGTCATCTTTTGTCATCTACTTTCCACATTCTTGATGTGCTTAATGGATTACCGTGATCTCGACCGTCTTGGGTAGCATGCATGAACTCAGACTCTAATGAATGGTACCATATCATAGTGTAACAGTCTAAACCGATTAGCGCCACCTCCACTACCACCACTACCATGAACTCCAATGTGATCATTATATAATATTATGATATGACCAATGTATTCCATTAGATCAACACAAAGAATCTGAAAACATATATAAAATTGTAACATCTTAAAATTTATAATAAAATATTAATATGACTATAAGAAATTAAAAGAGATAGTAAATTATACGTAAGACATGACCACTTATATAAAACATAATTATCTTTAATTTTAAAATATTTTCATATTATGGGTACATATATATATATATATATATATATATATATATATATATATATATATATATATATATATATATATATATATACTTGTCGCCGGGAGAACCGACGTAGTTGGCCAGGAGGCGGACCCTGCAAAATTATATGCACGTTAGAAAATATGAATTTAATATGAACAGTAATATATCGAGTTTTGTGTTTGGTTACATATTCATATACCTGTCGCCGGGACAATCGGCGTAGTCGGGGAGGCGGACCCTACAAAATTATATGCACGTTAGAAAATATAAAGTTAATATACATAGTATAATAAAAGAATTTAGTTGAGTACATATATACCTATCGGCGTAGACCCTCAGCCTACAGAAGTAGAGGGTGCACTAGACGAGGTGGACCCCCTCCCACTACGTCCTCCATGTACCATATCTCTATTGAGAACAATAAAGATATAACATGTCATCAGCACTCAAATTTGAAGTAGGTATTTAATAACATATAATTAGAAACAACACTCAGTTCTTACAAAATTTTATAATATTATCTATATTCATCATCAGATGCTGAAGATATGTCTAATTTAGCATCATCTTCATCATCCTCTTCGTCCTCATCATCGGTCCACTCTTCCTCCTCATCAGACTCCACCTCCCGCTCAACAACATGATCGTCAAGGGCATTTGGGTCAACTTCTTTCTCTTTGTTATCCTTATATAAGCAATTTGGTTCATTTATATCATCTACACTAAACTGCGTAGAAGGAGCCAACTCTCGTGCGTCACTCCGGTCTGATTAGAAAAAATTGCCATTAACATCTTCGAGCTCTATATCAGCCGGGAGAAGCTCATACTCAGGGAATAGCCTTGTTTTCACTCTACAAGAAGCCTACCAATCTCTCAATTTGAGGGACGAATAGTTCGAATAATAAACTTGTTGGGCTTGTGCCGCCATAATGAATGGCTCATACGTACTCAACTTGGACTTATGTTTGACATCGACGATCCCATATGTTGTGTCATTACGAATAGAGGTCGGATCGAACCAATGTCACTTGAAGAGAAATACATTGTTGCCTTGTCCCAAAAATTGCAGTTCAATGACTTCTTCGAGAAATCGGTATCCATTCACAATGTAGCCTAGATAGACACGTACAATCTTCGAGGGCCAATAACTGATCTCTTGTACTCTTGAATCAGTAATAAAACCTTGTTCAACCTATGATTAAAAAAAGGGACAGACAATGACAAATTACAACAACTAATTATGCATACGAACATAACACTTATGCATCAAAATATTTAAACACTTACTCGATATCTTAACCAAGTAGCAAAAGACTTCTCCCGTTCCTTTTCAACTTGCACGTCAATCAGACGTAGATTCTGTTGCAGTATGACTAAGTCAAATTCTCTGCAATGAAAATGCAACACAACCTCTAAGTTCTGCAATTTGCAAGCACCCAGGCGTACCTTATTGAAGAGATATCAAACTTTTGTTCGATGTACTTTGACACGGAAATATGAACTCAATGCACTCAACCTCCACGTAATGATGATGGTGGAGATTCTAATGTGTCTGACCGACTCTCTATATTCAAGTGTCCCAGACGAGCGTTCGGATATTATTCTACTCGTGCAATCGAAGACAGAGAGTTGGTAGCTGCGGAGATCTACATCTTCATGAATTGCGCAGAACTAGACCCTTATATTGAGTAAGCTCTCAACACTAATGTCTTTATTACATAGATATATAGGTATTTGCTTTGGATCTAATCATAATGGGAATCACAAGGTATAACCTTAATCTATAATGGGATTACTTATAGTTGCTTTTGATGAGTGATTGCACAAAATATTTATAGCATAAAGATTGGTTAGCAGTCGCATAAAGTTTGATTACAGAATGTCAGATCAACACTGATCTGATCAACTGCTTTGATCGAATTTTAGCCGAATCTATTTGATCCCATTCTTTGAACCTCGATCTCCTATTTTTTTTAACAAAAAGGTTAAAAATTTTAAAATAAAAATCATGAAAAATAGGGGAAAATAATTTTTCAAATTTTTCTTCGTTCATTATCTTATTATACACTTGTAGGGGTAAGGTTCCATGTTCCCCTAAGTATGTAACATTTTCCTTGTGAATTAATAAAAATTCAAGGGATGAGGCCATAGTTAAGTTTCAGACAAAACATAACTATTTTTCATGATTCTTTAAATATTTTTATTAAAAAATAGGGATCGGTCCTAATTGGATCAAACGATTCGATCAATCTGGGGTGGACTCATCTTTATCAGATCTTAAGAAGTCTGATCATTGAGTCTGACTATATGCGACGACTTCCTAAAGTGGCCGCATATATAATTAGGTTGTATGCAACGGCTCTTTGTGGTCATCACATATATTCGAATTATATGTGATGACCTCAAGAAGTCATCGCATATACTCTGACTATATGCGACAGCTTCTAATGGTTGCCGTATATAAACAATTTATATGCAACGGTCTCAAGAAGCCATCGCATATACTCTAATTATATGCGATGGCCTCTTGAGTCGTTGCATATAATCGATTTATATGCGATAACTCCTCTTAGCCGTCACATACAATCAGAGTATATGCGACAGCTTCTTGAGACCGTCACATATAAACTGCTTATATTCGACGGCTTCTTCTGACTATCGCATATACTCTCACTATATGCAACAACTTCCATTATCATCATATATAGCCATTAGAAACTGTCGCATATAATCAGAGTATAGGCGACGACTTCTTGAGGTCATCGCATGTATATATTCGTCACATAAAGAGATATATATGCGACGACCCCTCTTAGCCATCGCATATCGTTAGAGTATATGCGACGGCTTCATTTGTCGCATAAAAGCAAATTATATGCGACTAGTCCTCTAGTCGTCTCATATAGTTTGACTATATGCGATGACTTCTTGAGACCGTCGCATATAAATCACTATATGCGATGGTCTTTAGAAGTCGTCACATATACATTGACTATATGCAACTACCCTCGGAAGTCGTCGCATATACTCTGACTATATGCGACAACTAATAGGTGTTGTCGCATATAGCCCCATTAGTGATGGTCATCGCCTATATTGCGTCACAAAAAGTTAGGTTTCTACTAGTGGTTATGCATGATATAATAATATAGTAATAACACTAGTTGATTATTTTGTTAATTGCTATAATGATGTAAAATATCATTAAGTTAATGTGTTATTACATTAAGGCTAATAATAATTTATTAAGATGTTAATAATAATTTCACTATATTGCTATTGCTAATTACTATAGTAATTTAAAAATATAGTAGCATGTTAATTATCAAAGTAAAATAGTGATAATGCTATATTATTATAATTAGTTTAATCATAATTTGGTATAATCTCATTAATAAATTTGACCAAATTACTATGTTAATATTGTCATGTCTAAAGATAATTTAGTTTGGAATTATCATTAATTTATTATTACTATATAGTAACATTAATATGTTACTATATTCATTATTATGTTAATTACTATAATAATTTAGAAATTAACTATGTTAATTAATGTAGCATTATAGTAATACTATTTTAATATTTTATTATCTTAAATCTAAATAGTATATAATATATGTTAAATATATAAGGACATTAATAAAAATAAAATTATCTTAAAAGTGCAAAATATAGATAGAAAAAGTGGAGATAACTCATTCCATGAGTTCCTTTGGAATAAGTAATCTCCACAACTATCCTCATTTTTTAATTATTTTTATTCTCCTTAATCCCTGTTATGCGTAGAAAATATGCCAACACAGAATGAGAATAAATCATCTAGACAACCAGTTTTGTAACACCATTTGGTAACATCATCATTAAAATTGTGCCACATCAATAATTGAAATAAAAAAGTTAAAAACACCTCATAAATGATGAGGTTGTGGTACACTTTGATTGATGTGTTACTTTAATATGTTACCAAATGGTGTTACTAAACTATTTTTCAATCATCTATATTCTCACTTTATCCTAAAAACAAACGTGCACAGTGTCGATCCCTATTTGTCCGCCACCTGGCGTATTCGCGTTCTCTCTCTCTCTCTCTCTCCAAAGAGCTCTATTTTTCTTTCCGACTGGCACTGGCCACTGGGTACAAGCAAACCAGGTGCCGCTTCTCGCGGGAGCCCTGCTGAAAAGACTGAACCACCCCCAGCCAACGCACACGCCTCCTCTCTTTTCGACGCACCGGTTGATCGGACGGCCACGACCATGCGTGTCCCCCTGATGAACAAAGCCCTCTTTAACGAAGTACCGTCTCTTGAGTAGAAACTTAATTATTAAACCCACCACCATGTCCATACCTTAGCCTTCATAAGTACAGTTGTGGGCACCCCCATTAAAATTTTAATACTCTTTGACCCTTATCACATCCCTTATCGTTGTTTAGATCTCGACTTTCCCACCCCATATTTTGGTTCCATTCACGTAAATTAACACACAAAGTCGAAATTCTGATCGCCGGCGTAACTTCCCCATCACGACGTGGGCAGGTTTCCAGTTTCCTCATAATGGGATATGCAACTCAGTTAAAACATTTTACTCAAACAACTTTGGGGAATGTTGAGGCTTGGTTACGTGCTCGACTCTAGGGGGAGGAAGGTGAGTGGAAGCGTACAGCAGTCCACGAGCCCCACCGGCCAGGGTTGCCAGCCAGTACATGCACTCCTATCCCGACGCCTAGCCGTCACCGTCACGTAAGCGGGCGCCCTTTCACACTTGGCCGGCCTTAATCGGAGAACGGGGAGAGACGCCGCCCCGCCGGTAACCAGCCCCCTCGCAGCGGCGTAATACGCTCCGGCCAGAGATGGATAGCTTAACTGCTTAAGCCACCGCGTAAAACCCACATGCGACGCTATGCTGCTCGGCGGGGGACTTCGTCCGGTCAATGGCGTTGGAGGACGAACATATGTCCTATCTCATGCCTTCTTCCAACCGGCATCATGTTGCGGCACATTTGAATAAAAATTTTAGGCAAAGATGAACGAATCAAATGTGAATAGTGGCTTACTTTGGTTTGGTGGGAATCTTTAGATGGCCGATCTTGGAGGAGATGAGTTAGAAGAGACTATTTTATGACATATTTAAATGTGTCCCTCTGAATCACCTTTCTACTCCCATGGACTGTCTGTTCTTGATGTTAAATGTTGTAAAAATGCGATATTTTTACATCAAAGTAAGTGTCATCTAAAAGTTAGAAAAGGACGAAGAAAACTCAAGATTGTCACATCTAATCTTTTTTTATTTGGGTGAATTTGTTGCCCTCCCCCCCCCCCCCCAACCAAAAAAAGGGAAAGAAAGAAAAAAAAAAAGAAGGGGAAAAAATAGAAGAGAAGAAGAGGAATGAGTGTGGAAAGAGGAGACCAAATGATGAGTTCACACTATGACAACTCCAATTACTACTTGAACTTCAAATTAGGTAGTGTGGGAGACCCTCCTTGATTGTGAACATAAACTTGGCACGGACTCCATTTCTGCACTCTTTTGATTGTTTCTCCCCCTTAGAATTAAAATAAAGATAATAAAGTCATAAACCCATCTAACATGCCCACTTTTCAATAAAAAAAGAGACCAAACTTTGTAAAAACTTATCCAAGAATAAAACACCTTTATGAACCTTCTTTGTCCATTTACTTCCTTTTCTTTCTTTCCCTCGCCCACACACACCACCTTCCCTGTCATTTATGTCATTTTTCTCTTTTTTGTTCTTCCTCTTCCTTTCTCGTAAACCTTTGCTAAGTAAAATGCGATAGCTGCTTTAAAATGTTTACCTACCACTTGCCACACAAAATATATATTATACATCATTTTTGAAGTTTGAATTAGAATTTTTTTATCAATAAAATGGCATCAAGTTAGAAAAGCAAAAAACAAAAATTCCCAAACTCCTGTTAATTCCATCAACATCCGAAATCCTTTCTCAAAAGACCTCCTTCTAAATTTGAGCAGTTCCTTTCCGAAGAAGAAGCATGAATGAGAAGAACATGAAAACCAAACTCACTCGTTTAAAACAGAGGCGGAACCCCAAAAAGAAAAAGAAAAAAAAAAGCCAATAAAACGCAAATAATAAACCACGACGCGTGAAGAACGTGCTCTCGACACGTATTCACTTATCTCCGTCGTCCCCAAAATGCCCCGCAGGCTTTCCTATTGGGTTGCCACGAACGAATAAACAATAAAAAAGTAATCGTACTCCCCGAGGAACCCGCAGAGTACGGTGGGCACGATGTCCAAAGCCACGTACTCCCAGGATCGGGAAAAAAATCTGACCTGGCCGTACAGCGGTTCGTGCGAGGTGGGGCACTCCGCCCACCGTTCCCTACTTCTCTGCGCGAAGTATTATAATGCTCTCCACTTGTACACGGGGCCCAGTGTTCCGAGTCAACGGCCCTTCTGGGCCCCACCTGGTGCACGTAATCCCTATAATTTGACCAGTTGTTACTTCGTGATTTGGCTAAGTTTCTGACGAGATCATGATTAATAGGATCTGGCAAGCACCTGATTGGCGATAGTGGGGATTTTTAAGATTTTTGAAATTGTTGAAGAAGATAGCATGCGTGTGATTAACTTTAGGAAAATTTGCAGAAGTAACCCACATGAGAAATAGCAGAATTGCCATCCATGCAATCATATTAATATTGACAACTATGTAACGGAAAAATAAATGTGAAATTGACCTCGTGATTAATCTTTGTTTAAAATATAAAAATATTATCAAAATATTCGTTTAATAGTATACATAATGTTAGCTAAATATTGTACTTCTATAACTAAATGAGTAATGCTATGCTCCCGGCTGTGTCGGGAGCATAGTTTAGTTGGAGGGGCCGCGCGTCTCTCCGCGCACGCCGCGTGGAGGGCGCGGGCCCCCCCAGCATTTAATGTTGGTTTTTTTTTTTTTACAATTTGTGCACACAAATGATGTATTTGTGCACACAAATACATCATTTGTGCACACAAATAGTGCACAAAACCTAAAAAAAAAAAATTACATTAAATGCTGGGGAGCCCGCGCCCTCCACGCGGCGCGCGCGGAGGGATGCGCGGCCCCTCCAGCTAAGCTATGCTCCCGGCACAGCCGGGAGCATAGCATTACTCATAACTAAATACTCTTCTTGTCATACTCTTACTAGAAGGGAGAGGGAGATATGTGGGGTAGGATAGCAGGGTTAAAGTTGACATTTTGTAGGTCTAATTAACTTTTAAGTATAGTTTATTTACATCTATCTAACAGCATGTCACGTGATTTCATAAAATAGGGTTATTAGTATTGATTCGACTGCAAGGATGATAATTGTACAAAATTTTACAAGTAATGAGTTCTTCTCCCAAAATTTTTCTTAGCTTTTGGAGAGACATGATCTCAGATTGTAGTGCATCATCCCTCCCAGCTAGTTAAGAGGTGACGCACATACACAAACGTAATATCTTACACATTTCTGTTATGGGACGGATCATTGTGATACATATAATATAAATATATAGCAGTCTAATAACACAATTGAAGCATGGTACAAATCTTATATAACTTTACTGAGAGGAACTTCATTACAAAAGTACATAAGATTAAGAATACATAGTCTGTTCTTTTAACAACATGCCCCAAAAATTGCTACACAAAATAGCAATGCCATCACACCTCAAATTGGACCTTCGAGCACTACTAGTCAGGAGGATTTACAGCAACAAAGGGGTTGACCTTGACGAGAGAAATCACCTCAGGATGCTAATATGGAGACGTAATCAAGACAAAGACCCGAATTCTAAAAGAACCCAGTAGACAAATCAAACATGCAACTGTACCAAAGGGGTAAGAGCATAAAGTAGCTTATCAAGAATTAGAGATGTAAAAATTTGAACAAAAGAACATATAGCTTGCGGGCTCGATGGATTTCAAGTAAACAAAAGGGAATACATCAAATTCCAAAAATAGTCGGATGACAAGTATCTGAATTTATCAAAATAAATGGCATCATCAAAACTCTCGTGGGGATGCATATCATATAGCTAACCACCTGTTGAAATAAGATGTTCATATATACATAACTAAAAATGCCTAGCGAATTGAGCCTAACCACCCATGTTTAACTTGTGGGATGAAACCGTCGTCATAGCTGGCAACTTATATATGAGCCAACCATGAGATTGTCCTAACCACCCCAAAGAGGGAGCGAATTCAACTTACTTGCCAAGGATTTCAAATATAAAGTGCAAGTGAAACTTTTGGGTAGCAAGGTTCAAAGGGGTTAGAGAGGTTAAGAAACACAAAGAATGTCTTGGTTTGCCTAGCTTTAAAGTAGAAGAATCTAGCTTAAAGTTCCTTCCAGAGGATTAGATGGTCTCCTTCACCAAAACGCTGCTAAGGTCTCAAAGCTTTTGCCTTCAACTTGTTGTGTCCCTAGTTTTGATGATGTCATAAATCAAGTATAATGTCATAAATGTCTAACACAAGTTACTTTTATCACAGGAACATTCATAAAGATAAAGTCATCTTTCAGGTGTTGACACTGGGCACATCATATGTCAACACATTTGTATCAACGGAAGAGTTACTAAAGTTCAGTGATGTACATAAGGTCGACTCTATACAAAGGTTAGGTTGACACTCAAGAGTTTTTAGTAGTGCTGATATTCAAAGTATCATATGAGGTTGACACTACTCATAGAATAGGTCCACTCTAGCTATTTTTATAGCTAGCACTGAAGGGGAGGTATCAGATAAGGTCGACTCCAGATGAGCATCAGGTCGACAATAGTCATGTTTCTTGTGAACGTTTGAAGAGAAGTGTTGGCTGAGGTCGACTCCAGGTAAGGATGAGGTCGACTCTATCAGTCTGTCAAGTCGACTCTAATAGAAGGTAAGGTCGACTCTATCATCAGATGAGGTCGACACTACGTTGCTGCAAGGTTGACTCTACATCACAGTCAGTCAGTCAAAATCACAGTCACTTGGATGAGGTCGACTCTGGAGGGCATGGAGTCAACTCTATTGAAGATTTTTCACTGATCTAAGTTATGTCACATTGATATGCGTCGACACTATAATCAGGAAGCATAGACTCTATGACACTTGCTCTACAGAGACATAAAGTATCTGCCAGCACATTAGTTATGGGCACGTGACCCGAGACCCAATGGATGGGACTTCGGGTACACCTCACATGATTCTGGGAGATACTCTTATGGCGGCAAAGCATCTCCCAAGTTTTTGGGATTCTATTGAGGGGCCCACTGAAAAGATTCTGTGAATTAGATCAAAAGCGTGCGTCGCCCTCTGCAGTTGGGTATCACACATACAGGGAAAAGTGCAGTGATCTAAGAGTACGAAAAGTACAGAGAGAGAGAGCAAGAGCTTGAGGTCAGAGTGTAGCATACTTCTGTGTTGTCAACTGATCGTGAGAAGAGGATACTGGATCATCTCTTCTTCCAATATGAAGACTTGCTACTGATCAACTGAAATAGAGGATCAGAATTCATCTCAGATTCAGAGGCAAATTGATCTGTGTGTTGTGACCAGAAGATGAATTCGATGAACTCAAGCATGAATAAGTTGCAAATTGGAGCTCAAGAAGTCTTCTGACCAGATAAAACTCCAGAGCAGAGCTTTTGATATTTCTGCACTTCTTCAGACTTTTATTTAGTTTGTTTTTCTTAATTTCTTCAATTCACCACTCTGATTGGTTGTCTACTTCGATTGGAGTAGACGGATTTGATCCTACACTTGATGTGTTAGGATTGTGAGATTTGGGACAAATCTTGAAGCTGTGAATCAGCGGTTTGTTAAAGCTGTGTATCAGCAGTCTGTAGAAGCTGTGAATCAGTGACTATGTTAGAGTCTCACACATTTGAGTTGATAGTGAAGCCTCACTTGTTTAGTGAGGGGTGGACGTAGGCCTCCACACTGGAGCCGAACCACCTTAAAAATATCATTTGCACTTGTGTGGTTTGATATTCACTGCTTAGATCGTTTCATCAGATCAGATCCTAATTTCGAGGTTTTAATCTCTAATTGGTTTTAATTGGTCAATATCTATTCACCCCCCTCTAGATATTCCTTCTACACTCAACACAGCTTTATTCCCCAATAGAAGGAAGAAGGCTCACCGTAGGGTGGCAATGTGGGTTTAATAGGAGTTTAATTTAGAGTTGATCGATAACAACAAGAAGATTCAGTTACCTGACCGACATGCGGGTTATTGGGGTGACATAATCCCAACAGGGAAGATTGATGGGACTCAAAGTGGAAGGTTTAGAAAGGCATGCGACATATCTCTTAAAGAAAGTGTGATTATCTTGTCAGGCACTGATGTTAAAATCAGAAGTTTGACTGGTCTAAGGGCTAAGTGGAGTTGACTTCCAATGACGGTCAAAGCTGGAGCCAATGGCTCGATAAGAGTTAAAGTTCCCTCCGATTGGAAGACAATGGCCAAACTGATTAGAGAGCAGAACTTCGTCATATCCGAAGTAGAACTTTGTCATCTTTGATGTGGCTCTACAAGTCTTCAACAGCCAAAGTTTCACTTCAACTGACGTCAAAGACTTGAACATCAGTCGAAGCTCTACCTCAACAGAGACACACATCAATCTAAGTCTCATTTCGACTAGCGAAAAGACTTCTCCACCAGTTGAAGCTTCACTTCGACTGAAGCACACATCAGTCGAAGTCTCACTTTGACTGATGCAAAGACTTCTTCACCAGTCAAAGCTTCACTTTGACTAATGCACATATCAGCAAAAGTTTCACTGAAACACAAGAGTTCTTCATCAGTCGAAGCTTCACTTCGACTAAAGCACACATCAGTTAAAGTTTCACTTCGACTGGAACACAAGACTTCTTCATCAGTCTAAGCTTCACTTCAATTGACACACACATCAGTTGAAGTTTCACTTCGATTGGAACACAAAACTTCTTCATCATTCGAAGCTTCACTTCGATTGAAGCACACATCATTCGAAGTTTCACTTTAACTGGAACACAAGACTTAGCGATTAGTCGAAGTTCCACTTCGACTGAAGTACATGACTTAGGCTATGAGAACTTCTTCTAAGGATAAATTACATAATTACGCATGGTTAAACATAGGATATTACAATTCTACCCCCCTTAAATAAATTTCACCCTCAAAATTACAAAATTTACTTACCAAAAAGTTGGGGATAGCCTTTGTAACACCTCGCTTAGACCCGGTCCAGTTATACCATCTCTCATCGAGTCTAAGAGACGTGCTACATGGGGAACACACCCCGACATATATTAAATGTAGGTTGATTCATTCACAAATAAATAATAATGCAGCGGAAATAAAGCACAATTCATCAACTTTAATAATCAAGTCCATAGTCCGTCAAATAAGTCCACAATGCTATAAATAGTTCAATTACAATGTTCATAACATAAGCAAATCCTCACATACAATTATCTCTCAATCACACAATCACAATCAATCCTCTCACTCTGAATCCGATCCCGCTATCAAAGCCTCGGGATCTGCTGACTCACCTGAAATGTTAAGCAAGTATGAGTCTACAGCAAAGACTCAGCAAGCGACCCAAAAATGGATTACCAATCTAACATATACATAATGGTTTCAAAATATGTTATTGCATATAGAATTCAGCAACCATACTACTTGCAATATATACATTTATCATCCACATCTTAAGTCAAAAGTGAGTACAATTACTACTAGAATAAAGCATGTGTTTAAGACATGATCATAAGTTCACAGTGTTTATCCTTCCAAAAAGGTTTCAGATCTGATCATGATGATCTAAATTCAAGTATTAACATGGCACATTTATCATACATGGTTCTAAGAGTTTGCATATTAAGCATGATTTCAAAACATTCACCCGAACCGAAATAAGACAAGTATTACATGAAATCTTTATGGAGCTGAAAACAAACTTTGTTCATAACATATACATATGTACGAATTTTGCCAAGACATAGCCCAAACCATCCATTAGATGTCAGATAGACACATGACATATACTCATCAGCTAGGCAATTAGTGATAGAGTCTTGGTTATTGCACAATACCAGAGGAAGCCCTCCCCACCTTAACTAATGGTACTTGTCAACCTTCAGGATTCCTTCCCATGCCCTTGGAAATATATAACATATTAAACATTTTCGTAGGGGCATTACTATGGTCCTATTCCAGATTACTTCTATGGTGGCAGTCCACGAAGATCAAAATGCCGGTTTTTCTTCCACCTTCTTAGAGACTTGGAGAAAACTCCCCAAACTGGTTCCAAGAAGCAAACCTATCCTTTTTATAAGGGATTGGCCTCTCCAAACCCTTCCCACGAAGTAAGATATGTAACCCCCGACGTTACCAAAATTCTAGTCCCTTACCATAACTCTACCAGAGCTGGACTGCGGGAATCTCACTGTCAGTTCCGGAAGAAGTAGACATCAAGGTTTACTGCCGTTTACACAGAGTAGACGTCAATAGATATGGACATTTACCTGAAGTTGACGGCAAGGGATGTTGCCGTTAACCTACTGTTGACGATAGTTGATGTTGTTGTTAACCTACTGTTGACGGTAGTCGATATTGCTGTCAGAAACACAGGTCAACCTGCATCAACTTGAGAACAGACTATTCCACCTTACAACATACTAAACTATACACATATATGCACAGAAATTTTTAAACACACAATAAAATAAACATCATTTGAAATTTAAAAACTACAAGGAAAATTTTAGGATATCACACTCTCTCCCCCTTAAATAATCTTTGTCCTCGAAGATTGAGTCTAAGAAAACTCACCGAAAAGATGTGGGTATTGCATCTTCATTCCTTCTTCTAACTCCCATGTTGCTTCTTCTTGTGCAAAATTTCTCCACAAAACCTTCAATAAGGGAATTCTCTTGGACCTCAAATGCTGCACTTTATGGTCCAGAATCTTTATAGGCTGCTCCTCAAAGGATAAATCTTGCTGCAAATCTGCTGGCTCATATGTGAGCACATGAGATGGATCTCGTATATACCTTCTTAGCATAGAAATGTGAAACATCAGATGAATGTTTGCCATAGATGGTGGTAATGCCAATTGATAAGCCACATTTCCAACCTTCTTCAAGATCTCAAATGGTCCAATAAACCTTGGATTCAACTTTCCACGCCGACCAAACCTAATCACCCCTTTAGTTGGAGAGACCTTAAGGAATACATGTGCTCCCATCTCAAACTCCAAATCCTTCCTTCTATTATCCGCATAGCTTTTCTGCCGGTCTTGAGCTGCCTTTAATCTTTGCTGAATTAACTGAATCTTACTAAAAGTTTCTTGCACAATTTCAGGTCCCACCAAGTATTTATCACTAGCTTCTTCCCAACACAAAGGTGATCTACAAGGCCTACCATACAAAGCTTCAAATGGAGCCATACCTATGCTTGCATGGAAACTATTATTATAGGCAAACTCCACAAGAGGTAAATGTTTTTCCCAATCACCCTTCCAATCTAGGGCACATGCTCTCAACATGTCTTCAAGAGTCTGGATTGTCCTTTTAGATTTCCATCTGTCTTTGGATGAAATGTTGAGCTAAGCTTCACTTGAGAACTAAGAGCAACCTGCAAACCTTGCCACAACCTTGAAGTAAATCTTGGGTCTCTATCTGAAATAATAGATTTTGAAACCCCATGCAATCTAACAATATTATCTACATAAAGTTTCGCCAAACTCTTAATAGATTGCTTCTTCTTCATAGGTAAGAAATGTGCAGTCTTGGAGAATCTATCCATAATTACCCAAATGGAGTCATTGCCCCTAAAAGACTTGGGCAAACCAGAGACAAAATCCATAGTAACCTCTTCCCATTTCCATAACTGAATGTCAATCTTTTGCATCAAACTTGATGGCCTCTGCCTTTCTGCCTTCACCTACTGACATGTCAAACATCTAGCCACAAAATCAGCCACACCTCTTTTCATGCCTTGCCACCAAAAAGTCCTTTTTAAATCTTGATACATTTTGTTACCACATGGATGTATAGAAAACTTGGACCTGTGAGCCTCTTCTAAAATTTACTTTCTAACATCAACAATATGTGGTACACATACTCTATGCTGAAATCGGATAACACCTTCCTCATCACGAGCAATGCCTGCCTTTCCTATCATTTCTAGCAGTCTAGGATCATCCTTTTGACCTTCCATCACACTATCTAGAAGAGAAGACCTGATAGTCAACTAAGCCACAAAAGCTTGGCACAATTGTGACTTAATTTCTACAAAAGCACAAGCTGCATCTTCTATCATCTTCCAATCCTTCTGCATTGTTGCCCTCTTCCTACTAAGTGCGTCGGCTACCACATTAGCCTTGCTCGGGTGATAATGCAACTAAAAATCATAGTCCTTTAAGAGCTCAATCCATCTCCTCTGCCTCAGATTTAGCTCCTTCTGCGAGAATAAGTACTTAAGATTTTGGTGATCAGTGAATACCTCAAACTTGACACCATACAGATAATGTCGCCAAATGTTCAAAGCATGCACTACCGCTGCCTGTTGCCCAGTTAGGTAGCCCAGAGGGGGGGTGAATGGGTCTTTAAAAATTTATCAACTAATACCTATTCACTAAAAATGTTCACAGAGAAATACGCTTCGATGGATGTTAGTTATAGTTAGAATAATCAACAATCACACAGAGAGCAATCACACAACACAAGAATTATCCTGGTTCAGATCTCCTCTCCTTAGGAGTCCTACGTCCAGTCCCTGAGCAATATCTCAGGATTTCACTACCAAGGGTATTGTCCCCCTTAAGGACCCTTACACCCACCCGTAGCTGGTCTTCCTTCACACGAAGGGAAATACAAACACCCTGGATGACCCCACCAGGTCTTCCTTCACACGAAGGGAACACACATAGAAACAAGTAAGCATGAGATTAAGTCCCTAGATCAAGCTTTGACAAGCCAAGATCTGAAGCTAGGGACTGAGAGCAATGAGATCTACAACCAAAAGCTCACTCTCAGATCCAAATAAGCTCTCTCAAAAATCTACAAACAATACAGAGAGCAAAGAGCTAATCTAATGGAATGAGGCTTGGCTCTTTCTTGAGAACTCGTAGAAGACTTGATGATCAGAGTGTTTTTCTTTTGTAGTGACTGTCGTTCTCTATCTCTCTATCTATTTGGAGCTACTTTCTTCAATATATATATCTTCAATTTGAAATCTAAACGTTGAAGTATCCGTTGCCTCTAGCTTTTCGCGAACGTTAGACTGAGTGGCACTTGGAAGCTTCCAGTCAGCAGTCCTTTATCCATTTGTACACGCAAAGAGATAGGATCTTCTGAAGTGTCCTTTGGCTTCTATAAGGTCCAACGTTGTGAGATGAATAGCTGACAGGGACCTGCACACAAAGCAAGCTAGAATAATAGACAGCTGGACTGTCTCGTGTTGTCAGTCAACGTTAGTGTGAATATTCATCAAAATAGTAATGCTATTTTGCTGTTCTAAAAGATGCATACAGGATAGACACGATAATGGACAATATCGTCTGCATGCATGCAGTGATACGTTCAGTCTTCATTAAATGCACAGCTGATAGAAGGATATGTGCGAAGACTTTGACTATTCAACCCTTTGAAAGGACAAGTCATTTATCAAGTTGATTAATATGAAATAGATGCATTTATGACTTATGAAATCGTTATGCAACCAAATAGTTATCACTTAAGAGCAAATCGTTATGATATATGAAAGAATTGTAGTGATCAAGGTGATATAATCAAATTGTTATGAGATATGAAAGAATCATTGTGATCACTAAAGAAATCGTTATGAGATATGAAGGAATCGTTACGACAATAAAGAAATCTTTACTATGACTAAAGGAATCATTACGACAATAAAGAAATCGTTACGATGACTAAAAGAATCGTTACGACAATAAAGAAATCATTACGATGACTAAAGGAATCGTTACGACAATAAAGAAATCGTTACGATGGGAAGATCATTGCGATCACTTAAAGGAGTCATTACGATGACTAAAGGAATCGTTACGAAAATAAAGAAATCATTACGATGACTAAAAGAATCGTTACGACAATAAAGAAATCGTTACGATGACTAAAGGAATCGTTACGACAATAAAGAAATCATTACGATGACTAAAGGAATCGTTACGACAATGAAGAAATCGTTACGATGGCAAGATCGTTGTGATCACTTAAAGGAGTCGTTACAATGACTAAAGGAATCGTTACGACAATAAAGAAATTGTTACGATGACTAAAGGAATCGTTATGACAATAAAGAAATCGTTACGATGGCAATATCGTTGCGATCACTTAAAGGAGTCGTTACGATTACTTAAGAAGTCGATGCGCAAAGCAAATCATTATGACAACTAAAGAAATCCTTATGATTACTTAAGAAGTCGATGTGCAAAGCAAATCGTTACAGTTCTACTATAATCGTTATGATTTATAAAAGAAACTGATGTGTACTTAGACAAATATGCTTCTACAGTATGAAGATTCTTACCTATTTTGGCTTGTTTTCCTTTGATCTTATTTCCTGTGCTTAAGACTTGTAGAAAATAGGTTAGTGACCTTAATCAAGGGTTTGATAATTATCAAAATAACATAGTTTTGTTAATCACCAAAATAGAAATGTAATTAATTTAAATTACATGGGGATAGATTGTTCATCAATCTCCCCCTTTTTGGTGATGACAAAACTTCAACAAACTTCAGCAAATAGCACAGATAAGTCTACATTTAAATTCTGAAATTGTTTACAATAGTTCACCATATGTATTCAGAGCTTGCAATAGTTCTCCCTCTTTTTGTCATTAAGCAAAAAGATACAAGGAAGGATAAAGAAGAGAGAAACATCTGAATGAGAAAAGAGACAACAATTGTATTCATTTAATGCTGTGGAGGTACAGAGAGATAAAAGGCAGGAGAGAGGAGGGAGGCATAGTGAGAAATGGTTTACCATGCCTTCTCTTCCTGCTTCTCAAACATTTGGCGAAAGACACCAGGAGCAGGAGAGTACTATGGTCCCATGGAGGGAGCCATCTTCTTGACATGGAGAGCTAACCGTTCATCAAGGAAATTGGCATAAGCATCTCTATCAAGGGAGACTTTGTAGAAGGTCACTGTCCCAAAACTGGCACAAGCAAGGAATTGATCAACTGAAATGGGATAGAGGTTCTGCTTGGCCTTCAACTCCTGACAAAGGGCTACATAGACTTTATATCTTTCAACCCAAGTCCTGAAAGGATCCTGGTTCAAGTGAATAGAATTCTTGTCCAAGAATGTAGCTGCAGAAACTAGAGAGTGACCTTCCCTGGCCTGGGATTCATTAAGATCTGACAGCTGCTGAGCAGAGAGAGGGTAAAATTTGGCCCAATCTGAAGGGGTTAATCTCTCACATTCTGACAGAATGGGAGCAAGAACCTCAACACTGACATGGCCCTGGTGATATTCTCTGAAGAGAAATCTATGAAACACAACTAGAAAGCCCTTCTGTATCTTAATTCGGCCCATAACTCTGGCAAAACGTTCAAAAATTATTGACCCAACAGATGATTCCATTACCAGAGAGTGAATAGGTGGAAGCAAGATTTCCACTGGCACCTGAAGGGTGGCAAAATCTACTTGGATAGCCTCTGTGTGGGCTATGGCTGAACCAAGTGCGCTGATGGCCTGCTTAAATTGACTGAATTGGACCTCAGGGAGTCGATGGACATATCTATAGTTGTTGAAGAGTTGGAAGTGCCTGGCCATCTTGATCTCCTTCTGAATGAATGGGGCCCAAAAATTTTTGTGATGAATTTGGAACCATTCTGAGAGAGTCAGGGAATGGTCCCTTGGAGGGAATCTAGCAGACTTAGCTAGAAGAAATTTATTGTACAACTTTTTGTGCCCCCTAGTCCATTGCTCTTCAGTCTCGGAATGAGCAATAGAGAAGATTTTGAATTTTTCCGATTTGGTTAGAGAGGTATAGGGTAGAATGACATTCAAGTGGTCTGAAAGGTTAAGAAAAGGAAGGTTGATGATAGTAGCAAAAACAACCTTCTGAAGATATTCTCTGTACAGTGGTTTATTTCTGTTGTCCACTGTGAGAGAAAACCACAGAGGGGGATAGCTAGGTTCAGAGAAAAGAGAGGAGGATTTCCTCTTCTTAAGAGCAGAACTAGAAGAGTCTGCCCTATGGATATGATGCCCAACCTTCAGTACATACCGGAGGATGACTTCTTCAAACTCATCCTTGACTTTCCCAAGATAGGGAGATTCAAGTTGAGCATCCTCAGGAATTATAGTAATGAAAGAGGGTAGAGGAGAAGGATGTAGGAAGGAGTGTGAGGTAGAAGGTGGGATATCTGATGGTCCAGAGGATGGTGGACCAGAAGAAGAGGAGGCTCCAGCTAGTGAGGAGTCTGGAGGAACCGCAAAGATAGATGGAGGTGGAGGAATGGTTGTTGAAGAGATAGGAGAAAAGGTGGGTTGAGAAGAGAAAGGTGTAGGTGATGAGATGGTTCTGGGTTGTGGTTTCTTGAAGGTTTGAGGTGCAGGTGGAGCTGTGGATGATGAAGGTGGTGATGGAGGTACTGGAGTCTGAGTGGAGGAAGAAGCTGGGGGCTCAGGAGCTACAACTTCTTCTTCTTCTTTAGCTACTTGCTACACAGACTCTGACTCCAAAGGCCCTGATGGCCCTGACACCTTCTCAGCTAGCCCTGAAGGCCCTTGCACTTGCTCAACTGGCCCTGATGGCCCTGAACCACTGACCTCTGCTTGTGAACTAGCTGCTGCCGGCCCTGATGGCCCTGCCGCTTGCTCATCTGGCCCAGATGGCCTTGGAACATCTTCTTCAATTCTTTGAGCAGCAGGAGGTGGAGGAGGAGGAGGATCTTGGGCTCCAACTGCCTTCAAAATCTCAGAAAGCATTGTCTTCATACTTCCTAACTCCTTATTGAACCACCTTACAACATTCTTTACTTGAGACAACTCCTTGGATGTGGATGCCTGGCTCATGAAAATAGAGTTTACATCAGACTGAACTGAGCACAAGATCTCCCCTAGAGCATCCAATCTTTCTATGATAGGCTTCAAATTAATGACAAATCTTTGTCTCTTCTGCCTTTGAAAAGGAGAGTTTGCAATGAGAGGGACATCTAGTATTGTTGCTGCTTTTCCTTTCTCCCTGGCCTGGACCACTGGAGGCTGCTGATCCTGGTCATCTTCTGAATCTAATGAACTAGCAGTCTCTCCTTCTCTGAACTGATTCTCTGGGGGGTTTTCATTTCCCTCCCCCTGAGTCTCACTGCCCTTTTCAACACCAACTTCTTCTTCAGCTGTCATAATCTTCATAGGAACATTGGGTTATGCTGCTGTTGCTGCTTCTTCTTGGACTGGGAGGTCTTCTGAAGGAACTTCAGTGTGGCCTGATGCCACAACACTTTCTCCTTGAATATCCTCTGCTACTGAATGCTCCCCTTCAATGAGAGCATCTTCCATCACTACATCTACTTGAACTGATACTTGCTTCTGCTGGCTTGGAGCTTCTTCCATGACCACTTCTTCAGTGTGGCCTTCTGCCACAGATTCTGCTACATGAGACTCACTTACCACTTGCTCCCCCTGAGAAATGGAGTCCAGTGAATTCCTAAGTAAAGTGGCTACTTGGGAAGATGGAAGAGGATCCTCTGGAGATTGCCCAAAGGGCTCAATGAAGTCAGGAAGAATGTCCTCAATCCTTCTGCTGGCTTCTTCCTCTGCTACTGCTGGCACTGCTGCTGCTGGAACTACTTGATCAATTGTTGCTGCTTCTGGCTCAACTACTACCGCTGCTTCTGCTACTGGTTCTAGGTCCTCTTGGGCTTCAACAATGATGGCTTCACCCTCAACTGCACCAGTCTTTGATCATACACCATTCACAACTGAAAATCCACTCTTTCTCAAATTTCTGGACCTGATGGCTTGGCCCATTTTCTCAGAAACATCACCAACTACGCTATTGCCAAAATGCTGGAAAATTCTTGTCAATAGATGGGCATAAGGTAGTGAGATATTCAACTTACTCTTAGTGTCCCACACCTGAGAACTGGCAAACTTCATCCTCTCAATTATTAATTCTGTAGTGTTAATTTCCTGGTTCTAGATGGCCCATAACATCAGGTCTGAATCTGCCCTGGCGTAGGTAGAGAAAGATGCACTCCTAGGAATAATAATCTGACAAATAATGAAGTGCAATAACCGATTGAACGCACTAAGCTGGTTGATATCCAGCTTCCCATCCTTCAGCCTAAATTCTGGACCAATAATCCCTAGCCCCTTGACTTGAGTGTCCACAGAGTGGACTCCTCTGTGACCAGTGGTGGAGACTTCAAATAGAGAGGCTAACAAATCCCTGGTGATCCTGATCTGGGTAACCTTGACCATGGATGTCAAGGTCCCATCAGCCTCAGTCTTCAAACAAACACAAAAAGCTTTCACAAGATACGGATAACTTACTTCAGACAGGGTTGCAATCTTCGTCCATTTTAACTTCTGCAAAGCTTCAACTAAACTACCCATGCCATTTTTCTCCAGGTCTGCCAAATCTACTGCCTTGTGACCACAAAGCTTAGCCTTGACTGACGCGAACCTAGCTTGCTGATCTGTGGTGAGGAACGCAGCTCCGTAGCCCCCAACGGTGCCGAAAACGGTTGTAGAGGCCATGGAATCTAGTAGGGAAATGTTCTGGAGGACTGGAAGGGTGATTGAGGAAGAACCGCTCAAGAAATTTCTGGCGGGAGAGGTTGAAGGCTTTAAATCTGAGGAAAGTCGATGCCGAGGTCGATAGGGTATCGCCTCAGGCAGAAGGACGAAAGGGATAAAGAGGGAAGATGAATCGTTCCCACACAGATTTCAGGATTTGAAATAAAGGATAAAAGCTTTTTCTAAATGGGATGTGCCTTTATGGCAGAAAACGACAAAACTCCAATTTGAAAGAAATAAATAGTTACAAATAACGAACCTGTAATCACGGGGATTGTGCACCCCCCTAATACACAAGCAAGTATTAAATCTAATAGTATGGAAAGAGGAATGTGATCGCCACCTAGATAGTTGCCGAATAAACGACGAAGATGTGGGCTAACTATGCTAGGAAAGGGATAGAGAATAGAAGTGGACCTGGTATCGCGGCAGGATTACCTGTCGCGACGATACTGATAACGTGTCGCCCTTGGAGGAGGGAGCATGGTGGGAACGAACCTGGGGGTGGTTTTTAAACCCCTAGGGTGTATAAAAAACGTGGGAATGGGAAGGGATGCAACCTATCTAGAAATGAAATAAAATGCATGAAGATAAAGGAAGAAAAGGGAGGAAGGAATGGATGAGCCCCATGTGGGGCGACTCCCTGTCTTGTGATGGCATCCAAGTCTTGTGCAAAAGCTCCTGCAAGAAGTGGGGGTCGCCATCCTCACGTTCCATGCTCCATGGATGTGAAATGAGCAAGCTTTTGAGGTGGGAATGTGAGGAAAATGAGAGGGAATGGGAGGGCTACGAGGCTAAGTCCAACTCAGTAGAGAATTCGGCAGCCCTTTGGGGTAAAAATGGGGCTCTCCCGTTCATGAAGAGAGGGCCTTGCTTTTATAGAATTTTTGAGTGATTAATCAAAATGAGAGATAAAACCCATTGAAATTCGCATGGGAGAGTCCAAGGGAGCTCCAAGAGAGTCCCCAAGCCCTAAACCTCGCCCCAAGGGGTTGAGATATTTCTTGGAGATAAAGATAAAGCCTTGGGCGGATAAATAGGAGGTGGTTGCGGAGGCTAACAAGCACAGCTGTTGTCGCGACATATTGTAGGGCCGTGACTTTCTAACCCGACGGCCCTAGATGTCACGACAATATGCCCACGTGCATGAATATGCATGGGCTGTCGCGGCGGCCTCTGGCGTCGCGACACAGTAACGCGATGCTACGATACGCTACATCAAGAAAATTAATTATTTACGAATTATCAGCCAATCACATGAAAGGATAAGAGTCATTTAGGCTTAAGGACTCTCTCCAACTGACAATGGGTGGGATTTCATGGAAATTTGAGTTGTTAATGGGTTCAAAACAAGGCTAATGATGGGCTCAAGGTGAGTGACCAACTAGGGGCTCACTAGGATAGCAAGAAATATAGTTCAACTTATAAGTCAGAATCGGGTGTCTACAGATTTCCCCTCCTTGGCTTCCACTTTGTAAGGAAACGAAGCGGAAGTGTAGTGGAGGTGTCACAAAGTGACGGCGGAATGGAAATGATGCGGAGTGGACTGAAAAGATGGGAGCTAAGGTAAAGAGACACCCGATCTAACCAACAAGCAATTGGAACTTTCGTGAAAGCCCTGAGTTAGCTGCTCGAGCAGAATGCAAAGAAAAATGCAAGTCTGGACGAGAAGGAGAAGAAAGGGATGATCAACCCCTCGATTGAGAGGTACCCTAGCCGATTGGCCTGCAGGTTTCGCTCTTGAGGGACATATACGTGCTAGGCAGGTAACTCATGACTCTGTCCTAGAAGCGGTTCGCAACCAAAACGGATCAAAAGAATAAAATGAAAACAGGATAGGTAATCCAGACAGGGAAATTCTTGTCAAATTGACAGGAACAACTCACTCAGAGGCAAACCTTCCGATTCAGAGTAGAATAAGATTTCTTGTTTGAAGTATGAAGGATAATTGGGCACTCAACAAGTGCTCATCAATAGTCAAGAATGAGTCAGGAAAGCTCAAAGTCCTACATGATGCATGCTGGGCTAAAATAAAAGAAATCATCAAAATAAATGCAAATAAAAGGAGAAAATACAAAATATATCAAGGATAATATTGTTAAGCCAAATAAGAATGGGTCAAGAGACTACCTACAACCGCAGTGCAGGCCTGAATCTATCGTCCTCGAACTTACTTAACACAACGGCCTATCCAACGATTAGTAATGCGCACCTAGATTATCACTGTTTTTGATAAAGGGGAACTCAAATCCCAGAGCACATTGAGAACCAGCCGGTCCTTGAAATGACATAATAGGTAGAATACCATATAGTAATGCAGGGAGTAAGGAATGAAATACTTACCTGACTTACCTGTGATGTCCCTTTTTGTGATTTTTTTTGTTTTTTTGTTTTTTTGACAAAATAGACATAATAAGCACAAAAATGACAATATATACATAAACATAATCGAACAAGCAAACATACTATGCACATACATGGAAATAACACACAAGGTAGAAAGGCGACGCCTTTGGAGACCGCGACATAGCCGCGTCACTCCGCCATGTCGCGACCTTGTCGCGTCATATCGCGGCGTCGCGACTCAAACCGAATCCTGAAAACGCAAAAGACCCATGTTTATCTCTATCCTAAGACTCCTAGAACTCCATTAGGACTCCTAGACCTCTCCTAACCTTATCCTAACACCTAGTTACGGGATTGTGATGGGTTTGCACCTCCTAGAGTTCTATAAATAGGGGAGTTTAGGGTGCTAATCCCGCAGCTTTCTCCCTCCTTCTTCTCTTCTTCTATTTTCTCTCTCCTGTAGCCATGAAAAGATCATATTCTACCTTCCAAGAGGAGATACCTCCTTACACCGGTCCCAAAGAGGCGCGGGAGTCTTATGCTGATCTCCAGCAGCTCTCTTCTAACCCGGGGCACATATGCATGCGCCCGGAGCTCCAAGTAAGTGCTCTTTCTTCTTCTAACATTTGAACTTTTGCCTTGTTTTGCTCTGTTTTCTTCTTCTTCCTCCCCCCTGTTCTCAACCTTCCTTCTCCCATATCTCTTCAGATTCTTCCTGGCCAAAGGAGATTTTCCAAAGTGCCATGGTTATCTCCTATGATAGAGCTACTTCCGCCTGCCTCGATCCGTCACTTGAAGGAGTGGGGATTGTCCACCGTGCTTGTGCTAGCCAAGCAATACCACAAGATTGTGCATGTGTGGGACAACATTACGGCGTTGGTGGAGCTATGGCATCCCCAAACTCATACGTTCATCTTCCCCAAATTTGAGGCCACTATCCTATAGACGCGAGATTTGGCCCATCCCCGCGTGGTTCTATGGCCCAATAAAGCCCGTTTGACCATTTATTGACTTGCCTCAGATGCCATGTAGACGGCAGCATCGATTGCTGCTAAATACATGTTAATGGCAAGAGCCCTGGTTGTTTACTGATGTTGGCGCCCACATCGGTGGACGCCTGCATGGTATTGGCGGTAGGATCTGTTGACGTCAACATGGTTTACCAGGTCTGCGCAACTATCCCGAGAATCTAGCCCACTTGCGCCATTCCCTCGCCCATGCAGCGCATGGAGCCGTTCCCAACGGGCATATGGGCCACCTTGGCACCCCATTGACCCAGTAAAAATCCTACTTGGCCTCTCCTCATTGGTTGGAGCTTTAATACATGGATTTCCAAGTGTGCAAGTGTGTTTCTTCACACTTGAGCATCCAAAGCCTCTGAACTCCGACCCCACTGTCTATTTAACCCCCCCTTGGCCTTCTAAGTGAGGGGGGAGAGGCTGGACGTCCATATGCTGCCACTTTGAGAAAAGAGAGAAAGTTGCACCCCACATTCCATTATTCCTCTTCTCCTTTCTCTCATCACTTGGGACATCTAGGATGCTTCATCCCGAGCTGGAGGAGCCCCACAAGGAGTCGGCAGCGCCACAACAACGAGGATCATCTCCCTCCTCTTCCTCTCTTTCCCTTCCTTTCCCTTTAGCTTTTGCATGTTACAAGCACATTCCCACACACTCTAGGCATGTAGGGCACCTCCCTACACACCTAGAAAGGGGTTTCCCAACCAAAAAATGGAGGGAAGAAGGGTGGTCATAACACTTGGCCATCCCTCTTCTCAAGCCCGTAATCGGTACGGGACTCTCCTTTTGAGTCTTTTTAGTTTTCGTTCTGAATGTTTTCTGCACTCCTCTTAGTCTAATAGAGTCTCTTGTGTGGTAGGAATACTTTGAAGAAGACTGTGGAGCTCTCTTCCTTTGGCCGGTCGAAGGAGGAGAAGTCGGGATCCTACACTCATTCGCTGCGCGAGGCTACTGCACCAACGTGATCATAACCTCTCCTTGGGCACAGGTAAGGCCCTGGCGATCACAAACATCTCTCTCCATTTCTGGTTTTCTTTATTTTCCTCCTCAGTCAACTGGGGAGTCAACGAGGTCAACCAGTGACCCATCACCGCCAACGAGAGCCTAGCGACGTTCGTGAACCACCAGAGGATCCCACAGTTTGACGGGGGTACGGGAAACGCTTTGTCCATAGCTCTTTTCTGGCGATCATGGTGGGACAAGCACTGCTGCTGCGGTCTGTCTATATCTAGGTAAATGTCAAGAGATCTTGCCATCCACCCAGGTAAGCGTCTATCGTTCTTGCCGTTTATTTCCTGTAAACATCCATATAGGTTGTCGTTTGGTCTGTGTTAGCGTCAGTCGATCTTGCCTTCAGTCTACTTCTGATGAACTACGCGTCCATGTCCATGCCATTTAGTTCACAGAACTCTATTTTTTGTCTGATTTGATTTGATTTTGCTTTCTGTTTGCTTCCTGTTTGGTTCTAACAGTCCTCAGTCACGGGGAGTTCCTTCTTCTCATCTATTCTAGCCTCCACTCACATTTTAGGACAGCCCTTCTTTGGTTTACAACCTTTTACTCGGGGATTCCCTCTCGGGTAAATCAGGTTGGTTCCAAGGAAAACTCTGTAAGTCCCTAAATTCTGTGGATTCCCTCATGGTACGGGGCAGGAAGACCTTTATCTTCCTATCTTAGACTGCCTATTCACCGAGATTTGAGAGAGGAGCAAGAGAATTGGCCTTTTCCACAAGCTTAATTAACACACAATTATGACATTTAAAACTTTGGGGACGTTGTTTGACAACATTGTTTGGTAGAAATCCAAATTCCTTCTAAAAAACAGTGAAGTTAATCAACTTAACCATTCTAAAATCGGTAGGTTGTGTGCTAATGGATGCTTGGTTGAATTCTTTGAATATGGCTGATAATCCGGCCTTTGAGTATGAGGACAATGTCCATGAATTTGTCGGAATGGTTGACACTAACAATCAGCCTGAAGGGTCTGTTCAGTCCTCCTCTCAAGCCGATAATGAGGAGAGTGTGAGTCTTAGGGTCAACCCCACATACGCCCAAGATGTTCCGAAGGACCCCAAATTCTCCAAACTTCTCTCTCGCTATTTGCCCGAGGACATCATCTCAATGCTTTCTAAGCATACTGTTCGGGAAGCAGCCTCTCCTTCTGCTCCATCCCCATCTCCTTTCTATGCTTCTTCATCTAGGCCCTCTCCTAGGCCTGTCACCCCTTCCCGGGCTCCTATTTCTCCCATTCCTACTCCTCTTCCTCCCACTGCTTTAGCCATCCCTATTCCTCCTCTTCCTCCCACTACTTCAGTCCTCCTCTCAAGCCGATAATGAGGAGAGTGTGAGTCTTAGGGTCAACCCCACATACGCCCAAGATGTTCCGAAGGACCCCAAATTCTCCAAACTTCTCTCTCGCTATTTGCCCAAGGACATCATCTCAATGCTTTCTAAGCATACTGTTCGAGCAGCAGCCTCTCCTTCTGCTCCATCCCCATCTCCTTTCTACGCTTCTTCATCTAGGCCCTCTCCTAGGCCTGTCACCCCTTCCCGGGCTCCTATTTCTCCCATTCCTACTCCTCTTCCTCCCACTGCTTTAGCCATCCCTATTCCTCCTCTTACTCCTTTACCTCCTTCTACCCCAACTCCTCCTCCTGTCTATCCATCTTATGCTCAGCCCTCGCCTCCTGCTCAATCCGAATCCATTTCCCGATCGGAGATGGAGGGTCTTGTTAGGAGACTCTTGGCTGAGTCTCTGTCCCTCTCCAAGCCTCATTCTCTCCAGAACTACTGCAAGCTCCCTAATGCTTACTTCCCTCCGGGTTTTAAGGCCCCCAAATATCGCAAGTATGACGGGACCACCGACCCTCAATTCCACCTTACTGGCTTTACCATGGATTCCCATCGGTGGTTATACGATCGGGTTCTTTTAGTTCACCTCTTCCAACAATCGTTAGAAGGGGAAGCTTTGAGGTGGTTCACCTCCTTACCCGCATCAGACCTTATCAATTTTGACGTTGTCTCCGAGCGATTCATCTCACATTTCTCATACATGGCCACCCAAGTCCCTACACTTCCCGACTTGGTAGTAGAAAAGATGAAGCCGGACGAAGACTTTGTCACCTTTGCAAACCAATGGAGATCCATGGCTTCAAGAGCCGACATATCCATCCCGGAGTCCCAAGCCATAACCATGCTAGTTACCAATACCACCCCTTTGTTTCGATCCATCCTCATGCTAAGTGAGTTCCCCTCCTTTGCACATCTTTATAATCGTGTGAGGGTGGTTCAGAACCAAATCAAAGATTCTTCCCTTCCACATTTCTTTGTGGGGAAACCCAAGGGACATAAAGCTCCTGTGGCACCTACCACCGAGAGGGTGACCGTCAACGAATTTTTCAATGCTTGCAGTCAGTCTTTGAGGCCTCCCAACAAGTCCTCCAATCCTCCTCCCAACCCTCCTTCTAATCCTCACCAGTTCCTGTCACACCCCTCTAAGCCTTATTCCGCTGTTCCTCCTCCTTCAGGCTACACCCGGCCTGGTCCTAAATGGTCTCACTACCCTCCTCTCCCTGAGACCCTTGAGGACGTATTCTTCGCCCTCATGTCATGTGATGCTATTCGGCTCCCCCCACAAAGGGAAAGCGTCAATCTGAGGGTGGACACCTCAAAATACTATCCTTATCATAGGGCTCCCGGTCATGATATTAACAATTGCTTCACCTTCTGTGACTGGGTATATGACATGAACGATCAGGGAAGAATTAACTGGGAGGACGTCAAGGTAGCCATTGCCAAGTCTAGGTATACCAAGAAGGATCTGGGTATTGTCCAAAACCCTCTCCCCAACTACCAGAGCAACAAACCCTCCTCCTCTAGGTCCCAGGAAAGTGTCCACACCATGATGCATTCGGAACCCCGGGTCGTGAGGAGAGAACAAAAGTGGGGGGTAGAAGGTTTTGAACAATAGTACCCATGTTCCTCTGTAGAATCCGAGGAACCCTCCACCACTGTAGACGCCATCTTAGAGGAACGGCCCTTAGTTCTCGTTCGACCCACCCAACAAGAGGCCTACCCTCCTATTCCCCCTGTCTATGAGTCGTCTACCCCTAGATCCAGAACTCTCCAGCTCATTCTCCCTAAGTCTCAGGAGGACGTTCATGTCACGCTCAGGAACCGGATTGTTCCTCCACCCCCGCGGCCATCTCAAGATGAGAAGGATAGTGGACCTCCACCACCTTCTGGCACTGAATATGACATTCTGCAACACTTGGATAAGACTCCCTCAAGGGTGTCTATTTTGGAATTGATTCGGAGATCGCCATCTCATCAGTCCACTCTCCTCCAATTCCTCCAGAAGATCATGGTCAACGATGACCTTCCTCCTAGTGGGGTCACTAATGCTATCCTCTCCCTCACCCAAGGACCGTCAATCTCCTTCTCAGACAAAGATCTTGCTACTCCCGAGTGTCATTCACTTCCTCTCTATCTTACCATTAACCTCAATGGGGTTTCGGTAGACTCCACCCTCATTGACACCGGGGCATCCATCAACGTATGTCCGATGAAGACCCTCAAGCAATTGGGTTTGGGGGAAGACAATCTGGAGAAAATCTGCTCCACAATAGCGGCCTACGACAACTCCAAAAGGGTTCCCAAAGGTAAGATCACTCTTCAGCTCGAGATCGAACCTGTCACCATGTCCTCTGAGTTTCTAGTCCTCGATGTCGATCCGGCCTACAAGGCCATCCTCGGTCGTCCTAGGCTAGATCAGACTTTAGGGGTCTCTTCTACCGCCCATCAATGTTTCAAATTTCCTTTCAATGGGTGGGTCATCAAAATCAAGAGCATTCCTACCTTGGAAACTCTTAATTCTATCACTTCAGAGCAGATGCCTCACCTGTTCATTCCGGACAAGGGGAAGAAGCCTGTCATGTCTATCTTCGACTTCCCTTTGCCCTATGATCTAAGTCAGCCTCCCCAGTTAAGTGAAGAACTCGAGCATATCCCATGTCCCCAAGGAAAAGGTTGGGAGGTCATGGCTAAGATCGGCTACATACATGGCCGAGGTTTGGGTAGGAACCAGCAGGTTCCTGTCCGGAGCATACAGACAAGAAGGTTGTTAGATAGGGCTGGTTTAGGCTTTCATCCAGACCCCATTCATCCGAATCCTTTCATCCCCTATCAGCCTATTACTTGGACCTTGAGTGACCACTTCAATCAGGGGCCCCTCCAACCGGGTACTCGAGAATCGGTGATAGAGGAGCTGTCCGACTCCGAAAGCGAAGTAGAAGAAGATGCCGAGTTTGAAGAAATCTCTGAAGATTTCGGCCTTCTCTCGCTCTTTGGTTCGGATCTCCCCTCTTCATCTCCCTCATCTCCTGCACCTCCTTCACAATCTCCCATTACTGAGGTGTGCCCGACACCTGACTCTTTTCCTCCAATCATTTCCTCTTCTCTTCTTTCTCCCCCTATCCTTTCTCCATCCCTCACCTGGCTAGTCGAGGCTTCCTTGAGTCAGAAACTCATTGTTCTGGGCCTTGACTCCCAAAAAAAAATGCCAGTTTTGAAAATTGAAAATGCGAGGTCTCCATCGAGCACCCTTCCTTTGTGGAACCTCTTTCGCTCGGCCAGGGGCCGACGCTTTCCAGCCTAGACTCTCTTTCTCGCCCCTCTAAGGGCACTTCCCTTGTACATAGTTTTGTACATAGCGGTATTGTGCATAGTGTCTTGGATCCTAGTTTAGAGTCGGGTTTAGAGTCTAGTCTAGGATTAGAAGAGTTTAGTCCCTCTCAGCCACGTGTTCGCAAAGAGAAGGGTAGGCAAGTTCCTGCCTGTTATGTCATGGCCTTGGCTGAGAGGTGTGCTAAGTTGAGTCAAGTCCCAGAGTTTCTTGAGGAGCCTGCCCTTGTTGAATCAGATTTTGAAGAAGGCAATGTGGACGATCCGTTTCGCCTCCGGCCGTGTCCCCGTTGTCGACGGTGGATGTCCTCCGGGTGCTCGCGAACGTCGCTGGTCTCTCGTTGGCGATAATGGATTGCTGGTTGACTTGGTTGACTCCCCAGTTGACTAGGTTGACTGATGTGAAAACAAAGAAAACCAGAGATGAAAGGGGAGGTTTGTGATCGCCAGGGCCTTACCTGTGCCCAAGGAAGTATTTTGACCACGTTGGTGTAGTAGCCTCACGCAGCGGGCGGAGATGGGGCTCCAACTTCTCCTTCTTCGGCCGGCCAAAGGAGGAGAGCTCCACGGTCACATTCACAATATTCCTGCCACAAACAAACCTCTATTAGACTAAATGCATTGTAGCAAATGTTCGGAAGGAAGAAAGGAAAGCCCAAAAGGCGAGTCGCGTACCGGTTGCAGACTTGAGAAGAGGGGTGGCCAAATGCTATGACCACCCTTCTTCCCTCCGTTTTTGGTTGGGAAACCCCTTTCTAGGTGTGTAGGAAGGTGACCTACGTGCCTAGGGTGTGTGGGAAAGTGTGTGGAACATGCAAGTTAGCTACAAAGCAAGTAAGAGAAGAGAGAGAGAAGAGGGTGTAGATCCTCGTTGTTGGTGTTGTTGGCTCCTTGTAGGGCTCCTCCAGCTCTAAAGCAACCCTCCTGGACGTCCCAAGTGTGGAGAGAGTGAAGAGGATGAGTGGTGGAAGGTAGGGTAAGGTTTTCTCTCTCCTCTCTCAAAGCTTCAACATAAGGACGTCCAGCCTCTCCCCCCTTGCTCAGAGGGCTCAAGGGGCTGTTAAATAGACAGTGGAGCTCGGGGTTGGAGTGCCTAGGATGCTAAGTGTGAAGAAACACACTTAAACACTTGGCAATCCATGCATTAAAGGTCCAACCAATGGGGGGAGGCCAAGTAGGATTTTTACTGGGTCAAGAGGGTGCCTAGGTGGCCCATATGCCCGTTGGGAACGGCTACATGCGTTGCATGGCCGAGAGAATGGTGCAAGTGGGCTGGAATCTCGGGGTAGTTGCGCAGACCAGGTAAACCCTATTGACGTCTAGGGATCAGGCCGCCAACCTCATGCTGGCGTCCAGGGAGGTGGACGCCAACTTGGGTCAACGTCCAGGGTGATTGCCACCAACCAGTAGTCGGCGGCCATCGATGCTGCCGTCTACATGGGATCCGAGGCTGGTCAACAAATGGTCAAACGAGGCTTAATGGGCCAAATAGCCTTGCGGGAGATGGGCCAAATCTTGCGTCTACAAATGCCCCTCCGAGACGTCCGGTCTTGCAAGGGAGCAGAGCGGACTGAAAGGTTGGTGTCTCGGTAAACAAAGGACGCGGAGATTTAATGGAAGGGCCATCTCCGAGGATAGGAATTCTAGCAAACCAAACGAAAGAGACAGGCTAGAGACAGATGACGAATCGTCTGAGAGACAAATAGGGGTAAGAAAAGGGTGATCTACCCATGTAACTACAACTTCGACCCAATGGTAGGGTCCCTGGCATGGCCGTGTTGGACTTTGACTAGTTTCCGGTGTGTCTGAGTCAAAGGAGTTGTAATATGACGGTTGAATCAGGAGGGTCTCATAACTGGAGCTCGCGGGCCTAATCAGGACGTCGGTCCCGAATTTAGGAGGTCACAAAGACAAGGAGTTGGTTGATCTCTCAAAGGATTATCAAAAGAGTCTAGCTGCAATCACATGCTTGGAAAGCCTGAAGTCCGGAATTAAGCTCGCGGCTGGCGAAGGCTCAAATGAACTCAATAAGGCTGGAATGATCATTTGTGAAAAGCACGGTGGGACAAGTGGAGAAGGGGGGCAACAAAGACCCGATATCATCCTGGATAGTCATGAAGGGCGGACCCAGTAGGCTACCTGAGCTGGGGGAGCCATGGAGCAATCATATGATCGAGGAAAATCACCCCCTTTTTTTTTTGAGTGTTAGTAAGAGAATGTAAGCAGTGAAGATGCATGCTGGTGTGGGTTGCCTATCTAAAATGCAAGTTAGCACCAGAGGAAAATTCTAAAGGCCATACGAATAACTGAGAGATCGCAAACCCATCATGGTTTTTGATGAAGGGGAACTCAGGGTTCACGGTCGCCAAGTTATTCGCCTCTGGTGGGGTCCTATGTTAGACATACCTGTAACGCTCAAGGTCGCATGAGCGTTCCGACATTGAAGCGCAGCTTGTGCTTAAGATATCTGCAAAACAACTTGAAGCACAAGATAAAGGATAATGGGTAGTGGCCATATAAAGAATAAGACATTTAAAAGTATCCGGGGAGTAAACGTCCACATCGATGGCCACCAGTATACAGGTTAACGTCCACCTCTGTGGCCGCCAACCGGAAACTGACGTCCACCGATCTGGACGCCTACCTGACAGCGGATCAGGCCGAAAATATAGGTGATGGGAGTCCATAGGGACTCTACCATCTCCTACCTCCGTCCCTCCCTGCTCCTGCTGCGAACCAGAGAGCTGAGAGATAGAAAAGCACAGCAGCATGGCCTCTTCATCGACCGGACAATCCACAGGCGCGAATCCCGAAGTTCTAAGTGAAGTACCGGGACACCTGAGCACACGTCTGGCCAAAGGAGAGGTAAGTGATGATTGATTCCTGCTCCTTCCTGGGCTGAAAATGCCCCAAACAGCGTTCTTACAAAAAAAACCTTACCCCCATGCAGGAAATCCCCGCATTCCCCAGCCAAGGCCAGGTACGGGCCTTTTCTTGGCTTGTGAACCTGGTAAATGCTATCACGCTGGACATGCGGAGCATCGTCGGGATGTGGAATTTGAACTTCATGGTGGTCCTGGCCAAGAACATGAAAGACATGTGGTGGGGATTCGATGCCCTGGGGGCGTTAGTGGAGAGATGGCACCCGCACACGCACACGTTCGTGTTCTAGGCCTTCGAAGTGAGCGTCTTGCTAGAGGGGGTTGAGATGTTCTTGGGATGGCAGCGACTCCTCTCCTCCCATGGGAAGAGATCCTCGCAGACATTGTACGAGACAAGAAGGAGGTGATATGGATGACGAACAAGAACGGGATCTTCCTAGACCGTCTGGCTTGGTGGTTGATCCAGTACGCGAGGGAGATTGGCGGAGAGAGGGCGACCCGGGGATTGACACTCTGCCTGGCTGAAGTCTTCCTGTTCCCCACGAGTGGCGACTTCATCCTTTATGAGCATGTTGGAGTACTGTCTCTGCTGTGGCGCGGGCAGTCACTCGCCCCTGCAGTGCTGGCCCACTTGTACAGTTCGCTCACCACAATGAGCCTAGGCGGACGCACCTGCGGGAGTTTGTTTCTGCTTCAGGTATGGATGGAGGCTCATTTAAAGTTTGATTTTGCTGAAGCACAACCTACCCCCTCCAGGATCTTCCTTCGGAGTTCAGTGTACTGCAGCAGGGCATGGTATGAGCCGGAAGGTGAGATCAAGTCTGTGACAGCACACTTGAAGAGCAGAGATGCTTGGAGGGATCATTTGGCGTATTTGGTAATGGATGAATTCATCGTGAGGCCGCTGTTCATGAGAACCATTGAGTTCAGAGCCCGCACCAGGGAGGACAGAGATTTGTGGCTGATTGGAGCTGATCAGATAGTGATGTACCAGCCACACCGGTGTCATTGTCAGCTTGGGATTCCACGGGGAATTCCCACCTCATCCAATTGCACCGATATGATAATCACTGGGAAGAATGAAAAGATGATGAAGAAAGCCATGAAGACTTGGAAGAAATACACAGTGAGCAAGAAGGTGGGGCTGGCGGTGCAGGAAAATTGGGAGGAGATTTGGAAGTATGAGGAGTTCAATGATGGCATTTGTCCCACTGCCTGTGACTTCTTTATGGCCCGTAGGGCAAAGTGATGTATCTCTCTGTTTTGAATAAGTGTAACACAAATTTGATGAATAAAAGTGAGTTATATTTGTGTTGAATTGGCTTGAGTTGTGGAATGTGTGGGATGAAATGGCCTCAAAAGGGTTCAAAAGAGTGTGCTGTGAGGACTGAGTGCGGGGTTATTGGCGTTCACATCGACCGCCGCCAACGACTGGTAAACGTCCAGACACTGGCCGCTCACCACTGAAACAGGATATAGACGTCCACAGAGGTGGCCGTCTACATTCAAATTAGACGGCCAGACATGGTCGTTGACCAGACTTCGAGATCTGACATTGAAGAGACCTTGACGTCCACAGCATGGCCGTTGACAGTACGTCCGCGGCCAGGACTTGACGTCAGGAAAAGTAAACGGCCAGACCTGGACATTAAACCAGAAAACTGCCTTTTTTTGAACCGACGCCCTCTCCCGGGCGCCATTCCGTCTTCCCAAGCGCCGGGAGAGGAGAACCCATATCATTGCTCGAGATAATGAGGACAAGAGAGAAACGAAGTGTTCTCTAGGACCGTCGTCAATCGGAGGAGGAAGAGGACGAGGTAGAGATGGCCACGGCGGAGGAAGAGGAAGAAGTCGCGGTGGAGGATCTACCGGAGGGGGAAGAGACCGAGGGAGGAGACGAGACGGAGGCGGGGGCACCTCGACGACCCTGGGTAAGCCTCTAAAACCCTTGTGGATTTGTTTTTGATTTGGTGAAAAGAAGGGAAAACAGGGGAAATGCCGTCGGGTCATATAGGAACTTGACGGCAACATCGGTTGCCATCGAGTTCCTGCTGGCATCCAACCCCTTGCCGTCAAGGTAATCTTGACGTCAAGGGTCCGGTCGCTGACATAGGATCTTGAAGGCCACCCCTTGGACGCTGAATGAATACAGACGGCATACCCCTTTGCCGCCAACTCAAAATTAACAGCAATCGATGCTGACGTTAAATGATCTGTGTTCTTTTGCAGGGCAAGGGCCGAATGAGGAGCAGGGTGACTTGGGACTTGTGCTGGGCATGGTACCAGGCGCTTCCAGAGGCCCAGCAGGCCCAGATTGCGAGGATGGGGTTCGGACATCTCCTGTCGGTACGCCCTTTCCACTTAGATGTCCCTTACTTAGAGGCGTTGAGGGAGAGATGGGAGGAGGATTGCAAGGCATTTATCATGCCTTGGGGACACATGATACCCACATTGGAGGATGTGGCGTATCTGACGGGACTGCTGGTTCAGGGAGAGCCGGTAGTCGGACTGGAGAGGAGGGACTATCATGACGACATTGCGGAGTTGTTGGGGCCAGAGTTTGTGGCCGGGAGGAGGAGACCGATCCGGAGCATCCTGCTTGGATCGTTGTCGGAGGCAGTTGGATTGAGGGGTAGGAGGAGAGGACCCCTAGAGACATTGGATGAGTTCTACGCTGGAGTGCGAGGGGCACTCGACCTAGGAGACCGGAGCGAGGAGCGCTCGATGCGGATTTTTGTCAGCTACCTCTTTGGACGCCTGCTGTTCGCGACGCAGTCATCTCAGATGAACTGCAAGTTCATGCTGCTGCTGAGGGACTTGGCGCAGGCGGGGAGGTATGCTTGGGGCGCCGCGATGCTGGGACACCTCTTCTCTCTCCTTCCCAGTAGTTCACAGCGTTCTCAGAGCACAAGGGGCTTCACCCCCTTCTTACAGGTACACAATTTCCTTTAAAGCTCATCATTGATTTTTTTATTGATTAACTGCCTAACTGACTGACCATTCTTTTTGCTGCCTTGTAGATCTGGAGGTACACCCGCTTCCCCATGGGACGCGGGACACTGGTAGAGGGGCGCCAGACGATGGTGCCTCTCATGACAAGGTGGGAGGTGGCCCCAGACCCCAGGGTCACCGACAGGAGGGCCGGAGACGTGCGGGTCACGCTCGACCACTACCCGCACGAGCAGGTATGAAACTCTCAACTAGCTCTTGCATTCTTTCAATTTCTGCTACATTTGATGTTACTGACCAATATTTTCTCATTCTTCTCAGGTGGTGTGGACCCCATATCGGGGGGAGGCAGACACCTCGCACCCAGCGGTGGCGGCGGGTCGCCCCTTGTTTGACCGCCACCTCCTCTTACTGTGCCTCGGGACATGTGAGGTACTGTATTTGGAGTTGGTGGTGCGGACACTGTTCTGGCACCAGCCGGCGATCGAGGTGCCTTCCCTCGGGAGAGAGGGAGACTCGCGCCGGCGATTCTTCGCCGAGGACCGCGACTGGGGTGCAGACCACGGCAGCACAGTCGCGTACTGGCGCGAGGGAGGCGAGCAGGTGATCCAGCAGAGAGACCTCCAGGACAGCTCAGCTTATATGGAGGACTACCAGGCACGGTATGCCGGGCGACTCCGGCTTGACCGACGAGTGGTGAGTGAAACTTGTAACTTTAAGCCTTGGTTGGTAGATTGCCTCATTTGATTCTAACCTTGAAGTGCATTTGGCAGATGCCGGAGTCACAGGCCATCCGCCTTTTAGAGGGGCGATTGGCCGAGCAGGAGGTGGAGCTGACGAGGCTTCGGGACGAGATCAGGACACTGGTAAGTAGCATTAACCCTTGATTTTGATTTGATATTGAATTGATGACTGACCAGGGTTCTGTGAATGCAGAAGGAGGAGCTAGCAAGGGTTCGGGCGAGCGGCGACCTCGGGGCGAGCTCGTCGGCGCGGCCGGCGAGAGGGGACCTCGCCGACCGCCTGTAGGACGCCCTGGACCGGGCGTAGGCTCGGGTCCAGGAGCTCGAGGAGCAGGCTCGAGAGGTTGGGACTGAGGTAAGACACTAGACTTTCACTTTCCTTTAATATGCATTTGAATGTTCTAACGTGCTTGTCCCTTGACATGCAGCGGCAGGGAGGAGGAGTGGCTACTCTCCAGGCACAGATGGAGAGTCTGCGACTGCAGCTCGAGGCGAAGATCTCTGGTCTGGAGGCTGAGGTGCGTAACTTTCTTCTTTCTTCTTCTCTGACACATGTTCATGACTGATCCTCTTTTTGCTTTTGATACACAGCGGCGGACCATGGTGACTGCCATGGAGGAGCTGAGGGATGACCGAACCCTCATGAGGGGTCGCCTATTGCTGCAGATTACGAGATTTTGAAGGATCGGGTGCTGAAGAAGCACCGGGAGCAGCAGCGGTAGGCCCAGCAGGCGACGCCCGCGAGGACCGGCTCGGCGTTTGCCTCGCTTGACGACATCGTGTCCCTGGGGGACCCCTCCATGGTGCGAGGAGGGGTGCAGCGACCCGAGGCATCGACGGCGTCGAGACCTCCTCTTCTAGACCGACGTCGGGAGAGAGAAGAGGAGGAGGTGAGCAGGTCCCGCAGACAGAGGCCTGCGGAGGGGGAGCGGAGAGAGGAGTGAGGAGAGGTACTCCAGTTGTACATCCAGGGGTATGCCCCTGTTATGACATGTACTTTGAACTTGATCATTGTAGTGGAATTTTGTGGACTTTTGCACTTGAATGGTTTATTTCTGTTCTCTGGTTCCTGCATCCTGTATCCACAACAATTGAAGAAAACATGTTAGTGTAGATCTGTTTTTAGCCCCTTGCCTACGATGTACCTTTCTTGAGATCTGGTCAAGGGGCTAATTTCTAATCAAAGATAGGAACATAACAAAATAATTGAAAAGGGAAATATGCACATGCATTTTTTTGTGTTTTGTTGTTTTCTTGATTTTTTTGTTGTTTTTGATAAGAAAATAAGGAGAATGTTAGTATATATACATGGTACCACTAATTTTTTTGAATTTTTGATTTTTCTAATTTTTTTTGGCTTTTGAAAATAAGGTAGAAAATTTGATAGAAAATATGTACAACGTGAAATATGTACATTAAAAGACTCTCTTTTTATTTTTTTGCATTTTTGTATTTTTTTTTGGATTTTTGGACTCCAAGACACATATTCATCACATGTTGTAGTGTAGGGTTTACACGATCTACTTAACCACAGAGGCCAAGAGTGAGGAGGGACGTGCATGAATTCCTTGATGTTGGAAATTGCCCCTAGCCTTCTTGATATTTTCCACTACGGAGGATCTTATAGAATCAAATTGCCCCTAGTGGGAGAAATCAGAAGAAATGTATAGAAAATCATGTAGGACTTTGGTTCAAACTACTTTTTGTTTCCAAACCGACATCTCATATCAAGCAGACTTGCTTAACCATTGTTTTCAGGGGGATTTTTCATTTTTTTTCTGATTTCTGGGGTGGAGGCACGTACTTTTTGCTACCTCCTTGAGTTGGTCAACCTTTTTCTGGGTACGTACTTTTTGCTACCCTTTTTTGACCTTTTGACTTCTCTTTTTCCCCTTTGAGGCTTGATTTAGCATTTTGCCCCTTGCTTTCATTAGTTGCCCCTGTTTTATGGTGACCTTGTCCTTTTAAAAGAGAGTGGGTGGTCCCCTATTCGTAGATTGTTCCGTTTCCAGACACGATCGAGTGGGAAAAGAATAGGGGAAACACATTGACCAGATGAGACCGCCCGAGTGTACTAGTGATTTTCTAGCCAAAGGGCAATATCTTAACATCGTGTGGTGTGTGAATAAGCCCTACCTGACTAGTGGCCACGTGGAAGAGTAAAGAAAGTAGAGCCACACCTTAACAAGTGATGAATGATCGACTTGACGGACTGACTGACTGACTAAGAGTAGAATTTCTTGAGGTAGACTGCATTCCAAGGGTGCGTTAGCTCAACTCCCTCGGCATCCACTAACCTATAAGCGTTCCCTGAGTATGCTTCTTTGACAACGACTAGACCCTCCCAATTTTCTTGCAATTTGCTCCTGGGACCTGGTGCCTTTATGATTTTGCATTTAAGAACCATTTCACCCACTTCGAATTTTCTCTCAAGAACTCTTTTGGCATAAAAACGTGCAATTCTCTGACGATAGACTTGTGCATGGTCAGCCGCTATCATTCGCCTTTCATCTAAGAGTTCAAGTTGTGCCAACAAGGCTTCCCGACGTTGATCATGATCAAGTTCGGAATCCAATTGAACGCTAAGCGAAGGGACGAAGATCTTGTATGGGAGTATCGCATCCGATCCGTACCTCAAGGCATAGGGGGTTTGCCCCGTAGGAGTGCGGACGGAGGTGCGATAAGCCCAAAGAGCTTCAACCAAGCGATCTGGCCAGTCAGCATTGTTGTGAGATTTGCATGTTTTCTTTATGATTTTAATGAGAGTTTTGTTAGTAGCTTCAACTTGTCCATTACCTTGTGGATAATATGGTGATGAATGATGCAAGTTAATGCCGTATTTACCACACATGTCGCGAAGCTCCTGTGAAGTGAATTGCGGTCCGTTGTCGGTGACGATGTCCCGAGGCACGCCAAATCTTGCAAGGATGTTGCGCTTGATGAACTTGACGACTGTTGAAGCTTTGACTTCTATGAATGCTTCTGCTTCAGCCCACTTTGTGAAATACTCTGTGGCGGTCAAAATGAAGGACTTCTTCCCGACTTCTCCGGTTCTATCCACGAGAGGACCGACCACATCGAAAGCCCACATGGCGAAAGGCCATGGCGCGATGAGAGGTTGAAGAGAGGAGGAAGGAGCATGAATTTTGTCACCGTGCAATTGGCATTTAGCACAATGACGGACAAAATGATGACAGTCCTCTTCCATGGTGGGCCAATAATAGTGTCTTAGCAATTTCTGGGCATTTGCTCTACCATTAATGTGGCCACCACATTCACTAGAGTGAGCGGCTTCAACAACATCTTGAGATTCGATTTCATCAAGGCAACGGAGATAGACCCCGCTGAGAGACTTTTTGTACAGAATGCCACCTATGATCTTGTAACGCTCCGAGACGCGACGAATTGCCCGTCTATCGGTAGAGGTGGCATAATCAGGGAAGGATCCATCTTTGAGAAAGTTTTCGATGTCAAAATACCAGGGATGGCCATCTTCAAGGTCAATTTCTGGCTCTTTGGAAAGCGCATGGACCCGAAGGGATGGAGAAGGACGCACGAGCTGAGAGAACCACGGATCGACATGGGAAGGGACTCTTAACTTCTGGACAGAGACGGTCTCAGAAGACTTTCCCAAAGAAATGGGAAAGGAAGATGCGAGGGAAGCGAGGGAATCTGCTAGGATATTTTGGGCCCTAGGAGTGTGAACTAGGGTGAGCTTCCTAAACTGCTGGACTACTTTTCCTACCAACTCTTGGTATGGTTTCAGCTTGGGGTCCCGAGTCTGGTACTTCCTAAGAGATTGCCGGAGTATCAACTGCGAATCTCCAATAATCCTTAACTCCTTGACTCCGAGTAATAAAGCCATTTTCAGCCCGACTAGGAGAGCCTCGTACTCAGCCACATTGTTCGTGGCTCAGAAGGTTAACTGGTAAGCATGCGGAATGACTACCCCTTCTGGAGAGAGGAGGACTGCCCCTATCCCACACCCTTTAGAATTGAGCGCCCCATCGAAGTAAAGCACCCACGAAGGTTCACCATCAATAATGGCTCCTAACTCTTCATCGGGAAAGCTTTCATCAACGGGGGAGTATAAAGGTAAGGGGTGGTGGGCCAAATGCTCAGCTATGGCATGCCCCTTGATTGACTTTTGTTGACATAGGTGATATCAAATTGGTTAAGGAAGCTTTGCCACCTCATCAACCGCTCAGTCAGGACGGCTTCTCGAGCAAGTATCGAATAGGGTCCATACGCGCCAGAAGTTTCACTTCATGAGCCAAGAAATAGTGCTTCAACTTCTGGGCAACCCAGACGAGGGCCGCGCACGTTCTTTCCATGGCGGTGTACTTCTTTTCAGCCTCATTGAATAACTTGGATAAATAGTACACCGCTCTCTCCTTCTTCTCGTCGTCGTATTGGGCCAAAACTGCTCTAGTTGAATCTTCTGTGGTTGACACATAGAGCAGTAAAGGCTGACCCGGGATCGGAGGAGCGAGAACAGGGGGATTAAAAAGATAACTCTTCAATTCATCAAAGGCCTTCTGACATTTATCGTCCCAATTGAACTTCGCCTCCCCTCTAAGCATCTCGTAGAAGGGCTTACAGCGGATTGAATGCTGGGAGATAAATCTCCGAATGAACTGGAGTCTGCCAATTAACCCTCTAACTTCTCTGATATTCCTAGGAGGAGGCATATCAATTATTGCTTTGGCCTTGTTAGGATCAATTTCAATTCCCTGCTTGCTGACTATGAACCCAAGCAATTTCCCCGAAGAGACACCAAAGACACACTTCTTGGGGTTCATCTTAAGATTGTGCTCTCTAGACCTTTGGAGAACTGCCCGGAGGACCTCAGCATGGCCATGTCGAGTCTTTGATTTTACCAAGACATCGTCCACATAGACCTCCATGTGCACATGCATCATGTCATGAAAAATTGCCATCATTGCCCTTTGATAGGTTGCTCCCGCATTCTTCAATCCGAAAGGCATGACGACATAACAATAAGTCCCCCAGGGCGTTGTAAATGAAGTTTTCTCCTGGTCTTCCTCCGCCAAGCGAATCTGGTTGTACCCAGAGAAACCATCCATAAATGACAAAAGCTCGAAGCCAGCAGTATTGTCCACTAGGACATCTATGTGTGGGAGGGGGAAATCGTCCTTTGGGCAAGCACGATTAAGGTCATGGAAATCTATACAGATCCTAACCTTACCGTCCTTCTTCATTACAGGGACGATATTAGCTACCCACTGTGGATATAGCACAACCCTAATAAATTTGGATTTGTGCAACTTGTCAACCTCCTCTTTGATCTTGAGTGCCAGCTTAGGATGTAGCCTTCTCAACTTTTGTTTGACGGCCTTTGCGTTGGCTTTTAGGACCAAACGATGCTCGACCAAAGAGGTATCGAGTCCCGACATGTCCTCGTAAGACCAAGCAAATCCATCGGAAAATTCTTTAAGAATAGCTACCAAGGCTTCTTCTTCTTCAACACTCAAGTTGGCACTAATCAAAACTGACTTCGGGGATTCTTCGGTGCCAAGGTTGACCTCTTTAGTAGGCTCGTCTGCAGCCATGGTTGGCTCATCGAACCTCTTTGTGCCATCCACATAGGAGCTCACTGGGTCCTCTTCTCCTAACCCAGGATCTCCCGACTCATCCTCCTCATTAAAATCTAGCAGATAGACACCTAGACCGTCATCTTCGGAGTCCCTTCTTCAAAATCTGATTCCATGAGAGTAGGGTTCTCAAGAAATTCTGGCACCTGACTTAACTTAGCACATCTCTCAGCCAAGGCCATAACAAAATGGGCAGGAACTTGCCTACCCTTCTCCTTGCGCACACATGGCTGAGAGGAACTAGACTCTCCTAGACTTAAACCAGACTCTAGACTAGCCTCTAGACTTGACTCTAAACTAGAATCTAGACCACTATTTACATGACTGCTATGTACAAAGCTATGTACAGGGGAAGTGCCCCTAGAGGGGCAAGAGGAAGAGGAGCTTAGGCCGGAAAGTGTCGGCCCCTGGCCGAGCGGAAGAGGTTCTAGAGAGGAGGGGTGCTCAATGGAGACCTCGGATTTCCAATTTTCAAAATTGGCGTTTTTTTTTTGGGAGTCAAGGCCAAGAACCATGAGTTGCTGACTCAAGGTAGCCTCGACTGGCGAGATGAGGGATGGAGAGAGGACAGGAGGGGAAAGAAGGGGATTAGACGTGGGAATAGAAGGAGATGGAGATGGAGAAGATGGGGGAGAAGGGAGATCAGAGCCAAAGAGGGAGAGGAGGCCAAAATCATCGGAAATGTCTTCTATTTGGGCATCTTCTTCCTCTTCTTCATCCTCACTCTCAGAGCAAGGAATTTCTTCTATTACGGGCTCCCTGGTCCCCAGTTGGGTTGGCCCCTGAACAAAATGCTCTTTTAAAGTCCAGGTAAGGGGTTGATACGGTATGAATGGGTCCGGATGGACAGTGTAACGCCCCTCTCCAACCCAGTTCAGTCATCCCGACTCACATAGGGCTAGAGAGAGAGACGGTACAGTGGGAACATACCCAAACTGTGACATATAGGTTGAGAATTACAAAATTAAATAATCACAACAGCGGAAGACTATAACCAATCTTTATTTCATATCAAGATCCATATATCACAGTACATGTAGTTGGATTACCAAAAAGGAAACCAGTTCATAGTTACATTAACAACAAAAGTTCCTTAAAAGCACTAACTAAACCAAGGCACTAAGTGGAGCTTCAATGTTCACCTCCTGAGATGAAGTTGAGCTCTGCTTCTATCACCTGATCCTCTGACTCTCCTAATAAAATATAGTAAGAAAATGAGTCTAAGAAGTAGACCCAACAAGTAAGCAAGAATTCAATTCACAATCTATGATTTAATGTATTTGCAAAACGTATAGCATCATATATGTAAAACTCATTCTCAAAGCTATTCATATAGAGGTCAATTTGCATCTATAGCATGAAATGATTAAATGTGTAATACCAATTAATCAGCTATGCAATAGGGGTCATCAATTAATACGAAATCATTTTAAATCTAATGCCTGAATATCCTTTCAGTGTAGTAACAGTGACAATAGCAGTAGTAGTGTTAAGCCGGACACATTGCCCTAACTATCAATAGAAGGCCAGTCAGACGGTACACTATCACCTAGGCAAATGAGTGATAGGTCTTGGTTACTGCAGAACCGGGAGAAGCTCTCTCCACCATATACCAGTGGTACTTGTCCACCTCCAGGATTTCCCCCCGTTGCCCTCGAGGTCTTGTACAATAGTGAACTTTCCTGTAGGGGAATTTCTACAGTACGGTTCCAGATACTTCCTATGACGGCATTGTCTGTTTCAAACCAGACACAGTGCCCAAACCGTAGTAGGAAGTCAAATATGAGCTTTCCCATAGGGGCATTTCTATAGTACGACTCCAATAGAACCTCTATGATAGCAGTGTCCATTTGGCTAACAATAGCAATGATGACAATAACGGTATTGGTAATAGGAATGATAACAATGATGGTAAACAATAATAGTAGTAGTTTCTAAAGGTAGCAATAATGGTAACGGTGACGGTAGACGGTACATATGGATAATAACAAGGATAATGACAGTAACGGTAATTTAGATATGCTCTTTATCATATAAATAGATGCAAAACACATTAAAGTCAATAGAACTAGATAATATGATTGTGAATCAAAAGTCCTAATCACTTGCCTCTTGTATGCCAAACCAACAACGAATTAAGCTAAAGCCCGCCTTCGATATAATGCGCTTCCTTTACTAAATCGCTCTAATATGCGTCGGTGGGTGCCTCCAGAGCACGGATCCTATGAGCAAAACCTCCAGATCATGGATCCTACGAGTAGAACCTCTAGAGCACGGATCCTATGAGCAGAACCTCTAGAGCGTGGATCCTACGAGTAGAACCTCCTCCTTAACGTGAAGAGGAGAACCCCATGCTCTCCCTTTCTAGCTCTTGGCCACCCCTCTCTTCTTCCCTCTCTCTTGCTATGGATGGGTGGAATGAGAAGAGAGGAGAGAACCCCCTCCTATTTATAGGCCATTAGAGCCCCTAGGATGGTGCCACCTTTTCACCTTTCAATGGCCAAGATGGTGACACTTGTCACCCTCTCCTCCATGCATTTCTAAGTGGCCACCAACCCTACACTTGTCAACACCCTAACCCATCCACATCTCACCATTCTTTTGAAGACACCTCTCATTTTTCTTGAAGCTTCCATTACATAGGATGGTGACACTTGTCACCATCTCTTTTAACCTTATCCTATCATGCCACTATACCTTCTCTATGAATTATTTGCTTATATGCCCAATTTGTATGCATATATACCCATTCCAACCCATATGAGAGTAATTCTCAAAAATGACTTCCAACTAAGGATATGTAAGTAGTTTTGGGAACTTATAAAATTTAAGATAAGACCCTATGAAATTGGTCAATGATTACTTAAACCCTATCTTTTGATAATTATATTCATATCTTTTCTATTATAGATATACACAATTATTACATTTATACTTTCTTGGTATTTATATATATACTTTTCCTCAAAATTAGAATTTAACTAAATATATTATGGTGAGATACGTACGGTTTTACCGTAGCGATGAAAATCCCAAATCGATGAGTACGGTGATGCCGATAGAAGACAAAGAGAATTCATGCAAAAATATATACAAAAAGCTGGGGCATTACAGACAGGGTCTGGGTGGAAGCCTAGACCAGCCTTAGGTAACAACCTCCTAATTGCCTGGATGCTCTGGGTCTCTCCTTTTTCATCCGTACCCAACCCGCGGCCGTGAACATAGCCGATGTTGGCCATCACTTCCCAACCTTTTCCCGGGAGACATGGGACATGGGGTTCTACAACAGGCCGGGAGGTTGGCTAAGCTCACAGGGTGTGGGGAAGTCAAAGAGAGACATGACTGGCTTCTTCCCCTTATCCAGAATGAAAAGGTGCGGCATTTGTTCAGTGGTGACCGCATTGAGGGTCTCCAAGATGAGAATGCTCTTGATCTTGATCACCCGCCCATTGAAAGGAAATTTGAAGCATTGGTGGGCGGTGGAAGGGACCCCTAGAGTTTGTTCTAGCCAAGGACGACATAGAATGGCTTTGTAAGCCGGATCGACATCAAGGACTAGGAACTCGGTGGACATAGTGACAGGTCCGATTCCTAATTTAAGAACAATTTTGCCTTTGGCAACCCTTTTGGAGTTGTCATAGGCGGCGATGGTGGAACAGTTTTTCTCCAGGTTCTCTTCCCCTAAACCCAATTGCTCAAGGGTCTTCATCGGACAAACATTGATAGATGCCCCGGTGTCGATGAGAGTGGAGTCCACCGAAATCCCATTGAGGTTGATGGTGAGACAAAGAGGAAGGGAACGACACTCGGGGGCGGCAAGATCCTTGTCCGAGAAAGAAATTGAGGGTCCTTGGGTGAGGGAGAGAATGGCACCGGTGACCCCACTAGGAGGGAGATCATCATTGACCATGATCTTTTGGAGGAACTGGAGGAGAGTGAATTGATGTGATGGCGACCTCCGAATCAATTCTAAAATAGACACCCTTGCGGGCGTCTTATCAAGATGTTGGAGAATATCATATTCGGTGCCAGCCGGAGGTGGAGGCCCATTATCTTCCTCATCTTGGGATGGCCGCGGAGGTGGAGGAATAATCCGGTTTCGGAGCGTGACATGCACGGCCTCCTGAGACTGAGGACGGATGAGCTAGAGGGGTCGGGAGGATGACTCATTGGCAAGGGGAATGAGGATAGTGGGATGAGCATCTTGGGGAGGACGGATGAGCACTAATGGTCTCTCCTCTAGGATGGCGTCTATCGACGTGGAAGGCTCCTGAGACTCGGCCGTGGGACACGGGTACCACTCTTCAAAACCTTCTACCCCCCACTGTTGTTCTCTCCTCACAACCCGGGGCCCTAGGTGTATCATGGTATGCACATTCTCTTGGGCTCTGGATGAGGAGGGGTTGTTGATTTGGTGAGTGGGGAGAGGGTTACTGAAAATGCCAAGGTCTTTTTTGGTGTACCTAGACTTTTCTATGGCCACCTTGACGTCATCCTAGTTGATTCTACCTTGGTCATTCATATCATAAACCCAATCACGGAAGGTAAAGCAATTGTTGATGAAGTGACCATGGGTCCTATGGTATGGACAGTACTTGGAGGTGTCTACCCTTGAATTGGTGTTCTCCCTTTGTGGGGGGAGTTGAATTGCATCACAGGACATGAGGGCGAAGAATACGTCCTCGAGAGTCTCAGGGAGAGGAGGGTAATGCGACCTTTTGGGGCTAGGTCGGGTGTACCCAGAAGGAGGGGGAACAGCGGAGTAAGGCTTGAGGGGGTGAGATGGGAATTGGTAAGGGTTGGAAGGAGGATTGGAAGGAGGATGGGAGGATTTGTTGGGAGGCCTCAAAGGCTGACTGCAGGCACTGACAGACTCATTGATGGTCACCCCCTCAGTAGTGGGTGCCGCGGGAGCCTTACGTGCCTTTGGCTTCCCTTCGAAGAAATGTGGGAGAGAGGAGTCCTTGATCTGATTTTCAATCACCCTGGCTCTGTTATAAAGATGTGAGAAGGAAGAGAACTCACTTAGCATTAGAATAGAATGGAGCACAGGGGTGGTGTTGGTGACCAACAAAATTATGGCTTGGGACTCCGGGATGGGAATGTCGGCTCTCGAGGCCATGGACCTCCATCGGTTGGCATAAGTGACAAAGTCTTTGTTTGCCTTCATCTTTTCCACCACCAAGTCGGGGAGTGTAGGGACTTGAGTGGCCATGTATGAAAAATGTGAGATGAAGCGTTCGGAGACTATGTCAAAGTTAACAAGGTCCGACGCGGGCAAAGAGGTAAACCACCTCAAAGCCTTCCCTTCTAATGATTGTTGGAAGAGGTGGACTAAGAGGACCCGGTCGTACAGCCATCGGTGGGAATCCATGGTGAATCCGGCTAGATGGTACTGGGGGTCAGAGGTCTCGTCGTACTTGCGGTACTTCGGGGCCTTGAAGCCCGGAGGGAAATAGGCGTTGGGGAGCTTGCAGTAGTTTTGGAGTGAATGAGGCTTGGAAAGAGACAAGGATTCAGCTAAGAGCTTCCTAATGAGACCCTCTGTCTCAGCCGGGACATGGATTCGGGTTGAATGGGAGGAGTGGTTTGGATATGAGATGGGTGAATGGGTGGAGGAATTGGGGTAGAAGTAGGTAAAGGAGTGGGAGGAACAAGAGTGGAGATAGAGATGGGGGATATAGGAGTCCGAGAAGGGGTAAGAGGCCTAGGAGCGGGCCTAGATGAGGAGGCATGGAAGGGAGAATGGGACGGAGGGGAGGGAGAAGCTGCTGCCCGAATGGTATGCCTGGAAAGCATAGAAATGATATCGTCGGGCGAGTAGCGGGACATGAGTTTGGAAAACTCGGGGTCTTCTTGGGTGTTATGGGTGTGAGTGGGGTTGACCCTCAAGCTAACTTCCTCATTGTCGGCTTGAGAAGATGACTGAACCGACTCTTCAGGTTGAACATCAGTGTTAATCATACCGACAATCTCATCATTGATGTTATCATCATATTCAAATGCCAGTTTATTAGACATGTCAACAGGGTCCAACCAAGTGTCCATTAGCACACAACCTATGGATTTTAAAATGTTCTAAGTTGAAGTGATTACACTGTTTTCAGCAGAAGTATGAATTTCTACCAATCAATGTTATCAAACAACGTCCCAAAAGTTTTAAAGATTAAGGTTGTGTATTACTTTGACTTGACTTGACTTGGACGGTTCTCTCAAATCTTACTCAAACCCGGATGAGTAGGTGAACTAAATAGGAAGGTGTAAGGTCCTCCTGCCCCGTACCGTGAGGGAATTCACAGAATTTAGGGACTTATAGAGTTTTCTTCGGAGTCAACCCGATTTACCCGAGAGGGAATCACCAAGTAAAAGGTCGTAAACAAAAGAAGGGTGATCCTAGAAATGTGAGGGGAGGCTAGAAGAGAGAAGGAAGATGACCCCCCAATGACTGAGGACCGTCAATGACAATCAGTAAGCAAACAAGAAACAAAATCACAACAAAACAATCATAAAAACAGGGAAAAGCATGCCACTGTGACACTAAACGTCAAGATGGTGGACGCATAATTCATGATCAAATGATAGACGGAAGGATCGACGGACGCTGACAGATAATAAACGACAAGAGATGTGGACGCTGAAACACACTCAACGGCAGGAAATGTGGACGCTTACCTGGATAGGCGGCAAGATCGCTGGCCGTCTACCTGGATGCACAGAAACTATGGCAGCACTGCTGGTCCCACCGTGATCGCCAGAAAAGAGGCTGTGGACGATCCGTTTCGCCTCCGGCCGTGTCCCCGTTGTCGACGGTGGATGTCCTTCGGGTGCTCGCGAACGTCGCTGGTCTCTCGTTGGCGATAATGGATTGCTGGTTGACTTGGTTGACTCCCCAGTTGACTAGGTTGATTGAGGTGAAAACAAAGAAAATCAGAGATGAAAGGGGAGGTTTGTGATCGCCAGGGCCTTACCTGTGCCCAAGGAAGTATTTTGACCACGTTGGTGTAGTAGCCTCACGCAGCGGGCGGAGATGGGGATCCAACTTCTCCTTCTTCGGCCGGCCAAAGGAGGAGAGCTCCATGGTCACGTTCACAATATTCCTACCACAAACAAACCTCTATTAGACTAAATGCAGTGTAGCAAATGTTCGGAAGGAAGAAAGGAAAGCCCAAAAGGCGAGTCCCGTACCGGTTGCGGACTTGAGAAGAGGGGTGGCCAAATGCTATGACCACCCTTCTTCCCTCTGTTTTTGGTTGAGAAACCCCTTTCTAGGTGTGTAGGAAGGTGACCTACGTGCCTAGGGTGTGTGGGAAAGTGTGTGGAACATGCAAGTTAGCTATAAAGCAAGTAAGAGAAGAGAGAGAGAAGAGGGTGTAGATCCTCGTTGTTGGCATTGTTGGCTCCTTGTAGGGCTCCTCCATCTCCAAAGCAACCCTCCTGGACGTCCCAAGTGTGGAGAGAGTGAAGAGGATGAGTGGTGGAAGGTAGGGTAAGGTTTTCTCTCTCCTCTCTCAAAGCTTCAGCATAAGGACGTCCAGCCTCTCCCCCCTTGCTCAGAGGGCTCAAGGGGCTGTTAAATAGACAGTGGAGCTCGGGGTTGGAGTGCCTAGGATGCTAAGTGTGAAGAAACACACTTACACACTTGGCAATCCATGCATTAAAGGTCCAACCAATGGGGGGAGGCCAAGTAGGATTTTTACTGGGTCAAGGGGGTGCCTAGGTGGCCCATATGCCTGTTGGGAATGGCTACATGCGTTGCATGGCCGAGAGAATGGTGCAAGTGGGCTGGAATCTCGGGGTAGTTGCGCAGACCAGGTAAACCCTATTGACGTCCAGGGATCAGGCCGCCAACCTCATGCAGGCGTCCAGGGAGGTGGACGCCAACTTGGGTCAACGTCCAGGGTGATTGCCGCCAACCAGTAGTCGGTGGCCATCGATGCTGCCGTCTACATGGGATCCGAGGCTGGTCAACAAATGGTCAAACGAGGCTTAATGGGCCAAATAGCCTTGCGGGAGATGAGCCAAATCTCTCGTCTATAGGCAACTCTGTAGACGATGGTTTAGGAGTTTATTTGCTAGATTTCGATGAGAAGGGTGAGCCGGGAGATCTTGGATCGGAAGAAGAGGACCCAGTGAGCTCCTATGTGGATGGCACAAAGAGGTTCGACGAGCCAACCATGGCTGCGGACGAACCCACCAAAGAGGTCAATCTTGGCACTGAAGAATCCCCAAAGGTAGTCTTGGTTAGTGCCAACTTGAGTGTACAAGAAGAAGAAGCTCTTGTAGCTATCCTTAAAGAATTCTCCGACTGTTTTGCTTGGTCATACGAGGACATGCCGGGACTTGACACCTCTTTGGTTGAACACCGGTTGGTCTTAAAAGCTGACGCAAAAGCCGTTAAACAAAAACTAAGGAGACTACATCCCAAGCTTGCACTCAAGATCAAAGAGGAGATTGACAAATTACATAAAGCTAAATTTATTATGGTTGTGCTTTATCCGCAATGGGTAGCTAATATCGTCCCTGTGATGAAGAAGGACGGTAAGGTTAGGATTTGTATAGATTTTCGTGACCTTAATCGTGCTTGCCCAAAGGACGATTTCCCTCTTCCACACATAGATGTCCTAGTGGACAACACTGCCGGCTTTGAGATGTTATCTTTCATGGATGGTTTCCCTGGGTATAACCAAATCCGTCTGGTAGAGGAAGACCAGGAGAAAACTTCTTTCACAATGCCTTGGGGGACCTACTGTTATGTTGTCATGCCCTTCGGATTAAAGAATGCAGGAGCAACTTATCAAAGGGCAATAATGGCAATTTTTCATGACATGATGCATGTGCACATGGAGGTCTATGTGGATGATGTCTTGGTTAAATCAAAGACTCGACATGGCCATGCTGAGGTCCTCCGGGCAGTTCTCCAACGGTCTAGAGAACATAAGCTCAAAATGAACCCCAAGAAGTGTGTTTTTGGAGTCTCTTCAGGAAAGTTGCTTGGGTTCATAGTTAGCAAGAGGGGAATTGAGATTGATCCCAATAAGGCCAAAGCAATAATCGACATGCCTCCTCCTAGGAATATCAGAGAAGTTAGAGGGCTAATTGGCAGACTGCAGTTCATTAGGAGGTTCATCTCCCCGCATTCAATTCATTGCAAGCCCTTCTATGAGATGCTTAAAGGAGAGGCAAAATTTGATTGGAACGATAAATGTCAAAAGGCCTTTGATGAATTGAAGAGTTATCTATTTAGTCCCCCAGTTCTCACTCCTCCGGTCCCGGGGCGGCCTTTATTTCTCTATGTGTCAACCACTGAAGATTCAACCGGAGTAGTCTTGGCCCAATATGACGACGAGAAGAAGGAGAGAGTGGTTTATTATCTATCAAAGTTGTTCAAGGAGGCTGAGAAAAAGTACACTTCCATGGAAAGAACATGTGCGCCATCGTCTGGGTTGCCCAGAAGTTAAAACACTATTTCCTAGCTCATGAGGTGAAACTTCTGGCGCATATGAACCCAATTCGGAACTTGCTTGAGAAGCCTGTCCTGACTGAGTGGTTGATGAGGTGGCAAAGTTTCCTCAATCAATTTGATATCACCTACGTCAAACAAAAGTCAATCAAGGGGCACGGTATTGCTGACCATTTGGCCCACCACCCCTTACCCTCGTACTCTTCTGTCGACGAAAGTTTTCCGGATGAAGAGTTAGGAGCCATTATCGATGGTGAACCTTCATGGATACTTTGCTTCGACGGACCCCTCAACTCCAAAGGTTGTGGAATAGCGGCAGTCCTCCTCTCACCGGAAGGGGTAGTCATTCCGCATGCCTACCAGTTAACCTTCCGTGCCACGAACAATATGGCCGAATATGAGGCGCTCCTAGTCGGGCTGAAAATGGCCTTATTGCTCGGAGTCAAGGAATTAAGGATAATTGGCGATTCATAGTTGATACTCCGGCAATCTCTTAGCAAGTACCAGACCCGGGATCCCAAGTTGAAACCATACCAAGAGTTGGTAGGAAAGGTAGTCCGGCAATTTAGGAAGCTCACTTTAGTCCACACTCCTAGGGCTCAGAATATTCTAGCAGATTAACTTGCTTCCCTGGCTTCTTCCATTCCCATCCCTTTGGGAAAGTCTTCTAAAACCATCTCCGTCCATAGACTAAGAGTCCCTTCTCATGTTGATCCTTGGTTCATTCAACTCAAATCTCCTTCTCTTCGGGTCCATGCACTCTCAAAAGAGCCCGAAATTGACCTCGAAGACGGCCATCCTTGGTACTTTGACATCGAGAACTATCTCAAGGATGGATCCTTCCCCGATTATGCCTCCTCTGCCGATAGACGGGCCATTCGCCGCGTCTCAGAGCGTTACAAAATCATAGGTGGTGTTCTTTACAAGAAATCTCTCAGTGGGATTTATCTTCGTTGCCTCGATGAAATCGAATCTCAAAGTGTTGTTGAAGCCGCTCACTCTAGTGAATGTGGTGGCCATGTCAATGGTAGAGCAATCGCTCAAAAGTTGCTAAGACACTATTACTGGCCTACCATGGAAGAAGATTGCCGTCACTTTGTCCATCACTGTGCTAAATGCCAATTACACGGTGACAAAATCCATGCTCCTTCCTCTTCTCTTCACCCTCTCATTGCTCCATGGCCTTTCGCTATGTGGGCATTTGATGTGGTCGGTCCACTCACAGACAGAACCGGAGAAATCCGTAAGAAGTCCTTCATTCTGACCGCCACGGAGTACTTCACAAAGTGGGCTGAAGCAGAAGCGTTCATAGAGGTCAAAGCTTCAACAGTTGTCAAGTTCATCAAGCGCAACATTCTTGCAAGGTTCGGCGTGCCTCGGGACATCGTCACCGACAATGGGCCTCAATTCACTTCACAGGAGCTCCGCGACATGTGTGATAAATATGGTATCAACTTGCATCATTCATCCCCATATTATCCACAAGGTAATGGACAAGCGGAAGCTACCAATAAAACTCTCATCAAAATTATAAAAAAAACTTGCAAATCTCATAATAATGCTGACTGGCCAGACTGCTTGGTTGAGGCTCTTTGGGCTTATCGCACCTCGATCCGAACTCCTATGGGGCAAACCCCCTATGCTTTAACATACAGATCAGATGCAATACTCCCATATGATATCTTCGTCCCTTCACTTAGAGTTCAATTGGATTTCGAACTTGACCCCAGTCAACGACGGGAGGCCTTGTTGGCACAACTTGAACTCTTAGATGAAAGGCGAATGATAGAGGCTGACCATGCACAAGTCTATCGCCAAAGAATTGCACATTTTTACGCCAAAAGAGTTCTTGAGAGAAAATTTGAAGTGGGTGAGATGGTCCTAAAGCGCAAAATCATAAAGGCACCAAGTCCCAAGAGTAAATTGCAATAAAATTGGGAAGGTCCTTTCGTTGTTAAAGAATCATACTCAGGGAATGCTTATAGGTTAGTAGATGCCGAAGGAGTTGAGTTGTCACACCCCTAGAACGCAGTCTACCTCAAGAAATTCTACCCTTAGTCGATCTGTCGAGTCTGTCATTCATCACTTGTTAATGGTGTGGGTTTAAGTCTATACTTTTCCACTTGGTCATTAGTAAGGTAGGGTTTATTCACACACCACACGATGTTGAGATATTGTCTTTTACCAAGAAAATCACAAGTACACTCAGGTGGTCTAATCCGGTCAATATGCTTCCCCTATTCTCTTCCCACTCGGTCACGTCTGGAAGCGGGGCAAACTACGAGTAGGGGACCATCCACTCCCATCTAAAGGACAAGGTCACCATAAACAGGGGCAATCAAGGAAAAAGCAAGGGGTAGAATGCTAAATCAAGCCTAAAGGGGAAATAGAAAAGCCAAAAAGGTAAAAAAAAGGGTAGCAAAAAGTACGTACCCAGGAAAAGACTGGCCAAATCAAGGAGGTAGCAAAAAGTACGTGCCTCCACCCCAGAAGTCAAATAAAATGAAAAAAAAATTCCCCTGGAAATAATTGTTGACCAAGTCTTTTAGTGTGAGATGTTGGTTTGGAAACAGAAAATGGTTTGAACCAAATCCGTGCATGACTTCCTACTTATTTCTTCCAAACTCCTCCCTCTAGGGGCAAACTAGACCTTGTAAGATTTTCCATGGTGGAAAATATTAAGAAGGCTAGGGGCAGTTTCCGACATCAAAGATTTCATGCACGATCCTCCTTATTCATGACCTCCGTGGATTAAGTAGATCATGCAGACCCTATGCTTTGACATGTGATGAATATGTGTCTTAGAGTCAGAAAATCTGAAAAAAAGGAAAATGAGAAAAAAGAACAAAAAAATGTGAGTCTCCCGATGTATATATTTTCACCTTGTACATATTTTTCCCTTATTTAAAAAAAATAAAAAAAATCAGAAAATCAAAATCCAAAAAAATTAGTAGTACCATATACATATACTAACATGTTACTTATTTTCCTATTAAAAAAAATCATCAAAAAATCAAAAAGAGACAAAAACACAAAAAATGCATGTGCATATTTCCCTTCGGTTATTTCATTTGTGTTCTTATCTTTGATTAGACATTAGCCCCTTGACCAGATCTCAAGAAAGGTACATTATTTAGGCAAGGGGCTAAAACAGATCTACACTAACTTTTTTTCGTAAGTGCTGTGGATGCAGGAACACAAAGTACAAAAGCAAACCATTCAAGTACACATCAAGATGAAGTCCACAAAAATCCACTATGAAGGATAAAAGTTCTGTACATATCATGACAGGGGCATACCCCTGATGGTACAAGTCACTCCTCTCTCCTCTCTCCCTCACTAGGCCTCTGCCTACGTGAGCTGCTCACCTCCTCCTCCTCCCTCTCCCGGCGTCGGTCCGGGACAGGAGGTCTCGACGCCGTCGATGCCTTTGGTCGCTGTCCTCCTCCTCGTCCTACGGACGGATCTCCCAGTGACACAATGTCGTCGAGAGATCCGAACACGGACCCCATCCTCCCGGCTGCCTCCTACTGGGCCTGTCGCTGCTGCTCCCGGCACTTCTTTAGCACCCGGTTCTTCAAAAACTCCAGATCCACGACAGTTTGCACTCGGGCCTCGATGGCCCGTACCTGGTCGGCCTCCGCCTGGCTCTGCCTCTCCTGCGCCTTGAGCATCCGACCCTCCATCTTTGATAACTCCAGTCATAAGCTCTCCACCTGTGCCTGAAAGGTCGCTACTCCTCCCCCCTGCTGCTGCACACAAAGGAGCAAACAAGTCATGTCAAGCCAATCAAATCATGTGTAGAAATGGTGTTTGTTCAGTGTCTTACCTCTGCCTCCAGATCCCGGACCCTTGCCTATGCTCGGTCCAGAGCCTCCTGAAGGCGAACCGCCAAGTCTCCTCTGGCCAGTTGCGCATACGAGCTCGCCCCTGCGTCTCGGCTCGCTCGCACCCTCGCTAGCTCCCCCTTCTGCATTCACATACCTTGGTCAGTAATCAAGTCAAATCAATTTCAATTTCAAATCAAGTTCAAGATATGATCAAGATGTTACTTACCAATGTCCGGATCTCAGCGCAGAGCCTCTCCAGCTCCACCTCCTGCTCTGCCAGTCGCCCCTCCAGGAGGCGTACCGCCTGCGACTTCGACAACTGTCATTCACACTTCAAGGTTAGAATCAAGTCAAACAATTCAAATGACAAAGGCTTAGAGTCAGAGATTCACTCACCACTCACCGGTCGAGCCGGAGTCGTCCGGCGTAGCGTGCTTGGTACCCCTCCAGGTACGCCGTGCTGTCCTGGAGGTCTGCTTGCTGACCTACTCGCCGCCCTCACGCCAGTAGGCGACGGTACTCCCATGCTCCTCGCCCCAGTCTTGGTCCTCGGCAAAGAACCGTCGGCGAGAGTGTCCCTCCCTACCTAGAGAGGGTACCTCTATGGCCGGTTGGTGCCAGCCTATAGTCCATACGACCAACTCCAGGTAGAGGACCTCACACGTCCCCAGGCACAGCAGGAGCAGGTGGCGGTCGAAGAGAGGGCGACCTGCCGCCACTACCGGGTGGGAAGCGTCCACCTCCCCCCGATACGGGGTCCACACCACCTGCAAGGAAGAGATCATTGGTCAGTCACATCGAAAGGAACAATTGAAAGCAATAGAATGAAGGAGAGCTAGTTGAGTTTTGTACCTGGTCGTGGGGATAGTGGTCCAGTGCTGCGCACATGTCCTCCGCGCGTCAATCCGCCACCCTTGGGTCGGGAGCTACCTCCCACCTCTCCATGAGAGGCACCATGGTCTGGCACCCCTCTACCTGTACCCCGCATCCCATAGGGAAGTGGGTGTACCCCCAGATCTGCAAGGCAATAAGAAAGACATGCCAATTCAATTCAATTCAAATAAGTTCAATGATGAGCATTTAAAAGAAAGAGAGAGGCATACCTGTAGAAAGGGGGTGCAGCCCCCGGTGCTCTGAGAGCGCCACGAGCTGCTAGGGAGAAGAGAGAAGAGATGCCCCAGCATTGCGGCACCCCATGCATATCGCCCCGCCTGCTCAAGATCCCTTAGCAGCAACACAAACTTGCAGTTCATCTGGGATGACTGCGTCGCGAATAGCAGGCGCCCGAAGAGGTAGGAAATGAAGATCCACACAGATTGCTCCTCGCTCCTATCCCCTAGCTCGAGTGCCCCCCGCACTCTGGTGTAGAACTCCTCCAACATCTCTAGGGGTCCTCTCCTCCTACCCCTCAGCCCCACGGCCACTGATAGCGATCCAAGCAGGATGCTCCGGATCGGCCTCCTCCTCCCCGCAACAAACTCTTGTCCCAGAAGCTCTACTATGTCATCATAGTAGTCGCTCCTCTCCTGTCCGACCACCGGCTCTCCCTGAACCGACAGTCCCTTCAGATACGCCACGTCCTCCAACGTGGGTATCATGTGCCCCCAAGGCATGATGAATGCCTTGCAGTCCTCCTCCCACCTCTCCCGGAGGGCCTCCAAGTACGGTACGTCCACGTGGAATGGACGCACTGACAGGAGGTGCCCGAACCCCATCCGGGCAACCTGGGTCTGCTGGGTCTCCAGTAGTGCCCGGTACCATGCCCAACACAGATCCCATGTCACCCCGCTCCTCATTCGGCCCTTGCCCTTCAGAAAACATAGAAACTTAAACGTCAGCATCGATTGTCGTTAAAGAAATATTGACGGCATGGGGTTGCCGTTTACAAAGAATCAGCATCAAGGGTCTTGCCGTCTAGTTCCCCAGTCGGCGTCCAACCCTAGCCGTCAAGTTCAACTGAACAGCATAAGGGTGGATGTTGACAGAAACCCGATGTCCACCGATGTGGATGTCAAGTTCCTGTCAAAACCGACAGAGTCTCCTTTGTTTCCCCCCTCTTTTCACATTATATAAACACACATCCACATAGGGTTCTTTAGATTTTCGAGGACTACCTTGGGTTGTCGGGGTGCCTCCGCCTCCATCTCATCTCCCCCTTTATCATCTTCGACGTTTCCCTCCTCCTCCGATGCATTGTCACCGTCGGCACAGGCCGCCGTGGCTTCCTCTTCCTCCACCATCATCTCCTCCCTCGTCTCCTCCTCCTCCTCCCCCGGTTGGCGATGGGACCGGAGGATGGATAGCTTTCCTCTCATTCTCATTTTAAGCGTCCAAGGTCTAAGAGAGTTTTGGGGATTAGGAGAATGGAAGATGGGTTAAAGATTAGGAGATTGGCAATAGAGAGTGTGAAATGTGAGGGTGAAGGTAGGAAGGTGTGAAAGTTTGGCTCTCGGGCGGTTTACAACCAAATGGCGCCGGGATGAGGCGTCGGTTCAAAAAAGCTGTTTTTCAAAGTTGACGTCAATCTCAGGTCATCTAGATTTTGTTGACGTCAAAACTATGGCCGTTGACGTACTGTAAACGACCACAGGGTTGACGCCAATGTCTCATCTGTGCCAGACCTCGAAGTCCGGTCAACGGCATGGTGATGGACATCTAGTTTGACGTGGACGCCCATATTCATTTACATCTATCGTCTCTCTGGATGTTGGCGACCATACTATGGACATCTACCTGCTGTTGGCGGCCATCGATGTGGACGCCAACCGCCGTGCACTCAGTCCTCATAGAACACTCCAATGAACAAATTGGAAAGCCCATTCAACACATCCAATGCTCAATTCACACAATTCAAGCCATTGAACACAATGCAAATCTCTCTTTATTCATCTAAGTCTGTGTTACACTTATTGGGAATCGAGAAAGTACATCACTTGCCCTATGGGCCATGTAAAAATCACAAGAAATAGGGTGCTGTCACACACTTGATCTCGTCCTCTGGCTCATACCATGCCCTGCTGCAGTGCACCGAACTCCGAAGGAAGATTCTAGAGGGGGTAGGTTGTTTATCAGCAAAGTCAAACTTCAAATGAGCCTCCATCCATACCTGAAGCAGGAACAGCTCCCGCATGTGCGTCCGCCTAGACTCATCGTAGTGAGTGGCTGTAGAGGTGCGCCAGCACTGCAGGGCAAGAGATTGCCCGTGCCATAGCAGAGATAGGATTCCCACGTGCTCGTAAGGAGGAGTTGCCACTCGTGGAACAAGAAACTCCAGCTAGGCAGAGCACTGCAGGGGCAAGAGATTGACCGTGCCATAGCAGAGATAGGATTCCCACGTGCTCGCTAAGGAGGAAGTTGCCACTCGTGGGGAACAAGAAAACTCCAGCTAGGCAGAGTGTCAGTCCTCGGGTTGCTCACTCTCCTCCAATCTCCTTCGCATGCTGGATCAACCACCAGGCCAGTCGGTCTAGGAAGATCCCATTCTTGTTCGTCATCCTCAGCACCTCCTTCTTGTCCCGTACGATGTCTGCGAGGACCTCTTCACACGAGAGAAGAGGGGTCGTCACGTTGTACTCCTTGCACTGCCTCCATCCCAAGAATAGTTGCAACTCCTCTAGCAGCACGCTTGCTTCAAAGGCCTGGAACACAAAAGTGTGTGTGTGTGGATGCCACCGCTCAACCAGCGCTCCCAGGTCGTCGAAGCCCCACCACATATCCTTCATGTTCTTTGCCAGCACCACCATGAAACTCAAGTTCCACATCCCAATGAAGCTTGTCATGTCCAGCGTGATGGCGTTCACTAGGTTAACTAGCCAGAAGAAGGCCCGTACCTGGCCTTGGCTCGGGAAGGCAGGCATCTCTTGCATGAAGGAGTGCTGTGAGAAGGAAGCTTGGGGCATTTTTAGCTATTGATGAAGCAGAAGTGAGCATTAGTTACCTCCCCGTTGGCTAGTTTGGTGCTCAGATGCCCCGAAACCTCGCTCAGAATCCCCGAGTTCATGCACGTGGACTTTCCGGTCGATGAAGAGGCCATGTTTTCTGCTGCAATTCGTCCCTAAACTCTCTGGTTCGCAGGAGGAATAGGGAGGGACGGAGGAAGAAGAAGGAAGAGTCCTCATGGACTCCCATCACCTATATTTTCGGCCTAATCCACTGGCCAGTAGACATCCAGATCGGTTGACGCCAGTGTCCAGTCAACGACATCATAGGTTGACGTTAATTGCATATTGGCGGCCATCGGGGTGGACGTTTACTACCCGGAAACGTTCAAAATTTGATTATTTATATGGCCATTATATCTATCTTGTGCTTCAAGCTGTTTTGTAGATATCTAAGCACAAACTGCTCTTCAGATTCGGAATACTCATGCGACCTTGAGTGTTACAAGTATGTCTAACGTAGGACCCCTCCAGAGGTGAATAACTTGGCGACTGTGAACCCCGAGTTCCCCTTTACCAAAAATGATGACGGGTTTGCGATCTCTCAGTTATTTATTGGCCTTTAGAATTTTCCTCTGGTTCTAACTTGCATTTTAGATAGGCAACCCACACCAGCATGCATTTAGGCCTTCACTGCTAACATTCTCTCACTGACTCAAAAAAAATGGTGATTTTCCTCGATCATTCGGTTTCTCTATGGCTCCCCCAGCTCAGGTGGCCTACTGGGTCAGTCCCTCCTTGAATATCCAAGTTGATTTCGGGCCTTTGTTGTCCCCCCTTCGAGAACTTGTCCCACCGTGCTTATCACAAATAGTCAAGCAGTCTTATTGAGTTCATTTGAACCTTTGCCAGTCATGAGCTTAATTCTGGATTTTAGGCTTTCCAAACATTGATTCTAGTTAGAATCTTTTGATAATCCTTTGAGAGATCAACCAACTCCTTATCTCCATGACCCCCTAAATTTGGGATAGACGTCCTAATTAGGCCAGCGAGCCCACGAGCTCCGGTTATGAGACCCTCTTGATTCAACCATCATATTACAACTCCTTTGACTCAGATATGCCAGAAACTAGTCAAAGTCCGACACGGCCACGCCAGGGACCCTAACATTGGGTTGCAGTTGTAGTTACACGGGTAGATCACTCTTCCTCTTATCCACATTTGTCTCTTAGAAGATTCGTCACTCGTTTCTAGCCTAACTCATTTGTTTGGCTTGCTAGAATTCCTATCCTCGGAGATGGCCCTTCATCAAATCTCCACGTCCTTTGTTTACCGAGACACCAACCTTTCAGTCCGCTCAGCTCCCCTGCAAGGTCTGACGTCTCGGAGGGGCATTTGTAGACGCGAGATTTGGCCCATCCCAGCGTGGTTCTATGGCCCAATAAAGCCCGTTTGACTGTTTGTTGACTTGCCTCGGATGCCATGTAGACGACATCATCGATTGCTGCTAACTACATGTTAACGGAAAGAGCCCTGGATGTTTACTGATGTTGGCGTCCACATCGGTGGACGCCTGCATGGTATTGGCGGCAGGATCTGTTGACGTCAAAATGGTTTACCAGGTCTACACAACTACCCCGAGAATCTAGCCCACTTGCACCATTCCCTCACCCATGCAGTGCATGGAGCCGTTCCCAACAGGCATATAGGCCACCTTGGCACCCCATTGACCCAGTAAAAATCCTACTTGGCCTCTCCTCATTGGTTGGAGCTTTAATACATGGATTGCCAAGTGTGCAAGTGTGTTTCTTCACACTTGAGCATCCAAAGCCTCTAAACTTCGACCCCACTGTCTATTTAACCCCCCCTTGACCTTCTAAGTGAGGGGGGAGAGGCTGGACGTCCATATGTTGTCACTTTGAGAAAAGAGAGAGAAAGTTGCACCCCACCTTCCATTATTCCTCTTCTCCTTTCTCTCATCACTTGGGATGTCTAGGAGGCTTCATCCCGAGCTGGAGGAGCCCCACAAGGAGTTGGCCACGCCACAACAACGAGGATCATCTCCCTCCTCTTCCTCTCTTTCCCTTCCTTTCCCTTTAGCTTTTGCATGTTACACGCACATTACCACACACTCTAGTCACGTAGGGCACCACCCTACACACCTAGAAAGGGGTTTCCTAGCCAGAAAATGGAGGGAAGAAGGGTGGTCATAACACTTGGCCACCCCTCTTCTCAAGCCCGTAACCGGTACGGGACTCTCCTTTTGAGTCTTTTTAGTTTTCGTTCTGAATGTTTTCTGCACTCCTCTTAGTCTAATAGAGTCTCTTGTGTGGCAGGAATACTCTGAAGAAGACCGTGGAGCTCTCTTCCTTTGGCCGGCCGAAGGAGGAGAAGTCGGGATCCTACACTCATCCACTGCGCGAGGCTACTGCACCGACGTGATCATAACCTCTCCTTGGGCATAGGTAAGGCCCTGGCGATCATAAACATCTCTCTCCATTTCTGGTTTTCTTTGTTTTCCTCCTCAGTCAACTCAGTCAACCGGGGAGTCAACGAGGTCAACCAGCGACCCATCACCGCCAACGAGAGGCCAGCGACGTTCGTGAACCACCGGAGGATCCCACAGTCCGACGGGGGTACGGGAAACGCTTCGTCCACATATCCTGCTGGAGGAGTTGGAGATCATGCTAGGCTTTCTGAAATACAAGCGAGGGGAGGAATACGCTCTTTCCTACACGGTGGCGCCTATCAACGTGTGGGGTATCATTGGGGAGATCACTACCAGAAAGACGGACCTGAACAACATGAACAGTCAGCACTTCGTCCACCTTCTTCCAATAGCCTAGTGGGTCATCTCCCAGTGCAAGCGCATACCGGGAATCATCTTGCCATCGCCAAGGCAGCTGCCATTTGCATCTGCGGCGTTATCCTATTCCCTGCTGAAGATGGCGCCATCTCCTTCGCCAATCTAAGCATAATCGACTCCATCTCAGAAGGTATGAGCATTGGTCAGGCAGTTCTCGGCTTCCTATATGATGGACTTTCTTCTACAGCCACTAGAGGCCCCTTCTACGGCTCTATCTTTGCCCTCGAGCTTTGGATGGGCATGCACATACAATTCCGGGAAATGGACAATTTATCTACTGAGTGCAAGACAATGCTCCATCATCCTCTAGCTTTTGTGGGCGGACCACTTTACATGACCACGCAGCCCTGGTGTAAGACAGCCCAAGTGAAAGGATTGATGGCCTAGCGGGATTACTTGAAGAATATGACTATGGCGGAGTTCGACATGCGTCCGCGCTTCCTGCACAACAAGATGATCCATGTACCACAACGCCTCGGACTGGCACTCCGTCTCCTGGGCAATGAAGCCTTAGTCCACTACAACCTGGATTGTTGCTACCTGTAGTGTGGGGCGGCTCGCACGGTGGTTCCACCACTTTCTCACTTCCCTGCAATTCAGAAGAGGAAGATGGACGACGATCAGGATGAAAGGGATGTGCGAAGCGCCATAGTTCATTGGGAAGGATGCGCCATGAGCCTCGTCCAAGTGGGAGTAGAGGAAGACAAAGATGTGATCAAAGAATATCTCGGGGCATTGAGGAAAATCCTACCAGCTGCAGTGGAGGCTTGAAGATAGGTGGATGATGTAGGGAATATGTTAGATGGTAGTTAGGGCAGGACTTTGCATTTATTTGAATGTAGGGATGATTTAGAATATGTATTGATTGGTTTGAATGAATAAACATGAGATTTGTCCTCTTTGCACATGGCTCTGTTTGTAACGCGACAATCATGGCAGTCACGTTAGCGTCGCGTCATGGCGGGGAGTCGCGACATGGTCGCGACCACCCATGGAGATGCGACGTGAACGCGATGGCCCGATACGTCGCGTCTTGAACCGAAAGTTTAAAAATGCAAGGTGCCTTTCTTCCCCCCTTCTTGTTCTTTCAAACCATCAGAGAGAGGCCTTTGAATTCCCCCTTTGGATTCCCTTCCTCCTTGCTCTTCCTCATCTATCCTTTCCCCCAAACTCAAACCTAATCACTCACTAATCCCATGGAAGGAGGAGGCAATACCGGTGAGGGCTCTTCCTGGGCGAAGAGGCACGCGGATAGGAGGAGTTCTCAACGCTGCGTGGAGGCGCCCCCAGCGGAAGAAGTAGACCCGGAGGTGGAGATGGAGGTGGTGGATGAAACGGAAGGTCCCACCGTCGATGTGGAGAAGGCGAGGAAGGAGCGCGAGAAAGCGATGAAATCGGTGAGTAACTCGACCCTAAAACCATGTATGGATGAGTGGGAAAGGGAAAAGCGGCCCCCAGAGGGCGTATGTAGGGCGTGACGCCCAAGGGGAAAAGGATCGGACAAGGGAGGCTCCAATCGGTCTGTTCCTGAGAACACGATGGCCAAATCCGTTGCGACACCAGTAGTCGCGACGGACTTGGGTGGCATGACCATGTCGCTTCGAGGTGGGCCGACGCGGACTAATCGCGTCTCACCGCCCCGTCGCGACAAGGTCGCGGCCTATGCGGGGGTTGCAACTCAAACCAAGCATCAAAAACTTGACTGCTTTTAACCATCTTGTGTATGCAGGGTGAAATGAGGGCCCGAGTGTCTTGGATATTGGTCCTAGCCGTCTACCTAGCCTTCCCTTCTTTCCAGAGAGAGAGACTTGAGGGGATGGGATTCGGGGAGGTGCTGAGGATGGAGAGGATGCGGGCGGATCCCACGCCCACTCAGGCTCTGCGGAGCAGGTGGGATACGAAGGTGACTGCCTACGTATTCCCATGGGGTCATATGATCCCCAGCCTTGAGGATGTGATCCGGATCACAGGGCTTAGGGTGTACGGGAGGCCTGTGAGCGGGTTTACCTATCCTTGCTACCGAGATCTAGCCGACCGACTCCTAGGATTACCCGTAGGGAAGAGGTCCTCTCTAGTTCCCAGGGTAGCACTCCAAGAGTGCTTATGGCTGTACAACGTGGGGAAGGGAGCAGGGGAGACAGCAGACGAGTATTTTCAGAGATTGGTCTGAGTTAGCCGGGAGGTACTAGCGGGCGAGCCGGGGGCAGAGGCGGACTTGGACTTGCGTCGCTTCCTCATCCTCTTCCTTGGCAGACTTTTATTTGCCACGAGGGGCGACGCAGTCCATTTCCGCTTTCAGCCTCTTCTGGAGGACCTGACTGAGGTGGGGAGCTATGCCTGGGGAGCAGCGTTCCTGGCACATCAGTTCGACAGCCTGGGCGCATCCGAGCGGCAGACGTCCACGAGCGACTTCTTCCCTTTTCTCCAGGTACACTTCTCTTTCCTTAACCCTTGAACTTGAATGCATTTTGCTTTGAACTATGATCTAATTGGCTTCTCGTTTTGCAGGTCTGGACTTACCTCCACTTCCCAGGCCTAGGGAGAGGGATCCTCGCACGGCCGGGCCTCATGCCCATTGCACGCCGGTGGGATTCGCACCGGGACACACGTACCCTCGGCGACCAGCTAGCACACCTCCAGGAGGCCATTGACTGCTACCCACATTTAGATGTAAGTGTTCTAACGTTTCTCCCATAGATTAATGCTTGATATGACTGCTTGGTGACTAATTGTGCTTTCGTGTGCAGGTGGTGTGGCAGCCGTACTTGGAGGAGAGCAACGAGGGACAGCCTTGGTTGGTGCAGGCCCGCCCCTACTTTGGTAGGTCGGGTGGGGTGCATGCACTCAACCTTGTACTACCTCTGCACCTGTTCCTATGCCAGCGCTCTCTCAGACTTCGGAAAAGTGTGGTGGAGTTCTCTGCCCGAGACCGGTTCTGCAGACTGGGTCGGAGCTTCCAGGGACTCCACGACACGATCGATTGGCGCGAGCGGGCGAAGGAACAGATCCAAAACTGGGAGCACTGGGGCAAGGCAGTCAAGTCCAGCGCGACCTCAGACGACGCGTACCTTTAGGCATAAGCCCTGAAGTACGAAGGAAAGGTGTATAAGAGTGCCAGACGCTAGGTAAAACCCCTAAACCACAACTCTACGAAATTATCTTTATGGAATTGAGCTAATGATTTGGAAATGAATTACAGGTGGACCTGGTTGGCGAGACTGCATCACTCAGGGCCCTGCTCTTCTCGGCGATGCAGGATCGCGAGGCAGCGCAGAAGGAGGCGAAGCAGCTGGTAAGTACCTACTCAGACTTTGGCACTTTACCAATTTCAAAGCTGATTTTAGAAAATCTAACCCATGTTTTATGTGCAGCGAGGGGAGTTGGAGAGGGTGAGGAGGACGACCGCAGCAGCCGGTGCCTCCTCCTCGAGAGCAGCAAAGAGCTCCCAGTCGGATCTGGAGGACCGGCTGGCAGCCGCGGTTAGGCAGGTGGAGGAGACACAGAGGGATCTGGAGGAGCGGGTAAGTAAGATAGAATTTTAGATTGAAAGAGCGGGTAAGTAAGATAGAATTTTAGATTGAAAGTTATTAACATTTGGCACTGACTAGACCTTTCCTTTGCAGGAGAGGGAGTTGAGGACCGCCACCGACCGTGCGACCCAGCTACAGGGGCAGGTCGACACTGCTACGGGTGAGAGAGATCAGCTGCGCATCTGGGCAGAGGCAGCCGAGCTGAAGGTGGCAGAGACTACGCTGGAGCTGGCGACACTGCGGGTGCAGGGGCCATCGACGGATTAGGCAGAGATGGTGAGGCTGCGCACGGAGGTGATGGCGCAGCAGATTAGAATAGATGAGCTCCGGGGCATGGTGAAGACCCTTGGAGAGGCAGCTCGGAGCAGGAGTAGGAGTAGGATTAGTGCTAGCGGGCGAGCGGTGCCTCGGTAGCACAGTACTTCACAGGTTCCTCCAGTCGGTAGAGGAATGAGGAGGATGAGAGGGTGGTGGTGAGATGCCACCTCCACCAGAGAGACAGGAGGGATCTGGGGAGGGTGGTGGTGGAGAGTGAGGAGCTTGTTAGCCATCTCCCCTTTATCTTTTGTACGTATTGTTCATCACTTAGTGAAACCTTTATTTCATGTCAATGTTTATGAAAATAAATGATTAGAAATTGACACGAATGCGAGACGAGATCCGAATACGGGAGAGAGAGAAAGACAAAGAGTACATAGTGTGGCGTTGCGTGTCTTCTCAGAATTTCCTATCCCTGCACACTTAGCAAAACACGTTAGATCTGCTCTTTGGCTCGGCCCCTTGTGTAAAGTAGGAATGATTTTGACTTCATAATTGTCAAGGGGCGGAGCATTATTAAATGGGCAAAAAAGAAAATAAACAATGCATGCTAAAAGAAAGCGATATGTGCATACTGATTTTTTTTTTTGATTTTGGGATTTTCTGATTTTTTGGGTTTTGGATTTTCTGATTTTTTTAGGTTTTGGGATTTTCTGATTTTTTTTGGATTTTGGGATTTTTCTGTTTTTTGGGTTTTGGATTTTCTGATTTTTTTTGGGTTTTGAATTTTTTTTTTTTTTTTTTTTTGGGTTTTGGATTTTCTATAACACCACCTCTTGCATTTGAGGGATGAGCCATGGGTCCCACTCCCATCTTATGTTTGCCGAATATCTTCCAAGTGCAGTGTGCCCTTTGGTTGTTTTTGTTTGGCTACACCCTAAGGCTGCTTACCCTTAGCCATTAATGTTCCAACATAGACCGGGTGCATGGGCTTCCGGTCATGAGTGGGAATAGGAAGACTTGGAATGAGGCAAGACTTGGCCTTGGGGCATCGAGACACTGGCTCGTATGACTTGCAAGGGTACATCCCATGTGGAATCCGTCTGTTGTCCAGAAACTTTATGGCCTTTGCTTTTAGACTGGGGCATGCGTACGACCGGGCTCAAGGGCGTCCCGCGGGGAACTATACTACCACTCTTTGACATGCCCCTATTTTTATTCATTTTCTTTTCTTGCATCACTACTTCATTATTCAACCTTCTTTTTGACCGTCTCTATTTGAGATTTCATACACATGGTCTGTACCTTTGTTTTTCATGCAAGTCAGCACCCTTTTGCCCTTAGACTTTGTCCGAGTAAGGAAAGAAATGACCTTCGATCCCCCTACACTAGGGCTAGGCAAGAACATAATGGCCAAAGGGGAATTAACCTTAGGTTGCTGTGTTGTGTGTGCGGCTGGACATAAGAATTATTTAACACAACGAAGGAGAGTGAGACACAAGGCTGCCGTCATTCTTTTGCAAATTGGCGTCGTTATTGAAAATCGTTTATTAAGGGTAGAATCTCTTAAGGTACAACCCATTCCACGGGTGAGAGAGCTCCTCACCATCGACATTAACTAGCCTATACGCGTTCCCATAGTACACCTCCTTAATGACGTACGGCCCTTCCCAGTTTGCCTACAATTTGGACCTTGGACCTCCAGGTTTTATGAAGATTCGCTTCAAAACCATGTCTCCTTCTTGGAATTTGTGCTCAATTATTTTCTTGCCTACAGAGCCTCGATTAATTTTTCTGGCTAATCAGCAAATTTATTAGACTCACAAGTTTTCTTTAAAATTTTCAAGAGTGTTTTATTCGTGGCCTCGACTTGGCCGTTGCCCTGTGGATAATACGGAGACGAATGATGCAAAGCAATGTTGAATTTCTTACATAAGTCCTAAAGCTCTTGAGATATGAACTGGGGTCCATTGTCGGTGACGAGGCTGCTTGGCACTCCGAACCGTGCGATGATGTTCCTCATGATGAATCTACACACGGTTGACCCTTTGATTTCTATAAATACTTCTGCCTCAGCCCACTTGGTGAAGTACTCAGTGGCAGTGAGAATGAAACATTTTTGTTTTACTTGAGCATTAGGATCACCAAGAGGCCCGATGATATCAAAGGCCCACATGGAGAAAGGCCGCGGGGAAGATAGTGGATGCAAGGAGGAAGATGGAGCATGGATCTTATCGGCATGGATCTGGCATTTGACGCACCTACGAACGTAGATGGCACATTCTTCCTCTAGGGTTGGCCAATAATAGCCATGCCTATGAATCTTCTTAGCCAACATTTGGCTATTCACATGCCCACCACACTCACTGGAATGAGATCCTTCCACTACCTTCCTTTGCCAGACTTCTTCATCCGACAAACATCTGAGGAGCATTCCATTTATGGCACGTCGGTATAGCACTTCTCCGACGATGGTATACTTTAATGCCGCTCTACTGATGGCATGCCTATCCTCAGCTTTAACTTCTTCTGGGAAGGTACCATCCTTGCAATACTGCTCAATCTCGTGGTACCATGGCCTCTCTTCCGCCATCATTTCTCCTAGTTCCACAAGCATCAACTCCTTTGTTTTTTTTCTCTCTGCCTTCAAAACTAAAGAGCTCCTGAGGTTAATGAACCAAGGGTCCTGAGTGGAGGGAGCCTCTAATCTCTGAACAGTGATTGTCTCAGCACTGCGGCTGAGAGGGAAGGAGAGAGAGGAGGCCAGGGATGCCAGGGCATCGGCCAGGATATTCTGAGAGCGAGGAGTATGAATGTAGATGAGCTGACGGAATTGCTTGGCTAGGAGTGTGGCCAAATCTTGATAGGGCTTGAGTTTAGGGTCACGAGTGCGGCAGGTAGAAAGGACTTGCCGAAGAACGAGTTGAGAGTCTCCTATGATCTTGAGATGACGCGCGCCTAACAAATAGGCAAGCTTAAGACCGGCAAGGAGAGCCTCATATTCGGAGATATTGTTGGTGGCATGGAACTGGAGTTGGTAGGCTAGAGGAATGGTGATCCCTTCTGGGGTGAGCAAGACAGCTCCTACGCCCCGTCCCCTAGAATTGAGAGCTCCATCGAAGTGGAGCGACCAGAAGTGATCGCGAGAGACAAGTGATAGGTTTTCATCGGGAAAATCCTCTTAAACCGTATCACTGTAAGGAAGAGGAAGGTGAGTAAGGTGCTCAGCAATGGCATACCCTTTTATAGCCTTCTGAACTATAAAGGTGATATCGAACTGAGATAGGAAGCTTTGCCAACACGCCAATCTGTCGGCGAGGACTGGCTTCTCTAGGAGATACCTAATGGGGTCCATTCTAGAAATCAAACTCACTTTATGGGCTAGAAAGTAGTGCTTCAATTTCTGCACTACCTATACTAGCGCTGCACATGTTTTCTCCATTGTGGTGAGTTTGAGCTCAGAAGGATTGAAGAGCCTAGATAGGTAGTAGACTGCCCTTTCTTTGCCAGACTCATCATGTTGTGTAAGGACAGCTCGTAGTGAGTCCTCAATGGTCGACAGATATAGGATCAGAGGTTTCCCTGGGACGGGCGCCTGTAGCACGGGCGGATTCATGAGATAACTCTTGAGCTCATCTAAGACCTCTTGGGACTTAGCGTTCCATTAGAACTTGGCTCCTCCTTTTAGCAGTTCATAGAAGGGGCGACATCTTTGGCAGTGCTGAGATATAAATCTCCTTATGAACTGTAGCCGACCGATCAAACCTCGAAGTTCATATATATTCTTAGGAGGAGGTATCTCATTGATTGCTTTGGCCTTGTGCGGGTCTATTTGAATCTCCCGTTTGCTGACTATAAACCCTAGCAGTTTGCCTGAAGAAACGCCAAACACGCACTTCTTCGGATTCATCTTCAACTGATATTCTTGTGCGCGACGAAACACCTTGGCAAGCATGGAGGAGTGTTCTCTTCGGGTTCTAGACTTCACCACAATATCATCCACGTAAACCTCGACATCAATATGAATCATATCGTGGAAGATAGCTAGCATTGCCCTCTGATAAGTGGCGCCGACATTCTTTAATCCAAACAGCATGACCGCATAGCAATAAGTTCTCCAAGGGGTGGTGAAGGAGGTTTTCTCTTGGTCCTCCGGGGCTAGACGAATCTGATTATAACCTGAGTACCCATCCATAAATGATAGAGTTTCATACCCAGCGGTATTGTCAATCAAGACATCCAAGTGGGGTAACAGGAAATCGTCCTTTGAACGTGCCTTGTTCAAATCTCAAAAATCTATGCAAATTCGCACTCTTCCATCTTTTTTCATGACCGGGACTATGTTCGCCACCCACAACGGATAGAGGACTACACGGATGAACTTGGCTTTGTGCAGTTTATCGATCTCCTCTTTCATCTTCAACGCAATGTGGGGGAGGAACCTTCTCAACTTCTGTTTAACAGCAACTGCCCCTGGCTTCAAGATCAACCTATGTTCCACCAACTCAGGGTCAATGCCGGGCATGTCATCATAAGACCAGGAAAAGGAATCCTTGAACTCCCTTAGCATCTCTATGAGTGCCACTTCTTCCTCAGGAGGGAAACTGGAAGCTATAGTCAAGAGTCTGGGGTCTTCTTCTGTTCCCACATTTACTTCCTTGGTGGGTTCATCTACTGTCGAGGTGGGTTCATCGAATCTCCTCATGCCACTTGCATACATCTCGGCAACATCCTCTATCTCACAATCTCCTTCGTCTGCAGGGTCATCCTCAGCTAAGATCTCATATACTCCAAATCCGTCGTCTAGCCCTTCTTCTTCGTGCTGAGCTTCCATGTTCAGAACCACTGCTTCTTGGACAAACTCTTCAACAGCTAGAAGAGCGCCACACCTTTGCATCAGATCTAGCAAATACCTATGGGGTATGCCACTACCCTTCTTCTTCCTAGACGGGGACGGGGACTTGCTAGCGTCTACCCTTGAATCTAAACTAGGCCTGATATTTACAGAAGGCTCTGGAGGAGTGTCCAGAGGTTTATTGAAATGGGAAGAGAGAGATGCGGCAGGGCCGCAGGAACCCTCCGATGGGTCTAGAGGAAGAGGCGAGCCACCCGAGCTCAGGGTGCCCGCAGCTGAGCCGGGGTGTAGGGGAACAGAAGGCCCCACACCCAAATCGCCTAGAGTGACCATGGCAGTCAACGGACGTAAAAAACAAAGTTTGAGCAGAAGGAGGAGTAGGGCGGGGATCGCCGCCAAGGAGAAAAAGGGAGTGATGGGGATCGTCGTCAACAGGAAGGAGGAACGTGGGTGTGGCGGGGTTTGCCGTCGGAGTAGAGAGGAGTGCAAGGGTGACGAGGATCGCTGTCGAAGCCGAGAGGAGCGCGGGGGGTGACGAGGATCGCCGTTGAAGTAGAGAGGAGTGCGAGGGTGACGGGGATCATCGTCAAAGTAGACAGGAGTGCAGGGGTGATGAGGATCATCGTCAAAGTAGAGAGGAATGCGGGGGTGACGGGGATCGCCGTCTAGAGCAAGGGAGTTTGAGGGCAGAAGGCCACCAGCGGTGAACAACGAGGATTGCCGTCATGAGTTAGGATGGGTGTGGAATCGATGCTTGGAAGGAGAAGGGAGGATGGGGATCGCCGTCCGAAGAAGGGGGGAAGGAAGGACGGAGATCGTCGTCCGAAGAAGGGGGATTGGGGAGGAGAGAAACACACATTTTTTTTTGGTTTTTTTGTTTTTGTTTTTGTTTTATTTTTGTTTCTTTTTTAAGGAAAAGAACTAGATTACATCAGGGGGTGTCGAGAAAGAGACAGAACCGAGCCATTGAGGAAGACATTGAAGAGAGGTGAAGGGCAAGTGAATGCTTTAATAGCGTCAGGGGAGAGTTGGAGAATAAATCGGGGAGACAAGGGAATAAAATCAAAATTATGGACAAGAATGGATGAAACAAAATGGTTGGGAGGTCGGGAAAACCCTGGCCAGTGCTCCTCTGTCAAATCAACTGGATTCATGTTCTCAATTTCTTCACCAAACCCAAGCAACTGTCGCTTGGTGGTGGCTGCTGGTGCTGATGGTGCTGCTGCCTGAGACTGTGAAATATCATCCTTGCTAAACAAGCGGTTGACTACTGAAATGAGATCCTCTAATTCTGGCCCCTCTATCTCGGCTTATGGGGATGAGATGTTGCTATCCTCATTGAACAACAGACTGACTGCCGAAATTAGATCTTCACGATCTGGTTCTCCTATTTCTGTCTGCGCCTTCTTCTTCTTGCTGGGTCGCTGAGCTTCCAGGGCTTAATATGCTGACCTCGGTGCCTCTTCCACTGTGGTATTACACCCAGGTTGTATAGGTCCTCTGACAAAGTGGTCATATAACGTCCAGGTAAGTGGGCCACGGTCTGATTGTGAAGAAGATGAGAATGCGGCCCATTTTGTGTATCCTAGGCCGTGTTTTGTAAACTTCTGTGTGCTAGCAACTGCCTTAGTTCTTCCTTGGAGATGGGCTCCTAAACCTTTTCCTATCCGATAGCCAATCCTGAACATGATATCCCAGCCTTTGGCATTTGCTGATGCATCCTTTCTAATGGCTGTCACTGATGGAGACACAATTGGGCGATTGGAAGAGAAAGTATACGCCCAGGAGTAGTTTATATGAAGCACCGAAATAACAGGCGTATTGGATGGCCAGACTGATGGCATGACCTTCTCTATAGCCTCCACAGTGTGAGTAGTCGTTGCACTTTTGACCTTGAGTAGATGCCCTTGGAACGGGAACTTCAAACATTGATGGGCTGTAGACGGTACTGCCCCTAGTGCTTCGATCCATGGGCGCCCTAGGATGGCCTTATAGGTAGGATCGATATTCAACACAGAGAATTCTACAGACATGACGAGCGGGCCCAATTTTGCTTGCAGAGAAATAACCCCATGGAAGGCCCACCGTGAATTGTCGTAGGCAGCTATGGTGGTAGGGGTAGGCTGTAATTGGAGCTCTGAAATGTTGCAGGCCCTTAAGGTGCTCAGTGGACATACATTGATGGAAGCTCCTGTATCTACCAATGCTGCGTCAATGGCCACTTTATTTATCGTGAGTGTCACGCACAAGGGCATCTTTCTAGCTTCAGGGGAGGCTAACTCTCCATCAGAGAAAGTAATTGTGGGTCCCCTGTGCACAATAGAGAGCACAGAAGGTAGATTATCGGGGTTCATGTCCTCAGTTACCATGACCCTTTGCAAGAAGGTCCTTACGGCATCTTGGTGAGTCTGTGACCTCTTGATTAACTCAAGGATGGAGATTTTGGCGGGAGTTTGATCCAAATGCTTTAGAATATCGTACTGAGTCCCCGGGACAGGATCTATCTCTTCCATGTCTTGCTGCTGTTGAGCGTTGGACTACTGTGCCAGTTGGCTTGGCATAGACATGGATGCATTGGGGTACATCCGGTGAAACATCCGTCCACTCCGCAAGGCGAGGTTATGGTGGAGTGGAGAAGGAGAGGTATCAAGGATGGAGGGGTTGGCTAATAATGGTGCTGGCGTAGGGGAGAGAGGGATGTTGCTGGGCGAAGGGATAATGGGTGATATGACTGGGGAGTTGTAAGATGGGGAGGTGATTGTGGCAATGGTGGGTGTGAAGGAGGCAAGTACAGTGGATGTAGGTGTGGTGGTAGTGGGTGTGATATAGGAAATGACCAAAAGCTGGCCCACTTCGTGTTCATCATCAAAGGCCCATGGAGCTTCTAGTGGTGGGTGGTGGATGACTGGGTTAACTTGCGCGGGTGGAGGAGGTGGTGGAGCAGGTTGGGGATTCGGAGCAGGCGGGTGTTGTGGCATAGGATTGCGAATTATGCCGAGGTCATTGGCCGGCTGTTACGGCTGTTGTGGCTGTTGCTGTTGCTGGTATTGTTGTTGGAAAGGCTAGAATTGTTGTTGTTGTTGTTGTTGTGGCTGCTGTCACCTCTGCTATTGTTGTTGCTGTCTCTGATCCTGCTGGTCCCTCAATGTCTGGATCAACCTCTTCATCTCTGCCGAGTCGATCTAATTCTGCTCATGGAGATCATATATGATGTCCCGGAATTGGAAGCAGTCCGACACATGGTGGCCCGGATGGCGATAGTATACACAGTACTTCGTCTGGTCTGCTGCCATATTCCAATTTGGCTTCTCAGGAGGGAGTCTAAGGGCATTTAAGGACATGAGGGCTGCAAAGACGTCAGCCAAGGTCTCAGGTAGAGGAGGATATTGGGCTCTCATGGGTCCATTGGGTTTTCTGGGGGCATAGCCATTTTGGGGTGGAGGGACTTGGTTGTATTGGCATTGGTCTTGCTGAGGATTTTGGCCCTAAGGAGGTGGCTGCTTATTGGTGTTCCATGGTTGCTGGGGCTGCTGAGTGTAGGGGGACCTACCTGTTGGGCCTTGGGGATTATTCACCGCACTCACTTGTTCATTAGTTTGGATCCCTTCGGTAACTGGGCCTGAGGCTTCTTAGGGTAACGAGACTTAGGAGTCTCAAACATGGAGTGGATTGGCGAGTCCTTGAGTTGGGTTTGGATGAAACGGGCTCGGCTATATAGTTGGTGCATGGTAGTAATGTCGTTCATGGCTAAGATGGCTCGGTAAGTTGGAGTGGCATTGGAGATTAACAACTTGACCTTCTCCTCCTCTGGCATGGGGCAACGGACCTTGGCAGCCAGTGTGCGCCACCGGTCGACATAGGCTGAGAACTCTTCATCAGATTTCATATTTTTGGCCACCAGATCAACAAAAGAATATTCGGGTCCAACCCAATCTTAGAACTACTGTAGGAACCTTTCTTGGACAATTTGGAAGTCTTCGGCTTCCTCAGGGGGTAAGGAATAAAACCATTCGAGGGCCGAACCATCTAAGGATTTTCTGAATAAGTATGCCATGAGGTGACGGTCATACTTGTGCGGCGCTGACTCATATACAAAATCCTTCAAGTGAGCATAAGGGTTCCCTACCCCAGAGTACCGTCGATAAACAGGGAGCTCTGACTGGGGTGGAACTCGGAGATACTGGAAGGATGGGAGGGAGATGTCAGCTACCTTCCGAGGATCTATTTGTCTCCTGAGGTCATGGAGCTCCTTCTTCATAGTTTCCCACTACATAAGAAAATCGTAGGGGGTCGCGACATGGTGGGTAGGAACAAGGGAGCGGGATTGCTCAAAAGAATGAGACCTCTCACGGGGCAGGGGAGCAGGTTCGGCTGCATAGTATGTTGAGGTTGGAGGGGATCTGGGCTGGACCTCTCGTGTTGGAAGGTGGCTTGGTTCTGAAAATTGGATGGCCCGAGGATGGAGGGGTGTAGGATCTGCCCCTGAGGAAGATATGTGTGGTGCTGAAGCAACATGGGCTGAGGAAACCGCAGGCTGGGCTGAATTGTGAGCGGGTGGAGACAGGGGTTGCTTGCCTTTGGCAGCGGCCAGAAATTCACGGACTTGGTCTGGAGTCAGATGTGGGAGAAACTGACTGAATTGAGAGTGGGGGTCGTCTGCCCCTAGAGGAGAAGGGGGGCGGGACCGACTCCCAATGACGAGAGGGGGTTGGATGTGCCCAGAGAGAATGGCCGCAGAAGGTTGGGCCACATCTTCGAGGAGCCCAATGGGCAGGACATCGTCGGCAAGGACCTGGAATTGGTCCATGTCGAACAAAGGATTATGATAAGATACAAAGATTGGAGGGGATTGACTCGATCTTCCTAGACAATGACGCATGCACCTCCCTTACAATTAGGGTGTGATACCAAGACACAGACAACACCTAGACTCTAGCACAACAAGAAGGACTGAGAGGAGAAGGGATGAACCAAAGCACTCAAGTTGTCATGATTAACGTCCGGATTTTAAAATTTGCACTTGAATTTTAAATGAATTGATTAATGGGATATCACTCAGCCAAGTGGGACCCCGATAGGTGTGGACTCGAGTCCTCTGGTGTGACTAGGGATGGGATACACTCACATGCGAAGGGTGGCTCAAACTATGGGTGTGACGGATACAAACGGCCTGGTGAACCGCAACGTGCGTGCGATTACGAGGACTTACGAAGGTCTTCAGAAGGCGGCCTGAGTCAACCTACGAGTGCTCGCAGGTGAGAGGGCTCACTCAACCGAGGGGGAGAACCTAAACAATGGGATTAATAGCATATGCATGGGCCTAGGTGCCCAAAGTGTATGCAAAGTAGGTAATGACCAAACAGGATGACCAACAAGGTCTCGGGCAGAGTCACGGCGGTAGGGTACACCGCGACCCTATCGTGACAGGGCGGCCTGCCGCGATATGAATGGAACCCCGAGAACAACAGTCAATCACAAATGCAAAGCAAACAGACTAACCTAGCAGATGATATATGCATATAATCACCAGATTAATCTTGCAGAGATCATGAATCACCCAGAAACTGATACATGGATGAAAGCAATAACAAACAAAGCGTACCTGTAGACGCGATGCTCATCCATGGCGCGACATTGTCGTGTCCTCACAATACGCCGCGACAGAGCCCGAAAACTTACAACGGAATGAAAAGGAAAACCCGAACCCTAGCAGGACTCTAGCATTCACAAACACGAAAATACATGGCTTAGAAGCATAGAACAGGCATACATGAACTCATAGAAGTAGGATAAGGTAGATAGAAGAAGAAATATACTGACCTATTATCGCGTCCTCCTCAGACGACGCGATCGTATCGCGTCCCCGCGATACGCCGCGACACTAACAAAGAGCCAAAACACAGAAAACAAAAAAACAAAATACTAACAGGGCTCTAAGAAGATAACTAAGGAAGGAAACATGGCAAGTAAGCAAACTCAATCCATGAGGGTAGCACTGAAGGTCCCACCATGATCACCAAAAGGTGTAATCACGGGGATTGTGTACCCCACCCAATACACAAGCAAGTATTAAATCTAATAGTATGGAAAGAGGAATGTGATCGCCACATAGATAGTTGCCTAATAAACGATGAAGATGTGGGATAACTATGCTAGGAAAGGAATATAGAACAGAAGTGGACCTGGTATCGCGACAGGATTACCTGTCGCGACGATACTGATAACGCGTCACCCTTGGAGGACGTGTCTCCTTGTCGCGTCGTCCTCCTCCGTCGCGTTCTCTCCTTTGTGGGAGATGATGGATGGGACCTTCTTCCCGTCCTCTAGCCGGCTAGAGGACAAGAGCTCCTCGTGGAATATTGCTTGGGTGCCTGCCAAAACAAAGAGAAAATAATAAAAACCCAATTAGAACAAATTAAGTGTTGTATCCATTAAAAAATGAATAGAAAAAAGGGAGCATGGTGGGAACGAACCTGGGGGTGGTTTTTAAACCCCTAGGGTGTATTAAAAACATGGGAATGGGAAGGGATGCAACCTATCTAGAAATGAAATAAAATGCATGAAGATAAAGGTAGAAAAGGGAGGAAGGAATGGATGAGCCCCATGTGGGGCGACTCTCTGGCTTGTGATGGCATCCAAGTCTTGTGCAAAACCTCCTGAAAGAAGTGGGGGTCGCCGTCCTCACGTTCCACGCTCCATGGATGTGAAATGAGCAAGCTTTTGAGGTGGGAATGTGAGGAAAAAGAGAGGGAATGGGAGGGCTACGAGGCTAAGTCCAACTCAGTAGAGAATTCGGAAGCCCTTCGGGGTAAAAATGGGGCTCTCCCGTTCATGAAGAGAGGGCCTTGCTTTTATAGGATTTTTGAGTGATTAATCAAAATGAGAGATAAAACCCATTGAAATTCGCATGGGAGAGTCCAAGGGAGCTCCAAGAGAGTCCCCAAGCCCTAAACCTCGCCCCAAGGGGTTGAGATATTGCTTGGAGATAAAGATAAAGCCTTGGGCGGATAAATAGGAGGTGGTTGCAAAGGCTAACAAGCGCAGCTGTTGTCGCGGCGTATCGTAGGGCCACGACTTTCTAATGCGACGACCCTAGGCGTCGCGACAATATGCCCACGTGCATGAATATGCATGGGCTGTCGCGGCGGCCTCTAGCATCGTGACACAGTAACGCGATGCTACGATACGCTGCGTCTAGAAAATTAATTATTTATGAATTATCACCCAATCATATGAAAGGATAAGAGTTATTTAGGCCTAAGGACTCTCTCCAAGTGACAATGGGCGGGATTTCATGGAAATTTTAGTTGTTAATGGGCTCAAAAAAATGCTAATGATGGGCTCAAGGTGAGTGACCAACTAGGGGCTCACTAGGATAGCAAGGAATATAGTTCAACTTATAAGTCAGAATCGGGTGTCTACAAAACTGACAGGAGTATTTATGCTAGATAGGATAAATGAGAGATAATTGAGATATTTTGCTCACTTTCAAGGAGAATAATTAATTTAGGCTCTGAAAATTAATATCTCAGATTTAGCAAATAAATCTTTCACAATTTGCACATGCCTAATTCCCTTCTGAGAGAAGTAAACCTCTCTTCGGGTAAGGCTTTTGTGAAGATGTCTGCTAAGTGATTATTTGTATCAATGAAAGAAATTTTTATATTACCATTAGCTACATGATCACGAATAAAATGATATCTAACCTCAATGTGTTTGGTCCTTGAGTGCTGTACTGGATTTTTGGTTAAGTTTATAGCACTTGTGTTGTCACATAGCAATGGGATTGACTTGATGTGTAGCCCATAGTCCTCAAGTTGTTGCTTTATCCATAGGAGTTGTGTACAGCAACTTCCAGCAGCCACGTACTCAGCTTCAGCTGTTGAGAGTGCTACAAAATTTTGCTTCTTGGAGGACCAGGATATCAGACATCCTGCAAGGAATTGACAACAACCACTGCTTTTTCTATCTATTTTGCATCCAGCATAGTCAGCATCAGGGTATCCTACTAAATTGACTTCCCATGATTTTGGATACCATATACCTAGATCATGAGTTTTGGACAGATATCTGAAAATTCTTTTAACACTAATTAGATGAGATTCTCTAGGATCTGCTTGATATCTAGCACACATGCATACACTAAATAGTATATCAGGTCTACTGGCAGTTAAGTAAAGTAGAGAACCCATCATACCTCTGTAGATCTTTTGATCTACTTTCTTACCATCATTGTCATTGTCCATCCTTGTTGATGTGCTCATTGGTGTTGACAGTGGCTTGGAATTTTCAAATCCAAATTTCTTCAAGAGCTCCTTGGTGTATTTAGCTTGACAGATGTAGGTGCCATCTCCTCCTTGCTTGATTTGTAATCCAAGGAAGTAGTTCAGCTCCCCCATCATGCTCATCTCAAATTCTCCCTGCATAAGCTTCTCAAAGTACTTGCAAAGAGATTCATCAGTAGATCCAAAAATTATGTCATCTACATAAATTTGTACAAGTAGTATGTGCTTGACCTTTGACTTTATAAATAAAGTGCTATCTACTTGTCCTCTAGTGAAGCCATGGTTTAATAAAAAGGAACTAAGCCTTTCATACCAAGCTCTAGGTGCTTTTTTTAAACCATATAATGCTTTATGAAGTTTAAAAACATGATTTGAAAATTTTGTATCATCAAAACATGGAGGTTGTTCAACATACACTTCCTCCTTAATAAAACCATTTAAAAATGTGGACTTGACATCCATTTGAAGTAATTTTAAATCTAGAGCAGATGCATATGCATGTAAGATTCTAATAGCCTCAAGTCTTGCTACAGGTGCATAGGTTTCATCGAAATCTATGCCTTCCTCTTGGGAATAGCCTTGAGCTACCAATCTGGCCTTATTTCTTAAGATCACACCAGCTTCATCCAATTTATTTCTGAACACCCATTTGGTGCCAATAACTGGATGATCTGATAGTCTAGGAACAAGTGACCATACATGGTTTCTCTTGAACTGATTCAGTTCATCTTGCATGGCTAAAATCCAAGATTTATCAGTAAGAGCTTCATCGACTGTTCTAGGCTCTATTTGAGAAACAAAAGCTAGGTAATCACAAGGGATTACATTACCTCTTGTGCTTACCCCTACAGTTGGATCACCAATGATGTTTTCAGGTGGGTGATCTTTCTTGTATCTCCATTCCTTTGGAAGATTTTCATGTTCAATGTCTGTTTGTTGCAGGTCTTCCAGAGGTGGATCTTCCTTGTCCTCAATTGATGTGTTCTTTAATTTCTTAGACAAATCATTTGCATCATCAATGTCACTATCTTCTTCCTTTCTCAAGGAAGGGTTAGTTTCATCAAAGATAATATGCACAGATTGCTCTATTAATAGTGTACGCTTATTAAATACTCTATAACCTTTAGGTTTAGAAGCATACCCCATGAAGATGCCTTCATCTGATTTGGCATCCAACTTACCAATGTCTCTTTTACCGTTGTTGTGGATGAAACATGGACAACCAAATGTCCTGAAATGACTGATCTTCGGCATCTTTCCTTTGTACAGCTCATATGCAATCTTTTTCAAGATAGGCCTGATCATCACTCTATTAATGATGTAGCTTGCTGTGTTCACTGCTTCGGCCCAGAAATACCTTGGTAAATCACATTCTGACAGCATTGTCCTTGCCATATCCAATAAGGTTCTATTCTTCCTCTCAGCAACTCCATTCTGCTATGGTGTCCTTGGTGCTGAGAAGTTATGCTCAATCCCTTGGTCATCACAGAATTTTGAAAACTTTTCATTTTGGAACTCTCCTCCATGATCTGACCGGATTTCAACAATGCAATACTTCTTGTCTTTCTGTACTTTCCTGCTAAAACTTACAAAACTATCAAATGTATCATCTTTGTGTTCCAAGAAAGAAACACATGTGAATCTGGAATAGTCATCTACAATCACAAATTCAAAATTCTTTCCTCCAAGACTGGTGGTCCTCATTGGCCCAAACAAATCCATGTGAAGGAGTTCTAAGGGTTTAGAGGTGGTTACCACAGTCTTTGACTTGAAGGAACTCTTAGTGTACTTCCCTTTTGCACAAGGTCTATAGATACCATCTATTTTAGTGCGGACCATTGGCATACCTTCCACAAGACTTCTCTTTCTGTGCTTGTTCATGCCATCCAAACTGTAGTGGCCCAATCTTCTGTGCCACAGCTTAGTTGACTTCTCTTTGCTGGTTGCTAAACAAACGTCTTGATCTTTGAGTTCTTCAAGGTAGAGCACATACAGGTTCTTCTCCCTGTTAGCTACGAAAATTACTGCTCCATCCTTCAAGATGCTGCACTTGGATTCTTAGAACTTGATCTGATGACCTTTGTTACAAAGCTGGCTGATACTGATGAGGTTGTGCTTCAACCCTTTGACACACAAAACATCTTCAATAATAGTTTTCCCTTTGTTGCTAACTGACCCGCTGCCTATCACTGTTCCTTTTCCATTATCCCCATAGGTAACTGTCCCTTCTTTAGCTTGGATATGAGTGAACAGCTTCATGTTCCCTGACATATGCCTTGAGCACCCGCTGTCTAGGTACCACTTTGATGCTCGAAGGCTTTCCTGAAAATGAGACATTAAGTTTTAGGTACCCAAATTCTTTTGGGTCCTTGTTGGTTAGTGTCAGCAGTTTCCTTTTTAATTATCCACTCTTTATGTCTAGTTGGACATGTTATTTTTATATGTCCTAACTTATTACAGTGGCTACATCAAGATGTTTTAGTTACCTTTTCAATGTATTTAAAATTAGCTTTGTATTCTCTGTCTTGTTCAGGTATGAACTTTGGAGTTGGATATGTTTTAGGGTGTATTATTGTTTCTATATTTTCTGGGCGTGTGTATCCTACTCCATGTTTATTCTTCCCTGATCGTCTAGCACCTTTTAATACTAAGGAATTTTTACCATTAGTAAATTTCTCCAGCGTCCTTGACAGTTTGTCATTTTCTTCATTTAAGGCTTTGATTTCTTTTCTTAGTTCATCTGAACTCTCCTATTTTTCTAATCTAATTATTTGTTTATTTTTATCTTTTAAATCCTCACACAATAGTTCATTTCTTCTTTTAAGTCCAGTTATTTGCTTCTCTAGTTCTTCATTTTCGGTTTTTAGGTCTGAATTAGTATTTTCTAAACATGCATTTTTCTTACTAGCTTTTAACAATTTTGATGCTTCCCTATATTTACTGTATAGTTCGTTGAAAGCTTCTTCTAAATTATCAGAATCAGAATCATTACATGAATCAAAAGATGAGTCAGAGGTTACCTTTTCTTCAGTATTTGCCATGAAGGCCAGGTTGGCTTCTTCTTCATCACTGCTTGAGCTTGACTCGCTGTCTGAGTCGTTGCTGTTGCTCCAGGCTGCTGCCATAGCCTTCTTCTTGTATCTCCTGAATTTCTTTGAGCTTTCTTTCTTTTTGAATTCAGGCTTCTTGAACTTTGGACATTCTACCTTGATATGTCCTGGCTTCTTGCATTCATAGCATATGGGCTCTCCCTTCTTCTGATCTTTTCCATCTTGTTTCTTAAAGTCCTTATTTTTCTTAAAGTGTCTTCTACCAGACTGGAAGTTCTTCTTCTTAGCTAGAATGCACTGCAATCTTCTTGACAGCATTGCTTCTTCATCTTCGTAGTTGCTTGAGCTCTCATCTTCTTCTAATGACTCTTCTGATCTATCTTCTTCTGCTTTCAGAGCATTTGGATGCTTCTTTCTGCTTGAGGACTCTCCCAACCTTTCCATGTTGATGTCATGGGCCATAAGGGACCCAATGAACTTTTCCAAAGACATCCTTTTCAGGTCGTTGGCTTCCTCAATGGCTGTTACTTTGGCAGTCCATGTAGATGGAAGAGATCTGAGAATCTTCCTAACCATATCTCCAATTTCATATGTCTTCCCAAGTCTAGCTAAGCCGTTTGTAATGTCTGTGAATCTTCTGAACATTTGGGTTATGGACTCTCCTGGATGCATCTGGAACCTCTCATATTGAGTTACCAGAATATCTATCCTGGACTCTTTAACCTTGTCAGTGCCCTCATAGGTGATTCTTAATTTCTCCCACATCTCCGTTGTGGATTTGCAAGAAGATACACGGTTGAACTCCTTTTTGATGAGGGCACAGTACAAAATACGTTTTGCCTTACAGTTGAGAGATATCTTCTTCCTATCATCATCTGTCCACTGATTTTTCTCGTTGGTGACTAGGAGATCACCCTCTTCAACTATGGACCATATATGGTAGTCATGACCTTGTAGAAACTATTCCATTCTTGTTTTCCAGTAAGCATAGTCTTCTCCATCGAACAATGGTGATCGGTTGACCGACTGACCTACACTGTGACCTTGAGCTGCCATGGATCTTTACTCTTTAGATCGTTGGATCTTCTTCTTTGTTGAAGAGACTCGCTTTGATACCCCTTGTTGCCCAGTTAGGTAGCCCAGAGGGGGGGTGAATGGGTCTTTAAAAATTTATCAGCTAATACCTGTTCACTAAAAATGTTCACAGAGAAATACACTTCGATGGATGTTAGTTATAGTTAGAATAATCAACAATCACACAGAGAGCAATCACACAACACAAGAATTATCCTTGTTCAGATCTCCTCTCCTTAGGAGTCCTACGTCCAGTCCCTGAGTAATATCTCAAGATTTCACTACCAAGGGTACTGTCCCCCTTAAGGACCCTTACACCCAGCCGCAGCTAGTCTTCCTTCACACGAAGGGAAATACGAACACCCTAGATGCCCCCACCAGGTCATCCTTCACACGAAGGGAAATACAAATACCCTGGATGCCCCCACCAGGTCTTCCTTCACATGAAGGGAACACACACAGAAACAAGTAAGTAGGAGATTAAGCCCCTAGATCAAGCTTTGACAAGCCAAGATCTGAAGCTAGGGACTAAGAGCAATGAGATCTACAACCAAAAGCTCACTCTCAGAACCAAACAAGCTCTCTAGAAAATCTATAAACAATGCAGAGAGCAAAGAGCTAATCTAATGGAATGAGGCTTGGCTCTTTCTTGAGAACTAGCAGAAGACTTGATGATCAGAGTGTTTTTCTTTTGTAGTGATTGTCGTTCTCTATCTCTCTATCTATCTGGAGCTACTTTCTTCAATATATATATATCTTCAATTTGAAATCTAAACATTGAAGTATCCGTTGCCTCTAGCTTTTGGCAGACGTTAGACTGAGTGGCACTTGGAAGCTTCCAGTCAACAATCCTTTATCCATTTGTACACGCAAAGAGATAGGATCTTCTGAAGTGTCCTTTGGCTTCTATAAGGTCCAACGTTGTGAGATGAATAGCTGACAGGGACCTGCACACAAAGCAAGCTAGAATAATAGATAGCTGGACTGTCTCTTGTTGTCAGTCAACGTTAGTGTGAATATTCATCAAAATAGTAATGCTATTTTGCTATTCTAAAAGATGCATACAGGATAGACATGATAATGGACGATATCGTCTGCATGCATGCAGTGATACGTTTAGTCTTCATTAAATGCACAGCTGACAGAAGGATATGTGTGAAGACTTTGACTATTCAACCCTTTGAAAGGATAAGTCATATATCAAGTTGATTAATATGAAATCGATGCATTTATGACTTATGAAATCGTTATGCAACCAAATAGTTATCACTTAACAACAAATCGTTATGAGATATGAAAGAATCATTGTGATCAAGGTGATATAATCAAATCGTTATGAGATATGAAGGAATCATTGTGATCACTAAAGAAATCGTTATGAGATATGAAGGAATCGTTACGACAATAAAGAAATCATTACGATGACTAAAGGAATCGTTAAGACAATAAAGAAATCGTTATGATGAGTAAAGAAATCGTTACGACAATAAAGAAATCGTTACGATGACTAAAGGAATCGTTACGACAATAAAGAAATCGTTACGATGGCAAGATCGTTGCGATCACTTAAAGGAGTCGTTACGACAATAAAGAAATCATTACGATGACTAAAGGAATCGTTACGACAATAAAGAAATCGTTACGATGACTAAAGGAATCGTTACGACAATAAAGAAATCGTTATGATGACTAAAGGAATCGTTACGACAATAAAGAAATCGTTATGATGGCAAGATCATTGCGATCACTTAAAGGAGTCATTACGATGACTAAAGGAATCATTCCGACAATAAAGAAATCGTTACGATGACTAAAGGAATCGTTATGACAATAAAGAAATTGTTACGATGACAAGATCGTTGCGATCACTTAAAGGAGTCGTTACGATTACTTAAGAAGTCGATGCACAAAGCAAATCGTTATGACAACTAAAGAAATTCTTATGATTACTTAAGAAGTCGATGCGCAAAGTAAATCGTTACAATTCTACTGTAATCGTTATGATTTATAAAAGAAACCGATGTGTACTTAGACAAATATGCTTCTATAGTATGAAGATTCTTACCTATTTTAGCTTGTTTTCCTTTGATCTTATTTCCTGTGCTTAAGACTTGTAGAAAATAGGTTAGTGACCTTAATCAAGGGTTTGATAATTATCAAAATAACATGGTTTTGTTAATCACCAAAATAGAAATGTAATTAATTTAAATTACATGGGGATAGACTGTTCATCACTGCCAACTCTAAATCATGGGTGAGGTAGTTACGCTCATGCTCCTTCCGTTGGTGAGAAGCATAGGCAACCACTTTCCCATTCTGCATAAGCACACAACCAAGACCAATGTGAGAAGCATCAGTGTAGATCGTGAAGCCATCCACCCCACTAGGTAGAACTAGCACAGGCGCAAAAGTCAATCTACTTTTCAACTCTCTAAAGCTCTACTCACATTTTTCTAACCACACAAACTTAACTCCCTTCCTTGTAAGCTTGGTCAATGGTGCTGCAATAGATGCAAAACTCTCTATGAAACGACAGTAGTAGCTAGCTAAACCCACCAAGAAACTCCGTATCTCAGATGGCGATCTTGGAGTCTCCCATTCCAGCACTGCCATTACCTTAGATGGATCCACAGCTATACCATCTCCTGAAATTACATGCCCAAGGAAATGAACTTCCTTCATCTAGAAATCACACTTGCTAAACTTGGCAAACAACTTGTTCTCCCTCAAAACTTCCAGCACAGTCTTCAAATGCTCCATGTGAGACGCTTCATCCGAAGAATAAATCAAAATATCATCTATGAAAACCACCACAAAACTATCCAGATATGTCCTGAAGACCCGATTCATCAAGTCCATAAATGCTGCTGGGGCATTCGTCAAGCCAAAAGGTAGAACCAGAAACTCATAATGACCATACTGCGTCCGAAAAGCCATCATAGACATGTCATCGGCCTTTATTCGTAGTTAGTGATAACCCAAACGAAGATCTATCTTAGAAAACACTGAAGCTCCCTTCAATTGATCAAATACGTCATCAATACGGGGTAAAGGATACATGTTCTTGATCGTTACTTGATTAAGCTTCCGGTAGTCTATGCAAAGCCTCATCAAACCATCCTTCTTCTTAACAAAAAGAATTGGAGCTCCCCATGGTGAAGAACTTGGACGAATGAAACCCTTGTCCAACAAGTCCTGCAATTGCCTCCTGAGCTCTGCCAATTCTGCTAGTGCCATACGATAAGGTGCCTTGGAAATAGGAGTTGTACCTGGCATCAACTCAATAGCAAACTCAATGTCTCTTTCCAGTGGCAAACCAAAAAGATCCTTGGGAAAGACATTCGCATAGTCATGAACAACCTCAATCTCCTCAATGCATGGTGTATTAGTGTCCTTAAACACTACCACACTAGCTAAAAAAGCACTGCAACCACTGCTCAACATCTTGGCTGCCTTCAATGCTGACACCACAAACTTTCCAGCCATATTCTTGGGTAAGGGATGTGAAAACTCATTCTCACCAGGAATGCATAAAATAATCCTCTTCTTCCTTCAATTTAGCAAAGCATAATGCTCCTCTAGCCAATCTAAACCCAGAATAGCATCGTAGTCCTTCATCTTCAAAAGATAGAAGCATCTTGCTAAATCCCGCTCTTCTATGCATACTTAAAGTGAAGGAAAGCACTTCTTAGTAATCATAGCACCTGCTAGTGTATGCACAGACAACGGAATCTCCAAATCCACAACTTCTGCATCAGACTCCTTAAGCAACACCTTAGCAAACCTCTCAGGCACAAATGTGTGTGCAGCACCAGTGTCAAAAAGAACTCTAACATGAATACCCATAATTGGAACTATACCTTCAGTCACATGTTCTGCCTACTCTGCATCTTCCTTAACCAATGCATACACTCGGGCTTGGGCCCGGGGTCTTCCTGCTGGTTTTGCTACTGCTGGCGCCGCTGTTGCTGCTGTCTGCTACACCATCTTTGGGCAATCCTTGATCTTATGGTCCTTGTCTCCACAACAAAGACATCTCTCTGCACTCAGCCAACATACCTGCCCTCCGTGCCTTTTGCCGCAATGAGTACACAAAGGCTTATCTTCCTGCTGGAATCTTCCTTGCTGAGGTGCCCTCTTTCCATAATCTGGTACCTACTGAGATACAAAAACAACCTTCTTCTTCTTGTCCTATCTCAGAAATGGCGATGCTGGCCTCTTGGAAGTAGCTTTCTTCTCTTCAAAATACTGCTCCATCTCGCTTTCTTGCCTGCAAGCCGCTCTAAATGCTTCCTCCATGGTATGATGATCAAATGCCACAAGCCTGGTACGCAGTGATGGTCTGAGCCCCATCACAAACTTCTTCACCTTCCTCCTCTCATCAGCTACAATATGAGGTGCATACTTTGATAGCTCTGCAAATCTGGCTTCATACTCCAGCACACTCATAGATCCCTAGGTCAATGAAAGAAATTCCTACTCCATCTTATCCTGCACATGCTTAGGAATGAACTTAGCCTTGAATAGGCGAATAAATTCATCCTAAGTCACCTCCTGGACTCCATCCTCAAACCTGGTAGGCAATGTGGATGTCCACCACACATCAGCCCTCTCCTGCAAAGAGTACATCTATATTAAGCATAACCAACCGCACCAATATAATTCATACATAGGTATTGCTTTATGATTACCTACAACATGTAAGTCCCCAAACTGACTTTATCATCCTCAGCACAACGAATAGCTCTAAAGATCTCCTCAGTCTCCTTGAGCCAACTCTCAGCCAATAGTGGTTGACTCTCCCCCTTAAAAGAGGGTGGAGCCATCCTGCTAAACCTCTCCATCACTGAAGGGCCTTTATGCTCCAAATGCACAGCAAGTGGAGCCTGAGCTTGAAATGACAAGAGTCAGCATAAGATAGATACACTGAATAGAACCAAAGCCAACCATTAAGCTACACCTAACCTGAGCTTGCACATGGGCCTACAATGCTGCCTGAGTTTGGGCTTGGGTCTGCATAGCCTGAACCAATCCTTGCATGAAAGTTCCATAGTCTATCAAGGCTGGAGGAGGTGCCACAGGTGGTCCCTGAGGTGCTAGAACCTAATGCCCTGCGTTAGCATTCTCCCTCTGCTCCTCCCCACGAGCCGGGACATTAGCACGACGTCCACGACTAGCCATGGCCTGGCAAAACAATAAGCTAGTTAATCCCTATAACTCTATTTGTCTAATACTTTATTTTAGACTTATGAACATGGATCACTTAAGTTGATGTTTACTCATGAATATCCTCAACCTACAAGTGGTCTCTGATACCATCTCTATAACACCCCACTTAGACCCGGTCCAGTTATACCAACTCTCATCGAGGCTAAGAGACGTGCTACGTGGGGAACACACCCCGACATATATCAAATGTAGGTTGATTCATTCACAAATAAATAATAATGCAGCGGAAATAAAGCACAATTCATCAACTTTAATAATCAACTCCACAGTCCGTCAAATAAGTCGACAATGCTATAAATAGTTCAATTACAATGTTCATAACATAAGAAAATCCTCACATACAATTATCTCTCAATCACACAATCACAATCAATCCTCTCGCTCTGAATCCGATCCCGCTATCAATGCCTCAGAATCCACTGACTCACCTGAAATGTTAAGCAAGTATGAGTCTACAACGAAGACTCAGCAAATGACCCAAAAATGGATTACCAATCTAACATATACATAATGGTTTCAAAACATGTTATTGCATGTAGAATTCAGCAACCATACTACTTGCAATATATACATTTATCATCCACATCTTAAGTCAAAAGTGAGTACAATTGCTACTAGAATAAAGCATAGGTTTAAGACATGATCATAACTTCACAATGTTTATCTTTGCAAAAAGGTTTCAGATCTGAACATGATGATATGAATTCAAGTATTAACATGGTACATTTATCATACATGGTTCTAAGAGTTTGCATATTAAGCATGATTTCAAAACATTTACCCGAACAGAAATAAGACATGTATTACATGAAATCTTTATGGAGCTGAAAACAAACTTTGTTCATAACATATACATATGTATGAATTTTTCCTAGACACAGCCCAAACCACCTATTAGAATTTAGATAGACATATGACATATACTCATCACCTAGGTAATTAGTGACAGAGTCTTGGTTATTGCGCAATACTGGGGGAAGCCCTCCCCACCTTAACCAGTGGTACTTGTCCACCTCTAGAATTTCTTCCTATGCCCTTGAAAATATATAACATATTGAACATTTCCATAGGGGCATTACTATGGTCCTGTTCCAGATTACTTCTATGGTGGCAGTGTTTTATCGGCCATATACACATTCATATACAAATTTCTCCAGATTTAAATGCAACATAACATGCTGCCAAATGATATACATATATTTAGATGCTGGCAGAGACACATTTCTGATTTATCACATGCTGTATTTTTCTAAACATTTTTCCATAATTCATTTCAAAAGAACATAATTCTCATGATGATAATCAGACTTAAATAGTTATAGTCGTCTACAAATCATAAAATTTTTCTAGAGCATGTCTCTACTATCATAAGTCAAATCAGGAACTTTTCATGATTTTATGGCATATATTCTAATTTCCACAGTAATCAAATCAGTGATATAAATATAGAAAAACCCATCATAATGAAACCATCTATCAACCTGGTTCAATATTTTTACTGAGCACATATCATAACCATATAAACAACTTTTCAAAATTTCATGATTTTTAGAATCCAGAAACTATTTTTCAATTTTAAAAAGTACTACTGATTTATGTATTTTAGTCATGGATATTACAGAAAATAGTCAATTCTGGATTTCAAATTTAACACAGTATGAGAATATCCCTTTCATGTATTACTACATAGGAGTTATAATTTTATCATGAGCATGCATCACACATAAAATTTTCTATTAAATCTAAGCTTAATTCTAGAACTTCAGAAAATTGCCCTAAAATCATGGTCATTACAGCAATTAATCCATTTACAGTGTGTCAAAAGGTTGTTCTACTGAACACTGCACATTTCACAGAAAGTCCATTCGATGTTTAAACACCAAAATATAAATCTAGATGTAAAAACAGGTCAAAATAGGGACAGACGAACTTGACGGCAATCCTGTTACCGCTAACCTTAATCGACGGCAAGAAGGTTGACGTTAAGTTCATCCTTGATGGCAGTCAAGGTTGATGTTAATCTGACAAGAAATCTAAACTCATCCGAGACTCATATAAACCCCAAATCCGACTGTTTGTAAATTTTTAAATTCATGTAAAAATTGTAAAAAGGTAAAATGTAAGGTTGGAAACCTGATCCATTGGTTACTTGCCTCTAAAACACCAAGAAATCCATAGATTTAGTCGATGAAGCCCACCTTGGTCAACCAAGACAGTCTCTCTCCGGTTTTAAATCTTTAATCCATAGGTCCTCGATAGTAAGAACACCTTGAAGACGCCTTCAGCCTTCAAAACACTCCTTCTTCAACTCGTAGAAGCTTGGTCCTAGCCTCCATGAAGATCAAAACGTCGATTTTTCTTCCACCTTCTTCGAGACTTGGAGAAAACTCCCCAAACCAGTTCCAAGAAGCAAACCTATCCTTTTTATAAGTGATTGGCCTCTCCAAACCCTTTCCACGAGGTAAGATACGTAACCCCCGACGTTACCAAAATTTTAGCCCCTTACCATAACTCTACTAGAGCTGGACTGCAAGAATCTCACTGTCAGTTTCGGAAGAGTAGTAGATGTCAAGGTTTACTGCCATTTACGTAGAGTAGACGTCAATCGATATGAATGTTTAACTGAAGTTGGTGGCAAGGGATGTTGCCGTTAACCTACTGTTGAAGGCAGTTGATGTTGCCGTTAATCTGCTGTTGATGGCAGTCGATGTTGCCGTCAGAAACATAGGTCAACCTGAATCAACTCGAGAACAGACTATTACACATATATGCAATTTTTTTTTAAACACACTATAAAATAAACATCATTTGAAATTCAAAAACTACAAGGAAAATTTTAGGATATCACAGCCTTCTTCAAATCATGCTCTAGCTCCCAAGTATCTTCTTCTTTATTTGCACTTCTCCACAACACCTTCACCAAGGGAATCTTCATATTCCTTAATATCTACTCTTTTTTGTCTAGTAGTTTAACTGGTTTTTCTTCTACTGACAGATCTAGTTGGAGGTCTTAATTCTCATGACTGATGATATGTGTTAGATCTACCACATGTTGGCCCACTTGGTATGGCAGCAAGACAAACCTAGAGGGCGGGGGGGGGGGGGGGGGGGGTGAATAGGTAATCTGAAATCTAAAACAAAAACCACCATTAAAAATGTTTGGTTAGTCTAAATAAGTGTGTGCAAAGAAAGTAAGGGCGTGGAAGCAAGCACACAAGGAACACAAAGGATTTATTCTGGTTCAGCCCTTCCAAATGGACGTCCTAAGTCCAGTCCCCAAGAAACCTCTTGGGATTTCACTAACCAAGGATACAGTCCCCTTAAGGACATACAACACCCAGCCCCTGCTGGTCTTCTTCTCTTTCCAGGGCAAGAAGGTAGCCCACTGTTTCACCTCAGCCAGGTGTTTCTTTTACGAGCTTAGAAGCAACTCACTAGTACATACCCCAGCAGGTCTTCCGTTCTAACCAAGGAGAACACTGTGTATAGTCCTACAGCTGGACACACCACCAGACGCAAGCTGGTCTTCCCTTCTTAACAGAAGAGGAAAACTTCTGAACATAGAAGCAAAGACCTGAAGCCCTTAGATCAAGCTCAAGATACACAATGAGATGCTTGATCCAAGATTGAGCCTAAGAATAAAAGAGTTTATAGGACAAGACTCTTCTTAGGCTAAACCCCCCAGCTCTCTCTCTCAAATACACAGAGACACACAGAGAGAGAATGAGGAAGAAAGAGAGAAGACTGCTTGATTGCTTCAGCTTGAATGGGCTCGAGCTCTTCCTCTCTTCTTGCTTGAGTGTGTATGGAGTTGGAGCTTCTCACAGGATATACACTCCTTGAAAGATCTTTAGGTTTTCTCTACTAATCTTTTCTCTTTTTGCTTCTTCCTTTTTATATGGAGCAGCTACAAAGACCCGTTGACAGATGGACATTGGAGCTTTGATCTGTTGCTCATCCTCTTCTTCTTCTTTCCTTTAAGTCTAACGGTTTCCTTCATGTGCCTACTGGCTACTTGGATTTGAGGAAGATGTGTAGTCAGTGCACACTTCCAAAGATGCTAGTAGCAGGTCCAAGATGTTCACTGAGTGTAGTGGTGGACCTGCAGGCATGAAGTGCAAGGCAGATAGTTAGACTTGTGAAGTCCTTTGTCAGATGGCTTATACCTCTTTTTGCTTTCTATCTGTATATCATGTAGATAGTTAGAAATGGAATGGAGGTGCTTTTCTTTTGTTGCAGGAGGAGAGAGATCCTATCAAACAAGCAAAAAAGGATCTTTAGCCAGAGAAATAATATGTTAAGCATAAGAAGTGCATTTGAATTTTCATTAGGCGCCAAAGACAATTTGAAACATTTGAAATATAGAGGAAATCAATGTTTAAGTATAATAGAGTCGATGTGAAAGACAATCGACGTTCCAATGTAATCGTTGTTTCAATGTAATGCATGTATGTAGTCGATATTTAAATAGAAATCAATGTTTCAATGAAATCGATGTTGAACTGAAATCGATGTTCTAGGGAAGTCGATGTTTAACAAAGTTGATGTTTTAGTGAAGTCGGTGTTCAGCTGAAATCGATGTTCTAATGAACTCGATGTTGAACTAAAATCGATGTTTAAGTGAAATCGATGTTGAACTGAAATCGATGTTCGAATGAAATCGATGTTGAACCAAAATCGATATATGAGTGAAATCGATGTTCAGCAGAATCGATGTTTAAGTGAAATGAGCCATAGTCGATGTATTTGTATAGTAATCGATGTGGCACCCAGTCAGTAATCGATATGCATTGAACAATAATCAATTTGGCTTTCCAGTGCAAATCATGAAGTGATAGTGCCATAATTTTATATTTATTATGAAAACATGATATTAAATATATTTATGATATTTAATTAATCTTGAATTTTGTTATCACCAAAATATAAGGGTAAAATATAAGAGTGGTTCAACAATCTCCCCCCTTTTTGGTGATGAAAAAACTTATGGGAATTTTTGATAGAAGTTATTCAAACTCATGGAATAACCAAAAACTTCTAAGTACCAAAAAATTCTAAGTTTAAACTTACTCTTCCCCTTTTTGTCAATAACCAAAAAGGAAGGATTTTACCATGAGCATATTCTCCCCTTAAGGAATATTCTTGCCAAGTTGAAGGAGAGAGGTTCAACAATATGTTTACAACTGTCATTGATTACTGCTCCCCTTAGTGTTTGCTCCCCGTGAATGTGAGGCTCCCCCTGAAAGTGAGGCTTGTGAGTCTTCATGGAGATTCCTTGCACAGTGCTATAAGGAGACAAAATTACTTGCAAAGACGTTAGTAGCATTGTAGTTAAAAAAGAATATAACAAAAATAAATGAAATAACCAAAATAAGAATGACTACTTCCTCTTTAGATAGAAATGAAGTGAAGAGTAGGTAGTCAGTAATTGGATACTTTTGAGCATCCTTTGACCATACCCATTTGAATGCCTTTTTGTTATTTTGTTCATCAGGAGCAGATTGGCATTCTCTTCATCCTTTTCTGTGCTTGAGCTGTCTGAGGAGTTATCCCATGTCGCCGTGAAGGTTTTCCTTTAGTGTTTCCTGTGTTTCTCCTCCTTTCTTTTCTTCTTTTTCTCCTTGCTCTTGGCTAATATTTTTCGGATGATTTCTTCTTCCTCACTGTCACTATCACTGCTCTCACTAGTAGTGTCTTCATCCACAGTGCTTTCCTCAGCGTTGTGTGCATTATTTGGCCTTCTTCTGAAAGATCTTTCTCCTAATCTCTCCATGTTGATCTCATGAGCCATGAGAGATCCAATGAGCTTTTCTAATGACATGGTGGAGAGGTCATTAACTTCTTCTATAGCAGTGACCTTTGGAGTCCACTGCTTTGGGAGAGATCTTAGGATCTTCCTGACCATATCTCCCTGACTGTATTTCTTTCCCAAACCTGCGAGTCCATTGATAATTTTAGTGAAGTCATTGTACATTTTAGATATAGACTCACCTTCCTCCATTTGGAACTTCTCATATTTTGTCACCAAGATATCAATCCTGGTTTCTTTTACTTTGTCAGTCCCTTCACATGTGAGCCTTAGTGTTTCCCACATATCCTTTGCTCTTTTGCACGCGGAAATTCTGTTGAACTCTTGCTTGCTCAACGTGCTACACATGAAGCTCTTGGCCTTTCTGTTCAGAGATATCTTGTTCTTCTCATAAGCTGTCCATTCTTCCTTGGGCTTGGAGATTTGGAGATCACCATCTTCTATGATGCTCCAGATTTGATAGTCGTAGCCTTGTAGAAAGAACTCCATCCTAGTCTTCCAGTATTGATAATCTTCTCCATCAAATAGTGGAGGCCGGAATATGGATTGACCTTCTGCAAAATCTTGAACTGCCATTTGATCTTTGCTCTAAGATCGTTGGATCTTCTATATGTTCAGAGACTAAGGCCCTAATACCACTTGTTGGATCAATCCCCTACCGTTGCACCAAAAGCTCGAGCTCGTAGTGAAGGCAGGCCGTATTTCCTTTATGGTAACGCAGAACCCCACACTAAGTAGTGGGTGAACATGAGGGGCTTTGCACAAGGCAGTTAGTCCCTGCGGCGGGCTGGGCTGTCAAGCACTTATGCAACTACATACACCCGATCCCGGGCCATCATGTAGTAACAGTGAATCCCTAAGGGAGTTGCTGGACCCCATAATCCAACACCACATACTTTCTCAACATGGACACATGGAAGACACTGTGGATGTGGGACCATGAGGGTGGTAGGGCAAGCTGGTAAGCCACATCTTGAACTCTGGCCAATACTTCAAAAGGTCCCAGATACCTAGAGCTAAGCTTTCCTCTCTTGCTAAACCTTAGGACACCTTTTCTTGGAGACACTTTTAGAAACACATGATCTACCACAGAGAATTCTAGTGGTCTCCTTCTCTTGTCAGCATAACTCTTTTATCTATCTTGAGATGCCATGATTCTTTTTCTGATTCATTTGATCATCTAGTAATAATTTTGAATTAGATCTACCCCAAACAAACATTTATCTCCTACTTCGGACCAACAGGTAGGAGTCCTGCAAGGTCTTCCATACAATACTTCATATAGTGTCATCTGTTGAGTTGTGTGTTTTGATGATGACCTATTGTACACAATCTAATGATGTCATATTGTACATATGTAGGAGATTGTTGTGTTGTATGTTTGGATGATGACATTTTGTACACAACTTGATAATGACATGTTGTACACATTTTATACTATACATATAATGATCATGACAACATTAATAATATTTGGATGATGACATGTGTTTTAATGATGACATTAAACATATTGGTATTTCATACAGGCCCAAGCATAAAGACAAGCTTCAAGTGCTGTCAGTCGAAGTGCTTGAACTAAAGTCAAAGTTCGAGACAGTCGAAGTTCAAACCAGTCGAAGTGCTTGAACTAAAGTCGAAGTTCAAGACAGTCTAAGTTCAAAGTAGTCGAAGTTGCAAGGCTGCAGTTGAAGTGCATATCGATTGGTGACCAAATCACATTAATTGCTGACTAGATGAGTGCCAGTCGAAGTGTCTGTCGAAGCTGAATGAAGCATTAGTCGAAGTACCAGTCGAAGTTCAACATCAACTATCTGCATATCGATTGCTAACTAATTCACATTGATTGACAACTAATTCACATCGATTGCTAAGTAGAAGTACCAGTTGAAGCTCAACACCGATTGTCATTATATCTATTGCTGATCAACTCATATCTATTGCTGATCAACACACATCTATTGTTGTTCAAGTGTGTTTTCTTACACTTGAGCATCCTATGCTCCATAGCTCCGCCCCCACTGCCTGTATATAAAGGTCCTTAGCCTTCTAAGTAAGGGGGGAGATGCTGGATGAGCTAGAGCCTTGATGCCTTGAGAGAAGAGAGAGAAAACCCACTTCAAGACTTGAGAGCTTCCACCCTTGTTTCCTCTCTGCCTCTCAACCCTTGGATCATCCAGGAGGCTTCACCACGAGCTGGAGGAGTCCACAAAGCAGCCACCAATGCCTGCAAACGAGGATCATCTCCCTCTTCTCTTTCCCTTCTTTCTCTCTTAGCTTTGCATGCTACTCACTATATACACACACACACTAGGCAGGTAGTGCACATCCCTACACACCTAAAAGGGGTTTTCCAAACCAAAAATGGAGGGAAGAAGGGTGGTCGTAACACTTGGCCACCCCTCTTCTCAAGCCCGCAACTGGTACGGGGCTCACCCTTTGGGTCATTTTTCTTTACTTCTAGACGTTTAGTACACTTCCCTAAAGTTTAATAGAGCTCTCTTTGTTGCAGGAACACCTCAAACAAGACCGCGGAGCTTCTTCTCTTTGGTCGTCTAAAGAGGGGAAAGTCGGAGTCCCGCCATCCACCGCTACGTGAGGCTACGTCACCGGCGCGATCAGAACACTTTCTTGGGCACAAGTAAGGCCATGGTGATGAGATCCAGTTCATTTTCTTTGCTGGTTTCTTTGTTCTACCCTTGGTCAACTCGGTCAATGGGAGTCAACGAGCAAGAACAAGGGAGGACCAGCCAACACCAACGCGCATGAGGGAGCCACTCAACATTCGGGGAACTCTAGAGTCCATTCGGGAGCGAAACGGAACGTCCATAGCTCTTCTTTGGCGATCACGATGGGACAACTGCTGCTGCTGTAGTTCTCAGCCTGCATACAGGTAGACATCAAACGATCTTGACGCTTAGTCAGGTAAACATCCACTTTTCTTGCCATTAAGTTCATCTTAGCATCAACATCGTATGCCATCAACCTCTAGTTAGCGTCCATCGATCATGTCGTTTACTTGTTTCTGAAGAACTTGACGTCGAGGGTCTTTCCGTTTACTTCACAGAAGCTATTTTTGATTTGTTTTTCTTTCTGTTTGCTTTTGTTTGCCTTCTCTTTGGTCACTAACCGTCCTGAGTCATGAGGTGGGTCTATTCTCTTCTCTGTTCTAGCCTCCCCACACATTTTAGAGTACCCCTTTTTGATTTACAATCTTTTACTCGGGGATTCCCTCTCGGGTAAATCGGATTGGCATCAAGAAGAACTCCATAAGTCCCTAAATTTTGTGGATTCCCTCACGGTACGGGGTAGGAGGACCTTTTCCCTCCCAGCTAGTTTGCCCATTCACCTAGTGTTGAGTGAGAGGTAAGAGAATCATTGGCCTTCATAAGTTAAGTTAACACACAACCTTAACATTTAAAAATTTTGGGACATTGTTTGACAACATTGTTTATGTAGAAATCCATATTTCTCATAATAACAGTGTAGTTAATCGGCCTAATCATTTTAAAATCAGTAGGTTGTGTGCTAATGGACTCTTGGTTGAACTCTGTCAACATGTCTAATAATCCGGCTTTTGAATATGATGATAATATCAATGATGAATTTGTCGAAATGGTTAACTCTAACATTCACCCTAAAGAGTCAGTCCATTCTTCCTCTCAAGGTGATAATGAAGAGGTGAGTTTGAGGGTCAATCCCACCTATGCCCAAGACGCCCAAGACAACCCCGAATTCTCCAAACTCCTGTCCCTCTATTTGCCCGAGGACAACATTTCTATGCTTTCCAAGCATACCATTCGGGCGATGGCTTCCCCTTCCCCACCTTCTCCTTTCAATACCTCTTCATCCAGGCCCACTCCTAGGCCAGTCACCCCATCTTGAGTTCCCATCTCCCCTCTTCCTCCCACCATTCCTGCACCAACTCCCATTCCAACTCCTCCCTCTATCTATCCACCTTCTGTCCAACCCACACCCCCCACTCAATCTGAATCCATCTCCAGGTCGGAGATGGAGGGTCATGTTAGGAAACTCTTGGCTGAATCGTTGTCCTTGTTGAAGCCTCATTCCCTTTAAAACTATTAAAAGCTCCCAAACGCATACTTCCCCTCTGGTTTCAAGGCCCCAAAATACTGCAAGTATGACGGGACTTCTGACCCCCAATTCCATCTTGCCGGCTTTCTCATGGATTCCCACTGGTGGTTATATGATCGGGTCCTCATGGTTCACCTCTTCCAACAATCGTTAGAAGGGGAGGCTTTGAGGTGGTTCACCTCCTTACCTGCATCCGATCTTATTAACTTTGACATTATCTCCAAATGCTTCATTTCTCATTTCTCTTACATGGCCACCCAAGTCCCTACACTTCCCGACTTGGTGGTGGAAAAGATGAGGACGGATGAAGACTTTGTTACCTTTGCCAAACGCTGGAGATTCCTGACCTCTAGGGCCAACCTCCCCATCCACGAGTCTCAATTCATCACCATGATAGTCACTAATACCTCTTGCTCAAATCCATATTAATGCTTAGTGAGTTTCCCTCCTTTGCACATCTCTATAATAGAGCTAGGGTGGTGCAAAACCAAATCAAGGACTCCTCCCTCCCGCCATTCATTGAAGGAAAGCCTAAGGGACGCAAGGCTCCCGTGGCACCTACCACCGAGGGGGTGACCGTCAATGAGTCCATCAGCGCTTGTAGCTAGCCACTAAGGCCTCCTAACAAACCTTCCACTCCAACCTCCAATCCTCACCAATTCCCATCACATCCCTCTAGGCCCTATTCAGCTGTTCCTCCACCTTTTGGCTATACCCGTCTCACTATCTTGCTCTCTATCCAACTTCCACCATAGAAGGAGGGTGTGCATCCGAGGGCCGACACCTCAAAGTATTGTCCTTATCATAGGGCCTTCGGTCATGAAATCCACAATTGCTTCACTTTCTGTGACTTGGTATACGGCATGAATGATCAGGGTAGGATCAATTGGGATGACGTCAAGGTCGCCATTGCCAAGTCTAGGTACACAAGAAGGGATTTGGGTATAGTGCAGAACCCCCTCCCCAACCACCAAAACAACAACAATCAATCCTCCTCCAAGTCCCAGGAAAAGGTCAACACCATGACACATCAAGAACCTCGGGTTGTGAGGAGAGAACAACAGTGGGGGGTAGATGATTTTGAAGAGTGGCACCTGTGCCCTTCCATAGAATCCCAGGAACCCTCCACCACTATAGATGCTATTCTAGAAGAACGGCCCCTAGTGCTTATCCGACCTGCTCGTCAGGATGCCCAATCTATTCCCATTCCCCCCTCCTATGAGTCACCTGCCTATGGCTCCCAACCCCTCCAACTCATTCTCCCTAGGTCTCAGGAGGATGTTCATGTCACCCTCCGGAACCGGATTGTTCCCCCACTTCCATGACCATCTCAAGATGAGGAAGATAGTGGACCCCCGCCACCTGCCAGCACCGAATATGATATTCTCCAGCACCTAGACAAGACTCTTGCAAGGGTTTCTATTTTAGAATTAATTCGGAAGTCGCCATCCCATTAGTCCACTCTTCTCCAACTCCTCCAAAAGATCATGGTCAATGATAACCTTCCTTCTAGTGGGGTGACCAATGCCATTCTTTCCCTCACCCAAGGGCCCTCTATCTCCTTCTCGGACAAAGATCTAGCAGCCCCTGAGTGTCATTCACTTCGTCTCTACCTCACCGTCACCCTCAATAGGGTTTCAGTAGATTCCACTCTTATTGACACAGGCGCATCCATCAATGTTTATTCGATGAAGACCCTCAAACAATTAGGTTTAGGGGAAGAAAATATGGAGAAAATATGCTCCACCATTGTTGCCTATGACAATTCCAAGAGGGTTGCCAAAGGAAAGACCGCTCTTCAATTGGAAATAGGAACAGTTACCATGTCTTCGAAGCTCCTAGTCTTAGACGTCGATCCGGTCTACAAGGACATTCTCGGTCGTCCTTGGTTAGAGCAAACTCTTGGGGTCCCTTCCACTGCCCATCAATGCTTCAAATTTCCATTCAATGGGAGGGTCATTAAAATTAAGAGCATCCCTACTGTGGAAACTCTCAACTCCATCACGTCGGAGCAGATGCTGCACCTATTCATTCCGGACAAAGGGAAGAAATCCATCATGTCAATCATCGATTTACCATCTCCCCTTGATTTGAACCTTCCTTCCTTCTTAGATGAGGAGTTTGAGACCACCACGTGTCCTCAAGGGAAAGGTTGGGAGGTGATGGCAAAGATCGGTTATATCCATGGCTGAGGGTTGGGTAGAGATAGGCAGCATCCTGTTAGTAGTGTCCAGGTGAAGAGATTGCTAGCTAGGGCCAGTCTGGGATTTCATCCTGACCCTGTTCATCCAGATCCATTCATACGCTATACACCTCTTACCCTAAAAGAACATTTCATTCGGGGACCCATTCTAGCGGGAACAAGGGAGCCCGTGTGGAGGAATTGTTTGAGTCGGAGAGTGAGGAAGAAAAGGAAGGTGCCGAACTTGAGGAAGTCTGCGAGGACTTGGCCTTCTCTCACTCTTGGTCCTAACCTCCATCTCCAACTCCATCCCCATCTCCTTCAACCTCTCCCTCCGCTGAAGTGTGCTTGGCACATGAATTTCCTTCCCCAGCCAAACCTATCCTTCCTCATTCCTCACCTGGCTAGTTAGGCCTTGACTCCAAAAAAAAATGCCAATTTTCAAAGGTGGGAATGTGAGGTCTCCGTCGAGCATCCTTCCTCTGTGGAGTCTCCTCCGATCGGCCAGGGGACGACTCTCTTCAGCTTAAATTCCCATTCTCGCCCGTCTAAGGGCACTTCTCCTGTACATAGCTTTGTACATAGTCCTGTACATAGTAGTTTAGATTCAGGCTTAGGGTCAGGTTTAGGTTTAGAAGGGTCTAGTCCCTCTCAGCCATGCATTCACAAAGAGAAGGGTAGGCAAGTCCCTGCCCGATATGTTTTGGCCTTGGTTGAGAGATGTGCCAAGTTAAGTCAAGTCCCAAAATTTCTTGAGGAACCTGCTCTTGTGAAATCAGATTTTGTAGAAGGTGATTCAGTAGATGTTGGTTTAGGGGTATATCTGCTAGATTTTGAAGAAAAAGATGAGTCGGGAGATCTTTGGTCAGAAGAAGAGGACCCGGTGAGCTCCTAGTGGATGGCACGAAGAGGTTTGATGAGCCAACCATGGCTGCGGATGAGCCAAACAATGAGATCAACCTTAGCATTGAAGAATCCCCGAAGGTAGTTTTGATTAGTGCCAACTTGAGCGTAGAAGAAGAAGAAGCTATTGTAGCTATCCTCAAAGAATTTTCCGATGGTTTTGCCTGGTCCTATGAGGACATGCTAGGGCTTGACACCTCTTTGGTCGAGCACCGTTTGGTCTTAAAAGTCGATAGAAAAGCCGTCAAACAAAAGCTAAGGAGGCTACACCCCAAGCTTGCGCTCAAGATCAAAGAGGAGGTTGACAAGTTGCACAAAGCCAAGTTCATTAGGGTTGTGTTTTATCCATAATGGGCAGCTAACATCATCCCGGTGATGAAGAAGGACGGTAAGGTTAGGATCTACATAGATTTCCATGACCTTAATCATGCTTGCCCAAAGGACAATTTTCCTCTCCCCCACATAGATGTCCTAGTGAACAATACTGTCGGTTTTGAGGTGTTGTCATTTATGGATGGTTTCTCTGGGTATAACCAAATCCGTCTGGCGGAGGAAGACCAGGAGAAAACTTCTTTCACCACGCCCTGGGGGACCTATTGTTATGTCGTGATGCCCTTCGGACTGAAGAATGCGGGAGCAACATATCAAAGGGCAATGATGGCAATCTTTTATGACATGATGCATGTGCACATGGAGGTCTATGTTGATGATGACTTGGTTAAATCTAGAACTCGACATGGCCATGCTGATGTCCTCCGGGCAGTTCTCCAATGATCTAGAGAACATAAGCTTAAGATGAACCCCAAGAAGTATGTTTTCGGAGTATCCTCAGGGAAGTTGCTTGGGTTAATAGTTAGCAAGAGGGGAATTGAGATTGATCCCAACAAGGCCAAATCAATAATCGACATGTCTCCTCCTAGGAATATCAAGAAAGTTAGAGGGCTGATTGGTAGACTTCAGTTCATTAGGAGATTCATTTCTCAACATTCAATCCATTGTAAGCCCTTCTATGAGATGCTTAGAGGAGGGGCTAAGTTTGATTGGAACTATAAATGTCAAAAGGCCTTTGAAGAATTGAAGAGTTATCTTTTCAATCCCCCTGTTCTCGCTCCTCCGGTCCCGGGTCGGCCCTTATTGCTCTACATGTCAACCACTGAAGATTCCACTGGAACAGTCTTGGCCCAATATGATGACGAGAAGAAGGAGAGAGTGGTGTATTACCTATACAAATTGTTCAATGAAGCTGAGAAAAAGTACACTGCTATGGAAAGGACGTGTGCGGCCGTCGTCTGGGTTGCCCAGAAGTTGAAGCATTACTTCCTAGCTCATGAGGTGAAACTTCTGGCGTGAATGGACCCAATTCGGTACTTGCTTGAGAAGCCTATTCTGACTGAGCGTTTGTTGAGGTGGCAAAGTTTTCTTAATCAATTTGACATCACTTATGTCAATCAGAAGTCAATCAAGGGGCATGCCATTGCCGAGCATTTGGCCCACCATCCCTTACCTTCATGTTCTCCTATTGATGAAAGCTTTCAAGATGAAGAGTTAGGAGCCATTATTGATGGTGAACCTTCATGGATTCTTTACTTTGATGGAGCTCTCAATTATAAAGGGAGTAGAATAGGGGCATTCCTCCTCTCACCGGAAGGGGTAGTGATTCCGCACGCCCTCCAACTAGCCTTCCCTGCCACGAACAATGTGGCTGAATATGAGGCACTCCTAGTTGGGCTGAAAATGGCATTGTTGCTCAGAGTTAAGGAGTTATGGATAATTGGAGATTCACAATTGATACTCCGACAGTCCCTTAGCAAATACCAGACCCGGGATCCCAAGTTGAAACCATACTAGGATTTGGTAGGAAGAGTAGTCCGGCACTTTAGGAAGCTCACTTTAGTTCACACTCCTAGGGCTCAAAACATTCTAGCAGATTCACTTGCTTCTCTAGCTTCTTCTCTCCCTATCCCGCTAGGGAGATCTTATGAAACCATCTCCGTCCAAAGATTGAAAATCCCTTCTCATGTTGATCCATGGTTCTCTCAACTCAACTCTCCCTCCCTTCGAGTCCATGCACTTTCAAAAGAGCCAAAAATCGATCTTGATGATGGCCATCCCTGGTACTTTGACATTGAAAACTATCTTAAAGATGGATCCTTCCCTGTTTATGCCACCTCTTCTGATAGACATGCCATCCGCCGTGTCTTTGAGCATTACGAAATCATAGGTGGCATTCTCCACAAGAAATCCCTTAGTGGGGTCTATCTCCGTTGCCTTGATGAGATTGAATCTCAAAGTATTGTTAAAGCCGCTCACTCTAGTGAATGTGGTGGCCATGTCAGTGGTAGAGCAATTGCCCAAAAGTTGCTAAGACACTATTACTGGCCGACCATGGAAGAAGATTACACTCATTTTGTTCGTCACTGTGCTAAATGCCAACTCCATGGTGACAAGATCCATGCTCCTTCCTCTTCTCTTCACCCTCTCATTGCTCCATGGCCTTTCGCCATGTGGGCATTCGATGTGGTCGGTCCACTCGAGGACAGAACTAGAGAAATCCGTAAAACGTCCTTCATTCTGACCGCCACGGAGTACTTCACGAAGTGGGCTGAAGCAGAAGCATTCATAGAGGTTAAAGCTTCAACGGTCGTTAAGTTCATCAAGTGCAACATCCTTGCAAGATTTGGCGTGCCTCGGGACATCGTTACTGACAACGGACCACAATTCGCTTTGCAAGAGCTTCGTGACAGGTGCGGTAAATATGGTATTAATTTGCATGATTCATCTTCATATTATCCACAAGGTAATGGACAAGCAGAGGCTACTAATAAACTCTCATAAAGAAAATTTACAGATCTCAAAAGAACGTTGATTGGCTAGACCGCTTAGTTGAGGCTCTGTGGGCTTACCGCACCTCGGTCCGAACTCCAACGGGGCAAACCCCCTACACTTTAACATACGGATCAGACACAGTACTCCCATATGAGATCTTCATCCCTTCACTAAGAGTTCAATTGGATTTCGAACTTGACCCCAGTCAATGTCGGGAGGCTTTATTAGCACAACTTGAACTCTTAGACGAAAGGCGAATGATAGTGGCCAACCATGCACATGTTTATCATCAAAAAATTGCACATTTTTATGCCAAAAAGGTCCTTGAGAGGAAATTTAAAGTGGGTGAAATGGTCCTAAAATGCAAAGTCATTAAGGCACCAGGTCCAAGGAGTAAATTGCAAGAAAATTAGGAGGGTCCGTTCATTGTTAAAGAAGCATAATCGGGGAATGCTTACAAGTTAGTGGACACCGAGGGAGTTGAATGTCACATCCGTGGAACGCAGTCTACCTCAAGAAGTTCTACCCTTAGTTGCTCGGTCAGTCAGTCAGTCAAGTCTATCATTCATCACTCGTCAGTGTCATGGGTTTGAGACTCTGCTTTTTTTCACTTGGCCACTGGTAAAGTCGGGTCTCTTCACACACCACATGATGTTGGAGTATTGACCATTAGCTGGAAAATCATAAGTATGTTGGGTTGAGTGTGTATTTGAAACCTTTTAATGATGACTTTAATCATGACTAATTGACATCACTCATAATTTGATTTTGATAATGACATTTTGTACATATTAAAATGATGACTAATTGAACATGTTATACATTTTATACATATCACAACAATGCATAAACAACATGTTTTTGATGTTTAATATCTCACATTTTAATGATAATATCTTGCATTAATGGTTTACACTTTAGATTTTCAGGTTTACAGAAATTTGTCACAGTGGTGTCGACATAGTCCACCTGTGTGTCGACACTAGATGACTGCCCAAGAAGCATGTTTTGAGAGAAGCAACTAGTGGTGTCGACACAGTCTGCCTGTGTGTCAACACAGTCTGCCTGTGCTGTCTACACAGTGCCCTATGGTGTCGACACTAGATCACTGTCCCAGAAGCCCAGTTGGAAGACAATGCCTGTGGTGTCGACACAGTGCCCTGTGGTGTCGACACACTTCGACTGAAACTCAAAAATGTGAATTTTTATGGACACGTGGCTGCTTGAGAATCAAGGGATTTGACCTAGATTTTCGTGCCCATGCACCCCAAGGCACCACATGGACATATGGGGCTATAAATACGCATGATCCTTGTACCCCAAAGGCAAGCCAGCCCATACAACTCCCAGAAAAGCTTTTGGCGGCAAAAAGGGATCTCTCCAGGTCTTGCTCCATCTCCAGAAGCTGCAGGCCATCCTTTCAAGAGGAAGGACGTGGGAATCAAGGGGAATCTCTGGAGAGAAGATTGCTGTGCCTGGAAAGGGTGCAGATCCAACTGAAGAGCAATAGTAGAAGAGGGATTTTTGGCATTTCAGATGCCATCAAAGCAGAGTATCGCCAATTGAGGCGAATCTCCACCGAATTCCATCAAGGCTTCTCAATTCAAGCGTCTGTAAGACCTCTTCACCGAAGAACATCCAATTCATACTTCTTTCACCTAATTATTGGAGTGTTCATCTTCCTTCTTCTTGTGAGATCTGTACATGATGTTCTATACAGATTTCTGAGTTTATTGAGTCTGTGAATCAGATCATTGCTAGAGGATCTGATTGTAGGCACCCAATTCTGGCTTATAAGTCAAACCACATTTCTTGTTATCTTAGTAAGCCCCTAGTTGGTCACTCACCTTCAGCCCACCGTTAGCCTTGCTTTAAGCCCATTAACAGCCCAATTTCCATGAGTATCCCATCCATTATCTTTTAAAGAGTCCATGTGCCTTGAATGCCTATTTTTCTCCCACATGATTGGATAATAATTTGAGAATAATCGATTTCCACTGACGCGACGTATCATGGCACCGCGTTCATCCTCGTCGCGCCCTCTCTGGTAGTCGCGACAGCACATGCATATCCATGCACATGGCTTCATAGTCGCGACGACTAAGGCCGTCGCGTTCATTGCTGTCATGTCCCTACGATGCGTCGCGATGTCAGCCATGGCAACAGCCTCCACAACCACCTCCACATTATCCTCTCATGGCCTTTATCTTAATCCTCTGCAACCTCCCAACCCACCTGAACGCATCTAGGGGATAGGGGACTCCTTGAAACCTCCTTTGGACTCTGACCCACGAGATTAATTTTTTTTTCTTTATTTGGGTATTTATCGCTTAAAAACGGGATTTTTCACTCTCTTGGTCTATATAAGCAAGCCCTTTTCTTCAGAGCCGGAGGAGCCTCGGTTTTTACCCCGAAGGGCTGCCAAAATTTCCTCTGACCAACACTTATCCTCTCAGCCCTCCCATTCTCCTCATTTTTTACCTCAACCCTTCACCAAGTCATGCTCATTTCACTATCTACAAGGCGTGGAGTTTGAGGAGGCGACCCTCGAAGCTTCTGGACGAAGGGAGGACATCATTTGGCACCAGGGAGTCGCCCAACACGGGGCTCTTTCTTCCTCTTCCTCTCCCTCTTTCTTCTTCATGCATTTTTATCACTTTATTAAATAGCAATCCATTTTCTTTTCCTTTCCTACATTTTCCATACACCCAAGGGGTTTAAAACCACCCCCAGGTCCGTCCCCACCATGCTTCATCTCTTCTTTTCATTTTTGGATGGATACTACACTTAATATGTTCTAACAGGGTTCCTTTCCTTATTTTCATTGTTTTTGCAGGTACTCAAGCTAGTTCTCACGAGGAGCTCTTGTCCTCTGGCCGGATGGAGGGCAGGAAGAATGTCTACACCAACTTCTCCCGCACTGTAGAGAATGCGACGGACAAGGGCGACGCGACAAGGATACGCATCCTTAACGAGCGCCACGATATCAACACTATCGCGTCGGTCTTCGACGTCGTGATACCAGGTCCACCTTCCGTTCTCTCCTCCTTCTTCATAGTATAGTTAGCCTTCTTTGTTCTTTATTTGGCAACTATATTAGGTGGTGATCACACCCCTTTCCATGCTCCTATAGTTAATACATGTCTGTGTGTATTGGGGGTGTACAATCCCTGTGATTCTTGCCACTGGTAAAGTAGGGTCTCTTCACACACCACATGATGTTAGAGTATTGACCATTAGCTAAAAAATCATAAGTATGTTGGGTTGAGTGTGTATTTGAAATATTTTAATGATGACTTTAATCATGACTAATTGACATCACTCATAATTTGATTTTGATGATGACATTTTGTACATATTAAAATGATGACTAATTGAACATGTTATACATTTTATACATATCACAACAATGCATAAACAACATGCTTTTGATGTTTAATATCTCACATTTTAATGATAATATCTTGTATTAATGGTTTACACTTTATATTTTCAGGTTTAAACAAAGTTGTCACAGTGGTGTCGACACAGTCCACTGTGTGTTGACACTAGATGACTGTCCCAGAAGCATGTTCTGAGAGAAGCAACCAGTGGTGTCGACACAGTTTGCCTGTGTGTCGACACAGTCTGCCTGTGGTGTCGACACAGTCTGCCTGTGGTGTCGACACTGTGCCCTGTGGTGTCGACACTAGATCACTGTCCCAGAAGCCTAGTTTAAAGACAATGCCTGTGGTGTCGACATAGTGCCCTGTGGTGTCGACACACTTCGACTGAAACTAAAAAATGTGAATTTTTATGGACTCATGGCTGCTTAGGAATCAAGGGATTTGACCTAGATTTTCGTGCCCATGGACCCCAAGGCACCTCATGGACATATGAGGCTATAAATACCCATGATCCTTGTACCCCAAAGGCAAGACAGCCCATACAACTCCCAGAAAAGCTTTTGGCGGCTAAAAGGGGTCTCTCCAGGTCTTGCTCCATCTCCAGAAGCTGCAGGCCATCCTTTCAAGAGGAAGGACGTGGGAATCAAGGGGAATCTCTGGAGAGAAGATTGCTGTGCTAGGAAAGGGTGCAGATCCAACTGAAGAGCAATAGTAGAAGAGGGATTTCTAGCATTTCAGATGCCATCAAAGCAGAGTATCGCCAATTGAGGAGAATCTCCACCGAATTCCATCAAGGCTTCTCAATTCAAGTGTCTGCAAGACCTCTTCACCGAAGAACATCCAATTCATACTTCTTTCACCTAATTCTTGGAGTTTTCATCTTATTTCTTCTTGTGAGATCTATACATGAAGTTCTATACAGATTTCTAAGTTTATTGAGTCTGTGAATCAAATCATTGCTAGAGGATCTGATCTCTTTTGTGTTTGATCTAGCTTTTGTATTGTGAGCCGTCGAGCTCTGGTTTGTGAGCCGTCGCACTCACTATGTGGTTTGAGCCGTCGTGGTCAATTTGGAGTCGTCGTGCTCTGGTTGTCGTTTGAGCCGTCGCGCTCAGTTTGTGAGTCGTTGAACTCAAGGTTGTGTGTTGAACCGTCGTGCTCAAGGTTGTTTGGAGTCATCGTGCTCCACTGTGAGTTGTACTCTTTTGAGTAGTGAAGCCTTACTGTGTGAGGGGTGGATGTAGGAATCACTGGTGTGATTTCCGAACCACCTAAAAATCCTTTGTGTAATGGTTTGATCTGCTTGTCTGTGTTAGATGTTTGCATAAGATTTTGCTTTCACACTAAGTGTTTAATTGCTTCACACATCATCTACACACACCCACACTATAAATCAGTAAATTATTTGTCTGAATTGATCTCTGATTCGAAGTAATTTTGAATTGCTTAAGCTTCCACAGTAATTGGTGTCAGGTCTATTCAACGCCCTTATAAATCTGAATATGTCTAGTTAGGTCAACATAACCCTTTTCTCTTCTCACTCAGTCATGTTTGGAAAAGGGGCAAACTACAAGTAGGGAACCATCCACTCTCACCTGAAAGACAAAGTCATAATAAACAGGGGCAATGAAAAAAGTGCAAATGTAAAAGGCAAAATGTCAAGCAAAGCCTGAGTGGCAAAGAAAAGCCAAAAGGTCAAAAAAGGGTAGCAAAAAGTACATACCCAGAAAAAGGCTGACCAAATCAAGGAGGTAGCAAATAGTATGTGCCTCCACCAAGGAATCAAAATGAAAAGTACCCCTGAAAATAATTGATGACTAAGTCTTCTAGTGTGAGATGTTGGTTTGGAAATAAAAAGTGGTTTGAACCGAATCCTCACATGACTTCCTACTTATTTCTTCCAATTTCTCCCTCTAGGGGCAATTTGACCTTGCAAGACCTTCCACGGTGGAAAATATCAAGATGGCTAGGGGCAATCTCCAATGTCAATGATATCATGCACGACCCTCCATGCTCATAGCCTCTGTGATTAGGTGGATTATGAAGACTGTTGGCCCTTTATGTATGGCAGCAAGGTAACCTAGAGGGGGGGTGAATAGGACTTTCTGAAATCTGAAATCAAAACGTGAACACTTAAAAGTTTGGTTAGTGTTAGTGTGATGAAGAGTGGCAGTGCGGAAGCAAAAGAACAATCACACAAAAGGACACAGGAGATTTATCCTGGTTCGGCTCTTCCCATATGGAAGTCCTACGTCCAGTCCCCAAGCAAACTCTTGGGATTTCACTAACCGAAGGTACAGTCCCCTTCAAGGACACTACAACACCCTGGATACCCCACGAGGTCTTCTTCTCTTTCTCAGGCAAGAAGGAAGCCCACTTCTTTTCTAGGCTCTGAAGCAAACCTACTTCTTTTACAGGTTCAGAAGTAAACCTCCTGGAACAAACCCCAGTGCGGTTCTGCTAGACTTAAACCCCCAGCTAGGTCCTGTTGGTACAAACCCCAACAAGGTTCTACTAGACACTAACCTCTAGCTAGGTTACACACTGTATACAGTCCTACCGCTGGACAAGATGTCTTTCATATAAAAGAAAGAACAGTGCTGAGAGTTCTACAAGAATGGCATCTACCCAAAAACTCTCAGCAAAATCTCTCCCCAAGAATTACAATAAGCACAGGGAGAATGAAGAGAAGAAGGCTTGAAGGCGATGAAGACTTCTGCTTGGAAAGCTTCTGTAGATTTTTGGCTCGAGCTCTTCTCTCTTTCTCTGAGTGTATGTGGCGTGAAGGTTCTTCTCACTTGGATGTACACTCCTTCAAAGATGTTTAGGAAAAGGCTCTCGAAGTTCTTCAGCAATGCTCCATCTTTTATATGAGCAGCTTGAAGGGATCCGTTGAAGAGATCCGTTGGAGTTCTAGCCGTTGCTCATCTCCTCTTCATTTGTCTTGATCAGACTCTGATGGTCTTCGAGGTTTGTGAGCATGGAAGAAAGTGTTAGCATAAAAGAGTGTTTATGATAAACGATGCATAGTACTGTGCTTCTGCTAACATACTGAAAATAGTAGGTCAAATCTTTTTCTGACAAGATTATGCATGCAGCTTTTTTCTGACAGACAATATTTGACTTTTCAATGAGCGCCAAAAACACTTTCAAAATATTCAAGAGAAATCGTTGTTCATCGTTGCAAGTTTATGAACAAAACGATGTGAAAGACAAGTCGTTATGATCATTGAATAAATCGTTATGAGCATGACTTATGAAATCGTTATGGGAACGACTTCTTAACAAATCGTTATGAAGGCAAGTCGATGCGTTCACTTAAGAAATCATTACGGTCTAAAGAAGTCGTTATGAGCATGACTTATGAAATCATTATGTGAAGAGTCGTTGCCCATTTGTAAACAAATCGTTGTGAGAGCAAATCGTTGTCTCACTTAAGAAGTCGATGTGATCACTTATGAAATCATTATGAGAACCAAGCCGATGTGATCACTTATGAATTCGTTATGAGAGTGAAGCCGATGTGATCACTTATGAAATCGTTATGAGAGTGAAGCCGATATGAGGGCAAATCGTTGTGGCTATAAAAGGAATCGTTCTGAGATCGATTTCTTAACAAATCATTATGGCCACTTAGCAAAGTTGTTGTAGCGCTTATTAATTTTGGCACTTAAACTGAAATCGATGTATATTGATTAAACATCGATTTTATCATTTTAGTGCGCCATATTGCATCAATGTGAGACTCAACATTTTGCTATGAGATTGATGCGACACAGATGAAACAAAATATTCAATTTAAGTTACATCATAAATTTTATTATCACCAAAATACAAGAACAAATAGAGAGTGGTTCAACAAAGACCCTATACCTTGACTTGTGATGAATATGTGTCTTAGAGTCAAATGATGAAAAAAAAAATATAGAAAATATGTTGTTGTGTACATATTTCTCTTGATAGTTCCATTATGTACATATTTCTCCTTTTATTTTAATAAAAAAATCAAAACTAAATAAATAAATAAATTAGTGGTATCATGTATATATACTAACATGTTTCCTTATTTTCTTATTGAAAAAAAAACAAAATAAAAAAAATAAAAAATGCATGTACATATTTCCCTTTAGTATTTTATTTGTTCCTATCTTTAATTATATATTAACCCCTTGACCAGATCTCAAGAAAGGTATATCTTTTAGGTAAGAGGCTAATGACAGATCTACACTAACTTTTTCCCTTTAAGTGTTGTGGATGCAGGCATAAAATTGGCAAACCATTCAAGCACACATTGGATGAACAAAATGCACTAAAGTCCACTAAATGATCAAGTTCTGTACATAGAATGACAGGGGCATACACCTGGTAGTACATTTGGAGCCATGCTCCACACTCTTCTCCCCTCTCCCCCTTGCTAGGCCTTTGCCTACGCGAGCTACTCCCCTCCTCCTCTCTCTCTGGGTACCAGTCTGGGAGAGGTGGCCTCGTCGTCGTCGACACCTCTGGCCGTGGTCCTCCTCCTCGCCATACTGAAGGGTCTCCCAAGGACAGGATGTCGTCAAGGGACCCGAAGACTGACCCCGTCCTCGCTGGCGTCTCTGGCTGGGCTTGTCGCTACTGCTTCTGGTGCTTCTTCAGCACCCGGTTCTTCAAAAACTCTAGATCCACGATGGCCTGTGCCCGGGCCCTCTCTGCCTCCCTCCGTCCTCGTCAAGTCCAGTTGTAGACTCTCTATCTACTCCTGGAGGGTTGCCTCCACTCCCTGCCCCTACGCATAAATGAGCAAATATGTTAGGTCAGTCAAATCATGAGCAGTAAGGTAGTGACTCAATATCTTACCTCCATCTCTAACTCCCGTGTCCTCGCCTCCAGCTCCTGGATCCTCGCCTCCGCCTGGTCCAGGGCCTCTCGTAGTCGGACCGCCGGGTCCTCACTGGGAGGCTGTGCGGACGAGCTCACCCCTGTGCCTCGGCTCTCCCGCACCCTCGCTAGCTCCTCTCTCTGCAATCACATACATTGGTCAATCCACAAATCAAATCAAATCACCAAGGTGGGTTGAGTCGTGACTTACCAAAAATCGCAACTCGGTGCAAAGTCTCTCCTTCTCCACGGCCTGCTCCGCTAGCCGCCCCTCTAGGAGCCTCACAGCGTCCGACTCAGGCATCTGTCATCCACACTTGCATGTTAGAATCATTTAATCAGATGTCAATGGTTTAGGGTTGAGAGTTCACTTACCACTCGCCGGTCCAGCTGGAGTCGCCCAGCGTAGCATACCCGGTAGTCAACCAGGTACGTCGTACTGTCTTGTAGGTTCATGCGCTACAGGACCTGCTCCCCTCTGCCCCTCCAATAGGCGACGGTGCTGTCGTGCTCCTCGCCCCAGTCGCGGTCCTCGGCGAAGAAGAGTCGGCGGGAGTGTCCCTCTCTCCCTAGAGAGGGTACCTCTAGGGCCGGCTGATGCCAACCCAGAGTGAGCATCACGAGCTTCAGGAGGAGGGGCTCGCAGGTCCCTAGGTAGAGAAGCAGCACGTGGTGGTCAAAAAGAGGGCAACCTGCCACCACGATTGGGTGAGATGCATCTGCCTCTCCTTGGTACAGGGTTTAGACCACTTGCAAGAAGGAAGAAGACTGGTCAGCCAAATCAAATCAAATAGCAATTATCAGTAGAAGAGAGTGTAGGTTGAGGATTATACCTGGTCGTGGGGGAAGAGGTCAAGTCTCGCCCGCACATCCTCCATACGCCGATCCGTCACCCGCGGATTGGGTGTTACCTCCCATCGGGCCATGAGGGGTGCCATGGCCCGGCTCCCCTCCGTCTGCACACCGCACCCCATGGGGAGGCGGGTGTACCCCCAGATCTGCAAGTCAAAAGAACATGTCAGTCAGACACAATTTATATCAGTGATGAGCATTAAAGAAAGTTACATACCTGAAGGAAGGGGGTGAAGGCGCCGGTGCCCTGAGAACGCTGCGAGCTGCTAGGGAGGAGAGAGAAAAGATGTCCCAGCATTGCGGCACCCCAAGCGTAGTGACCCGCCTGCTCCAGGTTTCGCAGCAGTAGCAGGAACTTGCAGTTCATCTGTGATGACTGCGTCAGGGAGAGGAGCCATCCGAAGAGGTACATCATGAAGATCCAGATAGACTGCTCATCGCTACATCCCTCCAGCTGGATCGACGCCCACACCCTGGCGCCGAACTCCTCCAATGTGTCAAAAGCTCCTCTCCTCTCCCCTCTCAATCCCACTGCCTCGGATAGAGCTCCCAATAGGATGCTCCGGATTGGCCTCCTTTGCCCAACCACGAACTCCGGTCCCAACAACTCTACCACCTCGTCGTGGTAGTCCCTCCTCTCCTGTCCTACTACTGGCTCTCCCTGAACCGGTAGTCCTATCAGATACGCCACATCCTCCAATGTGGGTATCATATGTCCCCAAGGCATGATGAATGCCTTGCAGTCCTCATCGCACCTCTCCCTCAACGACTCGAGGTAGGGGACGTCCACGTGAAAAGGGCGCACTACCAGGAGGTGCCCAAACCCCATCTGAGCAACCAGTGTCTACTGAATCTCTGGCAGTGCCTTGTACCAGGCCTAGCACAGGTCCCAAGTCACCCTGCTTCTCATCCGGCCCTTTCCCTACACAAAACACAAAAAATTTGACATCAGTATTGATCGCCGTTAAGAAAAACGTTAACGGCAACATAGTTGCCGTTTACAGAAAGTAGACGTCCAGGGTGCCGCTGTTTACCCATTGTTGACGGCAAGGTAGTGGCCATCGAGTTTGTCACTAGATTTCCACCCCGTTGCCGTCAAGTTCACCTTGATGGAAACAAGTTGGATGTTTACAGGGACTCGATGTCAACCGATGTTGACATCAAGTTGCTGACGAACCCCACGAACTCTCCTCTATTTTCCCTTCTTTCCCACTTTATACAATCATCAATTCAATCACACAGGGGGGGCTTAGGGATCTATCGACTTACCTTTGGCCGACGTGGAGCCCTCCAGGGTGCTTCGGCCTCTGTTTCCTCCATCTCTCCTCTGGGGTCGCCGGACGAATCCTCCTCCTCCGGCGCACTGTTGCCGGCCTCCGTGGCTAGGTCGACCTCCTCCTGGAGGCACTCCTCTGCCGCCGAACCCCCGGTCGTGCTCACCTCCTCCTCCTCCAACCGGCAAGGGCGGTCTTAGTTCGCCGGCTTCTTCCCCATTGCCATCGTCCGAACAGTTCAAGATTAGAGAAGAGAAGAGAAGAGAAGAAGAAGGATTGAAGAAGATTTGAAGAGGAGTGTGAAGATTTGAGGGAGTGAGAGTGAGAGCATGTGTGGAAGAAGGAAGGAGAACAGTCTCCGGTGGTTTGAAAAGGGTGAAAGAGGCACCGGAGATAGCCTCGGGACCAAAAAGCTATGTTTTGAAATTAACGTCAACCTATTGGCCGTTGATTTGAATTTAACGTCCACATTGTGGCCATTGATTTTGCTTTGACGTCCAGTGTCTGGCCGTCTATATCTCGCTTCGAGGTACCCTGTTAGACCCAGTACCACAGTCGACGCCCTGGTTGTGGTCATCTACTTTCCTATAGATGTCCATCGATTAGGACATCTATCCTCTGTCTGGCGGTTGACGGCAACCATGTGGCCGTTTACTTGTTTTTGACATCCATCGATGTGGACGCCAACCGAGCGCTCACAGTCACTCACAGAACACACAATGCAAGGCAATTGAAGGCACATTCAACATAATTCGACTCATTTCAAGCCATTTTAACACATTGGCCTCAATTCTACTCATTGTTTATTCACTAAAGCTTGTGTTACACTTATTGAAATGGGAGAGTACATCACTTTGGTCTATGAGCCATGAAGAAATCACATGAAATAGTGCGAATTGTATCAATGTACTATTCATACTTCCAGATGTCCTCCCAGTTCTCTTGCACTACTTGTCCTACTTTCTGGCTAACTGTGTACTTCTCCCAAGTCTTCTTAGCTTTCTTCATCAGCTTCTCATTCCTTCCTGAGATGATCATGGTAGTGCAATGAGATGAAGCTGGAATTTCCCGTGGCATTCCTAGCTGACATTGACATCGGTGTGGCTGGTATACCACCATCTGATCAGGACTAGTCAGCCATAAGTCTTTGTCCTCCCTGGTGCGAACTTAAATTCAATTGTCCTCATGAACAATGGCCTTACTATGAAATCCTCTACTGGGAAGTAGCTAAGGTAGTCACGCCAGGCATCTCTGCTCTTCAGGTGTGCTGTCACGCACTTAATTTCCTATTCTGGCTCATACCACACTCTGCTACAGTACACTAAACTCCGAAGGAAGATCCTGGAGGGGGTAGGTTATCTCTTAGCATAATCAAACTTTAAGTGAGCCTCCATCCATACCTGTAGCAGGAACAAGCTCCCGCATGTGCGTCCGCCTAAGCTCATCGTAATGAAGGAACTGTAAAGGTGTGCCAGCACTGCAGGGGCAAGTGACTGCCCGTGCCACAGTAGAGATAGGATTCCCACATGCTCATATAGGAGGAAATCACCACTGGTAGGGAATAGGAACACACTAGCTAGGCAGAGTGTCAGTCCACAGGTCTGTTGCCCAGCTATCTAGCCCAGAGGGGGGGTGAATGGGTTATTAAAATTTCATCTTTGATTAAAACCTGTTCACTAACAAGATTACACAACACCTTAAACAAACGTTAGAGTTAGAGGAAATGAGACAGCAAACGCACATAAACACAACCACACGACACAAGGATTTTTATCCTGGTTCGGAACTCCTCTCCACAGGAGACCTACGTCCAGTCCCTGAGCAATGCCTCAGGATTTCACTACTAAGGGTACTATCTCCCTCACGGATCCTTACACCCAGCCTCAACTGGTCTTCCTTCAACCTGAAGGGAAAAACAACCACCCTGGATACCACCAGGTCTTCCTTCGTCCAGAAGGGAACAAATCAATAAAGAGAAGTTTAAGAACAAGCTTCAGACACTAGCTCAACCAGCTACTAGCTAAAGCAAATAAGCCTCGAGAGAGAAAGAGAATTTGACACAGGCTTCTCTCCAAGGACTACACAGGCTCTCACTAGAGTTTCTTCTTGAACACTGAGAGCTAAAGAGCTAAGAAGAACTAATGGAATGGGCGCTTCGCTCTTGTTTCTAATCTCAGAAGATTCGAAGAATTGGTGTTGCTTTCTTTCAGAAATGATGTTCTTCAAGAAAAATTATCTTCTCAGTCTTGAGTCTTCTATTTAAGCTTTTACTTGAAATTTGAACGTTAAAGATCCGTTGTCTCTCATCCTGGTGTACGTTAGACAGGTCTGCAAGGAAGCTTCTGATCTTTAGTCTTTTATCCTTTAGTACACGCTAGAAAAATATTTTAATATCTTGTATCTTGTGTCCAACGTTGTACAGATAAGTCTTGTCAGATATCTGCGAGCATATCAATAATCAATAGAGGACAGCTAGGACTGTCGTCGATTGTTAGTTGCAGATGGAACATATATTTGAAATATATAGCAAAGCTCCTTTCTGTCTAAGAAGGGCGTAGATAGAGTAGCATGAAAGTGGAAGATATTGTCTGCATGCATGAGAGATACGTTCAGAGAGCATTGAATGCGTAGCAGTCAAACAGACGAGATACGACTTTGACTATTCAACGTATATTAAAGAGTATTGTACAGATATATCAAATGAAATCGATATGAACAAGCCCGATGCCTTTATGACTTATGAAATCGTTACTGGTAAGCATGTCGTTACGACGATACAGAAATCGTTGTGAGTAATTGTTGTGGTCACTTACCAAATCGTTACACAAACTGAATCATTATAACTATTAAAGAAATCGTTATGAAACTCTTAATAAATCGTTGCACCAAGCAAATCGTTGTGAGTTCTAAAGAGATAGTTTCGACAAGCAAATCGTTACGAGATCTAAAGAAATCGTTACGAAAACTAAAGAAGTCGTTACGGCTAGAAAGTCGTTGTGAGTTCTAAAGAAATCGTTACGAGAACTTACGAAATTGTTACGGCTAGAAAGTCGTTGTGAGTTCTAAAGAAATCGTTACGAGAACTTAAGAAATCGTTACGGCTAGAAAGTCGTTGTGAGTTCTAAAGAAATCGTTACGAGAACTTACGAAATCGTTACAGCTAGAAAGTCCTTGCGAGTTCAAAAGAAATCGTTACGAGTACTGAAGAAATCGTTATGACAGACAAGTCGTTGTGCTTTCTAAAGAAATCGTTGCGATGTCTTATAGAATCGTTTATGAGATCTTTAAGAAATCGTTACGGTATCGATTTGTTTGAAACATCACGGTTTTTCGGTCAGAAAAGAAATCGATCATAATACTTATGAAATCGTTATGATGACTCTATTATGAACTTATAAAGGAATCGTTCTGATTATCAATAGAAGTCGATATGAAGTATGAAGAATGAAGAAGTTGATACAAAGACTTGGACAAGACATGAAATGAGACTTTACCTGATTGTCTTGAACTTTCTTTTTATTTCCTGTTCTCAAAGCTCAAGTAATTCATTAGTACTATTTTGTTAATCATCAAAATTAATGTATATAAATAAGTGAATTAATTTATATAGGGACAGTTTGGTCATCAATCTCCCCCTTTTTGATGATGACAAAATATACTAAACATCATACAAAAAATAAACATGTTTTTCAGAATGGCTTTAGTTTTCTCCCCCATTTTGTCAATAAGCAAAAAGATAGTCTATGAGACAAAGAAGAGAGAAGGTCTTGTATTAAGTGGGAGGAAGATAGTACATAGGAGACAACAAAGAGGCATGCTGTGAGATGACAGCCCATGCCTTGATCTCAAGGTCTTCAAAAATCTGTTGGAAAATGCCAGAAGCAACTGAAAAATTAGGACCCATGGATGGAATGGCCCTTTGAATGTAAAGTTGTCGTTGCTTTTCCAAGAATACTTCAAACTGACCTTGATCTAGGATGTATCTGAAAAAGGTGCTCTTTCCGAAACTAGCGCGATGGAGAAATCTATCCAGAGAGATTGGATAGAAAAGCTTGTGATCCAGAAGATCCTGCTTCATAGCATAGAAAGCAGAGTATCTGGCTGCCCACAGAACATAGATCTCTTGAATTGGAGTGATGGAGTTGAGATCCAAGAAGGTTTCTGCTGAAAGAGTGGGCTTGCTTTGACGAGCTAGATCACTGTTGATGGCTGCCAAGTGAAGATGGGATGCTTGATAGAGAGTTTCCCATTCTGAGGGAGAAAGTCTCTCACACTCAGAAATGAGTGGAGCCAAGGTTTGGGAAGAGATGCGGCCAGAGTGGTATTCTCTGAAAATGAACTGCCAGAAGGAAGACAATCTGCCCTGCTTGGCTGACAAACGACCCATCTGCCTAGCAAACATATCCAGTGCATGGGATCCAGCATCTGAGTCAAACACTAAAGAGTGTAGCTTTGGCAGAAGAACTGGAGAGTCGACCTTGAGGGAGGCAAAATCTACCTTGAGTGGAAGATCAACTGGATGTTCTGATCTCAGCAAGACTATGGTGGAATGAAACCGGCTAAACTGAATTTCTGGCAGCTTGTTCAAATAGCAAAAATCACTGTACAGCTGAAAATTCTTGGCAATACGAATCTCTTTCAAAATAAAGGGTCCCCAAGAGTTCTTATGCTGAATAATGAACCACTCAGAAAGAGTGAGTGGGTGAGCTCGATGGGTAAGAGATTCTGCCCTGGCAGTCAAATATTTTGCATGTTGAGCTTTATTTCCCTTGACATTGGCCCACTGATCTTCAGTCTTGAACTCAGTGCCCTCAAAGATTTTGGATTTCTGAAAGTGGGTCAGCTGGGTAAGAGGAAGAACAATGTTCAAGTGCTCAGATAGGTTGAGGAAGGGAACACCATAAATGGTGGAAAGGATGCATTTTTGAAGATATTCTCTGTAGATAGGTCTTCTCTTAGGTTTGAGGGTAAGAGAGTACCAAAGAGGAGGAAACAATGGTACAGAGGGGATGCTAAGAGAGGAGGAAGTTTTCCTCTTTTTCTGGGCAGGACTGGGAGAATCAGTCCTGTGGAGATGTGTGGCAGTGGAGAGAATAGTGATGAGGGTATTTCTCTCAGAATCATCCAGAATATTTGTGTCAAAGACACCAAGAGGTAGAGGTTTTTCTGGAAGGAAGGTGACAGAAGAAGGAGGAGTAGGAGGATAGAAGAGGTGTTTGGGATTGAAGGAAGAAGGTGGGTGAGCTAGAGGTGTGTGAGTTTGAGGTGGTGAAGGTGAGAATGATGATGGAGCTGTGGTGTGAGAAGGAGTGGGAGAGAAGGAAGGTTGAGATGAAATGAGAGAGGAAGATGGTTGGGTGCGAGGCACATGGTATTTTACGGTTGGTGGTGCAGAAGGGGCTGTAGAAGGAGATGGAGGTGAGGAGACGGTTGGAGTTGCAAGAGTAGAAGTGTCAGGGGCCTTGGTAGCTGTCATGGGTTCTTTCCCTTTGGCATGACTTTCTTTGACAACTGAAGAGGGTCCTGATGACCCTGAAGCTTGCACAGATGGCCCTGGTGGCCCTGATGGCCGAGACTCTTGAGCTGGAGGCCCTGGTGGCCGGGGAACAGCAGCTGGTCTGCTCTGAGTAGTTGCAGGAGAAACTCCACTTGACCTTGAAATAACTGCTAGCATCGACTTCATATCAGACATTTGTTTATTAAACCACTTCATTGCATTTCTGACTGAAGAGAGCTCAGAGGTGGTCGAAGCTTGACTAGCAAGTATCCCATGCACACTGGTCTGAACTGAGGACAAGATATCTCCTTGAGCCTTCAACAATGCCATAATGGGCTTCAGATTGACCTTTTTGGTACTCTTTCTTGACCTTCTACGAGCCACTCTCTTTTGCTTGATCTGCTGAGTGACAGGCTCCTCAAGATTTACATGGCTTGAACTTGGGCCGTCACTAACAGGAACACTGGCGGGAGGTTGAGTTTCCTTAGATGGTGCAGCTGACTTAGGAGCAATTTCCATTAAAGACTCCTCATTGCCAGTTTTCTCCCCCTGAATAGGAGCATGGAGTTCAACATCTTCTTGCTCCCCCTTGGCAGGAGCTTCTTCCAACACAACTTTCTCAAAGTGGCCTTCTGCCACGGATTCTGATTCTTTAACATTTTGCTCCCCTTGGCTAGGAGCTTCTTCCACAATGACATCTTGTCGAGTAGCTACTTGCACTTCAACATTGACAACTGATTCAGACAAACACTCTGTATGGCCTGATGCCATAGCATTTTCTACATCAAGTCCACCTGCTTCTGAAGCAACTGAGGTGGAGGGAAGGGAATCTAAAACCTCTCTTAGAATAGAGGCAACTATCGAGGTAGGCAAAGAATCTGCCACACCTGCCACAGCTTCTTCCATTTGAACTTCTGGAGGATGAGACTCAACCTCCAGGATAGGTGAGCTGGAAGACTCTGCTTGATCTGCCACTGCTGGTACTACTGCTACTTCCTCTGCTGCTGCTGATCTGATCTCTGAATCTGCTGGAGGATCTGCTGCTTCTTGCTCTGCTGCTGCTGATCTGATCTCTGAATCTGCTGGAGGATCTGCTGCTTCTTCTTGGATTTCCGAAACATCTCTGATAATGGCTTCTCCCTCTGCCACAGAGGTCTTGGTCCATATCCCATTCTGCACTGAAAAACCACTCTTCTTTAAGTTCCTGGACCTTATAGACTGGCCCATCTATTCTATAACTGCTCCAGATACATCCACTCCGAAATGCTTGAAAACTTTGGTGAGTAGATGAGCATATGGTAAGGAAACATTCAGTTTGCTCTTTGTTTCCCAGATTTGAGTACTGGCAAACTTCATTCTCTCAATCATGACTGCGGCCAGGTTGATCTCCTTGTTCTGAATTACCAAACATTATGTCCGAGTCTGCCCTAGTGCATGAAGAAAAAGTAGCACTCCGAGGAACTATAATTTGGCAGACAATGAAATGAAGTAAACGATTGAAAGCTGACATTGATTTATATCTAATTTCCCATCCTTCAGCCTGAAACCAGGACCTATAATGCCGAGACCTTTTGCTTCATCATTCACTGAGTGAATACCACTATGCCCAGATGTTTTCACTCCAAACAACGTATGCAATAACTCATGGTCTATCTTGATTTGGATACCTTTTACTAAGGAGACAAGGGATCCATCTGCCTCTGACTTCAAACAGATGAAAAAGGCTTTCACCAGATCTGGATAGCTTACTTCGGTGAAAGTAGCAACATCCATCCATTTCAACCTTCTCAAAGTTTCTACTAAACTGCTCATGCCACTTTTCTCAAGATTCTGAACATCCACTGCTTTGTTTCCGCAAATCATTGTCTTCATGAAGGTAAACCTTTCCTGCTCCTTCGGGGACAGAAACTCAGCACTGTAGCCCCCTACGCTTCCGGAGATCATCGGAGCGGCCATAGGTAGAGAGGAGAGAGGTTCTGGAGAAGGAAGATGATGGAAGAGATGGAAGCTCTCTAGGGATTCTTCGCGGGAAGAAGAGAAAGCTTCAAAAGTTGCAGAGAGTCGATGCCGGAATCGTTAGGGCATCGGCTTTGGGCGAACAGATAAAGGAGAAAAGGGTAAAGGTTGAAGACGAGTCGTTCTCAGAACGATTTGACTAATTTAAGATTACTTTATCGAAACGTGAAGCGCCAAAAGGCGGTAAAGGCAGAAAGCGACAAAAAGGTTTGACGAGTCAAACTGCTTTTAATACAATAGCGGTCAAGGAATATAGATAAACTGAGTTTTGCTTATTGTTAAAGAGAGAAAATTTCATTTCTATCTGAAAGTTTTTTATGTGCCAATTTAAATACAGAGATCTTTTCACAAATTGCACATCCCTAATTCCCTTCTAAGAGATGTAAATCTCTCTTCAGGTAGGGCTTTTGTGAAGATGTCTGCTAGTTGACCATTTGTATCTGTAAAAGAAATTTCTAAATTACCATTAGCTACATGATCTCGAATGAAATGATATCTAACCTCAATGTGTTTAGTCCTTGAGTGTTGCACTGGATTCTTGGTGAGGTTGATGGCACTTGTATTATCACACAATAGTGGAATTGACTTGATATGAATGCCGAAATCCTCAAGTTGTTGCTTTATCCATAGGAGTTGTGTACAACAACTTCCAGCAGCAACATATTCTGCTTCAGCTGTTGATAGAGCTACTGAGTTTTGTTTCTTGGAGGACCAAGATATCAGACATCCTGCAAGAAACTGACAACAACCACTGGTGCTCTTTCTATCTACTTTGCATCCAACATAATCAGCATCAGAATATCCTACTAAATTTATTTCACAAACTTTGGATACCAAAGACCTAAATCATAAGTTCTAGCCAGATATCTAAATATTCTTTTTACTGAGATTAAATGAGACTTTCTAGGGTCTGCCTGATATCTAGCACACATGCATACACTAAACAAAATGTCTGGTCTACTTGCAGTTAAGTAAAGTAATGACCCTATCATACCTCTATAATTCTTTTGATCTACCTTTTTACCATTTTGATCACTGTCCATTCTGGTTGATGTGCTCATTGGAGTTGATAATGGCTTTGCACCTTCAAATCCAAATTTTTTAACAGCTCTTTGGTGTACTTGGCTTGACAGATATGAGTGCCATCCTTCCCTTGCTTGATTTGCAATCCAAGGAAGTAGTTCAGCTCCCCCATAAACTCATTTCGAATTCTCCCTGCATAAGCTTTTCAAAGTACTTGCAAAGAGATTCATCAGTAGATCCAAAAATAATATCATCTACATATATTTGCACAAGAAGTATATGTTTAACCTTAGTTTTTATAAATAATGTACTATCTACTTTACCTCTAGTGAAACCATGATCTAATAGGAAAGTACTGAGCCTTTCATACCAGGCTCTAGGTGCTTGCTTTAAACCATATAAAGCCTTATGAAGTTTAAATACATGATTTGGAAATTCGGTATCGTCAAAACCTGGAGGTTGTTCAACATAAACTTCCTCCTTGATAAAACCATTTAAAAAGGCTGATTTGACATCCATTTGAAATAGTTTTAAATCAAATGCAGATGCATAAGCAAGTAAAATCCTAATAGCCTCAAGTCTAGCTACAGGTGCATAGGTTTCATCAAAATCTATGCCTTCCTCTTGGGAGTAGCCTTGAGCTACCAGTCTGGCCTTGTTCCTTATGATTGCTCCAGACTCATCCAGTTTATTTCTGAACACCCACTTGGTGCCAATAACTGAATGATTGGATGGTCTAGGAACAAGTGACCATACTTGGTTTCTCTTGAACTGATTTAGTTCATCTTGCATGGCTAATATCCAAGATTCATCAGATAAAGCTTCATTGACTGTCTTAGGCTCTATTTGAGAAATAAAGGCTAAATAATCACAGGGGATTACATTACCTCTTGTTCTTACCCCTACGGATGGATCACCAATAATATTCTCAGGAGGGTGATCTTTCTGATGTCTCCATTCTTTTGGAAGATTTTCATGTTGAATTTCAGTTTGCTGCAGTTCTTCCAGAGATGGGTCTTCCTTGTCCTCAATTTGGGTATTCTTTAGTTTTTCGGACAAGTCATCTGCATCATCAATGTCACTAATTTCTTCCTTCTTCAAGGAAGGGTTAGATTCATCAAAAATAACATGCACAGATTGTTCAATTAATAATGAGCGTTTATTGAAAACTCTATAACCTTTGGGTTTAGAAGTATACCCCATAAAGATGCCTTCATCTGATCTGGCATCTAACTTACCAATGTCCCTTTTTCCATTGTTGTGGATGAAACAAGGACATCCAAATATTTTGAAGTGACTGATCTTTGGTTTCTTTTCCTTGTAGAGTTCATAAGCAGTCTTCTTCAGAATTGGCCTGATCATTACCCTATTAATGATATAGCTTGCAGTGTTGATGGCTTCGGCCCAAAAATATCTTGGCAAGTCATATTCTGATAACATGGTTCTTGCCATATCCAAAAGAGTTCTGTTTTTCCTCTCAGCAATTCCATTCTGTTGAGGTGTCCTTGGTGCTGAGAAGTTGTGCTCAATTCCTTGATCATTACAGAACTTTGCAAACTTTTCATTCTGAAACTCACCACCATGATCTGATCGGATAGAGATAATGGTAAACTTCTGATCTTTCTGAACTTTTTGCTGAAGCTGACAAAATTATCAAAGGTGTCATCTTTGTGCTCTAGAAAGGATACCCAAGTAAATCTTGAGTAATCATCAACTATGACAAATCCGAAATTCTTTCCTCCTAGACTGGTAGACCTCATTGGTCCAAATAGATCCATATGAAGTAGCTCTAATGGCTTTGAGGTGGTCACTACTGTTTTTGATTTGAAAGAGCTCTTGGTGTGCTTTCCTCTTGCACAAGGTCTGCAGATGCTATCCATTTTCGAGTTGATCTTTGGCAATCCTTCTACTAGTTTTCTCTTTCTGAGCTTGTTCAATCCATCCAAGCTGCAGTGGCCCAGTCTCCTGTGCCACAGTTCTGTTGATTGATCTTTGCTGGCTGCTAAACAGACATCTTGATCCTTGAGTTCCTCGAGATAGAGAACATACAAATTTCTTTCTCTATATGCTTCAAATATGACTGCTCCATCCTTTAATATACAACACTTTGATTCTTGGAACTGAATCTGATGACCTTTGTCACACAACTGGCTGATGCTGATGAGATTGTGCTTTAATCCTTTGACCAGCATTACATCTTCAATAACTGATTTTCCCTTGATGTTCACGGACCCACTTCCTATCACTGTGCCTTTTCCATTATCTCCATAGGTGACTGTTCCCTCTTCAGCTTGGAGATTGACAAAGAACTTCTGGTTTCCTGACATGTGTCTTGAGCATCCACTGTCCAAGTACCATTTGGATGCTTTTGAGATTCCCTGAAATTTAAACATTAAGATTTAGGTACCCAAGTTCTTTTTGGGTCCTGATGGGTTAGTATCATTGATTTTTCCTTTTATTATCCATTTTTTATGTTTTGTTGGGCATGTTATTGTGATATGTCCTAATTTGTTGCAGTGATCACAGCAGGACAATTTTGTTACCTTTTCTATATACTTGAACTCAGCTTTATATGCTATATTTTGTTCAGGTATAAACTTTGGTGTTGGATATGTTTTAGGGTAGACTATGGTTTCTTCATTATCTGGGGGTGTATATCCTAACCCATTTTTCTTCTTACCTGCTCTTCTAGCACCTTTTAATATTAGAGAGTTTTTACCATTAGTAAATTTCTCTAGTGTGCTTGATAGTTTATTATTTTCTTCATTTAAGCTTTTAACTTCTTTCCTTAATTCATCTGTGCTTTCCTGTTTTTCCAATTTTGTTATTTGTTCATTCTTAACTTTTAGGTCTTCACATAATAATTTATTTCTTCTTTTAAGTTCAGTTATTTGTTTTTCTAATTCTTCATTTTTTGTTTTTAGATCTGAATTAGTGTTTTCTAAACAGATTACATTTTTCTTACTAACTTTAAATAATTTGGATACTTCTTTATATTTATCATAAAGTTCATTAAAGGCACTTTCTAAATTATCAGAATCTGAATTATTACAGGAATCAAAAGAAGAGTCAGAAGTTACCTTTTCTTCGATGTTGGCCATGAGAGCTAGGTTGGCTTCTTCTCCATCACTGCTTGAGCTTGACTCACTGTCTGAGTCACTGCTGTTCTCCCAAGCAGCTGCCATTGCCTTTTTCTTGTATCTTCTGAACTTCTTGGAGCTGTCCTTCTTCTTGTGATCATTCTTCTTTAGCATTGGACAGTCTGCCTTGATATGTCCAGGCTTCTTGCATTCATAACAGATGGTCTCTCCTTTCTTCATTTCTTTGCCATCTGATCTTTTGAAATCCTTATTTTTGTTAAAGTACCTTCTGCCGGATTGAAACTTTTTCTTCTTGGCCAGGATGCGCTGCAATCTCTTAGAGAGCATTGCTTCTTCATTTTCGCTGTCTACATCACTCCCACTAGAACTTTCCTCTGATGATTTTTCTTCTACTTTCAAGGCATTGGAGTGCTTCTTTCTGCTAGATGATTCTCCTAGCCTTTCCATGTTAATCTCATGGGCCATGAGGGACCCGATGAGATTTTCTACAGACATTCTTTTAAGGTCATTAGCTTCTTCGATAGCTGTGACCTTTGGTGTCCATGAAGATGGCAAGGATCTGAGAATCTTCCTTACCATATCTGCAATCTCATAGGACTTTCCTAGACTGGCTAAACCATTGGTGATGTCAGTGAATCGACTGAACATTTGGGTGATTGACTCACCTGACTGCATCTGAAATCTCTCATACTGAGTGACAAGAATGTCGATTCTTGTCTCTTTTACTTTGTCTGTACCTTCATATGTAATCCTTAGCTTTTCCCACATTTCCATGGAGGATTTGCAGGCTGAGACTCTGTTGAACTCCTTCTTGCTTAGAGCACAACATAGAATGCTCTTGGCTTTGCAGTTCAAGGAGATTTTCTTTCTGTCTTCGTCTGTCCATTGTGCTTTCTCATTTGTGACGACCAGGTCACCTTCTTCTACTATTGACCAGATTTGATAGTCGTGGCCTTGTAGAAAGTATTCCATCCTGGTCTTCCAATACGATAATCTTCACCATCGAACAAAGGAGGTCTGTTGACTGACTACCTTCGAAGTTGCCTTGGGCTGCCATGGATCTTTACTCTTCAGATCGTTGGATCTACTTCTTTGTCGAAGAGACTCGCTCTGATACCACTTTTTGCCCAGCTATCTAGCCCAGAGGGGGGGTGAATGGGTTATTAAAATTTGATCTTTGATTAAAACCTGTTCACTAAAAAGATTACACAACACCTTAAACAAACGTTAGAGTTAGAGGAAATGAGACAACAAATGCACATAAACACAACCACACGACACAAGGATTTTTATCCTGGTTCGGAACTCCTCTCCACAAGAGACCTACGTCCAGTCCCTGAGCAATGCCTCAGGATTTCACTACTAAGGGTACTATCCCCCTCACGGATCCTTACACCCAGCCTCAACTGGTCTTCCTTCAACCTGAAGGGAAAAACAACCACCCTGGATACCACCAGGTCTTCCTTCGTCCAGAAGGGAACAAATCAATAAAGAGAAGTTTAAGAACAAGCTTCAGACACTAGCTCAACCAACTACTAGCTGAAGCAAACAAACCTCGAGAGAGAAAGAGAATTTGACACAGGCTTCTCTCCAAGGACTACACAGGCTCTCACTAGAATTTCTTCTTGAACATTGAGAGCTAAAGAGCTAAGAAGAACTAATGGAATGGGCGCTTCACTCTTGTTTCTAATCTCAGAAGATTCGAAGAATTGGTGTTGCTTTCTTTCAGAAATGATGTTCTTCGAGAAAAATTATCTTCTCAGTCTTGAGTCTTGTATTTAAGCTTTTACTTGAAATTTGAACGTTAAAGATCCGTTGTCTCTCATCCTTGTGTACGTTAGACAGGTCTGCAAGGAAGCTTCTGATCTTCAGTCTTTTATCCTTTAGTACACTCCAGAAAAATATTTTAATATCTTGTATCTTGTGTCCAACGTTGTACAGATAAGTCTTGTCAGATATCTGCGAGCATATCAATAATAAATAGAGGACAGCTAGGACTGTCGTCGATTGTTAGTTGCAGATGGAACAGATATTTGCAATATATAGCAAAGCTCCTTTCTGTCTAAGAAGGACGTAGACAGAGTAGCATGAAAGTGGAAGATATTGTCTGCATGCATGAGAGATATGTTCAAAGAGCATTGAATGCGTAGCAGTCAAACAGACGAGATACGACTTTGACTATTCAACGTATATTAAAGAGTATTGTACAGATATATCAAATGAAATCGATATGAACAAGCCCGATGCCTTTATGACTTATGAAATCGTTACTGGTAAGCATGTCATTACGACGATACAGAAATCGTTGTGAGTAATTGTTGTGGTCCCTTACCAAATCGTTACACAAACCGAATCGTTATAACTATCAAAGAAATCGTTATGAAACTCTTAATAAATCATTGCACCAAGCAAATCGTTGTGAGTTCTAAAGAGATCGTTTCGACAAGCAAATCGTTACGAGATCTAAAGAAATCGTTACGAAAACTAAAGAAGTCGTTACGGCTAGAAAGTCGTTGTGAGTTCTAAAGAAATCGTTACGAGAACTTACGAAATCGTTACGGCTAGAAAGTCGTTGTGAGTTCTAAAGAAATCGTTACGAGAACTTACGAAATCGTTACGACTAGAAAGTCGTTGTGAGTTCTAAAGAAATCGTTACGAGAACTTACGAAATCGTTACGGCTAGAAAGTCGTTGCGAGTTCAAAAGTAATCGTTACGAGTACTGAAGAAATCGTTATGACAGACAAGTCGTTGCGCTTTGTAAAGAAATCGTTGCGATGTCTTATAGAATCGTTTATGAGATCTTTAAGAAATCGTTACAGTATCGATTTGTTTGAAACATCACGGTTTTTCGGTCAGAAAGGAAATCGATCATAATACTTATGAAATCGTTATGATGACTCTATTATGAACTTATAAAGGAATCGTTCTGATTATCAATAGAAGTCGATATGAAGTATGAAGAAGTTGATACAAAGACTTGGACAAGACATGAAATGAGACTTTACCTTATTGTCTTGAACTTTCTTTTTATTTCCTGTTCTCAAAGCTCAAGTAATTCATTAGTACTATTTTGTTAATCATCAAAATTAATGTATATAAATAAGTGAATTAATTTATATAGGGACAGTTTGGTCATCAGGGTCGCCCTCTCACCACCTATCTCCTTCGCGTGCTGGATCAACCAGCAAGCCAACTGGTCCAGGAAGATCCCGTTCTTGTTTGTCATCCTCAGCACTTCCTTCATGTCCCGCACAATGTCTGCCAGGATCTCTTCCCACTGGAGAAGAGGAGTCATCACATCATCATCTAGGCAGTGTTTCCAGCCCAGAAATAGCTCCACCTCCTCCGATAGCAGGGTCGCCTCGAATCCCTGGAACACGAACGTGTGTGTGTGTGAATGCCAGCGCTCCACGAGTGCTCCCAGAGCATCAAATCCCCACCACATGTCCTTCATGTTCTTGGCCAGGATGATCATAAAGCTCAGATTCCATGCCCCAATGTAGCTTCTCATGTCGATTGTTATCACATTTACCTGGTTGATTAGCTAAGAGAATGCCCGTACCTGGCCCTGGCTTGGGAAGGCGGGCACCTCCTGCACACCCAGGAAGCACCATAAGAAAGAGGTTGCGTAGCAACCTGAATTTTTGAGAAAAATAAAAATTTAAATAATAAATTAAAAACTCAGCTAAAGGGATATTCAATGAAAAGAGTATTAAATAAAACCCATTAAATGGAGAAGAGTAATGGGCTTTGCTTAATGGATCCTCTAGAACTTATTGGGTCAAAAATATGAATTTACAAAGGGAGAATAATAAGAAAATACCCTAAATTCAGAGTTTAATTATCTTCTAATTGGAAATGGGTTATTAAAGTAATAAAACTGGCAATTAGAGTTGGAATTGGATTCCTAAACCTACTCCATATAGTCTAGCACGAATTTAGATACTACCCTAACCCAATTAATGATTGGAAAGCAAGAGAGGAAAGGTGGGGTTAGGAAATCTCGTAATTAAGAGGAATTTGAGTAGTAGTAGGAATATGAACTTTTATTTATATAAATACACCTCTTAAACCCTCATGGCCGGCCCTAGCTCGTGCAAAGGGGTTCTTGGACATGGAGAAGAGGCCAAGGAGGAGGAGAAATCGAGGAGAGGAAGATCCATCAAGCTTCTTCCTTCGTTCTTGGAGTTCTAAGCCCTAGAAGATAAATCGAGTCAAAGGTAGACATTCTCACGAGCAAAATTAAATTAAATTCGTCTGTAGGTAGTTCCAATCACCAGGAACAAAAGCCCTCTTGATTCCCTCTTTTTCATCGAGCCAATCTTTTGTTCTTGATTTTAGAAGATCTGCAAACATGACAACCCCGAGACATCATGTTTAATTCTAATCTCTAGGAATACTTGATCCCATGTTACGAAATTCTTGCTGTAGATACTTCATGTTGTTAGGGATCTTTTGCCCCTAAAAGCCCTACATTTTATCGAGCATGCTAATCGAATTTAATCAATCTTTCACTCTGTGCCATGTTCTGAATAACTCGTTCTTGCTCATGTTCAAACCCTATATGAACCATGCTCTCTCTCTAATTCCGATTTACTGGAAGTACCCTTACATGTCTACTTTAATTTGCAACTTGTTTCGTGATTTTTCATCGACTATGTAATTAGTTATGATTTTTCAAAGTACCCTGTGTCTAAACAAGTCAAGTTGGCACGCAATCCGATGTAGAACATTTTTCCCGCTCGAACCCAAGTGAAGTACCTGAGAATGCGACGTCTTGACATGCCGCATTCTCAGAGCCATCGCGACCATCATCTTGTCGCATTCTGAACGCGACAGGAGACCCCGTCGCATTCTGGCCGCCTGAGCAGACAGCCCTGTCGCGACCTGTACAGGACCCTGTCGTGTTCCATCATGACCCTATCGCGACCCTTACATGGGTACGTCGCGTTCACAGGATTTTGCATGAAAACCCATAAAATTTATTGCTCTCACGTTCAATTGACTGTTTGACAGTCATTTCAACATCCAGTCCATTTAATTGACTATTAAATTGGAAGAAATATTTAACTACTTACATAGTACTTTAACCATAAGATGTGGCTTCTGAGAGCATCACTCAACCTTTTCCTAAACTGATCCTTAACAAATAATGATGTGTTTGGCCTTTGAGCATGGGTGATTGATACCTCACAGTACTCAGTGCCTATTTTGCAGCCCATGACTACCTTTTCAATTTTTGTGCTGATGAGGATTCCATTAGCTACATGTTGCATCTCAATGTCAACTAAATGGACACGTTTTCCAATCAACTGTAACATGTATGAAAAATCCAAACATATAAAAAAATATTGAGCATGTATAGGTATAACTTGAAAGAGAATTACAAGTTGACTATACCTTGCTTACATCTCCACAATCTATAATGCACTTTACATCTTGATCTACAGTTTGTCCCTCAACTGCACTGGTCATATGCACATCTATGTGTGCAGATGGAGAACACTTACCATCATTCTTGGCCTACAACAAAGTCGAACAATTGTCATAAACATATTTATGTTGGAAACTTTATGTAAAAAAAAAATTGTACCCTTGAAGTTTGTCCAGAAAATCCAATCAAATTCTTCAAAGAAAACCTTAAACAAAAGCAACTGAAATATGCAAAACTGAAACAAAAACAAAGGAAACCTATTTAAAATCATGCCTGATTTGCTTGATGTTGTTCGATTCGACCAGTTCGCATGTGAATCAGCCGATTCAGCAAACCATGACCTAAAGCAAGAAGGCCTCATAAAGGGTATTCCTGCTAGGTTCATGTTATCAGTAGGGAGGTGGAAACAAATTAACGGTGTACATCAAATATCCGACCAAGGACACGCTACAGTGAAGGTAACTTAAAATGGAAAGGGAAATACTTTGACCTGTTGAGATACAAAAGAGTGAAATTCAAGAATAGAAATTGACTATAATGCAGCTAACAAAAATGGACAATATGGATAGAAAAAGTCAAAGTGCTTCCAGAAGGATTTCAAAAGGATAGGCCAAAGATGTTAAGATGGATGGGAGACCCTGTAATGCCATGAGCAAAGGCCACATGCAATGCAGTGGCTGATAGCTCTCCTTTTATGGTGAAAGGATAATACAGAGTGGCCATGAGAAATAATTCAATATTTCAGAACATGCTACTGACCAATTTCAGGGAGACAAATCCTAAAGACTACTCCTTGCCTATCCTCCAAGTTTAAAACAATGGTCACTTAACTCACAGACTAACATGGCAAGTTCAGTGCTTTTTTTTTCAACATATTTATGCAAAAAAAAAACAATGGTCACTTAACTCACAGACTAACAGGACAAATCCTAAAGACTCCACTCCTTGCCTATCATCCAACATATTTATGTAAAAAAAAATTTGTACCCTTAAAGTTTGTCTAGAAAATCCAATCAAATTCTTCAAAGAAAATCTTAAACAAAAGCAACTGAAATATGCAAAACTGAAATAAAAAAAGGAAACCTGGGATCCCATTTCATGTTTAAAATGTCCATACTCACAAAGCATGAAATAGTCATATATACCTGGGATCCCCTAATCATACTCTCCATCTTTGCAAATTTCTCAGCCATGGTTGTCTCCAACTCCTCCATCCTTTGCATCAAGAGTCTGTTCTCAGTCCTTAAACCTTCTTTGGACTCATTCCTTCACATAGAAGTTGGAGTGGGACCTGTGCCCACACCACTAACATGGCCAAGTCTATCCGGGCCTAAGACCTGGGTATATGTATCATTCCTTGCAGCCACCTGATGTGGTGTAGAGTCATCGCTCGGTGGTTGTGCACTTTTCAAAGATTTCAGCTTTTCCTATACACAAAGACATAGAACATGTTAATTTTCAGAATACATATCAATCATTCATCGTATTCATAGGCTTACAATGACATGTTTTGCAGCTTCATTGGTAGGCTTCCCATCCTTTCGTGTATGTCTCTTCATGAACAAATCACTATGGTTCAAATCCAAGTGCCCTTTCACATGATGTGAACAAATAATTTTAGTTAGTTTGTAAAAATTCAACAATGATAAGATTGAACAATGAATTAAAGTTATAAACCTCCTCTTCATGTATGTTCGCCACAGACTGAGTCCCAACACAATGGAACCACTTTTGTTTACCCTTATTCTTCCTATTTGTTTCGCTTGACCACTGCCATAAGTCCAAAATATAATTAAAAAATGAGAAGGAAAATACAGTGAGCATTGTTCTCTTAAAATACCTTCCACTCCAAGGTTGTCCATTGTTGAACCGCTTCTTTCCATTGATCCACATCAAGTCGTGGTACATTTGGTTGTGTTTGCTGCTTTGCTTTCCCATTATACTTGAAGTATAACTTGCGGTTGACATATTTCCAAGAGCGCCATTTATTATTCAAATCTTGGAACACCCATTTCCTCCTTGCATCTGAGATATCATATTTTCTCTAACCACAACATGAAAACATAATACTTAGAGCCCAAGCAACATGCGTGTAAGAATATAGAAATTAGCCATGAAAATAGAAATGAATCACATATGCAAAGAAGAAATCATGTTTGGTGTGAGCTTGTGAGGTACTCCCCGATATAATAACTTTAAGTTCTTCTACTACTACTGATAACACAGACTGTGGAGCATGGGTAGGGCATAATCAATAAATACAATTCTGGAAAACAATACCGGCTAGGACTCTTGAATGCAAATACACCATCATAATACTCCTTTGTGTCTCTACACAAATAGACATATACATCAAAGTTACTTATTCATTCATCCCCAAGTACTTATGAACAAAGGGATATACATCTCAACAAATGCCTTGGCATGTCCATCCAACTCCAGTCCAACGTCTTCTTCTATAAGTATAAGTGAAACAACTACATAAAATAAAAACCATTAAATAATGTGCTATGTAAACTCTAGAGTGTACTATGTAGACTTCAGAGCCCCTCCCATTCAACAAAGCAAATGGGCCCCACTAAGTATGAACATTAGACTAGGGAACAACACACTCATTTTAAAGAATCTGTCCAAGTGTTCGTTCTAAAAAGATCTTGAAAGATATAACTTCTGGATTAAGCTGTTAAAGTGACGTATCAGGCAAGAGAGTTGAACAAAATTATTGTAGCATTATTAAATAAATATGATCTAAGCACTACGGTAAATTGATATTAAAACCTTGTCGACCGATTCCATATTCGCATTACTAGTTAAAGTGCATGAACAAACACCATTTATATTACTTTTTAAAAGTACTCTACACTGGTGGATGTTTACACAACTTGGGGAGGGGGATGCGTGGAACGAATGACTTTGCAAAGTATTTTCATTTAAATTAAGCTCCAATGCGCACCAGCAATCAAGCCCATCACAGACAACCATATTCTTTTCTGCAGATATTTCGATTTTGCAGGTCCAAATGCCATAAGAATTTCAAGATGAAGAGGAATCCTCAGAAAGTGAAATGGACAAAGGCATACAGGCGACTGCATGGAAAAGATATGACACAAGTATCAGATATTTCTGTTGTCATTTTATTGTTGGTATGCTTCCAACTTTCTTCTGCGTCCTCAGGTTATCATCTGAATGTCAATGTTGAAACTTTTTATTCTTCTCATAGGATTCAACCTTTGAGTTTGAAAGGAAGCGAAATAGACAAGAAATATATGATAGAAATGTTGTAGAAAACACATTGAGGGCTATCAAGACGATCAATAAAATCAGAATGGCCAGAGAAGCTAAGCACCATGCTATGAGGTTTCTTTGTGACTGTTTTCTCTTTTGGTTCCTCTATCTAAAGACATATTTTGGTTTCTCTTTTTCTTTATGTAAAATGAACCATGCGACTCTTTTGTGGAATTTCACAGGATGAAAGGCAAGAAGGTAATTGAGTAGAAAGCAGTAGTTAAGGAGTTGGAACAGAGCATTCACGTGGTGAAAGTGCCTCTTGCCTTGCAACAGGAGCCATCATATACCCTACCAAAAATCAATGTGAAAATCGAACTTACCTAACGGGGATAACAGTGAAGGATGAAGCATACTAGCAAGCAACCTACGAGATTTTAATAGGCAAGTGGAAGAAGGATCACTGCCCTGGAATGGGGAAATGTTCTCCCAGTTCGTACGAGGACAGAAATGTGGGACTACGATGGGGTGTTGGCGGGTCGTACCTTGGATGAAGGAGTAGAGACGACAATGACGACTCACGCTTCTCCTCGAGCTTGGAAGTAGGGGCTAGAATGGGCACAGAAGAGAGCTTCAGGTGTCTTGCTTGTACGATGACGATCGTGGCCGAGGGTGCGGTCGGGGTCCGGCTTGGACGTCGACGATGGTGACCGAGGGCGCGGTCGACGTCCGACTTGGACGATGACAATGGTGGCCGAGGGCGTGGATGATCACGGCGGCATCCGGCTTGGACGACGACGATGGTGGCTGTGCTAGGGCGTGGATGATCACGACGGCGTCCAGCTTGGACAACGACGACGATGGCCGAGGTCGCGGTCGGCGTCCGGCTTGGATGACGACAATGGCCGAGGGCGCGGTCGGCGTCCTGCTTGGACGACGACGATGGTGGCCGAGGGCACGGTCGACGTCCGGCTTGGAAGGCAACGATGGTGGCCAGAGGCACGGTCGCTTCAGGAGGAGGAGGTATCTTCCGAACCCTTACATATTCCAGTCTTTTTATTTCCCTCGCAAGGGAAATGTATTGGCACCGAACCCTACACTCACGGTTCCTATTTTTTTAGGATATTATGAATAGATCAATATTTATATTTAATAGCTATTCATAGGTATATACATCTTTTTGTTACACTTATTAATAAGTTATGGCTAAAATAAATATATTCTCTCATGCTTTGTACAAATCGTAACTATATATTCGTATCTACATATGACTAAAAAAAGCATGTGCATAACCTTGCAATGAATGGATTTAACATGTATAATTGTGGTATATACCTATGTATTACCCTACTGTAGGTAAATTCTGTACGTATAGCCCCAATTTGTTGTAGTGACAATCTTATCAACATTAGCCAGCTGTGTGACAAAGGGCATCAGATTAAGTTTCAAGAGTCAAAGTGCAGTATCATGAAAAATGGTGCAGTTGTGTTTAAAGCAAGTAAGGAAAAGAAGTTGTATGTGCTTCATCTAAACGAGTTAAATGATCAGGACATATGTCTTGCAGCAAACAAAGAGCAGTCAATTGATCTTTGGCCCAGAAGATTGGGCCACTATAGCATGGATGGGATTAAAAAGCTAATCAAGAGAAATCTAGCAGAAAGTCTGCCCAAAGTAAGCACCAGAATGGAAGGGTTCTGTGAATCGTGTGCAAAAGGTAGGCGCACTAAATCATCTTTCAAATCAAAGTCAGTGGTTACAACCTCTAAACCCTTAGAACTTCTACATATGGATCCATTTGGGCCAATAAGGACCACAAGTCTTGGAGGAAAGAACTTTGGATTCGTCATAGTGGATGACTACTCCAGATTTACCTAGGTATCTTTCTTAGAGCACAAGGATGACACATTTGATAGTTTTGTTAGCTTCAGCAAGAAAGTTCAGAAAGATAAGAAGTATAACATTGTCAGCATTTGATCAGATCATAGAGGAGAGTTTCAGAATGAACGATTTGCAAAGTTCTGTGATGATCAAGGAATAGAACATAATTTCTCAGCACTAAGGACACCTCAACAAAATGGAGTTGCTGAGAGGAAGAACAGAACCTTATTGAATATGGGAAGGACAATATTGTCAGAATATAATTTACCATGGTATTTTTGGGCCGAAGCCATCAACACAGCTTGCTATATAATCAACAGAGTGATGATATGGCCAATCCTGAAGAAGACTGCATACGAGCTATTCAAGCAGAAGAAGCCAAAGATTAGTCATTTCAGAACTTTTGGATGTCCATGCTTCATCCACAACAACGGAAAAAGTGATATTGGTAAGATAGACTCCAAATCCGATGAAGGTATTTTCATGGGGTGTGCTTCTAACCCAAAGGTTATAGAGTATGTAATAAGCATAGTTTACTAATTGAACAGACAGTACATGTTATCTTTAATGAAACTAACCCTTCCCTGAGAAAGGAAGTAGATAGTGATGTTGATGATCTAGATGAATTGTCCAAGAAATTAAAGAACACATTCATCGAGGACAAGGAAGATCCACCCTTGGAAGATCTACAGCAAAAAGATATATCGCATGATAATCTTCTAAAAGAATGGAGATACAAGAAGAATCACACATTGGATAACATTATTAGAGATCTATCGGCTGGGGTAAGAACTAGAGGTAACGTAATCCCATTTGATTATTTAGCCTTTGTATCTCAAATAGAGCCTAAGACAGTCAATGAAGCACTGTCTGATGAATCTTGGATATTAGCCATGCAAGAAGAACTTAATCAGTTCAAGAGAAACCAAGTATGGTCCCTTGTTCCAAGACCATCAGATCATCCTGTGATTGACACCAAATGGGTGTTCAGGAGAAAATTGGATGAAGCTGGTGTGATAACTAGAAACAAGGCCAGATTGGTAGCTCAAGGCTATTCTCAAGAGGAAGGCATAGATTTCGATGAAACCTATGCACCAGCAGCCAAACATGAGGAAATTAGGATTTCACTTGCTTATGCATCAGCATTGGATTTAAAACTATTTCAAATGGATGTAAAATCAGCTTCTCTAAATGGCTACATAAAGGAGGAAGTTTATGTAGAACAACCTCCTGATTTTGATGATATCAATTTTCCAAATCATGTATTTAATTTGCACAAGGCTTTATATGGTTTTAAACAAGCACCTAGAGCATGGTATGAACGATTAAGTGCATTTTTGTTATCCATGGATTTATTAGAGGAAAAGTAGATAGCACATTATTCATTAAGTCTAAAGTTAAAAATGTGTTACTTGTTCAAATCTATGTTGATGATATAATATTTGGTTCTACTGATGAATCTCTTTGCAAGTACTTTGAAAAACTTATGCAGGGAGAATTTGAAATGAGCATGATGGGGGAACTTAATTATTTCCTCGGATTGCAAATCAAGTAAGGAAAATATGGCTCCCACATTTGTCAAGCCAAGTACACCAAAGAGCTACTAAAGAAATTTGGTTTTGAAAACGCCAAGCCCCTGTCAACACCAATGAGCACATCTATAAGGGTAGACAGTGACAAGGATGGTAAGAAAGTAGACCAAAAGCTCTACAGAGGTATGATAGGTTCATTACTTTATTTGACAGCTAGTCGACCTGATATATTGTTTAGTGTATGCATGTGTGCTAGGTATCAGGCAGACCCTAGAGAGTGTCATTTAATTAGTGTCAAACATATTTTTAGATACTTAGCAAGAACTCATGATATAGGATTGTGGTATCCAAAATCATGTAAAATAAATTTAGTAGGATACTCTGATGCTGATTACGCTGGATGCAAGATAGATAGGAAAAGCACCAGTGGATGTTGTCAATTTCATGCAAGATGTTTGATTTCATGGTCCTCAAAGAAGCAAAATTCAGTAGCATTGTCAAGAGCTGAAGCTGAGTACGTGGCTGCTGGAAGCTGCTGTACACAACTCCTATGGATTAAGCAGCAACTTGAGGATTATGGGCTACACATCAAGACAATTCTCTTGCTGTGCGACAACACTAGTGTAATTAATCTCACCAAAAAACCAGTGCAACACTCAAGGACAAAGCATATTGAGGTTAGATACCATTTCATTCGAGATCATGTAGCTAATGGTCATATAGACATTTCATTTATAGATACTCAAAATCAATTAGCAGATATCTTCACAAAAGCCTTAGCTGAAGAGAGATTTACATCTCTTAGAAGGGAATTAGGCATGTGTAATTTGTGATAGATTTATCTGTAAATAACTGAAATAATGATTATTTCAGAACATCATCTATCTGTTCTCTCCCCTGAAATTAAGCGAAATCTTTAAAGATTGCTTGCATCATAAATTTCGGTGACAGTTCATTATTTTAAAAGTATTTATTCATCTCGAACCTATCTCTATTTTGTCATTTTCTGCATTTATGGCACCATCCTCTTAAAAGTCACTTTATCTCTATCTGATAAAACCCAAAATCTGTGTCACAACGATTCACCTCCCGCTCTCATCTCTTGAAACTTGCCTGAGATGATAAACTCTATCGACTCCGGCATCGACTTCGTGCGATTTTAAAGCTTCCATCCCTTCCCGTGAAAAATCTCCTAAGGGATTTAGCTCCAATCTTCCTTCCGTCCATCCAGAACCTTTTCCCTTTCAAAAGCATGGCTGTGTCTAGAGTTTCCAGCTCTGTCGGGCGCTATAGGGCTGCTTTCGTCACCGCAGAGCAGCAGGAAAGGTATACAACTGTGAAGACGAAGATGTGTGGCAACAAGGCAGTGGATGTTGCTGACCTGGAGAAGAATGGGATGCACAACATCGTGGCAGCTGTGCAGAGATTGAGTGGACCAAGATTGCAACACTCTCAGAGGCAAGTTTTCCGGACCTAGTTAAAGCATTTTATGTCTATTTGAAGTCTGAGGAAGACGGGTCTTTGACATCCATGGTCAAAGGAACCCAGATTCGGATCACGTATGAGTTTTTGGAGTCTTTGTTTGGTGTCTCTACCTCCGGTCACAGTGGAGTGCACACCGTCGACATTCAAGCGAAAGGTTTGGGGATTGTTGGTCCCGAGTTCAAGCTTAATGATGGGAAGATAGATATTAATCAGTTGAATGCATTCAACCGAGTATTACATTTTATAATTTTTCAGATTTTGGTTCCTAGGAGTGCCACCTTCTCTACATGCACCAAGGCGGACTCCGATATGATGTTCTGGGCTATCCAGAACCAGAATATAAACATGGCAGAGGTGATTTTGGAGCGGATGAAGTTTGCATCAGCTCAAATCTGAGACAAGAAGAGTAAGCTAAATGTGTCCCTTCCATATGCTCATCTTCTGACAAAGATCTTCCAGCATTATGGGATAAATCTGAATGGGGCAGTTTCAGAGAAGATGGGCCAAGCTATTCGGTCTAGGAACCTTAAGAAAAGTAGATTCTCTCTTGTTGGTGGTGTATGAACCAAGACCTCAGTAGTAGAGGGCGAGGCCATAATTGGCGAAGCCCTAGATGTCCAAGAAGAGGCAGCAGTAGTAGCACCCAAAGTTCAAGTTGAGCAAGAAGAAGTCAGGGTCAAAACTTTAGTGGCTCAAGAGGAACAAGCAGCAACAACAACAGATATCCAAGAAAATGTAGTAGTAGTCAATCTTGAAGAGCCAGTGGCCAGCGAGCACAGGATTGAGGACATTCTTTAAGAATTCATTGAGCCCGTTGGGCAGGTCGAAAGTGGTTGTCACCCCTACTTCCATGGTAGCTTCAGTCCTTAGAAGTGTGCTGAATTCCATTCCCAACACTCATCAAGAAAAGGAGCTGGTGACTGAAGAAGTCGGTAGCGAGGCTGTGGCATCAGGCCACAATGAGGATGTAGTTATGGAAGAAGCTTCCATTCAGGGGGAGCAAAATGTGGTACCTGAGGTTGTGGCAGCAGGCCACAATGAAGATGTGCAAATGGATGATGCTCCTGTTCACGGAGAGCAATCTGTTGAAAAGGAAGCTCAACTTCAGGGGGAGAGCACTGAAAACCCCCCAGTTGATCAGTTTAGAGAAGGTGTTTTAACAAGCCCTTCTGAGTCAGAAGAACAACAAGTGAATGCTGATCATGTGAAGCCCGTTGCTAGGGCAAATGAAAAAGGAAAAGCAGTGGCTCCTGAGTTTCCTTTACTTACCAGGACGCTACACAGGAGGCGGAGGCAGAAGAAATTAACAGTCAATATGAAGCCTATTGTTGAAAGGTTGGATGAACAAGGCAAAATTCATTGCTCTGTGCGTTCTGATATTGATTCTATCTTCATAAGCCAGAGTTGATCAGCTCATAAAATTGGAGCATTGACATCTGAGCTTGAATGCTTGAAGAGTGAGTTCGGCAGCATGAAGCAAGTGATCCTTGAATTGTCAGTCTTTGTGAGGGCGCATCTACCTTTTCAAGCCCCTCCTGCTCCCACTCAAGTCAGCAGCTCAGGGCCATCTGGGCCAAGTCAAGAAGATGCTGGGCCATCAGGGACAATGGATATAGGGTAGTTTGGGCCATCAGGGCGATCAATTGTTGCTGAAGATCGGCCATCAGGGCCAATTTTTGAAGAACCACCAAGGCCATCAGGTCCCGCAGAGGATGTGTCTGGGCCAACTGGGCCCGTGGAATCAGTGGCTGATCCTGTCTGAGCAGAAGAACAAGTTGTAGCCCCTGAGCCCCCCCGTTCTTCTCCTCTTCCCACCCCAGCCCCTCCTTCTCCACCAACATCCTCCACTGCACCTCTAGCACCCTCTACCTTCAAACAGCCCCGTCCTAGAACCATCTCCTCTCCTACGCCATTCCCTTCACAATCCTCATCATCCCCTGCTACCACCACACCTTTTCCTCCATATCCTCCTTCTGTTGAGGTTCATCCAGCTTCCTCATCTGCTGGAGCCTCATCTTCTGGTCCATCCTCCTCTGGACCATCTGCTATCCCTTCTACTTCACCCTTTCATCATCCTAATTCTCCTTCTTGCAGAACCATTATTCGTGAGGGTGCCCAACTTGTACATCTTGAAATCTAGGACATCAAAGATGAATTTGAAGTAGCGATACTTTGTTCAGTCCTGGCAGTTGGAACTCACATTCACAGGACAGGTTTTTTTAGCCCTGTCCCTAAGAAGAGGAGACTTACTTCCACTCATCCTGTCTCATCTGAACCTTGCTATCCACCCCTTTGGTTTTCCCTTTCTGTTGTCAATAATCATCCATCTCTGTATAAAGAATTTCTTCAAAAAGTCACTTTTACCACCACTTTTGGTCTCCCACACCTAAATCTCTTCGACCATCTTAACACCATTCTTCCTTACTCTTTTCTATCCAAGGCTCAACAATCTAAAAGTTTCTCCTTGACTAAAGCCAAAACCGAAGAGCAGCGGGCTCGAGGCCACAAAGCTCTCTACAACCAGTTTCTTTGAGCTCAGGCAGCAAGGTATCCACCTAGAGATCACCATTTAACTCTCTTTGAGTGGTTCCAGCTTCATCACAAGAACACCTGGGGGCCATTTATTCCGAAAGAAATCAAGCTTGTTCGTTTCTATCATAATGACTACTGCTACCTCCACAACCTTCCTGAAGTTCAGCTTGGCCAATTCTGGCTAGCTATTGAAGCTCTTGTCCGGACCAGATGAAGCTCCATCCAAGTTGATTTTGCCACCTTGTAGATTCCTGATGTAGTGTTCCTTCCTCCTCTACATTCCTTAATCATGGACTCTGCTGTAGGGACACTAATCTTTGAGCGAGCTGCTCGGGTAATGGCCTGAATTTCTGTGCAAGAGGGCCATTCCCTTTCCTTTTCACAGATTTGTTTTCAAGGAATACCATTGGGGCTACATTAAGGCTGATGTTTTGGCACCCATCTTATCTGAAAGTGAGCGGCTTTCGCCTTTAGATTGGGAGAAGCTCTACCCTCTTTCTGCTCAACAACTTCAAGCTCTCAATGCTTCTCAGGCTCGATCCAATCAACCTTTGTTGTCTGCTGGCGAATTTTTGATTCAAACTCCATTCATCTTGTCCGGGACTCTTATGTTACATGCGAAGAAAGGTACAAGGCCTTTTTTCGCTATGAAAAGGAATTGAAGTAGCATCAAATCCACTACCCCTTCAAAATTGATCAGTTTCTTCATCTAGTGAGTTTTGGATCCTTTAGTTCATATAAGATTTCCCTTGGCATGAATGGATATGGAACCTTTGTGGAAGCTCAGAGACAACTTCACATTCAAAGGATAGCTCCTACTATGGGACCTTCCTATAACATCACTTTTGGTGCATTTTAGGCTCATTTTGAAGAGCAGGAACGCAAGGCGATCCCCATCCTTAATCACTTTGCCTCCCTTTTGTCTCATGCCTTCTATCTTCCTCTACCCTCCTAGGAGTAATGTATTCTACTTTTATTTGCTCCCATTTATCCTTCTTCTCTTCTTTGTCTCCTTATGGTATCTTTTTGCTTAATGACAAAAAGGGAGAGAACAATTTGCGTTTCTGAAATACATGTCTAATTTCATTTCAAAAATTTCACTTAGATTTATTTCAGAACATCTATGCTTTTGTTATATGTAATGTCATCACCAAAAAGGAGGAGATTGATGATCAGTTTATCCCCATATAATTTTATGAATTATATATCTATTTTGGTGATTAACAAAACTTCAATAAAGTATCATCTAACAAGTTTTCATGAAGCTTAGGCATAGGAAGTAAATCAGGCGAAATCAAGAAAATATGTTAGTATTTCTTACTTTTTAGCATTTAAAATACAGAGCAAGAAATTTCTCTAAGTACACATCGACTCTCTATATGCTACAATGATTACATTAGAATCATATTGATTTCATTTTCATAAGGATTTGTAGTGTGATAACAATTTTGATCTCACAACGATTCGCTTAGTGGGCATAACGATTTCGACCTCACAACGATTCGCTTAGTGGGCGTAACGATTTTGACCTCACAATGATTTGCTTAGTAGGCATAACGATTTTGACCTCACAACGATTTGAAAAGTAAGAACAATGATTTTGACCTCACAACGATTCGCTTAGTGGGCGTAACGATTTGGACCTCACAATGATTTGATAATGAGAACAACGATTTACTCTCACAATGATTCGGTTTCTCATAACGATTTGAAAAGTGAGAACAACGATTTACACTCACAACGATTCAGTTTTACAACGATTTGATAAGTGAGAACAACGATTTGCTCTCACAATGATTGATAAGTGAGAACAACGATTTGCTCTCACAACGATTCGATTTCACATCGATTTGGTAAGTGAGAACAATGACTTGGTCTCACAATGATTTGGCTTTCATAACGATTCGATAAGTTCCACATCGATTTGGTTTTCATAACGATTCGACAAGTTACAACAATGACTTGGTCATTATAACGACTCGATAAGTTATACAACGATTTACATGTTGTAACCATTCCAAAAGTCACAACAACGACTTGGTCTGTGTAACGATTTGATAAAGTAAAACAACGATTTGATCACTACATCGACTCGATAAGTGAGACAACGATTTGGTTATAACGACTTGTTCATAATGATTTGCTTATACATGTGCAACGATTTACATAAACAATGACTCATTCACACAACGATTTCATAAGTCATACTCATAACAATTTAATTACAACGACTTGTTACTTAAACATATTTCAAATGTTTTAGAAAGTCAAAGTCTTCCCTTACTTTTCTCCGATATCCATGCATTTATTATGACTGAACATTTCACTGCATAATGCATGCTCAGATATCTTCTATTCCCATGCTTATATTAGGAACATCTTTTTGGAAAAACAGAATGGCATTTCCATTTTGATGTATATTCATTTTAACGTTGACGTCAACAAGAGACAACATAGCTGTCTATCATTTAGCATTTATTGTGTGTAGGTTTCTGACAGCACAACCATGTACAACGTTGGACAAAATGAAAGATAAAGGATATCGAGAAGGATCTTCTCTTTGCGTGCATGGAACATAAAAGACCATTGATTGGAGGCTCTACAATACCATGCAGTCTAACGTATATCAGAGCATAGAGACAATGGACATATCAACAGCTACTTCCTCAAGAGAAGATATATATTCAAGTCTGAATACTCTTCGATGATAATTTTTGGAGATACAATCTTTTACGCCAAAGAGTCTTAATAGAAGAGCGTTTTTCATTCCAACTCTTGTGTACTCAGCGTTCTTGTGTAATTCCTTGGAGAGCACCTTTTGAGTTCTGAGAGTTTCCTCCATTTTAGATCTCTTACTCTCAGTCTCTACCTTAGATCTAGATTTGTTGTAAACCAGGTCTAGGGGCACTTCGCCTGATTTTCACACATTGTTGGTGGTGTTCCTCTTCGGTTAAAGAGAAGACCTGTAGGTAATAGGCGATTTTATTCCCTTCATGTTGAAGGAAGACCTGGGTTCGAGGGTGTTGTATGTGTAACACCCTGGAAATTCAGTAATTGAAAAATTATAAATAAATTGAAAATGATAAATTCAATATTAGTGAAATAACAAAAACGTACATGCCATTAATCGTACATACAAAAACCCATTAGAAAATTTCATAAAAATCATAGTTCAAATCTAAATAATACTCCCGAATGACCCAAGAAGAAATTTGTGCAATGGAAAATCGGATGGTCCAAGTTTAAGGTATTTTGCGACTGAGTATCGTAATCATGGAATAAGTCGGGAAATCATTATCACACATACTTAGATGAGTCAGAAAATTAAATAAAAATCATAGATGGACTTCAAATAATATTCTCTAATGATCCATCAAGAAATTTGGGTCAATAAAAGTCATTTGGGGTAAATTTAAGAGTTAGTGTGACTTATTACCGTAATTAGGAAATAAGTTGGACAACCCATTATCAAGTGTATAAAATGAGATCATAAACTAAATGAGAAATTTATGGTGCCAAACAATTTGTGGGGAAAGTCGATAAAAGAAATCAGATCAATGGACAACCTATGACCCATGAACAAATTCGAGTATGAAAAAAGTTAATAAATAACTTCCGTATTATCGGAATGATAGAACTTACGTACCACTATCGTACGTGGGAAAACACATCGAAAAATTCTGTAAAAATTATAAACCAACCCTAAATATTATCCCTAAGTGTTCACGAAGGAATTCATGCAACAAAAAATCTGAATGGCCGAGTGTACGTCACACGTGACCAAGTTACCCGAATTAGGAAACTAAGTCGAAAAATTGTTAACACGGAAAAACAACCCGACCATAAATTAAATAAACATGTTGGAGATACTTCCAACATCATGTATTAATAACCCATTAACAAGATTGGGCCAATGGAGCACATTTGGCCCAAGGATAAAAATTGGGAAAAGAAAATACCCAGAAATTCGTGTATGTAATTATGCAGTGATTAGGGAGGGCAAATTAGGGTTAAAATAAGTGGTAATGGCCATGTATGGCAAGCCAAATTGTGGCCAACCCTGTATGACACCTTTCCATGGTGTAGCTACCTCCTTTGGGTGAGAGAATCCCAAATTTTGGAAAGTAGAAAGCAGAATTCGCAGCCCCCTTTCCTAATCCCAATAGGACCTATAAATACACCTTAAATCAATAAGAACTAGTCACTAAACTCTTAGGGAAGGTTTACCAACATGTTGGGATCGTGAGCAGCAAGCCTAGGGCGCTAGAGGAGGGGAGAACGGTCGGGGAAAATGTGGTCTTCCTCAACCTCGCTCTGCATCGACCCGGAAAACTGTAGGGAGATCTTAGCATTCATAGGTTGGTGGGCCAAAATTAAATGAAACACATACCATCTTGTAGAGCTTCGAGTCTAGGTTCATTTGCACTTGATTTGCCTAATTTTCATGGAGTATACATTGAGTATTTGTTGTTTTCCCTAAGTCGCGCACAGTTAGGGATTTTCATGTTCTTCTTATTATGCACATGATTTGAGACCGAATTAGACTAAAACCCATCATGAACGTTATGCTACTAGTAGTCCTCGTCATGTTTTATGTTAAACATTTTGTCTAAATGTCATTAGTTAGAGAGTTATAAGCATCTTAACAGAGCCACTGCTTGATACTACGTTTTTAGGTTGTACATGTCTTTTATGTTCTTCATGTTTTTATGAGATTCAAACAACATTAGGTCAAACCACCAACATCAAAGTTCTTCTACTAGTTGTTATGGTAATCTTTCTTGTTGGACTTTTTGTCTATATATCATTAGATAGAGAGATATAAGCATGGAAAGAGGAGTAGTTGGTTTTTCTGCATTTTCGGGTTGCACTTGTCTTCTATGTTCTTCATATGTTTCTCAATATTCGAGACTGAATTAGGTCAAAATCCCAACATAAAAGTTTTTCTAATAGTTTGCTGGTCATCGTTTATGTTAAATATTTTTTCCAAATGTCATCATATAGGGAGATATAAGCATAGTAAGAGGTTCACTGTGTCTTCCGGCATTTTCAGGCAGTGTTTGGAATTCCGTCCGCTCCAGGCGACGCGATTCCCGCGCCCTCTGAATCGCGACTGTGAGGCCGGACATGATTAGCTAGCTGACCAGTCAACCCATGTGTGGGCCTTCGCGCCAAGTGGGAGTCTGTGCCCGGTCTGAACTGCGGCGGGATCTCTGGACGCAATTCTGGCGGTTTTCCCCGCAAACATATTATTAAATGATTTGCTTTAACGCGTCGCTATACCCCGACGTGATTCAGTTTGAAAGGCAGCCTTGGAAGCCTATGCGATTTAGTTTTCTGCATATTTTGGCCTATTTACCTGTGCACCGTGTGTTGAACAACGTCCACTGTGTTGGACGCTCTTCACAGACCGACCCGAGACTGTACTTTTTGGCGAGTCAGTTGGCATGTTAGTTTTCTTGGTCTATCAGCATGTTGTGTAGAGTTACATTGTATGCATAGACCTAAAAGCAATCAACCAAGTGAAAAATGGTAATGATATGAATATGATTCTAATTTGTAACATGTGAATTATGCTTATTGATTATTACCTTGTGATCTAGCTTGATGTACAATTGACATGATAAGAATATGATATGAATGTATGGACGAACACATGTTAGCGTAGACTTGTTTAGTTAAAGTGTTTCATCATGATTTGTATATGAGTTTCCTTAAGTTGAATGTTTTCCGATGTTTCAATTATTTATTCGTCAATTTCATACATGTTAGGAAAGATCCGTGACACGTCACTTACACTTTTGCACGATTAGGCACACCCTTCTTGGGGAATTGAGAGCTCTCTGCTGCTCATTCCGAATCGGCAAGACTAGCGATCTTTTCCGTAAGACCTCTGTAAGTCTCCGCTCTCTATGGATTTCCACATAGGCCAAGCTGGTTGTACCATGATGTACCCTAGAGATAGAGAGCACATGTTCCGCATACGATCTTTCATTAGTTATCCTCATGTCAAGACATTAACGAATTATGAAACATAAGATACGTCGTTATACTATCCATTTGTTCTCTTGAGCTATTTCTCACACCTTGACTCTATGATGATCATGTTTTTATTACATTGAGCTTATTATTGAAATTCTGTGGCCATGATATGAATATGTTTGCTCGGCACAACTTGGACTTCGGTCCATTTGGCTAATGCCTGTGCAATAGGGGCCATGTTTGGTCCCGGGGAGGAGCACCCCAACGTACTTATTAACTGCGGGAGTATGGACTTTTGGTGCTTAGCATAGCACAATGAATACGCAAGATTTGTGTGAATGTGCCTTCATTCAATATGATACGATATGATATGATATGTTGATATGATACGTCCGTTCATATGAATACATGATATATATGTGAATATGGCCAATTCATTTTGATATGATTCTATTCTTGAAGTATCTGTCCATTGTATATGCAACTCGACATTTGATCTTAAATGATATCCATTCTATTCAGCTATTTCACTTGTTAGAAAAGCATGCAATAGCATCATGTTCATGTGCATATCTGCCTATTTAAAATGTTAATCATGTATATTACTGCCCACACAATATTGAGATGTAAATCCTACTGAGCTAGTTCGCTCACCCTATCATCCTGTCCTTTTCAGGTAGTGATGAGGAACTAGAGGAGTCAGATGGGGCAGGGCAAGAGTGATGACCACCTAAGAACTAGAGGAGTTGATAGACTAAGAATAGTTATTTGAGTAGTTGATGTAATAGTGAAACATTTTATTTGAATAGTGGGCCTTTGATTGGCTCGATTGATGTAAGGTTTTTAATTAGTTGAATGAATAAGGAGTACTTTTATGACAATATTATAGTTTCCACTGTGTTATTTTATTCAATTGTGACTCTGTGTTACTCAACTGTGATACGTCTATTTGCATCGTTCACGCACCTCGGTATTTATTCCGTTGCTAAATATCGCGACGTTACAGTTGGTATCAGAGCCTGAACTTTAGGGTCCAAGGGAATAGGTATATAGAATGAAACTGGACCACATGTGTCAAAATCCGTTATACCTAATGTGAGCTTGGGTAGAGCTATGGGAATAGTAGTCACATATGTTATATTCAGATGTCTAACTTTAATTACTCCTTTGAAGGTACTTAATACCTTAATGGCTGCCGAACGAGCCTGGGCTTTCCCTAAGTCCTAGGCAATCAGGAATGATAGGATAAGTGTCATTAGAACCCTCAGCTTGTGTCAAGAACTTTGTACCTACCTGGTGAGATTGGGTAGAAACATGGGCTAAGTCAAAAAATTTATTAATAACTAAATATTGTAAGTTACAAGGCATTAACAAGGAGTAAAGAAGACTGACCGTGTGATAGTTTATTTTGAAGGAACTTAAATAAACAACAATGGAGGATATACCTACACCATCTATGGACGGACAAAGATCGGTCCAAAGATTAACCAAAGCACTACGACAAGTTGCTCAACTATTAGAGGATGCCCTAATAATGGCTAAGGGAGATACAAATGGAAAGGAAAGGTCTATGGATGACAAAGGAGTTGGCGAAACTAATAAGAAAGAACAAATTACAACCACAGGAAACTCCAAACCTATAGCCAGAGAGAAACGACCCATCAATAGTAACAGATCGCACAAGAGAAAGAAGTGCAAGAAGTGCAAGAAGAAACTAGTTCTCGCTCCTGTAGAAAGATGCCAGCATTGCAACAAAATAAATCATCGGTCCGAGGAGTGCTGGAAATTTCAGAACAAGTGTTTCTGTTGTGGCAGCCAAGACCACAAGGTTAAGGATTGCCCTAATGAGAAATCAAACTCAGGGAATAAATGGCAGAACAAACCAAGGAAGGAGGTATGAGAGAGGTATTCTTTCTAACTCGCTTTTATTTAACCCTGAAGTTACATCACCAATCAATCATTATATTATGAGCAAATCACAATTAGATTCCCTGTAAGTAATCATAAACACATGTGAATTTGGGGAACAAATTATTTTAAGTGAGGGAGGATGTAGCACCTCGGAAAATCAATAATTGGAAAAAGTAGAAATAATTTGAAAACGATAAATTCAATATTAGTGAAATAACAAAAATGTACATGCCATTAATTGTACATACAAAAACCCATTAGAAAATTTCACAAAAATCATAGTTCAACTCTAAATAATACTCCCTAATGACCTACGAAGAAATTCGTGCAAAGGAAAATCGGATGGTCCAAGTTTAAGGTATTTTGCGACTGAGTATCGTAGTCAAGGAATAAGTCGGGAAATTATTATCACACATACATAGATGAGTCAAAAAATTAAATAAAAATCATAGATGGACTTCAAATAATATTCTCTAATGATCCATCAAGAAATTTGGGTCAATAAAAGTCATTTGGGGTAAATTTAAGAGGTAGTGTAAATTATTATCGTAATTAGGAAATAAGTTGGACAACCCATTATCAAGTGTATAAAATGAGATCATAAACTAAATGATAAATTTATGGTGCCAAAAAATTAGTGGGGATAGTCCATAAAAGAAATCGGATCAATGGACAACTTATGACACATGAACAAATTCAAGTATGAAAATAGTCAATAAATAACTTCCGTATTATCGGAATGATAGAACTTACGTACCACTATCGTACGTGAGAAAACACATCGAAAAATTCCATAAAAAATTATAAACCAACCCCAAATATTATCCCTAAGCATTCCACGAAGTAATTCGTACAACAAAAAATCTGATTCGCCGAGTGTACGTCATACGTGACCAAGTTACCCTAATTAGGAAACTAAGTCGGAAAATTGTTAACACGGAAAAACAACCCGACCATAAATTAAATAAACATGTTGGAGAGACTTCTAACATCATTTATTAATAACCCATTAACAAGATTGGGCCAATGGAGCACATTTGGCCCAAGGATAAAAATTGGGACAAGAAAATACCTAAAAATTCGTGTATGTAATTATGCAGTGATTAGGAGGGCAAATTAGGGTTCAAATAAGTGGCAATGGCCATGTATGGCAAGTCAAATCATGGCCAGCCCTGTATGACACATTTCCATGGTGTAGCTACCTCTGGGTGAGAGAATCCCAAATTTTGGAAAGTAGAAAGCAGAATTCGCAGCCCCCTTTCCTAGTCCCATTAGGACATGTAAATACACCCTAAATCAATAAGAACTCGTCACTAAACTCTTAGGGATGGTTTACCAACATGTTAGGGTCGTGAGCAGCAAGCCTAGGGCACTGGAGGAGGGGAGAACGGCTGGGGAAAACGTGGTCTTCCTCAACCTCACTCTGCATCGACCTAGAAACCTGCACGGAGTTCTTAGCATTCAAAGGTATGTGTTCCCAGGCCAAAATTAAATGAAACACATACCATCTTGTAGAGCATCGAGCTAGGTTCATTTGCACTTGATTTTCCTGATTTGCATGGAGTATACATTGAGTATTAGTCATTTTCCCTAAGTCGCGCACAGTTAGGGCTTTCAACGTTCTTCTTATTATGCATGTGATTTGAGACCGAATTAGACTAAAACCCCATCATAAAAGTTATGCTACTAGTAGTCCTCGTCATTTTTTGTGTTAAACATTTTGTCTAAATGTCATTAGTTAGAGAGTTATAAGCATGTTAAAAGAGCCTCTGCATGATACTGCATTTTTGGGTTGTACATGACTTTTATGTTCTTCATGTTTTTATGTGATTCGAACCAAATTACGTCAAATAGCCAACATCAAAGATCTTCTACTAGTCATTTGGGTCATCTTTCATGTTGGACATTTTGTCTAAATATCATTAGATAGAGAGATATAAGCATGGTAAGAGGAGCAGTTGGTTTTCCTGCGTTTTCAGGTTGTACTTGTCTTCTAAGTTCATCATGTTTTCACAATATTTGAGAGCAAATTAGGTCAAGCTTTCAACATAAAATGTTTTCTACTAGTTGTCGTGGTCATCGTTTATGTTAAACGTTTTGTCTAAATGTCATCATATATGGAGATATAAGCATAGAAAGAGGTTCACTCTGTTTTCCAACGTTTCGGGCAGCGTTTGGAATTGTGTCCACTCCAGGAGACGCGATTCCCGCGCCCTCTAAATTGTGATCGTGAGGCCAGACACGATTAGCTCACTGACCAGTCAACCCGCGCGTCGGCCTTGACGCCACGTGGGAGTCTGTGCCAGGTCTGAACTGCGGCGGGATCCCCGGATGCGATTCAGGCAGTTTTCCCACCCAACATATTATTAAATGATTTCCTTTAACGCGTCGCAATACCTCAACGCGATTTAGTTTGAAAGGCGGCCTTGGAGGCCGACGCGATTTAGTTTTATTCATATTTTGGCCTGTTTACCTGTGCACCGTGTGTTGAACAACGTCCACTGTGTTGGACGCTATTCAAAGACCGACCCGAGACCGTACTTTTTGGCGAGTCAGTTGGCATATTTGTTTTCTTGGTCTATCAGCATGTTGTGTAGAGTAACATTGTATGCATAAACGTAAAATTAATCAACCAAGTGAAAAACGGTAATGATATGAATATGATTCTAATTTCTAACATGTGAATTACGCTCATTGATTATTACCTTGTGATCTAGCTTGATGTACAATTGACATGATAAGAATATGATATGAATGTATGGATGAACACATGTTAGCGTAGACTTGTTTAGTTAAAGTGTTTCATCATGATTTGTGTATGAGTTTCGTTAGGTTGCATGTTTTTCGATGTTTCAATTATTTATTCATCAATTTCATACATGTTAGGAAAGATCCGTGACACGTCACTTACACTTTTGCATGATTAGGCACACCCTACTTGGGGAATTGAGAGCTCTCTGCCACCATGAATTACCTTGAAGATACAGAGCACATGTTCTGCATACGATCTGTCATTAGTTATCCTCATGTCAAGACATTAACGAATTATGAAACATATGATATGTCATTATACTGCCCATTTGTTCTCTTGAGCTATTTGTCACACCTTGACTCTATGATGGTCATATTCTTATTACATTGAGCTTATTATTGAAATTCTGTGGCCATGATATGAATATGTTTCTTCGGAAGAACTTAGGACTTCGGTCCATTTGACCAATGGCAGTGCAATAGGGGCCCTGTCTGGTCCTAGGGAGGATCTCCCCAACGTACTTATTAACCGCGAGAGTATGGACTTTTGGTGCTTGGCATAGAACAACGAATACACAAAATTCGTGTGAATGTGCCTTCATTCGATATGATACGATATAATATGATATGTTGATATGATACGATATAATATGATATGTTGATATGATACATCTGTTCATGTGAATACATGATATCTCTGTGAATATGGCCAATTCATTTTGATATGATTCTACTATTGAAGTATCTATCCATTGTATATGCAACTCAACATTTGATCTTAAATGATATCCGTTCTACTCAGCTATTTCACTTGCTAGAAAAACAAGCAATAGCACCATGTTCATGTGCATATCTGCCTATTTAAAGTGTTAATCATATATATTAGTGCACGCACAATATTGAGATGTAAATCCTACTGAGTTAGTTCGCGCACCCTATCATCCTGTCCTTTTCAGGTAGTGATGAGGAACCAGAGGAGTCAGATGGGTAGAGCAAGAGTGATGAGCACCCGTCATATGAGGAGTTGATAGACTAAGAATAATTATTTGAGTAGTCGATGTAATAGTGAAACATTTTATTTGAATAATGGGCCTTTGATTGGCTCGATTGATGTAAGGTTTTTAATTAGTTGAATGAATAAGAAGTACTTTTATGACAATATTATAGTTTCCACTGTGTTATTATATTCAATTGTGACTCTGCGTTACTCAACTATGATAGTCTCCCTCCCTTATGCTTGAAAGAACAATTACGGAAGAAAGAAAATGACAGAAATCGAATCCTAACATCTCCACTGGATCGAATTCTTCTCTAAAATAAAATTTGCTGAACAAGAAAAATGTTGAACCAGAAATCTCCTCACAAAACAATATAACCAGACGAAATGAAAATTCCCAACAATCGCACCAGCCAACCTTTGGAATCCCATCCCTCACTGCACTGCTCAAACAGAAGAAAGGAAACTTAAAAAAAATCGAACCAGCGAAGCCCCTCTGCAAATCCTCATAGCTCTGCAGAAAAGAAAAATTACAGAGGAAAAACTGGAAAAATAAATCCCTAAAACAAAGTCTAACCCCCCACTGCTCTGCTCTCCGAAACGAAAATTACAGGAAATGGGAAACTGAAAATTCTAAAAAAAATTTCTAACCAGACCAACCCCCCGGAGAGGAGGGCCTTGGGGTCTTCTTATAGGTACCCGGGCATCCTGCTTCTTCTCCCATCTGCACCTCTTCAGCTCCGCACCCGGATCGCCACCTCAGCACACACCCAGATCGCCAGCTCACTAGGTCGCACCACACGGGATCTGCTCCCTCCGTGCACAGCTCGCACACACCAGCACCAGGCCATCGCTAGCTACCTGGTCTTCCTGGCCGCGCCACACATCAGATGCACACCCTCAGACCTGGTCCCCCTATGCACCATCACCAAACCGCCATGCCTCCACGCATGCACCCGCTCCCGCCATTTGCATAGCCCATCGCCGGAGACCCTGGAGAAGTCCCTGGTCCGCCGCGCACAACACACAGTAGCCCAAGCCCTTGGCGCCTTTGCCAGATCTGGGCGCCGGCCGCCCCGTCCACCTTGCACTGGCCGCCTCCAGCTGCTAGCAGCATGACACAACCGCCCTGCTTCACACATCACCAACCCGCCAGCGCACCGGAGACCCCATCGCCAGCCCTGCAAACTCACATCGCACACAGCACACCAGGGCGCTGGCCGCCCTGGTTCTATCTCATCCGAGCCTCCTGGGCCTGGTTCTGCTCGCCAGCAGCTCCAACCCCCATCTGCACAGCCTGGACACCATCTCCGTGCACAGCTTCTGCAACTGCGCCATGCCCCAACTCACCCAAATCACAAGAGCACAAGACCCAGCCAGCTCAGCCCTGCTTCCAGTAGCTTCGCCCACCTGGTGGAAGAAACGAAAAGGGTTTTAATAAAAACTTAAGTGGAGGTATAACACTTTATTTAAATGTTGATGTTTCTTCAGGTTGGATGAGAGGGGGTATTTATTTAATGGGATGGGTAGATATGTGCTATGATATATGGTTAGTAAAAAAATCTTTATTTATTTACAAACTTACATTTACTATTAAAAGATATTTGCAAAATTTATTTATATACAACATTTATCAAAGTATACCTAAGAGAAATAACTTTTATTTGTAAAACTATTCAAGAGACATGAGCATCTAACTGTGTTCTACCTAAAAATTTAATTAAAAGACTCAAAAATCTATATATGAATAGAATGAAAATTAAATTCAAATGTACGTTATTTACAGACAACTGACATCTAAATTTAACTAAATGTATGAAATTTAACATGAAAATTTGTGCAATTATCAGACTCCTGTGGAGAGGAGGTCCGAACCAGGATAAAATCCTTGTGTAGTGTGATTGCTTGTTTATGATTGGTGTTTTCTTTACTACTAACACTAACAATCAAACGTAGTGTTTTCGTGTGAGCGTTTTTGTTAACAAGTTTAGATAATCAAATTTTAAGAATCCCTTTCACCCCCCGCCCCCCCCGTTAGGCTTTCTAGCTGGGAAACACTTCATTTAGATACTAACATTGACTTGACGAATACTTAAGCAAATATGTATTGAATTCGGACTTCGATGTGTGTGCTGATTGTGAGTAGAACATTAGAGATCTATGTAGCGTGTGAACAATCAACGTGCCTACCAAACATCTACCCTGAATACGTGCAAACCACAGGACACGAAGATTTAAGGTAGTTCGGAGTACACAACTTGTGTATCCTACGTCTACCGTCAACACACATACGCAGAACGACTACTTATCAGCGATTTCAACTCTATAAACACACACACGCACGTTGTTTGATGCAAACACGCAATTAGAACAACAACCCACACATGAATCAAGCACAAGAGACACTTGAACCACTACCACACACAGAATAGTGAAAAGTATGGAAGGAGAAGAGTTATGTGATGTAGAAACACATTCAGATGGGAATTCTTCATGGTGGTCGTCTAGAGGAACTCCAAGCTCCGTGTTGAAGATGATCAAATGATGGAGAAGCTTGAATCGTGGACGGATCGACTTCCACTCCACTCGTGAGATGGATCTTCCTTGAACTGGATGGAGAGTTGAAGCAGAGCAGCAGAGAGAAGCTTTTCTTCTGACCTTTGGTTAGGGTTTTTTTATTGTGGCTTCTTGCTCCAAAAATAACTTCATATGGTCTATATATATGGGTGTCCAAGTATGGAGAGTCGTGCTTAAAGGGATCACCCTAATATAGAACACATCACAATCATGTTTCTGACTTTTCTCTTCGTCTGTCGACAGGTGCTTTATAGCCGTGGACACCTACTACAGACTTCTAGTTTCCAAAACCATGCTAGTTCCTGGAAGACTGGATCTGTCAATAGGTGATATGCTGGCTGTCGACAGGCATCCTGTATCTGACCATAGGTGCATCTCATCTGTCGACACATACTACTGTAAATGTGTTTCCCGTAGCCTGTTTGTAACATCCCGTGTTTTTCGGATCTTTATGGATCCTTGTTTAGTGGGTTTGGTGGCCAGTGTGTTGCCCATTAGTCTATGTTTCTGGTGTTTTCACAGGTTGGGAGGCTTGGTGGGCCGGCAGATTGGGCCCAAAGTGCTCAAATGTTTTCTGCCTGTGCACATGACAAGGGTCTGCGTCGCGTTCTGAACATGACGGCCCTGGTGGTCGTGTTCCTGTTGCCACTGTTTTGGGGTGTCGTCTGCATGTGCGCTGCGTGTCGCATGCTGGGGCGGCATACTGACGTTGACCTTGTGAAGGTGACGCCCTACTCTGTCGCATTCAGGTAGGGACAGAGGGATATGTCGCGTTCTTAACCGCTATGCATTTTTAAGTAAGTTTGGCCAAACAGAGCTAGAGTGCACTCTGCTCGGCCAAGGGAGCTTGCTGCGGGGTTTTTCTATGTGATTCGACGGCTTGGCGGTGCTTTTGGCATGTTCTCGCTGCGAGGACGTTGCGTGGAGCGGGGGAAACGCCTAGTGATTACCGATTTTCGTGTTCTTCGCGAAGGTAGGGAGTTTCCACCTTGTTTCATTGTGTATATTACGTGCAATGCATTTTTAGTTTGTCTACAACTTTATAAATGTTATATACCATGGTAGGGCAATGAAATGAGCATGAAGATTGAGTTGAAACATCATTTAGGGTGGTTTGTATGGATAATCCGGAGAGAGATTCCCGAATTAGGGTTTCGCCTGTGAAGGCGACGGGCCAAGGTGTCGCGTTCTGAACGCGACAGCCCGATCTGTCGCGTTCTGATCTTGAACGAGACATATCGAAGGGTCGCGTTCTGATGGTGACCAAGGAGGCTTTATGTTGTGCATGTTGGCATAATTATCCGATTATCGTGGTTGGTTTTGCATGAGCGGTGCATGGGCACCTGTAGCGCTCAAGGAGCGCAACGTTTACGTAGTGGTCATGGTGTTTGCGTTGTTTGGAGTATGAGAAGGGCTCAGACTCTATCGTGATATAACTTCTATAATTAGTTTGTGATGGTTTGGCAGTGAGGTTCCCATGTGAGCCTAGCCACAGTTCCTTAATGTCTTTTTTAAGTTATTTAGGGTGGCTTAATTAGTATAAGGTGTGTGTGATTATTGGTTGCTGTGTATTGGGTTTAAGGTGGCAATGGAGGTCATGATATGACCAATGACAGGCTCGATTACTATAGTTTATTATGGTTCATAAATGTGTCTGTTTAGGTTAGCTTGTGGGTCACAGGGTGACCAGGACAAGCTATTCCTCACATTTATATCGTGGTTTGTAATACATATTATATATTTATATATAGTGGTTTGTGTGTTGCCGAGTTTGGTGGTCCGGCGCCTGTTCCGGAATGCCTCTTCAGTTGAGTGCCCCAGGTTTTGTGTGAGCCAGGCATGTATGTGTGCTCGAGACTTGTCCTGGTACTGAGTACCATCGAGGTCTGTGTCGTCTGTCCAGGACACCCTCACTCCAGTGTTTGAGTAGTACGTTCGACTGAGGGAAAGACGACTAGGGGCAGCGACTTGTGTTTGTGGGTGTGCAGTCACTTGTAGCGTGCTCGTGGTTGGGGATACAGACACCAGTAGGCATACTGGTCCCCAGCTAGTCGTGTGTTTTCAGTGCCTCACTTTTGGGACCTCAGGCCGGAGTCCCTAAGGGTACCAGGCATAGGCCTGCAGCTGTGTGGAATGCAGGTGTGGTGTTGGTTGGTCTCCACTATTCTTTGGCTTGTGCTTGTGGAGCAGCAGTTGTTCCTTTCGTCTGTGACTATGAGAGTGAGAGGTAGTTCTTGTGTTGTGTTGTCCGGGTTGGATACTGGCATCATGAACCAGTAGTCCGTTCCCATGTGATGGTGTCGTTCCTTTTCGACTCGTGTTTTTCCACAGGTGGTGGCTTGCGTGTGTGATAGGTTGGTTGAGGTTTTACCCGTTGTGGTATGCCCTGATGGTGGCACGGTTTTGGTTGTGGTTTCGTGGTGGTACCTCGTGGTAGTAGGTACCTGTACCCATTGTGGGTAGCTTTGTGTTGTGGTACGTAGTGTACCAGTTCTTTTCCGGCGTTGTGGTGGAGCTGTGCTCCGTGGAGGTCGTGTGGTGAGACCTTCCACTCGTATTTTACTCTTCCTCAGGTAAGCTTCCGATTGTAATTTCAGTGTATAATGGATAGGCCCGTTGTAGCCAGTCCCGCTACTATGTTTGTGGCTTTTGACATATCGTGGTTTGGGGTATATTGGACCAGCTCTTGGTCAGCAGTCCTGTTACCCATGTGTTTGGAATTCGCTTGTGAAGCTTGTAGCCTAGGCAGCGATTTGCCTGTGTAGCTTGTAGCTTAGGTGACCAGTTGTGATAGGGTGCCTCTGTGTCTTGTGGCCTAGGCATTGTTATTGTTTGGCGGGCTAATGATGTTGTGCTAGTCCTATGGTTTCTCATTCTTTCCAACACTTTATGTTTATTGTTATGTTTATGTTTAGTTGTTGGTTATTATAATGTTTATGAGCATGTTTATGTTTTGGCTATCGGTGTTGCCAGTGATACCCTCTGCGGTTGAGGTCTCTTCAGTGTTGTGTGTTATTTTTGGGTGGTCCCTACTGAGCCTGTGACTTGTTAAGGCTCACTCCCCTACAGCTCTTTTTAGGGCTTGTCGTTTGCGTAGCTTGCGGAGGTGTTGTGGCAGACTTGTACCACCAGTAGTAGTGTTAGTTGTGTTGTGTGAGCTTGTGCTCCCTCAGGGTATGCCCCAGGTAGTTGTACTTTTTAATTGGACATGGAATAATGTATTTGGACAGTTGTAAATTGTTATATGCAGATATGAGCACATGTACTTTCTTGTGTCTTATACTGCTGTGGTTGTCTTTTATATTCTTACTGGACACGTGTACGAGCCATCCCTTGCGAGACTTCGGTCCGTTCGTGGGAGGCGGATCTAGATATGGAGCCTTATTAGGCATAAATATCCAGGGCCGTTACACTGTTTGTTCTGGATTGGTCTATCTGTTGACACATGCCTTGGGGGCTATCGACACATGACCACTTGAAGTGTATTTCTTGGTCTTTTGCACTTGACTTTTGTTGATTGTCTTGTGTGTATTCACACCTACATCAAAAGACATTCTATGTGAGATATAATGGATACATGAATAGTCATAGAAGCACTATTTCATTTTGTTCATTTCTTGTTGATTGTCTTTGTCATATTTATCATGTTTCCAACATCAATGTAACATCAATTATGTAAGACCCGGCTTCCCAGCTTTCCGTTGTAGATGGTTCGTTTCTGCTCCGTCACCGGATCTCTCGGATGCTTGTGGACACCGCCGGACTCTCGTTGGCGATGAAGGGGTCGCCGGTTGACCACGTTGACCCTCCGATTGACTGAGTTGACTAGAAGGAAAACGAGCAAACAAGCGAAACGAAGGGTATTTAGTGATCGCCAGGGCCTTACCTGTGCCCAAGGGGTTGCTTGTGATCACGTCGGTGCAGTGGCCTCGCGTTGCGGGTGATGGTGGGACTTCACTTCTCCTCCTCCGCCGGCCAAAGGAGAAGAGCTCCGTAGTCTTATGCGGGTCGTTCCTCCAAAACAAAGACTCTATTAGACTCTAGGAGTGTGGTAAATGCTCAAAACGAAGTATGAAACCCAAAAGGAAAGTCCCGTACCGGTTTGCAGACTGAGAAGAGGGTGGGCCAAATGCTATACCACCCTTCTTCCTCCGTTTTTGGTTGGGAAACCCCTTTCTAGGTGTGTAGGAAGGTGACCTACGTGCCTAGGGTGAGTGGGAAGGTGTGTTGCAACATGCAAACTAGCTAAAGTAAGTAAGAGAGAGAGAGGGAAGGAGGTGTAGATCCTCGTTGTTGATGTTGTAGCTCCTTGCAAGGGCTCCTCCTCCAGCTCCCACGCAGCCTCCTGGACGTCCCATGTGTGAGAGAGTGAAGAGGATGAGTGATGGAGGTTGGGTAAGCTTTCTCTCTCCTCTCTTAAAGCATCAGCATATGGACGTCCAGCCTCTCTTTTTGGCTCAGAGGGCTCAAAGGGAGGTTATATAGACAGTGGAGCTCGGGGTTGAGAGCCTTGGATGCCTAAGTGTGAAGAAACACACTTGCACACTTGGCAATCCATGCATTAAAGGTCTAACCAATGGGGAGAGGCCAGGTAGGATTTTTACTGGGTCAATGGGGTGCCTAGGTGGCCCATATGCCCGTTGGGAACGGCTACATGCGTTGCATGGCCGAGAGAATGGTGCAAGTGGGCTAGAATCTCGGGGTAGTTGCGCAGACCAGGTAAACCCTGTTGACGTCCAGGGATCAGGCCACCAACCGCATGCAGGCGTCCAGGGATGTGGATGTCTGGATGGGTCAGCATCCAGGGGGCTTGCCGCCAACTAGTAGTAGGTGGCCATCGATTCTTCCGTATACATGGGATCCGAGGCTGGTCAACAAATGGTCAAACGAGGCTTAATGGGCCAAAGAGCCTTGCGGGAGATGGGCCAAATCTCGCGTCTACAAATGCCCCTCCGAGACATCCGGTCTTGCAAAGGAGCAGAGCGGACTGAAAGGTTGGTGTCTCGGTAAACAAAGGACACAGAGATTCAATGGAAGGGCCATCTCCGAGGATAGGAATTATAGCGAACCAAACGAAAGAGTCAGACTAGAAACAGATGACATATCGTCTGAGAGAACAAATAGGGGTAAGAAAAGGGTGATCTACCCGTGTAACTACAACTGCGACCTAATGGCAGGGTCCCTGGCATGGCCGTGTCGGACTTTGACTAGTTTCTGGTGTGTCTGAGTCAAAGGAGTTGTAATATGACGGTTGAATCAGGAGGGTCCCATAACCGGAGCTCGTGGGCTCACTGGCCTAATCAGGACGTCGGTCCGGAATTTAGGAGGTCATGGAGACAAGGAGTTGGTTGATCTCGCAAAGGATTATCAAAAGAGTCTAGCTGGAATCACATGCTTGGAAAGCCTGAAGTCCGGAATTAAGCTCGCGGCTGGCGAAGGCTCAAATGAACTCAATAAGACTGGAATGATCATTTGTGAAAGACACGGTGGGACAAGTGGAGAAGGGGGACAACAAAGACCCGATATCAACCTGGATAGTCATGAAGGGCGGACCCAGTAGGCTACCTGAGCTGGGGGAGCCATGGAGCAATCATATGATCGAGGAAAATCACCATATTTTTTTTTGAGTGTTAGTAAGAGAATGTTAGCAGTGAAGATGCATGCTGGTGTGGGTTGCCTATCTAAAATGCAAGTTAGCACCAGAGGAAAATTCTAAAGGCCATACGAATAACTGAGAGATCGTAAAACCATCATGGTTTTTGGTGAAGGGGAACTCAGGGTTCACAGTCGCCAAGTTATTCGCCTCTGGTGGGGTCCTATGTTAGACATACCTGTGACGCTCATGGTCGCATGAGCGTTCCGAAATTGAAGCGCAACCTGTGCTTAAGATATCTGCAAAACAACTTGAAGCACAAGATAAAGGATAATGGCCATATAAAGAATAAGACATTTAAAAGTATCCGGGGAGTAAACGTCCACATCGATGGCCACCAGTACATTTGTTAACGTCCACAAATGTTGCCGTTAACACTATACTGACGTCCACCGATCTAGACGCCTACATGACAGCGGATCAGGCCAAAAATATAGGTGATGGGAGTCCATAGGGACTCTACCATCTCCTACCTCCGTCCCTCCCTGCTCCTGCTACGAACCAGAGAGCTGAGAGACAGAAAAGCACAGAAAAATGGCCTCCTCATCGACCGGACGATCCACAGGCGTGAACTCCGGAGTTTTGAGCGAAGTTCCGGGACACCTGAGCACGCGTTGGCCAACAGGAGGTAAGCAATGATTGTTTCTGATTCTTTCTGGGCTAAAAACACCCGAACAGGGTTCTCATAACCCCACCCCTATGCAGGAGATCCCAGCATTCCCAAGCCAAGGCCAGGTACGGGCTTTTCTGGCTCGTGAATCTGGTGAACGCTATTACGCTGGACATGCGGGGCTTTGTTGGCATGTGGAACCTGAACTTTATGGTGGTCCTGGCCAAGAACATGAAAGACATGTGGTGGGGGTTTGATGCTTGGGGGCGCTGATAGAGAGATGGCACCCACACACACATACTTTGTGTTCCAGGCATTCGAAGTGAGCGTCTTGCTGGAGGAGGTTGAGCTGTTCCTGGGATGGCGCGGTGCCTGGAGTACGATGCAGACTCCTCTCCTCCTGTGGGAAGAGATCCTCGCGGACATCGTACGGGACAAGAAGGAGTGTTATGGATGACGAACAAGAACGGAATCTTCCTGGACCGACTGGCCTGGTGGCTGATTAGCATGCCAAGGAGATCGACGGAGAGAGGGCGACGCGAGGGCTAACACTTTGCCTGGCCGGGGTTTTCTTGTTCCCCACGAGCGACAATTTCATCCTCTACGAGCACGTTGGAGTACTTTCTCTGCTGTGGCGTGGGCAGTCACTTGCCCCTGCAGTGCTGGCCCACCTGTACAATTCGCTCACCACAATGAGCCTACGCGGACGCACATGCGGGAGTTTGTTTCTGCTCCAGGTATGGATGGAAGCTCATTTAAAATTTGATTTTGCTGACAGGCAACCTTCCCCCTCCAGAATCTTCCTTCGGTGTTCCGTTCACTGTAGCAGGTCATGGTATGAGCCGGAAGATGAGATCAAGTGTGTGACAGCACACTTGAAGAGCAGAGATGCCTGGAGGGATCATTTGACATATTTGGGAATGGATGAATTCATCGTGAGGCCGCTGTTCATGAGAACCATTGAGTTCAGAGCCCGCACTAGGGAGGATAGAGATTTGTGGCTGATTGGAGCTGATCAGATAGTGGTGTACCAGCCACACCGGTGTCATTGTCAGCTTGGGATTCCACGGGGAATTCCCACCTCATCCAACTGCACCGATATGATAGTCACTGGAAGAAATGAGAAGCTGATGAAGAAGGCCATGAAGACTTGGGCAAGGTACACGGTGAGCAAAAAAGTGGGCTTGGCTGTGCAGGAAGATTGGGAGGAGATTTGGAAATATGAGGAGTTCAATGATGGAATTTGCCCCACTGCTTGTGACTTCTTTATGGCCCATAGGGCAAAATGATGTATCTTCCTTTTTGAATAAGTGTAACACAAATTTGATGAATAAAAGTGAGTTGTATTTGTGTTGAATTAGCTTGAATTGCTTGATTTGTGGAATGTGTGGGATGAAATGGCCTCAAAAGGGTCCAAAAGAGTGTGCTATGAGAACTGAGTGCGGGGTGATTGGCGTCCACATCGATGGCCGCCAACAACAGGTAAACGTCCAGACACTGGTCGCCAACCACTGAGACAGAATATCGACGTCCACATAGGTGGCCGTCTATTTCAAACTAGACGTCCCAACATGGTCGTCGACCAGACTTCGAGGTCTGACATTGAAGAGACCTTGATGTCCACCCCATGGTCGTTGACGGTACGTCAGCGGCTAGAGCTTGACGTCAGGAAAAAGTAAACGGCCGGACATGGATGTTAAACCAGAAAACTGCCTTTTTTTTGAACCGACGCCCTCTCCCGGGCGCCTTTACGCCTTCCAAACGCCGGGAGAGGAGAAAACCCATAGTCTCCCGCTCTCCTTGCTCGAGACTATGATGAGGACGAGGGAGAAAAGAAGCATCATCCGGGGCCGCCGTCAACCAGAGGAGGAAGAGGAAAAGGTGGCCATGGAGGAGGAAGAGTAAGAAGTTGCGGTGGAGGACGCACCGGAGGGGGAAGAGACCGAGGGAGGAGATGAGACGGAGGCGGAGGCACCTCGACGGCCCAAGGTAGGCCTCTAAACCCTTGAAATTCTGTGTTTGTGATTTGGTGAAAAGAAGGGAAAACAGGGGAAATGCCGTCGGGTCAGACAGAAACTTGATGGCAACATCGGTTGCCGTCGAGTTCCTCCCGGCGTCCAACCCCTTGCCGTCAAGGTGAACTTGACGTCATGGTGCTGGTCGCTGACAGGGGAACTTGACGGCCACCCCTGGACACTGACTCTGAGTGAACGGCCAACCCTGGACACTGACTCTGAGTGAACGGCCAACCCCTTGCCGTCAATGGTTAATAAACGGCAGTCGATGCTGACGTCAAGTTTTCTGTGTTTTCTGCAGGGTAAAGGCCGGATGAGGAGCAGAGTGACCTGGGATTTGTGCTGGGCATGGTACCGGGCCTTGCCAGAGGTCCAGTAGACCCGGATTGCTCGGATGGGATTCGGGCATATCCTGTCGGTGCGGCCCTTCCATGTGGACGTACCGTACCTGGAGGCACTCTGGGAGAGGTGGGAGGAGGATTGCAAGGCATTTATCATGCCTTAGGGACACATGATACCCACATTGGAGGATGTGGCGTATCTGACAGGACTACTGGTTCAGGGAGAGCCGGTAGTCGGACTGGAGAGGAGGGACTACTATGACGACATAGTAGAGCTGCTGGGGCCAGAGTTTGTGGCCGGGAGGAGGAGGCAGATCCGGAGCATCTTACTCGGATCGTTTTGGAGGCGGTGGGCCTGAGAGGTAGGAGGAGAGGGCCTCTGGAGAGTTTAGATGAGTTCTGTACAGGAGTGACAGAAGCATTGGATCTGGGGGACAGGAGCGAGGAGCGCTCGATCCAGATCTTCGTCTCTTACTTTCTCGGGCGGCTCTTGTTCGCGACGCAATCATCTTAGATGAACTGCAAGTTCGTGCTGCTACTGCGGGACTTGGAGCAGGCTGGTCGGTATGCTTGGGGTGCTGCGATGCTGGGACACCTTTTCTCTCTCCTCCCCAGCAGCTCACAGCGCTCTCAGAGCACAGGGGGCTTCACCCCCTTCTTACAGGTATGCCATTTTCTTTAAATGCTCGCCATTGATTTTTCATTGATTAACTGCCGGATTGACTGCTCTTTTTGTTGTCTTGCAGATCTGGGGGTACACCCGCTTCCCCATGGGACGCGGGATACGGGTAGAGGGGCGCCAGACGATGGTGCCTCTCATGACGAGGTGGGACGTGGCCCCGGACCCCAGGGTCACAGACAGGAGAGTAGGGGATGTGCGGGTCGCACTCGACCACTACCCGCACGAGCAGGTATGAAACTCTCAACTAGCTCTTGCATTCTTTCAATTGTTTGCTGCATTTAATGAATGTGACTGACCAATGTTTTCTCATTCTTCTCAGGTGGTATGGACCCCCTATGCGGGGGAGGCGGACGCCTCGCACCCGGCGGTGGCGGCGGGCCGGCCCCTTTTCGACCGCCACCTCCTCTTACTGTGCCTCGGGACATGTGAGGTGCTGTATTTGGAGTTGGTGGTGCGGACCGTGGGCTGGCACCAGCCGGCCATCGAGGTGCCTTCCCTCGGGAGAGAGGGACACTCGCGTCGACGGTTCTTCGCCGAGGACCGCAACTGGGGGGCGGACCATGACAGCACAGTCGCGTACTGGCGCGAGGGTGGAGAGCAGGTGGTACGGCGGACGGCCCTCCTCGACAGTTCAGCGTACATGGAGGATTATCAGGCATGGTATGCTGGACGTCTCCGACTCGACCTGCGAGTGGTGAGTGAAACTTCTAACTTTAAGCCTTGGTCGGTGGATTGCCTCATTTGATTCTAACCTTGAAGTGCACTTGGCAGATGCCGGAGTCACAGGCCATCCGCCTTTTGGAGGGGCGACTGGCCGAGCAGGAGGTGGAGCTGACGAGGCTCCGGGCCGAGGTCAGGACACTGGTAAGTAGCGTTAATCCTATATTGAAATTGATTTGACATTGATTTGATTTGATTTGATGACCAAGATATGTGAATGTAGAGAGCGGAGCAGCAGAGGGTGCGGGCGAGCCACGACGCAGGGGCGAGCTCGTCTGCCCAGTCAGCCAGAGGAGACCTGGCAGTCCACCTGCAGGAGGCCCTGGATAGGGCGAATGAGCGGATCCAGGAGCTCGAGGCGGAGGTAAGACACTGAACCAAACCTGAACACTTGTGATTTGATTTGATTTGACGTGTTTGCTTTTTTTGGTGTACAACGACAGGCAGGAGGAGTAGCGACCCTCCAGGCGCAGGTGGAGGCCTTGCGGCTGGATCTGTCGAGGATGGAGGGTCGCATGACCGCGTTCCTGGACAGCGCGAGGGATGCGGAGGCCGAGAAGTTACGGGCCATCGAGGCCCGAGTGCAGGCTGTCGCGGACCTGGAGTTCCTGAAGAACCGGGTTCTGAAGAAGCGCCGGGAGAAGCAGCGACAGACTCAGCAGGAGGCGGCTGGGAGGATGGGGTCCGTGTTCGGATCTCTTGATGACATCGTGTCATTGGGAGATCCGTCCGTCGGACGAGAAGCGGGAGCGCGCCCAGAGGCTTCCACTGCGACGAGACCTCCCGTCCCAGATAGGCGTCGGGAGAGGGAGGAGGAGGAGGTCAGCAGCTCGCGTAGGCCGAGGCCTAGCGAGGGTGAGATGAGAGAGGAGTGAGCTTTTGTACCACCAGGGGTATGCCCCTGTCATGACATGTACAGGACTTGATCATTATAGTGGAATTTGTGGACTTTTGTCATTTGCACTTGAATGGTTTGTTTCTGTTCTTTGGTTCCTGCATCCTGTATCCACAACACTTAAAGAAAACAGGTTAGTGTAGATCTGTTTTTAGCCCCTTGCCAACGATATACCTTTCTTGAGATCTGGTCAAGGGGCTAATTTCTAATCAAAGATAGGAACATAATAAAATAACTGAAAGGGAAATATGCACATGCATTTTTTGTGTTTTGTTGTTTTCTTGATTTTTTTTTTGTTTTTGTTTTTGATAAGAAAATAAGGAGAATGTTAGCATATATACATGGTACCACTATTTTTTTTTTGATTTTTGATTTTTTAATTTTTTTTCTTTTGAAAATAAGGGAGAAATTTGGGAGAAAATATGTACAACGTGAAATATATACATCAAGGGACTCTCTTTTTGTTGTTTTTGCATTCTTGTATTTTTTTGGATTTTTGGACTCTAAGACACATATTAATCACATGTTGCGGTATAGGGTTTACACGATCTACTTAACCACAGAGGCCAAGAGTAAGGAGGGATGTGCATGGAATTTTTGATGTTAGGCATTGCCCCTAACCTTCTTGATGTTTTCCACCACGGGAGGTCTTATACAATCAAATTTCCCCTAGAGGGGGAAATGGGAAGAAAAGTATAGAAAATCATGTAGGACTTTGGTTCAAACTACTTTTTGTTTCCAAACCGACATCTCATATTAAACAGACTTGGTCAACCATTGCTTTCAGGGGGATTTTTTATTTTATTTCATTTCTGATTTCGGGGGTGGAGGCACGTACTTTTTGCTACCTCCTTGAGTTGGTCAGCCTTTTTCTGGGTATGTACTTTTTGCTACCCTTTTTTGACCTTTTGGCTTTTCTTTCCCCTTTTGAGGCTTGATTTGACATTTTACACCTTGCTTTTATTAGTTGCCCCTGTTTTATGGTGACTTTGTCTTTTTAAAAGAGAGTGGGTGGTCCCCTACTCGTAGTTTGTTCCGCTTCCAGACACAACCAAGTAAGAAAAGAACAGGGGAAACATTTTGACCAGATGAGACCACCCGAGTGTACTTGTGATTTTCCAGTTAGGGGTAGTACTCCAACATCGTGCGGTGTGTGAATAAACCTTTCCTTACTAGTGACCACGTGGAAGAGTAAAGAAAGTAGACCCATACCTTAACAAGTGATGAATGACCGACTTGACGGACTGACTGACTGACTAAGGGTAGAATTTCTTGAGGTAAATAGCATTCTAAGGGTGCGTTAGCTCAACTCCCTCGGCATCCACTAGCCTATAAGCATTCCCTGAATAGGCCTCTTTGACAACGAATGGACCCTTCCAATTTTCTTGCAACTTGCTCCTGGGACCTGTTGCCTTTATGATTTTACGTTTTAGGACCAATTCACCTACTTCGAACTTTCTCTGAAGAACTCTTTTGGCATAAAAACGTGCAATTCTCTGACGATAGACTTGTGCATGGTCAGCCGCTATCATTCTCCTTTCATCTAGGAGTTCAAGTTGTGCCAACAAGGCTTCCCGACGTTGATTAGGATCAAGTTCGGAATCCAATTGAACTCTAAGAGAAGGGATGAAGATCTCATATGGGAGTATCGCATCCGATCCATATGTCAAGGCATAGGGAGTTTGCCCCGTGGGGGTTCGGACCGAGGTGCGATAAGCCCAAAGAGCTTCAACCAAGCGATCTGGCCAGTCAGCATTGTTGTGAGATTTGTATGTTTTCTTTATGATTTTAATGAGAGTTTTATTAGTAGCTTCAGCTTGTCCATTACCTTGTGGATAATATGGTGATGAATGATGCAAGTTAATGCCATATTTACCACACATGTCGCGAAGCTCCTGTGAAGTGAATTGCGGTCCGTTGTCGGTGACGATGTCCCGAGGCACGCCAAATCTTGCAAGGATGTTGCGCTTGATGAACTTGACGACTGTTGAAGCTTTGACTTCTATGAATGCTTCTGCTTCGGCCCACTTTGTGAAGTACTCCGTGGCGGTCAGAATGAAGGACTTCTTATGGATTTCTCCAGTTCTGTCCGCGAGAGGACCGACCACGTCAAATGCCCACATGGAGAAAGGCCATGGTGCGATGAGAGGGTGAAGAGAAGAGGAAGGAGCATGAATTTTGTCACCGTGCAATTGGCATTTACCACAGTGACGGACAAAATGGCGACAATCCTCTTCCATGGTGGGCCAATAATAGTGTCTTAGCAATTTCTGGGCAATTGCTCTACCATTAACATGGCCACCACATTCACTAGAGTGAGCGGCTTCAACAACATCTTGAGATTCGATTTCATCAAGGCAATGGAGATAGACCCCGCTGAGAGACTTTTTGTACAGAATGCCACCTATGATCTTGTAACGCTCCGAGACGCGACGAATTGCCCGTCTTTCGGCAGAGGTGGCATAATCAGGGAAGGATCCATCTTTGAGAAAGTTTTCGATGTCAAAATACCAGGGATGGCCATCTTCAAGGTCAATTTCTGGCTCTTTGGAAAGCGCATGGACCCGAAGGGATGGAGAAGGACGCACGAGCTGAGAGAACCACGGATCGACATGGGAAGGGACTCCTAATCTCTGAACAGAGATGGTTTCAAAAGACTTCCCCAAAGGAATGGGAATGGAAGACGCGAGGGAGGCGAGTGAATATGCTAGGATATTTTGGGCCCTAGGAGTGTGAACTAAAGTGAGCTTCCTAAACTGCCGGACTACTTTTCCTACCAACTCTTGGTATGGTTTCAGCTTGGGGTCCCAGGTCTGGTACTTGCTAAGAGATTGCCGGAGTATCAACTGCGAATCTCCAATAATCCTTAACTCCTTGACTCCGAGCAATAAAGCCATTTTCAGCCCGACTAGGAGAGCCTCGTACTCAGCCACATTGTTCGTGGCTCGGAAGGTTAACTGATAGGCGTGCGGAATGACTACCCCTTCCGGAGAGAGGAGGACTGCCCCTATCCCACACCCTTTAGAATTGAGCGCCCCATCGAAGTAAAGCACCCACGAAGGCTCACCATCGATAATGGCTCCTAACTCTTTATCGGGAAAGCTTTCATCAACGGGAGAGTATGAAGGTAAGGGGTGGTGGGCCAAATGCTCGGCAATAGCGTGCCCCTTGATTGACTTTTGGTTAACATAGGTGATATCAAATTGATTGAGGAAAATTTGCCACCTCATCAACCGATCAGTCAGGACAGGCTTCTCAAGCAAGTACCGAACAGGGTCTATACGCGCCAGAAGTTTCACTTCATGAGCCAGGAAATAGTGCTTCAACTTCTGGGCAACCCAGACGACGGCCGCGCACATTCTTTCCATGGCGGTGTACTTCTTTTCAGCCTCATTGAACAACTTGGATAAATAGTACACCGCTCTCTCCTTCTTCTCGTCGTCGTATTGGGCCAAAACCGCTCCAGTTGAGTCTTCAGTGGTTGACACATAGAGCAGTAAAGGCTGACCCGGGACCGGAGGAGCGAGAACAGGGGGATTAAAGAGATAGCTCTTCAATTCATCAAAGGCCTTCTGACATTTATCGTCCCAATTAAACTTCGCCTCTCCTCTAAGCATCTCGTAGAAGGGCCTACAGCGGATTGAATGCTGGGAGATGAATCTCCTAATAAACTGGAGTCTGCCAATTAGCCCTCTGACTTCTCTGATATTCCTAGGAGGAGGCATGTCAATTATTGCTTTGGCCTTGTTAGGATCAATTTCAATTCCCAGCTTACTTACTATGAACCCAAGCAATTTCCCCGAAGAGACACCAAAGACGCACTTCTTGGGGTTCATCTTAAGATTGTGCTCTCTAGACCTTTGGAGAACTTCCCGGAGGACCTCAGCATGGCCATGTCGAGTCTTTGATTTTACCAAGACATCGTCCACATAGACCTCCATGTGCACATGCATCATGTCATGAAAAATTGCCATCATTGCCCTTTGATAGGTTGCTCCCGCATTCTTCAATCCGAAGGGCATGACGACATAACAGTAAGTCCCCTAGGGCGTTGTAAATGAAGTTTTCTCCTGGTCTTCCTCCGCCAAGCGAATCTGGTTGTACCCAAAGAAACCATCCATAAATGACAAAAGCTCGAAGCCGACAGTATTGTCCACTAGGACATCTATGTGTGGGTGAGGGAAATCGTCCTTTGGGCAAGCACGATTAAGGTCACAGAAATCTATACAGATCCTAACCTTACCGTCCTTCTTCATTACGGGGACGATATTGGCTACCCACTGTGGATATAGCACAACCCTAATAAGGCTTTGTGCAACTTGTCAACCTCCTCTTTAATCTTGAGTGCAAGCTTAGGATGTAGCCTTCTCAACTTTTGCTTGACGGCCTTTGCGTCGACTTTTAGGACCAATCGGTGCTCGACCAAAGAGGTATCGAGTCCCGGCATGTCCTCGTAAGACCAAGCAAATTTGTCGGAAAATTCTTTAAGAATAGCTACCAAGGCTCCTTTTTCTTCAACACTCAAGTTGGCACTAATCAAAACTGTCTTCGGGGATTCTTCAGTGCCAAGGTTGACTTCTTTAGTAGGCTCGTCTGTAGCCATGGTTGGCTCGTCGAACCTTTTTGTGCCATCCACAAAAGAGCTCACTGGGTCCTCTTCTCCTAACCCAGGATCCCTCGACGCACACTCCTCATCATTCTCCTCAAAATCTAGCAGATAAACTCCTAAACCATCGTCTACGGAGTCACCTTCTTCAATGTCAGACTCGACGAGAGCAGGATCCTCAAGAAATTCTGGCACCTGACTTAACTTAGCACATCTCTCAGCCAAGGCCATAACAAAACGGGCAGGAACTTGCCTACCCTTCTCCTTGCGCACACATGGCTGAGAGGAACTAGACTCTGCTAGACTTAAACCAGACTCTAGACTAGCCTCTAGACCTGACTCTAATCTAGAATCTAGACCACTATTTACTTGACTGCTATGTACAAAACTATGTACAAGGGAAGTGCCCCTAGAGGGGCAAGAGGAAGAGGAATTTAAGCCGGAAAGCGTCGGCCCCTGGCCGAGCGGAAGAGGTTCGAGAGAGGAGGGGTGCTCAATGGAGACCTCGGATTTCCAATTTTCAAAATTGGCATTTTTTTTTTGGAGTCAAGGCCAAGAACCATGAGTTGCTGACTCAAGGTAACCTCGACTGGCGGGATGAGGGATGGAGAGAGGACAGGAGGAGAAAGAAAGGGATTAGAGGTGGATGGAGGGACTGAATTATGTGGCGAGCACACAGCAGTGGAGGGAGATGGAGATGATGGTGATGATGATGGGGGAGAAGGGAGATCAGAGCCAAAGAGGGAGAGGAGGCCAAAATCGTCGGAAATGTCCTCTACTTGGGCATCCTCTTCCTCTTCTTCATCCTCACTCTCAGAGCAAGGAATTTCTTCTATTACGGGCTCCCTGGTCCCCAGCTGGGTTGGCCCCTGGACAAAATGCTCCTTCAAAGTCCAGGTAAGGGGTTGATGCGGTATAAATGGGTCCGGATGGACAGGGTCTGGGTGGAAACCTAAACCGGCTTTGGGTAACAACCTCCTAATTGCCTGAACGCTCTGGATCTCTCCCTTTTCATCCGTGCCCAACCCGCGGCCATGAACATAGCCGATGTTAGCCATCACTTCCCAACCCTTTCTCGGGGACATGGAACATGGGGTTCTATAACAGGCCGGGGAGGTTGGCTAAGCTCACAGGGTGTGGGGAAGTCAAAGAGAGACATGACTGGCTTCTTCCCCTTATCCGGAATGAAAAGGTGCGGCATTTGTTTAGTGGTGACCGCATTGAGGGTCTCCAAGATGGGAATGCTCTTGATCTTGATCACCCGCCCATTGAAAGGAAATTTGAAGCACTGGTGGGCGGTGGAAGGGACCCCTAAAGTCTGTTCTAGCCAGGGACGACCGAGGACAGCTTTGTAGGCCGGGTCGACATCAAGGACTAGGAACTCGGTGGACATGGTGACAGGTCCGATTCCTAACTTAAGAGCAATTTTGCCTTTGGCAACCCTTTTGGAGTTGTCGTAGGCGGCGATGGTGGAGCAGTTTTTCTCCAGATTCTCTTCCCCGAAACCCAACTGCTTAAGGGTCTTCATCGGATAGACATTGATAGATGCCCCGGTGTCGATAAGAGTGGAGTCCACTGAAACCCCATTGAGGTTGATGGTGAGACAAAGAGGGAGCGAACGACACTCGGGGGTGGCGAGATCCTTGTCCGAGAAAGAGATTGAGGGTCCTTGGGTGAGGGAGAGAATGGCGCCGGTGACCCCACTAGGAGGGAGATCATCATTGACCATGATCTTTTGGAGGAAATGGAGGAGAGTGGATTGATGTGATGGCGACCTCCGAATCAATTCTAAAATAGACACCCTCGTGGGCGTTTTATCAAGATGTTGGAGAATATCATATTCGGTGCCGGCCAGGGGTGGAGGCCCATTATCCTCCTCATCTTGGGATGGCCGCGGAGGTGGAGGAACAATCCGATTTCGGAGCGTGACATGCACGGCCTCCTGAGACTGAGGACGGAGGAGCTGGAGGGGTCGGGAGGATGACTCATTGGCAAGGGGAGTGAGGATAGTGGGATGAGCATCTTGGGGAGGACGGATGAGCACTAATGGTCTCTCCTCTAGGATGGCATCTACCGACGTGGAAGGCTCCTGAGACTCGGCCGTGGGACACGGGTACCATTCTTCGAAACCTTCTACCCCCCACTGTTGCTCTCTCCTCACAACCCGAGGTCCTAGGTGTACCATGGTATGCACGCTCTCATGGGTTTTAGAGGAGGGGTTGTTGGTTTGGTGAGTGGGGAGAGGGTTACTGAAAATGCCAAGGTCTTTTTTGGTGTACCTAGACTTGGCTATGGCCACCTTGACGTCATCCCAGTTGATTCTACCTTGGTCATTCATATCATAGAGCCAGTCACAGAAGGTAAAGCAATTGTTGATAAAGTGACCATGAGTCCTATGGTATGGACAATACTTGGAGGTGTCGACCCTCGGATTGATGTTCTCCCATTGTGGGGGGAGTTGAATTGCATCACAGGACATGAGGGCAAAGAATACGTCCTCGAGAGTCTCAGGGAGAGGAGGGTAGTGTGACCTTTTGGGGCAAGGTCAGGTGTATCCAGAAGGAGGGGGAACGTCGGAGTAAGGCTTGGAGGGGTGAGATGGGAATTGGTGAGGGTTGGAAGAAGGGTTAGAAGGCGGATGGGAGGATTTGTTGGGAGGCCTCAAAGGCTGGCTGCAGGCACTGACAGACTCATTGATGGTCACCCCCTCGGTGGTGGGTGCCGCGGGAGCCTTACGTGCCTTTGGATTCCCTTCGAAGAAATGTGGGAGAGAGGAGTCCTTGATCTGATTTTCAATCACCCTAGCTCTGTTATAAAGATGTGAGAAGGAAGGGAACTCACTTAGCATCAAGATGGAACAGAGAGCGGGGGTGGTGTTGGTAACCAACATAGTTATGGCCTGGGACTCTGGGATAGGAATATCTGCCCTCGAGGCCATGGACCTCCATCGGTTGGCATAAGTGACAAAGTCTTCGTTCGCCTTCATCTTTTCCGCCACCAAGTCGGGGAGTGTAGGGACTTGAGTGGCCATGTATGAAAAATGCGAGATGAAGCATTCGGAGACTATGTTAAAGTTAACAAGATCCGATGCGGGCAAAGAGGTAACCCACCTCAAAGCCTCCCCTTATAACGATTGTTGGAAGAGGTGGACTAAGAGGACCCGATCGTACAGCCACCGATGGGAGTCCATGGTGAAGCCAGCAAGATGGAATTGGGGATCGGAGGTCTCGTCGTACTTGCGGTACTTCGGGGCCTTGAAACCCGGAGGGAAGTAAGCGTTGGGGAGCTTGCAGTAGTTTTGGAGTGAATGAGGCTTGGAAAGGGACAGAGATTCAACCAAGAGTTTCCGAATAAGACCCTCCGTCTCAGACCGGAACATGGATTCAGATTGAGCGGGAGGAGTGGTTTGGACATAGGATGGGTGGATGGGTGGAGGAATTGGGGTAGAAGTAGGTAAAGAAGTGGGAGGAATAGGAGTGGAGATAGGGATAGGGGATACAGGAATTTGGGAAGGGGTGAGAGGCCTAGGAGCGGGCCTAGATGAGGAAGCATGGAAAGGGGAATGGGCTAGAGGGGAAGGAGAAGTCGCAGCCCGAATGGTATGCTTGGAAAGCATAGAAATGATATCGTCGGGCGAATAGCGGGACATGAGTTTGAAAAACTCGGGGTCCTTTTGAGTACTTTGGGGATGAGTGGGGTTGACCCTCAAGCTGACTTCCTCATTGTCGGCCTGGGAGGATGATTGGACTGATTCCTCGGGCTGATTGTTAGTGTTTATCATACCGACAACTTCATTGACATTATCATCATACTCAAATGTCGGTTCATTAGCCATATTAACAAGATCCAACCAAGTGTCCATTAGCACACAACCTACTTTTTTTGAAATGGTTTAAGTTGAAGTGATTACACTGTTTTCAGCAGAAGTATGGATTTCTACCAAACAACGTTATCAAACAACGTCCCCAAACTTTTAAAGATCAAAGTTGTGTATTTACTTGACTTGATTTAAAAGGCCGTTCTCTCAAGTCTCACGTGAATCCCGGTGAGTAGGTGAGCTAGACAAGGAGGGTAAAGGTCCTCCTGCCCCGTACCGTGAGGGAATCCACGGAATTTAGGGACTTACAGAGTTTTCCTTGGAGCCAACCCGATTTACCCGAGAGGGAATCCCCGAGTAAAAGGTTGTAAACCAAGGAAGGGTGATCCTAAAATGTGAGGGGAGGCTAGAACAGATGAGAGGAAGGGACCCCCCGTGACTGAGGACTGTTAGAAACAAACACGAAGCAAATAGAAAGCAAAATCAGATCAAAACAGCAAAAAAAGAAAACAGTTTCTGTGAAGTAAACGACATACATATGGATGCTCAGTTCATCAAAAACAGATTGACGTCATGATCGAAGGACGCTAAGAAACAGTAAACGATGACCTATGTGGACGCTAAAACACACTAAACGGCAGGAGATGTGGACGCTTACCTGGATAGGCGGCAAGCTCGCTTGCCGTCTACCTGGATTCACAGAGACCGCAGCAGCACTAGTTGTCCCACCGTGATCGCCAGAAGAGAGCTGTAGACGGTTCATTTCCTCTCCGTCACCAGATCTCTCGGATGCTTGCGGACGCCGCCGGACTCTCGTTCGCGATGAAGGGGTCGCCGGTTGACCACGTTGACCCTCCGATTGACTGAGTTGACTAGAAGGAAAACAAAGCAAACAAGCGAAACGAAGGAGATTTAGTGATCGCTAGGGCCTTACCTGTGCCCAAGGGGTTGCTGTGATCACAACGGTGCAGTGGCCTCGCGTTGCGGGTGATGGTGGGACCTCAACTTCTCCTCCTCCGGCCGACCAAAGGAGAAGAGCTCCGTAGTCTTCTGCGGGTTGTTCCTGCCAAAACAAAGACTCTATTAGACTCTAGGGAGTGTGGTAAATGCTCAAAACGAAGTATGAAAGAGACAAAAGGAAAGTCCTGTACCGGTTGCGAACTTGAGAAGAGGGGTGGCCAAATGCTATGACCACCCTTCTTCCCTCCGTTTTTGGTTGGGAAACCCCTTTCTAGGTGTGTAGGAAGGTGACCTACGTGCCTAGGGTGAGTGGGAAGGTGTGTGCAACATGCAAACTAGCTAAAAAGTAAGTAAGAGAAGAGAGAGGGAAGGAGGTGTAGATCCTCGTTGTTGATGTTGTAGCTCCTTGCAAGGACTCCTCCAGCTCCAAAGCAAGCCTCCTAGATGTCCCAAGTGTGGAGAGAGTGAAGAGGATGAGTGATGGAAGGTTGGGTAAGCTTTTCTCTCTCCTCTCTCAAAGCTTCAGCATATGGACGTCCAACCTCTCTTTTTTGGCTCAGAGGGCTCAAAAGGAGGTTATATAGACAGTGGAGCTCGGGGTTGAGAGCCTTGGATGCCTAAGTGTGAAGAAACACACTTGCACACTTGGAAATCCATGCATTAAAGGTCTAACCAATGGGGAGAGGCCAGGTAGGATTTTTACTGGGTCAATGGGGTGCCTAGGTGGCCCATATGCCCGTTGGGAACGGCTACATGCGTTGCATGGCCGAGAGAATGGTGCAAGTGGGCTGGAATCTCGGGGTAGTTGCGCAGACCAGGTAAACCCTGTTGACGTCCAGGGATCAGGCCGCCAACCGCATGCAGGCGTCCAGGGATGTGGACGTCTGGATGGGTCAGCGTCCAGGGGGATTGCCGCCAACCAGTAGTCGGCGGCCATCGATGCTGCCGTCTACATGGGATTCGAGGCTGGTCAACAAATGGTCAAACGAGGCTTAATGGGCCAAAGAGCCTTGCGGCAGATGGGCCAAATCTCGCGTCTACATCCGTCTGGTGTCTTGGATGACTGGCCACTAATGCGTCCAGGCTTGGCAACGCGTTAGTGTCGCACCGTGGGAGCACGACGCGATAGTCATCCTTGTCGTGGCGAGCGTGTGCGTCGCATTCTTGTCGTGCCCGGCTTCTCCGTTGCGACCGGTCAATGGGTCACAACTACTTTCAGTCCTTTCGGTCCTCTGACGCCTGTCAGGGTGGCAGGTGTGTCTGTACGACCTGTCGGGTTGTCGCGGCGTCCCTGGGGGACACATTGTTGTTGTGTCCCGTTGACCCGTCGCATTACGGTCCTTAACGTGACGGGGCGGTCCGTCACGTCTTGGGTGCCGAAGGCTAAAAGCCTTGGCCAGAGACCCTTCCCCCTCTATCTCTCTTCTTCTTCCCTTCTCCCTCTCCCTTCGGCGGTGCTCCGCCTCCCCCTCTCCCCTTGTGTGTTTTCAGGTGAGGAGGAAGGTCGTGCATGGTGTCGTGGTGTCGTGAACCTTGCGTGGAGCGAGGAGGAGGTGGCCAACCGACGTGAAGGTTCCCATTAGGGTTCTTCTTCGTGAAAGGTAGGGATTGCTTGAAACCTTCCCAATTCGGGTGGATCGATAGACCTCGTTGTTTTATAGTTAGCTTTACTGCTTTCCCTATGCTCCCCTCCCCCTTGTGGTTGTGTTGTAGCTCATGGGTGGCCTTGGGATTGATGATCTCTTTGGTCTGCCTCTCTGCTGATGTTGCGACGGCTCGGAACGTCGCGACATCAGAAGAGGTGTCGACCCGGTCGGGCGCGACCTTATCATGACGCGGTTGGCGGTCGGGATAAGGGTCACTGTCGCGACGCGCTTTTCGATCGCGACAGGGTTCCTGTCATGACTCATTGCCCCGTCGCAACAGGGTGGCTGTCGCGATGCCCTTCCCCGTCGTGATGGCATCGCGTCGGTGTTGGGGGTCGCGACAGTCATTGTGTCGCCTCGGGTATTTCCATGGGCCCGGTTGTGTGTCGGTGTGTGCCCCAGTGTAGGCTTTGCCCTCAGGACCTTCTGGTAGGGAGCGCGGCAAGTTACCTTCCTACGTTCAGTGACCGAAGGTGACACCTTCGTGGCCATGTCCTGGCAGTGGTGCTAGGAGGGTCACGTCCATCTAATAATCAATTGATTGGCGGTCAATCAATTATTAGCAGAGCGATGGGTTTCCGTGCTGGCAGGTGGTCTTACGAGGCTCTGACTTTTCCGTACGTGTTTGGTTGGCTGACAACCCTCCTGAGGGTCCGTGCGTGCCTCTCGCTTGTTGGGCTTGTCGTGTTTTACAAGCCAGCAGTTCGGCATGGTTTTGTTGTGCTGCCACACCTGTTCGCCCGGTGCTCGGCACCTGAGGGCTTGTCCTCGATCTGAGTTGTTGTTATCGTCACCTGGGACCCCCATCCTCGAGCGCCTCCGATGGAGGTATCGAGGCGACAAGCGTGCTCAAGTCGACAGCCTAGTGTGGCGGACTCTAGAGCTGAGGGGAAAACGGTGGTTTGGGCAACGACGCTGAGTCGTTTATAGAGCTCTCTTGGCTAGGATGGCCGGAGTACTACCCGGTGCATGCTAGCCAGTTCCTTGTCTCACTGTCTCGCTCTACGTTGGTTTCGAAGCTGTGTATGGAGGTCAGGCGTGAGGCCGTAGCTTGGCCAGGCTACGGTGTTGTGTGTGTTGTGTGTTCTTGGCGGCTCTCTCGCCCTTCCACAGGGGTGGAGGCAGGAGCTAGGCTAGCGAGCAGAGCGTGCGGACTACGGGTCCCCCTCTTGGCTGCTAGAGGCAGTGGCTTGGTTGCTGTTGTTGTGACGACGGTTCCCCACGACGTTTCCAAGCATCATCCGTTCCCCTAGCTCACACGGCGGTTATAGCCTGGTCATGCCTAGTTCCCGTGGGCGTCGTTGTTATGGCCTTGTGCGGACCTGTGCTTCTGGTGGTTTCCGCTCGGTGTTCTCTCGGTTCTGTAGTCCTGTTCTTGGGTGCTAGTCTGTGGTTGCATCGGCGAGTGTGGTTTCCCAACTTGGTGGTGTGTCCAGAGTCCAGAGTGGTTCTGCTTGTGGGCCCTCGACCCTGTGGAGGTCTGAGGTTACCGTGCTTGAGGTGAGACATCATTCTCACTTGGTTGTTCCGTGGTCTCGGCAGGTGTTCCTGTTTCCGCTTTGTGCCTGACTCCGTTGGTTTCTACGGGAGTCGTGTGTGTGGCCCAACCTCGGTTGGTGGTCGTGGTGTTGCGCTGTTCTCTTCCGCTGCTTAGTAGTACCCTACTGTAGGTGTTACTCGATTTACAGCTTTCCAAGGTAGTTTCCTATTTTCGGAGTTCCTGCTTCTCTGGCCTGTAAGTGGTTGGTAATCCCTACTGGGCCGTGTTCGCGAGGCTCCCCCCCTGCTTCCTTCAGCTAGGAGCTCATCGTCGTGGGAGCTCGGTGTCGGATGGGTTGTGGAGGCAGCTGTGGCGCCGTGTGTTGTCAGCAGCAGTGAGAGATAAGTGTTGTGAGCTCTTGTACCTGAGTAAGTAGAGAGTTGTGCTTTGCAAGTCCTCGAGGTATGCCCCTTAAGGACTACACCTCTCTTCTTATACCTGTGCTTTTGCTTGGGACACGTTGTACAGACCTTTGTATATTGTACATATTATTATAGTTATTTAAATTTAGTACATATCTCAGTAGACTATTTCTTCTAACCCTTCCGGATCTTCTGATCCGTGGGTGGCGACGTGAACTTCGGGGTCCCTGGAGGGGGTTCGGGAGGTCGGGTTGTTACAGTGGTATCAGAGCGGGTGTCTACTGAGATTTGTAAAGAGTTAATAACTATAGCTGTCCCAAAGAAAGGTACTAGTACACTGCTGACACCGTCCAACTAGTGTTAGGCTTGTGCTTTCAATTATTTTGCAGGTGTGCGGCTTCCCTGCAAGGTTAATGTGCATGCTGTAGGAGGGTTGCAGCTGTTGCCATTTTGTGAGCTTGGCGAGTGTGGTTGCTCGGTGTGTTCGTGCCGTGGTGGCACGGTTGGCAGTGGTCTTGCCCGTGTGGTGGACACTTGCAAGCAAGTCCAGGCGCAGTGCTCTTGGTAGTCTTTGGCACAATTGGGTGTGTGTGTGCCGCTGTGGCTGAGAGAGCCTGCGTGTGGTGTGGCCTTCACCAGTGTAAGGTTGTTGCCTATGGAACCGGTCAAAGTGTCCTTGCCTTCATGGCTGCCCCTCTATTGTTGGGTTGTGTGCTGCATATGTTGTCTGTGTGGTCTTCTATTTGTGCGCCGTTGTGAGCTGTGCTCTGCTTGGTCAGCGTTGTTGCTTGGGCTAAGAAGATGTTCTGTGTGCCATGTTGCATCACTGGTTGAGCGTTGCGACACTTGCTTGTGGTTGTTGTCGGCCTGGTGCTGGCTAGTTGTGAACTCTGGTGAGGTGCTCTCGGAGTTCTTCTCTGTTGGTTCTGGCGGAAGTGAGGTTTCCCCAAAACTGTGTTGTGCTTGTTTCTGGTTGCTGCTGCGTTGCCCTCTGGGTTGAGGTGCATCGCTTGGTTGCCTTGTGTTCTGGTGAGGTTTCCTAGAACTGTTTGCTGTTGTCCTGGTGAGGGTTTCTCTCAAGACTGTTCCATGCTCATTTCTACTATTGCTGTACTACCTTAGGGTCTGAGGTGTGCTGTTGCTTTGCCTGGTGTGTTCTAGCAGATTTTCTCCAGAACGGTGCCTTGGCGGTTCTGGTGGAGGTTCTCCCAGGACCAGCTTGTGTTGCTCCTGCTGGCGGCAGTGTTCTCCTTGGAGGTGTGCCGTTTGGTTGGGCTGCGTTCTGGTGAGATCCTCCTAGGATGGCTCTTGGCGCTTTTGGGTGGAGGTTCTCCCCAGAGCTGCTTCGCATTGTTTTGGTCATTGCTGCTCTCTCTCTCTATGGAGATGAGCTGTCGTTGTTGTCGGTTGGACTGTCTTTCATACAGTCTACTTGTGTGTTGTCAGTCAAGCTGTGGCGCCTTTGACCGTGTGTCTGCACATTGCGTTGGCCAGGTTGTCTCATTGTTCGTTTCCAAGTTTCTCAAACGCGCCGGTGGGACTTTGTGTGCCCCCGCGGCTCGGATGGTTTGTCTTGTTTTCTTGTGCCCGACGTGCTCTCCCAGATGGTGGTCTGGTGAGTGTAGTGGGTGTCTGGCTAGCTGTGCTTCTTGTGGAAGCATCCGTCTCGCATTGTGGTTTGCTTCTCACATGTGGAAGAGACTCATTGTGTGTCTCCTTCTGTAGCTTATGGTTGGTTGCTCGAGGTGTTGGTGCGCCACTGTGGTGTTTTGTCGCCAGGGTGCGCATTGTTGCGACCTTCTGGTGGAGTCATCTTCCCTTGAGTTGTTTTTGGGTTGAGCTAGTTGCTCCCCTCGTGCTGTCGTTTCCTTGTTGCACCGTAGGTCGGTGGACCACTTTGTGCCATTTGTAGTTGTCATGGTTTCTTCCTGCCTATCTGAATAATTGGGGCATTGGGTCCCTGTTGGTTTGATGTGAGGTAGTACCATTTTCTGTTGGGTTGCTACTTTTGGATTGTTCCGCTGTACATTTCTGATTAGCTTGCTCGTGCAAGCATTGTTCCGGTGTATGCTGAATTGTGCCACGACTTGTGCCTTGGAGGCTTTTCGTGTCATCATTTTGTGTCTGGCCTGTCTATCGGTCACGATAGGGGTGGTGCTTCTTGCTCTTGCACGCTAGGGAGTCACTATGACTTTTGCTCCCCTTGCGCCAGAGTCGGTGCTCCATTTTTTGTGTGCTTCTTGGAGCGGACATGATTGTCGTGCTCTTGAAGTAGTTATCGGCTTTCTGTGTGCTTTTGTTGTGGGTCTCTGGTGGAGATTCGCCTTCGGTGGGCCTTGTATTGTCTCGGGCCGTTGGTGCAGATGTGTGTGTTGCACCTTGAGCGTTTTTCGATGGTTCTTGTTTCTGTGTCTCAAGGGCTGGGTCTCTGGTGAAGAGTCCTTCCTGTTAGCCCTTTCAGGCTTTCGATCCTTTGCATGTGGCTTTTGGCGGGTCTCTGGTGAAGAGTCCTTCCTGTTAGCCCGAGGTGTTGTTTCGGCCGATGGTGCACCTGTGTAGCACTTTGCTTAGTGTTGGTGCTTGTGGTAGCACCGTGTGCTCGTGCTCGAGTGTTTTGGTTTTGTGCCGTCTGGAGCCTTGGTGCATTGTGTTGTGCCTTGGGTGGCTCCTGGTGCTTGTGATAGCACCACGTGTTGTGCCGTGTGCCTGATCGTGAGCTTCGTGTGTCGTTTTACGAGTTTGCTCAGTGTTGGAGGCGATGGGCTTTCCGCCTCTGGGACACATGTGCTAGCTTGAGTCTTGTTGTTGTACCGTTACCGCTGTGGGGTGACTGCTTTGCCTTGTCTAGGTAGCCCTATCGGTGGTATGCCAGGCTTTGGTTGTAGCAGGTGTCTCGATTTTCCCTCTCACTTTGGGAGCGATTGTGTTTAGTTGTGGTACCCTACTTCAGTCTGGGTCCCTCTGAGGTCGACGTGTTGTCCTCGACCTCTATGGCTGTTTTGACTCCTGTGTGGTTGTGCGTCTCTCTGGTGGTTGGCACGTTGGTACCCGCACTGAGCCCTATGTGCGTGTGGCGGGTGTGCTACTAATTCCTCGTTGGTTCTCCGTTGTGCGTGGTGTTGGTGAGTCTAGAAGCTGATGGCGGAGTCTTGCTTCGGCTTAACCTCAGACGTCTTTCATGCTTCCGTCATGGTGTGCCACGTTGTGGAGCATGTAACTCCCAGTTTTTGTGGCTCCACATACATTTGGTGTCCTTGTCGGACCACGAGGACGGTCTGGGTGAAACCTAGTGGTGACAATAGATACTATTTTCGCATGTTGAGGTTTCTCCACGTGCGTTTGTTGTCCTTGTTGGACTACGAGGAAGGTCTAGGTAAGACCTAGTGGTGACAGTGGACATCGTTTTGTGTGTTGTGGCTCCTCCGCGAGTGTGATGTGCTCTAGTTCTCATCGCTCGCGTGGCTTCTCGGTTGGGCTGGTGATCGATGCTTGCTGCTGCTAGTAGAGCGAGGCTGTTCCCCTAAGACTTGTGGTTGGTTCTCAGGTGTTTCTCGTGTTGCTGTTGGTAACTGCGTCCTTTGTCAGGCCTTGCTGGCGATAGCGTGGGTTTCTGATCGGTTGGTCCAAACAGCGGGGTCTGTTGGTCATTGCAGCCATGCAGTTTTCAGCTGGCGTTTTCTGCTGTTCGGGCCGGATTTGCCGTCCCTCGGCACCTGTGGATAGTCATTCCATTTGGGCGCCCCATGTGTGCCTAGAGTGAGCTGTTGGTTTTTGGTTGTGTGCTCCACTCGTGTGTTTTGGATCACGTTGTGGGAGTCATTGATTTTCCGGCTTCATGTGCCCGCGCGCGTTTGGTGGTGTGGTTGTTGCCACGAGGAAGTCGTGTTGAGACTTAGTGGCTTATTCGCTTTGGTCTTACGTTTACTCTCTGTGTTTCGTTTCGTGCCTCGGGATCTTTTGGGCTTGCCCTAATTTTGAGGATGAAATTGTTTTAAGGGGGGTAGGATGTAAGACCCGGCTTCCTGGCTTTCTATCCGGTGTCTTGGATGATTGGCCACTAACGCATCCAGGCTTGGCGATGCGTTAGTGTCACGCCGTGGGAGCACAATGCGACAGTCATCCTTGTCGCGGAGAGCATGTGCGTCTCGTTCTTGTCGCGCCCGGCTTCTCTGTCGCGTCTTCATGTCACAATCAGTCAACAGGTCATGACTGCTTTCTGTCCTTTCGGTCGTCTGACGCCTATCAGGGTGGCAGGTGTGTAAGTACGACCTGTCGGGTTGTCGCGGCGTCCCTGGAGGATGCGTTGTTGTTGCGTCCCGTTGACCCATCACGTTAAGGTCCTTAACGCGACGGGGTGGTCTGTCGCGTCTTGGGTGCCGAAGGCTAAAATCCTTGGCCGGCGACCCTTCCCCCTCTCTCTCTCTTCTTCTTCCCTTCTCCCTCTCTCTTTGGCGGTGCTTCGCCTCCCCCACTCCCCTTTTGTGTTTTCAGGTGAGGAGGAGGGTCGTGCGTGGTGTCGTGGCATCGTGGACCTTGCGTGGAGCGAGGAGGAGGTGGCCAACCGACGTGAAGGGCCCCATTGGGGTTCGTTGTTCAGGAAAGGTAGGGATTGCTTGAACCCTACCCAATCCGGGTGGATCGGGAGCCCTCGGTGTTTTGTGGCTAGCTTTACTGCTTTCCTCATACTCCCCTCCCCCTTGTTGTTGTGTTGTAGCTTGTGGGCGGCCTCGAGATTGAGGATCCTGTCGGTCTACCTCTCTGCTAATGACGCGATGGCTCGGCACGTCGCAACATCCGAAGAGGCGTCGGTCCAGTTGGGCACGACCTTATCGCGATGCAGTTGGCCTTCCCCGTCGCGATGGCGTCGCGACAGCTTTGGGGGTCGCGACAGTCACTGTGTTTCCTCAGGTGTTTCCGTGGGCCTGGTTGTGTGTCGGTGTGTGCCCCAGGGTAGGCTTTGCCCTTAGGACCTTCTGGTAGGGAACGCGGCAAGTTACCTCCCTATGTTCAGCGACCGAAGGTGACACCTTCGTGGCCGTGTCCTGGTAGTGGTGCTAGGAGGGTTGGGTCTATCTAATAATCGATTGACTGGCGATCAATTGATTATTAGCAGAGCAACGGGTTTCCGTGCTGGCGGGTGGTGTTTCGAGGCTCTGACTTTTCCGTATGTGTTTGGTTGGTCGGCGGCCCTCTTGAGGGTCCGTGCATGCTTCTCGCTTGCTGGGCATGTCGTGCGTTACAAGCCAGCAGTTCGGTGTGGTTTTGTTGTGCTGCCCCGCCTGCTCACCTAGTGGTCGGCACCTGAGGGCTTTTCCCCGATCTGAGAAGTTGTTATCGTTACCTTGGACCCCCATCGTCGGGTGCCTCCGAGGGAGGTATCGGGGTGACGAGCGTGCTCGAGTCGACAGCCTAGTGTGGCGGAATCTGTAGCTGAGGGGAAAACGGTGGTTTGGGCAGCGGCGTTGAGTCGTTTGTAAAGCTCTCTTGGCTAGGATGGTCGGAGTTTTACTCGGTGCAGGCTATCCACACCCTTGTCTCACAGCCTCACTCTACATTGGTTCTGGAGCCGTGTAGGGAGGTCAGGCATAAGGCCGCAGCTTGGCCAGGCTACGGTGTTGTGTGTGTTGTGTGTTCTTGGCGGCTCTGTCTCGCCCTTCCACGGGAGCAGAGGCAGGAGCTAGGCTAGTGAGTAGAGCGTGCGGACTACGGGTCACCCTCTTGTCTGCTAGCGGCGGTGGCTTGGTTGTTGTTGTTGTGACGACGTTTCTCCACAATGTTTCCAAGTGTTATCCGTTGCCCTAGCTTGCACGGCGGTTATAGCCTAGTCGTGCCTAGTTCCCGTGGGCGTCGTTGGTCTGGCCTTGTGCGGACCTGTGCTTCTGGTGGTTTCCGCTCGATGTTCTCTCGGTTCCGTAGTCCCGTTCTTATATTCTAGTCCGTGGTGGCACCGACGGGTGTGGTTTCCCAACCTGGTGGTGTGTCCAGGGTCAGGGGTGGTTGTGCTTATAGGCCCTTGTCCCTGTGGAGGTCTGAGGTGGCTGTGCTTGAGGTGAAACATCGTTCTCACTTGGTTGTTCCGTGTTCTCGGCAGGTTTGCCGAGGGTTGTTTCCACATTATGCCCGACTCCATTGGTTTCTGCGGGAGTCGTGTGTATGGCCCGACCTCGGTTGGTGGTCGTTGTGTTGCACTATTCTCTTCCGTTGCTTAGTAGTACCTTGCTGTAGGTGTTGCTCGCTTTACAGATTTCTAGGGTAGTTTCCTCTTTTCAGAGTTCCTGCTGCTCTGGCCGGTGAGGGACTGGTAATCCCTACTGGGCCTTGTTCGTGAGGATCACCCCCCCTACTTCCTTCATTAAGGGGCTCGTTGTCGCGGGAGCTCGGTGTCGGACAGGTTGCGGAGGCTGCTGTGGCGCCGTGTGTTGTCAACAATAGTGAGAGCTGAGTGTTGTGAGCTCTTGTACCTGAGTGAGTAGAGTGTTGTGCTTTGCAAGTTCTTGGGGAATGCCCCTTAAGGACTGCACTTTTCTTCTTGTACCTGTGCTTTTGCTTGGGACACGTTGTACAGACCTTTGTATATTTTAAGTATTGTTATAGTTATTTAAATTCAGTACATATCTCACTAGACTATTTTTTCTAACCCTTCCGGATCTTCGGATCCGTGGGTGGCGACGCAAACTTCGGGGTCCTTGGAGGGGGTTTGGGAGGTCGGGTCGTTAAAAATTATGTTAAACATCATTAAAAATATTTAAGCACATGTCATCATACACATTGTAACCTTACACATTCCTTGTGATTACTTAGCATTTGTTTCTCAAATAGAGCCGAAGACAGTCAATGAAGCACTTTCTGATGAATCTTGGATTTTAGCCATGCAAGATGAACTTAATGAGTTCAAGAGAAATCAGGTTTGGTCCCTTGTTCCTAGACCGTTAGATCATCCTATGATTGACACTAAATGGGTGTTCAAGAACAAATTGGATGAAGCTGGTGTTATCACTAGAAATAAGGCTAGACTGGTTGCTCAAGACTATTCCCAAAAGGAAGGCATTGATTTCGATGAAATCTATGCACCAGTTGCTAGACTAGAGGATATTCGAATTTTACTTGCTTATGCATCTGCATTAGATTTAAAACTATTTCAAATGGATGTGAATCATCAATTTTAATGGTTTTATAAAGAAGGAAGTCTATGTAGAACAACATCCTGGTTTTGATGATTCAGACTTTCCTAATCATATTTTTAAACTACATAAAGCTTTATATGGTTTAAAACAAGCACCTAGAGCCTTTTATGAAAGACTTAGTGTATTTTTATTAGATCATGGTTTTATTAGAGGTCAATTAGATAGTACTCTCCTTATTAAATCTAATGCCAAAAATATGTTAATTATACGAATCTATGTAGATGACATTATCTTCGGATCTAGTGATGAATCTATATGTAAGTATTTTGAAAAGCTAATGCAGGGAGAATTTTAAATGAGCATGATGGGAGAACTCAACTACTTCCTTAGACTACAAATCAAGCAAAGCAATGAAGGAACTCATATCAGTCATGTAAAATACACCAAGGAACTGTTAAAGAAGTTTGGATTGGAGAATGCCAAACCACTGTCCACTCCCATGAGCACATCAACCAGGTTGGATAGTGATCCAGAAGGTAAGAAGGTAGATCATTAACTCTATAGAGGTATGATCAGATCACTGCTCTATTTAACCGCATGTAGACCTGATATTTTATTTAGTGTATGCATGTGTGCAAGATATCAATCTGATCATAAGGAATCTCACCTAATATCAGTAAAATTAATATTTAGATATCTAGCTCATACTCATATCTTAGGTCTATGGTATCCTAAAACCTATGAAACTAGTTTAATTGGATATTCAGATGTTGTCTATGCTGGATGCAAAGTGGATATAAAAGGCACCAGTAGTTGTTGTCAATTTCTTGCAGGATGCTTGATTTCATGGTTTTCAATGAAATAAAACTCAGTAGCTCTATCAACAGCTAAAGTTGAATATGCAGCCGCTGGGAGATGTTGCACTCAACTCCTTTGGATCAAACAACTTGAAGACTATGGACTACACATCAAGATAATTCCATTATTATGTGACAACACAAGTGCTATAAATCTCACGAAAAATCTGAAAGATGTGCGGAATTATCCAGTATGGTAATCTAGAAGGGGGGGGGGGGTTGAATAGATTACAACAAACTTTAACCACAATTACCTTCTTTTCGATCAAAACACAAACTTATTGAAATCATAAATAGATTCAAGATTAGTTTGACTTGCAATTAGTGTGCTTGTTGTGAACAAAACATGAGCAGCCAATCTAACGTGTGTAGAACCAGCGTGCCTACCAATCATCTATCATGAAAATGTGCAAACCAAAGAACATGAAGATTTAAGGTGGTTCGGAGTACACAACTTGTGTATCCTACGTCCACCGTCCACACACACACGCAGAAACGACTGCTTATGAGAGAGTTTCACTCTACAACACACACACTCACGTTGTCTGATGTTAACACACGATCAGAACAACATGACCCACGTGAATCAATCACAAGAGACACTTCACCCACCAACACACACACAGAGCATGAAAAACAGAGACAGAGAAGAGTTCTGAGTTGAAGAATCAAATCTTGAGATAGAACTCTTCATGATGGTCGTCCAGATGTGTTTCAAACTATATCTTGACAGGTATGAGTTTATGTAGAAGCTTGAACGATGGACAAACCGGCTTTAACTCCATTTAGAAGATGGTTCTTCTTTGCTCTGGACGGAGTGCTGAAGCAGAGCAGTAGAGAGAGACTTTTCTCTTGAGATTTCTGCTAGGGTTTGGTATGGTGGCTGCTTCTGTTCGAAAATACCATCAAAACATTCCTTATATATGGGTGTTTAAGTATGGAGAGTCGTGGTAGAAGGAAACACCTAACTTGGAAACATGTGGAAATCGTGGAACTGAGGACTTCTCTTCGTCTGTCGACAACACCCTATGCATCTGTCGACAGGCACTAACAATCCAGAATAGTTGTCTTCTGGGAATTAATTCCCTGTGTATATCTGTCGACAGGCTATCTGGGTCTGTCAATAGGTACACCTATCCTGAAGTCAATTCTGAGTTGCCTATGCTTGGCTGTCGACAGGGCCTTGCAGATCCGTCGACAGGCACTTGTTTAACTTGAGTTTCTTGAGATTTTGCTCTGGAATTTGGTACATTGTTTTGCATACATTCACACCTACATTTAAGAGCATTCTTAGTGAGATATAATGGACAATTAGACAATACTTGAGTTTGTCACTTTCATCATGTTGTTCATATTCACATAACATCAATTTGTATTGTTCATAATCAAAACATAAAACATGTAAACCCAACATTCTCCCCCTTTTTGATGATGACAAAATGTTCAATTTATGCATTTTGATGTTTCTCCCCCTTTTGGCAACATCTAAAAAGACACATTATGCACTCATGAATATAAAGTGGCAAAGAACTGTGAATTTCATTGATTGAGCATTCAGTACACACAGTTACAAAAGTTTTGCACGACATGACAAAAGGAAATGCAAAAGAAGAGGATAACATGACTATTAAGCAAACTATGACATAAGTGACAAGACCCTGACCAAGGTGAACAATTCACTAGATAGTGATCACCTAGACTCTCGAAACATCATCATGCCGAGGTGGTGCAGAGGCCTGACGAAGCTCGTGAAGCTCTGTGGAGAGCCTGGTAAGCCTTATCTGAAGCTGGACTTGGGTGTCAGCCAGTGCGTCCAAGCTGGTATCAACATGATCCAATCGAGCATTTAGATGTTCGAAACTAGTGGTCATCTGGAGCAACATTTGAGCAGAGATGAAATCTCGAAGAGAGGGCTCATCAGGGGCTTGGTCATCAGCAGCAACATCAGCTTCATCTCCCTGAGCATCCATTGGCTCGGACTGGGAGTCTTCATCAGCATCATCTTCATTAGATTCATCTTCATCAGCTGCCTGCTCCTTACCCTTGAGTTCCTTTGTGACAACCCCATCAAGCAGCTTATAGCCCATCCGATGGGAAGTAGTAAGATCAAAGGCACTGTGAGATTTGAGGGTGAAAAGCTCACTATCAAGAATATGGATCCCAATGAAGAGAAGCAGGGAAGTGATCAGGCAAGCATATGGCATTGATCTCCTGGGGTTGTAGAAGCATTGTCGGATCAGGTGAAGCATGAGTTTGGGCAAGTTGATTTGTTCACACTTGAGGAAGAAGAAAAAGAGAGATTTATGAACCTCAGTGAAGAGTTCCCGACTGCCATGCTTTAGAGCAATCAGGGTGGTGAAGATGTGATGGATCATTCTATTTAGTGGGGGATAGGAGTTGGCATTCAGTTTGGCAATTTTCTTGGTTGCATCACAAGGTTGGAGGGTGATGACATGATAGTATTCAGATGCAGAAGGGTGGCTAAGAAGCACATCAGCCCCAGAGTTAGGAATTTGAAGTGCAGTGCTGATGAGGTTGAAGGTAAGCTCAAAAGGAGTACCTTTGACAGAGTTGTTGAGATCCCCATCCCTAGACAGCCCAAGATTATTGAAAAACTCTGTGATGGCAGTAGGAGAGTAGTTCAGGTGAGAATAGCGAAATATCGTCCAGCCCTGGGTGTCAAAGAGGAGTAGGAGATTGGGGAACATGTCTCCCAAAGAAGGAAAATCAACATAGCGGGGATGAACGAATTTGCTGAAGGTTCCCGGAACCATGGTGAGTTGCAAACCTCGGGGAACGACAAGCTCGGGCAGCCGATCATCATGATGCTTGGTTCAGCGCTCGGCAGGAGCCCTAGAACCCTCGCCGGCTTGGGGAGAGAAGGGACGATGATGGGAAGCAAGTTTCTTGCCCTTGGGAGCCATGAGAAAAAGAGAAACTCGGAGTGGAGAAGAGCTCGGAAAGAAGAAGAAAAACACGAGGAGGAAGAAAGAACCATGAGGGGTAGAATCTGGGTCTGGCGCCCTGGAGAAGAAGGGTTTGGTGGAGAAGGAAGGAGGAGGAAGTTTTGGAAGTGTAAAGGGGAGGAAAGGGTTGTGGGTTCCCTTTTAAAGGGTGGAAAAATTTTCAAAGGATAGGGGACCACAAAATCCAACCCTAAAGAGACGCCCGTTGGGCTTCCAAAATAGACCCTGCCCCTGACTGTCGACAGATGCACAGTCATCTGTCGACAGGCACACTCAGAAATGTGCTAGAGAGGCATTTTGACAGCATTTTTGGGGCAATGAGCACCCAATGTGTACATAAGGTGAAAAATAGGTAAATACTCATTATAAAATGTCATACCCACTAATATTAGGACACGTCAAACATCTATAATGGTTGTGAAATAACATTCCCGGAATCTCATGTTGCAGCATGAAGAATACATTGGACAAAAACATATGAAAAAAAGAGAATCCTCTTGAATAAAACCATTGTAGAAAAACATATTTCTCAGTGGGTGACAGTCAAAAGGTGTATGAAAAAGATGTCTACATGGGAAATTAATCATTAACAACAAATTGGCCTTGATAAGAAAAATGAGGAGGCTACACTCTATTTCTCCTTTTATGATTTGTTTCTGAATGAACAGTAAGAGAAATAGTGGTAATTATGATCACTATTACCTTTTTACGTGAAGATAGACATGGGTAATGTCCGTATCCCCAGTTACTGAGTGGAAGTGACCATCAGACCATTATACAGAGTTGGTGAGTAAGTTTTTTGACGCAAAGATAGACATTTGTGATGCCCATGTCCCCAGTTACTCAGCAATACTCAGCATTGCTCTGCCTTTATTCCCTTATTATATTTTTGATACACATTTTAGTGTTTCAAATAGGTAGCTTTTCTCCTTTTATATATATATATATATTTGATCATGGTCAAAAGTTAGATAAGGCTTAAAAGCCAATGCAAGACATAACCTTCAATGACCTTTGGACGTATCACGTGACTTGAAAAATGATAGTCCACAAGGGAGTTATTCAAGTGAGTTAGGGTAGACTCATGTGATTTGTTAAATGTACTCAAAATGATGCAACCTAGACTCACAAAAGAATAGTATGTCAAAATCATTGTAATTTAGACAATATCGTTGGTATTATGTGGATATGAAAGATTATAATACAATTAAGTCACCAATTTTCACCTTAAATGTAGTATAGAAGTATGCTCATGAAATAGGTTGAGAAAGGATATGAAGAACTCAGTGAAAGGTTTATTTGTCGACAGCTATAGGGAGCCTGTCGAAAGTTGCTAACAGTGTTGAACTACAGAGTTCAGGAAGGGTGCGTCTGTCGATAGATACAATGTTGTCTGTCGACAGATGCTAACAGACTGAAATATGTTAAGTTTGGGGAGAGGAAAACCTACTAGTGGTTGTCGACAGCAATGAATGGGGATGTCGACAGGAGCTGTGAGAAAGCTTTTTGAAGGTTGAGATGAGAGAGATGATTGGAGCTCCATGCAAGGAAAATAAAGCAAATGAAGAATGGATAGTTTCCCTAAAAAATTCACTCATCTAACTTGACTTTACTCCCCCATATTGTGTGCATGTAGAGAATCAACATTCAACCAATTCAAGACAGACTTTCATATGGTTAACAAGCAATTGCACACAAGTTCATAAAAAAAACATTCCAACACAGAAATCCATTTGTTTGCAAAAATGAGTGGGAAAAATGAAAAGAAACCATATATCTTATTTGAATTGAATGACCTTTATGTGCAACTTGACTATGGATACATGGCAGAGAATGTTTTCTCATGCATAATAATAGTTTCCAAATAAGCATAACTTCTTCTTCCACAGTTTACCATTTGATATACCTTATAGTCAGTGCACACAAAGAACATATACTTCAAAGTTTGGTATGGGCTTCATTGCATTTTGCACAATCCCAATTCTCTTCTCAATGTTGTGAATCTATCCTCAGCCAATGGTTTTGTGAAAATATCAGCTAATTGCTTATCAGTGGGTATGAAGCTAAGCTCCAAGGATTTGTTGGCTACTTCATCTCTCAAGAAGTGATGTCTAATCTCAATGTGTTTTGTCCTAGAGTGTTGGACTGGGTTCTTTGAGAGATTGATGGCACTAGTGTTGTCACATAGGATAGGTGTGCATCCAATGTCAATGTTGTAGTCAGATAGTTGACTTTTTATCCACAACACTTGAGCCGCACAACTTCCTGCAGCAACATATTCTGCCTCTGCAGTGGAGAGTGCAACCGAGTGTTGCTTCTTGGATGCCCACGAAACCATGCAACCACCAAGAAATTGGCAGTACCCACTAGTGCTTTTTCTGTCAATTTACATCCAGCATAGTCAGCATCAGAATATGATATCAAATCAAAGCCACTTCCTGCTGGATACCAAAGACCCAAATCATACGTACCTGAGAGATATCTGAATATTCTCTTAACTGCAACCAAATGACTTTCCTTTGGACTAGATTGATATCTAGCACAAAGGCAAACACTGAATTGTATATTCTGTCTACTTGCAGTAAGATAAAGAAGTGAGCCAATCATACCTCAGAATTACTTTGCATCTACTGGTTTACCTTTCTCATCATTTTCCAATTTTATCCTTGTGCTCATTGGTGTTGAAGCAAGCTTAGCTTGTTCAAACTGAAATCTTTTGAGAAGCTCCTTAACATATTTTTCTTGGTTGATAATGAAGCCATCTTCATGTTGTTTAACCTGCAAACCAAGGAAAAATTGAAGCTCCCCCATTAAACTCATCTCAAATTCACTGTGCATGTGTTTTGAGAATTCTTCACATAGTGATGGGTTAGTGGAACCAAAAATGATGTCGTCCACATAACCTTGAACAACAATTATGTGATTGCAAACTTTCTTAGTGAAAAGAGTATGGTCCACTTTACCTCTTGAGTAGTTTTTACTCACTAGAAAATTGCTTAGTCTGTCGGACCAAGCTCGGGGTGCCTGTTTCAAACCATAAAGAGCTTTGTGCAATTTATAAACATGCTTAGGCTTTTCATGGTCCTCAAATCCAGGTGGTTGAGAAACATAGACTTCCTCCTTGATGTAGCCATTCAAGAAGGCAGTTTTAACATCCATTTGAAAGAGTTTGAATTTGTATGAACATGCATACGCCAACAAGTCTCTAACTGCTTCAAGTCTAGCTACAAGAGCAAAGGATTCTTCAAAGTCTACACCAAATTCTTGATTGTATCCTTTTGCTACCAGTCTAGCCTTATTTCACACCACTTTACCCTCTTCATTTAGCTTATTCCTAATTACCCATCGAGTGCCTATGACAGAAATCTCAAGGGCTCTAGGAACTAAACTCCAGACATTGTTTCTTTGAAATTGACCAAGTTCCTCATGCATAGCATCAATCCATGAGTTTTATTTTAGAGCCTCTTTAACATTTTTAGGTTCCACTTGAGAGACAAAAACTAAATGATCATGTTCAACTATTTGTCTAACCTGAGACCTAGTTTGAACTTTATACATTACATTCCCTATCACATTCTCAAGTGGGTGATCTTTGGAATACCTCACATTGGTGATTGTTGAAGGACTAGGCTGATCTTGGACTTGTGGAAGTTGTTCTTGAGAAGGGCTTGCTTGAGGGATTCACCTTGAGGTGCTTCCTCTTGTGGATGTTCATTAGGCTCATTATCTCCCTTTTTGAAAAGGATTTGATGGTCATCATCATCGTACTTGCGAAAATATCCACTTTTAGTTTTTGGTACTGCTTGAGAATCTCTTTTTGCTTTTACTTTTTATTGTTCTTGGAGAATTTTTCCATCATTTCCATCTTGAGTCCTGCGAAGATTTGAATTGTTAGTTGTTGCATGATACTCATCAAAGACAACATGTGGAGTTTCTTCCATAGTTTTATTCTTATTGTTAAACACCCTTTATGCTCTAGAGTGTTCTGAGTATCCAAGAAAAATACCTTGATCACTTTTGGCTTCAAACTTGTCCAAATCAACTTTATCATTGTTATGAATAAACACTTTTGAGCCAAAAACCTTGAAGTACCCAATACTTGGTTTCTTACCTTTTAACAGTTCTTCGGGAGTTTTCTTCATCACAGGTCTTACCATGGCTCTATTGAGAATATAGCAAGAGGTGTTCATCGCTTCTTCCCAAATGCTCCTTGAGAGTTGACTTTCGACCAGAAGAGTGCGAGCCATTTCCACTAGGGTCCTGTTCTTTCTCTCTACTACGCCATTTTGTTCTGGAGTTCTAGGAGAGGAAAACAAGTGTTCTAACCCGTGGAGCCTGCAAAAATCAGAAAAAGAGTTGTTATCAAACTCTCCCCCGTGATCAGTGCGGATTGAGCATATCTTATGGACACTTCCATGCTCAATCTTATTAAAGAAATCTTCAAAGACTTTAAGTGCTTCATTTTTGTGTGCCAAGAATTTGACCCAAGTGAACGTAGAAAAGTCGTCCACAATGACAAAGCCAAATCGTTTACCATTGAGACTTAGAGTTCTAGTACGTCCAAAAAGGTCCATGTGCAACAGTTCATAAGGTTTAGAGGTGCTTACCGGTGCTTTTGATTTGAAGGATTTTCGAGTTTGTTTTCCCTGTAGACATGCATCACAAAAACTTTCATTCTTATTGAAAGAAATTTCTGGAAGTCCACTTACCAATTTCTGCTTCATAATCTTGTGCAAGACATTGTAGCTTGCATGGCCAAGCCTACGATGCCACAAAGTAAGCTCATCCTGTTTATTTGCAACAAGACATAAATTTTCATTTTCTGGATCATCCAAATCAACTAAATAAATGTTGTTCACCCTTTTTCCAGAAAATTTAAGACGTCATGTTTCCTTATCAACAATTTGACATGAACTTGATTTGAAAACAACTTTATGACCTTTATCACACAGTTGGCTTATGCTAAGTAAATTGTGATAAAGACCATCAACTAACAGAACATTGTCTATTGAGTTAGAGGCATACTTACCAACCTTACTTGAGCCAATGATCCGGCCTTTATTGTTACTCCCAAAGACAACTTGACCTCCGTCTTTTTCAACCAGCAAACAAAATTTGTCTTTGTCACCCGTCATGTGCCTCGAGCAGCCACTATCCAAGTACTATTTGTTTTGATTTTGGCCTGCTAGGCATTCCTGCATATATGGATCAGACAAGAGGTTTTGGTACCCAAATTACTTTGGGTCCCAATGTTTCATTCATGCCAAAAAGTAAATGCTTTGGAATCCAGATTTGATTGCATTTCTGTTTATTTGAGTTATTCTAGCATTGATTTTCTTTATGACCAAGTTTCTTGCACACATTGCATGATGGAGAATTTTTCAGAACAATTGGTTTGTTATTTTGTTGACCATTTATTTGAATTTTCCTTTTTGGTTGCTTGGTTAACTGACCCTTGGCAACATTTTTCCGAACCTGTCGACAGCTTTCATTGAGCCTGCCGACAGTTGGCTTGTTCTTTCGAACACTTGAGGGCTTTTGTCTATCCTTGGCTTGATTTTTCTTGTTCTTAGGAGGGACTTGTTTGCTTGTGCTTGGGCTAGGATCAACAAAGGAGGTTATCGATGTCTCTCCCATTTTCTTTTGTTTATAGGTTGATACCCAATTCCATGTTTTGCAACAAAAATATTTGATCCTAAAATTGCGTCAAGATTCTGCTTTTCCTTATCAATCCTTGAAAGATCATCCGATTTTTCTTTTAGATCTTTTTCAGCATGTTCCAACTTTTTCTCAGTTTCTTTATGCTCAATTTGAAGATTTTCAAGAGAGTTGGTTAGGCTTTCCTTTTCCTTTAGAATTTCTTGCAATTTTATTTTCAAACAGTCCATTTCCTCACTGTGAGCTTCCTCATTAATTTTCATCATTTCAATCTCTTTATTTAAGGCTGCAATTTGTTCATCATTGTTTGTGCTATGAACAAAAGAATTGATTTTCTTTTTCAATTCCTTGTTTTCAGACTTTAATTCACAAAAATTTTCAAATAAGACAGTGTATGCTTCTTCCCATTCATCAACAGTATAGCTTTCAAAGGAAGAATTTACCTCATTGGAGTCGTCACTTCATGCCATTAAGCATTGAATCTCTTCATCTCCACAGGTTGCTTGTGCATCCTCATCTTCATCTTCATCACTCCAAGTCGCCAACATTGTCTTGGCTTTCTTGAAGGTGAATTTTTCTTTCTTTAGCTTCTTCTTGAGCTCTGGGCATTCTGCTCTCATATGCCCTTATTTCTTGCACTCATAGCATACAACATCAGATTTTCTGTTAGACTCAAATTTATTTGAGAAATCTTTTTTTTGAAAGGATTTGGAGTTACCTGAGCCTTTCCTTTTGACCTTAAGGAATTTTTTGAACTGTCTAGTGAGCATTGCCATTTCATTGCTCTCACTATCACTAGACGTTCCATCTTCATCACTTTTCTGTTGAACATCCTTTTTAGAACTTGAAGAATTTTTATTTGAAGCTTTTAAAGCAATTGACTTCCTTGGGTTCTCTTCAATTTCTTTTTATTTTTACATTTATTTCATATGTCATCAGGGAACCAATTAATTCATCCAGTTTCATTTTTGAGAGATCTTTAGAATCCTCAATGACAGTGGCCTTGGTATTCCACGAGGATGGAAGAGACTGAAGTATCTTCCTGACTAAGTCACTTTCTGAGTATTCTTTCTTAAGACCTTTCAGCCTGTTGATTATTAAAATGAATCTAGCAAACATATCTGATATGGTTTCATCATTTGTCATCTTAAACATTTCATATTCAAATATTAGCATGCTTGCTTTGGTTTCCCTTACCTCAAACGTACATTCATATATGAGTTCAAGCTTGTCCTACATCTCTTTTGCTGAGGTACATGTGGAGACTCTTGAATACTCCTTGGGATGCACTGCGCATTGCATCATATTCAAGGCGCTCCAGTTGAGAGTTCCCTTTGCAATTTGGTCCTTTGTCTAGGTATCTTCATCCTCGGGAAGCGTATATGCTCCTTTGCTGATGATCTTCCATAGCTCGAAATTTTGAGCTCTCAGAAACACCTGCATACGATTTTTCATATAAGGATAGTCAGTGCCATCGAAGAAGGGTGACCTAGACACTGAGTGTCCCGCGGGCATTAACCCCTTGTTAGATTCCATGAGACCGAGAATTTCCTGATCGTGAGATCAAGCCTTGAAAGCAATAAATCGGAGAAACCTCGCTCTGATACCAATTAAAAGATGTGCGGAATTATCTAGTATAGTAATCTACAAGGGGGGGAGGGTTGAATAGATAACAACTAACTTTAACCACAATTACCTTCTTTTCGATTAAAACACAAACTTATCAAAATCTTAAACAAATTCAAGATAAGTTTGACCTATAATTAGTGTGCTTGTTGTGAACAGAACATGAACAGCCAATCTAACGTGTGTAGAACCAGTGTGCCTACCAATCATCTATCGTGAAAATGTGCAAACCATAGAACATGAAGATTTAAGGTGGTTTGGAGTACACAACTTGTGTATCCTACGTCCACCGTCCACACACACACGCAGAAACGACTGCTTATGAGCGAGTTTCACTCTACAACACACACACTCACGTTGTCTGATGTTAACACAGGATCAGAACAACATGACCCACGTGAATCAAGCACAAGCGACACTTGACCCACCAACACACACACACAAAGTATGAAAAACAGAGACAGAGAAGAGTTCTGAGTTGAAGAATCAAATCTTGAGATAGAACTCTTCACGATGGTCATCCAGATGTGCTTCAAACTTCGTCTTGATAGGTATGAGTTGATGTAGAAGCTTGAACGATGGACAAACCAGCTTCAACTCCGTTTAGAAGATGGTTCTTCTTTGCTCTGGACAGAGTGCTGAAGCAGAGCAGCAGAGAGAGACTTTTCTCTTGAGATTTCTGCTAGGGTTTGGTATGGTGGATGCTTCTGTACGAAAATACCTTCAAAACATTCCTTATATATGGGTGTTTAAGTATGGAGAGTCGTGGTAGAAGGAAACACCCAACTTGGAAACATGTGGAAATCGTGGAACTGAGGTCTTCTCTTCGTCTGTCGACTGCACCGTATGCATCTGTTGACAGGCGCTAACAGTCCAGAACACTTGTCTTCCGAGAATTAGTTCCTTGTGTATATCAGTCGACAGGCTATCAGCGTCTGTCGATAGGTACACCTGTCCCGAAGTCAATTTTGAGTTGCCTGTGCTTGGTTGTCGACAGGGCCTTGCAGATCTGTCGACAGGCACTTGTTTAACTTGAGTTTCTTGAGATTTTGATCTGGAATTTGGTACATTGTTTTGCATACATTCACACCTAGATTTAAGAGCATTGTTAGTAAGATATAATGGACAATTAGACAATACTTGAGTTTGTCACTTTCATCATGTTGTTCATATTCACATAACATCAATTTGTATTGTTCATCATAAAAAACATAACACATGTAAACCCAACAAAATCCTATGCAGCTCTCAAGGACGAAGCATATTGAGGTTAGATATCATTTTATTTGAGATCATATAGAAAATGGTAATATTAGTATTTCATTTGTAGATACACAAAATCAGTTAGCAGATATCTTTATAAAAGTCTTACCTGAAGAGAGATTTACATCTCTTAGACAGGTACTAGCCATGTGCAATTTGTAATAGATTTATCTGTTTATAACTAGAATAAAATAATGTATTTTAGAATAATACTACTCTCTCCATACTTTATTTAAGTAAATCCATTCGCTTTCATGCTATCAAAATCGACTATTTTGTCATATTCTGCATTTATTGCTTCGTCTTTTTCGAAAGTAACTTTATATCTCTGTTGTGAAGGGAGCTAATGTAACGACCCTCTTTATACCAGTATGATTATACTAATCTACATTGATACAAAGGGTGTCGTCACAGTGAGACATTTACCCAACACAACACAATAGGTCGAGATGTACATAAGTAACAAAGAGAGAGTACAACATAAATAGAAAATAAATCTTATTCCATCATCATTCACATATTTCACAATCAATAGCAATAAAGAAATAACAAGTGTCCACATTTATACAAGTCCATATGAATAACATTATGACATTGTTCACATACTAATGGAAAGTAAACTAAACACGTAGTCTCCACAAGAACAGCTACTTCTCACGCTCAGAGTCACTCCTCACTACGTCCTCTTATAGCACGGGGACACCTGTCTCACCTGTATGTTAAAGCAAGTATGAGTCTTTCAAAAGACCTAGCAAGCAACCTAAAGGCACATCCTTACACATATCACACACATGCTATTCTTTTAAACAATGAAAGAAATATACCTCACATGATTCATTTCAATTTAACAATTATCCAAGAGTAACCTATAGCATGCTTTCTACACATAATATGTAACATGGATCATGCTTTCAATTTCTATTCATATCACTTCACAATTCTACACAATTAGATCATGGAATTATGCACATAATAACTAGCAATCCTAGCATGATATCTAACCATTTTCACATGCTTTTATAACACATATTCACATCTTTTGCTTGCTGTTTTAACATAAATAAATTTCATTCACATGGTTTCACATCTTATCACATGGTATCACATTCACATGTTCACATTGCACAATTTCACACTTTTACACCTTAATTGCGATGACACATAGTCCGAACCACCATAAAGAATGACACACATTCACATAACACATACCTATCACCTAAGCAATATAGTGACGAATAGTGGTAACTGCGCAGAACTGGGAGAAGTCCACTCCACCCTAAAAAGTGGTACTTGTCCACCTCCAGAATTTCATCCTGATGCCTATAGGAAATCACATACACAATGAGCCTTCCCATAGGGACTTTTCTACAGTACGGCTCTACTGCCTTCTATAGTAGCAGTGACAATTTCGGCACATGATCACTTTAAACACAATCTTTCACTTAATCACATGGTTTCATTCACTTATATACACAATTTAACTCCTTCCACATGCATTTTAAGTAAATATACATATCTCAGGTTACAGACCTTAACACTACTGTTTCACAGTGTTACATTAAGCATAACAATGCCCTAGCATGCTGCAAGTCACTGAATTTAACATGATTTAATTTAAACAAGTTTAACATGGCTTAGATACCCTTTTATAATACAAATAGTACCTTCGGATATCAAAATAATATCAAATTTTAACCACAGACTCTATACATGTAATATGTCATATGTTTAATTTTTCAAAAGCTTTGAAATTGTAAAACTATTTTTAACTTTTAAAACAAATTTCATGCAATTTTAACAAATATTCATTTTAACATGGTATACAGCAAAATAGTCAGTTCTAACAGGCTTAAAACATGTGAACAGTAATCCTAAGATCATGAAAATTTCTTGTAACCATAACATGCAGCAAAACCATTTATTCAGAATTAACCCATGTCAAAACATGCTTATTCCACGAATACAGAATTTATATTAAATAAAGTCATGCTAAGAAATTCGACATAACCTCATGATTTGACTTTAATGCCATACTTGACTAACCATGATTTTTACAGTACGCATAGACATCTAGAAATCAAGAAATTGTAATACAAACATGGCAAACACAGTTCTGTGAGAACATAAGAACTTGGCAGCAAGGGCCTTGCCGTCAAGGTGGGTTAACGGGACAGGATTCTATCGTCAACTCAAGAACTTGGCGGCAACAAGGTTGCCGTCAACCACCCGTTTACAGAAAGTGCAGGCTGAAAAAAGAAGAAGAGAGAATTGGGGGTTCCAGGACACGAAATAAAATCCAAAAAAATTCCTAGAAGCTAAGGGACATGTCTAGGGATGATACCCCTCAATTACATGCCTGGAAATAAATCTCTAAAGGTTTAATTTATCGAAGAAGCCCTCCTCGGCCAAGCCAAGAAGGTGAGATTTGCAACCCCAAATCTGGTCTTCCTGTTGCGTAGACGGTCCTATGGAGTCGAGGAAGATTCTTTAACAGCAAGAGCACCTCCCAGTCGAAGAAAATCATCGGAAGAAGCTCTCAAACACTGGATCAAGCTTTGCAAAAGTTTGGTTTTCTCACAAACAAACCCTAGGTTTTCCTCTGAGCCAAAGGACCTATTCTTGCCAAAAACTCTTATGTTTTATAGGGCTATGAGTCGGGGTGCACCTAGGATTAGGTTTTCCTACCATTGGGATGGGTATCCTAAACGGGTTCCAGAGAAAATGCAACCGTTTCAGATCTGGAATCCCAAACGCAGCTAGAGAAGTAAACAGACACTTTGCTGCTGTTAACAGGAAGTAAATGTGAATGGATCTGGACATTTATATCCTCCGACCTTACAGTCAACGATAAACATGTTGCTGTCAACCTGCCCTTAACGTCAAGGGATGTTGATGTTAACTGGGATTTCGGGCAAAACACAGAAATATCAATTAAACCTACCTACACAGAATAAATAGATACAATATGCACAGTAATAATTAAATACTATATGCACATTTAAATAAATATATTATATGCACAGAAATAAACATGCATATACATATGCACATAAGTAAATAAATACTTATAACATGCATAAAATAAACATAATATGAACAAAATTTGAGGGCCTTACAGCTCATCCATCACCGATTCTCTCTCTCTCTCTCTCTCGCACCCTTTTGACTACGAAGTCTACTAACCCTCCATCGACTCCGGAACCCTTCTTCCCATTCTCCGAGGTTTCGATTCTTCCCGCTCAAAATTCTTGAGGGGTCTTGTTCTTCTTCCTTCCACGATCCCTTAGAACCTTCTCTTGAAAATTTCCATGGCCGATTCTGGGAGTTCCAGTAGTGTGGGTGGCTATAGCGCTGCCTTCCTCACGACAGAACAACTCGAGAGATTCTAGGCTGTGAAGATCAAAATTTGTGGGAACAAGGCAGTAGATTTGGATGATTTGGAGATGCACGGTATGAGCAGTGTGATTGAAGCCCTTCGAAGGTTACAATGGACAGGGGTATGTACAGTTTCTGAACCAAGTTACCCGCATCTGGCCAAGGCATTCTATACTTGTCTGAAATTCGAAGAAGATGGGACTCTTACTTCCCTTGTCAAAGGTAAATCTATTCACATCACTCATGACTTTTTGGAGAGGCTATTTGGTGTTTCTAAAGTAGGGCACAGTTTAGTCAACACAGTGGACGTTCATGCTAAGGGCCTCAGAATCATAGGAATAGAGTTCAAGCTTAAGGATGGGAAGATTGATATTAATCAGTTCAATCCTTTTAATAGGCTACTGCATTTTATTGTTTGCCAAATCATAGTTCCTCACAGTGCAACATTCTCTTCATGTACAAAAGGAGATGCAGATATTATGTTTTCGGCTGTATAGAAATAGGATATCAATTTGGGACAGATTATGATTGAGAAGAAGAAGTCGGCGATAGAGCTTATCTGGGACAAGAAGAGCAAGTTAATAGTTTCCCTTCCTTATGCTCACCTACTTACCTGAATCTTTTGGCATTTTGAGATCTGTTTGGAAGGAGAATTATTGAAGAAGATGGGTCATCCTATTCGCACCAGAAACTTGAAGAAAAGTGGTTTTTCATTGGTAAGAAATGTTTTGACCAAGACTTCCATGGCTGAAGGAGACGCCATCATTGGAGATACATCTGAAGTCCCTTCTGTTCAGGTAAATGAAAATATTGACAGAGATGATGAGCCTGCTGAACGGCGGATTGCAGACATTGCTCCTGAGCACATTGAGCCCTTTGGGCATTCAGCTATAAATGATGTACCTGCCTCTATCATTGAGCCTCCTGCTGTTCATGAATCCTCTATCAGCCATGTTGTAGAAGAGTCTGCACATATTGAGGGGGAGCATACTGAAATTACTATTGAAGAAACCCCTTGTGCTCTAGTTGAAGAAACTGTTGTTGAAAGAGACCAAGAAGAAGAAATTCCAGATGCTGTGGCAACATGCCAATTTGCAGATATTCCTATGGAAGATGCTTCTGCTCAGGGGGAGCTTGCTACTCACGGGGAGCCTGCTGCTAGTGCCCTTATAGATAAATTTCAAGAAGGTTTAGTAGAAGATAATTCTGATGATGATGATGTTTGTGCTCACCAGCACAACATCTTTCCAGTAAAGCATGATGCACCAACTACTGGACCTAGAGGAAAAGGTCAGGGTGTTGCCAGTAATATTCCTCTGCTCAGTAGAAAGGCACATAATAAATCAAGGAAGAAGAAGCTCTATGTTCATCTAGACCCAGTTGTTGCTCGGTTGAATGCTCAAGGAGAAATTCTCTGCTCTCTTCAGTCTGAGGTAAACTCAATTTTCCTCAGCCAAAGCTCTGAGGCAAAAGCTCTTGGCGAAGTTAAATCTGAGCTCCATGATATGATAATTAAGTTGGGCAGTTTAAAGAATTTGGTGTCTGACCTTGGATAGTTCGTGAGGGTGCACTTATCAGTTCAAGTCCCTCCTGCTCCATCTGCATTTGAACCAGAAGCTACTATAGGGCCATCAGGGCCTCCTCAACCAGAACAACCAAACCAGTCAGTACCAGCTGAGCCAATAGTCGGGCCATCAATAGAGGAATCAGGGCCATTCGGGACATCAATAGAGGAATCAGGGCCATCATTAGAGGAAATTGGGCCACCATGGCCGTCTGAGCAAGAATCAGATATAGCTGGGCCATCAGGGAGATTTGATTGAGATGATGCAATGGTTAAGCCATCAGGGCCTCAAGTGATTGTAGAGGAAGCTTTTGTGCCCCTAGGGCCTTTTGATTCTTCAGTTCTTTAGAATCCAGCTCCCTCCTCCCTATTTGCCCCTTTCACTGCCCCACCTACTACAGAACCTTCAAAGAAACCCCTTCCTAAACATATTTCTTCTCCTACTCCTTTCCCTGCTGAATCCTCTTCCTCACCTACCCCCTCCTCATCTATTCCTCCTCCAACTTTTGAGGCACCACCAGCCTCTTCTGCTAGTCCCTCCTCTATTGGACCATCCACTCAACCTCTTCCCACTTCATCTTTCTCCTCTCTTCATCCACTTACTCCACCATCTTTCATCACTCTCATTCCTGAGGGTGCTAGTATCATTCGCCATACTATTCAAGATATGAAAGATGAATTTCAAGAGGCCATCCTCTCCATAGTCCTCTCTGTCTCTTCTCATATCCACAGGACTGATTCTCAGCCTTCTCCCAGTCCTGCCTGTAAAAAATGGACAATCTCTAAAGAGCTTGTCTTCCCTTCCTCTCAAGCTCTCTTTCCTTCTCTGTGGTACTATATTTCAGTTGTCCACAGAAGAAAGTCCCTTTATTCTTAATATCTCAAAAAATGTACATTTGCTAAAACTTTTGGCCTCCCTTACCTAAATCTCTCTGAACATCTCCATCTCATTCTTCCTATCTCTCTTGTGCCCAATGTTGACCAATCCAAAACCCTTTCCTCAGCTGAGTCCAAGACTGACGATCAGTGGGCCAGGTCAAATAAAGCACTCTACAAAAAATTTGAGGTTTCCACGGCCAACAGATTTCCACCTTCAGACCATCCTCTAACTCTGCCTAAATGGTTTGTCTATCACCATAGATCCTGCTGGGGTCCTTTCATTCAGAAGGAGATCAAGCAGTTTCAAATGTATAATGACTACTACTTCGTCAATCGCCTTCCTGAAGCCCAGCTTGGTTAGTTCAGGACTGCTATCTCTAATCTCCGAATAGAAAACCCAGTGAATGTACCTCTTCAGGTTGATTTTGCCTCCTTGAAAATGACTGCCATCACATTTCTCCCTTAGCTGCATTTTCTACTCAAGGACACTGATGTGGGTCCCATAATTTTTTAGAGGTTTGCCAGAGTTAAGACACTCATCTTTGTTCAGAAGGGAGCCCCTCTTACCTTCCATCGATTTCTCTTAAGAGAATATCATAGGGGATTCATTAAGTCTGCTATTTTAGCTCCCCTGTTAGCTACATAGGAGAGATTCCTCAACACCAGATGGTGTAAGGTTTACCATCAGGCAGCTCTTTAATTGAATCAACTAAATTCCTCCTTAGAAAAGTCAGATCAACCATTTTTTTCTCCAGAACAGTTCATGGATCTCAACTCCATCAACCTAGTTTCAGATCCTTATTCTATTTGGGTAGAGAGATTCAAGATTTTTGAAGCATTGAAGAAGGAACTGAAGGCTGACAAGCTCCAATATCCTATTTCTATAGATAAGTTCCTTGTGATAGATTCTACAAGTCATCTCTTAGTGCTGATGAATACACCCGATTTATTGAAGATCAGAGACAACCTCACATCAAAAGACTCAGTCCAGAGATGGGGCCTTCCTATAACATTAGTTGGAGTGTCTTTTAAAACTTTTTTGAAGAGTAGGAAGCCCAAGCTTGGCAGCTCATTACTCGCCATGCTTCACTTCTGTCTCCTGCCTTCTATATTTCTGACCCTCACTAATTAATAAGATTTGCATCTTTGGCTCCCATTTATCTTTGTCTCTTTCTCTCTATTTTTATCTTTTGCTTATTTATTCCTTTTTGCTTAATGACAAAAAGGGGGGACAACATTCTGAAATACATACTTTATAAAATTTTAAAAAGTTTATTTCACCTCTTTCATATATGCAACTCTTTATGTTTTGTTATCACCAAAAAGAGGGAGATTGATGATCAGTCCATCTCCATATAACTTGTTATTTATTATATGTGTTTTTGGTGATTAACAAAACTTCGAAAATTATGGACTAACATTGTTTTCTACGGTTTGTCAATAGGTCTCAAATAAAACAAACTCAGTAAGTTATCTACACTCATGTTCTTTGAAGTCTATTGCATATGATTTGTCTAATTATACATCGATGTCTATTAAAAGCTCACATCGATTACCATTCTATTTTTACATCGATTTCACTTAAACAATGACTACCTTGTTAGAACATTAATTTCAAAAAGAACATCGATTTCACTTAAGTATCGACTTCATATTATAACATCGATTTCGGTTCAAACATCGATTTCATTTCTACATCGATTTCACTTAAGTATCGACTTCACATTAGAACATCGATTTAGGTTCAAACATCGATTTCGTTTCTACATCGATTTCACTTAAACATCGATTTCATGTAGAACATCGAGTTACACTTCAACATCGATTTCATCTGAAACATCGACTTCTATTAAACAACGATTTCGTACAGAACATCAATTTCATGTCAACATGGATTACATCTCAACATAGATTATGATTATATCAATACATCAATTTCATTCCAACAACGATTACACTCACAACAACTTTTCTTGAACATCGGTTGTGTTTGAATATCGACTGTCTCTAAACATCAACTTGCCTTCTAGAACGATTATGCTTTAGACAGTTGATGGATATTATTATTATAATCCTTACATATAATCTTGAATATATCCTATTCTTCATCATATTCAAATATATTTTTCAAATCACTGTGGATTTCATATATTCCCGCAAACCTTGTTATATCTGTATACTCAAACATTTATTGTGTGTGGTATAATATCTCTACACAACATATCTTCATACTACCATATTCATGTCACGTAAAGTAGACCTTTAAAAGATGACTGAATGGAACTTCCTATTTGGTATATCTTCTTACAGCACGACTACTAATGTTGACTGACAGTTTAGACACAGTTAAGTTGTCTACACTTCAGCATTTATTACGTGTAGGTTTCTGGTGGTCATATACACTACAACGTCGGACCTGTCACTCTGATAGAAGCAAGAAGAGATTCAGATAATCTTCTTCTATGTGTGTCTATCCCAGCATTTAATGGGTGCAGGTTTTCTTGATTCCTACATCGAACCAGACACATCCATCATGCATGAAGATGAGAGACAACGGATACTTCAACGACTAAATCTTTCAAGTTAATATAAATAGAAGACTGGTGACTCCATGAAGACACACCTTGACATCTTGAAAAGAAAGATAGAAGAGCTCATTCCTTCATTCAAAGAAATAGGCTGCAGCTCTAGCTCTCCATAGCAACCTGGTCTAGTCTTTGAGAGCTTCTTGTAGATCTAAGTGACCATCATTTTGTGTGAATCTTTTTGTCTCTCAAATTCAGCCTCAGATCAAGCAATCTCTATAAGATTGGTCTATGGGCCATCATCCTTTATATTCTTATTCTCAGTGCTCCTCTACGTTTGTGAAGAGAAGACCTAATGTGGAGTGGGTGGCTATTCCCTTTGGTAAGAATAAAGACATGCTGCATCAGGTGGTTTAGTGCCTCTTCGTGTTGAGAAGAGAAGGCCAGCTGCAGCTAGATGTGTAAGTATCCTTAAGGGGCACTGTACCCTTCGTTATTGAAATCCCAAGTTGTTGCTTGGGGACTAGACGTAAGACTCCTTGTGATAGGAGATCTGAACCAAGATAAAATCCATGTTGTTTGTGTGATTTATCTTATTGTGTCTTCATTTTATATTAACTCTAACCATCGAACTTAGTGTCTTCTGTCAAAGCGTTTTTACTTACAAGAACATTCTGAAAGAAATTTTTAGCAATCCATTCACCCCTCCTCTGGGCTTGCAACGTGGTCAACAGAGGGATGGTAGTTAAAAGATGTTTGGAGGTTGGTGTAAGGGTTTCGTCTAACATTAGAAAGTAGACAGAATAATGGGAGAGTAACAAATGAGAAGAGAGGGGAGAAGACAATGTTTCTTATCTGTCAAGAAGAAGATTCCCAAGAATAATACGGAGATGACCAATAGACCGGATACCCAATTCTAGAGTCTCCTTCACCAAGAACGTAGCACACCTTCCTTCCTCTTCCTCCTTAGCCTTCGGCGAGAGCAGCAGCAAGTAGCTAGAGTTTAGGGTTCTAGCTAAGGATCAACACAATAATATATAAAATTTATCGTAAATGAGGCGTCCGTAAATACATCAACAGCTGGACGATGGTGATTAATCAGATGAGTTTCTCCTACAGATTCACTCCACGTTGCTTACATTTTATCCACGGTTAACACATAGGGGTGTTATTACGTAACCACTGTTATGTAGGTGAATAGTAATTTATATTACGTTATATTATGTAAAGTATGTGTCATTATATATATACATATATATATATATAAATCCTTTAATATAATACAATTCCCTCCTAATCCTTTCCTATCAATAAAATTTTATTTACCTAGGTTGTCAATTTATGTAACCTCATCTGTGCTTATCTCCAATGACTATTATGGTAATGGAAATGTGAGGTATACTTTATTTAATCATAACATTATCATGCAATATTTAAAAATTACATGACCAATTATTTTTATAAATAAAATTGACGTGTTACATCTCCCCCCCACTAGTATTGTAACGACCCTCCTTATACCAGTACGGTTATACCAACCCACGTCGATATAGAGAGCATCTCTACAGTGGGACATTTACCCAACGCATTCAATAGGCTAAGACATACACAAATATGAACACATAACAGCGGAATAAAGGAACTGAATGTAAATTTATTATTCCATCATCCACATTTATCCACAGTCTATATAGTACAAGAAAGAACTAAAGTTCTCATAACTGAAATTTAAATCAAATACATTGCCCACAACTGAATTATATAGTGCCCTCAATTACATACTATGAAAAAAAAGAAATACAATAAGGCAATCTCCACGAGGGTGCTACTCCTCACGCTCGGAGTCACTCCTAACTGTCTCCTCCAAGGAAGTAGAGACACCTGCACCTGTACGCCGAAGCAAAAGTGAGTCTAAAAGACTCAGCAAATAATTCCATTCACATTAAGCTTACATACATCGCACAGACATTTTTATCCTTTTAAACAAAATGACTAATACGCAAAACATGGATTGGACAACCTTTAAAAGAAAGCCTAAACATGATATTTCTACAACTTATAATACTTGTTACATAGTTTATGTTTATTTCACGATAAAGTATACCTATCACATGCTTTCTACATATTCTTTAACATGATAACTCAAGACACAATTCTTTACATTCACGTCATTATACAAAAGCAAATAAAGCACAGAGTTATACACAACGGAAGAGATATTCCTAACATGTATTCCATGAATATTTTCACATTCATAACACATTTATAAACATGGATAGCTTGCTGTTTTGACATGTATAAAACACATTTATAAATTGGTTCACAAATTTCATATATTATCACATTAGTTCACATTTCCACATGATCATTTACACATTTTACACATGCACATTTCACATATATATAAAAATCACATTATTCTCATTACATGCCGAGACACATAGTCCAAACCACCTCCAGAAGGACACACACTTATCTCATCACACACATACCTATCACCTAGGCAATATAGTGATAGATCTTAGTTACTGCGCAGAACCAGGAGAAGAACTCTCCACCCTAACTAGTGGTACTTGTCCACCTCCAGGATTTTTATCCCAATGCCCATGAGATCTCATACTCATATGAACCTTCCTGTAGGGACTTTACTACGGTACAGTTCCTCAGCCCTCTAAGGTAACAGTGTCACTCATGGCACATTTACACATTTTCTATTTTTAAACACACACTATTTGCATACCTTTTTAACACACTAATTTCATATTCACATACATGTATATGGTTCAGATTTCCTAACATGGTACTACTATTTACAATGTTAAACAGTTACGAATTTATTCTAATCATGTTGCAATTATCTAATTTATCACTAATTACCCTAAACATGCTTTATTTGGTCATTTCATCATGTATTGAACAAATTAGTACCTAATATTGTCCGATTCACATGAAATTTTTACCACAGACTGTTTGTAGATTAAACATCATGCATGCCAAATTTCATATTTTTTTGAAACTACACACTAATTATAAAAATTATAACAGTTATATTATAAAATTAGTCAACAATCAAACTTGCATTGTTCACAGTGTTACAGACACATTAACCATCCTACAACATGCTTCTAAAAGTTATGATTTTACATAAAATTTCTAGGAATTTAACTAGTTCCATACAATTTATTTATGAATTTAAACTGATATTGCATGCTCACTGTTTTACAGTTCAGAAAATATAACTATTTACACAGACATTAGAAATTTGCCCAATTTTCATAGTATGACCTGATACCAGTGCACATATTACAGAAATTTCACAATATCCAAATTCAACACGGATCCATATCAACATTATTTTTACAAGTTTTAAACCTGTTTGACAGATAATTCAGGGATTTTAATAAATAACACATTCAACGAGAAATTTATAAAAATTGCTTAACATGATCCACTAGAGGTATTACATAACATGTAATTTTTTACAGTATATCCTCATGCGTAGAAATCCGAAAAAAAATAGATTATAAATGGTAGACAGACAAACTGTCCCTGCCTGAAGAACTCAGCGGCAAGGGGGTGGCCTCTTAACTGGTTAACAGCAACAAAGACCGTCGCCAACTTCGAATCTTAACGGAAGCAAAGGTTGATGTTAATTTCCTGTCTGTGCAAAACACAGACTGAACATCAAATCCGATAGAAAAGGGGTTCCAGGACTCAATTAAAAATTCAATAAATTGCTGAAGACCTACTAGACGCTTGTAGGGATAACGTGTATGGGTTACTTGCCTTCAGAAAAATCTACAAATGAGCGATTAAGTCAAAGAAGCCCTCCTCGGCCTGAGCCAAAGAGCCTCCATATCTCCTTTAATCTGGGTTCTGTGTTGATGTTGGAAGTACACCAGGTTGAGAAGACGATTCCCCAACGTATAGACTTCCTTGCAGTCCCACTAGCACACCGGAAGAAGCCTCCAATAGCCGAATCCACGAGTTCCAAGTTCAGGTTTCGCTCAGAGAGTTAGGGTTTTTGACTCAAGAGCCAAAAAGGGTCAGATCTGGCCGGAGATGGGTATTTTTGTTGGGCCAAGGGTCGGATACGCATTTAGGTAAGGCTAGGTGACCATTTGAGAATGGTTTCCTAAACAAGAGGCGAGATTTTTGCGGATGATTCAGGATCTGAAGACGCAACAGATCTGGGAGACTAACGTCAACATCACTAGCCGCCAATATGGAGTTGGCGTTCATCGATGTGGCCGCTGACTCCCTATTAACGTCAGTCTATGTTGACGCCAACAGGTCGATTGGCCAGAATTTAAATACTCCTATATGCATTACTTGGGCACAATTACATGTAACACAAGCACAATATACATATATTATACAATGTATACATTAGGAAATAAATATCATTCATGCAATGTAAATGAATAACATATATATATATATATATATATATATATATATATATATACAATAGATATACATATATATTTTTGCAACACTACATCAAATAGTTTATTGATATGCACATACATATATCTACACATACAAACATCCATTTCTCACACAATCAGACTCCTATATAAGAGAGTAAAATTCTAGGGCCTTACACCCTCTCCCCCTTAAAGAAACTTTGTCCTCGAAGTTAGACCGATACTACTCAAACAACTGAGGATACTTCTTCTTCATTGCATCCTTAAGCTCCCAAGTAGCCTCCTCTAGAGAGAAGTTGCGCCATAACACCTTCACCGATGCAATGCTCTTAATCCGGAGATGCTGAACCTTCCGATCAAGAGTAGCTACTGGTTGCTCCACATAAGATAGATCTTGCTGAATCACCACTAGCTCGTGGCTAATAACATGAGATGGATCCCTAACATACCTCCTGAGCGTAGATATGTGGAAAACAGGATGAACACTAGCTAACGCTGGGGGTAAAGCTAGCTCATATGCCACGCTGCCCAATCCTCTGAGAATCTCATACGGGCCAATGAATCTAGGACATAGCTTACCATGCCTGCAAAATCTAACTACCCCACGAGTAGGTGAAATCTTCAAGAAGACATGCTCACCTACTTCGAACTCCAAATCCTTCCTCCTATTGTTGGCATAGCTCTTCTGCCTATCCTGTGCCGCAACAAGCCTCTTCCTGATAAGCTGGACATTATCCGAAGTCTCCTGAACTAACTCCGGACCAATCATCTGCCTATCGCCTGTCTCCTCCCAACATAAAGGAGATCTACTAGGCCTACCATACAATGCCTAAAATGGGGCCATACCAATGCTCGCATGGAAACTGTTGTTATATGCGAATTCCACTAGAGGCAAATGGCGCTCCCAATCATTCTTCCAATTCAGAACACACGCCCTTGACATATCCTCGAGCGTTTGGATAGTCCTCTCGGACTGTCCATCTGTCTGGGGATGAAACGCTGAACTGAGCTTCAGCTCCGAAACTAACGCATCCTAAAGACCCTTCCATAGCCTCGAAGTAAATCTCGGATCTCGATCGGAAATGATCGACTTCGGCACACCATGCAATCTAATAATACTACTAACATATAATCCAGCTAAACTCTCAACCGACTGCTTCTTCTTCATGGGCATGAAATGCGCGGTCTTCGAGAATCTATCTACTACTACCCAAATTGAGTCATTGCCCCATCTAGATCGAGGCAAACCCGAAACAAAATCCATAGTGACAGCTTCCCACTTCCATACGAGGATCTCCATCTTCTGCATAAGACCAGATGGTCGCTGCCGCTCGGCCTTCACTTGCTGGCATACAAGACATCTAGACACATATTCTGCTACATCCCTCTTCATGCCAGACCACCAAAAAGATCTCTTTATATCCTGGTATATCTTAGTGTTACCCGGATGAATAGAGAATCTCAACCTATGAGCTTCTGCTAAAACATGCTCACGGACATCTATAATGTCCGGAACACAAACACGATGATGGAATCTAATCACACCATCCTCATCACGAGCAATGCCTGCCTTGCCCACCAACTCTTGGCATCAATGGTTGGCTTTATATTGCTTGATCACCTCATCCAACACCGAAGACCTAATGGACAACTGAGCTACAAAAGCCTGACATGGGGATAGCTCTAACTCAGTCATCGCACATGCCGCATCCTCCAATATCTTCCAATCCTGTTGAAGTGAAGACCTCTTCCTACTAAGGACATCCGCTACGACATTCGCCTTTCCAGGATGATACTGGAGATCGAAGTCATAGTCTTTTAGGAACTCAATCCATCTTCCTCGGCCTCAGGTTTAATTCCTTTTGGGAGAAAAGATACTTCAAGCTCTTGTGGTCAGTGAATACCTCAAATTTGATACCATAAAGATAGTGTCTCCAGATCTTTAGTGCATGAACCACTACCGCAAGCTCTAAATCATGAGTCGGATAGTTACGCTCATGCTCCTTCAATTGCCGAGAAGCATACTGTACTACCCTTCCTTGCTGCATCAATACACAGCCAAGGCCAATCCGAGATGCATCCGTATAAATGGCAAAACCATCATCACCACTAGGTAATACCAATACCGGAGCAGAAGTAAGCTTAACCTTCAATAATTGAAAGCTACTCTCACATTCCTCGAACCAAACAAACTTCTCACCTTTCCTAGTTAGCTTGGTCAATGGGGCGGCGAGAGATGAAAATCCCTCAATAAATCACAGATAATAACCCGCCAAACCAAGGAAACTACGAATCTCTGAAGGGGCCCTGGGAATATCCCAATCTAATACAGCCTAGACCTTCGCTGGATCTACCGCTACACCAGCACCGGAGATAACATGCCCAAGGAAATGAACCTCGCACATCTAGAAATCGCACTTGCGGAACTTTGCATATAGCTTGTGCTCTCGGAGAACCTCTAACACTAACCTCAAATGCTGACGGTGTGTGGCCTCATCCGGAGAATAGACCAACACATCATCGATGAAAACTACTACAAAACTATCTAGATAAGGTCTAAACACCATGTTCATGAGATCCATGAACGCTGCAGGGACATTGGTCAGACCAAACGGAAGGACCAAAAACTCATAATGTCCATAACGGGTTCTAAACGCCGTCTTGGACACATCCTCACTCCTAATCCTCAACTGATGATAGCCAGACTGCAGATCAATCTTAGAAAAGACCGATGCATTTTGCAGTTGGTCAAACAGATCATCAATCTGAGGTAAGGGATACCTGTTCTTCACAGTCACTTGGTTTAGCTTCCTATAATTGATGCATAACCGAAGTGACCCGTCCTTCTTCTTCACAAACAATACAGGTGTGCCCTAAGGAGAAACGCTAGGGCGAATAAATCCCTTATCTAACAAATCTTGCAACTGCTTCGTTAACTCCGCTAACTCCGCATGTGCCATCCGATAAGGGGCCTTTGAGATAGGAGAGGTTCCTGGAAGCAACTGCAGAGTAAACTCTATCTTTCTAGCTTGTGGCAATCCAGGTAAATCATGGGGAAAGACATCTGGAAAATCCTACAGTACATCAATCTCCTCAAAAGTAGGTGTCTCATCAGCTTTGGGTACTAATACCACCCTGGCAAGAAAAGCATCACAACCCTTGTTCACCATTCTCATTGCCTTCATGGAGGAGATGACAAACTTTCCTTCTATGTTCCTTGGAAATGGATGAGAAAATTCATCCTCACCGGGAATGCGAAAGACAATCTTCTTTCCACGACAATCTACCAACGCATAGTGCTCCTCTAGCCAATCTAGACCAAGAATTGCATCATAGTCCTTCATCTTTAGCAAGAAGAAACACCCTTCTAGAACTCTATCCTCAATGCACACTGGTAAAGACGGAATACATTTCCTAGTCGATACCGTTCCCACAAGTGTGTGCACAGACAAAGGGACTTCTAACTCCTCAGACTCTAGTCCTGACTCTAAAGCTAACTGCCTAGCAAAAAGCTCAGAAATGAACGAGTGAGTAGCACCCGTATCAAATAAAACTCGAGCGTGCACACCCATGAAAAGAACCATACCTTTGGTGACATGCTCCGCCTGTTCGGCGTCCTCACGAGCTAGTGCAAACACTCGAGCTGGGGCTCGAGTTCTCCCTGGTCGACCTATCGCTGGCGCTGCTGCTGGAGCTGGTCCGCGCTGGACTCCCTGCTGAAGTCTGGGACAATCCTTTATCTTATGCTCGCTGCTCCCAAACTTCAAACACTTCCCCGCCATCTTCCAACACTCCGTACAACCATGTGCCCTCCCGCAATGAGGACACTCCTTCTTGCCACTGGGGGAATGCTGAGAAGGTACTTGATGACTTCCCGATGCCGTGGGATGCTGCGGTGACTGATGTGCCGCCTTCTTTCTCTCCTGCCTCTGGAATGGAGCAGCAGGCCTCTTCTGCGAAGCCTTCTTCTCCTCAAGATAATGCTCCATCTCTCCTTCCTGCCGACAAGCCACGCTAAGAGCCTCATCGAGGGTACGATGGTCAAATGCCACCAACCTCGTCCTCAGAGATGGCCTTAGACCCATCATGAAGTTCTTCGTCTTCCTGCGCTCATCGGAAACAATATGAGGGGCATACTTCGATAGCTCGACAAACCTGGCCTCGTACTCCAATACGGTCATGGAGCCCTGAGTCAAGGAAATAACTCCTGCTCCATCCTGTCCTAGATGTGCTCCAGAACGAACTTGGCCCGAAAGAGCCTCACAAAGTCGTCCCAAGCCACCTCTACAGCACCGTCCTCGAACCGGGTACGAAGCAACGAGGACCACCACAAATTGGCTCGCTCCTGTAGCATATAGGTGGCTAAAGTTACCTTGTCATCCTCAGCACACCTAATTGCTCGAAAAATCTTTTCAATCTCCCTCATCCAGCTCTCCGCATGTAACGGATCACTCTCCCCATTAAGAGAGGGTGGAGCCATCCTCTTGAGCTTTTCCATGATGGAGGGTCCACCATGGTCATGAGCCTGGGGAACTGGCACCTGAGCGTGCTACAACAATCAACATAAGACACACATATACAATATAGCAACATAACAAACACATATTTAAATAAAACAGACTACTCTATCTTATTGATCTAACCTCAGCCTCCAGCTCAGTATGGAGTGCAGCCTGGGTATGGGCCTACATCTACATAGCCTGAACTAGACCTTGCATGAACACTCCATAGTCTACTGGTGGCGGTGGAGGAAGCACAGGACCTTGGGGGGTTGGGGCCTGCTGCTCACCCTGATCCTCACGCCTAGGCTCAACTCTCTCCCCTCTCCTATGCTCACCCTCACGAGTAGGAACACCACGTCTACCACGCAAAGCCATATCCTGCAAAAAGATTTAATCCCATTTAGAAACTTTACTATCTAATTGCGACGACCCTCTTTATGCCGGTACGATTATACCAATCCACGTCAGTATAATGAATGTCATCACAGTGGGACATTTACCCAAACAATAACATACGATTGAGATGCTCACAAATATAAATACATAGTAGCAGAAGCAAAAGAACTACTTGTCTTCATTTCATCATCCACATTTAACATACAAGATTCAAAAGACAATTAAAGATAACTGAAGTCCACGAAAATAAAGTGCTAAAAATCAGATTACATAGCTTGTCCACAATTACATCATAGTTTCATTACAATGCCTCAATTACATACAATGAAATCAAAAAGCCACGATGACGACTCCACCAAGCTACTCGCCACGCTCGGAGTCACTCTCCACGGTCTCCTCTAACGATGTAGGGTCACCAACTAAACCTGTACGCCGAAGCAAGGAATGAGTCTAAAAGACTCAGCAAATAACACCACATACCTCATGCATGCATATATCACAGTAGGTTTTTCATTCCAATTTACAAAGCAAAACATATAGCATGTTTGAACATTGATAAAAGACAACCTATCATGATAATTCTACAAAATTTAAAAAACATGGTACATGAATTAAGCCATTCCAAAATAAATATCCTATCACATGCTTTCTACTCATGTAATCACATGAAAGCTACATTTCAAATGAGGCTATAACATGGAAGCAACCGAACATGGAATTCTTGCATGCATAAAAGAAACATTTCTATCATGGTTTCTACACATTCTTACACATGCACATTATCATTTTATACACTTTAAGGTTGCTGTTTTGACATGGACTTAACAATTCACATCCTATCACATGAGAGCTACATTCTCGATTTAACTACAACGTGATAGCACTTAAACTTGGAAACGTTTACACATAAGCAATAATTGTTCCGAACATGGATTCTACGCATTTTTACACATATAAAACATTCTTATAAACACAACTAGGTTGCTGTTGTAACATAATTTCACATTAATGTATCATGGATCACAATTTCACAATCTAACCTATTGGTTTCACATGTTTGCACAATCACTCGTTCACATAGTTCTCTTTTTACACATTGCATATTTACACATATTCACACTACACAATTTACACATAGTCAAATTCACATTTCACAATTTAGTGCTATGACACATTTTCCAAACCACCATTAGAAGGACACATCACATAACACATACACATAGACGTCACCTAGGCAATACAGTGACGACTCTTGGACTACGCAGACCGGGAGAACAAGTCTCCACCCTAACCATTGGTACTTGTCCACCTCCAGGATTTCATCCTAATGCCCTTAGGATCTTAACACATTGAACCTTCCCATGGGGTCTTTTCCATGGTATGGTTCCACAGCCCTCTATGGAAGCAGTGTCACACATGGCACACACTTTTACACATTACACATTCCGATTTTAACACACATATTACACATGTCTTCACATTTTCTCACTTATACACATGGTTCTATTTTCCTTATCATGATACTAATGTTGACAGAAATCAAACATTCAGTAGCTCACATTAATCAGGTTGGCAAACACATCATCAAATCATATTCATGATAGCATGCATTTATCACATATTTTCACATGAGAATTTCATAATACCCTTTACAGTTATCCAAACATCATGAAATTTTAACCACACACTAATTGCAGGCTCATGACCTCACATAAAAATTTTCAGATTTTTCTGAGTCATATTATATTTACAGAAATTAAAACATTCAGTTTCATGTCATTCATAATTCAATTTATCATGGAACATAACATGAATATCCAGTTTGATAGTTCACAGCCCTGAACCTAACATACACATCATCACATGAATTTTCCCCATATTTATTGCACAACACACAATTTACTGTAAACTTTACAATTTACTGTAAATTTATGGGGACAAACTTGGCCCGGAAGAGCCTCACGAACTCGTCCCAAGCAACATCAACTGCGTCGTCCACAAACCGTGTACGTAGTAATGAAGCCCACCATACATCAGCTCTTTCCTGCAGTACACCGTTCATAAGAACCATCTAAACAAATCTAACTTAACAGAATATACAAACATACAAAACTAACACATACCTGAAGCATATAGGTGGCTAAAGTAACCTTATCCTCATCCGCGCACCTAATAGCTCGGAAGATCTTTTCAATCTCCCTCATCCAACTCTCAGCTAGTAATGGATCGCTCTCCCCCTTAAAAGAGGGTGGCAACATCCTCTTGAATCTTTCCATGATGGAGGGTCCACCATGGTCCTGGGCTGGAACTTGAGCCTGCTACATCCAACAACAAATAATGCACATTGAACATAACATCATATAATTAAATAAAACAGACTACACTTTGATTGATTATGCCAACCTGAGCCTCCAACTGAGCCTGGAGTGCAGCCTGGGTGTGGGCCTGCGTCTGCATGGCCTGCACCAAACCTTGCATGAACACTCCATAATCCACAGGCGGCGGTGGGGGAAGTACAGGACCCTGCGGTGCCGGGGACTGCTGCTCCGCCCGCTCCTGATGTCTCGGCTCGTCCTCACGGGCCGGTGCTTCGCCACGCCTACCTCTCGAAGCCATGGCTGCAATGAATTTCAGCCACCATTAGAGCTACGTTAATTTATTTCCTAACCATTTTCTTATCTATTTTTCATTCATTATTAATCAATTCTACACATGTGGACATTCCTATGTAGACTTAGCATGTAATGGGGATGATGACTTATATATATATTCATGTGCAATCTTAACCGGTCGCTCTGATACCAATCTTTGCGACGACCCTCTTTATACCGGTACAATTATACCAATCCATGTCGGTATAATGAACGTCATCACAGTGGGACATATACCCAAACAATAACATACGATTGAGATGCTCACAAATATAAATACAGAGTAGCGGAAGCAAAAGAACTACTTGTCTTCATTTCATCATCCACATTTAACATACAAGATTCAAAAGACAATTAAAGATAACTAAAGTCCACGAAAATAAAGTGCTAAAAATCAGATTACATAGCTTGTCCACAATTACATAATAGTTTCATTACAATGCTTCAATTACATACAATGAAAGCAAAAAGTCAGGATGACGACTCCACTAGGTACTCGCCACGCTCGGAGTCACTCTCCACGGTCTCCTCTAACCATGTAGGGTCACCAACTAAACCTGTACGCCGAAGCAAGGAATGAGTCTAAAAGACTCAGCAAATAACACCACACACCTCATGCATGCATATATCATAGTAGGTTTTTCATTCCAATTTAAAAAGCAAAACATATAGCATGCTTGGACATTGATAAAAGACAACCTATCATGATAATTCTACAAAATTTAAAACACATGGTACATGAATTAAGCCATTCCAAAATAAATATCCTATCACATGCTTTCTACTCATGTAATCATATGAAAGCTACATTTCAAATGAGGCTATAACATGGAAGCAACCGAACATGGAATTCTTGCATGCATAAAAGAAACATTTCTATCATGGTTTCTACACATTCTTACACATGCACATTATCATTTTATACACTTTAAGGCTGCTGTTTTGACATGGATTTAACAATTCACATCCTATCACATGAGAGCTACATTCTCGATTTAACTACAACGTGATAGCACTTAAACATGGAAACGTTTACACATAAGCAAGAATTGTTCCTAACATGGATTCTACACATTTTTACACATATAAAATATTCTTATAAACACAATTAGGTTGCTGTTGTAACATAATTTCACATTAATGTATCATGGATCACAATTTCACAATCTAACCTATTGGTTTCATATGTTTGCGCAATCACTCGTTCACATAGTTCTCTTTTTACACATTGCACATTTACACATATTCACACTACACAATTTACACATAGTCACATTCACATTTCACAATTTAGTGTCATGACACATAGTTCAAACCACCATTAGAAGGACACATCACATAACACATACACATAGACGTCACCTAGGCAATACAGTGACGACTCTTGGACTGCGCAGACAGGGAGAACAAGTCTCCACCCTAACCAGTGGTACTTGTCCACATCCAGGATTTCATCCTAATGCCCTTAGGATCTTAACACATTGAACCTTCCCATGGAGACTTTTCCATGGTACGGTTCCACAGCCCTCTATGGAAGCAGTGTCACACATGGCACACACTTTTACACATTACACATTTCGATTTTAACACACATATTACACGTCTTCACATTTTCTCACTTATACACATGGTTCTGTTTTCCTAATCATGATACTAATGTTGACAGAAATCAAACATTCAGTAGCTCACATTAATCAGGTTGGCAAACACATCATCAAATCATATTCATGATAGCATGCATTTATCACATGTTTTCACATGAGAATTTCATAATACCCTTTACAGTTATCCAAACATCATGAAATTTTAACCACACACTAATTGCAGGTTCATGAACTCACATACAAATTTCCAAATTTTTCTGAGTCTTATTATATTTACAGAAATTAAAGCATTCATTTTCATGCCATTCATAATTCAATTTATCATGGAACATAACATGAATATCCAGTTTGACAGTTTACAGCCCTGAACCTAACATACACATCACCACAGGAATTTTCCCCAGATTTATTGCACAGCACACAATTTACTGTAAACTTTAGAAATTTCAGTAAATCCCACAATCATGGAAAAATTCTCAAAATTGCAGGGCATGGACTGATACGTATATACATGGTTTAGAAAAGTTTAGGGCATTCCATTCTTCAGGGATCATGTAGATAGTAGGTGAACATGCATAATCCATTTTCCAAACATGTATTTCAATAAGTTTAACAATTCATGCCATTCACCAAAAAGCACAGAAAATTTCACACACATCACATTGTCTATTTTACATAACATATATGATTACATTATATCCTCATGCGAAAACACTTCGGAAAATAAATCGTATACAAGGGAGAACAGCTCACTGTTCTGCCCTGAAGAACTTGACGGCACAGTCTGGCCGTTAATGGAGCTTAACGACAACATCGTTGGCCGTTATTTGAAGATCTTAACGGCAAGGGGTCTTGCCGTCAAGTTCAGGTCTGCGCAAAACACAGACCCGAGCTCCAAAAGAAGGAGAAGTGTGAGGATCCAGGACATGAGGAAAATCTGTAACAATGGTAAAACCCTACTAGACACCTACATGGACGAAGTGTATGGGTTACTTACCTCTAAATAAATGTTCAAAGGGATCAAAGAGGTTGATGAAGCTCTCCTTGGGCAGTCCCAAGAAGCCTCCAAAACACCACTCCTGCGGTTTCTTGGTCGATCTCCACAGCAGGTTGGAGTCGGGGAAGCCTTCCTCTAGGCTCGAGCTAGCTGCCAGTCGTTGTAGGTCACCGGATGAGCTCCAATTTGCCGGATCAAAGCATGCAAACCTCAAGTTTTTCTCACAGCTAGAGCTAGGGTTTCTCTCCTCTCTTCAAAGAGTCAAGAGAGCTCTTCTGGTGCAGAAGGGGTTCGGTTTATAGGAGAAGGGGTTTGGGATATCCCGGAGGGGTGATGGGATGGCCTGATAGCCGTTGGGGACATCTCCCCAATGGCTGGGCTTGCTTGCCCCCGGAATTTCGAGGTCTGCAATGCATGCAGGTCAGAGATATTAACGTCCACATCCATGGCCGTTGACTTAAGTATTAGCGTCTATCGAGGTGGACGCTGATGCATCATGGACGTCCATCCATGTTGATGCCAAATGGGCCCTTCGGCCAGAACTTAAAACATGCAGAAGATCCATGCATATTCTATATACTTACATGCAATATGTATACTATCATGTACACACTGCCACCATGCAATTCATATACTATTTACAACTAATTATACACATGCACACATAAGTATAACTAGTTAATACATACGTAGATATGTACATCTATGCATACACAAGCATGAATTATTTACACGTAATAAAGTAATACAACAAAATTCGAGGGCCTTACACTAATTCCTAACTATGTGGACAAACTATAGAGACTTAGTATATAATGAAGATGATGGTATATGCATATTTATGTACAATCTCAATCGGTCGCTCTGATACCAATCTCTGTAACGACCCTCCATATACCGGTTCGGTTATACCAACCCACGTCGATATAGAGAGCATCACTACAGTGGGACATTAACCCAACACATTCAATAGGCTGAGACGTACGCAAATATGAACACATAACAATGGAATAAAAGAACTGAATGTAAATTTATTATCCCGTCATCCACATTTATCCACAGTCTTTATAGTACAAGAAAGAACTAAAGTTCTCATAACTGAAATTTAAATCAAATACATTGTCCACAACTGAATTATATAGTTCCCTTAATTACATACTATGAAAAAAAAGAAATACGATAAGGCAATCTCCACGAGGGTGCTACTCCTCATGCTCGGAGTCACTCCTAACTGTCTCCTCTAAGGAAGTAGAGACACTTGCACCTGTACACCGAAGCAAAATTGAGTCTAAAAGACTCAGCAAGTAATTCCATTCACATTAAGCTTACATACATTGCACAGACATTTTTATCCTTTTAAACAAAATGACTAATATGCATAACATGGATTGGACAACCTTTAAAAGAAAGCCTAAACATGATATTTCTACAACTGATAGTACATGTTACATAGTTTATGTTTATTTCACGATAAAGTATACCTATCACATGCTTTCTACATATTCTTTAACATGCTAACTCAAGACACAATTCATTACATTCACGACATTATACAAAAGCAAATAAAGCACGGAGTTATACACATAGGAAGAGATATTCCTAACATGTATTCCATGAATATTTTCACATTCATAACACATTTATAAACATGGATAGCTTGCTATTTTGACATGTATAAAACACATTTATAAATTTCATATATTATCACATTAGTTCACATTTCCACATGATCATTTACATATTTTACACATGCACATTTCACATATATATAAAAATCACATTATTCTCATTACATGCCGTGACACATAGTCCAAACCACCTCTAGAAGGACACACACTTATCTCATCACACACATACCTATCACCTAGGCGATATAGTGATAGATCTTAGTTACTGCGCAGAACCGGGAGAAGCACTCTCCACCCTAACCAGTGGTACTTGTCCACCTCCAGGATTTTTATCCCAATGCCCATGGGATCTCATACTCTTATGAACCTTCTTGTAGGGACTTTACTACGGTACAATTCCTCAGCCCTCTAATGTAGCAGTGTCACTCATGGCACATTTACACATTTTCCATTTTTAAACACACACTATTTGCATACCTTTTTAACACACTAATTTCATATTCACATAGATGTACATGGTTCAGATTTCCTAACATGGTACTACTGCTTACGATGTTATACAGTTATGAATTTATTCTAATCATGTTGCAATTATCTAATTTATCACTAATTACCCTAAACATGCTTTATTTGGTCATTTAATCATGTAATCAACAAATCAGTACCTAATGTTGTTCGATTCACATGAAATTTTTACCACAGACTGTTTGTAAATAAAACATCATGCGTGCCAAATTTCATATTTTTTGAAACTACACACTAATTATAAAAATTATAATAGTTATATTATAAAATCGGTCAACAATGAAACTTGCATGGTTCAGAGTGTTACAGCCACATTAACCATCCTACAACATGCATCTGAAAGTTATGATTTTACATAAAATTTCTAGGAATTTAACTAGTTCTATACAATTTATTTGTGAATTTAAACTGATATTGCACGCTCACTATTTTACAGTTCAAAAAATATAACTATTTATACAGACATCAAAAATTTGCCCAATTACCATAGTATGACCTGATATAGGTGCACATATTACAGAAATTTCACAGTATTCAAATTCAACACGGATCCATATCAACATTATTTTTACAAGATTTAAACTTGTCGGACAGATAATTCAGGGATTTTAATAAATAACACATTCAACGAAAAATTTATAAAAATTGCTCAACATGATCCACTAGAGGTATTACGCAACATATACTTTTTTTCAGTATATCCTCATGCGTAGAAATCCGAAAAAAGAAAGATTATAAAGGGTAGACAGACAAACTGTCCCTGCCTGAAGAACTCAGCGACAAGGGGGTGGCCACTTAACTGGTTAACGACAACAAAGATCGTCGCCAACTTCGAATCTTAATGGTAGCAAAGGTTTCCATTAAGTTCCTATCTGTGCAAAACACAGACTGAACATCAAATCTGATAGAAAAGGGGTTCCAGGACTCGATTAAAAATCCTAAAAATTGCCTAAGACATACTAGACGCATGTAGGGATAACGTGTATGGGTTACTTGCCTTCAGAAAAATCTACAAATGAGGGATTAAGTTGAAGAAGCCCTCCTCGGCCTGAGCCAAAGAGCCTCCAAATCTCCTCTAATCCGAGTTCTGTGTTGATCTTGGAAGTACACCGGGTTGAGAAGACGATTCCCCAACGTATAGACTTCCTTGCAGTCTCGCTAGCACGCCGGAAGAAGCCTCCAATCGTCGAATCCACGAGTTCCAAGTTCAGGTTTTGCTCAGAGAGTTAGGGTTTTTGACTCAAGAGCCAAAAAGGGTCAGATCTGGCCAGAGATGGGCATTTTTATAGGACCAACGGTCGGATACGCATTTAGGTAAGGCTAGCTAGGTGACCGTTTGAGAACGGTTTCCTAAACAAGAGGCGAGATTTTCGCAGACGATTCTGAATCTGAAGAGGCAACAAATCTAGGAGACTAACGTCAACATCACTGGCCGCCAATATGGAGTTGGCATCCATCGATGTGGCCACTGACTCCCTATTAACGCCAGCCTATGTTGACGACAACAGGTCGATTGGCCAGAATTTAAATACTCCTATATGCATTACTTAGGCACAATTACATGTAACACAGGCACAATATACATATATTATACAATGTATACATTAGAAAATAAATATCATTCATGCAATGTAATTGAATAATATATATATATATATATATATACAATAGATATACAAATATATTTTTTCAACACTACATCAAATAGTTTATTTATATGCACATACATATATCTACACATACAAACATCCATTTCTCACACAATCAGACTCCTATATAAGAATGTAAAATTCTAGGGCCTTACAAGTATCAATTGCTAACTTGCGAATAACACTGGATATTTGACTTTGATAGCATCTTCTATTTCCCATGTTGCTTCTTCTTGTCCTCGCCGACTCCATTGAACTTTTACTAATGGTACTTCCTTATTCTGAAGTTGTTTGACTTTGTGATCGAGGATTCGAACTGGTTTTTCCTTGTAAGCCAAGTTACTTTGCAGCATAGATACATGAAAAATATCATGTACATTTGATAGCTGAGGGGGTAGAGCAAGCTAATAAGTCACTACTCTAGCTCTCCTTAATATTTCAAATGGCCCAATGTAATGTTGACGGAGCTTGCCTTTAATTCCAAATCTACGGATTCCTATCCGAGGTGATACTTTAAGGAAGACGTGATCCCCTTGCTAGAACTCCTATTCTCTTCTTCGCTAATCGACATAACTTTTCTGTCGATCTTGAGCAGCTTTTATCTTACCTTGAACTATGTTTATGATCTCTGATGTTTCTTGTATCATTTCTGGCCCCAGAAATTGTGGTTTTTCCATTTCCACCTAGCAGATGGGTGATCTACATTCTCTATCATACAATGCTTCAAAGGGTGTCATCTGAATCGTACTCTAGTAGTTGTTGTTGTAAGCAAACTCCATAAGTGGTAAATGATTGTTCCAATCATTCCCAAATTCTAATGCACATGTCTTCAAAAACTTGGTTTAATCTTTCGGTCTGCCCATCAGTTTGGGTTGAAAAGTGGTGCGGAATTTCAACTTGGTCCCCAAAGCTTCTTGTAGTTCCTTCCAAAAATACAAAGTGAACCTTGCATCACGATCATAGATAATATCCTTTAGGATTCTATGCAATTGAATGATTTCTTTTAAATATAATGTTGTCAGAACATTGTTGGGTTGAGTGTGAATACAATTCATTTCCCCTCATATTTTGATGATGACAAGGTGTGATTTTAATGCACAATAATTGGAACATGTTAGATGCACCACACATGTTATCACCACATTTAAAAAGTATGTTTCCAAACACATTTATCACTTATATTCATGATAAATCAATGGACTAATGATTTATATGTTTATTTCTCAGGGACACACAATTCTTTCAAGGGTAGTGTCGACACACCCCATACTGGTGTCGACACAATGCTCCAAGCCCTAAGCCAAAAGATGAAAAAATGGTCAAGTAGTGTCGACACAAGATCAAGTCAGGTCGGCACTAGACCCAGTTCCCAGTGAGCCCTATCAACAGGCCTAGATAGTGTGTCGACACTAAACCAGATGGTGTCGACACTAGAGACCTCTCCCAGAAGGCCTGTTTTGCAGTTCTCTCCAGTGTGTCGACACGAGATGATGTGGTGTCGACACTAGAGACCTCTCCCAGGGAAGTTAGTCTGCCAGTCTGGGATAGTGTGTCGACACTAGACCAAGTCAGGTCGACACACTCCGAAAAGTTTGTGACTTAAAGTTTCTCTTGGACACGTGGCACCCTAGGGATTTGGTGGATCGGCCTTGGATCATGTGCCCACGACCCCCAAAGGTACTTTTGGGTATCTTGGACTATAAATAGTCCCCAATTGGCCATCTAACCAACAAGAGAGCAGAAGAGAGCCTCCAAGATTTCTCCAGAAGCTTTTTGGCGGAAAGGCTGTTCCGCTCCCTGTTCGTGCATTCTCTTGTGCTTCTTCTTTCCAATTCCATCATCTCCAAGCACAAGAAGGAAGATCTGATCCAAGATGGAGCAGTAGGATCAACTTCCAAGGTGCAGATCAAGTAGAAGCCGACTTTTGTGAAGAATTCGAGGAAGATCCTAAAGATCAAATTACAAAGCATCGCCTAGGAACTTCCAGAGATCAAGCCTCTTCACAATTCGACATCTACAACGGAGTCTTCTGAAGAACAAGGACTTTTCAATCCATTTCTCATTTCCCCTTGTGTCTTCTTGGTTGTTCTAGAGATTATGCAGTGTCTATTGGATCAATTCTCTTGAATGAACATTTCAGATCAAATCTTAGCTAGAGGATCTGGATCTTGTGTTGTTGTCTAGCAAAGTATTTGTGAGTCGTTGTACTCAGTGGTTTGTGAGCCTGTGTGCTTAGGGTTGAGTCGTCACACTCAAGTTTGGTTGAGAAATTGTGCTCAAGTGTCTAGAGTAGTCTTGCTCTAGGTGTTGTGTTGAGTTGTAGAACTCTTTGTGGTGGAGTTGTCAGGCTCCAGTGTGTGTGTATCCAAGTTGATAGTGGATCTTCACTATGTGAGGGGTGGATGTAGGAATCACATGGTGTGATTTCCGAACCACGTAAAAATCTCTGTGCAGTGGTCTGATTGTGGTTTGAATTTACCTTGCGTTAGATACATGCATAGGATCTTTTGAATTCACATCTAATTAACTTGTTCACACACTCCTATTGCACAACTCACTCAATCTCTCTTCAGATCTGTGAAATTCGTTTTCAAATTGTCTCTGATTCAAAGAGTTTTTCTAAATTGGCTAAGCTTCCGCAATAGTTGGCCTAGATCTATTCAACCCCCCCCTTCTAGATCTTGTCCACATCATTTCTCGATCCTGCAATTGGTATCAGAGCGGGTTTACACTTGATCTGATCTGATCTGATCTGAGTGCTTTCTGATTGTTCTGTGTGTCTTGATTGTTTGCTTGTTTGTTTGCTGAGTATTTCTTCTTTGCACCATTTAAATTGCTTCAATGGATTCAAGAGGGTTCATGGCTGAGGGTCACTCTATTAATAGGCCACCCTTTTTCAATGGGACTGACTACACTTATTGGAAGAATAGAATGCAGGTCTTCCTAATAGCCCAAAACTATGAAATATGGAAGGTAGTCGAAGTAGGTCCCTATGAGAATCAGGGGGAGGAAGGGACCTGGACTAGGGAACAAATTAGGAGGGCCACTTTAAATTATAGTCCCATGAACATGATCCAATGTGTAGTCCACCCTAAGGAGTACTCAAGAATCTCAATGTGCAAATCTGCCAAAGAGATGTGAGATAAACTTGAGTTACTCTATGAGGGAACATCCCAAGTGAATGAAACCAAAGCTAACATTCTTGTCTCTGAATATGAATTGTTTATGATGAAATCTAATGAGACAATTTTGAAATGTTTGCCAGGTTTATGATCATTGTCAATGGACTGAAGGCCTTAGGTAAGGATTATATAGATGCTGACTTGGTAAGGAAAATTCTACGCTCTCTCTCTTCAATTTGGCGTACAAAGGCCACAGTCATTGAAGATTCTAAAGATTTGTCCAAAATCTCTTTGGATGAATTGATAGGATCCTTAATGACTTATGAAATCAATCTAAAAGAAATGAAGAACATATAATTAAAACCAAGCCAGTAGCACTAAAGGCCTCTTCAAGTAACAAAGACAAGAATTAGGAGAAAAACAGTTATGATGAGTCTAAGTCCAATGAGGATGAGATTGCCCTCATGACCAGGGAATTCAGAAATTTCTTAAAATATAGAAAAGCAAAATTTTTGGGAAAAAGAAATTTTCATCAGGTAAAAGAAACACTTCCTTTTCTAGTGTTAATTCCAATAAGAATAAAAAATCTGACGAAATTGTCATTTGTTACATGTGCAACATGCCAGGACATATGAAGGGAGAATGTCCTAAAAACAAGAAGGAAAAACACAAAAAGATTCACAAGTTCAAGAAGCCAAAGGCCATGGTAGCCACTTGGTCTAATGAAGACTCAAGTGAAAAGGAAGAAGAAGAAAAATCCTCAAGTTCTGAAAGTGAGGAAATCTGCTTCATGGTGAATAGTTCAGATAGAAAGGTAAGTACATCCTTCGAAGACTATTCAATAGAGGATGGGCAAGATGCATATGCTGAGCTTGTTAAAAAATACTCTGAAATAAGGAAAGAAAACAAGCATCTCAAAAAGAAAATGGAAAACATCATGAATAACTATTCCTCAAACAAAAGAATTTGTGAATTAGAAAATGAGGTAGTTGAACTTAATGAAAAAAAGGAAAATCTCCTGAACATAATTGATGAGCTTAAGCTTGCCTCTCAAAAGGCCACCCATGAATTTAAAGAACTGTCTGAAAAGCTGGAAATGGAAAACAAAGATAAACAACAAAAGGTTGAAGAAATCAAAACCTTAGAAAACCAGCTAAAAGAAAAGATGAAGTCATTGAAACCTTCACAAAAGATAAAGACAATTTGGAGTCCTTGTTGGGAGCTAAAATGAAATCAATTTCTCATGAACTAGGATTCAATAAACAAAAATCTAAGAAAGACTAATCTGGTGAGAAAAAGGATAAAACACCATTGATTAAATTTGTCAAAGGTCCTAGTCTTGAGAACACTGAAATCAAGCAAACATCAAGCAAAACAACAAAAATTTCAAAAACTCAGAACCAAAAGAAGTCAACCAGGTTGACACAGTTACCTGACAGGTCGACACCAGTCCACAAGAAGAAGGATTCTGTGACTGTTGTGTCGACACCAGTCAAGGAAAGGTCGACCTGCTCAACATCAACAAACACAAACCACATACCCAAAAATTCAAATAAAAATTTTAAAAATAAGAAAAATTCAAAGGAAGTCATTCATAAAAAACCTTGGACCTCCAAGACAGCATATCAAGCTGATTGGACCAATTCTTGGAACTAATGGTATCACAACCCATGTTGGTATCATCCCAAATTCTTCTATCCAAATTTTTTGATGTACCAACAAAACCCTTGGATTCCACCTCTTCATCTAAACTCTCATGTTCAAATGAAAAACTCCCCTCCTACTGAAAACAAGAACACTGGTGTTTTCATTCCTAAGGGAAAGAATAAATTGAAAAAGACAAAGAACACCACTGAAACAACACAAAAATAAAAAACAAATCAAATTTGGGTGAGAAAAGATTTGATGACTGTGTTCAAACATTCTGATGGTCCCAACGCTGTTTGGGTACCAAAATCTTCTCTCCACTGATTGGTTTTGCAGGAAGGTCGTGCACCCAATTGAAACGTATGGTTTCTTGATAGTGAGTGTTCACGACACATGACTGGAGACAAAGCCAAATATTCATTCCTGATTGAGAAGGAGGGAGGTTCAGTAACTTTTGGAGGTAAAAATAAAGGAATGATCATTGGATTTGGAAAGGTTGGTCAATCTTCCTCAAACTCTGTTGATAATGTTTTGTTAGTTGATGGGTTAAATTACAATTTGCTGAGTATTAGCCAACTATGTGACAAAGGTCACAAAGTTGTGTTTGAATCTGATTTCTGTAAGATAATTGATTCATCAACTGATAAAATAAAATTCTTTGAAAAAGGGAAAACAATGTTTACATGATCAACCTCAATAAAAACTTTTCTGAAAATCTTTGCTTTGTTGCCAATAAAGATGAAATTGCATGGACTTGGCACAAAAGACTTGGCCATGCAAGTTTCAGAACAATGAATAAATTGTTAAGGCTGAATTTGGTTAAGGGTCTTCCTGAATCTTTTTCTAATATTGAAAATCAAGTTTGTGGGATTTGTGCCCAAGGAAAACAAACCAGGAAATCTTTTAAAACCTTCAATGAGGTACTCACATCTAGGCCACTAGAATTACTTCACATGGACCTCTTTGGCCCAACAAGAATTCTAAGTCTAAGTGGCAAGAGATATGGGTTTGTGATCATTGATGATTTTACCAGATTTACATGGGTTATCTTCTTGTCCCACAAAAGTGAAACTTGCCTTGAGTTCAAGAATTTCTGTACCACTGCCTTAACAAATTTTCCATATAAAATCAAAAACATTTTGACTGATCATGGGGGTGAGTTTGAAAACAAATCCTTTTCTGATTTATGTGTTGAACTTCACATATTTCACAAGTTTTCTTCACCAAGAACTCCAGAACAAAATGGAGTTGTGGAAATAAAGAATAGAACTCTTGTGGAAATGGCTAGATCCATGCTCCTTGAAAGTAATTTGCCCAAATCCTTCTGGGCTGAAGCTGTAAATACAGCAAACTACATTCTCAATAGAGCATTGGTCAGACCAAAAATCAGGAAAACCCCTTATGAATTGTTGAAAGATAAAAAACCAATTGTGTCTTACTTCAAAATCTTTGGGTGTAAATGTTTTGTACACAACAATAATAAAGAAAATCTTGACAAGTTTGATGCTAAAAGTCAAGAAGCCATCTTTCTTGGCTATTCAGAAGTGTCAAGAGCTTTCAGAGTGTACAATCTCAAAAACAAAACTGTTGAAGAGTCTCCACATGTTAGCTTTGATGAAAATTCCTTTTCAACTAATAGTTCTAAATCTTGCAGGGAAAGTCAAGACAGTGAAGAGAATGATTTCATTGTGGACTCTTCACCAACTGTTGAGGAACTTGAAGACATTGGTGAGAACTTGAACATCCAGTCACCATCTTTAAGTGGATCAGGTAATGTTGTTCCAGATTTAAGTATCCCTCAACAGGTAATCTCTGAGCATAGATTTTTGAGAGATCACCCATTGGAAAATGTGGTTGGCAATTTGCATGATAGAGTTAGGACTAGATCATCATTCTTGCATGTTATTGATGAAGACCCACTAGCTCTAATTTCCTAAATTGAACCAAAGTCAATTGATGAAGCTTTATTAAGTTCTGATTGGATCAATGCAATGCATGATGAACTTCATCAATTTGAAAGAAATCAAGTATGGGAATTAGTACCTAGACCTAGTGACCAAACAGTCATTGGCACTAGATGGGTTTTCAGAAATAAATTGAATGAAAATGGTCAAGTCATTAGAAATAAAGCTAGGCTAGTTGCAAAGGGGTACAATCAAGAATTTGGAATTGACTTTGAAGAATCATATGCCCCTGTAGCTAGACTAGAAGCTGTTAGAATTTTCCTTGCTTTTGCATCCTCCATGAAATTTAAAGTTTATCAAATGGATGTCAAAAGTGCATTTCTAAATGGATACATAAAGGAAAAAGTTTTTGTTGAACAACCTCCAGGATTTGAAAATGAAAAACATCCTAATCATGTTTTCAAGCTTCATAAGGCTCTCTATGGTCTTAAACAAGCTCCAAGAGCTTGGTATGACCGTTTGAGTTCTTTTTGCTTGAAAAAGGATATTCTAGAGGAAATGTTGATCAAACATTGTTCACAAAAATAGTTAATAAACAAATAATTGCAGTCCAAATTTATGTTGATGACATAATATTTGGATCAACCAATAAGAGCTTGTGTACTGAATTTGCAAATCAAATGAAAACTGAATTTGAAATGAGTTTAATGGGAGACTTACAGTTTTTCTTGGGATTGCAGGTTAACCAAACAAATGAGGGGATCTTCATAAGTCAAACCAAGTATGTCAAGGAACTTCTAAAAAGGTTTGACTTCCAGAACTTCAAGCATTCAAACACACCCATTGCAATTAATGCTAAGCAAGAAGAAGACTCACTTGGTAAGTCAGTAGATCCAAAGATATACAGAGGTATGATTGGCTCTCTACTCTATCTTACAACTTCTAGACCTGATATTCAATTTAGTGTGTGTTTGTGTGCTAGATTTCAATCAAATCCTAAGGAAAGTCACATGTTAGCTGTTAAAAGAATTTTCAAGTATCTTGTTGGAACATGTGATATTGGAATTTGGTATCCTGCTGGTTGCAAGTTAGATTTGATTGCCTATTGTGATGCTGATTATGCTGGATGTAAATTAGATAGAAAAAGCACAAGTGGCTTGTGTTTATACTTAGGTGTGTGCCTAATCTCATGGGCTTCTAAGAAGCAACACTCAGTTGCTCTATCAACTGCAGAGGCTGAGTATGTTGCAGCAGGTAGATGTGGAACTCAAATTCTTTGGGCGAAACATCAACTTCTTGATTATAACCAAGAGTTAGGTTGTGTTCCCATTCTTTGTGACAACACAAGTGCCATAAACCTATCTAAAAACCCCATTCAGCATTCCAGAACAAAACATATTAAATTAGGCATGATTTCTTGAGAGATGAGGTAGAAAAGAAATCCTTTGAACTCCACTTCATAGAAAGTGAAAAACAAATTGCTGACATCTTCACCAAACCACTTCGTGACAGTAGATTCTCATCTTTGAGGAGAGAGCTTGGCCTTTGCAAATGTCCATTTTCTTGATCTCTCTCATTGGGTTTGGGTTGAGTGTTAGGAATTTTCTGAGGGGGAGTTCTTTGCATCATCATTATCCTTTGCTTCCTTGATTCATATTGTTCATATCTCTCTCCATTTCACTTCCATTTCTTTTTGACAATGGATTCTTCAACTCACATTGTGTTGAATTTCTTGGTATATCAAATGGTGACTTGGAGAAGGACAAGTTATGCTTGTCTGGACACTTTCACTATGCGAGAGTATGTGTCTCCGCCAAGTACCAAGAAATGAATATGCAATTGTTGAGGGGGAGCTTTTGTTGTTCAAAGAGAATCATTTCTGATTTCAAAATACTTGCATATCTTTATTTTGATGAAAAGTGGTTGGAATCCTCATCTCAGGGGGAGCTAGAGAATTCACAAGTCATTTCTTTTAAAAAATTCAAAACTCTTCTTGAATTACATCAATTTCCTTGCATGATGTCCTCATTTAGGTGTCTAGAGTCTCAAAATGATTCTTTGAGTGATTTACTATATTTTTTTGTCAACTCTCACCTATATTCTTCAAAACTACAGAAATTCAAATCTCTTTCAAAGACTGAAAGATAATGTGTATCTTGAATTTAAACATTTCTTTGTTTGCAACTGATGTTGGATATAAATGATTTCAATATTAAAAACTCTCCAAAAACTGATAATTCAACAGAGCAATGGCACATATGCTGAGAAACTACACACCTTCACAATGAATGAAGTGCCATGTATGTCATGAGGCATTACTGCTATCTCTGTTCAAAGGGGTTAAAAATAAAAAATACATAAAAAAAATTGTTCTATACTTTTTGATGATGACTGAGTAACTGGAAATATTGGCGTTTGATAAACGTATATTTTCATGTCAAAAGGTCATCATTTACCCCTTGAGACTTGATAATAGGTAAATCTTTAGTATCCAGGGACTATGGTGTGTAAAAAGCATTAGTTCTTGAGTGAACAAGATTTATCACATTTGATAGTTTGATTAAAAAATAAAATGTCTATCAAAGGAGAATTGTTTAAAAGAATCATCCCTATCCATCATCAAGTTGTTTTTTACAAAAACTTGTTTACTTTCAACACACTTGATTTCATTCTAAAAGATTTTTTATTTCTTTGGATTTGAAGAATATGGTAGTTTGTAGTTGATTGTTGGATGTATTATATCCCTCAAATCATCATTTTATTGGCTCAAGTCACTGAATGATCATATCCTGTTGGATGTTGTGTAAAACTTGAATTGTGTTGAATTTCTGCAAAATATGACAAATGAATTTTTTAGCCTCTTAAAATCCTTGAAATGTTAATTCCACCCATTGTTTATCATTTTAAAGATGTCCTAAAGCTCACCAAATTTTCCCATTCTCACATCTCAATTTTCATCAGGCCAGGTCGACACTACCTCCATCTAGTGTCAACACACTTCAGCCCATGTCGACACTAACTTCTTCTAGTGTTGACACATACCCATGCCAGGGTGATTCAAGTCATGGGCACCGGTTAGGGTCTTCTTGTTCCTCCGGGGCATTGCACCTCCGAAACCCTTTTTTATATACAGGTCGACCCCATGGCCGTCTTCCACCTTTGAAAATGGCAACCATTCCACCTTCTTCCCTCCTCCAACCCATCCTTCTTCTTCTTCCCTTCATTCCTTCCTCTCCATCCTCTGCTCTTCCACTCTCTCTTGCTTCCATGGCCCCCAAGCAAGCCCCTCTCCGTGGAGCAAGATCCAAGGCAACAGCTAGGCCCATTCCGGCGGAAGAAGCACCACCTATTGAGAGGAGAAGCAAGAGACGCCATGACCCTGCGGAGCAGCCAGGGCCTTCCTCTGCATCTCCTTCTTCTGCCAAGAGAGGTAGGACATCCTCTGTTCGAGGTAGGGGGTCTACAAACCCTAGGAGACGAATTCTAGTTTCTTCTCCTGAAGCATCTGAGGCATCATCCTTGTCATCATCTGGGTCTTCCCATCCATCTGACGCAACTCCTTCCAAATCAGTCAATGAAGGGAAGACCATTCTGAAACCTAGGGCAGTGGATTTAACCGACAGTGAACTGATTGCTGCATTTTTTGAAGTCATCGAATTCTTCAAGTTTTAGTCTTGGATGTCATTCATCTCTGAATTTCGAACCATATACCCCAGACTTGTCCAAGAGTTTTACTCTAATTTGGAATGCAATGATGAGGGGTATAAGTCAGAAGTTAAAGGTGTTCAGATAGACATGCCTATTGCTTTGGCTACTACTTTGTTCAAAGTTCCTGATGAGGGTACAAATTATCACAATTTTGAGTTCAATCTTCATGAAGCTTACACTCTTTTGACTGGTCTTCCTTCTATTGAGTCTGACCCTAAACAAACTCATGTTACAAAATTCAACACTAATACCTTTCCTCCAGTGTTGAGACTCACTCACCACATCCTCACCACTATTATCACACCCCAAGGTGGTGGAAGGGACAGACTCACTGATATCCAGAGATGTGTGCTTTACTACATGAAGAAAAACATCAAAGTTAACATCCATGTAATTGTACCAAATAATTTCTGAGACAACCAGGAAAGACCTCCACAGGTCTCTTCCTTATGCAGCTCACTTGACTCCAGTCTTTAAGCATTTCGGTGTGTCTCTAGATAATGAGAAATCTCAGTCAATTCCCAAATCCAACATCTACTACTTCAAGCATGTTCAAAAGTTTATGGGATTCAGGCTTGAGGGTGACCAAGTGAGGAGAGGGCTAGTAGTTGTTGAGGCCCCAGTTCCTGAGGCTCCAGAGGCAGTGATACCACCTCCTGAGGACCAACCTCTAGCTAATGAGGACCAGCCTCAAGCTAATGAGGACGAACCTCACATTCCAGAGGAACAACCTCTTGCTCCTGAGGATCAGCCTCAAATTGAAACTGAACTTCAACTACCCCAGGATGCACCTCCCACTCCTCCATTTCACAACTCTTCACCCACTCATCCTGCCAAGGATACTCCTACCTTCACTCCCCAACCTCAAGCTCAAACCTCCTATGCCTTTGGTGGACCTTCTGTACCACCAGAATTATACTCCTTTCTGAATGAAAAATTTGATGCCTTCAACACTTCCATTCAGCGCATGATAGAGAATTTTGAATTGAAGGTACAGAGGTTGGAGAATACAATGTCTGCAAAATTCATTGAGCAAAAAGCAGCTTCAGACCATGCAGTACAAAGGTTTAATAGGTTGATTGGAACCTTAGCAGATGCTTCTCTTGAGCTGAAGGAGCATCAAGATAAGTTGGAAAAGGTTCTTCAGGGAATTTTGGCAAATTCCCAAGCTGATGTGTTCAACACCAAGGAAACACTAACTCAAATTTCCAAGACAAGATTATCCTTTGCTCATCTAGTTGATGACCTGGAAAGCATGAAAAATCTGTCAGCTCACATTGACAGTGAAATGACTGACCTCGAGAAGGAGCTGAAAAACATCAACAAGTATGGACTTGGCAGTTCATCTTCTAGTGCACAACCTTCTTCAGTTGACTTGTCCTCACTTCAGTATACCATGTCTGATAATAGTCAACGGCTGGAAGAGATTGTTCACAGTAGACTATCCACCATGCAGAAGCAACTTCATACAAACCTTCATGCTATAGACTCCAGACTTAAGTCCATCGAAGCCATTCTCCTTCCAATTCCTCCTCCTCCTTCTGGTTAATGTATCTCATTTTGATGATGTCAAAGGGGGAGAAAGATAGAAAGCAAGAAAGTTCTTCTTTTGGAATGATGGTTTTCTCTTTGGATGATTGTAATGTTTTTCTGAAATGTTTCCTTTTGAAAGATTGTAATGCACATATCTTTATGAATGAAATGACATTTGTTGGTTGAAATGAAAAGAAACATCTTTTTCTTGAATGTGATTGAATTTTGAATGAATGTCATGAATGTGAATGCGAATAAATGGATGCTTGTCAAGCTGCTTGGCCATTTGTGAAAATAGTTCATCACTAGTAACATTGTGTCTCTAATGTGTGCAAATTTCAAATGTTACCAAAATATTTTCAAAGGTCTTTGACAGTGTGAATAAAAAGGAAATGAAACATAGCTCAGTGTCTATCAATGCCTTTCAAATTGAGTGATTGAGTAAATAAAAGCTTAAAATCACATTTCATTGAAACTTTGAATTTTCATATGAACTTAATGTTGCCATCATCAAAAAGGGGGAGATTGTTGGGTTGAGTGTGAATACAATTCATTTCCCCTCATATTTTGATGATGACAAGGTGTGATTTTAATGCACAATAATTGGAACATGTTAGATGCACCACACATGTTATGACCACATTTAAAAAGCATGTTTTCAAACACATTTATCACTTATATTCATGATAAATCATGGACTAATGATTTATATGTTTATTTCTCAGGGACACACAATTCTTTCAAGGGTAGTGTCGACACACCCCATACTGGTGTCGACACAATGCTCCAAGCCCTAAGCCAAAAGATGAAGAAATGGTCAAGTAGTGTCGACACAAGATCAAGTCAAGTCGACACTAGACCCAGTTCCCAATGAGCCCTATCAACAGGCCTGGATAGTGTGTCAACACTAAACCAGATGGTGTCGACACTAGAGTCCTCTCCCAGAAGGCCTGTTTTACAGTTCTCTCCAGTGTGTCGACACGAGATGAAGTGGTGTCGACACTAGAGACCTCTCCCAGGGAAGTTAGTATGCCAGTCTGGGATAGTGTGTCGACACTAGACTAAGTTAGGTCGACACACTCCGGAAAGTTTGTGACTTAAAGTTTCTCTTGGACACGTGGCACCCTAGGGATTTGGTGGATCGGCCTTGGATCATGTGTCCACGACCCCCAAGGGTACTTTTGGGTATCTTGGACTATAAATAGTCCCCAATTGGCCATCTAACCAACAGTAGAGCAGAAGAGAGCCTCCAAGATTTCTCCAAAAGCTTTTTGGCGGCAAGGCTGTTCCCCTCCCTGTTCGTGCATTCTCTTGTGCTTCTTCTTTCCAATTCCATCATCTCCAAGCACAAGAAGGAAGATCTGATCCAAGATGGAGCAATAGGATCAACTTCTAAGGTGCAGATCAAGCAGAAGCCGACTTTTGTGAAGAATTCGAGGAAGATCATGAAGATCAAATTACAAAGCATCGCCTAGGAACTTCCAGAGATCAAGCCTCTTCACAAATCGACATCTACAAGGGAGTCTTATGAAGAACAAGGACTTTTCAATCCATTTCTCATTTCCCCTTGTGTCTTCCTGGTTGTTCTAGAGATTGTGCAGTGTCTATTGCATCAATTCTCTTGAATGAACATTTGAGATCAGATCTTAGCTAGAGGATCTGGATCTTGTGTTGTTGTCTAGCAAAGTGTTTGTGAGTCATTGTACTCAGTGGTTTGTGAGCCTGTGTGCTCAGGGTTGAGTCGTCGCACTCAAGTTTGATTGAGCAATTGTGCTCAAGTGTCTAGAGTAGTCTTGCTCTAGGTGTTTTGTTGAGTTGTAGAACTCTTTGTGGTGGAGTTGTCAGGCTCCAGTGTGTGTGTATCCAAGTTGATAGTGGATCCTCACTGTGTGAGGGGTGGATGTAGGAATCACATGGTGTGATTTCTGAACCACCTAAAAATCTCTGTGCAGTGGTCTGATTGTGGTTTGAATTTACCATGTGTAAGACCCTCGAATTTCATTTACGTATTTACGTAGGTATTAAAATAGTATAATTACGTGTACATGTGTTTATATTAAACGTAAATAATGTATGTATTGCATGGTGATAGTATGAATATAATACCACGTACATATTGCATGTATAGAAGCTTGGTATGCATGGTTTCTGCATAAATTAGGGTTTTGGCTGAAGGCCCTATTGGCGTCAATCCCCTGGCCGTTGAGGTGGTGTTAGCGTCCAGCCCTGGACACCAACCCTAATTCCGGTGTCCAGCGATCTGGATGTCAACTTCTCTGGCCTGCATGCGCAGCAGAGCTGCAAACTTCTGAAGCAAGGCATGGCAACCATTGGGGGGATGTCCCCCAATGGCTCTAAGGCTGTCTAATCGGCATGGTGAGTGGGTGAGGGGCTCTCCTACACCCTGAACCCGAGTTGGCCTCTCCCCACTTCTCATTTCACCCTTGCAAGAGGAGAGAAGAAGAGAGAAAAAACCCTAGAGCATTCTGTGAGAAAACCCCATTTTAGAACCCTCAAATCCGATCCCTTGAGAGCTGGATTGGAGATCTTCTGCATCAAGGAGGGAGCTGAAGCAAAGGGGAAGGATTCCACATCATCCCCTCGGCGTGGAGATCACCCAGGTGCCCGGAGGAAGGCGATCTTGGAGGGACTTCTGCAACTTCTTGGAACTGCCCAAGGAGGTCTTTTTCGAGCCATAAATCTCTTGGAGGAATTTTAGAGAGGCAAGTGACCTATCTATGGTGTCCCCGTATGAGTCTAGGTGGTTTTTGACATTTTTATGGAATTTTCCTCGAGTCCTAGACCCTCCAATTCACCCATGATTTAGAGCTCGGGTCTGTGTTTCTGCACAGACCTGAGTAAACGGCAAGGTCCCTGGACGCCCAGTTCATCCTTGGCGTCCATCGATCATGCCGCCGACTCTGAGTCAGCGGCCAGAGATCGCCGTCTAGTTCTTCTGAACAGAACAGTGAGCTGTTCTGTCCCTCTTGTATATTAATTTCGGTATGTTTTATGCGATGAGGATATATTGTACACCTTATACTCTATGTATATTGTGCATTGTGGTTATGGATGAATGTGGTGTGATGGTGAATGTGGGGTAATGACATCTTGTAAAATTGTGAGCATAACTTGTAGATAATTTTTGCAAATCAATGTTCCATGATTAGGATTAGTTGAATGTCTTGTTTTTAGTCTATTCATGAAGAATTGTGGGACATGTATGTATGTTCTGAATTTTTGGTAATTCATGCATACTTGTGGAATTGCTAGTAAGTTCGGTTCGGTAAAATGAAAGCATGTAAAAATGGTTTGTGGTAACGGATTTATAGATGTATGAATTAGGATGATGTTGTATTCTGAAATCATGCATTAGTGGTCTCTGTGCAAAACAGTAAGTGGATAATTTTCAAAATGTGTTAGACCCATGTTAGCTTAAGTTGTGAATAATATGCTAATTAGGTGTTTGATTTTCTGTAAATCTTATTTAGCTCAAAAAAATCTAGAAAATTGAGGGTATGATTTGGAACCCGAAAACAGCATGTGGTTAAAATTTCAGGTCAATTCGAACAGTAAATAAAAAGTTATGTGCTTTCATGTGAAATGTGGATAATTCGTACATATGATCGAAATGTGATTTGATTTTTGTTTAAACCCAGCATGATTGGTGTGTTTACTGTGTGTTGAACCTTGAAAACTCTGTAGTACCATGTTAGGAAAAACAGAGGTGTTCATGTGAGTAAGAAAGAGTGAATGTGATGAAGAGTGTCAAGTGTAAAACCATGTGTAAAACGGTAAATGTGTAAAAGTGTAAGCTGTGCCAATGTGATACTGCTTCCGAGAAGGCAGTGGAGCCGTATATGGGAAAAGTCCCCCTGAGAAAGTTCATTGTGTTAAGTGACCCTAAGGGCATTAGGGGGAAATCCTGGAGGTGGACAAGTACCACTGGTTAGGGTGGAGACTTGTTCTCCCGGTCTGCGTAGTCCAAGAGTCGCCATTGTATTGCCTAGATGGCGTCTATGTGATGTGATGTGTTTGTGTCCTTCTTTGGTGGTTTGGACTATGTGTCACGGCACCTAAAATATGTGTAAAGTGAAATGTGTAAAGTGTATGTGACCATGTGTAAATGTGTAAGTGATATGTGAATGTGTATGTGTAAAGTGAACCATGTGAAAGAGGAAACTAGTGTGAAGAAAAATGTGAAATATTAGATATGTAAATGTGTTATAGAAACCATGTGAAACTAAATCTGAAACCAAGTGAATTCAGAAAATGCATGTTATTATTCTCATGTTTATGTGTGCAAGAGTGTTTAGAATCCATGTTAGGAGCAACAAATGAGTATGTGAGTAAAATGGCATGATGGATTGTTCATGTGTTATGTTTAAGCAACGTTGTAGCTTTCATGTGTAGGTTTATAGTCATTGGACCATGTGAAACCAGCAACCTAAAGCATGATAAAAAGTTATGTATGTACTTAAGAACATGTGGAATCCATGCAAATTATGTTCCCGTTCATGTATGTAAATTGTTCATGTCAATAGCTCTCACGTTTTGATTAAAGTCTCATGAGTGAATTGAATAGAGACCATGTGATAGGTGAATGTTATTTTTGAAATCTGAAAGCATGCGTTATGTATAAAATTGTAGAACCTTCATGATAGGTTGAAAACTTAAATGGACTAGCATGCTATGTGTTGCAAATAGTAATGTGCGTGTAGAAACCACTAGGACTTGTACGTGTATATCATGCATAGTGTTACTTGCTGAGTCACTGGACTCACTCCTTGCTTCGGCGTATAGGTATAGTTGGTGACATAGTACCCTCGGAGGAGGCAGCAGAGACGGACTCCGAGCGTGGAGACTAGCCAGTTTTTGAGATCTTTGTGATTGTGTACTTCATAGTATGTACTTGAACATTGTATTAGAATTATCATTAAAAGAATGTAATATGTGGACATTTTGTATCTCTATTTCAGCAAATTAAATCAGGTGAATTTTAGTTCCTTTTTGCAAATTGTAAACTGCATGTATGTTTAATGTGGATGATGAATGAATGGAGATAGTTCTCTTTTACTTCCGCTACTCTGTTACATATATTCGCGTGTATCTCAGCTGTTTGTATCGTTGGGTAAATGTCCCACTGTGGCAGGCAGCACTCGCTATACCGACGTGGGTTGGTATAACCGTACCGGTATAATGAGGGCCGTCACACCATGCGTTAGATGCATGCATAGGATCTTTCGAATTCACATCTAATTAACTTGTTCACACACTCCTATTGCACAACTCACTCAATCTCTCTTCAGATCTGTGAAATTCGTTTTCAAATTGTCTCTGATTCAAAGAGTTTTTCTAAATTGGCTAAGCTTCCGCAATAGTTGGCCTAGATCTATTCAACCCCCCTTCTAGATCTTGTCCACATCATTTCTCGATCCTACAAACATTGATAGACCATTTTCTTTTTATAGCCAGAAAATGAGCTGACTTGGTAAGCCGATCAATTATTACCCATATAGGATTATATCCTCAACGAGTCTTGGGTAATCCCATAACAATGTTCATGTCCACGCTATCCCATTTCCATTCGGGTACTTCCAAAGGCTTTAATTTTCCTGTTGGTTTTTGATGCTCAGCCTTAACCTTCTGACAGGACAAGCATTTAGCTACAAAAAATGCTTCTTTTTTTTTAATTAAAAGAGGTCCTTAGGTTGTCCAACTAGGAGAGTGCACCCTCTCCGAGAGGGGGAGAATGAACCCACTCCACCAGTGAGATCACCTAGGCCAAAAATATATAAATAATGGCAGCATACAAGTGCAAAGGGGCATACCCCTGTCAGACAAGTCTAAAATTAAAAAGGCCAGTTTTATCCAAAATAACCAGCCCCATACAGGAAAACGGTAGATTATGAGACCCCCAGAAAACATCATTATGCATGGAGAAAACAACATGATTGGCCACCTGGTTGGTTTCCCAGAAGACATGGGAAATCTGAAGAGAGTCTTTACCTAACATATTCCTCACAACCCGCCACCACCTATAGGTACTCCAAGATAAACATTTTTCCTTCCAGGAGGAGTTGACCAGCGATAGAGAATCAAAATGAATGATAGAGAGGCGGAAAAATAAAAAACTCGTCAGTCGGAGGCCATCACATAACACACGAGTTTCAGCAAGAATACTGTTTCCAACACCATAGAAGTGTGCAAAAGTGACCGGAACATTACCATGTCTATCCCGGATAAAACCACCACCTCCACAATGCCTAGGATTTTCTTCAAAAGCTCCGTCAACATTCAAGCAAAAATCATCCATAGGAGGAATCCAGTGGATTAGCTTCGGCTGCTTAGTAGTAAAATGAGGGACAAAGCCAAAGTCATCTAGAATCTACAGCTTTTTAGGAGAAGGAGCAATCTTAAAAGAAACTTTGCTCAGGGAAAAGGAGATCTTATCTTTAATGTTTCTGATTATCTCACTTACCCAGATCGTCTTAGAATTAGACCTTGCTGAGCACCAGCTCTTCCAAATTTCCCACATCATAAGGAGGAGGCAGTAGATGGAAATGAAACTGAAAGGAGAGCGAATGTTAGAGTTTGATATGAAACCACAAAGTCTTGTTGTAATTTGACTGTGTAAATGGATCCTAGAACTGATTAGCGGCTGGAACCAGCGCCAAAGCACAACAACAATTTCACTCTTGATAAACAGATGGTTAAGGTCTTCTAACTGTGGGGATCTACAACAAAAGCACTTCGAAACCATAGGAATTCCACTGTCCGAGATTCTACTATCCACAGGCACCGCTTTGTTCAAAATTTTCCAACCAAACACAGACACTCTATGATAAAAGGAATGCTGCCAAATTTTAAGAAGAGCGGGTCTCCAAACCCCAACGTCCCTAACCAAGTTTTATGCAGCCCTGGTAGTAAAAGAATCGTTAGAAGCTGTAGCCCAAACACACTTGTCCTCTTCCTCTGTCAGCTCCAAACTATGTAAGAAGACTCCAGAAGTAAGGGATCTCAAAGGATGGTAATCATCAAGCACTACCTCCTGAAAAGAGATAACACGACCCTCAAAAGGACCTTGGAGCATACCAGACAACGGTTTGTCTCCAATCCAAACAACCTTTAAAATATCGATCTTATCACCCTTCCCATGAATCCATCTAGTATTCTCCTGAATAATTCTATCTGCTGCCATGCTAACACACTTAGGCATCCAAGGAATATGAGCATAACAGCCTGATTGAAACCGTCTTCTAGCATAAGAATCCCATAAGAAACTGCCATGTCGGACATTCCATAATTGCTTAATTGCAAGGGAAATCTGAACATGATTCAAGTTACAAACACCCATACCACCTTCCTCCTTAGGGCATTGAATTATTTGCCAGGCAACCCAATGGCGACGATGAGACCCATCCGAGCCATTCCAAAAGAATGATGTAGAAGACTTTTCAATGTAAGAAATAACAGACTTCGGAATAGAAGAAGCTGCCGCCAGGTAGACTGGAATGGAAGAAATAACAGAATTAATCAACGTCACCCGGCTAGCTTGGGAGATCAACTTTGATTTCCAACTCTCCAATTTAGGATTAACTTTATCTATCAGAGGTTTATAATCGACGGCCAAAACCCTGCCTGGTCTCAAAGGAATGGCCAGATAAGTGATAGGACCACACTACCTCATGTACCCAGCAGCCTCTTTGATTCTATTAATAATACAAGAAGGAGTCTTTGCAGAAACCATGAAGAAACTCTTACTAGAATTGATGTTCTGGCCTGAGGACTGAGCATACTCCTTCAAAAAATGCATTAGTCTTCTAACATTATTGATGCCACCATTCAGAAAAATCAGGGTATCATCCGCACAAAGAAGATGTGATGGGGGCGGACACCCTCTAGGACCAGCGTATGGTCTTTGATGACCCATAGAAACCAAGTGCTTTAGACCTCTGCTAAGAGCTTCATCCATGATGATGAAAAGCGCAGGAGTAATCGGATCACCTTGCCTTAAGCCCCTTGTAGACTTAAAATAGCTAACTGAGGAGCCAATGAAAAGAACATAAAACTGGCAGTTGGACAACATCATACCGATATAAGAAACAAACCTGGAAGGGAAGCTAAACATCTTAAGAACAGCAAATAAAAAATCCCATTCCACACTGTCATAAGCTTTCCTAATGTCCAACATAAATATAGCATTGCCCCCTCTAACTTTCCTACCAATATCCCTAACAAGTTGTATGGAAAGAGAAACATTATCCAAGATGAACCTCCCTTTCTCAAAGGCGCCTTGCTCCTTAGAAATAATACCAGGAAGAATAGTAACCAGCCTATCACATAAAATCCTCGAAACAATCTTGTAGCAAAAGTTGCAAAGGCTAACAGGTCTGAAATCATTGAAGGACGCTGGATGAAGTTTCTTTGGAATGAGGGCAATTAAAGAAGACGTAACCCCTCTAGGAAAAGGATAGCCCTGGAAAAAACCAATAACCGCTGCATAAACGTCATGTTGGACTATATCACAACAAGAAGTGAAGAAATGACCAGTAAACCCATCTGGCCCAGGAGAACTATTGGCATTTAAATTCCACACCGCACTCATTAAATTTCCAATGTCTTTCTTTATATTGCACCACCAAAAATTTCTCTTGAGATCTTGGTACGTCTTGACAGTTCCTGGGTGTATGGTGTAATAAGTTTGGTGTGCTTCCTCTAGTATTTACTTCTTAATTATTTAATCGTCTGGCACACATAATCTCATTCGAAATCGAATACTCCCTTGAACGTCAATACAAAAATCAGGTTTAGAATTCAAGTTCTCTTTGATCTCTAACAACATGGGATCATTGTCTTCTTGTGCTTTGATTTGCATCTAAAGGTTAGATTGAACTTTCATGTTTAGAATTCTTCTAAAAGTCTCCATTATTTAACCATCAAACATGCCATATGAGCCACAAGGTTTCTACTAAGAGCATCAACAACAGTGTTGCCCTTTCCAAGGTGGTACTTAATTTTAAAGTCATAATCCATGATAAATTCCAACCACCTTCTCTGCCTCGTGTTCAGTTCATTTTTTGTGAAAATAGGTATTTCAAGCTTTAATGATCGAAGTATACAATTAATTGATTCTCGTAATGATAATGTATCCACAGCTTCAGGGCAAAATCACTACCACAAGTTCCAAGTCATGAACTAGATAGTTGCTCCCGTGATTCCACAACTGTCTGGATGCATATGCAATGACATTTCCTTCCTGTATTAGAACACATCCTAGTCCGATGTTTGAAGCATCTGTGTAAACCTTAAAACTTCTTCCCACTATGGGTAAAGTTAAGACTGGTGCAGAGGTCAGAGATTCCTTCAATCTCCGAAAGGTGCACTCACATTCATTGCTCTATACAAAGGGTACTTCCTTTCGAGTTAGCAGCATAAGTGGTGCAGAAATTCTAGAGAAGTTTTTGACAAATCGGTGGTAGTAACTAGCCATACCAAAAAAACTACGGATTTTAGTAAGAGTGTGAGGTTGTTGCCAATGCTGATGGCTTAAACCTTGGAATATAACTTATGATCTCCTAATAATTGTAGGGCAATTTGCAGGTGTGCCTTATGCTCTTTTACACTTTCGATTAAACCAAGATGTCGTCAATAAATACAATGATAAACTAATCTAAGTGTAGTCTGAAAATATCGTTCATTAATCGCTTGAATGCAGCAGAGGCATTAGTCAATCCAAATGGCATAACAACAAATTCATAATGCCCATACCTGCTACAGAAAGCCGTCTTGTGGATATCTTCATCCTAAATTCTCAATTGGTGATATCCTGACCTGAGATCAATTTTTGAGAAATATTGGGCTCCTGATAACTGATCCAAGAAATCATCAATCTGGGGAAGTGGATATTTATTCTTTATTGTGAGCTGATTTAGTTGTCCATAATCTATACATAATTGTAAGGTTCCGTCCTTCTTCCTGACAAATAGGACTGGAGCACCCTTGGGAGATGTACTTGGTAGGATGAACCCTCTATCAATCAATTCCATGAGTTGTCTTTTTAATTCTTTCAATTCTTCTACAAACATTCTATATGGTTCTCGAGAGACTTGTGTAGCTTAAGGAACTAATTCAATGGTGAAGTTTAGTTCTCTACTAGGAGGTAAACCAGGCAGTTCTTCAGGAAATACATCAGGAAAATCTCGAGCTATGGGAACATGTTCCAAACCCGTGACATTCTGATTTATCGTTATCGCTGATGCTAAGTAACCTTCACATCCATTCTTCACCAGGCTATATGCTTTAACTGTAGATATGAGTGGTATACCCTGTGTACGAGGATTCTAGAAACTTACTAGTGGAATTTCCTTGTTCCCAGAGGTTATCTGCCTAGAATGGCAATCCAATCCAATCTGATGTTTGGATAGCTAATCAGCCCCAAGGATTAAATTGTAATCCCACACAGCCAAACATATTAAATTTCCCAAAAAAAATTCTCCTTCAATTACTATTGAACTAGTGGGGCAATAGCAGTTAAGTTCTTTTATCTTACTAAGAGGCGTATCAACCTCTATTTTTTTTGGTAGTGGCATTGGATGTACTCAAAATGATTCAAGAATTTCTCCTACAGTGTGCCTTAGATAGGAGAAGGCAATCAGAAATTCGATGTTGATCGGTTCCATAGCAAAGACAAGCTCCTAGCCTCTTCCAGCAATTCTCTACTTTATGCCCACAGAGGTGGCAGTAATGACAAATGTCTTTAACTTCAGTCACAACATTTCCTGCGTTCTTGATAGATTGTTGAGGTCTAGATGCATTCTCTGCCTCAAACTTCCTTTTACATTCCTTGACTATATAGCATCCAATGGCTTTTCCTGAAATTTTCTCTACCATTTCTATGGTTGATTCAAAGGCTAAAGCTCATTTAACCATCTCAGCATAAGTGGTAATCAAATGAGGGGTTAGCTGAGTGATAAAAAGTGGGCGTAAACCATTCTGGAACTTCTTTGCTTTCAACTTTTTTGTGGCGATCAAGTGAGGGGCATACCTTGACAATCGAGCAAATTGTGCATCATACTCAGCTACTGTCATAATATTTCCTGCCTTCTTGATAGATTGTTGAGGTCTAAATGCATTCCCTGCCTCAAACTTCCTTTTACGTTCCTTGACTATATAGCATCCAATGGCTTTTCCTAAAATTTTCTCTACCATTTCTATGGCTGATTCAAAGGCTAAAGCTCGTTTAACCATCTCAGCATAAGTGGTAATCAAATGAGGGGTTAGCTGAGTGATAAAAAGTGGGTGTAAACCATTTTGGAACCTCTTTGCTTTCAACTTTTTTGTGCCGATCAAGTGAGGGGCATACCTTGGCAATCGAGCAAATTGTGCTTCATACTCAGCTACTGATAAACCTCACTATTTCATGTCAATAAATTCCATTGCTTTCTTTTCTTATACTACCTCAGAGAAATACTATCCGTTGAATAGCTCAACAAACTCCTCCCAGGATAATCGATCTACATCTCCTATGGTACCCTTCATGGTTTTCCACCAAGCTCGAGCATCCTTATTCAATTGAAATGTAGATAAGCAGACTTTATTCTCCTCCTGGCACCTGATAGCTTTAAAAATTCTTGTGATTTCCTTGACCCAATTCTCAACCTCATCTAGGTCGGTACTTCCAGAGAAATGCGGGGGATTTAGACTGTGAAACTCCTTAAAGATGTTGGTTTCGTTGTGTGAGTTGCTTTGGGCTAACATTTTTAGTGCTCACATTAGGCTCTGAACCGTATTCCTCATCCTCCTCCATGCTTCACCTCTTCATTCCATAATTAGAGCTCTGAGATATTCAAACACCACAAGTTGTTATTTCAAACCAAGACTATGAATTTTGCATATATTAGAGATTCTATTATAAACTATACTCCATACATGCCTTTTGTTAATAGGCTAGAGTTTACATTAATTTCCAAAACGAGAAACCTCCCTCCATAACATCTTAACACTTCCACAAAAGTTAGCTATCGACAATAATTTTATTCCATAAGGAAGGGTTACAAAAGGATGAGTCCTAAGGTTCCATTTTGATTTACTAACGAGTAGTGGACCCAGAAGGCTGATTTTATGCGTCCTCCTGCTTGAAATATAGTTCCCTAGTAGCTTCGGTCATGACGTCCCTATATACATCCATTTTGTCGTGGCCATCCTTTAAATTGTCTAATTTACCAATGACCATAGTCATGGCTGCTAGGGATGTAGGGGGGTTTCCTGCCAGGAATGTGTAGGACCATATGAGCAAGGTGAATAGATCTAGAAAGGGGGGGGGGGGGGGTGAATAGATCTAACACCACTCACAACGGAAGCTTGAGTAATTTAAAAATTACTTCAGATTGTAACACAATTCAGTGAAAAATCATACTGATCTGATGTGAGTCTGCGCATTTGATGTGTGAGACAATTAGACAAATAGTATGTGAGTGATCCCTATGCATACATCTATCGAAGAGATGGTTAAGTAAACCACAATGCACAAAGACTTTTAAGGCGGTTCGGAGATCACAATATGTGATTCCTACATCCACCCCTCACCACTATGAGGTTTAAACCAAACACTATCTTGTAAAAGAGATACAACACACACACACACACACACACACACACACACTTAAAAGAACGATGGCGCAGTCCATACACTTGAGCAAACCACTGAAGGCACACACACGATCAGACACACTCTATGATAGAGATTAATCTACATAGAACGCTTGTGCAAATCAATCAACTCTAAGAAACACACACATATATGAAGAACCTTTGCCTATGCTCTCCTCTATTAGAGAACAACTGGACTTCAATGAAGTTCAAAGATCTAGACACTTCTCCTTTAAGATTGGATCTCCAAATCAGGAAGAAGAACAAAGGATTCATGGGCTTCTTCTCTTCTTCTTCTTCTTATTCTTAGTGGTGATGTTATGCTTCTCTTTCTGAGCTCTGTAGTTTCCCGCTCCTTTCCACACACCTCTATTTTACCGTTGCTCCTGGACGCACTTGTCACAAAGGACAAGGACCTATTTATAGCTAGATGCCCAAACCTCGTACCTTGGGTTTTGTGTACCTCAAGTAACACACGTACCAGTCACATGACATCCTACACAGATGGCATCTTTAGTTATTCAAGGGAGAAAGGCAATTGATGTTAAAGTTGATTAATAAAGCAATCTATGTTCAGACAGTCGACGTTTAAACATGAGGTAATCGATGTCTAATATGAACTATCATGAAGTAATCAATCTGTAGAAAATTGATGTTTAAACATAAGGTAATCGATGTCTAACTTGAACTATCATGAAGTAATCAATGTGTAGACAGTTGATGTTTAAACATGACGTAATCGATGTTTAACATGAACTATCATGAAGTAATTGATGTGTAGACAGTCGATGTTTAAACATGAAGTAATCGATGTCTAACAAGAATTATCATGAAGTAATCGATGTGTAGATAGTCGATGTTTAAACGTGAAGTAATCGATGTCTAACATGAAGTAATCGATGTATAGACAGTCGATGTTTAAAGATGAAGTAATCGATGTCTAACATGAAGTAATCATTGTGTAGACAGTCGATGTTTAAGCATAAGGTAATCGATGTTTGATCGACTGTCAAATTATAACATGAATGTACGAAGCTCAGCACTTCGACTGACAAGGTGTAAAAGTGAACATCGAAAGTCACAGTGACAAATGTGTCTTGATCAGTCGAAGTGACTTCGTTATATCCAAAGTTCCACTTCATCATATCTGAAGTCCAGCTTCGTATATGATGAAGTTACACTTCGTCTGACAAAGAGCAATTGAGTACATGTGAAGTTAGTGAAGAATTTAGTCTTAATCAGTTGAAGTGACTTCATCAGATCCAAAGGTTAGCTTCATATATGACGAAGTTCTACTTCGTCATATCCGTAGTCCATCTTTGTATATGATGATGTTCTGCTTCGACTGACTGCGACTGAAACTATACAACTGATGTCTGTGCTTAGGCTGACTATGAACAAAATTGAAGATCTGATGTTCATTTGAACATGATGTCAAAGTGACCAGTCAATTTAGACCTGTAAACACGAATCAAATGAATTGCAACATGAAAGCACTTAAGTTTATCAACAAACCAATGATATTATGATGACAACAAGATGAGCCATGACTATGTCAGTATCAAAACATATCAAATAAATCATCATCAAAACAATAATTATGGTCATTCACAAAACCATAACTCAACATTTCCCCCCTTTTTGATGATGACAAAATATTCTAAACAATCTCAACCAATTGAAATTTCTCCCCTTTTCTGACAACAACAAAAGACACTCTCTCCCCCTTAATGAAGGACAAGTATAGTGACTCTCATGGAAAAATCACTCTTCCCCTGTGATGGTAGCAATGGTGTAAATGAAAAGATGAGAGCACACACATGTGATACCAAGAAGAAGCAATAGGTGGAGATCAAAGTATGAGTGACATGAAAGCAAGGAAAGGAATTGGGAGATGAATGTATCAAAAATGATCAGAATCAATGAGATCTTAGATATTAAAATATGAGAGGGAAATTATTGTGTTTTCGGATTGGGTAACAGAGTTTAATAGCAAAGACACATCCAATCACAGCATATGTCAAAGTTTTAATGATCTGAATACATTTAAATAGATGAAGGAAATGTGATTGAAGGTGACCTATATGAGTTCACAAAAGTATTTATCACATGAGTTTAGAAGCTAAATATTTAACATAATGTAGAATAATAATTCTAATGTGAGACCCTCGAATTTTGTTCATATTATATTATGTGCATGTGGTATTTACTTATTTATGTACATAGTGTGTGTATTAATTTATGCATATTATAATTATTTAGTTACTTATATGCATAGATATGTATAAATATATATATTTGTCTATGTGAATATAGGTGTTTAGCTAATTTTGTACATATTGTACTTATTTAAATCCTATGCATATTGTATTTAAATAATGTTGTGCATATAATATCTAATTATTAATGTGCATATTGTATTTATTTATTCCGTGCATATTGTATATAATTATGCTGTGTACATATGTATATATATATATATGTTTATTCTGTGCATATGATATCTATTTATTTTCTGTACACATTAAATTATTTATGGTGTATATGTATATCTGTGTTCTGGCCGAATTGTCAGTTAACGTCAACACACATTGACGATAATTGCATGTTGACGGCAACAAGTGTGCCGTTGATTGCATGGCTAGGTAAGGTTGACGTCCAGATCGATGGACGCTGACTCTCCTTTAGCGGCAGCAAATGTTGACTTCTATTTCCCAATTAAGTTGCGATTCCAGATCTAGAAATGGCTATGTTTCTTGCGGTTCTTGTTTAGGAAACCTAGCTCTAACGGTAGGAGACTTAACCTAATGCATACCCCAACCCCTAAGCTCTATAAAAAACCCCTACTTTGGCGAGATTAGGTCTTTTTTGGCTTAAGGAAAAACTAGGGTTTTCTGTGGAGAAACCTGATGTTTGCAAGCTTGATTCGACAGATTTGGGAGGTTTTCTGGAGATCTGCATCAAATGGGAGAAACTCTAAGCATTGGGGAATCATCATCGACCCCGGAGATCCATCTACATCGGCAAAAAGATCGGATTCAGGAGGAGATTTGTGCACCTTGTTGGCTTGGCCGAGGAGGGCTTCACCAATGAAATTAGATCTCCTTGGATTTATTTTCAGGCAAGTAATCGAGGGATTTCATCCCTGCACATATCCTTTAGGTCCTAGGATTTTCTTGGAATTTATCTCGTATCCTGGAACCCCGATTCGTCATGTCATATGTGTGTTGTTTGCACTTCTGTAGATAGGAGATTGACGGCCACTTGTGTGCCATCAAGATCCAGAGTTGGCGGCAACATAGTGTGTCGTTAACCCTGGTTGGCGGCAACACCTTTGCCGTCAAGTTCTTCAGGTCTTTCAGAGTAACTATTTTGATCTCCGTGCTATGTTTGTCAAATTTTTGGATATATGTGCATGTTGTAAAATTAGTGACTAGTTAGGTACGAACTGTAGATCATATCATGAGGATTTGTTAATTTTATCAACATAATATAAATTAGGGTAATTTTTGAAATTGAAAAATGAGCATGATCTACTTGTGTTTAATTCTAAATAAATTGATTCGTTGCAAGTTAGGGTTTCATAAATTTTATATGATCATATGATTACTGTCTTCAGGTTTTGGAACTGTTAGGTATGACTGTTTTGCTGTGAACCATGCTTAAATGAATTTCTCGATAAATCTACATGAAACCTATTTTATTTGTTAAAATTTTCTTTACTTTTTCGAAAAATCTGAAAATTTATATATGTGATATTTAACCTGTGTGAAGCTTGTGATAAAAATTTCATGTTGTATTGACAACAATAGGTACTATATCAATTTAACAAGGGCAATTGACCATGTTTGACGTGTTAATTTTAATCATGTGGAATTATGTGATTAGCAACATGATTAGGACTTTGTTATGACCTAATTATCACTGTGAACAGTAACATCATGTTCTGTAAAATGAAGCATGAGTAATTATTTAAAAGTGCATGTAAATGTGTTAAATAGTGTATGTGAATTATGTAAACAATGTGATAAAATGTGATAATATGTAAAATTATGCCGATATTGACACCGCTACCATAGAGGGCTGTGGTGTCCTACTATAGTAAAGTCCCTATGCGAAGGCTCAATGTGTATGTTTTACCCTATGGGCATTAGGATGAAATCCTGGAGGTGGACAAGTATCACTGGTTAGGGTGGAGAGGGCTTCTCCCGGTCTACGCAGTACCAAGATTCATCACTGCATTGCCTAGGTGGCAGATGTGTGTTATGTGTTATGTGTGCCCTTCTTATGGTGGTTAGGACTATGTGTCACGGTAAATTAAGTATAAAAATGTGAATGATGTGTAAAGTGACATGTGAATGTGGCACGTGATAAGTGCAAGTGATGTGACATGTGAATATGCTAGTGAAAACTATGTGAAATCATGTGTAAATGAGAGTGAATGTAAATGAGAGAGTAAATGTATGTGAAAACCAAGGTAAAAATGCATAAGTTCATGTTATACATGTGTTAATGTAACTTATGTTAATTGTGATCTCATGTTTGGTATCATGATGTATAGTTTAATATAATTCATGTGCTAGTGTCATGTGAACATGATAATTTTACATTAAAACAAAAATCTAAATGTGTGGAAAAGTGCTATAGTTGCATGTGAAATTGGTTAGATATCATGTTAGGAGTGTTAGTTACCATGTACATATTTCCATGATGAAATTTCGTATAATTGTGAAATGATTTGAATAAAGTTTGAAACCTTGAATCATGTTAGACATACTGTGTAGGAAACATGCTGTAGGTCATTCATGGATATATGCTTATTTTAAGAATGTGATTGATATACATTGTGATTTGCAACATGAATCAAGTTACTTATCATGTATAGAAAGCATGTATGGGTTGTTTATGTATAATTGTTAATTTAATATGAAGCATGTATCATGTACTTCCTTATTGTTTAATAGTTAATCATGTGTGTGATATGTGTAAGAATGTTATCTTTAGATTGATTGCTGGGTCTCTTTAGAAGACTCATACTTGCTTCGGCGTACAGGTGGGACAGGTGTCCCCGTACTTGAGGAAGCCATAGGGAGGAGCGACATAGAGCGAGAAGAGTAGCTGCTTGTGGACATTGATAAATAGTTTGCTTTATTTCATAGTATGTAATAATGAAATTCATATGGACAATGTGATAGACAATGTATTTCATTTGGAATTGTAATAATGTGGACATTATTATTTCTTTCATTGCTATATAGAATGTAGAATGTGTGGATGATGACGGGATAAGAATTACATTTTATTTCCACTGTATTTTCATTGTTATTGATGTACATATAAACCTAATTTATAGTGTTGGGTAAATATCCCACTGTGATGATGTTCTTTGTACCGACGTGGATTGGTATAATCGTACCGATATAAAGAGGGTCGTTACATCTAAACTCAATTATCATGATCTTCATCTAGGTCAATGCACATGTTGTTCTTTTTATACTTTGAATTTTGTTATCATTTTGTGAGAGAGAATACAAGAATAAATTGGTCAAATCACACCTTTCGGTGCAAGAGGTCACATTTACTCAATGCAATATCCCCTGATTACTCAGTGGTGTAACCTTCTTTACCTTATACAGAGTTGAAAATATTTGTTTATCACCTTTTGATGCAAGCCAAACACTTGGTTAGGTGAAATGAGCATGGTTAATGAATGATAAAATGAAGTTTTCATTGCTCTATTTCTTTGGCTAGAAAGAATCTCATCAATATGAAGTTCAATCACCCTATTTCTTTGGCTCAAGCTGATATTCTTCAGGTTTTTAATGTTCAAGCTGATATTACTTTAAGAGTTCCTATTATGGTCTGATGGATTCCCCCTGTGAACAACTACAGTCTTAATGTGGATGGTGCATGTAAAGGTAACTCGGGTATTTGTGGTGAAGGTGGCTACTTCAGAAATCAAAACAACGATTTTGTCTGTGGTTTTGCATTATTTTATGGCACTGGGAATAGTATTATTGCAGAGACCAGAGCTATTCATGATGGACTTAGATTGGCGCTGGAAAGACATCTTAATGTTGCTGTTTTGTATTTGGATTCGGCTATTCTTGTCAGGACAATCACTGAAGGTAAGTTACCCCACGGGGTAGTCTTCCCTTGGTGGCGGGGTATATGTCACATGTTACAGATCCTCAAACCAAAGATAGCGCATACCGTTTGTGAGGGTAATCAGGTGGCTGATGCCCTTGCTTCTCTGGCTTATGGTTTTGATAGGAACTCAGTGTTCTTATCACTTGGTGATTTACCTCTTGCTGTCAGGGGTGCTTTAATCATTGACAAAGCTGGGCTTCCTAGTTTCAGGCAGAGCTACTAGATGTCCTTTTTTTTTTTTTTCTGTTTGCTTGTTGGAGTTTGGGTGTATGTGGTTTTTCTTCTTTGGGTGGTGTATCTATTTGGCGCCGGGTGTATCTTGCAATTTTCATAAATAATTTTTTTGTCCTTTGGTTGATCGCCTGGTGGAGTGAGAACATCCTTTCCCTCTGGGTTCGGGTGTATTCTCCTGGTTGCTGACCCATTCGACCATTGATTAAAAAAAAAGTTTTCATTGCTCTGTTTGTATCTCTTCATTTTTTGAACATTATTTATAATTTTTTTTTTTTAGGAATAGATTTACATTGACTATAATAAGAATTATCATGAGTAAAGAATGATTATTCTTAACATGCATTTCATCGTCATCAGATTCAAATGATTCAGAAATATTAATCTCTTTTTTTGTCTTTTCCACTTGTGGAGGCTTTGAGAGTAGATGGTTTGGATTTTAGCATATGTTCTAAAGTTCGTTTCAAATTTATTTCATATGTCATCAGTGATCCTATAAGCTCATCCAGAGAGATTTTGGATAAGTCCTTAGAATCCTCAATGACAGTTGCCTTTGCATGCCATGCATGAGATAAGGATCGAATGATTTTTCTTACCAGCTCAGCATCAGTGTAATCCTTACCTAATCCTTTCAGTCTATTAACAATTACCATTAACCTAGCAAACATTTCAGATATGGATTCATCAGACTTCATGGTAAACATTCATAATTAGAAATCAACAAATTGGCCCTAGTTTCTTTAACTTGTGATGGTCCCTCATACATCAATTGAAGTTTGTCCCACATTTCCTTTGCAGAGGAGCACATGGATACTCTAACATATTCTTGGGGATGAATTGCACATTGAAGCATGTCCATAGCACTAAATTTTAATGTACCCCATCTTATTTGCTTTCTAGTCCATGTATCCTCATCGCCAGTGATTTCATAAGGGCCTTTTTCAACAATCATCTTGATTTCATAATTCTAGGTTCTAACATAAACTTGCATGCGATTTTTCCAATAAGAGTAATCAGATCCAACAAAATATGATGGTCTATTGATAGAATGACCCACTACTACAAAACCTCAAGAATCCAAAGGTCAAGTAAGAGACAATCAATGAGCAAGCAGACAATTCACACAAATAGAGCACATAGATCAAACAGAAGAAATCAAATCAGATTAGAATCAGATAATAATCCGGTCTGATACCAATTGTAGGACTGTATGAGCAGGATGAATAGATCTAGAGGTGGAGGGGGGTTGAATAGATCTAACACGGTCACATCGGAAGCTTGAGTAATTTAAAAATTACTTCATATTGTAACACAATTTAGTGAAAAATCATATTGATCGGATTTGAGTGTGTGCAATTGATGTGTGAGACAATTAGACAAATAGTGTGTGAGCGATCCCTATGTTTACATCTATCAAAGACATGATTAAACAAACCACAATGCACAGAGATTTTTAAGGTGGTTTGGAGATCAGAATAAGTGATTCCTACATCCACCCCTCACCAATGTGAGGATTAAACCACACACTATCTAGTAAAAGAGATACAACACACACACACTTAAGAGCACAACGGCTCAGTCCGCACACTTGAGCAAACCACTGAAGGCACACAGACACGATCAGACACACTCTTTGAGATTAAACTTCATAGAACGCCTGTCCAAATCAATCAACTCTCCAAAACACACACACATATGAAGAACCTTTTCCTGTGCTCTCCTCTGTTAGGGAACAACTGGACTTCAATGAAGTTCGAAGATCTAGACACTTCTCCTCTGAGATTGGATCTCCATATCAGGAAAAGAACAAAGGATTCATGAGCTACCTCTCTTCTTCTCGTTCTTCTTCTTCTTCTTCTTAGTAGCGCTGCTCTGCTCCTCTTTCTGGGCTCTGTGTTTTCCCTCTCCTTTCCACACACCTCTATTTTGCCACCACTTCTCGACACACTTGTCACAAAGGACAAGGGCTTATTTATAGCCAGATGACTAAACCTCGTACCTAGGGTTTTGGTGTACTATAAGTAAGATACGTGCCAGTCACATGACATCCTGCACTGATGGCATCTTTAGTTATTCAAGAGAAAAAGGCAATTGTTGTTCAGTCGATTAATAAAGCAATCTATGTTTAGACAGTCGATGTTTAAACATGTGGTAATCGATGCCTAACATGAACTATCATGAAGTAATCAATGTGTACACAATCGATGTTTAAGCATGAGGTAATCAATGTCTAACTTGAACTATGATGAAGTAATCAATGTGTAGATAGTTGATGTGTAAACATGAAGTAATCAATGTCTAACATGAACTATCATGAAGTAATTGATGTGTAGATAGTCGATGTTTATACATGAAGTAATCAATGTCTAACATGAACTATCATGAAGTAATCGATGTGTAGACAGTCGATGTTTAAACATGAAGTAATCGATGTCTAATATGAAGCTTAGCTTCGTATATAATGAAATTCCACTTCATCATATTCGAACTCTAGCTTCGTATATGACGAAGTTATGCTTCGACTGACTGTGACCAAAGTTGTACATCTGATGTTTGTGCTTCGGATGACTACGACCAAAAGTGAACATCCGATGTTCATTTGAACATGATGTCAAAGTGGCCGGTTAATTTAGACCTATAAACATGAATCAAATGAATTGCAACATGAAAGCACTTAAGTTTATTAACAAACCAATGATATTATGATGACAACAAGATGAGCCATGACTATGTCGGCATCAAAACATATCAAATCAATCATCATCAAAACAATAGTTTTGGTTATTTACAAAACCATAACTCAACAGAATGTCGTACTGGTTAATTTTAACACTTCTTCTTTAATTCTTAGGTGGGCTTCACGTTGAGCTTGGACATAAAGCTCGATATCTTGATGTAACAGTTCCATTGCCAGCAGCAATCGTTCACGTGCATTGGTATCCATTATGTTACAGGCAACAGGTTAACCAACATAAAAGGAGATAAAGACAACTATTTATAATATTAACTTCCCAAATTTCTATCGATCTCACAGGTTATTTCCAGGTTTAGCGGAACTCAGCTCTAATACCAAATCTCTCTATCACGTCGTTCTCATTAACGATTTTTTGATATGACAGAGGATTCCAGATAAAGCAATATGGACATTGTTTATGAACATAAGACAGTGCATCAGAATAGTTCATTACATGAGTTGATAGTTTTGATTTAATATATATAACAGATTAGGTGGCAAAGTCAAAAGGGGTGGGGTTCGCTAAAATTAAAGTTCACTCGGCGCATAGTCCCCTACAGAGTCCTTCTAAGATGCCTGAAAGGAAAGTAGGGGAAAATGTGAGCAATTTTGCCCAGTGGGAATTTGCCTTCAACAATAAAATAGGGCATCAAGGTAGTATTGAAAGAAAAACATGCATGCCAGTCAATGAAGCGATACAAATTGCTATACACAGTGATACTGTAACGCAGTTAAATGATGATATTGTAACATAATTTGTCGGGATCCAAATAGTAATAAAATTCATGCCATAATACAATTCATGGAAATGTAGACTAAATTTAGCATTAGGTGGTGTCATGCCAAACACCTAGTGGAACCATTTTCGATTAGTACATTCGTGAGTTTTACGATTCAGTAATCGAATTCAGATGCTCCTCCTGGGACTGGATCGGCCCTATTTGCACAAGCATTGATCCAGTAGAGTCCGAAGACCCTAAATGTCATCATTTCCATTTCACCAATCTTTAAGTATGGTTTGGGTAGATCTCAAAATAACATTAATATTAAAGCAAGTCCAATGCAAGAGTATCATGGTAACCAGATAAGGGTAGGACTAGCAAATTGAGTTGGTCCAATGTTTAAGTAATATATAATTATATAAGAAATTTGAAAGACAAACTGGAACAAACAAGAATTTGCTTCTAGTATTTCAGAAGGAATTGGTCGACCGAAATGACAAAGTTGGTCAACCAACCTAGCTTGTAGCTCGATTCTAAATCTTACTGTGAAATCGGTAGACCAAAATGGCAAAGTCAGTTGACTGGCCAAAAGTCGATTGACTATTCTGGTCAGTTGAAGTGGGTTCCTACTGGTGGTAGAGTCAGTCGACTGGAATCACAGAATCAATCAACCGGAAAGATAGGGTCGGTCGACCAATTTCGTTATTCGGTCGATCGATTCCAAAAAAAAGTTGGATTCACACAAGTCGAAATCGCACTACTTTTTTTGGCCTGGGATTGGAATTAAACAATCAAGAATAGAAGAGCAAGGATTGTTCTATAATTGTACATAATTTTCCAGGAAAATGGTAGGTTTTAAGCTCCTTATCTCTCTTCTTTTTCTCTCTTGAGTAGGCAAGATGGAGGGGGATCAGTCGTCTGAAATAATCAGTCTGTCGACCAATTCCGGCGAGGCTTTATAGAATGCTTTTATTTCTATCTTGCAATGGAGGGATGGTGGTTAGAGGATGTTTGAGGGTTGGTGTAAGGGTTTCCTCTAACATTAGAAAGTACTCATAATATTGGGAGAGTAACAAATGAGAAGGGAGAGAAGAAGACAATGTTCCTTACAAATCAAGAAGAAGATGACCAAGAATAATACAGAGATGACCAGAAGACCGGATACCTAGTTCCAGAGTCTCCTTCACGTAGCACACCTTCCTTCCTCTTCCTCCTTACCTTCGGCAAGAGCAGTAACAAGTAGCTAGAGTTCAGGGTTCTGGGTTCTGGCTAAGGATCAACACGATCATATATATAATTTATCTAAAATGAGGGATGCTTAAATACATCAACAGATGGACGATGGTAATTATCTGGATGAGTTTCTCCTACGTATTCACTCCATGTTGCTTAGATTTTACCCGCGGTTAACACATAGGGGTGTTATTATGTGATCACTGTTACGTAGGTGAATAGTATATATATATATATATATATATATATATAATTCCCTTTTAATCCTTTCGAATCAATAAATTTTATTTACCTAGGTTGTCAATTTACGTAACCTCATGTATGCTTATCTCGAATGATTATTTTGGTAATGGCAGTGTGAGGTATACTTAATTTAATCATAAGGTTATCATGTAATAATTAAAATTTACATGACAAATTATTTTTATAAATAAAATTGAGGAGTTACAATAAACTCGTTCTTTTATGGAACTATTTAGACCTGCACTTCTCATATCCATTTGAAATAAATTAATGTTCAAAGAACATGAATATGCTAAAAGAATTATGATTGCCTCTAATCTAGCAACTGAAGCATATCTTTCATCGAAATCAATGCCTTCATTTTGTAAATATCCTTTAGCTACAAGTCCGGCCTTGTTTCTGGTGATGACTCCTGATTCATCCATTTTGTATCTGAATACGCATTTGGTTCCAATAACTAGATGGTCAGAAGGTCTAGGCACAAGAGTCCAGACCTGGCTGCGTTGAAACTAGTTAAGTTCCTCTTGCATAGCTATGATCCAAGATTCTTCTATCAGTGCATCACTAATTGTCCGACACTCAATTTTTGATAAAAATGCAATATAATCACAAAGGATGGACATAGTTCTAGTTTTTATCTTATCTTTAGGATCACCTATTATATTTTCCTTTGGGTGATCTTTGTGATTCCTTAATTCTTTGGGAAATTCTTCATGCGCTTCTTCTTCTTGTTGCAATTCTTCCAGTGGAGGTTCTTCCTTATTAAAGATCCCTGCAAAAATATGCAACATCTTATTCTTCTTCTCTTCTCATCTTAGAGGGGTTAGTCTCATCAAATAGAACATGAACAATTTTTTCAATTTCTAAAGTTTTTCTGTTAAATACTCTATATCCTCTAGGTTTTTAAATATATCATAATAGAAAACCTTCATCGCTTTTAGCATATAAGTTTCATATATTATCTTTACCATTATTCAAATAAAGCCCTTACAACCAAATGGTTGAGGATGACTAATATTTGGCTTCTTGTTCTTGTAGAGCTCATATGGTGTCTTTTTTAGTATAGGCCTGATCATGCACCTGTTGATGATGTAGTAGGCTGTATTGACTACTTCTGCCCAAAAATGCCTTGGAAGATTATATTCTGAGAGCATTGTTCTGGCCATGTCTAGTAGTGTTATGTTCTTTCTTTATACTACTCCATTTTGTTGTGGTGTTCTTGGTGTAGAAAAATTGTGTTCAATACCATTTTCTTCACAGAATCTGACAAAATCTTCATTCTTAAATTCTCCACCATGATCTGATCTAATAATGATGACTTTGTGCCTCTGGCTTTTCTATACTATTTTACTAAACTTCAGAAAATCTGAGAAAATTTCAAATTTGGCTTCTAAAAATGATACCCCAGTGAACCTTGTGTAATCATCTACAATAACATAGCCATAACATTTAGCTTCAAGACTTGCTATTCTCGCAAGTCCAAATAAGTCTATATGAATGAGTTTCAATGTTTTGAAGTAGTTATTATTATTTTGAATTGAAATTATGTCTTGTTCTGCTTTCCTTTAGCGCAAGTTGTACAGATTCTAGAATTCTTCAATTTCATCTGTGGACAACCTTCAATTAGATCATGCTTGATTAATTAATTGATTTCTGAGGTGTTGGCATGTCCTAGTCTTCTATGCCACAAATTAGACTCTTCTACTTTGGCAGTTGCAAGACATAAGTCCATTGTTAAAGCAATTTGTTGTGGCGTGATGTCACGTCCCAAAGCATGGCAGCGAAAGAATTCATTTGAGTGTTGAGACGTGAGCAGTCGACAAATAAGTCTCTAGTGAGCAATTACACATAACACAACTAATTGTGCTCATAATAAACTCAAACTCTTTATTTCATTTCAAAATGAAACGAGTACATATTCCAACTCAAATTGAGTTACAAGACTAAGACTCAAATAAAAGGGAAAAGTACATACTATCCTCACTCTTACTACAAATATTTGGTAGTCTCATTCTTAGACTATAACACTAAGACATTAAGATATCAAGACTTTGATGGGAACACTCTTCACTCTTGTTCATCCCGAGTGTAGTCTTGGTTCTCTATGTCATCAATATCTTGATCACTTGAAAGGTTGGAAAGTAGGTAATGAGCGCACTCGCCCAGTAGGATTTACATCTTCTAGCAATGATACAAGTATTTAACAGTTTAAAAGCTACAATGTATGAACATGCTATGTACAATGCGATTAAAACGACGGTAGTAACATGTGTGTAGTGTATCATGGAAGATTGTATGATCAAGGAGATGTGAAGATCAATCTAGCAAGAAGGTTGTATTCAATATCTCAAGATGAAATGAACAATGATCTAGCAAGATGGTAACCAGCAAGGACAAGATAGCATATAACAAGATTGGCCATTTCACTAGCAAGCAAGCAAGCACGCATGAGCAAGAACTTTTAACATGTAATAGTAATCAGGCACGAAGACACTAAAGTGCACCAAGGAAAGATCCACCTTGAAATGCACAATAGGACACATGTATGTGGTTATTGTATCTATCATTCAACACGCAAGTACTCCTAGTGCAGATGCAATGCCAGTAATCATTATACCCCATGGTTAACAATATATTTATGACTCTCCGTCATTGGGGCTAGATTGGAGCCCTTGGACATTCGCCATGCCCGATCTGCATCTCACTTAATTTGAAATGTAGATACCCACAGTCATTCATGGCCAGTAACAAGAGTTTAATAATGTCATGATATTCGAGATGATAGTTCAAGAGTTCAATCCGGCAACATACCGGCGTATTTTCAATTTAGTCCAAACACTTAATAATACTTTGGTCTTATGTTCAATAGAGGTGTACTCCAGAGTTAGGATGAGAAGATAAAGATCTCGTTAAGAATGTCAAGAGAAGAGAGATACGTGCACACTAACTTCCGGGTACTTCAATGGTACAACCTGCTTGTCGGCCATGTAGGAATCCATGGTTAGAGGATACTTATGAAGGCCTTGGTCAAGCGGTCACTAGTCTGGCAGAAGGAATATCCGACGGAGATTTCACCACAAGCCAAGAAGGAGCTTTCCTATCGTGCTAGAGTGTATGCGCATGCCGCACATGAGAATCACTCAAGTGCGTGTGTGAATCCGATTATGGAAACTCCGGTTATAGAAACTCCATTTATGTAGCACCCCAGAAAACTTAGTGAATTAAAAATTTTAAATAAAGGGAAATAAATAATTTCTGCATTATTAGAATAGTAGAACATACGTACCACTATCGTACGTGCAATAACATATCGGAAAATTTCATAAAAATCATAAATCAACCCCAAACATTATTCCTAAGTGTTCCACGAAGGAATTCATACAACAAAAAATCCGATTGGCCAAGTGTACGTCACAAGGTGACTAATTACCCAAATTAGGAAAGTAAATTGGAAAACCATTAACGCGGAAAAATAACATGGCCATAAATTAAATAAACATGTTGGATAGACTTCCAAAATTATGTATTGATGACCCATCATCAATATTGGGCCAATGGATCACTTTTGGCCCAAGAATAAAATGGAGCAAGAAAAATACCCAGATATTCGTTACCCTAATTGAGCTGAAAATAGGAGGAGGCAATTAGGGAAAATCCCAATGCAATTAGGCTTTCTTGGCAACCTAATTTCGTGGCTAACCATGGTGGGAGATTTCCTAAAGCCTCACACACATTATTGGAGTGAGAAATCACCAAAATATGGAAGGTGGAAGGCCAAAACTGCACCTTGCCTTTCCTTCACCCAATGAGACTTCTAAAACACACTAGATGCATATATACATGCCATGAAACCCTAGGGGACAAAAATACGCATTGTTGGGGTCATGGGAGGCTGTTCTTGAGCACCCAAAGGAGGAGGAAAATGCCCCAACTCGGAGCTTCATCCTTGTTGCGTTTTGCATCGTCCTGTGTAGAGTGCCTTTATTGGAGTCGACCAAAGGTAAGCCAAACCCTAACCAAACTATGCAAGACTTATACCTCTGGAAAGAGGGTTGGGTCTAGTTCCTAATCCCACTGGTTTGCCTATTTTTCATCTAGTAGATCGAGAGTATTAAGCATTCTCTAACAAGTGGTCTGAATGGGGACTGTCTAGAGAATGAGACTTCTTCAACCCAAAAGGTAGGTGATCTCGGGCTGAACTAATAAGTTGCACATATCTACGGATAGAGCTTCAGGTCTAGTTTGATTTTAAAGTGATTTCCCCAATTTTCATGGAGTATGTGAGTCGTATTAAGCGTTTTCCAAGAGTCGCACACTGTTAGGGCTTTTTGAGTTCTTCCTTTGTTTCATGTGAATTGAGACCAAATTAGGTCAAACACTAAACATTAATCTTCTTATAATTGATGTCCTCTACAAGTTTCATGTTTACCATTTTGACCCATGTGCTCTATATAGAGAGTTATAAGCATTGCATGAAGATCACATCTTGTTTCTCGCGTTTTCAGTTTGATGCTTGAATCGCGACCGTGATAGCTGTCATGATTCAGTCGCCTGGTATCGCATCGGCCTTAGCTGTCACAATTACCCGAAAGGCATCCACCTATGGCGACATGATTTTGCGCGCCTTGCGCCTCAAACTATGTGCTCGTTGACTTGTCAGAAGACCTCTGAAACGCGACTGCTAAGGTCGTCATGTTTCGGGGTTGTCTCTCACCCAAAGATTTTCTGTATATTTATAATAGCATTTTAAATCAATTTCTTGAATGTGATGGGGTATCCCGTCGCAATTCAATCTTAAAGGCGACCATATAGGTCGTCGCGATTTGATTTCTTCACTGTTTCGTCATGTTGCGACTATGCACTGTGTTATGAAATGTGTCTACTGTGTAGGATGTGATTTCAAAGCCGACCTGAGACTGTTTTAATGTACTGTCTAGCCTTGTTTATGCAAGTTATTGTGTTGCATCATGTCATATAGCTATATAATGGCCTAAAAGTCATTAACCTACATGAAAATTATAAGGATATTAACATTCATTATAAGTGTAAATGATTGATTGTATGTGTCCATGTGATTGTTACATGCTATGATTTAAATCCATCTTGTCCATAAAATTGAGAAGTGATTATATGTTAAAAGAACTGCAACCATGTGATAGAATTAAATGTCATACATGTCATGCATGTTTGTTAATTGCTTTCTGTCTTAGTTTAACCAGTGGATTGTGGATTGAGACACGCTCTACACATCACTTTGCACAATAGACAGGCTTTCTTGGGGACTTGGAAGATCTCTGTTGGTCATTCCCTCTCAATAGACTAGCAACCTTTTCTCTAAGACCTCCGTAAATCTCCGTACTTCATGGATTTTCTCATGAAGACCGAGTTGGTTGTACCAATGAAGTACCCAGAAGATAGAATGCACTTCTCTTCTTATCTACTTCTCGTGAGAGTGATTTGATAACATTGAAACCAAGCCATTAAATGTAAAGATTGAACTAATAAGAATAAGTCGTTATGCTGTCGAGATTGATTTGGATCATGTCCCCTTGCGTTGTTCTCTATCATCATTGACATGATCATTAGTTCATTATTGTCCATTACTTGAAAAATCATGTTGTCCATAAATGAATGAATGGAATTACTAGAAACTATTAGAACTTTGGTTCACAACTATGCCTATGCAAATAGGGCCCTGTTTAGTCCTGGGAGGGGCACCCGAAGTACTTAATCATGAGAGTATATAACCCAATTAGGTGTCTCGAAATCACCTAATTGAATGCAAGATTGATCATGATAATTTTCAAATTTGTTAGTGAATGATTGATTGATTGACAGTTATATGTTAAATGGCCAACTCTATTGTACACGTCATCATTATTGAATCCTACATGTTATTGTCCATTGGAATTCTATGGAATTCAACTTGAGAAATCTATTGCACATGCTGCATGGTATTGACTTTCCCCTACAAGTCAAGTGATCGTTTCGTTATCTATCTCATTGAAATTGTTCCATCCTACATGAGAATTGTCATACTCGTACATGTTATAGTTTGGATTTGTCGCTATCGTTATCGTCATGAACATTGCATGATAGTATTGCCATTGTTAACATGTTAATTATGTAAAGCATGGTGCACCATGAGATGTAAATCCTACTGGGCGCTAGTGCGCTCACACCAATTTTTCTTAACATTTTCAGGTGATGAATATGACACTGCAAGAAAAAATGGGTTTAGAGACCGAAATAGAGACCGATATTTTCAGTCACTGTTTGGTCACTAATTAGGACTGAAACTTATCAGTCGCTGAATAACTATTATAGTGACCGAATTTAGATCGATCACTAATCAGTAACTAATTAGTGACCGAACAGTGACTGCTAACTTTTCGGTGACTGAATTTTTCATTTTCAGAAAATGGAAGAAACTTTTTACGGCTGAATATTTTCAGCCCCTAATTGGTCACTAATTAGTGACCGATTATTTTTCAGTCACAAAATATCACGTTTTCCCGGGTATAGAAGAAAGTTTTTGTGACTGATTATTTTCGGTCACTAAACGGTCACTAATTAGTGACCGATTATGGACCGATTATTGTCAATTGCTAAAACCTTTTCGCCTGGCGCCATTATGAGAGTATTTTGGCGACCAAATTTTATCGGTCACAATTCAGTCTCTGAATTGAGACCGAATTGTGACAGATATATGGCGGTTGCAAAAGTGTGGTGGTGTTAGCGACCGAACTTGTTCGGTCGCTATTTCTTCTTTACCTTGCCTCCCCCCCTTTCACGCGATGACCACCTCTCCTCTCTCCTCTCTTCTCTCTTCCTCTCTCCCTCTCTCTCATTCGCCGATGCCGGAACCCCCTTCGCCGACGCCGGAACACCCCTCGCCGATGCCGCCACTAGTCGCAATCGCCCCTGGCACCACCCGAGCTCGTCGGCCTCCTCCGACGCCACCACGCCCGTGCCGCCGCTCTCCTGCAAGTAACCCCCCTCCTCCCCCCCCCCCCCCCCCCACCCCACCTGTCGAAAGCCCCCCACCCCTACGGCCCCCCCTCCTCCTCCTCCCCCCCCCCCACTAGACCCCCTATGCCACCCCCTCCTCTCCCCCCACCCCCCCCCCCCCACCTGCACCCACTAGAATCCCCCCCCTTCCTTGCGCGCCCTCCTCCTCCCCCCCTCCCTTGTGCGCCTCCTCCTCCCCCCCACCCTCACCCGCTGGAAGCCCCCACCCCTCGTTCCCCTGCGGCACCCTGTCCTCCTCCATCCCTCCCCTATCGCCCCCTGCTCCTCTCGTCCCCCCCCCCCCCCCCCAACCCGCCGAACCCCCCCCTGTGCCGCCTATCCTCTTCCACCCCTCCCCCCGGCGCACCCTTTTCCTCCTCCCCTCCCTTGCCCCCCCCCCCCCCCCCCCCCCCCGTCCCCTGCATCCCCTGATCCTCCTCCACCCCTCCCTGCTCCCACCCACCCTCTCTCACTCTCTCATCTCCCATGGGTGCCAGTCCTTTTCCCTCCCTCCCTTTCATCAACACTAGTAAGCACAATCACATGACTGTGGTCAATGTGCAATTTATTTTATGTAGTTTTTCCAACAAATTTTTTTATGTAGTTTTTCTATAATTTAATTTTCTGCAATTTGTTATAGCATGACAAGGTGTGGCAAATGATGGTGTGGTGGTAGAAGTAATTAACATAAGAGTGTAATGGTGGGTTAACAAATGTCTAATAAGAGATAGACTGATCATAACGATGATGATGATAATTGACAATGAGTGGTAATAATTATTTACGACCAATAACAAGATGACAACAAAGTAATGACCATTGATAGTAATTTTAATGAATAATATCATCATATGCTATTTTTAAAATGACAGTTCTTGAGGAACAACAGAACAAAAAGGGCATATTTCAGAAACAATGTGTCACCCTTTTGGCTTGCTGAAAATTAAAAATAAAGCTTTGGGGTCAATTTGTTGGAAATATGGTTCCAAGTAACACACATAGATTAGTTTGACAATTGAAGAGATCAAAACCATATGTTGCCATGCCCCATCACTCTAGCATTAGGAATACCTCAGTTTGACAGAGTTAGGGGATGTTACTTACAGACATAATTACTTACTAGGTGCCCTTGATCCAACATGTCTAGGTATACATTTTTTAAGGTGGATTACAATACAAAATTATAAAATGAGAAGTGAATAGAATGTACAACTATAGAGAAAGGTATCAAGAAACAAAAAAGTCCCCATTGTTAAAGTGGTATGGTGAAAACACAGCATATACATTTTATTTGGATAAAAACAAAATGAGATGCAAGCTAAGAGTTGATTCACTTTACATGAGATGCAACCATAAAGGATAATCAGCATATTTGTTTGATGATAACATTTTTGGGGGAAAATGAGAAACTTTACATTTTCTTTAACGGCAACAGTTATCAAAAATACCTTTGGCTGATCATCATACAATGTGCCTCCTCCTAATTATTTATAAATGGCCTTCCAAACCCCAGGCACCCACCAAATGTGACAAACATTAGACAATCCATATGATAAAGCAGTAGTCACAAATAGGAAAAAAAGGAAGATTAAATAATCAAACAAATAAATAATGCAAATACAAAGGGATTATTACTTGTAACAGTAATTTATCACCCTTGAAACATGCACCAATGGGCATTTTAGACTTCTTTATGTATTAGGTTAAATAAATAAGAGATGTGTGGGACTTGGTATGGTGAATAGCCATAAATCTATTTTATGTGTTTCTCTCTTCTGTCCTCTTCTTTCTTCTCTTCTTCTCTAGGAGATCATTTTCATTGCAGTTGCAGAGTGTATCTATAACGTTTCTCATTATCAAGGTTGAAACGAGGTTCTATGATCTAATTTGTTTTTCATTATAAGCCCTGGTTCCCGCCATTCTAAAGAATAAACTCTAAGTAACTATATACTTATTTCTTTCACAAGTGAGGAAAAAAAAACTAAACCCACACGCCATAGCAATAGCATTCTTAAACATAAGCTATGTAAAAGATGATATGACTTGCCATGGCATCCTAAATTCTACTTTGTCCTCTCCTTCTCATCAAAAAGTGAAAATACCATAATATAAATGAATATATTGATGTTTTATCCCCTATAAAGTGGGTTTTTGTTAGATCCTCTCCCCAACTCCCTTAGAGCCATGGGATAGGCGTTAGTTTAATGTGCAGAAAGTCACAATCCTCTCCCCTTCCCAACTTCCTTGGATCCATTGAGGTATACATCCCAATTTAGGGAAAAAAAATTAGTACAAACTTTTCCTTTTAGATATTAGTTTAGTTTACGTTTAATTGTTTACTTTCAGTTTAATGACTAGTATTGCACTTATTATTTTAATGTAATTGTTTAATATTGCACTTGTTTAATTGTAATATTTCTTGCAAGGTGTTGAACAACTTCAAAGGAAAAAAAAAAAGGTGCACTGGCCCAGTATTCCTGAATTTCACCTACTTACACGGCAATCAGTAGCTGATAGGAAATGATTTAGGGGAGTCAAGTTCGGAGAAATGGGGAGGGATTGCCTACTTCCCCATGGGGCCGCTGCGAACCTTCACGAGCGCCTATTCACACTCAGTGACTCTTCACAGATGTTTGGCAAACATGCATTTGTGTAGAGTTACTGAGTGTGAATAGGCGTTTGTGAAGGTTTGCAGCGGCCCATGGGCAAGTAGGCAGTCCCTCTCCATTTCTCCAAACCTGACTCCCGCAAATCTTTTCCTATCAGCTACTGGTTGCCGTGTAAGTAGGTGAAATTCTGGGAAAATCTTCTCTCTCTAGTTTCTAGAGAGAGAATCTCTGCGATTCTGCTCTCTCCCGGTTTCATCTTCTGGCCGCCGGCCCTGGGGGCTGGCGGGGGCGGTCCCTGCGCCGCCATGGCTACTATCGTCATGGCTGGCTCGGTTTTTCTTGATGGCGTTGCTGTTCCAGGAAGGCGGTCATATGCACAGATCATCTCTTCCACCAAGCCGCCGCCTTCCATCTCTATTGGTATCAAAAATCCGAATTTCACCGATTCGGGGGAGCCGGCTATTTTCTTTTCTCGAGAAGAGGTTAGTAGATCTATCCAAACGCTAAAGCATGCCTTCATAACACGCTGCCCTTATGGCCGCTGCTCTATACCGGACTTCAAGACTATCCTCTCTCAGAGATTGTCGCTCAAAGGGGACTATATTGTCAGTGTTCTCAATAATCGGCATCTTCTATTGCGTTTCGAAGAGGAAGATGATTATCTTAAAGTCATCATGCGCAGGAGTCTATATATTAAGGGCCTTTTATATAGGTTTTTCAAATGGGATCCTCAGTTTGATTTTAATGCTGACCCCACTGTTATTCCTATTTGGATCGGTCTGCCGATGTTGCCTGTTAACTATTATTATGAGGACTTTTTGAAGTCCATTGCTGGCAATATTGGTCATGTTCTGCGCATATACGAGCCCACCATGGCTCTCACGCAGACGAAGGAAGCCTTTGTTTGTGTAGATCTTGACATCTTTAAGGCCAGTCCAGAAAGGATATGGATCGGGTGTGGTGCTGAGGGTTTTTGGCAGAACATCAAATATTATGGCATCCCGGCAATCTGCTCCTTTTGTCACAAGTTGGGTCATGCTGTTTCGGATTGCAACAAGAAGAACAAAGCAGAGGAGGGGCCTCAACCCTCTCAAGCACCCTCTGTGCAGCCGATTCAGACTATTGCACCCACTAAAGCGCCTCCAAAGAAGTCTTGGCGGCAGAAGATCTCCCAGGAAGAACCTCCTCTTCTGGCATCCGGCAATAGGTTCTCCATCCTCCAAGAGGGTGCTGATGGGGCAGAGGCCAATAACGAGCCAGACTCTCACGATGATCCGCCTGTTCCGGAGGACGTTCATGCTTTGGAGGGTTTGCATGGTGGTACCGCAATCGGCGTACAGTCGCCGATTATGGAGAACACCCAGGGTGATGAACCTGGCTTGCATGGCCAGGATTCGTCACGTGGAAATCTGAGTATCGAGGATGGAGATGCTACGGAACCTATCGACATCCATTTTCATGTGACTGAGCAGGAGTCCCAGCCATCTTCTCCGGTGAGGGCGGTCGAAGAAGAAAATGCTATTTTACCAGGTTCTGACTACTCCACCTTGTTTCCTATTCCTTCAGACGATCAATTGCACAGGGCCTCAATTATCACTGAAAAGGAGAACGTTTTCATGCCTCCTATTGCTAATATGGAAACTACTCAGATCCAAAAGAGGACAGGGGCGAAAACTAGGTCCAAGACCAAAGCTGCTGGGGGGCACAATGGCTATGTTTCCTCATGAAGAGTCCCATTATTTTCTGGAATATTCAGGGCGTATCTAATACCGCCTCTAGGCGTTCTTTGCGCAGAATTGTGAATATGAATAAAGCAGATATTGTAGCAATTGCTGAACCTATGATTCCTCTGAGCCGGGCAAGTCCTTTATGTAGGTCTCTTCGCATGCAGTCCTTTGTTGGCAACTCGGGGGACGACTCCAAGTTATGGGTTTTCTGGCGTAATGTTTGCTTGCAGGTTTACTCTTCTTCCGACCAGCAAATCACTCTTTCGATTATTGATGAGCAGCAGGTTTTACTGATGGTCAGTTTTGTGTATGCTAGCTGCACTGCCTCCTCTAGACGGTGCCTTTTTGATGATCTAATTGCTCAATCTGATAATGTCAGTGTTCCATGGATTATTGGGGGCGATTTTAATTGCATCTCCACTCCCTCTGAAAAGTCTAGAGGCCGGTTTGGTAATTTGCAATCCATGGTTGATTTTAATGCTTTCATGCATGCTTCTTCTCTCCTTGATGTAGGTTTTGTTGGTTCTCCTTATACATGGGTAAATAACCGCACTGGACAGGCAGCAATCAAAGCAAGGCTGGATTGATTCCTAATGAATAGTGCTTTTGCCAACATCTACCAAGGCTTTAATGTGAAGCACCTTATTCGGTGCAACTCGGATCACTCTCCTCTTTTGGCATCTATTGTGGCGGATGTTCGTTCTCCTGCTCGGTTCATTTTTCAGGCTATGTGGACTTACCATGAGTCATTTATTGATATTATTAAGTCAACATGGAATGAGCACACTAGTTGTCATCCGAATCCCTTCACCACCTTCTTCCTTAAACATAAAGCAGTTAAGCAGGTCCTTCGTGAATGGAATAAAAGCGTTTTTGGTAATGTTGAAGAAAATGCAAAGCTCATGGAGACTGAAGTTGGGCTTATGCAGGACAACTTTGATCGCCAACCTTCTCAGGAGAACCGAGCTGCTCTCAACAAGGCTAGTGCTAATTATAAAAAAGCTTTGTTATGCCTGGATACTTTTTGGGCTCAGAAAGCTAGGATGAATTGGCTGGAACATGGGGACAGGAATTCAGATTTTTATCATGCTGTGGTGCAAGGCAACCGGCGTCGTAGCCGTATCAAAAGAATACAGGTTGATGGGGAATGGACGGAAAACCAGGAAGTTATCCAACAGGAGGGCGCCCGGTACTATCAAAATCTGATGCAGTCTTCTTCACATTCTATTGACCATTCCATCCTGGAGGTTATTCCTCATCTGATCTCTGATGATCAAAATATATCTCTTTGTGCTCCTCCTACGATGGAGGAAGTCAAGATTGCTGTTTGGAGTATGAATGGCAACAGCTCCCCTGGGCCTGATGGTTTTACTGGCCTTTTTTATACCTCCTGTTGGGAGATTATCAAAGAAGATCTCTTTAATGCTGTTTCGGGTTTCTTCAAAGGCCATGCTTTTCCAAGAGGGGTCACTGCCACCCTTATTGCTTTAATTCCCAAGAAATCTATTCCTACTTCCTTCAGTGACTTTAGACCGGTCAGTCTTTGTAATTTCTGTTATAAGATTGTGTCCCGGATTCTTTGTAGCCGAATGGAGAATATTCTGCCTGGTATTATTTCGGAGGAACAAGGAGCTTTTGTGAAAGGGAGGTTCATTCTTGATAATGTTTCTTTTGCTCGCCAGCTGGTGCGTGATGTGGATAGGAAAACTAGAGGTGGTAATGCCATTTTCAAGCTGGATATTCAGAAAGCCTATGATAGTGTGGAGTGGGATTTTTTATTTGTTGTCTTGAAAAGATTCGGCTTTGCATCCAGATTCATCTCTTATATTGGTATGCTTGTTTCCAATTGCTGGTTTTCTGTATTGATCAATGGCATGCATGCTGGTTTTTTCAAATCCACAAGAGGCCTTCGTCAAGGTGATCCAATTGCACCAGCCCTCTTCATCCTTATGGAAGAAGTGCTCAGTCGTGGTTTGAGGAGGATGGTTTCCAGCGGTCTTCTTCTGCCTTATGCCGGTCCCCGGGGATGTCCGCCTCCTTCTCATCTTCTCTATGCGGATGATAGCCTTATCTTTACCAATGGTAGCATCAACAATGTTAGGCAGCTTATGCGGTTCTTGGAGGTTTACTCCTTGTCTTCAGGTCAATTTAATAATGCTGATAAGAGCTCCTTTATGTTATCCAGGAAAGCGTCTTCAGTGCATATCCAGAGGATCCATAATTTGACAGGATATACCAATATGTCGGGTCCGCTACATTATCTTGGTGTCTCCCTTCGATCTGGTAAAATACTCACATCTGATTATAAAGTGTTGGTTGATAGAATAAATTTCACGCTGAGCAGTTGGAAGGCCAAACTTATATCTCAAGCTGGACGTATTATTCTCATTAATTCGGTTCTAGCTTCTATTCCTATCTATTTGGCTGCTGCTTCTCATCTTCCCAAAAGCATCATTCACTATATTGAGAAATGCTCTGCGGCCTTTTTCTGGAATGGAACGGATGGTTCTCGCCGACGTCATTGGGTTGCATGGGAGAAAATTCAGTGTCCAAAGGTGGAGGGAGGCTTAGGCATTCGTAATATTACTCATGTTCAATCCTCCCTGGCTGCCAAACAGATTTGGAATATGCGACATGGTACTTCCCTCTGGGCGAATTATGCCAGAATTCGCTTTGCAGCCAACCATTTCTTGCGGATTCCGAGCATGCCTACCAAACTTATTCTGGATGCTAATGCTATTGTGTCTCCTAATTCTAGGTGGATTCCTGGAAAAGGTGATAGGATTGACATTCTTAATGATATTTGGTATGGGGAATATTCTCTTGCGGAAAATCTCCAGGGACCGCTACCTACTAGCACCACTCTGCTTGCTGTGGCGAGGGATATCTCCCAACCTTTCCGCTCTCTTCTCTCCCCACAGGTCTTTATTGATTTATCCTTCACTCAGGATGAGGATAGATGCATTTGGAAGCCCTCCTCTTCGGGTGAGTTTACTACTAAATCGACTTATGAGTTGGTTAGGCATAGGGGTGTCCGTAGGCCTGCTATCCTCAAAATCTGCACCATCTCTTCAGCCCTAGAGCTTCTCTTTTCTGTTGGAAACTCCTTAATAGAGCTGTGGCTGTGGATGGTCATGTTTCTGAATGTGGTATTCCTTTGGTTTCCAAGTGCAACTGTTGTGCCATTCCTCAGTGCGAAGACCTTAATCATGTGTTTATTGGTAGCGACCTGGTGGCTTGCATGTGGACATGGCTCCTTCCTTTGGTTCCGTCTAATTTTTATCTTCATAATCAGCTCACTACCAGGCTTTGGAATTTTATTCATCATACTAATGTTCAAACTCCATCTGGTTTTATCTCCCTTTATTGCCTTATTCTCATGCTTTGGGAGATTTGGAAATCCCGTTGTGCAGCGAGGTTTGATCAGCAAAGAAGGCGGCCTGCTGATATCATACGCAACATTAAGGCTCAAGTTGGTTTTGCTCTTGGTAAGATGGTCATCAAAACGGAACAACCTGTGGCGAATGGTCATATTCCTCACTCTTACGGTTTCATGTTTCATACTGTGCCCAAACAAGTGCATCTGGTTCGCTGGCTCCCTCCTCTGGTGCACTTTTGTTTAAATGTTGATGGCGCTTCCAAAGGGAATCCTGGTTTATGTGGTGGTGGGGGTTGCATCCGTGATAAGTATGGCACTATTCTTCTAGCTTTCTCCAATTTTTATGGTGCTGGGAATAGTATTATTGCTGAGACAAGAGCTTTATGTAATGACCTTCGTTTAGCCCATTTTCTTGGAGTTCGGCTGTCAGCGATCTACTCAAATTCTTCTACCCTCGTTCATTCTGTGCAGCAGGGCAAGTGTACAAGTTGGCAAACTCAGCGTTGGTGGAATTCTACTAGGGAGTTGTTACAAGGAAACGTCTCCACCCTGCATCATGTCTTCAGGGAAACTAATCAGGTGGCCGATCGGCTGGCCAACCATGCTATTATTTCACTATGTAATGAGGTTTTCTGGGGGTTTAATCATTTGCCTTTTGCTTGTAAAGGGCCGCTTCTGATTGATAAGACCGGTCTCATGAACATTCGACTGTCCTAGGATCAGGGGTCGAATGTCAGTTGTATGTTATTTTCATATATCAATAAAATTCTAGGCAATAGGTTGATCGCCTGGGGGGGTGAGCACATTTTCCTCCTTTGGAGGGAAGTGCACCCGACTAGTCGCTGACCCTGTTGTCCTTTTTATCAAAAAAAAAAAGTGTAAGTAGGTGAAATTCAGGAATACATGGCTAGTGCACCTTTTTTTTATTTTTTTTCTTCTTGTCAGCTACTGGTTGCCATGTAAGTAGGTGTAATATTTTTTTTTCATTTTCCTTTCTATTTATGTGGTTTTTAAATTTGATGTATGCATGTATAGCAATTTATCACTGCACACACCTCACGAGAGCATGTTAAGCCCGTGTCAATGAATCATCATGTTCAAGACTTTGCGATTGATGTGCACGAGTCATATTTTCAATGATGAGAATGTGTATATCTAATTCAAAGTCTTGAATTGTCGCGTTTTGGATAGTCTGTGAATGTTTGATCGCAGTTATGTGGTCATTTACTATGTGTTTGTATTATTTGTTGAAAATTTCAGTTGTGTCTACTCACTCCTCTCTGATATACCTTTATTGATATAGATTATTTTCTTAACCACTTATTAGAAAGTGTTTAAGAAAAATATCTTAATCAATAAATATTTTTGGTATATCGGAGAGGTGTGGGGAGATGCTATCGAACTTTTCAGCAAATAATACAAACACATAGTAAATGGTCATCTGAGTGCGATCAAATATTCACAGATGAGTAAAAAGTGATAATCTAAATAATATATCCTTCCTATTCATTTTTCTCTATCAGCTGATGGAAGGTTATTATTCCGAGGGAGGACATGTGTCCCTGATCATGGGGAACTCAAGAAGAAGCTGTTAAATGAAGCTCATCAGTGAAGCTACACAATTCATCCTGGATTAACGAAGATGTACAAAGACTTGAAAAGGTCGTATTGGTGGCCGAATATGAAGAGGGATGCGGCGGACCATGTGTCATATTGTTTAACTTGTATGAAAGTCAAGGCTGAGCATTTCAGAACGGCCGGTGGATTGCTACCATTAGAAATACTAGAATGGAAGTGGGATACCATCAGGATGGACTTTATCATGGGATTACCCAAGACTAGAGGTGGTATGGATGCAATGTGGGTAATAGTAGACCGATTGACTAAGTCGGCTCATTTCTTGCCGATCAAGAGCACATAGTCAGTGAATGTGTTGGCAGCACTTTATGTCAAAGAAATAGTTAGATTGCATGGGGTTCCATCTAATATAATATTTGATCGGGACCCTAGATTCACTTCACACTTCTGGAAGGGTTTACAAGCAGCAATGGGAACCAAATTGAACTTTAGCACTGCCTTTCATCCTCAGATGGATGGACAAACTGAATGGACCAATCAAATATTAGAGGACATGCTTCGTGCCCTTTTGCTTGATTTTAGAGGACGGTGGGATGACCAACTGTATCTTACAGAGTTTTCAAACAACAATCGCTACCAGGTAAGTATCAAAATGGCACCGTTCGAAGCTTTGTATGGCAGGAGTTGTAGATCACCTCTTTGTTGGGAGGAGGTTGGAGAAAACCAATAGGTTGGACCCAATTTAATTGAAACATTTGTTAGGAAGGTACAAATTGTCAGGGAACGTCTGAAGATAGCACAATCGAGGCAGAAGAGTTATGCAGACAAAAGAAGGAGAGAGCTGGAATTCCAAGTGGGCGACCATGTTTTCTTGAAGGTCTCACCTTCAAGGGGAATCCAAAGATTTGGGATCAAGGGAAAACTGAGTCCCAGATTTATCGGACCATTTGAAATCCTTGAAAGGTTTGGTCAGGTGGCTTATAGACTTGCACTACCTCCACAACTGGCAAACGTGCACAATGTATTCCACATATCTACGCTGAGGAAGTATTTATTCAATGTCGACCACATGATTAACCATGAGGACTTGGAGATTCGAGAGGACCTTACCTATAATGAGAAGCCGATCAAGCTACTGGATCGGAAGTTTCAACGACTCAGGAATCGTAGCATACCTATAGTGAGGGTCCAATGGAGTTAGGATGAAGTTACAAATGCTACATGGGAAACGGAGGAAAGAATGAAGAGAAACCACCCAGAACTATTCTAAGGTATGATACTTCGTACGTGCAAGAACACATTGGAAAACTTCATAAGAATCATAAATCAACCCCAAAAATTATTCCTAAGTGTTCCACGAAGAAATTCGTGCAACGAAAAATTCGATTGGCCAAGTGTACGTCACAAGCTAACAAATTACCCAAATTAGGAAACTAAGTCGGAAAACTGTTAACGCTGAAAACTAACACGACCATAAATTAATTAAACATGTTCGATGGAATTCCAACATTATTTATTGATGACCCATCATCAAGATTGGTCAAATGGATCACTTTTGGCCCAAGAATAAAATGGAGCAAGAAAAATACCCAGAAATTCGTAACCCTAATTGAGCTGAAAATAGGAGGAGGTAATTAGGGCAAATCCCAATGCAATAAGGCTTTCTTGGCAACCCAATTTCCTGGCTAACCATGGTGGGAGGTTTCCTAAAGCCTCACACACATTATTGGGGTGAGAAATCACCAAAATATTGAAGGTGGAAGGCCAAAACCGCACCTTGCCTTTCCTTCACCCAATGGGAATTCTAAAACACACTAGATGCATATATACATGCCATGAAACCCTAGGGGATGAAAATACACATTTTTGGGGTTGTGGGAGGCTGTTCTTGAGCACCCAAAGGAGGGGTAAAATGCCCCAACTCGGAGCTTCATCCCTGCTTAGTTCTGCATCGACCTGTGCAGAGTGTCCTTCTTGGAGTCGACCAAAGTTAGGCCAAACCCTAACCAAACCATGCAAGACTTATACCACTGGAAAGGGGTTGGGTCTAGTTCCTAATCCCATTGGTTTGCCTATTTTTCATACAGTAGATCAAAAGTATTAAGCGTTCTCCAACAAGTGGTTTGAACGAGTATTGTCTGGAGAACGCGACTTCTTCAACCCAAAAGGTAGGTGATCTCGGGTTGAACTCATAAGTTGCACATTCCTATGGATAGAGCATCAGGTCTAGTTTTATTTGAAAGTGATTTCCCCAATTTTCATGGAGTATGTGAGTCTTATTAAATGTTTTCCAAGAGTCGCGCACTGTTAGGGCTTTTTGTGTTCTTCCTATGATTAACACAAATCGAGATTGAACTAGGTCAAACCCTAAACATTAATCTTCTTCTAATTAATGTCCTCTACAAGTTTCATGTTTGATGTATTGACCCATGTGCTCTAGATAGAGAGTTATAAGCATTGCATGTAGATCGCATCCTGTTTCTCGCGTTTTCAGTCTGATGCTTGAATCGCAACCGCGACAGCCGTTGCGATTCAGTCACCTGTTATCACGTCGGCCTTAGCTATTGCGATTACCTGAAAGGTGTCCGCCTATGGCGACGTGATTTGGCGTGCCTTGCACCTCAAACTATTTGCTCGTTGACCTGTCAGAAGACCTCCGAAACGCGACCGCTAAGGTCATCGCGTTTTGAGGTTGTTTCCTGCCCAAAGATTTTCTGTATTTTTATAATATCATTTTTAATGAATTTCTTGAACACGACGGGGTATCCCGTCGCGATTCAATCTTAATGGCGACCATATAGGTCGTTGCAATTTCATTTCTTCACAGTTTCATCATGTTTCGACTATGCACTGTGTTATGAAATACGTCTACTGTGTAGGACACAATTTCAGAGCCGACCCCAGACTATTTTGATGTAATATTCAGTCTAGTTATTGTGTTGCATCATGTCATATAGCTATATAATGGCCTAAGAGTCATTAACGTACATGAAAATTATAAGGATATGAACATTCATTCTAAGTGTAAATGATTGATTGAATGCGTCCATATGATCATGTGATTGTTAAATGCTTTGATTTAATTCCGTCTTGTCCATAAAATTGAGAAGTGATTATATGCTAAAAGCACTTCAACCATGTGATAGAATGAAGTTGCATACATGTCATGCATGTTTGTTAATTGCTTTCTGTCTTGGTTTAACTGGTGGATTGTGGTTTGAGACACGCTCTACATGTCACTTTGCACATATTGGCAGCCCTTCTTGGGGAATTGGAAGCGCTCTATCGATCATTCCGTATCGATAGACTAGCGACCTTTTCTCTAAGGCCTCCGTAAATCATTGTACTTCATGGATTCCCTCATGAAGACCGAGTTGGTTGTACCAATGAAGTACCCAGAAGATAGAATGCACTTCTCTTCTTATCTACTTCTTATGAGAGTGATTTGATAACATTGAAACCAAGCCATTAAATGTAAGATTGAACTAATAAGAATAAGTTGTTATGCTGTCGAGATTGATCTGGATCATGTCCCCTTACGTTGTTCTCTATCATCATTGACATGATCATTAGTTTATCATTGTCCATTACTTGAAAAATCATGTTGGCCATAAATGAATGAATGGAATTACTAGAAACTATTAGAACTTTGGTTCACAACTATGCCTGTGCAAATAGGGCCCTGTTTGGTCCTGGGAGGAGCACCTAAAGTACTTCATCGCAAGAGTATATAAACCAATGAGGTGTCTGGCAATCACCTAATTGAATGCCAGATTGATCAGGGTAATTTCAAAATTTGTTAGTGAATGATTGAATGATTGATTGATTGACTGTTATAGGGTAAATGGCCAACTCTATTGTACACATCATCATTATTGAATCCTACATGTTATTGTCCATTGGAATTCTATGGAATTCAACTTGAGAAATCTATTGCACATGCTACATGCTATTGACTTTCCCCTACATATCAACTGATCGTTTCATTATCTATCTCGTTGAAATCGTTCTGTCCTACATTAGAATTGTCATACTCGTACATGTTATAGTTTGGATTTGTCGCTATCGTTATCGTCATGAGTATTGCATGATAGTATTGCCATTGTTAACATGTTAACTACGTAAAGCATGCCGCACCATGACATGAAAATCCTACTGGGCGCTAGTGCACTCACACCTGTTTTTCTTAACATTTTTAGATGATGAATATGAGGAACTAGAGAATGATGGGATAGGGGACGAGTGAGGAGCTGCTCAACTGCACTCGTCCATATAGCTAGTCAGCCAGCAAGATTAGAGTCAAGAGTTGTAATAGTTAGTTTATCTTTTATTGAGTCATATGCATTTGAGATACAATATTGTGCCCTGTAGTTGGCTCTGATGATGTAAAGTGTTTGAACTAGTTGATGGAATGAAATAAAAGTTATTTGGCTGGCAATATTATTGTCTTATATCTTATGTTATATTTAGTTGTTACTCCAAATTATGCGACTGTGATACGTACACTTGTATTGCTCACGCTCTCGACGTTTATTTTCCGTTGCTAAATGTCAGGGCATGACAGTTTATGGAAAATCCATGTTTGAAAACTCTATATAAGGCAAGTATCATGGGTACTAAAACATGCATGACCAATTTTAGCAAGTAACTATGTGTTCTTAGCAAGTTTGATAACAAGGCAAGAAGTAGATAATCAACAAGTAGGGAATATGATCATGATCTTAACATCAATTACAATTCATGTAAACATGTTTTAAATCTTTATGTGGGTTGATATATGCATGATATCAGTAACTAACTTCATATGGGAGAAGACGGGGCATGAAAACGACATCAAACGGGCTAAACAGGGCTGATCTGCCCAGGGGTGCTTTATAATGAGTTTTTCGTAGTCTGATTCAAACTAGGTTTGACACCTGTGGGTTTGAAAAATCAAAACAAATGCTAGGGTGATCCAAATCAGGTGAAACCACCTTTGTTACTCAGAGTACTTCCAATACTTCCTACAGTAGCAAATAATCATGAATCAAAGGTTTGGCTTAGTAATAAAACGTATTGGGACTGACTATGTGAATCTGATACAGTGTTCATGTTCGGACTAAGACTCTCGATACGGTCAATGAAAATTAGGGAAACCAGTGCCAAATGAAAGAGACTCATAGGGTAACAAGATGTATGGAACGCGGAAGACAAGTCAAGGTTAAATCGTGACAATGCAACGTCAAGATCATGCAAGATTTAATTCCTAAAACTCTCAAGATAAAAATTGGGGAAAACAGTAAGAACATGATCTATTTATATGGATGCAATCATGGACGAGTTTAATTAGAGTTTGGCATGGAGATGACCTACCTTTGGAGTTGAATAAGATTCGCTCTCCAGAAAGTCCTAGTTCTGACCACCTGGAGAAAAACACTTACTACTCCCGATTCACTAGATGAAAATTTAGAAAACCAATGGCATTAGAAACTAGACTCAACCCTCTTTCCAGAGGTATAAGCCTTGCACAGGTTGGTCGAGGTTTGACTATCCTTTGGTCGAATCTAAGATGGCTCTCACTACAAGAAAATGTGCATTTAGAGACCGAAATTTTCGTTCTCTATTCAGTCCCTAATCAGTCACTGAATGAATCAGAGACCGAATAGTCACCGAATAGTGACCGAATGCGTTGGTCAAGATTTTCTGGTCACAAATATGTGACTGATTAAATTCGGTCACTATTCAGTCACTATTTTGAGACCGAATAGTGACTGATTGTAATTCAGTCACTATTAGTGACCGATTATATTCGGTCACTGTTCGGTCCCTAAAGTTGGGACCGAACAGTGACCGAATTTAATCGGTCACTATTAGTGACCGAATATAATCGGTCACTGTTCGGTCTCTAATTTTGGGACCGAACAGTGACCGATTGTATTCGGTCACTATTTGTGACCAACTATGTTCGGTCACTGTTCGGTCCCAAAGTTAGGGACCGAACAGTGACCGATTGTGTTCGGTCACTAATAGTGACTGATTAAATTCGTTCACTGTTCGGTCCCTAACTTGGGACCGAACAGTGACTGATTGTATTCGGTCACTAATAGTGACCGAATACAATCAGTCACTATTCGGTCCCAAAATAGTGACCGAATAGTGACTGAAGTTAATCTGTCACTAATCGGTCTCTATTTTTTTAATATATATTTTTTAAAATTTATATATTTTTTAGAAAAATAACCTGTGTAAAATAAATAACTATCCACAACAATATCAATTCTACAAAAGAAAATTATCTACAATGTAACAATAATAAAATATAGACAACCCACAACAATACTGAAATGTCCACAATAATAATAAAATATAGACAACCCACAACAATACTAAAATGTCCACAACAATTATAAAATTGTCCACAACATTAATAAATGTCCACAAGATAAAAATAATCAAAATGTCTAAAACACACTAATAATAAAAATATCCACAACACAACAATATTAAAATGTCCACAGTATTACAATAATAAAATGTCCACAACATCACAATAATAAAATGTCAACAACAATAATAAAAATGTCTACAACAATAATAATAATGAAATGAAAATCATGAATCCTCGTCCTCGTGTTCATGCTCGTCCTCGTCTCCTCTCACACCTCCTGATGAAGGAACCTGCAATACATATAAAACAATAATAAGTTAAAATGAAATACTATCATAAGCAATAACTTATTTTAGAAGCATAAATTAAATACTATTATAACCAATAAATTATTTAAATTTATATATTTTTATTCACTCACTTTTGGTCAATATTTTAGTCACACTTAAGATGAATTTGAGCGTCGAGTTCAAACCGGGAGTCCGAATTGAACTCCGTCAGTTTCCACAAGTCACACTCATTGCCCTGACCGTGTTGGAACAAACCGGAGGCCAATCGGATGAGTATTTCTATTTTTGGGCCCACAAACCTAACTTTTTGAGTTTTAAACTAAACTAGCTTGTTTATTGTGACTTTGAGCGTCGAGCTCAAACTGGAAGTCTGAATTGAACTCTGTCAGTTTCCACAAGTCACACTCATTGCCCCGACCGTGCTGGAACAAACCGGAGGCCAATCGGATGAGTATTTCTATTTTTGGGCCCACAAACCTAACTTTTTCAGTTTTAAACTAAACTAACTTGTTTATTGTGACTTTGAGCGTGGAGCTCAAACCGGGAGTCCGAATTGAACTCCGTCAATTTCCACAAGCCACACTCATTGCCCCGACTGTGCTGGAACAAGGCGGAGGCCAATCGGATGAGTATTTCTATTTTTGGGCCCACAAACCTAACTTTTTCAGTTTTAAACTAAACTAACTTGTTTATTGTGACTTTGAGCATCGAGCTCAAACCAAAGTCCGAATTGAAGTCCGTCAGTTTTCACAAGTCACACTCATCGCCCCGACCATGCTGGAACAAACTGGAGGCCAATCGGATGAGTATTTCTATTTTTGGGCCCACAAACCTAAGTTTCTCAGTTTTAAACTAAACTAACTTGTTTATTGTGACTTTGAGCATCGAGCTCAAACCGGGAGTCCGAATTGAACTCCGTCAGTTTCCATAAGTCACACTCATCGTCCCGACCGTGTTGGAACAAACCGGAGGCCAATCGGATGAGTATTTCTATTTTTGGGCCCACAAACTTAAATTTTTCATTTTTTAACTAAACTAACTTGTTTATTATGACTTTGAGCGTCAAGCTCAAACCGGGAGTCCGAATTGAACTCTGTCAGTTTCCACAAGTCATACTCATCGCCCCGACCGTGCTGAAACAAACCGGAGGCCAATCAGATGAGTATTTCTATTTTTTGGCCCACAAACCTAACTTTTTCAGTTTTAAACTAAACTAACTTGTTTATTGTAACTTTGAGCGTCGAGCTCAAACCGGGAGTCCGAATTGAACTCCGTCAATTTCTACAAGTCACATTGATTGCCTCGACCGTGGTTGAACAAATGGGAAAGTGTGCCGGATTAGTATTTTGAATTTTAAGTGGACAACTGGATACTGGATAGTACTAATGCATGATAGATGTGCTCTTATAAAGATTAACTTATAAACCACTTCCACATCTGAGTTTGTGGGAAGTGGCTTTTAATGTCTTTTAGAAACCTTTTTTTCTCGGATAGATGTACAATATGTCAGTAAAAACAGTCTATGTAATGAGGCTTCAACCTTCCAAAGGAATGAATATGTTGTGAAATAAAAAAAGTAAAGGGATACTTAAAAAAAAAAAGCCACATGCTTGTGTAAAACTCATATAGTTCAAATTGCAGCGGTCCTTGAGCCCATGATTAATGACTCTAAGTTAGACATCATAGCTATGAGATTGGGGCTGTCTAATTATCATTGCAATGGTGTTCCTATTGGAAAAATTTGGCCTTTTTTGAATTCTTCTCTGTCAGCTGAAGTTATCACTACTCATACCTATTTTATCACTGTCAACATTTCTGCACAGGTGGTTTATCATGTTACTTTCATTTACTCTAGCTGTATTTAGTTTGATAGAATGGAAATATGGAATGATTTAATAGCAAATGCTCCTTCAGATCCCTGGATGGTTGTCGGTGACTTTAATGCTGTCATTTACTCTTCTGAGAAAATTGGGGCCAATCCACCTGCAACAGCCTCAGTCAACTCCTTTCATGACCTTATTCAGTCCTTATCTCTCCATGATGTTTGTTTTTCTGGCCCTTCTTATACCTGGCGCAATGGTGAAAAGGGTATTCACAGTATTAAGGCAAGACTTGACAGAGCTTTGGTTAATACTTAATGGTTACAAGCTTTGGCAGACCAGTTAGCTAATTATGCTTGCAACTCTAAACAGACTGAAGTTTTCCTGGATGTCAACTCTCTCCCCTTAGCAATCAAGGGGAGTTTGATTCTGGACAAAGCTGGTGTGCCCCATCTTCAATCTTGATTTGGTGGTTAAGTTCTGGTTCTTCGATTGAGGAGTGGTTCTATGAAGAATTTTTCCAGTTATTCTTCGCAGGTTTTTAGCTATGCAGAATGGTTGAATGGGGGTTGTCTTCAATTTTTTTCTAATTGGATTTGAGCAGATTGGTTGAGATTCTCTTCAGTCTGAACTTTAGACTATGGAATGGTTTTCTTAAACTTTTCTATGGCATTTTTTGGAATGGATATCTATTGGATGAATTTAGATTTTGATCTTCAGTCTATGAGCTCTTCTTTCACTTTATCTATTAGTTTTGTTTTCTTCATCTATTCGAATAATTTGTTTATTTTATTCATTCATTCAGTGACTTGCTATAAAAGGAAGAAGTCATATTCATCCCCCTCTAGGACATTCTTAATGCCATTTCGATCCAACAAATATTTTCATCCATTGACTGTTAAAATAAAAAAACCAAAATAAAATCAATTTACTCACCTGGGGGACCTGTGCTGATGTCGATGGTGCTGTCTGAGGAGGAATGATGATATGGGAGAGGGCCTGGGAGATAGCCTGGGAGAGGGCCTGGGAGAGCTGGGCCTGGACAGCGTCAGACACATGTGTCTGTATCGTGTGGACTAGACGAGACTCCATCGTCTGGGCGAGACGAGACTCCAAACCAGAGATCTCATCTCGAATGAAGCCCCTCATCTCATTGGGAGAAGTACCTGGACCACCAGTTGTGGTGAATGCACTCGTCGGCGTGGATGAACTTGAGGCTTCAGATAACACCCTCCTCGTGTCCATACTGTGCCCAAAACCATACACATGACCTTTTTTTGGGGCACCAGATGCCGAAACCCATACCTCTGGATCAAACTGCGGCTGCTCCTCCTCCCCGGCGTACTTGTCTGTCATTTGTCGACTATATGACTCCTACAAAAAATAAAATTAGCAATGTAATATTAATCTATAACGAGAAAAATTCAATAGTGAATAGACTATAAATACTTACCGCAACCTCTCGGGCTCTATCACTAATATATTGATCTGTCCCCTTTTTCTTATGTGTTTTATCAAACACCTCCTGAAATGTCGGAGGCCGTTTTAGCTCCCTTTCCTATTTCACAGAAAACATGACATAAATGAGTACCTATATGAATAAAATATATCACAAACGGACATATGACTTACCAATCTAGACTGATGGGTCGCAAAGGAGACAGACCCACTTGTATGCATGTTTGCCTCTGGATTGGCCGCCCGATTCACTTTCATTGTTGTGGAGGTTTGTTGCCATCTCTCTGCAGCCCATATGTTGCACAAACTTTCCCAGTAGTCTCTCCTCATCCATGTCGGTCCGTGCTCCCTCCAAAGAGTTGGGTCTACATTCTGGCAAACTTTCTTTGCATTTTTCCTTACATTATACAATAAATGCTTAAAGTTTGATCGGGCGGTGGTCGTCCATACTAATCGAGACCGCGCCTCATCCGAAGTTCGCGTGAATCGATGATTGCTCTGTACAAATAAGAGTTGTTAGTTAACTGAATGTAGATAAGAAAACAAAGAATTTATAATAAGAAATTACATACCATGAACATCTGATACAATGACTCCTGGACCTCCATCGAGAAATCATTGAATCTATGAATAGGCCCAGGAAAGTGTGTCTGAATTGATCTTGTGATGAATTGAGATGCTTGGGCGGGCTCTATTTTATCACTGTAATTATGTAAGTTCTTAGTATGAATTTATGAACTAAATATACCTCCTTAATAAAAGATAGATATAAGTTTATTAATTTACATACCCATTTATCCACACCTCCCGCAGAGTGCTCTCATAAAAGCTGCCTGCCCCCTCCTGTAGACTAACAGCGTCCTCCGGCACTGAATCTGGACAAAAATGCACAAGGACATAAGTAATGAACAAAAATATAAATAATGGCTATACAAATACTTACAAATTAAAATATATATACCTACTACTGTACGAGGAGAAGGTGTCGACTGACCCAAACCTATAACATTTTAATGGCATAAGAATGAATACATAATAAAAGTAAAACTTTAAATATTCTTACCTACTACTATAGGAGGAGACACAGAGGAAGACCCAGCTACTGCAACAAGAATATATGACATAAACAATATGCATAAATAATGATTGTACAAATAATTACAACAGCAAAATATACATACCTGGTACTCTAGGATGAGGAGGTGTAAACTCACCCGGAGCTGTAAGAATTTTATGATATAAGAATCAATGCACAATCAAAGTGCAACTTTAAATATACATACATGCTGCTACAGGAGAAGGGACAGAGGAAGGACCAACAACTGTAACAATTTAAATGGCATTAATAATATGTATAAATAATACACAAGCAAAAATACCAAAGAAAAATATGCATACTTGATTCCTGGAACAAGCCCCTCCCACGGCTGCTCCTCCTAAAACTGGAGCCCGATCGTGCTCCATGCACCATATCTTCATAAGGAACATAAAAAGATAATGCTCATTAGTCAATTGCTGAAGAGCACAGTGACAACAACTCAAGATGTGGAATGGTCCTTCATTCATGATTCACCATAATGTTTTGTTTAACAACGATTACTTTAGGTGCTATAAGATGTGGAATGGCCTAAGCTGGCGAGGGGGGGGCACTGTATGTGTGTTTTAAAAAAAAATTGGTCCACACTTATTTTTATTTTAAGAGATATTTACATAAGATATGTTTTTTTTCTAAAATAAAAAATTATTTACCAAATGTATTTATTTGTCTTTTTTTTTATTTAAGAGAAATAATTGATAAAAAAGTAACCAAATACCTTGTAAACTACCCTCCTTATGTCTTACACTGAAAAGATACCTTTATGTCAGTGGTCACTTCGGGGTGTTTGCCCAAGTGACATAGAATGCTCAAACCAAACTGTTTTAGACATGCATTTTATATTTATGAACCTAGGAAGATAAAATTGAAAATTTGTTGTAAGCTTTGGAAATATTTTAAATAATTTATCCAAGTACCATTATATTAATTAAATATACATAAACATTTCTCATTTCTCCTTACTTTCTAAAGTAATTTCTTGTTTTGTTTCCCACTTTCATTTCCCATTGGGTAACCATGTGAGAGTGCACAAACCACAAAGAAGGTATCTGGATAACTAAAGAAAATCCAGACAAAAGAAACATGTAATATTACTAGCAAAAGTCATGAAAGCAATAACAAGTTCAACTTACGTGAGTATTACCTCTAAGTGGAATTGATACTTAATACCAAAGGGACAGGATGACTTGAATTTCTGAAACATGCATAAAATGGAATTACATATTATCCACGGAAGTAGATACACTTATGTAATATTTAATTTCAGAACTTAATGAAAATAAATAAGCATACAGAACAGAAAAGTATAGGAAACCAACTCTACCTTTTCAGTATACATTTCATCAAAACATATCCAGTATACAAGTTACAAGTTACAAGTTGCTATAGCCTTATCGAATAACATTTTCTTTCTATTCATGACTTTAGTTTAAATTGGAAGGTGGTGACATGAATAGAATTTCTGAACTCTGTTTAGAAATTCTGAACTTTAGAATTCTGAACTTCAGAATTCTGAAGTTCAGAACTTCAAAATTCTGAACAAGAGCATACTAAATTTGTTCAGAATTTTGTTCAGAATTCTGAGTAGAGTTCAGAATTTTTGAACTTCAGAATTCTAAAGTTCAGAAATTCTGAACTCTGCTCAGAATCCTGTGTTCAGAATTATTTGCCTGAATGAGAGCAGGAAGGAGAAAACTGGCTCTGGAAACTGGTTTATGAGCACACACAGGAGGCAGGTGCGCAACACATGACATGAAGAAAGAGGCAGCTTGTTTCATTGTAGTGGGGTCATGCTTCCTCTTTGCCATGTATTTAAATTCTAGCCTTTCTTGACTAATTAATTTCGTCATCTTTTCTTGATGATTTGTGCTAAATGATTCGAATTGAAAAAGAGAATCCATGAAAATTTTAATTTCCATGCAACAGACACAAGCATGGAGTTCCATTTTTTTTCTCTGGCATTGTGGTGGAACAGCTAATGATAACAATTATGGAGGTGGCTGCCTGTATCAAATTCGAATGAGAAAGGCACATATGTTCTGAAAAGAGGTGAAACTGTTGAGAACATTTTATTTGATGCTCTTTATTTAAAGTCAGGAAGAGAAAAAGATGCTGATGTTCTCTAGTGATATCTATGTGTAGATAATTATATATCTATTTACCTTGAGAAGAAGAACAGATTTGGCTTCTTTCTTAGTGGAACCGTGGGCATACATATAGACGACGGTAATAGTCTTAACCGCCGACGGTATTAACCGTGGGCATTGGACTTCTTTCTACTAGTGTATTACTCATCTCATAGATTAATTTAGGCAAGAATTCACAAGTCCCCTAATGAAACATCTCTCTACTTCATGATAAAGGGTATGACATAAGATCATCCATGTAGCAAACATTTGACACATGCATCCTCAAGAGAGATTGAGTTTAGGCAGGATGTTCTTTACCTCGATAAAGCTTGAAAAAATAAGCACAAAAAGGCCATATAATAGTATCGGTTCAACGAAACTGAAGTCCCATTTTTAATGAATATCCATTTCCTCTTCAGATGATGACGATATATTTAATTCAGCCTCTTCTTCATCATCATCTTCACATTCATCACTGATATATTCCTCCTCCTCATCAGAACTTTCACATTCAATATCAGTTCGCCTTCCACTACTCCCTTTTATCTCACGTGGATCAACTTCTTCGACCTCATTTCCTTGAGACAAGGAAATTTGAACTTCAGATTCATCTTCTCTAATATGAGTTGTCAAGTCTACATTTTCAACCAAGTCTTCTTAAAAGAATTCTGCATTGACCTCTTCAGGTGTCTGATCAGCCAAATCATAATCAAGAAATAGTCTTGACTTAACTCTACAAACCACCCACCAATCATTTCGTTCTTTGTTTGTAGATGATGGATAGCTTGTATAGTACACCTGCTGGGCTTGTGAGGCTAAAATGAATGGCTCATAAGTATTCAATTTCGACTTATGTTTAAGCTCGACAATCCCATGTGTTGTGTCATTTCGAATGGAATTTGGATCAAACCAATGACACTTGAATAAGAATATATGATTGTCTTGTCCTAGATATTGTAACTGTAAGATCTCCTCTACAATACCATAGTAGTCATATTCACTTTCATTGTATGTACTTCCTTTAACACATACACCACTGTTCATGGTAGATTTACTCTGCCCATAGTCTTTTGTATGAAATCTATACCCATTCACAATAAATCCAGGATAATTCTGTGCAATTTTTGATGGGCCATAGGCTATCTGACGAACTTTTTCATCAGTAATTAAACCTTGTTCAACCTGCATATAGAGAAGACTAGTTAAAAAGTGAACATAACTTTTCTAGAATAATCTTTGACCATGTACACTTACACGTTTCCTTAGCCATAAGGCCAATGACTTCTCTCGTTCTTTTTCAACCTCAAAATCAGTGAGATGTGGATTTCTTTGGTGCATTTCTAAATCAAATTGTCTACAATATGAATAGAAGACCACCTTTAATAGCTAGAATAAAGGCAAACAAGTTACTTACAAAAGAAATTGTGAGATTAGCACTTACTCAACATAACATTCTAGCTCAGCACAATTTAAAAGAATATATATCTCTGCGGCGCATAACTCTCTGTCATCCAGCATTCGAGTTGAAGAACGTCCGAAGGCACGTCCAGGATGAGTAAATATTGAGAGTCGATTTGAACACACAGATTCCCCCCCATCATCATTACGTGGAGGTTGTGTACGACGAGTTTGAATGTCTGCTTCAAAGTACATTGAACAAAAGTTTGAGATTTCCTCGATAATATATGCCTCAGCAATAGAACCCTCCACTTTTGCTTTATTTCGGACTTTCATTTTGAGGTCATGCATACACCTACATCAACAATGTACAAGACAATTAGAAAACTTTTCACTGATGTAAGGTGCAATTCTAAGAAGGAAACAGTTAATATCTGCATATACCTCTCAAATGGATACATCCATCTACATTGTACTGGCCCTCCGACGTTCGCTTCATATGGTAGATGTATGAGTAAATGCTCCATTGAATCAAAGAATGCAGGCGGAAATATCTTCTCCAAGTTGCATACGATGGTGACCACATTCTGTTCGATAGTTTGCACATCCTGAAGCCTGAGTTCTGATGCACATAGAATCGTGAAAAATCGACTCAGCTCAGACAATGCTCCCCATAGAGGCTTCGGCAACATGTCACGAAATGCAATAGGTAGCAACCTTTGCATGAACACATGGCAGTCGTGACTCTTCATTCCATATATCTTTCCCTCACTGACGTTGACAGAACGAGCAATATTAGACACATAACCGTCAGGAAATCTCAACTGTTTCAGCCACTGACACACTTCTTTCACTTGTCCTCATCCAAGCACATAAACTGCTTTTGGTTTAATTGATTTCCCATTTACTTCAACAAGTTCTAACTCTGGACGTTTACAGAGCATGGACAAGTCCAAGCGTGCATTCAAATTGTCCTTTGTTTTACCTTTGATATCCATAACAGTGTTGAATACATTATCAAAGACATTTTTCTCGATATGCATCAGGTCTAGATTGTGCCGCACAAGAAGAGTCGACCAATAAGGTAGCTCCCAGAAAATGCTTCTCTTCACCCAATTGTGCTCCTTCCCAAAACCTGAAAGGTGTCGAGTACTGCCCATCTGTTGTGTGATATCTGGAAAATTTTCAACACGTGCTGCCATATGATGACCAGACAACCTCTCGAATATAACTTCATCTCGTTCTGTTCTGTTCTTTAGGAATGCATCTTTTTGTCTTCTGAACGGGTGATCAGCTGCTAAAAATTTTCGATGGCAATCAAACCAGCAGGACTTCCCACCATGTTTAAGTACAAACGATCTGGTATTATCTATACATCTGGTATTATCTATACAATACGGACATGCTAGCCTCCCATGTGTGCTCCAACCAGATAGCATTCCATATGCAGGAAAATCACTTATAGTCCACATCAATGCTGCCCTCATGGTGAAATTTTGCTTTCTAGATGCATCATAAGTATTGACCCCCTCAGTCCATAATAATTTTAATTCATCAATCAAAGGTCTTAGGTAGATGTCTATATTTTTTGTAGGACTTTTCGGACCAGGAATCAATAAGGACAGGAACAAATTCTCTCGCTTCATGCACATGCTCGGAGGAAGGTTGTATGGCGTCACGAACACTGGCCAGCTGGAGTATGAAGCCACTGAACCTCCAAATGGATTGAATCCGTCAGTGCATAAACCAAGCCTCACATTACGCGACTCCCTTGAGAAGGTAGGATAAACATGGTTGAAATGAATCCAAGCTTCGCCATCTACAGGATGAGTCATAATATCCCTGTCCCGACGTACTCTTTCTGCATGCCACCTCATATGTCCAGCTGTCTTTGAAGACATATACATCCGCTGCAGCCTGGGTGTAAGGGGGAAATATCGCAATGACGCATAAGGTATATCCTTTCCCCTAGAATTGACCCCTCTTTTAGGTTTAAACCGATCATGATGGCAAACTGAACATGATACCATATCTGCATTCTCTTTGTCGTACAACATACAATGATTAGGACATGCATCAATTTTCACATATCCAAGTCCTAAATCATTGACCATCTTCTTGGCACGATAAAAATTTGGAGGCAGCTTCTCATCTGGAGGTAACATGCTCTTGATAATGAGGAGGAGACGATCAAAGCAATTCTCAGATATATGAAATTCAGATTTCAAGTTCAGCAACTGTGACACCGCTGACAACCGAGTCTGTTTTTGACAACCATCCCACAATGGCTCATCTGCATCCTTAAGTAACTGATAGAATCTTTCGGCTCCCTTATTCGGCACGTCTTCAGCGTATACAGGATCCTCATGTGCACTGAATGTCGGACCAGCAGCATCTACAACCATATCCACATACGTACTTGTGCCTTCCACATTACTAGGCCCGTGCGACCAGAACTCCTCACCATGACATGTCCAATTCATATAACCTTCAACAAACCCTTTTCTGTATAAATGGCGTTGAACCTCCCATGGTGAATTCCACTTCAAATTTTTACAAATCAGACAAGGACATCAGATGCCACCTTCGGTGTCTACTACTGCATTTGGATTCCCCAATGCAAATTGAATGAAATTCTCAACTCCGACCCTAAACTCCACTGACACCACATGATCAACTATTCTACGATACATCCATGAACGGTCTGAAGTCATTTCTTTCCTGCGCCCAACCAATATGAATAGACAAATAACTATAAAATTCAAAATCACACATCCTTCGACGCAATCAAAATGAATAGGAAGGATTTATTATTTAGATTATCACTTTTTACCCATCTGTGAATATTTGATCGCACTCAGATGACCATTTACTATGTGTTTGTATTATTTGATGAAAATTTCGGCAGCATCTCTCCACACCTCTCCGATATACTAAAAATATTTATTGATTAAGATATTTTCTTAAACACTTACTAATAAGTGGTTAAGAAAATATTCTAAATCAATAAAGGTATATCAGAGAGGAGTGAGTAGACGCACCCGAAATTTTCAACAAATAATACAAGCACATAGTAAATGACCACCTAACTGCGATCAAACATTCACAGACTGTTCAAAACGGGACAATTCAAGACTTTGAGTTAGATATACACATTCTCATCTTTGAAAATAAGACTCGTGCACATCAATCCCAAAGTCTTGAACGGGAGGTTCATTGACGCGGGCTTAACACGCTCTCGTGAAGTGTGTGCAGTGTTAGAAAGAAAATAAAAACTAAAGCATACATATAAACAAGTGCAATAATAAACCACATAAATATGATAAGAAAATAAAAACAATATCATACATATAAACAAGTGCAATAATAAACTAAATTCACACATACATGTAAATGAATTGCATTAAAGTAAGAAGTACAATACATATAAACAAGTGCAATAATAAACTAAATTCACACATACATGTAAATGAATTAAAGAAATGAGGCATGTTTGAGTGCCATGTTTTTTTGTTTTTTACCCCAGTATTCCTTCATCTATACGAGTGTTGTAAGGAAGAGCTACATATATATGAGCCAACTGTTTTTCCTTTGTTTATAAAACCCTCTTGAAATTAATGGGAGAAGGCATGCTAGCTATCTAGGTACCTAGTACATGGTGGGTGCCTCACCCATTTTCTCTCATGTGTCTTTGCTGGGTGGTGGGGTACGTGGACAGACAAGATAGAACTACTCCACACATCCCCCTTGTGTATCAGCCCCATATAGAGCAAAGATCATGTGGATCTAAATAGAACAACGTAAAATCTACAACCGAAAGAAATGAAGATATATATAACATTCCATATCTTGTTGCCATTATCTAAACCAATCACTAGCAGTCTATAAATCATGCCATATTATTCTATTCTCCACATCACTCTTAATTTAAAATCCTTGATGAAAGTATAGACCACACACATTGCTAGTGGCCTACAACTCAATGGTGTGGCATGTTGTCGAGCTCAGGAAGAATAATGGAAAGCAATGAAAAAGAAGAAGAGGCAAAGAAATTTCTTAATCATGTTAAGGAATGTTCTATTCATTCATGAACGATGTATTATTTCTCTTAGTCCATCTAGCTGTTTCTGTTGTGTACACAATTATGTACGCTGCAAGACCATTAGCCAATCACATATAAGAGAAGAAATAATGGAAAGCATAATCAAACAAAGAGTAGGTAGCAAAAAATGGAAAAAGAAAACCATAATCATGTGATCCATGTTTAGTTCAGAATTGATGCTCTCTGCTATGGAGGTTATTTGATTATTGTTGTTGAGCTTTAAAGAGAGCCTTCTAGGTACAAAAGCATAAAATGCATTAGGCTTCTTATGCAGGTATTAGGATGCTCTGATCCCCTTCTGATCTGTGAAGGAACCTAAGGCCTTCAAAAAGATTCAACCTTTTTAGTTCCCTAACTAAGCCCCTGTGCCCAAATTCAACAGCTTGGATCTAGAACTCTGAAAACCAGTTTAAGATAACCATGAAGTGCTTCTTAGTGATCTCCTTTAATATTTATTCCCATGTGAAGGTAGACATAGTACCTATGTCTGTTTCCATCTTAGAGTAGGGTTTACCATGAAGTGCCATTATGTGATCTCACATGGGGACACAGTTTTTGAAGCTTTGTATTGTCCTTATCTGACATGGACCTGTTGGATCCTTAGAAGATAGCCCAACTTAGACATCTATAACTGTCATATATATATATATACTGGTGTGGTATCATCTTCTTTATCAGATATGGAGATGGGCATCCTGCAATTGACACCAAAAAAAATTGCTAGCTCAATAAAGGACAATTAATGTTCAATGTACATTACAAAATACATCCCTATGTTTTAGGCTGTGAGAATGAGTGGAAAATGAGAGCATAAGAGATTGTGTTTATACATAAATATCAGAGAGCGCAAGGTGCCAATACATATCTTTTGTTTTCTTTTTCCCTTTTTTCATTGGTAAGTCATTTTCATGTGTAATTAATCAAAATTACATGGAGTAACAATAATAATGACAGCACCATTTATGTCCCATGATTTCAAATTTCTAGACATATATGGAAAACTTTTTTTTTGAGATAATGATTTAGATTGGCAATGTCTACTGTTGACAACAATTTAGGGGCGCCAACAGTTCCTCTCTCCATTAAAGTCTTCTAAGATAGAAGATGAGATGAACATATTATGAAACCAAGTTTTAAAATACGCATTATTTTCACAACAGTCATATATTTTAAAGAAAAAGCCTTTCTATATTTGCCACAACATTTTTTTTTGCAAGATATCAAAGTGTTCTTTTTTAGGATATGTGAAGGAACCTAAGGCCTTCAAAAAGATTCAACCTTTTTAGTTCCCTAACTAAGCCCCTGTGCCCAAATTCAACAGCTTGGATCTAGAACTCTGAAAACCAGTTTAAGATAACCCCTGGTCATAAAAGCTAACCCAGGATAAATGGGTGTTAAGGTAGGGATAAGACATCACGTCTGGAGGCCAGGGATAAAAATTATCCATGGATAATTCATTCATTACAAGTACTTTTTCACCATAGAAAAATGTGCACCTTCACCCAATACATGCATAAAATGGTGTATTTTGTTGTCAAAGTCAGTATAAAAGGGTGATAACTCTATCTCATCCTATCACATCAGAAAAAGGGTGATAAGAGTTATCCCCCTTGATAATCTTTCTCAGATTAAACCATCCAAACTAAAAAAAAGGAGATAAACATGGGTGAACTGTACATAGGTAGCCTATCTTTGGATAGGCTATCCAATTATCAAAGAGACTAGAAACATAACCAAAAAGAAAAAATCAATGCTTCTTATACTCACACACTTTTGCCTTTCAATGCTACTACAAAGGAGAAAACCCGACCAAGACCCGAGTTTCCTATGATAAATTAATGCCTGGTAGGAAGCATCCTAATTTTGCCCAGAGATTCAAGCACCAAATTCCCAGCTAAACAATGACAGAATTCCACCATGATACCAACAATGTCAGAGGGTTATAGGGGAAAGGGGAAAACCATTATAAAAGGACCTATTCTCCCACCTTTAAAATTGTACATTCTTACGGGGACCTTCACTTCTATAGTAATAGTATCCCTGTTCCATTAACTGCCAAGAGAAACTGTGGTTGAGATGTCATCCATTGCCAAAGCGGGTCAATAAACGTCCCAAATTTCCAATCGGAAGTACTATTTCTAGTTGCTACCATCTCAAGACCCTTGTTTTTTTCTCTACTTCCAACAATGCAAAAGGAACCAGCTAATAACCTGGAAGAACAGATTAACAGCCACTCAGAAACTATAGTTAAACAAAACCAATTCAAACTTATCTCACGAATCCTTCAAAATGGGGTGTGTGCGTGTTATAAGGACGCCCAATCCTTTGATAAGAATATCTGGCCACATCTTTCCTCTAATTACAAGGCATAGAGATCGAAAACATCCAGCATTGGGTAACTAGAAACATCTATTCTTCCCCTTCCCTCCATCTCTCTCTCTTTCCCCCAATATTTATAGAGTTTCATGTTTATGTATGTAACTAGCTCCGTCGTTATTTTGGTGGAAACCGACAATTTCGTTGGGATTTTCTTTGTCTATTTCTGCACCTTTGGTTAGTTTTAGTAATGGGATGTTTGTACTTGGAGTCCCCTAATCTTGGCTAATTCTTGTTACATCTATATTATCCTAATATTGATACATAAATCTTTGATATCAATTACTTTAGTTACCTATGCCCTTGCAGTCGAGAGTAGTCAAGTAAACATTTTTTAGGGCTCTAAATATTGAAAAAGGCTCGTGTCCTATGAGAACTATATATAAAATCCAACTGCCCCATCCCCTTAAGTATTGTAGTCTCTTGTAATGGCCACACTGGTATTACTATTCTCTTACATCATCAAACCTATGGAAGAGGAGGGAGTTTGGAGATATTTCCTTCTTGGGAAGGACCGAGAAACTGGGGACTTCTTGATGGACTCCTACCGGCATAAGTATATGGTTTGCAATAAATCCCTATATGCTATAATTTTAAATAACTCCTGTGATCTTTGTATTTTTAAATAGCTTTCTCCAACAATCATCTCTCTCAATCAGTTATACTTGGGTATTCTAGAATGAGGAATATATCATTAACGAACGGCTTCTAAAACTTTGTTGGGTTGCTTGTTGGGGCACTGAGTTGTTTGAGCTCCTACTTAATTTCCTCCATTTTAGCAGCATGATTCACTTGTGCATTTCTAGTATCTAACATGAGTTTCCTTTTACTGCCTAATGCAAGTCCATTCTTTGTTTCAGTTTTGGTTTCATAATTCCAATTCTCACTGATAGAAGCCAAAGTTTTGGATTTCTTGCTCTGGAGATTTTATCAAACAACTCAAAAGTGCTTCTTAGTGATCTCCTTTAAGATTTATTCCCATGTGAAGGTAGACATAGTACCTATGTCTGTTTCCATCTTAGAGTAGGGTTTACCATGAAGTGCCATTATGTGATCTCACATGGGGACACAGTTTTTGAAGCTTTGTATTGTCCTTATCTGACATGGACCTGTTGGATCCTTAGAAGATAGCCCAACTTAGACATCTATAACTGTCATATATATATATACTGGTGTGGTATCATCTTCTTTATCAGATATGGAGATGGGCATCCTGCAATTGACACCAAAAAATGTTGCTAGCTCAATAAAGGACAATTAATGTTCAATGTACATTACAAAATACATCCCTATGTCTTAGGCTGTGAGAATGAGTGGAAAATGAGAGCATAAGAGATTGTGTTTATACATAAATATCAGAGAGCGCAAGGTGCCAATACATATCTTTTGTTTTCTTTTTCCCTTTTTTCATTGGTAAGTCATTTTCATGTGTAATTAATCAAAATTACATGGAGTAACAATAATAATGACAGCTCCATTTATGTCCCATGATTTCAAATTTCTAGACATATATGGAAAACTTTTTTTTTTGAGATAATGATTTAGATTGGCAATGTCTACTGTTGACAACAATTTAGGGGCGCCAACAGTTCCTCTCTCCATTAAAGTCTTCTAAGATAGAAGATGAGATGAACATATTATGAAACCAAGTTTTAAAATATGCATTATTTTCACAACAGTCATATATTTTAAAGAAAAAGCCTTTCCATATTTGCCACAACATTTTTTTTTTGCAAGATATCAAAGTGTTCTTTTTTAGGATATGTGAAGGAACCTAAGGCCTTCAAAAAGATTCAACCTTTTTAGTTCCCTAACTAAGCCCCTGTGCCCAAATTCAACAGCTTGGATCTAGAACTCTGAAAACCAGTTTAAGATAACCCCTGGTCATAAAAGCTAACCCAGGTTAAATGGGTGTTAAGGTAGGGATAAGACATCACGTCTGGAGGCCAGGGATAAAATTTATCCATGGATAATTCATTCATTACATGTACTTTTTCACCATAGAAAAATGTGCACCTTCACCCAATACATGCATAAAATGGTGTATTTTGTTGTCAAAGTCAGTATAAAAGGGTGATAACTCTATCTCATCCTATCACATCAGAAAAAGGGTGATAAGTGTTATCCCCCTTGATAATCTTTCTCAGATTAAACCATCTAAACTGAAAAAAAGGAGATAAACATGGGTGAACTGTACATAGGTAGCCTATTTTTGGATAGGCCCCTGCTTTAGAACTAGATAAAAATTCAGATCTACTGTTGGTTACATTTCATGAGGTCCCAAAGACTCAAAGAACTAACCTTTCTCAAAGAAAATTCTGAGCAGAAAACAGATTTAACTTTAACTTCTGATGCACTCTGAAAATTGCTCATGGCTGCTATGAATCATTATTATGTTGTTTCTTGTTGCTATGAATTATTACTACATTCTTTGCTAATCTATCCAGTGAAGAACTAGTTGATGCATGTAAGCAGAAGTATGTTCTTTTATGTAGTTTACAGGAGACTTACTGATCAATATGCGGACTTCAAAAGAGCCAGCATCATTTTATTTCTGGAACATAGCAGTGACAATGATCAACATCCAGAGCTCACAAATATAAATAAGCAGAAGACAATATAGAAGGAAGAAAACATTGACATGATGAACAAGGCTTGGAGGCGGGCTTGGGGGTTCCCCACCACACTCCGACGACGGTGGCTTTGGGGACTTTGGGGACTTCTGCAACAGGAAAAGCAACGAGGGATTGGGGGGGAGGGGGGGCTTCTGCGGCAGGGAAAGCAACGAGGGGGGGGGGGGGGGTGGGGAGGGGAGGAGCTGCCGAGCCGGAGGGTGGGGAGGACCGGACACTTACCGCCACCGGCTCGCAGAGGAGCAGCAGCTGCCACCGGGTCTACAAGGGTCCGCCGCCGCCGCATCTTGCAGAGATCCGACAGCACTGATCAGCAGATCGCCGCGTCGCCGACGTCGGGAGGTCGTCGCTGGCCGCGCTGTTGGCCGGCCGAGATGACGACGGGAGGGAGGAGACAGGGCCGCGCAGGGATTTGGGGTTTCAGCTTTGCCCGGGAGATTTGGGGGGACAGGAAGATTTGGGGGGGTGGGGGGGGGGGCGCGGGGGGAAACTTTAGATATAGATATATATAATGATTAATTAACTAATTATTTAATTATATAATTAGATATTTATATTTATTTAAATATTATTAGATATATAAATGACTAAATATATACCATACTTGAATATCTATAACATACATAAAATAATTATTTACATATATTATAATATATATTTATATATGTTTGTTAGCATAAATGTTACATTTAAATATACGACGGGGAGGGTGTTGTGCATGCAGAGGAGGAAGGTGTGCGTGACAGAGAAGTTGGCAATGTGAACGCTGAGAAGGAAAGCTAACGGCGACGAAGACAACGACAAGACCTCAAGTGTTTCCAAACGGCACAAAAATCAAATTATCCAAAATGGGCGGAAGAACACGATCGAGCGGAGCGGCGAAACCTAGAACCTCTCTCGCTACGATCTCACTCACCTCCCACGCGGGGAAACCGGATCTCGAGCACGCCTTCTCCACGATCGCCGCGGCGGTGACCACCTCGCTGGAAGCTCCCTGTACTGAGGCGATGATCCCCTGCTGCTGCGATGATGGGAGATGCCCTGCTGCTGCGATGATGGGAGATCCCCTGCTGCGGCGATGGCTCGTCTGACGACCCGGGTTGCCGCGATGGGCGATGGGAGATGGACGATGGCCGGCGCGAACAACGTAAAAAATTGAAAGTAGGAAAACTTATTTGGCGGGTCGGGTTGGGGGCGCGCGGGAAACTGGACTAAGGGGGTAGGCGACGAGTTTGGTCAGAAAAACCACCGGCTTTATATCCTTATGGCGTGTCCAACATGTGAACCGCCCTCCAACGCACGTTTTTTTGCCGACCCGTCGACTATGTCATCCTAACCGTCGCTCAAATATGCATTTGTACCAGTGCTTCTCCGCCTCCATCGCCGCCGCCTTCGTGTCCCCTACGTCCACCATCATCGAAGCTCCAGATTGATCCGCCTCTGCTCTCCCGAGCACCATCTGAGAAGATCTGAGGAGAAGGGAGGGGGAGATTGATGTGTCGCATGGGCCAATGGGAGGAGATCGCGGGCAATGTCGCCCGAGCCAACAAGAGGGGGGAGATCGCCGGCGACATTGCATGCTAACGATGGGGGGAGATCGTCGGCGGCATAGTTGAGGGGAAGGGATCGGGGGAGATCACGAACAGCGTGGGCGGCTAGGCGTGGGGAGTGGTGTGGTCTTGGGGGTGCTCTCGAACGGGGAAGGTTTGAAGGATGTTTCGAGTTTGTCGCGAGGTGAAAAGTTTTGGAGGGTGTTTTGAGGTTTTTTTTTACAAGGAAAAATTTCATATGATGTTCATGCCTACTATTAATTCTTACTCCTTATGGTAACATGCTCCGTAAGTATATGATAATGTTATATGCTTATGATATTACGCCATAGGGATAGGCATATCTTAAAAGTTTAAGAACAAAATTTGTCTGATATACTTACAACACGTATAGTCTGTAAGTATATATAGATATGTCTATCCATACGAATAGCTTACGAATATACTGAACCGTAAGCAACTTTTGTAGGCAAAGCTAGGATTTCTTGTAGTGAAGAAGTTTTCTTCACTTCTGCAGTCAAGTTATATTGCTCATTCCAAGTGGATCATTCCTGATATTTGACTAACAGCTTTCCCATCTTGTAACATGTGAAACTACAGAGGGTAGAGCCATGAACATATAAACATTGAGCTCTTTTGCATACTTCATTAGCCTAGGCCCTTCATGATATCAGTACCCTGCTGAGAAAGCTTTGAACAACAAATTCGGTCATCATGAGCCTTTACCACTGATAATAAGAAAGAGAAATATAACCAAAGTATGCATGTATGTATATATGCTACCAAGATTTTCTAGCCCCTGCAGAGAGAAACATCACCAAAGTTAATATGCTAGTCTGGATAGGCAACATGAAAAATTTACCCCACTATCTCATTCAGTTCTTGGCTTTAAGCCTATAAAATTGTAGGTAGGGGATTATTCAAGCAATGGAGATCCAAGCACCAGCAATGGAGATCAGTGTGTACCCGAGTTTTCCGCTACACTCAGGGCGTATATGATGGTTGTTTTTACTCCCAATCTATATATGGACAAGATCAAACCAGTGAATCTACTATCAATCAAAATCCTACTATTGGATCTCATTCAATCTAAAATTCGATCATTAGATTCGCTCTCGATCTATGTATATACTTGATCAGTTGGGTTTGTTACCAACCTAAAATAATATGATAAAGATCCCTACATTGGATTTGCTTCAGGTCTAAATCCTAATTGTTTGATTTAAGTTTAAACAAAATGTGACAGTTAGATTCACTATCGATATTCATTTGATCAAAGATCCAATCTTTGAATTCACATTCGATCTGTTTATATCTAATCAGTTAGATTTGTTGGCAATCTATAGCAATCTAATTGGGATTCACACATTAGATTTGTCAAATATTTAAATACTGATCGTTGGATTTTAGTTTGATTAGAGTTTGACAGTTGAATTTGCTCACGATCTAAATTTGATCAAGATCTAATCATTGAACATATTGTCAATAAAAATCCAACTGTTGGATTTCATCATAATAAAACATCTGCCTGTCAGATTCGCTCTCAATCTAAAATCCAATCGATGAGCTACATAATATTAAATGAGCATAATATAATATATCATCATATGAAATATAAAAGATCAATATTACTATTTTCAATATATAACAAATAAAATATAATATTTTTAAGCATAATGTTTTATCATATAATTGGATTCACTAAACAAATATAATACATTTACAAATATGCAAATACAATGTGTATAATATATATATATATATATATCAATTAAACAAAAATGTAAGTTATAAATTTTTTATATCTAAGTTTTTTATATTCAAAATAATTACTAAAAACTATATATAAGTAAACCATTAACAGGTAGAGTAAATTATAGCTACAATATAATTAAACTACTAATAAACAATGAATCTGAGACCGAATTTTATTCGGTCACAATTCGGTCTCAGATTTTGTGACCGAATTGTGACCAAATACTTCGGTCACAAATCTGAGACCGCATTGTGACCGAATAAAATTCGGTCTCAATAATTTAAATCAATGAACAATGAATCTGAGACCGAATTTTATTCGGTCACAATTCGGTCACAGATTTGTGACCGAAGTATTTGGTCACAATTCGGTCACAAAATCTGAGACCGAATTGTGACTGAATAAAATTCGGTCTCAGATTTGTGACCGAAGTATTTGGTCACAATTCGGTCACAAAATCTGAGACCGAATTGTGACCGAATAAAATTCGGTCTCAATCATTTAAACCAATAAACAATACATCTGAGACCGAATTTTATTCAGTCACAATTCTGTCTCAGATTTGAGACCGAAAGTTTCGGTCACAAATCTGAGACCGAATGGTGACCGAATGAAGTTCGGTCTCAATTCGGTCTCAGATTTGTGACCGAATTGTGACCGAAAATTTCGGTCTCAAAATCGGTCTCTATTTGCGCATTTTCTTGTAGTGTTCTCTACACAGATCGATGCAGACGCAGCTGGGAAGAAGAGCCCCGTTTTGGGGCGTTTTCCTCCACCTCTGGTGCTCAAGAGCTGCTACCCACGACCTCAACAGTAGGTAAACTCGTGCCCAAGGGTTTCTTGACAAGTATATATGCATCTAGGGTTTTTAGGAGTCCCATTAGGTGTAGAAAGGAAAGGTTGCTGTTTTGGGTTACCACCTTCCCATTTTTGATGATTTCTCACCCCAATAGAGTGTGTGAGGCTTTAGGCAACCCCATACTATGGCTAGGCATGAACTTGGGTTGCCATGAAAGGCTAATTGCATTAGGATTTTCCCTAATTACTTCTTTCTATTTTCTACTCCATTTCCATCATTTTTCCTACTTGATTTTATTAGTTTATGGGCTATCCCAATCCATGTTGTTTAAATTCTTTCTTTTTAATTTACACATGATAATGGATTTTCGACTTATTTTCTAATTATGATAATTAGTCACATTAACTCTTAAACCTAGCCCAAATGATTTTTATTGACCCAAATTTCTAATGGATAATTAGAGGATATTATTTAAATTCCATCTATGATTTTTATTTAATTTTATGACTCATATATGTACGTGTGATAATGATTTTTGACTTATTTATGAATTACGATAATAAGTCGCAAAAAGCTTTAAACTTGGTTAATCAGGTTTTACTTCACCCGAATCTCTTTGTGAGTCATTTAAAAGTATTATTTAGAGTTGAACTATGATTTTTATGGAATTTTCCCATGTGATTTCATCTCCATTATGTTGGTAGGTTTGTTTTTCCTAATTTGGGAATATTAAATTATTATTTTCAAATTATTTCTGATTTTTCAATGAATAAAAATTTTTGGGGTGCTACATCCTCCCCCACTTAAGAGAATTTAGTCCCCAAATTCACAGAGAGGATAGTCCTTAGCACCAGGGTTCTCGATCATGTTCGAGCTCCGATCTTTAATAAACTCCTGCTTGTATCCGCCTTATTGTCATAGGTGCTAGTTATTTCCACCTATCGGCTGTAATTATTATCCATCCAATTCCTTCCAACTGTTTCCTTCTTCTATGGTTAACATAACACCATCTTGATTCACATGATTATGTTTGGTAAGACTACTATGTTATTTTGAATTTCTCTTGTAATTTTGTTCCCCACTTAAGAATTGACTGAACAGTGTAAGACAAGTCTAAAGGATTAGAAAAAAGCTAACATCTTTCACCACACCTTCTTCCGGGAGTTTCGCTCGGGCCAACACATTCACGAACCCTAGATGTTTTTCCACTCCTTGGTTCCTTCGAGCTTGGTCTTTTAGCATGGGGCAGTTGGGTATACGATGATCGTGACTTCCACACCGCAGGCAAGCTCCGGCCTTCTTCCAGCACTTGTCTACATGGTGTCTAGGCTTATTACAAAATTTGCAAGACTCCACAATCATTGTTTCATCTACTTTGATCTTCATACCATTGCCAACATTATTCTCATCAATCAGTCTTTTGGTACCATTATTATTGTTAGAGTAAGAATTTCCAGCAATGTGTGGTGCTTCCTTCTTGACAAAGACCGGCTTTGCAGTCTCCTTTCCCCTCATGCCTTCCACCTTTGCCATGGTTTCCTCCACTAGCTGGGCTCTCTAGACCATCTCGGTGTAGGTTTGGATGTTATGTGGTCTGAGCTTTACAATGAACACGGGTCTAAGCCCATCCATGAACCTATTGGCCTTTAGTCTTTGCATGCCTACAAGGTGTGGTGCATACATGGCCAGGTGAGCAAACTGAGCTTAATAATCAACCACAAATATACCCTTTTGTGTTAGTGCGGAAAACTCCTCCACTTTCTTTTTTTTCACCCTTTCAGAGAAGTATTTTCTCGAGAATAATTCAGGAATCTTGCCCATTCCAGCTCCGCCATGTTAGGCAGGTGAGCCGATGTGGCCTTCCACCATGCCCTAGCATCCATACTAAATTGTAAGGTAGCTAGTAGTACCTTCTCCTGATTTGTACATTGCATAACATGAAAAATCCTTTCTATCTCTTCTTGCCAATTCTCTGCCTCGTCTGGATCAGGGGATCCAAAGAAACAAGGAGGGTTCAAACTCCTAAAATTGTGATGATGATCGCCAGCTCCGTTCCTAGCGACTGGTTGATTCTCAGCCTGTACTACATTCTGTAGTGCTTGAGTCAATCCTGCTACAGTCTCTTGCATGCCCTGCCATTGGTTGCATGCCATTGCAATCGAGTGAAGGAGTTATGAGGTTCCTGAGGAATGGATAGAAACCAATTAATGTCTCTAGATACATCATAAGGGTTAATGGGTAGTAGTGTTTAGTTCATTCAACTAATGTATTCCCAGTCTCTACCCATTCTCATTAGGTACTATATGTAGTTTCGACGACCTAGGTTTCATAGGTATCTCTTAATCCTGAGACATATACCCTATTTGGTTTTCCTAGGCTCTGATACTACTAAACTGTCACGTCTCAAAGCATGGCAGCGGAAGAATTTCATTTGAGCGTTGAGACGTGAACAGTCGGAAAATAAGCCTCTAGCGAGCAATCACACATAACACAACTAATTGTGCTCATAATAAAACTCAAACTCTTTATTTCATTTCAAAATGAAATGAGTACATATTCCAACTCAAATCGAGTTTCAAGACTAAGACTCAAATAAAAGGGAAAAGTACAAACTAGCCTAACTCCTACTGCAAATTTCTAGTACTCTCATTCTTAGACAATAACATTAACACACTAAGATATCAAGACTTTGATGGGAACGCTCTTCACTCATGTTCATCCCCAGTGTAGTGTTGGTTCTCTACGTCAGCAATATCTTGATCACCTGAAAGGTTGGAAAGTAGGTAATGAGCGCATTCGCCCAGTAGGATTTACATCTTCTAGCAATGATATAAGTATTTAACAGTTTAAAAGCTAGAATGTATGAACATGCTATGTACAATGCGATTAAAACCACGGTAGTAACACATGTGTAGTGTATCATGCAAGATTGTATGATCAAGGAGATGTAAAGATCAATCTAGTAAGAAGGTTGTGTTCAATATCTCAAGATGAAATGAACGATCATCTAGCAAGATGGTAACGAGCAAGAACAAGATAGCATGTAACAAGATTGGCCATTTCACTAGCAAGAAAGCAAGCACGCACGAGCAAGAACTTTTAACATGTAACAACAATCAGGCACGAAGACACTAAAATGCACCAAGGAAAGATCCACCTTGGAATGCACAATAGGACACATGTGTGTGGTTATTGTATCTATCATTCAACACGCAAGTACTCCCAGCGCAGATGCAAGATAGTAATCATTATACCCCATTGTTAATAGTATATTTATGACTCTCCGTCATTGCGGCTAAACTGGAGCCCTTGGACACTCGACGTGCCCAATCCGCATCTCACTTAATTTCAAATGTAGATACCCACAATCATTCATGGCCAGTAACAAGAGTTTAATAATCTCATGATATTCAAGGTGATTGTTCAAGAGTTCAATCCGGCAGCGTAATGGCGTATTTTCAATTTAGTCCAAACACTTAATAATATTTTTATCTTATGTTCAATAGAGGTGTACTCCATAGTTAAGATGAGAAGATAAGGATCTCGTCAAGAATGTCAAGAGAAGAGAGATACGTGCACACTAACTTCCAGGTACTTCAATGGTACAACCTGCTGGTCGGCCATGTGGGAATCCATGGTTAGAGGAGACTTACGGAGGCCTTGGTCAAGGGGTCACCGGTCTGCTAGAAGGAATATCCGACGGAGAGTTCACCACAAGCCAAGAAGGGGCTTTCCTATCGTGTTAGAGTGTATACGCATGCCGCGCGTGAGAATCGCTCAAGTGTGTGTGTGAATCCGATTATGGAAACTCCGATTATAGAAACTCTATTTATGGAAACTCCATGTTTGGAAACTCTATTTAAGGCAAGTATCATGAGTAATAAAATATGCATGACCAATTTTAGTAGGTAACTATCCGTTTTTAGCAAGTTTGATAACAAGGCAAGAAGTAGATCATCATCAAGTAGAGAATATGATTATGAACTTAACATCAATTAAAATTCATGTAAACATGTTTTAAATCTTTATATGGGTTGATATATGCATGATATCAGTAACTAACTTCATACAGGAGAACACGGGGCATGAAAACGACGTCAAACGGGCTAAACAGGGCTGATATGTTCAAGGGTGCTTTATACGAGGCTTTTCCTAGTCCGATTCAAACTAGGTTTGACACTTGTTGGTTTGAAAAATCAAAACAAATGCTAGGGTGATCCAAATCAAGTGAAACCACCTTTGTTACTTAGAGTACATCCAATACTTTGTATAGTAGCAAATAATCGTGAAACAAAGGTCGTTTGACTAGGTAATAAATCGTATTGGGACTGACTATGTGAATCTAACACAGTGTTCATGTTCGGGCTGAGACTCTCGGTACAGTCAATGAAAATTTCGGAAACCAGTGCCAAATGAAAGAGACTCATAGGGTAACAAGTTCTATGTTGAACACTCAGTCTAAAAATGACTCCACAGAGAGGTATGGAACTCGTAAGACAAGTCAAGGTTAAATCGCGACAATACAATGTCAAGATCATGCAAGATTTAATTCTTGAAACTTTCAAGATAAAAATTGGGGAAAATAGTAAGAAAATGATCTATACAGATGGATGCAAGCATGGATGACTTTAATTAGAGTTTGGCATGGAGATGACCTACCTTTAGAGTTGAATATGATTCGCTCTCCAGAAAGCCCTAGTTCTGACCGCCTAGAGGAAAACGCTTAATACTCCCGATTCACTAGATGAAAATTTGGCAAACCAGTGCCATTAGAAACTATACTCAACCCTCTTTCTAGGGGCATAATCCTTGCATAGGTTGGTCGAGGTTTGACTCACCTTTGGTCGAATCTAAGATGTCTCTCTGCACAGATCGATGCAGACACAGCTGGGAAGAAGAGATCCATTTGGGGCGTTTTCCTCCACCTCTGATACTCAAGAGCTGCTACCCACGACCCCAACAATAGGTAAACTCATCCACAAGGGTTTCTTGACAAGTATATATGCATCTATGGTTTTAGGAGTCCCATTAGGTGTAGGAAGGAACAGTTGCGGTTTTGAGTTACCACCTTCCCATTTTTGATGATTTCTCACCCCATTAGAGTGTGTGAGGCTTAAGGCAACCCCATACCATGGCTAGACATGAATTTGGGTTGCCATGAAAGGCTAATTGCATTAGGATTTTGCCTTAATTATCTCTTTCTATTTTCTACTCAATTTGGGTTAGAAATTTTCATGGTATTTTCTTACTTGATTTTATTTATGTGCCAAAAATTGCCCATTAGTCCAAATCCGATAATGGGCTATCAATCCATGTTGTTTTAAGTGTACCCATCATTTTTAATTTAGTTTATGCTCACATTTTATACACATGATAATGGATTTCTGACTTATTTCCTAATTATGATAATTTGTCACATTAACTCTTAAACCTAGCCTAAATGATTTTTATTGACCCAAATTTCTTAATGGGTCATTAGAGGATATTATTTGAAGTCCATCTGTGATTTTTATTTAATTTTATGACTCATCTAAGTACGTGTGATAATGATTTTTTGACTTATTTATGAAATATGATAATAAGTCGCAAAAATCTTTAAACTTGGCTAATTAGGTTTTGCTTCACTCGAATCTCTGCGTGAGTCATTTAAAAATACTATTTAGAGTTGAGCTATGATTTATATGGAATTTTCCCAAGTGATTTCATCTCCGTTATGTTGGTACGTATGTTTTACTAACTTATGAATATTAAATTATTATTTTCAAATTATTTCTGATTTTTCAAATAATGAAACATTTTGGGGTGCTACACGTGATCCCACATTGGGTGGTTTTCCCTTGGTGGCGGGGCGTAAAATAGATGCTTTATAACCTCAGATCTCTAGTAGTTCATTCTTTCCATGAAGGGAATAAAGTGGCGGATTCTCTTTCAATGCTTGCCTGTGATATGGAGGACATTAGGGTCTTCTTTACAGCTAGTGAACTTCCACATCAATCTAGGCATGCTGTAATTGTAGACAAGGTTGGGGTGCCCAGTTGTAGGTTGTGTTAGGTGTTTATCTCGGTGGTTCATTTGTTTGGGTGTGCCTTGTTCATAGCAATCGGGTGCATTGAGTTTAGAGGTATGCCCCGCAGGTTATGTATTGCACTTTTTTATAATATAAAACTAGTCCTTTGGTTGAAAAAAAAAGCTTCTCTCAGTTCTCCTAGTTGAAGAGTATCTAGATTCTTCATTCTATAAGCTTCAAAGACTACTTTCTTATCCTTGAGAATAATACATACGTCATTCTGAAATTTTAGTAGGTGACTTCTGTCACATAGGTTACTGATGCTAATGAAGTGGTGTTTTAGCCCTTCAACACATAATACATCTTCTATTAGATCATTTATCATTGTACCTATAGTTCCACATCCAATGACTTTTCCTTTTCCATTGTCTCCATATGTTACTTGACGAATTTCACTTATGAAACTTGTAAATAGCTTTCTATCACCTATCATATGCCTTGAGTACCCACTGTCGAAATACCATTTGGATGCTATTAGTCGATCCTACACACAAAACTAAGTTGAGACTTTTGGTACCCAAATTTTCTTGGGTCTTTGTTGGTAAGTCTTTGGAATCCACTATAAGTGTCTAGTAGTGCATGTGCTTATGGTGTGCCCCAACTGGTTTCAATGAGAGCAAAATAGATTACATGCATTCTTTGTTTGTGTTCTCATATTATTCATTTACTGTTCATATTGATGTTGATTAACTTTTTTATATTTTCAAATTAAGCTTTCTTTTACAAAGTTAGGAGTTGGATATTGTTTGTAATAAGTGATTTTCTCTTCATTTATAGGTGGTTTATATCCTACTCTATATGTCTTTCGATCGGTTCTTGCACCTTTTAGTCTTACTACTAGAGATGTTTTATAGTTGGTTATCTTATATATTGATGTTCTAAGATAATCATTTCTTCTTTTAATTTTCTTCATCCGTAAGTTCACTTTGCTTATTTTCTAATTCCCTAATCTTACTATTTTTAACTTTTAAGTCCTCACATAATAGAGCATTTGATATTTTTGTTTCAGTCAGTTGTTCTTTTAGATTTTCTATTTCTGATTATAAAATGGTGTTAAAATTTTCTCCATTAATAAGATTTTAACTGTCTTACAACAATCTTGTATTTTTCGTACAACCCATTGAATACATCTTCTAAGCTATCTGAATCAGATTCAGAGCATGAAGTAAACGATGTTTCAGAGTTTACCTGATCTAGTCCTACCATTAGGACTAAATTGACTTCTTCAAATTCAGATTTTGAACTTGAAGAATATGTGCTTGATACTTCTTCATTATCCTATGTAGTTGTCATTGCTTTCTTCTTGTATTTCCTATGTTTCTTCTCCTTACTTTTTTTTTTCTCATACCTCTCAGGTGCATCTTTCTTTTTGAGCTAAGGACATTCTGATTTGAAGTGATCTGTTTGCCTGCACTCATAGCATGTTGGTTCTTTCCTCTTTTTGTTCTTCTTGAAATATCTGTTAGATCCATACTTCTTTTTCTTGACAAGAATTCTCTAAAGCTTTCTTGATAGCATTGCTTCACCATTACTGTCTTCAGAGTTTTCTCTAGAATCTTCAGATGAGGAGGAAGAAGAAACTAGAACTTTCAAAGCATTAGGCAATTTCTTTTTCAAAGAACTTTTAGAAAATCTTTCCATGTTTATTTCATGAGCCATATGAGATCGAATTAGTGTATCTAGAGAGAGTTTAATCAGATCATTTCCTTATTCTATAGTAGTTACCTTAGGAGTCCATAGTTGAGTTAATAATCTGATAATTTTTCTAAGTATTTATTCATTTGTGTAGTTTTCACCAAATGAACTTAAGCCATTTGTTATATCAGTGAAGATGTTATACATTTTAGTAATGTTTTCATTAGACCTCATTTTGAATTATTCATATTAAGAAACACGAATGTCTATTCTAGTTTGTTTAACTTTATTTGTTCCTTCATAGATTATTTTTACTTTTTCCTACATTTATTTAGCAGATTTACATGCAGATACTCTATTAAATTCTTTCTTTCACAATGCACAACAAAGATTATTTTTAACTTTAAGGTTTAGGGTCATATGCCTTCTATCAGGCAATGACCAATCAGATGAGCTTTCAACAAGGACAGCATAATCACTTTGTTCTATTACTTGCCACAAATCAAAGTATGCACCTCGAATGAAGCATTTTATTTGCATCTTCCAATATTGATAATCGTCACCATCAAAGAGTGGTGGTCTTGTCACTAACTCACCTTCAAGGTTATGCATTTCTGTTTCCATCTCTTGTCAAATCGTTTCATTCTTCTATGAAGACCTTACTCTGATACCACTTGTTGGATCTAGATGGAGCTATAGATGTCCTAGAGGGTAGGGGTAAATAGGACTTCCTGAGAATAAAAATTAAGTTAGGATCTGAAAGAACACTTGAAAATATGTAAGTAGCTTTTGTGTTGTGTGTGAAACAAGTGCAACTTGACGTAAACAATCACAAACAATGCATAAGAAATTTATCTTGGTCTGGACCTCCTCTCAATTAGGAGTCCTACATCCAGTTCCCAAGCACATCTTGAGATTTTCACTAACCACCAAGAAAACTTGGTCTTCCCTTGAAGATGGGGTATTACAACCACTTGCTCACAAGAAAGCTTTCCCTTAAACAAAGGGGTAGAAAAACCTCAAACTATAGTAGGCTCTCCTTTCTATCAAAGGGTAACACACAGGGACAAACCCCTTGCAGGTTACAACTCAAAGATATTATAAATTGAGTGTTGCTCTGATAATAAGCAAGCACAGATGAACAGAAAGAGATCTGAAGGAAGAAGAATTATGACACTTCTCTCTTTCTAATTCAAGAGTGGATTCTAAGAATTAATCTGATAATTCTAATCCACCAAAGACAGACTGGTTGAAGACTTGAGAGCTTGAATGTTTGGAGTGTTCTACTTTTGACAGATTGCTCTTGCTTTTCTTTTTTAAATCACACTTATATATCTCCTTGTTGTTCATTCAAACTGTAGCTTCTTATATAGTCTTTAGAGTCTTCAGCTACCCATTGGAATGTAGTTGTTTTAATTATATTCGTTGTGACGCAAAAACAACTTCAGAAGTATATCTTAAGGTCCTTCTTCATTTCAACGGCTTCTCGGCTATTTTGGATAGCTTGATGCTCCTTTCATAGTTGCAATAAATGTCTGCAAGCTCCATACCCTGAAAAGTTTTTTCTCTTTTTCACGGTTAATCTTTTATTGAAAAAAATATTAGACAGTGAAAATAAAAGGTACATCATCTAAAAGATATTTAACTATATTGGAGAAAAGTACTATCATATCCTTAAAGTATATGAGGATAGGTGAGCATTAAATGAGAATTGGACACCTGCTTGGCGCACAGTGTGTCTGCAAACGTCTAACCTTAAAACCTAGAAACTTGTCAGTTTAAAGGACACTAACGAAGGACTAGCAAGGCAGACAGCTATCAAGGAACATTCTTAAAATACAATACTCCAAGCATGTAGTTATTTATAAATAAGTTTGAATGCAGACAACAAGATAAACAAGATGTCCAAAAGTACTTGCTAGAGTTCAGAAATCATGAGTAAAAAGAAGATTTCAATAGGAGTATAATAGCAATTGAAAGAAATATAACATCAATCGATAGGCACTTTAGTCACCAATCATTAGTGCTGAGACAATAATCAATTTGAAGCTTATTAATGTAGAAACTTCGACTATACTGAAGTCGGAATGGAATTTCGACTGTTGAGATATGTCCACAAGTTGATATCAAACTTTGACTATTGTAAATTGATCGCAAGTTGGGAGTCTCACTTTGACTTTTCAAGAGTTGGAGTTGGACTTTGACTATTGTGATTTGTCCACAAGTTGGAGTCTCACTTCGACTTCCAAGAGTAGGAGTTAGACTTTGACTGTTGTGATTTGTTCATTAGTCGGAGTCTCACTTTCACTTTAAGGAGTTGAAGTTGGACTTGGACTGTTGTGATTTGTTCACAAGTCAAAGTCTTACTTCGACTGTCGACACTTGTTCACTAGTCAATGTCACACTTCGACTTCATAAGTGTGAGAGTCTACAAGATAGTATTAATTGTGGACTCAGAAAATTTTTATTGGTAGTAGTTAAACATGTGTCTACCGGTAAGTATTTATGTGTCGACACATACTATCTATCACTAATTGTACAATATAATACACACGTCTTTAGTAATTTGACTTTTTTGTTATAATCAAATGAGTTCAATTATTACCTAAATTAGAGATGATTTGTTCATATTAAAAAACATTTTGGTAAGAGGTTTGCAAAAATAATTGCACAACATATGCTCCATATCCCTTGCGTGTACGTAAATCTCTACTTTTTTATAATTTTTTGGGAAAGATATCCATTGATATGTCCATTGAGTCTTCTTCTTTAGTTTTGTTCGAGTTTTCAATGAATTGCAGAGTCTTTGCTTTACGTGAGTATTGACAGTTGCCTGCATTAAATGCAAAGAATAGGATGTTAGCAAGAGAGGTCATGTGTTAGTCAGACCATACCCCTTTTGTATGTAGTTTGTATTTCTGGCTGACAACATGCTATTCTAGATAGTTACCATTTTACTTGCCAGAAAAGAGAGATGACCTTGCAGCATACACAAGGTATGGAAATATAGCCTACATCTGAAAAGTGTTACCTGCTTTAGTCAATGCTTGAGATCTTTTAAACATGTAGAAAATATTTATTCGGATGTGAAAAAGTTTTGTGTAACGCCCCGAAAATTTTAATGATTTAAAATATAAGAAAATAATAAATAAATAAAAGTGGTGAATCGAAATAAAATAAATGACATGATTAAACTCCCAAAGTGTGAAATCAACTATTTAATTATATTGGGCCAATACAACTCTAAATGGGCCAAAGATCAAAACCCAATAGCAATAAACACCAAAATCCGTACCCATAATTATGCAGAAAATAAGAAAGGGCAATTTAGGGCTAAAACAATGGTAATTAGCCATTCATAGCAACCAAAATCGGACTCAACCATGAGATGGTGTTTCCTAATGCCATTGCTACTCCAATTAGGAGGAGAAATCCCAATATATGGATGGTGCCATGCAGAAATCGCAACCCACCTTTCCTATGCTCATTAGGACATGAAATAAACCCTAAACCTATAAGAGATCATCACAAGACTTTTGGGGGAAGTTTGGCATTGTGTTGGGGATGTGAGGAGGTAGACTAGAGCTCCGGGGGAGGAGGAGATCGGCCAGGAGGACACCATCTTCTCCGACCTAGTCTCTACTGCGACCTGTAAAGAAGACCTTCTTAGATCCACTAAAAGGTAGGTGATCTCGGTCCAAAACTAAACTAAGGCTATACCATTTTAAAGAGCATCGTGTCTAGTCTATTTTGCCCAATTTCCATCAAGCATGTCCATTGTATTAAGCATTTTCCATAAGTCGCGCAAGTTTAGGACTTTTCATAGTTCTATAGTGTTTTATGCAAATCGAGGCCATTTTGATCAAACCAAAACCATGGTTCGCTTCTACTAGATGTCATGAAGACTTTTTATGTTTAGAATTTTGTCCATATGTCGTTAGATTTCAAGTTATAAGTCTTTCATGAAAGGGGTAGCGTTTTTCTACGTTTTCAGGTAAGATCCAAGAACACGACGTATCCAGACGTCGCAATTTTGCATGCATGAACGCAACGTACTAGTACGTCACGATTCAAGAAAAGGCAACTGAGTCTTCTGTTGTGATTTAAGGTTTGACCGATCAACCCTGACACCTCAAACTGTGTGTCGCGTGGGTTTCTTGACTCGTCATGAACGCGACGGTATGTGTCATCGTGATTTTGTCAGTTTCCCTCTCATCTGATTTTGTATAGTTTTTATATTCGGAGTTTGAAATCCATGCATAAACACAACGTAGTGAAGCATCGCAATTCAGGAATCGTCGCGACATATCGTTCTGTCGTGTTGTGAACGCGACGAACGAGTCTATCACGATTTTGTTTAGGCAATCGATCGAGTAATCGATTCATGTAAGAAAGGCAACCATCTCTCCTGTTGTGATTTAAACACGACAGGAAGGTTCATCGCGATTTTGTGTCTTTACACCAAGTCTTATTTAACTGTGTATGATTCTTTGAAAGGCGATGTCAGAACCCGTCGTGATTCAAAGGCCGACCCGAGACTATTCCTTTCAGTTGGTCTGTCAACATGTATATTAGCTTAGCATGTAATCATGTTACTTCATGATGCATTGGCCTAAAAGTGATCAACCCATTTGAAAATTATATAGACATGAATACAATTCAAATGTACGATATGAATTGATTGATCTATATTCATTTGATTATCATCTTGTGATCTTGCTTGATATAAAATCTGTCATGATAAGCTGTGATATGAATCTGTGGAGGATACATGTTAGAATGAACATGGTTGGGTTGGAGCTTTTATATTATGTTACTTGCTGCATGTTGATTTTACTTATTACGTACTTTCTGAGGTTTCCATATTTTTGTTCATAAATTGCACGCATAAATAGGAAAGCATAGTGTCACGACACCTACATGTTTGCACGATTAGGCACACCCCTCTTGGGGAATTGGAAGCTCTCTGCCGATCATTCTGTATTGGTAGACTAGCGAACTTTTCCTTCCCTAAAACCTCTGTAAGTCTCCATAATCTGTGGATTCCCTCATAGAGACCGAGCTGGTTGTACCATGAAGTACTTGGGAGATAGAGAGCACTTGTTCCGTGTACGATATGTCATTAGTCATCCTCTTGTAAAGGCACTAAAGATTTATGAAACATAAGATACGCCGCCATGTTGTCCAAATGATCTCTCGAGCTTTTGTCATACCTTGAACTCTATGAATGATCATGTCCTTATTACACTATGAGCTTGTTATTGAAAATCTGTGGTCTTATATGTATATGTTTGATCGGCACAACGTGGGACTCTGGTCCATTTGACAAATGCCTGTGCAATAAGGGCCCTGTCTGGTCCTGGGGAGGAGCGCCTCATCGTACTTATTAACCACAGGAGTATGGACTTGTGGTGCTTGGCATGGCACTGGTATGTGTGCTAGATTTGTGTGAATGTGCCTTCGTTTGATATGATAAGTTCGATATGATACATTTGATCATGTGAATATGTGATATCTGTGTGAATATGGCCAATCCTTGTGATACGATTCTATTTTTGAATTACCTGTTCAGTTCATATGAAAGACAGTATTTGTTTCGTTATGATATTTGTTCTATTCAGCCATTTGACTTGTTAGAAATGCATGCATAGTCATCATGTTCCTGTTTATATCATGCTTATTTAAAATGTTAATCATGTATAATAGTGCCTGCACATTGAGATGTAAATCCTATTGGGCTAGTTTGCTCACCCTATCATGCTAAACATTTCAGGTAGTGATGAGGAATTCGTGGACACTGATGGCGCAGGGCCTGAGTGAAGAGCACCCGTCACTTGTGGAGATGAAGGACTAGGAATAGATGTTTGAGTAGCATATGTAATGATGATACAATTTCATGAAGTTTATTATGAAATTTGAATAATGGGCCTTATGGTTGGCTCGGATGACGTAAGGTTTTTAATTAGATGAATGGAAATGAATAAAGAGTATTTTAGTTGGCAATGTTATTGTCTCAAGTATGTTGTTACATTTAGTTGTTACTCTGAGTTACTCGACTGAAATACTTATATTTGTACCATTCACACATCCCGATATTTATTTCTGCTGCTAAATGTCGGGGCGTGACATTTTGATTGTGCACCAAAAGGAATTTTGAAAGAGTTTATTTTATTTTGAAAGTTAATTGACTAAGTAAAAGGCATCAGTAATTCTATAAACATGTAAATATGAACACTTTGTTCACTAATCGATGTATTTTATTAGTTGATCTGTAAGTGACATCAATTGAAAGAATATTGAGCCATTGATTTATAATCGGTACGTGTACGACACCAATCGAATTAAGACATGGCTTGTATTCACCAATCGATGCGTGAATAACGCTAATGAGAATAAAATGAAACAAGTATTCACTAATCGATATCTGAATAAAACAAATCGGAACAATAAGGAGCAAATGTTCACTAATCATAATGAGAATAACATTAATTGAAATGGTAATCACCGATCGATATAATTATCATTAATCACGCCAATCGAAACACAAATAACTCAAATAGAAGTGACGTTCATCAATTAGAATAGAAGTGACACCAATTAGAACGATTGTTCACCAATCGGAACAAAGTTAAATATATGTTTAGTAATTGAAATACGGTGTCTTGACTAATCAAAATACATATAAATTTAATGGGAATGTTATAGAACCTTTGTTCAGTAATCGATGTACCTTCGTTATTCAGTAATTTGTGCAACTTTATAATAGGAATCGATAGAATCGCTATTGACATATTATTCTACAATTGATGTGGAGTTAAAAAATCTACGAAGTCTTCTAGGACTGAGTTTTGGAGTACTTATTTTGGTGATTTTTAGAGTGATAATTTCACAATTATTTTCTATTGACAGACTTAATGAAAGTTGTTTGTTAATCACAAAATTTCAGAGTTATTGTTATTACTAAAATTTACGTAAAATGAGATAAAAGAGTGAACATAATATTGCTACACAAGACAATCTTTAAATTGAGAAAGAGAACCCCAGCTAATGGGTCCGAATAGTAAGGAGACCTCGTCTTACTAGGCCTTTGCCCAACCATCATAGCTAAAGGACTCCCAACTTGATTGCGGCTAAACATAAGTATAAAGATAAATTAAGATAAAGATAAAGAATCCCATAAAGAATCAATCTGGGCCCCTCAAATGGACCTGTTGATGCTAACTATGACTCTTACCTTGGGGGCATGTCTCCTAACACAACTCTTCATCTATCCGATCTTCGTACAGATGATAAGGGATCTCACAAATATATAATTCTGTGGAACCTCCATCGAAAAGAAGTAAGTACTCCTCAAAACCTCAATTGGTGAAGAGCAATCTCGTCTCCTCTAAAACATCTCTCTCATCTCTCTTCCGCTTGTCTTCCACTCATCACTAATTTAAGTATCAGAGAGTTTACTCTTAGACTCTCATCCTGAGACCTCCTGATCTTTTGTCCTCTTTTTAAGCCCACCACTAAGAAGATTTGTTGTATAATCATTGTCAGTTTTGTCTCAACATCTGGTGATCTGCGGCAGAATACAAGGTTTTGATGTAAATACGCAAATCATAGAATAAAAGTGACAATTCCACAAAGTGTTTTAAGATCTCTCTATATTTCCTCAAAACCCGCCGCAAAAAATCGCTCCTCAAAACATTGAAAAGAGAGAGTACGGTGGGAGAAAATATAAGTAAAAAAATTCATGGATCGTCCCAGAACACAAATAAGAGCTTGCCAAACATCCCTTGCCTCCTCTGATGTGTTTTAGTCCCACGCATGCAAGCTTGATGTGAGAGTCGACCTGTCGCAATCCCCATCGCGAGCACAAACCCTATAACTCATACGTTGTTTGTTGCTCTTCTGTGATGACGACGCCTTTCTTTGGATGACTTCACAGACCATTACTAATACCTACACCCAACTGCTTAAAACTTCTCGTCTTCTTCTGAGATGAAGCCTCGAATATAAAGTGACCTCATAAAGCACGACAACCATTTTATTTGAAGATGTCTATGTCAACTTATGCTAAGTAGATAATACATTTTTAGAAAGAAAGAAGTTTATTATACGGAAAAATAATAATAATAATGATTTCAAATATATTTTGAGATATTCATTAATCCACCTCATATGATTCATTACATCATATTATTTTTTTATTTTAAAACTTAAATTTTTTATTGTGACTATTACGGTAGGTGTAATCGAGGTCGGCTCGTGTCGAGGTGACAACGACCTCGTGAGGAATCTGAGTTGAGAACAATAAGCTGAGAGACTGATCCGAAGTCTGCATAGCCGACCTGCGACGTGTATTCCGACCTCTCGATGATGGTGCCCAAGGACTTACAATGGCCTAGCCTAAGGAGTGGAACATTGTACCAGAGTATGTGGAGTGTCTTCCTCTTTTATAGTGGGAGGGTCGCCTAGGAAGACCACATGCGACCCGGGAATGGCGCAGTAGCTACTGAAACCATCGGCTCATCAGTTGTCATAACTGACCCCACGATCAGGTTATGGGCTTTATGGCGCCCGTTATTGGACACATGATTTGTGGCCATTCCGAACAAGCATCATACTGGAATTATGCAAGCTGCACTCCCAGGAATCATCACAGGCATGTCGCACTTAACCATTCCTAAGTCGAGGGGACCAACCGTTGGTTGCATCCCGAGACATCGGCTCAAGTCATGCCGACTTAGTAGGTTTGTCCCGCAGACATGTCGTGCTCCGTATCAGTCAAGACCGAGCTAGGTTATCCTCGTTGTAATGACCCTCTTTATACCGGTACAATTATACCAATCCACATTGATATAAAGTGTGTCATCACAGTGGGACATATACCCAACACAACACAGTAGGTAGAGATGTACATAAATAACAAAAGGAAGTACAATGGAATTGAAAGGGATTCGTATTCCATCATCATTATACACATTCCACAGTCTATATAGTAGCAATGAAAACAAACAAAGTCTATAATTATACAAGTCCATAACATAACATTGTCCACATACTAGTAAAGAAAGTGCAATCTAGCAAATAATCCTCCACGAGCTCCGCTACTCCTCTCGCTGAGAGTCGCTCCTCACAATGTCCTCCTCAAGCACAGGGACACTGGTCTCACCTGTATGCTAAATTATGTATGAGTCTTCACAAAAGACTCAGCAAGTAACCCGTTGGCACATCCTTACACATATCACATTCATGCTATGCAAATTAACAACAAGAGTAATCTTACCACATGGTTCATGTCATAACAAACAAGTATACATGAATAACTATAACATGATATCTACACATGGTCTTAGCTTAAATCATGATATCAAATACAACCCATTCACAACATTTTTTCAATTAACTTGATCATGGAATTAAACACATGGTTACTAACAAACCTAGTATGATATCTATCACTTTTCACATATTTTATATCACATAATCACACATTTTTCTTTCTGTTTTAACATAAATATAAAATGATCACATGGTTTCACATTATTTCACATTGTAACACATTAGCACACCACTTTCACATGAACACTTCGCACATTCACACATATTTCAGATTTGTACACGTTATCTTTCTTTCGTAGTGACACATAGTCCGAACCACCATAAAGAAGGACACACATATCACATAACACATACCCGTCACCTAGGCATTATAGTGACGAATCTTGGTAACTGCACAGAACCGGGACAAGCCCTCTCCACCCTAACCAGTGGTACTTGTCCACCTCTAGGATTTCATCCTGATGCCCACAGGATATTACATACACATTGGGCCTTCCTATAGGGACTTTTCTATAGTATGGATCCACAGTCTTCTGTTGCCTAGTTAGGTAGCCCAGAGGGGGGGTGAATGGGTCTTTAAAAATTTATCATCTAATACCTGTTCACTAAAAACGTTCACAGAAAAATACACTTTGATGGATGTTAGTTATAGTTAGAATAATCACAATCACATAGAGAGCAATCACACAACACAAGAATTATCCTGGTTCAGATCTCCTCTCCTTAGGAGTCCTACGTCTAGTCCCTGAGCAATATCTCAGGATTTCACTACCAAGGGTACTGTCCCCCTTAAGGACCCTTACACCCAGCCACAGCTGGTCTTCCTTTACACGAAGGGAAATACAAACACCCTGGATGCCCCCACCAGGTCTTCCTTCACACGAGGGGAAATACAAACACCCTGGATGCCCCCACCAGGTCTTCCTTCACACGAAGGGAACATGCACAGAAACAAGTAACTAGGAGATTAAGCCTCTAGATCAAACCTTGACAAGCCAAGATCCTAATCTAAGGACTGAGAGCAATGAGATCTACAAACAAAAGCTCACTCTCAGAACCAAACAAGCTCTCTTGAAAATCTACAAACAATGCAGAGAGCAAAGAGCTAATCTAATGGAATGAGGGTTGGCTCTTTCCTGAGAACTCGCAGAAGACTTGATGATCAGAGTGTTTTTTATTTTGTAGTGACTATCGTTCTCTATCTATCTATCTATCTGTCTGTCTGCTTCTGGAGCTACTTTCTTCAATATATATATCTTCAATTTGAAATCTAAACGTTGAAGCATCCATTGCCTCTAGCTTTTGGCTGACGTTAGACTGAGTGGCACTTGGAAGCTTCCAGTCAACAGTCCTTTATCCATTTGTACACGCAAAGAGATAGGATCTTCTAAAGTGTCCTTTGGCTTCTATAAGGTCCAACGTTGTGAGATGAATAGCTGACAGGGACCAGCACCCAAAGCAAGCTAGAATAATAGACAGCTGGACTGTCTCTTGTTGTCAGTCAACGTTAGTGTGAATATTCATCAAAATAGTAATGCTATTTTACTGTTCTAAAAGATGCATACATGATAGACACGATAATGGACGATATCGTCTGCATGCAGGCAGTGACACGTTCAGTCTTCATTAAATGAACAGCTGACAGAAGGATATGGGTGAAGACTTTGACTATTCAACCCTTTGAAAGGATAAGTCATATGTCAAGTTGATTAATATGAAATCGATGCATTTATGACTTATGAAATCGTTATGCAACCAAATCGTTGTCACTTAACAGCAAATCTTTATGAGATATGAAAGAATCATCGTAATCACTAATGAAATCATTATGATGACTAAAGGAATCATTACGACAATAAGGAAATCGTTACGATGACTAATGGAATCGTTACGGCAATAAAGAAATCGTTACAATGGCAATATCATTGCGATCACTTAAAGGAGTCGTTACGATTACTTAAGAAGTCGATGCACAAAGAAAATCGTTATGAGATATGAAAGAATCGTTGTGATCACTAAAGAAATTGTTACGATGACCAAATGAATCGTTATGACAATAAAGAAATCATTACGATGACTAAAGGAATCGTTACGACAATAAAGAAATCGTTATGATGGAAAGATCGTTGCGATCACTTAAAGGAGTCGTTACGATTACTTAAGAACTCGATGCGCAAAGCAAATCATTAAGACAACTAAAGAAATCCTTATGATTACTTAAGAAGTCGATGCGCAAAGCAAATCGTTACGATAGCGATATCATTGTGATCACTAAAGGAATCGTTACGATAGCGAGATCGTTGTGATCACTAAAGGAATTGTTACGATAGCGAGATCATTTTGATCACTAAAGGAATCATTACAGTTCTACTGTAATCGTTATGAGTTAGAAAAGAAACCGATGTGTACTTAGACAAATAGGCTTCTATAGTATGAAGATTCTTACCAGTTTTGGCTTGTTTTCCTTTGATCTTATTTCCTGTGCTTAAGACTTGTAAAAAATAGGTTAGTGACCTTAATCAAGGGTTTGATAATAATCAAAATAACATGGTTTTGTTAATCACCAAAATAGAAATGTAATTAATTTAAATTACATGGGGATAGATTGTTCATCAATCTCCCCCTTTTTGGTGATGACAAAACTTCAACAAACATCAGTAAATAGTACAGATATGTCTACATTTAAATTCTGAAATTGTTTGCAATAGTTCACCATATGTATTTCAGAGCTTGCAATAGTTCTCCTCCTTTTTGTCATTAATCAAAAAGATACAAGGAAGGACAAAGAAGAGAGAAAAATCTGAATGTGAAAAGAGACAACAATTGTATTCATTTAATGTTGTAGAGGTACAGGGAGATAAAAGGTAGGAGAGAGGAGGGAGGCATAGTGAGAAATGGTTTCCCATGCCTGCTCTTTCTGCTTCTCAAACATTTGACGAAAGACACCAGGAGTAGGAGAGTACGTTGGTCCCATGGAGGGAGCCATCTTCTTGACATGGAGAGCTAAATGTTCATCAAGGAAATTGGCATAAGCATCTCTATCAAGGGATACTTTGTAGAAGGTCACTGTCCCAAAATTGGCACAAGCAAGGAATTGATCAACTGAAATGGGATAGAGGTTCTGCTTGGCCTTCAACTCCTGACAAAGGGCTACATAGACTTTATATCTTTCAACCCAAGTCCTGAAAGGATCCTGGACCAACTGAATAGAATTCATGTCCAAGAATGTAGCTGCAGAAACTGGAGAGTGACCTTCCCTGGCCTGGGATTCAATAAGATCAGACAGCTACTGAGCAGAGAGAGGGTAAAACCTGGCCCAATCTGAAGGGGTTAATCTCTTACATTCTGACAGAATGGGAGCAAGAACCTCAGTACTGACATGGCCCTGGTGATATTCTCTGAAGGGAAATCTATGAAACGCAACCAGAAAGCCCTTCTGAATCTTAATTCGGCCCATAACTCTGGAAAAACATTCAAAAATTATTGACCCAACAATTGATTCCATTACCAGAGAGTGAATAGGTGGAAGCAAGATTTCCTCTGGCACCTGAAGGGTGGCAAAATCTACTTGGATAGCTTCAGTGTGGGCTACGGCTGAACCAAGTGCTCTGATGGCCTGCTTAAATTGACTGAATTGGACCTCAGGGAGTCGATGGACATATCTATAGTTGTTGAAGAGTTGGAAGTGCCTGGCCATCTTGATCTCCTTCTAAATGAATGGGGCCCAACAATTCTTGTGATGAATTTGGAACCATTCTAAGAGAGTCAGGGAATGGTCCCTTGGAGGGAATCTAGCAGACTTAGCTAGAAGAAAATTATTGTAAAGCTCTTTGTGCTCCCTAGCCCATTACTCTTCAGTCTTGGAATGAGCAATAGAGAAGATTTTGGATTTTTTCGATTTGGCTAGAGAGGTATAGGGTAGAATGACATTCAAGTGGTCTGAAGGGTTAAGAAAAGGAAGGTTGATGATGGTAGCAAAAACAACCTTCTGAAGATATTCTCTGTACAATGGTTTATTTTTGTTGTCCACTGTGAGAGAAAACGACAGAGGGGGATAGCTAGGTTCAGAGGAAAGAGAGGAGGATTTCCTCTTCTTAGGAGCAGAACTAGAAGAGTCTGCCCTATGGATATGATGCCCAACCTTCAGTATAGACCGGAGGATGACTTCTTCAAACTCATCCTTGACTTTCTCAAGATAGGGAGTTCAAGTTGAGCATCCTAAGGAATTATAGTAATGAATGAGGTGGAGGAGAAGGATGTAGAAAGGAGTGTGAGGTAGAAGGTGGGATATCTGATGGTCCTGAAGATGGTGGACTAGAAGAAGAGGAGGCTCTAGCTGATGAGGAGTCTAGAGGAACCGCAATGATAGGTGGAGGTGGAGGAATGGTGTTGAAGAGATAGGAGAAAATGTGGGTTGAGAAGGGAAAGGGTAGGTGATGAGATGGTTCTGGGTTGTGGTTTCTTGAAGGTTTGAGGTGCAGGTGGAGCTGTGGGTGATGAAGGTGGTGATGGAGTATTGGGGTCTAGTAGAGGAAGGAGCTGGGGGCTCAGGAGCTACAACTTCTTCTTCTTCAGCTACATCTACACAGACTCTGACTCCAAAGGCCCTGATGGCCCTGACACCTCTCAGCTGGCCCTGAAGCCCTTGCACTTGCTCAACTGGCCCTGATGGCCAGAACCATGACCTCTGCTTGTGAACTAGCTGCTACCGGCCCTAATGGCCCTGCCACTTGCTCATCTGGCCCAGATGGCCTCGGAACAACTTCTTAACTTCTTTAAGCAGCAGGAGGTGGAGGAGGAGGAGGAGCTGGGCTCCAACTGCCTTCAAAATCTCAAAAGCATTGTCTTCATGCTCCTAACTCCTTATTGTACCACCTTACAACATTCTTACTTGAGACAACTCCTTGATGTGGATGTCTGGCTCATGAAATAGAGTTTCATCAGACTGAACTGAGCACAAGATCTCCCCTTGAGCATCCAACCTTTCAATGACAGGCTTCAAATTGATGACAAATCTTTGTCTCATCTGCCTTTGAAAAGGAGTGTTTTCAATGAGAGGGACATCTGGTACTGCTACTGCTTTTCCTTTCTCCCTGGCCTGGACCACTGGAGGCTGCTCATCCTGGTCATCTTCTGAATCTGATGAACTAGCAGTCTCTCCTTCTCTTAACTGATTCTCTGGGGGGTTTTCATTTCCCTCCCCCTGAGTCTCACTACCCTTTTCAACACCAACTTCTTCTTCGGCAGTCACAATCTTCATAGGAAACATGGGTTGTGCTGCTGCTGCTGGCTTCTTGGACTGGGAGGTCTTCTAAAGGAACTTCAGTGTGGCCTGATGCCACAAAGACTCACTTGCCACTTGCTCCCCCTGAGAAATGGAGTCCAGTGCATTCCTATGTAGAGGGGCTACTTGGGAGATGGAAGAGGATCCTCTGGAGATTGCCTAAAGGGCTCAATGAAGTCAGGAGGAATGTCCTCAATCCTTATGCGCTTCTTCCTATACTGCTGCTGAACGACTTGATCAATTACTGCTACTTCTGGCTCAACCACTGCTGCTGCTTTTGCTAATGGTTCTAGTCCTATTGGCTTCACCAATGATGGATTCAACCTCAGCCGCACTAGTCTTTGACCATACACCATTCACAACTAAAAATCCACTCTTTCTCAAATTCTGGACCTGATGGCTTGGCCCATTTTCTCAGAAACATCACCAACTACGCTAATGCCAAATGTGGAAAATTCTTGTCAAGAGATGGGCATAGGTAGTGAGATATTCAACTTACTCTTGGTGTCCCACACTTGAGAACTGGCAAACTTCATCTCTCAATTATTAATTCTGCAGTGTTAATTCCTGGTTCTGGATGGCCCAGAACATCAGGTATGAATCTGCCCTGGCGCGAGTAAAAAGAAAGATGCACTCCTAGGAACAATAATCTCACAAATATGAAGTGCAATAAACCGATTGAACGCACTAAGCTGTAATATCCAGCTTCCCATCCTTCAGCCTAAATTCCGGACCAATAACCTAGCCCGTTGACTTGAGTGTCCACAGAGTGGACTCCACTGTGACAGTGGTGGGAGACTTCAAACAGAGAGGCTAACAAATCCTTGGTGATTCTGATCTGGGTCCCTTGACCATGGATGTCAAGGTCCCATCAGCCTCAGTCTTCAAAACAAACATAAAAAGCTTTCACAAGATACGGATAACTTACTACAGACAGGGTTGCAATCTTCGTCCATTTAATCTTTTGCAAAGCTTCAACTAAACTACCCATGCCATTTTTCTCTAGGTCTGCCAAATCTACTTCCTTGTGACCACAAAGCTTAGCCTTGACTGATGCGAACCTAGCTTGCTGATCTGCGGTGAGGAACGCAGCTCTGTAGCCCCCAACAGTGCCGGAAACGGTTGTAGAGGTCATGGAATCTAGCAGGGAAAGGTTCTGGAGGACTAGAAGGGTGATTGAGGAAGAACCCCTCAAGAAATTTCTGGTGGGAGAGGTTGAAGGTTTCAAATCTGAGGAAAGTCGATGCCGTGGTCGATGGGGTATCACCTCAGGCAGGAGGACGAAAGAGATAAAGAGGGAAGAGGAATCGTTTGCACACAGATTCTGGGATTTGAAATAAAGGATAAAAGCTTTTTCGAAATGAGATGTGGACTTTATGGCTGAAAATGACAAAACTCCAATTTGAAAGAAATAAAGAGCTATAAATGACGAACCGACAGGAGTATTACACCAGATAGGATAAATGAGAGATAATGAGATATTTTGCTCACTTTTCAAGGAGAATAATTAATTTAGGCTCTGAAAATTAATATCTCAGATTTAGCAAATAAATCTTTCACAATTTGCACATGCCTAAGTCCCTTTGAGAGAAGTAAACCTCTCTTCGGGTAAGGCTTTGTGGAAGATGTTGCAACTGATTATTTGTATCAATGAAAGAAATTTCTGTATTACCATTAGCTACATGATCACGAATAAAAATGATATCTAACCTCAATGTGTTTGGTCCTTGAGTGCTATACTGGATTTTTGGTTAAGTTTATAGCACTTGTGTTGTCACATAGAAGTGATATTGACTTGATGTGTAGCCCATAGTCCTCAAGTTGTTGCTTTATCCATAGGAGTTGTGTACAACAACTTCCAGCAGCCACGTACTCAGCCTCAGCTGTTGAGAGTGCTACAGAACTCTGCTTCTTGGAGGACCAAGATATCAGACATCCTACAAGGAATTGACAACAACCACGGGTACTTTTTCTATCTATTTTGCATCCAGCATAGTCGCATCAGAGTATCCTACTAAATTGACTTCACATGATTTGGAACATATACCTAGATCATGAGTTCTGGACAAATATCTGAAAATTCTTTACACTATTAGATGAGATTCTTAGGATCTGCTTGATATCTAGCACACATGCATACACTAAAGGTATATCAGGTCTGCTGGCAGTTAAGTAAAGTAGAGAACCTATCATACATCTGTAGATCTTTTGATCTACTTTCTTACCATCCTTGCCATTGTTCCATCCTTGTTGATGTGCTCATTGGTGTTGACAGTGGTTTGGAATTTTCGAATCCAAATTTCGCAAGAGCGCCTTGGTATATTTAGTTGACAGAGTGGGTGCCATTCCTCCATGCTTGATTGTAATCCAAGGAAGTAGTTCAGCTCCCCATCATGCTCATCTCAAATTCTCCCTGCATAAGCTTCTCAATGTCATGTCCCGAGAAATTACGCAGCGGATATTAGTTCGAATAATTCGAATCAATATCCAAGATGTGAACAGTCGGCAAATAGCCTCTCGCTAGCACACACGAAATGTGTATCAAAACAACATCATAATAGGGCCCAAATGTTGAACTCAATATAAATTGTATTCAAAATGGAAACTAGTACAGGACTAAAGACTCAATAAAATGGAAAATTACACTTATTCTCACTTCTACTACAAGGTACTACCAATCGAAGAAACTACTATAACTAGCCTCATAGTTGGAACGCTCATCACTCGGACGCATTCCCATCCTTGACTTGCTCTTCTCTTGATCTTCATAGTCACCTAATTGTGTATAAAGTAGGGGGATGAGCGAACTAGCCCAGTAGGGATTTATATCTCAATGTGCGGGCAATGATATAAGTGATTAGCAATTTAGAACTAGGTAAGACACAATGAATGTCATGATATGCATGTACGAATGAAACAGATTAAGACATGACGCATGAAACAAGCTAGATAGAGAGTGATCGTGATAGAGCAAGAACATATGAGCAATATGTTGTCAAGACCGAGGCAAGTACCAAGCACGCAAGATATCATGTAAATGCAATAAATGCAGGATGCCATATCACGCAAGCAAGCAAGCAAGAATGTACGAGCACGATCAAGTAACATAATCTGGCACGTAGACACTAATGTACACTAGAAAAGATCCATCAAGAAGTACACCAGGACACGTGTATGTGGTTGTTGATCTATCATTCAACAAGCAAGCAAGACTCCCAGCACAGAGCAATGCCAGTAATAATATATCCCATGGTTAACGGTATATTTATGACTCTCCGTCATTGGGGCTAGACTGGAGCCCTTGGACATACGCCGTGCCCTGTCAGCAATCTCATGTAAAATTTTAAATGTAGATCCACAGTCATTAATAATGGCCAATGAGAGTTTCAGTAAGTAAGCAGGTGTAATGTCATGTTCATGATGATGATGGGAACAAGTAATAAGTAATTGAACATGATTTTCAATTGATAACAATGGTCAAGAGATAAATTTGGCAGCATAATGGTACGATTATACTTTAGTTCAATCTTACATTAATGGCTTGGGCTAGATTGTAAATCACTTCCACGAGAACAAGAAGAGAAAAGGAAAGTGCGCGCTATCTCCAAGGAACTTCAATGGTACCACCAACTCGTCGGCCATGTGGGAATCCATGGTCAGAGGAGATTATGGAGGACTTGGTGAAAAGGGTCGCTAGTCTACCGATTCGGAATGACTGGTAGAGAGTTTCCAATTTCCCAAGAAAGGGCTGCCTAACAGTGCGAGTGGTAGTGCGGTACACGTGTTTCAATTCACAAACCATCGGTCTCAAACTCGCGGAAAAACACTTTAACATGATAGAATGAAGTGAAAACTATGCGCTTAAACTAAACATGGATTTCATGATTTTTAAGATAACAATCATCATTTAAGAAGCTAGAATAGTTCGAAGAGGTTAATCAAAAGTCACCTAATAGTCACGTCATTAAGAAAGCAGTTAGAATAATGTTTGTGTACTTAAAGCTTTTAAATGGGTTTAACACTTTTAATCCATTAAAAAACCACTATGCATTGATCAGACTGAAAACATGTGAATACACACTAACTATCACATTAACCAGACCTCAGGTATAGCGGTTAGATTTGCAAGAAGGTAAGTGGGGGTTTAATGCAAAATCCTAAGATCGCGACTGGTACATATAAGGAAGGCGACAAGGCTATCAGGCCTAGGGACAGGTCGCGACAGACCCCAGTAAGGTCGTGACGGGTCGGGACCAGGACGCGACAGGGTGATGTGAAGAATGCGACGGGGCGGTCAGATCAGGCAGCAAGGTCGCGACGGAGCGCTTCGTCGGTTTCAGAATGCGACGGTGGGTGCTGTCGCGACAAGACCTCAGAACGTGGCCTATCAGGCCATCTCCTTCACAGGGTCTGCGCCTAACATCGACAGAGAAAGGACATGTTCTTGGATTGCGGTCCAGAATTGCCTTATATTGACATAAGGTGCTTCTAAAATAGAGAAACAATTTGACAGGGTATGAAAAACAACGAACTAGTTCAAAACTAGCCTAGACATGCAAAGGTGCTTCCAGTAAATCGGAATAGAAAATAATGCGGGGTTTGATAGGCTTTAATCAAGCAAACTCAATGTAGAAGACAAGTGTAACCTGAAGACGTAGTTTCATGCAGCAACCATCTTACCATGCATATAACTTTCTAACTAATGATTTAGACAAATGTTAAACATAAAACCGGACGAGGACAACTTGTAGAATAACTTTATGTTATGAGTTTACCTAATTCGGTCCGGAATCACATGCAAACATGCAAAAACGGGATAAGCCCTAACAGTGCATGACTTTGGCAAAACGCTTATAATTCAAAATCTACTAAATGAAATTCTATGAACCCGCGGGAAATGAAAGTTAACTTGATGTTGTACACTTTGTATATGATATGTTACGGTTTGTCCCAAGAAAACTACCTTTGGGTTGATGAAGACTTGTCTTCAGAAACCGTGTTCAAACCACTGTTGTAGAACGCTTAATACTCTGTGTATACTGCAGGAATTTAGGCATTCCACTTGGGTTAGGAAGTAGGACTAGACCTCTTTCCAAGGGTTAAGTCTTGCACGATGGGATTTAGGTTTGCCTACCTCAGCTCGACTCCAAGATGGTGGTCTGTGCAGGTCGCAGCAGACGAATGGGGAAGAAGATGAGCTTCTTGTGGTCGTTCCACAGCTCCTCAGCCACCAAGAGTCCTCCACACACGACCCTAGAAAGTTCTAAAACTCGACCTAAGGTTGGTGAAGAGTATTTAAGCAACCATGGTGTTTAGGAGTCCTTTATGACTAGGAAAGCCAAGTTGCAGTTTTGAAGGTTAGTTTCCTATTTTTGAGGATTTCTTCCTCCCTTAGAGTGTGTGAGGCTTTAGGAAACCTCCCACCATAGTTAGGCATGAATTTGGGTTGCCAAGAATGCATGATTGCATCCAATTCAACTCAAATGCTTCTTTCTAATTTAGGCTATTTAGAGTTATGATTTCTATGTATTTTCTAGCTTATTTGATTTTTGGGCCATATGTGGTCCATTGAACCAATAATGACATGGGGTCATTAATACATAATGTTAGAAGTCTCTCCAACATCTTTATTTAATTTATGGTTGCGTGTATTTCTGTGTTAACGTTTCCGACTTGTTTCCTAATTGGATAATCAGTCACAATAACTCTTAAAACCTAGCCCAAATGATTTTTATTGACCCAAATTCTTGATGGGTCATTAGAGGATATTATTGAAGTCTGTATATGATTTTTATTTAATTTTCTGACTCATCCAAGTATGTGTGATAATAATTTTCGACTTATTATGAATTACTTAATAAGTCACAAAACACTTTAAACATGAGTAATCGAGTTTCTTGGCAAAAGTTCTTTGTGAAATATTATAATTAATGTGGGGTTGGGTTGTTTATAATTTCTACAAAAAAAATTTGTGTGTGTTTAGCACATACGATAATGATACGTACGTTTTTAAATACCTGATATTATGGAAATTATTATTTCCATTTACTTTGAATTAAAATTTCCGGGGTGCTAAACCCTCCCCCACTTAAGAGAATTGGTCCCCAAATTCATAGATCATTAATTGTCTTTTTGATAGTTATGACCTTGAGGTCATTCGGATTTAATTCTTCTAACTGGTTCAACATCGTGGAGGTTAGTCCGACATCACATCTATGGCCACCCCATACTATACATTGGTTCCTTCCACTCCTGTTTTCCTTCCACGGTTGTTATAACTCCATCTTACTCCACCAAAGGAAACTATGGTATAATTAACTAGATTATCCCTTCCAATTTCTCCTTAATTATGATCTCCCCACTTAGAAATGTACCAATAAGAAAAACATCATAAGATCAGTCTACGGGTTTAACAATCATACCTCCTTTCGGAAGCTCCGCTTGCATCATTGCATTCACCCGCCCTGACGCTTTACCACTCCTTGGTTCCTTCCAGCTTGGTCTTTTAGCAGGGACAGGTCGGATAGAGTTCATGACTCCCAATCGCAGGCAAGCCCCGGCCTTCTTCTAGTAATTGTCCGCTTGGTGCCAGGCTTGTCGCAAAATTTACAATGTTCCATCGTCGTTGTTCTTCTCTTTTGATCTTTTTCCTCCATGCCATAGTCCTTCCATGTGGTTGGCCTTTTGTTGTTGTAGTTATTATTGTTGTTGTTGGGGAAAGTTCTAGTTGTATCGACTACTCACTTTTTATAAAGGTCGGCTTTGAGATGTCTTTTCCCCTCATGCCGTCACCTTAGCCATAGTGTCTTCTACCAGCTGAGCTCTTGGACCATCTCTGTATAGGTTTGGATGTTGTGTGTCGAGCTGCTCGATGGAACCTGGGCCTGAGCCCGTCCATGAAACGATTAGCCTGTAATCTTTCCGTTCCCACCAGATGGGGGCATACACGGCCAGACGCGCGAAGTGAGCCTCATACTCAGCCACAGTCATTCCTTTCTATTTAGTGCGGCAAACTCCGCTGCCTTATTCTCCTTGACTCTCTCAGAGAAATAATTCCTCGGATCTCCAGAATCGACCCACTCTAGTTTCAGCTACATTTGGTAGGTTGGCCGAGGTGGCCTTCCACCATGCTCGAGCATCTGTAGTAAATGGAAAGTGGCCAGTACCACTTTCTCTCTATTGGGTGCATTGCATTACTTGGAAATCCTTTCTGCTCCTCTTTCCAATTCTCTGCCTCATTGGGTCAAGGGACCCAAATAAACGAGGAGGGTTAAACCACTAAATTGCGGTGCAGATCACCGGCTCCATTCCTTGCAGAGCAGCCTGATTTCCAGCCTAAAAACATTTTGCAGGGCCTGAGTAAGTCCAACCACAGTGTCTGCATAGCTTGCCACGGTTGCGAGTCATTGCAGTTGAGTGAGAGTGTTATGAGGTTCCGAGAAAAGGATGGAAACCAATAATGCCTCTAGATACATTATAAGAGTCAATGGGTAGGAGTGTTTAATTCTCTAACATTATTCCTAGTCTCTACCCTTCTACTAGGTACTATATTTAATTCCATGACCTAGGTTCCAATATCATCTCATTTCTGAGACATACCTCCTATTTGTGTTCCTAGGCTCTGATACCACTAAACTGTCACGTCCCGACAAATTACGCAGCGGATATTAGTTCGAATAATTCGAAGTCGATATTCCAAGACGTGAACAGTCGGCAAATAGCCTCTAGCTAGCAGGCACTAAATGTGTAACAACCACATCAAATAGGGCCCAATGTTGAATCATAGAAATTGTATTCAAAATGGAAACTTAGTACAGGACTAAGATCAATAAAAGGGAAAATTACACTATTCTCACTTCCTACGACAAGGTAATAACGCTTGAAGTAAAACTACTACAACCAGCCTCATAGTTGGAAGACCATCACTCGACGCATTTCCATCTCGACTTGCTCTTCCTCTGATCTTCATAGTCACCTAAATTGGGTAATGTTTCTTGCCCAGCTAGCTAGCCCAGAGGGGGGTGAATGGGTATTAAAACTCGATGTTTGATTAAAACCTGTTTACTGAAAAGATTGCACAACTTAATAACCAAGGTTAGATTAGAGCAAACAAGACAACAATCACACCAAAAACACAACCACAAGACACAGGATTTTTATCCTGGTTCGGAACTCCTCTCCACAGGAGACCTACGTTCAGTCCCTGAGCAATACCTCAGGATTTTATACCAAGGGTACAATCCCCTAAGGATCCTTACACCCAGCCTCAATGGTCTTCCTTCAACCTGAAGGGTACAACAACCACCCTGGATACCACCAGGTCTTCCTTCGTCCAGAAGGTGAACAACAACCACCCTGGATACACCAGGTCTTCCTTCGCCCAGAAGGGAACACAGACTATAAAAAAGGTTGTGAAAACAGGCTTCAGATTCTAGCTTGACCAGCTACAACTGAAGCATCTAAGCCCCCGAGAGAGAAAGAGATTCAACAAGGTTTTCTCTCCAAGGACCACACAGGCTTTACAAATTTGAGGATTCCTTTTGAGCACAGAGAGCTAAGAGCTTAGAAACAGGTTTGGAGTGGAGGCTTCGCTCTTCTTCCAAATTTCTAAAATTGTGAGAGATGATTTCTTTTTCCTTTAAGGATCACGCGATGTTTCACTTCATACATTTTTCGACTTGAGTCTTCTATATAAACTGCTGATTCAAATTCGAACGTGAATGTGTCCGTTGTCTCTTATCCTTGTGTACGTTAGACTGGCACTTAGGAAGCTTCTGATCGTCAGTCTTTTACTGGAGTACACGCCAAAGAGATGAATAGAACTTTGTATTGTGTCCAACGTTGTCCAAATGAGTCTTGTCAGATATCTGTAAGCAAATCATCAATAAGTAGAAGACAGCTGGGACTGCTGTCTATTGTTAGTTAAGGGGAACAGATATTGCAGTATATAGCAAAGCTCCTTTCTGTCCAAGAAAAAGTACGTAGACAGAGTAGCATAGAAATGGAAGTATTGTCTGCATGCATGGAGAGATACGATCGGAGAGCATTTAATGCATAGCAGTCAACGGACAAGATATGACTTTGACTTTCAACGCTATAAAAAGCATTATACTGATGCAACAAGAAATTCGATAAAAGAATCTTGCTTACTTCATAACTTATGAAATCGTATGAATTATAGCAAGTCGTTGTGAGCTCTAAAGAATCGTTGCAAGAAATCGTATATGACTAACAAAAGAAGTGTTGCGCGAAATCGTTATGATCCAACAAAGAAGTCGTTGCGCGAAATGTTAGACTAATAAAGAAGTCGTTGCGCGAAATCGTTATGACTAATAAAGAAGTAAAGAAATCGTTACCGTTCTAAAGAAGCGTTACAGCTAGAGAGTCGTTGCGAGTTCTAAAGAAATCGTTACGAGGTCTAAAGAAGTCGTTACGGCTAGAGAGTCGTTGCGAGTTCTAAAGAAATCGTTACGATGTCTAAAGAAGTCGTTACGGCTAGCGAGTCGTTGCGCGAGTTCTAAAGAAATCGTTACGAGGTCTAAAGAAGTCGTTACGGCTAGAGAGTCGTTGCGAGTTCTAAAGAAATCGTTACGAGGTCTAAAGAAGTCGTTACGGCTAGAGAGTCGTTGCGAGTTCTAAAGAAATCGTTACGAGGTCTAAAAGAGTCGTTACGGCTAGAGAGTCGTTGCGAGTTCTAAAGAAATCGTTACGAGGTCTAAAGAAGTCGTTACGGCTAGAGAGTCGTTGCGAGTTCTAAAGAAATCGTTACGAGGTCTAAAGAAGTCGTTACGGCTAGAGAGTCGTTGCGAGTTCTAAAGAAATCGTACGGTAACGATTCGAGTGCTCCGGTCAAAGAGGAAGTCGTTCTGCTTATCAAAGAAGTCGTTACAGGGACTTAGATAGAAATGATGGGATTACCAGATTGTCTTGATCTTTCATTTTTCTTTTGCTTCCTGTTCTCAAGGCTCAAGAAATCTATTAGTGTTATTTTGTTATCATCAAAATTAATATATAAAAAATGGAAATATTTATTATGGGGACAGTTTGGTCATCAATCTCCCCCTTTTTGATGATGACAAAATATACTAAACATCATACAAAAAATGAAATATGTTTTTCAGATTTACGTTAGTTGTCTCCCCCATTTTGTCATTAGGCAAAAAGATAAGCTGTGAGACAAAGAAGAGAGAAAGATTTTTATTAAGAAGGAGAAAGATAATACAGAGGAGATAACAAGGAGGCATGCTGTGAGATGACAGCCCATGCCTTGATCTCAAGATCCTCAAAATTTGCAGAAACACTCCAAAGGTAACTGAGAAGGAGGGTCCCATGGAAGGGATGTTCCTCTGAATGTAGAGTTGCCTTTGCTGCTCTATGAACTCTCCATACTGAGTTTTGTCCAAATAAATCTGAAGTAAGTACTCTTGCCAAAACTGGCCCTATGGAGAAATCTGTCCAAGGAAACTGGATAGTGAAGTTGGTGATTTAACAGATCCTGCTTTAGGGCAAAGAAGGCAGAATATCTAGCTGCCCAGACAGCATAGAGCTCTGGTAAGGGAGCGATGGAATTGAGATCCATAAAGGCTTCTGCAGAAAGAGTCGGCTTCTCTGACTAACCAGATCTTGATTGATAGCTTCCAGTTGCTGATAAGAGGCACGATATAGAAGCTCCCATTCTGATGAGATGAGTCGTTCACACTCAGAAATGAGTGGAGCTAAGGTCAGGGAAGAGATGCGGCCAGAGTGATATTCTCTGAAGATGAACCGCAAGAAGGAGGGAGATCGGCCCTGCTTTGCTGACATCCGGCCCAGCTGCCTTGCAAACATGTCGAGAGCATGAGATCCAGCATCTGAATTAAGCACTAACGAGTGCAGCTTCGGCAGAAGAACTTGAAACTCAGCCTTGAAGGAGACAAAATCTACTGTAAAAGGAAGGTTGAGAGGGGTCTCTGATTGCCGCACAGTAATCTGTGAGTTGAACTGGCAAAATTGAACTTCTGGAATTTTGTTCAAATAACAGAAGTCACTGTACAACTGAAAAGCTCTGGCAATGCGAATTCCTTCAAAATGAAGGATCCCCAGGAGTTCTTGTGCTGGAAGATAAACCACTCAGAGAAGGTGAGTGGGTGATCTCTGTGAGAGAGGGATTCGGCCCTTGCAGTCAGGTATTTTGAGTACTGAGCCTTGTTCCCTTTGATGGCTGCCCACTGATCTTCAGTCTTGAACTCAGTGCCCTCAAAGATTTTGGACTTGAAAGGTTGAGATATCTGAGTAAAAGGAAGAACAATGGCTAGGTGTTCGGAGAGGTTGAGAAAAGGAATACCATAAATGGTAGAAAGAATGCATTTCTGGAGGTATTCTCTGTAGATGGTCTTCTCTTAGGATCAAGGGTAAGAGAGTACCATAAAGGAGGATAGAGAGAAGCAGAGGGAGTGCTTAGAGAGGAAGAGGTTTTTCTCTTTTTCAGGACAGGACTAGGAGGGTCAGTCCTGTGAATGTGAGAAGGTGGAAAGAATGGTGAGGAGAGTGTTCCTTCAAAAGGGTCGGAACATTGGTGTCAAAATACCAAGAGGCAGAGGTTTTACTGGAGGAAAGGTAACAGAATTAGGAGGAGTAGGAGGATAGAACAAGTGTTTAGGATTAAAGGAAGAGGTTGGTTGAGGATGAGATGTTTGGGTTTTAATAGATGAAGGTTGAGGAGTTAATGAGGATGAAGCTGAGATGAGAGCTGGAGAAGGTGAGAAGGAGGGTTGAGAGGAAGTAGAGGATGGGAAGGTTTTGTGCGAGGCATGGGATGTTTTATGGTTGGTGGAGCAGGAGGTGCAGTAGGAGGAGATGAAGGTGTGGAGAGGGTTGGAGTGGCAAGAGATGAAGTATCAGGGGCCTTGAGACTGACACAGGCTCTTTTCCTCTGGCCTGACTTTCTCTGACTGCAGGAGAGGGTCCTGAAGACCCTGAGGCTGCCACTGGTCCGGGTGACCCTACAACTGATGGCCCTGATGGCCCTGACCCTGAACTGGCGGCCCTGTTGGCCGAGAGACTTCAGCTGGAGGCCCTGATGGCCTAGAGACTTCTGCTGGAGGCCCTGATGGCCTAGAAACTTCAGCTGGAGGCCCTGGTGGCCTAGGAACTTCAGCTGGACCGCTCTGAGTAGGTGCAGGAGGGACACCACTAGACTTTGAAAGATTTGCCAGCAAATTCTTCATATCAGACATTTCTTTATTGAAGTACCTCATTGCATTTCTTATTGAGGATACGTCTGAGGAGGTTGAAGCTTGATTTGAAATAATTCCTTGCATGCCAGACTGAACTGATGCCAAGATCTCTCCTTGGGCTTTTAACAATGCCATAACATGCTTCAATTTTACTTTCCTATGGCCTTTCCTAGACCTCCTGTGAACAACTCTTTTCAGCTTTCCTGGCTGAGAGACAGGCTCCTCAAGATTTATACTTGCACTTGGGCCTTCATTCTCTGTCTTTTCACTCTCAGCATGCTCCCCCTGAATGGGAGCAGGGACTTCAGTACTTTCTTGCTCCCCCTGAGCAGGAGCTTTTCCAAGACAACATCTTGTTGAGTACTTGCTTGTACCTCAACATCTGCAACTAATCTTCAGTATGGCCTGCTGCCATAACTTCTTCATCAGGTCCACTTGCTGCTGCTTGCTCTGCTGGATCTGCTTGCTCTACTTCTACTGCTTCTGGAATATCTGCAATAACTGCTTCTCCTTCAGCCACAGAGGATTTTGACCAAACTCCTTCTTGCACCGAAAAACCACTTTTCTTCAGGTTTCTGGACCTTATAGACTGGCCCATCTTTTCAGCTACCGCACCTGACAGATCTACTCCAAAGTGCTGGAAAATCTTGGTCAGAAGATGGGCATATGGAAGGGAAACATTCAACTTGCTCTTTGTTTCCCATAACTGAGCATGTGCAACCATCATTCGCTCAGTTATCACTGCGGCCAGGTTTATCTCTTTGTTCTGGATTGCCCAGAACATTATGTCCGAATCTGCCCTAGTGCATGAGGAAAAGGTAGCACTACGGGGAACTAAGATTTGGCAGACTATAAAGTGCAGCAACCGGTTGAACGCGGACATCTGATTAATATCCAGCTTCCCATCCTTCAACTTAAATCCTGGACCGATGATCCCGAGACCTTTGACTTCATCATTCACAGAGTGAATGCCACTAAATCCTGAGGTCTTTACTCCAAACAGATCACGCAACAGCTCATGGGTTATTCTGATTTGAATACCCTTGACAGAGGAAACAAGGGATCCATCTACTTCTGACTTCAGACAGATGTAGAAGGCTTTTACCAAGTCCGGGTAGCTTACCTCACTGAATGTGACCACATCCATCCACTGCGATCTTCTTATAGTATCAACTAGCCTGGCCATGCCACTCTTCTCAAGATTCTGAACATCCACCGCCTTATTTCCGCAAATCTTTGTCTTCACAAAAGTAAATCTTTCTTGCTCCTTTGGGGATAAATACTCAGCACTGTAGCCCCCAACACTTCCGGAGATCAACGGAGCGGCCATGGGTGCAGAGAAGAAAGGATTTGGAAGGGAGGATGATGGAAGGGACGGAAGTTTTCGAAGGAGTTCTTCGCGGGAAGAGAAGAAGGCTTCGAAAGTTGCAGAGAGACGATCCCAAAATCGTTAGGGCATCAGCTTTAGGTGAACAGATAGAGAATAAAAAGGGTAAAGGTGGAAGGCGAATCGATCTCAAAACGGTTTGGATAAATTAATATTACTTTAATGACGGAGCGCCAAAAGGCGGCAAAGGTAGAAAGCGACAAAGGTTTGACAAGTCAAACAACTTTCTACACAGAAGCGGTCAAAGCATATAGATAATCAGAGTTTTGTTTAATTTTAACGGAGAGAGAACTTTTCATTTAATCTGAAAATTTATATGTCAATAACATCACAGAAACTCTTTCACAAATTGCACATCCCTAGTTCCTTCTAAGAGATGTAAATCTCTCTTCAGGTAGGGCTTTTGTGAAGATATCTGCCAATTGACCATTTGTATCTATAAACGAAATTTCTAAATTACCACTAGCTACATGGTCTCGAATAAAATGATATCTTACCTCAATGTGTTTCGTCCTTGAGTGTTGAACTGGATTTTTTGGTGAGGTTGATGGCACTAGTATTATCACACAATAGAGGAATTGATTTGATGTGAATGCCGAAATCTTCAAGTTGTTGCTTTATCCAAAGAAGTTGTGTACAGCAACTTCCAGCAGCAACATATTCCGCCTCAGCTGTTGATAGAGCTACTGAATTTTGTTTCTTGGATGTCCATGATATTAAGCATCCTGCAAGAAACTGACAACATCCACTGGTGCTTTTTCTATCTACTTTGCAACCAGCATAATCAGCATCTGAATATCCTATTAGATTTATCTCACAAGATCTAGGATACCAGAGACCTAAATCATGAGTTTAGCTAAGTATCTAAATATTCTTTTTACAGAGATTAAGTGAGACTCTCTAGGGTCTGCCTGATATCTAGCACACATGCATACACTGAACAAATATCTGGTCTACTGGCAGTTAAGTAAAGTAATGATCCTATCATACCTCGATAATTCTTTTGATCTACCCTTTTACCTTTTTGATCACTGTCCATTCTGGTTGATGTGCTCATTGGAGTTGATAATGGCTTTGCATCTTCAAATCCAAATTTCTTCAACAGCTCTTTGGTATACTTTGCTTGACAGATATGAGTGCCATCCTTCCCTTGCTTAATTTGCAATCCAAGGAAGTAGCTTAACTCCCCCATCAAGCTCATTTCGAATTCTCCCTGCATAAGCTTTTCAAAGTACTTGCAAAGAGATTCATCAGTAGATCCAAAAATAATATCATCCACATAGATTTGTACAAGAAGTATATGTTTAACTTTGGATTTTATAAATAATGTACTATCTACTTTACCTCTAGTGAAACCATGATTTAATAAGAAATTACTGAGCCTTTCATACCAGGCTCTAGGAGCTTGCTTTAGACCATATAAGGCCTTATGTAGTTTAAATACATGATTTGGAAATTCAGAGTCGTCAAAACCTGGAGGTTGTTCAACATAAACTTCCTCCTTGATGAAACCATTTAAAAAGGCTGATTTGACATCCATTTGAAAAAGTTTTAAATCAAGTGCGGATGCATAAGCAAGTAAAATCCTAATGGCCTCAAGTCTAGCTACAGGTGCATAAGTTTCATCGAAATCTATGCCTTCCTCTTGGGAGTAGCCTTGAGCCACCAATCTGGCTTTGTTCCTTAAGATTATTCCAGACTCATCCAGTTTATTTCTGAACACCCATTTGGTGCCAATAACTGAATGATTGGATGGTCTAGGAACAAGTGACCATACTTGGTTTCTCTTGAACTGATTTAGTTCATCTTGCATGGCTAGTATCCAAGATTAATCAGATAAAGCTTCATTGACTGTCTTAGGCTCTACTTGAGAAACAAATGCTAAATAGTCGCATGGAATTACATTACCTCTAGTTCTTACCCCTACAGATGGATCACCAATGATGTTTTCAGGAGGGTGATCTTTCTGATGTCTCCATTCCTTTGGAAGATCTTTATGTTGGATTTCTGTTTGCTGCAGTTCTTCCAGAGTTGGATCCTCTTTGTCCTTAATTGAAGTTTTCTTTAATTTTTCGGACAAGACATCTGCATCATCAATGTCACTAATTTCTTCCTTTTTCAAGGAAGGGTTAGATTCATCAAAAATAACATGTACTGATTGTTCAATTAATAAGGAACGTTTATTGAAAACTCTATAACCTTTAGGTTTAGAGGAATACCCCATGAAAATGCCTTCATCTGATTTGGCATCCAACTTACCAATGTCCCTTTTTCCATTGTTATGGATGAAGCAAGGACATCCAAATATTCTGAAATGGCTAATCTTTGGCTTCTTTTCTTTGAAGAGTTCATAAGCAGTCTTTTTCAGAATTGGCCTGATCATCACTCTATTTATGATATAACATGCAGTGTTGATAGCTTCGGCCCAGAAATATCTTGGCAGATCATATTCTGATAACATTGATCTTGCCATATCCAAAAGAGTTCTGTTTTTCCTCTCAGCAATTCCATTCTGTTGAGGTGTCCTTGGAGCTGAGAAGTTGTGCTCAATTCCTTGATCATCACAGAACTTCGAAAACTTTTCATTCTGAAACTCACCACCATGATCTGATCGAATAGAGATAATTGAGAATTTCTGATCTTTCTGAACTTTCTTACTGAAGCTGACAAAATTCTCAAATGCGTCATCTTTGTGCTCTAAGAAGGATACCCAAGTGAATCTTGAATAATCATCAACTATTACGAATCCAAAATTCTTTCCTCCCAAACTGGTAGTCCTCATTGGCCCAAATAAATCCATGTGAAGTAGTTCTAAGGGCTTTGAGGTGGTTACTACAGTCTTTGATTTGAAGGAGCTCTTGGTGTGCTTTCCTCTTGCACAAGGTCTGCAAATGCTATCCAATCTGAAATTCACCTTTGGCAGTCCTTCAACTAGTTTTCTTTTTCTGAGCTTGTTCAGCCCATCCAGGCTGCAGTGGCCCAATCTTCTGTGCCACAACTCAGTTGATTTATCTTTGCTAGCTGCCAAACACACATCTTGATCCTTGAGTTCATCGAGATATAGAACATACAAATTTCTTTCTCTGTAGGCTTCAAATATGACTTCACCATCTTTTAAGATACTGCATTTTGATTCTTGAAACTGAATTTGATGGCCTTTGTCACACAACTGGCTGATGCTGATGAGATTGTGCTTTAACCCTTTGACCAGCATTACATCCTTTATGACTGATTTCCTTTGATGTTCACAGACCCGCTTCCTATCACAGTCCCTTTTCCATTATCTCCATAGGTGACTGTACCTTCTTCAGCTTGGAGATCAACAAATATCTTCTTGTTGCCTGACATATGCCTTGAGCACCCACTATCCAAATACCATTTGGATGCTCGAGGTTAACCTAAATGAGAACATCAAGCTTTAGGTACCCAAATTCTCTTTGGGTCCTGATTGGTTAGTATCATCAACTTTACCTTTTAATATCCATTTTTTATGTCTTGTTGGGCATGTCATTCTAATGTGTCCTAGCTTGTTGCAGTGACTGCAGCAGGATAACTTAGTTACTTTTTCTATGTATTTGAAATCGGCTTTGTATGCTACATCTTGTTCAGGTACAAATTTTGGTGTTGGATATGTTTTAGGGTATATTATGGTTTCTTCATTATCTGGGGGTGTATATCCTAGTCCATTTTTCTTTTTACCCGATCTCCTAGCACCTTTTAATATTAAAGAGTTTTTACCATTGGTAAATTTTCTAGGGTGCTTGCTAGTGTATTGTTTTCTTCATTTAATTCATTTATAGTTTTTCTTAAATATCTGAGTTTCCTGTTTTTCTAGGTCAGTGATTTTTCTGTTCTTGTCTTTTAAGTTTTCACATAATAGTTCATTTCTTCTCTTAAGCTCAACTATTTGTTTTTCTAGTTCTTCGTTTTCAGATTTTAAATCTGAGTTGGTATTTTCGAGACATGTGGTATTTTTCTTGCTTAGCTTAAGTAGTTTACACACTTCTTTATACTTATCGTAGAGTTCATTAAATGCACTTTCCAAATTATCCGAATCTGAGTCATTACAGGAATCGAAAGAAGAATCAGATGTTACCTTATCCTCGGTATTAGCCATGAGAGCCAAGTTGGCTTCTTCACCTTCACTGCTTGAGCTTGACTCACTGTCTGAGTCGCTGCTGTTGTCCCATGCAGCTGCCATGGCCTTCTTTTTGAATCTTCTGAACTTCTTGGAGCTGTCCTTCTTCTTGTGATCATTTTTCTTTAACATTGGACAGTCTGCCTTGATGTGTCCAGGTTTCTTGCATTCATAGCAAAGTGGCTCATTCCTCTTCTGATCCTTTCCATCTGGTCTCTTGGGATCTTTGTTTTTCTTGAAGTACCTCCTACCAGACTGGAACTTCTTCTTCTTTGCCAAGATTCTCTGCAATCTTCTTGAGAGCATGGCTTCTTCATCATCACTATCTTTGCTATCTTCACTGTTATCTAAGGATTCTTCTGATGAGTCCCCATTAGCTTTAAGCGCATTTGACTGCTTCTTTCTACTGGAGGATTCTCCTAGTCTTTCCATGTTTATTTCATGGGCCATGAGAGATCCAATGAGTTTTTCTACTGACATTTTCTTAAGATCATTAGCTTCTTCGATAGCTGTGACCTTTGCCGTCCATGAAGATGGCAAGGATCTGAGAATCTTCCTTACCATATCTGCATTTCATATGACTTTCCTAGACTTGCTAGGCCATTAGTAATGTCAGTAAATCTACTAAACATTTGGGTAATAGACTCACCTGCTTGCATTTGAAATCTTTCATACTGAGTGACAAGAATGTCGATTCTTGTCTCCTTTACTTTGTCTGTACCTTCATATATGATCTTTAACTTTTCCCACATTTCCATGGATGATTTGCATGCTGAAACTCTGTTGAACTCTTTCTTGCTTAGAGCACAACATAGAATGCTCTTAGCTTTACAGTTCAAAGAGATTTTCTTTCTATCTTCATCTGTCCATTGTGCTTTCTCATTTGTGACGACCAGATCACCTTCTTCCACTATTGACCAGATTTGATAATCGTGGCCTTCTAGAAAGTATTCCATCCTGGTCTTCCAATACGTATAATCTTCACCATCGAACAAGGGAGGTCTGTTGACAGACTGACCTTCGAAGTGACTTTGGGCTGCCATTGATCTTTGCTCTTCAGATCGTTGGATCTTCTTCTTTGTCGAAGAGACGGGCTCTGATACCACTTGTTGCCCAGCTAGCTAGCCCAGAGGGGGGGTGAATGGGTTATTAAAACTTCGATGTTTGATTAAAACCTGTTTACTGAAAAGATTGCACAACTTAATAACAAGGTTAGAGTTAGAGCAAACAAGACAACAATCACACCAAAACACAACCACAAGACACAGGATTTTTATCCTGGTTCGGAACTCCTCTCCACAGGAGACCTACGTCCAGTCCCTGAGCAATACCTCAGGATTTTACTACCAAGGGTACAATCCCCCTTAAGGATCCTTACACCCAGCCTCAACTGGTCTTCCTTCAACCTGAAGGGTACAACAACCACCCTGGATACCACCAGGTCTTCCTTCGTCCAGAAGGGAACAACAACCACCCTGGATACCACCAGGTCTTCCTTCGCCAGAAGGGAACACAGACTAATAAAAAAGGTTGTGAAAACAGGCTTCAGATTCTAGCTTGACCAGCTACAACCTGAAGCATCTAAGCCCCCGAGAGAGAAAGAGATTCAACAAGGTTTTTCTCTCCAAGGACCACACAGGCTCTTACAAAATTGAGGATTCCTTTTGAGCACAGAGAGCTAAGAGCTTAGAACCAGGTTTGGAGTGGAGGCTTCGCTCTTCTTCCAAATTCTAAAAATTGTGAGAGATAGACTTTCTTTTTCCTTTAAGGATCACGCGATGTTTCACTTCATACATTCTTTTCGACTTGAGTCTTCTATTAAACTGCTGATTCAAATTCGAACGTTAATGTGTCTGTTGTCTCTTATCCTTGTGTACGTTAGACTGGTCACTGAGGAAGCTTCTGATCGTCAGTCTTTTATCCTGGAGTACACGCCAAAGAGATGACATAGAACTTTGTATCTTGTGTCCAACGTTGTCCAAATGAGTCTTGTCAGATATCTGTAAGCAATCATCAATAAGTAGAAGACAGCTGGGACTGCTGTCTATTGTTAGTTAGAGGGAACAGATATTGCAGTATATAGCAAAGCTCCTTTCTGTCCAAGAAAAAGTACGTAGACAGAGTAGCATAGAAATGGAAGATATTGTCTGCATGCATGGGAGATACGATCGGAGACCATTTAATGCATAGCAGTCAACAGACAAGATATGACTTTGACTTTTCAACGCTATTAAAAAGCATTATACTGATGCAACAAGAAATTCGATAAAAGAATCTTGCTTACTTCATAACTTATGAAATTGTTATGAATTATAGCAAGTCGTTGTGAGCTCTAAAGAAATCGTTGCAAGAAATCGTTATGACTAACAAAGAAGTTGTTGCGCGAAATCGTTATGACTAACAAAGAAGTCGTTGCGCGAAATCGTTATGACTAATAAAGAAGTCGTTGCACGAAATCGTTATGACTAATAAAGAAGTAAAGAAATCGTTACACGTTCTAAAGAAGTCGTTACAGCTAGAGAGTCGTTGCGAGTTCTAAAGAAATCGTTACGAGGTCTAAAGAAGTCGTTACGGCTAGAGAGTCGTTGCGAGTTCTAAAGAAATCGTTACGAGGTCTAAAGAAGTCGTTACGGCTAGAGAGTCGTTGCGAGTTCTAAAGAAATCGTTACGAGGTCTAAAGAAGTCGTTACGGCTAGAGAGTCGTTGCGAGTTCTAAAGAAATCGTTACGAGGTCTAAAGAAGTCGTTACGGCTAGAGAGTCGTTGCGAGTTCTAAAGAAATCGTTACGAGGTCTAAAGAAGTCGTTACGGCTAGAGAGTCGTTGCGAGTTCTAAAGAAATCGTTACGAGGTCTAAAGAAGTCGTTACGGCTAGAGAGTCGTTGCGAGTTCTAAAGAAATCGTTACGAGGTCTAAAGAAGTCGTTACGGCTAGAGAGTCGTTGCGAGTTCTAAAGAAATCGTTACGGTAACGATTCGAGTGCTCCGGTCAAAGAGTAAGTCGTTCTGCTTATCAAAGAAGTCGTTACAGGGACTTAGATAGAAATGATGGGACTTACCAGATTGTCTTGATCTTTCATTTTTCTTTTGCTTCCTGTTCTCAAGGCTCAAGAAATCTTAGTGTTAGTTAATCATCAAGGCTCAAGGTAAATCATTTAATATATAAATAAATGGAAATATTTATTATGGGGACAGTTTGGTCATCAGGTAAAAGTAGGGGATGAGCGAACTAGCTCAGTAGGATTTATATCTCAATGTGCGGGTAATGATATAAGTGATTAGCAATTTAGAACTAGGTAAGCACGATGAATGTCATGATATGCATGTACGAATGAAACAAATTAAAACATGATGCATGAAACAAGCTAGATAGAGAGTGATCGTGATAGAGCAAGAACATAATGAGCAATATGTTGTCAAGAGCGAGGCAAGTAACAAGCACGCAAGATATCATGTAAATTGTAATAAATGTAGGATTGCCATATCACGCAAGCAAGCAAGCAAGAATCTACGAGCACGATCAAGTAACACTAATCTGGCACGTAGACAATAATGTACACCAAGAAAAGATCCATCAAGAATGTACACCAGGACACGTGTATGTGGTTGTTGTATCTATCATTCAACAAGCAAGTAAGACTCCTAGCACAGATGCATCGTCAGTAATCATTATACCCCATTGTTAACAGTATATTTATGACTCTCCGTCATTGGGGCTAGACTGCAGCCCTTGGACACACGCCGTGCCCTGTCAGCAATCTCATGTAAAATTTTAAATGTAGATACCCACAATCATTAATAATGGCCAATGAGAGTTTCAATAAGTAAGCATGTGTGATGTCATGTTCATGATGATAATGGGAACAAGTAATAAGTAATTGAACATGATTTTCAATTGATAACAATGGTCAAGAGATAAATTCGGCAGCATAATGGTACGATTTATACTTTTGTTCAATCTTTACATTAATGGCTTCGGTCTAGATTGTAAATCACACTCACGAGAACAAGAAGAGAAAAGGAAGTGCCGCTATCTCCAGGGAACTTCAATGGTACAACCAACTCGTCGGCCATGTCGGAATCCATGGTCAGAGGAGATTTACAGAGGACTTGGTGAAAAGGTCGCTAGTCTACCGATTCGAAATGACTGGTAGAGAGTTTCCAATTTCCCAAGAAAGGGCTGCCTAACAGTGCGAGTGTGTAGTGCGGTACGCGTGTTTCAATTCACAAACCATCGGTCTCAAACTCGCAGAAAACACTTCAACATGATAGCATGAAGTGAAACTATGCACTTAACTAAACATGGATTTCATGATTTTTAAGATAACAATTCATCATTTATGAAGCTAGAACAGTTCGAAGAGTTAATCAAAAGTCACCTGAATAGTCACATCATTAAGAAAGTAGTTAGAATAATGTTCGTGTACTTAAAGTTTTTTAAATGGGTTTAACACTTTTAAGCCATTAAAATAACCACTATGCATTGATCAGACCCAAAACATGTGAATTACACACTAAATATCACATTAACCAGACCTCGGGTATAGCGGTTAGATTTGCAAGAAGGTAAGTGGGGGTTTAATGCAAAATCCTGAGATCGCGACAGGTACATATAAGGAAAGCGACAGGGCTGTCAGGCCCGGGGACAGGTCACGACAGACCCCAGTAAGGGTCGCGACGGGTCGGGACCAGGACACGACAGGGTGATGTGAAGAACGCGACGGGGCGGTCAGATCAGGCAGCAAGGTCGAGACAGAGCGCTTCGTCGCTTTCAGAACACGACGGTGGGTGCTGTCACGACAAGACCTCAGAACGCGGCCTGTCGGGCCGTCGCCTTCACAGGGTCTGCGCCTAACGTCGACAGAGAAAGGACATGTTCTTGGATTGCGGTCCAGAACTGCCTTTTATTGACACAAGGTGCTTTTAAAATAGAGAACAATTTGTACAGGATATGAAAAACAACGAAACCAATTTAAAACTAGCCTAGACATGCAAATGTGCTTCCAGTAAATCAGAATTAGAAAATAATGAGGGTTTTGATAGGCTTTAATCAAGTCAAACTCAATGTAGAAGACAAGTGTAACCTAAAGACGTAGTTTCATGCAGCAACCCTCTTACCATGCATATAACATTATAACTAAGGAGATTTAGACAAAACGTTCAACACAAAACATGACGAGGACAACTAGTAGAATAAGTTTCATGTTATGAGTTTACTCTAATTCGGTTCAGAATCACATGCAACATACAAAGAACGGGATAAGCCCTAACAGTGCACGACTTTGGCAAAATGCTTATATTTCTAAATCTACTAAATGAAATTTGATGAAACCATTGGGAAATGAAAGTTAACTTGATTTTCTACACATTGGTATAGGATATGTTAAGGTTTGGCCGGAGAAAACCTACCTTTTGGGTTGATCAAGGCTCGTTCTTCAGAAATCCCGTGTTCAGACCATTGTTTGTAGAACGCTTAATACTCCCTGTATACTGCATGGAATTTGGGCATTCCACTTGGGTTAGGAAGTAGACTCAACCTTCTTTCCAGGGGTATAAGCCTTGCATGATGGCATTTAGGTTTGGCCTACCTTAGCTCGACTCCAAGAAGGTGGTATGTGCAGGTCGCAGCAGACGAACGGGGAAGAAGATGAGCTTCTTGTGGTCGTTCCACAGCTCCTCAGCCACCAAGAGCTCCTCCACACGACCCTAGAAAGTTCTAAAACTCGTCCCTAAGGTTTGGTGAAGAGTATTTAAGCAACCATGGTGTTTAGGAGTCCTATTAGGACTAGGAAAGCCAAGTTGTGGTTTTGACAGGTTAGTTTCCTATTTTTGAGGATTTCTTCCTCCCTTAGAGTTTGTGAGGCTTTGGGAAACCTCACACCATAGTTTGGCATGAATTTGGGTTGCCAAGAATGCATGATTGCATCCCAATTCAACTTAAATTGCTTCTTTCTAATTTCAGCCTATTTAGAGTTACGAATTTCCATGCATTTTCTAGCTTTATTTGATTTCTGGGCCATATGTGGTCCATTGGCCCAATTATGATATTGGGTCATTAATACATAATGTTAGAAGTCTCTCCAACATCTTTATTTAATTTATGGTTGCGTCGTATTTCCGTGTTAACGGTTTTCCGACTTGTTTCCTAATTTGGATAATCAGTCACAATAACTCTTAAACCTAGCCCAAATGATTTTTATTGACCCAAATTTCTTGATGGGTCATTATAGGATATTATTCAAAATCCGTATATGATTTTTATTTAATTTTCTGACTCATCCAAGTACGTGTGATAATGATTTTTTGACTTATTTATGAATTACGATAATAAGTCGCAAAACACTTTAAACTTGACTAATCCAATTTTTCTTGGCACAATTTTCTTTGTGAAACATTTAGTAATAATGTTTGGGGTTGTTTTATAATTTTTGCGGAATTTTCCGATGTGTTTTAGCACATACGATAATGATACGTATGTTTTAAATACTCTGATATTATGAAAATTATTTATTACCATTTACTTTGAATTAAAATTTCCGGGGTGCTACACTCAAAGTACTTGCAAAGAGATTCATTCGTAGATCCAAAAATTATGTCATCTACATAAATTTGTACAAGTAATATGTGCCATGTTAATACATACATATGGCATGTATATAGGTGTAAGATGTGCATGGTTTCTGCATGTTTTGGAGTTCTGGCCGAAAGCCATATTGGCGTCAATATCAATGGACACTTGTGTTGTGTAGGCATCAACCGTATGGACGCCAACACTAAGTCCAGCGTCTAGCGATGTAGACGCCAACTTCTCTGACCTGCATGCGTTGCAGAGCCCAGAATTCCGGGAGCAAGCCACCCCAACCATTGGGGAGCTGTCCCCAACGGTCTGAAAGGGGTATCACATCATCTCCTGCGTGGCTGAGAGGTCTTTGGCTATATACAAAGCCCTCTTTGCAACTCACACTGTAGCAACCTGGATTTTTATAAAAATTAAAAATCGAATTATTTGAAAAAAAAATCAATAAAAGAAAATTAAATAATGGAAGATTCACACAAAAAGGAATTAAACGAAACCCATTAAATGAAAACAAGTAATGGGCTTTATTAAATGGACCCATTAGAAATTTGTGGGTCAAAATAAGAAATTATAAAAGGGGAATAATAGGAAAATACCCTAAATTCGTAACTAGAATATTACTTAAATAGAAAAGAGTTATTTAATACATTAAATAGCTAGTTTGAGTCATAATAGGATTCCTAAACCTACCCCATATGGGTCATTGGAATGAACACTTACCCTTGATTGAGTTCGCCTATAACAACAGTTACCAGGTGAGTATTAAAATGGCACCATTTGAAGCACTTTATGGCAGAAATTGTAGATCTCCTGTGTGCTGGAATGAAGTGGGAGAACAACAATGGTTAGAACCTGACATGGTACAAAGTACAACCCGGGATATACAGATGATTCGAGATCGACTCAAGATTGCTCAGTCTAGATAGAAGAGCTATGCTGATAAGAGAAGACGGGATCTGGAATTTCAAATAGGAGATCATGTGCTATTAAAGGTATCTCCTACCCGTGGTATTCAAAGATTCGGAGTGAAAGGGAAACTTAGTCCAAGATTCATTGGTCCTTTCGAAGTACTTGAAAGGATTGGTGAAGTTGCTTACAGGCTGGCCTTGCCACCAAATTTGGCAAGTGTGCACAATGTCTTCCATGTCTCCATGCTTAGAAAGTATGTGTACGATCCTACACATGTCATTCGCCATGATGATCTGGTGTTAAACAAGGACATGACGTATGAAGAGAAGCCGATCAAGATATTGGACAGGAAGGTACAACAACTCAGAAATCGTCCCATTCACGTGGTGAAAGTCTTATGGAATAACCGCGGAGTGGAAGAAGCCACAAGGGAACCCGAAGGAATTATCAGACGCAACTACCTGGATCTATTCGGTAAGCCATTCTCTCCTGTAAGGTCATATGAATTTGGGGACCAAATTCTTTTAAGAGGGGGAGGATGTAGCAACCTGGATTTTTATAAAAATTAAAAATCGAATTATTTGAAAAAAAAATCAATAAAATAAAATTAAATAATGGAAGATTCACACAAAAAGAAATTAAACGAAACCCATTAAATGAAAACAAGTAATGGGCTTTATTAAATGGACCCATTAGAAATTTGTGGGTCAAAATAAGAAATTATAAAAGGGGAATAATAGGAAAATACCCTAAATTCGTAACTAGAATATTACTTAAATAGAAAAGAGTTATTTAATACATTAAATAGCTAGTTTGAGTCATAATAGGATTCCAAAACCTACCCCATATGGGTTAGCACGAATTTGGATCTTTTCCAAGTCTAAATAGAGATTGGAAGCAAGGAAGGAAGGTGGGAGTAAGGAAATTTCGTGATTTAAGAGGAATTAGAGTAATAGTAGGAATAGAAATACATACTTGCACAAATACACCTCTTAAACACTCTTGGGCAACCCTAGCTCGTTGCCAAGAGTTGCTGGACGTGGAAAAGAGGCTAAGGAGGAGAGGATTTCGTGGAGAGAAGAAGAGCTTGAAGCTTCTTCCCCTGTTCTTCAAGTTCTAGCCCTAGAAGAGGAAATCGAGTCAAGGTAGGCATTCTCACAAGCATAAATCATGAAACTTTTTCTGTAGGTTCTTCCTACCCTCTTGAACGAAACCCCCAAGTTTCATATTTTTCCATCCATTCTATCTTTTCTTCTTAATTTTTGAAGAACTGCAAACATGATAACCCCGAGGTGTCATGTTTAATTCAAATCTCTATGTATACTTGATCCTATGCTACGAAAGTTTTACTATCGATACTTCATGTTGTTAGGGATCATTTGCCCCTAAAAAGCCTAAATTTCATTGAGCATGTTGCTCGAATTAAATCAGTCTTGCTCTCTATGTCATGTTCTATGTTACTCGTCCTTGTTCGTTCTCAAACCATGTTCAAACCATGCTCTCTCTCTAATTCCGATTTATTGGAAGTACCCTTGCATGTCTAGTTTAATTTGCAACTGGTTTCATGATTTTTCATTCACTATACAATTAGTTATGATTTTTCAAAGCACCATGTATCATTCGATTTCAAGTTGGCCCACAATCCAAAGCCTGGTCTGAATCCTGTCAGAGCCAGGTGCAGACAACCAGATTGCGACAGGCCGATATGTCGCCTTCTGGGTCTTATTGCGACCATCCACTTATCGCTTTCTGAATGCGACAGTAACTACGTCGCGTTCTGGCCGCCTGAACAGACAGCCATGTCGCAACCCGTACAGGACCCTGTCGCGTTCTGCTTGGCCCCTGTCGCAATGCTCATTGACCTATGTCGCCTTCTCAGTTTTTTGATAAAAATCCATGAAAAACCCTACTTAAAAATAGTGCTATATTGAATGATTTAAAATACATGTTCACGACTTATTTCTATCTATGATTTCTCTTGCACTTGCACACAATTGAACCATCCATTTATGGCTGAAATATTGCAGAAAATATCTCATAATGTGCCTGGTAATTTATTGAAGTAAAGTACATTAATTGCCCTATTTTAAAGGACTTGTATTCGTTTCTTGCGTTGTTTGTATACCGATATCGACGCTCCACTGTTCTAGAATTCCTCTAGAACGTCGAGCACATGTTTTATATACACACTCTACTTGGCTTGTGGTGAACTCTCCGTCGGATATTCCTTTCGCCGGACTAGTGAACTCTTGCACAAGGCCTCCATAAGTCTCCTCTGATCATGGATTCCCACATGGTCGACGAGCCGGTTGTACCCTAATACCTATGATACCCTTTAGGGATCTATATGATCCAAATGGCTATTAGAGATTCACTCTTGTCTTAAATCACACCGGACCTCTGAACCTGTGCATAACAAGGCCAGTGGTAGGGTCATGAGTTCCACCTGACTGCCAACACCAAGTGCGCGTGTTGTGCAACTGTTACTATCGCCTGATTACTCGACGTATTACGTGCAATGTCCATTAGCTCTCATCTATACTCTACTCGCTCACCTACTCACGTTCACTCCACTATCTCATCTATTCATCTAGTGCTCTTATCTATTTCTTGGTACTATATATTGGCCATTGACTGATTGTCTAAAGATAAACAATATAACCAATGCTTGGCAATATATAAAGGGCCCGATCTGGTCCTGGGATGTGCGCCCGAAAGTGCTAGTGCCCATGGGAGTTAAATGATTGTAGTGTTTGGCATTACACTCAAGTGCTATCTATCTCGACTATCTATATGACAATCAAAACACAAACGTGCTATACTCTCTCGATGTCTAGAATGACAAACAAGTGCTATACTCGTCGTGCTATTACTATACTTGTGCTAGTTGTGCTATGGCCATCCTGCTATTCGTGCTATATTCGATACTTGTGCTATTTTTTGGAAACTATACTCGATCTCGTGCTATTGTTACCTGTTGTGCTATCTCTTACTATATTTTGACTCTCTTGTACCTGCTATCTCTAGACACTCTGCCATTAAATGCGTTAATTATTTAAAGCCTGCTTAAGCCTGAGATTTAAGTCCTACTGGGCATTATCGCTCACCCTACGTTATTTGATGTTGTGTTCTCAGGTGAGACCGAGGATGACACGTACACTCACGAGGAAGGGAATGACCAAGAGTGAAGCCAGGAGTACCCTTGAGTCATTATGATATCTTAGAGTTGTAGTTAGTTATTTTCTTCTGTTGCAATGTAATTGGGCCCTTTAGAATGGCTCAGATATTAGTGGTTGTAACTAGACATTTGGAAAATTATTAATGAGAAAGATTTGCTTTAGTATTATTCAATGTGCAATGGTTTGATGTCTAGTATACGCTCTATACCTTTTCTTGCAACTGCCTTCGCGTTCCGATATTCCGCGTTGGGGCGTGACACACACCCTTCTCTTGACCATTTGCAAGAGAGGAAGAAGAGGAAAAGAAGAAAAAACCCTATTTTCGGACTGTTAGAAACCCCCACTTTTGCAACCCTAAATCTGAAGTTCTGAAGCTTGATCCGGCCACCTGCTGCATCAAGGAGCTTGCTGGATCATCGAGGAAGGCATCCCCGACCTCGGACTGCACTGGACTTGCTCAAGAACTCGGAGGGAAGCTTTTCTAGGAGCTTCTTGGGACAGCCCAAGGAGAGCTCCACCGAGCCCTAGATCCGTTTGGTGTATTTTCTAGAGGCAAGTACCCTACCCATAACGTCCCTGTATGGGTCTAGGTTGGTTTTATAAATTTTATGTATTTTTCCTCGTGTCCTGGATCCCCTTTTTCACCTTGTCATTTGAGTTCGGTCTGTTTTTCTGCACAGACAGGAAGTTTGCATCAATGCCTTGACGCCAAGATCCAGGTGTGAGTTCAGCGATCTTGCCGTCCACTCCTGGAACGGCCAGAGACCGCCGCCAAGTTCATCTGAGCAGAACAGCAAGCTGTTCTGCCCTTCTATATGATTAATTTCGAAATGTTTCACGATGAGGATATAATGTAATCTCTTATATGTTATGTATACTAGTGAATGTGGTGTGTGGATGAATTTTGTGCAAGGTGGTAAATGATAAAGTTTATTTATTTCATGGAAATACATGTATGATGAGTTGCTAATCTTGTCAACCCTTGTTTGTATGATTTAGGACGAGTTAGAATGTCCTACATTTTATGGGTCATGCATGTATTAGTCAGTCTCTGTTCTGAAATTCTGAGATTTTTCCCATGCTTGTGTGAATTAGTGGAAATATTGTTTAGGAAATAGAAATCATGCGTAGGTCATGATAAATCTTTGGTAAATCATGTATTGCCCAAAAATTTCCAGAATAAATTTTGTAGCTCCATGTCTGTTAGGGTTCAGGCAATGAATTGTTAAAAATTGTGATTGGTATTCAACTTCATGTTAAATCGAATTGCGGATAGCATGTGGAATTAATGTTAGATTTTCTGTAATTTTGTTTTAGCTTAGAAAAATCTGAAATTTTTTATGTGGCATCCTAAACCTGAAATTAGCCTGTGGTTAAAACTTCAAGTCATTTGGACCAGTATATGATGCAATATGAATTTTCCATGTAAAAATGTGAAACTAATGCTTGCCTTTGTAAAATGATTTGATTTTGTATATAGCAACCTGATTAGTGAAATTTCCTGAGTGCTAAATTTCTGTAATTGTACTGCGATGTTAGGAAAAACAGAGAAGTGTGCATGTGAGTGAGAAAGTGAATGAAATGAGAGTGACATGTGTAAACCTATGTGTTAAAATCGGTAAAAATGTGTAATGTGTAACTTGTGCCAAATGTGACACTGCTTCCGCAGAGGGCAGTGGAACCGTATCAGGGAAAAATCCCCCTGAGAAGGTTCAATGTGTAGTAACCCTAAGGGCATTAGGGGAAAATCATGGAGGTGGACAAGTACCACTGGTTAGGGTGGAGACTTGTTCTCCCGGTCTGCGCAGTCCAAGAGTCGCCATTGCATTGCCTAGATGGCATCTATGTGATGTGATGTGTTGTGTCCTTCTTTGGTGGTTTGGACTATGTGTCACGGCACTAAATGTGAATGTGTAAATGTGTATGTGTTCATGTGAAAAATGTGAATGTCAACAATGTGTAAAAGTGCATATGTAAAGTGTGAAATATGCAAATTTGAAATTGTGTAAAAATGTGAAACCAAAATGTGAAGATGTGAGTTGTAATCCATGTTATGACAATCTGAAATCATGCTGAAACAGTAGCTTTACTATGTTCTGATCATGTTTATGTATGCAAAATGCCTAGAATCTATGCTAGGGATAATTGTTAAGAATATATAAACAGCTTCCATACTTGAGTGTTCACATGTTGTGATTTAAATCGTTGTTGTAGCTCTCATGTGTTAGATTATGGTTGCTAAAGCATGTAAAACCAGCAAGCTTAAAGCATGTAAAATGGTTACGTATATGCGTAGGAATATGTATATTCCATGTTAGGTATGTTCCCTTTCATGCATGCTCGGGAATTCATGTTAATGGCGTTCGTGTCTTAATTGGTTGAAGGTAGATGTTTATGTGAGGAATGAATAGAAAGCATGTGATTGATGGTTTTGATTTAGGAAATCTGAAAGCATAGTCCATGTGTTTAAATTTTAGATTCACCATGATAGGTTGTAAAATTAAATGTCAAGCATGCTACATGTTGTGTCTTGTGAATGTGCATGCAGAACCTACTATGATATGTGCATGTACGGTATGTGTAGAATTACTTGCGGAGTCTTTTAGACTCACTACTTGCTTCGCCGTACAGGTGTAGTTGGTGACGAGACACTTGTGGAGGAGACGTTGGAGACCGACTCCGAGCGCGAAGATTAGAGTGTTGCTGGAGTACTTGTGACATTTTGTGATTTTCATAGTATGTAAATTGAACATTGTATTATCTTTATCATGGAAGAATGTATAAGTGTGGACATCTATGAATTTGATTTTCAGAAATTTAAATTATGTGGACTTTGAGTTCTTTAAATGTTATCAAATCATGTATGTTAAATGTGGATGATGAATGAATGAAGACAGTGGTTCTTTTACTTCCGCTACTCTGTTCTTATATTCACGTTTATCTCAGCTGAATGTCATTGTTGGGTAAATGTCCCACTGTGATGACGCTCGCTATACCGACGTGGATTGGTATAACCGTACCGGTATAAAGAGGGTCGTCGCAGAGATTGGTATCAGAGCGACCGGTTGAGATTGCACATGAATATACATAAGTCATCATCCCCATTACATGCTAAGTCTACATCGGAATGTCCACATGTGTAAAATTGATTAATAATGAATGAAAAGTAGATAAGAAAATGGTTAGAAAACTTAGTAACCTAGCTCTAATGGTGGCTTAAATTTATTATAGCCATGGCTTCGAGAGGTAGGCGTGGCGGAGCACCGGCCCGTGAGGACGAGCCGCGACGTGATGGGTGGGCGGAGCAGCAGGCCCCGGCACCGCAAGGTCCTGTATTTCCCCCACCGCCGCCTGTGGACTATGGAGTATTCATGCAAGGTCTGGTGCAAGCCATGCAGACGCAGGCTCATACCCAGGCAGCACTCTAGGCTCAGTTGGAGGCTCAGGTTAGACTAATAAAATGAATTATTAGCTGTTTTATTTGATTGTGCGATATTATGTTGATTGTGTATTGTTTGCTGTGATATAGCATGCTCAAGTACCAGCTCAGGACCATGGTGGACCTTCTACCATGAAGAGATTCAAGAGGATGCTGCCACCCTCTTTTAAGGGGGAGAGCGATCCGTTGTTGGCTGAAAGCTGGATGAGGGAGATAGAAAAGATCTTCCGAGCCATCTGGTGTGCAGATGAGGATAAGGTTACATTGGCCACCTACATGCTACATGTATGCTTTAGTTTATATGCTTGTATGTTTGTTAAGCTAGATTTGTTTATATGGTGCTTATGAGCGGTGTACTGCAAGAAAGAGCTGATGTATGGTGGGCTTCATTGCTGCGTACCCGGTTTGAGGACGGAGCTATCGACGTTGCTTGGGACAAGTTCGTGAGGCTCTTTCGGGCCAAGTTCGTCCCCGAGCATGTGCAAGATTGGATGGAGAGGGAATTCCTATCTTTGTCTCAAGGCTCCATGACTGTGCTAGAATATGAGGCAAGATTTTCTGAACTCTCTAAATATACACCTCATATCGTGGCAGACGAGTGCAGGAAGACAAAGAAGTTCGTGATGGGACTCAAGCCATCACTGCGGACGAGACTCGTGGCATTTGACCACCGCACGTTGGACGAGGCCCTCAGTGCTGCTTGTAGGCAGGAGGGAGAGATGGAGCAATATCTGGAAGAAAAGAAAGCTTCGCAGAAGAGGCCAGCAGCGACTTTCCAACGAAAAGACAAGAAGAAAGCGGTGTACCAGACACCGCAGTGATCCGTGGCAGTCGGCAGTTCTCAGGTACCTTCTGTAAGTTCCCCCAGTGTGAAGAAAGAGTGTCCCCACTGTGGGAAGACACATGGTGGTACCAAATGTTGGATGATTACGGGGAAGTGCTTGAAGTGCGGAAGCAGCAACCACAAGATCAAGGATTGCCCAAGACATCAGCAGGGAGTCTAGCGCGGAGCGCCAACCCCAGCGGTAGCGGCAGCAGCGCCAGCTATAGGAAAACCAGGAAGGCCTCGAGCCCCAGCTCGAGTGTTTGCTTTTGCTCGCGAGGACGCCGAGCAAGCGGAGCATGTCACCGAAGGTATGGTTTTACTTTTAGGTGTGCACGCTCGGGTTTTGTTTGATACGGGTGCTACTCACTCGTTCATTTCCGAGCGGTTCGCTAGGCAGTTAGCCCTAGAGTCTGAGGACTTAGAGGTCCCTTTGTCTGTGCACACCCCTGCGGGTACGGTATCGACTAGGATGTGCATTCCGTCGTTACTTGTGTGCATTGAGGATAGAATCCTAGATGGGTGTTTCTTCTTGCTAAAGATGAAGGACTATGATGCTATTCTTGGTCTGGATTGGCTAGAGGAGCACTATACATTAGTGGATTGTCACTAGAAGAGGATTGTTTTCCGCATTCCTGGTGAGGACGAGTTCTCTCATCCCTTGCCAAGGAACTTGGCTGGAAAATTAGTCATCTCTGCCATGAAGGCGATGCGCATGGTGAACAAGGGTTGTGACGCTTTTCTTACCAGCGTGGTACTAGTGCCAGAGGCTGATGAGTCACCTACTCTTGCAGAGATTGAGGTAGTACAAGATTTTCCAGACGTCTTTCCTGATGATTTGTCTGGTTTGCCACCGGATAGAGAGATAGAGTTTACCATAGAGTTGCTTCCGAGCACCTCTCCTATCTCGAAGGCTCCATATCGGATGGCACCTGCGGAGTTAGCCGAGTTGAGGAGGCTGTTGCAAGAGTTGCTTGATAAGGGGTTTATTCGCCCTAGTGTTTCCCCTTGGGGCGCACCTATATTATTCGTCAAGAAGAAAGACAGGTCACTTAGGTTATGCATTGACTATAGGAAGTTGAACCAAGTGACTGTGAAGAACAGGTATCCCTTACCTCGTATTGATGACTTGTTTGGCCAGTTGTGGGATGCATTAGTCTTTTCTAAGATTGATTTGTGATCTGGTTATCATCAGTTGAGGATTCGGAGTGAGGACGTGTCCAAGAGGGCGTTTAGAACCCGTTATGGACATTATGAGTTTTTGGTCCTTCCTTTCGGATTGACCAACGCCCCTGAAGCGTTCATGGATCTCATGAATAGGGTGTTTAGGCCTTACCTAGATAGCTTTGTAGTGGTCTTCATAGATGACGTGTTGGTCTACTCTCGGGACGAGGCCACGCACCGTCAGCATTTGAGGTTAGGGTTAGAGGTTCTTCGTGAGCACAAGCTGTACGCTAAGTTCAGCAAGTGTGATTTTTGGTTGCGCAAGGTTCATTTCCTCGGGCATGTTATCTCCGGTGCTGGTGTTGGAGTGGATCTAGCGATGGTCCAGGCAGTTATGGATTGGGAGATTCCCAAGACCCCTTCGGAGATTCGTAGTTTTATTGGTTTAGCTGGTTACTATCGGAGATTTATTGAGGGATTTTCATCCATCGCCACCCCTTTGACTCAGCTTACCAGAAAGGGAGTGAAGTTTATTTGATCTGAGAAGTGTGAGAGTAGTTTTCAATTATTGAAGACTAAGCTCACGACAGCCCCGGTGTTAGTCTTACCGAGTGGTGTAGAGGGTTTTGCTATCTACACGGATGCGTCTCGGATTGGGTTAGGCTGTGTGCTAATGCAGCAGGAAAGGGTAGTGGCTTATGCTTCTCGTCAGTTGAAGGAGCATGAGAGGAACTATCCGACTCATGACTTGGAGCTCGCAGCAGTGGTTCATGCACTAAAGATCTGGAGGCACTATCTTTATGGTGTCAAATTTGAGGTGTTTACCGACCACAAGAGCCTGAAGTATCTTTTCTCCCAACAGGAATTAAACCTGAGGCAGATGAGATAAATTGAGTTCTTGAAGGACTATCCAGGTGCTCAAGGATATGTTGAGAGTGTCTGTTTTGGATTGGAAGGATGATTGGGAGCATCATTTACCTCTAGTGGAGTTCGCATACAACAACAGCATTCATGCGAGTATTGGTATGGCTCCATTTGAGGCGTTGTATGATAGGCCCTGCAGATCTCCGTTATGTTGGGAGGAGACTGGTGATAGGTAGCTGATCGGTCCAGAGTTAGTTCAGGAGACTTCGGATAAGGTCCAGCTTATCAGGAAGAGGCTTGTTGCGGCTCAGGATAGGCAGAAGAGTTATGCCGACAACAGGAGAAAGGATTTCGAGTTCGAGGTTGGAGATCATGTCTTCTTGAAGATATCGCCTACTCGTGGTGTCGTCAGATTTGGCAGATATAGTAAGTTAAGCCCTAGGTTCATTGGCCCATATGAGATTCTCAGACGTTTGGGCAGCGTGGCATATGAGCTAGCATTACCCCCAGCTTTGGCAAGTGTTCATCCTAAATTTCACGTTTCGATGCTCAGGAAGTATGTCCGAGATCCATCTCATGTGATTAGTCATGAGCCAGTGGAGATTCAGCCAGATCTATCGTATGTCGAGCAACTAGTAGCTATTCTTGATCGGAAGGTTCAGCATCTCCGGAACAAGAGTATTGCGTCGGTGAAAGTTCTCTGGCGGAACTTCTCACGAGAGGAGGCTACTTGGGAGCTTGAGGATGCGATGAAGAAGAAATATCCTCTTTTGTTTGAGTAGCGTCGTTCTAACTTCGAGGACAAAGTTTCTTTTAAGGGGGAGAGGGTGTAAGGCCTTCGAATTTTATTGCATGTAAATAATTCTTGTTGTGTTTGTACGTATGTAAATATCTACGTAAGTACTAGTTGGTATACTTATGTATGCATGTGTATAATTAGTATAAATAATGTATGAATGGTATGATGGTAGTGTGTACATGTTAATACATACATATGGCATGTATATAGGTGTAAGATGTGCATGGTTTCTGCATGTTTTGGAGATCTGGGCGAAGGCCATATTGGCGTCAATATCAATGGACGCTTGTGTTGTGTTGGCGTCAACCATATGGACGCCAACACTAAGTCCAGCGTCCAGCGATGTGGACGCCAACTTCTCTAACCTGCATGCGTTGCATAGCCCAGAATTCCGGGAGCAAGCCACCCCAACCATTGGGGAGCTGTCCCCAACGGTCTAAAAGGGGTATCACATCATCTCTTGCGTGGGTGAGAGGTCTTTGGCTATATACAAAGCCCTCCTTGCAACTCACACCCTTCTCTTGTCCCTTTGCAAGAGAGGAAGAAGAGGAAAACAAGAGAAAACCCTATTTTCTGACTGTGAGAAACCCCCACTTTTGCAACCCTAAATCTGAAGTTCTGAAGCTTGATCCGGCCACCTGCTGCATCAAGGAGCTTGCTGGATCATCGAGGAAGGCATCCCCGACCTCGGACTGCACTGGAGCTTGCTCAAGAACCCGGAGTGAAGCTTTTCTAGGAACTTCTTGGGACAGCCCAAGGAGAGCTTCACCGAGCCCTAGATCCATTTGGTGTATTTTCTAGAGGAAAGTACCCTACCCATAACGTCCCTGTATGTATCTAGGTTGGTTTTATAAATTTTATGTATTTTTCCTCGTGTCCTGGATCCCCTTTTTCACCTTGTCATTTGAGTTCGGTCTGTGTTTCTGCACAGACAGGAACTTGGCGTCAATGCCTTGACGCCAAGATCCAGGTGTGCGTCCAACGATCTTGTCGTCCACTCCTGGAACGGCCAGAGACCGCCGCCAAGTTCATCTGAGCAGAACAGCAAGCTGTTCTGCCCTTCTATATGATTAATTTCGATATGTTTCACGATGAGGATATAATGTAATCTCTTATATGTTATGTATACTAGTGAATGTGTTGTGTGGATGAATTTTATGCAAGGTGGTAAATGATAAAGTTTATTTATTTCATGGAAATACAGGTATGATGTGTTGCTAATCTTGTCAACCCTTGTTTGTATGATTTAGGACGAGTCAGAATGTCCTACATTTTATGGGTCATGCATGTATTAGTCAGTCTCTATTCTGAAATTCTGAGATTTTTCCCATGCTTGTGTGAATTAGTGGAAATGTTGTTTGGGAAATAGAAATCATGCGTAGGTCATGATAAATCTTCGGTAAATCATGTATTGCCCAAAAATTTCCGGAATAAATTCTGTACCTCCATGTCTGTTAGGGTTCAGGCAGTGAATTGTTAAACGTTGTGATTGGTATTCAACTCCATGTTAAATCGAATTGCGGATAGCATGTGGAATTATTGTTAGATTTTCTGTAATTTCGTTTTAGCTTAGAAAAATCTGAAATTTTGCATGTGGGATCCTATACCCGAAATTAGCCTGTGGTTAAAATTTCAAGTCATTTGGACCAGTATATGATGCAATATGAATTTTCCATGTAAAAATGTGAAACTAATGCATGCCTTTGTAAAATGATTTGATTTTGTATATAGCAACCTGATTAGTGAAATTTCCTGAGTGCTAAATTTCTGTAATTCTAGTGCGATGTTAGGAAAAACAGAGAAGTGTGCATGTGAGTGAGAAAGTGAATGAAATGAGAGTGACATGTGTAAAACTATGTGTTAAAATCGGTAAAAATGTGTAATGTGTAACTTGTGCCAAATGTGACACTGCTTCCGCAGAGGACAGTGGAACCATATCAGGGAAAAGTCCCGCTGAGAAGGTTCAATGTGTAGTGACCCTAACGACATTAGGGGAAAATCCTGGAGGTGGACAAGTACCACTGGTTAGGGTGGAGACTTGTTCTCCCGGTCTGTGCAGTCCAAGAGTCGCCATTGCATTGCCTAGATGGCGTCTATGTGATGTGATGTGTTGTGTCCTTCTTTGGTGGTTTGGACTATGTGTCACGGCACTAAATGTGAATGTGTAAATGTGTATGTGTTCATGTGAAAAATGTGAATGTCAACAATGTGTAAAAGTGCATGTGTAAAGTGTGAAATATGCGAATTTGAAATTGTGTAAAAATGTGAAACCAAAATGTGAAGATGTGAGTTGTAATCCATGTTATGACAATCTGAAATCATGCTGAAACAGTAGCTTTACTATGTTATGATCATGTTTATGTATGCAAAATGCCTAGAATCCATGCTAGGGATAATTGTTAAGAATATATAAACAACTTCCACACTTGAGTGTTCACTTGTTGTGATTTAAATCGTTGTTGTAGCTCTAATGTGTTAGATTATGGTTGCTAAAGCATGTAAAACCAGCAAGCTTAAAGCATGTAAAATGGTTACGTATATGCGTAGGAATATGTATATTCCATGTTAGGTATGTTCCCTTTCATGCATGCTCGGGAATTCATGTTAATGGCTTTCGCGTCTTAGTTGGTTGAAGGTAGATGTTTATGTGAGGAATGAATAGAAAGCATGTGATAGATGGTTTTGATTTAGGAAATCTGAAAGCATAGTCCATGTGTTTAAATTTTAGATTCACCATGATAGGTTGTAAAATTAAATGTCAAGCATGCTACATGTTGTGTCTTGTGAATGTGTATGTAAAACCTACTGTGATATGTGCATGTACGGTATGTGTAGAATTACATGCGGAGTCTTTTAGACTCACTACTTGCTTCGCCGTACAGGTGTAGTTGGTGACGAGACACTTGTGGAGGAGACGTTGGAGACCGACTCCGAGCGCGGAGATTAGAGTGTTGCTGGAGTACTTGTGACATTTTGTGATTTTCATAGTATGTAAATTGAACATTGTATTATCTTTATCATGGAAGAATGTATAAGTGTGGACATCTATGAATTTGATTTTCAGCAATTTAAATTATGTGGACTTTTAGTTCTTTAAATGTTATCAAATCATGTATGTTAAATGTGGATGATGAATGAATGAAGACAGTGGTTCTTTTACTTCCGCTACTCTGTTCTTATATTCACGTGTATCTCAGCTGAATGTCATTGTTGGGTAAATGTCCCACTGTGATGACGCTCGCTATACTGACGTGGGTTGGTATAACCGTACCGGTATAAAGAGGGTCGTCGCAGAGATTGGTATCAGAGCGACCGGTTGAGATTGCACATGAATATACATAAGTCATCATCCCCATTACATGCTAAGTCTACATCGGAATGTCCACATGTGTAAAATTGATTAATAATGAATGAAAAGTAGATAAGAAAATGGTTAGAAAACTTAGTAACCTAGCTCTAATGGTGGCTGAAATTTATTACAGCCATGGCTTCGAGAGGTAGGCGTGGCGGAGCACCGGCCCGTGAGGACGAGCCACGACGTGACGAGCGGGCGAAGCAGCAGGCCCCGGCACCGCAAGGTCCTGTACTTCCCCCACCGCCGCCTGTGGACTATGGAGTATTCATGCAAGGTCTGGTGCAAGCCATGCAGACGCAGGCTCATACCCAGGCAGCACTCTAGGCTTAGTTGGAGGCTCAGGTTAGACTAATAAAATGAATTATTAGCTGTATTATTTGATTGCGTGATATTATGTTGATTGTGTATTGTTTTCTCTGATATAGCATGCTCAAGTACCAGCTCAGGACCATGGTGGACCTTCTACCATGGAGGGATTCAAGAGGATGCTGCCACCCTCTTTTAAGGGGGAGAGCGATCCGTTGTTGGCTGAAAGCTGGATGAGGGAGATAGAAAAGATCTTCCGAGCCATCAAGTGTGCATATGAGGATAAGGTTACATTGGCCACCTACATGCTACATGTATGCTTTAGTTTATATGCTAGTATGTTTGTTAAGCTAGATTTGTTTAGATGGTGCTTATGAGCGGTGTACTGCAGGAAAGAGCTGATGTATGGTGGGCTTCATTGCTGCGTACCCGGTTTGAGGATGGAGCTATCGACGTTGCTTGGGACGAGTTCGTGAGGCTCTTTCGGGCCAAGTTCGTCCCCGAGCATGTGCAAGATTGGATGGAGCAGGAATTCCTATCTTTGTCTCTAGGCTCCATGACTGTGCCAGAATATGAGGCAAGATTTTCTGAACTCTCTAAATATACACCTCATATCGTGGCAGACGAGCGCAGGAAGACAAAGAAGTTCGTGATGGGACTCAAGCCATCACTGTGGACGAGACTCGTGGCATTTGACCACCGCATATTGGACTAGGCCCTCAGTGCTGCTTGTAGGCAGGAGGGAGAGATGGAGCAATACCTGGAAGAAAGAAAGCTTCGTAGAAGAGGCCAGCAGCGACTTTCCAACGACAAGACAAGAAGAAAGCGGTGTACCAAACACCGTAGCGATCCGTGGCAGTCGGCAGTTCTCAGGTACCTTCTGTACGTTCCCCCAGTGTGAAGAAAGAGTATCCCCACTGTGGGAAGACATGGTGGTACCGAATGTTGGATGATTACGGGGAAGTGCTTGAAGTGCGAAAGCAGCAACCACAAGATCAAGGATTGCCAAAGACATCAGCAGGGAGTCCAGCGCGGAGCGCCAGCCCTAGCGGTAGCGGCAGCAGAGCCAGCTACAGGAAAACCAGGAAGGCCTCGAGCCCCAGCTCGAGTGTTTGCTTTTGCTCGCGAGGACGCCGAGCAGGCGGAGCATGTCACCGAAGGTATGGTTTTACTTTTAGGTGTGCACGCTCGGGTTTTGTTTGATACGGGTGCTACTCACTCATTCATTTCCGAGCGGTTCGCTAGGCAGTTAGCCCTAGAGTCAGGCATAGAGTCTGAGGACTTAGAGGTCCCTTTGTCTGTGCACACCCCTGCGGGTACGGTATCGACTAGGAAGTGCATTCCGTCGTTACTTGTGTGCATTGAGGATAGAATCCTAGATGGGTGTTTCTTCTTGCACAAGATGAAGGACAATGATGCTATTCTTGGTCTGGATTGGCTAGAGGAGCACTATACGTTAGTGGATTGTCACCGGAAGAGGATTGTTTTCCGCATTCCTGGTGAGGACGAGTTCTCTCATCCCTTGCCAAGGAACTTGGCTGGAAAATTAGTCATCTTTGCCATGAAGGGGATGCGCATGGTGAACAAGGGTTGTGACGCTTTTCTTGCCAGCGGGGTACTAGTGCCAGAGGCTGATGAGTCACCTACTCTTGCAGAGATTGAGGTAGTGCAGGATTTTCTAGATGTCTTTCCTGATGATTTGTCTGGTTTGCCACCGGATAGAGAGATAGAGTTTACCATAGAGTTGCTTCCGGGCACCTCTCCTATCTCGAAGGCTTCATATCGGATGGCACCTGCGGAGTTAGCCGAGTTGAGGAGGCAGTTGCAAGAGTTGCTTGATAAGAGAATTATTCGTCCTAGTGTTTCCCCTTGGGGCGCACCTATATTATTCGTCAAGAAGAAAGACGGGTCACTTAGGTTATGCATTGACTATAGGAAGTTGAACCAAGTGACTGTGAAGAACAAGTATCCCTTACCTCGTATTGATGAATTGTTTGACTAGTTGCGGGATGCATCAGTCTTTTCTAAGATTGATTTGCGATCTGGTTATCATCAGTTGAGGATTCGGAGTGAGGACGTGTCTAAGATGGCGTTTAGAACCCGTTATGGACATTATGAGTTTTTGGTCCTTCCTTTCGGATTGACCAACGCCCCTGAAGCGTTCATGGATCTCATGAATAGGGTGTTTAGGCCTTACCTAGATAGCTTTGTAGTGGTCTTCATAGATGACGTGTTGGTCTACTCTCCGGACGAGGCCACGCACCGTCAGCATTTGAGGTTAGTGTTAGAGGTTCTTCGTGAGCACAAGTTGTACGCTATGTTCAGCAAGTGTGATTTTTGGTTGCGCGAGGTTCATTTCCTCGGGCATGTTATCTCCGGTGCTGGTGTTGCAGTGGATCAAGCGAAGCTCCAGGCAGTTATGGATTGGGAGATTCCCAAGACCCCTTCGGAGATTCGTAGTTTTATTGGTTTAGCTGGTTACTATCGGCGATTTATTGAGGGATTTTCATCCATCGCCACCCCTTTGACTCAGCTTACCAGAAAGGGAGTGAAGTTTGTTTGGTCTGAGAAGTGTGAGAGTAGTTTTCAATTATTGAAGACTAAGCTCACGACAGCCCCGGTGTTAGTCTTACCGAGCGGTGTAGAGGGTTTTGCTATCTACACGGATGCGTCTCGGATTGGGTTAGGCTATGTGCTAATGCAGCAGGAAAGGGTAGTGGCTTATGCTTCCCGTCAGTTGAAGGAGCATGAGAGGAACTATCCGACTCATGACTTGGAGCTCGCAGCAGTGGTTCATGCACTAAAGATCTGGAGGCACTATCTTTATGGTGTCAGATTTGAGGTGTTTACCGACCACAAGAGCCTAAAGTATCTTTTCTCCCAAAAGGAATTAAACCTGAGGCAGAGGAGATGGATTGAGTTCTTGAAGGACTATCCAGACGCTCGAGGATATGTTGAGAGTGTCTGTTTTGGATTGGAAGGACGATTGGGAGCGTCATTTACCTCTAGTGGAGTTTGCATACAACAACAGCTTTCATGCGAGTATTGGTATGGCTCCATTTGAGGAGTTGTATGATAGGCCCTGCAGATCTCCGTTATGTTGGGAGGAGACTGGTGATAGGCAGCTGATCGGTCCGGAGTTAGTTCAGGAGACTTCGGATAAGGTCCAGCTTATTAGGAAGAGGCTTGTTGCGGCTCAGGATTGGCAGAAGATTATGCCGACAACAGGAGAAAGGATTTGGAGTTCGAGCTTGGCGATCATGTCTTCTTGAAGATATCGCCTACTCGTGGTGTCGTCAGATTTGGCAGATATAGTAAGTTGAGCCCTAGGTTCATTGGCCCATATGAGATTCTCAGACATTTGGGCAGCGTGGCATATGAGCTAGCATTACCCCCAGCTTTGGCTAGTGTTCATCCTGAATTTCACGTTTCGATGCTCAGGAAGTATGTCCGAGATCCATCTCATGTGATTAGTCATGAGCCAGTGGAGATTCAGCCAGATCTATCGTATGTCGAGAAACCAGTAGATATTCTTGACCGGAAGGTTCAGCATCTCCTGAATAAGAGTATTGCGTCGGTGAAAGTTCTCTGGCGGAACATCTCACGAGAGGAGGCTACTTGGGAGCTTGACGATGCGATGAAGAAGAAATATCCCCTTTTGTTTGAGTAGCGTCGTTCTAACTTCGAGGACGAAGTTTCTTTTAAGGGGGAGAGGGTGTAAGGCCCTCGAATTTTATTGCATTATTGTATTACATGTAAATAATTCATGTTGTGTATGTACGTATGTAAATATCTACGTAAATACTAGTTGGTATACTTATGTATGCATGTGTATAATTAGTATAAATATTGTATGAATGGTATGATGGTAGTGTGTACATGTTAATACATACATATGGCATGTATATAGGTGTAAGATGTGCATGGTTTCTGCATGTTTTGGAGTTCTGGGCGAAGGCCATATTGGCGTCAATATCAATGGACGCTTGTGTTGTGTAGGCGTCAACCATATGGACGCCAACACTAAGTCCACCGTCCAGCGATGTGGACGCCAACTTCTCTGACCTGCATGCGTTGCAGAGCCCAGAATTCCGGGAGCAAGCCACCCCAACCATTGGGGAGCTGTCCCCAACTGTCTGAAAGGGGTATCACATCATCTCTTGCGTGGGTGAGAAGTCTTTGGCTATATACAAATCCCTCTTTGCAACTCATACCCTTCTCTTGTCCCTTTGCAAGAGAGGAAGAAGAGGAAAACAAGAGAAAACCCTATTTTCTGACTGTGAGAAACCCCCACTTTTGCAACCCTAAATCTGAAGTTCTGAAGCTTGATCCAGCCACCTGCTGCATCAAGGAGCTTGCTGGATCATCGAGGAGGGCATCCCCGACCTCGGACTGCACTGGAGCTTGCTCAAGAACCCGGAGTGAAGCTTTTCTAGGAGCTTCTTGGGACAGCCCAAGGAGAGCTTCACCGAGCCCTAGATCCGTTTGGTGTTTTTTCTAGAGGCAAGTACCCTACCCATAACGTCGCTGTGTGTGTCTAGGTTGGTTTTATAAATTTTATGTATTTTTCCTCATGTCCTGGATCCCCTTTTTCACCTTGTCATTTGAGTTCGGTCTGTGTTTCTGCACAGACAGGAACTTGGCGTCAATGCCTTGACGCCAAGATCCAGGTGTGCGTCCACCGATCTTGCCGTCCACTCCTGGAATGGCCAGAAACCGCCGCCAAGTTCTTATAAGCAGAACAGCAAGCTGTTCTGCCCTTCTATATGATTAATTTCGATATGTTTCACGATGAGGATATAATGTAATCTCTTATATGTTATGTATACTAATAAATGTGGTGTGTGGATGAATTTTGTGCAAGGTGGTAAATGATAATGTTTATTTATTTCATGGAAATACATGTATGATGAGTTGCTAATCTTGTCAACCCTTGTTTGTATGATTTAGGACGAGTCAGAATGTCCTACATTTTATGGGTCATGCATGTATTAGTCAGTCTCTGTTCTGAAATTCTGAGATTTTTCCCATGCTTGTGTGAATTAGTGGAAATATTGTTTGGGAAATAGAAATCATGTGTAGGTCATGATAAATCTAAGGTAAATCATGTATTGCCCAAAAATTTTCGGAATAAATTCTGTACCTCCATGTCTGTTAGGGTTCAGGCAGTGAATTGTTAAAAGTTGTGATTCGTATTCAACTCCATGTTAAATCGAATTGCGGATAGCATGTGGAATTAATGTTAAATTTTCTGTAATTTCATTTTAGCTTAGAAAAATCTGAAATTTTGCATGTGGGATCCTAAACCTGAAATTAGCCTGTGGTTAAAATTTCAGGTCATTTGGACCAGTATATGATGCAATATGAATTTTCTATGTAAAAATGTGAAACTAATGCATGCCTTTGTAAAATGATTTGATTTTGTATATAGCAACCTAATTAGTGAAATTTCCTGAGTGCTAAATTTCTGTAATTGTAGTGCCATGTTAGGAAAAATAGAGAAGTGTGCATGTGAGTGAGAAAGTGAATGAAATGAGAGTGACATGTGTAAACCTATGTGTTAAAATCGGTAAAAATGTGTAATGTGTAACTTGTGCCAAATGTGACACTGCTTCCGCAGAGGGCAGTGGAACCGTATCAGGGAAAAGTCCCCCTGAGAAGGTTCAATGTGTAGTGACCCTAAGGGCATTAGGGGGAAATCCTGGAGATGGACAAGTACCACTGGTTAGGGTGGAGACTTGTTCTTACGGTCTGCGCAGTCCAAGAGTCGCCATTGCATTGCCTAGATGGCGTCTATGTGATGTGATGTGTTGTGTCCTTCTTTGGTGGTTTGGACTATGTGTGATGGCACTAAATGCGAATGTGTAAATGTGAATGTGTAAATGTGTATTTGTTCATGTGAAAAATGTGAATGTGAACAATGTGTAAAAGTGCATGTGTAAAGTGTGAAATATGCGAATTTGAAATTGTGTAAAAATGTGAAACCAAAATGTGAAGATGTGAGTTGTAATCCATGTTATGACAATCTGAAATCATGCTGAAACAGTAGCTTTACTATGTTATGATCATGTTTATGTATGCAAAATGCCTAGAATCCATGCTAGGGATAATTGTTAAGAATATATAAACAACTTCCATACTTGAGTGTTCACATGTTGTGATTTAAATCGTTGTTGTAGCTCTCATGTGTTAGATTATGGTTGCTAAAGCATGTAAAATGGTTACGTATATGCGTAGGAATATGTAGATTCCATGTTAGGTATGTTCCCTTTCATGCATGCTCGGGAATTCATGTTAATGGCTTTCGTGTCTTAGTTGGTTGAAGGTAGATGTTTATGTGAGGAATGAATAGAAAGCATGTGATAGATGGTTTTGATTTAGGAATTCTGAAATCATAGTCAATGTGTTTAAATTTTAGATTCACCATGATAGGTTGTAAAATTAAATGTCAAGCATGCTACATGTTGTGTCTTGTGAATGTGTATGTAGAACCTACTATGATATGTGCATGTACGGTATGTGTAGAATTACTTGCGGAGTCTTTTAGACTCACTACTTGCTTCGCCGTACAGGTGTAGTTGGTGACGAGACACTTGTGGAGGAGACGTTGGAGACCTACTCCGAGCGCGGAGATTAGAGTGTTGCTGGAGTACTTGTGACATTTTCTGATTTTCATAGTATGTAAATTGAACATTGTATTATCTTTATCATGGAAGAATGTATAAGTGTGGACATCTATGAATTTGATTTTCAGCAATTTAAATTATGTGGACTTTTAGTTCTTTAAATGTTATCAAATCATGTATGTTAAATGTGGATGATGAATGAATGAAGACAGTGGTTCTTTTACTTCTGCTACTCTGTTCTTATATTCACTTGTATCTCAGCTGAATGTCATTGTTGGGTAAATGTCCCACTGTGATGACGCTCGCTATACCGACGTGGGTTGGTATAACCGTACCGGTATAAAGAGGGTCGTCGTACCAGCAGAGGGGAATGGTCCGAAGTGCGTCCAATGAGATGCCTGACACTGACCCCAGGAAAGGTAGTACCAAAAATAGTATTTATAAGAAAGCGATCAAGCCTGGCCTTGATGGAGGCCTGCCCCATGCGATTGTTGGACCATGTTAACTACGAACCAATGTACCAAGCATCAATTAAGGAAGATTCATGCATGAAAGCATTGAAGTCCACCATGGACTCCATGTTGCTTATATGACCTCCAAGTTTCTCAGTAGGGTTAGAAACACAATTGAAGTCCCCCCCCCCGATAATCCAAGGAACCGCTGCGTTATCAGAAATACTGATCAGGTCATCAAATAAACTTCTTCTGGTGTTGGGATTACAACTCGCATACACAAAGGAAATCATCATGATAGTCTGGCCATCTTTAAGAACAGATAAAGTAATATGCTGATCAGAGGAAAATAAAACCTTCATGGATAGGTTATGCCATAGGACCCAAATCTTAGAATCCTCACCAGCATTCCCATCGAAGCTTTGCATGTTAAGAATGTTACATAAAGTAGCAGCCCGGCTTTAGGAAACCATCGGCTCAGCTATAGCAACAAGATCAACTTTATTTTGCTTGACAATCCTGCGTAAAGATCTCCTAGAGGCATTACTGGAAACACCCCAGATATTCCAAAAAATAAATGGGATATTCATTAGGAAACATATCCAGATTGAATTCCCACGGCCTTAGCCTGAGACTGAGTCCCTGCACCGCCCTTTTTTTGGTGTTAAGATCTTCTATGGCGGTATAGTTAGGAATGTGTATATTTTCACTGGCTACTATAATGGCAACCTTCTGTAATTGTTCATCTGTAGGTTTGGGAAAGAGCATAGAAAGCTGAACACAGTTGACCTCCAAGTTCTCCTCGCCTTCCTCAAGCACCATGGCAAGAGAAGAAAGCATGTCCGCCCTGTCAGGCAGTGATGGAGCAATAATTCTAATGTCTTCATCATCAGATTCCCTGTCAGTGTTACCTCCTTCTGTACGTAATTGCGACCCATGCAAAATATCCTGACCATGCAGACCATGCAGCTTCTCAGCAGACGCATTGTGATTTCCCATCTCTGACATAACCTTTTGCAGAGGCCATTGAGAAGGACCTAAATTCTCAGAAGTAGATAAAATATGATCACCAACATCTTCTTTTCCTTCTTCAAGAACAAAAAACCTATTTTCTGACAATACCCGGGTAGGGTCCTTTTGTGTAAGTTTCTGATGCAAAGATTTCTTCAGCGGTAGTTGCATGGACAACTCCTTCTGAGCTTGATCTAACTGGGATTCATCACATTGAACTGTCTTATTAATCTCTGGCTTTTTGTGTTTTTTGTGACATTCAGAAACTGCATGACCGAGCTTATGTCAAAAGGAACAAACCTCTGGGATGCCATAGTAGTTAATTGTTTGCCAAAATCCATCAGAGCCACACTCTATCCATATCCTGTCTGGTCTTTGATTTTTAATATCTAACTCTTTACACACAAAAGCTTCATTGGTTTGTGTGAGAGCCATGGTAGGTTCATAGATTCTAAGGACATGACCAAGGTATCCAACTATGGACTTCAAGAAATCTTCATAGTAATAGTTCACAGGAAGCATTGGCAGACCAATCCAAATGGGGATAACAGTTGGATCAACATTGAAATCAAACCGTGGATCCCATTTGAAAAACCTATACAGCAGACCTTTGAGGTAAAGGTTCCTGCGCATGACGGCCTTCAAGTAGTCATCCTCCTCATAAAAGCGCAACAACAAGTGGCGATGGTTAAGAACACTGACTATGAAGTCCCCTTTAAGTGATAATCGTTGAGAAAGCATTGATTTGAATTCCGGGATGGAACATGTACCATAAGCACACCGAACAATCAAGGCTAGTTTGAAGGTTTGAATGGACTTACTCACCTCTTCTCGAGAAAAAAATACAGCAGGTTCTCCGCAATCAGTGAAGCTTGGAGGCTTGATCCCAATACTTATGGATGGAGGCGATTTGGTTGCTGATATGATTTGACAGTAGGACTTTCGTCCCAGAGAGACACCGCCCACAATAGTGCCAAGAAGACCTTCCTCAGTCGAAGCAACCATGGCAGAGGTCACAACACCCCCGCCAGCCCCCAGGGCTGGCGGCGAGCAGAGAGAACAAACCGAGAACCCCAAAAACCCAGAGCTTCTTTCTCGAAAATCTAGAGAGAGAAAACCTCCTTGTTATATCATCGTCGGTCTCACCTGGATGTGTCTTCATCCATTAAAAGGTCTCAAAATCGATGTCACACCAGGCGTCGGCTACTATGTCATCTTGCTGACGAGATCTCGAGGTGTGTGAAGAAGGATTTCTTGGAAAATAAGACCGAGGACTGACCTCCAGAATGGAAGACCCTTCGTGAATACTCGACGGCTGGACGTCGGACTGAGAAGCTTTCAGAAACATCCTCATTTCAGAAGGATGAAAGGGCGAGGCCATTTTGGACATTGCCGAAGCGGGGAAGTTCTCAGAAGGAGAACCTCCAGTAGTGGAAGCCTCACAAAAGCGAGCGTCGGAAGAAGAAGACGAAAAGGAACTAGATGAGGAAGAGCTCATCGCTTACCTCTTAAGGAAGCAAGCGGAAGACAAGGGATGGCAGATGCTTGGACGTCGGGACAAAGATCCTCGGCTGGTCGTCCGGAGAGTGCTCACGCACTAAAGCAAGGGTGGTTTTTTGGCAACAGACCCCACTATTTATAGTGTCGGGGGGCCCATCAGATCCATCGGTCGATATCCATCATGTACGACAGTGGTTCAGATCTTGACACATGGGGCAACCAAATTGGCCACCGAGTATTGCCTCGGATTTTGACTGGCATGACTGGAAAGGAACACCATGATGGCACGCTAGAGATGATGGGGCAACGCGATAGCTGTTGTCTCTGCATGGAAGGCGAGGTGACCTGATAGTATGGCACGAAGTTGGCTGGTGCTGATGGCATCATGATGTGATCGATGGTAGATTGTCACTGACAGCATGGTGATGTGATGCGAAGCAGGCCATGTGGGCTAACACAACCACGTGGCAACACACACACCCTTGACAAAGAAATTTTGGGCAACAGCTTCACCACGGCCGACATTTGTAGTCCAATGTGAACCTGGGGGACCAATGATACAGGGAGTTCCCAGAAGGTTGGCTGAATCATCAGCTTAGCCGACCCCTTAAAGTGCATAAGCCAACGTCCCTTTGTGGCATGAGCAAGACGATGCCACCATCTAGGCCGACAACTAAGATCAGCTTTACCGATCTCATTTCACACCTTGGGTCGACTTCTTTATCTCGACTCTAGGGAGACTGTTCGGCTCAGACGAAGCCGACCTGGAGCCCAACGTGTCTGCGGGATTCCCAGAGTGTGGCTCATGTAATGGACGATGCAGCAGCTCTTAAGGTAACATCTGAGGATTGTGCGCCCGGCAATTGCAGTCATTAAGACCACTATCTCGATGATCTGGCATGCTAGTTACAACCGCGATCTGGCAACAATCATGGAGACCCCCAGCGAGATTCGCAGGGTCGTCCAACTGTCACACATATATCCTAACCTTATAAAAGAGGCAGACACTCCACAAACACAGATACGTGGTTCCACCCCATAGGCTAGGCCATTCTGCTTGGCTAGCGACTGACAAGAGTGTCATAGTGTCTCCCCGTCGAGGCCTCTCGCAGGGCTTTACATGTTAGATTAGGATCTCGGAGACTGCATCTCACGTTGTCTCAACGCACCCTGAAGGGCTTCCTCTGTCTTGCTCGTCTCAACTCTTACTTTAGCTAAAGTCACCTCGGTATGGGCCGACCTCAGTTGCACATAGCGCAACAAGTTTTGTTCTCACAAAAAAATATAATCATGAAGATAAAGGATCAACACAGACTTGTTATGAAAACAACTTCTATGGATGTTCTAAACATGATAGGACTCCTAGCAACAATTTAGGAAAAACTACAAACTCAGAAATTTGCACCATCACGGTGCAATAAAATCACCTTAAGAACCCCATAGCCTACATTAGACTTCTCTTCGTTGCTGAACGTCAGAGGAATTTCTAAGAGCAAGGAGGAAGAGCTAGTAGCAAGGTTTCGAGGACCATTCATCCATTAGCATCTGCTTTGACGAATAAGAACTCTGTGTTAGAAGCAACCAAAGGTAAGTAATTTCGGGCACCAAATTAACATAGAGTATATCATCTGAAAGTCATTTAAGTTTGTTCTTATGTGTCCCTATTTTTTCAGATTTCACCGTTCTTGTAATGATTATCAAGTGTTTTTCCCAAACTTCACACAGGATCTGGACTTTTCCCATTCTTCACAAGTTTCATGCAACCGAAACCAAATAGGTCAAACGAAAGTCATAGATCTGTTTACTTTCCGTTTCCAGCAACTCCTTTTGTTTATAGTTTCATCACAGGAACCCTAGATTTAGAGTTATGGATCAAGCAAATGAGTCTACGTTGTTTTCTTGGTCTTTCTAGAATGTTGATTAGTCTACGTCTCTACATTAAAAGCCATCAACCACATGTTAAAAACAATTATTACATGAATATGATTCTAACGTTCTATATGGAAGTTATTGATCATACTCTCCATTGATTATGCCTCTTCATCCTTATGTTCCAACTCAAAGCTAAAAATGTCTTGATATAATCTATGTCATAACCATGTTGGTGAGAATACATGCTAGGTTTCGACATGAGTCTACTTTGTTTTCCTTCCATGATCTCTTCTATGTCTTGACTTTCCTTATTGAATATGCTTTCCGATTATTGCATGTATTGTCATTCCTTACATACATAGTTAGGAAAGTCTCCTGTAGCAACCCTAAATTTATGGGAAAAAAGAATTTAAATATTTATATTATTTAATTAGAAAATAAAATAAAAGGAAGATGTATTAAATCAACTAGGAAATCAAATAAGAGAGAAGTAAATAAAACCCATTAAAAGAAAAGGAGTAATGGACTTTGCTATATTGACTCATTAGAAATGAGTAGGCTAAAATAGAGATTTTAAGAAGGGGAATAATAGAGAACTACCCAAAATTCGTAACTAAAATATTACTAAAGTAGAAAAGAGATATTTAATACATTAAATAGCTAGTTTGAATTAGGATTGGATTCCTAAACCAACCCCAATTGAATGGCCATGAAATTCCCTCTCTCCCAACATAAATAGGAGATCTCTTGCTTAAAAGGGGAGAGGAAAATAGGAAATTCAGAATTTAATAGGAGTTATGCTTAAACTAGGAAAGGGAATAGGGAGAAGCTTAAATACTTCTCTTAAACCATCATGGCCAGCCCTAGCTCGTGCCAAAAGGTTCCTAGAGTAGGAGGAGAGGCCAAGAGGAGGAGAATTCGTGGAGAGGAAGGATCTCTCAAGTTCTTCCCCGAGTTCTTCAAGTCTTAACCCTAGAAGAGGAAAACGATCAAAGGTAGGCATTCTCACAAGCATAAACCATGAAACTTTTTCTGTAGGATGTCTCGTCTATCAGGAACAAAAGCCCTTTGGTTTCATAATTTTCCATCGAGCATATCTATCGTTCTTGATTTTTCATGTTCTGCAACTGACATGACCCCGAACCCTCTTCTTAATTCTTGATCTCCTGGTATATTCAACCCCATGCCACGAGATTTTTACCGTAGGAACTGACGCATATTAGGCATCTTTTGCACCTAAAAGCCCTAAATTTGATTTATCCTATCTTGCAAATTTAATCATTGATCTCAACTATGTACTGTTTCATGTTCATCATCAATACCCGTGTGTACCACATGTCTAAACCCTGGATGTTTTCCAATTCCTATTTATTGTAGGTACCCATGCATGTCTAGGTCGTTTTGCAACTAGTTTCATGATTTTTCATTGACTATACAATTAGTTGTGATTTTATGAACCACCCTGTGTTAAATAGGGTAAGTTCTAGCCCACAACCCGATGCAATGTCCTTTCCCTATCGGACCCGGGCGCAAACCCTGAGAACGCGACGGCCCGATAGGCCGCGTTCACAAGGGTTGTCGTTACAGCGCCCTCTGTCGCGATCTGATCGCGACAGGGCCTGTCGTCGCGATTTGCTGCCCGACCTGACTAAGCCTGTCGCGACCCGTACAAGCACTCGTCGCGACCTCAGATGACCCTGTCGCGGCCCTCACCACGGTACGTCGTGATCTGGGTCCTTTTTGCAAGAAACCCCCTACCTCAGCAATGCTTGATTATCTACAGTGTTTGTACTCTTGTTTAACAGTCATACACACAGAAAATAACTCTTGTTATAAATTGAATATTTATGTTTGATTAAAATACATGCACATGATCTTTTCTATCTAAAATTTCATGACACTTCCACACACTTTGAACCATCCAATTATGGCATAATTTGGCATGAAAATATTTTATAATACATCTGGTAATTTATGTAATTAAATTACCCTATACTTGTCTATCTGTCTATCGTTTCTCGCGATGTTTTGGGAATACCGATATCGACGCTCCACTGTTCTACAACTTCTCTAGAACGTCGAGCACTTGTTTCTATATACACTCTCTCTTGACTTGGACAAACTCTCCGTTGGCTACTCCATCTGTCGGACTAGTAAGTCTTTGTTCAAGGCCTCCGTAAATCTCCTCTGTCCATGGATTCCGACATGGTCGACGAGCTGGTTGTACCCTAACACCTGTTACACCCATTAGGGATCAATATAGTCCAAACGGCTATTAGAAATTCACTCTCGTCTTGAGTCACGCCGGACCTCTGGACTTGTGCTTAACATGGCCAGCGGAAGGGTCGTGAGTTCCGCCTGACTGCCAACACTTGGTGCGCATGTTGTGTAACGGTTACTATCGCTCGTTACCCGACATTTCACGCACAAGGTCCACTAACTCTCATCCATACACTACTCGCTCATCTATTCACGTTCACTCTACTATCTCGTCTATTCATCTAGTGCTCTCATCTACTTCTTAGTACTCTATATTGGCCATTGACTGATTGTCTAAAGATAAATAATATAACTAATGCCTGGCAATATATAAACGGCCCGTTCTGGTCCTGGGATGTGTGCCTGAAAGTGCTAGTGCCCATAGGAGTTAAATGATCAGAGTGATTGGCATTACACTCAAGTGCTATCTATCTTGACTATCTAAATGACAATCAAAAGTGCTATGTTCTCTCGTTGTCCATTGACAACAAAGTGCTATGCTATGCTCGTTGTGCTATGCTATACTCGTTGTGCTATCTGTACCATGGCCATCTTGCTATACATGACATTGTGCTATCTTGCTATTTTTGTGCTCTTCCTAACACTTGTGCTATTTTGGAAGGTCTATATTTGGAAAGTCTTACTATTTCGTTCACGTACTGTCCTTCTATATTTTTACCTGACACTCTTTTCCGTTCTGTCATTAGTTACTCTGCCTTTAATGCATTAATTACTTAAAGCCTGTTTGAGCCTGAAATTTAAGTCCTACTGGGCGATGTTCGCTCACCCTGCGTTATTTGTCGTTGTGTTCTCAGGTGAGACCGAGGATGAACCATACACTCAAGAGGACGGGAATGACCTGGAGTGATGTCATGAGTACCCTTGTAGTACCCCGGAAATTTTAATTACATAAAAATTCAAATAAATGGAAATAAATAATTTCCATAATATCAAAATATTTAAACATACGTATCATTATCGTATGAGCTAAAACACATCGGAAAATTCCATAAAAATTATAAATCAACCCTAAATATTCTTACTAAATGTTTCACAAAGAAATTTGTGCCAAGAAAAATCAGATCATCCAAGTCTAAAGTGTTTCGCGACTTATTATCGTAATTCATGAATAAGTTGTAAAATCATTATCACACGTACGTGGATGAGTCAGAAAATCAAATACAAATCATATATGGACTTCAAATAATATCCTCTAATGACCCCTCAAGAAATTTGGTTCAATAAAAATCATTTGGGCTAGGTTTGAGATTTATTGTGACCCATTATCTAAATAAGGAAACAAGTTGGAAAACCGTTAACACGGAAATACAATGCAATCAAAAATTAAATAAAAGTGTTGGGGAGACTTCTAACATTATATATTGATGACCCATTATCATAATTGGGCCAATGGGCAACATTTGGCCCAAAAATCAAATAAAGCTAGAAAATACATAGAAATTCGTAACCATAAATAAGCTGAAATTAAAAAGAGGCAATTAGAGTTGAATTGGGATGCAATTATGCATTCATGGCAACCCAAATTCGTGCCTAACTATGAGGGGAGGCTTCCTAATGCCTCACACACTCAAAGGGAGGAGGAAATCATCAAAAATAGGAAACCAAACATGCCAATCCTGAAATCCTCTTTTCCTAGTTATAATAGGACTCCTAAACACCATGGTTACTTAAATACTCTTCACCCAAACCCTAGGAACGAATTTAGAACTTGCTAGGGTCGTGTGGAGGAGCTCTTGGTGGCTGAGGAGCTGTGGAACGACCACAAGAAGCCGTTCTTCTTCCCCTTCTCGTCTACTGCGACCTGCACAAACCACCCTCTTGATGTCGACCAAAGGTGAGTCAAACCTAAACCAAACCTTGCAACGCCTATACCCCTGGAAAGAGGGTCAAGTGTACGTTCTAACCCAAGTGGAATGCCAAAATTCCATGCAGTAGACACGGTGTAGTAAGCGTTTTCCTCCAAGTGGTCTGAACACAGATTTTCTGGAATAACGAGACTTATTCAACCCATATGGTAGGTTTTCTCGGGCCAAACCTTAACATATCCTATACCAATGTGTAGAGCATTAAGTTAACTTTCATTTCCCACTGGTTTCATCGAATTTCATTTAGTAGATCTTAATTTATAAGCGTTTTTCCAAAGTCGCGCACTGTTAGAGCTTATCCCGTTCTTAATATGTTGTACATGTGTCAAGACCAAATTAGAGAAAAATCATAACATGAAAGTTATTCTACTCGTTGTTGTCGTCAGGTTTCATGTTGAACATTTTGTCTAAATCTCATTAGTTAGAGAGTTATAAGCATGGTAATAGGGTTGCTGCATACAACTACGTCTTCAAGTTACCCTTGGCCTGACCTTGTGTTCCCCGTGATCAAAGCCTATCGAAACCATCTTTATTGTTCAATTCCGATTTACTGGAAGTACCTTATATGTCTAGGTTATTTTAAAACTTGTTTCATTATTTTTCACGCACCGTGCAATTTGTTCTCTATTTTGGAACAACCCTATGTCAAAAGAAGGAAAGACAGGTCCGCCACACAAGGCACTGTCCTTGCTCTGTCCGACCCAGGCACGGACCCTGTGAACGCGACGACCCGATATGTCGCTTTCAGAGGGTTGATTGTGACATACCCCTTGTCGCTTTCTCAAGGCGACATGCACTCTGTCGCTATCTACCTGCCTGATCTGACTTCCCTGTCGCGATGCTTACACACCTGTGTCGCCTTCTGGGCCCGACCTGTCGCCTTCCTTACATGAGCCTGTCGCGATCTGACCCTGACCTGACAACACCCTGTCGCCTTCCTTACATGAGCCTGTCGCGATCTGACCCTGACCTGACAACACCCTGTCGCCTTCCTTATATGGCTATGTCGCGATCTCAGGATTTTTACCGGAAACCACGTGTTTTCTTACAAAGTTTTCCGCATATACCCGAGGTCTGTATAAATGTGATATTTGCTGTGTAAGTTACCTGTCTTGGGTCTGATCATTACATGATTGTTGGTTAATGGCTTAAAAGCGATTAACCCATTTAAAAAGCTTTAATTACATGGATGCTATTCTAAGTGCTCCTTAAATGTTATGATCCATTCATGTTCATGTGATTTAATCTTCCTACTGTTCTTTCACGTTTAAATGATAATGGTTATCATAAAATCTTGCAACCCATGATTAGTTAAAGTGCATACTTTTATTCCATGTTATCTTGTCATGTGCTTCCTGCGAGTTTGAGACCGATGGTTTGTGAATTGGGACACGCGTACCGCACTACACACTAGCAATATTAGGCAGCCTTTCTTGGGAAATTAGAAACTCTCTACCGGTCATTCCGAATCGGTAGACTAGCGACCTTTTCACCAAGGCCTCCGTAAATCTCCTCTGACCATGGATTCCCACATGGCCGACGAGTTGGTTGTACCATTGAAGTTCCCTGGAGATAGCGTGCACTTCCTTTCTCTTCTTGATCTCGTGAGTGTGAATTACAAACTAGACTAAAGCCATTAATGTAAAGATTGAACAAAAGTATAAATTGTACCGTTATGCTGCCGAATTTATCTCTTGACCATTGTTATAATGAAATCATGTTCAATTACCTATTACTTGTTCCCATCATCATCATGGACATGACATTACACCTGCTTACTTATTGAAACTCTCATTGGCCATTATTAATGACTGTGGGTATCTACATTAAAAATTTTCATGAGATGGCTAACAGGGCACGGCGTGTGTCCAAGGGCTCCAGTCTAGCCCCAATAATGGAGAGTCATAAATATACTGTTAACCATCGGGTATAATGATTACTGGCGTTGCATCTGCGCTGAGAGTACTTTCTTGCTTGTTGAAAGTTAGATACATAACCACATACACGTGTCCTGGTGTACATTCTTGATGGATCTTTTCTTGGTGTACATTGGTGTCTACGTGCCTGATTCGTGTTACTTGATCGTGCTCGTGCGTGCTTGCTTGCTTGCTTGCGTGCTATGGCCATCCTGCATTTATTGCAATTTACATGATATCTTGCGTGCTTGTACAAAGTGATCTATTTCTAGTTCTCTCTTGTCATCTTGTTCATCAATCTTGTTCTATCATGATCTCTCTCTCTAGCTTGTTTTATATATCATGTTTTAACGTGTTTTATTCGTACTTGCATATCATTCATCGTACTTGCCTAGTTCTAAAATGTTAATCACTTATATCATTGCCCGCACATTGAGATATAAATCCTACTGGGCTAGTTTGCTCATTCCCTACTTTTACCCCATCTAGGTGACAATGAAGTTCAAGAGGAAGAGCAAGTCGAGGATGGGAATGCGTCCGAGTGATGAGCGTTCCAACTATGAGTCCAGTTATAGTAGTTTGCTTCGAGTGTTAGTACAATGTAGTAGGAACTGAGGATTAATTGTACTTTCCCTTTTATTGATTCTTAGTCATGTACTAGTTTCCATTTGAATACAATGAGTTGAGATTTGAATACAATTTATAATTGAGTTCACATTTGGGCCCTATTATGATGTTGTGTTGATACACATTTAGTGCGCGCTAGCTAGATGCTTATTTGTCGACTGTCCACGTCTCGAAATATCGACTCGAATTAAATAATACTATCCGCTGCGTAATTCTCGGGACGTGACAGTTTAGTGGTATCAGAGCCTAGGATTACCAAATAGGATATGTCTCAGGGATAGGAGATACCTATGGAACCTAGGTCTTGGAAATTAAATACAGTACCTGGTGAGAATGGGTAGAGATTGGGAATATGTTAGAATGAATTAAACACTCCTACCCATGGACTCTTAAAATAAATCTAGAGACATTAATTGGTTTCCATCCTTTTTCTCAGGAACCCTCATAACTCTCTCACTCAACTACAATGGCTCGTAACCAATGGCAAGCTATGCAAGAAACCATGGTTGGGTTGACTCAGGTCCTGCAAAATGTGGTTCAGGGTGGAAATCAAGCTGGAGCTGCAAGGAATGGAGCCGGTGATCTGCATCGAAATTTTAGGAGTCTAAACCCTCCTCGTTTCGCTGGATCCCCTGACCCAGATGAAGCAGAAAATTGGCAAGGGGAAATAGAAAGGATCTTCCAAGTAATGCAATGCACTAATAGGGAGAAGGTGGTACTGGCCACTTTCCAATTTACTAATGATGCCCGAGCATGGTGGAAGGCCACATCAGCCCACCTGCCTAATGTTGGCGAACTAGAGTGGGCCGAATTCCTGGAGATATTCTGGGGAAAGTATTTCTCTGAGAGAGTCAAGGAGAAGAAGGCAGCAGAGTTTGCCGCACTAAAACAGAAAGGGATGTCCGTGGCTGAGTATGAGGCTCAGTTCGCGCGTCTTGCCGTGTATGCCCCACACCTGGTGGGAACTGAAAGGCTGAAGGCTAACCGTTTCATGGATGGGCTCAGGCCCATGTTCATTGAAAGGCTCGGACCACACAGCATCCAAACTTACACGGAGATGGTCCAAAGAGCTCAGCTGGTAGAAGACACTATGGCTAAGGTGGAAGGCATGAGGGGGAAGGACGTCTCAAAGCCGACCTTTATAAGAAGGGGAGCAGTCGATACAACTGGAACTTTCCCCAATAGCAACAATAATAACTACAACAACAAAGGCCAACCACTGGGAAGGACTATGGCATGGAGAAAAAGATCAAGGTAGAAGAAACAAAGACGGTGGAATATTGTAACTTTTGCAACAAGCCTGGACATAGAGCAGAAGAGTGTTGGAAGAAGGTAGGAGCTTGCCTGCGATGTGGAAATCGCGACCACTGCCTTCCCAACTGTTCCATGCTAAAAGACTAAGCTGGAAGGAACCAATGAATAATATGGGTGGCCATAGGTGTAGATGTTGGACTAGCATATCCACGCTGATTGAAACAAGTTAGAGGAATTAAATCTGGAACCAACTCATGGATCACAATTATCGGGATCCAATTAATGATCTATGAATTTGGGGACCAAATTCTCTTAAGTGGGGGAGGGTGTAGTACCCCTGAAATTTTAATTACATAAAAATTCAAATAAATGGAAATAAATAATTTTCATAATATCAGAATATTTAAACATACGTATCATTATCGTATGGGCTAAAACACATCGGAAAATTCCGTAAAAATTATAAATCAACCCTAAATATTATTACTAAATGTTTCACAAAGAAATTTGTGCCAAGAAAATCAGATCATCCAAGTCTAAAGTGTTTCGCGACTTATTATCGTAATTCATGAATAAGTCGTAAAATCATTATCACACGTACGTGGATGAGTCAGAAAATTAAATACAAATCATATATGGACTTCAAATAATATCCTATAATGACCCCTCAAGAAATTTGGTTCAATAAAAATCATTTGGGCTAGGTTTGAGAGTTATTGTGACCGATTATCTAAATAACGAAACAAGTGGGAAAACCGTTAACACGGAAATACGACGCAATCAAAAATTAAATAAAAGTATTGGGGAGACTTCCAACATTATATATTGATGACCCATTATCATAATTGGGCCAATGGGCAACATTTGGCCCAAAAATCAAATAAAGATAGAAAATACATAGAAATTCGTAACCATAAATAAGCTGAAATTAAAAAGAGGCAATTAGAGTTGAATTGGGATGCGATCATGCATTCATGGAAACCCAAATTCATGCCTAACTGTGAGGGGAGGTTTCCTAATGCCTCACACACTCAAAGGGAGGAGGAAATCATCAAAAATAGGAAACCAAACATGCCAATCTCGAAATCCTCTTTTCCTAGTTATAATAGGACTCCTAAACAACATGGTTACTTAAATACTCTTCACCCAAACCCTAGGAACGAATTTAGAACTTGCTAGGGTCGGGTGGAGGATCTCTTGGTGGCTGACGAGCTGTGGAACGACCACAAGAAGCCGTTCTTCTTCCCCTTCTCGTCTGCTGCGACCTGCACAAACCACACTCTTGATGTCGACCAAAGGTGAGTCAAACCTAAACCAAACCTTGCAAGGCCTATACCCCTGGAAAGAGGGTCAAGTCTACATTCTAACCCAAGTGGAATGCCTAAATTCCATATAGTATACACGGAGTAGTAAGCGTTTTCCCCCAAGTGGTCTGAACACGGGTTTTCTGGAATAACAGGACTTCTTCAACCCATAGAGTAGGTTTTCTCAGGCCAAACCTTAAAATATCCTATACCAAAGTGTAGATCATCAAGTTAACTTTCATTTCCCACTGGTTTCATCGAATTTCATTTAGTAGATCTTGATTTATAAGCGTTTTTCCAAAGTCGCGCACTGTTAGAGCTTTTCCCGTTCTTAATATGTTGCATGTGTGTCAAGACCGAATTTGAGAAAACTCATAACAATAAAGTTATTCTACTAGTTGTGCTAGTCAGGTTTCCTGTTGAACATTTTGTCTAAATCTCATTAGTTAGAGAGTTATAAGCATGGTAATAGGGTTGCTGCATAAAACTACGTCTTCAAGTTACCCTTGGTCTGACCTTCTGTACCCCGTGATCAAAGCCTATCGAAACAATCTTTATTGTTCAATTCCGATTTACTGGAAGTACCCTATATGTCTAGGTTATTTTAAAACTGGTTTCGTTATTTTTCACGCGCCGTGCAATTTTTTCTCTATTTTAGAACAACCCTATGTCAAAAGAAGGAAAGACATGTCCGCCATCCAAGGCACTGTCCTTGCTCTGTCCGAGCTAGGCACGGACCCTGTGAATGCGACGGCCCGATATGTCACTTTCAGAGGGTTGATTGCGACATACCCCTTGCCGCTTTCTCAAGGCGACATGCGCTCTGTCGCTATCTACCTGCCTGATCTGACTTCCCTGTCGCGATGCTTACACACCTGTGTCGCCTTCTGGGCCCGACCTGTCGCCTTCCTTACATGAGCCTGTCGCGATCTGACACTGACCTGACAACACCTTGTCACCTTCCTTACATGAGCCTGTCGCGATCTGACCCTGACCTGACAACACCCTGTCGCCGTCCTTATATGGCTATGTCGCGATCTCAAGATTTTTACCGGAAACCACGTGTTTTCTTACAAAGTTTTCCGCATATACCCGAGGTTTGTATAAATGTGATATTTGCTGTGTAAGTTACCTGTCTTGGGTCTGATCATTACATGATTGTTGTTTAATGGCTTAAAAGCGATTAACCCATTTAAAAAGCTTTAATTACATGGATGCTATTCTAAGTGCTCCTTAAATGTTATGATCCATTCATGTTCTTGTGATTTAATCTTCCTACTGTTCCTCCACGTTTAAATGATAATGGTTATCATAAAATCTTGCAACCCATGATTAGTTAAAGTGCATAGTTTTATTCCATGTTATCTTGTCGAGTGCTTCCTGCGAGTTTGAGACCGATGGTTTGTGAATTGAGACATGCGTACCGCACTACACACTAGCACTATTAGGCAGCCTTTCTTGGGAAATTGGAAACTCTCTACCGGTCATTCCGAATCGGTAGACTAGCGACCTTTTCACCAAGGCCTCCGTAAATCTCCTCTGACCATGGATTCCCACATGGCCGACGAGTTGGTTGTACCATTGAAGTTCCCTGGAGATAGCGTGCAATTCCTTTCTCTTCTTGATCTCGTGAGTGTGACATGCTGTAGAACCCTGGAAATTTTAATTACATAAAAATTAAAAATAAATGGAAATAAATAATTTCCATAATATCATAGTATTTTAACATACATATCATTATCGTATGTGCTAAAACATGTAAGAAAATTCCGTAAAAATTATAAATCAACCCTAAATATTATTACTAAATGTTTCACAAAGAAATTTGTGACAAGAAAAATCAGATCATCTAAGTTTAAAGTGTTTCGCGACTTATTATCGTAATTCAAGAATAAGTCGGAAAATCATTATCACACGTACTCGGTTGAGTCAGAAAATTAAATAAAAGTGTTGGGGAGACTTCCAACATTATATATTGATGACCCATTATCATAATTGGGCCAATGGGCAACATTTGGCCCAAAAATCAAATAAAGCTAGAAAATACATAGAAATTCGTAACCATAAATAAGCTGAAATTAAAAAGAGGCAATTAGAGTTGAATTGGGATGCAATCATGCATTCATGGCAACCGAAATTCGTGCCTAACTATGAGGGGAGGTTTCCTAATGCCTCACACACTCAAAGGGAGGAGGAAATCATCAAAAATAGGAAACCAAACATGCCAATCCCGAAATCCTCTTTTCCTAGTTATAATAGGACTCCTAAACACCATGATTACTTAAATACTCTTCACCCAAACCCTAGGAACGAATTTAGAACTTGCTAGGGTCGTGTGGAGGAGCTCTTGGTGGCTGAGGAGCTGTGGAACGACCACAAGAAGCCGTTCTTCTTCTCCTTCTCGTCTGCTGCGACCTCCATAAACCACTCTCTTGAAGTCGACCAAAGGTGAGTCAAACCTAAACCAAACCTTGCAAGGCCTATACCCCTGGAAAGAGGGTCAATTCTACGTTCTAACCCAAGTGGAATGCCCAAATTCCATGCAGTATACACGGAGTAGTAAGCGTTTTCCTCGAAGTTGTCTGAACACGGGTTTTCTGGAAAAATGAGACTTCTTCAACCCAAAAGGTAGGTTTTCTCGGGCCAAACCTTAACATATCCTATACCAATGTGTAGTGCATCAAGTTAACTTTCATTTCCCACTGGTTTCATCGAATTTCATTTAGTAGATCTTGATTTATAAGCATTTTTCCAAAGTCGCGCACTGTTAGAGCTTTTCCCGTTCTTAATATGTTGTACATGATTCAAGACCGAATTAGAGTAAACTATTAACATGGAAGTTATTCTACTTGATGACATGATCATCTTTCTTGTTGAACATGTTGTCTAAAAGTCTTTAGTTAGAGAGTTATGAACCCCGTAAGAGAGTCATGCATAATACTGTGTTTTCGGGTTTGCAGTTAGCCTTAGGTTCTTCCTGTTTTTCTTTAGATTTACGACCGAAGTAGGTCAAGACTCCAACATGAAAGTTCTTTTATTAGTCGATAGGGTCATCTTTCATGTTAAATATGTTGCTTAAATGTCATTAATTTCAGAGTTATAATCTTCTTAATAGAGTCATGCATGATACTGCGTTTTCTAGTTGCATTTAACTTTAAGTTCTTCATGTTTTTCACAAGGACAAAGACCGAATTAGGTAAAACCCCCAACATCAAAGTTCTTCCACTAGTTGTCCTGGTCATCGTTTATGTTAAACATTTTGTCCAAATATCAGTAGATCTCATGTTACAAGCCTACCATGTAAGTTGCAACGAAGTCATGCATGTTTAGGGTTTTTTTACGTTCTTCCTATATTGCATGCAATTAGAGATGGATTCAGACCCAGCCCACAACACAAAAGTTCTTCCAATACATGTCTTCGACATTTTCTATGTTGAAAGTTTTATCTAAAGGTCAGCATATAGAGAGATATAGGCGTTTCATGAATATCGCCCCTGTGTCAAAACATGGTAAGTCTGAACCAAGAGCATGTCAGATCCCGGTCAGAGTCAGGCGCAGATTCTGTGAACGCAACGGCTCGATGTTGCGCCTTCCGGGCTCTCATCGCGACAGCCCGACATGTCGCCACCTGATTGCGACAAGACCGTTGTCGCGATCATGCTGCCTGAATCGGACCGCCCCAGTCGCGTTCTTCACAACCCCCTGTCGCCTTCTAGCCATCCCTTCGCGGCCCTTGTCCTGTCGCAAGCTGACGACCTATCGCCTTCCTTATATGGCTATGTCGTGATCTCAGGATTTTTACCGGAAACCACGTGTTTTCTTACAAACTGTTTCGCATATACCCGAGGTCTGTATAAATGTGATATTTGTTGTGTAAGTTACCTGTCTTGGGTCCGATCATTACATGATTGTTGTTTAATGATTTAAAAGCGATTAACCCATTTAAAAAGCTTTAATTACATGAATGCTATTCTAAGTGCTCCTTAAATGTTATGATCCATTCGTGCTACTTGTGATTTAATCATCCTACTGTTCTTCCACGTTTAAATGATAATGGTTATCATAAAATCTTGCAAACCATGATTAGTTAAAGTGCATAGTTTTATTCCATGTTATATTGTCAAGTGCTTCTTGCGAGTTTGAGACCGATGGTTTGAGAATTGAGACACGCGTACCGCACTACACAATAGCACTGTTAGGTAGCCTTTTCTTGGGAAATTGGAAACTCTCTACTGGTCATTCCAAATCGGTAGACTAGCGACCTTTTCACCAAGGCCTCCGTAAATCTCCTCTTACCATGGATTCCCACATGGGCGACGAGTTGGTTGTACCATTGAAGTTCCCTAGAGATAGCACGCACTTCCTTTCTCTTCTTGTTCTCGTGAGTGAGACTTACAAACTGGACTAAAGCCATTAATGTAAAGATTGAACGAAAGTATAAATCGTACCGTTATGCTGCCGAATTTATCTCTTGACCATTGTACTCGTGAAATCATGTTCCATTACTTATTACTTGTTCTCCTCATCATCATGAATATGACATTACACATGCTTACTTATTGAAACTCTCATTGGCCATTATAAATGACTGTGGATATCTACATTTAAAAATTTAAGTGAGATGCTGACATGGCACGGCGTGTGTCCAAGGGCTCCAATCTAGCGCCAATGACGGCGAGTCATAGATATACTGTTAACCTTGGGGTATAATGATTACTAGCGTTGCATCGGCGCTGGGAAAATCGTGCGTGCGTGTTGAATGATAGATACAATACCACATACACGTGACCTAGTGTACATTCTTGATGGATCTTTTCTCGGTGTACATTAGTGTCTACGTGCCTGATTAGTGTTACCTGATCGTGCTCGTGCTTGCTTGCGTGATATGCCCATCCTACATTTATTGCAATTTACATGATATCTTGCGTGCTTGTACAAAGTGATCTATTTCTAGTTCTCTCTTGTCATCTTGTTCATCAATCTTGTTCTATCATGATCTCTCTCTCTAGCTTGTTTTATATATCATGTTTTAACATGTTTTATTCGTACTTGCATATCATTCATCGTACTTGCCTAGTTCTAAAATGTTAATCACTTATATCATTGCCCGCACATTGAGATATAAATCCTACTAGGCTAGTTTGCTCGTTCCCTACTTTTACCCAATCTAGGTGACCATGAAGTGCAAGAGGAAGAGCAAGTCGAGGATGGGAATGCGTCCGAGTGATGAGCGTTCCAATTATGAGTCTATCTATAGTTAGTTATTTTGAGTGTTAGAACAATGTAGTAGGAAGTGAGGTATTATGTACTTTCGCTTTTATTGAGTCTTAGTCCTGTAATAGTTTCCATTTGAAATACAATGAGTTGAGATTTGAATAAAAGATTAAATGAGTTCAATATTTGGGCCCTATGATAATGTATGTTATCATACATTTAGTGCGTGCTATCTAGAGGCTTATTTGCCGACTGCTCACGTCTCGAATTATCGACTCGAATTCTTCGAATTAATATCCACTGCGTAATTCTCGGGACGTGACAGTTTAGTGGTATCAGAGCCTAGGAATACCAAATAGGATATGTCTCAAGAATAGGAGATACTTATGGAACCTAAGTCATGAAAATTTAATATAGTACCTGGTGAGAATGTGTAGAGACTGGGAATATGTTAGAAGGAATCAAACACTCCTACCCAGTGACTCCTAAAATAAATCTAGAGACATTAATTGGTTTCCATCCTTTTTCTCAGGAACCCTCATAACTCCTACACTCAACTGCAATGGCTCGCAACCAATGGCAAGCTATGCAAGAAACAGTAGCTGGATTGACTGAGGCCCTGCAAAATGTGGTTCAGGCTGGAAATCAGGCTGCTGCAAGGAATGGAGCCGATGACTGCACCGGAATTTTAGGAGTTTAAACCCTCCTCATTTCTCTGGATCCCCTGACCCATATGAAGTAGAAAATTGGCAGGAATAGATAGAAAGGATCTTCCAAGTAATGCAATGCACCAATAGGGAGAAAGTGGTACTGGCCACTTTCCAATTTACTAAAGATGCTCGAGCATGGTGGAAGGCCACCTCGGCCCACCTACCAAATGTAGCTGAACTAGAATGGGCCGGATTCTTGGAGATATTCCGGGGAAAATATTTCTCTGAGAGAGTGAAGGAGAAGAAGGCAGCAGAGTTTGCTGCACTAAAACAAAAGAGCATGTCTGTGGCTGAGTATGAGGCTCAGTTCGCGCGTCTTGTCGTGTATGCCCCACACCTGGTGGGAATTGAAAGGCTGAAGGCTAACCGTTTCATGGATGGGCTCAGGCCCATGTTCATTGAAAGGCTCGGACCACACAACATTCAACCTTACACTGAGATGGTCCGAAGAGCTCAACTGGTAGAAGACACTATGGCTAAGGTGGAAGGCATGAGGGGGAAGGACATCTCAAAGCCGACCTTTACAAAAAGGGGAGCAGTCGATACAACTGGAACTTTCCCCAACAACAACAATGACAACAACAATAATAACTACAACAACAAAAGGCCAACCACAGGGAAAGACTATGGCATGGAGAAAAAGATCAAAGTAGAAGAAACAATGACAGTGGAGTATTGTAAATTTTGCAACAAGCCTGGGCACCAAGCGGATAAGTGCTAGAAGAAGGCCGGGGCTTGCCTGCAATGCGGGAGTCACGAACATCGTATACCGAACTGTCCTATGTTAAAAGACCAAGTGGAAGGAACTAAATCAATAATACGGTGGCCATAGGTGTAGATGTTGGACTAGCATCCATGATGCTGAAACAAGTTGGAAGAATTAAATCCGAAACGACCTCAAGGATCATAACCATCCAAAAGCCAACTAATGACTTATGAATTTGGGGACCAAATTCTCTTAAGTGGGGGAGGGTGTAGCACCCTGGAAATTTTAATTACATAAAAATTAAAAATAAATGGAAATAAATAATTTCCATAATATCATAGTATTTTAACATACGTATCATTATCGTATGTGCTAAAACACGAAAGAAAATTCCGTAAAAATTATAAATCAACCCTAAATATTATTACTAAATGTTTCACAAAGAAATTTGTGCCAAGACAAATCAGATCATCTAAGTTTAAAGTGTTTCACGACTTATTATCGTAATTCATGAATAAGTCGGAAAATCATTATCACACGTACTCGGATGAATCAGAAAATTAAATAAAAGTGTTGGGGAGACTTCCAACATTATATATTGATGACCCATTATCATAATTGGGCCAATGGGCAACATTTGGCCCAAAAATCAAATAAAGGTAGAAAATACATAGAAATTCATAACCATAAATAAGCTGAAATTAAAAAGAGGCAATTAGAGTTGAATTGGGATGCAATCATGCATTCATGGAAACCCAAATTTGGGCCAAACTATGAGGGGAGGTTTCCTAATGCCTCACACACTCAAAGGGAGGAGGAAATAATCAAAAATAGAAAACCAAACATGCCAATCCCGAAATCCTCTTTTCCTAGTTATAATAGGACTCCTAAACACCATGGTTACTTAAATACTCTTCACTCAAACCCTAGGAACGAATTTAGAACTTGCTAGGGTCGTGTGGAGGAGCTCTTGGTGGCTGAGGAGCTGTGGAACGACCACAAGAAGCCGTTCTTCTTCCCTTTCTCGTCTGCTGCGACCTCCATAAACCACTCTCTTGAAGTCGACCAAAGGTGAGTCAAACCTAAACCAAACCTTGCAAGGCCTATACCCCTGGAAAGAGGGTCAATTCTACGTTCTAACCCAAGTGGAATGCCCAAATTCCATGCAGTATACACGGAGTAGTAAGCGTTTTCCTCCAAGTGGTCTGAACATGGGTTTTCTGGAAAAATGGGACTTCTTCAACCCAAAAGGTAGGTTTTATCGGGCCAAACCTTAACATATCCTATACCAATGTATAGAGCATAAAGTTAACTTTCATTTCCCACTGGTTTCATCGAATTTCATTTAGTAGATCTTGATTTATAAGTGTTTTTCCAAAGTCGCGCACTGTTAGAGCTTTTCCCGTTCTTAATATGTTGCACGTGATTCAAGACCGAATTAGAGTAAACTATTAACATGGAAGTTATTCTACATAATGTCACAATCATCTTTCATGTTTAACGTGTTGTCTAAAAGTCTTTCTTTAGAGAGTTATGAACCCCGTAAGAGAGTCATGCATAATACTGTGTTTTCGGGTTTGCAGTTAGCCTTAGGTTCTTCCTGTTTTTTATTGAGATTTAAGACCGAAGTAGGTCAAGACTCCAACATCAAAGTTCTTTTATTAGTCGATAGGGTCATCTTTCATGTTAAATATTTTGTGTAAATGTCATTAGTTTGAGAGTTATAAACTTCGTAATAGAGTCATGCATGATACTGCGTTTTCTGGATGCATTTAACTTTAAGTTCTTCATGTTTTTCACAAGGACAAAGACCGAATTAGGTAAAACCCCCAACATCAAAGTTCTTCCACTAGTTGTCCTGGTCATCGTTTATGTTAAACATTTTGTCCAAATATCAGTAGATGTCATGTTACAAGCCTAACATGTAAGTCACAACGAAGTCATGCATGTTTAGGGTTTTTTTATGTTCTTCCTGTATTGCATGCAATTAGAGATGGATTCAGACCCAGCCCACAACACAAAAGTTCTTCCAATAGATGCCCTCGACATTTTCTATGTTGAAAGTTTTATCTAAAGGTCAGCATATAGAGAGATATAGGCATTTCATGAATATTGCCCCTGTGTCAAAACATGGTAAGTCTGAACCAAGCGCATGTCAGATCCCGGTCGGACTCTGGCGCAGATCCTGTGAACGCGACGGCTCGATGTGTCGCCTTCCGAGGTCTCGTCGCGACAGCCCGACATGTCGCGACCTGATTGCGACAAGACCGTTGTCGCGATCATGCTGCCTGAATCGGACAGCCCCAGTCGCGTTCTTCACAACCCCCTGTCGCCTTTTAGCCATCCCTTCGCGGCCCTTGTCCTGTCGCAAGCTGACGACCCGTCGCCTTCCTTATATGGCTATGTCGCGATCTCAAGATTTTTACCGGAAACCACGTGTTTTCTTACAAAGTTTTCCGCATATACCCGAGGTCTGTATAAATGTGATATTTGCTGTGTAAGTTACCTGTCTTGGGTCCGATCATTACATGATTGTTGTTTAATGGCTTAAAAGCGATTAACCCATTTAAAAAGCTTTAATTACATGAATGCTATTCTAAGTGCTCCTTAAATGTTATGATCCATTCGTGCTACTTGTGATTTAATCTTCCTACTGTTCTTCCACGTTTAAATGATAATGGTTATCATAAAATCTTGCAAACCATGATTAGTTAAAGTGCATAGTTTTATTCCATGTTATATTGTCAAGTGCTTCCTGTGAGTTTGAGACCGATGGTTTAAGAATTGAGACACGTGTACCGCACTACACACTAGCACTGTTAGGTAGCCTTTTCTTGGGAAATTGGAAACTCTCTACCGGTCATTCCGAATCGGTAGACTAGCAACCTTTTCACTAAGGCCTCTGTAAATCTCTTCTGACCATGGATTCCCACATGGCTGATGAGTTGGTTGTACCATTGAAGTTCCCTGGAGATAGCACGCACTTCCTTTCTCTTCTTGTTCTCGTAAGTGAGACTTACAAACTGGACTAAAGCCATTAATGTAAAGATTGAACGAAAGTATAAATCATACCGTTATGCTGCCGAATTTATCTCTTGACCATTGTACTCATGAAATCATGTTCCATTACTTATTACTTGTTCTCCTCATCATCATGAACGTGACATTACATATGCTTACTTATTGAAACTCTCATTGGCCATTATAAATGACTGTGGGTATCTACATTTAAAAATTTAAGTGAGATGCTGACAGAGCACGGCGTGTGTCCAAGGGCTCCAATCTAGCCCCAATGATGGCGAGTCATAGATATACTGTTAACCATGGGGTATAATGATTACTGGCGTTGCATCTACGCTGGGAAAATTGTGCGTGCGTGTTGAATGATAGATACAATACCATATACATGTGACCTAGTGTACATTCTTGATGGATCTTTTCTCGGTGTACATTAGTGTCTACGTGCCTGATTAGTGTTACTTGATCGTGCTCGTGCGTACTTGCTTGCTTGCGTGATATGGCCATCCTACATTTATTGCAATTTAATGATATCTTGCGTGCTTGTACAAACTGATCTATTTCTAGTTCTCTCTTGTCATCTTGTTCATCAATCTTGTTCAATCATGATCTCTCTCTCTAGCTTGTTTTATATATCATGTTTTAACGTGTTTTATTCGTACTTGCATATCATTCATCGTACTTGCCTAGTTCTAAAATGTTAATCACTTATATCATTGCCCGCACATTGAGATATAAATCCTACTAGGCTAGTTTGCTCATTCCCTACTTTTACCCAATCTAGGTGACCATGAAGTGCAAGAGGAAGAGCAAGTCGAGGATGGGAATGCGTCCGAGTGATGAGCATTCCAATTATGAGTCTATCTATAGTTAGTTATTTTGAGTGTTAGAACAATGTAGTAGGAAGTGAGGTATTATGTACTTTCGCTTTTATTGAGTCTTAGTCTTGTAATAGTTTTCATTTGAAATACAATGAGTTGAGATTTGAATAAAAGATTAATTGAGTTCAATATTTGGGCCCTATGATAATGTATGTTATCATACATTTAGTGCATGCTAGCTAGAGGCTTATTTGCCGACTGTTCACGTCTCGAATTATCGACTAGAATTCTTCGAATTAATATCCACTGCGTAATTCTCGGGACGTGACACTTACGAACTAGACTAAAGCCATTAATATAAAGATTGAACAAAAGTATAAATTGTACCGTTATGCTGCCGAATTTATCTCTTGACCATTGTCATCATGAAATCATGTTCAATTACCTATTACTTGTTCCCATCATCATCATGGACATGACATTACACCTGCTTACTTATTGAAACTCTCATTGGCCATTATTAATGACTGTGGGTATCTACATTTAAAATTTTTATGAGATGGCTGACAGGGCACGGCGTGTGTCCAAGGGCTCCAGTCTAGCCCCAATGACGGAGAGTCATAAATATACTGTTAACCATGGGGTATAATGATTACTGGCGTTGCATCTGTGCTGGGAGTACTTTCTTGCTTGTTGAATGTTAGATACATAACCACATACACGTGTCCTGGTGTACATTCTTGATGGATCTTCTCTTGGTGTACATTGGTGTCTACGTGCCTGATTAGTGTTACTTGATCGTGCTCGTGCGTGCTTGCTTGCTTGCTTGCGTGATATGGCCATCCTGCATTTATTGCAATTTACATGATATCTTGCGTGCTTGTACAAAGTGATCTATTTCTAGTTCTCTCTTGTCATCTTGTTCATCAATCTTGTTCTATCATGATCTCTCTCTCTATCTTGTTTTATATATCATGTTTTAACGTGTTTTATTCGTACTTGCATATCATTCATCATACTTGCCTAGTTCTAAAATGTTAATCACTTATATCATTGCCCGCACATTGAGATATAAATCCTACTGGGCTAGTTTGCTCATTCCCTACTTTTACCCCATCTAGGAGACAATGAAGTTCAAGAGGAAGAGCAAGTCGAGGATGGGAATGTGTCTGAGTGATGAGCGTTCCAACTATGAGTCCAGTTATAGTAGTTTGCTTCGAGTGTTAGTACAATGTAGTAGGAAGTGAGGATTAAATGTACTTTCCCTTTTATTAAGTCTTAGTCCTGTACTAGTTTCCATTTGAATACAACGAGTTGAGATTTGAATACAATTTATAATTGAGTTCACATTTGGGCCCTATTATGATGTTGTGTTGATACACATTTAGTGCGTGCTAGCTAGTGGCTTATTTGCAGACTGTCCACGTCTCGAAATATCGACTCGAATTAAATAATACTATCTGCTGCGTAATTCTCGGGACTTGACAACCCTAGTGTCCTATTGCTATGTTTAGCGTTGTAGTAGTTAGGTTTGAAGTTTAGTTTTTTGCTTTACTCCAATGTAATCGCGCCTTATAGATTGGCTCTGATATTAGTGGTTGTAACTATGCATTGAAAAGCATTAATGAAATGAATTCTCTTTAGTATTATTCATTGTGTAATGGTTTGATGTCTAGTACTCGCTCTATACCCTTTTCTTGCAACTGCCTCGCGTTCTAATATTCCGCATCGGGGCGTGACAGTTTTATTGGTATCAGAGCCTAGGTTATTCTTAAGTATAGGATGATCTAGGTTAACCTGCCTCAACTAGAGTCAATTATCCACTTATGTGAGTTGAGGTTAGAGCCAAGGGTAACTAGTTAAAATAAACTCACACACGCACAAATTAAATTCCACATCAATATCATGACAAGAAGTTATTTTGTAGGAACTAAGAAATCAAGATGACGGACGAACGTGCTCAAATGAGGGGCATGCAACAAACCATCCAAGAACTGACACGCGCCATTGTGCAAGCTACTCAAGGAGGTGGCAATCATGGTACAGGTGACCTGCATCGCAACTTCAGAAGTCTGAACCCACCTAGGTTCAGCGGATCCATGGATCCAGATGAAGCTGAGCACTGGCTCCAAGAGACGGAAAGAATTTTCCGTGTCATGCAATGTAAAGCAGGGGACAAGCTGCTACTTGCAACGTTCCAACTGGAGAAGGACACCCACGCCTGGTGGGAGTCAGTGGAAGCTACTAGAGAGAATGGGCCATTCACCTGGAACGAGTTTAAAGAAGCATTCACCTCCAAATACTTCTCCGAGCGTGTTTAAAAAAGGAAGGCTGCGGAATTCGCTACTCTTAAACAGCGAAACTTGACTGTGGCCGAATATGAAGCCCAGTTCTCTAGACTGGCACGCTATGCTATACATCTGGTGAACACTGAAAGGATGACGGCTAAGCGCTTTCTAAACGGCCTTAAGCCCCACTACATCACTCAACTCGCACCTTTCCACATCCCGACCTACGCCGAGATGGTGAAGAGGGCTCAGCTGCTAGAAGATGCTACGGACTTCACCGACCGTATAATAGGGAAGTTCATTATGAAGGAAGTGACCTCGGGACAGTCATCTGCTAAGCATACCAACGGCAAGAAGCGTCCCTTCAACATCATGGAGGGATCTAGCCAAGAAAGGAAACCCAAGATTTTCGTACCCAATACTCCAATGAAGAGCCACTGCAAACACTGTGACAAGCCTGGTCACACGGCTGATGAATACTGGAGGAAAGCCGACGTATGTCTGCGCTGCGGAAGTCGCGAGCACTGTATCTCTGAGTGCCCGCTACTGAAAGATAATGAAAGGCGCCCTAATGTGCCTAAGAAATAGGGCCGACTGCAAGCCCTAAATGATGAGGAACCTGCTATGGAGGGTGGCGTGGTAGAAGGTACCATTCAAGTTTTCTCATTATCAGCATTCGTTTTATTTGATACTGGAGCAACTCATTCATTTATATCTCAAAACTTTACGGATACTGTGAATGCTAAACTTATATCCATGGGTTGTGAGTTCTCTATCACAACGCCACTAGGGGAGAAGCAGAAATTGAACAAATACTTTCCCTTTGCCGATGTAATGATCGGAGACCATAACCTAAAAGCCGACCTGGTGTGTATGTCCATGGAAGGCTATGATGTAATTTTGGGAGCCGACTGGTTGTCCGCATATAGGGCAAGTGTTGACTGTAAGAAAGAGAAGGTTACCTTTAGTGACTTTCCTAAATTGGCATTCTTTGGGATTAGACATAAGAGATGGATGTCTCTAGTCTCCGCCATAAAATCCCACAACATGATGAAGAAAGGTTGTGCTGCTTTCCTAGCAACTATAGTAGTAGAAAAGAAGGTTTCCAAAATAGAAGACATACATATAGTGTAGGACTACCCAGATGTATTCCCTGAAGACCATCCAGGGATTCCCCCTGAACGAGATGTCAACTTCGCCATTGAGCTAATTCATGGAGCCGCACCGGTATCGCGTCAACCGTAGTAGATGTCACCTGCCGAGCTGAAGGAATTGAAGGCGCAACTGATGGAGATACTAGAAAAGGGGTTTATCAGACCATGTACTTCCCCATGGGGAGCACATATGCTATTCGTAAAGAAGAAAGAAGCATCGATAAGGTTGTGCATCGACTATCGACAACTCAACCAGCTTACCATCAAGAACAAATACCCATTGCCTAGGGTCGATGAACTATTCGACCAAATTTCAGAAGCGTAATATATCTCCAAGATCGATCTTCGATCTGGCTATCACCAAATGAGGATCAAGGATGACGATATTTTCAAAACGGCTTTCAAGAGTAGGTATGGACATTATGAATTCGTCGTTATGAATATTGGTCTAACGAATGCTTCAGCAGCCTTTATGCAACTCATGAACAACATATATAGGCCATATCTCGACAAGTTCGTGGTTGTCTTTATCGAAGACATCCTCATATACTCCAAGACCAAGGAAGAGCATGAAGAACACCTAAAGATAGCATTACAAGTTTTGCAAGACAACAAGCTGTATGCAAAGCTTAGCAAGTGTGAATTCTGGCTCAAAGAAGTATCCTTCTTGGGCCATGTCATCTCAAAGGACGACATCTCTGTTGATCCCTCTAAAGTCAAAGTTGTACTCAACTGGGAGAGACCAACTAATGTCACTGAGATAAGAAGCTTCCTAGGACTGGATGGCTACTACAGGCGGTTCATCAAGGACTTCTCAAGGATCGCAGTTCCTCTCATGCGTCTGACACGAAAGGAGAATCCATACTCCTGGAGTAAAGAGTGTGAGAAAAGTTTCCAAACCCTCAAAGTCTGTCTTACCTCAACACCTGTTCTCGCTCTGCCAATAGAGGGAGAAGGTATCTCTATCTACACCGATGCCTCAAGAATCGGGCTAGGTTGTGTACTCATGCAAAAGGAGAAGGTCATCGCTTATTCTTCAAGACAACTGAAGACACAAGAAGTCAACTACCCGGTACATGATCTCGAGCTGGCTGCCGTGGTCTTCGCCTTGAAGATTTGGAGACACTATCTATATGGTGAGCAATTCACTGTCTACTCAGACCATAAAAGTCTGAAGTATTTATTCTCTCAAAAGGAACTCAACATGAGACAAAGGAGATGGATGGAATACTTGAAAGATTTCGACTTCCACATCCAACACCACCCAGGCAAGGGAAATGTCGTGGATGATGCTCTTAGTAGGAAGCCAATGGCATTTGTCTCAAGTCTAGTCCTTGGCGAGATGCAACTACTAGAACAATTTGCAAGGTTAGACTTAAATATCGAACATAGAGATGATCGAGTCTTGGTTGCCAATATCAAGATTCAATCTATTCTGCTAGAGGAGATCAAAGCTCAACAAGACGATGATCGATTCTTAGTTCGCGTCAAAGAAACTCTAACTGAAAGATCAGACTTTGCAATGACTGAAGATGGAAGGCTTGTCTTTCAAGGAAGGACATGTGTTCCCGACAATGAAGAACTAAAGAGAAGACTAATGGATGAAGCTCACAAGACAAGGTATACTATTCATCTGGGAGGTACCAAATTGTATCAAGATATGAAAAGAATGTTTTGGTGGCCGAACATGAAAAGAGAGGTAGCTAAACATGCCGCTCACTGCCTTACTTGCCAACAAGTAAAAGCGGAACACTTGCGCCCTGCTGGTGTACACAGAATGCTTGATATTCCGGAATGGAAATGGGAAAGTATCGGCATGGACTTCATCATGGGTTTACCCAAGACTCGTGGTGGACTCGACGCCATATGGGTCATTATGGACCGACTAACCAAATCCGCCCACTTTCTGCATATAAAGAGTAAATGGTCAGGAGAGGTACTAGCTACCTTATACATCAAGGAGATTGTAAGACTACATGGCATTCCATCATCTATTGTTTCGGATCGAGATCAAAGATTCACATCTAATTTTTGGAAAGGACTGCAAGGTGCACTGGGTACTAAACTCAACTTTAGTATCGCATTCCATCCACAAACCGATGGGCAAACTGAAAGAACCAACCAAATAGTGGAAGACATGTTGAGAGATTGCACTAAATATTTTAAAGGTTATTGGAATGAGCACCTACCTCTTATTGAGTTCGCCTATAACAATAGTTACCAGGCGAGTATCAAGATGGCACCGTTCGAAGCACTCTATGGAAGGAATTGCAGATCCCCTGCATGCTGGAATGAGGTTGGAGAACAGCAATGGCTAGGCCCAGACATGGTGCAACGGACAACGAAGGACATTCAGGTAATCAGAGACCGGCTCAAGATTGTCCAATCCAGACAGAAGAGCTACGCCGACAAAAGAAGGCGAGATCTGGAATTTAAATTGGGTGATCATGGGTTCCTAAAAGTGTCACCTACTCGTGGCATCCAAAGATTTGGTGTAAAGGGAAAGCTCAGCCCTAGATTCATCGGTCCTTTTGAAGTACTCGAAAGGGTTGGTGAGGTTGCATACCAGCTGGCATTGCCACCGGATTTTTCATATGTACATAATATGTTCCATGTTTCCATACTTAGGAAATATGTGTATGACCCCACGCACATCATTCACCACGAGAAGTTGATATTGAACAAAGATGTGACATAGGAAGAGAAGCCAGTCAAGTTATTTGAACAGAAGATACAACAACTCAGGAACTATCCCATCCATGTGGTTAAGGTCCTATGGAATAATTGTGGAGTGGAAGAGACAACCTGGGAACCGGAAGGAATCATCAGATGGAACTACCCAGCTCTTTTTCGGGAAGACATTCTCTCTTGAATGATCACATGAATTTGGGGACCAAATTCTTTTTAAGAGGGGGAGGATGTAGTAACCCTAAATTTATGGGAAAAAATAATTTAAATATTTATATTATTTAGTTAGAAAATCAAATAAAAGGAAGATGTATTAAATCAACTAGGAAATCAAATAAGAGAGAATTAAATAAAACCCATTAAAGAAAAGGAGCAATGGGCTTTGGTATATTGACCCATTAGAAATGAGTGGGCTAAAATAGAGATTTTAAGAAGGGGAATAATAGGGAAATACCCAAAATTCGTAACTAAAATATTACTAAAATAGAAAAGAGATATTTAATGCATTAAATAGCTAGTTTAAATTAGGATTAGATTCCTAAACCTACCCCAATTGATTGGCCACGAAATTCCCTCTCTCCCAACCCAAATAGGAGATCTCTTGCTTAAAAAGGGGAGAGGAAAATAGGAAATTCGGAATTTAATAGGAGTTAGGCTTAAACTAGGAATGGGGAGAAGCTTAAATACTTCTCTTAAACCCTCATGGCCGGCCCTAGCTCATGCCAAGAGGTTCCTGGACCAGGAGGAGAGGCCAAGAGGTGGAGAATTCGTGGAAAGGAAGGATCTCTCAAGTTCTTCGCCGAGTTCTTCAAGTCTTAACCCTAGAAGAGGAAAACGATCAAAGGTAGGCATTCTCACAAGCATAAACCATAAAACTTTTTCTGTAGGATGTCTCATCTATCAGGAACAAAAGCCCTTTGGTTTCATAATTTTCCATCGAGCATATCTATCGTTCTTCATTTTTCATGTTCTGCAACTGACATGACCCCGAACCCTCTTCTTAATTCTTGATCTCCTAGTATATTCAACCCCATGCCACGAGATTTTTACTGTAGGAACTGACGCATGTTAGGCATCTTTTGCCCCTAAAAGCCCTAAATTTGATTCATCCTATCTTGTGAATTTAATCGTTGATTCAACTATGTATTGTTCCATGTTCATCATGAATACTCGTGTTTACCACATGTGTAAACCCTGGATGTTTTCCAATTCCTATTTATTGTAAGTACCCATGCATGTCTAGGTCATTTTGCAACTAGTTTCATGATTTTTCATTGACTATACAATTAGTTGTGATTTTCTGAACCACCCTGTGTTAAATAGGGTAAGTTCTGGCCCGCAACCCAATGTAATGTCCATTCCCTGTCGGACCCGGGCGCAGACCCTGTGAACGCGACGGCCCGATAGGCCGCGTTCACAAGGGTCATCGCGACAGCGCCGTCTGCCGCGATCTGATCACGACAGGGCCTGTCGTCATGATTTGCTGCCAGACCTGACTAAGCCTGTCGCGACCCATACAAGCACCCGTCGCGATCTCAGTTGACCTCGTCGCGACCCTCACCAGGGTACGTCGTGATCTGGGTTCTTTTTGCAAGAAACCCCCTGCCTCAACAATACTTGATTATCTACAGTGTTTGTACTCTTGTTTAACAGTCATACACATAGAAAATATTTTTTATTATAAATTGAATATTTATGTATGATTAAAATACATGCAATGATCTTTTCTATCTAAAATTTCATGACACTTACACACACTTTGAACCATCCAATTATGGCATAATTTGACATGAAACTATTTCATAATACATCTGGTAATTTATTTAATTAAATTACCCTATACTTATCTATCGTTTCTCGCGATGTTTTGGGAATACCGATATCGACGCTCCACTATTTTAGAACTCCTCTTGAACGTCGAGCACTTGTTTCTATATACATTCTCACTTGACTTGGACGAACTCTCCGTCGGATAGTCCATCTGCCGGACTAGTAAGTCTTTGTTCAAGGCCTCCGTAAGTCTCCTCTGTCTATGGATTCCCACATGGTCGACGAGCTGGTTGTACCCTAACACCTGTTACACCCATTAGGGATCAATATGGTCCAAACAGCTATTAGAAATTCACTCTCATCTTGAATCATGTCGGACCTCTGGACTTGTGCTTAACATCGCCAGCGGAAGGGTCGTGAGTTCCGCCTGACTGCCAACACTAGGTGTGCGTGTTGTGCAACGGTTACTATCGCTCGTTACCCGTTGTTTCATGTGCAAGGTCCACTAACTCTCATACATACTCTACTCGCTCATCTATTCACGTTCACTCTACTATCTCATCTATTCATCTAGTGCTCTCATCTACTTCCTGGTACTCTACATTGGCCATTGACTGATTGTCTAAAGATAAACAAATTAACTAATGCCTGGCAATATATAAAGGGCCCGATCTGGTCCTGGGATGTGCGCCCGAAAGTGCTAGTGCCCATAGGAGTTAAATGATCAAAATGTTTGGCATTACACTTAAGTGCTATCTATCTTGACTATCTAAATGATAATCAAAAGTGCTATGTTCTCTCGTTGTCCATTGACAACAAAGTGCTTTGCTATACTCATTGTGCTATGCTATACTCGTTGTGCTATCTGTACCATGGCCATCTTGCTATACTTGACATGGTGCTATCTTTGTATTATTGTGCTATTCCCGACACTTGTGCTATTTTGGAAGGTCTATATTTGGATAGTCTTGCTATTTTGTTCACGTACTGTCCTGCAATATTTTTACTTGACACTCTTTTTCGTTCTGTCATTAGTTACTCTGCCTTTAATGCATTAATTACTTAAAGCCTACTTGAGCCTGAGATTTAAGTCCTACTGGGCGATGTTCACTCACCCTGCATTATTTGTCGTTGTGTTCTCAGGTGAGACCGAGGATGAACCATACACTCAAGAGGACAGGAACGACCTAGAGTGATGTCATCAGTACCCTAGTGTCCTATTACTATGTTTAGCGTTATAGTAGTTTGGTTTGAAATTTAGTTTTTTGCTTTACTCCAATGTAATCGGGCCCTATAGATTGGCTCTGATATTAGTGGTTGTAACTAGGCATTGAAAAGCATTAATGAAATGAATTCACCTTAGTATTATTCATTGTGTAATGGTTTGATGTCTAGTACTCCCTTTATACCCTTTTCTTGCAACTGTCTCGCGTTCCGATATTCCGCGTCGGGGCGTGACATCTCCGTACTCTATGGATTTCCTCATAGAGACCTAACTGGTGGTTCCTTAAAGTTCCTTGATGTTAGGGGACTCTTTATTTCATGTGCATTCTATTCTATTTTGGTCAAAGTCATTCAAGTTTATGGAACATAAAAATAAGTCATATGTTGTCCGGATTAATCTCTCAAGCTATTGTCATATCCTTGAACTCTGTGGATGACCGTATTCTTGTTACTATGTGCTTGTAATGGCTCCAATGCCCGGACCCTCGGCTCCCACCAAGAATTCGAACATCGGCACCGCCGCCCACGGGTCCGGAGACCCGAAAGGGCTAATGGATCGGTCTAACAAGATATGTAATAGAGATAAATAACAACAAACACACTAAAATATACGACAGGTGAGGGAAAAGAGTCCAACACTGAGTAACAGTCTGATACAGTCCTAAAGTAGATAAAGTACAAGTGCTGAATTAAAATGGAAAGAACACGTCCCTTAGGGGCATACCCTGAGGGTGAAGTACACAAGCTGGGGAACACTGCTCACTGGGGATGCCGTCTACTACGGCCCCGTCTCCTCAGTCCGCCGCGGAGGGAGCTGCTGTGAAGTCTCACCTGCAAAAGAGGGCATGAGCTTCACAAAGAAGCCCATGGGGACTACAAATCTCCTACTGGTTCTAACAACAGAAACAGAACTAAGCGCAGTAGTTAAATAAAGTAGTAAATTCTATTCTACCAAACAGAGTCAAGTTCAGAATCGTGAAGGAAACTACACGGTCGTCGGTCTAGGCTACACCTCAAGACAGGAAACCTGTGTAAAACATGGCACCAGAAGAAATCCAAGGCTGTAACATAGACAACTAAACACTGCCTGGGCAAATACACTAGCTACAGTATGCTACACTAGTCAGCCGATCAGGTGTGCCACGCGCCTTAACCTCGACCAACGGTCCATGTCTAACACCTCCCATCGGAGTGAGATGCGGAACTAAAGAACCACAATTGTCGTAGTTTGGCCGGACTACGGTCCTACGCCTAGCCCCTCAAAATGGTTCCAGAACCATGTAGATTAAGGCAGTGAGAAAGGACTAGTTGGTCCACACCGAAAGAGTGCCACAACTACCTCGGCGACCCAGACCCAGCTATAAGAGCTCTACAAACGACTCTATGCTGCTGTCCCCACCGTTTTCCCCTCCGCTCCAAGTCCATGACTCGAGCACACCCATCGCCCCGAGAACTCCCTCTAACAGGCGCGCGGGGATGGGGGTCCCAGGTAACGTTAACAACCTGTCTCGTGGACAAGCCCTCAAGTGCCTAGCACCGGGCGAAGAGACTAGAGTAGCACTACACTAGGAACAGCACAGGAGCCAAGAAAATCGAGTTGCAGTGGAAGTGAAACGTCAAAACCTGTCGCCAGTCCCTCTCGGTCAGAGAGGCGATGCAGCGCTACATCGCGATCAGAATGCGACGATCCTGCCTGTCACGACAAGAAACCAGAAGGCGACCCTTTGATCCATCACGATAAGAATGCTACGGCTTAAGGCGCCGCAACAAACCCTAGTTTTCTGAATGCGACACGTACCCCGTCGCAATCCTATCGCGATAGAGGAGGACGTCGCGTTCCGACAAAGCCCGAACTCCTGAATGCCGCAAACGTACCCCGTTGCATTTGCTAATGCGATGGGTGCTGGCGCGCATTCAGAGAGAACACGATGCGACGATACGCCGCGGCCAGGTCGCGACTGGGAAGCCCGTCGCGACCTCAGACGAGTGCTCAAACAGAGCAACTCCGTCACCCCAAAACCACACTAAATGATACAACAAGGGGTAAAGGATCATGGCAATGCCGAAAAACATCTCAATGAACACCAAACCACCCTCATGAACCCCATGCATGGCAAGAAGAGCAACCTACACTCAAATAACCTCACCAACAACATGGAGCTCTCAACACAAACCACCCAAACCAAGCATGCATACACATAGAACAACATTCCACGACAAGACCACCTAAAACTTTCAAAATACCTAGCATGATTTTTAGGCTTGGAAGTGGGGTTTGGGAACCTAGCATGCAGAACTAGGGGGAGGGTTTGGGTTCCCTACCTGAATTTGAAAATCCACCTAATTAAGGCCTTCTCATAGGCTAGCACCCCTCCACCTCCGAGCTCCAACACTCCAAGAGCCGCCATCCACAAGGCGAGCTCGTCCTTCCCAAGCTGATGGAGAGGATCCACACCATGGGGAAGAACCATAGAGAATGAGAAGAAGAAGAAGAAGAAGAAACATACTAAGCACCCAAGTCACACAAACAAATCATAGACATACTCACCAAGCCAAGCCAACTAGAACTCCCCTCCAAGCTCCCCACGGAGCACCAAGAACAAGGGAGATCGCCAGAGAGGAGAAAACACTGAGAATAGGTGAAATGGGGCTTTTGCTCTCGGGCTTGGGCACTTAAACACAGACGATGAGAATGTGATGGACCTGGTCGCCACATTAGCAAAGCTAACATGACACTCAGCTACGTCGCGATCTGGAAATTACCTGTGACCTTGACGGCCAAAGCCACCACGTGGCATGCATGCAACGCGGACATCTGATCGCGACGGACTAGTATGTCATGTTCATGCATGCGTGTCGACACATGTCTCCACCGTCTAGACAGCTAAAAGACAAAACAACAGTTTGCTGATAGAGCCCTGTCATGATAGGGGTGGCCAGCGCAATCTCATTCAGAACGTGACAGTCACCTACGTCGCCTTCAGAAGGCGATGGGTCGACATGTCACGACCACAACCGAGAGAGCTGACCCTCAATGGGGACAGGGATGTTACGATCTAACCAACAAAAAAACAATTTCGTCTTCGAAATTAAGGGCGAAACTAGGGGGAAAGATGGTAAACAAAGTACCTGTCACTCGAACAAGTAATGGAACTGCTCCCGCATCTCGACATCACGCTCCCAAGTGGCCTCGCCACCGGCGTGGTGCTCCCAAACCACCTTGACAAGCGAGATGTACCTCCTGCAAAGCTGCTGCACCCTACAGTCCACCATGCTAATGGGGTACTCTAGCACGGACAGGTCTGGAGTGACCTCTAGCTGCAAGTAGTCACGTACGTGCGACGAATCTGGCATGAACTTCCTCAGCGGCGACATGTGGAAGACGTTGTGGACACCTGCCAACTAAGACAAAAGAGCCATCCTGTAAGCGACCTCACCAACCCGCTCTAGGATGGGAAAGGGGCCAATAAACCTCGGGCTGAGCTTGCCCTTCTTCCCAAACCTAAGAACGCCTTTGGTGGGCGAGATCCAAAGAAGCACACTGCCACCGGCCTCGAACTGAAGTGGCCTCCTGCGGACATCGGCATAGATCTTCTGTTTGCTCTACGCTATCTGCAACCTCTATCTGATTAGCCTCACACTGTCTGCGCACTGCTACACCATCTCTGGACCCAGCAACTGCCTCTTGCCAACCTCGTGCCAGTGCAACGGTGTCCTGCACGGTCAACCATATAGAGCCTCGTAGGGCGCCATCCCGATGTTGGAGTGAAAGCTATTATTATGAGAAAACTCCACCATGGGATGGTGCGACTCCCACGTACCACCTCAGTCTAGGCAACACGCTTTCAACAAGTCCTCAAGGGTCTGTATGGTCCTCTCCGACTGCCCGTCTATCTGTGGGTGGTAGGCTGAACTCAAGCTCAACTCGGTGCCTAGTGCCCGCTGAAAGTTGTGTCAGAAATGAGAAGTGAACCTCAGATCTCTATATGAAACAATAGAGACCGGGTTTCGTGCAAAGGCACCACTCTTTCCACAAACGGCTGTGCAAGTCTATCCACTGACCATGCTGCTCTGACCGATAGGAAGCGAGCTGTCTTCATCAGCCTGTCAACGATGACCCAAACGCTGTCGTGCCCCTGTGAAGTGCGAGGTAAGCGAGAAACAAAATCCATGGTGATGTGCTTCCACTTCCACATGGGAATGGGAAGCGACTGTAATTCACCACCAGGACGCTGGTGCTCTGCCTTCACCTGCTGACAGGGAAGGCAGCGTGAAACAAACTCAGCGATATCTCTCTTCATCCGGGGCCACCAAAAGAGTGCCCTTAAGTCATGTTACATCTTGGTGTAGCCTGGATGAATAGACTATCGCGACCTGTGCGCCTCAACCAGTACCTCCTCCATGACATCCTCTAGAATGTAGAGTCTGTCTCAAAATCGAACCTTGTTGTTCTGGTCCAGCACCACCTCGGGCAACTACAACACGTCTGCCAAGTCTGCGTCTGCACTCTATGCCTCGATCACCTACTGATATATCATAGGGTGAACTGTCATGCTGGCCAACATTTTCCTCTCCCTGAGGCTCGATGGCATGAACACGCCCTGAGTGGCGTCCTCCAGGAGTCTCCAGTGTCTAACCAACAAAGAACTCAAGTGGGTTCTCCTACTCAAAGCGTCTGCTACGACATTAGCCTTTCCCGGGTGATAGAAAAGGGTAAAGTTGTAGTTCTTCAAGTACTCGAGCCACCTGCATTGTCTGAGGTTCAGATCTCTCTGTGTGAAGACATACTGTAAGCTCCGATGATCCGTGAAAACCTCGAACACCTCGCATTACAAGTAGTGCCTCCACAACCTCAAGGCGAATACGACTGCTGCAAGGTCCATGTCGTGTGTCGGGTATTGCTACTCATGCTTCTTCAGCAGACGAGAAGCATAAGCAACTACTCGACCGTGCTGCATCAGCACAGCTCCTAGACCAGTCCCTGAAGTGTCAGTGTAGACAACAAAGCCGCCGCTGCTAGAAGGTACAATATGGATCAGAGCTGAAGTCAGCCGGCTCTTCAGCTCCTAAAAACTGCGCTCGCACTTTGCTGTCCACACAAACCTAGTCTCCTGCCTGGTCAACCGGGTCAAAGGCTCTGCAACTCAAGCGAAGTCCTGCACAAACTTCCTTTAGTAGCCTGCCAGCCCTAGAAAACTGTGCACCTCTACAACTGAAGTGGGCTAGCCCTACAAAACCATGGCCTCAACCTTGGCGGGATCCACCGCCACACCTTCACTAGAAACAACATGACCGAGGAACTCCACCTCCTTTAGCCAAAATTCACATTTGCTGAATTTGGCATAAAGTTTGTGACTCCTCCAAGTCTGCAACACCAGCCTCAAGTGAACCTCGTGCTCCTCTACCGTAGCTGAGTACACCAGGATGTCGTCGATGAACACCACCACAAACCTTTCCAAGTACTCTTGAAACATGTTGTTCATCATCTCCATAAACGCTTCAGGTGCATTCGTGAGCCCAAATGGCATCACAAAAAACTCGAAGTGGCCGTAGAGGGTACTAAAAGCTGATCTGGCGATGTCTGACTCACGGATCCACAACTGGTAGTAGCCTGACATCAAGTCGATCTTTGAGAACACTGAAGCTGACTGCAACTGGTCGAACAAGTCATCGATCATGGGCAAAGGGTACTTGTTCTTCACGGCCACCCGATTCAGCTGCCGATAATCAATATACATCCTGAGGCTGTCATCTTTCTTTCTCACAAACAAAATAGGTGCTCCCCATGGCAAACGACCAGGATGAATGAAGCCCAACGCAAGCAACTCCTCTAGTTGGCACTTCAACTCCTGCAGCTCCGCCGGCGCCATCCGGTACGGTGCCTTGGATGTAGGCATCGTCCCCGGAAGCAACTCAATGGAGAAATCTACCTCCCGATCCGGCGGCAAGCCAAGTAGATCCTCTGGAAACCCGTTGGCAAACTCGTAGACAACAGGCACATCTAAAACAAATATTTCACAAGAATTCGAGACACACACAGAAGCCAAGAAAGCAACACCACCGTCTCGGATAATACACCGAGCTCTATAATAGGAGACAAAGGGTCGGTGGGTAGACCAGGTACCTTGGAAGCAAAGCACAGGTGCTCCAGGTAGCTCAAACCTCATGGTCTTCCGCTGAAAATCCACCAGTGCAGAGTGTGCCTCTAACCAGTCCATGCCAAGGATGGCATCAAAGTCATGGAGCTGCAAGGCAAACAGTCTGGCTGGTAGTTGGTGGCCCTGTACCTCGACAATGACACCCTCTAGGTAGCCCAGAGTATGCACAAAGTCACCCGTCGGCAGCTCAATAGCTATGTCACAAACCCGCTGCAGAGCAAACTCAGACAAAGTAGCAAATAACTCCTCATAAGCAAAATAGTGTGTGGCACTCAGATCAATCAAAACACTAGCATCCCTACCAAGGATAGGAACCGTACCGATGACCAGATTTGAGTCCTCTGCCTCCTCTCTGGTGATGTTCATCACCCAACCGCGTCCACGTCCTCGCTGAGGCTGCTACTGTTGGCGCTGCTACGACTGCTGGAGCTGACCATGGTGCTGCTATTGGCGCTGTGCCAGCTGGGGTGGAGGAAACTGCGCCTGATGTGCCTGCTGCTACTGCTGCTACTTCAACAATGGACACTCTTGCCTGTAGTGACCCGGCTGCACGCAGTGGAAATGACTCATGCCTTGCTGGCCCTACTCTGCTCCTTGCTATACGGACTGCTCCACTGGCTGCTCCGGCTGGCGTCACTGCTGCTTTGGCTTCCTGTATTGACGCCTGCCTCCACGAGTGAATAGCTTCTTCAACATCGAGGTCAGGCCAGCACCGCCTGTCCTCAAAGAAGAAGAAGAGGAAACACTCCCTCGACTACCCGAGGGGTGTTGGTACGGAGAAGACCTCCCTGAGCCTCCACTCTACTGCGGCTAAAACCGACACTCCCGCTCCAGGGCGGTGGCCCTCACCACTGCTACCATCAAGGAGTCACAGAGGTGACCAGCCATGGCCCACCTCAACTCCGAGCGTAGCTCGCTAATGAACTGCTCGGTACGAGCCTGCTCACTGGCGGCCACGTGGTGGCCATGTCGAAGTAGCTGCACGAACCTCTGGTGGTAGTGTGCTATGGTAAAGTTTCCCTGCACCAACTCGTCGAACTGGTCCCTCCTCTCACGGCAAGCATAGTCGGGGAAGAACTCACCGTGAAAGGGCACTAGGAACTCCTGCCAAGTGATCTGGTTCATCCTCCTGCCCTAAAAACTGGTCTGCGTCACTGCCCTCCACCACTCATGGACAGACCCCTTCAACTGATATACTGCCAACCAGACCTGATCCAGCTCTACACAGTCCATGGTCTCGAAGGTGCTCTCGAGCTCATGAACCCAACTCTCTGCCCTGTTCGGATCACGGTCACCAGAAAACGTCAGAGGTCGGAGATGAAGAAACCTCTCCAGAAGTGACGTGCGGTCCTCAGGTGATGCCGCTGCAACTGGAGTCTGCTGTCATACCACTGGTGGTACCTCTGGCCGAACTGGTGCTGCCTGTGGGGTCGGTGGTGGCTGCTCCTCTGTTGCCATCTCTACGAACTGCTAACTTCCCACCGGTATTCGCTGGTACGGCTGGTACTGAGGGTACTATTGGTACTACCAAAGACACTAGAACATAGCTCTCCACCACTACTCCATGATGGCCGGCGGGGGCGGGGGTGGAAACCACTGTTGCTGCTGCTGCTGCTGTGGCCCTCCCTGCGGTAACGGAACGCCCTGCGACAATGGGTCCCTAGGCTGCTCGAACTGCTGGGGCTGATCATCAATTGGCACGTGCTCAGCTGCAACCGACCCATCCGACTCGAACTCCTAATGCTCCATTAGCTCATGAGCCTGCCTGCGAGTGAGTGGAGGCATGTTCTGTAAAACAACCACAATAATAAGTTAACAGATAAAACTCCGATGGCTAGCAGTGTTACTTGTACTTCCTAAGGTACTTTACGTTATTACTTATTTCCATTACAAGTCCTAATAGACCCCTGCTTTGATACCACTCTAACGGCCCCGGCGCCCGGACCCTCGGCTCCTACCAAGAACCTGAACATCGGCACTGCCGCCCATGGGTCTGGAGACCTCGAAGGGCTAACAGATCGGTCTAACAAGATATGTAATAGAGATAAATAAAAACGAATGCACTAAAATGTACGATAGGTGAGGGAAAAGAGTCCAACACTGAGTAACAGTCTAGTACAGTCCCAAAGTAGATAAAGTACAAGTGCTGAAATAAAAGGGAAAGAACACGTCCCTTAGGGGCATACCCCGAGGGTGAGGTTGTAAAGCCCTAGAATTTTGCACTCTTATATAGGTGTTTAATTGTGTGAGGAATTAATGCTTGTGTGTGTAGATATGTATACATATAAACTACTGTAGTTTTGAGTTCTAGCTGAGTGTCCCGTAGGCATTAACGTGAGTGGACGCCAATCCCAATTCAGCGTCCACATCGATGGACGCTAAGCCCAGTCAAGCGGCCAAGGATCTGGATGTCAACTTCCCCAGATCTGTTGCGCTTCAGATCAGGAAACGCCTGCGATTTCTTTGCTCTCTATTTTAGAAACCGTCATCCAACGGCTACAACCTGTACCCTATCAAGTGCCCGAACCCTTGACCTTATGAAAACCCCTCTCTTCGTTGAGATATGGTCCCTTTTGCTCTCTTGAGAAAACCCTAGTTTCTCTTTGCGAACTCTGATCTTTGATCTCTTTGATCCGTCGATTGGAGGATTCATCCGGCGTTCTATAGTGACTAGAAGGGAGTCTGAACATCCAAGAATATCTTCCCAACTCTGGCGTGTAGCGAAGATCAACACAGAACCTAGATTTGGTGGAGTTTGGAGACTCTTTGGCTCTGGCCGAAGAGAGCTTCTTGGAGACAATTCTTCGATTGTAGATTTTTATAAGCCAAGTAACCCATTTACATCACCGATACATGCATCTAGTAAGTGCCAAGAATTTTTACGGATTTTTGTTCGAGTTCCTGGATCCCCAATTTCACCAAGTTCATGCATTCTGCGTATGTTTTGCACAGACAGGAACATAACGGTGGGATCTCTTGCTGTTAAGATCTTGAGATGGCGGCGACCTATGTTGCCGTTAACCTTATAGATGGCCACCTTTATGCCGTCAAGTTCGCGAGACTGCAACAATGTGCATGTCTGACCTATATGACTTAATGTTTGGGATTTTGTGCATGAGGATATATGGTAAAATTTATATGATATGTAAATACCTTTAAAGGAGTATGTTTTGGAATTTTATGAATTTTTGTGTAATGGTTTATTTATTAGAAATTTCTGAAATGTCTGGCCAACATGTTTTTAATCTTGCAAAATTTCCTTTGTGCAATCTGTGTGGGATTTAATTGTCATGAAATTTCTGTGTAGTGGTTGTGGGTTCAAATTCATGCTATAGAAATTTGGGATTTTTTTGATATCTGTGCAAATAATTACATTTTCTAAACTGTAGAAGAGTAAGCACGTTTTATTAGTGTCAAAAATTCAAATAAATGGTATAAAAATAGTTAAATTCCTAGAAATTTGTATATGTTTAGGACTATCAGAGTAAGTGTGTAGAAGGAGTTGTGGATCTGAACAATGAAAATCCATGCCAGTTTGACTATTTTTACCTTGTATAATACCACTGTTTGAGTTTTCTTAATTAGTGGACATTTAAGAAAAATATGAAATTTTACATATGTGATGTATGATCCGTCAATGGTCTGTAGTTAAATTTTTATAGCAATTGAATAACAACAGTTACTGATTTTTTAAATTCATCGTGTAATGACCGATTAGAGCATGATAATTTAATCTTTATAGCATGTTAGCGTGATTTGATAATTGTTAAACCTGTAAACAGTAGTATCATGTTAGGTAAATATGAAGTATGCGTTTATGTGTGAGCATGAAATGTGTGGGTCAAATAGTACACTAAGTGTGTGTTGAAACTTAGAAAATGTGTAAATGTGCCAATGGGTGACACTGCTACCTTAGAGGGCTGTGGAACTGTACTGTGGTAAAGTCCCCACTGGAAGGTTCATAGTGTGTGATATCCCACGAGCATTGGGATTTAAATCCCGGAGGCGGACAAGTACCGCCGCTGGTTAGGGTGGAGAGTGTTTCTCCCAGTTATGCGCAGTAACTAAGATTTATCACTGTAATGCCTAGGTGATAGATGTGTGTGATGTGATTAGTGTCTGTCCTTCTAGAGGTGGTTTGGGTTGTGTCACGACATATAATAAAAATGTAAACTTGTGTTTATGTGAAAAGCGAATGTGCAAATTGTATAATTGTGTAAGTGATCATGTGGAAATATGAATGAACGGGACAACATGCAAAAATGATAATTCCTTATATGATTGTGTCTTATCCATATCAAAACAGCAAGCTATTCATGTGTATAAATGTGATATCAATGTGAAGATGACCATAAAATTTATGCTAGGAATATCTTTTGTATTATGTATAAACTCCATGTTTAAATTGGCTATTGGCTTTGAGTATGAATATGATTAAAAAAGACTTAATTTAGCATGTTGAAGAATATGTAGAAAGCATGTGATAGGTTCAAATCCTTATAAGTAAAATTTTAAGCCATGTACCATGTGATATAGGTTGTAGAAATCATGTTTAGGTTTACTTTTAAAAATTTATCAAATCCATGCTTTCTGTGATATTTATGTGATATGTGAAAGAAATTAGTCCAGATGATGTATATATGAGTAATGTGAGTGGATGTTACTTGTTGAGTTCTTTTGGACTCACTCTTGATTCGGCTTACAGGTGCAGATATTGCCACTTCTCCCGAGGAGATCGTTAGGACCGACTCGGAGAGGGAGTAGGAGATCTTTGTGGAGTCTCAGTGTTGTACTTTTACTTTTCATAGTTTGTAATAAAGGAAACTATGTAATTCAATTTGGACAATGTATTTTCATTTCTTAGCTATTAAATGTTTAGTTTCTTTTCCTCTATATGGACTGTGAATAGAATGTGGATGATGGAATGAGAAAATACATTTGGTTCTTTCTTTTCCACTGTTATGTGTTATATTTGTGTACATTTCAGTCTATTGTACATGTGTTGGGTACATGTCCCACTGTAGAGATGCTCTCTATATCAATGTGGGATGGTATATCCGTACCAGTATAAGGAGAGTCGTTACAGAGATTGGTATCAGAGCTATAGGCTTAAATTTGTACATAAATATGCATATAGCATCATCTTCATTATATGCAAAGTTTGTATAGATTGTCCACATATAAAAAAATATATATTGTTAGGAAATTTGATAGCTTAGTTCTTAATTAAGATTGAATCTTTTGCAGCTATGGCTTCGTGAGGTAGGCGTTGTAGTGTCCTTGCTGGTGAGGGTGAGCAGAGGAGAGAGGAGAGGGATGAGCAGCAGGCCCCAGCACCTCAGGGTCCTATGCTTCCTCCACCGCCACCAGTAGACTATGGAGTGTTCATGCAGGGTCTTGTGCAGGCCCACACCCAGGCTGTACTCCAAGCTCAGCTGGAGGCTCAGGTTAGAACGATAGATAGAGTAGTCTGTTTTAATTGATGATAGGTTTATTATGTTGCTATGATATATGTGTTGCTTATGATGTTTGTTGTAGCAGGCTCAGGTGCCAGTACCCCAGGCTCAAGACCATGGTGGACCCTACATCATGGAACGGTTCAAGAGGATGTCGCCACAATCTTTTAAGGGGGAGAGCGATCCATTGTTAGCTGAAAGTTGGTTGAGGGAGATCGAGAAGATCTTCCGAGCTATTAGGTGCGCCGACGTTGACAGGGTCATTTTAGCCACCTACATGCTACAGGTATGTGTAAATTAATTCGGTGGTTATTTCTTTAAGTATAGATTATGTTGGTTTGTTCCTTATGGGTGTTTTGGCAGGAGCGAGCCGATGTGTGGTGGTCCTCGATGATATGTACTCGGTTCGAGAATGGTGCTGTGGAGGTTGGTTGGGACGAGTTCGTGATACTCTTCTGAGCCAAGTTTGTTCTGGAGCACATCTAGGACAAGATGGAGCAGGAGTTCCTCTCGTTGACTCAGGGCGCCATGACCGTGCTGTAGTATGAGGCCAAGTTTGCCGAATTATCGAAATATGCTCCTCACATTGTAGCTAATGAGCGCAAGAAGCCGAAGAAGTTCGTGATGGGTCTGAGGCCATCACTGAGAACAAGGTTGGTGGCATTTCACCATCGTAATCTCGATGAAGCTCTCATCGCTGCGTGTCGGTAGGAGGGAAAGATGGAGCAGTACTTGGTGGAGAAGAAGGCTTCTCAGAAGAGGCCTGCAGCTCCGTTCCAGAGGCAGGAGAGAAAGAAGGTGGCACATCAGTCACTGCAGCGTCCCTTGACATCGCGAAGTCGTCAGGTATCTTCTCAGCATTCCCCCAGTGGCAAGAAGGAGTGTCCTCATTGCGGGTGGGCACATGGTGGTTCTGAATGTTGGAAGTTGGCGGGGAAGTGCTTGAAGTGCGGGAGCAGTGAGCATAGGATCAAGGATTGTCCCAGGCTTCAGCAGGTAGCACAGCGTGGAGCGGCACCAGCCCCATCAGTAGCAGCAGCAGCAGCGCCAGCGATAGGATGACCAGGGAGACCTCGACCCTCAGCTCGAATGTTTGCATTAGCTCGTGAGGACGCTAAGCAAGCAGAGCATGTCACCGAAGGTACAGTTCTTTTCATGGGTGTTCACGCTCAGGTTTTGTTCGATATGGGTGCTACCTACTCATTCATTTCCGAGCATTTTGCTCGGCAGTTAGCCATAGAGTCAGGGATATAGTCTAAGGATTTAGAAGTCCCTTTGTCTGTGCACACACTTGCGGGTACCGTATTGTCACGCCCCGACGCGGAATATCGGAACGCGAGGTAGTTGCAATAAAAGGGTATAAAGCGAGTACTAGACATCAAACCATTACACAATGAATAATACTAAAGTGACTTCATTTCATTAATACTTTTCAATGTCTAGTTGTTGGGTTGAGTGTGAATATAATTCATTTCTCCTCACATTTTGATGATGACAAGTTGTGATTTTAATGCATAACCATTGGAACATGTAAAATACATCACCTGAAATTACAATATTCAAAAAGCATGTTTCCAAGAACATTTATCATTGATATTCATGATAATATATTTATCTAATGATTCATGTGTTTATTTTCTAAGGAACAAACATTTTCTGCAAAGGTAGTGTCGACACAACCATCCCTGGTGTCGACACAATGGTTCAGAACAAAGGCAGAAATGTAAAGAAAAGTCCATCTCAGGTCGACACGAGTCCAGAGCAGGTCGACACTAGAGACAGATTCCAGAGAAATATGTGAACAAATTGCCATCTCAGGTCGACACCAAATCAGGCAGTGTCGACACTAGATAGCCTTCCCAGAAGGCCAGTTTTGTTGTCTGGGCCAACAGGTCGACACCAAATGAGATCAGGTCGACACTAGAGAGCCTTCCCAACTTCTAAAAAGGTATGATTGGTTCTCTACTTTATCTTACAAATTCTAGACCTGATATTCAATTTAGTGTGTGTTTGTGTGCTAGATTTCAATCAAATCCTAAAGAAAGTCACATACTAGCTGTTAAAAGAATTTTCAAATATCTTGTTGGAACATGTGATTTAGGAATTTGGTATCCTGCTAATTTCATGTTAGATTTGATTGCCTATTGTGATGCTGATTATGCTGGTTGTAAATTAGATAGAAAAAGCACAAGTGGCTTGTGTTTGTACCTAGGTGGGTGCCTAATCTCTTGGGCTTCTAAGAAGCAACGTTCAGTTGCTCTGTCAACTGCAGAGGCTGGGTATGTTGCTGCTGGTAGGTGTGGAACCCAAATTCTTTGGGTGAAACATCAACTTCTTGATTACAACCAAGAGTTAGGTTGTGTTCCCATCCTTTGTGATAACACAAGTGCAATAAATCTGTCTAAAAATCCCATTCAGCATTTCAGAACTAAGCATATTGAAATTAGGCATCATTTCTTGAGAGATGAGGTAGCAAAGAAATCTTTTGAACTCTATTTCATAGAAACCGAAAAGCAAATTGCTGACATTTTCACAAAACCCCTTCCTGACAGTAGATTCTCATCCTTAAGAAGAGAACTTGGTCTTTGTAAATGTCCATTGGGATTGGGTTGAGTGTTAGGCATTTCCTGAGGGGGAGTTCATTGCATCATCATACTCCTTTGCTTCCTTGATTCATCATATCTCTCTCCACTTCATCTCTAATTCTTTTGGTCAATGAACACTTCACCTCACATTGTGTTGAACTTCTTGGTATATCAAATGGTGATTTGAAGAAGGACAAGTTCTGCTTGTTTTGACACTTTCACTATGCGAGAGTATATGTCTCCGCCAAGTACCAAGAAATGAATATGCAATTGTTGAGGGGGAGCTTTTGTTGCTCAAAGAGAATTATTTCTGATTTCAAAAACTTGCATATCTCTATTCTGATGAAACATGGTTGAAATCTTCATCTCAGGGGGAGCTAAAGAATTCACAAGTTATATCATTTGCAAAATTCAAAACTTCTTCTTGCATTACATCAATTTCCTTGCATGATGTCCTCATTCAGGTGTCTAGAGTCTCAAAATGATCCCTTGAGTGATCTACTACATTCATTTGTCAACTCTCACTTATATTCTTCAAAACTATAGAAATTCAGATTTCTTTCTAAGACTGAAGGGTAATGTGTGTCTTGATCTTAAACATGTTTTTGTTTGCAATTGATGTTGGATATAGATGATATCTTTTTGTCAAAAACTCTCCAAAATCTGTCCATTCAACAGAGCAATGGCACATGTGCTGAGAAACTGCACACCTTCACAATGAATGAAGTGCCATGTAAGTCATGAGGCACTAATGCTATCTCTGTTCAAAGGGGATTAAAAATTAAAAATAAATGAAAAACAAAATAAAAATGCCCAATTTTTTATGATGACTGAGTAACTGGAAATATTGGCGTCTAAAAAACGTATATTTTTATGTCAAAAGGTCATCATTTACCCCTTTGAGACTTGATAATGGATAAATCTTAAGTATCCAGGGACTACAGTGTGTAAAAGCATTAGTTCTTGAGTGAACAAGATATATCTCATTTGATAGTCTGTTTCAAATCAAAATATATATGTCATTGGAGAATTTGTTTTAAAGAATCCTTCTTATCCATCATCAAGTTGTTCCTTAAAAATGTTTGCTGTCAACACACTTGTTTTCAGTCTAAAAGTTTTTTTTTATCTCTTTGGAATTGAAGAATATGGTAGTGTGAAGTTGATTGTTAAATGTTTTATATCCCTCAAATTATCAGTTTCATGACTCAAGTCACTGAATGCTCATATCCTGTTGGATATTGTGTAAAGCTTGAATTGTGTTGATTTTTTTGCAAAATTTAACAAATGAATTTTTTAGTCTCTTAAATATCCTTGAAATGACTATTCCACCCATTGCTTATCATTATAAAGATGTCCCAAAAGTCTCATAATTTTTCCATACTCAAATCCAAATTTTTTCATCAGGCCAGGTCGACACTACTCCATCTAGTGTCGACACACTTTGAGTCAGGTCGACACTAACCTCCTCTAGTGTCGACACTGACCCCTGCCAGACTCCTTTTCACCGTGGGCACCGGTTAAGGCTTTGTTGTACCTGCGGGGTAACACACCTTAAAAACCCCCTTTCTTTTTCTTCTCTAGGTCTACCTGACGGTCTGGTTCTTCCTGGTTTCCGGCAAGGGTTTTGAACTCTCTACATCCTCTCTCTCATCCATCTCATTTCCATCCATCTTCTCTCATTCCTCTCTCTCCGTCATCCCGATTTCACTCTGCTCTCATGGCACCCAAGCAAATTCCTCGCCGTGGAGCAAAATCAAGGGCCTCTGCAAGGCCCATTCTGGCGGATGAGGTTCCTTCCACTGAAAGGAGAACCAAGTGTCACCATGATCCTGCAGAGCAGCCAGGATCTTCTTCTGCTAAGAGAGGTAGGGCATCCTCCTCTGGTCGAGGTCGAGGGTCCATGTACCCTAGGAGAAAAACCCTAGACTCTTCTCCTGAGATTTCTGAGAAGTCTTCATCCTTATCCTCATCCTCTTCCTCAGAGTCCTCCCAGCCCACTAGGAGACCCCCTTCCAAACCCCTTAGTGCCGGGAAGACAATACTGAAAGCAAGGGCAGTAGATTTGGATGACAGTGAATTGATAGCTGCATTTCTTGAAGTTTTAAACTTCTTCAATTTCCAGTCTTGGCAGTCCTTCATATCAGAATTTCGAGTAATTTACCCTAGACTTGTGCATGAATTTTATCAAAATTTGGAATGCACAGAAGAAGGGTACAAGTCCAAGGTTAAGGGGATTGCTATTGACATGCCAACAGACATAGCTACCTCAATTTTCAAAGTCCCAGATGAAGGTGAAGACTACCATAATTTTTAATTCAACCTCCATGAAGCCTACACCATAATGACTGGTTTGCCTGCAGATGAGACTGATATTAAGCAAACCCATGTCACCAAATTCAACACCAACACCTTTCCCCCTGTCTTGAGGCTTACTCATCACATGCTCACTACCATAATCACACCTCAAGGTGGTGGGAGAGATAGGCTAACAGACATCCAAAGGTTTGTCCTTTTCTGTATGAGCAAGAACCTGAAGATAAACCTTCATGTAATTATGTACCAGATAATCTCTGAGACCACCAGGACAGACTTGCATAGATCCCTTCCATATGCAGCCCATTTGACTGCGGTCTTCAAGCACTTTGGTGTGCCTCTAGAGAATGAAAAAACTGAGAAAATCCCTAAGTCCAACATTTACTGCTTTAAGCATGTGCAGAAATTCATGGGATTTAGAATAGTTGGTGATCAAGTGAGAAGAGGGCCAGCTGTAGTAGAGGCCCCTGTAGTCCAAGAGGATCAGCCTCATATGCAAGAGGAACAACCTGCAATGCAAGAGGACCAACCTCAAATGTAAGAGGACCAACCTCAAGTGCATGAGGGCCAGCCTCAAATGCAAGAGGACCAGCCTCCCATCAATGAGGATCAACCTCCTATGGCAGCTCAAGCTAATGACCCAATTATTGCCCCTCATTCACCTCAACATCAGCCTTCCTCCTCCATGAACTTTGACACTGAAATACCATCTTTTTCTCCACAACATCCAGTTCATGCATCCTCATCCTTTGGTGGACCTTCTGTTCCACCAGAATTATTCACTTTCCTAAATGACAAATTTGACACCTTGAACAACTCCATTCAGACCATGTCATCAAATTTTGAGTTGAGGATTCAGAGATTGGAAAACACAGTATCTGCTAAGTTTATTGAGCAAAAGACAGCCTCAGATTATGCTGTCCAAAGGTTCAATAGGTTGATTGGGACAATGGCAGATGCTTCAGTTGAGCTGAAGGAGCACCAACAAAAGCTGGAAATAGTTCCTCAGGGAATTTTGGCAAATTCCCAAGCTGATGTCTTCAACACTAAGCAGACACTATATGAGAACACCAGCAAAAGACTATCATTTGCACATTTGGTAGATAACTTGGAGAGCATGAAGAATCTCTCTGCTCACATAGATGAAGAGATGTCTGCCCTCAAGCAAGAATTCAAAGTGTTGAATAGGCCTGGTTGGTCACTTGGTTCATCTTCCTCTTCACAGCCAAGGTCAAATGAGTTCAGTGCACTTCAAGCCTCAATGTCAGAAAACTCAGAGAGAATGGAGAATCTTTTGCACACAAGACTCTCAACCATCCAAGCCCAAATGAAGTCTAGTCTAACTTCAATGCAAAACAGGCTAATGGATATTGAGACTATTTTCTTACCCATTCCTCCTCCTCAGTAATGTAACTTCTTTTGATAATGTCAAAGGGGGAGAAGTTTGTTTGAAATTGTAATGTTCACATCTTGAATGAAATGAAATGAATAGAAATTTTTGTGCATATCTATGTGCCTTGAATGTGATTGCAAATCTTTTGAATGAATTTGAATGTTATGAATGCTTGTCAAGCTGCTTGACCTGTGTATTTCAAATGTGTACAAATCTCAATGTCACTAAAAAATGTTCAAAGGTCCATGATAAGTACAAATAAAAGAAAATGAAAATGCTTGAAATCACATGTCATTGAAATCTTCCAATTCCAAATGAACTTAATGTTGCCATCATCAAAAAGGGGGAGATTGTTGGGTTGAGTGTGAATATAATTCATTTCTCCTCACATTTTGATGATGACAAGTTGTGATTTTAATGCATAAGCATTGGAACATGTAAAATACATCACCTGAAATTACAATAGTCAAAAAGCATGTTTCCAAGCACATTTATCATTGATATTCATGATAATATATTTATCTAATGATTCATGTGTTTATTTTCTCAGGAACAAACATTTTCTACAAAGGTAGTGTCGACACAACCATCCCTGGTGTCGACACAATGGTTCAGAACAAAGGCAGAAATGTGAAGAAAAGTCCATCTCAGGTCGACACGAGTCCAGAGCAGGTCGACACTAGAGACAGATTCCAGAGAAATATGTGAACAGATTGCCATCTCAGGTCGACACCAAATCAGGCAGTGTCGACACTAGATAGCCTTCCCAGAAGGCCAGTTTTGATGTCTGGGCCAGCAGGTCGACACCAAATGAGATCAGGTCGACACTAGAGAGCCTTCCCAGAAAGGCTGTTTTGCTGTCTGGGTTTTGAGGTGGACACCAAATGATATCAGGTCGACACTAGAGACCTCTCCCAGGGAGTTGTTCTGCCATTCTGGGAGAGTGTGTCGACACACCTCATGGGCAGGTCGACACACTCCAGAATCTCTGTGACTTAAGATTCCTCCTGGACACGTGGCACCCTAGGGAGATGTCAGATCAACATTGGATCATGTGCCCACGTACCCCAAGGGTATCTTTCGGATATTTAGGGTATAAATACCCTCCTTAAGGGCACTCATCCCAAGAGAATCTCTTTAGAGCCTCCAGAAACCTGCAAGCGGCGGCAAGAGAGTCTCACCTCCCTGTTTTGCTCTCTCTTGTGCTTCCATACCTCAATTCACCCTTCTCCAAGCACAAGGATCGAAGTTTGATCAACATGAAGCACTAGGATCGACTTCAAAGGACTAGATCAAGTAGAAGCCAGCATTTGCGAAGCTCTCAAGGAAGATCCCACCATCAAAGTTGCAGAGCATCGACCAAGGGACTTCAAGTGATCAAGATTCTTCAAATTCGGCCTCTACAAGGGAGTTTTCTTGAAGAACAAGAATTGTCAACCTCGAGTCTAAAGTCTTTCTTGTTTCTTCTTGGCTATTCTAGAGATTGTGCATAATCTATTGCATCAATTCTCTTGAATTGGCCTTAATAGATCAGATCATTGCTAGAGGATCTGCATCTAGTTGTTTGTGTTCTAGCAAGTGGTTGTGAGCCTGTGTGCTCAGGTTTTTGAGTCGTCGTACTCAAGTTGTGTGGTTGAGCAGTCTTGCTCAGAGTCTAGAGTAGTCTGGCTCTAGGTAGTGTGTGAGTTGTCTAACTCATTTGTGGAGTTGTCAGGCTCCAGTGTGGGGTGTGTAACCCAAGTTGTTAGTGGATCCTCACTGTGTGTAAGGGGTGGATCTAGGAGTCACATGGTGTGATCTCCGAACCACCTAAAAATCTCTGTGCATTGGTCTATTTGTGGTTTGATTCTTATCTTCGTTAGATGAATGCATAGGAACGTTTGAATCAATATAATCAACTTGTTTACTCACTCAAATTGCTTAACTCACTTAATTCTCTTCAGATCTGTAAAATTTGCTTTCAATCTAACTCTGATTCAAAGGACTTTCAAAATTGGTTTTGGCTTCCGCATTAGTTGGCATAGATCTATTCAACCCCCCCTTCTAGATCTTGTCCACATCTTTTATCGATCCTTCACTAGTTACAACCACTAATATCAGAGCCAATCTATGGGGCCCGATTACATTGAAAGAAGGTAAAAGACTAAACATCAAACTTAACTACTACAACGCTAAACATAGCAACAAGACAGTAGGGTACTCATGACATCACTCCAGGTCGTTCCCGTCCTCGTGAGTGTAAGGTTCATCCTCGGTCTCACCTGAGAACACAACGACAAATAACGCAGGGTGAGCGAACATCGCCCAGTAGGACTTAAATCTCAGGCTCAAGCAGGCTTTAAGTAATTAATGCATTAAAGGCAGAGTATCTAATGATAGAGCGAGAGAGAGTGTCAAGTAAAATATAGCAGGACAATACGTGAACAAAATATCAAGACTTTCCAATTATAGACTTTCGAAGAATAGCACAAGTGTCGGGAATAGCACAATAATAGCAAGATAGCACAATGTCAAGTATAGCAAGATGGCCATGGTACAAATAGCACAACGAGTATAGTATAGCACAACGAGTATAGCATAGCACTTTGTTGTCAATGGACAACGAGAGAACATAGTACTTTTGATTGTCATTTAGATAGTCACGATAGATAGCACTTGAGTGTAATGCCAAACACTTTGATCATTTTACTCCCATGGGCACTAGCACTTTCGTGCGCACATCCCAGGACCAGATCGGGCCCTTTATATATTGCCAGGCATTAGTTATATTGTTTATCTTTAGACAATCAGTCAATGGCCAATATAGAGTAGCAAGAAGTAGATGAGAGCAGTAGATGAATAGACAAGATAGTAGAGTGAACGTGAATAGATGAGCGAGTAGAGTATAGATGAGAGTTAGTGGACATTGCACGTAACACGTCGAGTAAACAGGCGATAGTAACAGTTGCACAACACGCGCACCTGATGTTGGCAGTCAGGTGGAACTCATGACCTTACCACTGGCCATGTTAAGCACAGGTCTAGAGGTCCGACGTGATTCAAGACAAGAGTGATTTTCTAATAGCCGTTTGGATCATATTAATCCCTAATTGGTGTAACAGGTGTTAGGGTGCAACCGGCTCGTCGATCATGTGGGAATCCATGGACAGAGGAGACTTACGGAGGCCTTGAACAAAGACTTACTAGTCCGGCAAAAGGAGTTTCCGACGGAGAGTTCGTCCAAGTCAATAGAGTGTATATAGAATCAAGTGCTCGACATTATAGAGGAGTTCTAGAACAGTGGAGCGTCGATATCGATATTCACAAAACATCACGAGAAACGATAGACAAGTATAGGGTAATTTGTGCATGCTAGCTGTTCTTCTATTGAGAGGGGGACACTATGGGACTATATTATGAACCAATCTGTAGTTTGCACTAAACCATGGCTCATAGGTGGGGATTTCAACAGTTTCCTGGCACTCCATGAAAAGAAAGGGGGGAGGAGGAACTACTCTAGATCCATGATGGACTTTCAAGCTTGTGTGTCAGCGGCGGGGTTGGAGGATGCTAGTTATGTTGGGAACAAATTTACTTGGTATAATGGCCAGCAATTGAATGGCATTTGGATACGGATTGACAGGCTCCTTCTCAATGCTAAATGCCATTTCCTGTCCATCTGTACGGGTTCAACATCTTAATAGGTCCTGTAGTGATCATTGTCCCCTGCTGATTTCCAGCATGCAGGAGAACATTAAAGGCCCATCAAGATTCACATTCCAGCACATGTGGTGTTCACATGAACTTTTTTTTTTTATTCTGTTGCTGCTTGGAGAATGGCTCCCTCATCCTCATATCCATTAGTTAACATGGCCATGAAACTGAAATTTATGAAAGCTTTCTACAGGAGATGGAATAAAGAGGTCTTTGGCAATGTGTCCTCTAACATACAAGATGCACATTTCCTGTTTTCCACTGCCCAGAAAACCCATGATGAAGACCCATCTGAAGAAAAATATAATGTTTATTTGCATGCCAAGGAAAGATTGGAACAAGTTCTATCACAAGAAGAAAAACTTTGGAGGCAAAAATCTAGGATTAAATGGTTGAAAGATGGAGATAAGAACACCAGGTTCTTTCATGCTTATGCAATATCTCAAAGAAGACAGTCCTTAATCTCTACTCTATATAAGGAGGATGGTTCCTGTGTGGATAGAAATGAAGACATAGCTGCAATGTTTATTGACCTTTTTTCTGAAGCATTCACATCAGCCCCACATGAGATAAAACCAGAAATCATGGAGCATATCCCCACCATTCTCCATGAAAGCGACAATGCAATGCTTTCTGCTATTCCTACTGCTGAAAAAATTAAAATAGTTGTGTTTAGTATGAACCCAGATAGTGCTCTAGGATCTGATGATTTCTCTGGGCACTTCTATCGTGCAACCTGGGCGTTTATCCACATGGATGTCACACACGACGTCCAAGCTTATTTCTGTGGGCACAGTCTACCCACGAGCATCACGTCATCTTTAATCACCCTCATTCCCAATGGTGATAGACCCAGGAAATGCTCAGAATTCAGACCCATAAGTCTATCAAACTTCATCTATAAGATTATCTCCTGGGTGATATCAGACAGAATAGGAAGCTTGCTGCCCATTCTGATTTCAGAAGAACAAGGAGCTTTCACACAAGGAGCATTGCAGAAAATGTCATTCTCGCCAAAGACATGATCCAACACCTTGGAAGGCCCTGTAGGGGAGGAAATCTGATTCTTAAAATAGACATGGCCAAGGCATATGACAGATTGGAGTGGGATTTTCTCTATGTTGTTCTTCAGAGATTTGGGTTTTCTGTTTAGGCTATATCTAACATTGAACTGTTGATATCAAACTGTTGGTTTTCTATTCTATTAAATGGTATGGTCCATGGTTTCTTTAAATCATCAAGAGGCCTTAGGCAAGGGGATCTGATAGCACCGGGCCTCTTCATCCTTGCTGAAGAAGCCTTGAGCTGTGGTCTCACAAATCTATTCCACCATAGCAGTGGGGGGTGGTATCAGACAAATGCTCGATGCCGAGCTATTTCCCACATGCTTTTTGCGGATGACACATTGATTTTTTCAAATGCTTTTGTTAGACATCTCAGAAGGCTGATAAGCTTTCTTAAAAGCTACGAGGAAGCATCTGGGCAGCTAATTAACAATCACAAGAGTTCATACTATGTTCATAAAGATGCCTCTGCAGCTCTGAATCAGAAAATCAGAAACACCACTGGGTATAGCAGATCCAAGTTACCTCTTACATACCTTGGCGTCTCCATTTATGCAGGCTGGTAGAAACCAATCCATTATGCCAATATTATATCCAAGACTACCAAGAAACTGCAAGGCTGGAAAACCAAATTCCTATCTGCAGGGGGCAGAATGATATTAATCCAGCACATCCTCTCCGCTCTCCCATCTACACCATGACTGCCCTCTCAATCCCCATCACTGTCATGAAGGCCTTTCATAGAATTCTAGCAAACTTCTTCTGGGGTTCGTATGAAGGATCACCAAAAAGACACTGGAAGAGCTGGGCTACTATATCTCAACAGAAGAGCTGGGCTTTCCAAATCTAAAACACATGCAAGTAGCACTCAGAACCAAACTCTTGTGGAGAGCTCTGTCCACTAACTCCCTATGGGCAAGATCTTTTAGAGGCAAACACCTCTTTAACTGTCACTACTCCGAGGCACATTTCCCTTTCATGAATGCAGCGGATAGAAGACTTTGGCAATAGGCCGCTCAGCTTGTGCACAACAACCATAGAATTATATCTTCAAAGGAACACTCTAAGGCATCTTTCTGGCTTGACACATGGATAGGGACAGTGGCACTCAAGACCTTCCTCCCTGATGATGTGTGGTAGAACATGGATGGATGTCTATGCTCTGTCCAGCAGGTCTTCGGTGATCCGAATAACAGCCACCTCCAGATCGATGTTCGATATTGTCCCAGAAACAATCTTACCCAGCATCTGTATACTGATCTAACCAAGGACATCTGGATATGGTGTCCCACTGCCAATGGAATCTTCACCACAAAATCTGTGCGCCTAATGCTTCAACCAGCCGCATCCCAGAACTGGAGCGCTATATGGCAGGCTTATATACCTCTTAAGTGGTCAGTGCTAATCTGGAAACTGATTTTAAACTGCGCTCCCGTTGATGAAACTGTCAAAACCAAAGGGATCCCTTTATGCTCCAAATGCTCCTGCTGTCCTCTCCCACAGGAAGAGAATGCTCTCCATCTTTTCTTCAGAAGCAACACATCCAACACAGTGTGGACAGATCTATCTCACCTCCTGTAGTTTAATAACATGACAATCACTAATATGGCTGACGGGATACTATCTTTCCTATCTAACCAGCAGACATCTAGCATAGTGGGGCACCTTACACAATGTACTTTCATGTCAGCTATATGGGAGATTTGGTGTAGCAGAAACCGGGCAAGATTTCAAGAGCAAAATATGATAGCAAAGTACATTGTTAACAGAAGTCTGCTTTCAATTCGAGCAGTTAGTACAACTTTCAAACTCCAGCAGCTGTCCCCACAGTGGTTAACCATTCTTAAGCAGATTGGAGGTGAGAGGAAGTATTTCAAGGTCAACAACCCCATTGTGATTAAATGGCTACACCCCCCACCAGGGAGATTAAAACTAAACGTTGACGGTGCTTTGAAACCTGCAGAAGGGGGTGCTGGAGGTGGGGGTATACTCTATGATCATAAGGGGAGATGTGTACTGGCCTTTGCAGGAAAATACCAGAATGTTACATCTGCCCTTGCTGCAGAGGCACTAGCTCTTAGTGACGGACTAACGAACTGCTGCAACAAAGGTTTTATGGATGTAATGGTAGAGACCGATGCCCAAAATCTTGTGGAGATTGTTACGGGGCAGATGTCATGCCCATGGGAGTTGACATGCATCATTCAAGATGTGGTGGCTATCACTAAGAAACAAAAGGCAAAAATCAAGTATGTGCCTCGAGAAGCAAACCAAGTCGCCCACTCCTTAGCTAGGTATGGCTGTACTAATGAACATGTAACTATATAGGAAACTGGGGCTGTCTTGCCACATGATGTAAAGGGCCCATACCGCCTTGATAAGGTGGGGTGCCCTACCTTTAGGCCTTATCCCCGTCATTGTACTCTCCCCTTCCTCCCCCATTTTCTATGATTATAATACAAAATTTAGCCGTTTGGTGAAGGTAGTGGCCCTCTCACATTGTGACGATGCCCCTACCCTCTCCTTTTGGTCCGGCTATATTAAAAAAAAAAGTATAGGGTAATTTAATTACATAATTTACTAGATGTATTATGAAGCAGTTCATGCCAAATTATGTCATAATTGGATGGTTCAAAATGTGTGTGTGTGTCATGAAATTGTAGATAGAAAAGATCATGTGCATGTATTTTAATCATACATAATTGTTCAATTTAGAACATGTGTTATTTTCTGTGTGTATGACCGTTAAACAAGAGTACAAGCACTGTAGAAAATCAAGCGTTGTTGAGACGGGGGGTTTTTTGCAAAAGAACCTTGATCGTGACGTACCCTGATGAAGGTCGCGACGGGGTCAACTGAGATTGCGACAGGGTCTGGTACAGGTCGCGACAGGCTTATCGGATCGGCCAGGCAGATCGCGACGGCCTAGTCAAAAGATCGCGACGACAGGTTCTGTCGCGATCATATCACGACAAAGAACTCTATCGCGAAGGCCTTATGAACGTGGCCTATCGGGCCATCGCGTTCATAGGGTCTACGTCCAGTCTGAACAGGGAAAGGACATTACATTGGATTGCGGGCCAGAACTTACCCTATTTGACACAGGGTGATTCAGAAATTCACAACTAATTGTATAGACAACGAAAAATCGTGAAACTAGTTGCAAAACGACCTAGACATGCACAGGTACTTACAATAAATAGGAATTGGAAAACAATTAGGGTTTGGACATGTTTTCAACACGGGTATTCATGAAGAACATGAAAACAGTACGTAGTTGAGATCAACAATTAAATTCGCTAGATAGGATGAATCAAATTTAGGGATTTTAGGGGAAAAAGATGCCTAACATGCATCAGTTCCGACAATAAAAATCTCGTGGCATGAGGTGGAGTATACAAGGAGATCAAGAATTAAGAACAGGATTCAGGGTCATATAAGTTGCAGAACTTGAAAAATCAAGAACGAAAGATATGCTCGATGAAAAATTATGAAACTAAAGGGCTTTTGTTCCTGATAGACGAGACATCCTACAGAAAAAGTTTCATAGTCTATGCTTGTGAGAATGCCTACCTTTGATCATTTTCCTCTTCTATGTTAAGACTTGAAGAACTCGGGGAAAAAGTTTTGATGGATCTTCCTCTCCACGATTTCTCCACCTCTTGGCCTCTCCTCCTGGTCCAGGAACCTCTCGGCATGAGCTAGGGTTGGCCATGAAGGTTTAAGAGAAGTATTTAAGCTTCTCCATATTTTCTTTCCTAGTTTAAGTCTAACTTCTATTAAATTCTGAATTTCATATTTTTCTCTCCCTTTTTTAAGCAAGAGATCTTCTATTTGGGTTGGGAGAGAGGGGATTTCGTGGCCAAACCCTTAGGGTAGGTTTAAGAATCCAATCCTAACTCAAACTAGCTATTTAATGCATTAAATATCTCTTTTCTATTTTTGTAATATTCTAGTTATGAATTTTGGTTATTTCTCTATTATTCCTCTTTTAAAAATATTTATTTTAGTCCAGTCATTTCTAATTGGTCAATATAGCAAAGCCCATTACTCCTTCTTTTTAATGGGTTTTATTTAATTCTCTCTTATTTGATTTCCTATTTGATTTAATACATCTTCTTTTTATTTGATTTTCTAATTAAATAATATAAATATTTAATATTTTTTTATCTCCATAAATTTAGGGTTGCTACATTGTCCCCCTCTTAAAAAGAATTTTGTCCCCAAATTCATGTGATCACTTAGGAGAGAATGTCTTACTGTAAAGAGCGGGGTAGTTCCATCCGATGATTCCTTCCGGTTCCCATGTGGCTTCTTCCAATCCGCGGTTATTTCATAAGACCTTCACCACATGAATGGGATGATTTTTGAGTTGTTGTACCTTCCGTTCGAGTATCTTGACTGGCTTCTCTTCGTACGTCACATCTTTGTTCAATATCATCTTCTCATGGTGAGTGATGTGCATGGGGTCGTACACATATTTCCTAAGCATGGAAACATGGAACACATTGTGTACACATGACAAATCCGGTGGCAATGCCAGCTGGTATGCAACTTCATCAACCCTTTCGAGTACTTCAAAAGGACCAATGAATCTAGGGCAGAACTTCCCCTTTACACCAAACCTTTGGATGCCACGAATAGGTGACACTTTTAGAAATACATGATCACCCACTTGGAATTCCAGATCTCGCCTTCTTTTTTCGGCATAGCTCTTCTGTCTGGATGGGGAAATTTTAAGCCAGTCTCTAATTACCTGAATGTCCTTTGTGGTACGTTGCACCATGTCTGGGCCTAGCCATTTATGTTCTCCAACCTCATTCCAGCATGCAGGGGATCTACAGTTCCTTCCGTAGAGCGCTTCGAATGGTGCCATCTTAATGCTTGCCTGATAAGTGTTGTTATAGGCGAACTCGATTAGTGGTAGGTGCTCATTCCAATAACCTTGAAAATCTATAGTGCAAGCTCTCAACATGTCTTCCACTATTTGGTTGGTTCTTTCAGTTTGCCCATCGGTTTGTGGATGGAATGCGGTACTAAAGTTGAGTTTATTACCCAGTGCACCTTGCAGTCCTTTCCAAAAATAAGATGTGAATCTCGGATCTCGATCCGAAACAATAGATGATGGAATGCCATGTAGTCTTACAATCTCCTTGACATAGAAGGCAGCTAGTACCTCCACGGACCACTTACTCTTTATAGGCAGAAAGTGGGCGGATTTGGTTAGTCGGTCCACAATGATCCATATGGCGTCGAGTCCACCACGAGTCTTGGGTAAACCCATGATGAAGTCCAATGCTTTCCCATTTCCAATCCGGAATATCAAGCGGTTTGAGTACCCCAGCAGGGCGTAGGTGTTCTGCTTTTACTTGTTGGCAAGTAAGGCAGTGAGCGGCATGTTCAGGTACCTCTCTTTTCATGTTCGGCCACCAAAACGTTCTTTTCATATCTTGATACATTTTGGTACCTCCTGGATGAATAGTATACCTTGTCTTGTGATCTTCATCCATTAGTCTTCTCTTTAGTTCTTCATTGTCGGGAACACATGTCCTTCCTTGAAAGACAAGCCTTCCGTCTTCAGTCATTGCAAAGTCCGGTCTTTCAGTTAGAGCTTCTTTGACATGAACTAAGAATGGATCATCATATTGTTGAGCTTTGATCTCCTCTAGCAGATCAGATTGAATCTTGATATTGGCAACCAAGACTCGATCATCTCTATGTTCGATATTTAAGTCTAACCTTGCAAATTGTTCTAGTAGTTGCATCTCGCCAAGGACTAGACTTGAGACAAATGCCATTGGCTTCCTACTAAGAGCATCAACCACGTCATTTCCCTTGCCTGGGTGGTATTGGATGTGGAAGTCGAAATCTTTCAAGTATTCTAGCCATCTCCTTTGTCTCATGTTGAGTTCCTTCTGAGAGAATAAATACTTCAGACTTTTATGGTCTGAGTAGACAGTGAATTACTCACCATATAGATAGTGTCTCCAAATCTTCAAAGTGAAGACCACGGCAGCCAGCTCGAGATCATGTACAGGGTAGTTGACTTCATGAGCCTTCAGTTGTCTTGAAGAATAGGCGATGACCTTCTCCTTTTGTATGAGTACACAACCTAGCCCTATTCCTGAGGCATCGGTGTAGACAAAGAAACCTTCTCCCTCAATTGGCAGAGCGAGAACAGGTGCTGAGGTAAGACAGTCCTTGAGGGTTTGGAAACTCTTCTCACACTCTTTACTCTAGGAGTATGGATTCTCCGTTCATGTTAGACGTATGAGAGGAAAGGCGATCCCTGAGAAATCCTTGACTAATCGCCTGTAGTAGCCAGCCAGTCCTAGGAAGCTTCTTATCTTGGTGACATTAGTTGGTCTCTCCCAGTTGAGTACAGCTTCGACTTTGGAGGGATCAACAGAGATGCCGTCCTTTGAGATGACATGGCCCAAGAAGTATACTTCTTCTAGCGAGAATTCACACTTTCTATGCTTTGCGTATAGCTTGTTGTCTCGCAAAAGTTGTAGTGTTGTCTTTAGGTGTTCTTCATGCTCTTCCTTGGTCTTAGAGTATATGAGGATGTCGTCGATAAAGACGACTACGAACATGTCGAGGTATGGCCGATATATGTTGTTCATGAGTTGCATAAAGGCTGCAGGAGCATTGGTTAGACCAAAAGGCATAACGACGAATTCATAATGTCCATACCTGCTCCTGAAAGCCGTTTTGAAAATATCGTCATCCTTGATCCTCATTTGGTGATAACCAGATCAAAGATCGATCTTGGAGAAATATTGCGCTCCAGAAATTTGGTCGAATATTTCATCGACCCTAGGCAATGGGTATTGGTTCTTGATGGTAAGCTGATTGAGTTGTCGATAGTCGATGCACAGCTTCATTGATCCATCTTTCTTCCTTATGAATAGCACAGGTGCTCCCCATGGGGAAATACTTGGTCTGATGAACCACTTTTCTAGTAGCTCCATCAGTTGCGCCTTCAATTCCTTCAGCTCGGCAGGTGACATCCGGTACGGTTGACGCGATACCGCTGCGGCTCCAGGAATCAACTCAATGACGAAGTGGACATCTCGTTCAGGGGGAATCCCTGGCAGGTTTTTGGGGAATACATCTGGGTAGTCCTGTACTATATGTATGTCTTCTATCTTGGAACCCTTCCTTTCCACTACTACGGCTTCTAGAAAAGCAATACAACCTTTCCTCATCATGTTGTGGGCTTTTATGGCGGAGACTAGGACATCCGTCTCTTATGTCTAATCCCAGAGAATGCCAGTTTAGGAAAGTCACTAAAGGTAACCTTCCCTTTCTTATAGTCGACACTTGCCCCATATGCGGACAACCAGTCAGCTCCCAAAATTACATCATAGCCTTCCATGGACATACACACTAGGTTGGCTTTTAGGTTATGGTCTCCGATCATTACATCAATAGAGGGAAAGTATTTGTTTAATTTCTCCTTTTCCCCTAGTGGCGTTGTGATAGAGAACTCACAACCCATGGATATAGGTTTAGCATTCACAGTATCAGCAAAGTTTTGAGATATAAATGAATGAGTGGCTCCAGTATCAAATAAAACGAATGCTAATAATGAGAAAACTTGAAGGGTACCTTCTACCATGCCACCCTCTATAGCAGGTCCCTCATCATGTAGGGCTTGCAGTCGGCCTTGTTTCTTAGATGCATTAGGGCACCTTTCATTCTCTTTCAGTAGCGGGCACTAAGGGATACGGTGCTTGTGACTTCCGCAGCGCAGACATGTGTCGACTTTCCTCCAGCATTCATCAGTCGTGTGACCCATCTTGTCACAGTGTTTGCAGTGACTCTTTGTTGGAGTGTTGGGTATGAAAACCTTGGGTTTCCTTTCTTGGCTCGATCCCTCCGTGATGTTGAAGGGATGCTTCTTGCCGTTGGTAGGCTTAGCAGATGACTGACCCGAGGTCACTTCCATCTTGATGAACTTCCCCTTTATACGGTCGGTGAAGTCTGTAGCATCTTCTAGTAGTTGAGCCCTCTTCACCATCTCAGCGTAGGTCGGGATGTCGAAAGGTGCGAGTTGAGTGATGTAGTGGGGCTTAAAGCCGTTTTGAAAGCGCTTAGCCTTCATCCTTTCAGTGTTTACCAGATGTACAACATAGCGTGCCAGTCTAGAGAACTGGGCTTTATATTCAGCCACAGTCAAGCTCCGCTGCTTAAGAGTAGCGAATTCCACAGCCTTCCTTTCTTGAACACGCTTGGAGAAGTATTTGGAGTTGAATGCTTCTTTAAACTCATTCTAGGTGAATGGCCCATTTTCTCTAGTAGCTTCCACTGACTCCAACCAGGTGCATGCGTCCTTCTCTAATTGGAACGTGGCAAGTACCAGCTTGTCCCCCGCTGCACATTGCATGACACGGAAAATTCTTTCCGTGTCTTGGAGCCAGTGCTCATCTTCATCCGGATCCGTGGATCTGCTGAACCTAGGTGGGTTCAGACTTCTGAAGTTGCGATGCAAGTCGCCTGCACCACGATTGCCACCTCCTTGAGTAGCTTGCACAATGGCGCCTGTCAGTTCTTGGATGGTTTGTTGCATGCCCCTCATTTGAGAACGTTCGGCCGTCATCTTGATTGCTTAGTTCCTACAAAATAACTTCTTCTCATGATATCGATGTGGAGTTTAATTTGTGCGTGTGTGAGTTTATTTTAACTAGTTACCCTTGGTTCTAACCTCAACTCACATAGGTGGATAATTGACTCTAGTCGAGGCAGGTTAACCTAGATCGTCCTATACTTAAGAATAACCTAGGCTCTGATATCACAAAACTGTCACACCCCGACGCGGAATATCGGAACGCGAGGTAGTTGCATGAAAAGGGTATAGAGCGAGTACCATACATCAAACCATTACACAATGAATAATACTAAAGCAATTTCATTTCATTAATACTTTTAAATGTCTAGTTACAAACACTAATATCAGAGACAATCTATGGGGCCCGATTACATTGAAAGAAGGTAAAAGAATAAACTTCAAACTTAACTACTATACCGCTAAACATAGCAACATGACACTAGGGTACTCATGACATCACTCCAGGTCGTTCCCGTCCTTGTGAGTGTATGGTTCATTCTCGGTCTCACCTGAGAACACAACGACAAATAACACAAGGTGAGCGAACATCGCCCAGTAGGACTTAAATCTCAGGCTCAAGCAGGCTTTAAGTAATTAATGCATTAAGGGCAGAGTATCTAATGATAGAGCGAGAGAGAGTGTCAAGTAAAATATAGCAGGACAGTACGTGAACAAAATAGCAAGACTTTCCAATTATAGACTTTCGAAAAATAGCACAAGTGTTGGGAATAGCACAATAATAGTAAGAAAGCACAATGTCAAGTATAGCAAGATGGCCATGGCACAAATAGCACAACGAGTATAGTATAGCACAAAGAGTATAGCATAGCAGTTTGTTGTCAATGGACAACGAGAGAACATAGCACTTTTGATTGTCATTTAGATAGTCACGATGGATAGCACAAGAGTGTAATGCCAAACACTCTGATCATTTAACTCCCATGGGCACAAGCCCTTTCGGGCGCACATCCCAGGACCAGATCGGGCCCTTTATATATTGGCAAGCATTAGTTATATTGTTTATCTTTAGACAATCAGTCAATGGCCAATATAGAGTACTAAGAAGTAGATGAGAGCACTAGATGAATAGACGAGATAGTAGAGTGAACGTGAATAGATGAGCGAGCAGAGTATAGATGAGAGTTAGTGGACATTGCACGTAACGCGTCGAGTAAACAAGCGATAGTAACAGTTGCAGAACACGCACACCTGGTGTTGGCAGTCAGGTGGAACTCACGACCTTACCACTGGCCATGTTAAGCACAGGTCCAGAGGGCCGACGTGATTCAAGACAAGAGTGATTTTCTAATACCGTTTGGATCATATTGATCCCTAATGGGTGTAATAGGTTTTAGGGTACAACCGGCTCGTCGACCATGTGGGAATCCATGGACAGAGGAGACCTACGGAGGCCTTGAACAAAGACTTACTAGTCCGGCAGAAGGAGTTTCCAACGGAGAGTTCGTCCAAGTCAAGAGAGTGTATATAGAAACAAGTGCTCGACGTTCTAGAGGAGTTCTAGAATAGTGGAGCGTCAATATCGATATTCCCAAAACATCGTGTGAAACGATAGACAAGTATAGGGTATTTTAATTACATAATTTACCAAATGTATTATGAAGCAGTTCATGCCAAATTATGCCATAATTGGATGGTTCAAAGTGTGTGTATGTGTCATGAAATTGTAGATAGAAAAGATCTTGTGCATGTATTTTAATCATACATAATTGTTCAATTTAGAACAGGTGTTATTTTCTGTGTGTATGACCGTTAAACAAGAGTACAAGCACTGTAGAAAATCAAGTGTTGTTAAGACGGGGGGTTTTTTGCAAAAGAACCCTGATCGCGACATACCCTAATGAGGGTCACGATGGGGTCAACAGAGATTGCGACTGGGTCTGGTATAGGTCGCGACAGGCTTATCGGATTGGGCAGGAAAATCGCGACGGGATTGCATGAGGATCGCGATGGCCTAGCCAGAAGATCACGACGACAGGTTCTGTCGCGATCATATTGCGACAGAGCGCTCTGTCATGAAGGCCTTGTGAACGCGGCCTATCGGGCCGTCGCGTTCATAGGGTCTGTGCCCAGTCCGAATAGGGAAAGGACATTACATTGGATTACGGGCCAGAACTTACCCTATTTGACACAGGGTGATTCAGAAATTCACAACTAATTGTATAAACATTGAAAAATCATGGAACTAGTTGCAAAATGACCTCGACTTGCACGGGTACTTACAATAAATAAGAATTGGAAAACAATTAGGGTTTGGACATGTTTTGAACACAGGTATTCATGAAGGACATGAAACAGTACGTAGTTGAGATCAATGATTAAATTCACAAGATAGGATGAATAAAATTTAGGGCTTTTAGTGGTAAAAGATGCCTAACATGCATCAGTTCCTACAGTAAAAATCTCATGGCATGGGGTGGAGTATACAAGGAGATCAAGAATTAAGAAGAGGATTCGGGGTCATGTAAGTTGCAGAACTTAAAAAATCAAGAACGAAAGATATGCTCGATGAAAAATTATGAAACCAAAGGGCTTTTGTTCCTGATAGATGAGACATCCTACAGAAAAAGTTTCATGGTTTATGCTCGTGAGAATGCCTACCTTTGATCATTTTCCTTTTCTAGGGTTAAAACTTGAAGAACTTGGGAAAAAAGCTTTGATGGATCTTCCTCTCCACGATTTCTCCCCCTCTTGGCCTCTCCTCCTAGTCCAGGAACCTCTTGGCACGAGCTAGGGTCAGCCATGAGGGTTTAAGAGAAGTATTTAAGTTTCTCCATATTCCCTTTCCTAGTTTAAGTCTAACTTCTATTAAATTCCGAATTTCCTATTTTTCTCTCCCCTTTTTAAGCAAGAGATCTTCTATTTGGGCTGGGAGAGAGGGGATTTCGTGGCCAACCCATTAGGGTAGGTTTAGGAATCCAATCCTAACTCAAACTAGCTATTTAATGCATTAAATATCTCGTTTCTATTTTGGTAATATTCTAGTTACAAATTTTGTGTATTTCTGTATTATTCCTCTTTTTAAAATCTCTATTTTAGCCCAGTCATTTCTAATAGGTCAATATAGCAAAGCCCATTACTCCTTTTCTTTTAATAGGTTTTATTTAATTCTCTCTTATTTGATTTCCTAATTAATTTAATACATCTTCCTTTTATTTGATTTTCTAATTAAATAATATAAATATTTAATTTTCTTTTCTCCATAAATTTAGGGATGCTATAGGTATCGACTAAGAAGTGTATTCCGTCTTTACGGGTGTGCATTGAGGATAGAGTTCTAGAAGGGTGTTTCTTCTTGCTAAAGATGAAGGACTATGATGCAATTCTTGGTCTGGATTGGCTAGAGGAGCACTATGCGCTAGTGGATTGTCATGGGAGGAAGATTGTTTTCCGCATTCCTAGAGAGGATGAATTTTCTCATCCTTTTCCAAGAAACTTAGCTGGGATGTTTGTCATCTCTGCCATGAGAGCGATGAGAATGGTGAGCAAGTGTTGTGACGCTTTTCGTGCCAGCATGGTATTAGTACCCAAGGCTGATGAGTCACCTACCTTTGAGGAGATAGATGTTCTGCAGGATTTTCCAGATGTCTTTCCTGATGACTTATCTGGTTTGCCACCGGCTAGAGAAATAGAGTTCACTCTAGAGTTGCTTCCAGGCACCTCTCCTATCTCGAAGGCACCTTATCGGATGGCACCTGCTGAATTAGCTGAGCTGAGGAAGCAGTTGCAAGATCTATTAGATAAGGGGTTTATTCGCCCTAACATTTCCCCTTGGGGCACACCTGTCTTATTCATGAAGAAGAAGGATGGGTCACTTAGGTTATGCATCGATTATAGAAAGGTAAACCAAGTGACGGTGAAGAACATGTATCCCTTACCTCGGATTGATGATCGGTTTGATCAGCTGCAAAATGCATCTGTCTTTTCTGAGATTGATTTGTGGTCTGGTTATCATCAGTTGAGGATTAGGAGTGAGGATGTATCCAAGACGGCCTTTAGAACCCGTTATGGACATTATGAGTTTTTTGTCCTTCCTTTTAGTCTGACCAACGCCCCTACAGCGTTCATGGATCTCATGAACAGGGTGTTTAGACCGTATCTAGATAGTTTCGTTGTAGTTTTCATTAATGATGTGTTGGTCTATTCTTTGGATGAGGCTACACACCATCAGCATTTGATGGTAGTATTAGAAGTTCTCTGAGAGCACAAGCTGTATGCAAAGTTCAGCAAGTGCGATTTCTGGATGCACGAGGTTCATTTCCTTGGGCATGTTATTTCCGGTGCTGGTGTAGCAGTTGATCCAGCAAAGGTCTAGGCTGTTATGGATTGGGAGATTCCCAAGACTCCTTCGGAGATTCAGAGTTTCCTTGGTTTGGCGTGTTATTACCGGCGATTTATTGAGAGATTTTCATCCATCGCCGCCCCATTAACTCAGCTAACCAGGAAGGGAGTAAAGTTTGTCTGCTCTAAGGAGTGTGAGAGTAGTTTTCAATTATTGAAGATTAAGCTCACTTCGGCTCCTGTGTTAGTTTTGCCGAGCGGTGTAGAGGGTTTTTCTATCTACACGGATGCATCTCGGATTGGCCTTGGCTGTGTATTGATGCAGCAAGGAAGGGTAGTAGCGTATGCTTCTCGCCAATTGAAGGAGCATGAACAAAACTATCCGACTCACCATTCTCGCCAATTGAAGGAGCTTGCGACAGTGGTTCATGCACTAAGAAACTGTCCGTGAGCATGTATTAGCAGAGGCTCATAGGTCTAGATTCTCTATTCATCCGGGTAACACTAAGATGTACTAGGACTTGAAGAGATCTTTTTGATGGTCTGGCATGAAGAAGGATGCAACGGAGTATGTGTTTAGATGTCTTGTATGCCAGCAAGTAAAGGCCGAGCGGCAGTGACCATCTGGTCTTATGCAAAAGATGGAGATCCCAGTATGGAAGTGGGAAGCTGTCACTATGGATTTTGTTACGGGTTTGCCTTGATCTAGATGAGGTAATGACTCGATTTGGGTAGTAGTAGATAGATTCTCGAAGACTGCGCATTTCTTATCTATGAAGGAGAAGCAGTCAGTAGAGAGTTTAGCTATATTGTATGTTAGTAGCATTATTAGATTGCATGGTGTTACAAAGTCGATCATTTCGGATCGAGATCCGAGATTTACTTCGAGGTTATGGAAGGGTCTTCAAGATGCGTTAGGTTCTGAATTGAAGCTCAGTTCGGCGTTTCATCCCCAGACAGATGGACTGTCTGAGAGGACTATCCAGACGATCGAGGATATGTTGAGGGCCTGTGTACTGGATTGGAAGGATGATTGGGAGCGCCATTTACCTCTAGTGGAGTTCTCATACAACAACAGTTTTCATGCAAGTATTGGTATGGCTCCATTTGAGGCGTTGTATGGTAGGCCTTGTAGATCTCCTTTATGTTGGGAGGAAACAGGCGATAGATAGCTGATTGGTCCGGAGTTAGTTCAGGAGACTTCGGATAAGGTTCAGCTGATTAGGAAAAGGCTTGTTGCAGCACAGAATATGCAGAAGAGTTATGCCGACAACAGGAGAAAGGATTTGGAGTTTGAGGTAGGTGAGCATGTCTTTTTGAAGATTTCGCCTACTCGTGGTGTAGTTAGATTTGGCAGGCATGGTAAGTTAATTCCGAGATTCATTGGCCCATATGAGATTCTTAGACGATTGGGCAACATGGCATATGAGCTAGCTTTACCCCCAGCGTTAGCTAGTGTTCATTCTGTTTTCCACATGTCTATGCTTAGGAAGTATGTCAGAGATCCATCTCATGTTATTAGCCACGAGCCAGTGGAGATCTAGCCAGATCTTTCTTATGTGGAGCAACCAATAGCTATTCTTGACTGGAAGGTTCAGCATCTCCGGAACAAGAGCATTGCATCGGTGAAGGTGTTGTGGTGCAACTTCTCGCGAGAGGAGGCTACTTGGGAGCTTGAGGATGCAATGAAGAAGAAGTATCCTCAGTTGTTTGAGTATTATCAGTCTAACTTCGAAGACGAAGTTTCTTTAAGGCGGAGAGGGTGTAAGGCCCTTAAATTTTGCACTCTTATATAGGTGTTTGACTGTGTGAGGAATTAATGCTTTTGTGCGTAGCTATGTATACATATAAACTACTTGAGTAGTGTCGCACATATATGTATATTTGGTTGTGTATGTTATGTATTTACATCATATAAATAGTATTTAAAGTATGTATGGTAAATGGTATGTAGTTGTATTGTGTAAATATAGCTTTCTGCAGTTTTGAGTTCTAGCCGAGTGTCCAGTAGGCGTCAACATGAGTGGACGCCAATCCCAAGTCAGCGTCCACATTGATGGATGCTAACCCCAGTCAAGCGGCCAAGGATATGGACATCAACCTCCCCAGATCTGTTGCGCTTCAGATCCGGAAACGCCTGCGATTTCTTCGCTCTCTGTTTTAGAAACCATCGTCCAACGGCTACAACCAGTACCTTATCAAGTCCTCGAACCCTTGACCTTGTAAAAACCCATCTCTTCATTGAGATAAGGTTCCTTTTGCTCTCTTGAGAAAACCCTAGTTTCTCTATGCGAACTCCGATCTTTGAACTCTTTGATCCGGCGATAGGTGGCTTCATCCGGCATTCTACAGCGACTGGAAGGGAGTCTGAACATCCAAGAATATCTTCCAAACTCTAGTGTGCAGCGAAGATCAACATAGAACCTAGATTTGGAGGAGTTTGGAGACTCTTTGGCTCTGGCTGAAGAGAGCTTCTTCGAGACAAATCTTCGATTATAGATTTTTATAAGGCAAGTAACCCATTTACATCACCCATACATGCGTCTAGTAAGTCCCAAGAATTTTTACAGATTTTTATTCGAGCCCTGGATCGCCAATTTCACCAAGTTCTTGTGTTCTGTCTGTGTTTTGCACAGACAGGAACTTAACGTCGGGATCTCTTGCCGTTAAGATCTTGAGTTGGTGGCGACCTATGTTTCTGTTAACTTTATAGACGGCCACCTTCATGCCGTCAAGTTCGCCAGACTACAATAGTGTGCATGTCTGACCTATACGACTTAATTTTCGGGATTTCGCGCATGAGGATATATGGCAAAATTTATATGATATGTAAATACCTTTAAAGGAGTATGTTTTGGAATTTTATGAATTTTTGTGGAATGCTTTATTTATTAGAAATTTTTGAAATGTCTGGCCAATAGGTTTTTAATCTTGCAAATTTTTGTTTGTGCAATCTGTGTGGGATTTAATTGTCATGAAATTTCTATGCAGTGGTTGTGGGTTCAAATTCATGCTATAGAAATTTGGGATTTTTTTGATATCTGTGCAAATAGTTACATTTTCTGAACTGTAGAATAGTAAGAATTTTTTATTAGTGTCAAAAATTCAAAAAAATGATATAAAAATAGTTAAATTCCTAGAAATTTGTATACGTTGAGGACTGTCAGAGTAAGTGTGTAAAAGGAGTTGTGGGTCTGAACAATGAAAATCCATGCCAATCTGACTATTTTTACCTTGTATAATACCACTATTTGTGTTTTCTTAATTAGTGGACATTCCAGAAAAATATGAAATTTTACATATGTGATGTATGATCCATCAATGGTCTATAGTTAAATTTCTAGAGGAATTGAATGACAATAGTTACTGATTTTGTAGATTCATTGTGTAATGACCGATTACAGCATGATAATTTAATGTTTATAGCATGTTACCGTGATTTGATAATTGTTAAACCTGTAAACAGTAGTATCATGTTAGGTAAATCTAAAGTATGCGTTTATGTGTGAGCATGAAATGTGTGGGTCAAATATTACACTAAGTGCGTGTTGAAATTTAGAAAATGTGTAAATGTGCCAATGGGTGGCACTGCTACCTTAGAGGGCTATAGAACTGTACTGTGGTAAAGTTCCCATGGGAAGGTTCATAGTGTGTGATATCTCACGGGCATTGTGATTTAAATCCTGGAGGCGGACAAGTACCGCTGGTTAGGGTGGAGAGTGTTTCTCCCAGTTCTGCACAGTAACTAAGATTTATCAATGTAATGCCTAGGTGATAGTTGTGTGTGATGTGATTAGTGTGTGTCCTTCTACAGGTGGTTTGGGCTATGTGTCACGGCATATAATAAAAAAGTGAACTTGTGTTTATGTGAAAAGCGAATGTGTAAATTGTATAATTATGTAAGTGATCATGTGGAAATATGAATCAACGGGATAGCATGCAAAAATGATAATTCCTTATATGAATGTGTCATATCCATATCAAAACAGCAAGCTATTCATGTGTATAAATGTGATATCAATATGAAGATGACCATAAAATTTATGCTAGGAATATCTTTTGTATTATGTATAAACTCCATGTTTAAATTGGCTATTGGCTTTGAGTATGAATATGATTAAATAAGACTTAATTTAGCATGTTGAAGAATATGTAGAAAGCATGTGATAGGTTCAAATCTTTATAAGTAAAATTTTAAGCCAAGTACCATGTGATATAGGTTGTAGAAATCATGTTTAGGTTTACTTTTAAAAGTTTATCAAATCCATGCTTTATATGATATTTATGTGATATGTGAAAGAAATTAGCCCAGATGATGTATATATGAGTAATGTGAGTGGATGTTACTTGTTGAGTTCTTTTGGACTCACTCTTGTTTCGGCGTACAGGTGCAAACATTCCCACTTCTCCCGAGGAGATCGTTAGGACCGATCGGAGCGTGAGTAGGATATCTTTGTGGAGTCTCAGTGTTGTACTTTTACTTTTCATAGTTTGTAATAAAGGAAATTCTGTAATTCAATGTGGACAACGTATTTTCATTTCTCAACTATTAAATGTTTAGTTTCTTTTCCTCTATATGGACTGTGAATAGAATGTCGATGATGGAATGAGAAATTACATTTGGCTCTTTCTTTTCGCTATTATGTGTTGTATTTGTGTTCGTTTCAGTCTATTGTACATGTGTTGGGTACACATCCCACCGTAGCGATGCTCTCTATATTGATGTGGGATGGTATATCCGTACCGGTATAAGGAGGGTTGTTACAGAAGTACACAAGTTGGGGAACACTGCTCACTGAGGATGCTGTCTACTACAGCCCGTCTCCTCAGTCCGTCGCGGAAGGAGCTACTATGCAGTCTCACCTGCAAAAGAGGGCATGAGCTTCATGAAGACGCCACGTAGGGACTACCAATCTCCTACTGGTTCTAACAGCAAAAATATAACTATGTGCAGTAGTTAAATAAAGTATTAAATTCTATTCTACCAAACCGAGTAAAGTGTGGAAGCGTTAAAGAAACTACACGGTCGTCGGTCTAGGCTACACGTCAGGACTGGAAACCTGTGTAAAACATGGCACCCAAAGAAACCCAAGGCTATAACACAGACAGCTAAATACTGCCTGGGAAAACACACTAGCTATAGTACGCTACACTAGTCAGCCAGTCAGGTGTGCCACGCGCCTTACCCTCGACCAATGGTTCATGTCTAACACCTCCCGTCGGAGTGGGACGCGGAACTAAAGAACCACAACTGCCATAGTCTGGCCGGACTACGGTCCCACGCCTAGCCCCTCTAAATGGTTCCGAAACCACGTAGAGTGAGGCAGTGAGAAAGGACTAGTTGGTCTGCACCGAAAGAGCGCAACAACTACCTCGGTGACCCAGACCTAGCTAAGAGAGCTCTACAAATGACACTACGCTGTTGTCCCCACCGTTTTCCCCTCCTCTCCAAGTTCGTGACTCGAGCATGCCCGCCGCCCAGAGAACTCCATCTAATAGGCGCACAGGGATGGGGGTCCCAAGTAACGGTAACAACCTGTCTCGTGGACAAGCCCTCAACTGCCTAGTACCGAGCAAAGAGACTAGAGTAGCACTGCACTCGGAACAACGTAGGTGCCAAGAAAATCGAGTCACAGCAGAAGCAGAGCGTCAAAACCTGTCGCCAGTCCCTCTCCGTCAGAGAGGCGATGCAGCGCTACATCGCGATCAGAATACGACGATCCTGCCTATCGCAACAAGAAAGCAGAAGGCGACCCTTTGACCCGTCATGATAAGAACGCTACGGCTTAAGGCGTCACAACAAACCTGGGTCTTCTGAACACGACACATGCCCTGTCGCGATCCTATCACGACGGAGGCTGACGTCGCATTCCGACAAACCCTGAACTCCTGAACAGCGCACACGTAACCCGTCAAGTTTGCTAATGCGACGGGTGCTGGGGCACGTTCAGAGAGAATGCGACGCGATGGTCGTGACTGGGAAGCCCATCGCGACCTCATCTTAGTGCTCAAACAGAGCAACTCCATCACCCCAAAACCACACTAAATGATACAACAAGGGGGAAAGGATCATGGTAATGCTGGAAAACATCTCAATGAACACCAAACCACCCTCATGAACCCCATGCATAGCAGGAAGAGCAACCCACACTCAAATAACCTCACCAACAACATGGAGCTCTCAACACAAACCACCCAAACCAAGCATGCATACACACAGAAACAACATTTCACGATAAGACCACTTAAAGCATGCAAAACACCTAGCATGATTTCTAGGCTTTGAAGTGGGGTTTGGTAACCTAGCATGTAGAACAAGAGGGAGGGTTCGGGTTCCCTACCTCAATTTGAAGATCCACCTAATTATGGCCTTCTCATAGGCTTGCACCCCTCCACCTCCGAGCTCCAACGCTCCAAGAGCCACCGTCCACAAGCCGAGCTCGACCTTCAGAAGCTGATGGAGAGGATCCACACCATGGGGAAGTACCACAGATAATGAGAAGAAGAAGAAGAAGAAACATACTAAGTGCCCAATGTTGGCCCCTTTTTAGAACGACAACAAGCTAACCTAGAAGGGGGGTGAATTGGTTTTCTGAAATCTGAAACTGAAACTCAAACATAGAAAATTATAACTTGAATGTTTGGTTAGTTTAGTGTGATAAATAGTAGTAGTGGGGAAGCAAATAAAAATCACACAAATAACACAAGGGATTTATCTTGGTTCGGCCCTTCCCACATAGAAGTCCTATGTCCAGTCCCAAAGCAACCTCTTGGGATTTTACTAACAAAGGGTACAGTCCCCCTCAAGGACAATACAACACCCAGCACCCCAGCTGGTCTTCTTCTCTTTCCCGGGCAAGAAGGCAGCCCACTTCTTTTACATGTCAAGAAGCCAACCTCCTGGTACAAACCCCAGTGCGGTTCTGCTAGACACAAACCACTAGCTAGGTTCTACACTGTATACAGTCCTACAGCTGGACAAAGATATTTCTTATAAAAGAAAGAACACGGCTGAGAGTTGGAACAGATGAAAACCAACTAAAGAAACTCTCAGCTAAAAGACTCTCTCCCCCAGATTACAAGATGCACATAGAGAGAGTGAAGAGAGGAGAAGGAGCTTGAATGCTTGAGTGCTTCAGTTGCTTGAACACTTCTTTTTGGCTCAGGCTCTTTCTCTCTTTTCCTTTGAGTGTTTCTGGCGTTGAGGTTCCTTACTAGTTATACAATCCTTCAAAGATCTTCAATAAAAGCTCTCCACTTTATTTTTCAGCCTTGCATCATCTTTTATATGAGAGGCTTTGAATAGATCCGTTGAAGAGATCCGTTGGGGCTCTTCTAGTCGTTGCTTGATCTTTCTAATCTTTTTCTTCTTCAGATTGACAGCCATTTGGTGATCATCGTGGTTTGTAAGCATAGAAGAAAGTGTTTAGCTAAAACAGTGTTTCTTTCAACAAGCTTACATACCTCTATGCTTCCTGTTTTCTCCCAGAAGTATTTAGTGACCACCTTTTTGTCTGACAGGTGAGAAGAGATCTGAAAAGATAAAAGAGATCTTCTGTCAGAAATATTTTTGACTTTTCATTAGGTGCCAAACATATTTGAAACATCTGAATATAAAGGAAATCGATGTTTACATGAAGTTGATGTTTGGACAAAATTGATGTTTAAGTAAAAGTAAATCGATGGGCAAAACAATGTTCACTCATAAGCAAATCGTTATTTAACTTATCCAGTTGATGTGAGAACCAAATCGTTGTTTCTCACTTATCAAATCTTTATGGCGTTCAAATCGTTATGAAACTTATCAAATCGATGTTCACACTTATGAAATCGATATAAGAGAGAAATCGATGTGGTGATCAAATCATTATGAAACTTATCAAATCGATGTTTTCACTTGTGAAATTGATGTAAGGGAGAAATCGATGTGGCGATCAAATCGTTATGGCACTTTTTGAATCGATGTGAGAATCAAATCGTTGTTTCTCACTTATCAATACGTTATGAGAACCAAATCGTTGTGAGAGTAAATCGTTGTTTCTCACTTAACGAATCGTTACACGATCAAATCGTTGTGTAACTTATGAAATTGTTATTAGTGTGAAATCGATGTGGCTCTTTGAGCAGAAATCGATGTATATTGAATGAACATCGATTTAGCATTTTAGAGCGCCTCACACAGAAATCGTTCAATAAATTTATATTTATTAGGAAATCATGATATTAAATATATTAAATAATATTTAATTAATCATAAATTTTGTTATCACCAAAATATTAGTGTAAAATATAGGAGTGGTTCAACAATCTCCCCCTTTTTGGTAATGACAAAATTTATGAGAATTTTCTGACAAAATTACATAACGCATAAAAATACAAAAAATTCATAAATAATTCATACTCTCCCCCTTTTTGTCACTAACCAAAAAGGAAGGATCTTACCATGCACTCTCTTCCCTTTGTGAAAATTACTTACCATTGAGGGGTTCAACAATGATTGATAATAGTCGATAACTTCCCTTTAGTCTGAGCTCCCCCTGAATGAGATACTCTTCCTAAAAGGGACTTGCAAATAATTGTTAGTAATATTAACATTTAAAAATAAATTAATGACTACTCCCTCTTCAGATATGAGTTGGATGAAGAGTTGGTAGTGATCAGTGCCTTGAGCATCCTTGATCCTGATGCTCCAAGGCTATCCTGCAAATAAACTACTTAGTAGTAGGTACGTAAATCTTTTTGTGTCCTTGATGGTTAGATGCATAAAAGTATTCTTTTGGAATCCAAACTAGGTGCCATGTTGTGCAGGTGTTCACAGTGTGTCCTAATTTATTGCAATGAGAACAACAATGAATATAATCTATTTTGCAGTTCTTATTGTTTTTGGCAGGATTTTCATAAATAAAATTCATAAATGCTTTACGTGTCGTGTTGTCCCGACGCATTTTCAAATCAAAGACGCATCGGACTCAGCTGTCATGATTAGGCACTATGCCCCAAAAGTCATCGCACTCAAGCGCCCGTACCTCAGAATCACGCGAAATCTTAGAATCGCATCCGAGCAGGCCAATGCGACTAGGCCCTAGGCCTAACATGCCAGACCCTGAAAGTTGCCGCATTTATGGCCCACGTGCCCAAAACGAAGTTGCGGCGGGGTAGGGCGATGCATTTCAAGATCGCGGCGGTCATCCCCGACGTGATTCTGGACGTGGCCGCCATACCGCAATCTTCGCACCTATTGTCAAATCAAGGGCTTCATAATTTCGGCGCACCGGTCGCATGCGATTCAACCTCATAGTCATGTCCCCTATGGCCGATGCAATTCAAGAACATTGCCTCTATAAATAGACCCACGAGGGTCATTTGTAAGGGGGGGGTCCACTCACTGCGGCAATGCCCTGCCGGATTCCCGTCTCGACCCCGGCCCAGGGGGACCTTCTACGCCAAGCTATGTTCCCATTCCTCAGAGTTCAGAGTCGGCATCCCCGTCATCTTCCTCCACGTGCACCGAAGCGGAGCAATGTGGAAGCATCTTCACCTTCTTCCTCCGTCCAACCGGCAGCACCACCACGCCATCTACCATTTGGGGAAGTACCCCGTCCCCTTTCTCCCTTTTAATTTACATTTCATCTCCTCCGGGCCCCACGTGGTCCCTATACTCCTTTTTTCATACACACACATATGCATGCACACACACACACACACACCCCTACATTTTTAGAGGTTTAAAAGCCACCACGCGGTAAGCCGTTCCCCATGCCCTTCATTTCATTTATTCTATATTTTTAGAATTGTATACTACACACGTGGCTAATCCCATTTTCTCTTATTTTTCCTTTTCTTTGTCAGGATAATCAAACGAGGAAAACGCCCTCTACCACGGCCGGCCGTGCTCGTAGAGGAAGAAAGGACCCACATCCCCCGCGGAACCTCCCCATGCTCTGAAAGGTAACATCCGCGATCACTTCCTCCATCTGCACCCCTCATCGTGCACCTCTCCATTCGGCACCCTCGCGTGCCTGGCGATCACGATCCATCTCTCACCCTATATCATCCCCCCTCTTTGTTGACGCTTGGAGTTCCCAACAAACTCAAAGCGGTATCTGCAAATTGGCAATCACAGTGGGACCTCTTTTTGCCCTTTCCATTCGATTACCCTCCCCTTTCATGCCCCATGTGGCACTCTCCTCGGCGCCTTCATGTGCCTCCCCTTCTTTTGTCGTTTTTGTATACATATACCATGCCGCATGCTGTGTGTCTAGTTTAGTTTAGTTTATTTTTTTGTATTGTTGCATTCATATCGCCCGTTTACTATCACTTTTTTAGTTCCCGAGTTGCCTTTGGAATCACGTCCAACACAGAGGACGCGATTTTGCGTGAGAACGTGGCTGGATAACCATACGTGTCTTTGTCCTGTGTGGCAGCAGCTAAGGCCGACACGTCACTATTTTCGTGACGCGGTGGCTAAGGCCGACGCGTCACAGCATTCCTTGTCGCGGTGGCCTAAGTCGACGCATTTCTGTTGTCGTAGTAGCTAGGGCTGACGCGTCCCTATATATTTGAATTTTTATTTACTTTACATCTTCCCTTCTTCCTGCCTCCTTTTTTGTTCTCGGGTGTCTGTTTGGAATCGCATCCCACACAGAGGACGCGATTCACTATTTAGTAACTCACCCGCCTAACCGGACGGGTTTAGCTTCTTTGTCGCAGAGGCTAAGGCCAACCTGTTTCTGCCTGACAGTCCGTCCACAGGGACCAGGTGCGGTTCTGACAGCCTTCTGGGGCTTTCAGATCCGCGTTCCCGACACGATTCGACATATTGATAGAAACACGCCCCACTTGCCATTTTTTCTATAATTGTTGCATACAGGGCATTTTGCATTGTTCGGGGGACCTCCTTCCCTCATATCCTAGGCTCCACACACCTTTCTGGTGATGGCAAGCTCCCCATTGGGCATTCCGTCCCTTTGGACAGGCGAACCTTCTCCCGGAACGCCATAAGTCTCCGTACCCCGTGGATTCCCTCACGGCGGACCGAGCTGGTTGTACCCGTCCATTGACCCGGGTTTAGATATCCTACTACATGGTGAGAGGTGATTCTAGTTGCACCCCAAAGTATTTATACTCTAGCCAACCAGGATCTCACGTGGAGTGAAACAATATTTTCAATCCATTAATTAATTGTGAAGCTCCTAAAATAATCGTAAGCTTTGCAACTTGTTTGAACCATATGGATTGATTAATCTTTGTTCAACTTGTTTGTTTACTTGTTTGTTAAAATGGACCCACATCATCATGCTTATCTTAATATGGACTATGAGGATAATGTCAAATCTCCGTCCTATCAATCCTATGTTCGTCCATCTCACCACCGTAAGGGACAACCTTCCACTCCCTATGGTTATGTGCGCACACCGCGCACTGGCCAATCTGATGTCCCTTCACACCTCACTCCAATCAGAACCTAGAAAGAGCATTCCCCCCACCAAGATTCCAAAGTGTAGATTGTCCTGCATGTCTTGGATCAGCTCACCCCTCAACAATTAAATCTAATTCAATCTTTGGTTGAGGGTGCGACTCCTCCCCTCTCTCTCCTTCCCTAGGCACCTGCCTTTGTACATTCCGGTCACTTCGCCACATACCCCTATACATTCTTCATCATCTCGGCCCCCATGGCCAATTGCACTACCGTGCTCCGGTCCAAACGGACCATCCCTTGGGAAGGCCCATTATTTCAAGGCCACCCCCACGTATTCCCTCATATGCCCAACAACAACCCACTCCACTCCAAAATGCTCTTCTCTAGAAATTGAACAATCTGAAGAAGAAAATCAATAAGCTTTCAAATCCCATGGATGACCCCGTTGCCGCCATGCCGACTCTCCCTTAGATTTACATTCATCCTTCAAAGATGCCATCGTACTGATTATACAATGGCATGGGTAATCCCTACCTTCATGTCAAGGAATTCCTTAATGAGTCTTCACGTTGGCAACGTGATCCCATTACCTTGGCATTCTTATTTAGAAAATCTCTTGACGGCCATGCACTCGAATGGTTCTACTCCTTAGAACCAAGGGAGGCAGGATACTTCTGCCCCCTGCATAAGAAATTCCTTCAAAGGTATAAAGACCGCATTAGCCCTTATCTGTCTATCACGGATCTAACATCCGAGATGATGGGGGCCGATGAGGCCTTTGTACAATTTGCTGACCGTTGGAAGTCAATGGCCACCCGCCTGCTAAAAGTGCTCTCGGAGTTAGAGCAAGTTAAAATAATCATTTCTAACTCTACTCCAAGGTTCAGGCACATCCTGGCCATGAACCAAATCGAGACGATGGAAGAGCTCTACGAGCGGGGACGTTACATCCAGACACATCTGATAGACTCCCTGATCGTAGACCTCTTTCATCAAATTAATCCGACAAAGAACAGATCAGTGGACGCCATCCACCATCCACCTCGCTACGCTACAACATCCACATCATATACACCTCCCCAAACACCCATTTACCACAACATGCCTCCACCCAGGCGTCCAGTGATTCGTCCTCCTCGGACTCAACAACCTCCAACTAAGCCCTATAATGCCCCCATTCAAGAAGAAGCTCTTGTGCTCTACGTTGCACCTGCTCCGGCTCCCATGCCGATTCCTGTACCTCCACCACAACAAGCTCCACCTCCACCACAGCCTATTGCTCGGGCTGAGGTTGCCAACCGCCAACCCATCTGCGAAACCACTTGGTGCTATGAGGATGAACCTTCCGAGTTCATGTTCGTACGCCATTTACCTAAGCCTCATACACTACCATCCACATTTACCAAACCTTCCATAATTAAGCCTCCACCAACCATTACACCTTCCACTACGCCAACACCATTGGCAATCGAACCCGAGCAAATCGTCCCCTTCATACCCATCGCTCCTCCACTGGCCATACAGCCTTCCACTCCATCCACATCCACCACCATCCAACGAAGCGGGTGCACCCCTTTAAGGAGCAACAAGCAAGTACAGCAGAAGGAAGCCCTGGGACCGGGCATGCTATTCAAAATTCAATATTGTATTCCTCGCATGTCAGTCATTGTCAAATACTGGGCACACTTACCGAGCGAAAGTCCTCCCCTCCAATCATGGCCGCCAAGAGCCCTTCTAATCATATGCCAATCATTCTAGTTGCCAACCGCACCAAATTCACCATACTCATGGGGAATCAAACCCTCAAAGCTCTCATAACCCCCCACACCATTGTTGTGAACCTTCCCACTCTAGTGAAGGGGTCAACTCTGCAGATTGTGCTCACTTATTCCAAGGCCAAATCCTTGGCACAATCAATTACCCAAGGGGTCGTGCCCCTTTCCATATCACACGTTTGTTGCTTCCAACTCTACCAGTGGAACTCCCCACTCCTTCTTTCAGCTATATTCCTAGGGAGCTACCACTATTTGTTGAAACTCCAACGGAAGTCAACAATCCAATTATTGGGAGCCGCCTAACCCTATGAGAAGAGCAAAACCATCTGCCCACTAGGCCAAATTTGTGAGGAAATACCTAAGGGTCAAAAGGCCAATTCCAAGCAGGAGCCTAAACGCCGGGTAAGGCAAAAGACCTAGGGGCTTCCACTTCCTTCTCCTTTTTTATTCCAATCATCATTTGTGCTCCTTAGCACCTTCCCGTGGGTTCTCCACATTCCCCCCACGGGAGGCATTCTATTTTTATCTTTTTTATGATTCATTCTATTATACCGGACATCGCACCCCATTTTGTAATCCTTACTCTCCCTTGAGTGCCCCACGTGGCACATCTCCCTCCAGTGCCCCACGTGGCACATCTCCCTCTAGTGCCCCATGTGGCAAATCTCCCTCCAGTGCCCCACGTGGTATATCTCATTCCAGTGCCCCACGTGGCACAACTCCTTCTCGTGCCCCATGAGGCACATCTCCACTCTGTGCCCCACGAGACCCATTTCCATCCTCTGCCCCACGAGGCGCATCTCCTTCATGTGCCCCACGCAGCACCTTTCCCTTCTGCGCACCCTCCTCTTTGGCTCCTCGCGGCCCGCTTTTTCCCTTCTCTCCTCCGGCCCCACTAGATTCTCTTCCTCTCACAGGGCACCGCGCCCTCCTTCTTCTCCAAGTCCCTCCGGCCCCACTGGAGTCTCCAAAGCCTTCCCGCAATTCTCTCCTGGCCATTTTCAATCAGGGCATCTGACCTTTCTCTCACTATTTTCGGGGCTTCAGTCCCCATGAAACCCTTTAATTTCTGAATAAAATTGTAAATTCTTCTAGACCTCTGAGTCTCGCCCCAGCGCAGGACATTCATCCTTCCTTTATCTTCCAAACTCTTACTATATTTATCATTGTCAAAAATCCATAAAAAGATCGATATTCAACATTGCCACACTATCGCAGTATTTCTGTTATGAAAACTCCGAGCCAAGAGTCCAAAATTCCCTCTCGGGTCATTATGGTTTACCCTTAACATGGGCACTACACACACTCTATGGCACCCTAAGCAGATTGCTCCCGGTAGACACCGTCATTGTCACAGCCACGCCTGAAAGGCACAAGATGTCTGTTTCTCCTCTTACTCGGCTGAAGTATGGGTATTAGAGGTGATCTCGACAAGGCAACCAACCCAAAGCACTCCATCATAAGAGGACGTCTCCAAAATGGGCAAATCAAATGACCAATAAAAACCAAAGTCAAAAGGCATGTCAAGAGCGGAAAAGTCCCCGCAGAGTTCTAAATGGACCTGGTCGTGTGCATGCAAAAATCAAAATCGAATCAAGATAATAGGGCATGGCGAAGAGTAGCAAAGTCCCCGCGGAGATCCAAACAGACCCGGTCGTACGCATGTCCCTACAAAATCAAATTACTCATCAAATTAAGTCCAAAAGCCTCCATGCTTAAATAAGACTAAATCTTCTGACGGCTGTGCCAAAGAAGGAAGTCTAACCCAACTCCTCAATACCCATACCAAGCTTATCTCCAAGTTTTCGTCCATTCTCCTTGCCAGACCTAGTTGCCTTTTCAAGCGTGGCTTTGGTAGTGCACTGTTGACTAAGTGCAATTAGCCTGTGGGCGCCACGTTAAAACACACGCCCTACTCTGGGCATTCCTTAAACGAAACAGGAGGTAACAAAGACCCCTCGCCAGTCAATTTTTATAACTCTAATGCCGCCATGGCATGGCAATGTTCCAAAATTACAAAAAATCAAATATTTCAAAAAAATCCAAAAAAAAAACAAATATTCCCAAAATCCACAAAAACAAATCAAATACTTCCAAAATAAAAAAAATCAAATATTTCCAAAAAATAACAAATATCGAATACTTTTCAAACCCAACAAAAAAGATTCAAATACTTTTCAAAAATTCATAAAAATTCAAATACTTTCAAAAAAAAATGATGGTGTTGCACATGGCAAGCACATTGCATCCACTCTGCGTCAGATCGATGCAATTCTTCCCCTTCATTGGTTTCTCCCATCTTGAACTCCCAACTCCTTGGCCAAAATGACACTTATCCTCATGATTTCACAAAACAAAACTGTTTCAGCTGCATCTGTTGTTGATGACTTTATGCATGTTCCATGCTATAAATGTTGTTTTCCCATGATATCTGTGTTTTTTTGGCTAATGAGTTTTGAGCCCAAGATTCGAGTTACCTCATCTGGCGCTACATCAATCTATAGCTGCTACCCCCACCATCAAGTTATCTATATATTATACACGTAGAGCACACCAAGGACCTTGTGGCTTTGAGGAATCTTGGATTTGAGTTCCCCTTTAACAAAAATAGTGATTATCCTAGAGGATCCTTAGCCACACGGATAGGCCGTTACGCTTGGCACCTGAGGATGACAGACACATGCATACCCCCCGGTCCTGACTCAACGCCATCGTAACAATATTATCCTTGGTTATTGTCTACTCCTTTTAACCTATTTTTCTTTTAGCCCAACATACATACATATTAAAATCACAGTGGAAATCCACTCTTCCAATGCAATTTAAGAGCTATTCGCTCCAAATTCCAAGCAAGTTGAAATATTCCATTCCGGGTCAAGTACCCAACCCCCTTTGTTGTTGCCTCCGGGCTGATTTCCTTAAAGAACCTTTGTTTGGATTATCCCTCCACATTCGTCTTTACTCCTTTACATCCACCTGCGGCCGTGGCAGACGCCCCCAATGGTGCTACCTAACGGATCGTGTCCTTAGGTACTTCCCCTTCTTTGGAAGATGATCTCTCCCATTAATCCACCTGAGGCAGTGGCAGACGCCCCCGATGGTGCAACCGAACGGATCTTGTCCTTAGGTACTTCCTCGTCACTGGAAGTTGATCTCTCCTTTGTGCCCCACGTGGCACTTTCCTTCGTGTGCCACGTACACACCTCCTGTTGTGCCCCTCGTGTGCACACTTTACTTTAATCCAATCCAAGCATTTGTTTCTTTAGGTCTTCTTCCTTGTGGTGACTTCCTTAGGTGCTGGTGAAAGACTCTTATCAGGTGGCAGTCACCTAATGATTATGCGTGTCTATTTTTCACCTTGGCTTCTACTTTTCGGTCCACCCCGCTTCACTCCACTTCGCTACACTTCATTTCTTTCATTCCATTTCACTCCATTGCACTACACTTTGTGTCCCTCCGCTTTGCTCCCCTGCAAAGCAGACGCTAAGGCGTGCCATCTGTAGACAAGTAATTTTGACTCCACCGTGGGCAAGTTTCATGTTGCACCATAATGCCACAAATGGCCCTTATTTTGCCTTGCAAGAGTGTTTTCCTAATACTTCTGGATCTCACCCATCCTTCCCCGGTGCTTCCTCTTCATTTCTGAGGCTGGCCGGAGGTCGTGGGCACTATTTGCAAGTCGCGACATGTGACGGCCTTGGATATTTATGCCCATTAACGCTCCATATCCAGATCCGCCTCCCGCGAACGGACCGAAGTCTCGCAAGGGATAGCTCACCCAAGTGTCCAGCAGTAAGAATATAAAAGACAACTACACAGTATAAGACACAAGAAAGTACATGTGCTCATACATGCATATAACAATTTACAACTGTCCCATTACATTATTACATGTCCAATTAAAAAGTACAACTACCTAGGGCATACACCGAGGGAGCACAAGCTAACACAACACTAACTACTACACAACTGCTGGTGGTACAAGTCTGACACAACGTCGCTGCAAGCCAAACACTCGGCAAGCCCTGAAAAGAACTGTAGGGGAGTGAGCCTCAACAAGTCACAGGCTCAGTAGGGGCCACCCAAAAACCACAACAACTAAACAGAAGAGACCTCAACCTTAAAGGGTCTCACTGGCCACACATGTAGACAAATCATTTCATGCTCACAACAATTGGATTTGAACTGCAATTAAATATAAACACAATAACTATTCACAACTGCAAAAAGTAGGAGGGAGCAACAGGACTAGCTCCACACCACTAGTTCATTCAACAACAGTAACGCCTAGGCCTCAAGCCTCATAGGCAAACCATAGTCTCAACCAATCATTTAAGCTATAAGCCGCACAAGCAAATCACTGCCTATGCTATAAGCTTCACAGGCAAATCTCAAGTACGTGGGTAACAGGACTGCTAACCAAAAGCTGGCCCTTTATATCCAAACCATAATATGTTGGAAGTAACACACAGAATAGCAGAGTTGGCTACAATGGCCAATCCTTTATACACGAAAACCATACACGGAAGCTTACTTGAGAAAGGGTAAGGCACATTGATTGAAAGGTCACACCTCACGACCTCCACGAAACATAGTTCCACGTCAACACCAGAACAGACTGGTACACGACGTACCACCACAAACCATTACCCACATAGGGTACATGTACCTATTACCAATAGTACCAGCACGGAAACCACAAGTAAACCAGTGTCGTAACATGGCACACCATAGCAAGCTAAACCACATTTGGTTTGTCATCATTTACCAACCATAACCAAAACTGTGCCACCACTCAGCCACACCACAAGCCACAACTGTAGTCACAATTGTGCCAACACCAGGGCACATCTCGAATGAGTCAAACCTCGACTATGAGTCACAAACTCACGAACCACAGCCAGTGGCAAAGCACGAGTCAGAAAGGAAGGACGCCACCACACGGGAATGGGCTACTGGCTAATCAGGCCAGTATCCAACCCGGACAACACAACACAAGAACAACCTCTCAGTCTCGTAGTCACGGACTAAAGGTTCAACTGCCGCTCCACGAGAACAAGTCAAACAACTGTGGAGACCAACCAACACCACACCTGCAGACACACAGCTGCAGGTCCATGCCTGGCACCTCTAGGGTCTCTGACCAGAGCGCCCTAAAGTGAGGCACTGCAAAACAGGACTAGCTGGGGACCAGTGTCGACTATTGGCGTCCGTACCCCCAACTACGAGCGCGCTACAAGCGACTGCACATCCACAAACACAAGCCGCTGCCCTACTGTCGTCTTTCCCTCAACCGGACGTACAACTCAAACACAGGATTGAGGGTGTCCAGGAAGACGAAACAGACCTCGACGGTACCACACTGTACCGGGACAAACCCCGAGCACAACAAACATGTGCCTGGCTCACAAAGAACCTGGGGTACCCGACTAGAGAGGCATTCCGGAATAGGCGTCGGACCACCAAACTAGGCAAGCTCAAACCATGATATGTTCATAAACACTTTCTGTTACTGATCACGGTACATATGTTAGGAATAGCTTGTTCAGGTCACCCTCTGACTTACAAGCTAACCTACACAATCACACATATAAACCATATTAATGATAACACCATGGCCTATCATCGGTCACAAAATGACAGTGAAGGTCACACTAAACACAATACACATTATTCACATAATAACCATACTTAAACTTTACTAATCATTCATCCAGAAGAATCTACAAAAGATTCTAAAGGATCGAGGCTAGGTTCAGATATGAACCTCATCGCCAAAATACCACAAACTAATCATAATAATTAAGATACAATAAGCATAATAACGTATGATATGCCATGCACACACCAACCATATGCACGACACCAAAACCACGTAATATTACACATAAATCTTGTGCGCTAGGATGTAGTGAATCCCACGCACACACGTAAAGAACTAGTAAACTACATAGCCGGTAAGCTGGCCTCAAAAGCCCTGTGCTCTAGGAGCACCACAGGTGTTATCACACCGCTCAGTATCGATAAACACGTTGCATCGCAATACTTGTAACAAGAACATCATGAAACACACTATGCTGATACATGCACAGGTTGGCGGCAACATCGATTGCCGTCCATAGGATATAGACGACAGTATTTCTTGCTGTCAATACTAAGTAAGCGGCCACCACCTAGCCGTTTACTCAAAATCAACGGCTAGAAACCTAGCCGTTAATCTCCCAATGAAGAACTCAGCATCAACCGATGTTGACGTCGAGATCTTCAATACTCAACACACACAAGACGCACTGAACGGCCCCAGGCCGATCACACGGGCAATCTAGACCTATAAACAACAGAAAAACGAGGGGAAACACTTTCCCTTACATCTATATACTATAATCAAACCGGAAAAGCAAGATCCAACACTTGGATTGATCAAACCACCCAATCTCCGGGCATGGTAAACCTTTTTCCGAAAACACGATTAACAAGAAATCTATGCTAATGGAGCATGACAAGTAAAACAGAAGAAATCAAGGGATCCAGTCCCTACCTTTGAAACGCAAATAAACTCCTAAAGAACCTCAAATTGCGCCGAAACCCCAGGAGCTTCCCGCGAACACCGCCCTCCAATCCGTCATTCCCCGCCTGATCTGCCGCTGCTGCGCACATCACGGCCTTCCCACGTGCTCCTGTCGACCTCCGGATGTAGTGAAGGGGCTCAGGGGTACAGGTAGGGGAAAAGGAGGGGAGAAGGTGGGGGAAAGAAGAAGTCTCAGGTTGCCCCTAAAAACACAGGCGCCTCAGGTTAACATCAACCTCTGCGCCGCTAACCAAACCGTCACAACTAGGCGTCCACATTGCTCGCCGCCAAGTTCATGCAATAGAACCCACTAGAACGAACGATAGACGTCCACATCGATGGACGCCAAGAACATGTTAACGGCAACACCATTGCCGCCAACACACAGTAGACGTCACAAACCTAGACACCAACCCACTGTTGATGTCCAGCGCACTGAACACCAACACAGATCCATAACCAACCCTGGTAAGGATCCACTAAGAAACACACAACAAAAGTCGCACTGGTCAAGGTGTGACCACCCCATGCGCTAAACCGAGGATCCACGAAGATCCGAAAAATGCGCGACGTTACATTACTATCACCTAAAAAGAAATGTCGTCCTCGACATTCAACATAAACCACGACATGCCGGATTATTACCTAAAAAAAAAAACAAATCGTATACAGAACAAGAAGGATACTCTTTCTCTGTATCAGCCTTTCAATTGATCTGCGTTAACTGACTCATCTATCGAATTCCATCCTTGCTTTGCTCTTTTATTTTCTTTCAATTCATTTCACAATTATTCTATTTTATCGATTCCATTACCTTTCCTTACCTTTCAATTGTAGGCGATTCTACCTTGCCAATGGCACTTTATCTCCTTAGACTGAACCTACTTTCACATTTTCTGGGCTGTGTTTGCAACATTTCTTTCCGGGCCATTTCTTTCTGCTCAAATCCTTTCATTTTATTCCACTACCTTTGGATGTTCTTTCGTGCTAAACCTTGCTTAATTTCTCGAATTTCTTAATGCCATTCCATTACTCACTTTGTCATTGCTAGCCATTATCCTGCTTATCATTATTAACTACTACCTTATTTATCCATTCTCATATTTTCAGTTTTCTGATCTGTGGTTGTAGACCCACCACGCTTCCGCTGTGCTACTCTGATCCTGCTGAATATCTGACAGAATATTTCATACATTCTGCTTCTACTATTATGCACAATTGCTACACACTTTCATAATTGCTTTGATTCCAGCTATATTCATTACAGATTGCTTTACATGCTCAATCAATATTGGAAAACAATATCAAAATTTCCAAACTACTTTTTCCAATGCTTCAATTCTAATTGTACCACACCTTTTAAAAATATGAATTCTACCATACCATTACATTACTAACATACTTTATTTTTCATATTCCTTTTTAACTTCAATTTACATTCTCTAGCTAACTAACCACATTATTTCCATCATCTCTCAAAACATCTGCTTTCATTACTGTAACACTTTCTTTTTGGGGAAGAATTAAACTGCTCAGCTAACTTTACATGCATTAAACTTTATTTCAATCGGGTGCCATCTGACTTTAAGCCATTCACTGATTAATTGATTACATTCTCTCCGTTTTGTACTTGCCACTTTCAATTTCTATTTAGCCATACAAACTCTTATTGATCACTTTCTTGATCTTTCAGTTATATCTGTTTCACAATCTATCATACTCTTTCTTTTTCCAGATTCATAATCTGCCAACTGTATTAAACAAAAGATCTTCTCTGTAAACATTCTTCTCAATTATTGTGCTGCCTAGCTGTTCATCTTGTACCACTCATACTGCTATTGCTGTTGTCACACAAGTATTCTTTATTCACAACTGCCAAGGCCATAGTCTGGAGCCAATCTCGTTAAATACAATAGCCTACTCCGCCTGATTCTCTATTTCACTTAACCTGGCACCACTTAACTATTTTTTAATTAATCTGCTTCTTTCTATTCTGATTCACATAATTCTTATTTTATTCCGTACAGCCTCAATCTCTTTTAAACACAAACTTCACCTCTTCTCTTCTCGAATTATACTCAGTTATTAAACAACAATAACCTTATCTGTAACACTGCATCCGACTCTATATAATTCTCATAAACTTGAAGGATCGAATATGTGATGTAAAAGATCTAGAAGGGGGGGGGGTTGAATAGATGTAGGCCAACTATTGCGGAAGCTTAGCCAATTTTAAAAACAATGCATAGAATCAGAGGCAATTTGAAAGAGCAATTTAGATCTGATGAGTGATTGTGTGAATTAGATGATTGAAGTGTGGAACAAGTTGATTAAAGGTGAATTTGAAAAACCTATGCATACATCTAGCGCAATGTGAATTTAAGTGACACAGAAACCACTGCACAGAGTAATTTAGGTGGTTCGGAAATCACACCATGTGATTCCTACATCCACCCTCACACAGTGAGGATCCCTATCAACTTGGTTACACACACACTGGAGCCTGACAACTCCACCACAAAGAGTTCTACAACTCAACACAACACCTAGAGCAAGACTACTCTAGACACTTGAGCACAATTGCTCAACCAAACTTGACTGCGATGACTCAACACTGAGCTAACAGGCTCACAAACCACTGAGTACAACGACTCACAAACACTTTGCTAGACAACAATAAAAGATCCAGATCCTCTAACTAAGATCTGATCTCAAAAGGCTCATTCAAGAGAATTGATGCAATAGACACTGCACAATCTATAGAACAACCGTGAAGACATAAGGGAGAAATGAGAAATTGATTGAAATATCCTTGTTCCTCAGAAGACTCCCTTGTAGATGTTGAATTGTGAAGGGACTTGATCACTTGAAGTCCCTGGGCGATGCTCTGTAATTTGATCTTTAGGATCTTCCTCGAATTCTTCACAAAAGACTGCTTCTACTTGATCGGCACCTTGGATGTTGATCCTACTGCTCCATCTTGGATCAGATCTTCCTTCTTGTGCTTGGAGATGTGGGAATTGGGTTGAAGAAGCACAAGGGGAGCAAGAACAGGGAGGAGAGCTCTCACTGCCGCCAAAAGGATTTCTGGAAGGCTCTTAGAGGCTCTCTTGGGTTTGGATGGCCAATTAGGAGAGTATTTATACCTAAAATGTCCAAAAGTACCATTGGGGGTCGTGGGCACATGATCCAAGGCCGATCCACCAAATCTCTAGGGTGCCACGTGTCCAGGAGAAACTATAAGTCACAAACTTTCCAGAGTGTGTCGACCGAACTTGGTCTAGTGTCGACACACTGTCCCAGACTGGCAGAAAAACTTTCCTGGGAGAGGTCTCTAGTGTCGACACCACTTCATCTCGTGTCGACACACTGGAGAGAACTGCAAAACAGGCCTTCTGGGAGAGGTCTCTAGTGTCGACACCATCTGGTTTAGTGTCGACACACTATCCAGGCCTGTTGACAGGGCTCACTGAGAACTGGGTCTAGTGTCGACCTTACTTGATCTTGTGTCGACACTACTTGACCATTTCTTCATCTTTTGGCTTAGGGCTTGGAGCATTGTGTCGACACCAATATGGGGTGTGTTGACACTACCCTAGCAAGAAGTGTTGTGTCCCTGAGAAATAAACACATATTTCATTAGTCCAATGTTTTATCATGAAAATAAATGATAAATGTGTTTGAAAACATGCTTTTTGAATATGGTCATTACATGTGTGGTGCATTTAACATGTTCCAATTATTGTGCATTAAAATCACAACTTGTCATCATCAAAATCTGAGGGGAAAAGAATTGTCTTCTCACTCAACCCAACAATCTCCCCCTTTTTGATGATATCAACATTAAGTTCATATGAAAATTCGAAGTTTCAATGAAATGTGATTTTAAGCTTTTTATTTACATAATCACTTAATTTGAAAAGCATTGATAGACACTGAGCTATGATTCATTTCCTTTTTATTCACACTTGTCAAAGACTATTGAACATATTTTAGTAACATTTGAAATTTGCACACATGAGAAACACAATGTTACTAGTGATGAGCTATTTTCACAAATGGCCAAGCAGCTTGACAAGCATCCATTCATTCACATTCACATTCATGACATTCATTCAAAACTCAATCACATTCAAGACAAAGATGTTTCTTTTCATTTCAACCAACAAGTGTCATTCCATTCATAAGGATATGTTCATTACAATCTTTCAAAAAGAAATATTTCAGAAAACTTTCTTTCTTTCTTTACAATCATCCAAGAGAAAAACATCATTCCAAAAGAAGAATTTTCTTGCTTTCTATCTTTCTCCCCCTTTGACATCATCAAAAGAAGATACATCAAGCAGGAGGAGGAGGAGGAATTGGAAGGAGAATGGCTTCGATGGACTTAAGTCTGGATTCCATAGCATGAAGGTTTGTATGAAGTTGCTTCTACATGGTGGATAGTCTAGTGTGAACAATCTCTTCCAGTCGTTGACTATTATTAGACATGGTATACTGAAGTGAGGACAAGTCAACTGAAGAAGGTTGTGCACTAGAAGATGAACTGCCTTGTCCATACTTGTTGATGTTGTTCAGCTCCTTTTTTAGGTCAGTCATTTCACTGTCAATGTGAGCTGACAGATTTTTCATGCTTTTCAGGTCATCAACTAGATAAGCAAAAGATAATCTTTTCTTTGAAATTTGAGTGAGTGTTTCCTTAGTGTTGAACACATCAGCCTGCGAATTTTCCAAAATTCCGTGAAGAATCTTTTCCAACTTATCTTGATGCTCCTTCAGCTCAACAGAAGCATCAACCAAGGTTCCAATCAACCTATTAAATCTTTATGTTGCATGGTCTGAAGCTGCTTTCTGCTCAATGAATTTGGCAGTCATTGTATTCTCAAGCCTTTGTACTTTCAAATTGAAGCTTTTTGACATTTCTTGAACTGTTGAGGTGAAGGCTTCAAACTTCTCATTCAAAACAGAGTACAACTCTGGTGGAACAGAAGGTCCACCAAAGACATTAGAGGATTGAGCTTGAGTTGGAGCTTGAGGGGTGAAGGTAGGTAAATCTATTGAGGGGTGAATAGGTGAAGGGGCTTGAAATGGAGGAATGAGAGGTGCATCCTGGGGTAAATGACTGGCAGTTTCAATTTTAGGCTGATCCTCAGGAGCAAAAGGATGTTCCTCTGGAATGTGAGGCTGGTCCTCATTAGGTTGAGGTTGGTCCTCATTAGCTTAAGGCTGGTCCTCAGGAGGTGCCACTACCTCAGGTGCCTCAACATCTGGTCCCCTTCTGACATGGTCGCCCTCAAGTCTAAATCCTATAAATTTTTGCAGATGTTTGAAGCAATAGATATTTGACTTGGGAATTGTCTTAGATTTTTCATTTTCTAGACACACACCAAAGTGCTCAAAAATAGGAGTGAGATGAGCTGCATAGGGAAGAGATCAATGGAGATCTTTCCTAGTGGTCTAAAAAATTATTTGGTACAAGATCACATGGATGTTGATTTTGAGGTTCTTCTTCATATAGAAAAGCACATATCTTTGGATATCAGTAAGTCTATCCCTGCCACCACCCTGGGGAGTGATAATAGTTGTGAGGATGTGGTGAGTGAGTCTCAACACTGGAGGAAAGTGGTTAGTGTTGAATTTAGTAACATGAGTTTGTTTGGGATCAAACTCATCAGATGGAAGACCAGTCAAAATGGAATATGCTTCATGATGATCAAACTGAAAATTATGATAATTTGTACCCTCATCAGGAACTTTGAACAGTGTAGCAGCCAAAGCTAGGCATGTCTATGTCAACACCTGTAACCACAGACTTTACCCCTCATCAGTGCATTCCAAATTAGAGTAAAATTCTTGGACAAGTCTGGGGTACATGATTCTAAACTCAGATATGAAATGCATCCAAGACTGAAACTTGAAGAATTCTATGACTTTTGGAAATGCAGCAATCAATTCACTGTCTTCCAAGTCCACTGCCCGGGGTTTCAGAATGGTCTTCCCATCAAAGACTAATTTAGAAGGGGTTGCCTCAGATGGATGGGAAGATCCAGATGACGGAGAGGATGACTCCGCAGATGCTTCAGGAGAAGAAACCAGAACTCGTCTCCTAGGGTTTGTAGTCCCCCTACCTCTAACAGAGGGTATCCTACCTCTCTTGGCAGAAGAAGGAGATGCAGAGGAAGCCCTTGCTGCTCTGCAGGGTCATGGCGTCTCTTGCTTCTCTTGTCAGAAGGTGGTGCTTCTTCCACCAGAATGGGCCTTGCGGTTGTCCTGGACCATGCTCCACGGCGAGGGGCTTGCTTGGGGGCCATGGAAGCAAGTAGGAGTGGAAGAGCAGAGGATGGAGACGAAGGAATGAGAGGAAGAAGGACAAGGATGGGTTGGAGGAGGGAAGAAGGTGGAGTGGCTGCCGTTTTCAAAGGTGGGAGGCGACCATGGGGTTGACCTTGCATATAAAAGGGGTTTTGGAGGTGCAATGCCCCGCAGGTACAAGAAGACCCTAACTGGCACCCACAACATGAATCACCCTGGCAGGGGTATGTGTCGACACTAGAAGTGGTTAGTGTCGACCTGTGCTGGAGTGTGTCGACACTAGATGGAGGTAGTGTCGACCTGGCTTGATGAAAAGTTGAGATTTGAGTATGGGAAAATTTTGTGAGCTTTGGGACATCTTTAGAATGATAAACAATGAGTGGAATTAACATTTCAAGGATTTTTAAGAGGCTAAAAAAATTCATTAGTCATATTTTGCAGAAATTCAACACAATTCAAGTTTACACAACATCCAACACGATATGATCATTCAATGACTTGAGCCATTAAAATGATGATTTGAGGGATATAATACATCCAACAATCAACTACAAACTACCATATTCTTCAAATCCAAGAAATAAAAAATGTCTGTTAGATTGAATCAAGTGTGTTGAAAGTAAACAATTTTTTGTAAAAACAACTTGATGATGGATAGGGATGATTCTTTTAAGCAATTCTCCTTTGATAGACAATTTCTTTTTTTTTAAAAAGATCAAACTATCAAATGTGATAAATCTTGTTCACTCAAGAACTAATGCTTTTTACACACCATAGTCCCTGGATACTAAAGATTTACCTATTATCAAGTCTCAAGGGGTAAATGATGACCTTTTGACATGAAAATATACGTTTATCAGACGCCAATATTTCCAGTTACTCAGTCATCATAAAAAAGTATAAAGCAATTTTTGCATGTATTTTTAATTGTAAACCCCTTTGAACAGAGATAACAGTAATGCCTCATGACATACATGGCACTTCATTCTTTGTGAAGGTGTGTAGTTTCTCAGCATATGTGCCATTGCTCTGTTGAATTATCAGTTTGTGGAGAGTTTTGTAAAATTGAAATCATTTATATCCAACATCTGTTGCAAACAAAGAAATTTTTAAATTCAATGTACACATTATCCTTCAGTCTTTGAAAAAGATTTGAATTCTGTAGTTTTGAAGAATATAGATGAGAGTTGACTAAAAAAAATATAGTAGATCACTCAAAGAATCATTTTGAGGTTCTAGACAACTCAGTGATGACATCATGCAAGGAAGTTGATAAAATTCAAGAAGAGTTTTGAATTTTTCAAAAGAAATGAATTGTGAATTCTCTAGCTCCCCATGAGATGAGGATTCCAACCACTTTTCATCAAATAAAGATATGCAAGTATTTTGAAATCAGAAATGATTCTCTTTGAACAACAAAAGCTGCCCTCAACGATTGCATATTCATTTCTTGGTACTTGGAGGAGACATATACTCTTGCATAGTGAAAGTGTCCAGACAAGGAGAACTTGTCCTTCTTCAAATCATCATTTGATATACCAAGAAGTTCAACACAATGTGAGTTGAAGAATTCATTGTCAAAAAGAAATAGAATTTGAATAGAGAGAGATGTGAACAATGTTGCCCAGCTAGCTAGCCCAGAGGGGGGGTGAATGGGTTATTAAAACTTCGATGCTTGATTAAAACCTGTTTACTGAAAGGATTGCACAACTTAATAACAAGGTTAGAGTTAGAGCAAACAAGACAACAAACACACAAAACACAACCACAAGACACAAGGATTTTTCCTGGTTCGGAACTCCTCTCCACAGGAGACCTACGTCCAGTCCCTGAGCAATACCTCAGGATTTTACTACCAAGGGTACAATCCCCCTAAGGATCCTTACACCCAGCCTCAACTGGTCTTCCTTCAGCCTGAAGGGAACAACAACCACCCTGGATACCACCAGGTCTTCCTTCGTCCAGAAGGGAACAACAACCACCCTGGATACCACCAGGTCTTCCTTCGTCCAGAAGGGAACACAAACTAATCAGAAAAGGTTGTGAAAACAGGCTTCAGATTCTAGCTTGACCAGCTACAACCTGAAGCTCTAAGCCCTCGAGAGAGAAAGAGATTTAACAAGGTTTTTCTCTCCAAGGACCACACAGGCTCTTACAAATGAGAAGATTCTTTTGAGCACAGAGAGCTAAGAGCTTGGAACAAGGTTTTGAGTGGAGGCTTCGCTCTTCTTCAAAATTCTAAAAGATTCTGAGAGATGGATTTCTTTCTTCTTGTGAAATCAAGCGATGTTACTCTGTCACCTTGCTCTTTTCCGTCTCGAGTCTTCTATTTAAACTGCTGATTCAAATTCGAACGTTGATATGTCCGTTGTCTCTTATCCTTGTGTACGTTAGACTGGTTACTGAGGAAGCTTCTGATCGTCAGTCTTTTATCCTGGTGTACACGCCAAAGAGATGTCATAGAACCTTGTATCTTGAGTCCAACGTTGTCCAGATGAGTCTTGTCAGATATTCTGTAAGCATATCATCAATAAATAGAAGACAGCTAGGACTGCTGTCTATTGTTAGCTGAGAGGGAACAGATATTGCAATATATAGCAAAGCTCCTTTCTGTCCAAGAAAAGTACGTAGACAGAGTAGCATAGAAATGGAAGATATTGTCTGCATGCATGGGAGATACGATCGGAGAGCATTTAATGCATAGCAGTCAACTGACAAGATATGACTTTGACTTTTCAACGCTATTAAAAAGGCATTATACTGATGCATCAAGAAATTCGATAAAAAGAATCTTGCTGACTTCATAACTTATGAAATCGTTATGAATTATAGCAAGTCGTTATGAACTGTAAAGAAATCGTTGTGATAACTTATGAAGCCGTTACAACAGGCAAGTCGTTGTGAGTTCTAAAGAAGTCGTTGCAAGAAATCGTTATGACCGATAAAGAAGTCGTTACGCGAAATCGTTATGACTAATAAAGAAGTCGTTGCGCGAAATCGTTATGACTAACAAAGAAGTCGTTGCGCGAAATCGTTATGACTAATAAAGAGTCGTTGCGCGAAATCGTTATGACTAACAAAGAAGTCGTTGCGCGAAATCGTTATGACTAATAAAGAAGTCGTTGCGCGAAATCGTTATGATTAATAAAGAAGTCGTTGCGCGAAATCGTTATGACTAACAAAGAAGTCGTTGCGCGTTCTAAAGAAATCGTTGCGAGGTCTAAAGAAGTCGTTACGACTAGAGAGTCGTTGCGAGTTCTAAAGAAATCGTTACGAGGTCTAAAGAAGTCGTTACGGCTAGAGAGTCGTTGCGAGTTCTAAAGAAATCGTTACGAGGTCTAAAGAAGTCGTTACGACTAGAGAGTCGTTGCGAGTTCTAAAGAAATCGTTACGAGATCTAAAGAAGTCGTTACGGCTAGAGAGTCGTTGCGAGTTCTAAAGAAATCGTTACGAGATCTAAAGAAGTCGTTACGGCTAGAGAGTCGTTGCGAGTTCTAAAGAAATCGTTACGGTAACGATTTGAGTGTTCCGGTCAAAGAGGAAGTCGTTCTGCTTTATCAAAGAAGTCGTTACAGGGACTTGGATAGAAATGATGAGACTTACCAGATTGTCTTGATCTTTCATTTTTCTTTTGCTTCCTGTTCTCAAGGCTCATGAAATCCATTAGTGTTATTTTGTTAATCATCAAAATTAATATATAAATAAATGAAAATATTTATTATGGGGACAGTTTGGTCATCAATCTCCCCCTTTTTGATGATGACAAAATATACTAAACATCAGACAAAAATGAAATATGTTTTTCAGATTTACGTTAGTTGTCTCCCCCATTTTGTCATTAGGCAAAAAGATAAGCTGAGACAAAGAAGAGAGAAAGATTTGTATTAAGAGAGAGAAAGATAATACATAGGAGATAACAATGAGGCATGCTGTGAGATGACAGCCCATGCCTTGATCTCAAGATCCTCAAAAACTTTCAGAAAAACGCCAAAGGTAACTGAGAAGGAGGGTCCCATGGAAGGGATGTTCCTCTGAAGGTAGAGTTGCCTTTGCTGCTCTATGAACTCTCCATACTGAGTTTTGTCCAAAATGAATCTGAAGTAGGTACTCTTCCAAAACTGGCCCTATGGAGAAATCTGTCCAAGGAAACTGGATAGTGAAGTTGTTGATTTAACAGATCCTGCTTTAAGGCATAGAAGGCAGAATATCTAGCTGCCCATACAGCATAGAGCTCTGGTATGGGTGCGATGGAATTGAGATCCATAAAGGCTTCTGCAGAAAGAGCAGGCTTCCTCCGACTGACCAGATCTTGATTGATAGCTTCCAATTGCTGATAAGATGCCCGATAGAGAAGCTCCCATTCTGAGGAGGTGAGTCGTTCACACTCAGAAATGAGTGGAGCTAAGGTCTGAGAAGATATGCGGCCAGAGTGATATTCTCTGAAGATGAACCGCAGAAATGAGGGTGATCGGCCCTGCTTGGCTGACATCCGGCCCAGCTGCCTTGCAAACATATCTAGAGCCTGAGATCCAGCATCTGAATTAAGCACTAAGAGTGCAGCTTCGGCAGAAGCACTGGAAAATCAACTTTGAAGGAGACAAAGTCTACTGAAAGAGGCAGGTTGATTGGGTTTTCTGATTGCAGCACAGTAATCTTCGAGTTGAACTGGCAAATTGAACTTCTGGAATCTTGTTCAAATAACAGAAGTCACTGTACAACTGAAAAGCTCTGGCAATTCGAATTTCCTTCAAATGAAGGATCCCCAAGAGTTCTTGTGCTGGAAGATGAACCACTCAGAGAAGGTGAGTGGGTGATCTCTGAGAGAGAGGATTCGGCCCTTGCAGTCAGGTATTTTGAGTACTGAGCCTTGTTCCCTTTGATGGCTGCCCACTGATCTTCAGTCTTGAACTCAGTGCCCTCAAAGATTTTGGATTTGAAAGGTTGAGATATCTGAGTAAAAGGAAGAACAATGGCCAGGTGTTCGGAGAGGTTGAGAAAAGGAATACCATAAATGGTAGAAAGAATGCATTTCTGGAGGTATTCTCTGTAGATAGGTCTTCTCTTAGGATCAAGGGTAAGAGAGTACCATAAAGGAGGGTAGAGAGAAGCAGAAGGAGTGCTTAGAGAGGAAGAGGTTTTTCTCTTTTTCAGGACAGGACTAGGAGGGTCAGTCCTGTGAATGTGAGAGGCTGTGGAAAGAATGGTGAGGAGAGTGTTCCTTTCAAAAGGTCTGGAACATTGGTGTCAAAAATACCAAGAGGCAGAGGTTTCATGGAGGAAAGGTAACAGAATTAGGAGGAGTAGGAGGATAGAAAAGGTGTTTAGGATTAAAGGAAGAGGTTGGTTGAGGATGAGATGATTGAGTTTGAATAGGAGAAGGTTGAGGAGTTAATGAGGATGAAGCTGAGATGAGAGCTGGAGCAGGTGAGAAGGAAGGTTGAGAGGAAGTAGAGGATGAAGAAGGTTGGGTGCGAGGCATGGGATGTTTTATGGTTGGTGGAGCAGGAGGTGCAGTAGGAGGAGATGAAGGTGTGGAGAGGGTTGGAGTGGCAAGAGATGAAGAATCAGGGGCCTTGGAGACAGACACTGGCTCTTTTCCTTTGCCTGACTTTCTCTGACTGCAGGAGAGGGTCCTGAAGACCCTGAGGCTGCCACTGGTCCGGGTGACCCTACAACTGATGGCCCTGATGGCCCTGACCCTTGAGCTGGCGGCCCTGTTGGCCCTGAGACTTCTGCTGGAGGCCCTGGTGGCCTAGGAACTTCAGCTGGAGGCCCTGGTGGCCTAGGAACTTCAGCTGGACTGCTCTGAGTAGGTGCAGGAGGGACACCACTAGACTTTGAAAACTGCCAGCAAATTCTTCATATCAGACATTTCCTTATTGAAATACCTCATTGCATTTCTTATTGAGGATACGTCTGAGGAGGTTGACACTTGATTTGAAACAATTCCTTGAATACCATTCTGAACTGATGCAGGATCTCTCCTTGGGCTTTTAGCAAGGCCATAACATGCTTCAACTTTATTTTCCTATGGCCCTTCCTTGACCTCCTGTGAACAATCTTTTCTGCTTACTTGGCTGAGAGACAGGCTCCTCAAGATTTATGGTGCACTTGGGCCTTCACTAGCATCAACCAAGGCTGGACCTGAAGTTTCCTGAGTAGGTGCAGCTTGCTCAGAGAAGGCTTCATTCTCTGGCTTTTCACTCTCAGCATGCTCCCCTGAATGGGAGCAGGGACTTCAATATTTTCTTGCTCCCCCTGAGCAGGAGCTTCTTCCAATGGAGCTTCGGAGTGGCATCCCACAGCTGACTCATCTTGTTCTTGCTCTGCTGGACTTGCTGCTGCTTGCTCTACTTCTACTGCTTCTGGAATATCTGCAATAACTGCTTCTCCTTCAGCCACAGAGGATTTCGACCAAACTCCTTCTTGCACTGAAAAGCCACTTTTCTTCAGGTTTCTGGACCTTATAGACTGGCCCATCTTTTCAGCTACCGCACCTGACAGATCTACTCCAAAGTGCTTGAAAATCTTGGTCAGAAGATGGGCATATGGAAGGGAAACATTCAACTTGCTCTTTGTTTCCCATAACTGAGCATGTGCAAACTTCATTCGCTCAATCATCACTGCGGCCAGGTTTATCTCTTTGTTCTGGATTGCCCAGAACATTATGTCCGAATCTGCCCTAGTGCATGAGGAAAAGGTAGCACTACGGGGAACTAAGATTTGGCAGACTATAAAGTGCAGCAACCGGTTGAACGCGGACATCTGATTATATCAAGCTTCCCATCCTTCAACTTAAATCCTGGACCGATAATCCCGAGACCTTTGACTTCATCATTCACAGAGTGAATGCCACTAAATCCCGAGGTCTTTACTCCAAACAGATCACGCAAAGCTCAGGGTTATTCTGATTTGGATACCCTTGACAGAGGAAACAGGGATCCATCTGCTTCTGACTTCAGACAGATGTAGAAGGCTTTTACCAAATCCGGGTAGCTTACCTCACTGAATGTGACCACATCCATCCACTGCGATCTTCTTATAGTATCAACTAGCCTGGCCATGCCACTCTTCTCAAGATTCTGAACATCCACTGCCTTATTTCCGCAAATCTTTGTCTTCACAAAAGTAAATCTTTCTTGCTCCTTTGGGGATAAATACTCAGCACTGTAGCCCCCAACACTTCCGGAGATCAACGGAGCGGCCATGGGTGCAGAGAAAAAAGATTCTGGAAGGGAGGATGATGGAAGGGACGGAAGTTTTCGAAGGAGTTCTTCGCGGGAAGAGAAGAAGGCTTCGAAAGTTGCAGAGAGACGATCCCAAAATCGTTAGGGCATCAGCTTTAGGTGAACAGATAGAGAATAAAAAGGGTAAAGGTGGAAGGCGAATCGATCTCAAAACGGTTTGGATAAATTAATATTACTTTAATGACGGGAGCGCCAAAAGGCGGCAAAGGTAGAAAGCGACAAAAAGGTTTGACAAGTCAAACAACTTTCTACACAGAAGCGGTCAAAGCATATAGATAACCAGAGTTTTGTTTAACTTTAACGGAGAGAGAACTTTTCATTTAATCTGAAAAATTTATATGTCAATAAAATCACAGAAATTCTTTCACAAATTGCACATCCCTAGTTCCCTTCTAAGAGATGTAAATCTCTCTTCAGGTAGGGCTTTTGTGAAGATATCTGCCAATTGACCATTTGTATCTATAAACGAAATTTCTAAATTACCACTAGCTACATGGTCTCGAATAAAATGATATCTTACCTCAATGTGTTTCGTCCTTGAGTGTTGAACTGGATTTTTGGTGAGGTTGATGGCACTAGTATTATCACACAATAGAGGAATTGATTTGATGTGAATGCCGAAATCTTCAAGTTGTTGCTTTATCCAAAGAAGTTGTGTACAGCAACTTCCAGCAGCAACATATTCCGCCTCAGCTGTTGATAGAGCTACTGAATTTTGTTTCTTGGATGTCCATGATATTAAGCATCCTGCAAGAAACTGACAACATCCACTGGTGCTCTTTCTATCTACTTTGCAACCAGCATAATCAGCATCTGAATATCCTATTAGATTTATCTCACAAGATCTAGGATACCAGAGACCTAAATCATGAGTTCTAGCTAAATATCTAAATATTCTTTTTACAGAGATTAAGTGAGACTCTCTAGGGTCTGCCTGATATCTAGCACACATGCATACACTGAACAAAATGTCTGGTCTACTGGCAGTTAAGTAAAGTAATGATCCTATCATACCTCGATAATTCTTTTGATCTACCCTTTTACCTTTTTGATCACTGTCCATTCTGGTTGATGTGCTCATTGGAGTTGATAATGGCTTTGCATCTTCAAATCCAAATTTCTTCAACAGCTCTTTGGTGTACTTTGCTTGACAGATATGAGTGCCATCCTTCCCTTGCTTGATTTGCAATCCAAGGAAGTAGCTTAACTCCCCCATCAAGCTCATTTCGAATTCTCCCTGCATAAGCTTTTCAAAGTACTTGCAAAGAGATTCATCAGTAGATCCAAAAATAATATCATCCACATAGATTTGTACAAGAAGTATATGTTTAACTTTAGATTTTATAAATAATGTACTATCTACTTTACCTCTAGTGAAACCATGATTTAATAAGAAATTACTGAGCCTTTCATACCAGGCTCTAGGAGCTTGCTTTAGACCATATAAGGCTTATGTAGTTTAAATACATGATTTGGAAATTCAGAGTCGTCAAAACCTGGAGGTTGTTCAACATAAACTTCCTCCTTGATGAAACCATTTAAAAAGGCTGATTTGACATCCATTTGAAAAAGTTTTAAATCAAGTGCGGATGCATAAGCAAGTAAAATCCTAATGGCCTCAAGTCTAGCTACAGGTGCATAAGTTTCATCGAAATCTATGCCTTCCTCTTGGGAGTAGCCTTGAGCCACCAATCTGGCTTTGTTCCTTAAGATTATTCCAGACTCATCCAGTTTATTTCTGAACACCCATTTGGTGCCAATAACTGAATGATTGGATGGTCTAGGAACAAGACCATACTTGGTTTCTCTTGAACTGATTTAGTTCATCTTGCATGGCTAGTATCCAAGATTCATCAGATAAAGCTTCATTGACTGTCTTAGGCTCTACTTGAGAAACAAATGCTAAATAGTCGCATGGAATTACATTACCTCTAGTTCTTACCCCTACAGATGGATCACCAATGATGTTTTCAGGAGGGTGATCTTTCTGATGTCTCCATTCCTTTGGAAGATCTTTATGTTGGATTTCTGTTTGCTGCAGTTCTTCCAGAGTTGGATCCTCTTTGTCCTTAATTGAAGTTTTCTTTAATTTTTCGGACAGGACATCTGCATCATCAATGTCACTAATTTCTTCCTTTTTCAAGGAAGGGTTAGATTCATCAAAAATAACATGTACTGATTGTTCAATTAATAAGGAACGTTTATTGAAAACTCTATAACCTTTAGGTTTAGAGGAATACCCCATGAAAATGCCTTCATCTGATTTGGCATCCAACTTACCAATGTCCCTTTTTCCATTGTTATGGATGAAGCAAGGACATCCAAATATTCTGAAATGGCTAATCTTTGGCTTCTTTTCTTTGTAGAGTTCATAAGCAGTCTTTTTCAGAATTGGCCTGATCATCACTCTATTTATGATATAACATGCAGTGTTGATAGCTTCGGCCCAGAAATATCTTGGCAGATCATATTCTGATAACATTGATCTTGCCATATCCAAAAGAGTTCTGTTTTTCCTCTCAGCAATTCCATTCTGTTGAGGTGTCCTTGGAGCTGAGAAGTTGTGCTCAATTCCTTGATCATCACAGAACTTCGCAAACTTTTCATTCTGAAACTCACCACCATGATCTGATCGAATAGAGACAATTGAGAATTTCTGATCTTTCTGAACTTTCTTACTGAAGCTGACAAAATTCTCAAATGTGTCATCTTTGTGCTCTAAAAAGGATACCCAAGTGAATCTTGAATAATCATCAACTATTACAAATCCAAAATTCTTTCCTCCCAAACTGGTAGTCCTCATTGGCCCAAATAAATCCATGTGAAGTAGTTCTAAGGGCTTTGAGGTGGTTACTACAGTCTTTGATTTGAAGGAGCTCTTGGTGTGCTTTCCTCTTGCACAAGGTCTGCAAATGCTATCCAATCTGAAATTTACCTTTGGCAGTCCTTCAACTAGTTTTCTTTTTCTGAGCTTGTTCAGCCCATCCAAGCTGCAGTGGCCCAATCTTCTGTGCCACAACTCAGTTGATTTATCTTTGCTAGCTGCCAAACACACATCTTGATCCTTGAGTTCATCGAGATATAGAACATACAAATTTCTTTCTCTGTAGGCTTCAAATATGACTGCACCATCCTTTAAGATACTGCATTTTGATTCTTGAAACTGAATTTGATGGCCTTTGTCACACAACTGGCTGATGCTGATGAGATTGTGCTTTAACCCTTTGACCAGCATTACATCCTTTATGACTGATTTTCCTTTGATGTTCACAGACCCGCTTCCTATCACAGTCCCTTTTCCATTATCTCCATAGGTGACTGTACCTTCTTCAGCTTGGAGATCAACAAATATCTTCTTGTTGCCTGACATATGCCTTGAGCACCCACTATCCAAATACCATTTGGATGCTCGAGGGTTAACCTGAAATGAGAACATCAAGCTTTAGGTACCCAAATTCTTTTTGGGTCCTGATTGGTTAGTATCATCAACTTTACCTTTTAATATCCATTTTTTATGTCTTGTTGGGCATGTCATTTTAATATGTCCTAACTTGTTGCAGTGACTGCAGCAGGATAACTTAGTTACTTTTTCTATGTATTTGAAATCAGCTTTGTATGCTACATCTTGTTCAGGTACAAATTTTGGTGTTGGATATGTTTTAGGGTATATTATGGTTTCTTCATTATCTGGGGGTGTATATCCTAATCCATTTTTCTTTTTACCCGATCTCCTAGCACCTTTTAATATTAAAGAGTTTTTACCATTGGTAAATTTTTCTAGGGTGCTTGCTAGTGTATTGTTTTCTTCATTTAATTCATTTACAGTTTTTCTTAAATCATCTGAGTTTTCCTGTTTTTCTAGGTCAGTGATTTTTCTGTTCTTGTCTTTTAAATTTTCACATAATAGTTCATTTCTTCTCTTAAGCTCAACTATTTGTTTTTCTAGTTCTTCGTTTTCAGATTTTAAATCTGAGTTGGTATTTTCGAGACATGTGATATTTTTCTTGCTTAGCTTAAGTAGTTTACACACTTCTTTATACTTATTGTAGAGTTCATTAAATGCACTTTCCAAATTATCCGAATCTGAGTCATTACAGGAATCGAAAGAAGAATCAGATGTTACCTTATCCTCGGTATTCGCCATGAGAGCCAAGTTGGCTTCTTCACCTTCACTGCTCGAGCTTGACTCACTATCTGAGTCGCTGCTGTTGTCCCATGCAGCTGCCATGGCTTTCTTTTTGAATCTTCTGAACTTCTTGGAACTGTCCTTCTTCTTGTGATCATTTTTCTTTAACATTGGACAGTCTGCCTTGATATGTCCAGGTTTCTTGCATTCATAGCAAAGTGGCTCATTCCTCTTCTGATCTTTTCCATCTGGTCTCTTGAGATCTTTGTTTTTCTTGAAGTACCTCCTACCAGACTGAAACTTCTTTTTCTTTGCCAAGATTCTCTGCAATCTTCTTGAGAGCATGGCTTCTTCATCATCACTATCTTTGCTATCTTCACTGTTGTCTAAGGATTCTTCTGATGAGTCCCCATTAGCTTTAAGCGCATTTGACTGCTTCTTTCTACTGGAGGATTCTCCTAGTCTTTCCATGTTTATTTCATGGGCCATGAGAGACCCAATGAGTTTTTCTACTGACATTCTCTTAAGATCATTAGCTTCTTCGATAGCTGTGACCTTTGCCGTCCATGAAGATGGCAGGGATCTGAGAATCTTCCTTACCATATCTGCATTTTCATATGACTTTCCTAGACTTGCTAGGCCATTAGTAATGTCAGTAAATCTACTAAACATTTGGGTAATAGACTCACCTGTTTGCATTTGAAATCTTTCATACTGAGTGACAAGAATGTCAATTCTTGTCTCCTTTACTTTGTCTGTACCTTCATATGTGATCTTTAACTTTTCCCACATTTCCATGGAGGATTTGCATGCTGAAACTCTGTTGAACTCTTTCTTGCTTAGAGCACAACATAGAATGCTCTTAGCTTTACAGTTCAAGGAGATTTTCTTTCTATCTTCATCTGTCCATTGTGCTTTCTCATTTGTGACGACCAGATCACCTTCTTCCACTATTGACCAGATTTGATAATCGTGGCCTTGTAGAAAGTATTCCATCCTGGTCTTCCAATACGTATAATCTTCACCATCGAACAAAGGAGGTCTGTTGACAGACTGACCTTCGAAGTGACTTTGGGCTGCCATTGATCTTTGCTCTTCAGATCGTTGGATCTTCTTCTTTGTCGAAGAGACGGGCTCTGATACCACTTGTTGCCCAGCTAGCTAGCCCAGAGGGGGGGTGAATGGGTTATTAAAACTTCGATCTTGATTAAAACCTGTTTACTGAAAAGATTGCACAACTTAATAACAAGGTTAGAGTTAGAGCAAACAAGACAACAATCACACAAAACACAACCACAAGACACAAGGATTTTATCCTGGTTCGGAACTCCTCTCCACAGGAGACCTACGTCCAGTCCCTGAGCAATACCTCAGGATTTTACTAGCAAGGGTACAATCCCCCTTAAGGATCCTTACACCCAGCCTCAACTGGTCTTCCTTCAGCCTGAAGGGAACAACAACCACCCTGGATACCACCAGGTCTTCCTTCGTCCAGAAGGGAACAATAACCACCCTGGATACCACCAGGTCTTCCTTCGTCCAGAAGGGAACACAAACTAATCAGAAAAAGGTTGTGAAAACAGGCTTCAGATTCTAGCTTGACCAGCTACAACCTGAAGCTCCTAAGCCCTCGAGAGAGAAAGAGATTTAACAAGGTTTTTCTCTCCAAGGACCACACAGGCTCTTACAAATGAGAAGATTCTTTTTGGAGCACAGAGAGCTAAGAGCTTAGAACAAGGTTTTGAGTGGAGGCTTCGCTCTTCTTCAAAGTTCTAAAGATTCTAAGAGATGGATTTCTTTCTTCTTCTGAAATCAAGCGATGTTGCTCTGTCTGTTGCTCTTTTCCGTCTCGAGTCTTCTATTTAAACTGCTGATTCAAATTCGAACGTTGATATGTCCGTTGTCTCTTATCCTTGTGTACGTTAGACTGGTTACTGAGGAAGCTTCTGATCGTCAGTCTTTTATCCTGGTGTACACGCCAAAGAGATGTCATAGAACTTTGTATCTTGTGTCCAACGTTGTCCAGATGAGTCTTGTCAGATATCTGTAAGCATATCATCAATAAATAGAAGACAGCTAGGACTGCTGTCTATTGTTAGCTGAGAGGGAACAGATATTGCAGTATATAGCAAAGCTCCTTTCTGTCCAAGAAAAGTACGTAGACAGAGTAGCATAGAAATGGAAGATATTGTCTGCATGCATGGGAGATACGATCGGAGAGCATTTAATGCATAGCAGTCAATGGACAAGATATGACTTTGACTTTTCAACGCTATTAAAAAGCATTATACTGATGCATCAAGGAATTCGATAAAAAGAATCTTGCTGACTTCATAACTTATGAAATCGTTATGAATTATAGCAAGTCGTTATGAACTGTAAAGAAATCGTTGTGATAACTTATGAAGCCGTTACAACAGGCAAGTCGTTGTGAGTTCTAAAGAAGTCGTTGCAAGAAATCGTTATGACCGATAAAGAAGTCGTTACGCGAAATCGTTATGACTAATAAAGAAGTCGTTGCGCGAAATCGTTATGACTAACAAAGAAGTCGTTGCGCGAAATCGTTATGACTAATAAAGAAGTCGTTGCGCGAAATCGTTATGACTAACAAAGAAGTCGTTGCGCGAAATCGTTATGACTAATAAAGAAGTCGTTGCGCGAAATCGTTATGATTAATAAAGAAGTCGTTGCGCGAAATCGTTATGACTAACAAAGAAGTCGTTGCGCGTTCTAAAGAAATCGTTACGAGGTCTAAAGAAGTCGTTACGGCTAGAGAGTCGTTGCGAGTTCTAAAGAAATCGTTACGAGGTCTAAAGAAGTCGTTACGGCTAGAGAGTCGTTGCGAGTTCTAAAGAAATCGTTACGAGGTCTAAAGAAGTCGTTACGACTAGAGAGTCGTTGCGAGTTCTAAAGAAATCGTTACGAGATCTAAAGAAGTCGTTACGGCTAGAGAGTCGTTGCGAGTTCTAAGAAATCGTTACGAGATCTAAAGAAGTCGTTACGGCTAGAGAGTCGTTGCGAGTTCTAAAGAAATCGTTACGGTAACGATTTGAGTGTTCCGGTCAAAGAGGAAGTCGTTCTGCTTTATCAAAGAAGTCGTTACAGGGACTTGGATAGAAATGATGAGACTTACCAGATTGTCTTGATCTTTCATTTTTCTTTTGCTTCCTGTTCTCAAGGCTCATGAAATCCATTAGTGTTATTTTGTTAATCATCAAAATTAATATAAAATAAATGAAAATATTTATTATGGGGACAGTTTGGTCATCAAACAATATGGAATCAAGGAAGCAAAGAAGAAAGATGAAACAATGACCCCCTCAAAATATGCCTAAACCTCAACAACCAAATGAGAGAGATTCAAGAAGATGGACATTTGCAAAGACAAGCTCTCTCCTCAAAGTGAAAATCTACTGTCAGGAAGAGGTTTGGTAAATGTCGGCAATTTGTTTTTCAATTTCAATGAGTGGAGTTCAAAGGATTTCTTTGCTACTTCATCCCTTAAGAAATGATGCCTAATTTCAATCTGTTATTCTGAATGCTGAATTGGGTTTTTAGACAGATTTATGGCACTTGTGTTGTCACAAAGAATGGGAACACAACCTAACTCTTGGTTGTAATCAAGAGTTGATGTTTCACCCAAAGAATTTGAGTGCCACATCTACCAGCTGCAACATACTCAGCCTCTGCAGTTGACAAGCAACTGAATGTTGCTTTTAGAAGCCAAGATTTAGGCACCCACCTAAGTATAAACACAAGCCACTTGTGCTTTTTCTATCTAATTTACATCCAGCATAATCAGCATCACAATAAGCAAACAAATCTAACTTGCAACGAGCAGGATACCAAACTCCAAGATCACATGTTCCAACAAGATACTTGAAAATTCTTTTAACAGCTAACATGTGACTTTCCTTAGGATTTGATTGAAATCTAGCACACAAACACACACTAAACTAAATATCAGGTCTATAAGTTGTAAGATAGAGTAGAGAACCAATCATACTCTGTATGTCTTTGGGTCTACTGACTTACCAAGTGAATCTTCTTCTAGTTTAGCATTAATTGCAATGGGTGTGCTTGAATGCTTGAGGTTCTGAAAGTCAAAACCTTTTAAGAAGTCCTTGACATTTTGTTTGACTTATGAAGATCCCTTCATTTGTTTGGTTAACCTGCAATCCCAAGAAAAACTTTAGTCTCCCATTAAACTCATTTCAAATTCAGTTTTCATTTGATTGCAATTCTGTACACATGCTCTTATTGGATGATCCAAATATTATGTCATCACATAAATTTGGACTGTAATTATTTGATTATTGACAGTTTTGTGAACAATGTTTGATCAACATTTCCTCTAGAATATCCTTTTTCAAACAAAAAGAAACTCAAACGGTCATACCAAGCTCTTGGAGCTTGTTTAAGACCATAGAGAGCCTTATGAAGCTTAAAAATATGGTTATGATGTTTTTCATTTTCAAATCTAGGAGGTTGTTCAACAAAAATATTTTCCTTTATGTATCCATTTAGAAATGCACTTTTGACATCCATTGATAAACATTAAATTTCATGGAGGATGCAAAAGCCAGGAAAATTCTAAAGCTTCTAGTCCAGCTACAGGGGCTAAGATTCTTCAAAGTCAATTCCAAATTCCTGGTTGTACCCCTTTGCAACTAGCCTACCTTTATTTATAATGACTTGACCATTTTCATTCAATTTATTTCTGAAAACCCATCTAGTGCCAATGACTGTTTGGTCACAAGGTCTGGGTACTAATTCCCATACTTGATTTCTTTTCAAATTGATGAAGTTCATCATGCATTGCATTGATCCAATGAGAACTCAACAGAGCTTCATCAATTGACTTGGGTTCAATTTGGGAAATTAGAGCTAATGGGTCTTCTTCAATAACATTCAGTAATGATGATCTAGTCCTTACCCTATTGAAGAGACGTGATTTAAGTGTGCCTCCCAAGAGGTATTGTCCCCATGCTTAGGGTTTTGTCCTTTAAAAGGGCCCTCTTGGGAGAAGAGGTGAGGCTCTTGCTGATAAGCACACACTTGTTCTCACTATCGTTCAATGTGGGACTAAAGAATACCTCTACACAGCCCTCCAGTGAGGATAAGGGTGTGCGGGTCTCTTGAAGATGAGACGCTCGGGTAGGGCGCATGGCCTCTCGTTCGTTCCCAGAGACGGCGCCAAAAGTGTGCAGGCCTTTGCTTGCTTGGGCCGGAGCCTGGTGGGCCTACACTTGAAGGAAAAGGGAGAACGCTGATGGCGGACGAAGATCCTGCAAAACCAGGAACGATCAGGGTGGCCCGGTGAAGACCGGGGAAAACCCTCCGATGCCTAAGTCAGTGAGAGGCTTGAAAGGCAGGGAGTTTTCGTGTGTAAGAGTGAGAGAGAATATGTCCCTTTGCATGGTCCTTTACATGTACTTTTATATGCATGGGTGCTGAGGCAGACGTGTGTAACGTTGATAGATCGTGCCTGGAAAGGTGCCTTGATGGGCGTGCATAACGGGAGGAGTTATGCGTTCAGATGCCCGTTGGGATGCTAGGCAGTTAACGCGCCCCTTGATGGTGCGGTGCATGGCCCGCGACGGTTATAACCGGCGTGCGGACACGAGGAGTTGCTCGGCAACCTCTGGCCAAGATTACCGAGCAGGTGACCCGCTTGGGGGGTCAAATGTGCTGTTCGGTAGCATCTGTAGTTGTTCTATGTAAAAGGACCGGTGACCTGTTCGGAAACACACTGCTGAGGAGCTTGGCGAAGCCCGATCATGGGGGTTACGCCGTGGAGGCCTCTGAACGGCCCCTATAAGGGCGTGGCCCCCTGAGAAGGGGCCACGTCCGTTGACGGGACATGAGAGGGTCGTAACGGGCCATAATGGACCTAGATTGCCAGATTTGGCCACCATACTTGCCCCCCACCCCCTCGAGTGGCTTGGTGGCACGAGCACTTCGAGGGCATCGCTTTCACATTTAATGCGATGGCCCATTGCTGGGAGCCATGTGGTGCCGTCTCCAGAGCCTCGTCGAATGGCTAACCCATCATGATGGGTGCGAGGTCGTGTACAGCCAGGAGCATCGCGCTTTGCGTTCGAACGGCCGCCATCGGTGCAATCGAGGAGGAATTTTCAAAAATTGGAAGGGGAGGCGTTTTGGGGCCCGCTTCGAATTTTGTGCCTCTCCTTCTTTATAAGGAAAGGAGGGGGCGAAGGTGGGAGCCACGCCTTCGAAAACCCTTCCAGCATCCAGCCTTCGAGCTTTCTTGCCTCCCAAGCTTCCTTCCTCCTTCGTCTTCTCTTGAACCCGCTTCTTTCTGTCTTCTCGGCGATGGCGGACAGAGGGAAGACCATAGCAGCCATCGTGGCAAGTGAAGTGACGGGGCAGCTTCGCAAGGCCGAAGCTATGCCATTTTGAAGGCCTCAGGGAGAGGTTTCGCATCGGTGAAGAGTACGAGGTCATCGACGCGAGGAAAGGGGAGCAGTGCACTACACGAGGTTTGGCCTGACCCTCTCCGTCGACATAATGGAGGCTGGATTTCGCCTGTCGCTGTCGAAAACGGCGAAGGCGTTGCTAAATTGGTGGGGGATCTCTCCCATCCAGTAAACCCCGAACAGCTAGAGGTACATTTGTATCTTCAGGGTGATTTGCGAACTGAAGGGGATCCGGGGGTCGTCAGGCGTCTTCAATTCGCACTTCAAGCTATCGGCCTCGCGGTCCTCAGGGTTGCTTACGTACTACATCAAGCATCAGACACTGTGGATGAACATCCAACTGTCCAGCCGATATTCGAACAACAACGGTTGGTCAGGGAGGCTGTTCTTCGTTCGTCGTTGGAGCGACGGCGAGTGGGGGTTCCCGACCACGATCCAGAAGGCCAAAAAGGATATCTGGCCAAATCTGATCCAGGACGAGGAGCAAGCCTCAGGCCGCCTGCTTAGGACAGGCGTGAGGAATGGCGACGGTATCTGATGGAGTTTACCCTCGTCAAGCACAGGCTCAGAAAGCCATGGAGTAAGTGCCTTTCTTTCTGTTGCTCTGACATTGTGATTATACTTCTTCTTAACCTGTGCTTTTTGGTTTTTGCAGCTGCTGAGGAAATGGCTGTCGGTCGGAACCTGGAGGCCAACGAGGATTTTGCGGAGAAGATCCCGATCAGGCATCGAATCATCTTTGAGGGCGACGATACAACCACGATCGGTGCGCCTTCTGCAGTGAGGGTGGCTACGGCAATGACGACTGCTATCGTGGCCCTGAGCTCCACCAGAGGAGCGCTGACCGTAGCCCGGGTCTCGGAGGAAAGACCCGGTAAAATTCGGTTGAAGAAGAAGACCACCTCCGTAAGGGTGGTTGAACCCATGCCTTCTTCCACGGAGGGCGGAAGTGACAGCCGAGCTCCTCCCTTAGGGCGAAAGAAGCCCAGGATGGTGGAAGCTACCGAGGAGGAGGAGGAGGAGGACGGGTCCCGTGCCCGAAAGAAAAGGAAGGCTACCAGGGCCGTTCCTCGCGCTGAAGAGCACGTCGAGGAGGAGGTGGAAGAAGAAGAAGGGGAGGCAGAGACTGAGCAGCCGTTGGTGCGAAGGAGGCACCTGGTGAAGGGGCATCTGAAGCTCCAGTCGTGGAACGGTCGGAAGCCCTCGCCGTGGCAACTACAAAGCCGAGTCTCGTCGAGCTGAGCGATGGATCAGAAGGCCCCTCCAGGGAAGAGGCGAGGGGTTCCACCTGCTCGAGAGGTAGGGCGCTTTCGGACGCTTCCAATACTGATGGTATCTGGCACGGTGCCACCAGTGACACTTCAGAAGCTTCTACCCAGAGGAGCGGAGGAGTTGCAGAGTCCTCTGCTCGGGGGGAGGAGGACCCTCCGTTCGTCGAAGCGCCGGGGGTGGTAGCCACAACAACCGCCATCGCCGAGGAGGTTGACGGGACCCTTGCCCCGAAGAATGCCAGAGCCGACAAGGACACCGACGCGATGGAGGCCTCCGCCACTGGTGAGATGCTAGTGATCAATGAGGTGGTCCTGGTGCCACACACGACCCTATCCGAAGGACAGGAGGTGGTTCCTGCCGCAGGGGCCACTGAGGAAGTGGCCGTAACGACGAGGGCCGTTGAGGAGGTCGTTGCCACAACAGAGGGCGCGGAAGAGGCTGCTATTTCTGCGGGGGCAGGCCTGCCCACCACCGAGGTGGTTTCCAACGTCATTGCAACCACCAGGTAGCTGATGGTGCTGGGGGGGGGGGGGGGGGGGGCAGTGGAGCTGGGTGGCGGTGTTCGGGCCAAAGAGTCCGACGACGATTGGAGGCCTCTTAAGGAAGTGCTACAGAAGAAGCTTCCTGTGGCTCCCTCAGTGGCGGCGTTGTAGGCGGCACTTCTCCGTATAGAAAATGCGCCAAGGGAGTTGCCCGCGAGCCCCACCGCCTCCCATCTTGACCAGCTAGCGAGGTGCCTAGATCTTCTTGCCAAGCGGACTCCGGAGATACCCGAAGGAGGCTACCACCCACAGGGCCAAGAAGATGATGGCGCGGGTAATGACATCGACCTCGAGGCCCTCATGGATGAAGTTTCCAAGTCGTTGGGTGTCCTAAGGGCCCTTGCTGCTCGGGCCCAGAACCAAAAGTACCTTTGGGAGGTGCAAAGAGCTTTTTGCCAGGGCCTTACCACGCAGCATAAGGCCCGCGAGGCGGCGTTGGAGGAGGAGGTGAAAAACCTCAAGACTGCCCTCCAAGTTTCAGAGGTGAACTTGGCCTTGGCCCGGGCCGAAAAGGACGCCCTTGCCAATGTTGTAGCTGATGCGGGGGCCCGCGCTGTTGCAGACTACAAGGCCGGATCAGACTATAAGGAGGATCTGGAGCAGTATGGGGCCCGCTACTACAGAGTGGGTCTGAGAGCCGGGAAGGACTTCGGGGAGCAGCTGTCTTGGGTTGAACGTGCCCGAGAGGCCTTTGAGGCCACTGTTCGGGAGTGCAGGCGTTGCACCAATGATGCCCGTTTGGACGGTGTGCGTTTCGCACAATTCCAGTCTGGGCGAATGCCTTCTTCGGATGAAGATGCTGGCCCTTCCGAATAGGCTCCTTAGTCTCCCCGCTCCTCGGCCCTCTTGTATTTGTTTTTTCTAACCGAGGTCCAGAGGACCCTCTTGTAAAAAAAAGATGTGAATGAAAATTTCCCTTTCCATCATTTGTCTATGGCTTCTCTTTTTCTATCTCCTCCCTTCTGCTATTGTTCCTGTTCGAACCGGAGCTCATTGGTTTATTAGCGTCGCATGTACCGCGCAGGTCAATTGGAACTGGGTAGGTTCTTAACCGGGGGTGAATGCTTAACGCTTATCTGACCTGAAGGGTTCACAAATTCGCCTTGAGTTTAAAGAACCCTGAAGTATGGATAGTTTCAGACCCAATTCTAGGCGCACCGTAGGAACAAGGAGAAGAGAAGTAGGATGCCGATCAGAGGCTTTTATAGATAATAAGCCTTAAGGTTAGATACATGCCAAGTCCGGGGTATGGCTTTGCCACTAGGGGTAGTTAGCTTGTATGATCCTTTCCCGAGGACTTGGGTGACCTGATAAGGTCCTTCCCATTTAGGAGCGAGCTTGCCAGTTGCTTTTCAGGGATCCGAAGTCGAGCATCGGCGTATGACTAGGTCTCCCACATTGAAGCGCCTTTCCCGAACTCGTACGTTGTAATATTGCGCGAGCCTTTGCTGATAGGAAACGAGTCGAATGCTGGCGTCATTCTGTCGTTCGCCGAGCAAGTCGAGGTTTTCCCGAAGAGCACGGTTGTTGGCTTCCTCATCAAAGTGGGTTGTTCGGATGGTGGGGAGAGCTACTTCCAGAGGTACAACGGCTTCTGAGTCGTAAGCCAAGTGGAAGGGTGTTTCTCCCATGGCTACTCGCGCAGTCGTCCGATGACACCAAAGAACGTTAGGGAGCTCGTCAATCCATGATCCTCCTGCAGCCTCCACTCTTGTGCGGATCCCGTGCAACAGCGTTCGGTTGGCGTTTTCTACCAAGCCGTTTGCTTGGGGATGCGCCATGGAGGTTAAGTGGTTATAGATTCCGAGCTCGGCACATTTCTGCTTGAAGAAGGCGCTGTCGAATTGCTTCCCTTTGTCATAAGTGATCACTCTTGGGACGCCAAACCGGCAGAGGAGGTTCTTCTAGATGAACTTCCACGCGGCTTGTTCGGTGATCGTGGCAACAGGTTCGGCTTCGATCCACTTTGTGAAGTAGTCGATAGCCACGAACAGAAACTTCGTCCGTCCTTGGGCCTCCACGAAGGGACCCAAGATATCAATGCCCCATCTAGTGAAAGGGCGAGGTTCAAACATGTTGTGAAGCTGTTCGGCAGGCTGCTTGATAAGCTGTCCAAACTTTTGACATTCCGGGCACCTCCTGACAAAGGACATGCAATCCTTTTGTAGAGATGGCCACCAGAACCCTGCTCGAACGATGCTTCGCACCAGCGTTCTGCCCCCCAATTGGCTTCCACACAGCCCTTCGTGGACCTCCTCGGTGGCAGCAAGGGCTTCTTCAGGGTTGAGGCACCGTAGAAGGGGTCTTGAGAGGGACTGCTGGTACAATTTTCCTTCAACGAGGGTGAAGCGCTGGGAGCGCAGTCTGATTTTTCGAGCTTCGCCCTGTTCGGGCGGGAGCTGGCCTCGAAGTAGATAGGCCAAAAGAGGGTCCATCTAGCTCGGAACCGATGGGTCCGCTCCGATGGCTGCGACATTCACTTCGGTGCTCGGCGAGGCGAGCTCCTCAATGAACACGGAGCGAGAAGGGGCGATGTCACCTGAAGACCCCAACTTGGCGAGTGCATCAGCCCGCACATTCTGCTCCCGTGGGACATGTATGACCTCGAAGTATAGGAGGCTCTCTGCTTGGCTCTTAACCTGCTGAAGTTATTGAGCCATGCGGGGCTCCCTTGCTCCGAACTGCCTGTTCACTTGGCTAGCGACCATTTGGGTGTCACTGAAGACCCTTAGCGGAAGGGCTCCGAGGTGCCTAGCCATACGGATACTGGACAGCAAGGCTTCATATTCGGCCACGTTGTTGGAGGCCGGAAAGCGGAACCGAGGCGTACTGGAACTCTAATCCCTCCGAGGAGGTGAGGACCAGGCCAACTCCGCTCCCTGTGACACAAGAGGATCCGTCGACGTAGAGTTCTCATGGGGGCTCATCTGCCAACGGTGGATCCTGCTCGGCAGGAAGAGTACACTCCGTAACAAAGTCTGCCAACGCTTGTGCCTTGATTACTGTCCTCGGTCGGAAGCTGATGTCGAACTCGCCTAATTCTATTGCCATTTGATGAGCCTGCCAGAAGCCTCTGGCCGTTGAAGGATAGACTTCAATGGTTGGTCGGTGAGGACTGTCACTGAATGGGCCTAAAAATAAGGCCTGAGTTTCCGAGCAGCCATGACTAAGGCGATAGCGAGTTTTTCTGGTCGAGGGTACCTCCTTTCAGCTTCCTGGAGGACCCTGCTGATGTAGTACACTGGATGCAGCGTGGCTCCTTCTTCTCTGACCAAAACTGCACTGATGGAGTGTTCGGTAATCGAGAGGTATACGAACAAAGGGTCCCCGAGCACAGGCTTTGAGAGAATAGGGGGGGCTGCCAAATACGCCTTCAGCTCGGTGAAGGCGGCTCCACACTCCTCAGTCCACCGTACCTGTCCCCCTTGTTTCGAGGTGCTTTTAGGGCCTCAGAGCAACTTGAAGAAGTTAAAACCTCTTTCTGCTGCTCGGGACATGAACCGGCTCAGTGCTGGAAGGCGCCCTATCAGACGTTGGACGTCGCGCACTATCTTAGGACTGCTCATCTCTATCACAGCTTGGATTTTTTTCGGGTTTGCCTCTATCCCTCTATTTGAAACGAGGAAGCCGATGAACTTACCCGAACGCACACCAAAAGCGTACTTGGACGGGTTGAGTTTCATGTTGTACTTCCGTAGGATTGCGAAAGTCTCTTGGAGGTCGGAGATATGGTCAGCACTCGGAAGAGTCTTGACCAGCATGTCATCGACGTAGACCTCCATATTGCGCCCAATCTGCTATTCGAACATCTTGTTGACCAGCCGTTGGTATGTCGCGCTAGCATTTTTCAGACCGAAAGGCATCCTGGTAAAACAATACAACCCCAGGTCTGTGACAAACGTCGTAGCGTCTTGATCTGGAGGATGCATGCTGATCTGGTGGTAACCAGAATAAGCATCCAAGAAGCTGAGAAGCTCGTGACCGGAGGTAGCGTCCACCAGCTGGTCGATGCGCGGTAAAGGGAAATTATCTTTGGGTGTCGCTTTGTTGAGATCCTTGTAGTTGACGCATGCACGCCACTTACCGTTAGCCTTGCGTACGAGGACCACATTGGAAATCGACCTTGGATATTGGACTTCCCAGAGGAGTCCAACAGATCGACTTTTGACGACATGATCCTAGATCACAGTCTGCCGTTCTCGGTTCACAGGTCGCCTCCTCTACTGTACTGGCGGGACCCAGGGGTCTAGACGGAGGCGGTGCACCATTACTTCTAAGAGGAATGCCCGGATGTTCCTCATCGGACCACGCGAACACGTGAAGGTTGGCTAGCAAAAAGGCCTTGTAGCGTACCTGCTCGGCCTCTGCTAGTAGAGCTCCAATATAGAGGACGTGCTCGGGGTCATCGTCCACTTGGACAGGAAGTATATCTTCAGCTGGCGTTCCTCGGCTAGTGGATGGTTGATCGGATGTTGGTGGGATCGGGTCTGTGAGTGGTTGCTTGTCCCTTAGAGAAAGGACATAGCACTGACGAGACTCGCGCTGACACCCGAGAACTTCGCCGACTCCTCTCGGGGTCGGAAACTTCATCTTCTGAAGGAGTGAAGAAGGTACCGCTTTGATTCGCCCGATCAGGCCTCTGCCGAGGATGGCGTTGTAACCAGGCATATTGTTGATGACCAAGAAGTCGACCACCTTGGTCACGACCCTTGGGGCTGTCCCTAAAGTGATCGGGAGGCAAACTCTTCCCATGGGCTGCATCAAAACTCCCAAAAAGCCGAACAAGGGAGAGTTTTCGGGGGCGAGTTGATCGGTTTTTAGGCCCATGAGGACAAAGCAATCATAAGCCAAGACATCGGGGGCACTTCCATTATCTACCAAAATCTGGCGCACATTACAATGATTGATGGTGGCCAAAATGACCAACGCATCAGCGTTTGGGGTAGTAACCCCCACAAGGTCTTCGTCCGAGAAGGTTATAGCCTCCTCGGGCGGTGCGCGTGCAAGACTGGTGGGATATGGAGCCGACCGAGGTGCCGAAGACCTATCCACGACGTGCACTCACCTTGCGTAATCACGTCGGCTTCGAGTGCTTTCTCCGCCTGCGCTGAAGCCTCCCGCGATCACATTGATCTCCTGCCCGTTGGGCTCATTGTTGATCGGCTTCTCGGGAGTCCGCTCTCGGCATCTGGGACGGTCTTCATTTCGGCGCACGAACTGCCCAAGGTAGCCGTGCTTGATAAGGTCTTCAATCTCATCCTTAAGCTAGCGGCACTTGGAGGTGTCGTGGCCGTGGTCGTGATGAAAGCGACAGTACTTGTTTTGGTCACGCCTCCGGGGGTCGGAGTGCATCCTCTGTGGCCACCGAACGTATGCTTCGTTCCTGATCTCCGCCAGGATCTGTTCGGGTGCCACGGTAAGAGGTGTGTAGTTGGTGAAGGGGCGCGGACGGTGTGGAGAGTCGCCATTGTGCCGTCCTTTCTTCCGATCACGGTCGGAGCCGTTGTCAGAAGGCCTCTTCTTGTCCGACTGCTCCCCCTGCTCCGCCCTTCTCATTGTTAGACTCTCCTCACAAGCCGCATGGCGTTGTGCGATGGAAAGTAGCTCGGCGAGGGTGGCGGGCTGCTGGACGCCGAGGGTCCTATGCAAGAAGCCATCGCGAGTGCCCTGAATGAGGGCATTGGTTGCCAGAGGGACGTCCAAGCGTGAGATGCGAAGCGCCTCTATTCGGAAACTTTTGACAAAAAACCAGAGCGCTTCGCCCTTCTTCTGGCATACGGCCAGGAGGGAAGCCGCCGTTCGCGGCTGTGACCTTCCACCAAGGAAGTTGTCCCGAAAGGACTTCTTCAATTGGCGGAAGGAGGAGATAGAGCCCGCCGGAAGGGTCTCGAACCAGGCTCTGGCAGTCTCCTTGATGGTTGTAGGGAAGGCCCTGCACTTGGCCGCATCTGATGCTCTGTGGAACACCATGTGCGACTCAAAGCCGTGGATGTGGTCGGCCAGATCGGTGGTGCCGTCATAGGGCGCGACGGTCGGCAGAGGGAGCTTGGGAGAGACCCGAGCTTCCAGGATCTCCCTGCTGAAAGGGGAGTGGAAGTCCAGGTCATCCTCTGCCGGTGCTTTCCCCTCCGCGCGTTGGACCATCGTGTCTACGCGGCGCTCCAGGTCGACCACGCGTCGCAGGCGCCTGGCGAGCTCCTGTCCAGAGTTGGCGGAACCTTCTCGGGCTGACCCGTGGGTGTTTGCGGCCACAACTGAGTGCGGCGGACGAGGGGCGGCGACAGAGCGATGGGGTGAATGCCCGCGGCGCTCCGGTGCCCGCTCCTCGGACGGGGCTCGATGCGAGTGGTGCGGTGAGTCCGCCTGCTCATCCTGAGGCGCCGAGAGAACGCGAGATCGTCGGTGTGACAATTCCGCCTGTCGCTCTCGTGGCAGAGAAGCCGTCGGAGCTGGTGGTCCAGCCAACTGGACCTGCAGGGCTAGGAAGATGCCCGTCAACTACTGCATCCGTCCCTAGAGTTCAGCCATTTCCAGGGTAGTTGCTGGCGCGGCGGCCGCTGCCGCAGGGACGTCCTCGTTTATGCCGACAGAGGTGACGTTGACGTCAACAGGAGTAGACCGGTGGTCAGAATCCGCACGCGACTGGCGAGATCTCATCGCCCTGCTCCCTATGTTCTGGTAAGAGGATCGTCCGCGAGCCATGGCTGCGTCCTTCCCACAGATGGCGCCAAAAGTGTGGAGGCCTTTGCTTGCTTGGGCCGGAGCCTGGTGGGCCTACACTTGAAGGAAAAACGGAGAACACTGATGGCGGACGAAGATCCTGCAAAACCAGGAACGATTAGGGGGGCCCGGTGAAGATCGGGGAAAACCCTCCAATGCCTAAGTCAGTAAGAGGCTTGAAAGGCAGGGAGTTTTCGTGTGTAAGCGTGAGAGAGAATATGTCCCTTTGCATGGTTCTGTACCTGTACTTTTATAGGCATGGGTGCTGAGGCAGACGTGTGTAATGTTGATAGATCGTGCCTGGAACGGTGCCTTGATGGGCGCACATAACGGGAGGAGTTATGCGTTCAGATGCTCGTTGGAATGCCAGGCAGTTAACGCACCGCTTGATGGTGGGGTGCATGGCCCGCGATGGTTATAACCGGCGTGCGGACACGAGGAGTTGCTGATAAGAACACACTTGTTCTCACTATCTTTCAATGTGGGACTAAAGAATATCTCTACACAGCCCTCCAGTGAGGATAAGGGTGTGCGGGTCTCATGAAGATGAGATGCTCGGGTAGGGCGCATGGCCTCTCGTTTGTTCCCAAAGACGGCGCCAATGAAGAGATGTTATTTATGTGTGACTCCCAAGAGGTATTGTCCCCATGCTTGGGGTTTTGTCCTTTAAAAGGGCCCTCTTGGGAGAAGAGGTGAGGCTCTTACTGATAAGCACACACTTGTTCTCACTATCTTTCAATGTGGGACTAAAGAATACCTCTACACAGCCCTCCAGTGAGGATAAGGGTGTGCGGGTCTCATGAAGATGAGACGCTCGGGTAAGGCGCATGGCCTCTCGTTCGTCCCACAGATGGCGCCAATGAAGAGACATGATTTAAGTGTGCCTCCCAAGAGGTATTGTGCCCATGCTTGGGGTTTTGTCCTTTAAAAGGGCCCTCTTGGGAGAAGAGGTGAGGCTCTTGCTGATAAGCACACACTTGTTCTCACTATCTTTCAATGTGGGACTAAAGAATACCTCTACACAGCCCTCCAGTGAGGATAAGGGTGTACGGGTCTCATGAAGATGAGACGCTTGGGTACGGCGCATGGCCTCTCGTTCGTTCCCACAGACGGCGCCAAAAGTGTGGAGGCCTTTGCTTGCTTGGGTCAGAGCCTGGTGGGCCTACACTTGAAGGAAAAAGGGAGAACGCTGATGGCAGACGAAGATCCTGCAAAACCAGGAACGATCAGGGGGGCCCAGTGAAGACCAGGGAAAACCCTCCGATGCCTAAGTCAGTGAGAGGCTTGAAAGGCAGGGAGTTTTCGTGTGTAAGCATGAGAAAGAATATGTCCCTTTGCATGGTCCTGTACCTATACTTTTATAGGCATGGGTGCTGTGGCAGACGTGTGTAACGTTGATAGATCGTGCATGGAAAGGTGCCTTAGTGGGCGCACATAACGGGAGGAGTTATGTGTTCAGATGCCCCTTGGGATGCCAGGCAGTTAACGCGCCCCTTGATGGTGGGGTGCATGGCCCGCGATGGTTATAACCGACGTGCGGACACGAGGAGTTGCTCGGCAACCTCTGGCCAAAATTACCGAGCAGGTGACCCGCGTGGGGGGTCAAACGTGCTGGTCGGTAGCATCTGTAGTTGTTCGATGTAAAAGAACCGGTGACCTGTTCGGAAACATGCTGCTGAGGAGCTTGGCGAAGCCCGATCATGGGTGTTACGCCTTGGATGCCCTTGAATGGCCCCTATAAGGGTGTGGCCCCCTGAGAAGGGGCCACGTCCGTTGACAGGACATGAGAGGGTCGTAACGGGCCATAATGGACCTAGTTGGCCAGATTTGGCCACCACACCTATCATTCACATTGCCAACCACATTTTCTAATGGGTGATGTCTCAAAAATCTATGTTCAGAAGTTACCTGTTGACATGCACTTAAGTCTAGAACAACATTACCTGATCCACTTGGAGTAGGTGAATGAATGTTCAAGTTCTCACCAATGTCTTCATTTTCCTCAACAGTTGGTGAAGAGTCCACAATGAAATCATCCTCTTCGTTGTCTTGACTGTTCCTGCAAGATTTAGAACCATGAGTTGAAAAAGAATTTTCATCAAAAATAACATATGGAGATTCTTCAACAGTTTTGTTTTTGAGAATGTACACTCTAAAAGCTATTGACACTTCAGAATAACCAAGAAAGATTGCTTCCTGACTTTTAGCATCAAACTTGTCAAGATTTTCTTTATTATTATTGTGTACAAAATATTTGCACCCAAAGATTTTGAAATAGGAGATTGTTGGCTTTTTGTTTTTCAATAATTCATAGGGGTTTTTTTTGATTTTTGGTCTGACCAATGCTCTATTGAGAATGTAGTTTGCTATATTTACAGCTTCAGCCTAGAAGGATTTGGGCAAATTACTTTCTAGGAGCATGGATCTAGCCATTTCCACAAGAGTTCTATTCTTTCTTTCCACAACTCCATTTTGTTCTGGAGTTCTTGGTGAAGAAAACTTGTGAAATATGTGAAATTCAGCACATAAATCAGAAAATGATTTGTTTTCAAACTCACCCCCATGATCAGTCAAGATGTTTTTTATTTTATATGGAAAATTTGTTAAGGCAGTGGTATAGAAATTGCTCAATTCAAGGCAAGCATCACTTTTGTGGGACAAGAAGATAACCCATGTAAATCTGGTAAAATCATCAATGATCAAAAACCCATATCTATTGCCACTTAGACTTAGAATTCTTGTTGGGCCAAATAGGTCCATGTGAAGTAATTCTAGTGGCCTAGATGTGAGTAGCTCATTGAAGGTTTTAAAAGATTTTCTGGTTTGTTTTCATTGGGCACAAATCCCACAAACTTGATTTTCAATATTAAAAAAAGATTCAGGAAGACCCTTAACCAAATTCAACCTTAACAATTTATTTATTGTTCTGAAACTTGCATGGCCAAGTCTTTTATGCCAAGTCTATGCAATTTCATCTTTATTGGCAACAAAGCAAAGATTTTCAGAAAAGTTTTTATTGAGATTGATCATGTAAACAATGTTTTCCCTCTTTCCAAAGAATTTTACTTTGTCAGTTGATGAGTCAATTATCTTGCAAAAATCAGATTCAAACACAACTTTGTGACCTTTGTCACATAGTTGTCTAATGCTCAGCAAATTGTAATGTAGACCATCAACTAACAAAACATTATCAACAGAATTTGAGGAAGATTGACCAACCTTTCCAAATCCAATGATCCTTCCTTTATTTTTACCTTCAAAAGTTACAGAACCTCCCTCTTTCTCAATCAGGAATGAAAATTTGGCTTTGTCTCCAGTCATGTGTCGTGAACACCCACTGTCAAGGAACCACACATTTGAGTTGGGTGCACGACCTTCCTGCAAAAACAATCAGTGGAGAGAAGATTTTGGTACCCAAACATTTTTGGGACCATCAGAATGTTTGAACATAGTCATCAAATCTTTTCCCACCCAAATCTGATTTGTTTTTAATTCTTGTTTTGTTTCATTGGTATTTTTTGTCTTTTTCAATTTGTTCTTTCCCTTAGGAATGAATACACCAGTGTTCTTGTTTTCAGTAGGAGGGGAGTTTTTCATTTGAACATGAGAGTTTAGTTGAGGAGGTGGAATCCAAGGGTTTTGTTGGTACATCAAAAAATTTGGATAGAAGAATTGGGGATGACACCAAAATGGGTTGTGATACCATTAGTTCCAAGAATTGGTCCAATCAGCTTGATATACTGTCTTGGAGGTCCAAGGTTTTTCTTGAATGACTTCCTCTAAATTTTTCTTATTTTTCAAAATTTTATTTGAATTTTTGGTTTTGTGGTTTGTGTTTGTTGAGGTTGAGCAGGTCGACCTTTCCTTGACTGGTGTCGACCTGTCAGGTAACTGTGTCGACCTGGTTGACTTCTTTTTGTTTTGAGTTTTTGAAATTTTTGTTGTTTTGTTTGATGTTTGCTTGATTTCAGTGTTCTCAAGACTAGGACCTTTGACAAATTTAATCAATGGTGCTTTATCCCTTTTTTCACCAGATTTGTCTTTCTTAGATTTTTGTTTATTGAATCCTAGTCCATGAGAAACTGATTTCATTTTAGCCCCCAGTAAAGCTTCTAAATTGTCTTTACCTTTTGTGAAGGTTTCAATGACTTCATCCTCTCCATTTAGCTGGTTTTCTAGATTTTTGACTTCATCAATCTTTTGTTGTTTTTCCTTTTGTTCCATTTCCAGCCTTTTAGACAATTCTTTGTATTCATGAGTAGCTTTTTGGGATGCAAGTTTGAGTTCATCAATTATGTTTAGAAGGTTTTCCTTTTCTTCATTGATTTAAGCTATTTCATTTTCCAGTTCACAAGTTCTTTTATTGAAGGATTGGTTATGCAGGAAGTTTTTAATTTTCTTTTTGAGATGTTTTTTTTCTTTCCTCATTTCATAGTGTTTTTTCAACAAGCTCAGCATATGCATCTTGCCAATCCTCAATTGAATAGTCTTCGAAGGATGTACTTACCTTTCCATCTGAACTATTCGCCATGAAGCAGATTTTCTCACTTTCAGAACTTGAGGATTTTTCTTCTTCTTCCTTTTCACTTGAGTCTTCATCAGACCAAGTGGCTACCATGGCCTTGGGCTTTTTTAACTTGTGAATCTTTTTGTGTTTTTCCTTCTTGTTTTCAAGACATTCTCCCTTCATATGTCCTGGCTTGTTGCACCTATAACAAATGACAATTTTGTCAGATTTTAGATTCTTATTGGAATTAGCATTAGAAAAGGAAGTGTTTCTTTTACCTGATGAAAATTTCTTTTTCCCAGGAAATTTTCCTTTTCTATATTTTAAGAATTTTCTGAATTGCCTGGTCATGAGGGCAAGCTCATCCTCATTAGACTCAGACTCATCAGAACTTATTTTCTCCTATTTTTTGTCTTTGTTACTAGAAGAGGCCTTTAATGCTACTGGCTTGGTCTTAATTATGTTTTCTTCATTTCTTCTTAAATTGATTTCATAAGTCATTAAGGACCCTATCAATTCATCCAAACAAATTTTAGATAAATCTTTAGAGTCTTCAATGACTATGGACTTAGTGTGCCAGATTGAAGAAAGAGAGTGCAGAATTTTCCTTACCAAGTCAGCATCTGTGTAATCCTTACCTAAGGCCATCAGTCCATTCACAATAATCATGAACCTGACAAACAGTTCAGAAATTGTCTCATCAGACTTCATCATAAACAATTCATACTCAGAGACAAAAATGTTAGCCTTGGTTTCTTTTACTTGGGATGTTCCCTCATAGAGTAACTCAAGTTTTTCCCACATCTCTTTGGCAGATTTACACATTGAGATTCTTGAGTACTCCTTAGGGTGGACTGCACATTGGATCATGTTCATGGCACTATAATTCAAAGTGGCCCTCCTAATCTGTTCCCTAGTCCAGGTCTCTTCCACCCCATGATTCTCATAGGGGCTTACTTCGACTACCTTCCATATCTCATAGTTTTGGGCTCTAAGGAAGACTTGCATTGTATTCTTCCAATAAGTGTAGTTAGTCCCATTGAAAAAGGGTGGCCCATTAATAGAGTGACCCTCAGCCATGAACCCTCTTGAATCCATTATAGCAATTAAATGGTGCAAAGAAGAGATACTCAGCAAACACACAAGCAAACAATCAAAACACACAGAACAATAAGAAAGCACTCAGATCAGATCAGATCAAGTGTAAACTTGCTCTGATACCAATTGAAGGATCAAAGATGTAATGGACAAGATCTAGAAGGGGGGGTTGAATAGATCCAGGCCAACTATTGCGGAAGCTTAGCTAATTTTAAAAACAATGCATAGAATCAAAGGCAATTTGAAAGAGCAATTTAGATCTGATGAGTGATTGTGTGAATTAGATGATTGAAGTGTGGAACAAGTTGATTATAGGTGAATTTGAAAAACTCTATGCATACATCTAGCGCAATGTGAATTTAAGTCACACACAAACCACTTCACAGAGAAATTTTAGGTGGTTCGGAAATCACAACATGTGATTCCTACATCCACCCCTCACACAGTGAGGATCCACTATCAACTTGGTTACACACACACTGGAGCCTGACAACTCCACCACAAAGAGTTCTACAACTCAACACAACACCTAGAGCAAGACTACTCTAGACACTTGAGCACAATTGCTCAACCAAACTTGAGTGCGACGACTCAACACTGAGCAAATAGGCTCACAAACCACTGAGTACAACGACTCACAAACACTTTGCTAGACAACAACAAAAGATCCAGATCCTCTAGCTAAGATCTGATCTCAAAAGGCTCATTCAAGAGAATTGATGCAATAGACACTACACAATCTCTAGAACAACCAAGAAGACACAAGGGAGAAATGAGAAATTGATTGAAATATCCTTGTTCTTTAGAAGACTCCCTTGTAGATGTCGAATTGTGAAGGGGCTTGATCTCTTGAAGTCTCTGGGCGATGGTATGTAATTTGATCTTCAGAATCTTCCTCGAATTCTTCACAAAAGACTGTTTCTACTTGATCTGCACCTTGGATGTTGATCCTACTGCTCCATCTTGGATCAGATCTTCCTTCTTGTGCTTGGAGATGTGGGAATTGGGTTGAAGAAGCACAAGGGGAGCAAGAACAGGGAGGAGAGCTCTCACTGCCGCCAAAAGGATTTCTGGAAGGCTCTCAGAGGCTCTCTTGGGATTGGATGGCCAATTAGGAGAGTATTTATACCTAAAATGTCCAAAAGTACCCTTGGGGGTCGTGGGCACATGATCCAAGGCCGATCCAGCAAATCCCTAGGGTGACACGTGTCCAGGAGAAACTTTAGGTCACAAAGTTTCCAGAGTGTGTCGACCTGACTTAGTCTAGTGTCGACACACTATCCCAGACTGGCAGAAAAACTTACCTGGGAGAGGTCTCTAGTGTCGACACCACTTCATCTCGTGTCGACACACTAGAGAGAACTGCAAAATAGGCCTTCTGGGAGAGGTCTCTAGTGTCAACACCATCTGGTTTAGTGTCGACACACTATCCAGGCCTGTTGACAGGGCTCACTGGGAACTGGGTCTAGTGTCGACCTGACTTGATCTTGTTTCGACACTACTTGACCATTTCTTGATCATTTGGCTTAGGGCTCGGAGCATTGTGTCGACACCAGTATGGGGTGTGTCAACACTACCCTTGCAAGAAATGTTGTCCCTGAGAAATAAACACATATTTCATTAGTCCAATGTATTATCATGAAAATAAATGATAATTGTGTTTGAAAACATGCTTTTTGAATATGGTCATTACATGTGTGGTGCATTTAACATGTTCCAATTATTGTGCATTAAAATCAAAACTTGTCATCATCAAAATATGAGGGGAAATGAATTGTCTTCACACTCAACCCAACAAAACAGCCACTTGCTAGGCCGGTATTTTTCTTGTGCTCAGAAAAGTCTAACTATACAGTGATCTTTCTTTACCCTTTCTTTACTTAACTAGCCACCTCTGCTCAACTCTCTAATTGTCAAGACACCCTTATCCTTATCGCACTGTCACAATTCTTTATTCCTCTATATACCCGTACTTCATCTGAAACCAGCCTCCCTCATTTAATCATTCTCAAGTTGCCAAAGCTCTAATCACATTATTACTTAAGTTGCTTCTCAAATCCTATTAACACAAATCTCAAACACAACAATACCTCTGCCAAGGTCCTCTTCTGCAACTTATCACACACACACACACTATTCTTTGCTGGTAACATTCTGTTGATCCATCACACTGATAGCTCATATTATACCTGTCTCTATTAACCTTATTTTTTACTAGAGCACCATTTGCAAATACCTTTCTGAAATTGCCTTTTACTTTTGCTAACCAACATAACTAACTCCACTGATTCCTTTAATATCTGCCACTGAAAACTTTTAAACACAAAATTTCAACTGCACCTTGGCACACTGTTGCAACCACACAATTTATACCACTAACCACTCTATGGCTCAACAATTGCTCACAACTGCTAATTTAACAAACAGAAACACACGGTTTACGTGCCAAAAGCTCACATAAAAATCACCTTATAACAAATAAAACCACAGACTTACTACCAGCAGTGGACATTAATCTATGTATTGGGACATTGTAACTTCAATGTCTTTTTATATTCTAACTGGACCATGCTCTGATACGAACTGTGACAGCCCTGGATATTTATGCCCATTAAGGCTCCATATCCAGATCCGCCTCCCGCGAACGGACTGAAGTCTCGCAAGGGATAGCTCATACAAGTGTCCAGTAAGAATATAAAAGACAACTACACAGTATAAGACACAAGAAAGTACATGTGCTCATACCTGCATATAACAATTTACAACTGTCCCATTACATTATTACATGTCCAATTAAAAAGTACAACTACCTGGGGCATATCCCGAGGGAGCACAAGCTCACACAACACTAACTACTACACAACTACTAGTGGTACAAGTCTGACACAACGCCGCTGCAAGCCAAACACTCGGAAAGCCCTGAAAAGAACTGTAGGGGAGTGAGCCTCAACAAGTCACAGGCTCAGTAGGGGCCACCCAAGAACCACAACAACTAAACAGAAGAGACCTCAACCTCAAAGGGTCTCACTGGCCACACATATAGCCAAACCATTTCATGATCACAACAATTGGATTTGAACTGCAATTAAATATAAACACAATAACTATTCACAACTTCAAAAAGTAGGAGGGAGCAACAGGACTAGCTCCACACCACTAGTTCACTCAACAACAGTAACGCCTAGGCCTCAAGCCTCATAGGCAAACCATAGTCTCAACCAATCGTTTAAGCTATAAGCCGCACAAGCAAATCACTGCCTAAGCTATAAGCTTCACAGGTAAATCACAAGTACGTGGGTAACAGGACTGCTAAACAAAAGCTGGCCCTTTATATCTGTAAGGCCCTCTAATTTCTGTCGCATTATTTACAATTATGTGTGTATGTTTATGCTTGTGTATGTATGTACATATTTACGTATGCATTAATTAGTATAATTACGCGTGCATGTGTTTATATTAAGTATAAATAATGTATATATTGCATGATGATAGTGTGGATATAATACCATATACATATTGCATGTATATATGCTTGGTATGCATGGTTTTCTGCATAATTAGGGTTCTGGCCGAAGGCCACCTTGGCGTCAAGCCCAGGCCGTTGAGCTGGTGTCAGCGTCCAGACATGGACGCCAACACTAACTCCGGTGTCCAGCGATGTGGACGCTAACTTCTCTGACCTGCATGCGTTGTAGAGCCAGAAAATCTGGGAGCAAGGCATGGCCTCCATTGGGGGGATGTCCCCCAACGGCTCTCAGGTTGTCAAATCGGTATGGTAAGTGGGTGAGGGGCTCTCCATAACCCTGAACCCGAATTGGACTCTCCCACTCTTTCCCTTCACCCTTGCAAGAGGAGAGTAGTGAGAAAGAAAAACCCTAGAGAAGCCTGTGAGAAAAACCCATTTAGAACCCTCAAATCCGACCCCTTGGACCCTGATCCGGCGTCCCCCTGCTGCAAGGAGGTTGCTCGACAAACGAGGAAGGCTTCCCCGACATCCCCTCGGCGTGGAGATCATCCAGGAGCCCGGAGGAGAGATCGTTTGGAGGCACTTCTGCAACTTCTTGGGACTGCCCAAGGAGGTCTTCACCAAGCCTTTAAATCCCTTAGAAGAATTTTTGAAAGGCAAGTGACCTATCCTTGATGTTCCCTTATGAGTCTAGGATGGTTTTGTAAATTTTAAGGATTTTTCCTCGAGTCCTAGACCCTCCAATTCACCCAAGATTCAGAGCTCGGGTCTGTGTTTCTGCACAGACCTGGTTAGACGGCAAGGTCCCTGGACGTCCAGATCATACTTGTCGTCCATCGACCATGCCGCTGACCCTGAGTCAGCGGCCAGAGACCGCCGTCGAGTTCTTCTGGACAGAACAGTGAGCTGTTCTGTCCCTCTTATACATTAATTTCGATATGTTTTACATGATGAGGATATATGGTAAATCTTATACCCTATGTATATTGTGCATTGTGGTGTGTGAATGAATGTGGTGTGATGGTGAATGTGGGTTATTAGTATCTTTTAAATTGTGAGCATGACTTGTAGATAATTTTGCAAATCCATGTTCCATGATTTGGATTAGTGGAATGTCTTGGTTGCAGTCTATTCATGAAGAATTGTGGGGCATGTATGCATGTATGTATGTTTTGAAATTTTGGTAATTCATGCATGCTTGCGAAATTGCTAATAAGTTTGGTAGAATAAAATGAAAGCATGCAAGAATGATTTGTAGTATTCAATCCATAGATGTATGAATTAGGGAAATTTTGTGTTCTCAATTCATGCATATGTGAATGGCTTATGTGTAAACAGCAAGTGGCCAATTTGCAAAATGTGTTAGACCATGTTAATTTAAGTTGTTAATAGCACAATGGGAATGTAAGGCACCTACGTAGACTCATGGTCTTTCTACAAAACTATGAAGAAGCCTCCGGCCAGCTTATAAACAAACACAAAAGCTCCTTCTACGTGCCTACTACTGCTGAAAATGGCCTGGTTCAGAAAATATGCAGCACGACTGGTTTTGTCAGAGCACAATTGCCAGTTAAATACCTAGGTGTATCCATTCATTCGGGCCGTCAAAAACCTGCCCATTTTGCAAATATCATTGCGAAGACGGTCACCAAATTGCAAGGATGGAAAACGGAATTTCTGTCTGCCGGGGGGAAACTGATCTTGATCCAACACGTCCTGTCTGCCATGCCCATCTACACCATGAATGCACTGTCTATCCCAGCAACAATTGTGAGAGCTTTCCATAAGATCCTCGCCAACTTCTTCTGGGGGTCTTATGAGGGATCACCCAAAAAACACTGGAAAAATTGGAACACTATTGCTCAGCCTAGAGAATGTGGAGGACTGGGAGTTATGAATCTGAATCATATGCAAACGGCGCTTCGTACCAAACTACTATGGAGAGCCTTGACGACCAACTCTATATGGGCTAAATTCTTTAGGGGGAAACATCTGTACAATTGCCACTATTCTGAAGCTCACCTCCCTTTTATGGCAGCTGCGGATAGGAGACTATGGCGGTGTGCAGCTCAAATTATCCACAAGAACCACAGGGTTATTGCCATGGACAGCGGATCAAAGGCACATTTCTGGTATGACACTTGGACTAGAAACACCCCACTTAAGGACTACCTACCTGAAGACATCTGGAACACATTGCCCGGTAAGCACTGCACCATTCAACAGGTGTTCAGCGATCCCACTGGTACTCAACTGCAAACAGCGATACGGCACTGCCCCAGAAACCTGTTCACCAAGTTCTTGACCAGCAACAATAGCCAAGACACCTGGATTTGGCGCCCTGCTAAAAATGGCCTCCTCTCCACCAAATCGGTCAGATCCATTATAGTGGTTGAAGCTGATCACCGCTGGGCTGTTCTCTGGTCCCCCTACCTTCCTCTTAAATGGTCTGTCCTCGTCTGGCGGATGCTCCTCAATGCGGTGCCGGTTGATGGCACTGTGAAGGAGCAAGGCGTCCCTCTTGCCTCAAAATGCTATTGCTGTTCTGATCACCAAGAAGAAACCATCCTCCACCTCTTTTTTAAAAGCAACATTGCAGGTCAAATATGGGGCGAGTTATCCTACCTTCTGCACTTCGAAAATTCAGATATAACAGTTGTAGATGACAGCCTAACCACCTTCCTTGCTTGCCGGGAATCTGATGCAGCCACTGCTCGTCTGATTCGCTGCACTTTCATGTCACTGCTGTGGGAAATCTGGTGCAGCCGTAACAATGCTAGATATCAAGACCAGGAGATGTCTGCAAAACACATCATTAACAGATGTCTGCTCTCCGTCCGGACGATCTGCATTTCGTACAGATTTCAGAAAATTCCACAGGTATGGCTAGCCGCCCTTGGTCCAGTTGGCATGGTACAGGATAAGCTTCATGTGAGAAACCCATCTACAGTCCAGTGGATCAATCCTCCTTCAGGAAGACTGAAACTGAACATTGATGGTTCTTTCAATCCGGCCTCGGGTGAAGCCGGAGGTGGAGGTATTGTTCGAGATCACAATGGTAATATGCTGTGCGCTTTTGCCCACGCCTATTACGGATTAAACTCCAGCTTGGCAGCTGAAGCATTAGCTCTGAGGGACGGTATCTCCATGTGCCGCAGATATGATATACTTGAGGTAATGGTTCAGACTGACTCCCTCAACCTCCAGCAGATTGTGTCTGAACAGCAGCTCAGCCCGTGGGACATCGCTTGCATCCTCCAAAGCATCTCCGTCATGACTCAAAACATGCAAGCTGAGATCACTCATATTCACCGTGAAGCCAACAAAGTTGCGGATGCCCTTGCTAGTTTCGCTCTTTACTGTCCTTCTTTTATCAGCTGGAACCACTGGGGCGATCTGCCCTCCAGTGTCAAGGAGAGTTACCATCAAGATAAGGTGGGTACTCCCTTTATCAGGCCGTAGGCCTTCTTTGTACCCCCCTTCACCTTATATATATAAAATCTAACCCCCTAGCCGCTTGGGAAGGTAGTGGCCCTCTCACATTGTGAGGTTGCCCCTACCTACCTCTTTGGTCTGGCTACATTAAAAAAAAAAAAAAAAAAAAAGTTGTTAATAGCATGCTAATTAGGCGTTTTATTTTATGTAAATCCTATTCAACTCAGAAAAATCTGAAAACTTGAGGGTATGACCTTGAACCCGAAAACAGCATGTGGTTAAATTTTCAGGTCATTCGGATCAGTAAATAAAAAGTTATGTGTTTTCTTGTGAAATGTGATAATTCGTGCATATGATCGTAATGTGATTAGATTTTGTTTAAAACCAGCATGATTAGTGTGTTTACTGTGTGTTAAACCTTGAAACTCTGTAGTACCATGTTAGGAAAATTAGAGGTGTTCATGTGAGTAAGAAAGTGAGTGAGATGAAGTGTTATGTGCAAAACCAAGTGTAAAACAGTAAATATGTAAATGTGTAACTGTGCCAATGTGACACTGCTTCCGTAGAGGGCAGTGGAGCTGTATCAGGGAAAAGTCCCCCTGAGAAAGTTCATTGTGTTAAGTGACCCTAAGGGCATTAGGGGAAATCCTGGAGGTGGACAAGTACCACTGTTTAGGGTGGAGACTTCTTCTCCCGGTCTGCGCAGTCCAAGAGTCGCCATTGGAATGCCTAGATGGCGTCTATGTGTAATGTGATGTGTATATGTCCTTCTTTGGTGGTTTGGACTATGTGTCACGGCACCTAAAAATGTGTAATGTGTAATGTGAAATGTGTATGTGACCATGTGTAAATGTGTAAGTGACATGTGAATGTGTATGTGTAAAGTGTAACCATGTGAAAAGAGGAAACTAGTGTAAAGAAAGATGTGAAATTCTAGATGTGTAAATGTGTTATTGAAACCCATGTGAGACTAAATCTGAAACCATGTGAATTCAGAAAATGCATGTTATTATTCTTATGTTTATGTGTGCAAAAATGTTTAGAGTCCATGTTAGGGACAACTAATGAATATGTGTGCAAATAGCATGATAGATTGTTCATGTGATATGTTTTAAGCAACGTTGTAGCTCTCATGTGTAGATTATAGCCATTGAGTCATGTGAAATCAGCAACCTAAAGCATGTAAAAAGGTTCATATATGTGTTTAAAAATGTGTAAAACCCATGCTAGTTGCGTTACCTTTCATGCATGTGAATTGTTCATGTTGATAGCTCTCATGTTTGATTCTTTAAAGATTAAAGTTTCATGAGTAAATTGAATAGAGACCATGTGATAGGTGAAGTTTATTTTAGAAATCTGAAGGCATGAGTTATGTATAAAATTGTAGAATGTTCATGATAGGTTGAAAACTTGAAATGACTAGCATGCTATGTGTTGCTAATTGTAATGTGCATGTAGAAACCACTAGGACTTCTAAGTGTACATCACGAGTAGTGTTGCTTGCTGAGTCCTTGGACTCACTCCTTGCTTCGGCGTACAGGTATAGTTGGTGACACAGTACCTTTGGAGGAGGCAGTAGAGACGGACTCCGAGCGCGGAGAGTAGCTAGTTGTTGGAGCTTCTTTGTGATTTGTGTACTTCATAGTATGTATTTGGAACATTGTATTAGAATTATCATGAAAGGAATGTATTATGTGGACATTTTGAAATTCCATTTCAGCAATTTAAATTATGTGAACTCTTAGTTCCTTTTTGTTAATGGCGAAAAATCATTTATGGTTAATGTGGATGATGAATGAATGGAGATAGTTCTATTTTACTTCCGCTACTCTATTGTATATTCGCGTGTATCTCAGCTGTATGTATCGTTTGGGTAAATGTCCCACTGTGAGGACTCTCGCTATACCGACGTGGGTCGGTATGACCGTACCGGTGTAACGAGGGCCGTCATAATATCCAAACCATAATATGTCGGAAGTCACACACAGAATAGCAGAGTTGGCTACAACGGCCAATCCTTTATACACGAAAACCATACACGGAAGCTTATTTGAGAAAGGGTAAGGCACATTGAGTGAAAGATCACACCTCACGACCTCCACGAAACACAGTTCCACGTCAACACCAGAACAGACTGGTACATGACGTACCACCACAAACCATTACCCACACAGGGTACAGGTACCTATTACCAATAGTACCAGCACAGAAACCACAAGTAAATCAGTGTCGTAACAAGGCACACCATAGCAAGCTAAATCACATTTGGTGAGTCAACACTCACCAACCATAATCAAAACTGTGCCACCACTTGGGCACACCACAAGCCACAACCATAGTCACAACTGTGCCAACACCAGGGCACACCTCGAATGAGTCAAACCTCGACTATGAGTCACAAACTCACGAACCACAGCCAGTGGCAAAGCACGAGTCGGAAAGGAATGACGCCACCACACGGGAATGAACTACTGGCTGATCAGTCCAGTATCTAACCCGTACAACACATCACAAGAACAACCTCTCAATCTCGTAGTCATGGACGAAATGTCCAACTGCCGCTCCACGAGAACAAGTCAAACAACTGTGGAGACCAACCAACACCACACCTGCAGACACAGAGCTACAGGTCCATACCTGGCACCTCTAGGGTCTCTGACCGGAGCGCCCAAAAGAGAGGCACTGGAAAACAGGACTAGCTGGGGACCAGTGCCGAGTACTGGTGTCCATACCCCCAACTACGAGCGCGCTACAAGCGACTACACACCCACAAACACAAGCCGCTGACCTACTGTCGTCTTTCCCTCAGCCGGACGTACAACTCAAACACAGGAGTGAGGGTGTCCAGGAAGACGACACAGACCTCGACGGTACTGCACTGTACCGGGACAAACCCCGAGCACAACAAACACATATGCCTGGCTCACAGAGAACCTGGGGTACCCGACTAGAGAGGCATTGCGGAAATGGCGCCAGACCACCAAACTCGGCAAGCTCAAACCACGATATGTTCACAAACACATTCTGTTACCGATCACGGTACATATGTTAGGAATACTTTCTTCTGGTCACCCTGTGACTTACAAGCTAACCCACACAATCACACATATAAACCATATTAATGATAACACCATGGCCTGTCATTGGTCACAAAGTGACAGTGAAGGTCACACTAAACAAAATACACAATATTCACATAATAACCATACTTAAACTTTACTAATCATTCATCCAAAAGAATCTATAAAAGATTCTAAAGGATCAAGGCTACGTTCAGATGTGAACCTCGTCGCCACAATACCACGAACTAATCATAATAATTAAGATACAATAAGCACAATAACGTACGATATGCCATGCACACACCAACCATAAGCACGACACCAAAACCCCGTAATATTTCACATAAATGTTGTGCGCTAGGATGTAGTGAATCCCACGCACACACGTAAAGAACTAGTAAACTACATAGCCACAGGTGTTATTACACCGCTCAGTATCGATAAACACATTGCATCGCAATACTTGTAACAAGAATGTCGTGAAACACACTATGCTGATACATGCACAGGTTGGCGGCAACATCGATTACTTTCCATAGGATATAGACAACAGTATTTCTTGCCGTCAATACTAAGTAAGTTGCCACCACCTAGCCGTTTACTCAAAATCAACGGCTAGAAACCTAGTCATTAATCTCCCAACGAAGAACTCAACGTCAACCGATGTTGACGTCGAGATCTTCAGTACTCAACACACACAAGACACACAGAACGGCCCCAGGCTGATCACACGGGCAATCTAGCCCTATAAACAACAGAAAAATGAGGGGAAACACTTTCCCTTACATATATATACTACAATCAAACTGGAAAAGCAAGATCCAACACTTGGATTGATCAAACCACCCAATCTCCCAGCATGGTAAACCTTTATCTGAAAACACGATTAACAAGCAATCTATGCTAACGGAGCATGACAAGTCAAATAGGAGAAATCAAGGGATCCAGTCCCTACCTTTGAAATGCAAATAAACTCCTAAAGAACCTCAAATCGCGCCGAAACCCCAGGAGCTTCCCGTGAATACCACCCTCCAATCTGTCATTCCCCGCCTGATCTGCCACTGCTGCGCGCATGACGGCCTTCCCATGTGCTCCCGTCGACCTCCGGATGTAGTGAAGAGGCATAGGGGTATAGGTGGGGGAAAAGGAGGGGAAATGGTGGGGGAAAGAAGAAGGCTCGGGTTGCCCCTAAAAACACAGGCGCCTCAAGTTAACGTCAACCTCTGCGCCACTAACCAAATCGTCACAACTAGGCATCCACATTACTCGCCGCCAAGTTCATGCAATAGAACCCACTAGAACGAACGATAGACGTCCACATCGATGGACGCCAAGAACATGTTAACGGAAACACCATTGCCGCCAACACACAGTAGATGTCACAAACCTGGATGCCAACCCACTGTTGATGTCCAGTGCACTGAACACCAACACAGATCCATAACTAACCCTGGTAAGGATCCACTAAGAAACACAACAATAGTCGCAATGGTCAAGGTGTGACCACCCCATACGCTAAACTGAGGATCTACGAAGATCTGAAAAACGTGCGACGTTACACGACAGGTCTTCGGGGCATGTTCATGAAGTCGTGACGGGCCTACGGGACACATTCATGAAGGCAGCTGAAACGCGTCTGGCAAGAAAGACACGATTCCATTGTCACGTTGGGCATCTGGGTCGCGACAAGGCCAAATGGACCTTATCGCGACGGCCTTCCATGACGCGATAAAGAATTTATCTATTTTATTTATGGAAAATGCCCAATGCCATGAACGCGTCCGCTGTGAGCAACGTGATTCTAATGTCAGTTTTGGATAGGATTTTCATAAATAAAATTCATAAATGCTTTATCGCATCGTGTCATCCCGACGTGTTTTCAAATCAAAGAGGCATCCGCCTCAGCCGCCGCGATTAGGCCCTAGGCCCTAAAAGTCATCGCACTTGAGTGCCCATACCTCGGAATCACACGAAATCTCTAAATCGCGTCCAAGCAGGCCGACGTGATTAGGCCCTTGGCCTAACAAGGCAGACTCCGGAAGTCGCTGCATTTATGGCCCACGTGCCCAAAATGAATTTGCGGCGTGGTAGGTTGACGCATTTCAAGAACGCGGCGGTCGTCCACGACGTGATTCTGAACATGGTCGCCAAACCGCAATCATCACGCCCATTGTCAAATCAAGGGCTTCATAATCGCCGCACGCTGGTCGAATGCGATTCAACCTCATAGTCTCGTCCCTTGTGGCCGACACGATTCAAGAACTTTGCCTCTATAAATAGACCCCCGAGGGTCATTTGTAAGGGGGGGGGGGGTCCACTCACTACGGCAAAGCCCTGCCAGATTCCCGTCTCGACCCCGGCAAAGGGGGACCTTCTACGCCAAGCTATGTTCCTATTCCTCGAAGTTCGGAGCCTGCATCCCCGTCGTCTTCCTCCACGTGCACCGGAGCGGAGCAAGGCGGAAGCGTCTTCCCCTTCTTCCTCCGTCCAACCGGCAGCACCACCGCGCCATCTACTGTTTGGGGAAGTACCCCCTCCCCTTTCTCCCTTTTAATTTATATTTCATCTCCACCGGGCCCTAAGCGGCTCTTTTCATTTACCTCATTCGGGCCCCACGTGGCCCCTATACTCCTTTTTTCATACACACACACATGCATGCACACACACACACCCCTATTTAGGGGTTTAAAAGCCACCACACGGTATGTCGTTCCCCAGGCCCTTCATTTCATTTATTCTTTATTTTAAGAATTGAATACTACACACGTGGCTAATCCCCTTTTCTCTTCTTTGTCCTTTTCTTTGTCAGGGTAATCAAACGAGGAAAACGCCGTCTACCACATCTGGTCGTGCTCGTAGAGGAAGAAAGGACCCACATCCCCCACGCAACCTCCCTACACTCCAAAAGGTAACATCCGCGATCACTTCCTCCATCCGCACCCCTCTTTGTGCACCACTCCATTCGGCACCCTCGTGTGCCTGGCGATCACGATCCATCTCTCACCCCATATCATCCCCCCTCTTTGTGGACGCTCGGAGTTCCCGACGAACTCAAAGCAGTATCTACAGGTACCTCCATACTTTTTGAGGTAGGTAAGTGATAGAAAAATAAAAAGTATGGAAACCTCGAACATATAGCATTTTAGACCAATAAAGGATGGACAGACAGTTTGCAAACAAAGGTATGGACAAGTTCTGACAGTGGTAGGTAATAAATGCAACATATCTTCTGAAATAACGAAAATCCAGAATACGGTCATGAAGCAAGAGATCAATTTGACTAGATGTATTCAAATATATTCATTTGACAAATTTAGAAGAATATTTTAAGTATAATATGTCTTATCATGTCAGAATATATTAAATAATTTGATAGGCAGAGAAAATATTCAGTCAATGTAGGTTTTAATAGAAATCATATCAACGAAGATAAAATGATATGCAATCTAAATTTCATAAGATGATAAAATAGTATCTTCACAGAAAAAGTACAAGTACAGGACTTGTCAGTGAAGTCGCATTCAGAAGAGAGTGTAATTCGACTATAGCAGTCGGAGACAGAATTATAGGAATGGATAAATTCGACTTCATCAGATGTTGCATTAAGATAATATCATTCAACTTTGCAAGTTCGATAGAATTGCATCTGAAAGTCATAATTCGACTTCCATGAATTTAAATAGAAACAAGACAGAGAATTCGACTTTGGAAGTCGAATATAGAAGAATTCGAATTGAAGTCCACAATGAAGTATCCGACTATAGGAAGTCGGATTGAAGGGAGTTAGATTCTAAAGTATTCGACTGTATGAAGTCAGAGTTGACAGTCGAATAGTCTAGACATAGAAAGTTTTTATAGATGATTTTGTGCAGAACTTTTCGATTCTAAAGGAGTCGGAGCCCACCGTGGGATTGTGATGTCTATGGACTTAGAAATATTTTGAAATAGAGTTTGTCCAAACTATTTTATGTGATATGTATATTTAATTTGTAGAAAGTCTTTTAAAGTTTTTTTCATAGCAAAAACACAAGGTTATCTTAAATTATTTTCTTAGGGGTAGTTGCCCAACAAAGAAGGCGACGAAATTTGCCGCACTGAAACAGAAAGGAATGTTTGTGGCTGAGGATGAAGCTCAGTTAGCTCGTCTAGTAGTGTATGCCCCACATCTAGTGGGTATGGAAAGATTGAAGTCTAATAGATTCATGGATGGGCTTAGTCCCATGTTCATTGAAAAGCTCGGACCTCACAACATACAAACATACACAGGGATGGTCCAAAGAGCCCAGCTAGTGGAAGACACTATGGCTAAGGTAGAAGGCTTGAGAGGAAAAGAAGTAACAAAGTCAACTTATATAAGGAATGAAGTATCCTACACCACTGGGACTGTACACCCAGGGACTAACGGTAACAAGAGAAGGAATGGAGGTAATGAGATTGATAATAACAAGAAGATCAAGGTGGAAGAACAACCAGTTAAGGAGAATTGCAAATTTTGTGACAAGCCTGGGCAAGGAACAGACGAGTGCTGGAAGAAGGCAGGAGCTTGCCTGTGGTGCGGGAGTTGTGACCACCGCATTGTCAACTGTCCCATGCTGAAGGACCAGGCAGGTTTGGAGTTTACTAAAAGTGTACATTCAATAAGTTCGCCTTTTGGTGGAGATTCTAGTTCCACCTAGTGAATAGCTTGCAAAGGCCCTTGTTTGGCTCGAGGATTTTGGGTTACTGGTGCATTCTACATCATAGGACATTCAAGAATCTGATGTTGATTGCTTCCACATCCGAGGCAAGCACCCAACGTATGCCAACAATCCTCGGTTTTATGTCCACTAAGATGACAATGATGACGAACATCCTTATTCCCAATTGAAGCTTTTCCTATTTTCTTGGTGGACTGTCGTACTTTAGAGGAATTTCCCATCTCAAACTTCCTTTTTGCGATCAATAATAGAAGAGCTTTCACTAGACTTCCCTCTAATCTTTTCCACAATTTCATTTGTAGCTTCTAAAGCCAAGGCCCTCTTGACCATTTTTGAATATGTTGTAATTAAATGAGGAGTTAGTTGAGTAATGAAGTTTGGACGTAAACCATTCATAAACCTTTCGCCTTCAATTTTTTTATGGCTACTAGATGAGTAGCGTACTTAGGCAGTGAAGCAAACTGCGCCTCATATTCTGACACCATCATTCTGAGTTACTTCAGATTAGCAAACTCATTAGCCTTCTTCTCTTGAACCACTTTAGAAAAATACTGCTCATTAAACATTTCAACAAATTCCTCCCAACCTACCTGATTTGGATCCTCTAAAGTAGACTCTACAGTCTCCCACCATGCTCAGGCATCACGGTCCAACTGAAAGGTTGCCAAACGTGTGTTATCCTCTTCTGTACATCATATTGCCTTAAAAATTCTTTCAATATCCTTTAACCAATTTTCGGCCTCATCCAAATCCGTGCTACCGATAAACCTTGGAGGATCTAGACTTTAGAAATCTTTAAACAAATTTGTTCCATTATGAGTGTCGTTGTTAGCCCCTGTTCTCATCACTCGTGTCAAGTCATGCTTGGTGCTTTCCATCTTCTTCCAGTTTGCATCGCCTCCTTCCATATCTATTTTTAGGAAATATTTGAGACATCCAACAATTCATACATTAATATCATCACCAAAAACAATACACACATTCAACGCATACAAATTTTTTGTCTTCATATAACATACATACTTTTCATTAACAAGCGAAAAATATTTACATCGCCATCAACATTCTTATCCTAACATGTTGAAAATATTTACATCACCACCAACATTCTTATCCTAATAAACCAAAAATATTTACAACACCATCATCATCCTTAACCTCTCATTACACATATACATAAAGAGTCATATATACAACCCACTATTAACAAAAGGTGAGGTTAACAAAAGTAAGTTTCTAATTTCCTAACTTGCTTCAGGTTTGTGTGGCAGATTCCACGGACGACTACTGATCCCCCCCAGGCCAATGATACAGCTCTCTTTCTGCATCAAACAGCAGCTCCCACTATTCTTGAATCTGATGGAACAACATATCTTGTCCTAACTTTAGACTATCCAGATTGCACATTATTTGAGTCATAGTCTCCAAGGAAGCACGGGGATTTCCTGCCATAAATGCGCCAGTGGTTAGCTTCAACACTTCCTCCTTTATTTGCACATGTGCTTCCCTCTTGGCCTGAGCATATAACTCCACATCTTGTCGGAGTAATTCCATTGCAGACACTAGCTGTTCTTGAGCATTCATATCCATTCTATAGCAGACAACAAATTAAGTATATACACATATACAAAATCACTTTTACGTTTATAATTAATCCTAAATTTCTACCCCAACTCACTGGTCATTCCCTAGCTTTAATGAACCTAAGGCTCTGATACCAAATAATCTGTCACGTCCTAATAAATAACTATTTATCGGGAAATCACAGAAAATAGACTTAAGAGACAGAACTTAGATTATATAAACATATGTCATTAGTATAGCGGATGCTTTACATACAAACCACTACTCATTGAAATTCACAGGAGGAGTGAGTAAAAAGAAACAAAATAACATTCCTCTCTATACTATAATCCTAAAAAAATAATCTACGGAATTCAAACGATGGGTTGTCCCGCTCAGCACACGCCCTTATGAGCTTGGCTCATCATGTTCACCTGAAAAAGTAAGATTTAATGAGCAATTGTGCCCAGAAGGATTCACCCTTCTAATCAAAAGGATTAAGATAACCAGCGAGTTGGGCAAAAAACTTAATTGGTAGCAATGCTGAATATCAAAAATGATTGTATAACCATGTCAATTAGATATCAATTGTAGAAAAAAAAGAATACTGATTTTAGCTTGCATAGAAAGGAAATCAAGATGATAATCACATTCTGGTTCAAGTACATGATCAACTCATGATAGAACAAAATGATGACCAATCAAGGAAGTATCATGCAATGCTAAACATCTAGTAGATCCGTTATTGTTCTGTACGGCCAGTAAATGAATTTGGGTGCCCCTCTCGGAACTGGATCAGCCCCACTTGCCCAGGCATTTATCTTACATGAGTCCAAAGAGCCAAAGACGTCATCACAATCATTTCTGCTAACATTCAAGTATGGTACACAGGTACTCAAAACCTCACATATAACAAAGGTTTAGGGATTAATGCCAATGACTCCAGAAGGTTGTAGCCATGTAGGAAACAATCAAACTTAGGGGTGTTTAAGAACAATCCATAGATGGATGTGGATGACAATTAATGATCCCTCTCAGTGGTATGGTAGTTAGAATCCAAGAAAATGAGGAAAACAACCTGTTTGGTTAATACCAAAGTGTGTCACCTTGGATTGGAAGAAGAATGGTTATGGTTCAACTCAGAGACTGGTGTATGTCGACAGCCATAATGTGGCTGTCGACAGCTACTGACCCAACCAGAACTAGATTCTTGAATCTGGTCCCTATCTGTCGAAAGGTCATAGGTAGCTGTCGACAGATGGAGATCATATGTCGAATGGTGGGTTCTATCTGTCGACATCTACTTATTTTCTGGAATTCTAGGCTCTGGAAGCATGATATCTGTTGACAGATGGGTTCTGTCTGTCGACATCCACCGGTTGATCTTCCTGAAACGGTTTAACATCAATTTAGGAGACTCCTCTAAGAGTTCCTATGATTCTATCAATGATTAAACAACACCTAATGGATCTTATATACATTTCTAAACACATCCTAGATGAAGGAAAGAAATAGAGCAATAGGAATAAAATCTTTACAACATGGGTGGCATGAAAACTGGAAACTTATAGGAGAAAGGTTTTATAGAGACATATCTACTCCTTCATGCAAATCTTTCTCAAGATTGAAACAAAGATCACACTAAGTACACATATCTACATCTAAAGACATGAGTATCAACTAGAGGTATGAACACAGTGGAAGAGAAAAACCCATGAAAGCTTTACTGAACCTCGTTACAAAGTGAAACCAAAGTAGATGTCAAACTCCAGGATTCTAATAGATGAAGAAACAAGAGGAGGAGAATCCTACATGTCACAGGAAACTTTGGAGATCCATTACTTCTCCTCAACGAAGGAACCAGTAGTAGCAGCAAGAAGAAGGAATTGTTGTAGTAGTAGTAGCTACGGCAGGTGCAGTAGCAAGAACTATAGCAGGAGCAGCAGCAATACAGCAGGAGTAGCAGCAACAATACGGCAGGAGTAGCAGCAGCACTGTGACAGAGGCAACGACAACAGTAGTTTAGAAGAAACAAGTGGGTAAACTCTCGTAAGAATGTGCATAGAAAGGTATATATGCAAGTTCAAATCCATGCATGTATGGCACGTAGCCATGCACTTGCCACCGTAAAACCCCAATTGGTTTTACAGTAGCCATGTTAACCATGGGGTTTTACCCCACTCACATATAGTAAGCTACGTAGCCATTTACCCAAGATGAGATGGGTCTATTATTCTAAAAAGTGATTGACCTAAATAGGAGATAAATTAGTTGGCCCCTTTGTCCCTATATTTTTTGTATCCAAATGATGTCCAACCAAGTTGAAATTTCAAACATAAGGTTTTACCAATTACGGTGATTTTAGTTTAAATTTTGAAATTAAATTTTCACCCAGTAAAAATTACCCAAAAATCATTGTGTCGACTTAATCCTGATATCCGTGCGTCAATAATTCTAGATATTTACATTTCTAAAACCAGTACATTCTTTTAGAAATTATGGTGATTTCAGATTTCAATTTCGTTACAGAATTTCTGTGACGCCCTATCTGAGCGTGCCCCTCTGAATACAACACTATAACAATATTATTAATACAAAGATAATTACTAAATGAAAGATAATTATATCTCATGAAAATAGTTATGTTTAATAATAAAATATCATCATCTATTTTTAAATTTCCAATAAATAAAATTTGAGGTGTTACACTGCCTTTCCAATTACCTTACTATAACTACTTTATTCTTAAGAAATGGAAATACCCTTGTTACAACATACTCATTAATATTCCTTTCATTCAAACCTTTACTTTAATTCTTTCACAATTTGCCTTTCTATTCTGCTCGACTTGACATTCCCTTATCAGTTTCTCAACTAACTCGTCTCTCGTTTACATTATACTGACCACAATTGCTAAATATTACTGATCTGATCTTAACACTAAAATTTGCAATGAAATCCTTCTGTTAAATCTTCACAACTACCACTTACCAATTGAATGTCTTTACTACAAAATTTCTCAAAATTTTTAGCTAAACACTGATCTTCTTTCTCTCTCTATAAACCCAACTACTCATCACTGCACACACTTATGCTTATATTTATATTAAACTTCTTGTTACCACCATTACTTATAGTAACATTACTCTCGAACTTTCTATGAAATAAACATTTCTAATTATAAAACACATTTACCTCTGCTGTCGCATATCACTTGTAACACCCTAAAATTTTTATTTATTTGAAAATTAGAAAAATGTAAAGATTTTTATTGTTAAACATAACTACAATCATGAGATGTAATTAAATTTAATTTAGGATTGTATTAGTAAATGTTATTCTAGTGTCATACTCAGAGGTGCGCACTCCGACAAGGCGACAACGGAATTTTGTAACGAAATTGAAATCCGAGAACACCATAATTTCCAGAAAAAATGTGATGATATGATAAATGTAAATATTCGGAATTGTTGACATGTTGATTTCAAGATTAAGTCGACACAACTATTTCCGGGCAATTTTTGCTGGGTGAAAAATAAATTATAAAAAATAAACTAAAATTACCATAAGTTTTAAAACCATTTAACTAGCTTATGGTTGACATTTCAACATGAATGGACACCATTTGGGTATAAAAATTTAGGGTCAAATGGGCCAGTTGAATTTCCATCTATTTACGGTAACCATTTATTTTAAATAGTTGCTTACGTAGCTGTGGCTATGTAAGGCTCACTTCACAGGGGTTAAGATGCCCACACGTCTCACCTTAGGTGTAAGCCATGGGAACCATGCATGGCAAATGTGGCTTGGCATGGTAAAAGGGAGTCTTATGGCTCCACATGTATGGCCTACGTGCCTTACATGCATGGAGTGTGAGATTTTATAAAAACTCTCCCTTTACCCATCGTACAGATCATTCCACCACTTCCTGCTCCTGCTCTTGTTACTCATGCCTCTTGCACTTGCTTCTTCCTACTGCTGCTGCCTCTCTTGTCATTGCTGCTGGAGTTGTAGCTATTAGAGTTGTTGCTTCTGCTTGCCACGGCTGTTGCTACTGCTCTTGCGGAGGCTGCTGCTGCTGTTCTTTCCACAGTTGCTGTTGTTGCTCTATCGTATCTACTGTGGCTGTTGAAAGACATGTGAAATTATCCAATATGGTAATCTAGAAGGGGGTGTTGAATAGATTACAACAAACTCTAACCACAGTTGCCTTCTTTTCGATGAAAACAAAAACTTATCGAAATCTTAAACAGATTTAGGATTAGTTCGACTTGAAATTAGTGTGCTTGTTGTGAACAAAACATGAACAGTCTATCTAACATGTGTAGAATCAGTGTGCTTACCAATCATCTATCGTGGAAACGTGCAAACCATAGGACAGAAAGATTTAAGGTGGTTCGAAGTACACAACTTGTGTATCCTACGTCCACTGTCCACACACATACGCAAAAGGACTGCTTATCAGCGAGTTCAAACCACTACAACACACACACACTCACGTTGTCTTATGTTAACACACGGTCAGAACAACATGACCCACGTGAATCAAGCACAAGAGACACTTGACCCACCAACACACACACCGAGTATGAAAAATAGAGATAGACAAGAGTCCAGAGTTGTAGAATCAAATCCTGAGATGGAACTCTTCAAGATGGTCGTCCAGATGAACTTCAAACTTTATCTTGACAGGTATCAGTTGATGGAGAAGCTTGAATCACAGACGAACCGACTTCAACTTCGTTCAGAAAATTGTTCTTCTTTGTTTTGGATGGAGTGCTGAAGCAGAGCAGCAGAGAGAGAGTTTTTCTCTTGGATTTCCTTAGGGTTTTCTATGGTGGCTACTTCTGTATGAAAAATACCTTCAAAACATTCCTTATATATGGGTGTTTAAGTATGGAGAGTCGTGGTAGACGGAAACACCCAACATGGTAACATGTCCAAATCTCGGAACTGAGATCTTCTCTTCGTCTGTTGACAGCAAACTATGCATCTGTCGACAAGTGCTTACAAGTTTGCAAAATCTAGAAGACTGGCCTTGCGGGAAACAATTTCCTGTGTGTATCTGTCAACAGACGATTTGGATCTGTCGACAGGTACACTTGTCTTGAAACCTGTCTGATCTCCATGTGTGTAGCTATCGACAAGTACTTGTTGAATGTGGCTATCTTGAGTTTTTTTTTTGCTTTGGAATTTGGTACATTGTCTTGCCTACACTCACACCTACATTTAAGAGCATTGTTAGTGAGATATAAAGAACATATAAAGAACATTTAGACAATCACTTGAGATGTTCTTTCTTAAGTAACATTTGCTTGATCATGCTTCAATTATGCTCATAACATTAATGTGGATTGTTCATCATTATAAAAAAACATAACACATGTAAACCCAACATTCTCCCCCTTTTTGATCGCGACAAAATTTTCAAGTTATGCATAAGTGATGTTTCTCCCCCTTTTGGCAACATCCAAAAAGACAATTCATGTACACATGAGTAAAACTTAAGCAAAGAACTGTGAATTTCATTGATTGAGCATTCATTGCACATAGTTACAAAATTGACCCATGACATGACAAAAGAAGTGCAAGGGAAGGAAATAACATGATTGTGATAGCAAACTAAGATAACAGTGACAAGACCCTGACCAAAGCAAAATAAACACTAGATAACTGATGCCTAGACTCTCTAGACATCGTCATTCCAAGGTGGTGCAGAGGCCTGAAGGAGTCCATGAAGCTCTGTGGAGAGCCTTGTAAGCCTTATCTGAAGCTGGACTTGGGTGTCAGCCAGTGCGTCCAAGCTGGTATCAACATGATCCAAGCGAGCATTTAGATGTTTGAAACCAGTGGTCATCTGAAGCTGCATTTGTACCATTTGAGCAGAGATGAAATCTCGAAGAGAAGGCTCATCGGGCGCTTGGTCATCAGTAGCAACATCAGCTTCATCTCCCTAAGCATCTAGTGGCTCGGACTGGGAGTCTTCATCAGCATCATCTTTAGTAGATTCATCGTCATCAGCTACCTGCTCTTTAACCTTGAGTTCCATTGTGACAACCCCATCATGTAGCTTATAGCCCATCCGATGAGCAGCAGTGAGATCAAAGGCACTGCGAGATTTGAGGGAGACAAGCTCACTATAAGGAATATGTATCCCAATGAAGAGTAGAAGGGAAGTGATCGGGCAAGCATATAGCATTGATCTTTTGGGATTGTAGAAGCATTGTCGGATCAGGTGAAGCATGAGTTCTAGTAAGTTGATTTGTTTGCACTTGAGGAAGAAGAAAAAGTGATATTTATGAACCGCAGTGACGAGTTCCCGACTGCCATGCTTTGGAGCAATTAGGGTGGTGAAGATTTGATGGATCATTCTATTCAGTGGGGGAAAGGAATTGGCATTCAGTTTGGTAATTTTCTTAGTTGCATCATAAGGTTGCAGGGTGATGAGATGATAGTATTCAGATGCAGAAGGGTGGCTAAGAAGAACATCAGCCCCAGAGTTAGGAATTTGAAGTGCAATGCTGATGAGGTTGGGGTAAGCTTCAAAGGAGTACCTTTGACAGAGGTGTAGAGATCCCCATCCCCAGACAGACCAAGATTATTGAAAAACTCTGTAACGGCATTAGGAGAGTAGTGCAGGTGAGAATAAAGAAATACTGTCCAGCCCTGGGTGTCAAAGAGGGGTAGGAGATTGGGGAACATGTCTCCCAAAAAAGGAAAATCAACATAGCGGGGCTGAACGAATTTGCTGAAGGTTCCCAGAACCATGGTTAGTTGCAAACCTCGTGGAACGACAAGCTCGGGCAGCCGATCATCACGATGCTTGGTTCGGCGCTTGGCAGGAGCCCCGGAACCCTCGCCGGCTTGGGGAGATAAGGAACGGCGACAGGAAGCATGTTTCTTGTCCTTGGGAGCCATGAGAAAGAGAGGAGATCGGAGTGGAGAAGAACTCGGAGAGAAGAAGAAAAGCACGAGGAGGAAGAAAGAACCAGGAGGGGCAGAATCTGGGTCTGGCGCCCTGGAGAAGAAGGGTTTGGTGGAGAAGGGAGGAGGAGGGAGCTTTGGAAGTGGAAAGGAACGAAAGGGTCGTGGGTTCCCTTTTAAAGAGTGGGAAGAATTTCAAAGGATAGGGACCCACAAAATCCAAACCTAAAGACATGCCCGTTGGGCTTCCAAAACATAGCCTGCCGCTGGCTGTCGTCAGATGCAGAGGTATCTGTCGACAGGCGCAAACGGAAACTGTGCCAGATGGGGATTTTGACAGGAATTTTTAGCACAATGAGCATCCAAGATGTAGATAACGTGTAAAAGAGGTATGTACACATTTTAAACGGTCATGCCCACTAATATTAAGATAGGTCAAAATCATCAATGGCTTAAAAATATTACTGTAGGTGTCTCAAGTTGGAACAACAAGAGGACATCGTACCAAAACTTATGAAAATAAGATAACCCCTTTGAATAAAAACCATCATAGAAAAACATAATTCCAAGTGGGTGATGGTCAAATGGTTTATGAAAAAGATGTCTACATGAGTAGATAACCACAAACATCAAGGAACCTGGGATTAATCAAACATTGGAGGCTTCACACTATTTCAAGTTTGATTTATTTAGAGGAAAATGCAATGGGCAAAGTGGTAAGTAGGATCACTAACACCTTTTGACGTGAGGAGAGACATGTGAAGTGCCCGTACCCCCAGTTACTCAGCCGGAGTGACCATCATACCATGCTACAGAGATAATGAGTAAGCTTTTTGACACGAGGGCAGGCATTTGTGATGCCCATGTCCCCGGTTACTCAACAATACACATCATTGCTCTACCTTTATCCCATTTATTGACTTTTGATTGTAAGAAAGAGGTAGCTTTTCCCCTTTTTTTATGTTTTTTTTTTCATTATGTGTTTGAAAATCAAGGTTAAAGAATGTGTATGGTAACAATCAATGCAAGACATAAAGTTCAATGACTATAGGACTTATCACATCACTTGAGAAAATGTGTAACGCCCCAAAAATTAAAAGTGTTAAGAAAATATGAATAATGTGGTTATTATACATTAGGATTATTATTAAATTGAGATAATTAGATTTTTCGAATAATTAGTAGTAATGTATGTTACCCCAATGTCGTACACAGAGGTGCGCGCTCCCACAGGGCGACACCGGAAAACGACAACGAAATAAAAATTCGAGAACACCATAATTTCCAGAAAAATGTGGAGATCTCAGAAATATAAATATTCAAATTTTTCGGCATGCGGACTTCGAGGATAGGTCGACACGACTATTTTTCGGGTGATTTTTTACCTAGTGTAAAATAAAATCTAAAAATTAAATACAAATCACCATAGTTAGCAAAACAATCATATTAGTCTATGGTTAAAATTTCATGATAAATGGATACCATTTAAACATGTTTACATTAAGACTAATGGGCCAGCTGAATTTTTGACTATTTACGGAAGGGAGTTTTCTGGGAAATTTAGTGTCTACGTGTGCAGCCATGAGGAGGCCAGCACACTTGTTGGAGAAGGTAACACGTACATGCCTGAGGTGTTTCACTGGAGGATTGCATGTTTAACGTGTCAACAGTAAAAACCAAATGGTTTTTACTGCGACACATAAGGGGTTGTCGTGTCGTTATGCATGGAAGGCACCTTGGGTTATAAATACACCGCAAAGGCCATCGTAACTATCTTTTCCACCTTCCTCCCATTTGGCTGCTGCTGTGTTCACAAAGGTCCATAGTGGGTTACTAGCTAGAGCTGTTGTATTCTTGTACTCTGTTCTAGAGCAAGCCACGACTGGAATTCTTGTTGTGTGTTGCTGCTACTTGGTCTACAAAGGGCCCTCATTGTTCTAGTGCACAGTGCATCTGTTAAGACTTTCAGATGTGCAAGCTTTCTATTCTTTCCTTTGGTTATGTGGATTTCCATAGTGATGAGATATTGCCACTAATCAGTAAGGTAGGATTCTCTTCCTACTCTTCACCTATTCATCTTACATTTCGACATAGTTTAGGTAATGTAAAGGGATCCTTTACCACGTGTGTGCTATTTTCCAGACTTGAAAAGTAGTTCCCTGCCATGAATTGAACCATCATCATGACTAAATTTGTGTTTGATTATAGGAGATCACCCATCATTTCTTTTTCATTCCCAACATGTCTCAAATCTGAAATCATATCAATTTTCCTGTGTAGTGTAGACGGAACCATAACGGTTCTTTCTCCTTCATGAGATTGATTCATTGAGAGGCCATGGAGGTCTTAAGTGAGTGTACCTTATAAGTGATTAATGGAAAAAGAGAAGAGAGCTCTAAGAGAAGTGCTTTCCCATTCAATTTCCCTTGAGCTTAATTTTCTGCTAATCATCCATGTGATTTATATTCCATGATCTTCCTTCCATCTTCTTGTCATGTTACATTGAGTTATAAAACTGAAATCATACTTGTTCAAAGTCCTAATCATGTTAGGAATGTTAGAAGAGCTTGTTAGTACAATTTCTAGTCGATTTAAATCGATTTTTGAAAGTTTACACGGAATCTGTCGACAAACAAGCTTCTGCCTGTCGACAGGATCCTCATTCCAGAACCCAGAAATCACCACTTGTGTGTAGCTGTCGACAACCCCATTACTAGATGTCGACAGATGCATACAGAAGTAAAGTTCTGTCTCTGGAAACCAGCCCCTGTCGACAGCAAGCTTCTGCCTGTCAAGAGGTACTGACAGGGTCATGTTTCCAACACGTGTTTTGCTCCATTCCTTGGTGCAAATCTTACCCAATTATTCCACCTAATAGTCCACCTAAGTCTTGTGGATTTTACCCCCTAAACACCTACTAAAACCAATCATGTTACCCTTCTTTGTACCATGAATCATTTCTTCAATGTTCCGAACAAAATTGACCTTGAAGGATTATCAATTTCTGAAATCAGAAAGGAAACAGAGTTCCTTCACTCTTGTGTGTAAACTTTGAATGAACCCTTGTGTATCCTTGACTCATTACAGTGATGAGTGTGTGATGATGACAGTTTGTGAGTCTCCGACTCATTTAAGAATTATGCCTGGCAAATAAGGGTTGGTTCAGTCCTAGGGGGAGCGCCCGAATTCATTAGTGGCCGCGCGGGGGTGATAAGGACATCGTGGATGTTGGCATACATCAATTTGTGTTTGATTAGTCATCATGTCATGCTTGTGTGTGTGGAAATGTGTTTAGTTAAAAATTTAAGCATCATCCTTAATGATTAACCTTGCTTCTAAAAGGGTTCTTGCCCATTACGTACTATTGATTTGTCTTGCTTGTTCATTATATTGAACACTCCATGTCAGAAATCTATACTCGTCTTACCTTGACTATATGCATCTGAATCCTTTTGAATTAAAGGAATTGAATCCTACTGGGCTAGATAGCTCATTCAATTTAACATTTTTAGGTGAACAAGATGGAGATATTGCTTAAGGAGGACTTGAGTGCTGAGAGGACCATCTTATGCCAAGGAGTGCAGTCATCTTTTGCTTTTCTTAATAGATAGAATGAGAATGTAATAGGCTACAGTTTACTTTTGCTTGTTCCTCATTCAGGCGATAATGAGGAATACCATGTAATAAGTTCCACTAAACCCGTTGTTTATATACAAACGTTATGTTAGTTATTGTAATTAATATCTGTCATATTCAGTAAATGTAATTTTTCTAGAACGTGACAGATTAAATTTGTATCAGAGCATTATTTCGATAAACCAAGGGATAACCAGTGAGTTGGGGTACAAATTTAGGATTAGCTAGCATGGCTTTGCTATCATATAAATGCTTAACTTGATATTTGTTTCAATATGGACATGAATGCCCAAGAAAGGATAGTAGCAACATTAGAAATGCTACATCAAGACATTGAGCTATATGCCCAAGTCTAGCAGGAAGCTCATATGCAAATTAAGGAAGAAGTGCTTAATTTGACTGTGGGAGCTTTCTTTGCTGGCAATCCTGGTGCTTCATTGGAAGTAATGACTCAAGTCATGTGTAGGCTAGATAATCTCAGGCTGGGGTAAGATATGCTGCTTCACCAGTTTGAAGGGTATTGGGAAGCTGTAACCGATGCGGCCACGGAATTACACCACAGAGCCGGTGAACCATAGCAGCCACCACCTGTAGAATCTGTTATAGACCTGACCCAGAATTAGAAAGGACTTAGGCAACTTGTCCTTCTTTTGTAAACCTCTCCTTCTGTGTAAATGTTAGTTGTATATATGTAACTCCCAGGTGTATGGGGAGTGAGAGGTTAGTGAAAGTATGTTTGTAGAATGGGAAAGTTGGAATGAGAGGAGTGCAGTAACTTAGTTACTAGTTTGTGATAGCATGTTTTAATGTAAATATTTGAGTTATGAATGGAAATGGAGTGTTATGTGGATTTGAAATGTGTATATGTGATGAACGCAAGTTTGGGTGGACTGTGAAATTAATGTATGTCCTATTGTATGTTTCAGATATATTTCCAACTTAATTATGCAAGGAAGTGACGCCAAATGGAGAAAAACAGAAAGTTCGATGCATGACTTGACCCGAGTGATGAGGACTGTAGCTAAGAATAACAGCCATAATGGGACAAGTCTATTCAGGGATTTCTTAAGTTTAGATCGTCCAAGATTTGGAGGAAGTACAGACCCAGACGAGGCGAAAAATTGGTTAAGAGATATTGAAAGGATATTTGGAGTAATTAAATGTACTGAGGAAGAGAAGATCTGGTTGGTGACTTTTCAGTTGGAACGAGATGCTAGAGCGTGGTGGGACACCGTAATATCCACATTAGAGGAGCCAACTCAAACTAGTTGGGATGAATTTGTGGAGTTGTTTAATGACCAGTATTTCTCTGAAGTAGTCCAGGAAAAGAAAGCCAATGAATTTGCTAATCTAAAACAACTAAGGATGACAGTATCTTAATATGAGGCCTAGTTTGCTCGATTATCCAAGTATGCCCCACATCTCATAGCCACGGATAAGCTAAAAGCCAAAAGGTTTATGAATGGACTACTCCCTACCTATATTGTACAGTTAACTTCACACATGATCACTACATATTCAGATATGGTCAAAAGAGCTTTGGCATTGGAAGCCGCAAATGATATGGTGGATAAATTTAACGGAAGATCAGGAGAAGGATCTTCGAATCGGAAGAGAATGTTTGAATCGTGAAATGCCTCGAAAGTTCAACAATCTAGATAGAAGACAGGGAAGGCTCCGAGTGGAAATAAGGAGGTGTGTAAGCATTATCATGTTAGTGGACACAAGGAGGAAAATTGTTGGCGTAGGTTGGGAGCATGTCTTAAGTGTGGAAGCACTCAACATCGAATTTTAGAGTGTCTGATGATCAAGAATGGGTCGGCCAAACAAAATCCCCAAGCGAGGCAAACAAAGCAAGGGAGAATACAAGCTATTCAAGAGGTAGAGCCTGAATCTTCACACGAAGGCGGACTGATTGAAGGTACACTAATAATAAACTCAAACCCTGCACATGTATTATTTGATTCAGGAGCTACGCACTCCTTTATTGGTTATGATTTTGCTAAATCTTTGGAAATACAACCCGTCCCATTGCCTATACAACTAGAAGTGACAAGTCCTTTGAGTGAAGGTAAAAAGCTTAGGGAGTATTACCCTGATAGTCAGATTCTATTTGAAGGACACAACTTATATGGTGATTTGATATGTTTGGAAATGTGGGATTATGATGTAATCCTCAGGATGGATTGGTTATCTAAATACCATGTCAATTTAGATTTCTGATTAAGGCGGGCCACATTTCCATGAAAGGAAATTTGTTCTATAACTTTTGATGAACCCTACATTAAACAAATACCAATAATTTCAGCAGTAAAGCCTTGCATGCTAGTACAAAAGGGTTGTCAAGGGTATCTGGCTTCTGTGACCCTATTAAATCAGAACATTGCCGGATTGGAAGATATTCCAGTAGTAAGGGAATTTCTTAATGTATTCCCTGAAGAATTACCTGGTATACCACCTAGCAGAGAGGTGAATTTTTCGATTAAATTGGTATCAGGAGCTACACCAATCTCAAGAACACCCTACCAGATGTCAATGGAAGAATTGAAGGAGTTAAAAAGACAATTATTGGAATTGATAGAAAAAGGGTTTATTAGACCAAGCACTTTACCCTGGGGTGCTCCGGTGTTATTTGTTAAAAAGAAGGATGGATCTATGTGATTATGCATAGATTATCGATAGGTAAACCAGTTGACTATAAAGAACAAATACCCACTTCCAAGAATTGACGATTTATTTGATAAGTTGTCTGGAGCCCAGTGTTTCTCCAAAATTTATTTAAGATCAGGATATCATCAACTCAGAATTCAAGAGTAGGATATTCACAAAACAGCTTTCCGAACAAGATATGGGCAATACGAATTTGTAGTGATGCCATTTGGATTAACTAATGCACCTGTTGCATTTATGCGTCTCATGAATGACGTGTTCAGATCTTACTTGGATCAATTTGTGGTTCTATTTATTGATGATATATTGATTTATTCCAAAAGCATGGAAGAACACGAGACACATTTACGAATTACTTTGCAACTATTACGAGATCACCAACTATATGCAAAGTTTAGTAAATGCAAATTTTGGATGACGCAAGTTATGTTTTTCGGACACATCATTTCAAAAGAAGGTTTATCTATGGACTCTTCGAAGATTGAGACCATACAAAGATGGGAGCAACCAAAGAACCTCACTGAGGTTAGAAGCTTTTTGGGTATGGCAAGTTTTTACCGGCGGTTTGTCCAGAATTTTGCTAGAATTGCCTCGCCCCTCACACAATTGACCATAAAAGGAACTGTATTTGTATGGAGTGAGAAGTGCGAGCAAGCATTTCAGTTATTAAAGGAATGTCTATCATCGGCACCAATTCAAGCTTTACCGGTTGATGGGAAATTATTTGAGTTTTATACTGATGCCTCAAGTACTGGACTAGGATGTGTATTAATGCAAGATAGAAGAGTTATTGCTTATGCATCAAGGCAATTGAAGACTCATGAGAAGAACTACCCAGTACATGATTTAGAATTAGCTGCGGTAGTCTTTGCTCTTAAGCATTAGAGACACTACCTATATGACAATCAATTTATAGTGTACTCCGATCATAAGAGTCTCAAATATTTGTTTTCACAAAAAGAGATGAACATGAGACAAAGAAGGTGGATGGAGTATATTAAAGATTATGATTTCAAAATTGAATACCATCTAGAGAAAGGAAATACTGTGGCGGATGCACTCAGCAGAAACCCTATAGCCAAAGTATGCCAATTACATGTAAGGGAGTGGAAATTGCTAGAAGAATTTTCCACATTAAGCTTGAAGGTGGAATCACAAGAAGGAAGGGTTATCATTAATAACTTGACAGTTCAGTCAGAACTATTGAAGCAAATTAAGCAACAACAGGACAATGACCCTATGTTGACAGAAATCAAGGAAAAGTTGATTACTAAACCTTATTTTAATGAAGATTCCCAAGGAAATCCTCGATTCTAAGATAGAAGATGTGTACCAGATAATTCTAAAATCAAGAGACAAATTTTAGAAGAAGCTCATCGATCACACTATACTATTCATCCTAGAGCTGTCAAAATGTACCAAGATTTAAAGAAGCATTTTTGGTGGTGTAATATGAAGATAGACATTGTAGACTTTATAGCAAGATGCCTGATATGTCAGAAAGTTAAAGCCGAGCATTAGAAACCGGCCAAAAAGTTAAAACCACTCGAAGTTCCAGAGTGGAAATGGGACAATATCGGTATGGATTTTATTATGGGATTACGTAGGACACGAGGTGGATTTGATGCCATATGGGTAATCACTGACCGACTTACTAAGTCAACTTATTTCTTAGCAATCAGGACAAGATGGTCTGTGGGTGTCTTAGGAGCACTATATATGAAAGAAATTGTCCGATTACATGGAATTCTGAAGGATATAGTGTCAGATAGGGATGCATGATTTACCTCACATTTACGGAAAGAGCTGCAAGATGCATTGGGGGCTAAATTAAAGTTTAGCATACCATTTCATCCTCAGACTGGTGGACAAACAGAATGGGTAAACCAAGTTATCGAACATATGTGTCGTGCCTGTATATTGGAGTTTGGAAATGACTGGAACACTCATTTAGCAATTATGGAATTTGCCTATAATAGTAGTTACCAGTCTACTATTCAAATGGCACCATTTGAAGCCATATACGGTCGCCAGTGTAGATCCCCACTGTGTTGGGTGGAACTAAAAGAATCCCATATTCTTGGACCTGAAATGATTCAAAAAACCACAGAAATTATCAAATTAGTGCAAGACAAAATGAAAGCTACCCAAGACCGACAGAAAAGCTATGGTGATCATCGAAGAAGGGAATTGGAGTTCCAGCAAGGAGAGCATGTATTCCTTAAAGTATCTCCTCGACGTGGAATTAGAAGATTCGGAATCAAAGGAAAATTGAGTCGAAGATACATTGGACCATTTGAGATATTAAAAAGAATTGGAGAAGTGACGTATCAATTGGCACTACCACCGCAATTAACTAATATACATGATATTTTTTATGTATCAATGTTGAGAAAATTTGTTTATGACCCGCAACACATCATTGGATATCAAGATCTGGAGATACAAGAAAATTTAGCATATGAGGAAAGACCTGTAAAGATTCTTGATCAAAAAATCAAGCAACTATGAAACAAAGAAGTTCCTTTGTTGAAGATTCAATGGAGTAAACATGGACAAGAAGAAGCAACATGAGAACTAGAAGATGCCATCAAGATCAAGTATCCGGACTTGTTTACAAGTTAGTAACCATCTCCTTATGTTATTAAATTTCTTTTAGTGGGGGAGAGTTGTAACGCCCCAATAATTAAAAGTGTTAAGAAAATATGAATAATATGGTTATTATACATTAGGATTGTTATTAAATTGAGATAATTAGATTTTTGGATTAATTAGTAGTAGCGTCTGTTACCCCAGTGTCGTACACAGAGGTGCGCACTCCCACAGGGCGACACAGAAAAATGACAACGAAATAAAAATCCTAGAACACCATAATTTCCAGAAAAATGTGGAGATCTCAGAAATATAAATATTCGAATTTTTCGGCATGCGGACTTCGAGGATAAGTGGACGCGACTATTTTTCGGGTGATTTTTCACCTAGTGTAAAATAAAATCTAAAAATTAAATACAAATCACCATAATTAGAAAAACCATTATATTAGTCTATGGTTAAAATTTCATGACAAATGGATACCATTTGAACATGTTTACATTAAGACTAATGGGCCAGCTAAATTTTTGACTATTTACGGAAGGGATTTTTGTGGGAAATTTAGTGTCTACGTGTGCAGCCTTGGGAAGGCCAGCACACTTGTTGGAGAAGGTAACACGTACTTACCTGAGGTATTTCGCTGGAGGATTGCATGTTTAACGTGTCAACAGTAAAAACCAAATGGTTTTTACTGCGACACATAAGGGGTTGTCGTGTTGTCATGCATGGAAGGCACCTTGGGTTATAAATACACCTCAAAGGCCATCGTAACTATCTTTTCCACCTTCCTCCCATTAGGCTGCTGCTGTGTTCACAAAGGTCCATAGTGGGTTACTAGCTGGAGCTGTTGTATTCTTGTACCCTGTTCCAGAGCAAGCCACGACTGGAATTCTTGCTGTGTGTTGCGGCTACTTGGTCTACAAAGGGCCCTCATTCTTCTAGTGCACAGTGCATCTGTTAAGACTTTCAGATGTGCAAGCTTTCTATTCTTTCCTTTGGTTCTGTGGATTTCCATAGTGATGAGATATTGCCACTACTCAGTAAGGTAGGATTCTCTTCCTACTCTTCACCTATTCATCTTACATTTCGACATAGTTTAGGTAATGTAAAGTGATCCTTTACCACGTGTGTGCTATTTTCCAGACTTGGAAGGTAGTTCCCTGCCAAGAATTGAACCATCATCATGACTAAATTTATGTTTGATTATAGGAGATCACCCATAATTTCTTTTTCATTCCCAACATGTCTCAAATCTGAAATCATATCAATTTTCCTTTGTAGTGTAGACGAAACCATAACGGTTCTTTCTCCTTCGTGAGATTGATTCATTGAGAGGCCATGGAGGTCTCAAGTGAGTGTACTTGATAAGTGATTAATGGAAAAAGAGAAGAGAGTTCTAAGAGAAGTGCTTTCCCATTCAATTTCCCTTGAGCTTAATTTTCTGCTAATCATCCATGTGATTTATATTCCATGATCTTCCTTCCTTCTTCTTGTGATTTTACATTGAGTAATAAAACTGAAATCATACTTGTTCAAAGTCCTAATCATGTTAGGAATGATAGAAGAGCTTTTTAGCACAATTTCTAGTCGGTTTGAATCGATTTATGAAAGTTTACACTAAATCTATCGATAGACAAGCTTCTGCCTGTCGACAGGATCCTCATTCCAAAACCCAGAAATCACCACTTGTGTGTGGCTGTCGACAGCCCCATTACTGGATGTCGATAGATGCATACAGAACTGAAGTTCTGTCTCTGGAAACCAGCCCCTGTCGACAGCAAGCTTCTGCTTGTCGACAGGTACTGACAGGGTCATGTTTCCAGCACCTGTTTTGCTCCATTCCTTGGTGCAAATCTTACCCAATTGTTCCAACTAATAGTCCACCTATGTCTTGTGGCTTTTACCCCCTAAACACCTACTAAAACCAGTCATGTTACCCTTCTTTCTACCATGAATCATTTCTTCAATGTTTTGAACAAAATTGACCTTGAAGGATTATCAATTTCTGAAATCAGTAATGAAACAGAGTTCCTACACTCTTGTGTGTAAACATTGAATGAACCCTTGTGTATCCTTGACTCATTACAATGATGAGTGTGTGATGATGACAATTTGTGAGTCTCGGACTCATTTAAGAATTATGCCTGGCAAATAAGGGTTGGTTCAGTCCTGGGGGGAGCGCCTGAATTCATCAGTGGGCGCGCGGGGGTGATAAGGACATCATGGATGTTGGCATACATCAATTTGTGTTTGATTAGTCATCATGTCATGCTTGTGTGTGTGGAAATGTGTTAAGTTCTAAATTTAAGCATGTCACGCCCCTCCAATTTAGCAGCAGAATAAATCGGATGGAGACGCGAACAATGAGCATGGTAACGACAATTGCGCATACTTTCGCAAACATCAGAGCATCTAATGAATAATAGTTAAAATAACTCTTCGTTTCATTATAAAATCACTAAGACTATTACAACCACTAATTCGGAGCCAATACATAGGGCTCAATGACATCATTACATTGAAAAGAAATCTAAAGCAACAACTACTAGACTCCAATTGTGCTAGGGTAACATCGTTATTTGACTCCGGGTCACTCATCACTCTGGTCTTCTCCCATTGGTACGTATAACGTCATTGTCCGACTTACCTGAGACACAATAACAAATAACGAAGGGTGAGCGATAACGCCCAGTAGGACATAAATCTCAGGCTCAAGCAGGCTTTAAATAATTAATGCATTAAATGGCAGAGTAACTAATGATAGAGAGAGTCATGTAAGGTCGAGAAAGTAACAGCACAAGTAACATGGTTCAAATAGCAGATGAATCAAGTATAGCACGATGACTAAAGTCAAGTCACGATAGAAAACGATAATAATAATAGCAAGTAATGATATTGTCCAGAATAGCAAGAGAAATGTATCGCAAGAAGAGATGATAGTAGATGGTCATGTAAAGAGTAAATTGCACTTTGAATGTGATCAAGTCGCGATAGCACACAGTAACTCAAGATAGCGAGTATCAAGTAGAGCAAGTAGAGCGTATGGTGAGATAGCGTGTAACGAGATAGCATGTAACAAGGTAGCGTGTAATGAGATAGCGTGTGACAACATAGCGTGTATGGTTGCACAACGGTGCACTGGTAGAGTACGACAATAGTCACTTTGAGACAGTAGCCATTTCACAATAGTACATTACATCTGAACTCCTCAAACTAATGTATAACAGTTTGTGATAGCACAGTAATATCACAGTACGTCTGAACTCCTCAGACTAAAAGCATAGTAGTCATATGTCTAGCCAAGAGAGTATAGTCAGAACCGGTGCAATGCAGAACACTGTCAATAGCCCCTGCAGGTATTTTCGGGTGGCTCTCTGCCCCCAGGACTAGATTGGAGCCCCTCGGACACTCTCCGTGCCCTGCACAGTATGCATTATAGAGCTAGAAAGTCATGAAATACTACAAACGATAGGAGCCACAATAGCTCAACGAGTCTCAAGAGAGTACTAGATGAATAGACAAGAGAGACGAGATAGTAGAGTGAACGTGAACAGATGAGCGAGTCGAGTATAGATGAGAGCTAGTGGACATTGCACGTAAAGCGACGAGTAAACAGGCGATAGTAACAGTTGCACAACACGCGCACATCGTATTAGCAGTCAGGTGGAAATTCACGATCTTCCCGCTGGACATGTTGTGCACAAGACCAGAGGTCTGGCGTGATTCAAGACGAGAGTGAACTTCTAATAGCCGTTTGGATCATATCGATCCCTAAAGGTGTAATGGGTGTTAGGGTACAACCGGCTCGTCGACCATTTGGAAATCCATGATCAGAGGAGACTTACGGAGGCCTTGCACAAGGAGTCACTAGTCCGGCAGAAGGAATATCCGACAGAGAGTTCGTCCAAGTCAAGAGAGTGTGTAATTATAGAAACAAGTACTCGACGTTCTAGAGGAATTCTAGAACAGTGGAGCATCGAGATCAGTGTTCTAAAACATCGCACGAATCGTAAACGAGTACTTGTTAAAGTGAGGTAATTAATTGCAATAATTACCAGATATGTTATGTGTCATATTCATACAATTTAAGCCATGTTTGGATGGTTCAACGTGTGTGTATGTGTCATGAAATCAAGGATATGAAAGATCAAGTGATTGACTTTTATTAGATTAAAATACAATCAATACTTACAACTTTGTTTTTATGTAGTTAAGATCATCAACATGATATGGGAATTATGGTGGTACAACAAGACTTGCAAAAGACTGATTTTCAGGCCAAAAACTGAGATCGCGACGTGGTCTTGCAAGGATCGCGACGGGGTCGTCAGATCAGGCAGGCAGAACGCGACAGGGGTACTGTCGCGACAAGGACGCGACAGAGGTACTGTCGCGACCTGACCTCAGAACGCGACATATCGGGCCGTCGCGTTCACAGGGTCTGCGCCTGAGTCCGACCGGGATCTGACATGCTCTTGGTTCAGACTTACCATGTTTTGACACAGGGGCGATATTCATGAAACGCCTATATCTCTCTATATGCTGACCTTTAGACAAAACACTCAACATAGAAAATGTCGAGGACATCTATTGGAAGAATGTTTGTGTTGTTGTCTGGGTCTAAATCCGTCTCTAATTGCATGCAATACAGGAAGAACGTAAAAAAAAGCCCTAAACATGCATGACTTCATTGCGACTTACATGATAGGCTTCTAACATGAGATCTACTGATATTTGGACAAAACGTTTAACATAAACGATGACCAGGACAACTAGTGGAAGAACTTTGATGTTGGGGGTTTTACCTAATTCGGTCTTTGTCCTTGTAAAATACATGAAGAACTTAAAGTTAAATGCAACCTGAAAACGCAGTATCCTGCATGACTCTATTATGAAGTTTATAACTCTCTATCTAATGATATTTAAACAAAACACTTAACATGAAAGATGACCATGACAACTAGTTAAAGAATGTTTATGTTTGAGGCTTGACCTACTTCGGCCTTTAATCATGTGAAAAATAGGAAGAACTTAAGGCTATCTGCAAACCCGAAAACACAGTATTATGCATGACTCCCTTACGGGGTTCATAACTCCCTAACTAAAGACTTTAAGACAAAACGTTAAACATAAAAGATGATCGCGACTATAAGTAGAACAACTTTGATGTTGATGATTTAGTCTAGTTCGGTCTCAAATTGTATGCATAATAAGAATAACGGGAAAAGCCCTAACCGTGCGCGACTTAGGGAGAACGACTAATACACAAAGGATACTCCATGAAAATTAGTAAAATCAGAAGCAAATGAATCTAGACTCGAAGCTCTACAAGATGATGTTATTTTTCGTTAATGTTGACCCAAGAATACCTACCTTTGAACGCAAAGAACTCCCTGCAGGTTCCTGGTTCGCTACAGGGCGAGGTGGAAGAAGACCACATTTTCCCCCAGCCTTCTCCTCTCCTCCAACGCCCCAAACTTTCTGCGCACGACCCCAACTTGATGCTAAATCTTCCCCAAACGTTTTGTGATGAGTTCTTATAGTTTTAGGGTGCTACTTCATGTCCTAATGGGACTAGGAATGAGGGCTGCGAATTTCTGCATTCTAGTTTCCAAAATCTGAGATTCTCTCACCCAAAGGAGGTAGCAAAGGTTTAGGAAACTACCTCTTAGAGTTGGGTCCGGTTTTGACTTACCTTGCATGACTAATTACCTTAATTTAAACCCTAATGTGCCCTTCACAATTATTGCATAATTATAGGTACGAATTTCTGAGTATTTTTATGTTCCAATTTTATTATTAGGCTAAAAGTGATCCATTGGCCCATTTTTATTAATGTGTCACTAATACATAATGTTATAAGTCTCTCCAACCTATTTATTTAATTTATGGTTGGATTATTCTTCCGTGTTAACAATTTTCCGACTTAGTTCCCTAATTCGGTTAACTTGGTCACGTGTAACGTACACTTGGCCAATCGGATTTTTCGTTGCACGAATCTCTTCATGAAACTCTTAAGAATAATGTTTGAGGTTTATTTATAATTTTTACGGAATTTTGTAATGTGTTTTCTCACGTACGATAGTGGTACGTAAGTTCTATCATTTCGATAATACGTAAGTTATTTATTTACTATTTTCATACTTGAATTTGTTCATGGGTCATAAGTTGTCCATTGATCCAATTCCTTTTATGGACTATCCCCACATATTGTTTGGAGTCTACCCATAATTTTTATTTCAATTGTTAATCCACTTGGCTCATGAAATAATGGATTCTCCAATTTATTCCCTATTTACAATAATAAGTCACATAAATTCTAAATCATGGTCTGAATTAGTTTTCTATGCCCAAATTTCTTAATGGGTCATTAGATAATAATTTTTAAGGTATAACTATTATTTTCATAGAATTTTTATATGAGTTTCTACTCATGCAATAATGATGTGTATCTTTTAACTAGTTTGATTTTTATTAATGGGCAAAAATTTCATTTATCTATAATATTTTTTTTAATTAATAAAATTTTTGGGGTATTACATCCTCCTTCACTTAAAGAGAATTTGGTCCCCAAATTCATATGATATGATATGACTACCAAGTTATTATGGATATTTCATTCCATCATCTCCCCCACTTAGGGTTTTGCTATAAAATTAACTAAGGGTGTAATGATGGTACCTTGTCCACCTTCGTTGGCATGATTCATATCCACGAGAGCTTGTAATCGTCCTTGGCGTGGAGTTTGGTTCCTCTTTGTTGGACAATTGATGACTCGATGTTGTTGTCTTCCACATCACAAGCATCTGCCGAATTTCTTCCAACAGTTATCTATCTAATGCCCTGGTTTCTTACAAAATTTACAGAATTCCGTACTCTCCACTTTCCCTTTCATTCTCTTGCTAACTATTGTATTTCTTCCTTTATTATCATCGGAATGAGTAGCACGTCCCCTTTTCAACACCTTCTTGTTATGGATCTTTTCAAGGAGTCCCATGGTGTCCTCTACTAATTGAGCTCTTAATACCATGACTGAATATACTTCAATGTCTTGTGGATCCAACCATTCCTAAAATACAGGTCTCAACCCTTCTAGAAATTTCTTCGCCTTCATCTTCTCCGTACTTATCAGATGTGGTGTGTACTGTGCTAGTCTTTCAAATTGCACTTCATATTCTGCTACAGACATCATTCGTTGTTTTAAATTGGCAAATTCATTTGCCTTCTTCTCGTGAATCCTCTCAGAAAAGTATTTGGTATTGAAGAGTTCTAAAAATTTATCCCACTCTATGTTGATGTTGGGTAATTGTCGACTAGTAGCTTCCCACCAGGTTCTAGCATCGCGGTCCAACTGGAAGGTTGCCAGAAGGACTTTATCTTGCTCTGAACATCGCATAACCCTAAAGATCCGTTCCATTGCCTTCACCCAATTTTCAGCTTCATCGGGATCCGGAGTTCCATTAAACCTAGGGGGATTTATTCTTTGAAAATTCCCATATAAGTCTCCTTCCCCATTTCTTGCTCCTGCTTGAATTACGTTGTTAAGGGCTTGAGTAAACCCCTGTAGGGTCTGTTGTAATTCGTGCATTGGTGCATGCTCGCCAGCCATCTCCTCTGGTCTCCTGCGAGCAATAATAATTTTGTTAATTTCTTTTTAAACTTAGTGTGTTTGTACATATAGTTAAGCTCCTAGCATAACCCCAAGCTTTACCCAATCTCTCACATAGGTATGGTGGTTGTCTTAGACACAGTTATGGCAGTTCACCTAAAACATCCTAGGACCTAAAATATCCTAATAAGGACATCCTAGGCTCTGATACCAACTGTCACGCCCCTCCAATTTAGCAGCGGAATAAATCGGATGGAGACGCGAACAATGAGCATGGTAACGACAATTGCGCATACTTTCGCAAACATCAGAGCATCTAATGAACAATAGTTAAAATAACTCTTCGTTTCATTATAAAATCACTAAGACTATTACAACCACTAATTCGGAGCCAATACATAGGGCTCAATGACATCATTACATTGAAAAGAAATCTAAAGCAACAACTACTAGACTCCAATTGTGCTAGGGTAACTTCGTTATTTGACTCCGGGTCACTCATCACTCTAGTCTTGTCCCATTGGTACGTATAACGTCATTGTCCGACTTACCTGAGACAAAATAACAAATAACGAAGGGTGAGCGATAACGCCCAGTAGGAATTAAATCTCAGGCTCAAGCAGGCTTTAAATAATTAATGCATTAAATGGCAGAGTAACTAATGATAGAGAGAGTCATGTAAGGTCGAGAAAGTAACAGCACAAGTAACATGGTTCAAATAGCAGATGAATCAAGTATAGCACGATGACTAAAGTCAAGTCACAATAGAAAACGATAATAATAATAGCAAGTAACGATATTGTCCAGAATAGCAAGAGACATGTATCGCAAGAAGAGATGATAGTAGATGGTCATGTAAAGAGTAAATTGCACTTTGAATGTGATCAAGTCGCGATAGCACACAGTAACTCAAGATAGCGAGTATCAAGTAGAGCAAGTAGAACGTATGGTGAGATAGCGTGTAACGAGATAGCATGTAACAAGGTAGCGTGTAACGAGATAGTGTGTGACAAGATAGCGTGTATGGTTGCACAACAGTGCACTGGTAGAGTACGACAATAGTCACTTTGGGACAGTAGCCGTTTCACAATAGTACATTACGTCTGAACTCCTTAGACTAATGTATAACAGTTTGTGATAGCACAGTAATATCAAAGTACGTCTGAACTCCTCAGACTAAAAGCATAGTAGCCATATGTCTAGCCAAGATAGTATAGTCAGAACCGGTGCAATGCAGAACACCGTCAATAGCCCTTGCAGGTATTTTCGGGTGGCTCTCTGCCCCCAGGACTAGATTGGAGCCCCTCGGACACTCTCCATGCCCTGCACAGTATGCATTATAGAGCTAGACGGTCATGAAATACTACAAACGATAGGAGCCACAATAGCTCAACGAGTCTCAAGAGAGTACTAGATGAATAGACAAGAGGGACGAGATAGTAGAGTGAACGTGAACAGATGAGCGAGTCGAGTATAGATGAGAGCTAGTGGACATTGCACGTAAAGCGACGAGTAAACAGGCGATAGTAACAGTTGCACAACACGCGCACATGGTATTAACAGTCAGGTGGAAATTCACGATCTTACCGTTGGACATGTTGTGGACAAGTCCAGAGGTCTGGCATGATTCAAGACGAGAGTGAACTTCTAATAGCCGTTTGGATCATATCGATCCCTAAAGGTGTAATGGGTGTTAGGGTACAACCGGCTCGTCGACCATTTGGGAATCCATGATCAGAGGAGACTTACGGAGGCCTTGCACAAGGAGTCACTAGTCCGGCAGAAGGAATATCCGACGGAGAGTTCGTCCAAGTCAAGAGAGTGTGTAATTATAGAAACAAGTACTCGACTAGTCCGGCAGAAGGAATATCCGACGGAGAGTTCGTCCAAACTGAGATCGCGACGTGGTCTTGAAAGGATCGCGACGGGGTCGTCAGATCAGGCAGGCAGAACGCGACAGGGGTACTGTCGCGACAAGGATGCGACAGAGGTACTGTCGCGACCTGACCTCAGAACGCAACATATCGGGACGTCGCGTTCACAGGGTCTGCGCCTGAGTACGACCGGGATCTGACATGCTCTTGGTTCAGACTTACCATGTTTTGACACAGGGGCGATATTCATGAAACGCCTATATCTCTCTATATGCTGACCTTTAGACAAAACACTCAACATAGAAAATGTCGAGGACATCTATTGGAAGAACGTTTGTGTTGGGGTCTGTGTCTAAATCCGTCTCTAATTGCATGCAATACCGGATGAACGTAAAAAAAAGCCCTAAACATGCATGACTTCATTGCGACTTACATGTTAGGCTTCTAACATGAGATCTACTGATATTTGGACAAAACGTTTAACATAAACGATGACCAGGACAACTAGTGGAAGAACTTTGATGTTGGGGGTTTTACCTAATTCGGTCTTTGTCCTTATGAAAAACATGAAGAACTTAAAGTTAAATGCAACCTGAAAACACATTATCCTGCATAACTCTATTACGAAGTTTATAACTCTCTAACTAATGATATTTAAACAAAACACTTAACATGAAAGATGACCATGACAACTAGTTAATGAACGTTTATGTTGGAGGCTTGACCTACTTCGGCCTTTAATCTTGTGAAAAATAGGAAGAACTTAAGGCTATCTGCAAACCCGAAAACACAGTATTATGCATGACTCTCTTACGGGGTTCATAAGTCCCTAACTAATGACTTTTAGACAAAACCTTAAACATAAAAGATGATCGTGACTACAAGTAGAAGAACTTTGATGTTGATGATTTAGTCTAGTTCGGTCTCAAATTGTATGCATAATAAGAATAATGGGAAAAGCCCTAACCGTGCGCGACTTAGGGAGAACGACTAATTCACAAAGGATACTCCATGAAAATTAGTAAAATCAGAAGCAAATGAATCTAGACTCGATGCTCTACATGATGATATTTTTTTTCTTTAATCTTGACCCAAGAATGCCTACCTTTGAACGCAAAGAACTCCCTGCAGGTTCCTGGTTCGCGACAGGGCGAGGTGGAAGAAGACCACATTTTCCCCCAGTCTTCTCCTCTCCTCCAACGCCCCAAACATGCTGCACACGACCCCAACTTGATGTTAAATCTTCCCCAAACGTTTTGTGAAGAGTTCTTATAGTTTTAGGGTGCTACTTCATGTCCTAATGGGACTAGGAATGAGGGCTGCGAATTTCTGCATTCTAGTTTCCAAAATCTGAGATTCTCTCACCCAAAGGAGGTAGCAAAGGTTTAGGAAACTACCTCTTAGAGTTGGGTCCGGTTTTGACATACCTTGCATGACTAATTACCCTAATTTAAACCCTAATGTGCCCTTCACAATTATTGCATAATTATAGGTACGAATTTCTGAGTATTTTATGTTCCAATTTTATTATTAGGCTAAAAGTGATCCATTGGCCCATTTTCATTAATGTGTCACTAATACATAATGTTATAAGTCTCTCCAACCTATTTATTTAATTTATGGTTGGGTTATTCTTCCGTGTTAACAATTTTCCGACTTAGTTCCCTAATTCGGTTAACTTGGTCACGTGTAACGTACACTTGGCCAATCGGATTTTTCGTTGCTCGAATCTCTTCATCAAACTCTTAAGAATAATGTTTGAAGTTTATTTATAATTTTTACGGAATTTTCTAATGTGTTTTCTCACGTACGATAGTGGTACGTAAGTTCTATCATTTCGATAATACGTAAGTTATTTATTTACTATTTTCATACTTGAATTTGTTCATGGGTCATAAGTTGTCCATTGATCCAATTCCTTTTATGGACTATCCCCACATATTGTTTGGAGTCTACCCATAATTTTTATTTCAATTGTTAATCCACTTGGCTCATGAAATAATGGATTCTCCAATTTATTCCCTATTTACAATAATAAGTCACATAAATTCTAAATCATGGTCTGAATTAGTTTTCTATGCCCAAATTTCTTAATGGGTCATTAGATAATAATTTTAAGGTATAACTATTATTTTCATAGAATTTTTATATGAGTTTCTACTCATGCAATAATGATGTGTATCTTTTAACTAGTTTGATTTTTATTCATGGGCAAAATTTTCATTTATCTATAATATTTTTTTTAATTAATAAAATTTTTGGGGTATTACAAAGCATCATCCTGAGTGATTAACCTTGCTTTTAAAAAGGTTCTTGCCAATTACGTACTATTGATTTGTCTTGCTTGTTCATTATCTTGAACACTCTAAGCCAGAAATCTATACTCGTCTTACCTTGAATATATGCATCTGAATCCTTTTCAATTAAAGGAATTGAATCCTACTGGTCTAGTTAGCTCATTCAATTTAACATTTTCAGGTGAACAAGATGGAGATATTACTTAAGGGGGACTTGAGTGCTGAGAGGACCATCTTATGCCAAGGAGTGCTGTCATCTTTTGCTTTTCTTAATAGATAGAATGAGAATGTAAAAGGCTACAGTTTACTTTTGCTTGTTCCTCATTCAGACGACAATGAGGAATACCATGTAATAAGTTCCGCTAAACACGTTGTTTATATACAAACATTATGTTAGTTCTTGTAATTAATATCTGTCATATTCAGTAAATGTAAATTTTCTAGAACGTGACAAAATGATTAGCCACCAGGGTGTTATTCAAGTGAGTTAGGTTAGACCCATTAGATGTAGTCCGAATGATACAACCTAGACTCATACAAGAATAGTATGTCAAAATCATTGGGATTGAGACAATATCTTTAATATAATGTGGACATGAAAGAGTAAAAGCATACATAAATACCCAAGTTGCACCGTGCATCAATGGGATGGACTTGCTCATAAAGACTGTTGAGAAATAAGGAATTGCTTATTAAATATGTATCTGTCGACAGCTGATGCGACCCTGTCGATAGATATACACAATTGAAGACTTCTGGGTTCAGACAGATCATGGCTGTCAAGAGATGGGTTTCAACTGCCGATAGATGCACACAGACAGAAGATATTGAGTTCGGGGAGATCTGAAACTGTGCCTGTTTGTCGACAGATAGATTTGAGCCTGTGGACAGAGGCACACATGGTTCAAGATCTAGGTTTTGTGGAGGCATGGCTATCGATAGATGGAATTGGGGCTGTCGGCAGGAACTTCTACAAATCAAATTGAAGGCTAGGATGAGTAGAAAAATGGAACTCCATGCTAGGGAAAATGAAAGATGTGAAAAATGAAGAGTTTCCCTCAAGAATTCATTTATCTAACTTGAACATGCTCCCCCATAGTGTGTGCATGTGTAGACTCAACATTCAGGCAATGGCACACAAGTTCATAAATAAAACATTCCAACACAAACATCCATTTGTTTGCAAAAATTAGTGTGCAAAAGGAAAAGAAACCATATACCTTATTTGAATTGAATGACCTTTATGTGCAACTTGACTATGGATACATGGCGGAGAATGTTTTCTCACGCATAATAATAGTTTCCAAACAAGCATATCTTGTTCTTCCACAGTTTACAATTTGATATACCTCAGAGTCAGTGCACACAAAGAACATATACTTCAAGGTTTGGTATGGGCCTCATTGCATTTTGCACAATCCCAATTCTCTTCTCAATTTTGTGAATCTATCCTCAGCCAATGGTTGTGTAAATGTCAGGCAATTGCTTATCAGTGGGTATGAAGCTAAGCTCCAAGGCATTTTTGGCTACTTCATCTCTCAAGAAGTGGTGACGAATTTCTCTGTGTTTGGTCCTTGAATGTTGGACAGGGTTCTTTGAGAGATTGATGGCACTAGTGTTGTCACATAGGATAGGTGTGCATCCAATATCAATGTTGTAATCACACAGTTGACTTTTGATCCACAACACTTGAGCCGCACAACTCCCTGCAGCAACATATTCTGCCTCTGCAGTGGAGAGTGCAACCGAGTGTTGCTTCTTGGATGCCCACGAAACCATGCAACCACCAAGAAATTGGCAATACCCACAAGTACTCTTTCTGTCAATTTTACATCCAGCATAGTCAGCATTAGAATTTGATATCAAATCAAAGCTACTTCCTGCTGGATACCAAAGACCCAAATCATACGTACCTTAGAGATATCTGAATATTCTATTAACTGCAATCAAATGACTTTCCTATAGACTAGATTGATATCTAACACAAAGGCAAACACTGAACTGTATATCCGGTCTACTTGCAGTAAGATAAAGAAGTGAGCCAATCATACTTCGTAATTGCTTTGCATCTACCGGTTTACCTTTCTCATCATTTTCATGTTTAATGCTTGTGCTCATTAGGGTTGAGGCAGGTTTGGCTTATTCAAATTGAAATCTTTTGAGAAGCTCCTTAACATATTTTTCTTGATTAATGAAGAAGCCGTCTTCATGTTGCTTTACATGCAAACCAAGAAAGAATTGAAGCTCCCCCATTAGACTCATCTCAAGTTCGCTGTGCATATGTTTGGAAAACTCCTCACACAGTGATGGGTTAGTGGAACCAAATATAATGTCATCGACATAAAATTGAACAACAATTATATGATTGCGAACTTTCTTAGTAAAGAGTGTTTGGTCCACTTTACCTCTTGAGTAGTTTTTACTCACCAAGAAGTTGCTTAACCTGTCATAACAAACTCGAGGTGCCTGCTTCAAACCGTAAAGAGCTTTGTGCAACTTGTAAACATGGTTAGGCATTTTAGAATTTTCAAAACCAAGTGGTTGAGAAACATAGACTTCCTCTTTGATGTAGCCAATCAAGAAAGCAGTTTTAACATCCATTTGAAAAAGTTTGAACTTATTTGAGCATGCATATGCCAACAAAATTCTAACTGCTTCAAGTCTAGCTACAGGAGCAAAGAATTCTTCGAAGTCTATACCAAATTCTTGACTGTATCCTTTTGCTACCAGTCTAGCCTTTTTTCTCACCACTTTACACTTTTCATTTAGTTTATTCCTAAACACCCATCTTGTGCCTATGACAGAAATCTCAGGGATTCTAGGAACTAAACTCCAGACATTATTTCTTTGAAACTGACCAAGTTCCTCATGCATAGCATCAATCCATGAATTTTCTTTTAAAGCTTCTTCAATATTTTTAGGTTCCACTTGAGATACAAAAGCTAAATGATCTTGTTTAACTAATTGTTGAACCATAGACCTAGTTTGAACTGAATCATTTACATCTCCTATCACATTATCAAGTGGGTGATCTTTGGAGTACCTCACAGTTGTTATTGTTGACGGGCCGGGTTGATCATGGACTTAAGGAAGGTGATCTTGTGGAGGGTTGGTTTGAGGAGTTTCACCTTGAGGTTCTTCCTCTTGTGGATCTTCTTCAGATTCATCATCTTGTTTGTTGAACAGTATTTCATCATCTTTATCATTGTACTTGCGAAGATATTCACTGTTAGTCTTGGAAGCTACTTTAGAACTTCTTTTTGCTTTTGCTTGTAGTTCCCCAAGAGTTGTTCCTTCATTTCCATCACCATTCCTATGTAAATTAGAAATGTCAGTCTTTATATGATACTCATCAAAAACAACACGTGTAGTTTCTTCCATAGTTTTATTCTTATTGTTAAACACCCTATATGCTCTAGAGTGTTTTGAGTATCCCAGAAATATGCCATGATCACTTTTGGCTTCAAACTTGTCTAAATCAACTTAATCATTGTTATGTATAAACACTTTTGAGCCAATGACCCTGAAATACCCAATACTGGGTTTTTTACCTTTTAACAGTTCATATAGGGTTTTCGTCATCATAGGTCTTACCATAGCTCTATTGAGAATATAGCATGAAGTATTCACCGCTTCTGCCCAAAAACTCCTTGAGAGTTGGCTTTCAACCAGAAGAGTGCGAGCCATTTCCACCAATGTTCTGTTCTTTTTCTCTACTACTGCATTCTGTTCTGGAGTCATTGGAGAGGAGAACATATGGTCTATCCCTTGGTGACTGCAAAAATCAGAAAAAGAGTTATTATCAAACTCTCCCCCGTGATCAGTACGGATTGAGCATATCTTATGAACATTTCCATGCTCAATCTTATTAAAGAAATCTTTAAAGACTGTAAGTGCTTCATTTTTGTGTGCCAAGAATTTAACCCAAGTGAACATAGAAAAGTCGTCCACAATGACAAAATCAAATCGTTTGCCATTGAGACTTTGAGTTCTAGTAGGTCCAAAAAGGTCCATGTGCAACAGTTCATAAGGTTTAGAGGTGCTTACCGGTGCTTTTGATTTGAAGGATTTCCAGGTTTGTTTTCTCTGTGCACAAACATCACAAAAACTTTCATTCTTATTGAAAGAAATTTCAGGAAGTCCACTTACCAATTTCATCCTCATGATCTTGTGCAAGACATTGTAGCTTGCATGGCCAAGTCTGCGATGACACACAGTAAGCTCATCCTGTTTATTTGCAACAAGACACAAATTTTCATTTTCTGGATCATCCAAATCAACTAGATAAATGTTGTTCATCCTTTTTCCAGAAAACTTAAGACTTCCTATTTCCTTATAAACAATTTGACATGAATTTTATTCAAAAACAACTTTATGACCCTTATCACACAGTTGCCTCAAGCTAAGCTAATTGTGATTAAGACCATCAACTAACAATATATTGTCTATTGAGTTAGAGGCATACTTACCAACCTTACCTGTGCTAATGATCTAACCTTTATTGTTACCTCCAATGACAACTTGACCTCCATCTTTTTCCACTAGCAAACAAAATATGTCTTTGTCACCTATCATGTGCCTCAAGCAGCCACTATCCAAGTACCATTTGTTTTGATTTTGGGCTGCTAGGCATTCCTGCATAGATGGAACAGACAAGTGGTTTTGGTACCCAAATTACTTTGTGTCCCAGTGTATCATTCATGACAAAGAGTAAATGCTTTGGAATCCAGATTTGTTTGCATTTCTGTTTATTCCAGCATTGATTTTGTCTATGACCAAATTTCTTACATACATTGCGAGATGGAGAATTTTTCAGAACAGCTGGTTTGTTGTTTTGTTGACCATTCATTTGAATTTTCCTTTTTGGTTGCCTGGTTGATTGACCCTTGGCAACCTTCTTCCAGACCTATCGACAGCTTCCATTGAGCCTATCGACAGACTGCTCTTTCTTTTGAACAACTGAATGATTTTGTTTGGGTTGTTGTTGCTTACCCTTGGCTTGATTTTTCTTGTTCTTGGAAGGGACTTGTTTGCTTGTGCTTAGACTAGGATCAACAAAGGAAGTTATCAATGTTTGTCCAATTTTCTTTTGTTTTACAGGTTGATACCCAATTCCATGCTTTGGAACCAAAGTATTTCATCCCAAAATTGCATCAAGATTTTGCTTTTCCTTAACAAATCTTGTAAGATCTTCAGATTTTTCTTTTAGATCTTTTTCAGCTTGTTCCAACTTTTTCTTAGTTTCTTGATGTTCATTTTGAATACATTCAAGAGAGTTGATTAGGCTTTCTTTTTCCTTTTGAATTTCTTGCAATTTTATTTTTAGACAGTCCATTTCCTCAATGTGAGCTTCTTCATCAATTTTCATCATCTCAATCTCTTTATTCAAGGCTGCAATTTGTTCATTATTATTTTTGCTATGAACAAAAGAGTTGATTTTCTTTTTCAGTGCTTTGTTTTCATACTTGAATTCACAAAATGTTTCAAATAAGACAGTGTATGCTTCTTCCCATTCATCAATAGTATAGCTTTCAAAGGAAGAATTTACCTCATTATAGTCATCACTTCTTGCCATTAAGCATTGAATCTCTTTATCTCCAGAGGCTTCTTGTGCGTCCTCATCTTCGTCTTCATCACTCCAAGTTGCCAACATTGCCTTAGCTTTCTTGAAGGTGAATTTTTATTTCTTGAGTTTTTTCTTGAGCTCCGGGCATTCTCCTCTCATATGCCCTTGTTTCTTGCACTCATAGCATACAATGTCAGATTTTTTGTTAGACTCAAACTAATTTGAAAAGTCTTTCTTCAGAAGGGATTTGGACTTACCTGAGCCTTTCCTTTTGAACTTAAGAAAATTTTTGAACTGTCTAGTGAGCATTGTCATTTCATCGTTTTCACTCTCACTAGACATTCCATCTTCATCACTTTCCTGTTGAACATCCTTTTTGGAACTTGAAGAATTTTTATTGGATGCTTTTAAAGCAATTGACTTTCTTGGGTTTTCTTCAGTTTCATTTCTTTTCACATTTATTTCATATGTCATTAGGGAACCAATTAATTCATCGAACTTCATCTTTGAAAGATCTTTTGAATCCTCAATGACAGTGGCCTTAGTATTCCACGAGGATGGAAGAGACCAAAGTATCTTCCTAACTAAGTCGCTCTTTGAGTATTCTTTCTTAAGACCATTCAGCCCGTTGATTATTAACATGAATCTAGCAAACATATCTGATATGGTTTCATCATTTTTCATTTTAAACATTTCATATTCAGATATTAGCATTCTTGCTTTAGTTTCCCTTACCTCAGACGTACCTTCGTAGATGAGTTCAAGCTTGTCCCACATCTCTTTTGCTGAAGTGCATGTGGAGACTCATGAATACTCCTTGGGGTGCACAACACACTGCATCATGTTCTGTGCACTCCAGTTGAGAGTTCCCTTAGCAATTTGGTCCTTTGTCCACGTATCTTCATCCTCGGGTAGCACATACGCTCCTTTGTGGACGATTTTCCAAACCTCATAATTTTGAGCTCTCAGGAACCCCTGCATACGATTTTTCCAATAAGGATAATCAGTGCCATCAAGGAAGGGTGGCTTGGTCACTGAATGTCCCTCGGCCATATACCCCTTGTTAGATTCCATGAGATCGAGAATCTCCTGATCGTAAGATCAAACAATTAAGACAGTAAATCGGAGAAACCTTGCTCTGATACCAATTGAAAGACGTGTGAAATTATCCAATATGGTAATCTAGAATAGATTACAACAAACTCTAACCACAGTTGCCTTCTTTCTGATGAAAATACAAACTTATCGTAATCTTAAACAGATTCAGGATTAGTTCGAATTGCAATTAGTGTGCTTGTTGTGAACAAAACATGAACAGTCTATCTAACGTGTGTAGAATTAGTGCGCCTACCAATCATCTATCGTGGAAACGTTCAAACCACAGGACACGAAGATTTAAGGTGGTTCGGAGTACACAACTTGTGTATCCTACGTCCACCGTCCACACACACACGCAGAAGGACTGCTTATCAGCGAGTTCAAACCATTACAACACACACACTCATGTTGTCTGATGTTAACACATGGTCAGAACATCATGACCCACGTGAATCAAGCACAAGAGACACTTGACCCACCAACACACACACTGAGTATGAAAAACAGAGATAGAGAAGAGTTCAGAGTTGTACAATCAAATCCTGAGATGGAACTCTTCAAGATGGTCATCTAGATGAACTTCAATCTTCGTCTTGACAGGTATCAGTTGATGGAGAAGCTTGAATCACAAACGAACTAGCTTCAACTTCATTCAGAAGATTGTTCTTCTTTGTTTTGGGCGGAGTGCTGAAGCAGAGCAGCAGAGAGAGAGTTTTTCTCTTGGATTTCCTTACGGTTTTGTATGGTGGCTACTTCTGTACAAAAAATACCTTCAAAGCATTCCTTATATGTGGCTGTTTAAGTATGGAGAGTCATGGTAGAAGGAAACACCCAACTTGGAAACATGTCCAAATCTCGGAACTGAGATTTTCTCTTCGTCTGTCGACGGCAAACTATGCACCTGTCGACAGGTGCTGACAGGTTTGCAAAATCCAGAATACTGGCCTTGTGGGAAACAATTTTCTGTGTGTATCTGTCGATAGGCGATTTGGATCTGTCGATAGGTACACTTGTCCTGAAACCTGTCTGATCTCCCGATGTGTAGCTATCGACAGGGACTTGTGGGTCTGTCGACAGGTACTTGTTGAATGTGACTTTCTTGAGTTTTTTTTTTGCTCTAAAATTTGGTACATTGTCTTGCCTACACTCACACCTACATTTAAGAGCATTGTTAGTGAGATATAAAGAACATTTAGACAATCACTTGAGATGTTCTTTCTTAAGTATCATTTGCTTGATCATGTTTCAATTATGCTCATAACATTAATGTGGATGGTTCATCATCAAAAACAAACATAACACATGTAAACCCAACAACTGTGTCTCTGTAGCTGTTGTTCTTGCTACTTCATTTCTTGTAATGGATGGGGGCTGCCCCTGTAAGTTTCTCTTCTTCTTATCTCTGTTGATTTCTTTGTTGAGAAGAAGAAGGATCTTCAACCTCTCCCAGTCAGGTAGGATTCCTTCTTTCTTCTCATTCTTATTTCTCATTCTTGCTCGAGAGCTTCAAGTTTAGGTGTTTACCATGTACACACACTTAACTCTAATTCTAAAAACACCCATAGAAGTGTTTGTTTTATCCATTGTAAGCATGTTCTAGCTAGTAATCATATCGTAACCAAGCTTACAGGTGATGAATTTCCTACCAGATACAAAGGAGTGTTGTTAGGTGAATTGTACTTCCAGGATTGGTTTTCCTATGTTTTTGGCCACTCATGTGTAAGTTTGTATTTCTCATGTTCTATTGTTATCCTTCATTAAAAGTAGTGTTTAGAAGTGTAAACCAAATCCACTAAATGTTTTCAACCATGCTTAGAATCATAGGAACACTTAGATGAGTATTTTGAGATGTTGAACAATCATTTCTGGGAGTTTATACTGTACCTGTTGACAGCCAGAACCCACATGTCGACAGGGTTCATGCTTCCAGAACCCAGATAATGTAGAATCACCAGTACTTGTCGACAAATAACCTTCATGCCTCGATAGATAGCCTTCACCTGTCGACAACCGACCTTGTCTTGTCGACAAGTAGTGTTCAGGTCCCAGAAATTGGTTATGGGAGGACAGTAGCTATCGACAACCACTTCCTGGCTGTTGACATACACTTGTCTGAGGTGCTCAACTTGATCTGTTTCATGTCTAGCCAAAGGTGAGACACTTTGGTATAAGCCCAACTAGTTATTTCCCTTATTTCCTTGGATTCCAACTATTGTACCCGTGAGAAAGATTATTCAAATGTCATCCATATTCCACTATGAATTGTCTTTGAACACCTCAAGTATGATTGATTCCTACATGTCTAACCTTCTATATATTTTGGCATTAAATCCTGAACGTTTATTCTATGAGAGATCTTGAGTACTTGTGTACCCCCACCTGAATCTTTTACAAGAATAAATTATGATAACAATTTGTGGATCTTCAATTTCTTGGATTCCAATTACTTTATCACTAAGAGGAATCATTCATTTGCCTCCCATATCCTACTTTGGATTATTCATAAACCTTTGTTACATGTGAGATTCAAACTTTCAAAGTATAATTGATTCTTACGTGGTTTCAACCTTCTGAAATTACTGGCTTTGGACCATAAACCTTTGTTACATGTGAGATTTGGAGTACTTGTGTACCACACTTGAATATTACCAGAAATAATTTATGATGACAATTTGTGGGTCTTTGGACTCATTTGAGTTATATGCCTTTGCAAATGAGGTTGGTCCAGTCCCGGGAGGAGCATCCAAATTCGTTTAGTGGCCATACAGAACGATAAAGGATCTGTGGATGTTTGGCATTGCATCAATAAAAGCTTGATTAGTCATCATGTTATTTTCTCATGAGTGGATATGTATTTGAACTAGAACGTGAATTATTATCTTGATGTCGTGACCGTGCAATCTTGTTCAGTACTCTTGTTCTATAATTATTATCTATTGACATGGTCATTCAATCATCTTTGATATTCAGAAGTGCTAACAACTATGTTCATTGTTTATTCCTTGGTTATCAAAGTCCTTTAATTAGAAGATTGAATCTTATTGGGCTAGTTAGCTCATCAAATCCTATTTTTGTCAGGTATCTACAGTTCTAGAAGATGGGACATCGGGATTTATGGGCTGAGAGATCAACCTTTGGCATTTACTTTTTAATTGTAAATTGAGAATCATGTAATCCCTGTAGATTGATTGTTAATAAATTTTTATTTAGTGAAGCCCTCGAGCAATTTTCTGTTTGAATAGTTAAATTTTTAATCGTGATTTCTTATTCATTCATGTGCCGGAATTTATAGATATATTAAATGTCGGGATGTGACAGAAATGGTATCAAAGCATCGGTTGAGGATCCAAATACTTTAAAGTTATTGGACTTCAACATCCTATAGTGACCTGTGACGATGGTTAGAAAGCTTGAGGTTAAGCTAGATAAGTAGATAAGCTACATAAGTAAAGTTGGATATAGATTGTGTTGTGTATGAAATGAATATCTTGAGGTGGGTGAATAGATATTGGTCAATTAAAATTTAAGAGGTCAAGACTATGATCAAATCAGATGAAATAATGTAGTCTGTGAACTTCAAACCACACAAAGCAAGCAAAAATTTTAAGGTGGTTCGGTTCCTGTGTGGAGACCTACATCCACCCCTCACAAAACCAGGTGAGACTTCCCTAACAACTCAAATGTGTGAAACATTCACATAATTGATGGCTCAAAGTTTCAAGATTGTTTTAAATCTCACAAACCTTACACACACAGTGTAGGATTAAATCTGTTACTTCTACTGGAGTAGACAACCAAATAGATTGGTGAAGAGAAGAAATAGAAAAATATCAAACTAGAGAGATTTCTGAAGAAATGCATAAATATGCAAACACTCTGCACTAGAATATGGCTTTGGTCAGATGACTCTTTGAACTCCCAATTGCATCCTCTTCAAGCTTGAACTCATCAAATTCCTCTTTTAACTATGACACAAGGATCAATTATCTCTGAGTTGAGTTAAATTTCAAAGCATTCCTTCAACTGATCAGCAGCATGGTGTATCAACACGCACAAACAATTTGACTTGGATCAGTAGGAAAAATTTCAATAGAGTAAACTCCATGCCTTCTAGAGTCGACCTCATTCAAGTGATTTCAGTTTTGACTAACTGTCCATCATGTAGAGTTGATCTTGTAGCATCTTAGTGTCAAGCTCACATATTGGTAGAGTCAACCTAACCTCCATTTAAAGTCATCCTCAAGCCATATTTTTCTGTAAGCATTAACTAGAAACTTGATTAGTGTCAACCTGATCTCCATATAGTGTCAACCTAAGGTGATACTTTGAACTTCCGCGCTATAGGAAATCCATTAAGCGTCGATCCATCCTTTGAATAGAATTGACTCGTATACATCACCAAATTTCAGTAGCTCACTCAGTATTACTTGTATGTCGACCTATGAAGTAACCAGAGTTAACATAATAAGAAGAGTCTTTGACTATATGAATTTTCTTATGATATAAAAGACTTGTGTTAGATATTTATTACATTTTTCTTGACTTATAAAAACCCGAGACACAACATAAATCATCTCTCATATCTTAAAGTCCTATAAGGAGAAGACATCATTTAATCACAAAGGTTAATGTATCAATTAGTTAGATACACATAGTAACAGTTGTATTAATAGTATTAGTTAGAAAAATGAGTTTTAAACTGCATGATTGATTAACTAAACTTAAATTTATTTACTTCGCTAACGGGATGGGAGAAGAAACACATTAGAAAGAGGTTTAATATGCAATCAACAACCTTACTCAGTCCATGGAGTGAATAGTTCCAGTCGGTGATCAGGGGAAAATGGAACTACATAAAAATATTAGTGGTACAAACCCCCAAGAAACAGTGAGTATTACAGTATCTATAAGGAAGAGAACAGTTCCCTTCAACAATAGAGAAACAATTGGCAATAAGACGGTAAAGAGGAACAAGAAGAGCAAAAAGATCAAGAAGGCCAACAGGCAATAGAATGTTAAGGCACAACCTAAGGAAGCTTGTGCGTGTTGTCACAAACTGGGCCATGTCAAAGAAAACCATTGGCAGAAACAAGGAGCGTGTTTGAGGTGTGGAAGTCTAAAGCATCGGATCTCCAAATGTCCATATCATCTCAAAACAAAGACAAGAGTTCCCAAAGACTTTAAGCCATAAGGAGAGTTGACAGAGGCCATTAGAAGTAATGTTTATGTATAAGTCAGTAGGACTACAGTATAGTGAGAGATGCTTGAGTTTAGTTTTTATAGCATGTCAAAGCTTAGTAAGTTTTGCCAATCCATGTAATTTTGTAAGGCTGATTATGGAGTTCTATATTAGAAACTTTATGTGATAAATAAAATCTTTGTTGTGTATCCTCATATTCTCAATACTCATCAATCTCATCATGCTTGACTATCCTTTCCAAAGGAATATGTATTCATATAACTCTTTGAGGATTAAGGTTATTCCTTGGTGGGGGAGACCTTAAGTAGGATATGCTATTAACAAGGATCTACTCAATACTTAATAAACTACTACCATAAATAAAGAACACAGTGATGGTTGCATCTAATTGAACCTATGATCGCAACGTGGCTCTTTAATATCTAAAAATGCTAATATTCATATCCCCATCAACTGACGATGTCATGATAACAAGTTATTTAGAGGGTGTATACATCGTATGACATAATAATCATGACAATATCAGTAAGATTAATCTAGACTAAGTACAATTTAAAAGGTTGAAACTTAATATTTCTGATCCATCCAAACAAGTCATGGAGTTTGGAGGACCAAACTCTTTTTAGTGGGGGAGAGTTGTAGCACCCCAAAAATTTTATTTATTTAAAAATTAGAAAATGTTATTCCAGTGTCATACTCAGAGGTGCACACTCCGATAGGGCAACACCGGAATTTTGTAACGAAATTGAAATCCAAGAACATCATAATTTCCAGAAAAATTTGCTGATATCATAAATGTAAATATCCGGAATTGTTGACATGTGGATTTCAAGATTAAGTCGACAAAACTACTTTCCGGGCATTTTTTGTTCGGTGAATAATAAATTCTAAAAATTAAACTAAAATTACCATAATTTGTAATACCTTTTAGCTATCTTATGGTTGAAATTTCAACATGAATGGACACCATTTGGGTATAAAAATTTAGGGTCAAATGGGCCAGTTGAATTTCCATCTATTTACAGTAACCATTTATTTTATATAGTTGCTTACGTAGTTGTGGCTATGTAAGGCTCACTTCACAGGGGTTAAGAAGCCCTTACGCCTCACCTTAGGTGTAAGCCATGGGAACCATGCATGGCAAACATGGCTTGGCATGGTGAAAAAGAGTCTTATGGCTCCACATGTATGGACTACGTGCCTTACATGCATGGAGTGTGAGAGTTTATAATCATACTGATCTTTCTGCCACTTCCTGCTCGTGCTCCTGCTACTCCTGCCTCTTGCTCCTGATCTTGCTCCTGCTTCTTCCTGCTGCTACTGCCGCTCTTGTCATTCCTGCTGTGGAAGTTATTGCTACTGCTTGCTGTGGCTATTGCTACTGCTCTTGCTGAGGCCGCTGCTGTTGTTCTTTTCATAGTTGCTGCTGCTGCTCTATCATAGCTGCTATGGCTGTGTCTCTATAGCTGTTGTTGCTGCTACTTCATTTCTTGTACTGAACGGAGGCTGCCACTGGAAGTTTCTCTTCTTCTTGTCTCTGTTGATTTCTTCGTTGAGAAGAAGAAGGATCTTCACCCTCTCCCAGTCAGGTAGGATTCCTTCTTCCTTCTTTCTTCTCATTCTTGTTTCTTATTCTTGCTCAAGAGATTCAAGTTTAGGTGTTTACCATGTACACACACTTGACTCTAATTCTAGAAACACCCACAGAAGTGTTTGTTCTATCCACTGTAAGCATGTTCTAGCTAGTAATCATATCATAACCAAGCTTACTGGTGGAGAATTTCCTGCCAGATACAAAGGACTGTTGTTAGGTGAATTGTAGTTCAAGTATTGGTTTTCCTAAGTTTTTGGGCACTCATGTGTAAGTTTGTATTTCTCATGTTCTATTGTTATCCTTCATGAAAAGCAGTGTTTAGAAGTGTAAACCAGATCCACTAAATGTTGTCAACCATGCTTAGAATCATAAGAACACTTAGATGAGTATTTTGAGATGTTGAACAATCATTTCTGGGAGTTTAGACTGTACCTGTTGACAGCCAGAACCCACCTATCGACAGGGTTGATGCATCCAGAACCCAGATAATGCAGAATCACCAGTAGCTGTCGACAGATAACCTTCATCTCTCGACAGATAGCCTTCACCTGTCGATAGCCGACCTTGGCCTGTCGACAGGCAGTGTTCAGGTCCCAAAAATTTGTTCTGGGAGGACAGTAGCTGTCGATAGCCACTTCCTGGCTGTTGACATATACCTCTCTGAGGTGTTCAACTTGATCCATTTCATGTCTAGCCAAAGGTGAGACACTTTGGTATTAACCCAACTAGTTATTTCCCTTATTTCCTTCGATTCCAACTATTGTACCCCTGAGAAAGATTATTCAAATGTCATCCATATGCCACTATGGATTGTCTTTGAACACTTCAAGTATGATTGATTCCTACATGTCTACAACCTTATGTAGATTTTGGCATTGAATCCTGAACCTTTGTTCTATGAGAGATCTTGAGTACTTGTGTATCCCCACTTGAATCGTTTAGAAGAATAAATTATGATAACAATTTATGGATCTTCATTTTTTTGGATTCCAATTACTTTATCACTAAAAGGAATCATTCATTTGCCTCCCATATGTTACTTTGGATTATTCATAAACCTTTGTTACATGTGAGATTCAAACTTTCCAAGGATAATTGATTCTTATGTGGTTTCAACCTTCTGAAATTACTGGCTTTGGACCATAAACCTTTGTTACATGTGATATTTGGAGTACTTGTGTACCACACTTGAATATTACTATAAATAATTTATGATGTCAATTTATGGGTCTTTTATCTTATTTGAGTTATATGCTTGTGCAAATGGGGCTGGTCCAGTCCCGGAGGAGCACCCGAATTCGTTTAGTGGCCATACAGAACGATAAAGGATCTGTGGATGTTTGGCATTGCATCAATACAAGCTTGATTAGTCATCATGTAATTTTATCATGAGTGGATATTTATTTGAACCAGAACGTGAATTATTATCCTGATTTCTTGACCATGCAGTCTTGTTCAGTACTCTTGTTCTACAATTATTATCTATTGACATGGTCATTCAATCATCTTTGATATTCAGAAGTGCTAATAGCTAAGTTCATTGTTTATTCCTTGGTTGTCATAGTCCTTTGATTAGAAGATTGAATCCTACTGGGCTAGTTAGCTCATCAAATCCTATTTTTCTTAGGTATCTACAGTTCTAGAAGATGGGACATCAGGATTTGTGGGCTGAGAGATCAACCTTTGCAACGTTTACTTTTGAATTATAAATTGAGAATCATGTAACACATGTTGAACGATAGTTAATAAATTTTTATTTAGTGAAGCCCTCGAGCAATTTTCTTTTCGAATAGTTAAATTTTTACCCGTGATTTATTATTCGTTCACGTGCCGGCATTTATAGATATATTAAATGTCAGGAGGTGACATCACTTCTCCTCTGCTTACTAATACCTTTTCTGAAACCGACCTGGTCCACTTAACCATTCAAAATCTTCTATATCACTAACCACATTATCATCCAAGCAACTTCTTAACACTTATTGACACAAATCTCAGACATATCAATTACCTCTACTGAATTTCTCAATCACAATCTTTTCATCTAACAATCTTTAACACCCACTATTCCAAACTGCAGTATTGTTCCCGCTGTAACTCTATTACACAACTATCTCTGCAATAACGTCCTCTTATACATATCCACAATCATTACCTTATACCTGTCTCTGCTGATTCTCTACCTTGTTAAAACACTTTCATAACATTAAATCATATCTTTCTCAAAACAGAACTCTTATCTTTACTGATTATTACAACTGAACTTATCGATTCCCTCAATTTTCCACAACTGAAAACCTCTACACAATCATACCTTTCTGCAATAGCCCAACTTAGTAGCATAACTCAAGCAACTATACCATTACCAACCACACCATTTCTCTGCCATTACTAACATCTACCAATCTGACAATCATAAGCACCCAATCCACAAGACAAAAACTCACGTAAAAACCACATTAAAATCACACAAAATCGTAGACTTACTACCAGCAATGGACATTAAACCATGTCTTGGGACATTGTAACCTCAATGTCTTTTCATATTATAATTGAACCATGCTCTGATACTAAGTGTAGCGACCCTGGATATTTATGCCCAATAAGGCTCCATATCCAAGTCCACCTCCCGCGATCAGACCGAAGTCTCGTAAGGGATATCTCACACAAGTGTCTAGTAAGAATATAAAAGACAACCACAACAGTATAAGAGACAAGAAAGTACATGTGCTCATACCTGTATACAACAATGTACAACTATCCCAATACATTATTACATGTTTAAGAAAAAAGTACAACTACCTGGGGCATACCCCGAGGGAGCAAAGCTCACACTGAACACAACGACTACTCAGTTGTTGGTGGTACAAGTCTGCCACAACGTCGCTGCAAGCCAAACACACGGAAAACCCTAAAAAGAACTATAGGGGAGTGAGCGTCAACAAGTCACAGGCTCAGCAGGAACCTACCAAAAACAACCACAACCAACAACTAAAGGAAGGAACCAAGTCCTCAACCCCTAAGGGTCTCACTGGCAATGCTAACTGAAGCACTACAGAAGTAAAGCATACTAATAATAAATATAACGGAACTACATTAAATAAGAACACACTAGTTGTCACGGTTTATAGGAAATAAAAGAAGCAACAAGACTACTGTAGACACACCAGTCCACCACGACAGCTGAAAGAACCACGCCACAAACCATATAGACCAACCACTCAATGACGGTAATGAGACTGACAACAAAAAGCCAGCCCCCCACAAAACGAACGAGTGAAGCAAGGCCATATAGGCCAACAACCAATGAAAGGTAATGGGGCTAACCACAAAGGTTAGTCCACCATAATACCCACAATAGCAAACACATCGGAGGACTACCCACACAGGGGTAGAACACCATAAATGGAAGGTCACACAACGTGACTTCCATAGAAACCGAACCACCTCAACACTTGAAAAGGCTAGCACACTGCGTACCACAAAAGCCAACAAGCCACACAGCGTACAGATACCTAAAGCCACGAGGTACCACGACAAACCACCACCACACAAAAAACCGCAACACAATTGTGCCTCCTACAAGGCACACCACAGCGAGTCAAACCACAACCGATGAGTCACCACTCACAAGCCACAACCACTGGCAAAGCACGAGTCGGAGAGAACGACGCCACCACAGGGGAACAGACTATTGGTTCATGACGTCAGTATCCAACCCAGGGAACACAACACAAGAAATACTTCTCATTCTCGCAGTCACGGATAAAAGGTCCAACTGCCGCTCCATAACCACACAGTAAATCCAAAGAACAGTGGAGACCAACACCACAATTGCAGACTACACAGCTGTAGGCCCATGCCCGGCACCTTTAGAGACTCTGTCCTGAACTCTCTAAAGTGAGGCACTGGAAAACTAGACTAGTTGGGGCCCAGTACGTCTACTGGTGTCCGTATGCCCAACCACGAGCGCGCTACAAGCGACCGTACACCCACAAACATGAGTCGCTGCCCTCTATCGTCTTTCCCTTAGCCAGACGTATAACTCAAACATAGGAGTAAGGGTGTCCAGAAAGAAGACACAGACCTTGACGGTACACACAGTACTAGAACAAACCCTGAGCACTAACGTGCCTGGCTCACAAAAAACCTAGGGTACTCGACTAGAGAGGCATTTCGGAATAGGCACCGAACCATCAGACTCGACAAATGCACAAACCACGATATAAATATTTATACAATGTTTATCTGTAAATCACGGTATACAAGTGTCAGGATTAGCTCGTCACCGGTCACCACGTGACCTCCAAGCAACTACACATTGCTAAAGACATAAACTACATTACAATCTTGCCTGTCATTGGTCATTTCATGACCTCCATAGCAACACACCACTATGCACATAAACCACACATATATTTCTTAAAACATGCTTAACATGATTCACATAACCATTAACCTAAACATGCTTTACTAATCATTAATCAACTTAGAACAACTTAAAATACCATTAAACGATCTAAGCTAGGTCTACACAATACCATCATTGCCCAAGGCTCAGCCACTTGTTTCGAATAGAAGAACGCGACAACCCGACAAACCACAATTGCACACCAGAATGTGACAGCGTCTACCATCATGTTAAGAACGTGACGGCTCAACAGGCCACGTTCATAAAGCAGAACGCGACAGGGCCAAGGGTCGCGACCTGAACACGATAGCCTGATCCGTTGGTGCTCAAAACTTCATTTCCATGCATACCAAGCTTCTACAAATCAATTACACTACACAGAAAACACAACTACACATCTATGCACATTAAACATTCTTCAAATCAATCAAATAATGCAATAAAACAAGGAAAAGTCCCTACCGATAAGAAGAACGAGGCTCAATCGGTGCTCTCCACGCTCCCAGTAGCTTCTACGCTCCAAAACTACGTCAAAACACGAGCTCCCAAGCCGACGTCACTGTAAATCGCCGCAGCAACCCTCTCCCCCACCCAACAAAGCTTCCTACTGTGTTTGGCCGGAGGGCCAAAGAGATCCCAACTGGAAACAAGAACGTGACGTAGCATCGTATCGCTTTTAGAACGTGACACACCTAACCGTTGCCTTCTGAAAACTCTTCATGCCACGCGTCATTAAGGCGGTGTGGAGAACGAGACGCATGTGACCATCACGTTCAAAATACGATGCCTCACCTTGTTGCGTTCATAACCAGTGAACCTGTGGACTGTTTAGTCTAAAACCTTCCGCCCATAACACCCACCAAATGCACGGAGACCACGACCAGGGCTCAAAACCCCACATTGGTCATGATCACCACACCAGAACCAATAAACACAGATCCATACAACCACAACATTACAATACTTATTATATCGTTTCAAGTTCCGGTCGATTTTCAATGTGCTCTAGAATCTGAGTTCCCATTCATAAAAAATAGTGATGATCTGGGTGCACATTGTTAATCGATGGATAGGCCGTTAAGTTGTATAAGTTTTGGGATGATGGACTCTGTCTTGCACAGCGGTTGCAGGAAGATTCTTGACCCATTCTTGTTCAGCTTAGCAATATTATCATTGATCTATTTTCTATTTCCACCTTTCTTTGCATTTGATTTTATGATTTCATTTTCTTTCAGCCCAGCATTCATCACATAGGTCTTTGAGCTATCATGACTCATCCTTGGGTTATAACAGTTTCTCGATGAATGCACAACTGTTATTCATGTTTCGAATATGAAATTCCATTCCAATCTAAATCAAAAAGTTTGCTTATGAGCAAGTTGCTCTCACCAGTTTGTCAAATATTTTCCTATCTGGATTTCTCTATCCAATTTTCATCCAAATTCATTTTAATCAATTTTGGTTGCGAACTGCTCCCAGGTTTTGAGTCATACTTACCTGCTTGGCACACACATGTCCCTCCAAGACGAAACCTGCAGGCCAATTGGCTAGGGTACCTCTCAATTCAGGGGTTGATCGTCCTTTTATCTTTTCCCTTCTCATCTAGACTTGTGTCATCCTTGCATCCTGTCTTGAGCAGCTAGCTCGGGACCTTCAAGTAGATTCGTATTGCTTGTTAGTCAGATTAGGTGTTTCCTTACCATGGCTCCCATCTTTTCAGTTCACTCCATGTCACTTCCGCTTCACTGTCATTTCATGACACCTCTACTACACCTCTGCTACACCTCCACTATGCACCCTTGCAAAGTGGAAGGCAAGGAAGGACAATCTGTGGACACCCAATTCTAGCCTATGAGTAGAACCATATTCTTATTCTCTGAGTGTGCCCCAAGTTGGTCATTCTCTTGAGCCCATTTGTTGGCCTTTTCTTGAGCCCATTAAATTCAATTCATAGCTTACCTCGTCCTAATATCACTTCAAAGTCCTCATTCTATCTATTTTCTAGGGTTTCAGCCATCAGTCCTTAACGCGACAGCCATGACCGACGGGTCAGCATCGATTGGAGACCATGAGAATCAATTGGGAATCAATTGGCCTTAACGCGACGGCCTATGGAGACACGTTAGTGACATTTGATTGATAGCTATGATAGTCAACTGCTAACCATGGCTATCGATTGCTGATTGTGGCTACCGATTCATGAACAATATTGGCGCATCAAATCTGAGCGTCGTGTTCATACTGATTGGTGACTGTTGTTGTGTTGAGTGTGTATTGGAATTTCTTAAAGATGAATTTTTAATGATGACCAATGGATATCACTCATACTTTGATTTTGATGATGAAATATTAAACATATTGAATATATTACAATAATGCTCAAACAACATGTTCTTAGTATTTAATATATCATATCTTGCTGTTAATGACATGTTTTGATGGTCTACTCTTCATTCATATAGGTTTACAAAGTTTTTGTTAAAGTAGAGTCGACTCTAGTTGATAAATAGGTCGACTCTGAAGGTAGGCCCAGCAAGCTCCTGAAGAAAAAGTCACAGTAATGTCAACTCCAGTTGACAGACAAGTCGACTATTAGAGGCTGCCCAGCAAGTTTCTGAAGAGCAAATGTCAGTAGTGTCGAGTCTAGCTGAATGTGAGGTCGACACTAGTATCATTCTAGTGAACCTGATTTGAAGGAATACATAGGAGGTCGACTGTATCTGTTGATCAGGTCGACTCTACCTGTTGTTCAAGTCGACACTAGTTGTCTGTCAGGTCGACACTAGTGTTCTTCCAGTAAGCCCGAACTGATGTTTGGCCAACAGTGTCGACTCTCATAGAAATATGAGTCAACTCACTTTTTTTGCAAACCCAGAATCGTGCAGAGGATGATACACAATGGCTGTGCTTTCGTTCTGAGATCTTTATGGAAGATTCTATAATTTCCAAAGTGCTTTTTTATCCAAGTGGTAGTACGGTAAAGGCCTTTTGGACACCTGGCATCCGAAGGTGAATCCTAGGTTTTTGTGCACATCTCTCTCACGTAAAAGGGACTGCATAGAGGCTATAAAAGCTCTCTTATCTCATCTGGATCAGCAAGCCTCCAGCCTTCTACCCATTTCATCCCAGAGGACGTGTGGATCAAGGCCAAGCAGTGAAGTGCTGAAAAAGGAGCAGATTGAGAAGAAGAGCAGTAGAGGAAGAAGGAGAACTGGCAATTCAGATGCCACTGAAGCAGAGCATCGTTAATTGAAGTAGATCTCCATTGAATTCCTTCAAGTGTCTTAAATCCAAGCTTCTACAAGCCTTCTTCATAGAGGAACATCCAATTCACATCTATTTCACTTATTTCTTGGAGTGTCCATCTATTTTTTTTGTTTGTTAGTTTTTGTGAGATCTGTACATGAAGTTCTGTGCTGATTTCTGTGTGCGTTTGAGGCTATGAATCAGATCAGTGCCAGAAGATATGATTTTTTGTGGATTCGATCTAGCTTGTGTGTTTTGAGCCATCGTGCTCATATGTATGTGGTTTGAGCCGTCGTGCTCAGTTTGTGAGTCGTTGAACTCATAGTTGTGTGTTGAGTCGTCATGTACAAAAGTGTTTTGGAGTCGTCGTGCTCTGGTTGTGTGTTGATCTATCGTGCCCAAGGGTGTTTTGGAGTCGTCGTGCTCCAGTGTGTGTTGTACTCAGGTTTGAGTAGTGTGGCCTCACTGTGTGAGGAGTAAATGTAGGAATCACTGGTGTCATTTCCGAACGACCTAAAAATCCTTTGTGCAATGGTTTAATCTGCTCTTCTGCACTAGATGCTTGCATAGGATTGCGCTTTCACTCTACCTATCTATTGCTTCACACATTGTATACACACATTCACACATTTACACATCAGACCAGTTAGATTGTTTGTTTGAATGGATCTCTAATTCAAAGTAATTTTAAATTACTTAAGCTTCTACATTACTTGGTGTTAAATCTATTCACCCCCCCCCCTTCTAGATCTATTCATCCTCTCTATTTGATCCAACAATTGGTATCATACTAGGTTAATATCTGGTTCTGATATGCTTTGATTGCCTCTGTTTGATCTGTGTGTTCTATCTGCTGAATTGACTGCTTGCTCATTTACTATTTCTTATCTTGATCCATTGATTCTCGAGGTTTTGTAGCTAAGGGTCATTCTATCAATAGACCACCATATTTTGATGGTTCTGATTACTCTTATTGGAAAAATCGCATGCAAGTTTTTCTAAGAGCTCAGAACTATGAAATCTAGAAGATAGTTGAAAAGGATGTTGATCTAGTAATTTCTGAAGGCATTAGATAAATAGTACACTGATGTTGATCTAGTAAGAAAAATCTTGTGCTCTCTATCATCATTTTGGCACACAAAAGCTATTGTGATTGAAGATTCTAAGGATTTATTCAAAATATCCTTGGATGAACTCATAGGATCTTTAATGACATATGGAATAAATTTGAAAATGACTTAAAAACATATGCTTAAAGCCAAACCAGTAGAACTTAAGGCCTCATCAAGCAACAAGGAGAAAATTCAAGAAAAATCTAATTCTGAAGAGTCTGAGTCTGATCAGGATGAAATTGCCCTCATGACTAGGCATTTCAGAAAAAATTTAAAATCAAGAAGAGGAAAATTCAATGGAAATAATAAATATTCTTTTGGTAAAAATAATGCTTCTTCTTGAAACTTTAATGCTGGTAGAAATGAAAATGGTGATGAAGCTGTTATTTGTTACAGGTGCAACAAAGTAGGACATATGAAGGGTGAGTGTCCTGACCTTAAGAAGGATATGCACAAGAAATACAAGAAGAACATCAAAATAAAAAAGCCAAAAGCAATGCTAGCAACTTGGTCAGATGAAGTCCAAATTGAAGATGAAGGAGAGAATTCCTCAAGTTCTAAAAATGAGGAATTATGCTTTATGGCAAATAGCAGTGATGGCAAGGTGAGTTATTCTTTTCAACAATATACTGTTGATGATTGGGAAGATGTATATACTGGCTTGGTTGAAAAATACTTTGAAATAAGAAAAGAAAAATAAACATCTGACAAAGAAAATTGAAAATCTCATGCATGATACTTCCTTAACTAGAAGAATATCTGAACTTGAAAACAAAATATCTAAACTTAGTAATGAAAAGGAAGAACTTCTGAATGAATTGGATGAGTTTAAAATTGCATCTCAAAAGAGTAACACTGAGTTGGCAAAGCTATTTGAGAAAATGGAAATGCAACAAAAAGAAAAAACAACAAGCAATTGATGAAATTCATAAACTTAAAAAATTACTGGCTGAAATAGATCAAGGGATAAACAATTTCATAAATGGAAAGGATAATCTTGATGCCTTATTGGAACTAAGAGTGAATGCTGAAAAACATGGACTAGGAATCATCACAGAAAAATCAATAAAAAATAAACATGCTGAAAAGAAAGAAAAGTCTTCAAAATTTTCTTTGATAAAATTTGTCAAAATCAATAGTCTAGAAAACAAGAAAAAACAAGTGTCAATGAAAACATCTGAAACAATTAAAAACCAAAATAAAAAGAAAGTGACCAATAAGAAAAAACAAAACAGGTCGACATATGTTGTAGAAAGGTGGACACAGGTTAACCATAAGTTCAAACCTGTGGCCACTGAGTCGACACTAACTCAACATAGGTCGTCCTATCCTTTTCTGAACAACAAAGTAATGTTGCACAAAAATTGAAATAAAAATATGAAAAATTATATAAACATAAAAACAGACTTTCATGATAATTATTGGAGATCTAGGACACCATATTAATCCAATTCGATCAATTCATAGAATCAATGGTACCACAATCCTCATTGGTACCATTCATAGTCTTTCTATCCATATTTTCCAAGATATCAACAAAACTCTTGGTCTGGATTTTCATACATGCACAATCATGCTAAATTACATAATTTCTCTACTTTTGAAAAGAAAAATACTGGTGTTTTCATTCCAAATCAAAATGTTAAAATATCAAAATTAGAAATCAATTCAGAAGTAAAATAAAAACCAAAAACAACTCAAGTGTGTATCGGAAAAGACATTATTTCTGCTCAAACAAACTAATGGTCCCAATAATGTTTGAGTACTAAAATCTTTTCTCCTCTGATCTGAATTTTGCAGGAAGGTCGTGTACCCAGTTCCAATGTGTGGTTTCTTAACAGTGGGTGTTCATGACACATGACTGGAGACAGAACAAAGTTCTCATTTTTTATTGAAAAGGAAGGAGGATCTGTCACTTTTGGAGGTAAAAACAAAGGGAAAATAATTGGATCTGGAAAGGTTGGTAAATCCTTCTCAAACTCAATTGAAAATGTTCTGTTAGTTGATGGTTTAGACTACAATCTTTGGAGTATAAGCCAATTGTGTGACAAAGGTCACAAGGTTGTTTTTTAATCAAATTTCTGTAAAATAATTGATTCTTCATCTGAGAAAATAAAATCATTTGGAAAAAGAGGGAACAATTTGTACATGATAAAACTTGATAGAAACTTTGCTGAAAACATCTGTTTGGTTGCTAATAAAAATGAAATTGCATGGACATGGCACAAGAGACTTGGTCATGCAAGTTTGAACACCAAAAATAAACTCTTAAGGCTAACTTTGGTTAAAGAACTTCCTGAATCATTTCCACATGTTGAGAATCAACTTTGTACGATATGTGCTCAAGGATAACAAATTAGAAAATGTTTTAAAATTTTCAATGATAAACTCACTTCTAAGCCACTAGAATTACTTCATATGGACCTTGTTGGGCCAACAAAAATTCTCAGTCTTAGTGGCAAACAATATAGATTGTCATCATTGATGATTTTACTAGATATACTTAGGTTATCTTTCTATCCCACAAAAGTGATACTTGCCAAGAATTCAGGAAATTCTGTAACACTGCCTTAATGGGATTTTCACATAAAATCAAGTCCATTTCGACTGATCATAGGGGAGAATTTAAGAACAAGACTTTTTCTGATTTATGTGCTGAACTGAACATTTTCCACAGATTCTCTTCTCCAAGAACTCCAGAACAAATGGAGTTGTGGAAAACAATAATAGAACTCCTGTGGAAATGGCTAGATCAATACTTTTGGAAAGCAAATTGCCTAAATCCTTCTGGGCTGCAGCTGTGAATATAGTAAATCACATTTTGAACAGAGTATTGGTCAAACCAAAAATCAGAAAAACCCCCCTATCAACTTTTGAAAAACAAAAAACCCACTTTATCTTATTTTAATGTTTTTGGTTGCAACTGCTTTGTACATAACAATAATAAAGAAAATCTTGACAAATTTCATGCTAAAAGTCTTGAAGCTATTTTTCTTGGTTATTCTGAAATTTCTAGAGCATATAGAGTTTACATTCTCAAGAATAAACTTGCGGAAGAATCTCCACATTTAGTCTTTGATAAAAATTCCTATCAAACTGATGACTCTACATCTTGCAGGGTTCCACTAAGTAATGAAGAAAATGACTTCATTGTTGAATCTTCACCAACTTTTGAAGAGCATGAAGATCCATTTGAAGATTAGGACAATGAATCACCTACCACAGATAGATCAAGTAATATTGTTCCAGAACTGAATGAACCACAAGAGGTAATTCTTGAAACCAAACTTTTAAGACATCATCCAATTGAGAATGTGGTTGGTAATTTGCATGATAGAATTAGAACTAGATCATCTTTTTAGAATGTAATAAATGAAGACCCATTGGCACTAATTTCCAAAATTGAGCCTAAGTCTATTTATGAAGCTCTAACCAGTGAAGATTGGATCAATGCAATTAATGATGAACTTCATCAGTTTGACATAAATCAAGTATGGGAGTTAGTACCTAGACCTAGTGATCAATCTGTAATTGGCACTAGATGGGTATTCAGAAATAAATTTAATGAAGATAGATAGGTAGTTAGGAATAAAGTTAGACTAGTTTCCAAGGGGTACAATCAAGAGTTTGGCATTGACTTTGAAGAATCATATGCCCATGTAGCTAGACTAGAAGCTATGAGAATTTTTCTTGCTTTTGCATCATCTTGGAAAATTAAAGTTTATCAAATGGATGTAAGAAGTGCTTTTTTGAATGGTTACATCAAAGAAAATATTTTTTTTGAACAACCTCCTGGTTTTGAAAATCAAAATTATCCTGATCATGTTTTTAAACTTAATAAGGCTCTTTATGGCCTTAAGCAAGCTCCAAGAGCTTGGTATGACTGCTTGAGCTCATTTTTGCTGAATAAATGATACACAAGAGGTAATGTAGACAAAACATTATTTACAAGAATTGTCAATAATCAAATTATTATTGTTCAAATCTATGTTGATGACATAATTTTTTGGTCTACAAGCAAAGTCATGTGCACTGAATTTGCTAATCGTATGAAAACATAATTTGAAATGAGTTTGATGGGAGACTTACAATTCTTTTTGGGATTGTAGGTACATCAAACGAGTGAAGGGAAATTTATAAGTCAATCAAAGAATGTGCAAGGACTTCTGAAGAGATTTGACTTTCAGCACCTCAAGCACTCAAGCACACCAATGACAATAAATGTAAGATTAGAGGAAGATTCATTTGGTAAGTCAGTAGATCCAAAGACCTAAAGAGGCATGATTAGCTCTCTACTTTATCTTATAACCTCTAGACCAGATATTCAATTTAGTGTGTGCAAGTGTGCTACATTTCAAGCCAATCCAAAGGAAAGTCACATGTTAGCTGTCAAAAGAATTTTTAAATATCTTGTTGGAACATGTGAACTTGGAATATGGTATCCTACTGGTTGCAAATTATACTTAATTGCTTTTTGTGATGCTGATTATGCTGGGTGTAAGCTTGATAGAATAAGTATTAGTGGCTCGTGTTTATATATAGGTGGATGCCTAATTTCTTGGGCTTCTAAAAGGCAACATTGAGTAGCTCTATCCACTGCAGAGGCTGAATATGTTGCGGCTAGTTATTGTGGCACTCAAGTTCTTTGGGTGAAACACCAGCTCCTAGACTATAATTACAAATTAAGTTGTATTCCTATTTTGTATGATAACACTAGTGCAATCAATTTGTCTAAAAACCAAATTTAGCATTCACGAACGAAACACATTGAAATAAGGCACCATTTTCTAAGAGATTAGGTTGCGAAGAAATCTTTTGAGCTTCACTTCATTGAAATAGAAAAACAAATTACAGATATCTTCACTAAGCCTCTTTTAGAAAATAGATTTTCATATTTAAGGAGACATCTTGGTTTGTGCAAACTTCTACATCTTTGATATCTTTCATCTCTTTTTGCAAATAAAATCCTTATCCTTTTGCAAATAATTTCCTGCTTCTCACATTGCATTGGCATTCTTGGTATATCAAATAGTGATTTGAAGAAAGGCAAGTCAGCCTTGTCTGGACTCTTTTGCTATGCGTGAGTATATGTCTCCGCCGAGTATCAAGAGCCTTTTTATGTAATTATTGAAAGGGAGCTTTGTTTTTCTAAAACATTCTTGATGATTCTACTTTCACTTCATTGAATTGTTCCTTCTTCAATAATCTTCATGTTCACCTTGTGAGGGGGAGCTACATGAAAGGGGGAGTCTTTTGGTATTAGAATTTGTGCCCATTGTCAATTCTTCATTATTTTCCTCTCAACACTGGTTGTCTATCTTGAGCCAGATTTTTTAGAAATTTTTGAGTCTTTGTCCTATTTTCATATAAGAGACTTAAGATATTGACAATAAACTAATTGTGCATTCAATTTAATTTCAAAGATTAACTTTCATATCAAGGTTGTGTCGTCCTAATACTAAATGTCTTTAAAATGATTTGCAAAATACATGTAGACACATGAGTGGCGTTAATGTTTAACATGGGCATGTTTAAGCTACATTTTTTCCAAATGTTAAGAATAATTTCTGTACATTCATAGTCATGACTTTTCTGGTCTAAGTAAAAATAATCCTGCAAAACATCAAAATTAAATGAACAACAATCTGGAAAGATACAAACAGAGCAATGCAAATTCTTGATCCACTTAGTAACCAGGCCATTTCACCTAAATAGTGAATTAATTTGCATCAAAAAGTGGAAAACAAAATTTTCAACTCTGAATAAGATAATGAAAGTTAAACCACTGAGTAATCAAGAGGTCATGCATTTAGTAAATGTGATCTCTTGCACTGAAAAGTGAGATTTAACTAATTTATTCTTGTATTCTTTCCCAGTTAAAAATGATAGAAAATTCAAATAGGTAGGAAGAAAAGCTCCAGACCTGAATACAGCTCATGTATACCGAGTTTAGACCTGTTATTCTACATTGTGTTACATCTAAAGCTTCTAACTTCCTTGTTGAATACTTCTGCTTACTCATATAGGTCAATTCAACTCACATTTGCATCATTATTTTAACTACATTCAGATCATTATATTTTGCTATACTTTGTGTTGAGTGTGTCTTTTTAATTAAACTTTGATGCACAATCACAAATCAAAACAATTTCTCTCATATGTTCATATCACTTTGTCTCATTTATTTTGCTCATTCCTGAACATCTCTTTTCACTACTTCATTTCCTGAACTCCTTCCATTTATTTTTTCCATCTCCATCTTTCTTATGCTGTCAAAAAGGGGGAGAAATTGCAGAGAGTTAAGGGGGAGAAATTGGTATGTTGGGGTAATTGGTATGATGAGGGAGAAATTGCAAGGAGAGGCAGAAATTGTAGACAGGGGGAGAATGAGTTCTTATGAGGCTTTTGGGAGAATTCGTATGAAAAGACCATGTTTGTGCATTTATTTTGTCATCATCAAAAAGGGGGAGAATGTTGTGTTGAGTGTGTATTGGAATTTCTTAAAGATGAATTTTTAATGATGACCAATGGACATCACTCATACTTTGATTTTGATGATGACATATTGAATATATTACAATGATGCCCAAACAACATGTTCTTGATAAATAATATCTCATATCTTACTGTTGATGATATGTTTTGATGGTCTACTGTTCATTCATATAGGTTTACGAAGTTTTTGTTAAAGTATAGCCGACTCTAGTTGACAAACAGGTCAACTCTCAAGGTATGCCTAGCAAGCTCCTGAAGAAAAAGTCATAGTAGTGTCGACTCCAGTTGACAGACATGTTGACTCATAAAGGCTGCCCAACAAGTTTCTGAAGAGCAAATGTCAGTAGTGCCAACTCTATCTAAAAGTGAGGTCGACACTAGTATCATTCCAGTGAACCTAATTTGAAGGAATATATAGTAGGTCGACTATATCTGTTGATCAGGTCGACTCTACATGTTGTTCAGGTCGACACTAGTTGTCTGTCAGGTCAACACTAGTTGTCTGTCAGGTCAACACTAGTGTTCTTCCAGTAAGCCTGAACTGATGTTTAGCCAGTAGTGTCGACTCTCATGGAAATATGAGTCGACTCACTTTTTGTGCAAACCCATAATCGTTCAGAGGATGATATCCAACGGCTGTGATTTCGTTCTGAGATCTTTATGGGAGATTCTAGAATTAACAAAGTGCCCTTTTATCGAAGTGGCAGTGAGGTAAAGGCCTTTTGGACATGTGGCTGCCCAGGGTGCATCCTAGGTTTCTGTGCACATCTCTCTCACATAAAAGGGACTGCACAGAGGCTATAAAAGCTCTCTTATCTCATCTGGATCAGCAAGCCTCTAGCCTTCCAGCCATTTCATCCAAGAGGACGTGTGGATCAAGGCCAATCAGTGAAGTGCTAAAAAGGAAGTAGATTGAGAAGAGCAGTAGAAGAGGAAGTAGAAGAACTGGCAATTCAGATGCCACTGAAGCAAAGCATCGTGAACTGAAGAAGATCTCCATCGAATTCTTTCAAGTGTCTATAATCCAAGTTTCTTCAAGTCTTCTTCATCGAGGAACATCCAATTCACATCTATTTTACTTATTTTTTGGAGTGTTCATCTCATTTTTTGTTTGTGAGTTTTTGTGAGATCTGTACATGATGTTCTGTGCAGATTTCTGTATACGTTTGAGGCGGTGAATCAGATCAGTGCTAGAGGATCTGATTTCTTGTGGATTCGATCTAGCTTGTGTGTTTTGAGCCGTTGTGTTCATATGTGTGTGATTTGAGCAGTCGTGCTCAATTTGTGAGTCGTCGAACTCACAGTTGTGTGTTGAGTCATCGTGCTCAAAGGTGTTTTGGAGTCATCGTGCTCCGGTTGTGTGTTGAGTCGTCCTGCTCAAGGGTGTTTTAGAGTCATCGTGCTCCAGTGTGTGTTGTACTCAGGTATGAGTAGTGTGGCCTCACTGTGTGAGGGGTGGATGTAGGAATCACTAGTGTGATTTCAGAACCACCTAAAAATCCTTTGTGCAATGGTTTGATTTATTCTTCTGTGCTAGATGCTTGCATAGGATTGAGCTTTCACTCTACTTGTCTAATTGCTTCACACATTTTATACACACATTCACACATTTACACATCAGATCAGTTAGATTGTTTGTTTGAATGGATCTCTAATTCAAAGTAATTTTAAATTACTTAAGCTTCCTCATTAATTAGTGTTAGATCTATTCAAGCCCCCCCCCTTCCCGATCTATTCATCCTCTCAATTCGATCCTACAATGACCGTGGCTTCCGATTGGTGACGATGGCTACCGATTGGTGACCAATCCTATCGCGATGGGTCGTGGCGTCACGTTAATATCGATTGATGCCCTTTGAATCAATTCATGCACTCTTTGAATCAGTTATTGATCATTGTCATGTCCAACCAGGCCGTTGCGATAGTCCATACATATCCTTACTCGTGCTTTCAGTGTCGCGACCACCCCGGTTGTTGCCTCCCCACGATCCATGGCGACATAGTTCTGCATGGGTTAACTCTGCAACCCCCTCCTTACTATCCCAACAAGCCATATCTCTATCTCCAACAACTCCCAAATGCCCCCAGCCGTGGTTTGAGGTTCCATCCTACCCTAGAACTCTCCTAGGACTCTTCCCATGGTGATTTACTTGAGTTTTTATCATTTTCTTAGGCCATTATCACTTAAGGATGAGGTATTCTCCCTCTTCTCTATATAAACATCCCACCCCCTTCTGAATGAGGTAAGGACCCTATTCTACCACGAAGTGCTGCCCATTTTGCTCCAGAGCTTCCCCGTAACCCGTAGCCCTCTCATTTCCTCCCATTTCCTCTCATTCTCCTCATCAAGTCATGTGAACTCCTACACCCGAGGAGCTTCTTCTTAGCCAGGGAGTCACTCCTTTTGGGGGCCCTTCTTCTCTCTTTCCCACTCATTTTCCTTTCGTGCATGTTACTTATTTCCTTTAGATAGTTGCACTACTACACACCCATGTTTTCCACAACCCCAGGTGTTTCTAAAACACCCCAGGTTCGTTCCCTCCATGCTTCCCCTCTTCTCTTTTATTTTGAGTAGATGCTTCACATGAAAGTTGTCAAATAGGGTTTTTTTTCTTTGTTTCGTCATTTTCACAGGTTCTTCAACAAGAGTACCTCAGGAGGTCTCCCTCTCTGGCTGGCTAGAGGAAGGGACGGAGGTCCGCCTACACTCCCGCGTCTTTACTGAGATGGCGTCGGCCTACATGGTCACGACACCATGCTTCATATCGCGACGGGATCTCTGGTCGCCACAACAATAAGTGGCCTTCTCATCTCCTTTCCTAGTAAGTTAGCCTTATATTTTCGTTGAAATCTTAGGCAACATGCTAGGTGGCGATCACACCCTTTCCATCACCATATAATGATATTTTGTTGTGTGTTTGAGGAGCACATTTCTTTGTGATTATAGTGTGATCTCAATTATGTGTGAATTGTGAGATCCAGATTCTGTACTCAAGTTGTGAGTCAGTAGATGTGTCATGCTGTCAGTCAGCAGATGTGTCAAGTTGTTAGCCAGTAGTTGTCTTAAGTTGTGAATCAACAGTTTGGAGAGTCGTCTTACTTATTTGAGCTGCTCTAGTGAAGCGTCACTTGGTTAAGTGAGGGGTGCATGTAGGTCTCCACATCTTCGCCTAACCACCTTAAAATGTTGCTTGCATTGTGTGGTTTGCTTTTGGTTTACGTTGTTGCAATTGTTTGAGTTTCAAATCATAAAATATGCTACATAATATTTTTAAATAAGGCCTATATCTAGTCACCCCCCCTCTAGATATACATTCCACAACTAACACATGTCTTTCTCAATTCAAGGGTAAGGATTAGAGATTGTGAACCAATTGTGGCCTTGAAAATACACTGATTCGGCTCTTAGGAAGGGTATTTTTCTAGTCTTTGCAAAAAAGGGTCGACTTCAGGGTTGCAATGCAGAGATCTTGGTGATTTCCAAAGTTTTGGTCGAGGGGAAGGCTTCATGGATCCTCCTTGAAGATTTCCTAGATCGAGGGGTGTAACGGGGTGGCCTGATCGTGCAGATCAAGGCATTGTAAAAGGGGCTGCCTTGTGAACATGGCGGGCTTCATCGGGCTTCTATTGCTACTCCACAGGGAGATTCCAGAGGCAAGTAACATAGGGAATGGTTTAGGGTCTTAGTTTCTGCAGATTTATATTTTTTTTCATTCTTAGATCCATGTTTAGTGTGGGATTTAAGGTGTTAAAGTTCTGCTATTTCATGCAAGTTTTCTAGGTGTTCAGGCCTCATGAACTTAACAGCATAGTTGATTGTCGTCTACCTATAGTAGAGGTTGCCTTCTACTTGCATATTAATGGTGCAATGTGTCACTGCCGATTGGAATAAACGATAGAGGAGACCGCCATTTACTTATAGTAAACGACATCCTTCTCTGTCGTTTAGTTAGTCAGGTTCTATTTTATATAGTTTTCATTTAAATGCTTATGTATTGATTGTGTAGGATTCAATTTGGTTTATTTTCACTGATTATGTTATAAGAATTGGGTATCTTGCTACAAAAACCATGATGGTCATATTTTAAGTTCTATAGGATTTATTTTAAGGTTTTTCCTAATAGCGTAAAAAGAAGTGAATAATGTTTGATTCTGTAAATTCTATCATGATAATGATATTTTGGGTTTGTCAAGATTGTTAGGACATATTAGAGAACAACATGTTTAAGATTTGGTACAGTCATTTGCAGTAATGTTTAAGATATTTTATTATCTTAATAAGTTGTGTGATAATGAGAAATAAATGTTATAAATGATTTCTGATCTTAGAAAATCATGAAAGTTGGTGTAGATGATTGATGTACAGTGTCTGAATTACTGATAATGTTTCAAGGGCTATTGAACACTCTACAAATTATTAGGATTTTTTGATCATGTTTAGACATATATGTGCCATCATGAAAATGATAAAAGAAATACATGAGAAAAGAGTTCGGATTTCAGGTTTGATGTTATAGTATCATGATGGATCATTGTTGTAGAGTAAGTTGGATTCCATAAATGATAAGAATGTAGTTTCATAAATATGTATGCTTATGTTTTGAATGCGTGAATGCATGTCATTTAAATGTTTACTATTAGCCAATAAGATATTTCTGTCATAGATATTCCTACGTGGAACTACACCATAGAATGCATGTGACGACCCAATAATGCCCAGTACAGTTATACCAACCCATGTCGGACGAGAGTGAATCATCACAGGGGAGAAGACCCCAACATTAGTCATATAGGTTGAGACATACACAAATAGAAATAGCACAAGCAACATAAAGTAAACAACTCTTATTCCAACAACTTGATAATCCACATATCACAATCTATATAGTCCAAGAAAAGAAATAACATAGCATATTCTCTCATAACCAAAGTCCAAATACAGTGCGAATTAATAGGAACTATTGAAACTAAAGTGTCTCATGATCTACTCTTTAAACTCCTCGTCGGATCTCGCTAACTCTTCATCTCCTTCTGAAAAATCAACAAAAGTGAGTCTATGCAATAGACTCAACAAGGAAACAAGAAATCTAAATCTATAATCTACAATATAGTAAACTTCAAAATTACATGGTACGCATATACACATAACACTCACATGCTAACGTGTACATCACACTCTATTCTCTCACTTAACAATTCTCTTGGTGACAATTACACAAACATGCGCAACATTTAGTCACTAAACATCAATAAACAGTCTTTAACATGGAACGTACTGGACTAAAAACATGTGCGATTATGAGACAATAAATAAAACTCAAACTCTAAAACAATAGACAATAATGGTAGCAGTAAGAAAAAGTAAATAAGCACTGAACAATAAATAGTAGTGATAAGCAGTAAACTTTAGACATTGACAGTAAACAATAGGCAATAATAATGAACAATAATAATAGACAGTAGTTGTAATAGTAGCCAGACACATTGCCCAAACAACCACCTGGCCAGTGCAGTCAGTCAGTACTCAATCACCTAGGCAAGATAGTGACGAGTGTTGGTTATTGCACAAAGATTAGAGAAGCTCTCTCCACCCTAACCACCGATCAGTGCAAGCTCTGAACACCTCCAAGATTTCAAACCTCATTGCCCTCAAGACCAGTAAGAAGTGGACAGTGTGAACATTCCTATAGAGGCATTTCTATGGTACAACTCCAGTAAACCCACTATGTCGGCAGTGTCTTTTGGCATTTAATAACAATCATGCAACATAAACAACCATACTTCCTATACCTGCAAGTACAACATAATAACATAACTCATACATTTTTAGAATCATAATAAACTATGAAAACACACTATGTACAAATTAAGATCACGGATTTAAACCCCAATTTACTTGCCTAAAAAAAAAAGCCTGAAGATCGAATTAGGTTGAAGAAGCCCTCCTTGGCTAAGCCAAAGTGACAGTTCTCCGCAACTTGATGTGATTTTCACATCTTCTGGATGGTTGGCAACATGAACAAACCTTCCTCACATCCAAAAGCACACCATCATGTTGGTCTAGGTTGGAGAAGGCTTCTGCGAACAAGCTCTCATTCTCCCTCACAAGAGTCTCTCCAAAACACAGGGCCAAAAGTGCCTCCCACACAAAGCCAAGCCACATATATATATATATATATATATATATATATATATATATATATATATATATATATATATATATATATATATAGCTTTGAGTCGTCTTCAAGAAGGGAAACAAGTTCTCAAACCCATAGGGACTTCCCACGTTAATCCATTAAGGAAATCTAACTCAATCCATGAATAAATTGTGGTTACTATTGCATTAAGAAACCATAATCATTAATGGAGCCATAACAGAGAGGTAAATCGATGGAATATATAAGCCAATCAAAATAAAAAGAGTAAGTACTCCCCAATCGGAATATTTGATCACCAAATGGTAGAAGCTAAACAACAATCAACAGGAAAATCACCAATCGATAAAAGCTAAAAAACAATCGATAAGAATATCACCAATCGATAGGAGCATAAGAACAACCGATAGGAATATTACCAATCAATAGGAGCATAACACCAATTCATAGGAATATCACCAATCGAGCATAACAACAATCGATAGAAATATCACCAATCGGTAGGAGCATAAAAGCAATCGATTGAGCTTGCACACCAATCGATTGGGTATAACAGCAATCGATTGAGCTATCTTCACCAATCTATTGAAGCTCTTTTCCACAATCGATTGACCTTTGACAGTAATCGATTAGTAGCGTATTCCAACAATTCATTAAAGCAATAGCTATTATCAGTGTATCTTACACAAAAATATCTTTAAAATAAAGTGAAATATTATGAAATATTACTAAACACATTCAAAACATGGTCTAAAATCCTTGGGTCTTATAAATATCCTCCGACTAAAAACAAGATCAACCAATAAAACAGGGATCTTTAAATCTATAAAAATTAGAAAACACTGACATAACATGCACAACCATAAATAAAAAATGCCAGGTCTTACACTCTCTCCCCCTTAAAGGGATCTTCACTCTCAAAGATCAACTAGGTACCTACGGTGATGTCTTCCACTTGCACGGCGTCCTCACTCACGAGTGTGCACACTCGAGTTGGGGCTCACAATTCTCCTGGTGGTCCTACCATTACTGAGGCTGCTGCTACTGATGAAGTGGTCTACACTAGCTTCGGACAATCCATGACTCCATGTCTCTTATTGCTGCACCTAAGACACCTGCCCATCGTTATCCAACACACATCTCCACCGTGATGTTTGCTGCAGTGCTTGCAAACTATCTTTCTGCTGAATATGGATCCTCGAATCTGGGGTACTACCTCTGAATGTACTAATGCTGGTTGCTGCACTCCTGAAGTCTTCCTCTACTTCTCCTACTTGTGGAATGGCTCTGACGACTTCTTCAACGTTCCCTCATCTCTTCTATGTACAACTCCATCTCACCCTCTTGCCGACATGCCACACTATGTGCTGCCTCCATTATCCCCTGGTTAAGAGCTCCCAAATGAGTCCTAAGAGATAGCCTCAACCCTATAACAAACTTCCTCACCTTCGTACACTCATCTGCCACTATGTGGGGTTCATACTTAGGCAACTCCGCAAATGTAGCCTCACAATCCAACACCGACCTCGAACCTTGTGTCAGCGATAGAAACTCTTACTCCATCTTGTCTTGTATGTGCTCGGGAACAAATTTGGAGTTGAACAATCTTGTAAATTTGGCCCTCATCAGATCCAGCTCTCTACCTCCGAACTGCATACGCAAAACTTATGACCACCACACATCGGCTCTCTCTTGTAACATGTAGGTAGCCAAACTGACCTTATCCTCCTCCACACACCTAACAGCTCGAAATATCTTCTCAATCTCCCTCAACCAGCTCTCGGCAATCAACGGCTGACTCTCCTTCTTAAAAGAAGGCGTAACCATCCTCCTAAACCTCTCCATGATGGACACTCCTCCCAAACCACGTTCCTAGTGAACCGGAAAATGAGCTTGAAGCTACACCTGGATAGCTACCTGCAACTGCGGATCTGTCTGCATTGCTTGTGCAAGCCCTTGCATGCATGCACCAAAGTTTATAGATGGAGGCAGGGGCGGTATTGGTACTCCTTTCTCTCTACTCACATTGTGCCTAGTCTCTCCATCTTAGATCGGTACACCTGAACGACAAGTCCATCTACTAGACATTGCCTGCAAATCAAACACTTGATCATGCTCCATTTATTATTAAATCTAATATTTTTATGATATATTTTATCTTATCACTTTTCTAATCCTATTTTAATTATTCATAGACTTGGCTATTACTATAAATATTTAGAGATGTGAATCAAGTTGATGGCTGTCAATGCACAATCTCAACCTCGTGGCTCTGATACCAACTCTATAATGACCCACTTACTCCTAGTATAGTTATACCAATGTAGCACCCCGGAAATTTTATTAATTGAAAATTTAGAATCAATTAAAAATAGTAATTATATATTTTTGAATTAGAAAACGTATATGTACCATTATAACGGATGTGGAAACACATGGAAACATTCCATAAAAATCATAGTTCAACTCTAAACAATACTCCCTAAGGACTTATTATCGCAATTAGGGAATAAGTCAGATAATTACTATTACTGGTACTTAAGTGAGTCCAAAAATAAAACAAAAATCATGGATGGACTTCAAACAATGGGTATTGATAACCCAATTAATTAATTGGACCAAAAGAAGTCTTTTGGGCCACAAAATAATTCAGGGTATGAAAATAACCTGAAATTCAGAAATATTCACTAATGGACCATGTTAGGGTAAATTCACACCTAATAGACCACCATTGGACTTCAGACCACGCCCAAATTTATGGTTACCACATATGGGAGAATTCCATAATCTTCCCATTATGATTTGGGGAGGGAAATCCTCCATTGAGGGAAGGATACACCAAATTCGTACCCATTAGTTTCCTAATATAAATTAGTCAAGTATAGAGCCATACCTCTTTTAATAAGCCCCCTTACTCCCATGGGATGACCCCTAGGGTTTCTGAGGTCGTCCTTGGAGTCTCTGGAGGCTGGGAAACACAAGGAGGAAGTTTCAGCAAGAAGCTACTCGTGCTCTTCTTCATCTGCGACCTGCACACCAGGCCTCCCAAGATCATCACAAAAGGTTAGTATAACCTCGACCAAACTATGCAAGACATATACCACTGGAAACATGTTTGGGTCTAGTTTCTTATGGCACCATTTTTCCCAATTTGTACCCAGTAGATCGTGAGTATTAGGCATTCTCCCCCATGTGCTAAGAACTAGGGTTTTCTAGAGGACGAATCTTATTCGACCCAACAAGTACGTCATCTCCATGTCAAACTCTAATTAAACTCATTCATGCTTGCATACATGTGTTAAGATCATGTTCTTACTGTTTTCCTTAATTTTTATCATGCGAGTTTAATGAATTAAATCTAGTTTGATCAGAATGTTGTGCTGTCTTGAATAAACCTTGATCTGTCTTACGAGTTTTATATCTCTTAGTGGAGTCATTTTCAGACCGAGCACTTAACATTAAACTTGTTCCCTCATGAGTCTAGTTTCATTTGGCACTGGTTTCCTCAATATTTGTTGTCCATACAGAGAGTATTAGTCTGTACATGAGCACTATGTTAGATTCACGTAGACGGTCACAACACATCTTGTTACCCTGTCAAATGACTGTTGTTTCTCGATTCCTTGTTACTGTACATGGTGTAGGATGCTCTCTAATTAACAGAAGTGGTTTTATATGATTTGGATCACCCTAGCATTACTTTTGATTTTGTAAACATCACTATGTCAAACCCAATCCAAGTCAAAGTTGGAAATTGGTAGAAAAGGCAACCCAAACATCATATTAAAGCGGTGATAGGTCGACACGTCGCTACCAGAACGTGACAGCATCATGGTCACGACCCATACCAAAATTGAGATGGTTTCATGGTCTTTTTCAGAAGGCGACAAGTTGCATGTTTAGAAGATGACACGGAATGTGTTTCCTTCTGCCTATGTCCACTTAACCGGCAATAACTTTTTATATAGACCTTGGATTGATGATCCATTTTCTTTGCTGGATTCTTTGTTAAAAGGGATTCAAGATGGTATATTCATGTGTGAGATTTAAATAAGAAATCAATGAGTTATGACCTGAGGTAGTTAAGGGATGGGACTGCATTTGCCTTCTACGAGGCATACGTCTTGTTTTCTGTCATTTTGTGTCGTTCTTTGCATGTGTGAGTTTGATATATTCTAGGAAGGTTCTAGAAAGTCTTAACATACATTTATCAACCCATATCAAAGTGAAAACATGTTTACAGGATTTTTAATTGATCGTAAGTTCATGATCATACTCTCTATCTGCCGATTATTGACTTTCTTGCCTTGTTATCGAACTTGCTAAAACACAAAATTACTTGCTAAAAATTGGTCATGCATGATTAGTATTTATTGATTTTAGTACTCATGATACTTTCTATAAATGGACTTTCCATAAACGAAGTTTCCAGAAATAGAGTTTCCATAATTCGATTCACACACACGCACTTGAGCAATTCTTACACGCGGCATGCGCATACACTCTACCATGATAGGAAAGCCCCTTCTTGGATTGTGGTGAACTCTCCGTCGAATATTCCTTCTGCCGGACTAGTGACCCCTTGACCATGGCCTCCGTAAGTCTCCTCTGACCATAGATTTCCACAAGACCCATGAGCAGGTTGTACCAATGAAGTACCCAAAAGTTAGTCTGCACATATCTCTATTCTCTTGGCATTCTTGACGAGATCTTTATCTACTCAGCTTGATTCTGGAGTACACCTCTATTGAACATAAGACCAAGTTATATATAAGTGATTGGACTAAATTGAAATTACGTCGTTATGCTGGCGGATTGAACTCTTGAACTATCCCTTGTTGGGTTGAGTGTGATTTTAGCACATTTCCCCTCATAATTTTGATGATGACAAGATGTGATTTTAGTGCACAATAAAATGGAACATGTTAACAACATCACACATATAACAACAACATACAAAAAGATGTTTCCAAACACATTTTATCATTTATATTCATGACAATACATTGTACTAATGATTTATGTGTTTATTTCTCAGGGACAGACATTTCTTGCAAGGGTAGTGTCGACACACCCCCTACTGGTGTCGACACAATGCATCAAACCCTAAGGGAAAAAAGATGAAGAAAAGGTCAAGTGTGTCGACACAGCCTCAAGTGTTGTCGACATAAGATCCAGTTCCCAGAGAACCCAGTTGACAGGTCTATATAGTGTGTCGACACAGGCTCAAGTGGTGTCGACACTGGATCCAGTTCCCAGAAGACCTGTTTGTCAGTTCTGGATAGTGTGTCGACACAGCCTGAAGTAGTGTCGACACTAGTGACCCTTCCCAGAGAACCAATTCTGCTAGTTTTGGATAGTGTGTCGACACACTCCTCGGACATGTTGACACACTCCAAAAACTTTTTCACTTTAAGTTCCACCTGGACACGTGGCACTCTAGGGTTCACATGGATCGGTCTTGGATCATGTGCCCACACCCCCCAAGGGTACTTTTGGACACATTGGGCTATAAATACCCTCCAATTGGCCGTCCAACAAAAGAGAACTTTTCAGAGCCTTCGAAAAATCCGTTTGGCGGCCAGAAGTGTTCTCCTCCCCATTCTTGCTCTCCTGGTGCTTCCTCAAGCCAATTCTCATCTGTCCAAGCACGAGAAGTGGAGTTTGATCATTGAAGATGCAATCGGATCACTTCAAGGGAGCAGATCAAGTAGAGGCAGTCAATTGAGAAGACTTCAAGGAAGATCCCAAAGCTCAAGTGACAGAGCATCGGTCAGGGACTTCAAGAGATCAAGCTTGTTCACAATTCAGCCCTCTACAAGGGAGTACATCTGAAGAACAAGGATCATTCAAACAATTCCTTATTTTCCCTTAGTTCTTCTGAGTCATTCTTGAGATTGTGCATGAGTTGTTGCATCGGTCTCTTTGAATGAACTTTTTATAGATCAGATCATTGCTAGAGGATCTGGATCTTGTTGTTTTTGATCTAGCAAGTTGGTTGTGAGCCTTTGTGCTCAGTGTTTTGAGTCGTCGCACTCAAGTTGTGGTTGAGCAGTTGTGCTCAGGTTTCTAAAGTAGTCTTGCTCTAAAGGTTGTGTGTGAGTTTTTGAACTCAGTGTGTGGAGTTGTCAAGCTCCAGTGTGTGGTGTATTCAAGTTCAATAGTGGAGCCTCACTATGTGAGGGGTGGATGTAGGAATCACATGGTGTGATTTCCGAACCACCTAAAAATCTCTGTGCGGTGGTTTGTTTTGTGATCTAACTTCACTTTGCGCTAGATGTATGCATAGGATTTTCACTCTCTTCTAATCAACTTAATCACTCACTCAAATCACTTAATTCACACACTCTCTCATCAGATCTGTGTATTTCATTTCTAAGTTGTCTTTGATTTAAAGCAATTTTTAAATTGGCTAAGCTTCCGCAGTATTTGGCCTAGATCTATTCAACCACCCCCCCCCCCTTCTAGATCTGGTCCATCCCTTTTTCGATCCTACAATTGGTATCAGAGAGGGTTCATATCTGATCTGATCTACTCTAATCTGAGTGTTTCTATTTGTTTTGTGTGCTTCACTTGCTTGTTTGTTGAGTGTTTCCGTAATTGCATCTCTTTTTAATTCAATGGATTCTAGAGGTTTCATAGCTGAGGGTCATTCTATCAATAGGCCACCCTTCTTCAATGGGGCTGACTATTCCAATTGGATGAATAGAATGCAAGTCTTCCTTAGAGCCCAAAACTATGAAATCCTGATGGTAGTTGAGGTAGGCCCCTATGAGAACCAGAGAGAAGAGGAAACCTAGACCAGGGAACAAATTAGAAGGGCTACCCTGAACTATAGTGCCATGAACATGATTCAATGTGCAGTCCACTCAAAGGAGTACTCAAGAATCTCCATGTGCAAATCTGCCAAGGCGATGTGGGATAAGCTTGAGTTACTCTATGAGGGAACATCCCAAGTAAAAGAAACTAAAGCAAACATTCTTGTTTCTGAGTATGAACTATTCATGATGAAATCTGATGAAACAATTTCTGAAATGTTTGCTAGATTCATGATCATTGTGAATGGACCGAAGGCCTTGGGTAAGGATTACACAGATGCTGATTTGGTAAGAAAAATCTTGCGCTCTCTTTCTTCAATTTGGCACAGTAAGGCCACAGTCATTGAAGATTCTAAGGATTTACCCAAGATCTCTTTGGATGAACTCATAGGATCCTTGATGACTTATGAAATAAACCTGAAAAGAAATGAGGAGCATATAATCAAAACCAAACCAGTAGCACTCAAAGCTTCATCTAGTAACAAAGACAAGAATCAGGAGAAAACAAGTTCTGATAAGTCTAAGTCCAATGAGGATGAGCTTGCCCTCATGACCAGGCAATTCAGAAAATTCTTAAAATCAAGAAAAGGAAAATTCACTGGAAAGAAGAAGTTCTCTTATGAGAAAAGAAATACTTCCTTTTCAAATGCTAATTCAAATAGAAATTAGAAAACTGATGAAGTTGTCATTTGTTACAGGTGCAACAAACCAGGACACATGAAGGGAGAGTGTCCTGAGAACAAGAAGGAGAAATACAAGAAGATTCACAAATTCAAGAAGCCAAAGGCAATGGTTGCTACTTGGTCTGATGAAGACTCAAGTGAGAAAGATGAAGAAAAGTCCTCAAGCTCTGAGAGTGAGGAAATTTGTTTTATGGCAAATAGCTCAGATGGAAAGGTAAGTACATCTTTTGAAGATTACTCAATTGATGATTGGCAGGATGCTTATGCTGAACTTGTTTAAAATCATTCTGAAATAAGAAAAGAAAATAAGCATCTAAAGAAGAAAATTGAAAACATTCTGCATAACCAATCCATAAATAAAAGAATTTGTGAATTGGAAAATGAAGTAGCTGAGTTCAATGAGGAAAAAGAAAATCTTTTAAATGTAATTGATGAGCTTAAGCTTGCATCCCAAAAGGCCAACCTTGCTTTTAAAGAATTATCTGAAAAGCTGGAATTACAACAAAAGGAAAAACAACAAAGGGTTGATGAAATCAAAACTCTAGAAATCCAGCTAAAAGAAAAAGAACAAGTCATTGAAACCTTCACCAAAGGTAAAGATAATTTGGAGGCCTTGTTAGAAGCCAGAATGAAATCTGTATCACATGGACTAGGATTCAACAAATAAAAATTCAAGAAAGACAAATCTGGTTAAATAAGGGAAAAAGCACCCTTGATAAATTTTGTCAAAGGTCCTAGTCTTGAAAACACTAAAAACAAGCAAGTGTCAAGCAAAACAACAAAAACTCAAGAAAACAAGAACAAAAAGAAACCTAACAGGTCGACACAATCACCTGACAGGTCGACCTGCTCAACCTCAAAAACCACCAACTAGTCTACAAAAAATTCAAATAAAAATTTGAAAAATAAGAAAAATATAAAAGAAAATATTCATGACAAACCTTGGACTTCCAAGACAACACATCAAGCTGATTGGACCAATTCTTGGAACCAATGGTATCATAATCTTTTTTGGTACCATCCTCAATTCTTCTATCCAAACTTTTCAATGTACCAACAAAATCCATGGTTTGGACCTCCACAAATGAACAATCATGTCCAAATGCAAAACTCTCATCCTAATGAGAAAAAGAACACTGGTGTTTTTATTCCAAAAGGGAAGGATAGATTGAAAAAGGCAAAAAACACCATTGAAATGAAACAAAAGCAAAAAACAAGTCAAATTTGGATTAGAAAAGATTTGATGTCAATGTTCAAACATTCTGATGGTCCCAACAATGTTTGGGTACCAAAATCTTCTCTCCACTGATTGATTTTGCAGGAAGATCGTACACCCAACTCAAATGTGTGGTTTCTTGATAGTGGGTGTTCACGACACATGACAGGAGATAAAGCTAAATTCTTTTTCTTGATTGAAAAGGAGGGAGGTTCTGTCACTTTTAGAGGTAAAAATAAAGGAAAAATTATTGGATCTGGAAAGGTTGGTCAATCTTCCTCAAACTCAGTTGATAATGTTTTGTTAGTTGATAGTCTAAATTAAAACTTGTTGAGCAAAGTTGTGTTTGAATCTGATTTTTGTAGAATAATTGACTCATCAACTGATAAAATAAAATTCTTTGGAAAGATGGAAAACAATGTTTACATGATCAACCTTGATAAAAAGTTTTCTGAAAACATTTGTCTTGTTGCAAATAAAAATGAAATTGCATGGACTTGGCACAAGAGACTTGGTCATGCAAGTTTCAGAACAATAAATAAACTGTTAAGGCTAAACATGGTTAAAGGTCTTCCTGAATCTTTTTCAAATGTAGAAAATCAAGTTTGTGGGATTTGTGCCCAAGAAAAATAAACCAGAAGATCTTTTAAAATCTTCAATGATGTACTCACATCTAAGCCACTAGAATTGCTTCATATGGACCTTTTTGTCCCAACAAGAATTCTAAGTCATAGTGGCAAAAGATATGGTTTTGTCATTATTGATGATTTTACTAGATTCACATGGGTTATCTTTTTATCCCACAAAAGTGATGCTTGCCTTGAATTCAGGAATTTCTGTACCACTGTCTTAACTAGTTTTCCTCATAAAATCAAAAATATTTTGACTGATCATGGAGGTGAATTTGAAAACAAATCTTTTTCTGATTTATGTGCTGAACATCACATATTTCACAAGTTTTCTTCCCCAATAACTCTATATCGAAATGGAGTTGTGGAAAGAAAGAATAGAACACTTGTAGAAATGGCAAGAACCATGCTTTTGGAAAGTAAATTGCCCAAATCCTTCTGGGCTAAAGCTATAAATACAGCAAATCATATTCTCAATAGAGCATTGGTCAGACCAAAAATCAAAAAACCCCCTTATGAGTTGTTGAAAAATAAAAAGTCAACCTTGTCTTATTTCAAAGTCTTTGGGTGTAAATGCTTTGTTCATAACAACAATAAAGAAAGCCTTGGCAAGTTTGATGCTAAAGTCATGAAGCCATTTTTCTTGGCTATTCTGAAATTTCAAGAGCTTTTAGAGTTTATTTTCTCAAAAACAAAACTGTTGAAGAATCTCCACATGTTACTTTTGATGAAAATTCCTTTTCAACTCATTATTCTAAATCTTGCAGGGACTATCCAGATAATGAAGAGGATGATTTCATTGTTGATTCTTCACCAACTGTTGAGGAGAATGAAGACATTGGTGAAAATTTGAACAATCACTCACCTACTCCAAGTGGATCAGGTAATGTTATTCCAAATTTAAATGCACCTCAACAGGTAATTCCTGAACACAGAATTTTCAGAGATCACCCAATAGAAAATGTTGTTGGCAATGTACATGATAGGGTAAGAACTAGATCATCATTCTTAAATGCAATTCATGATGACCCACTAGCACTAATTTCCCAAATTGAACCAAAGTCAATTGATGAAGCTCTAATAAATTCTGACTGGATAAATGCAATGCATGATGAACTTCATCAATTTGAAAGAAATCAAGTGTGGGAATTAGTACCTAGACCGAGTGACCAATCTGTCATTGGCACTAGATGGGTATTCAGAAATAAATTGAATGAAAATGGTCAATTTATAAGGAATAAAGCTAGACTAGTTGCCAAGGGGTACAACCGAGAATTTAGAATTGATTTTGAAGAGTCATATGCCCCTGTAGCTAGACTAGAAGCTGTAAGAATATTCCTTGCTTTTGCATCTTCATTGAAGTTTAAAGTTTATCAAACGGTTGTCAAAAGTGCATTTTTGAATGGGTACATAAAAGAAAATGTTTTTGTTGAACAACCTTTAGGCTTTGAAAATGAAAAATATCCTAATCATGCCTTTAAGCTTCATAAGGCTCTTTATGGTCTTAAGCAATCTCCAAGAGCTTGGTATGACCGTTTGAGCTCTTTCATGCTTGAAAAAGGATACTCTAGAGGTAATGTTGATCAAACTTTGTTCACAAAAATTGTAAATAAACAAATAATTGCAGTCGAAATTTATGTTGATGACATAATTTTTGGATCAACAAATAAGAGCTTGTGCACTGAATTTGCAAATCAAATGAAAACTGAATTTTAAATGAGGTTTATGGGAGACTTACAATTTTTCTTGGAATTGCAGGTTAACCAAACCAGTGAGGGAATCTTCATAAACTAAACCAAATATGTCAAAGAACTTTTGAAAAGGTTTGACTTCCAAAACCTCAAGCACACCCATTGCAATTAATGTGAAACTAGAAGAGGACTCACTTGGTAAGTCAGTAGACCCAAAGACATACAGAGGTATGATTGGTTCTGTACTCTATCTTACCACTTCTAGACCTAATATATAGTTCAGTGTATGCTTGTGTGCTAGATTCCAATCAAATCCTAAAGAAAGTCACTTGTTAGCTGTTAAAAGAATTTTCAAATATCTTGTTGGAACATGTGATCTTGGAATTTGGTATCTTGTTGGTTGTAAGTTAGATTTGATTGCCTATTGTGATGCTGATTATGCTGGGTGCAAGCTTGATAGAAAAAACACAAGTGGCTTGTGTTTGTACTTAGGTGGATGCCTAATCTATTGGGCTTCCAAAAAGCAACACTCAGTGGCTGTATCAACTGAAGAGGCTGAGTATGTTGCAGCTGGTCGATGTGGCTCTCAAATTCTTTGGGTGAAACATCAACTTCTTGATTATAACCAAGAGTTAGGTTGTGTTCCCATTCTTTGTGATAACACAAGTGCCATAAATTTGTCTAAAAACCCAATTCAGCATTCTAGAAGAAAACACAATGAAATTAGGAATCATTTCTTGAGGGATGAGGTAGCAATGAAATCTTTTGAACTCCTCTTTATTGAAACTGAAAAACAAATTGCTGACATCTTCACCAAACCTCTTCCTGACAGTAGATTTTCATCCTTCAGGAGAGAGCTTGGTCATTGCAAATGTCCATCTTCTTGATCTCTCTCATTTGGGTTGAGTGTTTAGGCATATTCTGAGGGGGAGTCATTGTTCCATCATTCTTCATTGCTTCCTTGATTTATATTGTTCAAATCTCTCTCAATTCAACTTCTGTTTCTTTTTGACAATAAATTCTTCAACTCACATTGTGTTGAACTTCTTGGTATATTAAATGGTGACTTGAAGAAGGACAAGTTCTGCTTGTCTGGACACTTTCATTATGCGAGAGTATATGTCTCCGCCAAGTATCAAGAAATTAATATGCAATTGTTGAGGGGGAGCTTTTGTTGTTCAAAGAGAATCATTTTTGTTTTCAAAATACTTGCACATCTTTATTTTGATGAAAAGTTGTTAGAATCATCATCTCAAGGGAGCTAGAGAATTCACAACTCATTCTTTTTGCAAAATTCAAAACACTTCTTGAATTACAACAACTTCCTTACGTGATGTACTCATTGAGTTGTCTAGAACCTCAAAATGATTTTTTTTTTAGTGATCTACTACATCTTTTTACAGTCAACTATCAACTATACTCTTCAAGACTACAGAAATTCAAATCTCTTTCAAAGACTGAAGGATAATGTGTGACTTGAATTTAAATATTTTTTTTGCAACTGATGTGGGATATAAATGCTTTCAATTTTATAAAATTCTCCTTACACTCATAATTCAACAGAGCAATGGCACAAATGCTGAGAAACTACACACCTTCACAATGAATGAAGTGCCATGTATGTCATGAAGCCTTTTTGCTATCTCTATTCAAAGGGGTTCAAAAAAAAAAAAAAAACAAATTAACATGCTCCATATATTTTGATGATGACCGAGTAACTGGAAATATTGGCGTCTGATAAACGTATATTTTCACGTCAAAAGGTTGTCATTTACCCCTTGAAACTAGATAATGGTTAAATCTCTAGTATCCAGGGACTATGGTGTGTAAAAAGCATTAGTTCATGAGTGAACAAGATTTACTACATTTGATAGTTTGATTAAAAAATAAATAAATGTGTTTATCCAAGGAGAATTGCTTAAAATAAACATCCCTGTCTTTCATCAGTTTGCTTTAAAGGTGTTTACCCTCATCACACTTGATTTCAATCTAAAAGACATTTTTATTTCTTTGGATTTGAAGAATATGGTGGTTTGTCATTGATTGTTGGATGTCTTATATCCCTCAAGCTATCATATTAATAGCTCAAGTCATTTAATGCATATATCCTGTAGGTTGTTGTGTAAAACTTGAAGTTTGTTAAATTTTTGCAACAATATGAAAACTGAATTCTTTGGCCTCTTAAAAATCCTTGAAATTTTAATTCCATCCATATTTCATCATCCTAAACCTTTCCCAAAATTCACAATTTCTTCCCGTGCTCGAATATACAAACTTCTTTAGGCCAGGTCGACACCACCTTCACCTAGTGTCGACGCAGTCTAAGCCTGTGTCGACACACCCCCCTATCTAGTGTCGACACATAGGCCTTTCTGGGCGATTCCAGCCGTTGGCGCCGGTTTGGGGTTTCTTGTTCCTCCGGTTTATCATACCCTAAAACCCTTTTATATCCCAGGTCTACCCCATGGCCGCCATCTCTCTTTGAAAACGGCAAGAACCTTTATCTCCTTCCCTCCTCCCACCCATCTCTATCTCCATTCTCTTTCCCCCATCCATTCCATCCCCTGTTCTTCCTCGTTCTTCTACAACCATGGCTCCCAAGCAGGTGCCCCGCCATGGTGCCAGGTCTAGGGAAACGCCAGACCTATTTCAGTGGAAGAACAACAAGTTGAAAGAAGAAGCAAGCGTCGGCATGACCCTGCTCAGCAGCCAGGAGGATGATCTGCATCTCCTACACCATCGAAGAGAGGTAGGGCATCCTCTTCCAGTAGAGGCCCTTCCCACAAAAGATCTGCTCACCCTAGAAGGAAAATTCTGGCATCTTCTCCTGAGCCTTCTGAGGAATCCTCCTCCAATTCATCTGGATCTTCCAAGCCTTCTGAGGCCACTCCATCCAAGCTTGCTAGCAAAGGGAAGTCTATCCTCAAACCTAGGGCTGTTGACCTAGAGGATATTAACCTAGCAGCTGCATTTCCTGAAGTCCTTCAATTCTTCCGCTTTCAGACTTGGTTGCCCTTCATTTCTGAGTTCAGAACATTTTACCCCCATTTAGTTCAAGAATTCTACCTGAACATAGAATGCACAGATGAAGGTTACAAGTCAAAGGTCAAAGGTGTTTTGATTGACTTGCCTAATGAATTGGCTGCCACCCTGTTCAGAGTCCCAGATGAAGGTGAAAGTTATCATGATTTTGGGTTTGATCTGCATGAGGCATATTCTATGCTTACTGGACTCCCAGCTATTGAGTCAGAGCCCAAGCAGACCTATGTCACCAAGTTCAACACCAATACCTTCCCCCTACATTGAAATTGGTGCATCACATTCTCACCACAATAATCACACCCCAAGGTGGTGGACGGGATAGACTCACTGACATACAGAGATTTATTATTTACTGCATGAAGAAAGAGATCAAGATTAATTTGCATGTCATCATGTACCAAATTATGTCAGAAACCACAAGGACGGATCTCCACAGATCTATACCTTATGCTGCTCATCTCACACCAGTATTTGCACATTTTGGAGTGTCATTTGAGAATGAGCAAGCACAATCCATTCCCAAGGCAAATATCTACAATTTGAAGCACATTCATAAGTTTATGGGATTTAGACTAGAAGGTGATCAAGTAAGAAGGGGACCAGCTGTAGTTGAGGCCCCAGTGGCTCTAGAGGTTGTACCACCTCCTGAGGTACCTCAATCTCCTGCACATGAGGACCAGCCTCCTGTTGTGAATGAAGCACCCATACCTCAGGATGTCCCTCAAACACCTCCCTTTCAAACCTCTTCACCACTTCTCCCTGAAGTGGAAATTCCTTCTTTCACTCCTCAATTCCAAGCTTCTACTTCCACTGGTGGACCTTCTGTTCCACCAGAGCTATATTCCTTTCTCAATGACAAGTTTGATACCATCAATTCTTCCATCCACCAAATGTCAGAAAGCTTTGAGTTGAGAATTCAAAGGTTAGAGAATTCAGTCAATGGGCAGTTTATCAAGCAGCAGGAAGCCTCTCATCATGCCACCCAAAGGTTCAACAGGCTAATTGGCACTTTGGATGATGCATCCCTTGAATTGAAAGAACATCAAGAAACACTGGAAAAGGTTCTTCAAGGGATTTTAGCAAATTCTCAAACCAACCTATTCAATAGTCAGGAAGCAGTGTCTCAGATTTCAAAGACTAAACTGTCATTTGCACATATGGTTGATAACTTAGAAGGCATGAAGAATCTCTCAGCACACATAGACAATGATATGTCTATTCTAAAGAAGGAGCTCAGCCTTATTAACAAACATGGAATTGCAAGTTCTTCTTCTGGTTCACAACCTATCTCAGCTGAGTTTTCTGCCTTTTAGTCAAATATGTATGACAACAGTCAAAGGTTGGAAGAGTTGCTACACACAAGGCTGTCCACAATGCAAACTCAACTCAGATCCAACCTTGCAGCAATGGAGTCAAGGATGAAGACAATCGAATCACTCCTTCTTCCCATTCCTCCTCCTCCACCTACTTAATATCTTTTATCTTTTGATGATGTCAAAGGGGGAGAAGAAAAAAAGAAACACTTGCTTGGAATGTAATCATGGTAGTGACCATATTGTTTTAGATGATAAGAAATACTTGTAATGAATATATTTGTTGAATGAAAAGTAATACTTGTTTTGAATATGATTGTACATCTTTGTAATGTATGTCAATGAATGGATGATTGTAAAGCTGCTTGGTCTTTAGTGAAAAGACTTCATCATAAATAACATTGTATACTCAATTGTGCAAAACTTTCAAATGTTGCTGAAATGTACTCAATGGCCTTTGATGAATGTGAATAAAAATAATGGAAACATGATTCATTGTCATTCAATGTGTATGAGATTGAATGTTGTGTAAGTAAATGGCTCAAAATCACATTTCATTGAAAATTCAAACCTTCATGTGGACTTAATGTTGCCATCATCAAAAAGGGGGAGATTGTTGGGTTGAGTGTGAATTTAGCACATTTCCCCTCATAATTTTGATGATGACAAGATGTGATTTTAATGCACAATAAAATGGAACATGTTAACAACATCACACATATAACAACAACATTCAAAAAGATGTTTCCAAACACATTTTATCATTTATATTCATGACAATACATTGTACTAATTATTTATGTGTTTATTTCTCAGGGATAGACATTTCTTGCAAGGGTAGTGTCGACACACCCCCTACTGGTGTCGACACAATGCTTCAAACCATAAGGCAAAATGATGAAGAAAAGGTCAAGTGTGTCGACACAGCCTCAAGTGGTGTCGACATTAGATCTAGTTCCCAGAGAACCCAGTTGACAGGTCTATATAGTGTGTCGACACAGGCTCAAGTGGTGTCGGCACTAGATCCAGTTCCCAGAAGACCTGTTTGTCAGTTCTAGACAGTGTGTCGACACAGCCTGAAGTAGTGTCGACACTAGTGACCCTTCCCAGAGAACCAATTCTGCCAGTTTTGGACAGTGTGTCGACACACTCTTTGGACAGGTTGACACACTTCGGAAACTTTTTCACTTTAAGTTCCACCTGGACACGTGGCACTCTGGAGTTCACATGGTTCGGTCTTGGATCATGTACCCATGCCCCCCAAGGGTACTTTTGGACACATTGGACTATAAATTCCCTCCAATTGGCCATCCAACAAAAGAGATGTTTTCAGAACCTTCCAGAAATCCGTTTGGCGGCCAGAAGTGTTCTCCTCCCCGTTCTTGCTCTCCTGGTGCTTCCTCAAGCCAATTCTCATCTGTCCAAGCACGAGAAGTGGAGTTTGATCATTGAAGATGCAATCAGATCACTTCAAGGGAGCAGATCAAGTAGAGGCAGTCAATTGAGAAGACTTCAAGGAAGATCCCAAAGCTCAAGTTGCAGAGCATCGGTCAGGGACTTCAAGAGATCAAGCTTCTTCACAATTCAGCCATCTACAGGGGAGTACATCTGAAGAACAAGGATCATTCAAACAATTCCATATTTTCCCTTAGTTCTTCTGAGTCATTCTTGAGATTGTGCATGAGTTGTTGCATCAGTCTCTTTGAATGAACTTTTTATAGATCAGATCATTGCTAGAGGATCTGGATCTTGTTGTTTTTGATCTAGCAAGTTGGTTGTGAGCCTTTGTGCTCAGTGTGTTGAGTCATCGCACTCAAGTTGTGGTTGAGTAGTTCTGCTCAGGTTTCTAGAGTAGTCTTGCTCTAGAGGTTGTGTGTGAGTTGTTGAACTCAGTGTGTGGAGTTGTCAAGCTTCAGTGTGTGGTGTATTCAAGTTCAATAGTGGAGCCTCACTGTGTGAGGGGTGGATGTAGGAATCACATGGTGTGATTTCCGAACCACCTAAAAATCTCTGTGTAGTGGTTTGTTTTGTGATCTAACTTCACTTTGCGCTAGATGTATGCATAGGATTTTCACTCTCTTCTAATCATCTTAATCACTCACTCAAATCACTTAATTCACACACTCTCTCATCAGATCTGTGTATTTCATTTCTAAGTTGTCTCTGATTCAAAGCAATTTTTAAATTGGCTAAGCTTCCGTAGTATTTGGCCTAGATCTATTCAACCCCCGCTTTCTACATCTGGTCCATCCCTTTTTCGATCCTACATCCCCTTAACCATCTTGACATTATTGAGCTCTTATTAAATGACCATACTTGACTGTGGGTATCTACATTTAAATTACTTGAGATGCTGGATTGGGCACGGTGAGTGTCCAAAGGCTCCAGTCTAGACCCAATGATGGAGAGTCATAAATATATTGTTAACCATGGGGTATAATGATTATTGGTATTGCATCTTCTCTGGGAGTACTTGTGTGTTGAATGCTAGATACATAAACCACATACACAAGTCCTAGTGTGCATTCCAAGGTGGCATAGATCCTTAGTGCACATTAGTGGCTTCATGCCTAATTACTGTTACATGTTAAAAGTTCTTGCTCATGCATGCTTGCTTGCTTGCTTGTGAAATGGCCAATCTTGTTACATGCTATCTTGTACTTGCTCGTTATCATCTTGCTAGATCATTGTCACCATCTTCTTGCTAGACTGATCTTTACATCTCTTGATCATACCATCTTGCATGATACACTGTACACGTGTTACTACCATCGTTTTAATTGCATTATACATATCATGTTCATACCTTCTATCTTTTAAACTACTAATTACTTATATCATTGTTGGAAGATGTAAATCCTACTATGTGAGTGCTCTCATTACATACTTTCCAACCTTTTAGGAGAACAGGATATGGAAGACGTAGAGAACCACGCCTATACTGGGGACGAACAAGACTGAAGAGCGCTCACATTGAAGTCTTGTAATCTTAGCATCATAGTACTATCGTCGAGTATGAGAGGAATAGAATAACGAAGTAGGTGTGAGATTCTATGTATTTTCCTTCTTATTGAGTCTTAGTTCTATAGTTGGAACTTGAAATGGAGTATGTATTAGTCCTCATTTTGAAATGAAATAAAGAGTTAGAGTTTTATTATGAACACAAATAGTAGTGTTATACGTGATTGCTCGCTAGAGGCTTATTTGTCGACTGTTCACATCTCAACAATCAAATAAATTCTTTCGTTGCCATGCTTTGGGACATGACAACCAACCCACTTCAGATGAGAGTGAATAATCACAGGGGAGAAGACCCCAACAGTAGTCATATAGGTTGAGACATACACAAATAGGAATAGCATAAGCAACGGAAAGTAAAAAAATCTTATTCCAACAATTTGATAATCCACATATCACAATCTATATAGTCCAAGAAAAGAAATAACATAACATAATCTCTCATAACGAAAGTCCAAATACAATGCCAATTAATAGAAACTAATCCAACTAAAGTCTCGTACAATCTACTCTTCAAATTCCTTGTCGGAACTCGCTAACTCTTCTTCTCCTCCTGGAAAGTCAACAAGAGTGAGTATATGCATTAGACTCAGCAAGCAAACAAGAAATCTAAATCTACGATCTACACTATAGTAAACTTCAAAATAACATGGTACACATATACGCATAAACTCACATGCTAACGTGCATATAACATTCTATTCTCTCACTTTTCAATTCTCATGGTGACAATTACACATAAACATGCGCAACATTTAGTCACTAAACATCAATAAATAGTCTTTAACATGGAACATACTAGACTAAGAACATGTGCAATTAGGAGACAATAAATAAAACTCTAACTCTAAAATAATAGAAAGTAACGGTAGTGGTATGCAAAAGTAAATGAGTATTGAATGGTACATAGTAGTGATAAGCAGTAAACTATATACAGTGATAGTAAACAATAGCAGTAGATAGTAAACAATCGGCAGTAACAGTGAACAGTAACAGTAGCCAGACATAATACCTAAGCCACCACTAGAAAGCCAGTGCAGTCAGTTAGTACTCAATCACCTAAGCAAGACAGTGACGAGTGTTGGTTATTGCGCAAAACTCGGAGAAGCTCTCTCCACCATAACCAGTGATCAGTATAGGCACTGAACACCTCTAGGATTTCAAACCCCGTTGCCCTCGAGGCCAATAAGCAGTAGACAGTGTGAACTTTCCCATAGGGGTTTCTCTATGGTACAGCTCCAGCAAAGCCACTATGGTGATAGTGTCTTTTGGCATATAATAGCAATCATGCAACATACACAAATATACTTACTATACATGCAAGTACAACATAAAAACAAAACTCATACAATTTCAGATTGACAGTAAACTAAGTTTCACTAACTGAAAATATGTGGTTAATTACTGTAATTACATAAATTAACTTAATTTAACACATAACACTTAATTAACAAATGACAGTGTAGAAACATCTACAGTAATTCAAAAAATCTGGAAAATTGATAGAACATAAATCACATATAGTTGACTGAACCATAAAAATTTCATGATTTTTGGACAACCATATAATTTATTGAAATTTATAAACTAATGCTACACACATATATAATACTATAAAAAAATACTAATTTAAGACAACAAATTATCAAAATATAAATGCACTTGAACATGGGTGACAAGAATAAATCTAAAAAATATCATGATTTTACTCAACATGAATAAAGCATAGGATAATTATCTTTAGTTTCTAACAATTTTCCATCACGTTTTTGTAAAGAAAAATATTAAACATATCTACAGTAACCTAAAAATCAATAGTATATAATATGATGATCCCATAATATTAAAAACAACCTAAATCATTGGTAAGAACCCTCCAAATGAACATCTGACACATAAACATAAAAATACATATAAAAAAAAACATAAAATTTGCAAATCTAGAAGGAAGAACTAAATCCGGGAATTCACATCCCAAAATTCTTGTGTTTTAATACATACAAAATTATGTGAAAACACACCATGTACAAATTAAGATCACAAATTTAAACCCCCAGTTTATTTGCGTGAAAAAAAGCCCCTAAAGATCGAATTAAGTTGAAGAAGCCCTCCTTGCCCAAGCCAAAGAGATAGTTCTCCCCAACTTGATGTGATCTTCACACCTTTTGATGGTTGGCAATACGAACACGCATTCCTCACATCCATAAGCACATCATCACTCTAGTCTAGGTAGGAGAAGGCTTTTGCGAACAAGCTCCATCGCAAGAGTCTCTCTAGAACACAAGGCCAAAAGTGCCTCCCACACGAAACCAAGCAACAGATATATATATATATATATATATATATATATATATATATATATATATATATATACATATATACATATATAACTTTGAGTCATGTTCAAAAAGGGATACAAGATCCCAAACCCATAGGGACTTCCCAAGTTAATCCTTAAAGGAAATCCAACTAAATACATGAAGAAATCGTGGTTACTATTGGATTAGGAAACCAAAGTCATTAATGGAGTCATAATAGATAGCCCAATCGATGGAATATATAAGCCAATCGAAATAAAGAGAGTAAGTACCCCCCAATCAGAATATTTGATTACCAAATGGTAGAAGCTAAACACCAATCGATAGGAATATCACCAATCGATAGAAGCTAAACAATAATTGATAGGAATATCATGAATCGATAGGAGCATAACACCAATCGATAGGAATATCACCAATCAATAGTAACATAATAGCAAAATAGGAATATCACCAATCGATAGGAGCATAACAGCAATTGATTGTGCTGTCCTCACCTTTCGATTAAAGACCTCTTCCACAGTCGATTGACCTTAGACAGTAATCGATTAGAAGCATATTCTATTAATTCATTAAACTGATAGCTATTATTATTACTTCTTACACAGAATATCTTTAAAATAAAGTAAAATATTATGAAATATTACTAAACAAATTCAAAACATAGTCTATAATCCCTGAGTATTACAAATATCCTCTGACCAGAAACCAGAAAATTAGTAAAATATCTATAAAAATTAGAAAACACTCATATAATATGCACAACCATGTTGTGTCTCTTGTTTTGACGATGTCATAAGCCATGTCTAACTATGATAGATATCTGTACATGAATACTTAATATCCCCTAACACATTTATACTCATGATAGGAATCATCGCAAAGTCAAAACATCACATGAGTGTCGACGCAAATTGCTCTGGAGGTTGACACATATAGCACAGTTAGTGAACCATGTTTGTGCAATAAATAATTTGTGTCGACAGAAGTTGAAGATCAGGTTAACACAAGGGGATTTTCTATAAGCACTGAAAAGAAAAGAAAATAAGAGGTCGACACTAGCTGAAGTTCAGGTCGACACAAGTTATTCTTTTCATAACCACTGAAAGGAAAAGAACACAAGGGGTCGACACATGCTGAAGATCAGGCCGACTCTGCTTTCTCAAGTAGTCAACACATGTCAGAAATCAAGTCAACATGAAGAATATGTCAAGTGAGCCTATTAAGAAATCCAATGCATGAGGTCATGTGGTCGATGGAGCTAAGGGACTCAGATTGGATTTAACCAACTCCTTTGTGGGTCGACACAGTGCACAGGGAATGTCGACACACTATTCAATTTTTTTTGTGAGAAAAAGACAATGCCAACATGTTCAATTTGGTCACATGATCTGAGGCCCAATCATTGGGGTTACTTGGCTCACTCTACGAGGTTCTAGAAGAAAATCTGTTGGTGACACTTTTTCACTAATGAACTGGCGATTCTGATGGGGTCCACCTGAAGATTCCACGTTACTTATTAAAAACCCGTGTGGTGTCCTTTTCAAAAAACACACAGAAAGAGAGAGCACAAGAGGGGAAGAGATCAATAGCTATAAAGAAGACGTCCTCAAACAGGGCTTCCTGTGGGAGAAAAGGTACTGCATCGATGGCAAGTTGTTGTTAAAGTCGTGTTGTTGTCCAGAAAATATAGAGCATCGGGAATTTTGTTTGATCTGAGGCAGTACAACCTTCAGTCTGTAACCAGTGCAAAGTATGATGTACTCAAGTCTGAAGAAGAAGCAATTTGCATCTCAAGTGATGAATTGATTAGATCTCAATAGAACTCCAATCTGCAGCCAGAGTGTTTGATGAAATCTCTCTCTCTCTTATTGATTTCACTTGTGCAACATTTTCTTCTTTCTTCATACCACAAATTGTTCTGTTGTTTGCTCCGTCTGAATTAAGAAGAATAGAGTCTACACTTCTGAGTGTGAGGATTATGAGATTGTTAAGATCTTGGAGCTGTGAATCAGCAGTTAAGTTGTGTGATAGCAGTACTCAAGTTGTGTATCAACAATTGTATGAAGCTATGAATCAACTTTTGTGTGAGAGACTCACACATTTGGGTTGTTGATTGAAGCATCACTTGGTTTAGTGAGGAGTGGATGTAGGTCTGCATACTGGAGCCAAACCACCTTAAAAATCCTGATCACATTGTATGGTTTGCTTTTGGATTGTTTTGTTGAAATTGTTAAGTCTCGAATCTTAACATCTACTTCATTACTTAAAATTTAATAAGGCCTATATCTTTTCACCCCCCCCTCTAGATATACATTCCATAACTAGCACGTGGTATCAAAGCCTTGACTCTCCATTACTTGGGTTAATAGCCTGGAGAGTTTCTTGTGAAATGGATTCAAGAGGATACATTGCAGAAGGTCATTCTGTGAATAGGCCTCCTTATTTTGATGGAAGTAATTATGCCTATTGGAAAACTCACATGAAGGTTTTCCTAAGAGCCCAGGATCATCAAATCCAGAAGGTGTTTAGTGGTGGACCTTATAAGCTACCAAGAGATGAAGAGAAACGAACTCCAGAACAAATCAAGAAGTCAAATACTAACTGGAGCGCCATGAAAATCCTGCAATGCTCTCTTCATCCTATAGATTTTTCAAAACTTTCCTCATGTGCCACCACCAAGGAGATATGGAATCATCTAATGGTAATCTATGAAGGTACCTCTAAGATAAAGGAAACTAAGGCCAATATTGTAGTTTTTGAGTATGAATTAATTAAAATGAAAAATGATGAAACCATCTCAGAGGTGTATGGTAGGTTAACACTATTGACAATTGACTTCAAGAATCTAGGAAAAACATACTTTGAGCAAAAACTAGTTAGAAAAATTCTTAGATCTATGATTCCAATATGGCATGCAAAGGCCACTGTAGTAGAAGAGTTCATGAACTTGTCAACCACAACTATCGATGAAGTGATCGGCTCTTTGATGACTTATGAGTTCGGCTTGAAGAGAACAGAAGACGATGCTAAGAAAAAGAAGCCATTGGCTCTTAAAGCAAGTCCAAACATCAAAGAAATATCTGATGGAAGTGAGTCATTCAACTCAGAGGATGACTAAGGTGAGTTTGCATTTATCACAAGGAAGTTCATAAAATTCCTTAAAAAAGAAGGTAAGAAATTTTTGAATGGAAGACCACAAGTAAGTAGCTCTACAAAACCTAAACAATTTATGAACAAAAGATATGATAGAATTGTTTTCTATAACTATAGAAAACCAGGGCATGTCAAATCAAAATGTCCTGAGCCTTAGAAGAAAACTCACCCCAAATGGAAGAAAAACAAGCCCAAGGCAATGGTTGGAATATGGAGTGAAGAGGAACATGATGATGAAGAAGAAAGTTCTGAAGCTGATGAAACAGACACCAGAATTTGCCTAATGGCTAGGGGAGGGGAAGAAGATGAAGGTGAGGTAAGATGTGCTTTTAAAGATTTTTCTTTCAGTGATTGGGACAAGGTTTACTTTGAATTACTTGACCAGTATGATGAAACTGAAATGGAAAACAAAGCTCTAAAGAGAAAAATAAATCATATTGATCATGACACTTCTATGAAAGAAAAGGAAAAGGAACTTGTCAAAGAAATCTGTGCATTAAAAGAGAACATTGATGAACTGTCTGTTGAAAAATATGATGCTATAAAGAGTGTGTATGTTGAAATGAAGAAAGAAAACAAAAAACTTCAAAAGGAGGTGACTAACAGACAAGAAGCCTTGGAGAAATTTGTCAATGGGAAAAATAATTTGGAGGCTCTGTTTGGAACAAAAGTGAATTTTAATAAAGAAGGTTTAGGTTTCAATCCCATAAAGAAAAAATAAATTGGTTTGAAAACAATCACATTTATTTCCTTAACAAACGTAGAAGCCTCTTCATCAAAAGCCCAACAAAATGGATGAAACTTTAAAAGAAATGAGCAAAAGAAAGTTGTTAAAAATTTTGGAAATAAAAAATCCAAAGGAAAGAGCAAGGTTAACACTGAATACAGAGGAGGTCAATTCATTAATCATAATCAAGTGCATCAACACCCTATGTATTTTAGGTCAACACAGGTACTATACTACAACAAATTTTGGCAACCACATGATTGGGAAGGTCGACACACCTCAAATGACAGGTCGACACTCCCATTTTCCAAAACCCAGGAAATGTCTAGATGGACTTGGATAGGTCGAGCAACCCCTTTAGAATGTCGACACATCCTCAAATCTTTGATAGACCTAGTCATCCAAGATACTCCAGGTGGTTCAGTGATCATAATTTCTCAAGGATCTTTCATAGGGGCAAAAAATGTAAATCTAAAGGCAACATTACAAATGTGAACAAGAACAATGATCCCAAACCATTTGGGAACAAGAAAAAGAATGAGAAACAAAGAAAAGTAAAAAACAACACTAATCAACAATAAAAAGGCAAGCTTGGATTCCGAAGAGTCTATTGTCATGTGCTTGTGAATTAGGCAATTTGAGGGGACCCAAATGTACTTGGGTTCCAAAGATTATTTTTTAAAATGTGTTGCAGGTATGTCTTAAAGCCAGAAATAACTAGTGGTATCTCGAGAGCGACTATTCAAGGCATATGACAGGAGACAGGAATAAATTATGTTTGTTGGCTGATAAGAAAGCTGGTCATGTTACTTTTGGAGGAAACTACAAAGGAAAAATTGTTGGATCAGGTAAAGTAGGTAAGAATACTTCCAATTCTATTGATGATGTCCTCCTAGTTGAAGGATTAAGATAGAATCTACTGAGCATAAGTCAACTTTGTGACAAAGGACATAAGGTAATTTTTGACTCTCTTATTTATATCATCGTTAAACTAAATTTAGATTATGTTAAATTCACTGGTAAGAGAGTTAATAATGTGTACATAGTTGACTTAGATGATCTTGAAAAAGATAATCTATGCCTTGTTGCTAACAATAATGATCTTACTTGTCTTTGGCATTGTAGACTAGGCCATGCTAGCTACAATATGCTGCACAAACTGGTTAAATTTAATATGGTTAAAGGACTATCTAAAATATCCTTTAAGCAAAATAACAAGATTTGTGAAGCATGCACTCATGGTAAGCAAACAACAAAGTCCTTCAAAAGTAGATTGAAAGTCAACCTTCCAAACCTCTCAAACTCATCCACATGGATCTGTTTGGGCCTACTAGAACCAACAGTCTTAACGGGAAAAGGTTTGGATTTGTGTTTGTTGATGACTTTTCAAGATTTACTTGGGTATTCTTTCTTGCTCACAAAAGTGATTGTTTCATGGAATTTTTGGAATTCTATAGGAAAATATTGTAAGAAAGAAAATTCAAGATTATTTCAATAATGTCTAGCCATGGTGGTGAGTTTGAGGATACTAACGTTGAAAATCTTTGCAGGGAAGAAGGAATTACTCATAAATTCTCATCACCCAGAACTCCTGAACAAAATGGAGTGGTGGAAGGATGAAACCGAACCTTCGCAAAAATAGCAAGAACCATGATGGTTGAAACGGGTTGCCTAGAAACTTTTGTACAGAAGCCGTTAATACCTCATGCCACATCATAAACCGTGCAATGGTAAGACCTCTAAGCAAAATGACTCCATATGAACTTCTGAAATGTAAGAAATCTTCCATTGCCCACTTTAGAGTGTTTGAAATAAAATGTTTCATTTTAAACAATAGTAAAAGTGATTTGGATAAATTTGAACCCAAAAGTGATTTGGGTATTTCTCCTGGTTATTCAGATCATTCTCAAGCATATCGGGTTATCAATGTCAAAAATCAAACTGTCGAAGAATCCCCTCACATAACTTTTGATGAATTTAATGATGATATTTGTAGGAAAGAAGATGATGGGGATTTCCTGGAAACGAAAGACCTAACCAACCAACAAGGAGAGGGATCAAGTGCAAATAAAAAGCAAGGTGAAGATAAGCAAGAAACGTCAACTATCAATAAAAATAAAGACCTACTAAATATTAGAATTCTCATAGACCATCCTCAAGACAACATAATTGGTAACTTGCTTGACCCACCTAGAACAAGGTCACATTTTAAACTTGTTGATGAATTAGATCAGATAGCCCTTGTCTCACAAACTGAACCTAAAAATATTGAAGATGCTTTAAAAGATGCCCTCTGGATAAATGCCATGCATGAAGAATTAAATCAATTTGAAAGATAAAGTGTGGCATTTGGTTCCAAGACCCTCCTCAGAAAGTGATATTGGAACTACATGGGTCTTCAGAAATAAAACATGTAAAGAAGGCAAAATAATAAGAAATAAGACTAGGCTAGTTGCAAAAGATTATAACCAAGAATTTGGGATTGAGTTTGAAGAATCTTTTGCTCCTGTAGCTAGGCTAGAAGCAATCAAGATTTTGGTCCCTTTTGCATCTGCACACTGCATCAAACTTCAACAAATGGATGTAAAAAGTACCTTTTTGAATGGATTAATAAAAGAGGAAGTTTTTGTAGAACAACCTCCTGGCTTTGAATGCTCAGTTTTTCCTAATCATGTGTTCAAGCTTGACAAGACACTCTATGGACTAAAGCAGGCTCCCAGGGCTTGGTATGACAAGTTGAGCTCATTCCTCATAGGTAAGGGTTATTCAAGAGGTACAGTAGATCAAACTCTTTTTACTAAAATGTAAGAAAATGATATTCTGATTGTCCAAATTTATGTCGATGACATTATATTTGGAGCAACCAAATCTTCTTTGTGTAAAGAGTTTGCTGATCTAATGACAAGTGAGTTCGAGATGAGTATAATGGGGGAACTAAAGTTTTTTCTTGGATTTCAGGTGATTCAAACTAAAGAAGGAACATTTATCAAACAATCAAAATATATTCAAGAGTTGCTGAAAAAATACAAAATGGAAAATGCCAATGCTATGACAACTCCAATGAGCACCACATCAAGTCTAGATGTTGATCTAAAAGGTAACAGGGTGGATGCAAAAATCTATAGAGGTATGATTGGTCTATCTCACTACTTCTAGACCTGATATTCAATTCTCTATATGCATGTGTGCTAGATTTCATGCTAGTCCTAGAGAATCTCACATGAGTGTTATAAAAAGAATCTTTAGATATCTTGCAGGAACTCACGACCTGGGATTATGGTATCCTATATCTTGTGAATATAAGTTAGTTTCTTATTCAGATGTTGATTATGCTGGGTGTAAATTGGATAGAAAAAGTACTAGTGGCTGTTGCCAAATTTTGGGAGGATGTTTAGTCTCTTGGGCTTCCAAGAAATAGCACTTGATTGCCCTCTCTACTGTAGAAGTAGAATATGTAGGTGCAGGGAGTTATGGCACTCAAGTGTTATGGATTAAGCATCAACTCCAAGACTACCAAGTAGATATTGGAAGTGTCCCAATAATGTGTGATAACACTAGTACAATAAATTTAGCAAAAAATCCAATTCAATACTTTAGGACTATGGACATTGAAATTAGACACCATTTTTTAAGAGATGAAGTCATCAATAATTCATTTGAATTGCATTTTAGTGAAACGTCAAAGCAAAATGGTGACATTTTACAAAACCACTTTTTAATAAGAGATTTCCATCCGTAAGAAGAGCACATGGACTTTGCTTGTTTGAATGACTGATAATTGTTTGATTAATTGACTGCAAGTGCCTAGTTGATTGAATCCATGATATGTTGCATGAAATTGCTCTTTACTTGATCCTATCACATCAAATTTCTGCTACACTTTGTAAGGGGGAGATTTCTCTTCAATTGCTTAAGTTTCATGAACCCTTTTTAAAAAAATAATAATAGTCTATGGAAAAAGAGTCTAACATGTTCATTTGTTGTCAAAAGAGCTAGACAAGTTCACAAAGATGAGTTTCCACGGAGATTGTTTTCTAAGGAGAACTTATGGTGTTTGGGTCGACTTAATCTCTGGTGCATTTGGATCTCAATCATTTATTCACCTTTCAGCTATTCTCCTTCATCTCTCAATACATTCACTCATTGAGGGGGAGCATTTAACTATGATGGATTTTGAAGTAGGGCAACTTTTTAGGGGGAGTTAAAGCTTTATCATCTAATCTTCATGAACTCTGAAAGTAAAAGGAATGGTTTGTCAACTATAAACTATTGAGTTTAACTTTGAAATTTCTAAAAAATACCTAAAAGAGGCTAAATAACAGTTTTAAAACCTTGTAAAAAGGAAAGATTGTATCTCACTCATTTTAGAAATTCATGAGCATTTAGTCTCTTTGGTTGAAAACTAAAAACCATCAAGTAAGTATTGTTAGAGTAATTGTAACATAGGTCGGCTAAGCCCGAGGTGACCGCTGAGGTGCTTCTCGCCGAAGAGTGAGCCAAGACGACCAAGATGATGAATCCCGTCTGAGGCACGCTTATCCGATATGTGACGCTGGTTCAGAGCTCTCGACCTGACCTGCAAAGCCTGCCGAGAAGCCTCGGCGGGGAGACACTCCGACGCTTTTGTTAGTCGCTAGCCGAGCAGAATGGCCTAGCTTGGGGTAGAAGCGCGTATCTGCGCCTGTGGAATGTCTGCCTCTTATATACTGTTAGGACACCTGTGTAATAGCTAGATGACCCCGCCAATCTTACTGGGGTTTCCGTAATTGATGCTGGATTGGAAGTTGCCATCGGCCTGCCACGTCATCATGACCATGGTTTTAATAGCCACATTTGCCATTTCCCTAATCTTCGGACCTTACCTCATCTGCCTCGTCAGCCACGTGAGCACTGCTTCGGGACACATGCGAGCACGCTGGCCCCAAGGTCGGCTCCATCCGAGCTGAGAGATCATCCTCGGCCGAGCTATGGATGATGGCCTGAGGTGTAATACAAGTTTGACCATACCGACCATACTCGTTGGACCACACATCGTTGACGTTCTGCCTGAGAACAATGAGGTCGTCTTATGCCTCCAATGTGATCGGCTAATCCTGAGAACTTAGCCGACCCGCTGGGATATCCCCGTATCATTGGCCCCCTAGGTTCACATCGGACTATGAACGAAGGCCGAGGTGAAGCTGAATCTTGAAAGCACATGTCCGGCCACGTGGCTTTATTAGCCCATGTGGCCAGCTCAGTGTTGTGTCACCTATCTGACAGTTGCCGCCCTACCATAAATATGCATCATAGTGCTGTCACAACCACCCTGCGCTGAACATTGCCTCAACTACTGTACGGCGCTCCAGTTGTCACATCATCTCCTCGACTCCCACATGCGATTATGGCTATCCTCGTCAATTATCCTATTAGAATTCGAGGAGATGCTTGTCAGCCAATCCTGCTGCGCCACGCGTGCAAATCTCAACCGCTGCCATGGAAAATGGATGTCCACCGTTGGATTCAATTGATACCCCGACACTATAAATAGTAGGGTCTGCTGTCGAAAAACTACCCTTGCTTTCGCATGCGAGCACTCTCAAATGACTAGCCGACGTGCTGATGACCCCCACCATGACGTCCGAGCACTCGACGTCTAACCTTGCTCCTCACTTGCTTCCCTCAGAGGTACGCGATGGCCTCATCTAGTTCATTTACGACCTCTTCTTTCGAGCCTCACCTTCTTGAGGATTCTTCATCAGGATGTTCTCCTTCCGAGAACTTTTCTTCGTCATTGTCTGAAGCGACCTCGCATTCTCGGCCTTCTGAGAGGATGCCAATTCCAAAAACTTCTCGGTCAAACGTCTAGGCATCGGGGCCTACCGAGGAGTCATCAGTTCTTCAAGTCAGTCCGGGGTCGTATGTCCCCCGGAAGCCATCCTCCCAGACATCGGGTTCTCGTCGGAAAGCCAATAGCGTAGCCGATGCCCGGTGTGAGATTGATTCTGAGACCTTCCAATGGATAAAGAACCATCCAGGTCTCATGCTTCCCGAGCACTCCACCATATACTCAAATAAACAACTCCGAGCCCACTACTCTATAAAGGGTGGAGTCTGCATCTATTCTAAGGCTATCCAAGCAGGCTTCTGCCTACACCTTCATTCCATCATCATCTTTCTCCAACTCAAGCTGGGAGCTGCTCCATCGCAACTGATCCTAAACTCTTGGAGGTCAGTTGTCGGCTTTTTGGTAGCTTGTGCCATGGCTGAGGTCCTTCTGACCATAAGGCTAATCTTCTATTGCTTTCGGTCAAGGCTTTTGGCAACTGACTCTATTTTGCAGCTCGGTCTGGTCGGCATATTCTTGGCCGAACACCATCCTCTGTCCATAACTAGAAGAGGAATTTCGTCTTTATTCACTGCCCGTCCAGATGGCCTTTTCCAACCACTTGGTCGGAAATCAACATTCGAGACAAGGCCTTCGGTTCCCCGAAACTTATTGCATCCGAGCTCTCGGAGTTCGAGTCTCTGCAGGTAGTGCAGTCTCCCGACTTGTTCGAGCCTTCCGAGAAGTTGTTCGAGCTGATAGTCGAGGCTGACCGAGGTCTGAACTAGTTGATTTTTGCCTTTGTTTGTTGCAATAATTTTATGAGTTTTGACTATCTTTTCTTGCAGCCATGGCCGAGAAGGGAAAGACGTCATCTCTCCCCTCTAAAGAGAGAGGTAGCCGCTCTCTCTACGAGCTGGCCGAAAGGGAGATCATGTCTCGAAGCAAGAAGAAAGTGAGCCGAGGGGCGAAGCGCACTCGCCCAACTGAGACCGACGTGCCGATCGTCGCCCCTACCTCCTCGAAACCTCAAAAAGAGTCGCCTGTCCCCGAGACGATGGGGCCGACAAAACTTCCTCGGCTAGAAAAAGACACATCGGTCGATGTCACCGTAGACGCGAGATTTGGCCCATCTCCGACAAGGCTCTTTTGGCTCATTAAGCCTCATTTGACCATTTGTTGACTTGCCTCGGATGCCATGTAGACGACAGCATCGATGGCCACCAAATACTTGTTCACGTCACGCTGTCTTGACGTTGACCCATCTAGACGTCCACATCCCTGGACGTCTGCATGAGGTTGGCGGCATGATCGCTAGACGTTAACCTGGTTTACCTGGTCTGTGCAACACCGCCGAGAATATAGCCCACTTGCGCCATTCTCTCGCCCATGCACCGTATGGGGTCGTTCCCAATGGGCATATGGGCCACCTTGGCACTCCCTTGACCCAGTAAAAATCCCATGTGGCCTCTCCCCATTGGTTGGAGCCTTTAGACTTGGATTGCCATGTGTACAAATGTGTTTCTTCACACTTGAGCATCCAAGGTAGCTGAGCTCGAGCCCACTGTCTATATAACTCCCCCTTGAGCCCTCTAAGCTGAGGGAGAGAGGCTGGACGTCCACATGCTGAAGCTTTGAGAGAAGAGAGAGAAAGTACACCCACTCTTCCATCAACTCTTGCTTCTTCTTCCCCTCACGAGTTGGGACATCCAGGAGGCTTCTTTTCGAGCTGGAGGAGCCCTACATGGAGCTGCAACACTTGCAAACGAGGATTTACACCTCCATCCCTCTCTCTTTCCCTTTTACTCTTTAGTTCTTTTGCATATCACACACACTCTCCCACTCACTCTAGGCACGTAGGTCCTCTCCTTACACACCTATAAAGGGGTTTTCCAACCAAAAACAGAGGGAAGAAGGGTGGTCATAGCATTTAGCCACCCCTGTTCTCAAGTCCGCAACGGGTACGGGACTTACCTTTTGGGCTGTCTCTTCACGTTTTGGGCATTTACTACTCTGTCATTAGTCTTATACAGTGTCCTTTTTGTGGCAGTAACAACACGCAGAAGACCGCGGAGCTCTTCTCCTTTGGCCGGCTGAAGGAGGAGAAATTGAAGCCCTCGTCTCCATCCGCTGCGTGAGGCGACCATACAGGCGCGATTCTAACACTCCTTGGGCACAGGTAAGGCCCTGGCGATCATGTACTCCCCTTCATTCAGCTTGTTTTCTTTGTTCTCCCTCTAGTCAACTCAGTCAACCGGAGGGTCAACGAGGTCAACCGACAACCCCATCATCACCAACGAGAGTTCGACGGCGTCTGCGAGCAGCTCTTTTCTGGCGATCACGGTGGGACAGCTTCTGCCACTGTGGTCTCACTGCGACCAGGTAGACGGCAAGCGATCTTGCTGTTTTCCCAGGTAAACGTCCACATTTCCTGCCGTTGAGTTCCTGTTAGCGTCCATCCCTATTGTCGTCTACAGTGTGCTAGCGTCAGTCGATCCTGTTGACTACTGTTTCTGATGAACTGTGCATCAACCTTATTGTCGTTTACTTTCACAGAAGCATGCTTTTTCACTATTTTTTTAATGTTTTACTTTGATTTTCTTTTCCGTTTGCTTACTATCTATCACTAACAGTCCTCAGTCACTGGGGGGTCATCTTTCTCACCTCTTCTAGCCACCCCTCACATTCTAGGATCACCCTTCTTCGGTTTACAACCTTTTACTCGGGGATTCCCTCTCGGGTAAATCGGGTTGGTTCCAAAGAAAAATCTGTAAGTCCCTAAATTCTGTGGATTCCCTCATGGTACGGGGCAGGAGGACCTTTTACCCTCCCTGTTAGCTCACCTATCTACCCGGATTTGAGTTAGATTTGAGTGAACAGCCTTTTAAATCAAGTCAAGTTAAACACACAACTTGATCTTTAAAAAGTTTGGGGACGTTGTTTGATAGCGTTGTTTGGTAGAAATCTACATTTTCTCACTTAAAACAGTGTAATCACTTCAACTCAAACCTTTCTAAAATCCGTAGGCTGTGTGCTAATGGACACTTGGTTGGACTCATTGAACATGGCTGATAATCCTGCGTTTGAATATGAAGATAATATTAATGAGTTTGTCGGGATGGTTGACACCAACAACCACCCCGAACGGTCCGTCCATTCTTCTTCTTCCTCTCAAGCTCACCTGGAAGGGAGTGTGAGTTCTCAAGACTTCCCACCTATGCCCAAAATACTGAAGAAGATCCTGAATTCTCAAGACTCCTCTCTCGATATTCGCCCATGGACATCATCTCGATGCTCTCCAAGCATACTGTCTGGGCAGCAGCCTCCCATTCCTCTCCTTCCCCTTCCCCCTTTCAAGCTTCCTCATCTAGGCCCATTCCTAGGCCTGCAACCCCTTCACGGGTTCCCGTCTCTCCCGTCCTCTTTTCCGCTTCAATTCCCCCCACTCCTCTACCTACTCCGGTCACAACTCCTTCTTCCTTTTATCCACCTCATGCTCAGCCCGCACCCCCCGCTCAATCCGAATCCGTCCCCCTTTTGGAGGTGGAGGGAGTTGTGAGGAAGCTTCTGGCTGAATCCCTTTCCCTTTAAAAGCCTCATTCCCTCCAGAATTACTGCAAGCTTCCCAATGCATACTTCCCTCCGGGTTTCAAGGCCCCGAAGTACCGGAAGTATGACGGGACCTCTGATCCCCAGTACCATCTTGCCAGATTCACCATGGATTCCTACCGATGGATGTACGATCGGGTTCTTTTAGTTCACCTCTTCCAACAATCGTTAGAAAGGGAAGCTTTGAGGTGGTTCACCTCTTTACCCGCATCAGACCTCATTAATTTCGACATCGCCTCCGAGCGATTCATCTCCCAGTTCTCATATATGGCCACTCAAGTCCCTACACTTCCTGACTTGATGGCAGAAAAGATGAAGCCAGATGAAGACTTTGTCACATTTTCCAATCGGTGGAGATCCATGGCGTCTAGGGCAGACATACCCATTCCGAAGTCCCAAGCCATCACTATGCTGGTTACCAACACCACCCCCGCTCTCCGCTCTATCTTGATGTTGAGTGAGTTCCCCTCGTTCGCACATCTCTACAACCGAGCCAGGGTGGTCCAGAACCAAATTAAAGACTCCTCTCTGCCACATTTCTTCGAAGGGAAGCCCAAGGGACGTAAGGCTCCCGCGACACCTACCACTGAGGGGGTGACAGTCAATGAGTCCATCAACGCTTGCAGCCAACCGTTGAGGCCTCCGAACAAACCCTCCAATCCTCCATCCACTCCTTCCAACCCTCATCAGTTCCCATCTCACCCCTCCAAGCCTTACTCTGCAGTTCCCCCTCCTGCCGGTTACACCCGACCTGGCCCTAAAAGGTCGCATTACCCTCCTCTTCCTGAGGCCCTCGAGGACGTCTTCTTCGCCCTCATGTCCTGCGATGCAATCCAACTCCCCCCACAAAGGGAGAACACCAATCTGAGGGTGGATACCTCCAAATACTGTCCATACCATAGGGTCCATGGTCATTTCATCAACAATTGCTTTACATTTCGTGACTGGGTCTATGACATGAATGACCAAGGTAGAATCAACTGGGATGATGTCAAGGTGGCCATAGCCAAGTCTAGGTACACCAAGAAGGACCTCTGCATTTTTAGTAACCCTCTCCCCAACCACCAAAGCAACAATCCCTCCTCCTCTAAAACCCAAGAGAATGTGCATACCATAATACACATAGGACCCCGGGTTGTGAGGAGAGAGCAACAGTGGGGGGTAGGAAGCTTCGAGGAATGGTACCCATGTCCCACTGCAGAGTCTCAAGAGCCCTCCATGTCAGTAGATGCCATTCTAGAGGAGAGACCTTTAGTGCTCATCCGACCTTCTCAAGATGCCTACCCTACAATCCTCACTCTCCCTACCTGTGAGTCATCTACCAGACCCCTCCAACTCATCCTCCCTAAGACCCAAGAGGTCGTACATGTCACGCTCAGAAACCGAATTGTTCCTCCACCTCCGCGGCCATCCCAAGATGATGAGGATAGTGGGCCATCACCCCCGGCCGGCACCGAATATGACATTCTCCAACATCTGGATAAGACACCCGCGAGGGTGTCCATTTTAGAATTGATTCAGAGGTCACCGTCGCATCAATCCACCCTCCTCCAGTTTCTCCAAAAGATCATGGTCAATGATGACCTCCCTCCTAGTGGGGTCACCAACGCCATTCTATCCCTCACTCAAGGACCCTCAATATCTTTTTCGGACAAGGATCTTGCCACCCCCGAGTGTCATTCGCTTCCTCTCTGTCTCACTATTAACCTCAACGGGGTTTCGGTAGACTCCACTCTTATTGACACCGGGGCATCTGTTAATGTCTGTCCGATGAAGACTCTTAAGCAATTGAGTTTAGGAGAGGAGAATCTGGAGAAGAGCTGCTCCACTATCGCTGCCTATGACAACTCCAAAAGGGTTGCCAAAGGCAAGATTGCTCTTAAACTAGAAGTCGGGCCCGTCATCATGTCTACCGAGTTTCTAGTTCATGATGTCGATCCGGCCTACAAGGCCATCCTTGGTCGTCCTTGGCTAGAGCAGACTCTAGAGGTCCCTTCCACCGCCCACCAGTGCTTCAAATTCCCTTTCAATGGGCAGGTCATCAAAGTCAAGAGCATTCCCATCCTGGAGACCCTCAATGCAGTCACTACAGAGCAGATGTCGCACCTCTTCATTCCAGATAAGGGGAAGAAACCAGTTATGTCAATCTTTGAATTCCCCTCACCCTGTGATCTCAGCCAACCTCCCCAGCTTGCCGAAGAACCCCTTGTCCCATGTGCCCCGGGAAAGGGTTGGGAAGTGATGGCCAATATTGGCTATGTTCATGGCTGCGGGTTAGGTACGGACAAACAAGGAGAGATCCATAGTGTTCAGGCAATTAGGAGGTTGTTACCCAAGGCCGGTCTAGGTTTCCACCTAGACCCTGTCCATCCAAATCCATTCATACCCTATCAACCTCTTACCTGGACTCTGAAGGAGCATTTTGTTCAAGGGCCAACCCAGCTGGGAACCAGGGAGCCCCTAATAGAAGAACTGTCCTGCTCTGGGAGCAAAGGATGAAGAAGAAGGGGAAGAGGATGCCCAAATAAAGGACATTTCTGATGACTTTGGCCTCCTCTCGCTCTTTGGGTCTGATTTCCCATCTCCATCATCTCAACCAACATCATCTCCATCTCCCTCTACTTCCGTGTGCCCGCCACACTGCCCAGTTTCTCCCCCTCCTTCCTCTTCTTTCTCTCTTGTTTCTCCACCCGTCCTATCTCCATCACTGACCTGGCCAGTCAAGGCAACCTTGAGTCAGCAACTCATGGTTCTTGGCCTTGATTCCCAAAAAAAAATGCCGATTTCCCAAGGTGGGAATGTGAGGTCTCCATCGAGCACCCTTCCGCTCTGGAGTCTCCTCCGCTCGGCCAGGGGCCGATGCTCTCCAGCATAAACTCCTCCTCTTCTTGCCCCTCTAGGGGCACTTCCCCTGTACATAGTTTTGTACATAGCAATCTTGTAAATAGTGGTCTAGATTTTGGATTAGAGTCGGGTCTAGGGTCTAGTCTAGTGTCCGGTTTAGGTTTAGAAGAGTCTAGTCCCTCTCAGCCATCTGCGTGCAAGGAGAAAGGTAGGCAAGTTCCTACCCATTTTGTCATGGCTTTAGCTGAGAGGTGTGCTAAATTAAGTCAAGTCCCAGAGTTTCTTGAGGAGCCTGCCCTTATTGAATCAGATTTTGAAGAAGGCGACGCTTTAGACGACGGTTTAGGAGTTTATCTGCTAGATTTTGATGAAGAGGGTAAGCTGGGAGATCCTGGGACGGGAGAAGAGGACCCAGTGAGCTCCTATGTGGATGGCACAAAGAGGTTCGACGAGCCAACCATGGCTGCCGATGAGCCCTCTAAAGAGGTCAACCTTGGCACTGAAGAATCCCCAAAAATAGTGTTAATTAGTGCCAGCTTGAGTGTTGATGAAGAAGAAGCTCTGGTGGCTATTCTCAAAGAATTCTCCGATGGATTTGCTTGGTCTTACGAGGACATGCCAGGACTCGACACCTCTTTGGTCGAGCACCGGTTGGTCCTAAAAGCCGACACGAAAGCCGTAAAACAAAACCTGAGAAGGCTACATCCTAAGCTTGCACTCAAGATCAAAGAGGAGATTGGCAAGTTGCATAAAACCAAATTTATTAGGGTTGTGCTATATCCACAATGGGTAGCTAATATCATCCCTGTGATGAAGAAGGATGGTAAGGTTAGAATCTGTATAGATTTCCGAGACCCTAATCGTGCTTGCCCAAAGGACGATTTTCCTCTCCCACACATAGATGTCCTAGTGGACAAAACTGCCGGTTTTGAGATGTTATCCTTCATGGATGGTTTCTCGGGGTACAACCAGATCCGTCTGGCAGAAGAAGACCAGGAGAAACCTTTGTTTACAACGCCCTGGGGGACTTACTGTTATGTCGTCATGCCCTTCGAATTAAAGAATGCGGGAGCAACTTATCAAAGGGCTATGATGGCAATTTTTCATGACATGATGCATGTGCACATGGAGGTCTATGTGGACGATGTCTTGGTTAAATCAAAGACTCGACATGGCCATGCTGAGGTCCTCCGGGCAGTTCTCCAGCGGTCTAGAGAACATAAGCTCAAAATGAACCCCAAGAAGTGTGTCTTTGGTGTTTCCTCAGGGAAGTTGCTGGGGTTCATAGTAAGCAAGCGGGGAATTGAAATCGATGCTAACAAGGCCAAAGCAATAATCAATATGCTTCCTCCAAGGAATTTCAGAGAAGTCAGAGGGCTAATTGGTAGACTTCAGTTCATTAGGAGATTTATCTCCCAGCATTCAATCCGTTGTAAGCCTTTCTATGAGATGCTTAAGGGAGAGGATAAGTTTGATTGGCACGATAAATGTCAAAAGGCCTTTGATGAGTTGAAGAGTTATCTATTCAATCCCCCTGTTCTCGCTCCTCCGGTCCCGGGTCGGCCCTTACTGCTCTATGTGTCAACCACCGAGGATTCTACTGGAGCGGTTCTGGCCCAATACGACGACGAGAAGAAGGAGAGAGCGGTGTACTATTTATCCAAGTTGATCAATGAAGCTGAAAAGAAGTACACCGCCATGGAAAGAACGTGCGCGGCCATCGTCTGGGTTGCCCAGAAGTTAAAGCACTATTTCTTGGCTCATGAAGTGAAACTTCTGGCCCGTATGGACCCTATTCGATACTTTCTTGAGAAGCTTGTCCTGACTGACCGGTTGATGAGGTGACAGAGTTTCCTCAATCAATTTGATATCACCTATGTCAACCAGAAGTCGTTCAAGGGGCACTCTATTGCTCAGCATTTGGCCCACCACCCCTTACCTTTATACTCTCCCGTTGATGAAAACTTTCCCGATGTAGAGTTAGGAGCCATTATTGATGGTGAACCTTCATGGGTGCTTTACTTCGACGGGGCCCTCAATTCCAAAGGGTGTGGAATAGGGGTAGACCTCCTCTCATCGGAAGGGGTAGTCATTCCGCACGCCTACTAATTATCCTTCCGAGCCACGAACAATGTGGCCGAGTACGAGGCGCTCTTAGTTGGGCTGAAAATGGCTTTATTGCTCGGAGTCAAGGTGTTAAGGATAATTGGAGATTCGCAGTTAATACTCCAGCAATCCCTCAGTAAGTACCAGACTTGAGACCCCAAGTTGAAACCATACCAAGAGTTGGTAGGAAAAGTAGTCCGGCAGTTTAGGAAGCTCACCTTAGTTCACACTCCTAGGGCCCAAAATATCCTAACAGATTCACTCGCTTCCCTCGCGTCTTCCATTCCCATTCCTTTGGGAAAATCTTCTGAAACCGTCTTTGTCCAGAGGTTAAGAGTCCCCTCCCATGTCGATCTGTGGTTTTCTCAGCTCGCACATCCTTCTCCATCCCATCGGGTCCATGCGCTCTCAAAAGGGCCAGAAATTGACCTCGAAGATGGCCATCCTTGGTATTTTGACATCGAGAACTTTCTCAAAGATGGATCCTTCCCCGATTATGCCACCTCTGCTGATAGACGGGCCATTCGCCGCGTCTCGGAGCGTTACAAGATCATAGGTGGCATTCTGTACAAGAAATCTCTCAGTGGAGTCTATCTTCATTGCCTCGATGAATTCGAGTCCCAAAATGTCGTTGAAGCCGCTCACTCTAGTGAATGTGGTGGCCATGTTAATGGTAGAGCAATCGTCCAAAAGTTTCTAAGACACTATTATTGGCCCACCATGGAAGAAGATTGTCGCCATTTAGTCCGTCACTGTGCTAAATGCCAATTGCATGGTGACAAAATTCATGCTCCTTCTTCTTCTCTTCACCCTCTCATCGCTCCATGGCCTTTCGCCATGTGGGCGTTCGACGTGGTCGGTCCACTCGCGGACAGAACCGGAGAAATCCGTAAGAAGTCCTTCATTCTGACCGCCACGGAGTACTTCACGAAGTGGGCTGAAGCAGAAGCGTTCATAGAGGTCAAAGCTTCGACAGTGGTCAAGTTCATCAAGCGCAACATTCTTACAAGGTTTGACGTGCCTCGAGATATCGTCACCGACAATGGACCACAGTTCACCTCGCAGGAGCTCCGCGACATGTGTGGTAAATATGGCATTAATTTGCATCATTCATCCCCATATTATCCACAAGGTAACGGAAAAGCGGAAGCTACTAATAAGACTCTCATTAAAATCATAAAGAAAACATGCAAATCTCACAACAATGCTGACTTGCCAGACCGCTTAGTTGAAGCTCTTTGGTTTTATCGCACCTCGGTCCAAACTCCTACGGGGCAAACCCCCTATGCTTTGACATACGGATCGGATGCGATACTCCCATATGAGATCTTCGTCCCTTCACTAAGAGTTCAATTGGACGCCGAACTTGACCCCGATCAACGTCGGGAGGCCTTGTTGGCACAACTTGAACTCTTAGACGAAAGGCGAATGATAGCGACTGACCACGCTCAAGTCTACCGTCAGAGAATTACACGTTTTTTTGCCAAAAGGTTCCTCGAGAGAAAATTCGAAGTGGGTGAAATGGTCCTAAAGCGTAAAATCTTAAAGACACCAGGTCCTAGGAGCAAATTGCAAGATAATTGGGAAGGTCCGTTCGTTGTCAAGGAAGTTTACTCAGGGAATGCTTATAGGTTGGTAGACGCCGAGGGAGTGGAGTTGTCATATCCATGGAACGCAGTCTACCTCAAGAAATTCTACCCCTAGTAAGTCAGTCACGTCTGTCATTCATCACTCGTCAACGGTATGGGTTTAAGTCTCTACTTTTCCACCTAGCCATTAGTGAGGTAGGGCTTATTCACTCGCTTCCCTCCGGCAGGAAAATCACAAGTACACTCGGGCGGTCTCATCCGGTCAATGTGTTTCCCCTATTCTTTTCCCACTCGGTCGTGTCTGGAAGCGGAACAAACTACGAGTAGGGGACCACCCACTCTCATCTTAAGGACAAAGTCACCATAAAACAGGGGTAACTAATAAAAGAAAGGGGCAGAATGTCAAATCAAGCCTCAAAGGGGGAAAAGAAAAGTCGAAAGGTCAAAAAAAGGGTAGCAAAAAGTACGTACCCGGAAAAAGGCAGACCAACTCAAGGAGGTAGCAAAAAGTACGTACCTCCACCTCAGAAATCAGAAATAAAATAAAATGAAAAATCCCCCTGAAAACAATGGTTGACCAAGTCTGTTTAATATGAGATGTCGGTTCGGAAACAAAAAGTAGTTTGAACCAAAGCCCTAGATGACTTCCTATACATTTCTTCCCATTTCTCCCTCTAGGGGAAATTTGATTGTATAAGATCCTTCGTAGTGGCAAAATATCAAGAAGGCTAGGGGCAATTTCCAACATCAAAGAATTCATGCACGCCCCTCCTTATTCATGACCTCTGTGGTCAAGTAGATTAAGTAGACTCTATGCCATGACAAGTGATGAATATGTGTCTTAGAGTCAGTCAAAAAAAAAAAATGCAAAAATGCAAAAAGAACAAAAAAGAGTCTCTTGATGTATATATTTTCACCATGTACATATTTTGCTCATATTTTACTCTTATTTTTTTAAAAAAAAAAATCCAAAAAAAAATAGTAGTAACATGTACATATACTAACGTTCTCTTTATTTTCTTATCCTAATCAAAAACAACAACAAAAATCAAGAAAACAACAAAACAAAACAAAAATGCATGTCCATATTTCCCTTTTAGTTATTTTTATTATGTTCCTATCTTTGATTAGACATTAGCCCCTTGACCAGATTTCAAGAAAGGTACATCGCTTAAGCAAGGGGCTAAAGACAGATCTACACTAACTTTTTTCTTTTAAGTGTTGTGGATACAGGATGCAGGAATCAAAGAAAACAAGCAAACCATTCAAGTGCACAAATGACGAAAGTCCACAAAAATTCCACTATAATAATCAAGTTCTGTACATGTCATGACAGGGGCATACCCCTGGTGGTGCAAAAAGTCACTCCTCTCTCCTCTCACCCTCGCTAGGCCTCGGCCTACGCGAGCTACTAACCTCCTCCTCCTCCCGCTCCCGACGCCTGTCCGGGACGGGAGGTCTCGTCGCAATGGAGGCCTCTGGGCGTGCTCCCACTCCTCGTCCGACAGACGGGTCTCCCAACGACATGATGTCATCAAGAGACCCGAACACGGACCCCATCCTCCTGGCCGCCTCCTGCTGAGTCTATCGCTGCTGCTCCTAGTGCTTCTTTAGCACCCGGTTCTTCAAGAACTCCAGATCCGCGACAGCCTGCACCCGGGCCTCGATCGCTCGTATCTTCTCGCCCTCCGCATCCCTCGCACTGTCCTGGAATGCGGTCATGCGACCCTCCATCTTCGATAGATCCGGCCGCAGGGCCTCCACCTGCGCCTGGAGGGTCGCTACTCCTCCTGCCTGTCGCTGCACAGCAAAAGAGCAAAAACATCAATCAAATCAAATCAAATAGTGAGTGAGAAGGCTAGGTTCAATGTCTTACCTCGGCCTCGAGCTCCTGGATCCGCTCATTGGCCCGATCCAGGGCCTCATGCAGGTAGACCGCCAGGTCCCCTCCGACTGGCTGGGCAGACGAGCTTGCCCCCGCATCGCGGCTCGCCCACACTCTCGCCTGCTCTCCCCTCTGCATTCACACGTCTTGGTAAGTCATCAATTCATTTCCAAATTAAATCAAGTTCTGAGAAATGTCACTTACCAGTGTCCGCACCTCTGCTCGGAGCCTCTCGAGCTCCACCTCCTGCACCTCTATCTGCCCCTCCAAGAGACGGATCGCCTATGACTCCGGCAACTATCATTCATACTTCAAGGTTAGGATCAATTAAAATTCAAATGACAGAGGCCTAGAGATAGAAGTTCACTTACCACTCGCCGGTCAAGCCAGAGTCGTCCGGCGTACCGTGCTCGGTAGTCCTCCATGTATGCCGAGCTATCGAGGAGGTCCATCTGCCGCACCACCTGGTCGCCTCCGGCCGGCCAATAAGCGGCCGTGCTCCCGTGCTTCTGGCTCCAGTCGCGGTCCTCGGCAAAGAACCGGCGATAGGAGTGCCCCTCCCTGCCTAGGGATGGTACCTCCATGGCCGGCTGGTGCAAACCAAGGGTCCGCACTACGAGCTCCAAGTAAAGGACCTCGCAGGTCCCCAGGCAAAGGAGGAGCAGGTGCCTGTCGAATAGGGGTCGGCCCGCCGCCACCGCCGGGTGCGAGGCGTCCGCCTCCCCCACATAGGGGGTCCAAAACACCTGAGAAAAGAAAAGGACACTGGTCAGCCGCATTAATCGAAAGTAGTATTTGAAAGAATGCAAGGGTTAGTTGAGAGTTTCATACCTGCTCGTGTGGGTAATGGTCGAGTGCGGCACGGACATCCCCTACCCTCCTGTCGGTGACCCTGGGGTCTGGGGCCACCTCCCACCTCACCATGAGGGGCACCAAGGACTAGCTCCCCTCTCTCAGCATCCCGCGCCCCATCGAGAAGCGCGTGTATACCCAAATCTGCAAGGCAGCAAAAAAGAATGGTCAGTCAGGTAGTTAATCAAATCAATGATAAGCGTTAAAAGAAAGTTGCGTACCTGAAGGAAGGGGGTGAAGCCCCCGGTGCTCTGTGAGCGCCGCGAGCTGTTGGGGAGGAGAGAGAAGAGATGCCCCAGCATCGCGGCACCCCATGCATATCGTCCCACCTGCGCCATGTCCCTCAGCAGCAGTACGAACTTGCAGTTCATCTGCGATGACTGCGTAGCGAACAGCAGGCGCCCGAACAAGTAGGAGACAAAAATCCTGACCCAGCGCTCCTCGCTCCGGTCCCCCAAGTCTAGGGCTCCCCTTACCCCTGTGAAAAACTTCTCTAGTGTCTCCAGAGGCCCTCTCCTCCTGCCTCTCAATCCCACCGCCTCCGACAATGATCCGAGCAGGATGCTCCGGATCGGTCTCCTCCTGCCCGCCACAAACTCCGGGCCCAACAACTCCACTATGTCATCATGATAGTCACTCCTCTCCTCTCCCACTACCGGCTCTCCCTGAACCGGTAGTCCTGTCAGATACACTACATCCTCCAATGTAGGTATCATGTGACCCCAAGGCATGATGAATGCCTTGCAATCCTCCTCCCACCGCTCCCTCAACGCCTCAAGGTACGGTACGTCCACGTGGAATGGACGCACCGACAAAAGATGCCCGAACCCCATTCTAGCTATCCAGTCTGCTGGCCCTCCGGAAGCCCCCTGTACCATGCCCAGCACAGGTCCCAGGTGACCCTACTCCTCATTCGGCCCTTGCCCTGTAGAAAACACAGAAAACTTGACGTCAGCATCGATTGTCGTTAATATTAAGTTGGCAACAAGGGGTATGCCGTCTACACACAGTCAGCGTCCAGGGTAAGGCCGTCTAGTTCCTGTGTCACCGTCCGACCCATTGCCGTCAAGTTCACTTAGACGGAAAGAGGTTGGACATTTACAGGAACCCGACGTCCACTGATGTGGACATCAAGTTCCTGTGAAACCCGATGTGGACACACATCCATAAGAGTTTTGAGGGTTTTAGGGGCCTACCTTGGGCCGTCGAGGTGCTTCTGCTTCTGTCTCATCCCCTCCTCCGTCGTCTCCGGCGGTATCCTCCGCCTCTAGGACGTCACCCGCCGCCACCTCTTCCTCTTCCTCCGCCATGCTTGCCTCCATCTCCTCCTCTTCCTCCTCCGGTTGACGGCGACCTCGGAGAATGCTCCGTTTCCCTCTCGTCCTCATGGAGGGGAAAGTCAAATGTCAAAATTCCGAGTAAAGTGAGTAAGTGAAATGAAAGTTTAATGATTTGAGTAGGTTGGAGAATGTGGAGGGTTGGTTGAAGGTTTCGGTAGAAAAGGGGGCTTTCATCTCTCCTGGCGCATGGGAAGGTGAATGGCACCGGGGGAAGGCGTCAGTTCAAAAAAAGGCAGTTTTCTGGTTTAACGTCAAGGTCAGGCCGTTTACCTTTTCTTGGCGTCAATCCTTGGCCGCTGACGTACCCTTAACGGCCAGGATGTGGACGCCAATGGCTCTTCAGTGTCAGACCTCGGAGTATGATCAACGGCCATGTATGGACGTCAAGTTTGAATTAGACGGCCAGCTTTGTGGACGTTTACCCTCTTTAGCGTCCATCGATGTGGATGCCAATCCTTCCGTATTCAGTCCTCACAACACACTCCTTTGAACCTTTTGAGGCCATTTCATGTACACAATTCCACACCTTCCACAGGTCAAGCAATTCAAGCCAATTCAACACAAATGCAACCCACTTTTATTCATTTAATTTGTGTTACACTTATTCCAAATCAGGAAAGTACATCATTTTGCCCTGCGGGCCATAAAGTAACCACAAGCAGTAGGGCGAATGCCGTCATTAAACTCTTCATATTTCCAGAGCTCTTCCCGATTTTCCTGTACCGCCAACGCCACTTTTCTGCTCGCTGTATGCTTTGCCCAAGTCTTTGTAGCCTTCTTCATCAACTTCTCAATCCTTCTGATGACTATCATGTCGGTGCAGTTGGATGAAGTGGGAATTCCCCGTGGAGTCCCAAGTTGACAATGGCACCGGTGTGGCTGGTACACCATCATCCGATCAGCTCCAATAAGGCACAAATCCCTGTCCTCCCTGGTTCGAGTTTTGAACTTAATAGTCCTCATAAAGAGTGGCCTCGCAATGAATTCATCCATTCACAAGTATGCCAAATGATCTCTCCAGGCATCTCTGCTCTTCAAGTGTGCTGTCACACACTTGATTTCATCTTCTGGCTCGTACCATGCCCTGCTACAGTATACCGAACTCCGAAGGAAGATTCTGGAAGGGGAAGGTTGCCTATCAGCAAAATCAAATTTCAAATGAGCCTCCATCCATACCTGGAGCAGAAACAAACTCCCGCATGTGCGTCCGCCTAGGCTCATTGTGGTGAGCGAACTATACAAGTGGGCCAACACTGTAGGGGCAAGTGACGGCCCGCGCCACAGCAGAGAAAGAACTCCAATGTGCTCGTAGAGGATGAAATCACCACTTGTGGGGAACAAGAATATCCCAGCCAGGCAATGTGTCAGTCCTTGTGTTGCCCTCTCTCCACCAATCTCCCAAGCATGCTGGATTAGCCACCAGGCCAGTTGGTCCAGGAAGATCCCATGCTTGTTCGTCATCCGCAAAACTTCCTTCTTGTCCCATACAATGTCTGTGAGGATCTCTTCCCACGGAAGGCGAGGAGTCACTATGTCATACTCCAGGCACCTCTGCCATCCCAGAAATAGCTCCACCTCCTCCAGCAGCACGCTCACCTCGAACGACTGAAACACAAAGGTGTGCGTATGTGGGTGCCATCTCTACACCAGCGCCCCCAGTGCATCAAATCCCCACCACATGTCCTTGATGTTTTTCGCCAACACCACCATAAAACTCAGGTTCCACATGCCGATGAAGCTTCGCATGTCCAGAGTAATGGCATTTACTAGGTTCTCGAGCCAGGAAAAGACCCGTACCTGGCCTTGGCTTGGGAAGGTAGGGATTTCCTACATGAGGGTGGGGTGTTGTAAGAACAATGTTTGGGGCCTTTTCAGCCCAGGTAAAAGCAGAAATGATCATGGCTTACCTCGCCGTTGGCTAGTCGCGTGCTCAGGTGCCCCGAAACATCGCTCAGAACTCCAGGGTTCGCGCTTGTGGATCGTCCGGTCGAAGAGGAGGCCATCTTGTTGTGTTGTTTTCGTCTCTAAGCTCTCTGGTTCGCAGCAGGAGCAGGGAGAGACAGAGGTAGGAGATGGTAGAGTCCTCATAGACTCCCATCACCTATATTTTCGGCCTGATCCGCTGTCAGGTAGACGTCCAGATCGGTGGACGTCAGTGGTAGGTTAGCGGCAACATCAGTGGACGTTAACATGTTATTGGCGGCCAGTGATATGGATGTTTACTCCTAGGATACTTTCAATGTCTTATTTTTCATAATGTCCATGATCCTTTTATCTTGTGCTTCAAGTCGTTTTGCAGATATTCTAAAGTACGAGCTGTACTTCAAGTTCGGAACGCTCATGCAACCTTGAGCGTTACAGGTATGTCTAACATAGGACCCCACCAGAGGCGAATAATTTGGCGACCATGAACCCTGAGTTCCCCTTTAACAAAAACCATGATGGGTTTGCGATCTCTCAGTTATTCGTATGGCCTCTAGAATTTTCCTCTGGTGCTAACTTGCATTTTAGATAGGTAACCCACACCAACATGCATCTTCACTGCTAACATTCTCTTACTAACACTAACAAAAAAATGGTGATTTTTCTCGATCATCTGATTGCTCCATGGCTCCCCTAGCTTAGGTAGCCTACCGGGTCCACCCTTCATGACTATCCCAGTTGATATCAGGTTTTTGTTGCCCCCCTTCTCCACTTGTCCCACCATGCATATCACGAATAATCATTCCAACCTTGTTGAGGTCATTTGAACCTTCGCCAGTCGCGAGCTTAATTCCGAACTTCAAGCTTTCCAAACATGTGATTCCAGTTAGAATCTTTTAATAATCTTTTGAGAGATCAACCAACTCCTTGTCTCCATGACCTCCTAAATTCGAGACCGACATCTTGATTATGCCAACGATCCCACGAGCTCCGGTTATGAGACCCTCTTGATTCAACCGTCATATTACAACTCCTTTGACTCAGACACGCAAGAAACTAGTCAAAGTCCGACACGGCCATGCCAGGGACCTTGCCATTGGGTCGCAGTTGTAGTTACACTGGTAGATCACCCTTTTCATACCCCTATTTGTCTCTCAGACAATACGTCATCTGTTTCTAGCCTGACTCTTTCGTTTGGTTCGCTAGAATTCCTATCCTTGGAGATCACCCTTCCATTAAATCTCCGCAGCCTTTGTTTATCGAGACACCAACCTTTCAGTCCGCTCTGCTCCCTTGCAAGACCGGATGTCTCGGAGGGGCATTTGTAGACGCGAGATTTGGCCCATCTCCCGCAAGGCTCTTTTGGCCCATTAAGCCTCATTTGACCATTTGTTGACTTGCCTCGGATGCCATGTAGACGGCAGCATCGATGGCTGTCGACTACTTGTTGACATCATGCTGTCTTGACGTTGACCCATCTAGACGTCCACATCCCTGGACGTCTGCATGATGTTGGCGGCATGATCGCTGGACGTTAACCTGGTTTACCTGGTCTGCACAACAACCCCAAGAATGTAGCCCACTTGCGCCATTCTCTCGCCGATGCACCGCATGGGGCCATTCCCAACGTGCATATTGGCCACCTTGGCACTCCCTTGACCCAGTAAAAATCCCATGTGGCCTCTCCCCATTGGTTGGAGCCTTTAGACTTGGATTGCCATGTGTACAAGTGTGTTTCTTCACACTTGAGCATCCAAGGCAGCTGAGCTCGAGCCCACTGTCTATATAACTCCCCCTTGAGCCCTCTAAGCCGAGGGAGAGAGGCTGGACATCCACATGCTGAAGCTTTGAGAGAAGAGAGAGAAAGTACACCCACTCTTCCACCAACTCTTGCTTCTTCTTCCTCTCACGAGTTGGGATGTCCAAGAGGCTTCTTCCCGAGCTGGAGGAGCCCTACAAGGAGCTGCAACACTTGCAAACGAGGATCTTCACCTACACCTCCATCCCTCTCTCTTTCCCTTTTACTCTTTAGTTCTTTTGCATATCACACACACTCTCCCACTCACTCTAGGCACGTAGGTCCTCTCCCTACACACCTAGAACGAGGTTTCCCAACCAAAAACGGAGGGAAAAAGGGTGGTCATAGCATTTGGCCACCCCTCTTCTCAAGTCTGCAACGGGTACGGGACTCACCTTTTGGGTTGTCTCTTCACCTTTTGGGCATGTACTACTCTGTCATTAGTCTTATAGAGTGTCCTTTTTGTGGCAGGAACAACACGCAGAAGACCGCGGAGCTCTTCTCCTTTGGCCGACTGAAGGAGGAGAAGATGAAGCCCTCGTCTCCATCCGCTGCGCGAGGCGACCATACCGGCGCGATTCTAACACTCCTTGGGCACAGGTAAGGCCCTGGCGATCTCGTACTCCCCTTCATTCAGCTTGTTTTCTTTGTTCTCCCTCTAGTCAACTCAGTCAACCGAAGGGTCAACGAGGTCAACTGACAACCTCATTATCGCCAACGAGAGTTCGGCAGCGTCCGCGAGCATCTGGGAGATCCAGAGTTCGGCCTGGGTCCCGCGGAACGAACCATCCACAGTTGCAACCTCGGTTGCCTCTCAGCTAAGGTCATCTAGGCGTTCTGGAGGGCTCAGCACCACAGAGTGGGGTAGGCAAGCACTTCTTGCTGAAGCAAAGGTTCCGACCTCATGTGTGAGGTCAAACCAGATAATCAAAGACTTCTTCTCGTTGGTTCAAGGTGTGATGGCCCAGTTTGAAGAAGCTCTTCACCGGGTCGAGACCTCCTGAGCTTCCGCCGATGCGCTCCTAGCCAAGTCTACCAGGAAGCTCGTGGCCGAGAAGGACCTTCGAGCCAAGGAGGTTGAGCGGGCAAACAAAGCCAAGGCTAGAGCCGACACACTCTTGAAGTCACTTCAGGCTGAGAAGGAGGCTCACCAAGCTAATCTCTTGGATCACGAGAATACCAAGGCTAACATTGCTCAGTTGGTGGCCGACGAGCGTGAGAAGGCCATCTGTCACGTCTCGAGAATTACGTAGTGGATATTAGTTCGAATAATTCGAGTCGATATTCCGAGACGTGGACAGTCGGCAAATAAGCCTCTAGCTAGCACGCACTAAATGTGTATCAACACAACATCATAATAGGGCCCAACTGATGAACTCAATAAAAATTGTATTCAATCTCAACTCAACTTATAAAAATTGGAAACTAGTACAATACTGACTCAATAAAAAGGAAATACATTTACCCCTCACTTCCTACTACATGTTCTAACTCTCAGAATAAACTACTATAACTAGACTCATAGTTGTGACGTTCATCACTCAGATGCATTCCCATCCTCGACTTGCTCTTCCTCATGAACTTCATAGTCACCTAGATTGGGAAAAGGTAGGGGATGAGCAAACTAGCCCAGTAGGATTTATATCTCAATGTGCGGGCAATGATATAAGTTATTAACATTTTAGAACTAGGCAAGTACGATGAATGATATGCAAGTACGAACAAAACTCATTAAAACATGATATATAAAACAAGCTGGATAGAGTGAACAAGATAGAATAAAATTTTTGAACAAGATAACCAGAAAGAACTAGCAATAGATCACTTTGTACAAGCACGCAAGATTTCACTTGATGTCAATAGTTTTCAAGAAAACAAGATATCACTAGTTGCAATAAATGCGGGATGGCCATATCACGCAAGCAAGCAAGCAAGATTGCACAAGCACGATCAAGTAATACTAATCAGGCACGTAGGCACCAATGTACACCAAGAAAAGATCCATCAAGAATGTACACCAGGTCATGTGTATGTGGTTATGTATCTAACATTCAACAAGCAAGAAAGTACTCCCAGCGCAGATGCAACGCCAGTAATCATTATACCCCATAGTTAACAGTATATTTATGACTCTCCGTCATTGGGGCTAGACTGGAGCCCTTGGACACACGCCGTGCCCTGTCAGCCATCTCATGTAAATTTTAAATGTAGATACCCACAGTCATAAATAATGGCCAATGAGAGTTTCAAAATGTAGCAAGTGTAATGTCATGTTCACGATGATGATGAGAAGTAATAAATAATTAAATTGAACATGATTCCATGAGGACAATAGTCAAGAGATAAATTCGGCAGCTGAACGATAAGATTTACAATTTAGTTCAATCTTTACATTAATGGCTTTAGTCTAGATGGCAATTCACACTCACGAGAACAAGAAGAGAAGGAAGTGCACGCCCTAGATGTATAAGTGTGTAGAGATGCACATGTGTAAATTCACAATCCGTCCGTCTCAAACCCTCGGAAAAAATACTTAACATTATGGCATGCAGTGAATAATGCATTTAACTACATATGGGTTTACAAGATTTTAAGATAAAATTTATCATTTAAATCAAGTTGGAATGGTAACAAGAGTAAATCACAAGTTTCATGTATGATCACTTCATTAAGAAAGCAATTAGAATAATATTCATGTAATTAAGGATTTTTCAATGGGTTAAACACTTTTAAGCCATTAAATAGCCAATATGTAATGAACAGACCCAAGACATGCAATATTTTGTAAAGGTAGTGTCGACACAACCCATGCTGGTGTCGACACCATGCTTCAAACACAAAGCAAAAACATAAAAAACTGGTCAAGTAGTGTCGACACTAGTTCAAGTAGTGTCGACACTAGAGACAGGTTCCAGAAAACCTTTTGGAAAACATGGGACAGTGTGTCGACACTAGATCAGGTAGTGTCGACAGTAGATCAACTTCCCAGAACTTTCTGGGTCAAACTGGGACAGTGTGTCGACTCTAGCCCAAGTAGTGTCGACACTAGTAGCCTTCCAGAACACCTTTTGGACAAAACTGGTCAGGTAGTGTCGACACTAGATCAGGTAGTGTCGACATTAGAGACCTTCCCAGAACACCTTCTGGGCTGTGCTGGGACAGTGTGTCGACACTAGTTCAGGCAGTGTCGACACTAGTGACTTTGCCAGAACTCCTTCTGGGCTGTATTGGGACAGTGTGTCGACACTAGTTCAGGCAGTGTCGACACTAGTGACTTTTCCAGAACTCCTTCTGGGCTGTATTGGGACAGTGTGTCGACACTACCTCAAGTAGTGTCGACACTAGTGGCCCTTCCAGAACAAAACACATGGTCAGGTGTAACCAGAAAACATGTCTCATGCAGTGATTCACTTCCACCTCTTATAACTCACTAACGAATGACATTTAGATAAAATGTTCAACATGAAAGATGACGAGGACAACTAGTAAAAGAACTTTTCTGTTGGGGGTTTGATATAATTCGGTCAAGAATCCCGAGAAAACCTGTGAAGTACAAAAGTCAAGTGTAGCCCGAAATCCCAGTATCATGCAGTGACTCTCTTCCCATGCCTGTAACTCTCTAACCAAGGACTTTTGGACAAAATGTCCAACATAAAAGATGATCGTGACTTCAAGTAGAAAAACATTCATGAAGGAAATCTAGTATAATTTGGTCTCGAATCACGTGCATAATAAGAAGAACGGAAAAAACACTAACAGTGCGCGACTTTGGAAAAACACTTATAACTCAAAATATACTCAATAGAATTCAATGAAACCAGTGGGAAACGAAAGTTAACTTGATGATCTACACATTGTTATATGATATATTAAAGTTTGGCTCGAGAAAACCTACCTTATGGTTTGAAGAAATCTCTCTTTTCTATAAAACCCATGTTCAGACCACTTGGAGGAGAACGCTTACCACTCTCTATATACTGCATGGAATTTGGGCGTTCCACTTGGGCTAGAACGTAAACTTGACCCTCTTTCAAGGGGTATAAGCCTTGCAAGGTTTGGTTTAGGTTTGACCTACCTTTGGTCAACTTCGAGAAGATGGTCTGTGCAGATCGCAGCAGACACAACAGGGAAGAAGAACGGCTTAGCGTGGATGATCTCCTTCTCCCCAGCCACCAAGAACTTCTCCACACAACCCTAGCAAGTTCTAAAACTTGTTCCTAGGGTTTGGTGAAGAGTATTTAAGCAACCATGGTGTCTTAGGAGTCCTATTATAACTAGGAAAGCTAAGCCGCGGTTTTGACAGGGCAGTTTCCTATCTTTTGAGGATTCCTTCCTCCCTTAGAGTGTGTGAGGCTTTAGGAAACCTCCCACCATAGATAGGCACGAATTTGGGTTGCCAAGAATGCATGATTGCATCCCAATTCAACTCAAATTGCCTCTTTCTAATTTCAGCCTATTTAGAGTTATGAATTTCCATGCATTTTCTAGCTTTATTTGATTATTGGGCCAAATGATGTCCATTGACCCGCTTTTGATATTGGGTCATTAATATATAATGTTGGAAGTCCCTCCAACACTTTTATTTAAATTTGATTCCTTTTTATACTAAAATTTCTGGGGTGCTACACCCTCCCCCACTTAAGAGAATTTGGTCCCCAAATTCATGTATAGGAAGTTATTGTACAAGTGAGGTGTACTTACTTGTGAATAGCTCCGGAAATCTTTTGCGCATTACTTCCTCGGTTTCCCACGTGTCGTCCTCATCCATGCGTTGATTCCATCTAACCCTTACTAGTGGGATAACCTTGCTCCTTAGTTGGCGCAGTTCCCGGTCCATAATCTTAATTGGCTTTTCTTGATATGTTCCGTCTTTGTTGAACTCCAGAAGCTAGTATTCTATAACATGCCATGGATCTCGTACATACTTTTTCAACATGGATATGTGGAACACATTGTGTATTCCATCCATTTGCGGTGGTAAAGCAAGACGATATGCCACTTCGCCGACTCTTTCAAGGATTTCTAAAGGCCCGACAAACCTTGGTGACAACTTGCCTTTAATGCCAAAACGTCTTATCTCACGGCCTGGAGACACTTTCAAGAATACATGATCATCCACCTGAAACTCCAGGTCTCTTCTTCTATTATCTCCATATGCCTTTTGTCTTTGTTGCGCCACTGCCATTCTTTCTCTAATAAGCTTTACCTTCTCTGTGGTTTCCCTTATCATCTCTGGTCCTAACATTTGTTTTTCGCCAACTTCTTCCAGCATATTGGAGATCGGCAACTTCTGCCATAAGGTGCTTCAAACGGTGCCATCTGAATGCTAGCTTGATAGCTATTATTGTAGGCGAACTCCACAAGAGGTAAGTGTTCATGCCAGCTACCTCCAAAATCTAGGACACATGCTCTGAGCATTTCTTCAATTACCTGGTTGGTTCTCTCCGTCTGTCCATCTGTTTGTGGATGGAAAGCCGTGCTAAAATTTAGTTTAGATCCCAAGGAGGAATGTAGTCCTTTCCAAAAGTGGGATGTAAACCTGGGGTCTCTATCAGACACGATAGACACCGTTACTCCATGTAATCTGACTATTTCCTTTACAAACAATGCAGCCAGAACATCTACTGACCACTTATTCTTCACTGGCAAGAAGTGAGCTGACTTGGTTAACCAGTCGACTATAACCCAGATACCATCGAATTCACCTCTAGATTTAGGTAGTCCGAAAATAAAGTCCATCCCTATACCTTCCCATTTCCATGCCGGAATTTCTAGGGCTTTAAGTTTACCTGCGGGTCGCAAGTCTTCTGCCATGACCCTTTGACATGTTAAGCACCGGGCGACATATTCTGCCACCTCTCTCTTCATATTAGGCCCCCAGAAGCTTCATTTCAAATCTTGATACATTTTGGTAGTTCCATGATGAATAGTATATCTGGTCTTGTGAGCCTCGTCCATAATCATTTTCTTTGTCTCTGCATGGTCGGGTACGCAGACTCGATCCCGGAACAATAGCCTTCCATCTTCAGTTAATGAGAAATCTGGCCTCTGGTCCAGATTAGCCTTAATCTCCACAAGTACAGGGTCATTGTCTTGGAGTGTTGTGATGTCCTCCAATAGTGTTGGTTGTGCTCGAACACTAGCAACAAGGCATCCCTTCTCTTTGATGTCAGCATCAATATTTAACTTGGCGAAGTCTTCTAATAACTTCCATTCTTCTACCATCAAACTTGACATTGTGATCATTGGCTTTCTACTTGGAGCATCTGCCACAGCATTTGCTTTTCCTGGATGATATTGGATCGTGAAGTCGAAGTCTTTGAGATACTCCAACCACCTCCGTTGCCTCATATTCAAGTTCTGCTGAGAAAACAGATACATCAAGCTTTTATGGTCAGAAAACACAATGAATTTCTCACCATATAGATAATGACACCATATCTTCAAGGCGAAGACTACAGCAGCTAGCTCCAGATCATGGACAGGATAATTGTCCTCATGCTTCTTCAATTGTCTGGACGCGTAGCATATAACTTTCCCTTCTTGCATCAGCACACAGCCAAGGCCGATCCCGGATGCATCGGTGTATACTTCAAAACTACCCCCTACAATTGGCAAGGTTAGTACGGGTGTTGAGGTAAGGTGTTCTTTCAATGCCCTAAAACTTTCTTCACATTCATCAGTCCATGCGAATGGATTCTCCTTCATGGTAAGCCTGGTCATTGGTACAACAATCTTTGAGAAATCTTTAATGAAGCGACGATAATAACTGGCTAACCCCAGAAAGCTTCTAATCTCCGACACAGTTGTCGGCCTTTCCCAATTCTTTACCGCCTCCACCTTAGATGGATCTACAGAGATTCCCTCCTTGGATATGATGTGACCAACGAAAGATACTTCCTCCATCCAGAATTCACACTTACTAAGTTAGCATAGAGTTGGTTATCTCTGAGCACTTGCAGAGCAACCTTCAAGTGTTCCTCATGTTCTTCTTTGGATTTGGGGTAAATAAGGATGTCATCAATGAACACCACTATGAACTGGTCCAGGTAGGGCCTATAAATACAGTTCATAAGTTGCATGAAAGCTGCTGGAGCATTGGTTAATCCGAACCGCATGACCACGAACTCATAGTGACCATACCTACTCCGGAATGCAGACTTGTGAATATCCTCTTCCTTTATTCCTAGTTGATGGTAGCCAGATCTTAGATCTATCTTAGAGAAATATTGTGCGCCAGATATCTGATCAAACAGTTCATCGATGCGGGGTAGTGGATACATGTTATTTATTGTCAACTGGTTCAACTGACGGTAGTCAATGCAAAGCCTCATTGATCCATCCTTCTTTCTGACAAATAGTACTGGCGCTCCCCACGGGGATGTACTAGACCTGATAAAACCTTGATCTAGCAGTTCTTGAATCTGTCTCTTCAACTCCTGCAATTCAACAGGGGACATGCGATACGGGGCCTTTGAAACAGGGGCTGCCCTAGGGAGTAACTCAATGGTGATGTTTACCTCCCGCTCAGGTGGTATACCAGGCAATTCCTCTGGAAATACATCAGGATATTCCCTGGCTATTGGAATGTCTTCTAAGGTCGGTTTCTTCTTTTCAGTAGCCAAGACGGAAACTAGGAAAGCATCACAACCCTGGTTGATCAGCTTAGAAGCCTTCAAGGAGGATATCAAGATAGGGTGTTTGTGATAAAGGGTGCAAAGTAGTGATAGAGTTGGAAGGTTTGATCTTTTAAAAGTAACCCTCTTATGGCGACAGTTTACATCGGCATCATATTCAATTAGCCAATCGACACCCAGAATGGCATCATAACCCTTCATGTCTAAACAGATAAGGTCGGCAGGGAGATTGTGTCCTCCAATTATAGTTTCACATTTTGGCAAGTAGTGGGTGAGTTCAGATTCTGAGCCTAACGGAGAGGCTACAGTGATCTTAGATTTCAAGGGTACAGGTTTGACAGGTAAAGTTGCAGCAAATGTGGTGGAAATAAAAGAATATGCAACTCCCTTATCAATAAGCACAAATGCGGGTTGAGAGTGTATGGAAATGGTACCTTCCACCATACCCCCTTTGTCGGGTAGATCAGCTTCTATGACCGCATTAAGGCGTCCCTGACGCCGTAGTACATTTTGGGCTCTCCCGGGCTGGTCCTTCAGCATAGGACAATCCAGAATACGGTGGTCACGACCACCACATCTCAAGCATGCCCCGAGTTTCTTCCAGCATTCCTCAGCTCGGTGTCCTGGTTTATCACAGAACTTGCAGTTTTCAGACAACTGCCTACCTTCCACTTTGACTCTTTTATCTCCCGTAGCATCTCTTCCAGCAATTGGCCTCTTGTTGTTGCTGTTAAAGTTGTTATTGTTGCTACGAAACGTTGGAACAATGTTAGGTGCTCCCTTCTTGACAAAGACCGGCATAGAGTTGTCCTTGCCCCTCATGCTCTCTACTTTGGCCATGGTGTCCTCCACTAGCTGAGCTCTCTGGACCATCTCAGTGTAAGTTTGAATGTTGTGTGGTCCGAGCCTTTCAATGAACATGGGCCTGAGTCCATCCATGAAACGGTTGGCTTTCAGCCTTTCTGTGCCCACAAGATGTGGGGCATACACTGCCAGACGAGCAAACTGAGCTTCATACTCAGCCACAGACATGCTCTATTGTTTTAGTGCAGTAAACTCTGCTGCCTTCTTCTCCTTCACTCTCTCAGAGAAATATTTTCCCTGGAATATCTACAGGAATCCGGCCCACTCTAGTTCAGCTACGTTTGGCAGGTGGGCCGACGTGGCCTTCCACCATGCTCGAGCATCCTTGGTTAATTGGAAAGTGGCCAGTACCACTTTCTCCCTGTTGTTGCATTGCATTACTTGGAAAATCCTTTCGATTTCCTCTTGCCAATTTTCTGCTTCATCTAGGTTAGGGGATCCAGAGAAACGAGGAGGGTTTAAACTCCTAAAATTTCGGTGCAGATCACTGGCTCCATTCCTTGCAGCTGCAGCCTGATTTCTAGCCTGAACTACATTTTGCAGGGCCTGCGTAAGTCCAGCCACAATGTCTTGCATAGCTTGCCACTGGTTGCGAGCCATTGCAGTTGTGTGAGAGTGTTATGAGGATTCCTGAGAAAAAGGATGGAAACCAATTAATGTCTCTAGATACATTATAAGAGTCAATGGGTAGGAGTGTTTAATTCTTTCTAACCTATTCCCAGTCTCTACCCATTCTCACCAGGTACTGTATTTAATTTCCATGACCTAGGTTCCATAGGTATCTCCTATTCTTGAGACATATCCTATTTGATATTCCTAGGCTCTGATACCACTTAACTGTCACGTCCCGAGAATTACGCAGCGGATATTAGTTTGAATAATTCGAGTCGATATTCCGAGACGTGGACAGTCGGCAAATAAGCCTCTAGCTAGCACGTACTAAATGTGTATCAACACAACATCATAATAGGGCCCAACTGATGAACTCAATAAAAATTGTATTCAATCTCAACTCAACTTATAAAAATTGGAAACTAGTACAATACTGACTCAATAAAAAGGAAATACATTTACCCCTCACTTCCTACTACATGTTCTAACTCTCAAAATAAACTACTATAACAAGACGCATAGTTGTGACGCTCATCACTCAGATGCATTCCCATCCTCGACTTGCTCTTCCTCTTGAACTTCATAGTCACCTAGATTGGGAAAAGATAGGGGATGAGCAAACTAGCCCAGTAGGATTTATATCTCAATGTGCGGGCAATCATATAAGTGATTAACATTTTAGAACTAGGCAAGTACGATGAATGATATGCAAGTACGAACAAAACTCATTAAAACATGATATATAAAACAAGCCGGATAGAGTGAACAAGATAGAATAAGATTTTTGAACAAGATAACCAGAAAGAACTAGCAATAGATCACTTTGTACAAGCACGCAAGATTTCACTTGATGTCAATAGTTTTCAAAAAAACAAGATATCACTAGTTGCAATAAATGCAGGATGGCCATTGATAATTACAAAATTTTTATGTTAAATTCCATACATTTAGTTAAATTTAGACAGTCATTGTCTATAAATAATGTGCATTTTGATGTTAATTTTCATTTCATCTGAAAATAATTTTTTTGAACATATTAGTTGTTAGATTTTCATTTAAATAAGTAATTTCTTTTATTCACTTTGAAAAATAAAAGACATTTGTAAATAAAGATTGTTACAATAATAGTCTTGTAAATATCTTTAGTGGTAAATAAATAGGGATAAATAAATAAATAAAATTTTAAAACCCCACCCCATCCCATTAAATAAATACTCCACCTAAACACCATCATGACCACACACCCCCACCCAAACCCATTAAATAAATAAATAATTTACCACATTTTAATACTCACACACTACCCTTTTTCTTTCTTAACCCGCAGGTCCAACAGAAGCTCCTGGAAGCGGTTTGGGGCAGATGTGCAGAGCGGCGGCTGGTTGGTGTGGAGCAGGATTTGGAGGAGGGCAGATGGAGGCGGCTGGTGCTTGGCGGTGCTGTGCAAGGGTGGGCATGGCGGTTTGGAGCTGGCGCAGGTGCGATGGGCTGGGATGAGGCTAGCAAGGCAGGCTGGGCACGGGGTGCACATGCAGGAGGCATGGCGGTTGGCGCTGGGGAGCCCAGCTGAGCTGGCAGGCGATGGAGCGGCTGGAGGGCTGGGCAGCCAGCACCCAGGCGCGATGGAGGAGGTGAAGCTGGCGGCCAGCTGAGGGGTGCTGCGCACCAAATGCTGAGGAGTGTGCGCAGCGGCTGGAGGCCGTGTGGAGCTCCGGTGCGAAGCAGCAGCAGAAGACTGGGTGCGGGCTGGCGCAACTAGATCGGGTGTGTTGGGCGATGGCACTGTACGACTGCTGAGGCGGCGCCCAAGGTTTGCAGTTCGTGGGTGCACTGGTGGGCTGTGCACGGCGGGAGGAGGGCGATGGCGCAGATGCAGCTTGGCGGTGTGTAGCAGGAGCTCCCTGTGCACAGTTGTGCTGAGGTGGCGGCCAGCGCCCAGGTGAACCAGCTGAGGCGGATGGGCTCTGGCGGGCGTGTGGACCTGCTGCGCTGTCGAGCAGGGTGCTGGTGCTGAGAGGCCGGCTGGACCAGGTGCGATCCTGGCTGGGTTCGTGCGGAGGAAGGGAGGCGGATGTGTGCAGAGCTATGTGAAGCAGATGGCCCTGGCTGAGGTGGGCCGCGATGGAGCTTGTGCAAGCTGAGGTGGCGATCCAGGACACAGATGAGGTGGCGATCCTGGTGTGCTGAAGCCGACGATCCTGGTGGAAGGCGGGAAGAAGAAGGCCATGAGGCCTATAAAAGGACCCGAGGTCCTCTTCTCCGGGGCTGGCTAGTTAGATTTTTTTTTAAGAATTCTAGTCTTTATTTCGCTGTATTCTCTGTTCTTCCAGACTTCTCAGGGGAGGGCTGGGGGTTCGAGTTCTTGGACTTTTTCATTTTTATTTTTCCTGTATTTAGCATCTGTGGGTTGGGAGGAGGAAGTTTAGCTTCTGCATTATTTTTAGTTTTATTTCTTCCTGTTTCTTTCTATTTTAGCAGAGCAGGGAGTTGTGTGGGTCGATTTCTGTAAATTTCTCTTGCTCTTGATGTTGCTAGTTCAGGTTTTTACTATTTTCTATCATTTACTTCGGTAATTTCTCTTTGAGCATCTGTAGGAGAGGGGTTTACCAGTGGAGATTTCAGGGAGTTTTGTTCAAAAATTGTTCTTCCTGTGCTTTTCTTCTTCAGTAGAGCAAGCATTGGTTTGAGATTGTAGGATTTTTTTTTGCTTCCTTTCGATTCTTCCAGAATTGTGAGAAATGGATCAGATCCAGAGAGCGACTGCAGTTTATGAAATTTTGTTCATCCATTTCTTCTGTTCAGCAACAGGGGTTTAGCATCTCTTCTAGTGGAGAAGGTTGGCTACTTTCAATTTTTGAGAGTTTTTAGTTGTTCTTTCTTCTGTTGTTCGACATTTGGACAGTGGAGTGTTCTACTGCCGCTGTAGGGAAGGAGTAGAGTATTTTTCTTTTGAATATGGAGTTCCTTCTTCTATAGTTGGTTTGAGCGGAGGAGTTGAGGATTTTTATTTGAGATTTTTCTTCCATTTTCCTGTCTTTACTGCTGTGAGAATTGGACTGGAGTTCAGAGATTTGAGTTGTTCAGAATGTTCTTGTTTCCTGTTTCAGCATATGTTCTTGATCAGAATTTTTCCATTCCGTCGGTGTTTAGAGCTCAATCAGTTGGCATTTATTTCAGTTCACTTGAATTTTCTTTCTTCTGTGTGAATAGCTAAGATCAGTAGTTCCTTAATTTGTTCTGTGCAATTTGTTGAGAGATCGATCCATGGGGCAATCTATTTCTATTTTTGATGTGTCTAGTTAGATTAATTCAGTGGAATTTGCTTCTTACTTCTCTTCTTTGTTAATTTCATTTCTTCTTTCTTCTGTGAATAGTTGGTTTGGGAGACTGTGATCCGATGCACTTGTTTAGTTCTTCGGGTTTCAGAGGGTGATCCTGCGTTTGAGCAGTGCTAGATAGTTTAGCATTTGAGGGATAGATAGTTTAGTATTTGAGGGATTTGATTGCTGTTGTTTACATATTCACTTTTAATGCATTGTCGAATGGTGTCAAGTCAAAATAGTTTAAGTCAAGCTCTATTCAGCCTCTCCGTGGATATGACCTGTTCTCACCACCATGCTAGTTTATCTTTGTTGTTTTAATTTTGTGAAACAGTTTAGAGGAAGTGCGCATATTGATCTGTGCAATGAACTTTGAAAAACGAGAGTGCACAGTCAATAATGCGTGCCGTTCATCTTGGCGCCGTTGCCGGGGAGGCATTAGAGTTTGATTTAGATCTATTTTGATTTGATTTCATTTACTTTGAGGTTTCATTTGACTTGTTATTGGGCTTTCATTTCAGATTTGCACACTTGGAGTGGGACTTGGAGTTTTGGGCTTGGAGATTTGAAGCCCATTGGAGGAGAAGCTTGCTGAATTTTTTTTAAATTGCTTTTAATTCCGAATTTTAGATAGAAAGAGTGTGAGTGAACTTTGTAGTGAGGCTTTCATGTACTCTCTGTGCATGTACAGAGATTTCCTTCTTGTTGGCATGTAATAATTGGTCTTTTGGTGGTTTGATTGGTTTGGCATTAGTCTATAGTACCACTTCATATTTTCTTAGTTAAATTTTATTTCATTCAGTTTAAAAAACCAAATAAAAATTTAAAAAAATTCTAAAATCTAAAAATTTTCCAAATCGCTCTTTCATGTTAGCCGTTTGTTTGTAAATAAAATTTCCATCCTCTCAAGATTAGAAACACATGTTTTAGGACATTCATCATTTTAATTGTCATTTCATTTTTTTCTTGCATTGAAGAGAGCGGGGGAAAGGTAAGACTTCCACCACTTGTTTCATGCATTAGACTTAGCATTAGAAAACCCTTGTTTCAAACTTGATATGTTGCATTTCATAATTGTAATTGGGACTGCTTAAGGGCTTAACCCATTAGATAAAAAGATAAGGTGAGGGATTTCATCACCCTTTCCTTTGCCCAAAAATCACAAAAATTTTCACATCTTTGCATTTGCCTAAACTTTCAATAAAAATCAGTAGACTTGGCCCTAGGGTTCATAATTAGATTTGTTCTTTCTTAATTCTAAAACTTCTCTTTAAGTCTGGTGTCTAGGATTAGAGGTTAAAAAGTTTACGCTTAAGCGAGCTAGAGGTTACTTAATTGGGTCCTTGCGAAAGCAAGGGGGGCCTCCCTCTACTCCACCTCTTACCTGGCCAGTACAAGAAGAGTAGGATTGGACTTAAGCTAGCATAAATCTGATTTTGAGAAAAATAACATAAGTCCAAGGAACACTTAGTGGTAGGTTAATTTGATTTGAAAGTGTTTGTTTGTTTGTGTTTGTTTAAAAATTCATCAAAAGTCAATAAAAATCATAAAAATTCAAAAATCATAAATAGAGGGCTTTTTCATCTGTGCATGCTTGGTAGACATTCTCTGGACTTAGATTTGGCTCAACCTATCGATTGAGAGATTCTTTCAACCCATGGCCTATCAAGAACAAGTCCAAACATTCCAAGGTTTCTACCAACCCCCTTATGATCCATATTCTAACACATACAATACTGGTTGGAGAAACCACTCAAACCTTTCTTGGAGAAATCAATATGAAGAAGTGTCTCAAACTTCTTTCAAGCAATCCATGTATGGTCAATCCTATCCCAATCAGAATTCAGGATTTGACCAATCTTTTTATTTCAGACCTCCACAATTCAATGGAAATCAAAACTTCGATCAATTTGCTCATACCAATTTTCAGCAAACTTCATACAATCAACCACCATCTTTTCAGCCCAATTGGGAAGATAAAATGAATCAACTTCAAAACATGATGATGACTCTTTGCCAAACTGTGCAAGAACAACAAAATTAATATCAAAATCAGAAGCAAAATATTCAGCAAAATTTGGATAGGATAGAGTCTCAGATTGCTGAGGTGTGTAGGGAGGAATTGGGTCAGTTACCAAGTCAAACTATAACAAACCCAAGGAACAACTCTTCTGGATTTTATCAGGACCAGCAATACTATCAAGGTCAGGGGTACAGACCACCTGTCAGACCAAATGTACCTCTACCATAAAACCCACATCAAACTTTTGTCCAAAACATTTCAGCACCACAAATTCAAAATCAACTTATACAACAGGACCATCATTCTGCCCAAGCTAGGGGCCCCCAAGTGGAAAATATGGAAACAGTGTCTACTTTAAGAAGTGAAAACATCATAACAAATCCTCACTCACACATGTCAACATTGCATGAGGATAAGGAAAATGAAATTGAGAATGAAATTGAAGAAGAGGTTGAAGAGAATGTTGAAAAATTCAAGGAAAAAGAGAAAATATTTGAAGAGCCTCTAGACATAATCAAAATAAATGAAGACCCAAGTCATTACATTCCAAGAGTCCATTTTTCTGAAGTTTTAAAGCCAAAATCTGAAAACAAATCAACTGGTAATGAAGAACTCTTGGAAGAATCTTGTGAGTAAAAAGTAGTAGACCAACCATGTGCTCTAGGGTTTGAGGGAGAGGAAGGACAATTTAATTCCTTATTTCAAAATAGTGATCCATCAAATCCATCTGAGTGTCCTCCTAAGGTTGAGCTAAAACCACTCCCTGCTAATTGAAAATACATCTTTCTAGGAAAGGACGAGACTTGGCCCATCATAATTGCTAGCGATCTTGATGAAGGGCAGGAGAAGAAACTAATTGAAGTCTTGAAAAATCATGGAAAAACTTTTCAAATGCAAGATAAGGTCTGGTTATTTAATTCTCGGCTTAGTCTGTTTTCGGGAAAATTGAAGTCCCGACAGGATGGTCCTTATAGTGTTGTCGAAGCTTGTGGTAATGGTGCTATCATTCTTGACCCCAAAACTAGACAATCATTCGTTGCTAATAGGCAAAGATTAAAGCATTCCTATGAAAGCCCACTTTTCTTAAAAACGGATTCTACCAAGCTAGCTGATCCAAACGAAGTCTAATTGCGTCTGGCTGAAGACGAAATAAACTTAGCACTTCTTGGGAGGCAACCCAAGTGTACAGATTTCCTTCATCAGGTAATTCTTTGTCTTACTTTCCTTTCCTGTAAATAAGTAGGGGGGAGAGGTAGAATAAGCATGCATTCATAGTCCTCATCCCAACCATTGCTTCATTTCCTTTTCTTAGCTTGTACATAGAAAAATAAAAATTTCACAATGTTTCATCTTTAAATAAATCTTTGAATAAAAATGCTTGTCATTTCCCAGACTTTGTGTCTGATCTTTAACCATTAAAATTTTGTAGTTGTCACACTCCTTTGCAAACATCCATGTTAGATAGCATCTAGTAAATGATTACATGTACTCATTGTCTACCTTATGTAAGGATTTATGGCAAGAAGTTTTCATACACACACTACATAGCCACTAAGATTAGCTGAACCCGAATGTAGCAAATCTGTTAAAGCTAGTAAGAGAGAGGTGATTGATTTTCTCCCTTCCCCTTAAGTGAATTGTGAAGGAGGTGAAGGCACGTGATCAAGGAACCTGACTGTCCATCCTTCCTTTAAGAGGAAAAGAAAACGAAAAAGCGAAAGAAAAAATCAAAAGCTAAAGAAAAATATATCCATGAAAAATGCCCCGGATCTGAGTAAAGTTGGACTCGTTACTCTTGAAAAGTGATGGGTTGTGCAGCATTATGGATGAAAAAGAGAAAATTCTGAGTGCACAAAGTGCAAATAAAGGGGCAAAGTCCCCAACTCAGAGAAATAATCCTCAAGGAAGATGGGCAGAATGGAATTGAGAGAAACAACCCAATCTGACTGAACAAGGATCTTACTCCAAAATTCTTTTCTTCTCCCTCAAATCAATCTAATCTCAAATACTAACTGAAGCAGAGGAGTTTCAGAAGGGCTGATGTGAACTCTTAAGTGTGCTATCACTCGTGCACTAATTTCTTGCCATAAGCCTTTACAATTAGGAAAGACATGTCTTTACATGATGGCTGGTTAGCATGAGATATTACATCTTCTAGTCTTATATTTTGAGTACTTTTTATTGCTAAGGGACTAGCAATGTTTAAGTAGGGGGGAGTGATAATTACAAAATTTTTATGTTAAATTTCATACATTTAGTTAAATTTAGACAGTCATTGTCTATAAATAATGTGCATTTTGATGTTAATTTTCATTTCACCTGTAAATAATTTTTTTGAACATATTAGTTGTTAGATTTTCATTTAAATAAGTAATTTCTTTTATTCACTTTGAAAAATAAAAGTCATTTGTAAATAAATATTGTTACAATAATAGTCTTGTAAATATCTTTAGTGGTAAATAAATAGGGATAAATAAATAAATAAAATTTTAAAACCCCACCCCATCCCATTAAATAAATACTCCACCTAAACACCATCATGACCACACACCCCCACCCAAACCCATTAAATAAATAAATAATTTACCACATTTTAATACTCACACACTACCCTTTTTCTTTCTTAACCCGCAGGTCCAACAGAAGCTCCTGGAAGCGGTTTGGGGCAGATGTGCAGAGCGGCGGCTGGTTGGTGTGGAGCAGGATTTGGAGGAGGGCAGATGGAGGCGGCTGGTGCTTGGCGGTGCTGTGCAAGGGTGGGCATGGCGGTTTGGAGCTGGCGCAGGTGCGATGGGCTGGGATGAGGCCAGCAGGCAGGCTGGGCACGGGGTGGACATGCAGGAGGCATGGCGGTTGGCGCTGGGGAGCCCAGCTGAGCTGGCAGGCGATGGAGCGGCTGGAGGGCTGGGCGGCCAGCACCCAGGCGCGATGGAGGAGGTGAAGCTGGCGGCTAGCTGAGGGGTGCTGTGCACCCAATGCTGAGGAGTGTGCGCAGCGGCTGGAGGCCGTGTGGAGCTCCGGTGCGAAGCAGCAACAGAAGACTGGGTGCGGGCTAGCGCGGCTAGATCGGGTGTGTTGGGCGATGGCACTGTACGACTGCTGAGGCGGCGCCCAAGGTTTGCAGTTCGTGGGTGCGCTGGTGGGCTGTGCACGGCGGGAGCAGGGCGATGGCGCAGATGCAGCTTGGAGGTGTGAAGCAGGAGCTCCCTGTGCACAGTTGTGCTGCGGTGGCAGCCAGCGCCCAGGTGAACCAGCTGAGGCGGATGGGCTCTGGCGGGCGTGTGGACCTGCTGCGCTGCCGAGCAGGGTGCTGGTGCTGAGAGGCCGGCTGGACCAGGTGCGATCCTGGCTGGGTTCGTGCGCAGGAAGGGAGGCGGATGTGTGCAGAGCTATGTGAAGCAGATGGCCCTGGCTGAGGTGGGCCGCGATGGAGCTTGTGCAAGCTGAGGTGGCGATCCAGGACACAGATGAGGTGGCGATCCTGGTGTGCTGAAGCCGACGATCCTGGTTGAAGGCGGGAAGAAGAAGGCCATGAGGCCTATAAAAGGACCCGAGGTCCTCTTCTCCGGGGCTGGCTAGTTAGAATTTTTTTTAAGAATTCTAGTCTTTATTTCGCTGTATTCTCTGGTCTTCCAGACTTCTCAGGGGAGGGCTGGGGGTTCGAGTTCTTGGACTTTTTCATTTTTATTTTTCCTGTATTTAGCATCTGTGGGTTGGGAGGAGGAAGTTTAGCTTCTGCATTATTTTTAGTTTAATTTCGTCCTGTTTCTTTCTATTTTAGCAGAGCAGGGAGTTGTGTGGGTCGATTTCTGTAAATTTCTCTTGCTCTTGATGTTGCTAGTTCAGGTTTTTACTATTTTCTGTCATTTACTTCGGTAATTTCTCTTTGAGCATCTGTAGGAGAGGGGTTTACCAGTGGAGATTTTAGGGAGTTTTGTTCAAAAATTGTTCTTCCTGTGCTTTTCTTCTTCAGCAGAGCAAGCATTGGTTTGAGATTGTAGGATTTTTTTTTACTTCCTTTCGATTCTTCCAGAATTGTGAGAATTGGATCAGATCCAGAGAGCGACTGCAGTTTATGAAATTTTGTTCTTCCATTTCTTCTGTTCAGCAACAGGGGTTTAGCATCTCTTCTGGTGGAGAAGGTTGGCTACTTTCAATTTTTGAGAGTTTTTAGTTGTTCTTTCTTCTGTTGTTCGACATTTGGACAGTGGAGTGTTCTGCTGCCGCCGTAGGGAAGGAGTTGAGTATTTTTCTTTTGAATATGGAGTTCCTTCTTCTGTAGTTGGTTTGAGCGGAGGAGTTGAGGATTTTTATTTGAGATTTTTCTTCCATTTCCATGTCTTTACAGCTGTGAGAATTGGACTGGAGTTCAGAGATTTGAGTTGTTCAGAATGTTCTTGTTTCCTGTTTCAGCATATGTTCTTGATCAGAATTTTTCCATTCCGTCGGTGTTTAGAGCTCAATCAGTTGGCATTTATTTCAGTTCACTTGAATTTTCTTTCTTCTGTGTGAATTGCTAAGATCAGTAGTTCCTTAATTTGTTCTGTGCAATTTGTTGAGAGATCGATCCATGGGGTAATCTATTTCTATTTCTGATGTGTCTAGTTAGATTAATTCAGTGGAATTTGCTTCTTACTTCTCTTCTTTGTTAATTTCATTTCTTCTTTCTTATGTGAATAGTTGGTTTGGGAGACTGTGATCCGATGCACTTGTTTAGTTCTTCGGGTTGCAGAGGGTGATCCCGCGTTTGAGCAGTGTTAGATAGTTTAGCATTTGAGGGATAGATAGTTTAGTATTTGAGGGATTTGATCGGTGTTGTTTACATATTCACTTTTAATGCATTGTCGAATGGTGTCAAGTCAAAATAGTTTAAGTCAAGCTCTATTCAGCCTCTCCGTGGATATGACCTGTTCTCACCACCATGCTAGTTCATCTTTGTTGTTTTAATTTTGTGAAACAGTTTAGAGGAAGTGCGCATATTGATCTGTGCAATGAACTTTGAACAACGAGAGTGCACAGTCAACAATGCGCGCCGTTCAGCCATATCACGCAAGAAAGCAAGCAAGCTTGCACAAGCACGATCAAGTAACACTAATCATGTAGCGACCCTCTCATATCGGTACGGTTCCACCAACCCACGTCGATATAAAAGGTATCACTACAGTGGGACATTTACCCAACACTAGTACGATAGGATGAAACATACACAAATATAATATATCTCATGACAGCGGAATTTAAAGAACTGAAAAGAAATTTTATTCCATCATCCACATTCTATTCACAGTCCGTATAGAAAGAAAGAGAGCTAATTTTCCATAACTAAAATAAAATAAATACATTGTCCACAAGAGACTACGCAGAGTCTTTATTACATACTATGAAGAAATGAAAATTTCGAATGCTAACTCCACAACAATATCTCCTACTCTCGCTCCGAGTCGCTCCTAACGATCTCCTCGGAAGAAGTAGAAACGTCTGCACCTGTACGCCGAAGCAAGAATGAGTTCAAAAGAACTCAACAAGTAACACCAGCACACTAAACATACATGCATCAAGTAATAACCATACTCTTAAGCTACATCATTTACACATAATGCATGGAAGTGACAATTTCTCAAATAAAAGTCTATTCATGATTTCTACACATTTTTCACAGAGGATTTGGTTTTTATATACAATAAGCGAATCCTATCACATGCTTTCTACACTTTTCACTATGCTAAACTGATTTCATTCATAAGCCACATGTTGGTCATTTTACACAATAATTACACATTTCATAACAACTAATTTAACATGAATTCTAAGGCAATTGTACACATAGTTAACACATTCATATTAGTGAAAAGCTCGCTGTTTTACTACTATCATGTCACATTCACAAGAAACTTATCATTTTTGCATGCTTTCATAAGAATTTCATGAACACATATTCACTTACGTAGTTTCACAATTTACACATTTTCTTTCACTTAAACACATTTCCACTTTCACTTAATGCCGTGACACATAGCCCAAACCACTTTAGAAGGACACACTAATCACATCACATATCAATCACCTAGGCATTCCAGTGATTAATCTTAGTTACTGCGCAGAACCGGGAGAAGCACTCTCCACCCTAACCAGCGATACTTGTTCGCCTCTAGGATTTAATCCCAATGCCCATGGGACATCACACACTTTGAACCTTCCCATGGGGACTTTACCACAGTACAGTTCCACAGCCCTCTAAGGTAGCAGTGTCACACATTGGCACATTAATACATTTTTCTCAATTTCAACACATTCTAAACACAAAGTAATCACGCATTCATCTCATGTTCACACATTTACCTTCTTCAGTACTACCTAGCATGGTACTACTGTTTTCAGTATTAATCAGATTTTTACAACAATCCTAATCATGCTGAAATTTTTGCATAATTAAACATTTATCATATTAGCATGTATTAATTATTAATACCTAACATAAAACAAGTTTATATAGCTACTGTCATATGTTCAGTACAGAAATTTAACCAGAAATCCATCACAGTTTAACCATCATGCATACCAAAATTTGCATTTTTCTGAGTTACATATATTTTCTGAAAATTCTAACAGTGATGATATCAACTGTAAAAATAGTCAAACTGATACAATTTTTCATTATTCAAATTCATAATTTATTTCATGCATGAATACTGACAGTACAAACTTTATCACAATTTTCAGGGATTTAACTAGTTTCGCAAGAATTCTTAACCTTTATGCATTGAATAGACATGTTAACTATTTTTCAATTCAGAAAATTTAATAAACTGTCCAGATATCATAAATTGCTCAAATTTTTATATCATGCATCAGATCTTATGAACAATGTACAGAAAATTTATGACACTTAATTTCTACACATAATTCATAAACGACATTTTCCAAGGTTAACATTCTATTGGTAACATATTCCAAAAATTCTAATAATTAGTGGAAAATTCAAAAATGCACAATAACTTACAGTACATCCGAACATATATATTTACATATTATATAAAATTTTACCATATATCCTCATGCGGAAAAACTCGAAAACTAGTTCATATAAGGACAGACTTGCTCACTGTTACCGTCTGAAGAACTCGACGGCAAGGGGTGGCCGTCTATAGGTTAACGGCATTAGACGATGCCGCCAACACATGATATTAGCGGCAAGGGATCTTGCCGTTAATATCCTGTCTACAGAACACAGACTGAAAGCCAATAAATCACTTGAAAGGGGGGTTCCAGGACACGAGAAAAATCTGAGAAAATCCTGGGACATACTAGTCACATGTAGGGTTAATGTGTATGGGGTACTTGCTTTCTGTAAAATCTATCAATGACGATTTAAGCCGGAGAAGCCCTCCTCGGCCTGTGCCAAAGAGCCTCCAAATCCCTCCTTCTTCGGATCTTCTGTTGATCTTCACAGAACACCAGCGTGGGGAGTCGTTCCCGGATGTTCAAGGTCGACACCAGTTGATGTAGATCGCCAGACGAAGCCTCCCGAAGCCGGATCTTTCAGGTTCAAGTTAGGGTTTTGCTTAGAGAAGATAGGTTTTTGACCCAAGAGCCAAAGGGATGGATCTGGCCGAAATCTGGATATTATGAAGGGTTGGGGGTCGGATCGGTTAAAGGGGAAAGTCTCAGAGCCGTTGGGAAGGGTTTCCCAAACAAGAGGCTCAATTTCCGGAGGCGTTTCCGGATCTGAAAACGTAACAGATCTGGGATATTGGCGTCCATATCCATGGTCGCCTATCCGCAAATGGGCGTCCATCGATATTGCCGCCTACCCCTGGTCAGCGTCAGCCGATGTGGACGCCGACTGGCCGACAAAACTCACTTTAATTATGCAGAATTTATAATACTACACACTTAAATATATATGTATATATATATACATACATATACTATGTACTTGAATATACTATGTACTTGAATATACTATGTACATTTCAATAATACTAATTCTTATCATTTATATCAATAAATACTTATACACAATAACCATACATCAATACTATACACTTATACACACATACATATACTTAACAAACAAGGTGAAAATCAAGGGCCTTACAAATCAGGCACGTAGGCACCAATGTACACCAAGAAAAGATCCATCAAGAATGTACACCAGGTCACATGTATGTGGTTATGTATCTAACATTCAACAAGCAAGAAAGTACTCCCAGCGCAGATACAACGTCAGTAATCATTATACCCCATGGTTAACTGTATATTTATGACTCTCCGTCATTGGGGCTAGACTGGAGCCCTTGGACACACGCCGTGCCCTGTCAGCCATCTCATGTAAATTTTAAATGTACATACCCACAGTCATAAATAATGGCCAATGAGAGTTTCAAAATGTAGCAAGTGTAATGTCATGTTCACGATGATGATGAGAAGTAATAAATAATTAAATTGAACATGATTCCATGAGGACAATAATCAAGAGATAAATTCGGCAGCTGAACGATAAGATTTACAATTTAGTTCAATCTTTACATTAATGGCTTTAGTCTAGATGGCAATTCACACTCACGAGAACAAGAAGAGAAGGAAGTGCACGCCCTAGATGTATAAGTGTGTAGAGATGCACATGTGTAAATTCACAATTCGTCGGTCTCAAACCCTCGGAAAAAATACTTAACATGATGGCATGCAGTGAACAATGCATTTAACTACATATGGGTTTACAAGATTTTAAGATAAAATTTATCATTTAAATCAAGTTGGAATGGTAACAAGAGTAAATCACAAGTTTCATGTATGATCACTTCATTAAGAAAGCAATTAGAATAATATTCATGTAGTTAAGGATTTTTCAATGGGTTAAGCACTTTTAAGCCATTATGTAATGAACAAACCCAAGACATGCAATATTTTGCAAAGGTAGTGTCGACACAACCCATGCTGGTGTCGACACCATGCTTCAAACACAAAGCAAAAACATGAAAAACTTGTCAAGTAGTGTCGACACTAGTTCAAGTAGTATCGACACTAGAGACAGGTTCCAGAAAACCTTTTGGAAAATATGGGACAGTGTGTCGACACTAGATCAGGTAGTGTCGACACTAGATCAGCTTCCCAGAACTTTCTGGGTCAAACTGGGACAGTGTGTCAACACTAGCCCAAGTAGTGTCGACACTAGTAGCCTTCCAGAACACCTTTTGGACAAAACTGGTCAGGTAATGTCGACACTAGATCCGGTAGTGTCGACACTAGATACCTTCCCAGAACACCTTCTGGGCTATGCTAGGACAGTGTGTCGACACTAGTTCAGGTAGTGTCGACACTAGTGACTTTCCCAGAACTCCTTCTGGGCTGTATTGGGACAATGTGTCAATACTAGTTCAGGCAGTGTCGACAGTGACTTTCCCATAACACCTTCTGGGCTGTATTGGGACAGTGTGTCGACACTACCTCAAGTAGTGTCGACACTAGTGGCCCTTCCAGAACAAAACACATGGTCAGGTGTAACCAGAAAACACGTCTCATACAGCGATTCACTTCCACCTCTTATAACTCTCTAATGAATGATATTTAGACAAAACTTCTACACAAAAGATGACTAGGACAACTAGTAGAAGAGCTTTTATTTTGGGGGTTTGATCTAATTCCATCACGAATCCCGAGAAAACCTGTGAAGTACAAAAGTCAATTGTAGCCCGAAATCCCAGTATCATGCAGTGACTCTCTTCCCACGCCTGTAACTCTCTAACCAAGGACTTTTGGACAACTGTCCAACATAAAAGATGATCGTGACGTCAAGTAGAAAAACTTTCGTGAAGGAAGTCTAGTCCAATTTGGTCTCCAATTGCGTGCATATTAAGAAGAATGGGAAAAACCCTAACAGTGCGCGACTTTGGAAAAACACTTATAACTCAAAATATATTCATTAGAATTCGATGAAACCAGTGGGAAACGAAAGTTAGTTTGATGCTCTACACATTGGTATGGGATATATTAATGTTTGGCACGAGAAAACCAACCTTATGGTTTGAAGAAGTCTCCCTTTTCTAGAAAACCTGAGTTCAGACCACTTGGAGGAGAATGCTTACCACTCCATATATACTACATGAAATTTGGGTGTTCCACTTGGGTTAGAACGTAGACTTGACCCTCTTTCCAAGGGTATAAGCCTTGCAAGGTTTGGTTTAGGTTTGACCTACCTTTGGTCGACTTCAAGAAGATGGTATGTGCAGATCGCAGCAGACACAATAGGGAAGAAGAACGGCTTAGTGTGGATGATCTCCTTCTCCCCAGCCACCAACAACTTCTCCACACAACCCCAGCAAGTTCTAAAACTCGTTCCTAGGGTTTGGTGAAGAGTATTTAAGCAACCATGGTGTTTTAGGAGTCCTATTATAACTAGGAAAGCCAAGCTGCGGTTTTGACAGGGCAGTTTCCTATCTTTTGAGGATTCCTTCCTCCCTTAGAGTGTGTGAGGCTTTAGGAAACCTCCCACCATAGATAGGCACGAATTTGGGTTGCCAAGAATGCATGATTGCATCCCAATTCAACTCAAATTGCCTCTTTCTAATTTCAGCCTATTTAGAGTTACGAATTTCCATGCATTTTCTAGCTTTATTTGATTATTGGGCCAAATGATGTCTATTGACCCGCTTATGATATTGGGTCATTAATATATAATGTTGGAAGTCCCTCCAACACTTTTATTTAAATTTGATTCCTTTTTATACTAAAATTTCCGGGGTGCTACACCATCGTCGAGGTTTTTGCCCAGTACCGCGAGTCTGATGAGCTCAAATCCGAGGTCGTCAAGCTTTTTCGGTAGGGGTACAACTTCTGCCTCAAGCGTGTTTGGGAACACTTTCCAAGCAATGACCTCTCCGAGGTCATGCTTGATGCTGAAGAGCATGAGGAAGCAGACGCTGACGACGGGGATTAGGGCCTCGCCGCTGTCGTCGACGACACGCTGGTCAATGTTGTTGAAAGCGCTTTGGAGACAGCCACCGAGGACATCATAGCCGATGAGCCCATTGCGCCCAACAATGAGGAGACTCAGGTCGGCCACGATGGCTTCATTGTAGACTAACTATCACACAAATGTAATTTTCGGTGCCGCGCCAAGGTTGTTTGTATCTTTTCGTTTATCAATAGAACTTTTGTTTGAATCATTTGTTCATCTCATTTAACTCCTCGGATTTATCCGAGAACTTAACGTGTTTAGCTCTTAACGCAGTTATCTTCTCCATACAATGTTGCCTATGGCAGCTTCATATTGTGTTGTCGCGACCTTGTCGGTCCGCATGCTAATTCTATAGGTCGGATCTGACCTATATGCCCTATCTATTCGGTACTACGATGATCACTGATCACTTCAGCGAACATCGATGACCATTTGTCGAAGAGACCACGTCCTCTGTTCCCGATGAGTGCCTAAGCGACCTCGTCCGGGTGGCAACCGTTGATAAGTTGCCGTGGTCGGCTCAAACCTTTATGACTTTGGAAACAAGGTCAATTCTCGAGGTCGGCTTGGACATCTATGACTACCGCGTCAATTCTCGAGGTCATTTCAGACCTCTATGACTTCCTCAACAAGGTCGGCTCGGACCTCTATGACTACTGCGTCAATTCTCAAGGTCAGTTCAGACCTTTAAGACTTCCGCAACAAGGTCAATTCTCGAGGTCGGCTTAGACATCCATGACTACCATGTCAATTCTCGAGGTCGGTGCAAGCCTCTATTACTTCCGCAACAAGGTCAATTCTCGAGGTCGGCTCGGACCTCTATGACTACCACGTCAATTCCTGAGGTCGGTGCAGACCTCTTCGACTTCCCACAACGAGGTCAATTCTCGAGGTCGGCTCGGACCTCTATGACAATCGCGTCAATTCTCGAGGTCGGCTCGGACCTCTATGACCAGTTTTTACCGAGGTACAAGAATAGCTCGTCCACTCATAGGGTCGGATCAGAAGTTATCGCAAATGTATCCTCGCTCTGTGAGCTGATTAAAGATAGTAATAAGTGATGATGATAAGATCAATCATCGTCAGACATCGTCTCTTAGGTTCTGACGAGTGCCGAAGCGACTACGTCCAGCAAACTACGACGTCCACGATCATTATGTGTGCCAAAGCGACCACGTACTTGATTCACGTCGGACGTCGTTCCTCAGTTCTTGATGAGTGCCTAAGCGACCTCGCCCAGTGAACTACGATGCCTACGTTCTTTGAGCAGTTCTCATGCTGTCAGAACGATGCTATAAAGTGACTCGTTCATTTTCAATCATTCAATCATAGTTATATCATGCAAGCCAATCAAAAATTTGACTTCATCGACAAGCTACAACAAATACTGTGGGTTATTGCGATAACCGACCTGCTCACCTCAAATAACTCGTCGGCCTCGCTACCGAGGTCTTTAATCGCACCGTACGATTCTATAATTTAATGTGCACATAAACACGATATTCGATATGACTAAATTGCATGAAGTATGGTCGCCGACGACTGTCTAAGGCTGACCATTAGGCATTTGAGCTGGTTGTGCGAGATCTACTGGAAAAAGTAAGGGATTAACTTAGGACGATGCTTTGAGCGACTCGTCATTTGCCCTTTTTAGATGTTCCCTAGAAAAACTTGTTGGGGTAACCTTATATACTCTAGGTCAGCCCCCTTGTCAATCATAGATGATGCCTCAGGGGCTTTTCAGTTTCCACACTTAGTTGAGTTCAACAAAAGGTGTGGGGTGGGGAAAGCCGTACTAACCTTTAGTAGCGTTTCCCACAGACGACACCATTGTTACAGTAACTGTAACATAGGTCGGCTCAGGCCGAGGTGACCGCTAAGGTGCTTCTCTCCGAAGAGTGAGCCGAGATGACCAAGCTGATGAATCCCATCTGAGGCGGGCTTAGCCGACGTATGACGCTGGTTCCGAGATCCAACCTGACCTACAAAGCCTACCGAGAAGCCTCGTCGGGGAGACACTCCTACGCTCTTGTCAGTCGCTACCCAAGCACAATGGCCTAGCATGGGGTAGAACAATGTACCAGCGCATGTGGAATGTCTGCCTCTCATATAGTGTTAGGACACCTATGTAATAGCTGGATGACCCTGCCAATCTCGCTGGGGGTTTCCGTAATTGATGCCGGATTGGAAGTTGCCACCGGCCTACCAGGTCATTGTGTGGTTTTAATAGCCACATTTACCGGTTCCATAATCTTCGAACCTTACCTCATCTACCTTGTCAGCCACGTGAGCACCGCTTTCGGGCATGCGTGATTATGCTGGCCACCACATCGGCTCCATCCGAGCCGACAGATCGTCCTCGGTCGAGCTGCAGAAGATGGCCCGAGGTGTAATACATGTTTGACCGTACCGACCAGACTCGTTGGACCACACATCACTGACGTTTTGCCTGAGAAGAATGATGTCGTCTTATGCCTCCAATGTGGTCGGCTAATCCAGATAACTTAGCCGACCTACTGGGATATCCCCATATGAAGTATTATTCTTAAACTTTCTTTGAGTTTAAAGTTTGCCAAAAATTAACCCTTGTAAAAACTCTTTTGGTAGAACAATGACTAGTCTCTGAGAAATTGCACATCCTGATGAAATCAGACGAATCTAATGCATGTCATGAAGAGCTAGTTAATTCTATTGAGGTTTGATAAAATTATAATTTTTTTTGTACTTACTGAGTAACTGGGGATTCCTACATCTAACCAACGTATATCCTCACATGAAATGTTGCACACAACCCTTGTGACAAGATGATTACCTCACATGAGTAATCACGAGCTCCGATGTGTAAAAAACATGAGTACTTGCATGAAAAAGAAATGGTATATCTGAATGTTCATCAAAATTGTTGAGAAGCAAAATAATCTTTCTCAATTGAAAAATTATTGCCGATGAAAAATTCTCAAGATAGTTTAATCTCAATAGTTCTTGAAAATTTTCTCTCTCCTAGAGTTTCCTTTATGCAACTGATGAGTAAGGATTAAGAAGAATGCAATTTCACCTTGAAAAAGTGTTTTAATTTTATTAACTTTGTCTCTTGTTTCTTCAGTTTTTTAATGGTTAAACTAAAGCTTATAACTCTCAAACCATTAATTTCACAAAAAGGAGCATGCAATAAGGAAAGAGAATAACTTCTTAAACTTCTTCAAAGTTTTCTAAAAACCCAAATAAAGTCATAGTTCTCATGGTTAAATGCTCTTCTCTTAATCCATCTGAATTTTCAACTGATTCTTTTCTTACTTGGGTCGACACACTTGGTCTTAGTGTCGACTCATCTTTTGATCTCCTTCTATGGAATCAGTTAAACTCCGTTGTTCCGCATGACCAATGTGTCGTCTAGGGCAGGTCAACGCGTAACTCTTCTAATTCCGTAAATAGTCTTAACACTCATACCCGTTCGCGATCATTCTCTACAGGCTTCACCTCCTTTCTCTCATGCCCTTGCTTCCAACAAACTCTCCTTCTCTTATCTTCATCATGGTGTCCAAGCTGACTGCTCGTCGGGGTGGCAAATGAAAGGATGCAGATCTCGAATCCACTGAGCGAAGAACCAAGCCTCGAAATGATAGTGGGCAGAGCACCTCACCCTAGAAGAGAAAGCCTGAGGTTCCTTCCTTCTCAAGCCCCAGATTCACACATCCACGAACCGCAAAGGAGAAGACTCTATCAAAGGGTAAAAAGAAGAGTGAATTTGTTGATCCTGGTAGTTCTGGCAAAGAAGAAGATGATCAATCATCCAATGATGTGCAGACAGAGGGAACAAACCCTAAAGCTCAAGGCTCCAATTAGTCATCTAAGAGTAAAAGCACATTCGATCAAGAAGAAGCTACTTCTGAAAATTTAGGAAACAGTAATTCAGATGATCAAAATGTTTCCACAAATCAAAATTCCAGAATGGTTGATACAGGGTTAGAGAATGTCAATGACGTAGCAGAAAAAGATATTTCTGACAGGGCAGATAGCAGTAATGTTGATACTCGCAACACTGAGCAAGCTTCAGAGTCCAATCATGAGGCAGAAAATGATGGTACAGAAAGTAGTAATGAACTAGAAGAAGAAACAAGAACTCATGAGAACAGTCAGATTTTGAAACCTAGAGTTATGGATATTCACGATGAAAGCATGAAAATTGCTTTTCCAGAACTTTTTTAAATGATTGATTATCAAGGCTGGACTAGTTTTATCAGTGACTACACAACCTACTACCCAACCATAGTCCAGGAACTCCACAAAAATATAATTGGTAAAAGACAATGTCTCGAAACCATTGTCCAATGAATCCCCATAAAATTGACAACCACTTTTGTGGGAGAAGCATTGGGTATTCCAAATGATGGACAAGATGCCTATGTATACAATTTTTGCAGCATGAAGCCTACTCATTAATGACTGAACTTGACCATGACAAGCAGAATATAGTACAAACTAAGGTTTCTTGCATCAATGCAAACAAATTTCCTCCTTTGAATCGGATACGTCATCACATCTACACCACAAGTTTGACACCCCAAGGAGGAGGCAGAAGTAGAGTCACAGGAGTTCAACGATTCTTGCTCTACTGTCTACTTAAAAAGGAAAAGGCAAATTTGCTAAAGTGTTCTATCAAATTCTTCATGAGACCACCAGAACATAGCTTAGAAGAAGTCTACCTTATGCAGCCTAGTTAACTGGCATTTTCCTCAAAGCCAAGATCCCTGTTGGAAATGTAAAATCCAAATCAATACCAAAATACAACATTTAGTGCTTGGTAAACATCATCAAGTTCATGAAATTCAAATTGGCAGGAGAAAAGTTAGTGAGAGGACCATCTTCCTCTCAAGCTACTCTGCTAGAAGAATTGCATGAGGACCAGCCACATGTAGAGCAGCAAGAAGAAGACAATGGAGAACAGCTACATCAAATGCCAGAGGGGCAGTGCTCACTACCACCATTCTTTGCGCCTTCACCCTATAGTCCTGTTCCCCAGTTTGATGATCTGAATGTGGCAATATCTCATAAAAGAACTGAAGAATTCCATCAAGAAGAAACACCAGCGGCTCAACATACTGAGTTTGTCATTCCCTCATAATTAATGGAACTACTCAAGGAACAATTTGCTAAAGTTCATGAATCGGTTGGCCAACTGACCACTAAAATTGAAGAGTAATCAGTGAAATTTGAGGACAGGATGGAGGCTATTGAGAAACAGCTAAGTGACAATATTGAGAAACAAACGCAGACTGCTAGTTTTGGATTTGTTAGATCCAACAAGCTTATTAAGAAAATAGGTGAGGTGTTGAATCATGCTGCATATACACAAGCATAGATTTTTGACAAATTTCAAATAGTTGAAGAAATTTTGTCCCGAGGGTGTGACAAATTAGATGATATTCTAGCAATCAAGATGTGATATTCACAAATGGCTTCAAGTTTGAATATGTTGAGAGACTATCATATTGCAATGGATGGACATCTCCAAGAAATGAAGAAAGATTTTAACAAAGTCTGGAAGGTTCATGGTGGTACAGAGATAGCTGATAGCACTTATGCAACTTCCTCTACAGCAGCAACACCAATGCCTCATGGACTGGATCAGATGTCAGTTCATGTGACTGACAATTTGAAAGACATGTCAAACATCCTGTATACAAGACTTAATGATGTTCAGATCTACTTGAGAGATAACTATGATGACTTGAAAGCCAGCCTTGCTAGAATTGAGCAAAGGCTCATTGTCCACACAACCCATCCTCCAGCTCCACCTCAAAATTGTCTTGTTTTTTATAATGCCGAAGGGGGAAACATCCTCATAGAAATAGAAAACATCTTTTGTCTTTTGCTTTTGATTGTATTGTGTTGTAGTCATACATGCATCTTCTTGTACAAATTCTTATATGAAATGAAATCAGTTTTGAACTCACATCATGTGTGCACTGCTTGTGAGATGACAAATTGTGATGAAATTGAGTTACAGTCAAAGTATATATGAATCATAGTTGCCATCATCAAAAAAGGAGAGATTGTTGTGTCCCTTCTTTTTATGATTTCATAAACCATGTCTAATTGTGATAGATATATGTACATGAATACTTAGGTATCCCATCACACATTTATACTAATGACAAGAATAATCACAAAGTCAAAATGTCACATGTGCGTCGACACAAATTGCTCTTGAGGTCGACACATATACAACAGTTAGTGAACAATATTTGTGCAATGAACAATTTGTGTCAACACAAGTTGAAGATTAGGTCTACATAAGAAGATTTCCAGTAAGCACTGAAAGGAAAAGAAAACAAGAATTCGACACTAGCTGAAGTTCAAGTCAACACAAGTTATTCTTTTAGTAAGTGCTGAAAGGAAAAGAATACAGAGTGTCGACACTTGCTGAAGATCAGGTTGACTCTGCTTTCTCAAGAGGTCAACACATGACAACAATTACGTCAACACGAAGAATATGTCAAAAGGTCAACACGAAGAATATGTCAAGAGAGCCTATTAAGAAATCCAATGAAGAAGGTCGACGCATGAAGTCATGAGGTCGACATAGCTGAAGGACTCAGATTGGATTTAACCAACTTCATTGTCGGTCGACATAGTGCACAAGGAGTGTCGACATAGTATTAATTTTTTTTGGTGAGAAAAAGACAATGCTAGCGTGTTCAATTTGGGCACATGCTCTGAGGCCCAATCATTGGGTTACTAGGCTCAGTCTACGAGGTTTTGGAAGAAAACTTGTTGGCGTCAAACGTTTTCACTAACGAATTGGGGATTCTGATGGGGTTCATGTGAAGATTCCGCGTTACTGATCAAAAAGGCATGTGGTGTCCTTTTCAGAAAACACACAGAAAGAGAGAGCACAAGAGCAGAAGAGATCAAGAGCTATAAAGAAGACATCCTCAAACAGGACTTTCTGAGGGAGAAAAAGGTGTTGCATCGATGGCAAGCTATTGTTGAAGTCTTGTTGTTGTCCAAAAAAACATTGAGCATCAAGAATTTTGTTTAATCTAAGGCAATACAACCTTCAAGCTATAACCAGATGAAAAGTATGATGTACTCAAGTCTGAAGCAGAAGAAATTTTGTTCTCAAGTGGTGAATTGATCAGATCTAGACAAAACTCCAATCTGCAGCAAGAGTGTTTGATGAAATCTCTCTCTCTCTTATTGATTTCACTTGTGCAACATTTTCTTCTTTCTTCATACCACAAATTGTTCTATTGTTTGTTCTTACTTGAGTAAGGAGAACAAATCCTACACTTCTGAGTGTAAGGATTGTGAGATTGTTAAGATCTTGAAGTTGTGAATGAGTAGTTAAACTGTGTGACAACGGTACTCAAGCTGTGTATCAACGATTGTATGAAGTTGTGAATCAGCTGTTGTATGAGAGTCTCACACAGTTGGATTGTTGATTGAAGCCTTACTTGGTTTAGTGAGGGGTGGATGTAGGTCTCCATACCGAAGCCGAACCACCTTAAAAATCCTACTCGCTTTGTGTCGTTTGCTTTTGGATTGTGTTGTTGAAATTGTTAAGTCTTGGATCTTAAGGTCTGCTTCGTTACTTCAAATTTAATAAGGACAATATCTATTCACCCCCCCCCCCCTCTAGATATACATTCCATAACCACAAACCATAAATCAAAATTGTCTGGCCTTACAATGCCCCTATGGTTATGGTTCACCTAAATGAATTTTGACGACATGAATCCGTGGGCAACGGATATAATCCTGGAGGTAGACATGTTCTACTGGTAATGGTTCGGTGGATTTCTCCCGGTATTGTGCAATAACCAAAACTTTATCACTGCTTTGCCTAGGTGATAAATGAATGTTACATGACTACATGATCTCTATAGTTAGTGGGGTTCTGTCTTGGCATATTATGTTATATAAACTGTCACGCCCCTCCAATTTAGTAGTGAAATAAATCGGAGGGAAACATGAGCAACGAGTATGGTAACGTGAATTGCGCATACAGACACAAACATCAGATCATCTAATGAACAATAATTGAAATAAACTCTTGATTTCATTATAAAATCGCTAAGACTATTACAACCACTAATTCGGAGCCAATACATAGGGCATAATGACATCATTACATTGAAATGAAATCGAAAGCAATAACTATTAGACAAAATGGAACGAGGGTAACTTCATCAACTTACTCCAGGTCGCTCATCACTCTGGTTATATCCCATAGGTGTGTGTAACATCATTATTCGACTTACCTGAGACACAATAACAAATAACGAAGGTTGAGCGATAATGCCCAGTAGAACTTAAATCTCAATAGTCAAGCAGGGTTTAAGTGATTAATGCTTTAAATGGCAGAGTAACTAATGATAGAAAGAGTCATGTAAAGTCGAGAAAGTAATAGCACAAGTACATGGGTCAAATAGCAGATGAATCAAGTACAGCACGATGAATAAAGTCAAATCATGATAGAAACGATAACAACAATAGTGAGTAACATCATTGTCAAGAAATATCAAGCGACATGTATAGCAAGGAGAGAGATAGTAGATGGTCATGCAAAGAGTAAATTACACTTTGAGTGATTTTCATCCATCAAGATAGTATAGCACTTTTGATTAACTTTTGTCAATCGAAATAGAAATGGCACTTTGGTTATCCATAGATAGCCGAGAGAGAATATAGCACTTTGAATGTGACTAAGTCAGGATAGAACGCAATAACTCAGGATATCAAGTATCAAGTAGAGCATGAAGAGAGTACAACAGTAGTCGCTCAATAACAGGACAGTAGCAGTTCAGTAACAGTCATTGGTAGTACAGTAACAATGCAGTACATCTGAATAATAGACTAACAGTAACTGTGTAACAGTCAGATGTCTAGCTAAATCAGAACAGTCATTCAGTACCGGTGCAAATGCAGACACCGTCAATAGCCCATGCAAGTATTTTCGGGTGGCTCTCTGGCCCCAGGACTAGATTGGAGCCCCTCGGACACTCTCTGTGCCCTCACCAGTATGCATTCAAGTCAGTAGAGTCACAAGACCCATTTTAGCGCTAGACAATCATGAACAGTACAAAACAGTAGGAGCCGCACAGCTCAAAGGGTACCAAGAGAGTACTAGATGAATAGACGAGATAGTAGAGTGAACATGAATAGATGAGCGAGTAGAATATAGATGAGATCTTATGGTCATTGCACATGAAATGTCGAGTAACGAGCGATAGTAACAGTTGCACAAAACGCGCGTATGGTGTTGGCAGTCAGCTGGACCTCACTACCCTTCAACTGGCCATGTTACGCACAGGTCCAGAGGTCCGGCGTGATACAAGATAAGAGAGAGAACTTCTAATAGCCGTTTGGATCATGTTGATCCCTAAAGGGTATCATAGGTATTAGGGTACAACCAGCTTGTCGACCATGTGGGAATCCATGGACAGAGGAGACTTACGGAGTCCTTGAACAAGGATTCAGTAGTCCGGCAGAAGGAATATCCGACAAAGAGTTCATCCAAGTCGAGAGAGTGTGTATATAGAAACAAGTGCCCGATGTTATAGAGGAATTCTAGAACAATGGTGCGTCGATAACGGTACTCCCAAAACATCGCGATAATTATAGACAAGTTCATTTACAATAGGGAAAATTTAAATAAATATTGAGATAAATTACTAGATATATTATGAGAAATTTTCATGCCAAGTTAAGCCATTATGGATAGTTCTAAGTGAGTGCAAGTGTAAGAAAAATTTATAGATAAAAAGTGGTCATGTGTATGTATTTTAAACACACATAAATGTTCAATTTATGACAAGTATATTTACTGTGTGTATATCTGTTAATAGAAGGTAAAAGCACTATACAGGGTGAAGGCATCACAAATTATGGGTTTTCAAGCAAAAGTCCCAAATCGCGACGTACCCTAGTGAGGGTCGCCACGGGGTCAACTGAGAACGCGACATGACCTTGTAAAGATCGCGATGGGCTTGTCAGTTCAGGTAGGCAGATCGCGACGACAGACCCTGTCGCGATCAGATCGCGACGGAAGGTGCTGTCACGACAGCCCTGAGAACGCGACCTATCAGGGCGTCGCGTTCTCAGGTACTATATCTGAGTTCGAGTGGGAAAAGGACACAGCATGGGTTTGCGAGCCAAATTGCCTTTTTTTGACCCAAGGTGCTTCAAAAATTTAGAACAAATTGTACAATGTATGAAAAATCACGAAACCTATTCTAAACCGATCTAGACATGTAAGAGTACTTCCAGTAGATCAAAATTTGAAAATAGTTATGGTTTCGACAGGCTTTAATCAAGTTAAACATGGAGAATAGAAGACTGTGTACAGTTGGGATGCAAGAATTAATTCACAAGATAGGGTGGATGAAAATTATGGCTTTGGGGGGCAAAAGAAGCCTAACAATCATCAGTAACTCCAGTAAAATTTTTGTGGCATGAGAACGTGTATACATGGAGATATGAATTTAATAAGAGGGTTCGGGGTCATGGAGTTTACAGAACTTCATAAATCAATAAGTAAAGATTGGGTGCACGAAAAATTATGAAACGAAAGGAGTTTTGTTCCTGATGCATGGAACAACCTATAGACAAATTTAATTAGATTTTGCTCGTGGGATACCTTTATTCGTTTTCCTCTTCTAGGGTTAGAACTTGAAGAACGAGAGAGAGAGCTTGAGAGAGTATTCTCCCCACGAGATCTCCTCCTCCTAGTCCAGCAACCCTTGGCAACGAGTTAGGGCCCGCCATGGTGGTTTTAGGAGAGTATTTATGCTTGTTAGGTTGTTATTTCCTAATAGGACTCTAACCCCCATTAAATTCTGAATTTCCTATTTCTTAACCTCCTTCCAAGCTTTCCACTTCCTATTTGGGTTAGGATGGGAGTTTAATTCATGGCCAACCTATTAGGGTAGGTTTAGGAATCCAATTGCATCTTAAATGAGCTATTTTAAAGCTTAAATACCTCTTCTCTATTTAAGCAATATTTAAGTTACGAATTTAAATAGGAGTTAGAGTCCTATTAGTTAATAGAAACATAGGAAGCATAAATACTCTCCTAAATCCCCCATGGCCGGCCCTATCTCGTTGCCAAGGGTTGCTAGACCAGGAGGAAAGGCCAAGGAGGAGGAGATCTCATGGGGAGAAGACTCTCTCAAGCTCTCTCTCTCGTTCTTCAAGTTCTAGCCCTAGAAGAGGAAAATGACTAAAGGTAGGCATTCTCACAAGCAAAATCTATATAATTTTGTCCGTGGATTGTTCCATGCATCAGGAACAATACCCCTTTCGTTTCATAATTATTCGTTCACCCAATCTTTTGTACTTAATTTATGAAATTCTGTAAACTCCATGACCCCGAACCCTCTTGTCAAATTCATATCTCCATGTATACTCGTTTTCATGCCACAAAACATTTATTGGAGATACTGATGATTGTTAGGCTTCATTCGCCTCCGAAAGCCTTAATTTTCATTTACCCTATCTTGCGAATTAATTCTTGCATCCCAACTGTACAGTCTTCTATTCTCCATGTTTGACTTGATTAAATCCTATCGAAACCATGATTGTTTTCAAATTCTGATTTAGTGGAAGTACTCTTACATGTCTCGATCGGTTTAGAACTAGTTTCGCCATTTTTCATACATTGTACAATTTGTTCTAAAATTTTGAAGCACCCTATGTCAAAATAAGGCGATCTGTCTTGCAATCCAATGCTCTGTCCTTCTCTCTGTCGGACTCAGGCATAGTATCTAAGAACGCGATGGCCCGATAGGCCACGTTCTCAAGGCTTATCGCGACAGCACCGCCCATCGCTTTCTGAACGCGACAGGGACTATCATCGCGTTCTGCCTACCTGACCTGATCGACATGTCACGATCCTCAAGCAACCCTGTCGCATTCTAGAAACTGGCACTGCCCGACCCGTCGTGATCTATACAAGACCCTGTGTCGTTCTTTGCTAGCCCCGTCGCGACCCTTACAAGGGTACGTCACGACATGGGACTTTTGCATAAAAACCCATAAATAATGATGCTAGAACTTTTATACAGTGATTATACCCTTCGTTAACAGTCCCATACGCAGTAATACACACTTGTTATACTTAACATATATTGTGTAATTTAAAATACATACACATGATCTCCTTCTATCTACAATCTCTCTTACACTTGCACTCACTTTGAACCATCCAAATATGGCTTAACTTGGCATGAAGATATCTCATAATACATCTGGTAATTATGTCAATCATGTAATTACATTTCCGTATTTTAAATATACTTGTCTACATTTTCTCGCGATGATTTGGAACACCGTTACCGATGCTCCACTGTTCTAGAATTCCTCTAGAACGTCGGGCACTTGTTTCTCTACACACTTTTCTCTTGACTTGGACAAATTCTCTGTCGGATACTCCTTCTGCCGGACTAGTGAATCCTTGTTCAAGGCCTCCGTAAGACTCCTCTGTCCATAGGTTCCCATATGGTCGATGAGCTGGTTGTACCCTAACACCTATGATACACTTGAGAGATCAGTAAGATCCATACGACCTTAGATTGTTCTCTCTCTTATCTTGAATCACGTCGGACCGCTAGACATGTGCATAATATGGCCAGTGTAAGGGTAGTGAATTCCACCTGACTGCCTACACCGATCACGCTTGTTGTGCAACTGTTATTATCACTTGTTTAACGTTGTCTTACGAATATGTCCTTGTCTCGTCCATTGTCTCTATACTCTTGTCTATTCATGTTCACTCTACTATCTCGTCTATCTCGTCTATTCATCTAGTTGAATGCATACTGCTGAGGGCACGGAGAGTGTCTGAGGGGCTCCAATCTAGTCCTGGGGGTAGAGAGCCACCCGAAAATACCTACAGGGGCTATTGACGATGTCTGCATTTGCACCAGTTCTGATTGACTATTCTGAATTAGCTAGACATCTGGCTGTTATACTGTTACTATTAGTCTGTTAGTTCAGACGTACTGCACTATTATTGTGCCACCACTGACTGTTACTGAACTGCTATTGTCCTGTTATTGAGCGACTACTATCGTACTCTTTCCTTGCTCTACTTGATACTTGCTATCTTGAGTTATTACGTTCTATTCTGACTTGATCGCATTCACAGTGCTATACTCTCTCGTTGTCTATTGACAATAAAAGTGCTATGTTCTCTCTCGGCTATCTATAGATAACCAAAGTGTCATTACTATATCGATTGACGAAAGTTAATCAAAAGTGCTACACTATTTCGATTGATGAAAATCAATCAAGGTGCAATTTACTCTTTACATGACCAATTACTATCTCTCTCCTTGCTATGCATGTTGTTTGCTATTACTTGACAATGACGTTACTTGCTATTGCGTGACTTGACTTTATTCATCGTGCTATACTTGATTCATCTGCTATTTGAACCATGTTACTTTTTCTATTACTTTCTCAGCTTTACATGACTCGCTCTATCATTAGTGACTCTGCCATATAAAGCATGCTTCACTATTGAGATTTAAGTCCTACTGGGCATTATCGCTCACCCTTTGTTATTTGTTATTGTGTCTCAGGTAAGTCAGACAATGACGTCACACACACCAATGGGATGGGACCAGAGTGATGAGCGACCTGGAGTCAGTTGATGAAGTTACCTTAGTACAATGGAGTCTAGTAGTTATTGCTTTAGATTCCTTCTTCAATGTAATGATGTCATTGAGTCCTATGTATTGGCTCCGAATTAGTGGTTGTAATAGTCTTAGTGATTTTATAATGAAATCAAGAGTTTATTTCAATTATTGTTCATTAGATGCTCTGATGTTTGCGTCTGTATACGCAATTTACGTTACCATACTCGTTGCTCACGTTTCCCCCGATTTATTCTGCTGCTAAATTGGAGGGGCGTGACAACTTCTCTAGTCTAATATACATTTATTGTATGCATGTCTATGATACATAAACACATCTCTTGGACTGGCACCCTTGGAATCATGGACTAGCTAGGAGTTATCTCTCTAGTCCAAGTAGCCAGTAGACTCATGAAGATGTCAGTTAAAATGAAGAAGAAGGAAGACGATGAAGAATAGCTTCAACGAAACTCTTCTGCTGAATGCATAAAAGGATAAAGCCTTGAAGTAAAAGAGAATTGAGCCAACTTGAAGATCTATCTAAAAGACTGTACAACCACTGAGAAGCCTAAATACCATACAGTCAAAGAAAAGAGAGAAAGAGATCGAGCTCAAAAAGAATTGTGCGCACAAGTAGCTATCCGAACTCCTCAAATATTCAAGTCATTTTCTCTCTTCTCTATTTATGTGCATCATTGTAAATCTGGGGGAGAGTATGTAAGCTGAGGGTTTAAGCTTCCATTTGTTTATCTTGTAATCATCTTAGCTCTCTGGTTGCTGTTGGAGATCAAGCAAGCTAAGTTCTTTGTTTCAAAACTTGATCTCCACAATCTACTCATTCTTTTTCTTAAGAAGAGCAAGGGTGTTCCTCTTCCTATGTGAAGAGAGGGCCAACAGGTTAGCTAGGGGTAGTGACCAGTAGAGGGTCTGTACTTGGTGTTCCCTTTATGTTAAGGGAAGAACCCAAATAGGGTTTATTCCAGCAGAACCACACTGGGGTTTGATCCAAGAGGTTGACTTTATGACCTGTAAAAAAAGTGGGTTGTCTTCTTACCCAGAATGGGAAGAAGACTAGAAGGGGCTAGGTGTTGTAGATCCTTGGGGGGATTCTAGCCGAGTTAGTGAAATCCTAAGAATGTGCTTGGAGACTGGGTGTTGTGAATCCTTGAATGTAGGACTTCCATTTGGAAGGGCCGAACCAAGATAAATTCATTGTGTTATTTTGTGTGATTGTTTCCTTAATAGCATCTGCTACTCTTTACCACACAAACTACATTCATTAACCAAAGTTTCAACTGGTGATTTTGTGTAACACCCTGAAAATTTAATTGATTAAAAATTAAGAAAAATAGTAAACGAATAAAAATTTTCAAATAAAATGAAATCATAGTAAGACTCCCAATAAGTAGAATCAACTATTTAAATTAAATTGGGCCAAACAACTCTTATTAGACAAAAGAACAAAACTAAATAGCATGGAAACCCCAAAACTTGTAGGTATAAATGGACATAAATTGAAAATGGCAATTAGGGCAAAAGCAAAGGCAATTAATCATACTTAGCAACCCAATTTTGTGTCTATCCATGCTAGGAGGTTTCCTAATATCTTACACATTTCAATTGGGATGGAAATCCCTCAAACAAGGAAGGGATCAAGCCAAAACTGCAACCCCTCTTTCCTAGTTACATTAGGACTTGAAGTAACCCTAAATCTAAAAATAATCATCATGACACTCTTGGGGAAGGGTTACCATCGTGTTGGGGTCCGGGGAGGTCGACCTAGGGCGCCAGAAGAAGAGAGGATCGATGACCATCAAGCTTTCTCTCCAACATTGCACTGCTTCGACTAGAGAAAGACATCTCTTAGAACCGACCAAAGGTAGGTGTTCTCAGGCCGAACAAGAACAAATGTTATGCCATGATAAAGATCATAGTGTCTAGTTTCATATGCACTTGTTTTTCATAATTTTTATGACTATTAAGTTTTTTTCCAAACATCGCGCATGTTTAAGGCTTTTAATGTTCATGTCAAGTTTAACACATCCCGAGGCCAAATCATGTGAAACCCAAAACATAGTTCTCTTCTACTCATCGTACCAACATCTTTCATGTTCATACTTTTGTTCCAGGAGCCCTAGATCTTGAGTTATAAGCGTTTCATGCATGACTATATAGTTTTTACCATTTTCGGGTTGAACCCTATATCGCGACCTGATTAGACATCCCGTTTTAGTCACTGGTATCGCGATAGGATAACCCGTCGTGATTACCTTAAAGGCGACATCCGAGACCATCTCGTTTTGCACCTATCTTGACAAGATCTGACAACATCAAACTATGTGCCGCATCATTTTCTATGCCCTTCAAGAATGCGACAGGATATGTCATCGCGATTTGATTGTTTTTCCCACCCTCAATTTTCAGGACTATGTCGCATTTAAGGACCGTTGCGTGAACGTGTCGCCTACATACGTCGCGTTTATGTTTAGTAATCGATTACTTACATCGATTGTCATGAACGCGTCCGCCATACCTGTTGCGATTTAAATGCGATAGGTAAGACCGTCGCAATTCAGTAATTTTCCACAAAGTCGTGTTTTGTCTGGGTACACTTCTTTGAAGTTCGAGGTCTGAAATCATTGCGATTTAAATGCCAACATGAGACTATTTGTTTAGTTGTATAGTCAACCATGTGCATGTCTTACTATTGTATCATGTCATTTAGTTATTCAATGGCCTAAAAATTATCAACCTACATGAACGGTATAAGAATATGAATCTCTATTCTAATTGATCTTAATGATTGCTTGATTCCATTTACTATGAGAATGCTATGTTCTTACTCTATCTTGATGATAATTGAAAGTGCTACATGTTGAAAATGTAGAAATCATGTAATAGACTGAATTGCATACCATGTCATGCTTTCTTGTTAAAAGCTTTCCATCTTGTTTTAAACCGATGGATTGTGATATTGAGACACGTTTTACATGACACATTGCACATATAGGCAGCCCTCTCTTGGGGAATTGGAAACTCTCGGCCGGTCATTCCGTATCGGCAGACTAGTGACCTTTTCTCTTAGACCTCCGTAAATCTCTATACTCTGTAGATTCCCTCATGGACACCGAGTAGGTTGTACCATTGAAGTTCCCAAAAAATAGAAAGCACGTCTGTTCTTATCTACTTCTCATGAGAGTGATTTTATTACATTGAAACCAAGCCACTAAGTGTAAAGATTGAACTAATGAAATTAAGCTGTTATGCTGCCGAAATTTACTCCGAATCATGTCCACTTGCCTTGTACATTATAATCATTCACATGATCTTTAGTTCATATTTTTCCATTGCATGAAAATCATGTTGGCCATAAATGAATGAATGGAATTACTAGAAATTATTGGAACTTCGGTTCATAACTATGCCTATGCAAATAAGGACCCAGTTTGGTCCAAGGAGGAGCACCCGAAATACTTATAATTGAGAGAGTATATGATCCATTGAGGTGTCTTGCAATCACCTAATTGGATGCAAGATTGATCTGGGTAGTTTTCACATTGTTATTGAATGATTGATTGATTGATTGAACTATTATATGTGAAATAGCCAAATCTATTGTACATGTCGTCGTTATTGTATCCAATACGTCATCGTCATTAGAATTCTATGAAATTCAACTTGTGTTACTCACTGAACATGTTATAGATTGTTGAATCTCTTCTATCTATCAAGTGATCATACTGTCATCCATCTCATTGTTAATTGTCCCTTCTCACATGATCAATGTCATTGGATTTGTTTACTAAACTGTTTTCGTACAAGTTATATCTTGGAATTGTTCGTCTCGTTATCATGATCGACTTGCCATGAGTACTGTATGTTAGTATCTTTCCTAATAAATTGTTAACTAATGTAAAGCTTGTCCGCACCATGAGATATAAATCCTACTAAGCGTTAGTGTGCTCACACCTACTTTTCATAACATTTCAGGAGATGACTATGAGGATGTATAGCATGATGGGGCTGGGGAGGAGTGATGAGCTTCTCATATGTACCCGCCCATATAGAACGTCAGCCAAGATGATTAAAGTTACAAGAGTTTGTAAAGTTAGTTTTACTTTCTTGAGTTATATGTATTCGAATGACAATAATGGGCCCTATTATTGTCTCTGATTATGTAAGGTTTTAAGTTAGCTTTGTTGGAAATGAAATAAAGATTCATTTGGCTAGCACAATTATTATACTTAGATGTCACTCTGAATTACTCGACTGTGATACTCATAATTGTATTGCTCACGCTCTCAATATTTAATTTCGCTGCTAAATCTCGTGGCGTGAAATTTGTCTTTTAGATTTCTATTTATCATGTTCACACCCCCTCTAGGTAAACCTGTCGCCAACTAAATGGACCAACAGTTTTTAGCCTTATAATTTAATGAGATGTTTCTTTTGTAAGCTAAAGACCAATTAGATTGGTTTTTAATTAGAGGTTTTATATCACCTTCCTTTATTACCTGCCACAGATCAAAATTTGTACCTCTGATGAAGCATTTCATACGCATCTTCCGGTATGGACAATCTTCAACATTGAGGAAATGAGGTCTTGTGATAGACTCTCTTTCAATGTATCCTTGAGCTGCCATAGATCTTTGTTCTTTAGATCGTAAGTTTTTCATCACCAGAAGTTGGCTCTGATACCACTTGTTGGCCAATGATAATACAATAGAGGTGGGAGTGAATGAGTGTTTCAATATTAACACTTAAAAACATAACTTTGAGGTGCGGAAGCGGTAGTTAGATATTAAACCGCTGTGAACTAAAAAGCAGCAATCATATAAATTGTTTTGTAGAACTTTTAAGACTAGGAATCAATAAAGATGGGAACAAATTCTCTCGCTTCATGCACATACTCAGAGGAAGGTTGTATGTGTTACGAACGCTAGCCAACTGAAGTAGGAAGCCACTGAACCTCTAAATAGATTGAATCTCTTCAGTGCATAACCCAAGCCTCACATTACGTTACTGCCTTGAGAAGATAGGATGAGCATGGTTGAAATGAGTCCAAGCTTCGCCATCTGGAAAATGACTCATAATATCCTTGTCATGATGTAATCTTTCTGTGTGGCATGTCATATGTCGAGCTATCTTTAAGGACATATGTGAGCTATCTAAGTCTGGACATATAGATCCCTAAGTCTGGGTGTGAGGGGAAAATACCGCAATGATGCATAAGGTATATCCTTTCCCTTAGATTGGCCCCTCTTTTAGGTTTAAACCTATCATGATGTCAAATAAAACATGATACCTTATCTGCATCCTCTTTCTAATACAACATACAATGATTAGAACATGCATCTATTTCACGTATCCAAGTCCTAACTCATTGACCATCTTCTTAACATGATAAAAAATTGAGGGCAACTTCTCATCTCTAGGCAACATAATCTTGATGATGAGCAGGAGATGATTAAAACAACTCTCACTGATGTGAAATTCAGATTTCAACTTCAGCAACTGTGACACCGCAAACAACCGATTGTGTTTTTCACAACCATCTCACAATGGCTCATCAGCATCCTTAAGTAACTGATAAAATCATTATGCCCCTTTGTTCCAAAATTCTTCAGCATATACAGGATCGCCGTGTACATTGAATGTGGGACTAGCTGCATCTATAACCATATTCACATACGAAGTTGTGTCTTCCATATTAGTAAGCTCGTGTGACCATAGACCTTCACCGTGACATGTCCAATTCATATAACCTTCAACAAACCCTTCTCTATATAAGTGACGCTGAACCTTCTAGGGCGAAATCCACTTCAGATCTTTACAAATCTTACAAGGGCATTGGATGCAACCATTATTGTCTACTGATGCATTTGGATTCTCCAATGCAAACTGAATGAAAGTCTCAACTCCGGCCCTAAACTCCATACACACCACAATATCAAGTAGTCCACGATACATCCATGAACAGTCTGCTGGCATTTTTTCCTGCGCTCAACAAATATTAACACATAAATAACTTAAAACTCAAATTCAGAACAATAAGTGTTTGACCATTCTCACACATCCTTCGATGCAACCAAACTGAATATGAAGGATTTATTAATCAGATTATCACTTTTTATCCATTCATGAATATTTAATTGCACTAAGATGCCTATTTACTATGTGTCTGTAAAATTTGCTGAAAATTTCAGCAACATCTCCCCACACCTGTCCGATATACCAAAAATATTTATTGATTAAGAAATTTTATTAAACACTTATTTCTAAGTGGTTAAGAAAATTTTCAAAATCACTAAAGGTATACCAAATAAGAGTGAGAAGACGCAACCGAAATTTTCAACAAGCTATACAAACACATATGTAAATGACCACCTCAATACGATCAAACATTCACAGACTGTTCAAAACGGTACAATTCAAGGCTTTGAGTTAGATATAGACATTTTCATCATTGAAAATGAGACTCGTGCACATCATTCCCAAACTCTTGAATGGTAAGGTTCATTAACATGTGTTTAACACACTCTCGTGAGGTGTGTGTAGTGTGACATTGCTATGCATACATAGATCAAATTTAAATGCCACATAAATATGAGAGCAAAATGAAAATAAAGTCTTACATGTAAACAAGTGCAATACTAAACCAAATTCACACATACATATAAATTAATTGTATTAAAATAAGAAGTGAAATACTAATCACTAAACTGAAGGTAAACAATTAACCCATAAAATCTCCACTATACTCTTACGAAGTTATCTACAATATACTGTCAATGATCTAATATTGTCCAATAAGAATATCAGTGTAGCTACCTGGTCCCTGCTTATCCATCTACGTTTAATTAAAACAAAACCATGGGATTCGTCGATCATCTGGCCTTCCTTGCTATAATCTACCTACATTCGACTAGGACAAAACCTACCTGTCAACTTGTATGCACTACTGCAACAACCTTGCTATAATCTATCATCATTGACTAGGACAGTGGTTAGTTAAAGATCTCTGACATTCTGATCCAGTTCTATTTTTCCTAATGGAAATGGAAACAATTACTTGAACATCCTTTTTTTCATTTTCATTTCAGTATATATGTAATTTATTTATAAAATATATACTCTTAAATGTTTATTTCTTGGCAATGAAAAACTATAAACCATGACCCTTTGAATACTGTTGGCACCAAAAAATTCCCAAAACCCAAAAAATCCAATGAAATTTTCCCAATAATCAAGAGCATCCCCCCCCCCCCCCCCCCGCATCCATGAATCCTAAAATTTTCCACATATCTGAAACCCCCTATAAGGTGCCCTCCTATAGCCCTCTCAAACCTTGCCAAAATAGCCCTCCAAGGCTCATCAAAGCCCCTAGTGTAGCCCTTCAAAAGCCTTTCAAAACCCCAAAGGCCATCACTACCAGCCTCTTAAAAGGGTGTCTAGCCGACCCCCTTTAAGCCCATCCAAAACACCCCATTAAACCCATGTTAAACTCCCCTGTAAATCCTTTAACAACCCCATAAAAAACCCCCAATGCAAAGCTTGTCCGGCCCCAATTCCCCTTAAAAATACCCCATACAACCCATTCCTTGAACCCCACGTTAAGCCCCTTCAATACCCTTAAACATCTCCCAAATAATCCCAAAAACAACCTCACTTCAAGGCCATCCAAAATCCATATAAAACCCCACTATTGGTCCCTTCAAGAGAGCCAAGTAAACCTCTATTTGCCATTTGGACCTCACTATTTAAACTCTCCAAATTGCACAATTTAAAAGGTGTTAAAGTCCTTAATTGGCCACCACTGGCGCCCTCCTTGCCCCTTTTAAACACACTCTTCTCTGCCCTCCTCCCACCGCGACCCTCCCCGGTACTTAGATTCAAGATTTTAATTTCTTTTGTATTTATTTCAAATGAATAGGCTTATTATTTTGATGATTTGCTAATATTTTACTTCATTTTATTAAGTTGGAATTTTCATTTCTTAGAAGGAACATACTAATACCAATTGAAAATCTTACTGTGTTTAGACCAAGGGTAATTAATTAATTTTCTTTTGTGATGCTATATAGGAATGTGATCTAGCAAGTCTGAATGGTGGCTCACTTTACATTATGTCTTTTGGGATTTGCTATATATATGGGATTCAGCGAGCCTGGGTGATGGCTCACTTTACATTATAGTTTTTGTGATTTTCTATATATGTTAGATAGTAGTAGGTTTGTTTTTTTTTTTTAAATATAAATTTAAAATGATTTATTTATATTATATATAATATATAAATTATTCAAATATTAAAAAATTTCAAGTGACCCCACTGAATAAAATTGCTTTTGTTGTGTCGTTTCTGGTGGATTTTCATTAGATATTTTGGAGTAGTACATGGGGCTCACAACCAGGTTTCAAGTGGGATCCCTACTGCTTTTTGCATTATTTCATTTGTTCTTAGTATGGCCGGGAAAATTATGCCCGATAAGGGTCCATATCCAGATCTGTCTCCTGCGAACAGACCGAAGTCTCACAAGGGATATCTCACACACGTGTCCAATAAGAATATAAAGACAAACACAACAGTATAAGACACAAGAGAGTACATTTGCTCATATCTGCCCACATATTTGTACAACTGTCCCATTACAATATTACATGTCCAATTAAAAATTACAACTACCTGGGGCATACCTCGAGAGAGCACAAGCTCAGACAACACTAAAAACTACACTACTGCTGGTGGTACAAGTCTGCCACAACGTCTCCACAAGCCACACAAACGGCAAGCCCTGTAAGGAACTGTAGGGGAGTGAGGCTCAACAAGTCACTGGCTCAGTAAGGACCACCCAAAAATAACCACATACTAAACAGAAGACACCTCAACCTCAAAGGGTCTCACTAGTCACACAAATAGACAAACCATGGCATGCTCCAACATTTTTAATAAATAACAGCTTAATCAGTAAATTCATAATCAAATACATATTCCTCAGAAAGAAAGAGTAACGACAGGACTAGCACAGCACTACTAGTCTGCTCAACAACTGAAATACTTAGGCCGCAAGCCTCAGAGGCACATTATTCCAACGACTGGTCACCTAAGCTACAAGCCACACAAGAAAACCACTGCCTAGGCTACAAGCTTCACAGGCGAACCCCAAACACATGGGTACAGGACCGCTGACTAGGAGCTGGTCTGTTCCACCCCAAACCACGATATATCGAATATCACACTTAAGTAACAAGACTGGCTACCACGATGCCAATCCATCACACATTGTAACCTTACTCAAAAGTTTATCCGAGGAAGGGTAAAACACAACAAGTGGAAGGGCACACCACACGACCTCCACTACAACACCTAACAAGACCGGTACATAATGTACCACCACAAAGCACTACCCACACAGGGTATAGGTACCTACTACCACGAGATACCACCATAGAAACCACAACTAAACTAGTGCCATCACAAGGCACTCTACTTCAAACAAAACCTTGACTCAATTGTGCCAACGACAAGACACACCACAAGAGTCAAACCACAACCAGTGAGTCTCCGCTCACCAGCCACAACTACAACCGTGCCAACACCAGGGCACACCTCCACAGGTAAAACTACAACCAACGAGTCACACACAAGCCACCACTATTGGCAAAGCACGAGTCGGAATGGAACAACGCCACCATACGGGAATGGACTACTGGTTCATGACGCCAGTATCCAACCCAGACAACACAACATGAGAACTTCCTCTCAGTCTCACAGTCACGGACGAATGGTCCAACTGTAGCTCCACAAGCACAAGCCAAGGAACAGTGGAGACCAACCAACACCACACCTATAGAGCACACACAACTGCAGGCCCATGCCTGGCACCTTTATGGACTCTGGCTTGAGCTCCCTAAAGTGAGCACTGGAAAACAAGACAAGCTTAGGACTAGTGTCAACTACTGGGTGTCGTACCCCCAATTACGAGCACGCTACAAGTGACGGCACACCCACAAACACAAGTCGCTGCCCTCTGTCGTCTTTCCCTCAGCCGACGTACACTCAAACACATGAGGTGAGGGTGTAAGTATAGACGACACAGACCTCGACGGTACACACATACCAGGACAAACCTCGCACAAGAAACACACGTGCTTGGCTCACACAGAACCTGGGGTACCTGACTACAGAGGTATTCCGGAATAGGCGATGGACCACCACACTCGGCTAACACACAAACCATGTCAATCACTTAACACCTCGGTGAAACTTACATCATAATACACTAAACATAATTGCCTCGTCACCGGTCACCATGTGACCTCCAAACCATCTCACACTAGTACACACTTGGATTACAACAACGCAACACAGCCTTGCCTATCATTGGTCACTCTGTGACCTAAATGGCAACACACACTACTTGGCACATAAATCATTGTAATATTCTTCAAAAGACAACAATAAACCAGGGCTAGGTCCACATATGACCTTCACTGCCCAATCACCTCGAAGTAACTATACAAGTTATATTACAATAATCATAACGTTGAGCCACTAGTCATGCACACACGTGTATGACACTCAAACTATGTGAACGCCACGTGTATTACACACTAATTGTGTGCACAACACGCCAACCACGTAAAAACATGCTCACTTCATTAGCACCACCCTTACTATGTAAACAACACGTAAAAAACACGCTTCATAAGTGCGACAAGTGCCAATGCACCACTAGCATAGCCATGCACAATATTTAAATGATAATTAGATAATTGTACCGTTAAAACAAACACCACAAGCCCACTCAGTTGTGGTCGTGACAGGGGACAGTGTCACCTTCTGATCGCGACGCCCCAATGTGTCGCGATGGCACACCTTAACGCGACGGGTCGGCCTGTCGCAACAAGCGATCGCGACCTTGTCACGATAGAAGGGTTGGCCACCTTCTGATTGCGACACCCCGACATGTCGCGATGGCAAACCTTAACGTGATGGGTCGTCCTGTCGTGACCTTGTCGCAACAGGGGGTTCCGTTGACGTCGTAGGCAGAAACACTAATCCGGACTGCTCACTTCTGATTACCGCCCCTCACTATACAAACCATGCATAATTCACATTTTTCATGCTTTAGTGTAAGCCCTAGCATGATATCTACAGTTTAAAAAGCGAAAAACACATCACACACACCACACACATGATCCATGCATCAAACAAGGTGGGATCTCCCTACCTCTGCGAAGAACACAAACTACCGGCATTTCCCCCCGCTCCGCACGACGTCCTCGCGGCGAGAACATGCCAAAAACTATGCCAAAACACTGAATCGCCCGAAAGTGCCCTGTAGCAGCCGCTCATGGCCGAGCAGAGCTTCCCCAGCTCTGTCTGGCCATACCTTCTTAAAAAAACACCTAGTGGTTGGGATTGCGACGTACCTCCCCGTCGCGTCCTTGTCGCGGCAGACTAGGGTGTCGCCTTCCCACTATTGATGTCAGCATGGCCGCCCAGTGTGCGACACGCGGTGTGCAAGCGAACGACAACCCAAAACAGCGGCAACGTGAACACGACCACTAGGGTCGTCACGACCTGAACACGACACACACCCCCGTCGCGTTCACAACCAGTGAACCAACGGGTGCTATGGGCCCAAACTGCCAGCCCACTAAGCCCCGAAAACCTGCAAGAACATCTGAAACACACACTAATAGGCCACACACTGGCCACCAAACCCTCTAAAAAAGGATCCACAGAGATCCGAAAAATGCGCGACATTACATTCTTCCCATTATCACTTTAAAAGGTTTGTGTTGCCATGGTCTCCAACTTTAGATTTAGTTCTCAAGAACCTTATAAAATGTTAAGTTATCAACCCAAATAACATAGAGCCAAGTGTATATAATAATGGGAGATTTAATTAAATACGATACTAACTGATTCAGCCCGTTTCAAGTCTCACAGATTATATATATAATCTCTTTACCTAGAAAAAAAAATAATAAGAACGATTAATGTCGTTATTAAATCCGAGGAGTTTGCACCAAAATCAAGGTATGTGTAATCAACTTGAGTTAATTTCCCATCCCCATCTAATCAAATTATAAAGGTTGACTGTCACGCCCCGCCAATTTAGCAGCGGAATAAATCGGGGAGATGTAAACAATGTACATAGTAGTGTATAATGTACAAAGAGTCGTTTAATTAGAGCATCTAATGAACAATAATCAGAATAAACTCTTTATTTTATTGAAATTTCACTAAGACTATTACAACCACTAATTCCAAGCCAACACATAGGTCAATGACATCATACATGGAAAAGAAATCAATGCAGTAACTACTAGACTCATGGTACTAGGTGAACTCATGATTGACTCCAGGTCGCTCATCATTAGTCCTGTCCCCTGATGTGTGTAACGCATTGTCCGCTTACCTGAAACCATATGACACAAAGTAGGGTGACGATAACGCCCAGTAGGATTTATATCTCATGGTGCGGGCTTGCTTTACATGATTAAACATATGCAAGCGAGTCACTACAATGAAAGAGAAAACCAAGTCTAGTCAATGGAACAATAATTGAGTAGAATGGTTCAATAGCACATGAATTCAGTTCTTATCACAAGAAATCAAATCACGATAGAGATGCTAGGAAACAATATGTGACGGAACGCCTCGGCCAAGCCGTTAAACCAATAACGTACTTGATCCGAGTCCGCCTCCCGCGAACGGGCCGAAGCCTCGCAAGGGATACCAAACCACAGTCCGTGTAAACACAAAGAAACACACCACATTTTTATATATTCACAAGTTACATAGCCATATTTCCACAAAACTGAAAGAAGTACAAGAGCCTGGGGCATACCCCGAGGTACAACTGAAGAAAATAAACAACTAACTACACTACACTGCTGGAGCTGCTACTACACAGCTGGAGGTACCGACCCTGTACACTACGGCGCGGCTCTGAACTGGACGACGGTCGTGAAACGTCCTCCTCGCTCTCACCTGTGGGGGTAGGGGTGAGCCTCGCTAGTCACTGGCTCAGTAGGGAACTCCCCCAAAAACGAGCAAACCAAAAACCACAGGTACAAAAGCAATAAACAGTACCAACAATTTATAGAATAGCTAAGCAGGATATAAAAGCTGTAAAAGTACTCACCGTCTGCCGACTACGAGATCAACTGTAATAATTAAACGACAAACCAGTACAGGTGTACAAGCTACAGTAGAGATAGCCAAACACGAGCCACGTGAACTGGTTCGCGACACCAGAAACTGACTCGGACAAGCTAACACAGGTCTACCTCTTAGTCTCGCGGCCACAGACGAAAGGTCCAGCTGCCGCTCTACGTGAAAAGGTCAAGCAACTGTGGAGACCAACCAAACACCACCACCTGCGGACCACACGGTCACAGGCCCATGCCTGGCACCTCTAGAGATCCTGGCCCGGAACTCTCTAGAGTGAGGCACTGGAAAAGGACTAGCTGGGGTCCAGTACGTCTACTGGTGTCCGTACCCCCAACTACGAGCGCGCTACAAGTGACTAAAGACAAACACAAGTGTCACTGTCCCACTGTCGTCTTTCCCTCAGCCGGACGTACAACTCAAACACAGGAGTGAGGGTGTCCAGGTCAGACGACACAGACCTCGACGGTACAACACAAGTACCGGGACAAAGCCCCGAGCTAACAACCAGGCTCACAAAGAACCTGGGGCACCCAACTGGAGAGGTAACCACGGTAGGCGTCGTACTACTCGCCATGTACACAAAACCACGTGCACGTCACACACAAACCACGTGAAACCTCAAGTAACAACGGTCCACCACACGTGAACCCAACTGGCCTCGCGTGAACAACACGCAACCTCGAAAGTGAGTAACTAACTGCATACCTTGTATGCTAAACATAGAAACCACGTGCACTCAGTGCATCTCAGGTGCCAACGCACCACACTTTATCGATAAATACCATAATTAGTCATTTCTGCTTATATACAAGTCGGCGGCAACATCGACTGCCGCTTACAGGAAGTCGACGGCAAGGGATATGGCCGTCTATATCCCGGCTGATGAGCTTGGCGACAAAGGATGTTGACGCCAAGTTCTTCAGCCTCTATCCCTGCAGAAATCCTAAACCGATTCTACAGATTTTACAACTGTTAAAACAACGGAAAAACATATAGAATTGGTTCTTCTAACATCTATGCACTATAATTAAACTATAACAACATGCTTTACCACCTGAATTCGTCAAACCACACATTATCCCCCGCATGGATACCATGACCTGAAATCACCATTTTCATGCAGATTCATGTTATCTACTTTCATTATCATGACCTATAGGAATTACAAGGGTCATTCCCTACCTCAGAACATTCTTAAACCTCCCGAAATCTCCCGATTCACACCGAACCCTCCGCGAGCTCCCACGGGAATTGCACCACGCCATGGCGTTTCCTCGCGCAATTCGGCAACGCCACAAGTCCCACGATCCTCCAACCACTCTCCTGTACCTATTGAAAGCTTTAGGGATACGGGGGCATGAAACTGGGGCAAGGGGAAGAGAGAACCAGGTCGAAAACCTGCTCTCGGATGACCCTATAACCTACAGAATTCACAGGTTGGCGTCAACCCCTCTGTCGCCTAGGGCAACCGCCACCATCAATGTCCACATCTTGTGCCACCAAGTTCATGCAGTCAACGACACCTTACCTTGACGCCAACAAGTCAACGACCACCCCTGGCCGCCAACTCCTTCTCAACTGCAGCAGGTCCTATTCCATTTCAGGACCAAACCTGCTCCTCACCTGAACAAACCACACATCCAAACCACACATTCCACACAACCAACTCACACTGGCCTCACAACGGCCGCCACAACCACAATACACATGATCTGCATGGATCCGAAAAGCACGCGACGTTACATTACTATCATCTAAAAAGAAAATTTCGACCTCGAAATTCATAACACAACTCAAAGTTAAACAACTTAATCATACACACCTTTACAAGCACTATCATCTAAAAAGAAATACAAAAGCTTATTCAAACAGATAGGGATACCCTTTAGCCATTTCCTCGGCTAACTCTCAGGTATCCTCACCACCTAGCCTATTTTCCCATCTCACTTTAACTAGCTCAATTTCTTTATTTCTCAGCTTTTTATCTTTCCATCAGTGATCTGCACCGGATATTCTGGCATTGTCATATCCAGCCTCAGGTCACCATCTTATATCTGATTATTTGAGCTGGATCTTCAATGCACTTTCTCAACATAGAGACATGAAATATATCATGAACATCTGCAAAATCCGCTGGCAAATCCATCCTCTAAGCTGTTTCCCCAATCCTTTCTAGCACTTGAAAGGGTCCCACATACCTTGGACTCAATTTTCCAGTCTTTCCAAACCTCATAATACCTTTACTCGGGGAAACTCTCAGGAAAACAAAATCTCCCACTTCAAACTGAAGTGGTCTCCTCCGGATATCTGCAAAACTCTTTTGCCTGCTTTGAGCTACTTGCAATTTCTCTTTAATAAGCTTTACCACCTCTGTGGTTTGCTGAATTAATTCAGGACCCATAAATTGCCTTTCTCCCACTTCATGCCAATTCAATGGGGTTCTACATGGCCTTCCATATAAAGCTTCATACGGTGCCATCCCAAGACTGGTATGATAACTATTATTATAGGCAAACTCAACCAATCCCAAATGATGCTCCCAGCTACCTCCCCAAACTAAACAACAAGCTCGCAACATATCTTTAATCGTCTGGATAGTCCTCTCTGTCTAACCATCTGTCTGGGGATGATAAGCGGAGCTATATCTCAGCTCAGTACCAATTACTTTCTACAGACTTCTCCAAAAACCATAAGTAAATCTTGGATCTCTATCAGACACAATAGTCTTCGGAATACCATGCAGTGGAACAATTCTTTCAACATAAATATTTGCTAATCTGTCCACTGTCCAAGACATACTTACTGCCACTAATCTGCACACTTTAGTCAATCTATCAACAAATACCCATATTCCATTATGCCCGGAACTCGATCTTGGTAAACCTACCACAAAGTCCATAGCAATATCATCCCACTTCCACTGTGGAATGGGTAACGGTTGCAATAAACCTCCAGGCTTTTGATGCTCTGCTTTAATCTGCTGACAGATAGCACATCTTGCAACAAACTCTGCTATTTCTTTCTTCATATGAGGCCACCAGAAATGCTTTCTCAAATCATGGTACATTTTAGTACTACTCGGATGGATAGTGTACCTAGATTTATGAGCCTCTTCCAACACTCGCTGCTTCACCTCTCTTTCAGCTGGAACAAAGAACCTGCCCCTGAGCCTGACCACACAATTATCATCAATGGTAACTCCTTCCATTTTCACAATTTCAGCTAAATTTACATCTGCTCTTTGAGCCTCAATAATCTGCCAATACAAAGACGGCTCTACAGCACTAGCAGCTAGTACTGCCTGTCGCTGACTATTGGGCACATATAAGGAGTTCTCCACTACCTCTTCATACAACTTCCATTCTTTAATCATCATCAAACTTACATATGCCTTTCTGCTCAAGGCATCAGCTACAACATTGGCCTTACCCGGATTGTAAGCCAAACTGAAATCATAATCCTTTAAATATTCAATCCATCTGCGCTGTCGAAGGTTCAAATCTTTCTGCGAGAAGATATACTTCAAGCTTTTATGATCTGTAAAGATCTCAAATCTCTCGCCATACAGATAATGCCACCACATTTTCAAAACAAATACAACTGCTGCCAATTCCATATTATGAGTGGGGTAATTCTCTTCTGCCGGCTTCAATTGTCTGGACGCATAAGCTATCACCTTGCCATGCTGCATAAGCGCTGCTCCAAGTCCTCTCCTTGAAGCATCAGTATACAACACAAAACCACCACTCCCTGCCGACAATGTCAATATAGGTGCTGATGTAAGTCTCTTCTTCAATTCCATAAAACTTTTCTGGCATTCACCGGACCACACAAATGGCACCCCTTTCCTGGTCAATTTAGTCATAGGTGCTGCAATCTTAGAAAAATCTTGAATAAAGAGCCTATAATAACCTGCCAATCCCAGAAAACTTCTAATTTCGATTATTATCTTAGGCACTCTCCATCTCATCATTGCTTCCACTTTACTCGGGTCCACTGCTATTCCTTTAGCTGAGATAACATGGCCCAGAAACTGAATTTCTTTCAACCAAAATTCACACTTATTGAATTTAGCAAACAACTGGTTATCCCTTAACAACTGCAGAGTAAACCTCAAATGAGCTGCATGCTCCTCTTCAGATGCTGAATAAATTAGAATATCATCAATAAAGACCACAATGAATTGGTCTAAATATGGATGAAAAATTCTATTCATCAGATCCATAAAACCTGCAGGAGCATTGGTCAACCCAAATGGCATAACCACAAACTCGAAGTGACCATATCTGGTTCTAAAAGCTCTCTTATCTATATCCTCCTCTTTGATTCTCAACTGATGGTACCCGGACCTCAAATCAATTTTAGAAAATACCTTTGCTGATTGCAACTGATCAAACAGATCATCTATCCTCGGCAATGGGTACTTATTCTTAATGGTCACATCATTTAACTTTCTATAATCAATACACATCCGAAAACTTCCATCTTTCTTTTTCACAAATAATACTGGCGCTCCCCATAGGGAATGACTCGGTCTAATAAACCCTTTCTGTAATAATTCTTCTAACTGCTTTTTCAATTCTTTAAGTTCTGCTGGTGCCTTCCGATATGGAGCTTTAGAAATCGGCATGGTACCTGGCAGCAACTCAATGGTAATGTCCACCTCTCTATGTGGAGCTAAACTAGGCAAATCCTCAGGAAAAACATCAGCAAATTCCCTAACCACGGGAACTGCTTCCACTGGCTGACTAGTTTCTACCAGACTTACCGAGGCTAAATAAGCCACACATCCAGCATTTATCAACTTTCTAGCTTTAATTGCAGAAATTAGAAACTTAGAGGTATAAAAAGGCATACCTTGATATCCAAATGCTGCACCATTAGGATGACAAAACCTGATCCTTTTCTTTCTGCAATATAACATCGCTTCATAAGCCTCAAGCCAATCCATACCCAAAATAATATCATAATCTGACAACTGCAGGGCATATAACCGACCCGACATCTCGTTCCCTTCAATCATAACAGGAGCTTCATCTATATAGCTTGAAGTGAGTAGGAACTCACCCGAAGGAACCTCCACTACTAACTCACAAGACTTCTCCTCTAAAGGATGAGCTATACAATCAAGAAATTCTTCGGAAATGAAAGAATGAGAGGCACCCGAATCAAATAAGACTCTTGCTGAATAATTGTAAAGAGGTAAAGTACCTTCTATCATGTCCGATGCCTCCGCCTGGGCTCGGGTGATAGCCATAACCCGGCCTCTTCCCCACTGCTGCGGTGCTCCTCTGCCACGACCTGCCTGTGGCTTCTGAAACTGCTGAGGCTGCTGCTACTGCTGCACACCTCTTCCATACCCATATTCTCTCGGATAGGGGCAATTGCGGATCAAATGCCGCGGCTGATTACAATTATAACACCGATACCCTGGTGGAGTAATAGGCTTCCTGGCAGTACTCTGCTGCGACTCCTCCACCTCAGGCCTACCTCGGCCCTGCTGAAACTGCTGACGACCTCCCCATCCTCTTCCTTTGCCTTTAAATGCTTGCTTTAATTTCTGACCCCATTTACCAAAGCCTGATGAAGAAGGTCCTGCTGGTGCCTTACCATTGCTTGCACCCACTGACTGCTGCGGTAGCCGAAAACTACCTGAGTCTGACTCGCCCACCTGACGAGTTCGAATAGACCTCTCCAATGTAGTTGCTCTCTGGGCTGCTTCTTCCACTGTTTTGCACATGAAAGGTACTATTGCATCCTGCAACTCCACTCTCAAACCTTTAATAAAATACTCAACCATCATATTATTATCTGAAACTACATAAGGTGCATAACGGCTAAGTGCCATAAACCTCATCTGGTACTTTAAAACTGAAGAGTTACCTTGCTGGAGCATCCGAAACTGCTCTCTTTTCACCTGCTGTACTTGAATGAGAAAGAATGTATCGTTAAATACATCGAGAAATTTTGACCAAGTGATAGCCTCTTCTGTCCTGCCTGCAAAGGTGGTCTGCATATTCAGTCTCCACCATTCCAAAGCAAAACCTCTCAACTGATAAGCAGCTAACACAAATTTATCTGCTGCCGGACACCTCATAGTTGCAAAAACTCTTTCAATCTCATGAACCCAGTGCTCCGCTGTATCTGGATTCGGCCCTCCTGAATAAGTAGGTGGCTGCAATCTCAGAAACTTTTCAACCTGCATCACTGGTTCCTCTACTAATAACACCGATGGTGGTGGCACAGGTGCTACAAAAGGCACCTCTACTCTTGGCGGAACTGGAGCTACAGGTACAGTCTCTCCATCCCCAGGTGGCACTGCAACCGGTGGTACCGACGCCTGCTGATCCATCCTCGCCAGAATATCCGTAAGGCTTTCCCAAATCCTCTCAATCATAGGCTGAGTACTTTCCTCTGGATCATCCCTTCCACCACCCCAATCTCTTCTATCAGCCATTCCAGAAATTTCTACATAAACAACACACAAAGCAAAAATCAAAACAATAAATTATCAGAAACCAGGGTCCCTACCAGCAGTGTACAAAGACCGAAATAAGGCTATGTATCTTTCTAGTTCCCTTATATTAACATAGACCTTGCTATGATACCAACTGTGACGGAATGCCTCGGCCAAGCCCGTTAAACCAATAACGTACTTGATCCGAGTCTGCCTCCCGCGAACGGACCGAAGCCTCGCAAGGGATACCAAACCACAGTCCGTGTAAACGCAAAGAAACACACCACATTTTATATATATTTCACAAGTTACATAGCCATATTTCCACAAAACTTAAAGGAAGTACAAGAGCCTGGGGCATACCCCAAGGTACAACTGAAGAAAATAAACAACTAACTACACTACACTACACTACACTACTGGAGCTGCTACTACACAGCTGGAGGTACATACCCTGTACCGCTACGGCGCGGCCTTGAACTGAACGACGGTCGTGAAATGTCCTCCTCGCTCTCACCTGTAGGGGTAGGGGTGAGCCTCGCTAGTCACTGGCGCAGTTGGAAACTCCCCCAAAACCGAGCAAACCAAAAACCACAGGTACAAAAGCAATAAACAGTACCAACAATTTATAGAACAACTAAGCAGGATATAAAAGCTGTAAAAGTACTCACCGTCTGCCGACTACAAGAAACAACTGTAATAATTAAACGGCAAACCAGTACAGGTGTACAAGCTAAAGTAGAGACAGCCAAACACGAGCCACGTGAACTGGTTCGCGACACCAGAAACTGACTCAGACAAGCTAACACAGATATACCTCTCAGTCTCGCAGCCACAGATGAAAGGTCCAGCTGCCGCTCCACGTGAAAAGGTTCAAGCAACTGTGGAGACCAACCAAACACCACCACATGCGGACCACACGATCACAGGCCCATGCCTGGCACCTCTACAGATCCTGGCCAGGAACTCTCTAGAGTGAGGCACTGGAAAGGACTAGCTGGGGTCCAATACGTCTACTGGTGTCTGTACCCCCAATTACGAGCGCGCTACAAGTGACTAAAGACAAACACAAGTGTCACTGTCCCACTGTCGTCTTTCCCTCAGCCAGACGTGCGACTCAAACACAGGAGTGAGGGTGTCCAGGTTAGACGACACAGACCTCGACGGTACAACACAAGTACTGGAACAAAGCCCCGAGCTAATAGCCTAACTCACAAAGAACCTGGGGCACCCAACTGGAGAGGTAATCACGGTAGGCGTCGTACTACTCGCCATGTACATAAAACCACGTGCACATTACACATAAACCACGTGAAACCTCACGTAAACCTCAAGTAACAATAGTCCACCACACGTGAACCCAACTGGCCTCACGTGAACAACACGCAACCTCGAAAGTGAGTAACTAACTGCATACCCTGTATGCTAAACACAGAAACCACATGCACTCAGTGTACCTTAGATGCCAACGCACCACCCTTTATCGATAAATACCATAATTAGTCATTTCTGCTTATATACAAGTCGGCGGCAACATCGACTGCCGCTTACAGGAAGTCGACGGCAAGGGATATGGCCGACTATATCCCGGCTGATGAGCTTGGCGACAAACGATGTTGACGCCAAGTTCTTCAGCCTCTATCCCTGCAGAAATCCTAAACCGATTCTACAGGTTTTACAACTGTTAAAACAATGGAAAAACATACAGAATTGGTTCTTCTAACATCCATGCACTATAATTAAACTATAACAACATGCTTTACCACCTGAATTCGTCAAACCACCCATTATCCCCCGCATGGATGCCATGACCCGAAATCACCATTTTCATGCAGATTCATGTTATCTAATTTCATTATCATGACCTATAGGAATTACAAGGGTCATTCCCTACCTCAGAACATGCTTAAACCTCCCGAAATCTCCCGGTTCACACCGAACCCTCCGCGAGCTCCCACGGGAATTGCACCACACCATGGCATTTCCTCGCGCAATTCGGCAACGCCACAAGTCCCACGATCCTCCAACCACTCTCCTGTACCTATTGGAAGCTTTAGGGATACGGGGGCATGAAGCTGGGGCAAGGGGAAGAGAGAAGCAGGTGGAAAACCTGCTCTCGGGTGACCCTATAACCTGCAGAATTCACAGGTTGGCGTCAACCCTCTGCCGCCTAGGGCAACCGCCACCATCAATGTCCACATCTTGTGCCACCAAGTTCATGCAGTCAACGGCACCTTACTTGGACGCCAACAAGTCAACGACCACCCCTGGCCGCCAACTCCTTCTCAACTGCAGCAGGTCCTATTCCATTTCAGGACCAAACCTGCTCCTCACCTGAACAAACCACACATCCAAACCACACATTCCACACAACCAACTCACACTGGCCTCACAACGGCTGCCACAACCACAACACACATGATCCGCATGGATCCAAAAAGCACACGACGTTACACAATAGGAAGTAGCATTAATGTCAAGCAATAGCAAGTAACATGTATAGCTTGGAGAGAAAGTGTACTTGGCCATATAGAGAGTAAATTTCACTTTGATTGATTTTCATCAATCGAAATGGTATAGCACTTTAATTAACTTTCATCAATCAAAATAGTATAGCACTTTGGTTACCTGTAGATAGCCGAGAGAGAGTATAGCACTTTGTTGTCAACAGACAACGAGAGAATGTAGCACTTTTGATTGTCTTTGATTAATCTAGATAGTATGGAACTTGGATGTAATGCCGAACATCCTGATCATTAAACTCCCGCAGGCAAATGGCACTTTTCGGGCGCTCCTCCCAGGACCAGATCGGGCCCCTCATAATATTGCTTGGCATTAGTTATGTTTGTTATCTTAGACAATCAGTCAAATGGCAAAATAGAGAGTACCAAGAAATAGATGAGAGTACTAGATGAATAGACGAGATAGTAGAGAGAGTGTGGATAGATGAGAGAGTATAGTATAGTTGAGAACTATAGGTCATTGCACATAAAATGTCGGATTAAATGGGCGATAGTAACAGTTGCACAACATGCGCAATTGATGCTGGCAGTTAGGTGGAATTCACTACCCTTCCACTAGCCATGTTATGCATAGGTCTAGAGGTCCAGCGTGATTCAAGTTAAGAGAGAACTTCTAAAGCCGTTTAGATCATATTGATCCCTAAGGGTGTTATGGGCATTAGGGTACAACCAGCTCGGTCTCCATGAGGGAATCCATAGAGTACGGAGTCTTAGGAGGTCTTAACAAAAGGTCCCTTGTCTACCAGAATGGAATGACTGATAGAGAGCTTCCAACTTGTCAAGAGAGTAGTGTGTAGAGGAAATGAGTTGCTCGACATTCTAGAGGAATTCTAGAACAGTGGAGCGGCGACATTTTTCTATGTTTCCGTGTTGACATTTGAACTGCGTCCAGTCTAAGCGACGCAATTCCAGCGCCTGGCATCACGTCGACCTTGGCCGACGTGATTCAACAATAGGCGTCCATGAGACCCGACGTGATTCTCGCGTTGACCAGTCAACGACCCGTGTGAGACTGTGCACCGCATGGGAGTCTGTGCCTGTCTGAACCATGGCGGGATCCCCTGACGCAATTCAGGTAGTTTTCCTGCCTATTACCATATTTAATGATTTTCCATGAACGCGTCAGGGATTCACCTCAAATGGCGGCCATTTAGGCTGACGCGATTTACCTTCTTCACAGTTTCACCTGTTTTAACTATGCACTGCGTTATGAAGTGTGTCCACTGTGTAGGATGCATATTTCTAGGGTTACCAGAGGACTGTTTAACATGGTATTAAGTGCATGATTTTTATATCGTGGTTCTAATCATCTCATGAGGTCTGTTTAATGGATTAAAAGAAATTATCCAATTTAAAAGCTAGAATTACACGAATGTCATTCTAATTGCTCCCTTAATGACGTGACCATTCATGTAACTTGTGATTCACTCTTCTTACTGTTCTAACTTATTAAAATGATAATTGTTATCTTAAAATCTTGGAAACAACGTTTAGTTAAAGTGCATAGTTTCATCTCATGTTATTATGTTAAGTGCTTTCCGCAAACTTGGAACCGATGGATTGTGGATTGAGATACGTACATCACTACACACTTGCACATCTAGGCAGCCCTTTCTTGGGGATTTGGAAGCTATCTATCGGTCATTCCGTATCGGTAGACTAGTGACCTTTTCTCTAAGACCTCCGTATATCTCCGTACTCTGTGGATTCCCTCATGGAGGCCGAGTTGGTTGTACCATTGAAGTTCCCTGGAGATAGCGTGCACTTCCTCTCTTCTCTTGTTCTCGTGAGTGTGATTTGTAATCTGGACTTAAGCCATTAATATAAAGAGTGAACTAAAGTATAAATTGCACTGTTATGCTGCCGAAATTATCTGTTGACTATGGCATCATGAAATCATGTTCACATTTACTTATTACTTGTTCTCATCATCATCATGAACATGACATTACACATGCTTACATCTTGAAACTCTCATTGGCCATTAATGACTGTAGGTATCTACATTTAAAAAAAGTGAGATGCTGACCGGGCATGGAGAGTGTCCAAGGGCTCCAGTCTAGCCCCAATGACAGAGAGTCATAAATATGCTATTAACCATGGGGTATAACGATTACTGGCGTTGCATCTGCGCTGGGAGTACTTGCGTGTTGAATGCTAGATACAATAACCACATACACGTGTCCTAGTGTGCATTTCAAGGTGGATCATTCTTTGGTGTACATTAGTGTCTTTGTGCTTGATTAGTGTTACATGATCGTGCTCGTGCTCGTGCTTCCTTGCTTGTATGATATGGCCATCCTTCAATTATTGCAATTTAAAGTGATCTTGTGTGCTTGTTACATGCCACATTATTGATAATGTCTTACTCATTATATCATTATAGATCTTGTTCTATCCTGATCACTCTATCTAGCTTGTTCATGTATCACGTTTTAATGAGTTTTATTCGTACTTGCATATCTTGACAATCGTGCTTACCTAGTTCTAAATTGTTAATCACTTATATCATTGCCCGCACATTGAGATATGAGTCCTACTGGGCTAGTTTGCTCATTCCCTACTTTTAACCATTCTAGGTGACTATGAAATTCAAGAGGAGGAGCAAGCCGAGGATGAGAATGCGTCCGAGTGATGAGCGTTCCAACAATGTGTCTAGCTATAGTTAGTTTGCTTTGAGTGTTAGAATAATGTAGTAGGAATTAAGGAATAAATATACTTTTCCTTTTATTGAGTCTTAGTCCTGTTATACAAGGTCTAAGAGTTGTATTAGTGCACTTTAATACAATGAGATAAGATTTGAATACAATTTCCATTGAGTTCAATATTTCGGCGCGATGATGATGTTGTATTGTTATACATTTAGTGCGTGCTAGCTAGAGGCTTATTTGCTGACTGTTCACATCTCGAAATATCGACTCGAATTATCCGAATTAATATCCACTACGTAATTCTCGGGATGTGATAGGAAGGCCACATTGGCTCATCCACCCAATGTAGCTGAACTAGAATGGGCTGGATTCCTGGAAACATTCCGGGGAAAGTATTTCTCTGAAAGAGTTAAGGAAAGATGGCGGCGGAGTTTGCCGCACTAAAACAAAAGAGCATGTATGTGGCTGAGTATGAAGCTCAGTTCGCTCACCTGCAAGTGTATGCCCCATATTTGGTGGGCACAGAAAGATTGAAGGCTAACAGGTTCATGGACGGGCTCAGGGCCATGTTCATCGAAAAGCTTAGACCGCACAACATTCAAACCTACACTGAGATGGTCCAAAGAGCCCAGCTAGTAGAAGACACCATGACCAAAGTGGAAGGCATAAGGGGGAAAGACATCTCAAAGCCGACCTTTATAAAAAGGGGAGCAGTCGATACAATTGGAACTTTCCCCAACAACAACAACAATTACTACTACAACAACAACAAAAGGCCAACCACTGGAAAAGACTATGGTATGGAGAAAAAGATCAAAGTTGAAGAAACATCGATTCTGGAATATTGCAAATTTTACGATAAAGCTGGGCACCAAGCAGATAAGTGCTGGAAGAAGGCCAGGGCTTGCCTGCGATGTGGGAGTCATGAACATCGTATACTGAACTGTCCCATGCTAAAAGACCAAGCTGGAAGGAACCAAGGAGTGTTAAAGCGTCAAGGACGTGTGAATGCAATAACAGAGGCGGAGCTCCTGGAAGGAGGTATGATTGTTAAACCCCTAGACTGATCTCAAGATGCTTTTCTTATTAGTACATTTCTAAGTGGGGGAGATGATCAAGGAGAAATTGGAAAGGGATAATCTAGTAGTTATACCATAGTTCATCTGGTGGATTAAGATGGAGTTATAACAACCGTGGAAGAAAACAAGAGTGGAAGGAACCAAATGAATAATACGGGTGGCTATAGGTGTAGATGATGAACTAGCATCCATGAGCTAGAATGTCGGAACAAGTTAGAGGAATTAAACTTGAAACGAGCTTAAGGACCACAATTATTAAGAGCCAATTAATGATCTATGAATTTGGAGATCAAATTCTCTTAAGTGGGGGAGGGTGTAGCACCCCAGAAATTTTAGTGATTTAAAAATTTTAAATAAATGGAAAATAGATAGATTCTGTATTATCGGAATGGTAGAACATATGTACCACTATCGTACGTGCAAGAACACATCGGAAAATTACGTAAAAATTATAAATCAACCACAAACATTATCCTCAAGTGTTCCACGAGGAAACTCATGCAATGAAAAATCCGATTGGCCAAGTGTACGTCACAATGTGACTAATTATCCAAATTAGGAAACTAAGTCGGAAAACCATTAACATAGAAATATAACATGATCATAAATTAAATAAGCATGTTGGAGAAACTTCCAACATCATGCATTGATGACCCATTATCTGAATTGGGCCAATCGATCACTTTTGGCCCAAGAATAAAATAGAGCAAGAAAAATACCCAGAAATTTGTAACCTTAATTGAGCTGAAAGTATAAGGAGGTAATATGGCAAATCCCAAGGCAATTAAGCTTTCTTGACAACCCACTTTCATGGCTAACCATGGTGGGAGGTTTCTTAAAGCCTTACACACACTATTGGGGTGAGAAATCACCAAAATATGGAAGTTGGAAAGCCAAAATCGCACCTTGCCTTTCCTTCACCCAATGGGACTTCTAAAACACACTTGATGCATATATACATGCCATGAAATCCTAGGGGACAAAAATACACATTGTTGGGGTCGTGGGAGGCTGTTCTTGAGCACTGAACGGAGGAGAAAACCGCTCCAACTCAGAGCATCTTCTCTGCTGCGTTCTGCAACAACCTGTGCAGAAAGCCCTTCTTACAGTGGACCAAAGGTAAGCCAAACCCTAACCAAACCTTTCAAGGCTTATACCCCTGGAAAGAGGGTCGAGTCTAGTTCCTAAGCCCACTGGTTTGCCAATTTGTCATCCAGTAGATCAAGGGTATTAAGTGTTCTCCAACAAGTGGTCTGAACGACGACTGTCTGGAGAATGAGACTTTTTCAACCCAAAAGGTAGGTGATCTAGGGCCAAATCTAAATAAATCTTATACCAATGTGTAGAGCTTCAAGTCTACTTTCATGTCCAATGATTTCATCGATTTTCATTGAGTACGTCTTGTGTTATAAGCATTTTGCCAAAGTCGCGCTTGTTAACAGCTTTTCACGTTCATGTCGATTTCTCAAGCATCTCATGGTCAATTTTAATGTATACAAAACCATAGTTCTCTTCTATTCCATGTTCCCAACATGTTTTATGTTGACACTTTTGTCCCAAGAGCCCTAGATTAGAAGTTATAAGCGTTGCATGAATCGAGTGCCTGTTTTCTGTGTTTTCGGGCAAGAACCCAAAACGCGACGTGACCAGGCGCTGCGTTTTGGCCTGCAAGAACGCGACGCACTAGTCCGAAGAGTTCATGTGAATCGCAACCATCCCTACATCATGATTTTGAGTGCACCTGTATGGCTCTGGTGCCTCAAACTGTGCGTTGCATGGTTTTTAGCACCTTCATGAAATGCAACGTGGACCCCCGTCATGATTCAGCCGTTTTTCCCACTCAAGATTTTCGTGCCATTTTTATATTATTATTTTGATTGCATTTCATGAACGTGATGGGGTTTACCGTCACGATTCAAGCATAAAGGTGACGACAGAGGCCGTCGCGATTTGAGTTTTCACAGGTTAGGCATGTTCTAACTATACACTACATTGTGAAAAGCATCGTCTGTGTCCGACACGGATTTCAAGACCTACCCGATACCTGTTTTACATGGTATAGAGTTCATAGTTTGCATGTCTTGGTTCTAGTCATTACATGAGATCTGTTTAATGGCTTAAAAGCAGTCAACCCATTAAAAAGCTATAACTACATGGATGTTATTCTAATTACTCATTAATGATGTGACCATTCATGCAATTAGTGATTTGCTCTTCTCACTGTTCTATCTTGCTATAATGATAATTGTTATCTTCAAATATTGCAAACCATATTTAGTTAATTGCATAGTTCATCTCATGCTATCATGTTAATTGTTTTTCACAACTTTGAAACCAATGGATTGTGGATTGAGACACATGTTCACTACACACTTGCACATTTAGGCAGCCTTTTCTTGGGAGATTGGAAACTCACGGCCGGTCATTCCATATCGGCAGTTTATTGACCTTTCTCTTAAGACCTCCGTAATTCTCCGTACTCTGTGGATTCCCTCATGGAAACCGAGTTGGTTGTACCATTAAAGTTTCCTGGAGATAGCGTGCACATCCTCTCTTCTCTAGTTCTCGTGAGTTTGATTTATAATCTAGACATAAGCCTTTAATTTAAAGAGTGAACTAAAGTATAAATTGCGTCATTATGCTATTGAAATTATCTCTTGACTATTATATTATGAAATCATGTTCACATTACTTACTACTTGTTCTCATCATCATCATGAACATGACAATACACTTGCTAACATCTCGAAACTCTTATTGGCCATTAATGACTGTGGGTATCTACATTTAAAATATAGTGAGATGCTAATCGGGCACGGAGAGTGTCCAAGGGCTCCAGTCTAGCCCCAATGACGGAGAGTCATAAATATACTGTTAACCATGAGGTATAATGATTACAGGCGTTGCATCTACACTGGGAGTCGTGCATGTTGAATGATAGATACAATAACCACATACACGTGTTCTCGTGTGCATTTCAAGGTGGATCTTTCCTTGGTGTACATTAGTGTCTTCGTACCTAATTAGTGTTGCAAGATCGTGCTCGTGCGTGCTTGCTTGCTTGCGTGATATGGCCATCCTATATTTATTGCAATTTAAGTGATATCTTGCGTGCTTGTTACATGCCTCACTATTGATAATATCTTGCTCGTTATATGAATCTAGATCTTGCTCTATCATGATCACTCTATCTAGCTTGTTCATGTATCATGTTTTAATGAGTTTTGTTCGTACATGCATATCATGACAATCGTGCTTACCTAGTTCTAAAATACTAATCACTTATATCATTGCCCGCACATTAGGATATAAATCATACAGAGCTAGTTTGTTCATTCACTACTTTTAACCATTCTAGGTGACTATGAAATTCGAGAAGAGGAGCAAGTCGAGGATGGGAATGTGTCCGAGTGATGAGCGTTCCAACTATATGTCTAGCTATAGTTCATATTTTGAGTGTTAGATTCATGTAGTAGGAAGTGAGGAATAAATGTACTTTTCCATTTATTGAGTCTTAGTCCTGTACTAGTTTCTTTGAAAACAAATGAGATGATATTTGAATACAATTTCCGTTGAGTTCAATATTTGGGCCCTATTATGATGTGTGTTGTTATACATTTTGTGCGTGCTAGCTAGAGGCTTATTTGCCAACTGTTCACATCTCGGAATATCGACTCGAATTATCTAAATTAATATCCACTGTGTAATTCTCAAGACGGGACAGGTGGTACCTCTGCTCCAAATGGTGGTGCTAGAGGTGCCGACACTACCTCCTCATGCACTGGTGGTACTTCTACTAGTTGAACCGGTGGCTGCTGGTCTAGCCGTGTCTAAATCTGGGTAATGCTATCCTATAATCTCTTTATCATTTGATGTGTAGTCTCCTCTAGATCATCACCTCCACCTCCTCAATCACTCCTATCAGCCATTTATAAACCTGCACACACAACATTCCAAATCCACACAACAAATAAGCATAACATTACAAAAATAGGGCCAACTACCAGCAGTAGACTATAGTAAGAAACATACTATATACATTTCTACTTTCTTCATATTTACACAGGCCTTGCTTTGATACCAACTATGACGATCCTCACTGTTCAGTCCCGTTAACCCAATAACGTGCCTGACACGACTCCGCCTCCCGCGATCGAGCCGAAGCCTCTCAAGGGATATCAACCACACATGTCCATGAAAATGTAAAGGAACACGTTGAACACATATAAGATTCCATTTCTCACATATATTCACATGAAATGTACATATTCAATTCCATATCATAGTCATTAAACAAGTACAATAGCCAAGGACAAACCCCCAAGGCTCCACAAGTTGAAATATTACTCTGCTGCTAGTGAAGGCCCAACTCCACTATGATGCCGACCGGAACTAGAAGAGGGACGGGAACCCTATTGCTCTCCATCACCTAAAAGAAGAAGGGGTGAGCCTCACATGTCACTGGCTAAGTAAGGTAACTCACCCAAAGTCGATAAACACAATGTACAATAGTTATAACAAACAAAGTTGTAAAGCATTTAAATATATAACCATCTACTCATGATGCTACAGCTGCAAGTATGTAATTGGCAAACCACATACACGTGTATAAGCTACAGAAGGGCATGCCACACATGGGTCACAAGAACTGGTTCGCGACACCAGCCACATACTCGGACAAACAACACAAGTCCACCTCTCAGTCTCGCAGCCACGGACGAAAGGTCCAGCTGCCGCTCCACCTCAACAAGACAAGAACTGTAGAGACAACTAACACCACTCCTGCAGACTACACAGCTGCAGGCCCAAGCCTGACACCTTTAGGGACTTCGTCCAAGAACCCTAAAGTGAGGCACTGGAAACAGGACTAGCTAGGGACCAGTACATCTATTGGTGTCCATCCCCCAACCACGAGCGCGCTACACGTGACTGCACACCCACAAACATGTGTCGCTGCCCAATGTCGTCTTTCCCTCAGCCGGACATACAACTCAAACTCAAGAGTGAGGGTGTCTAGGAAGACGACTCAGACCTTGATGATACGCACTGTACTGGGACAAACCCCGAGCACCCAGTGCTGGGGACCCGACTAGAGAGGTATCCTCGCAAGGCATTATAACCCAACTTGCTATGCACACATTCCCACGCAAAACTTCTCATTAATAACCACGGTATAAGCCAACATGACCGATACATTCCCTACATTGCATGGCCAACACTGCCTGAGCAATGTAGGATGGAAACTGGGTAGACTGGCCATTGAACCCCAGAGCTCGGGAGGCCACATTTCAAAACGTGTCCGACACAGTGGACGTTTATTAACCTAAATCACGACGGGCAGGTCGCCTTACAGTCTAAATCGCGACGGGCCAGGTCATTGCGTTCACATGAATCGTGAAGACTGGTTCCATCTCCTTTCAAACCTCAGAAGCAAACCTTCACAACTCATTCCAGGAATCACACACAAGGGCTATATAGGGTGCTAAAGCAGGAAATAACAGTGCCAATGAAATCCTAAACTTGCTCTCTATCATGCTCATCCAGTTTCCATATCCAAAAACCATAAACTATAACCTACACAATCCACCCAAGGGAAAAAACAGGGTAGAATTCCCCTACCAACAAGTGAAATGCTAATCCGACACACCCGGGGATTCCTCGTGCTCTGAAGCCCTTCCTCGCGCTGGAATCATGCCAAACGAACGCCAAATAACCAGAAATCAGCCAAAATCCCACAGGAGAGCTCCCCCCAGCTGAACAGTGCAACTGCACAATTCGGCCTAGGGCAGAAGTTCAAAAACTACTGACTTTGAATCGCGATGTATCGGGTCATCGTGCCTAGAAATGTGACATACCCTACCGACGAGTTTGAACTCCGACATCCCAGCATGCACCACGCGGCGCCCATGCAGCGACGCCTACATAAAAGTGCTTTGAAATTGCGATGGACTTGGTGGTCTCGTTCATGCAGGAAACGCGACGTCTTGTTACGTCATGTTCTTAATGAACCGACAGAGGCTAGCCTCCCTTCTTGTCATACCACCCTATGAAAACACATGTAGACCTATGGGCAACACATTGGCCCTCAAACCCAGTAAACTACGATCCGAACGTACGGGTTATTACAGAATTTATTCGGTCGCAGGATTAGGCACCGAATTCTAGTGAGTCACATTTTGGTCTCTATTTTTGAGACTGAAATATTCGATCACAATTTAGTCACTAATTTACGACAAAGTATTCGCTCACTAACTAGGAGTATTAGTGGCTGAATCTTTTCAATCACTATTCGGCTTTAGATCAGAGATCGAATCATGCCCGAACATTTTAGTCTAAGATTCGGTCTCTAATGCCATTTTTTATTGTAGTGAATGAGAGAAGCATGCACAAGTGGAGAAAAGCCCTAAACATATCTACAACTAGGAGGAAAAGTGGAGTCCCTGCCTCAAAGAGGAGAAACAACCTACTGAGGCCTTCTCATGTGAGTGGTCACCTCCTCCTTACTCCAAGTCACCTACAACAAAGAGGGCTCACCTCCAAGCCAAGAATGCTATGAAATCCCCAGAGAAAGAAAGGGAAACTCGGGGGAGAAGAGGAAGAAGGAAGAGGAAGAGAGGGGGAAATAAGCTCGGCCCTTGGTTTTGAACTGACGCCTTAGAACCCATCAAGGTGCCATGACTCGTTAAACCTTAACATGTGTGCCTGACATGATGCACTGGCCACTAACATGTCCTCCCTCTCTGACGCCACTCCAAAAAGTTGGTCAATGCCTCGACATATGTGCTACCCAGAATGCGTCAAGCTGACAGGACGTGTCTCCAAAAGTACGTGCCTTGACACACGAGAAGACCATTGTAACCACAAATGACAAAAATGGCGCAACGGTTGGGAAATGGTAATGCGTAGGACCGAAGGGAACCGATAGAAACCTTAACGCATCAACCGTAGCCGACGCCTTACTAAAGCATTCGACCCGTGGGTCACGACAAGGAGGACAAGTTCAGAGGGTCAATTCGGTCCAAGAGGTATGAGTATTACATACGTACATATTGTCTCTATATGAATGAGACAAGATTTCTGGTGCGACCAAAAGAAAAAGAAGGTGATGGGGGAAGTGTTGCGGCTAGAATGCGATGACGACAATGTCATGTTCTCAGTCTAAGGACTGACAGCATGGTTGAGCCCTCAAATCATCCCTCAAAAACACAACCACTCCAAGATCTAGAAAAGGGGAGCATGGAAAACAACAAAACCATGTACTAGAAGCTTAAACCACCCTCATGTATCCACATGCATGGAAAGAAAGCTATCTACACTCAAGAACAAGGCTCTCATGCTTCATGAACCTCTCACCCAAACCCATAAGAATTACATGAAAGGACAACCAAACGCGATGGACAAGCATCCACAAGGTGAAGAGAGTCCTAATGCCATGGTAGAACTAGGAGGAAAGCTAGAGTCCCTATCTCAAATAGAAGAATCAACCTGTTGGGGTCTCCTCATATGCATGGCCACCTCGTCCTCTCTCCAAACTCCACGTCGAGGCCACCTACAAGCAAACGAGCCTCACCACCAACACTAAAACTCTACCAAGTCGGAGAAGAAGTCCACAAGTGGTGCAACTTAGAGAGAAGAGAGGAAGAGAGGGAGAGGGGAAGAAGATGATGGAAAGAGAGGGAGAGATCCATAGGCCTTGGCTATATAGCCGTTGGATCTTAGAACGTGATAGCCTAATTGTCACAAGCACAAGTGAACGCGACGGTCACCTCGTGGCGACCCCAAAAAGTTGGTCAAAGCTCCCAGATAGGCCTAACCCCTGCATGCTTGCTACTCTAAATGCGATAACTGGAAGGCCACCTTCACACTACATGTGTCATAACACATGGCATGACTGCTCTAATAGAAAATGAGAAAAACTGTTGAGCAAAATGTTTTGGAAAGATTTGTTGAGCAACTATCTTAAGAATTGTTGAACAAAAATATTTAGGAACATTGATGTGCAATTATCTTTTACAAATACTTGATCATTGTGCTTTTTCTATGACAAAATCTTTTAATATATCCTAAACAAATTTATTGAATTTTACCACACTTTATTTTGTATGAAAATTAATGTGTTTCGGTAAAGGCATACATGTATTATATGATACAACCTCTAGTGATATGTGTGTGTGTCAACTCATAGGACCTAAGTGTCAACATTGTCAAACATGATAAGAAAATTTTTCTAAGTCCACAGCATATATTGTATACTACTGTCTCTGACTCTTGGAAAGTCGAAGTAGGCTATCGATGTTGTGAACTGCTGGCTTCACTTCGACTCTTGAAAAGTCAAAGTGATATGGTTCCCTCCAACTCCTCGAAAGTCGAAGTGATCTGGCCTCTCCGACTCCTCGAAGTCTAAAGTGGTCAAGCTTCACTCTGACTCCTCGAAAGTCGAAGTAATCTGGGCTCACTCCGACTCTTCAAAAGACGAAGGGATCTAGCTTCACTCTGACTCATGTAAAGTTGAAATAATACATAGCCTCACTCCGACTGATGAAAAGTCGAAGTATGACCGATTGCTGAACAAACTTGATTAACTCCGACTTTCAATAAGTCAAAGTCTTCTACCGATCAATGACTCACTCCAACTCTCCTAACAGTTGAAGTCTAGTATTGTTCTTGTCTTGATTGTTATTCACTTTGACTATCTAGAAGTCGAAGTATAACATCAACTTCTGTGTAACCACACATATTTTTATTCGTTACAGAACCTATTGCTCTTATTCATCTTAATCATTTCAATAGGTTATCTTTATTCCCATAGGATCTTTTAAAGAACAAAAGTCTCATGTATGACTTGCAATATAATTTCATCTCTGCTATTGAATTCAAATATTCTGATAGGCGGGACAATGTGTATTTAAAATAATCGTATTAGAAATCTTTGTTGAGATTCGAAAGACTTGTACAATATGTTCTCTTACGCTTTCTTAGAAATACAGTTCTCTCTCTGTTTGATAGATACTAAGCAGTAAATGCGACGGTAGGTATAAGCAGCATGGGTTATCTGTTACAACTCACCTACCACATCCCCTTTCTGTTAGGACTCCCTTATTATTAGGAAAAGTCCTGTATTTCCCATACAACTTGTAACACCTCGAAAATTCGGTAATTGGAAAATTAGAAATAAATTGAAAACAATAAATTCAATATTAATGAAATAGCAAAAATGCATGTGCCATTATCGTAGATACAAAAACCCATTAGAAAATCCCATAAAAACCATAGTTCAACTCTAAGTAATACTCCCTAATGACCCACGGAGAAATTCGTGCAAAGAAAAATCGGATGGTCCAAGTTTAAGGTGTTTTGCGACTGAGTATCGCAATCAACGAATAAGTTTGGAAATCATTATAACACATACTTAAGTGAGGCAGAAAATTAAATAAAAATCATAGATGGACTTGAAATAATATCCTCTAATGATCCATCAAGAAATTTGGGTCAATAAAAGTCATTTGGGGTATATTTAAGAGTTATTGTGACTTATTAGCGTAATTAGGAAATGAGTTGGAAAATCTATTGTCATGTGTATAAAATGTGATCATAAAGTAAATTAAAAATGATGGTTGGACTTCGAACAATATGTGGGGATAGTCCATAAAATAAATTGGACCAATGGACAACTTATGACCCATGAACAAATTGAAGTATAAAAATAGTAAATAAATAATTTTTGTATTATTAGAATGGTAGAAAATACGTACCACTATCGTACATGTAAGAACACATCAGAAAATTCATTAAAAATTATAAATCAACCCCAAACCTTATTCTTAAGTGTTCCACGAAGAAGTTGTGCAAAAAAAAAATCTAATTCGCCAAGGATACGTCACAATGTGACTAACTACCCAAATTTGGAAACTAAGTCGGAAAACCGTTAGCGTGGAAACACAACACGACCATAAATTAAATAAAACATGTTGGAGAGACTTCCAACATCATATGTTGATGACTCATTATCCCATGTGAGATATTTCCATGGAATCAAATGAAAATATACGTGTGGACACAATATTGTAAATTTCAAGGAGCGATAAAGAAAACGGGTTAGGACATAAATAACCAGGGTGGCTAATGCTAAACAAGGTCTCAAGACTAATAAACCCGATAATGATAAAAGTTATTATCGCAGATATAAATCAATTTGGAATCACAAGAAAAGTTATGAAGACAAAATAAACAAAGTCATACTACAAACAGTAGAGGAATTAGGGTCAGACAAACATGATTAAGATAGTAAAAACATAATCCCCAACTTAAGATGTTAAAACCCGATAATGTTGGAAACCAGCTATTTAATATAACAAACTAAATTAAAATATATGTTTCAGGTCAAATCATGTTTATTGGGCCAATAGGTGGTCAAATAAAAAGGAAATAATATTTAAAATTTGTATTAACCCAATACCTAATAGTAAAATGGGTCATTTAAGCTTAAACATGAGTTAATTGGGTCATTAATCATGACCCAAATCTAAGCCCAACATGAGAGCATGAATTTTCTCCCTACTACTTGCTATTTAGTGTTGGTTAATATGGAAATAGCTTTATATGGTAGTTCTAGTCATGGTAGGATTCCTACGACAAGATTTGGAAACCCCAAACTCGGAATCAAGCAAACCAAGCATTATAAAACCATCACAAGACCCTCTATGGCTGAATTTAGCATGCTACCTTCATTGCTGGACGTGGGAAGAATGCTCAAGAGCAAGGAGGATGACCCTAGGGCTTGGATTCGTGAAGAGCATCTTCCCCAAGCCACTGCATCGACCCAGAACCTTCAAGGAATTCATAGCTTTTAAAGGTAGGTGATCTCGGGCCAAGACTGAACGAAGCCTATACCATCTTGTAGGGCTGCATGTCCAGTTTCATATGCACTTGATTCTCCCAATTTTCATGGTGTATCCATCGAGCATTGGTTGTTTTCCCTATGTCACGCATGTTAGGGCTTTTTACGTTCTTCATATTTTGCACGTGATTCGAGATTGAATTAGACCCAATCCACAATGTGAACGTTCTTCTACTAGTTGTCCTCGTCATGTTTTTAGTTGAGAGTTTTATCTAAATGACATTAATTTCAAGTTATAGGCCTTACATGAAGGTTGCAACGAAGTCATGCATGTTTAGGGCTTTTTACATTCTTCAGAAGTTTCATGAGAATAGAGACATAATTACATCCAACCCACGACAAGAAAGTTCTTCTAATAGTTGTCCTCATCATGTTTTATGTTGAGAATTTTATCTAAATGTCATTAGACTTCAAGTTATAGGCCTTACATGAAGGTTGCAACAAAGTCGCGCATGTTTAGGGCTTTTTGTGTTCTTCATAAGTTTCATGAGAATTGAGACCAAATTAGATCTGACCTACAACATAAATTTTTTTTCTATTAGATGTTCTCGTCATGTTTTGTGTTGAATGCTTTGTCTAAATATCAGTATATAGAGAGATACAAGTGTTGAAAGAGAATCGCTGCATGGATACTGCATTTTCGGTTTGAGGTTGGAATCGTGTCCGGTCCAAGCGACGCGATTCCAGAGCCAGCCGACGCGATTATCTAAAATGTGGCCGTGATATAGGACGTGATTTGGGTGCTGACCAGTCAACGTTCTGCGTGAGACTTCGCGCCACATGGTTTTCTGTGCATGTCTGATTCGCAACGGGATCCCCCGACGCGATTCAGCATGTTTCCTGCTCAAACAGTTTTGCCCAATTTTTTTATTATTATTTTAATACTTTTCTTGAACGCGACAGGATACCCCATCGTGATTCAAGTAAAAAGGCGGCCATGTAGGCCGACGCGATTTACATTTTTGCACAGTTGGCCCTGTTTGACCGTATGTCGTGTTTTGAAAAGCATCTACTGTGTAGGATGCGATTGAAGGACCGACCTGAGACTGTTCTTTTCTGCTAGTCAGTCAGTATGTTTGGTTTCTTTGTTTGTCAGCATGTTGCCTAGTGTTACATAGAGTGCATGGACCTAAAAGCAATCAACCCATTGAAAAACAGAAATGATACGAATAAGATTCTAATTTGTGATTGATCTTATGTTCATTTGATTCTCTTCTTGTGATCTACCTTAATGTGAAATTGACATGATACGAATATGTGATGAATACATGATTAGAATGGACTTGTTTAGTTGAGTTTTCTATCATGACTTGCATGTAGGTTTTCCTTTATTTATGTGCTTCCCAATGTTCCGTTATTCGTTCATCAATTACATACATGTTTAGGAAGGATCCATGACACGTCACTTTCACATTTGCACAATTAGGCAAACTTCTCTTGGGGAATTGGGAGCTCTTTGCCAGTCATTCCGTATTGGCAGACTAGCGATCTTTTCCTTAAGACCTTCGTAAGTCTCCGTACTCTATGGATTCCCTCATAGAGACCGAGCTGGTTGTACCATGAAGTACCCTGGAGATATAGACCACTTGTTCCACATACGATCAGTCATTAGTCATCCTTTGTCAAGATATTAACGAATTATGAAACATAAGATACGTCGTCATGTTTCCCAGATGTTCTCTTGAGATTTGTGATACTTTCACTCTATGAATAATCATGTCCTTTATTACAACAAGCTTGTTATTGAAATTTCGTAGCCATAATATGCATATGTTTGTTGGGCACAACATGGGACTTCGGTCCCTTTGACTAATGCCTGTGCAATAGGGGCCCGGTCTGGTCCTGGGGAGGAGCGCCCCAATGTACATATAAACCACAGGCGTATGGACTTATGGTGCTTGGCATAAGCACAAATGAATACGCAAGATTTGTGTGAATGTACCTTCATTTGATATGATATGATAAGTTTGATACGATATGTCTGATAACGTGAATATGTGATATCTGTGTGAATATGGACAACTCCTTTTGATTTGATTCTATTCTTGAATTACTTGTCCATTGCATATGAAATTCAGTATTTGATTTGATATGATCTTCGTTCTATTCAGCCATTTGACTTGTTAGTATTACATGCATTGTCATCATGTTAGTGTGCATATCTACCTATTTAAAATGTTAATCATGTATATTAGTACTCGCACATTGAGATGTAAATCCTACTGACCTAGTTCGCTCACCCTATCATCCTGTCCTTTTCAAGTAGAGATGAGGATACCGGGGAGTCTGATGGGGCAGGGCAAGAGTGATGAGCAACTGTCAAATGAGGAGATGAAGTGTTAGGAATAGATGTTTTGAGTAGTTTATGTAATAGGATACATTTTCATGAAGTTTATATTTGAATAATGGACCCTTTAGTTGGTTCTTCTTATGTAGGGTTGTAACTAGTGGATTGAAATGGAATAAAGAGTACTTTTGATGACAATATTATAGTGTCAAATGTGTTGTCATGTTTAATTATGACTCTCTGAGTTACTCGACTGTGATACTTATATTTGTATCGTTCACGCATCCCGATATTTATTCCGCTGCTAAATTTTGGGGCGTGAAAGTTGGTATTAGAGCCTAAACTTTTCAGGTCCAAGGAATAAGAATATAGAATGAAACTAGATCACACGAGTCAAAATCTGTCATACCTATTGTGAGCATGGGTAGAAACATGGGCTAAGTTCACATATTTATCTAGTAACTAAATACTATAAGACTTCAAGGCATTAACAAGGAGTAAAGAAGACTGACCGTGTGATAATTTATTTTTGAAGTAACTTAAATAAACAACAATGGAGGATATACCTACACCATTTATGGACAGACAGAGATCGGTCCAAAGATTAACCAAAGCACTACGACGAGCTGCTCAACTATTAGAGAATGCCTTAATAATGGCTAAGGAAGATACAAATGGAAAAGAAAGGTTTATGGATGACGAAGGAGTTGGCGAAACTAATAAGAAAGAACAAATTACAACCACAGGAAACTCCAAAACTATGGCTAGAGAAAAATGGCCCAACAATAGTAATAGATCGCACAAGAGAAAGAACTGCAAGAAGTGCAATAAAAAACTAGTTCCCGCTCCTGTAGAAAGATGCAAGCATTGAAACAAAATAAATCATCGGTCCGAGGAGTGCTGGAAATTTCAGGACAAATGTTTCCGTTGTGGCAGCCAAGACCACAAGGTTAAGGATTTCCCTAATGAGAAATCAAGCTCAGGAAATAAATGGCAGAACAAACCAAGGAAGCAGGTATGAGAGAGGTATTCTTTCTAACTCGCTTTTATTTGACCCGGAAGTTACATCACCAATCAATCATTACATTATGAGCAATTCACAATTAGATTCTCTGTAAGTCCAGCCCATAAGCACATGTGAATTTGGGGACCAAATTCTTTTAAGTGGGGGAGGATGTAACACCCCGGAAATTCTGTAATTGGAAAATTAGAAATAAATTGAAAACGATAAATTCAATATTAGTGAAATAGCAAAAATGCACGTGGCATTATCGTACATACAAAAACCCATTAGAAAAATCCATAAAAACCATAGTTCAACTCTAAGTAATATTCCCTAATGACCCACAGAGATATTCGTGCAACGAAAAATCGGATGGTCTATGTTTAAGGTGTTTTGCGACTGAGTATTGCAATCAGGGAATAAGTCGGGAAATCATTATCACACATACTTAGGTGAGTCAGAAAATTAAATAAAAATCATAGATGGACTTCAAATAATATCCTCTAATGATCCATCAAGAAGTTTGGATCAATAAAATACATTTGGGGTATATTTAAGAGTTATTATGACTTGTTAGCGTAATTAGGAAATGAGTTGGAAAATCCATTGTCATGTGTATAAAATGTGATCATAAACTAAACTAAAAATGATGGTTGGACTCTGAACAATATGTGTGGATAGTCCATAAAATAAATTGGACCAATGGACAACTTATGACTCATGAACAAATTGAAGTATAAAAATAGTAAATAAATAATTTTTGTATTATCGAAATGGTAGAACATATGTACCACTATCGTACGTGCAAGAACACATCAGAAAATTCTGTAAAAATTATAAATCAACCCCAAACCTTATTCTTAATCATTCCACGAAGAACTTGTGCAACAAAAAATTCTGATTAGCCAAGTATACGTCACGATGTGACTAACTACCCAAATTAGGAAACTATGTCGGAAAACTGTTACCGTGGAAACACAACATGACTATAAATTAAATAAAACATGTTGGGGAGACTTCCAACATCATATATTGATGACTCATTATCCCATGTGAGATATTTCCATGGAATTAAATGAAAATATATGTGTGGACACTAAATTGTAAATTTCAAGGAGCGATAAGGAAAACGGGTTAGGACATGAATAACCAGGGTGGCCAATGTTGAACAAGGTCTCAAGACGAATAAACCCAATAATGATAAAAGCGATTGTCACAGATATAAATCAATTTGGAATCACACGAAAAGTTATGAAGACAAAATAAACAATGTGATACAACTAATAGGAGAGGAATTAAGGTCAGATAGACATGATTAAAATAGTAAAACCATAATCCCCAACTTAAGATGATAAAACCCAATAATGTCGGAAACTGGTTATTTAATATAACGAACTAAAGTAAAATATATGTTTGAGGTCAAATCATGTTTATTGGCCCAATAGGTGGTCAAATAAAAAGGAAATAATATTTAAAATTCGTATTGGCCCAATACGTAATTGTAAAATGGGTCATTTAACCTTAAACATGAGTTAATTAGGTCATTAATCATGACCCAAATCTAAGCCCAACATGAGAGCACGAATTTGCTCCCTACTACTTGCTATTTAGTGTTGGTTAAGATGGAAATAGCTTCATATGGTAGTTCTAGTCATGGTAGGATTCCTACCACAAGATTTAGAAACCCCAAACTCGGAATTAAGCAAACTCAGCATTATAAAACCATCACAAGACCCTCTATGGCCGACTTTAGCATGCTACCTTCATTGCTGGACAAGGGAAGAACACCCAGGGGCTAGGAGGATGACCCTAGGGCTTGGATTCGTGAAGAGCATCTTCCCCAAGCCACTGCATCGACCTAGAACCTTCAAGGAATTCTTAGCATTCAAAGGTAGGTAATCTCCGGCCAAGACTAAATGAATCATATACCATCTTGTAGGGCTACATGTCTAGTTTCATATGCACTTGATTTTCCCAATGTTCATGGTGTAACCGTCGACTATTAGTCGTTTTCCCTAAGTTGTGCAAGTTAGGGCTTTTTACGTTCTTCATATTTTGCACGTGATTCGAGGCCGAATTAGACCCAACCCACAACATGATAGTTCTTCTACTAGTTGTCTCGTTATGTTTTTTGTTGAGTGTTTTATCTAAATGTCATTATATTTCAAGTTATAGGCCTTACATGAAGGTTGCAATGAAGTCATGCATGTTTAGGGATTTTTGCATTCTTCAGAAGTTTCATGAGAATAGAGACATAATTACATACAACCCACGACAAGAAAGTTCTTCTAATAGTTGTCCTCGTCATGTTTTATGTTGAGCATTTTATCTAAATGTCATTAGATTTCATGTTATAGGCCTTACATGAAGGTTGCTATTAAGTCATGCATGTTTAGGGCATTTTGTGTTCATCAGAAGTTTCACAAGAATTGAGACCGAATTAAATCTTTCCCAAAACATAAAAGGTTTTCTACTAGTTGTTCTCGTCATGTTTTATGTTGAACATTTTCCCTAAATATAAGTATATAGAGATATACAAGCATTGTAGGAGAACCGCTGCATGCATACTGCGTTTTCAGTTTGAGGTTGGAATCGTGTCTGGTCCAGGCGACGCGATTCCAAGGCTTGGTATCGCGTCGGCCTTGGCAGACAAGATTATCTATAACGTGGCCATTCAATAGGACGTGAATTGGGTGCTGACCAGTCAACAGTCTGCGTGAGACTTTGTGTCACATGGTTTTATGTGCATGTCTGATTCGCGACGGGTTCCCCCTACGCGATTCAACAAGTTTCCCGCTCAAACAATTTTGCCCAATTTTTATATTATTATTTTAATGCTTTTCTTGAACACGATGGGATACCTCGTCGTGATTCAATTAAAAAGGCGGCCATGTAGGCAGACACAATTTACATTTCTGCATAGTTGGCCCTGTTTGACCGTACATCGTGTTTTGAAAAGCGTCTACTGTGTAGGATGCGATTCAAGGACCGACCCAAGACTGTTCTTTTCTGCTAGTCAGTCAGTATCATTAGTTTCTTGGTTTGTTAGCATGTTTCCTAGTGTTACATAGAGTGCATGGACCTAAAAGCAATCAACCCATTGAAAAATGGCAATGATACGAATATGATTCTAATGTGTGATTGATCTTATGTTCATTTGATTCTCTTCTTGTGATCTACCTTAATGTGAAATTGACATGATAAGAATAAGTGATGAATACATGACTAGAATGGACTTGTTTAGTTGAGTTTTCTATCATGACTTGCATGTGGGTTTTCCTTTATTTATGTGCTTCCCGATGTTCCGTTATTCGTTCATCAATTACATACATGTTTAGGAAGGATCTGTGACACGTCACTTACACATTTGCACGATTAGGCACACCTCTCTTGAGGAATTGGGTGCTCTCTACCCGTCATTCCGTATTGGCAGACTAGCGATCTTTCCCTTAAGACCTCCGTAAGTCTCTATGCTCTATGGATTCCCTTATAGAGACCTAGCTGGTTGTACCATGAAGTACCCGGGAGATAGAGAGCACTTGTTCCGCTTACGATCGGTCATTAGTCATCCTATGTCAAGATATTAATGAATTATGAAACATAAGATACGTCTTCATGTTGCCCAATTCTTCTCTTGAGCTTTGTCATACCTTGAATTTATGAATAATCATGTCATTTATTACAACGAGCTTGTTATTGAAATTCTGTTGCCATAATATGCATATATCTGTTCGGCACAACATGGGACTTCGGTCCATTTGACTAATGCTTGTGCAATAGGGGCCCGGTCTAGTCTTGGGGAGGGTGCCCCAATGTACTTATTAACCACGGGAGTATGGACTTATGGTGCTTGTGTAGTGCCCTAGATTTTTTATTGAATTATATAATGCAATTATGTATGTATTTCTACTTTTAGTTGCATCTTGTTCTATGTTGATATTGGCATCAATGTCTTCCGACGTTGACGGATGTTAGCAGCATGATCGTTTGCCGTTTACTTCTTGTTAACGACAGCTTCTTGTGTCCTTTATTATTTTCTAGAATAATGGATTTTCTAGGTAAGAATGTTGACGACTAAATAGATTGACGTCTACATCATGCCTGACGTCAACTGAGGTTGACGTTAACCTGACTTGCCTGTTTTTGATGTTACCATTTCAGGGGAGAGAAATTGGCCGTTTCCAAAAGCATTTAATGGGTAGATCTGTAATGACCCCACTTTATACCGGTATGATTATACCAATCCCCATCGGTACAAAGGGCGTCATTACAGTGGGATAATAACGCAACACTAGCCGATATGTTGATATGTACGTGGATAGCAATTTAGTACAACGGAATTAAAATAAACAACTCTACTCTAATCCATCACCATCACACATTCCACAGTCTATATAGCGAAATAAAATGACAATGTCCATATTATTACATGATAAAAGAACTACATTGTCCAAATATTGTTCATACAATTAACTTTATTCATACTATGCAAAAGGGAAAATACAACTACTAAGCAGACTCCACAACTACTCCTCACTCTTGAGGATGCTCCTTGCAATGCCTCCCTCTGCGACGGAATACCTGTCAACCTGTACGCCGAAGCAAGAGTGAGTCGAAAGACTCAACAAGTAAACCAAAGTCTTAACCTTAAACACATCACATTCATATTAAGCTATCAAACAATAAGAAAATACATACTATCATTTAACTACAACAATTTACATGGTACATGCTCTTAACTAGTAACACATATTTAAATCACCTAGACATGCTTTAGACTATCACGTGTTTATTCTAAATCAAGGATACTAACATACACTTGTACGTATTTTCTACACCTAACATGTAGCATGAATCATCCATCCAAACATTAATCCATTTCATGATACATTTCTACAAACTAGAACATAGAATTAAGCATAAAGAAATGAACAACATAGCATGATGACTATTCACTTTTCACATGCACTTTTCATATTTAATTACACATTTTACTTTATGTTTTAATGTAAATAAATTTCATTACATAAGGTTTCACATTTATTAGCATGAATTGAAGAGTTAAAATATAGTCAAGTTGGTTGGCAACAATAAGCACTTAAACATGAAACTTTACGCTAAGTAAACATCACATCTAGCATGGAACCTAATCATTATTTCATGCATTTATCATGGAATTACATTTGTCATGAATTAAACTCAATTACATGGAATTACATTTGTTCACACACAATCTCATTCATTTAGAAATTCCACATGTTCATTTTTTCATATTGCATAAAAGACATGATTGCATATGTTTATTCACATGCACATTTACATGAAGAACAATAAACTACATGACATGATGCTAAACATGGTATTGCAATTGAGGTAATTAATACATGAAATCATGAACATATTGCATTAATACATTGGTTTTCACATGCAAGCACACTCTCATTAACATTAACTCTCCCTTACATATCTTTTCACATATTCTTCATGTCATTTACTCTTTTATTTTCACTTATCACATAACATATCATTTGCACTCATCACGTGCCACATTTGCATATCATCTTACACTTTACTCATATTCTATCGCTTAAAATGCCATGACATAATCCTAACCACCTACTAGAGGACGCAAACCAATATCTCATAGCTCATAACTCATCTCATAGCACAACTCATCACATCGCATAACACATAACACATAATCACATAACTCATAATCACATACTCACCACCTAGGCAATGTAGTGGTGAATCTTCGTAACTGCGCAGACCGGGAGAAGCCCTCTCCACCCTATCCAGTGGTATTTGTCCATCTCCAGGTTTTTCCTAATGCCCTTAGGTCATACTTTTCTCAATGTAGAGCCTCCCATAGGGACTTTTCTATGGTACAACTCTCGAAGCCTCTAGGGTAGCAGTGTCAATCTCGGCCCAATTATTACACATTCATCTTATCATATTTTCTCTCATTTTTCACACACTTCATATAAACTATTTAATCACCTTATAAGTATTATTTATCAATTACACATATCTAAGTTAACCTAATCATGATACTACTGTTTTCAGAACTAAAACAACTCACATTACAGTCCTAAACATGCTTTAAATTTACTGCATTATACAAGATTAGATTGAACACATCTAATATGAATAATTCCCATGATTCAATGATAATTGCACATTCTGAGATCAGTTTATTTCCAAATTTTTATCACAAGTTATTAACAGTAAACATATCATATGTGAAATTTTGCAGATTTTTCAAACAGTAAACACAATTTCTACAATTAAATCTAGATTTCAGACATATTCATCGAAATATCAGTTGACATGGTACACATTAACATGGTTGGGTGTTAATAGTTCAGAAACCTAATATCAGTATTCATTCTGTCATGTAAAAATTATGAAATCGAATTCACAACAAAATCCATTTATGCAAGATTTAAACATGCTCACATCATGCTCATAATTCAGTTATTGAATTTTAATAATTAACATAGTTCAGAGAAAATTAGGGCAACCTCATGATATGACCTAGTGACTGTATACAACCCTACATAAAATTTACAGAATGTACTTATATCCAGAAATCATTTAAATAACCAAAGAAGATTAAACAGTGCATTTTCAGGACACTGATGAAGTTAACTGCAAGGGATGTGACCGCCAACTTTCAACTACATCATCCCTGGCCGCCAACTGATGAACTTGACTGCAGCAGATGCTGCCGCCAACTTCCTCCCAGCAACACACCCAGACAGCACTCAATACAAAGGGGAATTTGGGGGTTCCAAGACTCGAGGAAAAATCCAGAAAAATACCTTGGACTTAGTGGACATGTATAAGATTGAGATCTAGGGTTTACTTCCCTCTAAAAAAATCTAAGAAGATCAAAATATGTCATTGAAGCCCTCCTCGGCCCTACCAAGAAGGTGCTCAAACTCTCCTTAAATCTGGTTCTCTTGCTGATGTAGATGGTTCCTCGGAGTTGAAACCTCTTCTCCTTTGTATAGGCTATCTCCCAGTTGATGTAGCTCCTCAAGGAACACTTCCAATCTTCAGATCTGGCCCTCTAAAGTTCAGCTTTTCTCCATTTCAGTTGGTAGTGTTTCACCAATGGTAAAATCTTTCCCCTGGCCCTAGGATGAGCATTTTATAGAGTTGGACGGGTTGGGTACACTTTACGGTAGGTTTCCTACGCATTAGGATGGGTTTCCTAATCTAGAACCGGCCAAAATGCGAGCATTAACAAATCTGAAACCGTTACACAGGAGGATATTGACGTCAACATCGGTTGTAGTCAACCTGATAGTTGACGTCCAGGGTCTGGCCGCCAACATCCTATTAGCGTCCAGGGCGTGGCTGCCCACTGTGTATTGGCGTCCAGGGATGTGGACGTCAATCACAGGCCTGGCAGTTTTGGCCAAAACACCGACAAACTTTAAAATAAATGCATAAATACACCCTAAATAATTTAATATATGTAAAAATAATTACATATATCCTCACCACATAAATTACGTGCATTATATAATGTTTATTTAAATATAACTTACACTAATCATAATTAAGGATAATATACATCAATAGCATACATATATGCACATATACATACATATTACATGATTACATGCATCATGCATGAACCTATGAATGAAATGTGTTCATCATTATTTAAATACTACATGCACGTTGTTATTCAAGTACCTTACACACCATAAATAATTTAACATGCTTAAAGTAGATAAATATCATTTAAACAAGATTAACATATGTATGTATACATATACACACCATGACTATTTACAACATGCATATAATAATTAATTACAATAGACACATAAATACTTAAATAATTCATACACATTCAAGTATATATATTGCATGCACGGAAATAAACTCACACTTGCTTACAAGATGTATGATAATAACTTCTTACTATATGCACAACACATACAATATGCATGGGATTTATTAGATACATTAATAGCTAGATAATACATGCACACTTATATATATATTTATACGTGTACAAAAATAACTCACATATATTTACAAGGTAGGTAACAGTAGTTACATATCGTATGTACAACACTATTTAGGTACAATATATGTATATACTATGGATAACATAATGCGTATAAAATTATCTAGATATCACATGCATAAGATAACACACATGCATACATATGTACTTCATATATTTACACACAATATCCATGGAATAACTAGTATAATATGCACTTCAAGATCTAGATAGTACATGCATAATATCATTAAGATGCAATATGCAATAAGTTAACTAAGAATATTCTATACAACAATAATTAATTCTTGCATACACACACTTGGATTGACATATGTATAATATATACTCACACCAATACAACATGGTTGTGTAAACTATACATGAAATAAATAAATACAACATGCACATCGGTAATTAAATTAAACATACACAATATTACTTAAGCATAATATGCCTAGAATTTTAGTATTCACAATATACATAAAATTAGCTAATTGCCTATTCTCCCATAAATTATCATATATATGCATGCATATGTTCATGAGAAGTATAAAAATTATAATATGCACAATTGAATACACATGTTATACACACAAGAAGTAAATACACATGCATAATATAAAAGAATGAAATTTCGGGGTATCACAAGATCTGTGCGTTTCTGATCCAATGATTAGGATTAAGGCTTAGGCAATTCGTTGGGATCTTTATAAGACCCGGATTTAGCATTTGGAGAGGCTTTCGCACTGGGTGGGAAGAGAGAAAGGAGGGCCTTGAGAAAAGGGTTGCAGAGATTGTTCGTGCGGCCTAAAGCTTTCTGGACCAAGAAAGATCATCCAGCATCGAGATCAGGAGCTTCTCCAAGTGGGGGAGCTGTGCTAGAAGCAATTTCTGAGCGATTGAAGTCATGGAGGAGGACTGCCTTACTGCCAAGGTGAGCTTCTTCGGATATCTTTTCGTCACTCCAGAAGGAGGGTTAGAGGTAAGTGACATGGGGGATCGGTTTACGATAGGGTATTCTTTAGTTTTAATATTTTGACATATTTTTTAAACTATGGAAATAATGTGCGAGAAAGGGTATAAGTTCTGTTTTTTTATATAAAGTTTCTCTATTTTCTGGGAGCAAGAACTTAACGTCCAGATCGTCTACCGTTCAGTTTGTGTAAACGATAGTATCGACCACCATCTATTTCTTGTAAACGACATGTTTTGTGACCATCTGCTATATGATAACGGTGCTATGTGCCACCGTCTACTTATATTAACGGCGGGATATATGGTCGTTGACTTAGTGTAACGCCACATATTTGGCCATTGAGTTTATCAATGATGTAAATTCCTGAAATGTAATTTTATTTACTTAACTGTGATTCATGCATGTATGAATCTTTGGCCAGGTTATATTTTGTGTGTTTCAGTGCTGTTATACTATGGACAGGACATTACAAAGATGAATAGGCTATGTGTATATATGTATGGTTGTTCTCTTAGATTATAATTTGAATTAGCAAAAGAAATATGAAAAGATGCAAACATGATCCACGTTGTATTGTTGAAATAGAAGACTGTACTACTGTTAGTTGGAGCTATAGACTTACTGTATTCGATTCTTGTATATAAATTGAATGATTTAATCATTGTTATATCATGATAAGTAATTCAAATTTATGAAGAATAATCATGAAAATCTTTACAGAACTCAAAAAATTTTGAAATTTTGCATGAGCGTGGTATGATCTGAACCAAATTTAGTGTCAAAATTTTGGGATTTTTATATCACTATACATATTGTTATGATTTTCAGAATTGCAGAATGCAAATAGAATTTAAATAAACATTAGAGTATATGTGCATGAATGGATGTGATTTAAGAAGTACATACAGTAAAATTTAATTTCAGAACTGAGAAAGGCATGTTATGCGATATTTCATTATCATCTTGATAAGTTATGCACGAATGTATGAAAGCATGATAGATTGTATGATTGCATACATGTTAATGCATTTGAAATGAATTGGCCAATAAGACATTGCTATGATAGAGATAACTACAAGGAACTACACCATAGAATGCCCCTATGGTAATGGTTCACCTACATGAATCCATGGGCAACGGATTGAAATCTTGGAGGTAGACATGTTCTACTGGTTAAGGTGGGAAGGACTTTCTGCGGTATTGCGCAATGACCATGACTTCATCACTACTTTGCCTAGGTGAAAAGTGAATGACTACATGCTACATGATCTTTATCAATAGTGTGGGCTATGTCTTGGCAACTACATGATAAATGACTACATGAACTACATGTCTACATGATATATGCCTACATGCCACATGAACTACATGTCATTTGTTTTACATGCTATATGACTACTTGCTACATGATGATTAAATTGCATGTTACATGATATAGGTTAAAAGAACTTGAAATTCTTTACATGTTTCATGACATTAAGCATATACCATGAGAATTTGATTACATGCTATGACATAGGTACATGTTTAGATTAATTGTTATACTATGAGATGTGAGTTATATGTAGTACATGAATTGTTTTATTTCCATGATATATAAAGAATGATTGCCAAATGACTTAGAACATATTGATAGGAAGAACTATATGATATCAAAAATGCGAATAAAATATGTTATCATGATTTTAAGCCTAGTATATGTTATATCTTAAACTATCCTTCATGTGACTTGCTAGGTCTTTTAGACTCACACTTGATTAACATTTTTGGAGAGGCAGAGGATAATCAGGAGTTAGTACATTCTGACTCGGAGCATGAGGACGTGGAGGCTTAGAGCTTTGCTTTTGAGTATTAGAGTGATTATGTATGTGAGGGAAATATGTACCTTTGATTTTATGCATTTGAACTTATGGAATGTATTAAGTTTGGACTATTGTTATCCTTCTTTTATGCCTTAGACTTAGTATTTGAATATGATGTTGATTGATAGATTTGGTTCTATATTCCGTTGCTTATTGTTGGAATTAAATTGTCATTTACGTATGTCTAAATCTGTACTGTCTATTGTTGGATATGTTCCACTGTAATACCTCTATTGGATCCAATGTGAGTTGGAATAACTGTACTGGGTCTAAGAGGGGCGTTATAGAGATTGGTATTAGAGCATTCCAGGTTGAGCATGTACATAAATGGAATATCAACATTGTGTTCATATTCTTAAGTCTGGGTAAAGAATTAGTCCATGTTTATGTAGAATAATAGGTTCTTATAATAGATGCTTGTTTTGCAGACTATGGCTACCAATGGACGTAGAGGAGTAGGTCCGACCCGAGGCAATGAGTCGGTAGGAGGTTCGTAGGCTCCAGCTCAGTAGGCACAGGACCAGGCAGGCGTAATATTGCCACCCCCACCACCACCTGTGGATTATGGAGCAATAATGCAAGGATTGGTGCACACGATGCAGACTCAGGCTCAGAAGGCAGCTACTTTGCAGGCGCAAGTGCAGGCTCAGGTTAGTAGATAGGAAGTGTTATTCATGGTGTTAAATGGAAGAACTCATCTAAGAGTTTGACTTGGATATAGGCGCAGGCACCTGCTCATGAGGCAGGAGGAGTGTCGATGATGGAGAGGTTCAAGAGGATGACCCCACCATTCTTTAATGGGGAGATTGATCCCATCATGGCAGAGAGTTGGCTTCGGGAGATGGAGAATATTTTTCATGCTATCCGATGCGCAGAACAGGAGAGGGTGACATTAGCTACTTATATGTTGCAGGTAAAGGTTGATTTTAAAAGGATTATGTATGTTGTTGTGGTGCATTCTTAGACGTATCTACCTTCTTTTACAGGAGTGTGCCGATGTGTGGTGGTCGTCTGCACTACGCACACAGTTTGATGATGGAGCTAGGGAGGTTGCATGGGCTGAGTTCGTCCAACTGTTCAGGGCGAAGTACATTCCGGAGCATGTGCAGGATCGCATGGAGCAGGAGTTTCTGACATTGATCCACAGGTCAATGAGTGTGCTTGAGTATGAGGTGAGACTTGCGCAGCTGTCCAAGTATGCACCTCACATTGTGGCCGATGAGCGGAGGAAAGTGAAGAAATTCATCATGGGGTTGAAGCCGTCCCTGAGGACTAGAATGATAGCTCTTGGGCATCGATCCATGGAGGAGGGGTAGGATAGGAAGAAGAAGGCCCCAGCATTTCAACATAGAGCAGTGGCACCAGCGAGAGTGGCTACACCGACACCAGGCAGAGACAAAGTCGCAGAGAAGCCTTTATGTACTCAGTGTGGGAAGCGTTATGGAGGAGAGGTCTGTTGGGTTACATCTGGGAGATGCTTGAGGTGTGGTTACAAGAACCACAAGATCCAAGATTGTTCGAAGATGGCACAACAGACTGTAGCGGCAGCAGCACCAGTAGCAGCTAGACCAGCACTGAGAGCAGCAGGGAGACCGAGGGCTCAGGCTCGAGTGTTCGCCTTGGGGAGAGACGAGGCAGAGTTGGCAGAGCACGTCACAGAAGGTATGGTTTCTATTATGGGAATGCATGCACGTGTTCTATTTGATACTGATGCTACGCATTGATTTATTTTCGAGGATTTTGCGATGGTTTTTATGAAGGAGAATGGTTTGGTTCTGGAGGTGTTGGAGGTTCCCTTGTCTGTTCATACTCCAGCCGGGACTATGTTGACTGGGCAGTGTTTTTCTTCTCTTCATGTGAATATTGAAGAGCAGGGTTTGCCTGGCAGTTTCTATCTTTTGAAGATGAAGGATTATGATGCTATCTTGCGCTTAGACTAGCTCGAGGAGCATTATGTCCTTATGGATTGTAGGAGGAAGATTATCATTTTCCGGATTCCTGGTAAGGAGGAGTTTGTTCATCCCTTACCTAAGAACATGCTGGGTAAGTTCGTGATTTCTGCTCTGAAGGCAGCCCGGATGTTGAGCAAGGGTTGTGACGGCTTTCTTGCTATTGTGGTGGTATTCGAAGATTCCAAGAAGGTCATATCTGTGGAGGATATTGATATTTTCTGAGATTTCAGTGATGTTTTTCCTGAGGATTTGTCTGGTTTGCCCCCTACAAGGGAGATCGAGTTTGGCATTGAGTTATTACCTGGCACAGCACCTATCTCTATTGTTCCTTATCGTATGGCACTAGCGGAATTGGCAGAGTTGCGGAAGCAACTGTAGAAATTGCTTGACAAGGGTTTTATCCGGCCGAGTGTATCACCTTATAGAGCATCTGTTGTGACGGCCCTGGATATCTATGCCCAATGAGGCTCCATATCTAGATCTGCCTCCCACGAACGGACCAAAGTCTCGCAAGGGATAGCTCACACACGTATCCAGTAAGGATATAAAAGACAACTACACAGTATATGACACAAGAAAGTACAAGTGCTCATAACTGCATATAACAATTTACAATTATCCAATTACATTATTACATGTCCAAATTAAGAAGAGTACAACTACCTGGGGCATACCCGGAGGGAGCACAAGCTCGCACAACTCAACTAACACTACTGCTGGTGGTACAAGTTTGCCACAATGCCTCTGCAAGTCGTACCAACGGTAAACCCTAAAAATAACTGTAGGGGAGTGAGCCTCAATAAGTCACAGGCTCAGTAGGGGACTACCCAAAACCACACACAATATAGTAGAACCTCAACCCCAACGGGTCTCACTAGCAACACAGATAGCCAAATCATACCATGCTCACAGGAAAACATAATTAACAAATACTAAACATAATTGCATCAACTTATAAAAATCCCAGAAAAGAGAAGGAACAGCAGGACTAGCAAACCACCACTAGTCCACTCCACAACTATAAAGCCTAGGCCACAAGCCTCACGGGCACACTACCTCAACAACTAGTCGCCTAAGCTGTAAGCCACACAAGCAAACGTCTGTCTAGGGCATAAGCTTCACTGGCGAACCTCAAACGCAAGGGTAATAGGACTGCTAACCAAGAGCTAATCCTTTATACCCCAAAACCACGATATATCGAATATCACACTTAAGTAACAAGGCTGGCTACCACGAGGCCAATCCTTTACACATTAAAGCCTTATTCGGAAGTTTACCCAAAGAAGAGTAAAACACAACAAGTGGAAGGTCCCACCGCACGACCTCCACGGAGCACAGCTCCACCACACCACCTGAAAAGGCTGGTACACAATGTACCACCATAAACCACTACCCACACTAGGTACAGGTACCTACTACCACGAGGTACCACCACGGAAACCACAAGTAAGCTTGTGCCACTACCAGGCATACCACGGAATGTCGAACCACAATCTCAACTGTGCCGACACCCGGGCACACCTCAACCAGCGAGTCACACACACACGAGCCAAAACCAGTGGCAAAGCAAGAGTCGGAGAGGAACGACGCCTCCACATGGAAACAGACTACTGGCTGATCAAACCAATATCCAACCTGGAAAACACAGCACAAGAACTACCTCTCATTCTCACAGTCACGGATGTAAGGCCCAACTGCCACTCCACGACCACAAGTAAAGTTACAGAACTATGGAGACCAACCAAACCACCACACTTTCAAGTCACACACCATGCAGGCCCATGCCTGGCAACTGTAGAGACTCTGGCCTGAGCCCTCTAAAGTGAGGCACTGGTAGCAGAGGCCCAATACGTCTACTGGTGTCCTTAACCCCCCAGCTACGAGCGCGCTACAAGCGACCAAACAACAAACTATCACAAGTCGCTTCCCTCTGCCGTCTTTCCCTCAGCCGGACGACAACTCTTCCTAAGAGAGAGGGTGTCTAGGAAGACGACAAGACCTCGACGGTACCACTGTACCGAGACAAGCCCCGAGCACACACAGGTGCCTGGCTCTCCTAGGAACCTGGGGCACCCAATTGAAGAGGCATTCCGGAATAGGAGCCGGACCACAACACTCGGCAATACACAAATCACGATATATATATACTTATATATTCTTTATTACAAATCACGGTACAAGTGTTAGGAATAGCTTGTCCCTGGTCACCCTGTGACCTACAAGCTATCCCACATCAACACACATATAAACCACGATAACTAATCATCAACTGGCCAATCATTGGTCATCATACGACCTCCTTGCCAAATAAATATGATATATACTATTTATTCACCAACTCTTAACCTTACTCACATTACACCAATTAAATCATCTCTATTAATCTATAAAATCCGTCATAAGAGTAAGGCTAGGTTCACACCGGAAGCTCAATGCCTAGTCACCACAACAGTATGTGCCATGCACACACTCACACCACGAAAATACCACACCAATTACGTAAACCACACACTAACCATGTGAGCAACACATTCACAGAGCGCTATGGGTGCCAATTCACCACTCATCAAAAACCTACACATCAAATACCAATAATCGGATAACCAAATCACCAAAACCATGCAAAGCAAGACCGTCGGCTGTGATCGTGACAGGGGACAGTGTCGCCTTCTGATCGTGACGCCCCGACATGTCATGATCAAGAACCTTGTCGCGATGGGTCGGCCTGTCGCGACCTGGTCACGACAGCAGGGTCTGTCGCCTTCACAGGCGACAACCCTAATCTGGAACCCTTCTCCGGATTACCCCCACAAGCCCTACAAAACACGCTTAATCCTCATTTTTCATGCTTTAATGAATGCCCAAGCATGCTATCTATTGTTCTTAAATCATTAAACCAATCAAACATGCACTATATGCAATCCATGCAATCTAACATGATGGAATCTCCCTACCTCCGCGAAGAACACGAACTCCCAGCGTTTCCCCTGCTTCGCACGACGTCCTCGCAGCGAGAGTGCGCCAAAAACACCATCAACCAGCCAAATCGCCTGGAGAACTGCCGCAGCAGCCTCCCTTGGTCGAGCAGAGCTTGTGAAAGCTCTATTCGGCCAACTTCTTTAAAAACCGCACAGCGGTTGGGAATGTGACGTAGCTCTACGTCGCGACCTGATCGCGACGTAGGAGGCCGTCGCCTTCCCACTCCCAACGTCAGCAAGCCCCGCTCCGCGCGTGACACATGGCATGCATGTAGACGTTGACCCACATAGCGGCAACAAGAATGCGACCATCAGGGCCGTCCCATTCAGAACGCGACGCACACCCCCATCGCGTTCACAACCAGTGAACCAACGGGTACTATGGGCCTAACTTGCCGGCCTACTAAGCCCCGCACAATACTCGGAAATCACGACCAAGGCTCAATGACCCCACATTTGTCATGAGCACCACACCAAAGCCAGTAAACGCAAATCTGAACGACCACTAAATGACGATCTACGAGGATCTGAAAAATGCACTATGTTACACCTGTGCTCATTGTGAAGAAGAAGGACAGGTCGATGAGGTTGTGTATTGATTACCACAAGCTCAATCAGGTGACTATTAAGAACAAGTATCCTTTACCCCGCATTGATGACTTGTTTGACCAGTTGCGTGGAACTTCGGTGTTTTCTAAGATTGATCTTCGTTCTGGCTATCATCAACTCCGAATCAAGTCGAAGGATGTTTCTAAAATGGCTTTTAGGATGAGATATGGTCATTATGAGTTATTTGTCTTGCCATTTTGTTTGACAAATGCTCCAGCAGTTTTCATAGATTTGATGAACAGGGCCTTTCGGTAGTATCTTGATTCTTTTATAGTGGTCTTCATTGTGATGTATTGATCTTTTCCCCTGATATGGAGTCTCACGGAGAGCATTTGAGGATTGTGCTGGAAATCTTGAGAGAGCACAAGCTGTATGCTAAATTCAGTAATTGCAACTTCTAGATAAAGTTCATTTCATTTCTTAGGGCATGTCATTTCTAGTAATAGTGTTTTTGTGGATCCGGCTAAGGTGGAAGTTGTTCTTGACTTGGAGACACCGGGATCATCTACTGACATCAGGAGTTTCCTTGGCTTGGCTGGCTATTATAAAAGATTTATTGAGGGTTTCTCTTTCATTGCGGCTACCTTGACAAGGTTGACTACAAAGGGAGTGAAGTTCGAATGGACTGAAGCTTGTGAAAGGAGTTTCGAGGAGCTCAAGACTCGTTTGAGCTCAACACCAGTGCTTGTTTTGCCCAATGGTGTGGATTCTTTCTCTATCTACACAGATACTTCGAAGATTGGGCTTGGTTGTGTTCTTATGCAAGGAGGAAGAGTTGTGGCATATGCTTCTAGGCAACTTAAGGAGCATGAGCGTAATTACCCAACTCATAATTTGGAACTAGCGACAGTGGTATTTGCTTTGAAGATTTGTAGGCACTATCTGTATGGAGTAAGATTTGAGATTTTCTCTGACCACAAGAGTCTCAAATATCTGTTCTCTCAAAAGGTGTTGAACCTGAGGCAGCGGAGGTTGATTGAGTTTCTGAAGGATTATGACTTTGAGCTTTCTTATCACCCAGGGAAAGCCAATGTAGTGGCGGATGCTTTGAGTAGAAAGAGGCAAATGATGCGGCAGGACTAGAAGATGCTTCAGGATCATTGGCTATTCTAGAGCCACAGTTGTGCATCATGTTCAAAGCTCAGTTGACTCTTAGATCTGTTCATGATAGGGTTATTGCTTTGCAAAAAGATGACCCACTATTCCTGGAGTTGGTTTGAAAGGCTAACATTATTAGAGTTGAAGATGGTGTGATTCGTTTGAATCATCGGGTATGTGTCCCTAATGATGCAGAACTACGGAAGGAGATTTTGGAGGAAGCGCATAGATTGTAATTCTCTATTCACCTAGGCAGTGGAAAGATGTACAAGGATCTGAAGCGTTCATTCTGGTGGTATGGCATGAAGCGGGATGTTGCGGATGTTGTGGCAAAATGCTTGGTATGTCAACAGGTGAAGGCAGAACGTCAGCGACCTTCAGGTTTGATGCGGAAGCTAGATATTCCTCAGTGGAAGTGGGAGCAAGTGACTATGGATTTTGTGACTGGATAGATCGGCTAGAGGGAATGATTCTATATGGGTGATTGTTGATAGATTCTCAAAGAGTGCTCATTTTATGGCTATGAAGAAGAAGCAGTCCGTAGAGAGCTTGGCTAGATTGTACATTGATGGCATTGTGAAGTTGCATGGGATTCCAAAGTCGATTATCTCAGATCGTAATCCGATATTTAGTTCTAGATTTTGGCAGAGTTTGCAGCAGGCTTTTGGCAGTCAATTGAAATTGAGTTTGGCATTTCATCCACAAACGGATGGACAGTCTGAGAGGACTATTCAGACATTGGAGGATATGCTTAGGCCTTTTGTTCTGCACTGGAGAGGAGATTAGGAATGCCACTTAGCTCTTATGGAATTTGCATATAACAATAGTTTACATTCGGGCATAGGCATGGTGCCATTCTAGGCTTTCTACGGGAGACCATGTAGATCCCCGTTGTGTTGGGAAGAAGTAGGAGATCGGCATATGGTGGGACTAGAAGTAGTGTAGGAAACCTCAGCAAAGATCCAATTGATTGTGCAGAGATTGATGGCAGCTCAAGATCATCAGAAGAGTTATGCGGATACGAGAAGGAAAGACTTGGCTTTTGAGGTAGGAGATCATGTTTTTCTCAAGGTATCGCCAACCAGGGGTGTGGTGAGATTTGGAAAGAGAGGCAAGTTGAATCCGAGATTTATTGGACCCTTTGAGATATTGAAGAAGATAGGGAATGTGGCATATCAGCGAGATTTTCTACCATGTTTGGCAGCAGTGCACCCAGCTTTCCATGTATCCATGTTGAGAAGATATGTTTGAGATCCGGCTCATGTGATTAGTTATGAGCCAGTGCTATTTCTGCCAGATTTATCCTATGCGGAGCAGCTTGTGGAGATTCAGGATCGGAAGGTACAAGAATTGAGATCGAAGTCCATTCCTTTTTGAAAATCTTATGGACGAATTTCTCGCGTGAAGAAGCGACGTGGGAGCTTGAAGAAAGGATGAAGAAGCAATATCCATCCTTATTTGGTGAGTGTTCTAACTCAATCTTTGAGGACAAAGATCATTTTAAGGGGGAGAGGATGTAGTGCCCTAGAATTTTTATTGAATTATATAATGCAATTATGTATGTATTTCTACTTTTAGTTGCATGTTGTTCTATGTTGATATTGGCGTCAATGTCTTCTGACGCTGACGGATGTTAGCGGCATGATCGTTTGCCGTTTACTTCCACTACAAGAAAACTCGGAAATAGAGGCCGAAATATTCGGTCTCTATTCGGTCCCTAAACAGCTCAGAGACCGAATAGGGACCGAATAGTGACCGAATTTGTCGGTCAAAAACTTCTGGTCAAAAATCTGTGACCGACTAAATTCGGTCCCTATTCGGTCACTAAATAGGGACCGAATAGGGACCGAATCAGATCGGTCCCTATTTAGGGACCGAACGTATTCGGTTCCAGTTCGGTCCCTAAAATAGAGACCGAATAGGGACCGAATATTCGGTCCCTATTTAGGGACTAAACTGAGCCGGTCACTATTTGGTCCCTATTTTAGGGACCGAATAGGGACCGAATATTCGGTCCCTAAATAGGGACCGAACTGAGTTGGTCCCAATTCAGTCCCTAAAAATAGGGACCGAATAGGGACCGAATCAGGTCGGTCCCTATATAGGGACCAAATTTATTCGGTCACTATTTTAGGGACCAAACTTGGACTGAATAAATTAGGTCCCTAAATAGGGACCGACCTGATTCGGTCCCTATTCGGTCCCTATTTTTAGGAACTGAATTGGGACCAACTCAGTTCGGTCCCTATTTAGGGACCGAATATTCGGTCCCTATTCGGTCCCTAAAATAGGGACCGAATAGTGACTGATTATAATCAGTCAATAATCGGTCTCTATTTTTTAAATATTTTTTTTAAAATATATACATTTTTAGGAAAATAACCTGCGTAAAATAAATAATATCCACAACAATAATAATTGTCCACAATAAAAATGTCTACAACACAAAAATAATAAAAATATCCACAACAAAACAATAATAAAATGCCGACAACATCAACAATAATAAAAATATCCACAACACAACAATAATAAAATATCCACAACATCAGAATGATAAAATGTCCACAATAAGAATAAAAATATCCACAACATCACAATAATATAATGCCAACAATAATAATAAAAATGTCTACAACAATAATAATAATGAAATGAAAATCATGATGCCTCGTCTTCGTCTTCATCCTCATGCTTGTGTCCTCCCACTCCACCCGATGAAGAAACCTACAATACATATATAACAATAATATATTAAAATTAAATACTATTATAAGCAATCACTTATTTTAGAAGCATAAATTAAATAAAACTATAAGCAATGGAGGTCAATTAGATGAGTATTTCTAATTTTGGACCCTCAAACCGAAGTTCTTCATTTTTTAACTAAACTAACTTGGTTAAGACGACTTGGCGCGTCGCGGTCAAACCGGGAGTCCGAATTGAACTATATCAGTTTCCACAAGTCACACTCATTGGCCCGACCGTGCTGGAACAAACCGGAGGCCAATCAGAAGAGTATTTCTAATATTGGACCCTAAAACCGAAGTTTTTCATTTTTTAACTAAACTAACTTGGTTAAGACGACATGGAGCGTCGAGGTCAAACCGGGAGTCCGAATTGAACTCCATCAGTTTCCACAAGTCACACTCATCGGCCTGACCGTGCTGGAACAAACCGGAGGCCAATCGGATGAGTATTTCTAATTTTGGTCCCTCAAATCGAAGTTTTTCATTTTTTAACTAAACTAACTTGGTTAAGACGACTTGGAGCGTCGAGGTCAAACCGGGAGTCCGAATTGAACTCTGTCAGTTTCCACAAGTCACACTCATCGACCCGACCGTGCTGGAACAAACCGGAGGCCAATTGGAAAAGTATTTCTAATTTTGGTCCCTCAAATCGAAGTTTTTCATTTTTTACCTAACTAACTTGGTTAAGACGACTTGGAGCGTCGAGCTCAAACCGGGAGTCCGAATTGAACTCCGTCAGTTTCCACAAGTCACACTCATCGGCCCGACCGTACTGGAACAAACCGGAGGCCAATTGGAATAGTATTTCTAATTTTGGTCCCTCAAATCGATGTTTTTCATTTTTTTAACTAAACTAACTTGGTTAAGACGACTTGGAGCGTCGAGCTCAAACCGAGAGTCCGAATTGAACTCCGTCAGTTTCCACAAGTCACACTCATCGGCCCGACCGTGCTGGAACAAACCGGAGGCTAATCGGATGAGTATTTCTAATTTTGGTCCCTCAAATCGAAGTTTTTTATTTTTTAACTAAACTAACTTGGTTAAGATGACTTGGAGCGTCGAGGTCAAACCGGGAGTCCGAATTGAACTCCGTCAGTTTCCACAAGTCACACTCATCGACCCGACCGTGCTGGAACAAACCGGAGGCCAATTGGAAGAGTATTTCTAATTTTGGTCCCTCAAATCAAAGTTTTTCATTTTTTAACTAACTAACTTGGTTAAGACGACTTGGAGCGTCGCAGTCAAACCGGGAGTCCGAATTGAACTCCGTCAGTTTCCACTAGTCACACTCATCGGCCCAACCGTGCTGGAACAAACCGGAGGCCAATTGGAATTGTATTTCTAATTTTGGTCTCTCAAATCGAAGTTTTTCATTTTTTAACTAAACTAACTTGGTTAAGACAACTTGGAGCGTCGCAGTCAAACCGGGAGTCCGAATTGAACTTCGTCAGTTTCCACAAGTCATAATCATCAGCCCGACCGTGCTGGAACAAACCGGAGGCCAATCGGATGAGTATTTCTAATTTTGGTCCCTCAAATCGACGTTTTTCATTTTTTAACTAAACTAACTTGGTTAAGACGACTTGGAGCGTCGAGGTTAAACCGGGAGTCCGAATTGAACTCCGTCAGTTTCCACAAGTCACACTCATCGACCCGACCGTATTGGAACAAACCGGAGGCCAATTGGAAGAGTATTTCTAATTTTTGTCCCTCAAATCGAAGTTTTTCATTTTTTAACTAACTAACTTGGTTAAGACGACTTGGAGCGTCGCAGTCAAACTGGGAGTCCGAATTGAACTCCGTCAGTTTCCAAAAGTCACACTCATCGGCCCGACCGTGCTGGAACAAACCGGAGGCCAATTGGAATTGTATTTCTAATTTTGATCCCTCAAATCGATGTTTTTCATTTTTTAACTAAACTAACTTGGTTAAGACGACTTGGAGCGTCGCAGTCAAACCGGGAGTCCGAATTGAACTCCGTCAGTTTCCCCAAGTCACACTCATCGGCCCGACCTTATTGGAACAAACCGGAGGCCAATTGGAATTGTATTTCTAATTTTGGTCCCTCAAATCGAAGTTTTTCATTTTTTAACTAAACTAACTTGGTTAAGACGATTTGGAGCGTCGTAGTCAAACCGGGAGTCCGAATTGAACTCCGTCAGTTTCCACAAGTCACACTCATCGGCCCGACTGTGCTGGAACAAACTGAAGGCCAATCAGAAGAGTATTTCTATTATTGGACCCATAATCCTAAGTTTTTCATTTTTTAACTAAACTAACTTGGTTAAGACGACTTGGAGCGTCGAGGTCAAACCAGGAGTCCGAATTGAACTCCGTCAGTTTCCACAAGTCACACTCATCGGCCCGACCGTGTTGGAACAAACCGGAGGCCAATCGGATGAGTATTTCTAATTTTGGTCCCTCAAACCAAAGTTTTTCGTTTTTTAACTAAACTAACTTGGTTAAGACGACTTGGAGCGTCGTGGTCAAACCGGGAGTCCGAATTTAACTCCGACAGTTTTCACAAGTCACACTCATCGGTCCGACCGTGCTGGAACAAACTGGGGGCCAATTGGATGAGTATTTCTAATTTTGGTCCCTCAAACCGATGTTCTTCATTTTTTAACTAAACTAACTTGGTTAAGAGGACTTGGCGCGTCGCAGTCAAACAGGGTGTACGAATTGAACTATGTCAGTTTCCACAAGTCACACTCATCGGCCCGACCGTGCTGGAACAAACCGGAGGCCAATCAAAAGAGTATTTCTAATATTGGACCCTCAAACCGCAGTTCTTCATTTTTTAACTAAACTAACTTGGTTAAGACGACTTAGAGCGTCGAGGTCAAACCGGGAGTCCGAATTGAACTCCGTCGGTTTCCACAAGTCACACTCATCGCCCCGACCGTTTTGGAACAAACCGGAGGCCAATCGGATGAGTATTTTTAATTTTGGACCCACAAACCTAAGTTTTTCATTTCTAAACTAAACTAACTTGTTTATTGTGACTTTGAGCGTGGAGCTCAAACCGGGAGTCCGAATTGAACTCCGTCAGTTTCCACATGTCACACTCATCGCCCCGACCGTGCTGGAACAAACCGGAGGTCAATCGGATGAGTATTTTTAATTTTGGACCCACAAACTTAATTTTTTCATTTCTTAACTAAACTAACTTGTTTATTGTGATTTTGAGTGTTAGGCCCCTGTTAGGCCCAAATGTGCCATTGATGGACATTGCACCCTGGCCAGAAGGTGACAAAAATCTGCCATATGATTCTCTTACAAGTAGACATATTTCCCCAAAGTGAAAGGCATCACAATTTATTATAGATAAAAAATTCCGATGAACAAATCTGAGGATAGAAATGTCATCCTTCTGAGGAAAGTAACATTCTGAAGTACCATCATACGGCACCAAGTTAATACAGTGTGAGATTAGAAGGAGAGAAAGAAAACCAGTGTGCAAAATCTTCAAACAGTTGCATAGATATCTCTGTTAAAACAACTCATGGGGCCTTCCAAATCTTCAAAGATTCCTAGATCCCTGGAAATCATAGTCAAAAGCTCCAGTTCAACTTATGCTATAGTACAAAAAGGGATGTGAAAGTTAACTATTTTTCTACCACATGAGAGTTAACCCTTTTTTTTCTTGGTTGAAAAACTGGCCTCCTATATTATTCTTTAGAAATTCCTTAGAATCCTATTCCCAGTGGTATCTGAACCCTTGACCTTTACAACTTGGTATACATGGAGTGGTAACCATTAGGCCACTGCTTGAGTACACAATGAAAGTTAACTGGTAAACATCATTTTGCTGAGACGATTTTCAGACTGCACATAATTCATCTTGTTATCTAACATCAGTATCACAATTATAAACATCTTTATTTGCCATGACGGTGTACCCACTTGACAGCAAACATTCAGTTCTAGATCGTTCCTGGGACTGTTCAATAACTCAGCACACTTCCACGGAAAGCTCAAACGCATTTGACACTAGTACCAAAATGACAAAAATGTGAAAATAATAATAATGATAATATTCCATTGAACTCCCAAGTGGTTATAATAACCATCTAGATGTAGAAATGTGCATTAATAGTCAAGATTTTATTCAGAGAGCTAGGGCAGCCACCTTCTAATTAACTCTCAAGAGGAATCATAGGTCCGAAGCAGAGAGCCAGAGACTGCTAGCAATACATAGCTAGTGAGCTTGACATACATGCACACATAGTGACACCACTCTTTTGGCAATTGTTTAGATGGATGTCTTCAAATTTTCATACCAGGTTATAGTCAGAATTTTAGTTCTTTTCCTTTTCTTCAGAGTGCTTCCAGAAAAAAGGGGGCAATGCAGATAAAGAAAAAATAAGTGCAGTTCCTGAATTAGAGTTCCCTGACTCTAGCTATCTACCTATATAAAAGTTTTATGCCTGTGCATGTGGTGGGACTTGGAAAACTAATGCAAGAAACAATAAGGGCGCAGCGAGACAGACCATAAACCACTACTCCTAACAGCAGTAGTAGCATCTTTCCCAATCACAATAGTAAAGGTAAGGTTCCTTGCCTACCTAGGTTTGTCAGAGGACGCCAGATTTGATGGTGAGCTGCTCAATCATCCCCACCAACTTGGGGTCCACGATCGATGCCTTGGTGTACTTCGCCATGAACTCGACTTCTGACAAAGAACACACCCTTCACCTCTTATATTCTTGCTAGCTGTATAATGCAACTTTAAGCATATTAAAACATGCTCTCCATGTATTCTATCAACATTTAATATAACTCTGATGCAGATTTCAGAAACACTAAGGCACAACGATATCCAATGCACCTAAAATAAATTACTTTGTATCTATTTAATATGATGATAATGACATTTCAATTAATCAACACATAAAGGGCAAAATAAGATAAGCTTATTGCATGCACTGGAAGTGATGTAAAGGGCAAAATAAGGTAGGGTTATTACATGCACTGTTTTCTTAAACAATAAATCGATTACATACACTAGATTAGATTAATTTTCTAATATATAACAATGTAATAGGACAAAACCTTAAAATTCAGTTTGTTTAAAAAATAAATTAACCTAAGTTTTTTCATTGTGCCATTATTTTTGGGAAGCACATTTTTTACATTAACCTAAGAAACTAATGTGTGTTGTGATTAATTTTCAATGCAACAGAACCAATTAAAAAGTACATCGGTTTGAGATATCGAGGATGACCTTGTCTAAACCAGGTAACCCCAAGGAGGACAGAACTTCCAACGCACCCCTCAATGTTTCTCCCGGGTTCCCTCCCTTTACTGCATTTACCTCCCTCTGTGGGTAGAATAGCTCATTAGCAAACAGCAACCCATCACATGAACATCAGGTAAAACAGAAATTGACACAGATATCTGCAGGAAGTCCAATCCACCATGAGAAAACAAAGCTTGGACCTAAGGTTATGGGGTAATAAGATGGGATTCAAAATTACTCCACCCCGTACTCCTCATCCACTTTCAGAAAAATAATAATTGAAGAAACTTGCAAAAAGAGGCACAATAAGATAATGTCACGATGAGGCCCTCATCCTCCTCCATAACCTTTTACTTTCACTTCCTATACACATATGGTCAGCCTTCTGTGCCATTGATAGTTGCCTCTCAAAACATTGACATAAATGAGGCTATCAGGCATTCCAATATTCCATCACCCAGAAACCCGATTAACTTCTCTAACAATAAAAGATTCATAAGCCCGATGCTATAAGTGCCACATTCTCCTTTCTTGCTTCGATAAATCTCCCCAATTTATTAAAGAGCACATGAAGCATGCACTCCTCCCAAACCTAGCAACAATGTCATCGGTTTTGAAACCTAGAAACCATGCCATCAATAATGTTGATACCATCCAAGAATGTACAGCCCTTGAGACGCAACAACAAAATGATCCAAGAGCATAATCACGCAATTCCCAAGATGAAGCTAACTCCAACAACTCCAAATCACGTCATGCCACAAATCATCCATGTGCTTCCTTAAAGTAATAGCATGTTTTAATATGCACATAAAATGTTAAACACAACATCTATAGGACAGATAAGTCATGTTCTAAATTGATGATGATAAACTATACAAACTATATATATTTATAGCTCTTATGAACAAACTCAGTGAATGATGAACAGATGGGCAGAACCAATTAATATGTGCGAGTAATATTTCAACAAAAAATCTCTAAATACTCACCTGGAAGACCACCAACAATTTCAGAGGAAACATGGATGACAAAGATGTGATCAATCTAATAAAAAATGGAAGGATCAGCAGAAAAGCAAAAAAATCTGAATAGACAGAAAGTAAATAAATCTGAAAGATGTGATCAATCTGATGAAAAATGGCAGGATCAATAGAAATGCAAATAAATCTGCTTTTAAAAATATAAATAGTGATCATAGCATGGTGTATAGTACTCTAATGCTCATTCGTCCATAATCATCTTAAAGATAATAAGATCTATTTCTTTTGAGAAATATTACCCATCGCTTCCTCATGCTTGGGTGCATGTAAAAGAAAAGGCAAAAAAATGGAAAACCCCAAAAACTTGGAATGATCAAAGTCCCTGGATGCCTAGATTTCTATAATTTGGTTCCATTGTAAGAAACAACGGAATTTAGAAATGAGATGACATTTCACAACGTGGTATCCGATGTTTGTTGTCAAATATGGGTGGAAACCAAGTTTAAATTTTTCAATCCTTGAACTAAGTTCTGTCTTAAATCACGAAATACCAGTTGAAGATTTTTAGTTCTGCCAATTATAAGAAGATTCAGAAAAATTCTGGTCATATGTGAGTGTTTTAAAATAAAGTTTTTATACAGGATCCTCTCATTCTACATTTTTATACAAAATTATAATTTGTTCAGGAAACATAAAACATACATTCACCTTACTAATGTAATATGCATTCACCACTATGCAAAGAAAATCATCATTGTTCAGGTGCTCCATATATATATATATATATATATATGTATGTATGTATGCATGTCATACATATGTCTGGATGTGTGTACTTGTATACTTAAACATGTAAATTAATGTACACAATCATATTAGACAAATTAATGTGTGTATATATATACATATGTATTAGTTTATATATGTAAACTGATGGTTTAGTCCCTCGCTTGTAGGAGGATGGACATTGGGTGGGGTTTTTTTGGGGGGGCGGGAGGGAGGGGGGGGGGGGGGGGGCGGAGAACCCAGGGTATGGTGTTTGCCTGTGGCTTGAGCCAACCCTTTTTTTTAAATGATGGTTTAATAATAACCTACAACAATGTTTCTGTAGAGTTTTCTGTCATGTTTTAAAACTGATACAAAAAGTAAAGATGGAAGAAATGTAATAAGACATCTGAAAATCCTAAAAGAAAAAGAAAAACATAAGTATACAAACTATATAAACTTATATTAACTAAAAGAGGCATATAGAAACATAAGTATACAAACAATGAAATGCGTGGTTAGAAAACATATATTACATATATTATATGAATTAATTAAATGTTAGCAAATTACACTGACAGAAAATATGTATATGCCTACTTACACTTTTTTGGCTGAAGAATGGATGAACTGCCTATAAGCTCCAAACCACCTGCCTGAAAGAAAAAAAAAAGTCTGAATTGAGGAAGATAGATCATATAAAGCAACATTTCAATAAAGGAAAATTTTTTGGAGTAAGTGAGAAAAATTATAAAACCAGGGGAACTTTAAAAACATAGCCCCATGTGGCAAGAAAATTGAATATTTATATTTTATTGATGCCCTAAACTTTCTTTGAGAACGTCACCCAGAATCTATATCATCCTTGCTTTATATAGTGGCTTATTGACCATTATAAAATGTCCTTTCTTCCATAGTTCAACCTTAAAGGCATTGGATGTGTCATGACTAAGTATCCATGCAAACTTTACCTTGAGATGGTACTGCTCTAAGAAATTCAGCTGCTCCTGCCATATATTGGTGCTATGGTCTAGCAGTGCTGTATCCACTATAATAACAATATTTGACATTAACAAAGTTTGAGCACAATTTAAATTTTTGGGGAGATTTTTCACCCTATTCATTTTCACTGATTCACTTGCTCGGCACTCTATATGGTTGTCTTGATCAATTTTGTTTCCTTGGAAGCTTTCCTGAAGAATTTGATGTCAATGTCTACAACCAAAGCACATAATGTCAGGAAGGAAGTCATTCACAACTGAGTAGCTAAAAGGGGGACGGGGGCGAGGATGACATAGAGGGGAAAGAGCTGCTCAAATTTGGAGCATGACCTTATCTACTTCAGATAAGTTTAGATTTTGTATATATCACCAATACTAGACAATCAAAAATGATGCAAATAATGGCCACAAAATTAACAAATCCTTAACAATATTTGCTGGATTTCTCACCCTCAAATTATGTTTGTCAAATTCTACTTCAAAATGCTTTCCAGTACCATCCACAGGCAGTCCAAGAACCAAAGATAGCTGCATGAGGGTCCCCGGACCATCCTTTTCACAACTTTAATTTCTCCTCCCATCTTATTAACCTGAAAACACAAAGCACTTGTTACTCAAGAAAGTTAATTTGACAATCGACATTAGTTTAAAGGAAAAAGGAGCTATATTTCACAACTTTCATTTCTCTTCCCATCTTATATGGTTGTTAAGTTGACCAAGGTGACTAAGGTAGTGGCCCATTGCCTTACTGCTTAGGCACCAAGGTGAGGCACCTATATGCAACAAAGTAACTGGAAATCTATATTTTACTACTATGCACATTCTCCATTTATTAATATAAAAGTGCTATCCACAAATATTTAGCACATATGTGTGTGTAAGGAGGTCATATAATAGAAGAAATAACAAATGTTAACAAAATGATTAACAGTAATAAGGCAATCAATCAGAATCTGTAAAATATATCTATCAAGTGTCAACAAGTCAAAAAGTTTTATTTAACCTGAAATATTACTAGACAAATAATAAATTGAGAGAGAGAGATAAAGAATGACTAAACTATATGCATATTTAAGACATCCAGCAATAAAAAACTCAACAAGGACTGCTGCATTTCATGAATCAGCCAGCTGTTTAGTCTTATTATTCTTATAGGCCTGCTCGCCTAGGCGACCACTCGCCTTGGCGGTTGGCCAGCGCCTTGTCGCCTAGGCGACGCCTTACAAACAATGTTATTAACCTGAAAAAACAAAGCACTTGTTACTCAACAAAGTTAATTTTACAATCAACATTAGTTTAAAGGAAAAATAAGCTATAAAAATGAATCTGTAAAATACAATGTTCTTACATGGATCAGTCCGTGATTTTTTCAAATTGCTGTATTATGTTAAAGGATTGTTTGCCTCAGGTCACTAGGTCAGACATGGGCTGCCACTGCAACATGGAAATTGGGAGACACAATTGTGAAATATTATCTAAAAAGAGCAAAATTATATAAGCCCTTCAGTTTTCTCCATTGATGGGACTTCTAACTGTCGTCAAGTTGACATTCCATGAACACCATATAATTGGTGTTAAAAACTACATAAGCAAGTTGTTTTGGACATTCTTGTACACAAAAATGTTTGTAGTTTCTCCAATGTACTCATCATCTGAGTTTCTTATTATTCAATGATCAGAGGCTAGAGGGCTTATGTTCACAAAAAACTTGTTGTTCCAGGACAAAAGGCCACACATTATCTTCTTTTCTCTGGAAGGTGAAAAGGTCATATTCTAGGCCACATTAGCTTGCTACTAGTAACTCATATGTTTGCAAGTTATTATCAATTTAAGTTATTAGTATGCTAGCCTATCTGCTGGATAAAATTGTATATCAAGCAAAGGTATCAGGTGTGCTTCAAAATTTCCATGATGTTAAACTGAAGTTTGGCATGTCTCCTAGTGTAGATTGCCATTTCCATGACTGTCTAAAAAATATTACTATGTGATGTATATGAGATAAAGCCTAGTTTATGTAATAAAGTACCTAGAAATCTATATTTTATATTATGTGCATTGTCCATTTATTAATATAAAAGTGCTAATTTGGGCCATTACCACTGCAACTGTAGTTAAGTAGTCTAGTTTTACACTGTACTAAATTCATAGACAGAGAGTCAATTGAGAAGAATCTTTATAGTGTTAAAGCTTACTTAAGATACTGGGATTTTTCCCTGAATGCAGCAGCTGACAGAGACTAAGAATCAAAGAAACCTTAATGTTTAGCACTTGCATGCACAACTTCTGCATGTGTAGGCTTCGAATACTCATATAAACAAGGATACATCTTGGATAACATTCACCTTTTGAAATTCATCGCCATCAACATCACCACCACAAAGCATTATCCATTAAACCCAAGGTATCTGGCTAGTAGATTATTGTGTTCTGAAGATTTAAGAAATAGTTGAACTTCAGTTTTCAGCCCCACTAGGGAATTCAGAATCTTCTCTGCATCAGTTGTGAAAATTATTCAAGAATATTAAGGTGTACGAGGCTTCAGTCCCAGATCTCAGATTCTTCAGTTACCACCACATGTGATATGTTCAAACATCCTGATGAAAAGGAATGACCAGGATTCCAAGGGAAGTTCTATTTACAGAGTCAATATTTGCCTTAAAGTTCCTTGTCCTTTTGATTGGAGTTAGGATGTCCCATAGCAGATGGCAGCAAATTATGGGGACCATATTTAGGCTGCTCATAATCATTTACTTTTCTTGTTTATGTGCTGTTAGGTAAGGAAACCCTCCTCTACCTTAAAAAAAAAGGACTAATACAGTATGATACTTTCCTTCAAACAAAATCATCGTGGAGATTTCAAAGGATGAAAAGCAGAAAAAAATAATCGTAACAGCAATAGCAACACCAAAGATATAGGACAATGTTAGAACTCGGCACACTTCCAAACATCATTCAGCCAATGTTATTTGCAAAATGCAGATATATTGTTCAAGAAATGGATATGTGAAACATATGTTTGAAGATTATAGCCCTAATCCCTGGTAGGAAGCCATAAAATCCCTGGTAAATATATCAGGATCATAGCAGTTCATATGCAAAACTTTCACTACAATCAGAATTATTTGTACACTGATAAGCACTAACATGTCAGGCCAGAAAACTGCAGAAGCAATAGAAGGAAAGACTTTCCATAACTAATCACTATGTAATACCTGAACTTCACTCTCAATGTTCCCAGCAAGAGATGCACCATCACAATAGCGTATGCTCAGTCCGTTCCAGTTGCTCAAAGGGAACAATAAACTCCCTGGTTCAGATGTTAATCGAGTGTTAGCATCTCCATTTTTGAAGTTTAAATAGTGGAGAAGAAGCAAACCTGCTTCAGATTGTAGAAGCCCTCGTAGACAGCGAGCTCGGAGTCCAATGACTTAACGACCGAGATGATGGACGAACAGGAGGGGAAATTCGTACCGCGATCGTAACAGTCTGCAGACGAAAAACAAACGATCAAACCATTCAAAACAAAAGGAAAGAACAGGGGGTGGAAGAAAATGGGAGGCCGAGGAGTGCAACGTGAACAATACCAGCGGCGGCAGCGTTGCTAGGAAGGACATGGAGAGCGTCGTCGCAGACCCCGCGTTCGGCGTCCTTCACGAGCACCCACGTGAGCAGCTCCCTGCTCTGCCCATCCATCCTCACCCCGACCACCACCGTCCTCCCACTCTCGACGCTCTCTCCCACATCCCCGACGGCACAGCAGGCATCTCCGCCCCTCGCCGACCTACCCCACTCAGCTGCCTTCTCCTCGCTCTTCCCGACGTCTCCACCTCCGTCCGCTTCCCTTCCGATCGGCGAGGCGTTGGAGACGATTTGCTTTCCCACTGCTGCTGGTGTTGGTGGAGGGGGTGGTGCGCAGGGAGGGAGGGGTCCGGGGTGGGGGGTGTTGGCGGGTGGAGGGGTTGGTGGCGTGGTGCGCAGGGAGGGAGGGGTGTCCAGGATGGGGGTGGGCGCAGAGAAGGAGTCGAGATGGGGGTGTTGGCGCGGCCGAGGGGGCCGGGGTGGGGATGTTGGTGGGGGAAGGGGGAAATTTTTTTTGGAGATTTGGCGCCTAGGGGAGGGGGATTAGTTTGGAAATGTAGGGGTTTTAGATTTAGTATTTAAAATATGTTTTAAATAAATATATTATTATTATTATTTATAATATTAAGATATATTATTAGTTAAATATTATATTTATATTATTCACATTTAAAATATTAAGATCTTAACTATTATATTTAAAATATTAATTAAAATGAAAGATAAATTAAAATAAAATATATTATAAATTATACATATATATATATATATATATATATATATATATATATATTATAGAGAGCTAGGCCGCTTTGTCGGTTCTTATCGCCAAAAAATGGAACATCTAGCTTGAACCATGTGTACGTAGCAAATATATGTCACTGTGAGGATGTTAGACATGTATTGTCAAGTAAATGGTAAAATCATAAATAAGAAAAGTCAAGTAAGCAAATTTCTTCCTTGTAGTTCTCAGGAAGTGAGAATTTCTCATGTATTAAACAATTAGATATTGAGTTTCAAATACTCACATGTACACTATCTGAAACCAGATAGCTACAAATTTTTAGCATATACTTTAGGTGCAATGCCACACCAGACCATTCACACTCCCATGGGCACAAGTACTTTTGGGTGCTCCTCCTAGGACCATGTCAGGGCCCTTTTATTGGCTCATTGTAAATTAATGAGAGATCTAGCTACAGATCCCAAGTTTTAGACATTATAAGTGAAATTTCAAGAACATGAGATAAGCAAATCGAGTAAGAACTGATACGTGAATAGATTATAAATCACTTTTTAGAAGAAGGAGTAGCTTAATAAATATTTCAAGTAAATCTGAAATTAATTAGTGTATCATAGTTCATGTAAAAGTTATTTCAAGTTCGAATTCTAATTAGCAGGGTGTGTCGACCTAGAATATGGGTGTGTCGACCTAAGTCACTGGAGACAGGAGTTAAGTTGATTTGAAAACAAAGTGTGTCAACCTAAATAAAAGAGAGTGTTGACACTCTGGAGGATAGTGTCAACTCTCTGCAAGGTATAGGTCGATATTATGAAGGGATAGGTCAACACTATAAGGGATAAAATCGGTCAACATTACTGGATAGATAATGGTGACACTACTGGATAGATAGTGTTGACACTACTGGACGGATAGGTCAACACTACTGCATAGATATATAGTGTTGACACTACTGGATAAATAGTGTTGACACTACTAGATAGATATGTGAACACTACTGGATAGATAGTGTTGACACTACTGGACAGATAGTGTTGACACTACCACTGTTTCCATAACACAGTCGGAAGAAAAGAAGAAGAATAAGAATCCTTCACAAGAACACTTACCTAAGACATGAGTACTAGCTAAAACACGTATACAAGAGACCAAAAAGTATACCTAATAATCTTTATGACATGCAAATCAAGGGGTAAATATGATAGATACTCATTCAAGATCCTAACCAAAGATGGAGACATGAAGGAAAGGAGATACAGAAATATTCCTACATGATGATCACATAATTCCAGAAATCATATAGTAGCCTTTAAAAATGAAACTTCAGATGGAACATTTGTTTTTCATTTATATTAACTGAAGTTCTTGACTTATAAACTTGATTAAAGATCAAGAAAAAAACTTATTATCTTAAAGGTAATGTGAAGGTACCTACCTTACACCTTATTTCCTTCTTCTTTATTTCCAGAAAATCAAGTAGCTCGTTTTTCCTTACGCGAAAACTCCTCCCTTCCTGGCGTTTCTTCCTCTCCCAATGCTTCCACCGCCAACCCCTTTCTATATACTCTTATATATATATATATATATATATATATATATATATATATATATATATATATATATATATGTGTGTGTGTGTGTGTGTGTGTGTGTGTGTGTGTGTAAAAGAAAAGATAAAATAATGTCAACAAAATGGATAAACTTTTTGCATGCATAAATATATATATATATCTAATTAGTACTAATAGGATAGAATCCTCCTCCCTTTGTGTCTTCTTCCTTTCTATTGCGGGGAGGCTATTTTCAGCCCCTAAGGACTGCTACTTTGATGAATGAGGTCTAAGGTCTTAATTCCTAATGCTACTCCTACTGCTATTGCTATTGTTACTGCTTTTGGGAATTGGCATCTTTCTTCAGAGGGGCCTAGCCAAGGAAAGCTTTCCAATTAAATGAATGTGCTTGCGTACTCTTCTATTCCTGCGGGAAGTGTGGGACTAATTGAATTTCATTCTTGTCTGCTAAGAGAATTCTTCTTCCTCACAGCTTGCATTCGATGCTTCTGATTCAATAATTCCTAAAAACAGGGCATTCACTGAACTAGTCTCCCTTAGGTCCCCCCGTCGGGAATGGAGGATTCTAAACCTTGCCCTTTCTATTTCTAATGTCAAACCTGCAAACAACCCCTTCTCTTCTTTTGCACAAGCCCTTTTTGCTTGAAGCTCTAGCCCTTAATGCCCTATTAGCCCTTCTAGCCTTTGAAAATGAATTAGTACTAATTAGATATATATATGTATATATATATATATATATATATATTACTAATAAATATATACACTTTTACACATACTTGCCACTACCTACACATGTTCACATTTAGATGCAGGTTAAATCTTACGTAAACAAGTTACGTAACTAGATTACTATATATTCATTTAATTAGGTCTTTTTGGAGCCTTAATTTAATATGTAAATGACATCCAAATAAAATAAAATTTCAACCACTGTCTAATTACAATGTGGTAAGTTTATGATAATTTTTATTTAAAATTTTCTTGAAAAAATATTTATCAAGTATAAATTGTCCTAAAAATAGATAAATCATATTTACCTCACTACCCGTGCATCAAAAATTCTCAATATCCACATTTTTGTTATCAACATATTTTTTTGATAATTATGGTAATTTCAAACTAAATTTTATTACCAAAATCCAGTGACACCTTGTCAGTGTACATATGTGCAGAAATGGTAACGACATGAAGCAATATAAATCTTTAAATGATTTTCTGCTGCAAATATGCTAGGGGCTTCATACTTGGTATTAATTTGAGTTGTCACAAAATTTTCTCACATCATTGAGAATTTGTGAATGAAATATTTCGATCTATATATTTGGGACCGAAATAATTCGGTCTCTATTCGGTCCCTAAATAGGGACCGAATAGGGACTGAAATATTTCGGTCCCAAATATAGAGACTACTTTAATTCGGTCCCGAATTATTTCGGTCCCAAATATAGAGACCGAAATAATTCGGTCCCTTAGGGACCGAATAGGGACCGAATTATTTCGGTCCCAAATATAGAGACCGATTTAATTCGGTCCCTATTCGGTCCCTATTCAGGGACTGAATTGGGACCGAATTATTTCGGTCTCTAATATAGAGGCCGATTTAATTCGGTCTCTATTCGGTCCCGAAATAGGGACCGAATAGGGACTGAATTATTTCGGTCCCAAATATAGGGACTGATTTAATTCGGTCCCTATTCGGTCCCTATTTAGGGACCGAATAGGGACCGAATTATTTCGGTCCCAAATATAGAGACCGATTTAATTCGGTCCCTATTCGGTCCCTAAATAGGGACCGAATAGGGACTGCATTATTTCGGTCCCAAATATAGAGACCGATTTAATTCGGTCCCTATTCGGTCCCTAAATAGGGACCGAATAGGGACCGATTTTTAATCGGTCTCTAAATCATTTATTTAGAGACTGATTCATTGCAGTGACAATTCGGTCACTAGTTAGGGACCGAAATATTTCGGTCTCTATTACCGCTTTTTCTTGTAGTGTTCTTGTTAACGACAACATCTTGTGTCGTTTATTATTTTATGGAATAATGGATTTTTCGGGTAGGAATGTTGACGACTAAATCGATTGACGTCTACATCATGGCTAATGGCAACTGAGGTTGACGTTAACTTGACTTGCCTGTTTTTGATGTTACCGTTATGGGGGAGAAAAATTGGTCGTTTCCAAAAGCATTTAATGGGTAGATCCATGCGTTTCTGATCCAATGGTTAGGATTAAGGCTTAGGCAATTCGTTGGGATCTTTATAAGACCGGGATTTAGCATTTGGCAGAGGCTTTCGCACTGGTTAGGAAGAGAGAAAGGAGGGCCAAGAGATAAGGGCTGCAGAGCTTGTTCATGCGGCCTGAAGCTTTCTGGACCAAGAAGGATCATCCAACATCGAGATCAGGGGCTTCTCCAAGCAGGGGAGCTGTGCTAGAAGCACTTTCTAAGCGATTGAAGTCATGGAGGAGGACTGCCTTACTGCTAAGGCGGACTTCATTGGATCTCTTTTCGTCACTCCAAAAGGAGGGTTAGAGGCAAGTGACATGGGGGATCGGTTTAGGATAGGGTATTCTTTAGTTTTAATATTTTTACAGATTTTTAAACCATGGAAATAACGTGCGGGAAAATGTATAAGTTCTTTTAATTTATGTGAAGTTTCTGTGTTTTCTGGGCGCAAGAACTTAACATCCAGATCGTCTGCCGTTTAGTTTGTGTAAACGACAGTATGACCGCCGTCTATTTCTCGTAAACGACATGTTTTGTGACCGTCTACTATATGTTAACGGCGTTGTGTGCCGCCGTCTACTTATATTAACAACGGGATATGTGGTCGTTGACTTAGTGTAAACGCCACATATTTGGCCGTTGAGTTTATTAGTGCTATAAATTCCTGAAATCTGATTTTATTTACTTAACTGTGATTCATGCATGTATGAAACTTCGGCCCGGTTATATTTTGTGTGTTTCAGTGCTGTTATACCATGGACAGGACATTACAAAGATGAATAGGGTATGTGTATATATGTATGGTTGTTCTCTTATATTTTAATTTGAATTAGCAAAATAAATATGAAAAGATGCAAACATGATCCATGTTGTATTGTTGAAATAGAAGACTGTAATACTATTAGTTGGAGCTACAAACTTACTGTATTCGATTCTTGTATATAAATTGCATGATTTAATCACTATTATATCATGATAAGTAATTCAAATTTATGAAGAATAATCACGAAAAATGTTTACAAAACTCAGAAAATTATGAAATTTTGCATGAGCGTGGTATGATTTGAATTAGATTTAGTATCAAAAGTTTGGGATTTCTAGATCACTGTACATATTGTTATGATTTTCTGGATGGCACATTGCAAATAGAATTTAAATAAACATGAGAGTTTATGTGCATGAATGGATGTGATTTAAGTAGTACCATGATAGGTTTCTATTACACAGTAAAGATTAATTTCAGAACTGAGAATGGCATGCTATGCTATATTTCATTATCATCTTGATAAGTTATGCACGAATGTATGGAAGCATGATAGATTGTATGATTGCATACATGCTAATGCATTTGAAATGAATTGGCCAATCAGACATTGCTATGATAGAGATAACTATAAGGAACTACACCATAGAATGCCCCTATGGTAATGGTTCACCTACATGAATCTATGGGCAACGGATTGAAATCCTGGAGGTAGACATGTTCTACTGGTTAAGGTGGGAAGGACTTTCCGCGGTATTGCGCAATGACCGTGACTTCATCACTGCTTTGCCTAGGTGATAAGTGAATGACTACATGCTACATGATCTTTATCAATAGTGTGGGCTATGTCTTGGCAACTACATGATAAATGACTACATGAACTACATGTCTACATGATATATGCCTACATGCCACATGAACTACATGTCATTTGTTTTACATGCTACATGACTACTTGCTGCATGATGATTAAATTGCATGTTACATGATATAGGTTAAAAGAACTTGAAATTGTTTACATGTTTCATGACGTTAAGCATATGCCATGTGAATTTGATTACATGCTATGACATAGGTACATGTTTAGATTAATTGTTATACTATGAGATGTAAGTTATATGTAGTACATTAATTGTTTTATTTCCATGATAAATAACCATGATATATAAAGAATGGTTGCCAAATGACTTAGAACATGTTGATAGGATGAACTATATGATATCAAGAATGTGAAATAAATATGTTATCATGATTTTAAGGCTAGTATATGTTATATCTTAAATTGTCTTTCATGTGACTTGTTGGGTCTTTTAGACTCCCACTTGATTAACATTTCAGGAGAGGCAGAGGATACTCAGGAGTTAGTACATTCTGACTCGGAGCGTGAGGACGTGGAGGCTTAGAGCTTTGCATGAGAGTATTAGAGTCATTATGTATGTGAGGGAAATATGTACCTTTGATTTTATGCATTTAAACTTTTGGATTGTATTAAGTTTGGACTATTATTATCCTTCTTTTATGCTTTAGACTTAGTATTTGAATATGATGTTGATTGATAGATTTGGTTCCATATTCTGTTGCTTATTGTTGGAATTAAATTGTCATTTACGTATGTCATGCCCCGCCAATTTAGCAGCGGAATAAATCAGGGAGGCATGAACAACGTGTATGGTAATGTAAATTGCGCATACATTCGCAAATATCATAGCAACTAATGAACAATAATTGCAATAAAACTCATCATTTTATTGATAATTCAACTAAACTATTACAACCACTAATTCAGAGCCAAAACATAGGGCTCAATGACATTATTATAATGGAAAAGAAATCTAAAGCAAATATCTAACTAGACTTTAAGGTACTAAGGACATTCCAGCACTATGACTCCAGGTCGCTCATCACTCCAGTCCAATCCCGTTGTTGGGTGTAAGGTCATCACCTGACTTACTTGAAAACACAATGACAAATAACGAAGGGTGAGCGATAACGCTCAGTAGGACTTAATATCTCATGTAAACGGACTTAATATCTCATGTAAACAAGCAGGCTTTAAATGATTAATGTCTTGTATAGCAGGTTAACTAGTGAGATCGATCAAGTAAAGTCAAGAGAGTAATAGCACATTGACTACGAGAGGACGATAGTAAACGAGAGGATGATAGCATATTCAAAAGTAATTGCAACTAGCATGATAGAGGATTGGCCATATAGCGAAAGAATATGTAACGTCTGCACCAAGGTGCACTAGCACTTCCCCGGTCGAGCATCATGTCAACCCAGAGATATAGTAAAGCGATTGTTTGATTGTCATCAATTAAATTGTATTTGTTGTTGAATGGCGCTGGATGCATGCCGTACACATCCTGATCATGTAACCCTTGCAAGGAAATAGCACTCTTCGGGAGCTCCTCCCAGGACCAGACCGGGCCCTATTGCTTTGGCATATAGTACTTGCTTGTTTAATTTAGACAATCAATTGTATGGCCAAGAGAGTACCAAGAAGAGATAAGAGAGTACTAGATGAGATAGATGAGAGTGTAGAGAGAACGTGAACAGATGAGAGTAAAGAGACTGTAGATGAGAGGGGTATAATCGTAAAACGACGATAAACACACGATAGTAACGGTTGCACAGCACCAGGTCGGGTGTCGGCAGTTTGGTAGAAATCACAACCGCCCCTTAGCCGTGCTGTGTACACTGGTCAGGTGGTCCGGTGTGAACTCAAGACGAGAAGGAAACACTATGGCCATGGATCGTACTGATCCCTAAGAGTGTAACGGGTTTTGGGGTACAACCAGCTCGTTGACTAAGGACGTACGCCAAAGCCAAGAAGACTTACGGAGGTCTTGACAAGGAGTCCCTGGTCCAGTCGAGAGTATTCTCGGTGGAGAGGTGGTCCAAGTCAAGGGAAAGTGTGTAAAAACGGGTCCGTCGTGCCTCGAGTGCTCGAAGGCCGAGGGAAAACGGTAACGGTAGATAAAATGTGCGAGTAAAAATGAAAACAATTGTATTTAACAAAATAGGGTAATTTAGTCATTCATTTCGATAATTTACCGAATACATTATTGCATAATTTATCAAGGTCAAATGGCAATTTGATAATGTTGTGTGTGCGTAAGTGTAAAGAAATCTTGAAGATATGACAAGTCGTGCAAATGTCATTTTAATGTCAATTATTATCTTACCAAGTCGAATTAACTATAACATGGGTTAATCATGGCTAATTAAGAAGTATATACACTAATCAGCAGGGATACAAGTACAATTATTTGTTATGGCAGAAATTTCAAGAAGGCGACGGGTCGCGGTCATGTCGCGGTGGTGCGACCTGGCGCGACAGGCAAACCGGCCGGCCTGGCCAGGTTCGGGTTTGGGAACGCGGCGGCGAGGCCCATTGCGTTCAAGACGCGGCCTGAAGGCCGACCGCGACACACCTGTTATCGCGGCGCATCGCGCCGTCGCGATAACAGGGGCGGTCCAGGGTTTTTCCCTTTTTCTCTGTGTGGACCCTTCTTGATACAGGGTCAATCTAAATTCAGTATAAATTTGTACGGTGATCCAAAAAGTATAAAACCAGTTTTAAACGAAAGTAGACATGTATATATATCAACTTGCACGATTAATTTGAAAATAGTCAAGGTTTAGACATGCATTGATCAGGTTACTTTTCGGTGACCTAAACAGGCGTAGTCAGTGTTCTATGAATTATTCAGGGATGAATACATGACGAAAAATTACGAAACTAGTGGCGTTTGAAACCTAACAGGATGTAGTATTTATGATAATTTTATCATAATCAGATATCAAGTGTAAACGGGGCTCACAAGCAATCATGAAGGGTCGGGTGCATGTATCTGACAGATATTCAAAGAATTAATTCTCCCTCATGGGAGATCAAAATAGAATGAAACCAAGGGTGTTTAAAAGCCATTGAACTGTAGTATCATTGAGAATTTTCTCATAGCATGGGAACATGTACGTGCAGGGGATTAGAGAGAACATGAGATTAGGGTTCATGGTCACAACAGAGTTTCATGAATTAAATTCGCTCAAATGGATGAACGGAATACAACGAGACCATAGGGCTTTTGAAGAGGTACATGAAGGCTACCTATGGTAATTATTTCACGATTTTATCTTGAGAGATTGCCTACCTTTTTCATGGAGAAAGAAAACCCTAGTTTGTAGTCAAAAATCTGAAGAAGAAAGCCAAGCCCTAGCCCCTTCTTCTCCAAGTTCTTCCTCTAGATCGCCTCCTACTCGTCTCCAATGCTCCAGCCAGAGTCCTTAATCACCTTAAACTCTTTCCTTTTCATTTAATTTCGAATTTCCATAATTATTACATATTTTTCTTGCTATTATCTATCTAATTGGGTAAGGGAGATGCCTAATTTCATGGGTAATGGTTTAGGATAGGATTAGGACTCTTATTAAGATATATATGAGTCATATTAGTGCTTTAATGACCCCTTTTTAATTAAGAGATAATATAGTTACGAATTTCCCTATTTAATTTGGGTCTCTTATATTTAACCCAATGGTCTCTCATTTAAATCTCAATTTCAGATTAGGATAGAGTCCTATTGGGTTAGACTAGGGTTAGGACTCTTTTTAAGATAAGTAAGAGTTAAAATAGTCATTATCTTAACCCTTTTCTATTTATTACTATTTTTAGGTAAGAATTTAGCTTAATTACTTCACATCTCATGGTGGGCTCTTTTTATTTGGGCCCAACAATTTATGCTAGGACCATTAGTAAAACCCATTACTAATTTAACTTAATGGGTATTGATTTAGTTTCCAATTATTCACCATTTATCCTTGTGTAAATCTATTTATCACACTTATTTAAGTAATTTTATATTTTTAAATTGAATAAATATTATTCATGCCAATATTTCTAATATTCATCATTTGGGTAATTACTCTTGGCCCAATAACTCATGTGAGCTTAATTGTACAACCCATGTACTTACTTTACTTAATGGGTTTTTATTTATCCTTTTCATTAAAGAATTTATTTATGGGTCAAGATTGTCCATTGGTCCAAATATCATAATGGGTTATCATCCCATATTATTTAAAGTCTACCCATATGTTTATTTTTATTTATAATCCACTTTGGGTCAGAAAATAATGGGTTCTTCGACTTATTCCTTAATTATGCTAATAAGTCGCATAAATTCTTAAACTAAGTCCAAACGATTTTTCTATGCCCAAATTTCATGATGGGTCATTAGAGAACATTATTTAAAGTATAACTATTATTTTTACAAAATTTTTATAGGGGTTTATACACATGCAATAATGATGTGTATCGTTTTAATTAATTGAATTTATTAATCGATAAAATTTCAATTTATCCATAATTTTTAATTAATGGATTTTCCAGGGTACTACATCCTCCCCCTCTTAAAAATAATTTGGTCCCCAAATTCTACGACTACGTTGGTTATATATAATCATCATTTCATGCTAAATACATATTAATTGTTATAAATTTAGAGTTACCTTCCACGACTCCACCCTTGTTGGGGGTCCCAACCTCCTGCTTAGCTTGTAGTCTGCCAGGCTGCTCTTGTTCTGTCGGACGTTTCTCTTTCTCCTACTTCTCAAGTATAGGACAATCGGAAATGCGATGATTGCGATTTCCGCAGCGTAGGCAAGCTCCTATTCTCCTCTAGCATTCCTCCAATTTGTGACCTATCTTATTGCAGTGCTCACACTGTCCTCTACGAATAAGGGATACTTGTATGGCGTTCTTCTTACTCTTCTTTATTTTTCTCTTATCATCGTAGTTGGGATCTTTTGTGTTAGTGGAAGGCTCTTTTAACAGGGGGCAGTCTTGTATCTGATGTGCCAAACTGCCACAACGTAGACATGCACCAATGCTTCGCCAACATTCCTTGGCTACATGTCCCGGCTTACTACAATGAAAATAGATCTTCTTGCTATACGTTTCTTCGGTGGGTTTACCTTCTTGTCATTGTTGTATCCTCTCTTCCCATTCTGATTGGTCTTCTTTTTAATCTCCTTCGTCGTTTCTAGAGCTTCTTCTAGTATTTGGGCGGCTTGGTGACATGCCAGAACTTGCCTTTGAGTTGGTCTCATGTTGGCGTCCATCAAAAGTTCCTTCAAGAATAAGGTTGTCATTAGGGTGCTAAAGTAATATTTAAGTTGATACATATATATAGATAAATATATTTAGATTTTAACCATGGTTCTACCCAATCCTTACATAGGTATGGTAGTTGACTTAGACACATGTCAGGGCAGTTCACCTAGAACATCCTAAGACAAAAAATATCCTAATAAGGACATCCTAGGCTCTGATACCAACTGTCATACCCCGCCAATTTAGCAGCGGAATAAATCAGGGAGGCATGAACAACCTGTATGGTAATGTAAGTTGCACATACATTCGTAAATATCAGAGCAACTAATGAACAATAATTGCAATAAAACTCATCATTTTATTGATAATTCAACTAAACTATTACAACCACTAATTCAGAGCCAAAACATAGGGCTCAATGACATTATTATAATGGAAAAGAAATCTAAAGCAAATATCTAACTAGACTTTAAGGTACTAAGGACATTCCATCGCTATGACTCCAGGTCGCTCATCACTCCAGTCCAATCCCGTTGTTGGGTGTAAGGTCATCACCTGACTTACCTGAAAACACAATGACAAATAACGAAGGGTGAGCGATAACGCTCAGTAGGACTTAATATCTCATGTAAACAAGCAGGCTTTAAATGATTAATATCTTGTATAGCAGGTTAACTAGTGAGATCGATCAAGTAAAGTCAAGAGAGTAATAGCACATTAACTACGAGAGGATGATAGTAAACGAGAGGATGATAGCATATTCAAAAGTAATTGCAACTAGCATGATAGAGGATTGGCCATATAGCGAAAGAATATGTAACGTCTGCACCAAGGTGCACTAGCACTTCCCCGGTCGAGCATCATGTCAACCCAGAGATATAGTAAAGCGATTGTTTGATTGTCATCAATTAAATTGTATTTGTTGTTGAATGGCGCTGGATGCATGCCGTACACATCCTGATCATGTAACCCTTGCAAGGAAATAGCACTCTTCGGGAGCTCCTCCCAGGACCAGACCGGGCCCTCTTGCTTTGGCATATAGTACTTGCTTGTTTAATTTAGACAATCAATTGTATGGCCAAGAGAGTACCAAGAAGAGATAAGAGAGTACTAGATGAGATAGATGAGAGTGTAGAGAGAACGTAAACAGATGAGAGTAAAGAGACTGTAGATGAGAGGGATACAATCGTAAAACGACGATAAACACACGATAGTAACGGTTGCACAGCACCAGGTCGGGTGTCGGCAGTTTGGTAGAAATCACAACCGCCCCTTAGCCGTGCTGTGTACACGGGTCAGGTGGTCTAGTGTGAACTCAAGACGAGAAGGAAACACTAAGGCCATGGATCGTACTGATCCCTAAGAGTGTAACGGGTTTTGGGGTACAACCAGCTCGTTGACTAAGGACGTACGCCAAAGCCAAGAAGACTTACGGAAGTCTTGACAAGGAGTCCCTGGTCCAGTCGAGAGTATTCTCGGTGGAGAGGTGGTCCAAGTCAAGGGAAAGTGCGTAAAAACGGGTCCGTCGTGCCTCGAGTGCTCGAAGGCCGAGGGAAAACGGTAACGGTAGACAAAATGCGCGAGTAAAAATGAAAACAATTGTATTTAACAAAATAGGGTAATTTAGTCATTCATTTCGATAATTTACCAAATACATTATTGCATAATTTATCAAGGTCAAATGGCAATTTGATAATGTTGTGTGTGCGTAAGTGTAAAGAAATATTGAAGATATGACAAGTCGTGCAAATGTCATTTTAATGTATATCATTAATGTGAATTATTATCTTACCAAGTCGAATTAACTATAACATGGGTTAATCATAGCTAATTATGAAGTATATAGACTAATCAATAGGGATACAAGTACAATTATTTGTTGTGGCAGAAATTTCAAGAAGGCGACGGGTCGCGGTCATGTCGTGGTGGTGCGGCCTGGCGCGACAGGCGAACCGGCCGGCCTGGCCAGGTTCGGGGTTTGGGAACGCGGCGGCGAGGCCCATCGCATTCAAGATGCGGCCTGAAGGCCGACCGCGACACACCCGTTATCGCGGCGCATCGCGCCGTCGCGATAACAGGAGCGGTCCAGGGTTTTTCCCTTTTTCTCTGTGTGGACCCTTCTTGATACAGGGTCAATCTAAATTCAGTATAAATTCGCACGGTGATCCAAAAAGTATGAAACTAGTTTTAAACGAAAGTAGACATGTATATATATCAATGCACGATTCATTTGAAAATAGTCAAGGTTTAGACATGCATTGATCAGGTTACTTTTCGGTGACCTAAACAGGCGCAGTCAGTGTTCTACGAATTATTCAAGGATGAATACATGTCGAAAAATTACAAAACTAGCGGCGTTTGAAAGCTAACAGGATGTAGTATTTATGATAATTTTATCATAATCAGATATCAAGTATAAACAGGGTTCACAAGCAATCATGAAGGGTTGGGTGCATGTATCTGACAGATATTCAAAGAATTAATTCTCCCTCATGGGAGATCAAAATAGAACAAAACCAAGGGCGTTTGAAAGCTATTGAACTGTAGTATCATTGAGAATTTTCTCATAGCATGGGAACATGTACGTGCAGGGGATTAGAGAGAACATGAGATTAGGGTTCATGGTCACAGCAGAGTTTCATGAATTAAATTCGTCCAAATGGATGAACAGAATACAACGAAACCATAGTGCTTTTGAAGAGGTACATGAAGGCTACCTAGGGTAATTATTTCACGATTTTAACTTGAGAGATTGCCTACCTTTTTCGTGGAGTAAGAAAACCCTAGTTTGTAGTCAAAAATCTGAAGAAGAAAGCCAAGCTCTAGCCCCTTCTTCTCCAAGTTCTTCCTCTAGATCGCCTCCTACTCGTCTCCAAAGCTCCAGCCACGATTTGGGGTGGGATGAGATGAAACTTGGGGTGTTTTAATAATTATTAGAGTCCTTAATCACCTTAAACTCTTTCCTTTTCATTTAATTTCGAATTTCCATAATTATTACATATTTTTCTTGCTATTATCTATCTAATTGGGTAAGGGAGATGCCTAGTTTCATGGGTAATGGTTTAGGATAGGATTATGACTCTTGTTAAGATATATATGAGTCATATTAGTGCTTTAATGACCCCTTTTTAATTAAGAGATAATATAGTTACGAATTTCCCTATTTAATTTGGGTCTCTTATATTTAACCCAATGGTCTCTCATTTAAATCTCAATTTCAGATTAGGATAGAGTCCTATTGGGTTAGACTAGGGTTAGGACTCTTTTTAAGATAAGTAAGAGTTAAAATAGTCATTATCTTAACACTTTTCTATTTATTACTATTTTTAGGTAAGAATTTAGCTTAATTACTTCACATCTCATGGTGGGCTCTTTTTATTTGGGCCCAACAATTTATGCTAGGACCATTAGTAAAACCCATTACTAATTTAACTTAATGGGTATTGATTTAGTTTCCAATTATTCACCATTTATCCTTGTGTAAATCTATTTATCACACTTATTTAAGTAATTTTATATTTTTAAATTGAATAAATATTATTCATGCCAATATTTCTAATATTCATCATTTGGGTAATTACTCTTGGCCCAATAACTCATGTGAGCTTAATTGTACAACCTATGTACTTACTTTACTTAATGCGTTTTTATTTATCATTTTCATTAAAGAATTTATTTATGGGTCAAGATTGTCAATTGGTCCAAATATCATAATGGGCTATCATCCCATATTATTTAAAATCTATCCATATGTTTATTTTTATTTATAATCCATTTTGGGTCAGAAAATAATGGGTTCTTCGACTTATTCCTTAATTATGCTAATAAGTCGCATTAATTCTTAAACTAAGTCCAAACGATTTTTCTATGCCCAAATTTCATGATGGGTCATTAGAGAACATTATTTAAAGTATAACCATTATTTTTACAAAATTTTTATAGGGGTTTATACGCATGCAATAATGATGTGTATCGTTTTAATTAATTGAATTTATTAATCGATAAAATTTCAATTTATCCATAATTTTTAATTAATGAATTTTCCGGGGTACTACAACGTATGTCTCAATCTTTATCGTCTATTGTTGGATATGTTCCACTGTAATACCTCTATTGGATCCAATGTGAGTTGGAATAACTATACTGGGTCTAAGAGGGGCGTTACAGCTTGGCATAACACAAACGAATATGAAAGATTTGTGTGAATGTGCCTTCGTTTGATATGATATGACAAGTTTGATACGATATGTCTGATCGAGTGAATATGTGATATTTGTGTGAGTATGGCCAATTCCTTTTGATATGATTCTATTCTTGAATTACCTGTCCATTGCATATAAAATTCAGTATTTGATTTGATATGATATTCGTTCTATTCAGCCATTTGACTTGTTAGTATTGCATGCATTGTCATCATATTCATGTGCATATCTGCCTATTTAAAATGTTAATCATGTACACATTGAGATGTAAATCTTACTGAGCTAGTCCGCTCACCCTATCATCCTGTCCTTTTCAGATAGTGATGAGGATACTGGGGAGTCCGATGGGGCAGGGCAAGAGTGATGAGCAACTGTCATATGAGGAGATGAAGTATTAGGAATAGATGTTTTAAGTAGTTTATGTAATAGGATACATTTTCATGAAGTTTATTTTTGAATTATGGACCCTTTAGTTGGTTCTTCTTATGTAGGGTTGTAACTAGTGGATTGAAATGGAATAAAGAGTACTTTTGATGACAATATTATGGTCTCAAATGTGTTGTTATGTTTAATTATGACTCTCTGAGTCACTCGACTGTGATACTTATATTTGTATCGTTCACACATCCCGATATTTATTCCGCTGCTAAATTTTGGGGCGTGACATAACTATTTGTCTATCCATAAATGCTCTAAACATATGTCTTTTTGAAGTTCTTTATACTTTAGATATATTTCTATCTCACCTACCTCCAAAAGGACAGAGGTATTTGTGTTTTTCTTTATCTTGCAGACATTCAGCTACCCACTGAAGCATGCTTGATTTCAGTCATGGGTATGGAGCTTGCAGTCATTTAATGAAGTTGTCTCATAGAGCCATGAAGCTATCTGCATAGCCTTAAGCCGTTGAGACTCTAAGAACTGAAGGAATGATGGTCATCTCCGAAGGCTGAAGGTCTCAACATCCAAGAATCAATGGCTATCTTTCAAACAGCTATTTTCAATGGTCAATTTCAAATGGGGAGCTCAAATCCCTGATGCATATATATGACCTAAAGTTTGAACTTGTAACGCCCCTCTTAGACCCAATACAGTTACACCAACTCACATTGGATCTAATAGAGGTATTACAGTGGAACGAATCCAACAATTTCCAATACAGGTTGAAATATACACAAATAACTATTCAATTCCAATGATAATTAACAGAACTTGGAATTAAACACTTGCAATCAGCATTTATTCAAAAGCAAATCTAATGCATAAAAGATAACAATAGTCCAAGGTTTATTACAATCCAATGATCAGTTGCATAAAGGAAATTACATAAGATCCTCACATACAAGTGCCACTCTAAAACTCTCTAAGACAAGCTAAGTCTCCACGTCCTCACGCTCTGAGTCAGTTTGCACTAACTCCACCGTATCCTCAGGCTCTCTTAAAATGTTAGGCAAGTATGAGTCCACAAGACCCAGCAAATCACATGGAAGACAGTTCAAGATATTAACATTATATTAATTTTAAAACATGGTAGTACATTAGCATTCCATTCATTGATATCATATACTTTTCTTACTATAGTTCTAAGTCCATTGGCAATCATTCATTTCATGGTGATTTTAACAATTAAGGAAAAAAAAATGTTTCACATGTTGCATGGAATTACTTATTCATGAAAACTATTCGATGTTATGTGACTTACAACAATTCTCATGTATC